>BTCW01000009.1:57187500-59687500 GCA_033239725.1 Echinochloa phyllopogon
CCACCACGCCGCGGTGCCTGTCACCGCACCACGCCGCCCGCCACCCAACCCTTCCATCTCCTCTCCGCGCCGCCCGCCGTCGCTCTTCCCCTCCGCCCGTCGCCGCTCTTCCCCTCCGCCCGGCCCTCCGCCGCTCTTCCCCTCCGCGCCGCCCTCCGCCGTTCTTTCCCTACGCCCCGCCCGCCGTCGCCTTCCCCTCCGCTGGCCGCCGCTCTTCCCGTCCGCCCCTCCGCACGTCGCCGCTCTTCTCCTCCGCGCCGCCCGCCGTCGCCTTCCCCTCCACCGGCCGCCGCTCTTCCCCTCCGCACCGTCCTCCGCCGTTCTTCCCCTCCGCGCCGACCTCCGCCGTTCTTCCCCTCCGCAACCCCTCCCCACCGCATCTCGCACCTTCATCTCGCACCTGCAGGTGGCGGCACCGCCTCCTCCTCCGTCCTCACCATCTGTGGGCGTCACATCCTCCTCGTCGTCGCTGATTTTGCTGCCGCCGGCAGCCTCCTTCAATCTCAACTCTAGTTGCTTCCTGCCCTCCCTCGAGATCCAAAAGCCAGGTTGCCAAACAGGCAAGCTTATTCACCAGCAGATTCTTGGACAAGCAGCTTTTCAGACTAGTAGCTTTTTGGAAAAGCTTCAGCTACCCCCAAACAGGGCCTTAAGGTGTTGTGACTTTGTGAGTTTGTGTATTTTACTTGGGTCCATTTGGTATTTTGGTGATTAAAGGGAAAGTGATCATGAGACTTGCGTCACTCGTTAACGGTAGATCTTCCTTTTTTTCTCTCATCTGCCGAAAAGGTAGGAGAGTTCCTTCTATCTATCTATCTTTACTATAAAAAAGAATTAGATTTGAAAACACTTTTTACCAAAAAAATTTCACCCCCACCTCACATAGGACCCACCCATCAGGCTGAAAGTTAAATGAAGGGTGGGAAAAGGGGAGGGACATTTCTGTGTTGATTTTTTCCTCTAAACCTAAAACTTTTTCACCAAAAAAGGGTCCACCTAAATATACCCACATTTGTACCCACGTCTATACACAATTATCCCATATTGCTAATAGATAATAAATTAGATAGTTTTTCTCTATATAAATAAATGCCAACTATCATGAGTTTTGAGAATTTCTAAAGCTCTCTATACATCAGAGAGCGAATATAAAATATTTTTAAAAGCACTTTGCACTAAGGTGACGTTTTAGTACCTACATGTCATCAATAAATGTGTGTGCCACACGTGCGTTGCGACTAGTATATATACTAAAAGGATCCTAGAGAATTGAAAACACGTTCCACCAAAAAATCCACCCCACTCTCTCACAGAGGACCTACCTGTTGGGCTTTGGTGGGAGGGAAGAACAAAAAACGCAACAAAAGATTGACTGTTCCAGGCTCTTTTAGTTGTTTCCTCGCTCAACTTTTTTCACACAAAAAAGACCCACCTAAATATACCCACATTCGTACCCACGTCTATCCCATATTTCTAATAGACAATAAATTGAAGAGTTTTTCTTCATATAAATAAATGCCACTATTGAGTTTTGAGAATATACATGAAGCTCTCTATACATGAGAGAGCGAACATAAAATATTTTAAAAACGCCTCGCACGACTGGTCTATTTACCATGGCCCACTAAAGTGACAATACCTACATGTCATCAATAAACAAGCGTGGCATATGAGTTAAGACAAATATATAGAAGAGAGTTTAGCATGAGCATTACAACTTTAGTATATAAATATTTAATTCTTTATAAATACGTGGGCACGTACATGTACCTCTGCTAGTTTTCATCAAAAGAACCGTAGGTCATTTTAGGGCATGGCTAACCTGACGAGAGCCGGTAGCGCGGATTCGAACGCCGGGCGGGGTGTGCGGCCGCGCTAGACGCCTAGACGCGCGTGCCGGTGGGTGGGTGATTTTTTTGTTGGAGGATGTGCCGAAAGAAAGCGCGATGGACGTGCTTCTCTGTTGACTATTGCTGAGCTGGACAGAGCAGCCTGCCGTTACTCCCGGCGATTTGTCGGCAGTTGAAGCTGCTTCATTTGTCGGTGGGAGCTGTCGGCTGATGCTTGATGGTGGCAACGTGTCCGTGCAATGCATCTGTAACTGTACACTCCTGTTTAGTCAGTTGACAACTTGCCATATAATGACGACATCTACAGCACTCCTGTTTACAAGATACTCCTTTTCTTGTACAGTAAAGGAAGTAGGTTGTAGAAAGGCTTTAGGATTTCTCCAACGGCAGGCTAGTAGGCTACGTAGCTGATTAGGATCGGAGCTGACACGGAAGTGAGAGAACAAGCCAAAAACAAATACACGGAGTAGGTAGCAACGTCGCTAGTTCAGAACGGAGAAATTGAAGATCCAAGGCCAATAGCAGCAGCAACTTGCTTGTTACCCCAATGAATCAGGTTGGAAAAATATAAAAGAATAAATGGCATATCTCTACAATACGAAACCTGGGTCATTCCCTGGGTGGATAGCGGGTATACGTCATCCGTTAACCCGCGAGCCATTAGGTCCGTCTGGCTCGCGACCCTGACCGTTCGATTGTGGGTCGATTCGGGTCCCCGCCTGCTAAGCCGCAAATCCGGTGGCTCCGGAAACGCCGCGAACCCACTCGCCGCGGCGGTCCTCATCCCCTCCATCCATCCCGCCTCGCGGGACGCCGCCCGCGTGCTCTCCGCTTGTCGCGGCGCGGCGCTCGCCCGCCCTACCCTCCAGTCCTCCACGTATTTCTTTGACTCCGGCTCCTCTCCTAACACGTTGCCACGGACACTGTCTAATGGCGGAGCTATATCCTGCAGCATCCTCCTCCATCCGGAGCAGAAGAGGAGCAACGGACAGGGGGGGGTGGGGGGGGCGACACTTTGGCAACAGTCGCGGCCAGTAACCCCACGCGGCAGTGCTGCACGGATCCAGAGCTCGCCAATAGTCAAGGTCTAGTACTACCCTTCTCCCCTCTCCACCGCAGCACATCGCATGGCAGGAAATTGGGCCGGAGTCGGCGTTCGTGCAGGTCCTCTAGGCACATGAGGCGAGGAGACAAGGCGTACGAGGGTCCAGCCATGGGCGCGTTAAATTCTTGCGCAGCGCAGCGCTGGAGCCTCCAGAGACACCGGCAACCTTGACAGCACGACACCTCCATGAGAAGAGCAAGGCGCCTCCTCTGCTTGTGAGCTGCTGGAGTGATGCCCCAATGGTGTTGAGTCTTTTACCTACGTGCCATTAAGAAAGTTGTCAGTTACCTGTGTACCACTAAAAGTTTTGTAGACACCTGTGTGCCATCAAGCAAACTTTTTTTTACCTACACGCCATTCCGTCCATATTCTGTTAGATTGTTGCATCTGACATGTGGGCCCCACGTAGTAAAAAGACCATTTTACCCCTGGGAGAAGATTGAACACTATCTCTCCTCCCTGTGTTCAGAACGGATCGGACTTTATCTTCTCCCGTCGCCGGTGTGCCGCCGATCCGCCGGCCCCAGCTGAAGCGTCCCCTCGAAAGAGAGAACTTAATGTGATACAAATACCAGTCCCAGGATGCTGGTTCACATTATTACAACAGATAGTTCAGTACAAAAGCAACATTACGGGAGACGGTGGCATTGCAGGGCCACGACAAACAGAACTAACACTAAGCTCCAGATAAAAAGGTTGATAACATAGAGGTCTTCATCAGAGTGGCAACGCATGCGGCTTCCAGCGGGTGACCCTAACACACAGGCAAAGGTTGGGTGCAGAACGAACCCCTCTAGACGATATCCTCAGGCACAAAGTCCGGGTCTGCCTCTGCAACAGATTAAGCAAGGGTGAGTACATACGTACTCAGCAAGTGCAACCACAACCACGGAGGGGTTAACAGAAGTATGCCAGGATTGTAACAAGGAAGGCTCATGGTTCATTTAGCAGCAAAGCAATTTTTATTACACATGCATGGGGTTGGTTTTCGCAACGGGTTTTCACAAATATTATTTTTGAAAGGAACAGTAAATGTAGCATTTTTCTTTGTACAAGATTTTGTTGCTACCAGATTTCCCATCTGTCGTAGCCCAAGTCAAAACATTTCTCGGCTCAATCAAACACCAACACTTTCTTACTCCAAAACAGGGGACTAGTGAAGTGACCAAGCCGTAACTCGCCCAATACCGTGGACACGGCTATCCGGATAGGTTTTAACTCTGCAGAGGTGTACACAACCACAAGTAGGCTACCACAACAAGAACACCTTAGTGCCAGTGCAGCTCCTATCAAAGCCATTACCCACCATAGCTAAACTGACAAGTTACCGCAGACGCGACCAGGGGTTAGCAACCTACCAACGAGGTTCTAACCAGGGGCATACCTCACATAGACCGTATCCCCGGCTCCATGGCCCTCTGTTGCTCACCAGCACACCATATAACCAGCAGCTCAACTAGTGGGATTTATGCTAGGCCGTTGCCACATACAACGGTCGAGTGGTGGTACAGGAAAAATGGGTTAGGCTAGATGACACATCAACATCATCCCAAAACTTGTGATAGGATAGACAACTCCCACCATGCTCAACCACAGAGGTTAGAGCACACCTCGGCATTTCACACAAGAAATACCGTCTGTCTCATCCCACACGGGGTACACATTTTATTTACACAAATCATCTCTTTTATTTTAAAGTACGCACACGGTTGCTTTTGTAAACACCAAATATTTGTTATGGGGGGGGGGTACAATAGTAAAAGTTCCTAAGCATTTCTAGCAGTGACCAATATTTAAACAGAACATTGTCATATTTAAACATTAATCTGGGTTGTCAAGGACTCAGTCATAACAATCAAGGTATGGCTATCCAACCGGGTTTAGCAGTAAAATCATGCAAGTTTTATAAAACTGGCCATGGGTTGTGTTTATAAAAACTGGGACATCAGTATGCATCAAAGGGTGGGATTGCACTTGCCGTTCTCCCAACCCTCGGGGGATTCCTGCCCGGGGTCTTGGTCTCCAAGCTCCTGCTCGTAGCACTGCTCCTCTTCGAGTCCTCCCTCGTTCACAGCGGAGTCTACGGCACACACAAGCAAACACTCAATAAATAAAAGAAAAAGCTTTTATTGAGCTCCGAAAGAGAGAACGGAAAAAGAGAGCGGATGGTGATGGTATGATTGTTTTTGAGTATAGACTGGTTGGATTTGGCGGGGATATATTGGCGAATATTGTGGTGGAGTTTGGGGTCAAACGGGATTAATTTGGCGCATGAAATGACGGGTTTAATGGAGTTCAGGGGCTGTTTATAAAGAACCAGGGCCTTTTTGTAAATACCAGAAAGTTCAGGGGGTTCAGTGGAATCGAACAGAGAGAGGGGAAATAGTATTTTCGGACGGCGGGTTAAATTGTTGGAAAGGCAGGGGGTTTGGGGAAAGTGGATAGAGAGAGGGGGTTTAAGTTTTGGACCGCGGGTTGATTTGGGGATAACTCAGGGGGTTATCGGAAAAAGTGCTTTCTTCCTCGCGACACAGAGCAAGGGGGGGGGGGGGAGCGGCGGCGGCGGTACTGGCCGGCCAATCGCCGGCGATTGGGGCTGTGGCGGGGGACGGGATCAGGGGGAAAAGAGGGAGGGGGTCACGGCGAGTCCACTGGTGCCCTCACCTCGGACGGAGATGAAGTGAGGCGGCCGGTTCACCAGAGCGGCGGCGGCGGCGACACTGGAGGCGATGGCGGCGGCGTTGCGGCGGCGGAGGGAGGCAATAGAGGGGTGGATGAGCTGCAGGGGTTCGAGGTGAAGCTGTAGGTGTGCTCAGCTCGGGCGGAGGTGGAGCAGGGCGGTCTGCCCACGAGAGCTCGAGGGCGGCGGCAATGGAGATGGGGCGGCGGCGATGCAGTGGTGCGGGAGGTGAGTTGGTCGGCCGGTGAGCGGAAGATGGTGGTGGGGAAGCGGACGGGCCTATAAATAGGCGTGGAGGAGTGTCGAGGCGGTGGGCCGACGGGAGGGGTAGGTCGGGCGGCGTTAATGGCGTCCGGCGCTCGGGTACGGCGATGGCCGGCGGATTTCGTGCGGGGATTGGTACGACGACGCTGTGGAGGTGCTGCTGCTGTTCTTGTCGCGTGTGCGCGTCGCGACGCGGCGTGCGTGCCCGAGCGGATGGGGTCGCGGCGAGGACGGGTGGTGGCGTGCAGGAGCGGCGCGGTGGTCGGCGGTGCGTCGGTCGAGGAGCTTGGGTTGGCGGCACGGTGGTGGTGTACGACGGTCGGGCGACGATGGCGTGGAGTGTCGGTGCGACGACGAGACGGCAGTGGGCAGGCGGTGAGCGGAGCGGGCGCGCGGCCGAGAGCACGGCGGTGGTCGGCACGATGTCGGCGAGCACGGGCCGGAGCGGAGGCGGTCGGCCAGGTCGAGCACGTGGGGCGGCGGTGAGAGGCGTGTAGGAAGGTGGGGTTGCGGAGGAGTGGTGGCCCGGCAGCGGGACGGCCGGTGGCGTGCACGGCGGTGGCAGCGATGGCGTGGCCGCGGCGTGCACGCGCGCGGTCGGCACGGCGGTGGGCGGGATGGCGACGACGCGCGGGGCAGCGGTGGGGTTCGGCCGACGGCGATCGGAGCACGGTGCTCGGGATGGGGAGCAGAGAGGCGAGCGGAGGTGGGGCCGGGCGGTCGGCGACGAGCGGCGCGGAGCAGAGTGCTCGCCGGGGAAACAGAGGAAGGGAGAAAGGGAAGGAAGAGAGAGGAAAAGGAAGGAAAGAGGGAAAAAGAGGGAAAAAGAAAAGGAGAAAGGGGAAAAGGGGAGGGGAAAAAAAGAGGGGAGCGCCGGCGGGATTCGCGGCGGGAGGACGACGGGCGTCGGAGCTGGTCGGTCAGAGATGGTCGGCCAAGGTTGATAGAGTCCGGCGGTCGACCCAAGGGCGGACGACGCGGGATGGGACGGAAAGGAGACGGCAGTGAGCGAGACGCGGACAGGAAAAAGAGAGGGGAGGGAAACAAAGCGGACGGGAAATCGGCGGAAAGGGAGCTCGGCGGAAAAAGATTTTGAAAAGTTTTTCACGGGCGGTTTCTTTGGTGATTTTCCCAGAGGTTGAAACACGGACGTTACAAACCTACCCCACTTAAAGAAATCTCGTCCTCGAGATTCGGCTGGCTCCTAAAAAGGTGGGGAAACTCTTCCCTCAAGGCATCTTCTCTTTCCCACGTAGCTTCCTTTACACCGTGTCTGCTCCACTGTACTCTGCATATTCGTACTTCGGAATTTCTGGTTCTCTTGGTGACGGTGTCCAAAATTTTGACGGGTACTTCCTGATATCGCAGATCCGTCTGCAGGTCTATCTCTTCCTCCGGTACGTGTTCTTCTTCAGGTACTCTCAGACATTTTCTCAACTGGGATACATGGAATACCGGGTGTATATCTGACATTGCTTCGGGTAACTCCAACCGGTAGGCTACTTTTCCAACTTTCTTTCGCACTGGGTATGGTCCGATATACCGAGGGGCTAATTTTCCATGTACTTGGAATCTACGGGTTCCACGGATGGGTGAAACCTTGAGATAAACAAAATCTCCTGGATTAAATTCCAGCTCTCGTCTCTTCTTGTCTGCGTAGCTTTTCTGTCTGGACTGGGCTGCTCTCAACTTCTCCCTAATTTCAGCCACTTTCTCTTCGGCTTCCTTTATGAGTGCGGGTCCCACTAATGTACGCTCTCCCACTTCTGACCACATTAAGGGAGTCCTGCACTTTCTCCCGTAGAGGGCTTCAAACGGGGACATACCTAAACTTGCCTGATAACCATTGTTGTAAGAAAATTCTGCATAGGGTAAGCTCTGTTCCCAATCTTTACCATATGTAAGGACACACGCTCTCAGCATATCTTCCATAATCTGATTTACTCTTTCGGTCTGGCCATCGGTCTGAGGGTGATACGCGGAGCTAAAATCCAACTTGGTGCCCATAGCTTTATGCAAACTCTTCCAAAATCTCGAGGTGAACTGGGTTCCTCGGTCCGAAACAATTCTACTGGGCACTCCATGCAACCTCACTATGTTTTCCACATAAAGCTTGGCTAATTTCTCTCCACCATAATTGGTTCGTACAGGTAAAAAGTGAGCGACTTTAGTGAGTCGGTCAACTATTACCCATATAGAATCATGTCCCTTCTGTGTTCTGGGTAGTCCTACCACAAAGTCCATTCCAATCTCATCCCATTTCCAAACTGGGATAGGCAAGGGTTGTAATAATCCTGCCGGCTTCTGGTGTTCTGCTTTAATCCTTTGGCAGGTATCACACTGAGCGACAAACTGGGCTATGTCGGCTTTCATTCCTTTCCACCAATAGTTCTGCTTTAAATCCAAATACATTTTGGTAGATCCCGGGTGGATGGAGTATGGCGAGTTGTGAGCCTCGTCCATGATTACCTGTCTAAAGTCTCCTTCCTTAGGCACACAAATCCTATCTTTATACCACAGCGTTCCTTTGCTGTCGACTCTAAAGTCTGGTGCCTTATTTTCTCCGGTGTGCCTGCAGATCTGCACTAAATATTTGTCTGTTCCTTGGGCTTCTCTGATCCGATCTTCCAGAGTGGACTGGATCGTCAGTTGGTGGCTAACTCTCTGGGGGACAATGTGCACATTTAATCGTGCCATTTCTTCTTGCAGGTGAGTATTCTTAGGTCTGTAAGATTTTCGGCTTAGGGCATCTGCCACCACATTGGCCTTGCCAGGGTGGTAAAGAATTTCCACATTATAATCCTTAACCAATTCTAACCACCTTCTCTGTCTGAGGTTCAGGTCTGGTTGGGTGAAAATATATTTTAAGCTCTTGTGGTCCGTGTATATTTCACACTTGTTCCCAATTAGGTAGTGTCTCCATATCTTGAGGGCATGCACTACGGCTGCAAACTCCAAGTCATGCGTTGGGTAATTCTGCTCATGAGGTCTAAGCTGTCGGGAGGCATATGCCACTACCTTCCCTTCTTGCATGAGGACACATCCTAATCCTTGGCGGGACGCGTCACAGTAAACGACGAAATCCTTGTGGATATCCGGTAGGGTTAAAACTGGGGCTGCAGTCAATCTTTTCTTTAACTCCTGGAAACTCTTTTCGCATGACTCGGTCCAAACAAATTTCTTCTCTTTCTTAAGCAATTCTGTCATGGGTCTAGCTATCTTGGAAAATCCTTCAATAAATCTCCGGTAATACCCAGCTAAACCGAGAAAACTTCTGATCTCACCCACATTGGTTGGTTGTTGCCAGTTTGAGACTGCTTCTACCTTCTCAGGGTCTACAGCTACTCCTTCTGCGGTCAAAATGTGACCAAGGAAAGCTACTTTTTCCAGCCAAAATTCACACTTGCTGAACTTGGCATAGAGCTGGTGTGCTCTCAACTTTTCCAACACTACCCGCAAGTGCTGTTCGTGCTCTTCGGCGCTCTTGGAGTAGATGAGTATGTCGTCAATAAAGACTACGACAAACTTGTCCAGTTCATCCATAAACACTTTGTTCATGAGATTCATGAAGTAAGCTGGTGCATTGGTGAGTCCAAAGGGCATCACTGTGAACTCATACTGCCCATACCGGGTGACAAATGCGGTCTTTGAGGTGTCACTCCCCTTAATCTTCAATTGGTGATACCCAGTCCTTAAGTCAATCTTGGAAAAGTACTTGGCTCCTTTCAACTGATCAAAGAGGTCATCAATTCGGGGAAGTGGGTATTTATTCTTGATAGTGACATCATTTAGTGCACGATAATCGATGCACAATCTCATACTCCCATCTTTCTTTCTCACAAAGAGCACTGGGGCTCCCCAAGGGGATGTGCTGGGTCTGATGAATCCCATCTGTTGCAACTCTTCTAGTTGTTTCTTTAGCTCTGCTAACTCTGAGGCTGCCATCCTATAGGGTCTCTTGGCTATAGGAGAGGTTCCAGGGACTAGTTCAATAGCAAATTCAATGCCTCTATCTGGTGGCATACCAGGTAATACTTCAGGAAAAACATCGGGGTATTCTCTGATTACTGGGACTTCTTCTAGGGTTGTTGTTTCCATACTAAAGATCATAGGATCTGGTCCACTTCCTTTGGTGTGACAGGCTACTTGTATTCCATCTGGGTTGGTTAGGTGTACTACCTTGTCAGCACAACCTATGAGACCATTGTGTTTGCCTAACCAATCCATTCCAAGGATCACATCAATTCCTTTGGACTCTAGTACTACTAGGTCTGCTAGAAACTCTACCCCACTTAAAAGAATCCGTACCCGTGAACAACCTAATTGGCACTTAATATCACCTCCAGGTGTTCGGGTTAGTAGGGGTGTCTTAAGTAGTACTGTAGGTATTTTGTGCTTTTCCACAAAACTTGATGATATGAAAGAATGCGATGCCCCAGAATCAAATAATATTGTTGCCAAAACTGAACTGACTAGGTACTCACCGAGTACTACTCCTTGTGCTCCTTGAGCTTCCTGCGCGTCGATGTGGTTGACGCGGGCTCGTCCGTATGACTGCTGGGTGTTGTTGTTGTTGTTGCTGCCGGTGTTGGTGCTGCGGACGGGTACACGGTTGGCCCCAGACACTGGCGGTTTGGGTCCATTCACCGAGTTGGAGTAGACTGATATCGCAGGCTTGCTCCTAGGGTACGGGCAATCTGCGATGTAATGCCCGGTCTCACGGCAGTTGAAGCAGGCTCTCGCGTTGCTGTTGCTGGCTGTGGCCTGACTGACCTTGCTCTGTGGTGGCTTCGAGGTGGTCTGGCTCTTGAACTGGTTGTTGGGGGCCTGGGAGCTTGTGGCCTGAAACTGGGTCCTATACTGCACTGGAGCCTGGGGTCTGGGTGCAGCATAACCGGAGCTCCTGGGTTTCTGCGAGCGGTCCGTCTGACGGTTCTTGCTCTCCAAGAACTTGCGCTTGTTCTCCTGCCTTGCCTCCATTCTGGCCCTCTCTGTGACAATGGCCTTGTTCATCAGTGTGTTGAAGTCAGGGAAGCTGTGGGTGACTATCAGGGCTCGAAGATCTGGGTGTAGACCTCTGATGAAAGCATCCTGCCTCTTTGCATCCGTCTTCACTTCATCAGGTGCATAGCGGGCTAGCTCAGTGAACTCGTGGGTGTACTCTTCCACGGTCTTGTTCCCTTGCTTCAGTGCACGGAACTCATCGGCCTTGCGTCTCATGGTGGCATCGGGAATGTGGTAGCGACGGAACTCTTCTTCAAACTCTTTCCAAGTAATGGCAGACTCGTCTGGGGAAGCTGCACAGTAAGCATCCCACCAAGCTAAGGCAGTCCCAGTGAGCTGGTGGGTGGTCAGAAGAACTTTGTCACGGTCTCCACAACCAAACGGTTCCAGCTTTCTCTTGATGGTTCTCAGCCAGTCATCTGCTTCCAAGGGGTTGCTGGACCCTCCAAAGGTGGGCGGCCTGGTTCTCAGAAAATTGGTCAACTTATCACCCGCACTGGGTCTGCGGGCTGTCTCCTGACGGCGGCTGGCATTCCATACATTTTGCATGAACAGGGTGTGGTGGTACAAAGCTTGTGCCAGGTTGAAATCTGGTGGGAGTGGGGGCATAACAAAAGATCCTTCATTCTGACTCCTGGGATGGCTTGCTTCTGGTCCGCCTCTTACAGGCGCTTGCCCTTCAGGCTGGTTCTCTCCCATAGGATCCTGCTGATCCACTTCCTGGTTCTCAGGATTCTCTCTCCTTTCTTCTGGTTGTCCTCCTCCAGCGGGAGGGGCGCGTCTCTGAGAGGCGCTAGCACGAGTGTTCACCATCTGCAGGTTGAGCAAGGCCTTCGTAAGATTGGGTTAAATGATGTTTAAGTTGATTAGTTCGCATTTTAAAAAGGCAGAACACACACAAGTTAGCACACAAACACACAAGGTTTCATTCCAACAGCTGGAGGTTACAACACTTGGGGAGGGGTTACAACAAGGCTCGCACTCCAGGGCGGGGATACAGGACAGGATAGGGAAACTACTGCTAGGGGTACAAGAGTTCTCCGGACCAAGCTGGCTTCAATCCCATCTGAGCGCTTGACACTGGGCCTACTCGCGGGGCGGGCTTCCCTCCGGCGGTGCAAGTCGTGCCTGCTCAGCCTCGGTCAGGGTTCCATTCTCCCGAGGCGGCTCGGACGGTCCATCTTCCACGGGCGGTGATTCTGCCGGAGTTCCCGACAGTGCCAGTGGGTTTCCCACAAGTTCTCCCCATGCCATGATCGGTGTCCCAAGTAGGACATGGGGTTCTCCAATTGCCGGAACAGGCGTTCCACTTCTAGTCCAATCCTGGATACGCAGGTCCCGAGCCTGTCTGAGGCTTTCTTGGGCGACTGCCTCATTGCTGATGGCAGCAGCGGCTCTTGCTTCAGCTTGGGCCACCTGGACTTGGTGCATGCGGACCGAGAATTCTGCTTGTTCAGCCCGGGCAGTCTGTTCTCTCAGGCGTTCGGCCTGCTCGTCAAAGAGTTGGTCCAAGGAGTTGAGATAGGTGACCACTTGGTGCAAAAGGGGTTCTTCTTGACGGCGCTGCTCCAAGTTCCTTATGCGGGCTCGCCAGACCGCACTTCTGACGATCGGCGGAAAGTACCTCATTGGGGTGGGGACCAGGTGCCTTTCAAAGATTCCGCACATGAAGCGGAGGGCTTTCCTTAGAGCCAAGGGGTAGGTGTCCTGGTGCCTGAATCCTGTGGCGGTCGTACGCCATGCCTCGACAGGGTGGAGGTCACTCTTGGCGACAATAATGACCACTCTGCAGCGTTGGGTCCCATGGTGCTCATACTCCCTGCTGTAGTACCTCGGGCGTTCTGGCACACCGAGGCGTTCCAGCGCGGGGATCAACAGACTAGCGAAGCCCGGTGTGACTGGGCAAACTCCCTGGGTCCATCCTTGTTCTGCCATCTGAAATCAGGGGAAAAACAAAACTTGAACAGATGCTGGATGAAAGTCGATCTTTATTGCATAACATGTTGGGGGGGGGTACAAAGATCATGGATACATCGATGCTAAGCTGGTAGTGCTACTGGGTACAACAGATTCTACCCTAGGAAGGGCTAGACTAAGTGCTAAACTACTCCAGACAGACACGACGTTTCTTCAGGGGAAGCTGGTATTCTGGCACTTCTTCTTCGGTCTGAGTGCCTGCGTCCATATGAGTCATCTCAGGTTCATCTTCCAACAACCCTCTTTCTCTCCTGTATGCTTCCAGGTTATCCAAATACTCATAGTAGGCCTGGCATCTAGTCTGGTGAGTGGCTAGAGAACTGACAGCCTGTGTGGCCGTCACCTTCTGTACCTCCAGTTCTTCCTTTGTTTCTCCTAGCTCTCTCTTTACCTCTTCTAGTTCCTTCTCTGCCTTCTCGGCTCTGCGGGTCTGGTGCCTCAGCTGTCCCGATGTCTCTCGGTACAGCCTGTCCAAGCCAGTGAGGTAAATGGACAAGTGGGATACAGTGTCCTCCATATCTTCATCTCTTCCAAGGCTCCTCATCTGGGTAATCCATTCGCGTCCTCCACTTTCCAGGGGTGGGGTAAATCCCAGTGCTGTTCCCACGAGGTACTGCCTGTAGAGCTCACGGAGGCACATCAGGGCTCTTCTTGCGGCTTTGCGGTAGGCATTAGGACGGTCGTAGCCGGTGGCATGGACAAACCAAGGTGCCACTTCCTTGTACAGCGAGCTTCTCCCCACAAAGATGAACATCCGGCACCGACGGGTACCATTGGTGGTGCACTCCCGGTAAAAGTACTCGGGGATCTCTGTAACTCCAACGTGCTCCAGGCTGAGCAGCAGCAACTTGGGGAGGCCAGGTTCTGCGGGGCAGACTCCTTCGCCCCAACCCTCGTCAACCGGCTGGGCCATCTGGAACAAGTCAAAAAGCCGTCGGTGAGTACTCGTGTGGGGGAAAAGGGTTAGGCAAGAACAACTGGTGAGAGAAGACTAGGTAGGGTCGAGATCCTAGGGGTGCGTCCTACGGCCAACCTATCGGCTCTGATACCACCTGAAGCGTCCCCTCGAAAGAGAGAACTTAATGTGATACAAATACCAGTCCCAGGATGCTGGTTCACATTATTACAACAGATAGTTCAGTACAAAAGCAACATTACGGGAGACGGTGGCATTGCAGGGCCACGACAAACAGAACTAACACTAAGCTCCAGATAAAAAGGTTGATAACATAGAGGTCTTCATCAGAGTGGCAACGCATGCGGCTTCCAGCGGGTGACCCTAACACACAGGCAAAGGTTGGGTGCAGAACGAACCCCTCTAGACGATATCCTCAGGCACAAAGTCCGGGTCTGCCTCTGCAACAGATTAAGCAAGGGTGAGTACATACGTACTCAGCAAGTGCAACCACAACCACGGAGGGGTTAACAGAAGTATGCCAGGATTGTAACAAGGAAGGCTCATGGTTCATTTAGCAGCAAAGCAATTTTTATTACACATGCATGGGGTTGGTTTTCGCAACGGGTTTTCACAAATATTATTTTTGAAAGGAACAGTAAATGTAGCATTTTTCTTTGTACAAGATTTTGTTGCTACCAGATTTCCCATCTGTCGTAGCCCAAGTCAAAACATTTCTCGGCTCAATCAAACACCAACACTTTCTTACTCCAAAACAGGGGACTAGTGAAGTGACCAAGCCGTAACTCGCCCAATACCGTGGACACGGCTATCCGGATAGGTTTTAACTCTGCAGAGGTGTACACAACCACAAGTAGGCTACCACAACAAGAACACCTTAGTGCCAGTGCAGCTCCTATCAAAGCCATTACCCACCATAGCTAAACTGACAAGTTACCGCAGACGCGACCAGGGGTTAGCAACCTACCAACGAGGTTCTAACCAGGGGCATACCTCACATAGACCGTATCCCCGGCTCCATGGCCCTCTGTTGCTCACCAGCACACCATATAACCAGCAGCTCAACTAGTGGGATTTATGCTAGGCCGTTGCCACATACAACGGTCGAGTGGTGGTACAGGAAAAATGGGTTAGGCTAGATGACACATCAACATCATCCCAAAACTTGTGATAGGATAGACAACTCCCACCATGCTCAACCACAGAGGTTAGAGCACACCTCGGCATTTCACACAAGAAATACCGTCTGTCTCATCCCACACGGGGTACACATTTTATTTACACAAATCATCTCTTTTATTTTAGAGTACGCACACGGTAGCTTTTGTAAACACCAAATATTTGTTATGGGGGGGGGTACAATAGTAAAAGTTCCTAAGCATTTCTAGCAGTGACCAATATTTAAACAGAACATTGTCATATTTAAACATTAATCTGGGTTGTCAAGGACTCAGTCATAACAATCAAGGTATGGCTATCCAACCGGGTTTAGCAGTAAAATCATGCAAGTTTTATAAAACTGGCCATGGGTTGTGTTTATAAAAACTGGGACATCAGTATGCATCAAAGGGTGGGATTGCACTTGCCGTTCTCCCAACCCTCGGGGGATTCCTGCCCGGGGTCTTGGTCTCCAAGCTCCTGCTCGTAGCACTGCTCCTCTTCGAGTCCTCCCTCGTTCACAGCGGAGTCTACGGCACACACAAGCAAACACTCAATAAATAAAAGAAAAAGCTTTTATTGAGCTCCGAAAGAGAGAACGGAAAAAGAGAGCGGATGGTGATGGTATGATTGTTTTTGAGTATAGACTGGTTGGATTTGGCGGGGATATATTGGCGAATATTGTGGTGGAGTTTGGGGTTAAACGGGATTAATTTGGCGCATGAAATGACGGGTTTAATGGAGTTCAGGGGCTGTTTATAAAGAACCAGGGCCTTTTTGTAAATACCAGAAAGTTCAGGGGGTTCAGTGGAATCGAACAGAGAGAGGGGAAATAGTATTTTCGGACGGCGGGTTAAATTGTTGGAAAGGCAGGGGGTTTGGGGAAAGTGGATAGAGAGAGGGGGTTTAAGTTTTGGACCGCGGGTTGATTTGGGGATAACTCAGGGGGTTATCGGAAAAAGTGCTTTCTTCCTCGCGACACAGAGCAAGGGGGGGGGAGCGGCGGCGGCGGTACTGGCCGGCCAATCGCCGGCGATTGGGGCTGTGGCGGGGGACGGGATCAGGGGGAAAAGAGGGAGGGGGTCACGGCGAGTCCACTGGTGCCCTCACCTCGGACGGAGATGAAGTGAGGCGGCCGGTTCACCAGAGCGGCGGCGGCGGCGACACTGGAGGCGATGGCGGCGGCGTTGCGGCGGCGGAGGGAGGCAATAGAGGGGTGGATGAGCTGCAGGGGTTCGAGGTGAAGCTGTAGGTGTGCTCAGCTCGGGCGGAGGTGGAGCAGGGCGGTCTGCCCACGAGAGCTCGAGGGCGGCGGCAATGGAGATGGGGCGGCGGCGATGCAGTGGTGCGGGAGGTGAGTTGGTCGGCCGGTGAGCGGAAGATGGTGGTGGGGAAGCGGACGGGCCTATAAATAGGCGTGGAGGAGTGTCGAGGCGGTGGGCCGACGGGAGGGGTAGGTCGGGCGGCGTTAATGGCGTCCGGCGCTCGGGTACGGCGATGGCCGGCGGATTTCGTGCGGGGATTGGTACGACGACGCTGTGGAGGTGCTGCTGCTGTTCTTGTCGCGTGTGCGCGTCGCGACGCGGCGTGCGTGCCCGAGCGGATGGGGTCGCGGCGAGGACGGGTGGTGGCGTGCAGGAGCGGCGCGGTGGTCGGCGGTGCGTCGGTCGAGGAGCTTGGGTTGGCGGCACGGTGGTGGTGTACGACGGTCGGGCGACGATGGCGTGGAGTGTCGGTGCGACGACGAGACGGCAGTGGGCAGGCGGTGAGCGGAGCGGGCGCGCGGCCGAGAGCACGGCGGTGGTCGGCACGATGTCGGCGAGCACGGGCCGGAGCGGAGGCGGTCGGCCAGGTCGAGCACGTGGGGCGGCGGTGAGAGGCGTGTAGGAAGGTGGGGTTGCGGAGGAGTGGTGGCCCGGCAGCGGGACGGCCGGTGGCGTGCACGGCGGTGGCAGCGATGGCGTGGCCGCGGCGTGCACGCGCGCGGTCGGCACGGCGGTGGGCGGGATGGCGACGACGCGCGGGGCAGCGGTGGGGTTCGGCCGACGGCGATCGGAGCACGGTGCTCGGGATGGGGAGCAGAGAGGCGAGCGGAGGTGGGGCCGGGCGGTCGGCGACGAGCGGCGCGGAGCAGAGTGCTCGCCGGGGAAACAGAGGAAGGGAGAAAGGGAAGGAAGAGAGAGGAAAAGGAAGGAAAGAGGGAAAAAGAGGGAAAAAGAAAAGGAGAAAGGGGAAAAGGGGAGGGGAAAAAAAGAGGGGAGCGCCGGCGGGATTCGCGGCGGGAGGACGACGGGCGTCGGAGCTGGTCGGTCAGAGATGGTCGGCCAAGGTTGATAGAGTCCGGCGGTCGACCCAAGGGCGGACGACGCGGGATGGGACGGAAAGGAGACGGCAGTGAGCGAGACGCGGACAGGAAAAAGAGAGGGGAGGGAAACAAAGCGGACGGGAAATCGGCGGAAAGGGAGCTCGGCGGAAAAAGATTTTGAAAAGTTTTTCACGGGCGGTTTCTTTGGTGATTTTCCCAGAGGTTGAAACACGGACGTTACACCAGCCTTCCCTCGCCCCTGCGCCCCTCCCCGCCGGCCCCCAGCCTCCCTCTGCACCGCCGCGTCCCCGTGCGGGCGAGCGCGCCAGGCCGCCACGCCCCTGTACCGGCGAGCGCTGCGGGCGGAGGCGCGGCGCGGGCGGGCGGCTGCGTGGCCCGGCTCCGGCGGGCGGCGGCTCGGCTCCGGCTTTCGGCGCGGCGCGGCTCCGGCAGGCGGGCGGCGCGAATCCGCCAGGCGGCGCGGCGGCGGCGTGGGCAGGCCACGGCGCGGCTCCGACAGGCGGGCAGCGCGGCGGCATGGGTAGGCCGCGGCGCAGCTCCGGCGTGCGCTGGCTGCGGCAGTGTGAGGGAGGAGGGGACCTAGGTTAGGGATGACAAGTGGGTCCCGTATGAGTGCAAAATAGTCTATTCCTTACTCTGTTAGCCTCCATCCGTTCAAAATGGCACACGGGTAAAGAAAGTTTGAGTGATGGTATACATGTGTCTATGAACTTTTTGATGGCACACAGATAACCACCAACTTTCTTAACGGTATACAGGTAAAAGACTCAATAGTGTTTGATGAAATGGCCATTCAGAACAGAGTAAGCTGCGGCTCCCTTCATGTCTACCCAGCGCTTACTCTTGCTTGAACAAATGCTTTAGCAGATGAGGTATTCTAGGATCTAGCATTCTTGAACGACGCTCATTGCATGGAAGGAGATTCATGATGAAATGTTTATCTATGATTCTATAATTAAGCGTAGTTGAAGAGAAGTTAGCAGATGGTATTGTCCCTCTCAAAGCATGCCTACTGTGTCCTGTTATTTATCTTGGGAAATGAAGCACAGCGCGGACACTACTTTCAGAGCATCGGAACTTCACAAGTCAAAACCTTCCTTATATGACTGAAATTATTAACCATATTTGTCCTCACCTATGTGCAGTTTGCAGTTTACAGGCATCCTGTATCCAGGAGCGTGGATTATGACTCACTGTGGTTTATTGTTCAAGAATCACTCCAAACTCTGTATTTTGGTTATCAGTTATCACAAATTCTGTATTTCAGTTATCCCTCCAAACTTTGTATTTCACTTCCTGCTTACATATTTATCATAAGTACATTACTGAATATCATGGGCCGTTTCAGCATTTCAATAATTCATTAGGAATACATATGCTCAAGAGTAAAATAGTGGTATAATCATTTATTAATCTTGGGTATGTTCCAAGTGTAATATTGATTTGGTTGCATAACTTCCTTTTTGTCGATATCATTCGATTAATAGATTTATAGAAACGGACATATCCTTTGGTCCTTATCATATTAACACATTCAAAAATATTCCTTTCATCAATGTATACAAAGTATTATTATTTTTATATAATACTTGTAATTTGCTTAGACATAAACATGTACTTGTATCTTCCTCTACTCTTCATGTCTGAAGTAAAACCCTGTTGTTATTTAGTATCTTACTTTATATAGTACAATACATGCATCTAAATTAAGCCTTGTTGTTATTTGTATAAACTAACAATCTGGAAACATTACTATGCGGAAAACACTTGGTGCCCTCGGCGGCAGGTGCCCCCCTGCGCAGAGTGCGACACGTGGCCATTGGTTTAGAGACAGAGGATTAGCAAGGCCGTGGATTAGTGCTAACATATGTGATGGGCCCACGGCAGCAGCTTTATCTCTCGGACACGCCAAACCAATGCGCGGCAGCGGTATGATGCGAGCGAGGACTTGAGAGGCACACGTGATGGGGCCCACAACAACCTTATCTCTTCTTGCGGTGAGGGGAGCCGGACACGCACAGGCGCGGCAGCGGAGTGGCGGCGAGCGGAGTAGGCGGCGACGGCGGGGCCCAGCAGCCGCGGTCGCGGCGCAGTTGGCCGGTGCGGGCGGGGAGGCGTGCGGTGGTGGAGGCGGCGCGTAGGATCATACGGCGGAGATGGCGTCGGGGGCACGGAAGGGGACGTCGGGCCCGATGTCGAGCTCGAGGATCCGCTCCAACCATGGCTGGAGTAAGTGTTTCTCGATTTGCGTCTTTCCGATTTCTTGAGCCTGCTGCCCGAGTCAAAAGATTGCTCATTTCTTTGGTTCTTCTCTGCTTCATCTGCGTGCAGCTGCATCAAGTGGGTTCAGGAGTCATTCCCCACTGATGGCGAGTGCTCGGGGGCTGATGGTGTTGTACGAGCAGTGCGTGCGGACCTTCTGGTACGACCAGGGGGGATAGCAGCGAGCACGAGCGCCGATGGGGGCCCTACCCAAGGATGAGGACGCTGCGCCGCCACCCCCATCATGTGCCGCCAACAGGCCCGTCTGCCTCATCACGTTCTTCTAGATCTGCTATACCTGCTCCGTGTTCCTCCGCAGATCCTCTTTCTTCTTGATTTTTTTTCTGAAGAAAGGAGAAGAGATTGTGTTGCAGTTTCTTCTTATTGATTCTCTTTTCTTTGTATTTTGTTGATTTGGGTAGAAAGTCTTCACAGATAAGAATGACCAAAATCTTCTAGCATTTCTAACAGATGTAGGGAGTATCATATTGATAATGAATTAAGATTCGATCTTTTTGTCTTTTCACATTGACAGTGCATTTCTTTTTGACCTTTCTTTTTTACCTTTTGCATCTGATTTCAAATTGTAGATTTTCATTTGACTATGCCTGCACATTTCTTTTTTATCTTTTGAATCTTGTGTATCTCTGTAGATTGTAGATTTTGTCAATTTATTTTTTTTAGAAATGAAAGTGTTCTGTCCATGCAATACCGAACAAGAACTTGTGTCAGTGGTTGCTGCAGAGGAACACCAGAACTTTTTTGTCAGACATGCATGAAAGTTGTTTATTCGCTAATGGCATCATTGTTTGCTTAAGTTTCTGCACGAATCCTAAAGCGGCCGGCCATCCTACGGCTGCATGTCGGGGGGGCATATGCCGCCGGGGGCAGAAAATCCGCTCTGCATTACTATGTTTATATTTCCATTGTAAAAGTGTAGATTCAAGCTTTGTTTATGCTATTCGGAATACTTCAAATTGTTTGCTGACCCACGCGATATCAGCGATGATGTGCTCCTGTCGCTGTACTTCAAAAGGCACAAATCAATGAATAGATGTCAACTATTTCTGGAAAACCATATTCCATTCTCATGTGCTACTTTTGATGCATATTTAGAAGTTCTACGTGAAGGGAACATGTTGGTGGTCAAACATCTCCCTCGAGAGCTGCTATTATGTTGATCCTTAATTTGTTATATGAACTCATGGTTACATGCTAATGGAAATTTCTCTCACGTCTATTTTTCATCATGAAGTGCAAGAGAGCTTGAATTTCCATCATATAAAGAATATACACCCATAACTACTCTCAAAGTCCTCCACTGGATGAGCCTAAGCTGGCACGGCAACGCCGTGCTCGAGGTTTTCTAGTGGGTCCTATACTTTTTGGGACATGTGAGGATGCTTGTTTTTTCCTATCATACGTGGGTATCAAATACGGAGTAGGTGGCAATCAGCTACTACCTCTGGAGACGCCCTTTTAGTTCTCTGGTTCTTTACTGACTGTTTGCATAGTACGCCCAAAATTACAAGACCGTGCAAGAAAATAAATCACAAGCTGTCCCATGACCTGCATCCTTTGGCAGTACAGATGATCTTATCAGTTTCTCGTTCAATAATAGTCCGCCATCGTGTTGTTAACACCAATCAGCCGTGGTGACAACTGCCAATTGCACACGTCCTCTCATCCAGTATCTTAATCGATACAAATGCTTTCCAAGTGAGCATCCGCTCTTTGCAAAAACTACATTGCTCTACATAAAGATAATATATTCTATGCAAATCAGATTCGTGTGTAAACTATGAAAACTCTCACTACAGCCGCTGAATTTTCATCCGATGGCCATATAGAGAGGTGGAAAATTTTAGCGCTTAAAACCTTCCACCATTAACTTTCCTAACTATTGTTGTTTGCCACGCCGTAAGCGTTGTTTGCCACATTGCTTTTTTTTTACGAAAATCGCCGCGAGCCGCGACTGCCGCCGGCCCTTACCAGCGCCGCCTACGCCCCCTCGCCAGCGCCGACGTCCCCTGGCCAGCACCGACGTCCCCTCACCAGCCGGCTGTTAGAAATCTAGGCAATTTTCGGTACAATTTAATTTCAGAAATCACCAACAAATTCATGACATATGTGAGTGATGCAGTGAGAGCAAAGCATGTGCTGGTGTTCAAATTAAATCTCTCATAAAACATGAACAACAAGCAAATCCAGAAGGTTTAGTGTGTACCCATAGGCGGAGCCGGAACCGGAGGAACCGAAATCGTCGTTACCAGTCATTGTGACTAGCCTGTTTGAAGTAGTCGATCTGATTCGGTGTAGTGACGAGTTGCTGCAGTGGCGTCCCGAACGGTCTTCTGGAAGTAGTCGTTCGGCTCGATGAAGAAGGACGTAGTCGTTCAGCTTGAGAGTGCGGGGACGTAGTCGTACGGGGTTGCTGGAGATGGTCGCCAGGAAGTAGTCGTTCATAGCTTGAGCAAGCGCGTACGAGTACGCTCCCCAAAAACCTTATCGCCCGCCTATCCCGAGCAGGATCTCAGGGCAGACGGGTTTCGGAGGCAACTGCTCACGCAAGCAGAGTGCGCGCAAAGCTTGCGTTGGGAATGCAATGCGAGAAAGCAGCAGCAAACAACAGGGAGAAGAGAGAGCTTTCGGGTGTGTGTTTCCTGAGAGGAGACGCCTCCTCTTATAGGCGCTCAGGAGGAGAAGGACAACAGGGAGAAGAGAGTGGTCTCCTGAAAGGAGTACCAGAGAAGAGAGAGCTTTCGGGTGTGTGTTTCCTGAGAGGAGACGCCTCCTCTTATAGGCGCCCAGGAGGAGGAGGATGAACCAGCCATAATGCCATTAAGCGTCAGCGTCAGTTACAGGATTCATGATAGTAACGGTCGTCAGTTACTCTCCTCACGAAGGCTGCAACGTCTCTGATTTCATTAACAGCACGTGTGGCACGCCGTTCTCCTTTTACCAACTTCACAAGCGGTCCACATTTGATCCATCATTTAAGTTAGTTAGGATTCCCGTTGACTCTCAATCCGGGATTTAGACCCCTAGTATTTATTAGTGAACCTTTAATTTTTTTTAATTAATTGAGACTAAAATGGGCCAATGGTCCAATTAATCCAACACCGACTGGCCCTTCCAGCGCCGCCGCCGCCACCGCCACCCGGAATCAATGCGCTTCCAATATAAGTAACTCCTTATCGCGGAAGAATTACCGGTCATCCGGTGTTCGCCGCGTGGCCCCCGCGCCGCGCTGGCGCTCATCGATCCGCCGAGCGCTCCGTCCCTCTCTTCCGCTGCCCGCACCTTCTCCTCCCCTCCCCTCGGCGCCGCCCCCTCACCACCCTCCCACGCCTCGCCGCCCCGTCCCCTCCCCGCTCCTTCGCCCCCCCCCCCCCCCGCTGCCCCACCTCCGGCGCCCCTGCGCGGCCCCGCCCCCTCCCTTCCCCTTCGCCCCTCCGCCTTTCCCCTTCTCTGTGCCGCTCGGCTTCGGCGCGGAGCCGGCGCCGAGATGGGCCCGGAGCCGGCCGTGAGCTCTCCAGAGCCCTCCGTGGCCGTCTGTTGCTCCGGGCCGCTGCACAGGCCGTCGCTCTGGGCCGCCGCTGGCGTTGCCGGTGGAGGGGCCGACGAGGGGGCGCCGGAGGAGCCGGAGAGGGTGCTGGTACGGACGGCCGCGCCACCGCGCGTCGCACCCGCCGCCGCGCCGCGTCGCGACGCCCACGCGTCGCGCCTGCGGTCGGAGGGAGTGAGGGACGCGGCCGCGGGTGGGATTTGGTGGTCGTCGGCCGTGTTGGCGACGGTGGGCGTCACGGCGCCACGCTCCCACTGCCGACCAAGCAAACTCCAGCGCTCTCTTCCTCCGCTCGCTGCTTGCTGCTCCGACCCCATCATCACTAATCTGGCTGAGCCCGACTGCGAAAGTTCATGGACTAATGTCAGGCTAGCTCAACTACTAGCTTAGGCGGGTGGCACATGCTCTCTGTCTTAGCGGTTGGATGAATCAGGACACGCCTGGGATTAAGGTCGGCAACCGGTGTCTCCTTCAAGCCAAATCCGGTGAGGGTGCCGCTGTCCCTGTCTTCCTATTTTGTTTTCGTCGCTCCTCAAATCCTGATGGGCCTCTGCGGCGAGTGGCACGGCGTCTGCTGCAGCTCCGGCAAGTTCGGAACGAGTTGGCGCGGCGGTTGCGGCGTACCAGGTGGAGCGGAGCGAGTACCGCAGCAGCAGATCTGCCGGCGCACACCGGCGGCAATGGCTCCAGCTCCGGTGAGCAAGCGATGTGGTGCTCGCTTGCTACGGGGTGGCAGATCTGGCGGTGCATCCCGGCGGCAGTGGCTCCGGCTCTGGTGAGCACGCGCCGTGGTGCTGTCGCCTTGTGCTCTGATAGCACATGTCGGTGTGGACTCCATGGAGCAAGTCTCGGTCTCTCCTCTCCCTGGGCTCATCCGCCTAGACGCCGGAGACTTGGACCTTCGACGGAGATAGTCACCTCTTTCTCACCCTCCAGGTATATGCTCATCTTGTGTTCGTTGATATGCCATAGTTGTTCTTCGACAGATTTCTGCTCTATTGTGTTCCCAACAGTAGCTCTGAACTTTGTAGATGCCTGTGATAGGTTAGTAAAGGAAGATAGGCACAAATATGATTTGTATAAGTAATATATTTTTCTCTCATTTCAGAATTGTTTCCTGTATTTATAAAGTAAAATTCAGAGATAATAGATATGCAAGGGATTTTCTTTCTCTAATCCTGTGTAGGAATTTGTTCAAGCAGCTCTCTGCATTATATAAAGTAAAATTCATAGATAATAGATATGCAAGGGACTTTCTTTCTCTAATTCTGTGTAGGAATTTATTCGAACAGCTCTCTGCATTATCAGTATGTAGTGCTATTTTTCATTATTCATTTTTATTAAGCTATCTGAACTCCAAGTTTGTACATATCAGCTATGCTGCTGTGCGAGTTAGCAATTGAGGAGTGCAGATACTTTGGATGCAGAGGAGTGCAAGTGCTTTGGATGCAGAGGAACGAGCCGTGCAGGCAAAAGTGTGGCTTGGCGTTGCGTCTGGGCCTGCAGGGGAAGATGGCAGAGACAGAGGAAAACAGCAGACAGACCGCGAGGCTTCACGAGTGTGGGTGAGTGCACGTTGCCACAAAATGCATAAAAAGCTATTAGCTTATTTCGAGTTCATACCATTACGAGATGGTTGCTTGCATTGCGTTTGTAGGAACATTCAGTTTAGCTCTGCACAAAATGATTCGTCTGCCAAGAATAGAATGCAGTTGTCTTAACTGATTCTATATGGTTCAAGCATTCGAAATGCTCCGGTCTAAACGGGCTTGGGGCTTTAATAAAGGCCAAATAAATGCAGACATAGGAGCTGCACAGCCATAGAATGCAGCTATCTTAACCGAGTCTATATGGTTCAAGCATTTGAGATGCTCCAGTATAGATGGGATTGGGCTTCAATCTTACACCCAAGGCAGTTATGCACTCCTCAATCCATGTTGAGCTATTATCATGACATGCACAATGAGCAACCGGTAGGTTAATAATTAAAGTGTTTGAAGATGCTAATTATAGTGTTTCAAGATGCATACTATGTGCTGAATAATTGTTCTGTTCAAAATCCGAATACATGTCCACAATTCATTTGTCATTGAGGCCATGCCATACCATGATCGCTGTGCTGATCAGATAGTTGCGTGATGAAGGCCTTGCCATACCATGATCTACCCATGAGTAATTGTCGGTTCTCATTTTCTTAATGTGAGCAGTGGATAGGTAGTTACGTACAATGTTATTTGTTTAAATGGATTAAATAGTCCTTTAGTTAATTGCTTTCTAGAGTAGTTTGTTACACGTATTCTACTTCATCCACGGTGTCAAATTATATGTGTATATGCCAATGTTGTGCAGACATTGTACTCCACTTTGTACTTAACTATCCATCCGTCTGAATTACCTCATAGGATGCATGTATCCTAAATATCTCATAGATCGATCTTATGCATTGAGTACTTAATGGTCTGTTTTCCTGATGATAACATTGTTTGTAGGTTCACCATCATGGATATAAGTAACTAAAGCACCAAAACTGCAGCACACGTCATTCTAGGTTTGTAGCTAATTATTTCTTCCAGACAAAATTTTTATTACGATTATATTGGTCCATCATTGTATATTGTTCATTTTACTGAAAGGTCCACACATATTAAACCATCGTTTTAGACTACTTTTTATTCTTATATCCACTATTTCTTCATTATGTCCTTCAAGTTCAATATGTGCAGATAAATAGAATTGTTTAATTCCACCAATAATTAGCAAATCCCTTAGTCCATACTGGACAAATACCATTCTTCATTTATTCTTCATACTCATTCTTAATGGATATCTTAGTGGATAACAGACCTCTTTGGTTCAAAATTGAGTACATAGCCTCCATCTCCACCACTGGCGGTAAGCTATCTCCACTACATGCTACGTATTGGCACCTCATAGTCGGTTCATTGCGATTTTACCATTTTTTTCCATGTACCACCATTAGTTAGGGAGAAAAAAATTCAAAGATCCTGATGGTGACTTGCAGATAGGGGTGAATTTGGCCTATCTCATTACGTGTAGTGTTTGCCACAACTCCGCAAGTACGGCGGTACATAATACAATATAAGAGTACAGCCCAACCGTAGTCATGTGGATCTCACTGCATGCTCATTGTTTTTTATGCTCACTAAGTTTGCTGCCAGGAACAAGTTATGTCTGAAACTAATACATAAGTACCATGAAACATGCTTTGTCTGTTCACATTTAGCTAAAATCTACTTATAGTTGCCATGTCGTACGTACATTCTTTCATTCTTCTGTTTTGTTTGTACAAGACATTGTTGATACATGCTGCCATGGTGTTTAAATGGCTTACTTATCTCTTCGTGTGTGCAGATTGTGAATTTACTCAGGTTGTTCCTCTGGTATTTGCGGACGGCACAGAAAGATAAAGTTCTGATTCGTTTGCCTACTACCAGTATGCACATACATATATGTATCCTAAATGTTGTTTGCATTAGATGTTTACATAGCCTTTACCAGTTAGGGGCAAATTTGATTCTTAGGAACCCAGCAATTAGATGGCTACTCCTGTGACAGCAATTAGATGGCTACTCCTGTGACTGCCAGATGATATTGTACGACATAATTGCTCGACATTTAATGGCCACACAACTATTTATATCTACTTTGTTCAGTGTGTGTGTGGCTGTTTTACATATGTTTCGGTGATTGACAATTGACTTCAAAAAATGTAAAATAAAAAGGAGAACCGATTATAGAGCCAACCTATACGGGCGCGGCGTTAGGGCGCAAATCTTCCTAGTTACCTCCATGCCTAGCAAAGTCTCCAGCCACCAAACTCCGGCTTCACGTTCCTGTGGGTAGTCTCTGGGTGTGATTGGTTGCTTGCTCTAGCATAAGCCTGGATAGGAGATATGCAAGACTAGTCTAAGCCAGGCTAGCATAGCCCATGTTTGATTGACTGGCTTGCACTGTGTATGATCACCTCTTGTCCAATGCGGTGAGTATGTATTCCTGTCACCTCCTTTCAATAAAACTCCAATAACTAAACACTTTTTTTTCTTAGCAAAAAATTGGAAAACAAAATAAATAAGCATACAAGAAGGGAACCAGCTCTCTTCACAGTAAAGAAAACGAAAAAGATGAAAGCAAAAGAAATCGAAGTGAGGAGAGCAGCAAGAAAGCGGAGAAAAAAATTCACACACCAGTCTATTGACATAAATTAATTGCTTGGTAATATTTACACAGAAGTAGTTCTCAAAAGTAATTGATTTGTATCAGTCGATAGTTTCTGCCTCTGCAGATGAAAGTAATAAAAAATAGGAAGAATAAAGCTTCCATGGCCGTCAATTGAGTGGATGAAGGTGAGCTTGAAACTGAAGCAACTCACGCCGGCAATGTCGCAGACCTTGGGGATTTGGCAGTAGAGCGGTGTCTTCCCTCCCTTGAATCCGTGCGGCTGCGCAAGAATCCGGGTCCCAAGTGCCCTTTGCGTTGGGTCGCCACCTGAATCCCTTCTGCATGCCCAGGTAGTCGATCCGGAACTTCTTGGTTGTCTCCATGGCGTGTGAGGCCTCGTTTGCCGCTGCAGCACCGCTGCAGGTCGATGATGGTGACGCGGCGCTGCGGGCGAGGGACGCGGCCCGGCGGCCGGTGAGGATTCCGGTGGCGGCAGTGAAGGAGACAGGTGGATGGAGGAAGGTCATGGCGTAGAGGCCGTCGGTGCCAGTGCTCACGGTAGGACAAAGAGGAGCAGCGGTACCTATGCAGCCTGCATAGCCTGGTGTTTAGTTCCAGAATACCGGCTGCCGATTTGGGACTGGTACTCGCGTCAGTCCGGCCACTATATTATTTTATTTATATGTGCGAAAAATTATTTAAAAAATGATTAATTAGACTCAAAATGTTTGTCTCGCGGAGTACAACAAAACTGTGCAATTAGTTTTGATTTCATCTACATTTAATAATCCATGTATGTTATAACATTTTAATGTGATAAGAAATCTCTTTTTACACAGTAAATTTGGGAGTTCCTTTTTAAAACTAAACATGGCCTGAAATGGGTTTCCAGCTATGCAGGCCGTACAACCCGTTTTGCATATCTGGAGCCAGGCTAAGGGGTAGTGCAGGGATCCAAACAAGCCCAACCTGCATTATGAAAGCCTGCTGTGCATGTCTCTTATGCAACGAACCAATCACTCCCTAGGATTGTCGCTGCTGTGCCTGTCTTCTGTTACCAGCCCTCCGGTGGAAGAGCAAGACACAAGCCCGGCTGTAGCTCAAGTTGATGGGCCAAGAAGGAGTGCGAGGCCCAGGAGAATCAACCGCCAAGTCCAGGGGGAAGAATGGGTGAACTGAAGTCTATTGTTGATCGGGTTGGGCCTGGCCCAGTGTAATAGGCTAGCTTTACTTATACGCTGGTGAGAGAGAGAGAAAACATCTATCATGTATGAACAAAGTATCTTCTTCTTTCTCAAGTAAGAGCTCCGGCTCGAGGCTCTCCGTCTCGCCGCCGATCCCCAATTCTTGCTTCTCTCGATCCCTGCTCCAATTCTCTATCTCTTATCCCTGCTGCTGCTAACAATTGGTATCAGAGACACCGATCTACTGGTTAATTTTGATTTCCCGGGTGGATTTCGTCTTGCCGACGTTCCACTGCTCCGGCGAGTGTCACTCCGACCTCGCCGTCCTCGCCCCGCCCACCGACTCCCAGTCGGCGGCGGCCACAGCAGATCGACGGTTAGCTGTTCCTGCGTCGTTGCCCACAGAGTTCTTCGCGCCGCTTAGGGATTAGCTAGAAATCGCCAGATCGGGTATTCCAGTGTGGTGATTCTGGATCCACTTCCTCCCCACGATCACTTCACTAGGTTGCAGCGTCGCCAGGGTGCCATGAATCCGGAGACTAAGATCATCCTCGATGAGATCGCGAAGCTGCGGTCCGATCTGGACGCCAAGTTCGCTGAGCACGAGTCCAGGTGGGAGACGCGCCTCGCCGAGCAGGAAACGGCGCTGGAGACCCGTTTCACCGGCGCGGAAGAGAGCTGGGAAAATCGGTTCTCCAACTCCGACGACAAGTGGGAGCGCCAGATCGCGGACCTCACGGTCGCCACCGACGCCCGTGTGGACGCGCTGGAGCGCGCGGCCACCACGTTCAACGATTGGCGTCCTGAGATCTCCAACAAGATCGATTACTTGTGTCTGGAGGTGAGCAAGGTCAACAAACATTGGGAACGCGCCGTCCTCCACCGCCCTCCCCCGCTGCTGGAGACGTCTCCCACGGTGGCCGGGCGTCTTCCCGCTGCCGGCCAACCTGACAAGCCATAGGGGCATCGCGTCGAAGCTGAACTCCGGGATGGGGATTACGGGTTCGTCACTACCGTCAATTACCCCCCGGGCAAGGGTACGTTATCATCTCCCCACCCTTCGATTTCCAGCCAGTTTCATCCGGGTGTGGATCCGGGCGGTTGGTCCTGCTCGACAGTCTGGGGGCAACAAATTACCTCGAATGAATTTTCCTCTGTTTTCGGGTGAGAATCCTAAGCTGTGGATAAGCCGTTGTAATGATTTCTTCGACCTCTATAATGTGGATGATTCTTCTGGGCTTAAGCTTGCTGTTATGCATCTGACCGAGGCTGCAGCCTTGTGGTTTCCATCTGTGGAGAAACGAGTGAAAGCTGGTTCGTGGTCTCAGTTCTGTACATTGGTTCTTGATCGTTTTGGCAGGGATCAGCACGAGCTTCTGGTTCGACAGTTGTTCAGTCTAAAGCAGACTAGTAGTGTGGCGGATTATGTTGCTACTTTTGGTTCATTAGTGGATCAGCTTTCTGCTTATGAACTGTCTACTGACCCTCTGCATTACACCGTTAAATTTGTCCATGGGTTAGCTGATGATATTAAAGCTGCTGTTCTTTTACAACGACCCTCAGATTTGGATATGTAACACCCTAAAACTCCATCACAAATAAATCATAGCAACTTGGTTTAATTTAATTTTTCTAAGGACTTAATCAAATTTTTAAATTAAATTGAGCCTAAGAATATTTAAACATCATTTAAATAATTTTGGAACAATAAGTGCATGTGCATCATATTTGATTTGCATGTCTTTTGTTTGTTTGGTGTGTGTATTTCAAAATCATGAAAAAATCCGGAAACCACCCCTCAACTCTCTCTCTCTTTCTCACTTCCTCTCCCGCGGCCCATCTCCCTCTCTCTCTTTCCGTTCGGCCCAACGGCGCTTGCGGCCCACTCCTCTCTCCCTCTCTTTTTTTTCCTCTCCCCGCGCGGCCCGTCCCCGCTTCAGGCCCAGCAGCGGCCCAATCTCCCCCTCTCCTTCCCCCTCACCGCCACCGACAGGTGGGGTCCACCTGTCGGGCCCGTCTTCCACCTCCGTCGCCCCCTCCCCTGCCTCGCCGCCCGACCGAGCCGCTCGGCCTCCCCCGCGCCGTTCCCTCTCCCGCGGCCCTTCCTCTCCCCTCCACCGAGCAGCCTTAATCGCTCAGTGGAGCACTCCCACCCCCGCCACACCATTTCCCCACTCGAAATGGCCGCCCCACCGAGCCCCTCCACTGCCGAGCGCCATTAATGGCCGGCCCCTTCGTCCCCTGCCGCGACGGCTCTTCTCTCCCCCCCTCCGCCCTATATAAACCCTACCAGAGCCTTTGCACGCCGCACTCTTCCACACGCAGCACCCCAATACCCGAGCTACACTCCCAATCCACGCCGCCGCCGTCGCCCGAGCGCCGCCGCGTCGCCGATCCGTCGCTCCGGCACTGCACCGCCCCAACCGACCACGCTGGAAGCATCGCGTTAAGGTAACAAAGCTTCCCGACCCCTTCTCGCTCTCTGTTTCGCTCCCGAGCACCCCTATCTGCCTCGCCGGAGCTCCGCCGCCGCCGTTCGTCGACGAGCACCGCCACCATGGCAAATTGAACGACTAGAACCCCCTGAACGTGTTTGCCAACTCCCCAGCAACACCCCGAGCCTCTTCCCGCCTTCTCTTTCGCACGCTAGCACCCCCCTAGCACTCTCGCCGGAGTAATTCACCGCCGCCCGCCTCTGTTCACCGTCGACCGCCGGCCTTGCCGCGCAATCCACGTCATGATCACCCCCATCGTGTTCGCCTCATCACCATGAAGCCGTAGAGCCAATCCGCGTGCCAAACCGAGCCCGACAGCTCGAGTTCGAGCATCGCCGGCGAGTTTCCGGCCCGGCGCCGCCGCCGCCTGCTCACCACCGCATCTGTCAGCCGTTTGATCCACACCCAACGGCCCAGATCCGTCCTAAGCCTCAAGTCAAACAAGTCAAGTACCGGTCAGCGCCGGCACTTTTGCAAAAAGAACCCCCAGCTCTTTATATATTGCAAGCCGGTCCTTCCACCATAAAGAATCCTTACAAACAGGTCCTGTTTTTATCATTTAACCCCCTGAGCTTCTCTGTTATTTTATCCCGAAGCCCAGCCCCTGTCTTTTTGCGCGTTAGCCCTCGGGTTCAATGCGTATTTATGTTTTAGCCCCTAGTTTTCGCAGTTTAGCCCCTGGAAATCCTAAAACCTGGCCAACAAGTCCCTAAAACTTGTTTTAGCCGTATCTTTTCCGTCTTAGCTCCGTTTTTAGCGTTCTTAGTGTCCAAGCGTTCGTCTTTTCGAGCTTGTTAGTTTTAGATGCTTGTTTTAGTCTGTTAAGAATGTTTGATGTACTGTTTTCTTATTATTTTATTGTGTTGATCGTAGACCTCGTGCCAGTTGCAACCGAGTCGCCCGTCGACGCGGATCAAGAACAACTCTTCTAAGAAGAAGAAGATCTTTTTGTAGAGCAAGGAAAGTGGCCCTCCCCGCATATTCTTTTTGTCCTATATAATTGCATGTCAAACTAAAAATTTACTATTATTGCATTAATATGATGGGAATACCTTTTTAAGGATTTATCTAGTCTTTTACCATGCTCCCTTGTTCAACCCCTGTTTAAAATAATATTTTTGGGTTAGTTCATGCTTAGTGTTGCAATACCTTGGGAATGGTTAAATTGGATCTTTATAAAAATTATTGATCATGAAATCCTTAATATTAAATGTTGGATAATTCAAGAGAACGATTATTTAATCGGAACATGGAGTGACCACCCAAGAAAACAGCGCAACCATGGTGTTAATGGGCTCTGACCTTAGCCAATTAATTAGGTGTGTGAACGCACTGATGGCCTTATCCGCCTGCGAGGAGCATAGGGGGATTGGGGTTGCAGGGGTCACAGCCCGGTCCTCTTGGGGTAGCAGCCTTTGCTAAGGTGCTGACCATTAGGGAGGTTTGTGGACCGCCCTAGTCTGTAACTATGCGGGTCGTTGGTCTTTTGCATACCTTTGTAAAGGCTTCGTAGTGGACCCCTAGCCACTCACCTCGGAAGTGTTTAAGGGTTTGGCCAACCCGGGCGACATGGGGAACACGAGCCATGGTGAAAGTGTGCAACCTCTGCAGAGTGTAAAACTGATATATCAGCCGTGCTCATGGTCAAGAGCGGCTTGGACCCTCACATGATAATTGAACTTGAAGATGGACTATAAATCGTGGTTTTACTCATGGGTTTTTGAATAAGATGTTTCTAAATGCTTAAGTGGGTTGGTATAAACTTATATCTAGTAAATAGGATTGCTAATAAAACTTGATCAACTCTAAAAAGCTCACTGCTGTGAACCATAGCCTATCCTTGTGACCTCGCATTTTCACCCCGCTTGCTGAGTACCTAGTTAGGTGTACTCACGCTTGCTATTGCTGATTCAGAAGAAGGAAATAGAGAAGAATACTACAGCGACTACGATGAGTTCTGAGGCTTGCGTTTCCCCCAGTCAAGATGCCTGTGGAAGATGAAAGCTGAAGACGCTTCGTTTAGCTATCGCTCGTTCTGCGATAAAGACCTTCGTGTCTCCCGAGAGTGTAATATGAATATTATAATAAATCTCTTGTAATTTAGAACATTGTGTTTCGATATTACACTCTTTTGTCTATCATATATGTGTAAACATGATCCTGGCGCACATATGAAATGCACTTGGTTTTCCTTTGAAAATCGGGTGTGACAGGAGTGGTATCAGAGCAGTGTTGACTGTAGGACACAGCCTTAAGTTAGAACTGGTCGGAAATTAAGGACCCAACATCTAGAAAGCCATGTCATCTTTCAAAATCACTCTATTTTCGCATAAAAATCTAATTTTATTTCTTTTGTTAAAAGATCTTATCGTTTTGATTTATTCTATACTGAGTCAGTTTTCTTTTCCTTTGTCAGATGGTTCGTGAGTTTCAGACCGCTCGTGCTGTCACCGGAGGTTCACGCCCTGCTGGACCGTCAATTCCCCAGCACCCCGTGGAGGCACCAGCTGAGGATGTCCCGGTTCAGGTACTGCCTGAGGCACAGACAGAGGCACAGGAGGAGGAGCCACCACAGCTCTTCGACGGCACTGTGCTTGAGGTGGACGCCGACGGAGACATGGTGATTCCACCAGCTGCTCCTGCTACCGAGGACGCTGCCCCAGACGCTGCCGGTGGTGACCCAGACGACTCTGGGGACGACAGCGACGAGGAGGAGCCCAGTGACGGGGATGACCCCGACATGGGGGACGACGACCAGGAGAACGACAACAACAACGACGAGGAAGATCCAGAGGAGCCCCGCCAGCGTGGACCGGAGTACCACCTTCACACTTCGCTGGGAGGTACCGGGCAGTTCTGTAGACTGCTGCAGGAGCTACTGGGATTTTTAGAGTTTACTCTAAAACCTCAGTATGTGGTCAAGCACTTCGAGGAGCCTGGACTGGAGGAGTACTACACTGCTCAGGTGCGTATCCGGGTACCCTTGGCAGCGGGTGCCGGATGGAGGATCCGTTCGACGCACTACAGCTGTGTTCCCTTCTCCACCGAGGACGCCGCCATCAACGACGCCGCCAGGAGAGCACTCTACTCCTACAACTACCGTTTCCGCGACCAGCTGTACTACTCCGACTTCCGCCACGTCCCCAGCCGACCTGTTGGCACTGAGGACACGGTGGTACCTGCTGCTCAGACTGGAGACGACCGAGTGGACGTCCTTGCTCGAGTCACTGCTGCACTCAACACCGACTTGGAGGGAGCTACCTCCGAGATCGAGGCACTGCATGGGAAGCTCCAGGATGCACAGGCCAAGATCGCACAGCTCGAGGCACAGATTGCAGGAGGACTACCTCCAGAGGAGATGACTCAGCACTGCACTACCTCGTCTCCTCCGCGCAAGAAGCTTCGCTACGGCACCCCAGGAGCTACGACTAGCTTAGGCTAGGAGTTTCTAGATGTCTACCCTTTTTCTTTTGTTAATAATTCAGTTCCTGCGAGGACGATGCGATGTAATGGTTGAAAACATGTTTGAGTTGGATCTTTGTGATGGATGAATGCTTTTGTGGAGTGATGGCCACAACAGCATCAATAAAATAATTAGTTTAATTAATTAATCTTAGCCCCCTTATGCTTTTACCTTACTCATCTTTATCTGTCCAGTTCTTATCTGAGATACCTTTCTCTAACACTCAGATGGGAAACACCAGGTCAGGAGGAGGACAAGATATTCCACCTGTGATACGAGCTCATATCGCAAGACAGCAAAATCAAGCACCACCTCCCCCACCAAACCCAACAATGGATCCAGCTATGCTACAGTTCCTGCCTGCTCAGACTCAGCTGCTGGAGACTCTCACCGCAACAGTGCAGAACTTACAAGCACAGCAAAATCAGCCACCACAACCAGCACCAACACCACCACCGCCCAGGGACAAGCATAAGGATTTCATGAGCCACCGTCCGCCCACTTACTCTCACTCATCAGATCCATTGGATGCTGATGACTGGCTAAAGGTTGTCACCAGAAAGCTGGAGATGACACAATGCACCGATCGTGAGATGGTGCTATACGCTGCAGGCAGACTTGAAGGACCCGCTGCTGACTGGTGGGACGCATACACTGCTGCACATGCCGCACCCCAGAACATCACCTGGCAGGAGTTCAGGGATAGCTTCAGAGCTTACCACATTCCCTCTGGGGTTATGAAGTTAAAGCAGAAGGAGTTCCTCGCACTAAAACAAGGCAACATGTCAGTCAGCGAGTACCTGGATAAATTCACCCAGTTATCTCGCTATGCACCTGAGGAGGTCAACACTGATGCCAAGAGACAGGAACGATTTCTGGATGGTCTTATAGGGCCGCTCAATTATCAGTTGCAGAGTCACATCTTCCCAGATTTCCAGACCCTTCTGAATAAAGCTATTGGCCTGGAAAGCAAGCGCAAGGAAATTGGTGAACACAAACGAAAGTTCCAGGGACAGTCTAGCAGTAACACTCGACCCCGCTACAATTCCCCTCAGAGTTCTTACTTCCGCTCTGGCGGACAGAATGGGGGTTATCCACAGAATATGCAGCTACAACGTTCATTTCAGCAGTCATAGCGCTTCAATCAGCAATCACCCCGTACTCCGAATCCTCCGCAGAATTGGTCGAACAACAACTCAGCCACTCCCCGCCCAAACAATGCCACAGGCGCTCCTGTGAGAAACAATGCTCCAGTACAGCCAAATGGGTGTTTTAAATGTGGAGAATTGGGACACTATGCTAACAGCTGTCCCCGGCGTGGAATGCAGACTCCATAGAGAGACAATGAACAAAGGACTGAAAAACCATCATCACAAGTTCGTCCAGGAAGCTCAGGTGCACCAGGCAACAGGGCTCAGCGGAATTTTGTTCATGGAAGGGTGAACCATGTGACCACCGAACAAGCCCAGGAAGCCCCAGGGGTTGTACTTGGTACGTTTCTTGCCAATTCCATACCTGCAACAATTTTATTCGATTCTGGAGCAACGCATTCATTTATTACTGAACAATTTGTGGCAAAACATGGCATGGCCATGAGGGCTATGAAAAAGCAATTATTAGTTAGTACTCCCGGCGGAGAAATGCAAGCCAGTCTATTTTGTCCACAAGTGACTCTTAACATCATGGGAGTAGCTTTCCCAGCTGATCTAGTAGTTCTAAAATCTTGGGGAATAGATATAATTCTGGGAATGGATTGGTTACACCAGTGGGATGGATCTATTCAGTGCCGAAAGAAGTCAGTACTCTTAACCAGCCCTCAAGGAGACAGAGTTGAGTATGTGGCAACTCCCTCATTGACAGAAGGCGGAATAATAAATTCCATGGAAGGCAAAACTCTGGAAGATATCAAAGTAGTGAATGAATATCCGGATGTGTTTCCAGATGAATTACCAGGTATGCCACCTGACCGAGATATTGAATTCAGCATTGAACTTTTACCTGGTACTGCTCCTATATCTAAGAGGCCATATAGAATGGACGTTAAAGACTTGGCAGAACCTAAGAAACAAATAGAAGAATTATTAAGTAAAGGGTTTATCCGCCCTAGCTCGTCACCATGGGGAGCCCCTACCCTCTTTGTAGACAAGAAAGACGGTTCTCGGAGATTGTGTATAGACTACCGATCACTTAATGAAGTAACCATCAAGAACAAATATCCGTTACCTAGAATCGAGGATCTGTTTGATCAGATGAGAGGTGCAAAAGTGTTTTCCAAGATAGATCTGCGATCTGGATATCACCAATTGAGAATTCACCCAGAGGACATTGCTAAGACAGCTTTCACGTCCAGATATGGGTTGTATGAATTTACTGTCATGTCATTCGGATTGACAAATGCCCCGGCATACTTCATGTACTTGATAAACAAGGTGTTCATGGATTATTTGGACAAGTTTGTAGTAGTGTTCATTGACGACATTCTGATATTCTCTAGGAATGAAGAAGAACACGAGGAGCATTTAAGACTTGTATTACAGAGACTTCGAGAACATCAGTTGTACGCTAAGTTCAGCAAGTGTGACTTTTGGTTAAAGGAAGTTTCATTTCTTGGTCACGTTATTACTGACGGAGGAATAGCAGTGGATCCAAGTAAAGTTCAGGATGTGTTGGACTGGAACCCTCCGAAGAATGTGACAGAGATCAGGAGTTTTCTCGGATTGGCAGGATACTACCGCAGGTTTATTGAAGGCTTCTCGAAGATCGTGAAACCACTTACAACCTTACTAGAGAAAGGAAAAGAATTCAAATGGAGTGATAAATGCCAAGCTAGTTTCGAAGAATTGAAGAAAAGATTGACTACTGCCCCTGTGCTGATAATGCCGGACATTCACAAAGGGTTCGACGTATATTGTGATGCTTCGCGTCAAGTCCTTGGATGTGTTTTAATGCAAGAAGGAAAAGTAGTGGCTTATGCTTCCAGACAACTGAGAAAACATGAACAGAATTATCCCACCCACGATCTAGAATTGGCCGTCGTTGTACACGCGCTGAAAATCTGGAGACATTACATGATTGGTAACAAGTGTCAGATCTTTACCGACCATAAGAGCTTGAAGTATATCTTCACTCAGAAGGATATCAATCTTAGACAACGCAGATGGCTGGAATTAATCAAGGATTATGATTTGAATATTCAGTATCACCCCGGAAAAGCTAATGTTGTGGCAGATGCTTTGAGTCGGAAGAGTCAGGCAAACATGCTTATAGCTCAGTTGAAGCCGCAAGAGTTATGTTGGGAAATGGCACGGCTCAACTTAGGAATCGTAGCCCAGAGTGAATCTATAGTTTTGGAGGTCGAATCAACACTTGAACAGGAAATCAGAAAAAAAGCAGTTGACAGATGAAAAGATCAAAGAATATGAAAAGCTGATTGATTCAGGAAAAGTTCCCGATTTTAAGAGAGATGATCAGGGAACCATATGGTTCAGAAACAGGATATGTGTGCCAGAAGACGATCGCTTACGTGAGATAATACTGAAAGAAGCTCATGATTCAGCATATTCCATTCACCCTGGTAGCACCAAGATGTACCAAGACCTAAAACAGAAATACTGGTGGTACGGAATGAAAAGAGATGTCGCAGCTCATGTCGCCTTGTGTGACATATGTCAAAGGGTAAAAGCAGAACATCAGAGACCAGCCGGTTTGCTGCAACCACTGAAAGTACCTGAGTGGAAATGGGAAGAAATTGGTATGGATTTCATTGTAGGTTTACCTCGTACACGCGATGGTTATGATTCCATATGGGTTATCGTGGACAGGTTAACCAAAGTTGCTCATTTTATACCAGTTAAAACCACTTATTCCGGAGCCAGACTAGCAGAGTTGTACATGTCACGAATAGTATGTTTGCATGGAGTTCCCAAAAAGATAGTGTCAGATCGAGGCACTCAGTTTACATCACGTTTTTGGAAGAAGCTACATGAGTCAATGGATACAAAATTGAATTTCAGCTCAGCATACCACCCACAGACTGATGGTCAAACTGAAAGGACAAATCAGATATTGGAAGATATGTTTAGGGATTGTGCTTTAAAGCATGGAGGTAGCTGGGACAAAAGTTTACCATATGCGGAGTTTGCTTACAACAACAGCTATCAATCTAGTCTCAAGATGGCACCGTTTGAAGCCTTGTACGGAAGGAAATGCAGAACACCCTTGTACTGGAATCAAACAGGTGAAAGTCAACTCTTCGGACCAGAAATTATAAAGGAAGCGGAAAGACAAGTCGAAATAATTCGAGAGAATCTTAAAACCGCACAGTCACGCCAAAAGAGTTACGCTGATCCTAAGAGAAGAGAAGTGGTATTCGAGGAAGGAGATTATGCCTATCTCAGAGTATCACCTATCAGAGGATTACGAAGATTTAATGTCAGAGGGAAGCTATCACCTCGTTTCATCGGACCTTTTAAAATATTGGAAAGAAAAGGAGAAGTGGCATATAGATTGGAATTACCGGCTCAATTATCAGGAATTCATGATGTGTTCCATGTATCACAGCTGAAGAAGTGTTCAAATGAGATTAGAGTAGAGCACTTATCACTGGAGGATTTAGAAGTAAAAGATGACTTGACTTATAAGGAATATCCTATCAAAATCTTAGACAAGTCACAGAGGGTCACACGAAGCAAGGTAATAAAAATGTGCAAAGTTCAGTGGAGCAATCACTCAGAGAAAGAGGCCACTTGGGAAAGAGAAGAAGAACTTACGAAAGAGTTCCCTCAGCTGTTCTCCGAATCTTCCTGAATCTCGGGACGAGATTCTTCTTAAGGGGAGTAGGATTTGTAACACCCTAAAACTCCATCACAAATAAATCATAGCAACTTGGTTTAATTTAATTTTTCTAAGGACTTAATCAAATTTTTAAATTAAATTGAGCCTAAGAATATTTAAACATCATTTAAATAATTTTGGAACAATAAGTGCATGTGCATCATATTTGATTTGCATGTCTTTTGTTTGTTTGGTGTGTGTATTTCAAAATCATGAAAAAATCCGGAAACCACCCCTCAACTCTCTCTCTCTTTCTCACTTCCTCTCCCGCGGCCCATCTCCCTCTCTCTCTTTCCGTTCGGCCCAACGGCGCTTGCGGCCCACTCATCTCTCCCTCTCTTTTTTTTTCCTCTCCCCGCGCGGCCCGTCCCCGCTTCAGGCCCAGCAGCGGCCCAATCTCCCCCTCTCCTTCCCCCTCACCGCCACCGACAGGTGGGGTCCACCTGTCGGGCCCGTCTTCCACCTCCGCCGCCCCCTCCCCTGCCTCGCCGCCCGACCGAGCCGCTCGGCCTCCCCCGCGCCGTTCCCTCTCCCGCGGCCCTTCCTCTCCCCTCCACCGAGCAGCCTTAATCGCTCAGTGGAGCACTCCCACCCCCGCCACACCATTTCCCCACTCGAAATGGCCGCCCCACCGAGCCCCTCCGCTGCCGAGCGCCATTAATGGCCGGCCCCTTCGTCCCCCGCCGCGACGGCTCTTCTCTCCCCCCCTCCGCCCTATATAAACCCCACCAGAGCCTTTGCACGCCGCACTCTTCCACACGCAGCACCCCAATACCCGAGCTACACTCCCAATCCACGCCGCCGCCGTCGCCCGAGCGCCGCCGCGTCGCCGATCCGTCGCTCCGGCACTGCACCGCCCCAACCGACCACGCTGGAAGCATCGCGTTAAGGTAACAAAGCTTCCCGACCCCTTCTCGCTCTCTGTTTCGCTCCCGAGCACCCCTATCCGCCTCGCCGGAGCTCCGCGGCCGCCGTTCGTCGACGAGCACCGCCACCATGGCAAATTGAACGACTAGAACCCCCTGAACATGTTTGCCAACTCCCCAGCAACACCCCGAGCCTCTTCCCGCCTTCTCTTTCGCACGCTAGCACCCCCCTAGCACTCTCGCCGGAGTAATTCACCGCCGCCCGCCTCTGTTCACCGTCGACCGCCGGCCTTGCCGCGCAATCCACGTCATGATCACCCCCATCGTGTTCGCCTCATCACCACGAAGCCGTAGAGCCAATCCGCGTGCCAAACCGAGCCCGGCAGCTCGAGTTCGAGCATCGCCGGCGAGTTTCCGGCCCGGCGCCGCCGCCGCCTGCTCACCACCGCATCTGTCAGCCGTTCGATCCACACCCAACGGCCCAGATCCATCCTAAGCCTCAAGTCAAACAAGTCAAGTACCGGTCAGCGCCGGCACTTTTGCAAAAAGAACCCCCAGCTCTTTATATATTGCAAGCCGGTCCTTCCACCATAAAGAATCCTTACAAACAGGTCCTGTTTTTATCATTTAACCCCCTGAGCTTCTCTGTTATTTTATCCCGAAGCCCAGCCCCTGTCTTTTTGCGCGTTAGCCCTCGGGTTCAATGCGTATTTATGTTTTAGCCCCTAGTTTTCGCAGTTTAGCCCCTGGAAATCCTAAAACCTGGCCAACAAGTCCCTAAAACTTGTTTTAGCCGTATCTTTTCCGTCTTAGCTCCGTTTTTAGCGTTCTTAGTGTCCAAGCGTTCGTCTTTTCGAGCTTGTTAGTTTTAGATGCTTGTTTTAGTCTGTTAAGAATGTTTGATGTACTGTTTTCTTATTATTTTATTGTGTTGATCGTAGACCTCGTGCCAGTTGCAACCGAGTCGCCCGTCGACGCGGATCAAGAACAACTCTTCTAAGAAGAAGAAGATCTTTTTGTAGAGCAAGGAAAGTGGCCCTCCCCGCATATTCTTTTTGTCCTATATAATTGCATGTCAAACTAAAAATTTACTATTATTGCATTAATATGATGGGAATACCTTTTTAAGGATTTATCTAGTCTTTTACCATGCTCCCTTGTTCAACCCCTGTTTAAAATAATATTTTTGGGTTAGTTCATGCTTAGTGTTGCAATACCTTGGGAATGGTTAAATTGGATCTTTATAAAAATTATTGATCATGAAATCCTTAATATTAAATGTTGGATAATTCAAGAGAACGATTATTTAATCGGAACATGGAGTGACCACCCAAGAAAACAGCGCAACCATGGTGTTAATGGGCTCTGACCTTAGCCAATTAATTAGGTGTGTGAACGCACTGATGGCCTTATCCGCCTGCGAGGAGCATAGGGGGATTGGGGTTGCAGGGGTCACAGCCCGGTCCTCTTGGGGTAGCAGCCTTTGCTAAGGTGCTGACCATTAGGGAGGTTTGTGGACCGCCCTAGTCTGTAACTATGCGGGTCGTTGGTCTTTTGCATACCTTTGTAAAGGCTTCGTAGTGGACCCCTAGCCACTCACCTCGGAAGTGTTTAAGGTTTGGCCAACCCGGGCGACATGGGGAATACGAGCCATGGTGAAAGTGTGCAACCTCTGCAGAGTGTAAAACTGATATATCAGCCATGCTCACGGTCAAGAGCGGCTTGGACCCTCACATGATAATTGAACTTGAAGATGGACTATAAATCGTGGTTTTACTCATGGGTTTTTGAATAAGATGTTTCTAAATACTTAAGTGGGTTGGTATAAACTTATATCTAGTAAATAGGATTGCTAATAAAACTTGATCAACTCTAAAAAGCTCACTGCTGTGAACCATAGCCTATCCTTGTGACCTTGCATTTTCACCCCGCTTGCTGAGTACCTAGTTAGGTGTACTCACGCTTGCTATTTCTGATTCAGAAGAAGGAAATGGAGAAGAATACTACAGCGACTACGATGAGTTCTGAGGCTTGCGTTTCCCCCAGTCAAGATGCCTGTGGAAGATGAAAGCTGAAGACGCTTCGTTTAGCTATCGCTCGTTCTGCGATAAAGACCTTCATGTCTCCCGAGAGTGTAATATGAATATTATAATAAATCTCTTGTAATTTAGAACATTGTGTTTCGATATTACACTCTTTTGTCTATCATATGTGTGTAAACATGATCCTGGCGCACATATGAAATGCACTTGGTTTTCCTTTGAAAATCGGGTGTGACAGGATACTGCTTATGTCCTTGCCCAGTTGCAGGAAGAAATTGTGGAGTCATCCAAAAAGAGGGAGTACAGGAAGTCTGATTCATTTTCCCAGCCCAGAAGTGCTTTCAAGGGTGCACTGCCACTGCCTCAGCCTCAGAAGATATCCAAGGGATTTGCTAGTGCCTCTGAAGAGAGAAGGTTCTCTGACCCTGTCAAGCCCAAGTCAACTGAAGACCGTTGGCAAGCTTTGAGAGCTTTTCGAAGAGCAAAAGGTCTGTGCCAATTCTGTGCTGAGAAGTGGTCTAAAGACCACAAGTGTGCCAGTTCAGTGCAATTCCATGTATTGCAAGAAATGGTGGATTTGTTTCAGTTGGAAGAAGACAGTGGATCAGTTGACAGCACTCTAGTGGGTACTTCTGATCAGCTTTTCCTCACTTTGTCTATGGCAGCTGTGGCTGGGGTCCCTGCTCCCAAGACATTTTGTTTAAGGGGTGTTATACAAGGTCAGCAAATCAAAATTTTAGTAGACTCTGGCAGTTCCCACTCTTTCTTAAGCACTGTTGTGGCTTCAGGGTTATCTGGGGTGGTTCCTCTGCCTTCACACCTCTCAGTTCAAGTAGCTAATGGGGACATGTTGTGCTGTGACAAACATCTAGTGCAAGCTCTGTGGTCTGTGGATCACTATCAGTTTTGTTCTGATTTCAAGGTGTTGCAATTGTCCTCTTATGATTTAATACTTGGCATGGATTGGCTAGAGGCTCACAGCCCCATGAAGATTCATTGGCAGCAGAAGTGGTTGGCCTTCTCATACCAGGGTAATTCAGTGGTTTTGTGTGGGGATTCTTCATCAGCTCCTGTTGGGACAGTGGTTCATTTGTGTTCTATATCAGCATCTGTTTCTGACCAGGAAGTGTTGGTAGATATACCTGCTCCCATCCAAGAATTGATTCAAGAATTTGCAGTCCTATTTGCGGTGCCTATTGATCTACCTCCCACTCGCTCTTGTGACCATTCTATTCCCTTGGTGGAAGGGGCAGCTCCCATACATGTGAGGCCTTACAGATATGCACCAGCATTAAAGGATGAGATCGAAAAGCAGATCAAGGAGATGTTACATAATGGATTGATCCAGTGAAGTTCCAGTTCATTTTCATCTTCGGTGTTGCTGGTGAAGAAGAAGGACAACTCGTGGCGTTTCTGCGTCGATTATCGTCATCTCAATGCAATCACCATCAAAAGCAAATATCCAGTGCCAATCATCGATGAATTCCTTGATGAATTGTCAGGAGCCTGCTGGTTTTCTAGCCTCGATCTGCGCGCTGGATTTCATCAAATTGAAGCAAGGCGAGGAATTCAAGACGGCCTTTCAAACACATTGTGGTCAATTCGAATTCAAAGTAATGGCGTTCGGACTGACAGGAGCGCCGGGCACCTTCCAAGAGGCCATGAACTCTACTTTGGCACCGTATTTGCGTAAGTTCGTCTTGGTATTCTTTGACGACATATTGATATATAGTAAGACCTTGGAGGAACACATTAAGCACATTCGTTTGGTATTCGAGTTGTTGGCACAGGATCAGTGGAAGGTCAAGCTCTCCAAGTGCTCTTTTGCTCAGCGCCAAATCAGCTACTTAGGCCATGTGATCAGTGAGCAAGGTGTAGGGACAGACCCGGCCAAGATTTCAGCAGTGGCACAGTGGCCTACTCCAAAATCAGCTAAGGAGTTGCGCAGTTTTTTGGGCCTTGCTGGATATTACAGGAAGTTCGTGCGCAACTTCGGAGTCATTTCGAAACCACTCACTGAGTTACTCAAGAAAAATGTGTTGTTCATTTGGACTTCTACACATGAGAAGTCATTTGCAGCCCTTAAATCTGCTCTTTGTCAGGCTCCTGTTTTGGCTCTTCCGGATTTTTCCAAGTCTTTTGCTATTGAGACTGATGCTTCGGGGACTGGTGTGGGTGCAGTGTTGTTACAAGAGGGTCATCCTATTGCCTTCATCAGTAAGGCCTTGGGGCCAAAATCTCAGGGTCTTTCCACCTATGAAAAGGAATATCTAGCCATTTTGATGGCAGTGCAGCAATGGCGGTCTTATTTACAGCACTCAGAGTTCACAATTTTCACAGACCAGAAGAGTCTGACACAGCTTACTGATCAACGTCTCAATACTCATTGGCAACAAAAGGTGTTCTCAAGATTGCTGGGTCTGTCATATCGAGTGGTCTATAAACCGGGTTCTGAAAACAGAGTTGCGGATGCCCTTTCCAGGAAGTCTTCCCATGAGCTTTCATGTGCAGCAGTTTCTGTGGTGACCCCTGTGTGGATTCAAGAAGTGGTTGCAGGTTATCTTCTAGATGAGCAAGCGTCTGCTATGCTGACCAAATTGTCCATTGATCCAAATGTTGTGCCTGGTTTCTCATTAGTGGATGGTTTGCTGAAATACAAGGGAAGGTTGTGGGTTGGCAACAATGGGGCCTTACAACAAAAATTAATGTTAGCTTGTCATTTCTAGTGCTGTTGGTGGGCACTCTGGTGTGCCAGTGACATATATGAGAATGAAGAAACTTTTTGCGTGGAAAGGCATGAAATCCGCTATTCACAAATTTGTCCAATCTTGTGTGACTTGTCAGCAGGCAAAACCTGACAGATCTAGGCTTCCTGGTCTTCTTCAGCCACTGGAAGTACCATCTGAAGCATGGCAGATTGTTTCTATGGACTTTGTGGAAGGCCTTCCAAGATCTGGTGCTGCTAATTGCATATTGGTGGTGGTGGATTTTCTAACCAAGTATGCCCATTTCATCCCTTTGTCTCACCCCTTTTCTGCCTTGATAGTAGCTAAGCTCTTTCTCAATAACATTTATAAGCTGCATGGTATGCCAACTGCCATTGTGTCAGACCGTGACAAAATCTTTACTAGTCAACTTTGGAAGGAACTGTTTGGGCTGGCTGGGGTGCAGTTGCGAATGAGTTCGGCTTATCATCCTCAATCCGATGGCCAAACGGAACGTGTCAATCAATCTATGGAGACTTTCTTGCGCTGTTTTGTTAGTGCTTGCCCCTCCAAGTGGTTACAGTGGCTGCCTCTTGCGGAATTCTGGTACAACACCTGCCATCATTCGGCTATTGGTCGATCACCGTTTGAGGCATTGTATGGTTATGCTCCTCGGCACTTTGGCATCAGTGCTGATTCCGTGGTGGCCGTACCTCAATTATCGTCGTGGATTCAGGATCGCCAGTTGATGAACTCTCTACTGAAGCAACATCTTGCTCGCTCTCGTCTGAGGATGCAGCGTCAAGCAGACAAACACAGGTCTGAACGTCAGTTTTCTGTGGGTGACATGGTGTTTCTTAAGCTGCAGCCGTATGTTCAATCCTCTTTGGCCAATCGTGCTCACCAGAAGTTGGCATTCAAGTTTTTCGGGCCATTCAAGATCATTGCTCGAGTTGGTAAAGTTGCATACAAGTTACAGCTTCCGGAATCATCATCTGTTCACCCGGTATTCCATGTTTCCCAACTGAAAAGAGCAATTTCAGATACTACTCAGGTGATTTCATCTGCTCCTCCTGAAGTTAATCTGCATAGTGTGCCTGAAGCAATTTTGCAACGTCGGATGATTACTCGGGGTATGGTACCTGTGCATCAAGTGCTGGTCAAGTGGTCAGGCTGGCCAACTGAATTGGCTACTTGGGAGGACTCCATTGCATTGCAGCAACTGTTCCCTTTTGCGCCTGCTTGGGGTCAAGCGGCGTGTTATCGAGGGGGGAATGTTACCAGCCCTCCGGTGGAAGAGCAAGACACAAGCCCGGCTGTAGCTCAAGTTGATGGGCCAAGAAGGAGTGCGAGGCCCAGGAGAATCAACCGCCAAGTCCAGGGGGAAGAATGGGTGAACTGAAGTCTATTGTTGATCGGGTTGGGCCTGGCCCAGTGTAATAGGCTAGCTTTACTTATACGCTGGTGAGAGAGAGAGAAAACATCTATCATGTATGAACAAAGTATCTTCTTCTTTCTCAAGTAAGAGCTCCGGCTCGAGGCTCTCCGTCTCGCCGCCGATCCCCAATTCTTGCTTCTCTCGATCCCTGCTCCAATTCTCTATCTCTTATCCCTGCTGCTGCTAACACTTCCGCCAGTTCCCAGTTTCACTTTCATCCCGCCGCCGAGCAAGCTAGAGGTTTCTGAGCAGCTCCTGTACCAATCATCCATCCACCATGGCTCCCATGAGACCATGATCCGCAGCCAGGCTAGACGTCTCCGTCCATGGCTCCCGCTCCTGATATGCTCCTGACAGTGGTCGTCGTGCTGTCCGTGCTGATCACCGATGCGCGCGCCGCGTTCGTCCCGGCGGACAACCTCCTCGTCCTCTGCGGCACGGCGGCGAGCGCCACTGTCGGCGGCCGGACGTTCGTCGGGGACGCCACCCTGCCGGCGTCGGTGCTGTCGGCACCCCAGAGCGCTACGGCCAACGCGTCGGCGGGGTCATCGCCGGCCAACGCCGCCTCCGACGACGAGCCGGCGCTGTACCAGTCCGCGCGCGTGTTCCCCGCGCCGTCCGCGTACACGTTGACAATCAATAAGTCCGGGCGCCATTTCGTGCGGCTCCACCTCTTCCCGTTCCGGTACCAGTCCGGTGACCTCGCCGCCGACGCCAAGTTCAGGGTGTCCGTGCAGGGCGTGGAGGTCACCGACGGGCCGTACACGCCCGCGAATGGCACGGCCACGGTCAGGGAGTTCTCGGTGAGCGTCGCCGCTCGCCGGCAGCACGCTGGCGGTCGCGTTCGCGCCGAAGGGCAAGGTGGCGTTCGTCAACGCCATCGAGGTCGTGTCGCACCCCGACGACCTCTTCGCCGGCGCGGCGCAGACGGTGAGCACCATGGGCACGTACGCCGGTCTGCCCACGCAGGCGCTGGAAACGATCCACCGGATCAACATGGCTCTCCCAAGATCACGCCCAGCAACGACACGCTGTGGAGGACGTGGGCCGTGGCTCCCCGACGAGACCTTCCTGGTCGACCGCAACGTCACGGAGCACAAAGCCGTGCAGGCCAAGTCGCCAGCGCATGAAAGGCCTCGCCACCGCGGAGGCGGCGCCGGACATGGTGTACGCGACGGCGACGGACCATAAGCGCGCAGTTCATGACGTGGAGGTTTCAAGCCACGCCGGGGCGGGCGTACCTGCTCCGGCACCACTTCTGCGACATCATCAGCATGGCGGCACTCGAGTTGGTGTTCAACGTATACGTCGGCAGCTGGTCCGTGCTCCCGAACTACGAGATCACCAAGGACACTTTCGGAGCGCGCGCTGGCAGTTGTACAAGGACTTCGTGCTGAGCGCCAAGGACGCGACGGGCAATATCACCGTGAGCGTCGGGCCGTCGACGCTGCGCACCGTGGACCCGGACGGCCTCCTGAATGGCCTCGAGATCAACGGCATCTAAATAAAAGTAGAGTTTAGGCTTTCCAAAGGCCAGGACAGTGATAAGTCGTAATAACATATTTTTTTTGCGAAAGTAGCAACGTATTTCTAAAGACAGCGGTTTTGTTTGCTAGTGTTTAGGCTGAATCGACCCGGATGTTGCAATTTTGAAGGTCAATGAAGAAGGAAGCGAAGAGTCTTCTGTGTTCATACGCTAACTAGGAACGTGCTCTGCCGTGCATCCGCGACCTCAGACTCTCAGAGGTCCCGGCGGCGATAGAAATGGGACAACGCGCAGTTTCAGACGGCAAACTGTGGCGGAGGCACGGGCCGTTTCAGATGGGACAGCACGAATTCAGAAGCTTCCGTTGGCAGACTGTGGCGGCTCCTTCCGTGCGGTCTCGTGCCGCGTGGAAGTTGCCACGGAGTCCATGCTGTATGTTTGCATCTGGCAACACACAGTATAGGTAGAGTCTGTCGCCCAAAGATTTGCTGTGCCGGCAGAGCGTCCTTCGCTCGCGTGTTCCTCTGCGTCACCGCGTTTTCCGCCGTGGCACTCTATCCTGGGTCCTTCGTCCGCTCGCTTCTTGTGCCGGCGTCCGCAACGCCCTACTGCGGAAAAAGAAACGGGCCCAGCTCCTTCATCGGTGCGTCGGTCGCCGCTTGGCTGTATCGGCCGCACACGCACCTCGAGAAGCAGCTTCGCCGGATGGGCCTCGACGAGTCGCCGTCCGGACCGGCCACCGGCTGCCCCGCCGCGCGCCACATGGCGTAGTGGGAGACGGCGCGGCTCTAGGCGGAGGCGCGCCTCTCCCTCCATGTCTCATCCTACTCCTCCTCCCGCGCCACCGCGGCCACCACCACGTCGGCGTCCTCGTCCTCCGAAAGGCGTGTTCCAAGCCCGCGGACATCTTCTTGCACCTCTGGGGCTCCGACATCGGGGACTCCTTCCTCCGCCGTCCTTGCCGGCGCTGCCGCCGGCGCCCGCCAAGAGGAAGGACGTGGTGATTAAGCAGGAGCCGCGGGGATGCCCGACGGGCCCGGCGACGACTCCTCGGCGGCGTCCAACGAGACGGAGGTGAAGGGGGCGCTGGAGGAGTACCAGCACGGCGGCTTCTCGCTGTTCCCACCGCTCGACGTGCTCGAGGCGTTCCAGAACGTGCTCGAGGCGTTCCAGAAAGCACTCTAGCTGCTCTTTCCAGGACAAAAAGCAAAAGGAAAGGAGGACCTCATAAAATTCGACAGTTGGTATTAGCCATGTCCATGTCATCGTGTCGCAAAAATTGGTCAAGCATCGATGGTAATCACAGCCGTAAATACAAATCAGGTACGTGCGGCGGCATGAGCTGCACAAGGCGTAGCGACACCAGTCAGCTACACAAGCACTTTCCTCATGCATGTTTGCTGGTCCATTTGCAGCCTCTACGCCAACTTCTAACTTATTTGCAGGCCCATCGAAAGCCCAAAATAAACACTCTAACTCCAGTGGGTATATGAACTCGGCTCTTCATCAGAGGCCTAAAATAAACACTCAACTTCAGTGGACGTATGAACTCGACCCTCTATTTTTCCGTGGACCCACATGTCAGCCGAATGAATGGGCCCACATGTCAGTCGATGGATAGAAAATATCTAGTGAGACAGATTGAAGGGGGAATTGAAGAGCCTCTAGAAATAGAGGCTTTGTATGGAGATTTGAAGGCATATGCAAAATGCAGGTTCATTTGAAGCCATGCTGCAGTTATATTTTTGCTCCAAGCCTTTAAATTTTGAAATAAATTTTGAAATAGAGACCCATATAGAGACCCCGCTGGAGTTGCTCTTAGGACATACTGTAGAAGAAGGGCATTCTCAATAAATTTAAAAGCAGCACCATAAATCGCCAATAATCTTGGTATAAAACAACCCAGAGCTTATTTCCCTCCGGCTTATAATAATCAAACAGCATTAAACTACAGCAGCTAATAATAATAAGAAATCTGAACTGGACAGAATTTTAACATACATTTTCAGCAGATTAGGAACTTCGAAAGGAGACATTGCAACGGGTAAGACAGTCCACTGGTCTCATTGATCACCACAGTTCGCCCGTTACATACATACGCTGATGATCACATTACCATCTCGTGATACAAGGCCTACTACGCTATGCACAGAACAAGCTGCTCCTCGAAAGATGCTTGTCACTACTGTCAAAAAGCACGGCGGCTTTGGTTCCGGGTGCCACTTCCACGACCACGGAGACTTTGGTTCCAGGTGCCCCTTCCACGACCACGGAGACTTTGGTTCCACTGGCTCCATGTTCCACGGCGCCTTTGGTTCAATGTTTCACTTCGACGACCAGAGCGGTTGAACAAGCAGCCACGGCGTCGTAACCAGGTTCCACGACCTTGGTTTCTGAAAACACGGCTGCGGAGACTCCAGGTTCCACGACCTAGGACTTCGGGTCGCGCGTAATCCTCCAAGACCTCTTTCAACCTGCAATTCAGATTTTATATAAAAATATAGATTTATTGAAAGTTGCTCAAACGTGCTGGCTGTAGCAGCCAGGACTCGTTTGGATGATGCATTAGGAAACATGCCTGCACTAGGCAAGCAGGTAAACCCCCTACCCCCGCCCTAACAAAATTTATGCAATTAGCAGGTAAGGGTTCCTAGTAGTTGATAATGAGCCTGCACTATCAGTTTCTTTAAACATTGGCCCCTGCTGCAGCGTGGTTAACTTTGCTAGCCCCTGCTGGAATTCCAAATTTCACCACTGCAGGCAAGCACAATCAGGATGCTGCTTGGCACAGGCAGGTTCCAAAGGATTCAAAGCAAATACGCCTAAATAGCAGTAGGGCTGCAGGGGGGTTCAAAAAGAAGTTTCCACAGGATTCAGCTGCTTAGGCCAGCAGACGACTGGGCCAAGCAGCTTCAGCATGCAGAAGTGAATATTCTGATTATTCCTAACTTGAGACTAAAATAAGAGCTAGACTAAAATAAGAGCCAAGACAGTGCCATAAAAATTTATTGGCCCTTACCATTCCCACAATTCAACTGTCATATTAGGGGATGTTAACAAGGCTTCCAATACAATTGGAAGTCGGTCTTGAAGATAATGAGAAGTCAGGAGATCCAACTCTGAAAGTTTCTTAAAAGGTTCTTGCTCTTGCTCCTTTTCTTGTTCCACCATCCCTTGTTGCAGTTTTACATCCTCCTTCACGGCAATAATTATGGTATGAAAATTGGTGAAACAATACCAAAACAGAAAAAAAAAGACGACAAATATTCACCTTAGATTTTGCATGCTCGTTTCCATGCTCATTTACTTGTCTTGGAAACATCGACAAACTACCAACATCAGGTTGAAAAGTTCCATATTTCCTGTTCATGGCTTCTTCATCCTTAGCATTTTCGTTGCTGCCATCTTCCAGGCCAGGGATATAACGTAAAACCTTTTTGAGGACTGGATGTCCTGTATCACCAATTGGAACTCTCCAATCGTCTCTGACTTGAAAACTTGTCAATACAACTCTCAGAGTATCTCTCACTCCCGCTGGTGCTAAGCGCCGTATCCTGTGAATTCCAGAAAACAATCCCCCTCTAGCCAATGAGGACCTAAGCGCCAGGGTAGTGAGCACCTGATCCCAGTAGCCATAAAGTTCCTGTTGGAAGTCCTCCAGTTCACGATCATTGCACAATGGTGGTCTGCGGGGAGGCTTTTTTAGCATACTTTCCAAATGGCGAAAGAATGCTGGCAGAACTCCATTTACTTTAAATAGTTCTATAATCCAACGAACGTAGCTGAGCAAGTCATTTGCTTTGGCATCTTCGGTGCAGTTGTCACAGTAAGGTGCGCGGATTTCTGCACGGACTCCATCTATAACAAATATAGTGCTGAGGTCAAAACACCCATCCCAACTAAACCCCGCATCATGAGCAAAGATAATTGCTTCCAAAATGTCGAGACCAAGTACTCTCCCAATCTTAGTCGTATCAGCAACATCCATAGATGTACCATCAGCAAATATAATTCTTAATTCAGCGAAACCATTTCCAGGTATCTTCACAAACTCTTCAAGAGTAATTTCCAATATGTCAAAATCAACGCGAGGACCAGTATCATGTGGTTCTGAAATCGGTCTCACAGAATAGGTAGATGATCTCACAAAGTGACGGCCATGAAGATTCATTCTCTGAAAAAAAAACACAATTTCAGCTTTCAGGTAATACAACAATCAGGACAAATGCATTGCTTATTTCTGTAATCTAAAATACATTTCCAAACAACAAATGCAACACGAGTTGGAAAAAAGAATATGTACACGGTAAGAGTTATGTATACAGAAACCACTGGTACAAATACAAATGGAAGATGGAAAATCTATTAGCAATCAAACAAGACGATAACATAGTAAAAAAATGAGACAGTCATTGCAATTACAGGTATATTTAATTTCGCCACATAGTAAAGAAAATTGTAACAAATTATATAATGATACATTTTATGGTCAATGTTATGCATACCAAAAGAGCTGCATCAGGCCCTGAAATCTGTGGTGTAATGATGTGGTCCAAACAAAAGCCATCACCATGTGGTGTATCCCCTTCCGGATCTGGATTCACGGTTGAGGTTGATGCTCTGGAGGTACTTTCAGCATCAATGTTAGAACCCTGAAGAGAGAGCACACAATTTAATCCTTCAGCTACAACATTGAACAGGACAAGATGCATTGCTTATTGCTACCATCAATTGTACAACACTAATATTCCTCAATGCCAAATGGATTTTTTAACAAGTTGCAAGGAAAATGTCATGTATATGGGGAGAGTAAATTGCATTTGGGTATGTCTACAGCATACAAATTTCGCAGATAGAAATATAAATGGAAAAAGGAAAAGATTATTATACATCAAACATGATGACATCATAGTAAAAATGAGATGCACAGTCTCAGCATTGCAAGTACAGATATATTTGATTTTACCAACATAGTAAATGATTCATTTTTTAGTCAATGTTATACATACCAAGAGGGCTGCATCAAGCCCCAGATAAATTGGTGAGAAGTTGGTGTCCAAATATCGTCCAGCACCGTTGACCTAACAAGCCACAGTTGAATGGTCACAATTTCATTTTAATCACACAAAGAAATTATGAAAAGTACAGAATAGCATACATCATCAAGTGTTTGCCAAACAACAGGGGTTCTTAAATAATTTGACGAAGTGGCTAAAGTATGTAATACTCCATCAACCTGCATAAGACCAAAACTGGTGAAAAGGGAAAAATAGAAGGCAGCTAAACATATCTCCTAAAGTAACAAAATACAGCAAACATGAAGTTTGTACCTTAACCACGGTATTGTAATGGTGGTTCCAATACAGAATGTATGGAACCTTTTCAAGAAGGTCTTCATGTAGGGAAATCAAGCTGCAGCATTGGTACATGGTTATTTAATATATTAACCAGTGTCATACAACAAATAATTTCCAGCCAATATAGACAGAACATTAAAAAAAGGAAAATTAGATATTTTACCCAACGGTAGTAAGTTGATGTCCCCTTAGAAAATTCTTGACCATCTCCGCTAAAAATATTGACCAAAAGACATAAGAACAATGAAAAAGGTTGTGCAAACAATGTAGCTAAAAAATAAAACTAACCATCCTGAAAACCGGGTTCATTGGCTGCCAGTGTAAGCCTTTCAAATGAAGCTCTAGGACCGAAGTTCTAATAATTAGTATCATGATATTAGCTGGCCACGCCATACAAAATGCTTGCGCACTGAATTAAAAAATTTGCACCCATTAATGCTCTTGATAAACTTGCTTACCCTAGCGATCCAACCATGTCGAATGTTGAGATCTAAGCAATCTAGAAGCAACCACTCTGGTGTCCTCGTAAAGCCATCAGTTCTGCAATATCAAAATCACAAATTTCAGAACACCAGCAGCCTGTCACAAACAACAAAGCATAGAGACAGAACCAATATGGAAAGATACTACAATCACCTAGCAAAGATAACATCCATGTCAAAGCCTGCAGCTAGAGTAGGCACCACATCCCATATCTTTGTTTGTTCTTCAGCACAATAGACCTATTGAAAAAAAAACGGCACAACCTAAGGCTGAAGGCCATGAATGCAACCGAAATTGAATTTGCAAGAGTTGCAAACCTGCATTTTCGGACTTTGTTTGAGAAGACAGCTTACAAGGTCAAGTAGAAATTCGACAGAAACCACAGTTTCATGTCGTTCAAAATAGATGTTTCCCTTGAGCAGCAGAACATTGCCTGTAGTAAAATACAGAATAAATCCAAATCATGAGGAAATAAAATACAAAATTTAAAAGTAAAGCCAATTTCACTTACAGACTGCAATAAGGGCGCATGGACCATCATTGCTTTGGTGGATCATATGTGTTAAAATGCCGAAAAAATCAATAGGCCTTATGTCAAAGTTGCCACGCATGCTCTGCAAAAAACAGGTTTGAGAGGCAGCATTTTTCCAACAATATATCAAATCTTTCTGGCAATTTTGCACTTACAGATACAATTGCTTTCTCCTCCTCTCTGCCCTCAGTCTTCTCCACATCCTCAGTCTCCTCCTCTCTAACCTTGTTACTCTTCTCCTTTTCCTCGCTCTCATCCTCTTTGTCCTTGGGAACTAGTCCCTTCAGATACATCTGCGAAAAACAGGTTTGAGAGGCAGCATTTTTCCAACAGTACATCAAATCTTTCCAGCAATTTTGCACTTACAGATACAATTGCTTTCTCCTCCTCTCTGCCCTCAGTCTTCTCCACGTCCTCAGTCTCCTCTCTATCCTTGTTACTCTTCTCCTTTTCCTCGTTCTCATCCTCTTTGTCCTTGGGAACTAGTCCCTTCAGATACATCTGCGAAAAACAGGTTTGAGAGGCAGCATTTTTCCAACAATACATCACAGATCTTTCTAGCAATTTTGCGCATACAGATACAATTGCTTTCTCCTCTTCTCTGCCCTCAGTCTTCTCCACGTCCTCAGTCTCCTCTCTAACCTTGTTACTCTTCTCCTTTTCCTTGTTCTCATCCTCTGTCCTTGGGAACTAGTCCCTTCAGATACATCTGCGAAAAACAGGTTTGAGAGGCAGCATTTTTCCAACAATACATCACAGATCTTTCTAGCAATTTTGCGCATACAGATACAATTGCTTTCTCCTCTCTGCCCTCAGTCTTCTCCACATCCTCAGTCTCCTCCCCGACCTTGTTACTCTCCTCCTCTTTTTCCTTGTTCCCATCCTCTTTGTCCTTGGGAACTAGTCCCTTATCCCACTGCTTTCTATCTTTTTTCATTAGTGGCTATATCAAATGCATGAATTCATTGAGTTAGCAAAACATGCGTTAAAATCAAATGCAGCAATTACTTGCAATAACACTTCAGCATTCTGCTCTTACCAGTTCTGATTGAATCTTTGAATCTGTAGGCACAAAGTCGAAATCAACAAACAAATTGCCATCATTCACCTAATTAACCATGCAAAACACAGTTAGCATATCATAATCACATGCAACCTAAAAAGATCAACCAACATACCTGGGTTAACCTTTCCCAAACTGCACTTGTTTTAGTAGTTCGCAAGCACGAATCATTCAGTAAAACATATATTTTGTCTTTTATCTACAATAAAAGGAATCTATTAGGAGGAATGGTTCGCTCACTTTAAGAAGGGAAGGGTCACTATCTCTGAGAAAATCAATAGCTCACCTTAGTTATGATAATTAACTTCTCATTCCAAAGCAAGACGGCGGGCTGTCTCTCTTTGAGTTCTGCATGTAAGCAAGAGAACCTGCACCCAGTGACGAACCGAGTTTTACAATACAAGAAACAAAAAGGTACTACTTGAACATATAAACTTCCATTTACCCATATGGGGTTAGCTGAGTGCCCTCCAAGAAGGATGAGATCTTTGCACCTAAAAATAATGAACAAAGAAAAGAAGTATCAGGAGAATCACTATCTTCGTCATATAGTTTTGTAACAGAAAAATTGAACACTTGTGTTGTCGACATTTACAGGTAGTAGAACTAGTAATATCTTCCGATCCCATCATAAACATCGCTAGTGTTGAATAAAATTCGTCATCTTCTTTACGTAAACCGCGCTTTTGAGGCCCTGAACGTGTGCCGGATTGAATTGATCTATACACAGCAACATTGTATGCATGTTTGAAGTAGGAGCTTCTAGTTATTGTGGAGCTCAATTCAACATCCTAATGAAATATCGAAGTATCAGCCTTGAATTACCCCCAATAAAGATCTCAAATCTTACAGAAATGCTGATGCCTTGAAGGAACTAGTATTTCAAAAAGCCTATGTACAATGGGTACCTGTGGATCAACCAACCAGCCATGGTGTAGGGGGACACCAAGAAAAGCAAAAAGTGCTGTTTCTGAGGTCTGCTCAAAGCCATGAGGGCTGAAAAATGGTCATCATAAACATTATACTCTGAGAAGGACATAACCACATAAAACAATTAAATCAGCATAACAATCACCTAGTGAACGTCACATCAAAGTATAAACTGCCTGGAAGCTTCGGCAATACACCAAGCAATTGTTTGTTGGACTCTGATAATTCCAGATTATGTTCCAACTGCAGTTTAAGTAGACAGTAGCTTAGCTCTGAGTTAATGAACGAATCATTTGGAAAACAATTGCATACCTGCATTGGTGTATCTCCATACAAAAGACAACCCTGGACAAGATGAATGAGATGGCCCTCTGACACCTTCTCGATATCTGAACTGAGAGTTATCTTCCCTCCAAGCAGGAGAACGTTGCCTGCAGTGGCACGGAAAAAAAGGTTGATGCACAGGAAGAGAAAAGGACAACAAATGCAGCCACATTGACTTACATAATGCTACTAGGGAGCAGCGTCTATCCTTTTTCTTGAGGATAATGGGTGTGTGCCGACCCAGGAATTCAATGACTCTTGTCGCATACCACACAACAGCAGGGACATCTTTCTTCTTTTTCTTCTTTTTTGCCGGATCAAACGGCAATTCCTGCTCCCGTAACTAGGGAGGAGGGTGAAGAGTTGGTAAAAAATTATTTAAATGAAACAATGAATGTCCACAATATCCAAGAGGCACAAAAAAAAGTATGCTAATTTCCTTATCAAAGAACACAGACAACTATGGAAGATGACAATACTTCATGTCTATAATAAATAAAATATAATATTTGAGTTTCAAATAAGGGAATACAGCTCAGGGAAACACTGGTACGTCGATATCATCATATAGACCAAAAGTAAAATTTTATCCTAGATGGGTTCTTATTTCATGTAAAAATTATACTCTCACTTCTTCACTGAGCTTCGCATTTAATTACTAAAAGGGCTTCAACGAATTTTAACTGTAAAAACTTCCGTAGGTCATCCTGAAACCAATATTACCTCCACTACGGTTTTTTTGCAGATCGTCAGTTCATCTTGAAGTAGTCTGTCCAATGTTGAGAGCCCTTCACATAAAGTATCTTCACGTTGAAGAACTCCATGAAGAACACTGTTCAAGGAAGATAAATAAATTTGAGTACCAACTCACATGCAGTAAACATAGATGACATGCATTATTTCCATAAACCCACAATAAGTATGTTTACTCTACTTGGAACAGAAGTTGCATGACAGAATGGCAAGAACTAACAAGAAATGGCAGAAGATGGAACATAAAGGACACAATGCCAATGTTAACAGAAGCAAAAACAGATGGGTCGAGTAAAAAAAGCTATATCTTCTCATCCAGAGATCAACAGTAAACACTACTTTATACCCACTTGACTCAACCCAGTCATAGAATCAATATCCTGAGCATATTTTACAGGTTTCATCTTGAACGTTATTTTCACTAGCAGTAAAGAAGCGCACAGCAAAGGTAGAAGTGGTAACTGCACACTATGAGATGACAGCATGCAGCAACTCCAAGCATAAGTAATCTCGACATAAAACTAATACAGCAGGGTGCAAAATAACAGATATGCAGACACCAACCTTTAGTCTCAAAACAAACTTCTTGGGAAGATACTTCTGAGGATACACAAGGCGAAAACTCGATACAGCAGGAAGCAAAAATAAAGAATTTTGTTATCGATGACTCATACTGAAAATCATGCAGACTGACATACAATAGCATCAAATAAGCCATACTGGCATACCACATAATATAATTATAAGAAATAACAAACATATATTAAAATCCAAAGTTTATAATGTGTGAGAATACATTATTCAAAATACTTTTATAAACATGGAAAACTGTTTTTGTAGTAATACATGTAAAATAAAGCACAGATTCAAATAAAAGTATCGTTCTTACTCATCGTAGTCATCAATCTCAATCTTAAGTACTTTGTGGCCATATTGCATAACCTGTATGTCGGCACACTTTAGGAAATACTCTCGACCTTTGTTACCTATCCCTGGTATTCATAAAGATGCATATCATTTTTAACACAATAGCAACAATGCAATGACAAAAGAAAGTAAAAGGTATTGATGTAATAAGTTATTACACAATCATGTTGGTACATGGTCATGGTCTGATTTATTCCTTAAAAATGACCAATAATTGTATTTTTTTTCTATGTGTTCATGAACAAAAAAAATACAATAGATGCGTTGATGTTGTAATTATTAACATTCATGACCAACCAAAACATAACTCACTTACCAAGCTGGGAATGGGGAGAATTAGCAACAGCTATCACCCTTGTGTGATCTGCGAGGAGGCGATACGCCGTATCAACTCCACCTGTATCAGCAGCACCAATTTTACCAGAGTAGTTCTCAATTCCTGGTCCAGCATGCTGCATATATGCATATCAAGTCATTGTTACATGTCATTGACCGTGGAAATCAATTTTACACAGCCAGTTATCATTTGCAACAAAAGGTAACTTTTAAGTATGGATATGGAAAACTTACATAGTAGATGTCTGCAAGTAAAGCAGCGTAGTTATCTAACTCATAATGGCTTTTTTTATCTTGAAGAATTGCAGCCAAACATTCAAGATTAACCCCGGTTAAGACATACTTAGTCTCTAAAGGAACCAAGACACCATCTGCTTGCCTATTGTACTAAAAATTGAAAAGAAAATATATAGGTGAGTATAAGCACAGACACTGTGTGGCAATAGAACTTAACAATTCATTACATATAACAAACTTCATTTATGTATGAAGAAGATCCTCGCAAAAGAATAGAAATCTTACCTCGACAAACACAAGACGGCATATCTCAGAACCAGCACCCTCTTGGCTGTCCGAAGAATTGCAGAAAAATCCAATGCATGGCCCACAGGGACCACATTCACCATTCATCCAAAAATCAGCCTATTCAAGCACAGAAAAAAGAATGTATCAGTCGGTAAATGTCCACATAAATTCAAAGTTAAATTCATAAGACATTACATGTACCTTGGACATAGAAGGCAAGATTCTTTCTTCCTCGAGATATTTCTGCAATATTTTTTTTGACTCATTGTCTGGACTCAATCGAGAGGACATGTCCCCACTACAGTAAGTGGCATATATCCTGGATTGAGGTAACTTGTATATCTGCATGTTAAAGAATGAGCCAACAATACATAATAAGAAGGTAGCCTAACAATAACTAAATACAACATCGGACAATTCTGGACCCTATTTTTCTTCTGGACCCTATTTTTCATGGTATTTTTTCTTTTTTACTCAGGTGTCCCTATCTGCTGCCCTAAATCAGATTGGAGATAGCAAGGAATATATAGGTCCCAACTTTTCTTTTTATTCGGGTGTTACAATTCCTACTTCATAAACTATACCCAAACCTTTCACCATTAACACAACCCACGCAGCAAGACTGCACAGAAACAAAGAAATAATGAGTGAGCAGAAGCCGTTACTTTGCACAAGAGACTGAATGAACACCCGATGGCCTTCTCTTTGATGTCGTCCCCAAAAGACCAACTCCCAAGAATTTCGGTGAGTCGATGGTAGGTGGAGTCGCTTCTGAAGGATGTCACATCCTCGTCGCTAGCAGCAGTAACGCACCTCAGAGAATAGCATATGCGATGCCTCCAGCTGCCATCAATGGCCACCTTGAACCGCTTCAAACAATTGTGAATGAGGGGCACATTGGGGTCACCAACGGGAATCAATGGATTCGATGATAACCGCACGTGCTGGTTTTCCTCGAAATAAGAGAAAAACTTCTGCGCAACATTGTTCACCGACCACCACTCCCGCGACGATGCAATCTGCATCACCAGGGACTAGAGGACGAGCAAAACAACTGCAGCAGATCAAGCACAAACAACGTATCAAAAAAATCAATCTACAGAAGCAACCTTGGCTCACCTTGTCTCGAACTCGAAGCCGCAAAGTAGAGAAGAATAGCGGCGTGGGCTGACCTGTGAGTCCGGAGCACGAGCAGTCGAGGACGACGGGCCAGAACGGATCACGGACGAAGAGAACAAGTAAAACAAGTGCTGCAGATCAAGCACCAAATAACGTATAAAAAAAGTCAGTAAGGAAGAAGAGCGGCGTGGGCTGACCTGAGAGTCCGGAGCGCCAGCAGTCGAGTACGGCGGGAGAGAACGGATCGCGAACGGCCACGAAGACCGGAGAGCCTTGGACGGACGGCGAGTGTGGACGGCGAGGAGGCGCGGCCTCCGGCCTCGTGGTCTCGCCGGCGTGGGGCGGCGGCGGCTTGAAGGGGGTGCGGAGTTTGTGGATTAGGGTTCGGAAAACGGCTGGAGTCTCGCAGCGACGCCCACTCCCTTGTTCCTGGTGGGAGACAGGGAAGAGACGGCTGGTAGGTTTGGTGGTATATTTGGGGCTCCTATGCAGCGCACATAAGCTGAATAAGACACATCTTTAAAGCCCATTAAGGCCCAATTTCATCATCTTCTTCCTTCCGTCGTTCGCTGCTCGTTTTTCTTCCTCTCCGGCGTGCTCCCCCGCCCCGTTTACCTATCGTTGCCCCTACCGCCGTCTTCCACCGCCGCACGGCGGCGGCGCGCCGTACCGCCCCTCCGCCCACCACCACCACCACTACGTCATGTTGCTCGCGCCGCTCGACATCAGCTCGCCCCCATCCATCCGGATGAGTCCTCCGTCGCGCCATCCAGAATCATGGCTTTGAAGCCCATCAATATCAAACTAAAAGTCTCTACCAACATCTAAAACTATTATATTCAACATTTTCTAAAATCCGAATCAACATTTTGCAAAAAAAACATTCAAGATTTTTTTAGCCTATTTCAACATCTCCAAATGGTGAACTCAACATTTTTTGAAACAAAGATCAACATTTTTGAGGAAAAAAAGGTTTTTGAATCTTTATCTCTGTCATCGTCGGCGCTTGAAGCACTGCATAGGGGATCACAGCGGTGATACATAGGAGTCACGACGATGGTGCTTAGTGAGCGGCGACAAAAGAAGGAGCAGTGCATAGGCACATCCAAGGAGGAGACATTGGCGGCGCACATGTACATGCTCGGCAGCGGCGACGAGCATGATATGGGCGGCAGCGGCGGCGGATGCGACATGCGCAAGGAAGCGGAGGCCCACGACCGCAGCGCGCAGCAAGCGTGAGGAAGGGAGGAGCTCGGTTGCGGCGGCGCGGCAAGTTCGAGGAAGAGGAGGCGTTCGGCGGCGGAGACGCGGAGCAGGAGGGGGAGGGGGATTGAGGAAAAAATCCTATGGATGAGGATTCATGCACGAATGTCAAACATTAGAAGCTAGGTAGGTAAAAAAACTTCCGGAAGCCATATAGGATTCCCTGGTATATTTGGCCAAACGGGCCACGCCCGCTGGGCCGACACTAGCCCGGCCCTATTCAGCACGACCCGAAGCATGGCTCGGCCCGTAGCAATAGTGTCAGTGCCGTGCTAGTGCCTGGCCCAGGGCCGTGTCTGGGCCGCAATCTCGGTCCGTGGCACTAGCACGGGACGGCTAATGGACCGGCCCGGCCTTTGGCACTACGACGGTCCGGGCGGAGGCACGGCCTAGCCCAACAACACCCCCCCCCCCCCCCCGCCCGCCCCGTCCAGCGAAATCACATAAATACCGAAACCGTAGGCACCTCCCCTATTCCTCCCCTTCCCTCCCCCGAGCGCTGCCGCCCTCCCTCTCCTTCCGCACGCCCACACCGGCTGTTCGCGCCCGTCCCCGTCGGGCGGCCACGGCTGGCCGCCTGGGAGCCGCACGCCCACACTGGCCGAAGCGTCGCCCGCTGAAGGTGGTGGTCACGGCCGGGAGCGCCGGACGCCGATAGCCACCGCCGTCGTCGAGGGCTCATGGTCAGATCTGCGTTGTCGCCGCCGCCGTCGGGGGTTGCCATGGCCGGAATTCATCCACCGCTTTCGGATTTGATATTTGTGTTTGCATTTCGTGTGATAGATTTGGTGTTTGTGTATGTATGTGTGTGGATTCATTAAGTTTGGTGAGTTCAATGATGATTTCTTCTTGTTTCTTCGATTGCTCCTAGTGCTTGGGCTGGCATTAGCACGATCGGCATTGTCGTGCCATAGGGCCCGCACGGCACTATTGAAAAGGCTTAGTGATGTGCCTGGGCCGAGAGTTCGGCGCGATAGCACTAAGTGGCATGGCACGGCTAATCAATCGTGCTACTTAGTGTCGTGCCATATAGTATCGTGCCATATAGAGCTGTGTAGTGCTGGTATGGGCCGTTTGGCCAACTATATTCGGTGGGTTAGCGTTTCCTTCTATCCAGCTCGTGATATTAGAGTGCGTTTGGATGGCTGGATCCAACCCAGCCAGGCTCGGCGGATGCAATGAGCCCGTGTTCGGTTGCCTCCACCAACGGTTGGGCCAGGCCGCGATGCAAAACAGTCCCCTCGATCAGGCACGGGCGGTGCGGCTATTTTCGCCGTTTCTAGAGCCTGGCTCGCGCTGTGCGGGGAGGCGAAGCGTGCTGCAGGCAGGCTGAGGGCGCGAGGATTTTGGCCGCGGTGCGCGTTCGCGCGGGAGTACCCTAGGGTTACTGCCCGATGCACGCCATTCACCGCCCATAAATCTCATCCCCGTCGTCAGTTTCTTCGGCTTTCACCATTCGCTCGTCCCTCCGACGCCACTCCTTTCGTCTCTTGCCATTCGCTCCTCCCTCCACCGCTCCTTCCATCACCAGGTATCTCCGCCGCACTACCCCTCCCCGGTCTCGCCTCTACTCTTGCGTATTGTTGAAGATCTGACCGTAATCCTCTCCTCCTTTGTGTTTTGATGCGCGGTTGCGATTCGGAAGGACCACCAGTGAAAAGGAAGTGATTTCTTCAGTCCCCCCTTGATTTTCTCTATTTTTTGCCGATTTAATAGTGGTAGATGCAAACCTTGTCGGATCTCTCACTTAAATCATGTTGTTTGTACAGCCACCGAGTAGATCTGTGATTATGAATACTGCTAAGGTACGAAATTGAGTTCTTGTCTTACGGATTTCAATATGTGCTGCTATGTGCTGGTATGTAGTAACATTTATTTTATTTTGTGTGTAGAGACGCAGATCTGTTTGTGCTCTGTCCGTTGGTGCTGTGATTTCCTTCTGTGTCAGTTGCCTGCTTGGTGCTTTTGCGGTTAAACTATGAAACTTCCTTCTTCCCCGCTCTATGTTTGTGTTTACTCATTTCGTTCTATAAATCTTGCGGTTGGTACTTCCTACATCTCATTTTGATGTGAAATATATGGCGATTCTTTGATTGCTTGGCAAGATCTGTGATGGTAACCACTGGTTGTCGTTGTTGTATTAAATCTGAGTATTAAGGTCCATGCCAATGATGACTTTCTATTTTGTCTGAGCACTTGTCCATGCTAATGACTACTTTCTAATTTACCTGAGAACCTGTCTATACTAATGATGAGTATCTATTTTATCTGAGCACTTGTCCATGCTAATGATTTTATTTGAGAAGTCTGAGAACTTATCCATGCCAATGTTATTTATTTTCTATCTTTTTTGCACTTGTCCATGCCTGTGATGCTTTGTTTATGTATAGATCAAAACTTTGTTCATGCCAATTTTGTCTGCTAGTGTATGCGCATGCCAACAATATTCTTTATTATTTTCACTTGCTTAGATGGCCTTGCCAATAATATTCTTTATTATTTTCACTTGCTTAGATGGCCTTGAAAGATACCAGACACGTGCTTATCATAAATATCATAAGAGCAGGTACTCTAGTTGCTTCTATGTATGTATTCATGTTGAGTAGAATTAGGTTGGGTCAAACCGTTAGATCGATCTGAGGCTGTTTGCACTGGTGAAACTCTACTTTACCCTTTAAAAAAAATATTCTATCCTGGTCATCGAGATTCTCTACTCTATACTACTTTCTTTCGCACTCGTTCAAACTCTACCTCACTCTCTAATCCAACTACTAGTCGTGGGGCCATAAACTTTTCGTTTTTATTCTTTTTCTCCCCTTCCTCTCTCCACTCTATCTCTCTTCCACCGCGCTCTCCTTCCCCCTCCTCTCTTCCTTCCGCACCCCGGGGCACGCACGCCTAGGGCTGCCCTGGCGCCCTTAAAGCCTTGTGCCCCCTCTTTTTTTCCTCCCCCACGCACCGCCTCGCCTCGCCTCATCTGAGCGCAGCGCCACCGCCAGGAGCTGACCGGAGCAAGAAGCGTCGACGCCCGCCTTTGGTCCCCGATTCGCCGCCGTCGAGCCCTCCCGGGCGAAGCCGAGACCACCCCGAGCATCCCCATGGCGAGACGCACCCAATCCCCCGCTCGTCCTCGTCGCTTCACCATGGGAGCTCCCCATCGCCGAGCCGCCGAGGTCGCCATCGCTGGTTCGCCGCATCCGCTGCCCGTCGGGGCAAACTAAAGTCACCAGGAGCTTCACCGCGACGAGCCGAAGCCCCGACACCGATCCTCGTCGTCGTCGCATCGCCGAAGGAGCGTGCCCGCGCCAGGACCTCGCTGTCGTGCTCCGTCGTCGCCAACCTCCTCCGCTCCGCCGGCGGCAAATGCGACGGGCGAGCACGACGGGCGGCGGCGGCGCGCGCCTCGTCCTCGTCGACAACGCGACGCGGCTCTTCGCCTCCGTCGGCGCCGCCGACGTGCTGGACACCTATCTTCCCCCGCCGCGCCGACCGTCCCCGCGTCGAAGCGGCGGGCGAGGTCGTCGAAGCGGTCTGTAGCTATCCTCCACCCACGTGGGCGGGCCGGTTGCGACAGCGGGCGGGACTCGCGGCGGATACTCGCGACGGGCGACCGGACGGCCGGGCGGCGCACGGGCGGTGGTGAGGAGAACCCGGCGGCGGCGGTGCCCCGGCCTCAAGGAGCTCGGCGGCGGCGGTGCAAGGAGGCCAGGGCGCTGGCAGGCGGTGCGAGGCGGCGGCGGGCGGGCGAGGCGGCCGACGGCCGGCCAGCACTGGGGGCACACTCGGCACTTCGGTTGGGAGGGCGCGCGGCGTGCGGGCCGTGTGCCGACGTGGCCGCAGTGTGGTTCCTCTTTCTCTCTCTATTTTCCGGTTTCAGAGCCGTGATAGCGCATCCCGTTCGCGATGCGAGAGCCACTGCAGGGGTGGAAACGGGAGAAAATCAGTAAACGAGCCAACGTAGCGCTCTGGTGCGAGCAGCCTGACGGCAGAGCGTTTCACCTGCGGCTCACCCCCTAATCTATGGCCCAAACGGTTTTCTGAATATAAGTGATTCTCTGTTGATTCCTTATACTGATTTTCTGGAATGAACTAAGAGGCTGGGAGCTGAAAAAAGTAGCTTTTCCTGATTCTGTGAAGTGATTCTCCATCCTGATTTTGAGAGTTTATGCTGGAGGATTAAAAAGAATCATTTTCACCTACAGGATCACTTCTCTTAGAGAATCAGCTCTCATATAGGATCAGATGTAGCTCTTCCAAACATGCCCTATATCTATACCGAAGAGCATCTTCAGGAGACTCTTCATTTTCAGCTCTTTATCTGGCTCTCTGTTTATATCTGCATAAAAATTTCACTTCATATTCAGCATCTCATTTCAACAGACTCCATTTTCCACTCTTCAAATCCCTCTCCACACTCTCCATTTTCCACTCTTCAAATCCCTCTCCACACACTAACACCGGGATCCCAAGCATCATCCCAAACTAGTCAAATTTAGCTAGCGAGAGGGGCAATTTGAAGAGCCAGATGGCTTGGAGAGTCGGATCGCTAGTTTGTTACAGGGAATTTTTTGCGTTGAATAGCCAAAATTTGGATTGGAGAGCCATTTAGGCAGTCTCTTGGAGTTGTTCTAAATAATACACCAGATTAACTTTTTCTATATCCACCCCATCTTGTGTCCCAGTGAGACAAATTTTCTTCCATCCACACCATTTTCTATATCCACACTTTTTTCCATCCACACCAAATTGCACACTTAGAATTAGAACACCAGAGAAGCGTACGGTCTAAATCTTCTCTTCTATCTATACCCCTAATCTATACCTCTAAATAATACACCAGTTTAACTTTTTCTATATCCACCTCATATTGTGTCCCAAGTGAGATAAACTTTCTTCCATTCACACCAAATTGCACACTTAGAATTATAACACCATAGAAGCTTACGGTCTAGATCTTCTCTCAAGCATTCTCTCTCATTGGACAACCATCTTCAAATTGTTAGGATAAGAGGGAGGATTAGCTATAAGCTGGAGGCCATTGGAGGGTGCAGTGCGGATGTGCGGTCGCCCACCCTGCCCCTGCTAATCGACGGACCTGCAGGGCCAGCAGGGCATCGGTACTCCTTGTCAGAATCCATCACTTATTTTTTGAAAGTAAAGGCAGGAGCACTGCCATATCATTTAAAAAGGAGCGATTGAACATCACGCGCCGAAGCGAACGCCACCACACACACAAACAATGCACACAACAAGACACTACACCACCACAACCTGGGAGAAGAGACAAAAAGCCACCGATCTGCCACGTCCGAAGCCGTGACCCGCTGCAAGCACAGGTAGCCACCTGAACTCCTCCACCATGGGCTATCACCGTCAAGCCATACCCACTCGGTCGTCGATCCCCCAGCTCAGACGTTGCTTCGACAGAAAACTCTCATCGCAGCACCAATGAAACCACTGATCATGACCACTCTGCGTGGGGGTCTCGCCTCATCCAACGCCTAGCTCCTCTGCCAAGGACTCGTATACATGAACTTGCTCTGAGAGCAACACCTCCCCCAGCCGTCACCGAGATCACCACAGCACCAAGCGCGCCAACCTAAGGCTACACCCCCATGGGCCCTCAGCATCTCCTTGCTAACACGGAACAAGCACACCACCCAAGCCGCAACACACCAGGCAACCACCAGCCGACCGCCCCCCACTGCCACGAGCCGATGTTGGTCTCTAGATGCGGCGCCTTCAAGAAGGGCACGACGCCAATGGCGCAGTCTCACACGTCCACAGTGGACTGGGTTTTCGCTCTGAGAACCCCTTGCTGCAAGGACAAGGTCACATCAATGATGCCCTCAACAGGGAAAGCGACGCCCTGCCACGAGGGCGTCGTCACCATTGCCACCGACAATAGAGGCTTGCGCCCGGAACATCCGTCCTGCCGCACTCTCAACCAAAGACAGGAGCTCGCACCCCTCGTCAGCACGACATCATAGCCGGGAGTAGCCCAGCACAGCCTAAGGCGCAACCATGGCACGACAGGTAAGTGTCTGATAGCCCCCAACCCCACCACCAAGGAGGCGCCGGACCAGCAATCTGTCAAGAAAGAGAAGAGGAGCACCACCGTCTTGCCAAACCACAGTTGCCCGCGCCGGGCGCCACCGCCTCCTCCATCTCCAGGCCACCAAGGCCTGGGTCAAAAGGACCAGCGGGCCCCGATCGCCGCTGACGCCACCACACCGGTCGTTGTTGCAGCCACAGCCACCTGACCGCCGCCGATCGGCAGAGGCGCGCCAGGCCCACGATGGCCAATCACGGCCGGTCGGGCAGCCAGCACCAAGGCGCCCGCCCCGGCCGCAAAGTGCCCGCCCCGACCGCCCGTCATCAGCCTCGCCGCGCATCCATGCCAGCATTGCCGCCGCCTGCATCTTCAACGCCGTGTTGTTAATGGTTTGATTTTCGGGCGGGCAGTGTGCTGGGAAGCGACCCCGCCACGGCCGGGACATCTCGGGTCGGCATCGCTCGCGAACTTTGGGGGGTCGGGTCGGGGTGGTTCTCGCTGGGTCCGGCCGTGGTTTTTCTCGACAGGTGACTTCACCCGTCAGCGTCGAGGAGCAGTCGCAGAGCCATTAGCCTCCGTTGTTACGCAGAAAGGCCATAATTATTGCCATCAGCAGGAAAAGCCGTGTTGCGTAGCGTCTGCTATCAGATGCTTCACTCTCACTCTCTCACCCTATTTTTCCTTTCCTTTTGAGACCTCGATCGTGTTAGGTCTTGATCGGGCAGGTCGGAATCACCGCTAATTTTTCTCCACTAAATCCAGTAGACCATTAGCCACCCACGACTCTCTGTCCCCGAACTTTTTTCTTCCCTCACCTGAGAATGTGTGAACTAGAGCTATAGCTTTCTCTCTGCCTTGAGCATGCACGAAGAATCGATGCTTCCTTCGTTGCTTCCCTTGCAAACGAAGCAAAGGAGAGACCACACAAGGTTTGACAAACATGTACAATGTGCCGGCGTCGGCATGCATGCATGGTCATGGAGCTGAAACATCCACCGTACCTATCGCGCCGCCGTCGGAGCGGCCGGCCCGCCCGCCGCAAAGCCGGCCCGAGACTTTTTGAGCTGCCTTGCCACTTGCCTCGCTCCTTGCATTGCGTTGGTCGGTTGGTCGTCGCCTGTTGCCTCTTCCTTCCTTGCCGCCGCGCTGACGAATCGAATCCGGCGTGTTCAGATTATTGGCCGGGCATTGCACTTGCACCGCCGGAGAGCGGCAGGACAACTCGTGTAGTACGGCGGCGAAGGACCGCGGGGTGCACGCGATTACATCAGCGGTTACGCCGCGTGAGGGCGATGGCTGCGACTGCCGCGGCGTCGGGTCCAACGGATGATGCCGAGCTGTCGATCGTACTGGCGGAAGAACTCAAGTCTGGCCTCTCTACCATGTGGCGCCAAAATCCTCGTGTATATCCACACGCTCCCTCTTGCTCTCAGAGTCTCAGTGATACTGTGATCCGCGGACTTGTTCTTTAAACAAGCTTTTGACCAAAAATGCTTGCGTGTTTTCGCCGCGCTATAGCTTTTCCAATGCAAGTTGCTAGCATGCATATATTTGTGCGTTTGACTTCTGGCGGAACAATGAATGGCAGTACCTGTCGATACCAGACGATCGACGCACTATGTAAAAACTCGTTAAAGAAGACACACTAATAGGAGACATTTAATTAAACGCGTCACCAATAAGATATTGGAGACGCGGATTTACCAGACGCGTCACCAATAAATTTGTAGAGGCAATACGACGTCTTCTATGTACCTTAATAGGCGACACTTCTTAATGAACCGCGTCGCCTATGACTGCCTTACATATAGGAGACGCGTCCCAATAAACACACGTCTCCTATAACCGAGTATATTGGCGACGCGGTTCATTTACCCGTGTCACCTTTGTGGAATGAAAACTAGCATGCAAACATCATTTTCAATGAGAAGCAAACTCGAGAGCAACCTGGGCTTGGGCCGCAGCGGCCTTTTAGCCGGCCCATGAAGTGGCACAGAGAATAAAACCGCGCCGCACACGTGTGCTAGGGTTAGCCCTCCTCCCATCGCCGCTCACTTCTCCCTCCGCCGGGCCACGCTCTCCCCCGCTCCCTTCTCCCTCCGCCGCCGCCTCCCCGTCCCCTCCCCCTCCACCGCCGCCGCCGCCGCACCGCCCCCTCCCCGGCCCTTCCACCGCCGTCACCTCCCCGGCCCCTCCGCCGCCGCCGCCGCCCCCTCCCCTGCGGCCAGCTAGCACGGCGACGAGGAGCAGCGCGTCGAGAAGCTGCGCGTTCGGGGCGAGTGGCGAGCCCCTTCTCCTCAGATCCACGTTGCTCCTCTCCTCCTCAGATCCACCCACGCCCAAGGGCAAGGTCGGGGCATCGTGGCCACCCATCGGCGCCAGGCCAGGGCAGCGGCAACGGCGGGATCCTCCGCCCCAGATCTCCTCCTCCACCTGACGCGGCAGCCAGGACCCCGTCCTCCATGGTGGCCGGGCAGCGGTGGGGGAGCCCCATCTCGTCGTCCACGGCAGCGGGACAAAGGCGTCGAGATCCGCGGTGGCGTGGTAGCTGATTCCCATTGATCAGTAGTTCGGTACGCAGGCCCCGAACCCCCTTACTTGATTCGATCCATTTCATCTTTAGAGTCCTGCACTAGATTTCATTTGATCTGCAGATGTTGGGGACTTAGAATTTGATCCATCATACTTGCAGAAAGGGCCGCCTACCACCTCCTGCAAGTGAGGTGCTATCTTCCAATCTACTCAAATTGCGACGTCGCCATTTCACCGAGGAACTGCGAAATTTGTGATGCATGGTATGTTCTTCAATTAATTCATCTGACTAAGCATGTAATAGGCATGTTTTGTGACAGGTCGAAGTAGAATGATACTTAGGTGCTCCAGTTGTAATTTGTTATACTGAAGATGCTAATCTCTGAGCCTTCTGTTACTTCTAGATGGGAGGTACAGATGACGCTGCATTGGATTGACTCTCACTGGTCACAGAAAAATTACTCCGTTAGATACATGGGTCATAGAAAAATAAAGGAGAATGCATCCTCTGAAATTCGATCAGTGTTAGAATAGCCGCATTGTCACTTTGTAAAGAGAACCATGAGCACTAGTTCTGTTATCTTATTCTTCTTTAAGTATTTCTTTTTACCTTTGTACTAATCATCATAAGACATGAATTTGCTTCCTTTAATCAACTGCCCATTTTGCATCATGATTAACCTTGTTTTGTGTCTACTTGGATACCAGGTTGCATCTGGCTTCTCTTTTCCATTTTGGGATTTCTAGTCTTTTGTCATTTTGGCATTTGGTGAGTTTTGAGTCTCGTTCTTTGTATCCATCATTGAATTCTAAAATTCTCTTAGCCATACTGTTATGCTAGTTAGAAAACATTTTCTCCTTCATTTCGTGAATATTTCTAACATGTATGTGGTAATTACTTGCATTTTAGCTCAAATGAATCATTCCTTGCTGTACAATTTTTGCAGCCTGAGGTTGCTGCAGCCATGTTGACAAGGCAGCCGTAGACCCAGAGTCATGTAGGCCACATTTGAGCCAAGGCAACCAAAGATTGGCAGGAGCAGCTGGGCGAGAAACTCATGAATCAGCGTTCGTGATGCATCCTGAGTTCAGGTTGTTTCTGATGTTTATAATTTAATATTGCAGTATTTATAACACGAAGAACCCATTTCTGCTAAATTCAGGTTGTTTCTGTCAAATTAAAAATGAATCCTGAGTTTGTCTGTTCTGCTAACATTGCAGTATAATTTAACAAGTGCAATGTTCAGAACTCATCTTTGCAAATTCCAGCTTATTTCTGATGCATTTAAAAATTTTCTAATCAATTCTGAGATCATTTTTTTCTGATCTGTGTTGATGAACAGGAAGGGGATACAGCAACATCAGGAGTGACCTGGGGACGAACTTGGCTGACCACATGGTGTCCCCGCAGTACCTCGGCGACATGTGGAGCCCCAACTGCAGGAGGGAGGCGACGCTCGACTCCCGGCTCATCAACCTGTTCCGCGTCGAGGGCCTCAAGGAGTTCAGAGGGCCCTACAACGCCATGGTCGTGGTTCCGGCGATCTCCTGCGACCGCCGCAGGCTCATGGCAGCTGAAGATTTGCTCCAGACTTACAAGTAAGAGCTATTCTGTTCTTACGGTTTTTATTTATGCACTGAAACTGGTGAGAACAAAAAAATTCAGTTCTTCTGTCAGTCCTGTGACATGCATGTGTTCGATTGTGCATTGGAGTTTCGTTCAGGTTGATTCTTTACCGGTTGGAGAGTGTTGATCTGAGGCGGATGACGAATGACAAGCTGGTTTTCTGGATCAACATCCACAATGCGTTGCTGATGCATGTAATGTTCTGAATCCTCTGCTTTTCTGTAGTAATTTACTGTTCTTTCTGCTGATGTTATCTCTGAATGTTAATGATCATCCTTGGCACTAACTCCCACAGGCATACCACAGGTACCTGAAGTACGGCGTCCCGCAGAACCACCTGAAGAAGACATCACTGCTTGTCAAGGTAAAGCACAACCTCCTCACTCATCGATCACCGAAACCGTCTCAAAGAAGACGAACAACTCCTCAAGAACAGGGCAACTGGCAGGGACTGACAGAATGTTTCTCGATCTGCAGGCTGAGTGCAAGATCGCCGGGCAGGGATTTGTTGTAGAAATTTATATGTGGGCTTTGTACATGTATATGTTTCTATTTTTTGTTAATCTGCTTATATGTTGGTTATATGTGGGCTGTGTATTGCGGATTACCCATCGCAGCCACAACTACCAATCAACATCGAGACAACATGTATGTTTGACTTTAAAGTTTGATGTATATAAATATATAATGGGAAAAGCATGTTATTTATGATGTATATAATGGATAAAAAATTGTATTTGTGATGTATATAGGATGTTTTATCTTTTTTTTTTTGTTTTTTTATTTTGTCATTGGAGACACTTGTTGGTAAAACGCGTCTCCTATAACTAGTTATAGGAGATGCGGGTCTACAATCCGTCTCCAATGACCTTATTGGAGACGCGTTTTACCTTAGATAGTGTCTCCAATGACCATCTTAGGTGACGCGGGAACTAAACACGCGTCTCTAATGTATCAGTCATTAGTGACGTGTAATATCCGCGTCTCCAATGACTTCACATTAGAGACACATCTTTAGTGACGTGTAAAATACGCGTCTCCTTTGAATGCGTAGAAGCGTCTCCAATAAGGATTTCTGACATAGTGACGTGCCTGGATTTCAATGTACGTGATGATAGTTTTCGTATTCTTAGACGTGTGTACTACAATTTAATTCCAGTGAAAAATATCTGATAAGAGCGCATTGTTCGAGTGCACGACATGGGCATGCACATATACATATATTTTTTTTCAACGAACCACATGCACGTACATGATTTCTTTTTTAAAAAACAAATCACCTATATTATATTATATGACTTGATCTTGCAGTTTGGACGAAATACATGCACGTCTACACCGTGTCGATCGATCGTCTAGAGCGGCGATCAGATGTGTCTCTGACCAGGTTGACTTTCTCTAAATGGATGGGGGCAAGCAGAACTCGTGGATAATTCTACGAGCAATGTGAACCACACAATGTTGGACGGCTTGGATGTTTGACCAACTTCTACGCTGCTCCCCACTTGGGTGGCGCTTTGAAAGGGATTGAGACGACATGTCTAATTTTATTTCCTTCTTGTTTTCTTTCTAAAACCTTTAATAGGCTGGCGCAATATTGTTTTCTTCCCATTCCTTTTCGTTCTGAGGTTGTTGGGACGGCGAACAAAGTGGTAGCAACTCACTGTATATTTGAAATCGCCTGGAAAGGGTGCTCCAGAGAACTAGAGAAGGGCAAAAAAAGTCCCAGAAGGAAAACAAAGTAGAAGTTTGGCAACATCCGGCTCTAGTGCCCGGAAAGGCTTGGGATGTAACTTGTGTGTAACATAACAGTTCCTGAAAATTTTGTAACACAAGTTTCACAGTTCAGTATTGACTTGAACATATTAATACACTTCCATGCCTCCATCATCACTAATCAGCGTCAGGACTGACCAAAGAGGCAGAGGACGAAAAGTTAGGTTGTGCTTTCTTATTGACATGGATGCAGCTCTTATTCCGGCCCACTTAAATTCCAAACATTGTGGCCTGTCTCGTATACTGGCTATGGCCCAACAGGCTGTCGAACCTTTTCCGCTGTGTTTCCATCCCACCAGGGGTGGTAAAGGCCTTATTTTTATACTAGAAATTTTAAAGATATGACCGGAGTAGGACCGGGTCAAAATAATACTAGTTTGTGAGAGTTAGATTGTGAAAGAAGAAACGTGTCATGATCCGTTACCACCCCTACGTCCCACCCAATACCGTGTTCGTCTCTTCGATGGTTCGATGTATCCATTATCCAAACAACTACAGCAGGAAAATACAGCAGGGCCATTGGTACTCCTTGTCAGAATCATCACTTGTCTGCGGGCAAACATGAGCTCTTTACAATACACCAAGGGAGCAAATATAAACAGGAAACAAAATGCGGACCTGATGTACGCACGTATACGTGATCGTGATTCATGAAGCCATTTATACACAGCGAGGGGAACCCGTTCGTCGCCAGCAGGGAGCCACTCTCCACTATCTAGTTCGTGTCAGAGAACAGAAGGATCCTTCGCAGCTTCGTCGCGCGCGCAGCGCCTGCCAACCGCCTGATGTATCACCCACTACCGCTACTATCTTCGTGCCCGTTGCCGTGGCGAAAATTCACGGCGACGTGAGCTCTCCCCTGCCGCAGCGCCGTATCCGCACCTCCAGCACCGAGCCCCACCTCGTCCGCCTCGTCTTGCAGCACCGCCGCCGCGGAGCCTGAAACACATATCGAAGAGCACATATATATATTAAGCAACCATGGCTCCGCAGCAAAGGCGGCGTCGGGTTCAGAACGACGAGACCGAGACGCCGCCGGCCGCCGGCACTTACCCGTCTCCAGTCGCTCTCGCTCATCCTGGGGGCGACGACCCTGACCGTGTGCACCGTGGACGCAGCGCGGAAGCTGGCCTTGTCGCACTCCTTCGCCGAGGGATCGGCGGCGTGCCTCGCGTACTCCGTCACGGTGGCGCGCGCCGTCTCGTTCCGGGCGCCGCTGAGGAAGAACATGGCGGGGCGCGCGCACGCGTCGCGCGGGCTCAGCGGCCGCGTGTTGAACACGAACGGCCCGTCGGCCCAGCTCCGCCAGGTCCGGAACGTCTGCAGGGGGACCTCCAGGTCGTGCGGCGCCACGGCCCACGGGTACAGCTGCACGGTGTAGCCCCACGCGACGGAGACGGCCCATTTGTAGCCCGGCCCGCGCTGGTAGCAGAAGCTCTGCTGCAGCGTCCGCGCCGGGTCGAGGCGGGACGCGCCCACCAGGGGCCGGACCGCCTCCAGCGCCGTCTTGCCCCGCGGGCTGATGGGCTGGATATGGTCGAGGTGGTGCAGCGACACCAGCGGCGCCACCGGGTGGGCCGCCAGCATCCCGTACGCATCGCCGCGGATGTCCACCTGCATACGTGTTGCACGGGGCCACGAGGCCACGACACCCTCCAGCCTTGGCGTGCGTGGGGGGTGGAGGGGGCGCCCGATATTTTACCGAGTGCCCCGCTGCAGGCCACAGACTGGATTCCGCACGGCATGCACGCCACCGTGCGGGATCCCGGGCGCCGGTGCGAGCAGCCTAGGGTCCGATTGGTTGGGTGCATCCGCCCTGAACAGGCTCGCCGCATGCATGCAGATGGTGAATGGATGCCTGGGCAGCGGCTGGGCCTGGCTGCATGCATGCAGCCGTACGCCCCTCGGCCAGGCTCGCGGGAGCCGAGATTAGCCTACTATAATGATGTTATTAGCATATAATTATCATATATTAAGTAATATTAATATATTTTAAATTATATTAAGATTTATGAAGGTAAAATAAAGCCACTAAAACATAACTTAATAATTTAAACATTATAAAGTTATTTATTTTTGCTAATCTTATCTCATGTGACCTGATACATACAGGTAACCAAACATCATCTCTTCTCAACCAGACTGGTCACGTACAGACAACCAAACACAAGAATTTGCATGCACCCAGCCTGGCTCACGGGAGCCTGGTTCATGGATGCGAGCCAGGCCAGGGTCATACAGCAACCAATCGGACCCCTAAAGAAGCTGCCGAAACTTGACTCCGTCAGTGACCCAGCCCTTCTCCACAACTCTGCCTCCAGAATTTTGGGTGTGTTTAGTTTCAAAAAAAGGTAGAGAAAGTTTTGTGACACTGTAGCGCACTGTAGCACTTTTCGTTTGTTTGTGGTAAACATTTTCCTACCATGACCTAACTAGGCTCAAAAGATTAGTCTCGTCATGTACATTAAAACCATGTAATTAGTTTTTTTTTTATTTTATCCATGTTTAGTGTTCCATAAACGAGGATAGAGATTTATGGTGATAGGTGAATAGTGAAGTTTGGAGAGAGGATTTTGAAAAGTTCGGTGATTTGATGTGGAACTAAACACAGCCCTTATCAACAAAAGCGACCAGCATAAGGCTGATCTCCTGAAAAAACGAGCATTCCTTTCTTTCCAGATTTTCCAAGGTACCGGTAAAACCATAGAATCAAAAAGACGTTTTATGATTTTAGGCAAGCACTTTCTGCTGCCAAGCCAGCCACCAAACGACCAAGTGTTGATCCAGGCTTGGAACAAGCCTCTGCAGGCCACACATCAGAAGCAGACGGAGCCGAACCTCTCTACTGAATACGCAACCAATGAGCAAGTGGTCAAGTTATTCCTGGTCATAAAGGATGCAGTTGCCGTCGTTAGGCTCTGTTTGGATCCACCAACTAAATTTTAGATAGCGTTTGATTTGACCAACAATAACGTAAATGAAAACGGAAACAAGTTATAGTATAATCAAAAAGTGAATCACCGATTGTGGTCTGAGTTTGGTTTCGGAATGTAATGATATGGGATACCAGCCACTGTCTGCGTCCGCTCCTGTTGCACCGACGTTGATTGCGAAAAAGTATACGTGCTCGCTCGCTCTGCTCTACTCCCTCGGTCCCAAAAAGACTGTTCGTTTAGACTCCAAAACTTGTTCCACAAAGAGTGTTTATTTAGCTTGTAGGGATGGACACATTAATACAAAAGTGCATAGAGAAACATATAGAGCCAATCAAATAGTTACTTAATGCTATTTTTATAGTTCCAATGAGGGGTAACATGGTCATTTGCTATAACTACTAATCTGTCTTAAATTTTCCAGACGAACAGTCTTTTTAGAACGGAGGGAGTACTCCGTGGTACCGTGAAGTGATAATAGCAGCATACAAGGAGAATCACATATAAATAGTCAGGTATTCGATTACAGGGTAATTGATTACTGACTGCACCGAACCAAACACGTTTAACATGATTGGTTACCAGACGTAATCAGATTATGTTACAGAACTTCAAACCAAACGCTATCTTAGCTGCTAAATAGTATAGCTGGTGGGGATCAAACGGAAACAGAACTCAGCTAAACTTTAGCTGCATGTCAAAAGATACACGATTCCTTGAGCTGGTTGAGTCTAGCTAAACCCAGCTAAATAAGTTCAAAAACCAAAAATACCACCATCTGTTTGTAAAAAATTCTGAAAATTTCCCAGTGCCACGTTGCTCTGTCCACAATTAATAAAAGGGGGATAGTTCAATTAGTCGAAGGATGCAAACACTCCTAGCTAAAGTTTAGCTAGATACGTTTTAGTTAAATATAAAATAAACCACTATAAATTAGTTAGCTAATTTTTAGTTAGGGTGAATCTAAACAAGACCTCGGACAGATTATGGCGCCGAACTCTCTCGAATGTCCATATGCGACCATGGAGAACTAACCAAAAGAAAAATCTGCATTTGTTAGTTGCTCAGGTACGCCATAGCTGCTTTGCACCGCAAGTGATGGTGTGACCAATGAAGATATCGTAAGCTGATTTAGTTGTATATAGGTAGGAACCAGTGCTTACCATTTCCACGTGAAGAGGGTACTCATCAACCGGAGCCCAAACTTGAAGGTATTCGCACAAGACCTGTATAGTAAGACCTCCTTTGATATCCCTCACCTAATTTCTTAATCCGAGAAGGGACAGCCTGCACAAGGTTGGGGGCAATGCTTTTTGCAAGGAGCGACCATCCAACCAACTATCTTTTCAAGGGTTGTGTTTAGTTTCCGCGAAAAGTGTGGTCAAAAAGTTACGTCAGGTCAAATCGAATACTGCAGCGCACTGTAACATTTTTCGTTTGTTTCTTAGTAAACATTGTCCTACCATAACCTAACTACGTTCAAAAGATTCGTCTCGTCGTGTACATCAAAACTATGTAATTAATTTTTTATTTATCTATATTTAATGCTCCATGCATGAGAAGAGAGATTTGATATGATGTGATGAGACTTTTGTATAGTAAAATTTTGAGTGAGATTTTGAGAACTAAACACAGCCCAAAAGAAACGTGGCAGCCGACAGTAACCGAGATAGAAACATCGAACAGAGCTTGGACAAGCCACTCAGGCCTTCCCAGAATTTTCTCCACTCTCTTCTAGGGTCAGTCCTACTAAGGCCTTCTCCAACGGCAGGCTCTTAGGCTAGCTCATAAACTTTTTAATCCGTGAACAGTGCAAAAAGTTAAGAGCTATCTCTTGTTCAAGAGATAATCTTATACACGCATTTTGAGATTATATAAGGATAACTTGTGGAGTCATTCATGTTATGAGTTATGTGTTCTAAAATTTTAAAAAAGTTGTCTCTTAGAATGCCAACCATTGGAAAAGGCCTAAACCAGAGCCATCTAATCCTCAGTGCCATACCTGACACTAAAATTGTGAATGCCAAGGTCACCCAAGGGCTGACAAACTTGAGACCAGGCGAGCAGACAGTGGGCAGAGAAAAGCTTTTCTTAATTTATCGATTATATCAACCGCCTATGGGCCACTGGCGGAGCCCAGCTAAGGACATACTGGGCTGCCCCCGCAGGAGAAAATTTTAAAGCAGCCTACCAACTGATGCTGAATGTGTTATAAATTTGCATGGCTACATGCTTCATGTATGTTTCAGTAACACACTCACACCGATTATTTCTCATCTACTATTAGGTTGAGCAGTTTGTCTAATGTCTTTCTTCTTCATAAATAATTGTGTCTCACCAAAGATTCATGTCTCACTCAGGTAGTCAGGAACCATCAAAATGGCTGACGAAGTGAAGCAACTAGCTGGCAACTAGCACTCTGCAGCAGTCAACCAGTCATGTAGGTAGGGCAGCGGCGCTTGCAATGAACAGCAACATCATATATTTCAACAGCTTTTGTTTTGAACTGCAGTATCAAATAAATAAAAATAGAGGGAGTAGTACATTTGGATCAATAAATCATTAGATAGACACTACGAGGGATGCCAGGAACAAGAGAATATGCATACAAAAAATTTTAAAACCAAATCAGACCACATAAGCATGGTTCAACCAAAACATATAGCCCACACAAGTTCACTAGTACATAATAAAGTACCTGCATCTGCATTGACTGCATACTACAAGCAACACAATCCAGATAGTTGCATCACACATAATTTTCATAAACCAACTCAAGAAATTCAATCTCCAATTGATGTAGCCAGTCGCATGCACCTCAGGTGGTTTACCCTCTTCTTTTTTCAGTTTGTTTGATAGCTTCAGTGCTTCACTTCTACCTGCATCAAAGAGAATAGCTCATGTTTGAATGAGAAAAATTCTCTACAGCAAGAATTATTATTTTTATCCAACAAGAACATGACTCATTCCCTCCAAAAAAAAAGAACACGACTCATGTTTATCGGTAACTAGCACAAGAAATAGACAAACACGAAAGCAAGAATAAATTATCCATGTTTGTTTTGATCAAATATATTATTCTTAAAGTGAAAACCCAGAGGAACTTAATTTCTTCACAAACGCAACACAATACCATGTCCAATAAGAACACGTCTGGTTCCCTGCATTGCCCCAACCAGGCTCTGTGGGTGCAGCTTTTGGGTGTTTGGTTGCCTTGGTGGAAGGTCTAAGCCTGTCCCGTGGCATGAAAAGTAGCCAGCTACCCTGGCTCCCAGGAGACAAGACTGAAATCCGTTTCTCCAGAGCCAGGATCATGAGATGCAGGGTATTAACATGCCAATGATGGTAACAGCAAACAATTTGCATGTTTTAGGGCATATTAGTATATTTCAAAGTAGAATTAATATATGAAAAAGTAAGTATTGTACGCACCATTCAAGCAAAATAAATATAATCTTAATATTTGTCTTTTTATATTTCAATACAATACAACATACAATAGTGCAGCCAACCAAAAAGCTGATGTGTTCATCCTGTACATGCTGATCAAGTCAACCAAACATCAGATTATTGCATGTCCCAGACCTGTCCAAGCTCAGACTGGCTGGTTGCTGGTAGATGCGAGCCAGGCTCTGCTCAACAACAAATGCGCCCTACGGTGCTGCTTTTGGCCAGGAAAAGCCTGAACATATTCTCTTGGCTAACTATCCTTCACTTAAATGTTGAGCCAAGCTCGATTCACTCAATCAACAAGCATTTTTGTTTTAAATAAGCTGTTTAGTATCGATTTGACAGAATTCGACCACAGTTCAAGATAACTGAACTGTGGACTTGTCTACTTCCAAATAAGCTGTTTGCTAGGATCGCGCACAACAACATAAATTCAGCTTTGCAAACTGATATACAACATCGACAGCACTGTACAGAACAAGTCATATCAATAACCTTACATTGAATCACACTGTCGTCAAGTCATAGCTCCTGAATTAACTTGCTAAGCTTTAGACCCTACTGAAACCAGAATGTACCAACACAATAATTCACTAGTTCTCAGCATTCATACATATAGTCGCACATAAAAACAAAAAGAGAACTTACCAGCATACGGAGATACATTAATATTGCTCAGATAGACAGATAGCCCTGCAGATTTCACTTGTGCAATAGTTCGGCGAGAAAATGATATTCTTCTGGACATCAAGCTCGGCCAATCCTCGCAGTATTGCCTTCCTCACATCAATAGCAAACATCACGGCCAGCTTGCCCATGTGCCTGGGTCTGGTTCTAGAAAGTAAGTAAACAACATCATCATCCATGCTTAGGATGGGGTACGCCATTGGAAGTTCCTTCAATGTTTGGGTGGTCTTGCTGCTCAGCATAGTCATCAGATCAGAAAGACACGGGTCGCTGGTTTCCAAGTTGATGTCTTTAACGTCAACTTCACAGTCACGGTGCCAGTCCTCCCACGAACCAACTGGTATTTGCATGCTCCATGTTGTGGACTTCCAGCCATCATGGATGACCTGATATTTCCTTGAGTTATTGTGTACCCAGTCAGTGTAGGAAGCGGGGGTGCCATTCGGCTCTTTTGTTGACCAGAATTCCAACTCAACATACTTGATCAAGTCTTTGTTTCGGCTGATAGTTACATCCCGGAAATAGCTGGGATCACATTGTTTGAGGAGGCGATCCCAGTTACCCCTTGCTGGTAGTGGCAGTGGGACATCCTGTAGCACTGGGCATTCCTTGAGGACATCGCAAAAGAAGATGCCACGCCAGAGGTCCACCCAGGCGACCCTGCCGTGCTCTCCACCAATAGTGATGGTCTTCTCCGTCTCATGGTACAGCCTGTCGACTGTGTGAGGTAAAGGGATAAGCTTGTCCCTCTGGAACTCATTCACTGACAACCGCTTGGAGATCCACCGCTTGGAATCTGAGGATTTATATAGGTGGAGGTCGAACTCCCACCTAATGAGCGCGCCGCCATCGTACATGGGGGACCTAGCACCGAGAGCAGCGACGACATACCACGCGCCGTCCTCGCGGCTAATGAGCGCAGTTGCGGAGTCGTTGAGCCACCTGGGGTGCGGGTTCGGAAGCAGATCTAGCCGCTGGGCGCGCGGACAGTAGACGAAGTAGTCCCAGTCCAATCCATTGATGCTGCTGTTGGGGTCGACGGGAACGCAGAGGAGGGCGAGATCTGCGTCCGTTGCGACAATCTTGGGCCCTATGCTGCGGAAGTCCAGGCCAGGGCAGTGGACACAGAAGTGGGAGAGAAGTGGCGGGCGGGCGGCGCGGAAGGTCACCTTGATACGCAAGCCGCTGCTCGTGGCGCTTTCGGCGGTGGTGTTGTTGGGGAGGTCGGCGATGTAGCACCACCTGTCGAGGAGGACCAAGCCTGAGGCGGCGGCGGACTCGGGAAGAGAAGGTGGAACCCAGGAGGAAACAGTGGAGGCACCCATGTCCGTGGAGGTCGAGGAAGCGGAGAAGGTGAACAGGTCCAAGTAGAGATCCAGAGGCGAGGGATCGTATGCGATGGCTGCAGGCGGCGAGATTTGGGAACGAAATTTGGGGCTAGGGACCTAGGGTTTACCTTTGGGGGATTTTGGGAGCAGCGGATGCACCTCGCTTCTCCGCGTCGGTACGTCACCCAAGTGCGGGAACCTGAACATTATGCGGGCCAGGCCGGGCCGGGCCGCGCCGAAAAGGACCGAAAAAAATTAGAGAAACTTAGCGTACACGTGTTCAAAAAACATAGGGTGTGTTTATTTAGTTGTAAAAAGAGTTGGCTAAAATTTGATCGAAAAATCACATCAAACACTGTAGCGTATTGTAGCACTTTTCGTTTGTTTGTGGTAATCATTGTCCTACCATGACGTAATTAGTCTCAAAAGATTCGTCTCGTCGTGTACATCAAAACCATGTACTTAGTTTTTTTTATTTACCTACATTTAATGTTCCATGCATGAGGAGAGAGATTTGATGTCATAAGTGAATAGTGAAGTTTGAAGAGAGAATTTTAGAAAGTTTGTGGGAACTAAACAGGGTCATAGTAAACATACAGTCATAGAAAAGATTTCGTGAGGACATTCGGATTTAATAACCAAGCCATAATAGTTGTCAGTGGGGCAGCCTATACATGTTAAAGGGGGCTGTAAGGCTGCCCGCAGTGGGCTTTGGTAAAGGAAACATCGCCTGCAGCGGTCTCCTGGGAGACATCTGCTAAAATGTCGGAGGCCCGGCTCTCCCCCATCTGTGGCGAGACAGGGGAGCTCCTGGGAGCGCCGACGTGGCGTGGGCTCCACCGCCGCGCGCGCATTCAGGCCCTGCTCGCCTGCTCCACCGCGCGCCGCCTCCCCGCCTCCCACCGTGCGTCGCTGCTGGCCGCCGCTGCCTACCGCCGCCGGGGAGAGGGGACGACGGCCGCCGCGCTCCGCCCGCTGGGCCCACTCCACCGGCCGGCACGTTGGTGAAGACGGCCTCAATCCGCGCTTGCCGTCGCCGCATCCATGCGCGCCGCCCAGCCAGGGCAGAAAGTCGATGTCCCGGGGCGCGCGGTGGCCCAGAGCGGGAGCGCCGCACCACTCACCCTGAGGGCGCCGTCGTGTACCTTCCCGCGCGGTGACCCAGGAGCCAGGCAACGCCATGGCGAGCTGCGAGAAGAGCACAAGACTGGCGTCAAAGTGGATCTCAAGCTCCTGGAGGTTGTCGACGGCGGGAGACCAGAGCCAGCCATCAAGGAACTCGGCGGCGACGTGGTCGATATGGACGGAGAAGCGGCGGCTGGGGCCGTGTTGCCTGCTAGCCGCACGCCGCCTGCCGCCGCGAGGCGCCCTGCCCACCGCGCCCGGCCGCCCTGCTGCTGTGCCCGGTCATCTGCCGCTTCTCGCCACCGCGGAAGTAGGGGAGGCCGACGCTGGAGGTAGGACAGGCCACCGTCGAGGGAACCGCCGCTGGATGCCTTCACGCGCCGCTGCGCTCCCCCCGCGGCCGTCGGCCGCCAAGCCGCGCCGCTGGAGGGAGGGAGGTGGTGTCGCGCCGTGGCGTCGAAGGGAGGGAGGTGGTGGCGCGGATCCGGTGGGAGGGGCGGCGCCGGAGGAGGAGTGAGGGGAGGAGAGGGGTGGCGTGGGGGCCGGTGGCGGCGTAGCGCCGGGGAGGCAGCCGACGGCTGATTGGGTGGGGGCGAAGTGGGGATGGGAGGGGGGAAAAGGAAAGAGAGGAGGATTGAAAAAAAAAATATACGATAGTTGGGATAGAGAAAAGGTAGGAAAGATGAGTGTGGAAGAATTTGAAATAGAGGAAGGAATCTCGACGATCAGAATAGAATATTCTTTGTAGGAGATGACAGAGGAAGTACAAGTGCGAACAGCCTGATAGTTGTGGTGATATATTATTTGCTTCTAATCTCCATGGTCTTAGCTTGTGAACGCTAAACCACGGCCACGACGCGACCTCGGCGCGCGGGGGGGCCTCTGGTGTCCCGGTCCGCGGCGGCTCTGGCTGCAAGGCGAAGGTGAAGGTGCGTCGGCAGCTCGGCTCAGCGCAAGCGAAAGGGCTAAGCTTCTCGGCGGCCTCCTCGGTGTGCAGCGGCGGCACGCCGGGGTTCTAGGGTTTGTGGCACGGACCCGGCGGGTGATATGGGCGTTCGCGTCCTTTACGCGCGGCGCCATCCGGACGGTCGGGCGGCTCTGCTGGCGACGTGGAGTAGGTGCGCGGCGGGTTACGCGCACGGCCCCGTGAAGAAGATGGCGCTACAGCGCCGAGTGCAATGATGGCTGGGCTGGCTTGGTGCGGCTGCTGGGCTGCGAGGTGAGTTAGCAAGGCGGCCGGGCTGGGTTGGTTTAGGGAGATAGGCAAGTTAGCAGGCCCAAGGTTAGTTAGGGGTTAGATGGTTTAGGAATTTAGTTTAGTTATTTTTGGATTTGAATCCAAATGTAAGATTTGAATTCATATCTATCTATCTATACTATAAGGATCCAGTATATGTATGCCATTGTTCAATAAAGTGAGTACAGTGTGCATACCGATATTTAACCGATATTCAACCGATATTTCAAGGTACATATATACATGGCATATATGGCCAGATACATCATAAGATGGATCACCTAGAACCTGGTGGGAAAGGACCTCAATATATGAAGTTGTATGTTGTATTTTTACAATACAAGTAAGAGTATTATGCATAGAACAAATTGATGTCCGCCTCTCGAGTAGAACATGATTAGGGAGATTTTAGACATTTTGTTACAGAGCAATAGCCCATATATATGTACAGACCTTCAAAAGCCTGGGCCAAATACACGTGTGCGATCCCCTGCTTGGAGAACATCAAATTTTATCCATCCGTATCCTTTTTTATAGCGTTGGTACGGTGTTGGAATTGCAACACATATTAATGCCATAGCAAGCATTTTTTATTATGTTATTTCAAATACGTAACATCCAGGCTGTTTCTATTTGTGCCCATGATTCCTAGCTAACTTGTGTATGGCCATGCTAGGGGTGGTAAAAGGTCCTCACTTTTCTACTAGAAATTTTAAGGATCGGGCCGGATCAGGGCCGGGCCTTCTCACCAAAAAAATTTTACCCACCCCCCATGGAGGACCCACGTGTCAGGTCCAATGGTGAAAATGACGTGAAAAGTTTTTAAAAAACGATGTTTCTAGCGAGTTTTTGCCGTTTTAGACATTACTTTTCTCACCATAGAATTTCTTTACCCGCCCGCATACCCACCCATCAAAAAGTCTACAATAATTACCTGCCTATATATTTAGACATACTTGTTGTCGAATTTGTCATCTTGCCTATCACCAGGACTCTAACGTCGGTAGCAAGAGGGACAATATAGATAGATATCTCTGCCGTCGAATTCGAGTCCAATAAATCATTTGACGCCTCAACAAACAAACACGCACATTAGGGCCATGCACTGGCCTAATACCAGGCTAACGCCGCGGGTGCCCTAGCGCCTGCACTCGCCGCCATCGCCGATCATGAAGACAACGCCGAACTGCCCTACACCGTGAAGCCATCTCTACAGCTTCAGTCGAAATCCTCCAGTGTCACAAGACACGAGAAGGCCATCCTGCTGCTCCTCGCTATTTCCCTATGGCTTGCGCCGGCAGTTGCTGATCGCAAAGGGCGCCAAGAAGCCGATCTGCTGAACATCGTCGTCAGTCGTCGACCCGCCGCAATGGTGTTGCTGAAGCTGTCGCCATGCGTGTGGTCTGATCGCTATTCCCGAGCCCCTACAGAACGGCTCTGGCCTTGCGTTTTTATCTCTGTTCCGGTGTCTGCATCAATCTTGTGTTGCCTTCTACCGTTCTACGTAAGTTCACTCTTATCCATTGTCCCAAACAAAGATCCAATAACTAATAAAATCCAAATTAATCCTATTTGATCCTTAACACTTCAATTAATTTTTAATTTAGACTTTAAATTGCCTAGGAGGAAAGGGGGCAATTGAAGACAACCTTGATGTGTTTGCATGCACACGATTGCATAAAGAAGTTTTTGAATATTGAGATTTGTCATTCATCATTCCTATGAATTTTAGGATGTTACATGCGTCGCCCGACTCGGCCTCCTCCGCGATCTCCACCGCATTTGGCTCCCACACCAGACCGTCGCCGCCGCCGCGGCCACGGCGGCTCCCGCGGAGGCGGCAGCAGCGGCGCGTGAAGAAGGAGGAGGAAGAGGGCCCCACGTGCTCCCCGTGCGTGGTGCACACGCTTGGCGCACTTCTTGTGGCCGCCCTGCTCCTGGGCGACGCCGTACTGATCGCCCTTGTCCCTTGCCGTGCTCCGGCCAGGCGTCCCGAGCTTCTCCGTGGACGGGCTCACCGTGCGCGCTGGGTGTCGCGGCCGCCGCACACCGACTACGACCTCTTGTCAAGGAATTCATGTATATCTAGTGTATTTGTGGGCTATGGTGTTTCAGATTTTGAGATTCTGAACACGTGAACATGCAATTTGAACCAGTACATTCTACTCTGCTCTCAGCCGCCAACTATACTAAATATTGTATTTCATTGCCAGTGGGGCAGCCTATACACGTTAAAGGGGGCGTAATAGTTGTGGTGATATATTATTTGCTTCTAATCTCCATGGTCTAGCTTCTCAATGATAATTGAATTTGCAAAGAATATATTCCAGTTATTTAACCTGCTAGTTTAGTTTAGATGCCCACTCAAATTAGCTTCTCAGTGTACTGAAATAATCTACTATATCAGTACACTACATGGTCGATCAATGCAAGTGCTGCACGGGTGTTCATCTAACAGATCAACACTGGATCTTTGTTGCAAATTTCAGTGCATTTTCTGTGCGTGACAGATTTTAAGTTATCTTGCACACTGCAAATACACTGGTAATAAAAACTAACAATATGCTACTCCACAGTCTTGTATGAGTCCACCCAGAAAGACTTTTGTTGTCCAAAATCACATTCAATTTACAGAGCACCTCCTATGTTTCCTGATTAAAGATGTTCTTTATGTTTTCATAAAGAGAGATAAGGACTGTCCTATGCTTGAATACAGTTTGTCAAATCAGTAGTTCATAGAGCTATAGCTTGTGTTATTGCAATGTTTGCCTAACTGCATGGGTGTATGTGGCTTTCTGCAGTGATCATCTAAGAAGTGATGAGTATTAGCAATAATTTTAGAAAGGTCCTGTCAAATTCTTCATTGTTTTATTTTTTTAGGCAATAATTTTCAACTGTAAGATGCTCTGTCCTTGGGATTTTCCTCAACACGAAATCGTTACTCGCCACCGCGGAGGCGGCGCCGGACATTACGCGACGGCGACGGACCATAAGCGCGCAGTTCATGACGTGGAGGTTTCAAGCCACGCCGGGGCGGGCGTACCTGCTCCGGCACCACTTCTGCGACATCATCAGCATGGCGGCACTCGAGTTGGTGTTCAACGTATACGTCGGCAGCTGGTCCGTGCTCCCGAACTACGAGATCACCAAGGACACTTTCGGAGCGCTGGCAGTTGTACAAGGACTTCGTGCTGAGCGCCAAGGACGCGACGGGCAATATCACCGTGATCGTCGGGCCGTCGACGCTGGGCACCGTGGACCCGGACGGCCTCCTGAATGGCCTCGAGATCAACGGCCTCTAAATAAAAGTAGAGTTTAGGCTTTCCAAAGGCCAGGACAGTGATAAGTCGTAATAACATATTTTTTTGCGAAAGTAGCAACGTATTTCTAAAGACAGCGGTTTTGTTTGCTAGTGTTTAGGCTGAATCAACCTGGATGTTGCAATTTTGAAGGCCAATGAAGAAGGAAGCGAAGAGTCTTCTGTGTTCATACGCTAACTAGGAACGTGCTCTGCCGTGCATCCGCGACCTCAGACTCTCAGAGGTCCCGGCGGCGATAGAAATGGGACAATGCGCAATTTCAGACGGCAAACTGTGGCGGAGGCACGGGTAGTTTCAGATGGGACAGCACGAATTCAGAAGCTTCCGTTGGCAGACTGTGGCGGCTCCTTCCGTGCGGTCTCGTGCCGCGTGGAAGTTGCCACGGAGTCCATGCTGCATGTTTGCATCCGGCAACACACAGTACAGGTAGAGTCTATCGCCCAAACATTTGCTGTGCCGGCAGAGCGTCCTTCGCTCGCGTGTTCCTCTGCGTCACCGCGTTTTCCGCCGTGGCACTCTATCCTGGGTCCTTCGTCCGATCGCTTCTTGTGCCGGCGTCCGCAACGCCCTAATGCGGAAAAAGAAACGGGCCCAGCTCCTTCATCGGTGCGTCGGCCACCGCTTGGCTGTATCGGCCGCACACGCACCTCGAGAAGCAGCTTCGCCGGATGGGCCTCGACGAGTCGCCGTCCGGACCGGCCACCGGCTGCCCCGCCGCGCGCCACATGGTGTAGTGGGAGACGGCGCGGCTCCAGGCGGAGGCGCGCCTCTCCCTCCATGTCTCATCCTACTCCTCCTCCGGCGCCACCGCGGCCACCACCACGTCGGCGTCCTCGTCCTCCGAAAGGCGTGTTCCAAGCCCGCGGACATCTTCTTGCACCTCTGGGGCTCCGACATCGGGGACTCCTTCCTCCGCCGTCCTTGCCGGCGCTGCCGCCGGCGCGCGCCAAGAGGAAGGACGTGGTGATTAAGCAGGAGCCGCGGGGATGCCCGACGGGCCCGGCGACGACTCCTCGGCGGCGTCCAACGAGACGGAGGTGACGGGGGCGCTGGAGGAGTACCAGCACGGCGGCTTTCGCTGTTCCCACCGCTCGACGTGCTCGAGGCGTTCCAGAAGGCACTCTAGCTGCTCTTTCCAGGACAAAAAGCAAAAGGAAAGGAGGACCTCATAAAATTCGACAGTTGGTATTAGCCATGTCCGTGTCATCGTGTCGCAAAAATTGGTCAAGCATCGATGGTAATCACAGCCATAAATACAAATCAGGTACGTGCGGCGGAATGAGCTGCACAAGGCGTAGCGACACCAGTCAGCTACACAAGCACCGACCAAAGTCGGCACGCGCGGATCAGCAAACATGCAATAGGAAAGTGCTTAGGACATACTGTAGAAGAAGGGCATTCTCAATAAATTTAAAAGCAGCACCATAAATCGCCAATAAACTTGGTATAAAACAACCCAGAGCTTATTTCCCTCCGGCTTATAATAATCAAACAGCAATAAACTACAGCAGCTAATAATAATAAGAAATCTGAACTGGACAGAATTTTAACATACATTTTCAGCAGATTAGGAACTTCGAAAGGAGACATGGCAACAGGTAAGACAGTCCACTGGTCTCATTGATCACCACAGTTCGCCCGTTACATACATACGCTGATGATCACATTACCATCTCGTGATACAAGGCCTACTACGCTATGCACAGAACAAGCTGCTCCTCGAAAGATGCTTGTCACTACTGTCCAAAAGCACGCCGGCTTTGGTTACGGGTGCCAAGACTGCGGCGGCTTTGGTTCCGGGTGCCACTTCCACGACCACGGAGACTTTGGTTCCACTGGCTCCATGTTCCACGGCGGCTTTGGTTCAATGTTTCACTTCGACGACCAGAGCGGTTGAACAAGCAGCCACGGCGTCGTAACCAGGTTCCACGACCTTGGTTTCTGAAAACACGGCTGCGGAGACTCCAGGTTCCACGACCTAGGACTTCGGGTCGCGCGTAATCCTCCAAGACCTCTTTCAACCTGCAATTCAGATTTTACATAAAAATATAGATTTATTGAAAGTTGCTCAAACGTACTGGCTGTAGCAGCCAGGACTCGTTTGGATGATGCATTAGGAAACATGCCTGTACTAGGCAAGCAGGTAAACCCCCTACCCCCGCCCTAACAAAATTTATGCAATTAGCAGGTAAGGGTTCCTAGTTGATAATGAGCCTGCACTATCAGTTTCTTTAAACATTGGCCCCTGCTGCAGCGTGGTTAACTTTGCTAGCCCCTGCTGGAATTCCAAATTTCACCACTGAAGGCAAGCACAATCAGGATGCTGCTTGGCACAGGCAGCTTCCAAAGGATTCAAAGCAAATACGCCTAAATAGCAGTAGGGCTGCAGGGGGGTTCAAAAAAAGTTTCCACAGGATTCAGCTGCTTAGGCCAGCAGACGACTGGGCCAAGCAGCTTCAGCATGCAGAAGTGAATATTCTGATTATTCCTAACTTGAGACTAAAATAAGAGCTAGACTAAAATAAGAGCCAAGACAGTGCCATAAAAATTTATTGGCCCTTACCATTCCCACAATTCAACTGTCATATTATGGGATGTTAACAAGGCTTCCAATACAATTGGAAGTCGGTCTTGAAGATAATGAGAAGTCAGGAGATCCAACTCTGAAAGTTTCTTAAAAGGTTCTTGCTCTTGCTCCTTTTCTTGTTTCACCATCCCTTGTTGCAGTTTTACATCCTCCTTCATGGCAATAATTATGGTATGAAAATTGGTGAAACAATACCAAAACAGAAAAAAAAGACAAATATTCACCTTAGATTTTGCATGCTCGTTTCCATGCTCGTTTACTTGTCTTGGAAACATCGACAAACTACCAACATCAGGTTGAAAAGTTCCATATTTCCTGTTCATGGCTTCTTCATCCTTAGCCTTTTCGTTGCTGCCATCTTCCAGGCCAGGGATATAACGTAAAACCTTTTTGAGGACTGGATGTCCTGTATCACCAATTGGAACTCTCCAATCGTCTCTGAGTTGAAAACTTGTCAATACAACTCTCAGAGTATCTCTCACTCCCGCTGGTGCTAAGCGCCGTATCCTGTGAATTCCAGAAAACAATCCCCCTCTAGCCAATGAGGACCTAAGCGCCAGGGTAGTGAGCACCTGATCCCAGTAGCCATAAAGTTCCTGTAGGAAGTCCTGCAGTTCACGATCATTGCACAATGGTGGGCTGCGGGGAGGCTTTTTTAGCATACTTTCCAAATGGCGAAAGAATGCTGGCAGAACTCCATTTACTTTAAATAGTTCTATAATCCAACGAACGTAGCTGAGCAAGTCATTTGCTTTGGCATCTTCGGTGCAGTTGTCACAGTAAGGTGCGCGGATTTCTGCACGGACTCCATCTATGACAAATATAGTGCTGAGGTCAAAACACCCATCCCAACTGAACCCCGCATCATGAGCAAAGATAATTGCTTCCAAAATTTTAACCTTACTGACGAGGAAGATGAATTTAAATGGAGTCTGAGCCCGACAGGTGTTTTCACTGTGAAAACACATTATCTGGCGCTGATTTACCAAAATGTACCAAATACAAATAAAAGATTATGGAAATCAAAACTTCCCCTTAAGGTTAAAATTTTCCTATGGTTTTTAAAGCGAGGTGTTATTCTTACTAAAGATAATCTGGCGAAACGAAATTGGAATGGCAGTAAGCAATGTGTTTTCTGTCATGAAGATGAAACCATTCAGCACCTTTTTCTGGAGTGTCGATTCACACGTATGGTATGGGCTTCGGTCTACGCGGCTTGGGGTTTACCTAAACCATCTAGTGTGACTAACATGTTTAATAGTTGGCTGAATTTTGTACCACCAAGTTTTAAACCTCTGATATTTGTAGGCGCGGCAGCCTTATGTTGGGCGGTTTGGTGCTGCAGAAATGCAGTGGTTTTCGATAACAAGTTTCCAAATTTTTTGCAGGTTATCTTCACAACGGCGCACTTGCTCCGCAGTTGGTCTATCCTTCAACGGCCATCATCGCGGGACAGTCTTGTGGTGGCGTCGCAGCGTTTGGTCCAAGCGGCCACGGTTATTTTTGGCCGGGCATATGGGTGGCGGTCTAGTCTTAGGATTGGCAGCTAATTAGGCCCGGAGTTTGTGGAACATTTTTTTTCTTTTTGGCTGTGTGTCACTTGGCAGAGGCCGAGATCTTTTCAGGCGGATGTATCACCTCGATGTATCTAACTGAAAATTAATAAATTATCCCTTTTCAAAAAAAAAATTGCTTCCAAAATGTCAAGACCAAGTACTCTCCCAATCTTAGTCGTATCAGCAACATCCATAGATGTACCATCAGCAAATATAATTCTTAATTCAGCGAAACCATTACCAGGTATCTTGACAAACTCTTCAAGAGTAATTTCTCGTATGTCAGAATCAACGCGAGGACCAGTATCATGTGGTTCTGAAATCGGTCTCACAGAATAGGTAGATGATCTCACAAAGTGACGGCCATGAAGATTCATTCTCTGAAAAAAAACACAATTTCAGCTTTCAGGTAATACAACAATCAGGACAAAATACATTGCTTATTTCTGTAATCTAAAATACATTTTCAAACAACAAATGCAACATGAGTTGGAAAAAAAGAATATGTACACGGTAAGAGTTATGTATACAGAAACCACTGGTACAAATACAAATGGAAGAAGGAAAATCTATTAGCAATCAACCAAGACGATAACATAGTAAAAAAATGAGACAGTCATTGCAATTACAGGTATATTTAATTTCGCCACATAGTAAAGAAAATTGTAACAAATTATATAATGATACATTTTATGGTCAATGTTATGCATACCAAAAGAGCTGCCTCAGGCCCCGAAATCTGTGGTGTAATGATGTGGTCCAAACAAAAGCCATCACCATGTGGTGTATCCCCTTCCGGATCTGGATTCACGGTTGAGGTTGATGCTCTGAAGGTACTTTCAGCATCAACGTTAGAACCCTGAAGAGAGAGCACACAATTTAATCCTTCAGCTACAACATTAAACAGGACAAGATGCATTGCTTATTGCTACCATCAATTGTACAACACTAATATTCCTCAATGCCAAATGGATTTTTAAACAAGTTGCAAGGAAAATGTCATGTATATGGGGAGAGTAAATTGCATTTGGGTATGTCTACAGCATACAAATTTCGCAGATAGAAATATAAATGGAAAAAGGAAAAGATTATTATACATCAAACATGATGACATCATAGTAAAAATGAGATGCACAGTCTCAGCATTGCAAGTACAGATATATTTGATTTTACCAACATAGTAAATGATTCATTTTTTAGTCAATGTTATACATACCAAGAGGGCTGCATCAAGCCCCGGATAAATTGGTGAGAAGTTGGTGTCCAAATATAGTCCAGCACCGTTGACCTAACAAGCCACAGTTGAATGGTCACAATTTCATTTCAATCACACAAAGAAATTATGAAAAGTACAGAATAGCATACATCATCAAGTGTTTGCCAAACAACAGGGGTTCTTAAATAATTTGACGAAGTGGCTAAAGTATGTAATACTCCATCAACCTGCATAAGACCAAAACTGGTGAAAAAGGAAAAATAGAAGGCAGCTAAACATAACTCCTAAAGTAACAAAATACAGCAAACATGAAGTTTTTACCTTAACCACGGTATTGTAATGATGGTTCCAATACAGAATGTATGGAACCTTTTCAAGAAGGTCTTCATGTAGGGAAATCAAGCTGCAGCATTGGCACATGGTTATTTAATATATTAACCAGTGTCATACAACAAATAATTTCCAGCCAATATAGACAGAACATTAAAAAAAAGGAAAATTAGATATTTTACCCAACGGTAGTAAGTTGATGTCCCCTTAGAAAATTCTTGACCATCTCCGCTAAAAATATTGACCAAAAGACATAAGAACAATGAAAAAGGTTGTGCAAACAATGTAGCTAGAAAATAAAACTAACCATCCTGAAAACCGGGTTCATTGGCTGCCAGTGTAAGCCTTTCAAATGAAGCTCCAGGACCGAAGTTCTAATAATTAGTATCATGATATTAGCTGGCCACGCCATACAAAATGCTTGCGCACTGAATTAAAAAATTTGCACCCACTAATGCTCTTGATAAACTTGCTTACCCTAGCGATCCAACCATGTCTAATGTTGAGATCTAAGCAGTCTAGAAGCAACCACTCTGGTGTCCTCGTAAAGCCATCAGTTCTGCAATATCAAAATCACAAATTTCAGAACACCAGCAGCCTGTCACAAACAACAAAGCATAGAGACAGAACCAATATGGAAAGATACTACAATCACCTAGCAAAGATAACATCCATGTCAAAGCCTGCAGCTAGAGTAGGCACCACATCCCATATCTTTGTTTGTTCTTCAGCACAATAGACCTATTGAAAAAAAAAACGGCACAACCTAAGGCTGAAGGCCATGAATGCAGCCGAAATTGAATTTGCAAGAGTTGCAAACCTGCATTTTCGGACTTTCTTTGAGAAGACAGCTTACAAGGTCAAGTAGATATTCGACAGAAACCACAGTTTCATGTCGTTCAAAATAGATGTTTCCCTTGAGCAGCAGAACATTGCCTGTAGTAAAGTACAGAATAAATCCAAATCATGAGGAAATAAAATACAAAATTTAAAAGTAAATCCAATTTCACTTACAGACTGCAATAAGGGCGCATGGACCATCATTGCTTTGGTGGATCATATGCGTTAAAATGCCGAAAAAATCAATAGGCCTTATGTCAAAGTTGCCACGCATGCTCTGCGAAAAACAGGTTTGAGAGGCAGCACTTTTCCAACAATACATCAAATCTTTCTAGCAATTTTGCACTTACAGATACAATTGCTTTCTCCTCCTCTCTGCCCTCAGTCTTCTCCACATCCTCAGTCTCCTCCTCTCTAACCTTGTTACTCTTCTCCTTTTCCTCGTTCTCATCCTCTTTGTCCTTGGGAACTAGTCCCTTCAGATACATCTGCGAAAAACAGGTTTGAGAGGCAGCATTTTTCCAACAATACATCAAATCTTTCTAGCAATTTTGCACTTACAGATACAATTGCTTTCTCCTCCTCTCTGCCTCAGTCTTCTCCACGTCCTCAGTCTCCTCCTCTCTAACCTTGTTACTCTTCTCCTTTTCCTCGTTCTCATCTTCTTTGTCCTTGGGAACTAGTCCCTTCAGATACATCTGCGAAAAACAGGTTTGAGAGGCAGCATTTTTCCAACAATACATCACAGATCTTTCTAGCAATTTTGCGCATACAGATACAATTGCTTTCTCCTCTCTGCCCTCAGTCTTCTCCACATCCTCAGTCTCCTCCCCGACCTTGTTACTCTCCTCCTCTTTTTCCTTGTTCTCATCCTCTTTGTCCTTGGGAACTAGTCCCTTTTCCCACTGCTTTCTATCTTTTTTCATTAGTGGCTATATCAAATGCATGAATTCATTGAGTTAGCAAAACATGCGTTAAAATCAAATGCAGCAATAACTTGCAATAACACTTCAGCATTCTGCTCTTACCAGTACTGATTGAATCTTTGAATCTGTAAGCACAAAGTCGAAATCAACAAACAAATTGCCATCATTCACCTAATTAACCATGCAAAAAACAGTTAGCATATCATAATCACATGCAACCTAAAAAGATCAACCAACATACCTGGGTTAACCTTTCCCAAACCGCACTTGTTTTAGTAGTTCGCAAGCACGAATCATTCAGTAAAACATATATTTTGTCTTTTATCTACAATAAAAGGAATCTATTAGGAGGAATGGTTCGCTCACTTTAAGAAGGGAAGGGTCACTATCTCTGAGAAAATCAATAGCTCACCTTAGTTATGATAATTAACTTCTCATTCCAAAGCAAGACGGCGGGCTGTCTCTCTTTGAGTTCTGCATGTAAGCAAGAGAACCTGCACCCAGTGACGAACCGAGTTTTACAATACAAGAAACAAAAAGGTACTACTTGAACATATAAACTTCCATTTACCCATATGGGGTTAGCTGAGTTCCCTCCAAGAAGGATGAGATCTTTGCACCTAAAAATAATGAACAAAGAAAAGAAGTATCAGGGGAATCACTATCTTCGTCATATAGTTTTGTAACAGAAAAATTGAACACTTGTGTTGTCGACATTTACAGGTAGTAGAACTAGTAATATCTTCCGATCCCGTCATAAACATCGCTAATGTTGAATAAAATTCGTCATCTTCTTTACGTGAACTGCGCTTTTGAGGCCCTGAATGTGTGCCGGATTGAATTGATCTATACACAGCAACATTATATGCATGTTTGAAGTAGGAGCTTCTAGTTATTGTGGAGCTCAATTCAACATCCTAATGAAATATCAAAGTATCAGCCTTGAATTACCCCCAATAAAGATCTCAAATCTTACAGAAATGCTGATGCCTTGAAGGAACTAATATTTCAAAAAGCCTATGTACAATGGGTACCTGTGGATCAACCAACCAGCCATGGTGTAGAGGGACACCAAGAAAAGCAAAAAGTGCTGTTTCTGAGGTCTGCTCAAAGCCATGAGGGCTGAAAAATGGTCATCATAAACATTATACTCTGAGAAGGACATAACCACATAAAACAATTAAATCAGTATAACAATCACCTAGCGAACGTCACATCAAAGTATAAACTGCCTGGAAGCTTCGGCAATACACCAAGCAATTGTTTGTTGGACTCTGATAATTCCAGATTATGTTCCAACTGCAGTTTAAGTGGACAGTAGCTTAGCTCTGAGTTAATGAACATTCATTTGGAAAACAATTGCATACCTGCATTGGTGTATCTCCATACAAAAGACAACCCTGGACAAGATGAATGAGATGGCCCTCTGACACCTTCTCGATATCTGAACTGAGAGTTATCTTCCCTCCAAGCAGGAGAACGTTGCCTGCAGTGGCACGGAAAACAAGGTTGATGCACAGGAAGAGAAAAGGACAACAAATGCAGCCACATTGACTTACATAATGCTACTAGGGAGCAGCGTCTATCCTTTTTCTTGAGGATAATGGGTGTGTGCCGACCCAGGAATTCAATGACTCTTGTCGCATAACACACAACAGCAGGGACATCATCTTCATTCTTTGCAGCAGGGACATCTTTCTTCTTTTTCTTCTTTTTTGCCGGATCAAACGGCAATTCCTGCTCCCGTAACTAGGGAGGAGGGTGAAGAGTTGGTAAAAAATTCTTTAAATGAAACAATGAATGTCCACAATATCCAAGAGGCACAAAAAAAAGTATGCTAATTTCCTTATCAAAGAACACAGACAACTATGGAAGATGACAATACTTCATGTCTATAATAAATAAAATATAATATTTGAGTTTCAAATAAGGGAATACAGCTCAGGGAAACACTGGTACGTCGATATCATCATATAGACCAAAAGTAAAATTTTATCCTAGATGGGTTCCTATTTCATGTAAAAATTATACTCTCGCTTCTTCACTGAGCTTCACATTTAATTACTAAAAGGGCTTCAACGAATTTTAACTGTAAAAACTTCAGTAAGTCATCCCGAAACCAATATTACCTCCACTACGGTTTTTTTGCAGATCATCAGTTCATCTTGAAGTAGTCTGTCCAATGTTGAGAGCCCTTCACATAAAGTATCTTCACGTTGAAGAACTCCATGAAGAACACTGTTCAAGGAAGATAAATAAATTTGAGTACCAACTCACATGCAGTAAACATAGATGACATGCATTATTTCCATAAACCCACAATAAGTATGTTTACTCTACTTGGAACAGAAGTTGCATGACAGAATGGCAAGAACTAACAAGAAATGGCAGAAGATGGAACATAAAGTACACAATGCCAATGTTAACAGAAGCAAAAACAGATGGGTCAAGTAAAAAAAGCTATATCTTCTCATCCAGAGATCAACAGTAAACACTACTTTATACCCACTTGACTCAACCCAGTCATAGAATCAATATCCTGAGCATATTTTACAGGTTTCATCTTGAACGTTATTTTCACTAGCAGTAAAGAAGCGCACAGCAAAGGTAGAAGTGGTAACTGCACACTATGAGATGACAGCATGCAGCTCCAAGCATAAGTAATCTCGACATAAAACTAATACAGCAGGGTGCAAAATAACAGATATGCAGACACCAACCTTTAGTCTCAAAACAAACTTCTTGGGAAGATACTTCTGAGGATAGACAAGGCGAAAACTCGATACAGCAGGAATCAAAAATAAAGAATTTTGTTATCGATGACTCATACTGAAAATCATGCAGACTGACATACAATAGCATCAAATAAGCCATACTGACATACCACATAATATAATTATAACAAATAACAAACATATATTAAAATCCAAAGTTTATAATGTGTGAGAATACATTATTCAAAATACTTTTATAAACATGGAAAACTGTTTTTGCAGTAATACATGTAAAATAAAGCACAGATTCAAATAAAAGTATCGTTCTTACTCCTCGTAGTCATCAATCTCAATCTTAAGTACTTTGTGGCCATATTGCATAACCTGTATGTCGGCACACTTTAGGAAATACTCTCGACCTTCGTTACCTATCCCTGGTATTCATAAAGATGCATATCATTTTTAACACAATAGCAACAATGCAATGACAAAAAAAAAGTAAAAGGTATTGATGTAATAAGTTATTACACAATCATGTTGGTACATGGTCATGGTCTGATTTATTCCTTAAAAATGACCAATAATTGTATTTTTTTCTATGTGTTCATGACCAAAAAAAATACAATAGATGCGTTGATGTTGTAATTATTAACATTCATGACCAACCGAAACATAACTCACTTACCAAGCTGGGAATGGGGAGAATTAGCAACAGCTATCACCCTTGTGTGATCTGCGAGGAGGCGATACGCCGTATCAACTCCACCTGTATCAGCAGCACCAATTTTACCAGAGTAGTTCTCAATTCCTGGTCCAGCATGCTGCATAGATGCATATCAAGTCATTGTTACATGTCATTGACCGTGGAAATCAATTTTACACAGCCAGTTATCATTTGCAACAAAAGGTAACTTTAAGTATGGATATGGAAAACTTACATAGTAGATGTCTGCAAGTAAACAAGCGTAGTTATCTAACTCATAATGGCTTTTTTTATTTTGAAGAATTGCAGCCAAACATTCAAGATTAACCCCGTTTAAGACATACTTAGTCTCCAAAGGCACCAAGACACCATCTGCTTGCCTATTGTACTAAAAATTGAAAAGAAAATATATAGGTGAGTATAAGCACAGACACTGTGTAGCAATAGAACTTAACAATTCATTACATATAACAAACTTCATTTATGTATGAAGAAGATCCTCGCAAAAGAATAGAAATCTTACCTCGACAAACACAAGACGGCATATCTCAGAACCAGCACCCTCTTGGCTGTCCGAAGAATTGCAGAAAAATCCAATGCATGGCCCACAGGGACCATATTCACCATTCATCCAAAAATCAGCCTATTCAAGCACAGAAAAAAGAATGTATCAGTCGGTAAATGTCCACATAAATTCAAAGTAAAATTCATAAGACGTTACATGTACCTTGGACATAGAAGGCAAGATTCTTTCTTCCTCGAGATATTTCTGCAATATTTTTTTTGACTCATTGTCTGGACTCAATCGAGAGGACATGTCCCCACTACAGTAAGTGGCATATATCCTGGATTGAGGTAACTTGTATATCTGCATGTTAAAGAATGAGCCAACAATACGTAATAAGAAGGTAGCCTAACAATAACTAAATACAACATCGGACAATTCTGGACCCTATTTTTCTTCTGGACCCTATTTTTTCATGGTATTTTTTTCTTTTTTACTCAGGTGTCCCTATCTGCTGCCCTAAATCAGATTGGAGATAGCAAGGAATATATAGGTCCCAACTTTTCTTTTTATTCGGGTGTTACAATTCCTACTTCATAAACTATACCCAAACCTTTCACCATTAACACAACCCACGTAACAAGACTGCACAGAAACAAAGAAATAATGAGTGAGCAGAAGCCGTTACTTTGCACAAGAGACTGAATGAGCACCCGATGGCCTTCTCTTTGATGTCGTCCCCAAAAGACCAACTCCCAAGAATTTCGGTGAGTCGATGGTAAGTGGAGTCGCTTCTGAAGGATGTCACATCCTCATCGCTAGCAGCAGTAACGCACCTCAGAGAATAGCATATGCGATGCCTCCAGCTGCCATCAATGGCCACCTTGAACCGCTTCAAACAATTGTGAACGAGGGGCACATTTGTAACACCCTAAAATTCATTACAATTAAATTGTAGCAACTCTCTGAATTTTTCTAGGATTTATTAAGGCCTAAATGAATTTTCTATGATTTAATTGGAATTTCTAGCCTTTTATCAATTTAAATATCATATTAAATAATTTTAGTCAAAATAAGTTTTTATTGCATTCATGTTGTTGCATATATTTTTGATTGCTAGTAAATCAATTTGGAATTTAAATTTGGTTTAAATTCGAATTTGATTTGTTTTTGTTTGAGTTTTAGAAAAGTTGTTTAGGCTGAGTTCGTTTTTGCCCCTCCAACTCTTGGCCCAGCTCGGCTTTGCCCCCTCTACTTCTTTTCTCTCCCGAGCCGGCCCAAGTTCCTTTTCTCGGCCCAAGCTTCTTTCCCGGCCCAAGTCCTACGCGCCGGCCCGCTTCCCTTCTCCCTCTCCCCCGCGCCGCTGACAGGCGTGACCCACCTGTCATCTCCGTTGTCCCCGACGGGGACTCTGCCCCGAGTCCGATTCTGCCGCCGCGCCGAGTCCCTCCGTGGCACGCACGCCTAGGCGTGGGCCCAAGCTCCACCTCGGGCCTATAAAACCGCCGCCGTCGTTGCCTCCCCCTCCAATCGAAGCAAACCGAGCTCCGCAAGCCCTAGCCGAGCCGCGCCACCGCCCGATTCTCCGCCGGCCGCCGCTCGCCGTCGTCCGTCGCTGTCGCAAGTCAATCCTCGTCGAGTTCGCGTCTGGTGAGCTCGTCATTCCTTTCTCGTCCTTCCTGTGTAGATCTCGTAGCCTGTCTTGGATAGTAGCGCGAGTTCGTGTGTGCTCCGACGAGCTACACCGAGCAGCCATGGCGCCGCCGTCGTCGGCCACCGCTTGTGCGCCGTCCCAGCCACCCAGACCACCCTAGGTGAACTATCCATTGCCTCGCGAGTCTGTAGGACCAAGTCCCGTTCCAAACCGAGCAGTGTAGCGTTTTTCCGAGCCAAGTCCGGCGAAGCTCCGCCGCGGAGGAGAGCGGCGCCGCCGTCGTAGGCCGAATTCCCGATCCATCCCTGGCCGTCAGATCTTCATCCAACGGCTCACATTAGATCGAGCGCCGAGTCAAACTTGAGGAAAACGGTCAGCCGTGGATTTTTTGCAAAAGAGCCCTTGAGTTTTCTGGAAATCAACCCGCAGTCCATCCTAGTTCAAAAATAATTATAGATAGGTCCTGTTTCTTCTGTTTTAGCCCCTGCAAGTTTTAAAATTGCGCCCGAGGTCCAAGTTTTGTCTTTTTACATGAAAACCCCCGTAGTTTAATACAAAATATGTTTTAGCCCTTGGATTTTCGCAGTTAAGCCCCTGGAACTTTTAAAACTTTGCCAGCAAGTCCCTGAACCTTAGAAAAGCCATATCTTTTGCGTTTTAACTCCGATTTCAGTGATTCTCGCGCTCACACGTTTGTTGTAACGTGAAGATTAGTTTTGTGCTATTGTTTAATTCTGTTGGATTTGTTTGGTGTACTGTTTCTTAGTTATTGTATTGTTTTCTTGTATGTGTTCGTGTGCTGCGTATAGGAAACGCGCCGTTCGAGGAAGTGTTTGAAGAACCAGCTGTTGAAGACTTTGAGCAGCAACAGAGTTGGGAAGAAGGCAAGTGTATTATGTCATGCAAATGTCCTAATAACTATTAATTTCACCATCCATGCATGTGTCTTAATTTGATGGGTTCCTATTTAAGGATTTGCCTAGCCACTATATTTTCATGTCCCTGAAACTGGGTTATTTAATTAACTTTGATGGTAGATGATGCTTAGCTTGCTCAACTGGGATTGGTTAAATGAACCCCTACTCTATGTTCCAAATACTCTTTGAATTAATTAAATGGCAAGATCATATCTTTTAATTGGAACATGGAGAACCATCCAGGAAAACAGTACAACCATGAGTGTCATGTGGCTCTGGCTTTGACTGACTAATTAGGTGCTCTAGTTTATGGTAGCTTTACTCGAAAGGGGCATGGGGGGCGGCGGTTGACGGGGTATAGCTCGGTCCTCTTGAGCTGTGGGCTTTGGTAAGAGACAAACCTCATTAGGGAGGGTTATGCTTTGCTTCTGAACCGGAAACCTTAGCGGGCTATCATTTATTAGAGTGCTTTTGTAAAGGTCTCATAGTGAAACTCAGTATTCGGTCCACGTGGTGTGGGACGGGTGCATGCTTCGGCAATGGGAATCACGGCTTATGGTGAAAGTGTACAACCTCTGCAGAGTGTAAAACTGTTATAACAGCCGTGCTCACGGTTAAGAGCGGCCTGGACCCTTACATGATAATCATACTTGAACATGGATTAAATTGTGGTTACTTGATTATGTTGGGATTATGACATTCATTAATTTGTGGGTGGTATATACTTTCATTTGCTAGTAAATAGTTGCTTAGTAAAACTTGGCCAACTAAAAGTGCTTACTGCAGTATTGTCAGCCAGCCTTTTTGCCCCAGCCTTGTATGTCATATTACATTTGCTGAGTACGTCATGTACTCATGCTTGTTTTCATTCTTTTATTGCATCAACTATACCCGGAATGCTACTCAGATTGGGAGAATTTTGAGGATTTCACTGCTGATTTTGAGGAGTTCTAGGCGAGTCTCCCCAGTCAACGCCTATGGAGTTGGAGTCACTTTTGCTTCGTTAGATGAACGTTTATTTAAGTCTTCCGCTATGACATTTGTGTCACTCTGAGATTGTAATAAATGCACTTTAATACTCTTTCGTTATGCATGGTTATGGATATTCACTTGTGACGTCTACCATATGTGTGTAAACTGATCCTGGCGCACATATGAGATGCATCTGGTTTTGCCTTTAAAATCGGGTGTGACAACATTGGGGTCACCAACGGGAATCAATGGATTCGATGATAACCGCACGTGCTGGTTTTCCTCGAAATAGGAGAAAAACTTCTGCCGAACATTGTCCACCGACCACCACTCCGGCAACTCCCGTGACGATGCAATCTGCATCACCAGGGACTAGAGGACGAGCAAAACAACTGCAGCAGATCAAGCACAAACAACGTATCAAAAAAAATCAATCTACAGAAGCAACCTTGGCTCACCTTGGCTCGAACTCGAAGCCGCAAAGTAGAGAAGAATAGCGGCGTGGGCTGACCTGTGAGTCCGGAGCACGAGCAGTCGAGGCGACGGGCCAGAACGGATCACAGACGAAGAGAACAAGTAAAACAAGTTCTGCAGATCAAGCACCAAACAACGTATAAAAAAAGTCAGTAAGGAAGAAGAGCGGCGTGGGCTGACCTGAGAGTCCGGAGCGCCAGCAGTCGAGTACGGCGGGAGAGAACGGATCGCGAACAGCCACGAAGACCAGAGAGCCTTGGACGGACGGCGAGTGTGGACGGCGAGGAAGCGCGGCCTCCGGCCTGGTGGTCTCGCCGGCGTGGGGTGGCGGCGGCTTGAAGGGGGTGTGGAATTTGTGGATTAGGGTTCGGAAAACGGCAGGAGTCTCGCAGCGTCAGCGACGCCCACTCCCTTGTGTCCTGGTGGGAGACAGGGAAGAGATGACTGTCGGTTTGGCGGTATATTTGGCCAAACGGGCCAGGCCCGCTGGGCCGGCACTAGCCCGGCCCTATTCAGCACGGCCGAAGCACGGCTCGGCCCGTAGCAATAGTGCCAGTGTCATGCTAGTGCCTGGCCCAGGGCCGTGCCTGGGCCGCAATCTCGGTCTGTGGCACTAGCACGAGCATGGATAATGGGCCGGCCCGGCCTTTGGCACTAGGGCGGCCCGGGCGGAGGCACGGCCTAGCCCAACAACCCCCCTCCCCCCCGGTCCAACGAAATCACATAAATACCGAAACCCTACGCACCTCCCCATTCCTTCCCCGAGCGCAGCCGCCCTCCCTCTCCTTCCGCACGCCCACACCGGCCGTCCGCGCCCATCCCCGTCGGGCGGCCATGGCTGACCGCCTGGGAGCCGCACGCCCACACTGGCCGGAGTGTCGCCCGCTGAAGGTGGTGGTCACGGCCGGGAGCGCCGGACGCCGATAGTCACCGCCGTCGTCGAGGGCTCATAGTCAGATCTGCGTCGTCGCCGTCGCCATCGGGGGTTGCCATGGCCGGAATTAATCCACCGCTTTCGGATTTGATAGTTGTGTTTGCATTTCGTGTGATAGATTTGTTTTTTGTGTATGTCTGTGTGTGGATTCATGAAGTTTGGTGAGTTCAATGATGATTTCTTCTTTGTTTCTTCGATTGCTCCTAGTGCTTGGGCTGGCATTAGCACGATCAGCACTGTCGTGCCATAGGACCCGCACGGCACTATCGAAAAGGCTTAGTGATGTGGCTGGGCCGAGAGTCGGCATGGCAGCACTAAGTGGCACGGCACGGCAAATCAATCGTGCTACTTAGTGTCGTGCCATATAGTGCTAGTGTCGTGTAGTGCCGGTACGACCCATTTGGCCAACTATATTCGGTGGGTTGGCGTTTCCTTCGATCCAGCTCTGTGATATTAGAGTGTGTTTGGATGGCTGGATCCAACCCAGCCAGGCTCGGCGGGTGCAATGAGTCCGTGTTCGGTTGCCTGCACCAACGGTTGGGCCAGGCCGCGATGCAAAACAGCCCCCTCGGTCAGGCACGGGCGGTGCGGCTATTTTCGCCGTTTCTGGCGAGCCTGGCTCGCGCTGTGCGGGGAGGCGAAGCGCGCTGCAGAGAGGCTAAGGGCGCAAGGATTTTGGTTGCGGTGCGCGTTCGCGCGGGAGAACCCTAGGGTTACCGCCCGATTCACGCCATTCACCGCCCATAAATCTCATCCTCGTTGTCAGTTTCTTCGGCTTTCACCATTCGCTCGTCCCTCCGACGCCACTCCTTTCGTCTCTTGCCATTTTCTCCTCCCTCCACCGCTCCTTCCGTCTCCAGGTATCTCCGCCGCACTACCCCTCCCCGGTCTCGCCTCTACTCTTGCGTATCGTTGAAGATCTGACCGTAATCCTCTCCTTCTCCTTTGTGTTTTGATGCGCGGTTGCGATTCGGAAGGACCACCGGTGAAAAGGAAGTGATTTCTTCGGTCCCCCCCTTGATTTTCTCTATTTTTTGCCTATTTAATAGTGGTAGATGCAAACCTCGTCGGATCTCTCACTTAAATCGTGTTGTTTGTACAGCCACCGAGTAGATCTGTGATTATGAGTACAGCTAAGGTACGAAATTGAGTTCTTGTCTTACGGATTTCAATATGTGCTGCTATGTGCTGGTATGTAGTAAAATTTATTTTATTTTGTGTGTAGAGGCGCAGATCTGTTTGTGCTCTGTCCGTTGGTTCTGTGATTTCCTTCTGTGTCAGTTGCCTGCTTGGTGCTTTTGCGGTTAAACTATGAAACTTCCTTCTTCCCCGCTCTATGTTTGTGTTTACTCATTTCGTTTTATAAATGCGGTCGGTACTTTCTACATCTCATTTTGATGTGAAATATATGGCGATTCTTTGATTGCATGGCAAGATCTGTGATGGTAACCACTGGCTATCGTTGTTGTATTAAATCTGAGCATTAAGGTCCATGCCAATGATGATTTTCTATTTTATCTGAGCACTTGTCCATGCCAATCATTACTTATCTGAGCACTTATCTATACTAATGATGAGTATCTATTTTATCTTAGCACTTGTCCATGCTAATGATTTTATTTGAAAAATCTGAGAACTTATCCATGTCAATGTTGTTTATTTTCTATCTTTTTTGCACTTGTCCATGCCTGTGATGCTTTGTTTATGTATAGATCAGAACTTTGTTCATGCCAATTTTGTCTGCTGGTAGATGCGCATGTCAATAATATTCTTTATTATTTTCAATTGCTTAGATGGCCTTGAAAGATACGAGACACATGCTTATCATAAATATCATAAGAGCAGCTACTCTAGTTGCTTCTATGTATGCATTTATGTTGAGTAGAATTAGGTTGGGTCAAACCGTTGGATTGATCTGAGGATGTTCGCACCGGTGAAACTCTACTTTACCCTTTCAAAAAGAATATTCTATCATGGTCATCGAGATTCTCTACTCTATACTACTTTCTTTCGCACTCGTTCAAACTCTATCTCACTCTCTAATCCTACTACTAGTCGTGGGGCCCATAACTTTTTTCTTTTTTATTCCTTTTCTCCCCTTCCTCTCTCTCTCCACTCTATCTCTCTTCCATCGTGCTCTCCTTCCCCCTCCTCTCTTCCTCCCGCACCTCGGGGCACGCACGCCTAGGGCTCCCCCGGCGCCCTTAAAGGCTTGTGCCTCCACTTTTTTCCTCTCCCACGCACCGCCTCACCTTGCCTCATCCGAGTGCAGCGCCACCACCAGGAGCTGACCGGAGCAAGAAGCGCCGCCGCCCGCCTTTGGTCCTCGATTCGCCGCCGTCGAGCCCTCCCGGGCGAAGCCGAGACCACCCCGAGCATCCCCATGGCGAGACGCACCCAATCCCCCGCTCGTCCTCGTCGCTCCACCATGGGAGCTCCTCACCGCCGAGCTGCCGAGGTCACCATCGCCGATTCGCCGCAAACGCTGCCCGTCGTGGCGAACTGAAGTCGCCAGGAGCTTCACCGCGATGAGCCGAAGCCCCGACACCGGTCCTCGTCGCCGTCGCATCGCCGAAGGAGCGTGCCCGTGCCAGGACATCGCTGTCGTGCTCCGTCGTCGCCAACCTCCTCCGCTCCTTCTCACAGCCAACCTCCTCCGCTCCGCCGGCGGCGAACGCGACGGGCGAGCACGGCGGGAGGGCGGCGGCACGCGCCTTGGCCTCGTCAACGACGCGAAGCGGCTCTTCACCTCTGTCGGCGCCGCCGACGCGCTGGACACCTGTCCGCCCCCGCCGCGACGACCGTCCTAGCGTCGAAGCGGCGGGCGAGGTCGTCGAAGCGGTCTGCGGCTATCCTCCACCCACATGTGGCCCTCCGCGTGGGCGGGCCGGTTGCGACAGCGGGTGGGACTCGCGGCGGATGCTCACGACGGGCGACCGAGCGACTGGGCGGCGCACGGGCGGTGGTGAGCACGGGCAAAGCGGCGGCGGCGGGCGGGCGAGGCGGCTGCCGGCCGGCCAGCACTGGGGGCACGCTTGGCGGTTGGGAGGGCGCACGACGTGCGGGCCGTGTGCCGATGTGGCCGCGGTGTCATTCCTCTTTCTCTCTCTATTTGTCGGTTTCAGAGCCGCGATAACGCATCCCGTTCGCGATGCGAGAGCCACTGCAGGGGTGGAAACAAGAGAAAATCAGTAAACAAGCCAACGTAGCGCTCTGGTGCGAGCAGCCTGATGGCAGAGCGTTTCGCCTACGGCTCACCCCCTAATCTACCCCTTGTGTACCCCATATCTATGGCCCGAACGGTTTTCTGAACATAAGTGATTCTCTGCTGATTCTTTGTACTGATTTTCTGGAATGAACTAAGAGGCTAGGAGCTGAAAAAAGTAGCTCCTCCTTATTTCTGTGAAGTGATTCTCCATCCTGATTTTGAGAGTTTATGCTGGAGGATTAAAGAGAATCACTTTCAGCTACAAGATCACTTCTCTCAGAGAATCAGCTCTCATATAGGATCAGATGTAGCTCTTCCAAACAGGCCCTATATCTATACCCGAAGAGCATCTTCAGGAGACTCTTCATTTTCAGCTCTTTATCTGGCTCTCTATTTATATCTTCATAAAAAATTCACTTCATATTCAGCATCTCATCAGCAGACTCCATTTTCCACTCTTCAAATCCCTCTCCACACTCTCCATTTTCCACTCTTCAAATCCCTCTCCACACACTGACACGTGGATCCCAAGCATCATCCCAAACTAGACAAATTTAGCTAGCCAGAGGGGCAATTTGAAGAGTCGGATGGCTAGTTTGTTAGAGGGAATTTTTTTGCGTTGAATAGCCAAAATTTGGATTGGAGAGCCATTTAGGTAGTCTCTTGGAGTTGTTCTAAATAATACACCAGATTAACTTTTTCTATATCCACCCCATCTTGTGTCCCGGTGAGACAAATTTTCTTCCATCCACACCATTTTCTATATCCACCTCATCTTGTGTCCCAATGAGATAAACTTTTTTCCATCCACACCAAATTGCACACTTAGAATTAGAACACCAGAGAAGCGTACGGTCTAAATCTTCTCTTCTATCTATACCCCTAATCTATACCTCTAAATAATACACCAGTTTAACTTTTTCTATATCCACCTCATATTGTGTCCCAAGTGAGATAAACTTTCTTCCATCCACACCAAATTGCACACTTAGAATTACAACACCATAGAAGCGTACGGTCTAGATCTTCTCTCAAGCATTCTCTCTCACTGGACAACCATCTTCAAACTGTTAGGATAAGATGGAGGATTAGCTATAAGCTGGAGGCCATTGGATGGTGTAGTGCGGATGAGCGGTCGCCCACCCTGCCCCTGCTAATCGACGGCCCTGCAGGGCCAGCAGGGCATCGGTACTCCTTGTCAGAATCCATCACTTATTTTTTGAAAGTAAAGGCAGCAGCACTATCATATCATTTAAAAAGGAGCAATTGAACGTCACGCGCCGAAGCGAACGCCACCACACACAAACAACGTACACAACAAGACACTACACCATCACAACCTCGGAGAAGAGACAAAAAGCCACCGATCCGCCAGGTCCGAAGCCGTGACCCACTGCAAGCACGAGTAGCCACCTGAACCCCTCCACCATGGGCTATCACCGTCAAGCCATACCCACTCGGCCGTCGATCCCCCAGCTCAGACGTTGCCTCAGCAGAAAACTCTCATCGCAGCACCAATGAAACCACTGATCATGACCACTCTGCGTGGGGGCCTCACCTCATCCAATGCCTCGCTCCTCTGCCAAGGACTCGGATACATGAACTTGCTCTGAGAGCAACACCTCCCTCAGCCGTCACCGAGATCACCACAGCACCAAGTGCGCCAACCTGAGGCTACACCCCCATGGGCCCTCAGCATCTCCTTGCTAACACGGAACAAGCACACTACCCAAGCCGCAACGCACCAGGCAACCACCAGCCAACCGCCCCCACTGCAACGAGCCGATGTGGGTCTCTAGATGCGGCGCCTTCAAGAAGGGCACGACGCAAATGGCGCAGTCTCACACGTCCACAGTGGACTGGGTTTTCACCCTGAGAACCCCTTGCTGCAAGCACAAGGTCACCCTCAATGATGCCCTCAACGGGGAAAGCGACGCCACGAGGGCGTCGTCACCATTGCCACCGACAGTGGAGGCTTGCGCCCGGAACACCCGTCCTGCCGCACTCTCAACCAATGACAGGAGCTCGCACCCCTCCTCAGCACAATATCATAGCCGGGAGTAGCCCAGCACAGCCTAAGGCGCCACCATGGCACCACAGGTAAGTGTCTGACAGCCCCCAACCCCACCACCAAGGAGGCGTCGGACCACCAATCCGTCGAGAAAGAGAAGAGGAGCACCACCGTCTTGCCAAACCACCGTTGCCCGCGCCGGGCGCCACCGGCTCCTCCATCTCCAGGCCTTGGTGGCCTGGGTCAAAAGGACCAGCGGGCCCCGACCGCCGCTGACGCCACCACACCGGTCGTTGTTGCAGCCACCTGACCGCCGTCGATCGGTAGAGGCGCGCCAAGCCCACAGCGGCCAATCACGGCCAGTCGGGCACAAGGGCGGCCAGCCACAGCCCAGGCCAGGCACCAAGGCGCCCGCCCCGACCGCCCATCATCAGCCTCGTCGCGCATCCATGCCAGCACTGCCGCCGCCTGCATCTTCAACGCCGGCCGCCCCCTCCCCCCACACACCACTGCGCTCCCCCGCCGCGCCGCTACCAGATCCCGGCCAGGCGACACCGGATCTGGTGCCTCTTGCTCCGCCGCCGCCTCTCGCTCCGGATCGCCGACGATGGAGCTCCGGGACGTCTTTGACGGTCGCGCCCGCCCCAAGCCGCCGCGGAGAGGGGGAAGGGGCCACGCCACCGCCTTCACCACGGGCCGCGCGAGCTTCCGACGGCCCACTCGGGTGGCGGCGCGACGGGAGGGAGAGATCAAAGGGGTGGCGGCTAGGGTTTGGAGGTTCCGCTCGGTCGCCGCGCGGCCGACGCGAGCGGGCGGACAGACTCTAACTCGTGCAGAATCCATCACTTGTCTGCGGGCAAACATGACATCTTCTCTTTACAATACACCAAGGCAGCAAGACAAACAGGTAAAAAAAATGCAGACCTGATGTACGCACGTATACGTGATCTATATGTCTCGTGAGTCGTGATTCATGAAGCCATTTATACACAGCGAGGGGAACCCGCTCGTCGCCAGCAGGGAGCTCTCCACTATCTAGTTCGGGTCAGAGAACGGATCCTTCGCAGCTTCGTCGCGCGCGCAGCGCCTGCCAATCGCCTGCTGTATGTATCACGCTACCGCTACTATCTTCGTGTTCGTTGCCGTGGCGAAAATTCACGGCGACGTGAGCTCTCCCCTGCCGCAGCGCCGTATCCGCACCTCCAGCACCGAGCCCCACCTCGTCCGCCACGTTTTGCAGCACTGCCGCCGCGGAGCCTGAAACATCGAAGGCACATATATTAAGCAAGCTTGGCTGCTACAGCAAGCGTCGCTGCGTGAGACCGAGACGCCTCCGGCACTTACCCGTCTCCAGTCACTCTCGCTCATCCTGGGGGCGATGACCCTGACCGTGTGCACCGTGGACGCCGCGCGGAAGCTGGCCTTGTCGCACTCCTTCGTCGAGGGATCGGCGTGCCTCGCGTACTCCGTCACGGTGGCGCGCGCCGTCTCGTTCCGGGCGCCGCTGAGGAAGAACATGGCGGGGCGCGCGCACGCGTCGCGCGGGCTCAGCGGCCGCGTGTTGAACACGAACGGCCCGTCGGCCCAGCTCCGCCAGGTCCGGAACGTCTGCAGGGGGACCTCCAGGTCGTGCGGGGCCACGGCCCACGGGTACAGCTGCACGGTGTAGCCCCACGCGACGGAGACGGCCCACTTGTAGCCCGGCCCGCGCTGGTAGCAGAAGCTCTGCTGCAGCGTCCGCGCCGGGTCGAGGCGGGACGCGCCCACCAGGGGCCGGACCGCCTCCAGCGCCGTCTTGCCCCGCGGGCTGATGGGCTGGATGTGGTCGAGGTGGTGCAGCGACACCAGCGGCGCCACCGGGTGGGCCGCCAGCATCCCGTACGCGTCGCCGCGGATGTCCACCTGCATACGTGTTGCACGGGGCCAAGTGTCAGTTTAAAACAACTGCCATGATCATTGATCTCCTCTGATAAATAAAAACAGTAAAAAGCAGCTGGTGCCATCAACTTTTCTGCATGCGCGCGGAAGTCCGTGCCGGCAGATTCTCGAGGCCAGGTGGCGGTTCATGCCAAGGTTGGCAGGAAAAGGATGAGCCGAATGAGGAGACAAACGGCATCCGGGGCAGTGTGCGCCACGCGACGGAACGCAGAGACACCACAGATCTGGAAGCAAACGTTCGTCGGCAAGCGGCCCACGGTTTCAAAAAAACGGGCCGTGTGTGGTCGCCTACCCTGCGAAGCGGCGCAGGTCATCGTCAATTTACAGAAGACGCAGGTCATCGTCAATTTACAGAAGACTCCAGGGCACGTCAAGCACGGCAGAAGATGGTCTGCACTTGTATGCTGCGCCTGACCCATTGCTCTCGTGACACGGGTAGTCCGATCCTTAAAGTTTTCCTGCTCACGCCGTGGAGTACCAGGCGGTTCCATGTATCGTAGACCTTGCGGCAGATGCTACGGTAGCCTCGCGACACCTGGACCGGGCAATCTCGTCACCGGAAAAGGACGGCAGCACACCTGGCCCGGCGAGATCGCACGTCGCACCAACCAACTACCGGCACACTCTCCGGAAGGCGACGTCGAGATGTCAAATTGGACCACCCACACCGCCCCCGCAGCGGCCTTTTTACAGTCATATAAACTTTGTTAGGGTCTCTTAACACGAGCACAACCTTTTCCTCTGCGCCGCTAATCGTGGACGCACCATGGCGGCCGCCACCACTACGGCGAAGGCGTGCAGGGGTTCCATCATTTCGCCTTCGTGCGCCCCATGGAATATTCAAAAGCCGTGCGCGACTCCTACGGGGGTAGACGGGTAGTGCGGGTGTGGTAGCCACCCCTCCGGCCTCCGGGATTCTAGGCAACGCCCTGCATATCAAGCCCATGCCTGGGACTTTGGACCATGCGATGCGAGACGCGGAACATGATTTGGCTCAACGCCTCCACCAACCGTCCAACCGGCGCGGCGCCGGAGAAAATCTACCCCGAATCCGTGCGCTTCCCTGGCTCACATTGTGCTGTTTTACAGGCGAGGCGACGCCGGCTGGGGCACGGTAGGCAGAAGAAATGGGGTGGCAACGGCGTGGTGCCCGGCAAAAAGAAAAGATAAGAGGGTGATGTCCTTTTGCCGGCGGTGGTTGGCTAGGCCAGTCACTGCTCCTGTGGCCTGTCGATGTATGTCCTGCTAGATGCCCGCGCCACATGGGGGGTGAACTGGTGAAAGAGAGCGAGGGAGGGAGGAACTGAGGAAGGGGGCCGGTCGCCCAAGGACGAGTAGGCCTAGGTCCGGCGACTCCGCGCTGTCCGGCAACTTTTAAATCGAAGCGGCCATGGCCGGTGGGTGGTGGCATGGCATTTGTCCGGCGTCGCGTTCGCGTACCGCCACGACCCTGGCTCCAGGCTCCAGCGATTTCCAGAAAAGGTTCTGGGTGCAACTATATTCGCCTTTGCAGCAACCGAAAGATGCTTCTGTGGGTTCTCAACGCAGGACAAGGGGGATCCTTAAAGCGGCTGAGCCCTTTTTACTAGGGGGAGGGTGAAAGGTTCGGTCAAAAGGCACTGGATCAGGGTGATATGCAGGCACCAGGCAGGGGCAGAGACGAGTGGACTCTCAGCATGGTTAGTCAAAATGCTCAACCAAGACTAGCGGAGCCGAATTTGGCATGCGAATCAGAGGTTCAGATAATCCGTTGCCGGTTCCTAATATGGTGAAACACAAAAAAGGAAGGATATCTTTGGGTTGATTAGGCGCAAGTTCCATTTTATATCTGGCTGATTAGGCACAACAAGTTCCATACTAATTGGAGCTTTTTTTTCATACGAGAAGGAATTAGTAACGGAGAAATTAATGGAGCAGCAGATAGCGTTGAGGATGCTGACCTGGTGGAATCCGGGCTCGCGGGTGAGCGGGACGCCGAGCTCGGCGAGGCAGGCCTGCACGCGCTGATCGCTGCCGTAGAAGTATACGTAGCGGTCGAGGCAGCCGTCGATGGCCTTGGCGAGCGCGGCGGCGGCCGGGTAGCTGACCGCGAAGCCGCCGCCGCCGAAGGCCATGCCGTACGAGTGCATCACGTCCTGCTCCACGCTCTCCGACGGCGCCCCGACGTAGTACATCTCCTCGTGGTCGTACTTGCGCAGCACGGCCACCAGGTTGTCCGGGAAGAACACCGTGTCGTCGTCGCCCATGACGAACCACCGCGGCTCCGTGCCGTTCGCGAGCTCCGCCGCGACGGCCTCGAACGAGTCCACCACGATCCTGGCCATCCGCGCCGCCGACGCGCGGTCCCCGAACCGGGACGCGTCCGCCGAGACGCGGTACGGCGGGCACGTCGCCGCCGGCCACGGGGTCACGGGCTCCTCGTCGAGCCACACGTGCCCGCGCATCTGGTCGGGGCGCCACCACAGCTCGGCGTACCCGCGGCGCTGGTCCCACGTCCGCGCCGACGCGCCGACGCCGAACACGATGTGCGACAGCGTCGTCGGCGCCCGGGCCGCGCGCGGGGCCGAGGGCCCGTCGGCCGCGTCGTCACCGGGGAACTCGCCGAGCTCGCCGGCGCAATCCTGGCACCTCCAGAGCCGGTACAGCCCGCCGGCGCCGTCGCCCGGGAAGAAGGCGACGTAGGCGAGGAACGCCAGGGTGGCGGCGATCAGCATGGACAGCGACGCCGCCACGCACCGCCGGCGCTGGTCGCCGCCGCCCGCGACGGCGGCGCCCTCCGCGGCCTTCCATTTGTGCAGCATCCGCCCCGGCCCACGATCGCCGCCTTCCACGCGCTACCACAACGATCTCGCGGGGATCTCGCGACGCGCAACGGAATGGCCGGTAGGGCTCGAGGCCCCGGCCGCTAGTTCCCTTCCTCCTGCAAACAATGATGTGAGGCTGGCTGGTGGCCGAGAGATCCTTCCGTTCCGACTTCCGAGCCAGCTCTTCTCGGAGACGGCGGAACCGTGGGGTGGGAGGCGCGGCCGCCCGTGGTTACGGAGCTCCCCTCCTCGAGCTGCTGCTATCCGGCGGGCCGGCGCTCGATGGGTGTCGCCTTTGGGAGAGAGGCGGCGGCGGCGGCGACACACAGCGTCCGGCGTGGGATGCTGTGATTTGTTGGGCCGGCGCCTCCCCCTTCCTTATCGCTCGGCTCGCAGGTGGTGTTTAGCTCTGGGGGAGGGCGCCGCGGCGTGGCGTGGCACGACCGGAATAAAAGGCGCGTTTTTAATCTACAGTTTGATGTGTAGGTCGGGTTGGGGCCGGGAACGCTTGAAAAGCAAGGCAAGTGGCGCGATTAATTATTGCTTCCCCCGAGATAACCGAGCCGTTAACCTCCTCCCGAGAAAGGCTCGAGGAAGGAAGGAAACCGCCCGTCCGCTAGTCGTCCGAGTCACGAGCTGTCGTGTCGGTTTATTGTGAGCCCGCCGCACCCCGCAGCGTCGTCCATCTCTCATCTCTTTGGGGGCGATGCGATGGAACGGGATCCTCTGCAGTAGAGGATTCTACCTCCGAGGGACGTCCAAAGCGCTGGGACGTCGATTGCCCATCCAACGTACTCCACTGCACGAATGTCCTGCACTCCTGCGGTCCTGCCCAAAGCTGCCCAGGTGCATGAATGGGTCGCCGCTGAAGCTAAGCTCACTTCAGGGATGTATTAGCAACGATTGTTAGCAGTGCTAACAGGTGATACGAGACGGCCATGACCCAGATGCGGTTGTGCAAGGTTGTGGCTAAGCAGACTTTGTAGCTCTTAAGCGAGGGAGACTGTCATGGTGATGCCGTTGGCACCGGAAGGTGCTTGGTAGAGCTGAAATGAACGTGGTGGTCACTGATGAGCTCTACGGAATGTTCTGAATGTTGCAAAATTCAGTATTCACAGTTGACTCATGTAGTAGGTTTGGAGTGTTCTTCTGAACTTTCTTTTGTGTTAAAGCAGATTGTATTATAGTTTATAGATCCTTTTGCTTCGTCCATGAAGGAATTTCTGATGTCCACAAATTTTCCCCGCAATTGCAGATACCTTGTATTTTATTCTGTTAATCAAGGAGCTCAAATCGACATATAATCAGAGACTAAAATTGACAAAGCCATTCAGTATTACATCATCACAATCTCAATTCGCATCAATTCATGGTCTCAATTCAATAATCGTTCACCATGCTATGTCTGCTCCTAATTTAAAGCTACTCTCTTCAAGCTGCTGCTGTCGGCTGTGTGTGTCTACTCCAAGACCGTGCACTGTAGGCCCTCCTACGGTGTGGCGGGCAGCCATGGAGGTGCTCCGATTTGGGTGGGAGCGAAGGGGTCGGCGACAGCGGTAGCGAGCGATGGTGGTCGAATCAAGAGCAGTGGAAGCCGAGGGGAGCAGCGAGCGGCCGGCGTCCATGGGCATGGTGGCGACTGCAACAGAGTCTGAGCGAGTCTTTGCGTGTTGGCTGCATTGTTATTTGTGGGCTGATTACTTATTGGACGTTTGCTTGCTTCCTTCTCGTCGGATGTGGAAGCAACGGCGATGCACAGTTGACGTCCCTCGGAGGTAGAATGCCTCTACTGCAGATCCTCTGCAGTAGAGTGATGCGGTGACCGCCCGGCCCGCCGGATGCGGCTTGCTTCTGGGGACTTGGCCAGCCGCGTGAAGCCATCGAAACGCCTCTCGGGCCTTCGCTGTCAAACTTTCTCGACGTGATCCGGGATTTTTTTCCTTCCCCCTTCATCAAGGTGGCGCGCACATGGACAACAGTAGGGGACGAGTCAACAATCAACGCAGTCTGGTGCTAGAGCGGCAATGCGGCAGCGCTGTGCATTGCATACTTGCATCTGTTGAGCGAACTCTGATGTACTCCCCGCCGTATCGGGAACGAAAATGCCGGCATGTGACAAGGCCCAACAGGACTACTTTGTTGGCAAGATTTGCCTCAATAATAAACCTACCACTAGCATGGGGTTTATTTCCAACGTGTGGTGTAGCGCAAGGTCTTGATTGGTTTCAAATTTGAATAAACTGATGCACCCACTGGTTGGCTGATCTAGTCTAGTAACTCCGTAGTAGTCAACGACGAAATGGGGACATACCCGCTGCCCAGTCGGTTGATAACACTCCGAGGGAAGAACAGTGGTACGAGGACACTTCAATGATACGGACCACCACCACCATAGAGTACAGTGCCCAGCTTAGCTACGTCGCTTCCATTTTCGTTCCCGAGCTTATACAGGTTTCAGAGCTCCGTTTCGCCCATGTCGCCGTTCCAGTCTCTTGCTCGAGAGACAACTGCGATTCTTCTTGCTTCCCTTGTGTTTGTGTTTGTTGGTTGCCGTTCCGTCTGCTGCGTAGTTATGATTGGACCAACTAGCCACATCTTTTGAAAACACATCTCACACGTAACATCACTCGTTAGCAGAGGAGTGTTAACAAAGTGATCCATCATTTCGCAATGCAAATGATAGCGTATAAGTGTACTATGGGCCATTTCATAAATCCAGAAAGGCATTACGATAAAATCTTATGATTTCTGGATCAACCACGAGCTTCCAGTTTCCATTTTGGAAGGATCTTTCGACTGAAATTGCTAGCGACAGGCGGTATTACGACCGTTAATTATCCATGGGAGATGGAGATTGGAGATCCCACTTCTCTCAAGCACTAAGTTGTGAACAGGCTGTTCCAGAAATAAGTGCCGCTGATGGGATTGTTAACTATGAAGGGAGATCACGCAAAACCTATCAAGCACTGCTGAGCGCTGTGGATCAGTATAACCTGTAAGGTTCGTTTGAGAACGGCAAATAGTTAGACGTAACGCTAACGAAGCCGCGATGACCTGTCATATGGCAAACGATGTTCAGATAAACGGCGCTGCAGGTTCATTGGAAGGATCCAATGCATATTTGAAAGCTCAAATTTGAGGAGCCGAGTGTTGAAGGAACGAAATGGGGAACATTTCAACACCCAAGGCCCTAGGACATGGTTAAGAGCTAAGACATGTTCTTTCTTAACCACGTCGTCCTTTCGTTACAAAACAAATCCACTTACGATACCTGTGGTGCGTATATTTAATCAGTCCAGACCACACACGACCATGTGCGATCGAAACAAACAAAACACTTTCTGTTACTGCCGCAAAAGTCACTCATGAACATGAACCGTGTCAGCTGTATACACCTAATCATTTTATATTGCTATACACCTCTAGTGCTGCACTTCCAAATGGCAGGGTCCATGCTGAGCGCGAGCAACCGGATCGCCTGCACCTTCACGGCCGAGTCGAAGCCGGTGCCGTTGCAGGCGTCGCTGCTCACCAGCTCCCGCGCGTACACCGTCACCGTCGGCGTCCCGTTCCGCCCCGCCGCCGGGCTCGGCTCCTCCGCGACGCGGTCCAGGTAGAACATGATGGGCCACCGGCGGCACGGCAGCGCGGTGGCGTCGGGCGCTGCCTCCGGGCTCGTGTTCACCGTGAACGGCCCCGCCGACGACGCGGAGCACGCGGGCGTCTGCAGCTCGTGCGGCGGAGCGCGGCGGACGGGTAGAGGTGCACCGTGTACCCCCAGGAGACGGACACGGACACGGACAGTGTGAACCCGCCGCCGCCGCCAGAGCGCAGGCGCGAGCGGTGGTAGCAGATGGACGGCTGCAGCGTGCGCGCCGGGTCGCGGCGGGACGCGCCGACCAGGGACCGGACGTCGCGCAGCCGCCGAAGCGAGTTCGGGGAGATGGGGCTGAGGCAGGCGGTCGAGGTGGTGCACTGGCGCAGCGACACCAGCTGCGGCGCGCTGCGAGCAGGCCGTACACGTGACATTTCAGGTCCAGCTGCGACGTACGCAACGACCAAAAGTGTGAGTGAATGGCGTCCGTGCTTGTTCTGTGCAGCTACGGCTTCGCGGTCCGGCTCGGGTCCATCTAGATCAGCTCCACTGAACGGTTCACGGAAAAGCAGTTGTGAACGAACTTGACCGGCCTGTATCGACTTGGCCCTTCCACGTCGCGACGAGGGATGCTTGTACCAGCCGGAAAAGCAGTTGTGAACGAACTTGACCTGTATCGACGATGGCTTTTACTACACCGTTGGCCTCAGCATCCTCGATCCAGAATTGCAGATAGGAACAGAGAACACGCTGACACGTTTGCCAGCAAAACTGACATGAACATTGCAGCCGCAGAGATTTTGGAGCACGTCCAAAGGTTAACGTTTCCTTTTCTTTGGGCATGAGTCGTGACAAGCATCCCCCTCAGCTCGTCGCGACGTGGAAGGGCCAAGGCCGCCGGAGGGTGTTAGGTAAACTGTTGCATCGCTAACAGGGTGACTGCCTGACTGGCCGCGAAAATTACCTGGCGGAATCCGGGCTCTCTCGTCAGCGGCACGCCGAGCTCGGCGAGGCAGGCCTGGACGCGGTGGTCGCTGCCGTACAGCTCGTGGTACCCGTCCATGATCCCGGCGAGCGCCGCGGCGGCCGGGAGCCCGGGAAGCTGACGTCGTACCCGCCGCCTACGAAGGCATGCCGTACGAGTGCGCCACGTTCTGGCCCGCGCTCTCGGAGGTCGACCCGACGAAATCTCCCGGCGGGCCGGTGTACACCCGGCGCTTCGCCCACATGGTTTTGGACGTGCGCACGCGCCGATGACGAAGACGATGTGGGCGAGAGTAGTCGGCGAGCCGGCGGCGGCCGCGGTCGTTGGAGGCTGCTCGCAAAACGGGCATTGCAGAAGGTTATGGTTGTGGTCGTTGATGCTCGGAGAGTAATATGGCGAAGGGTATGAGAGGGAGAGGAGCATGAGCACGTGTAACTACAGATAGTGCCGGAGCCAGCTCCACCGTGTGTTCTTGATCACGCCGGTGTCGGAGAACGCCCGGCGTAGGGAGACGGCAATAGACGCGATGGAGCATCAACAACGGCGATAGATTTCTGCGGCAACCTTTTCCGACCTGCGCGCCAAATTTAGGGCCGAGACTTTATATCACTGTTCCTCCACCTAATGTATGTGCCACTGCATGCTCCTTGGTTCAATACAAGATGGGGCGTCTCATCTAAGTATCTAACAGTAGCTTAGGTTGCCCGTGCAATTTGGGCGGGCTACATTTACTATTTTACATTTTTAATTTTTTATTAGGGACTTTACAAATTTATAATTGATAAATACTGTAAATTTGTGCGGGCTAAATGTGTTTTGTGTTTTTTAAATTCTTTATTGAAGGCCTTCTAAATTTACAATTGATGAATACTATAGATTTTTTTGACGGATTTATTAAATATGCATCTTAATGATAATGTTTTGTATCCTTCCCGCTAATAAGATGTTATTAGTGTCCCTTAATATCGGCCTACAATGAACTTGAGAGAAAAACAATGAACATGAAAGTATACTTTACTTTAATTTGTACTCTACAGATCTCTAATTATGTAGCTATTATCCCTTACTTTTTCCCAACATTGTATTTGATATAGAATTTTCCTTCTTTAATCTAAAAATATTTATTTATCAATCTAATTTTATATGAGTAATTTGTTTTAGTCTTGTTCTTCGCATTACATATGAAATCTACCTACATACTGATTTGTACCTTTTTAAAAATTTTATGTATTTATTTATATATCTATTTGATATAGACTCTAATTTGGTTATTTTAATTATGAAAGTCACATAAAAAATGAACCGCTAATTTTACTTTATATTCTATTGTCTAATTTTCAGTAAATTGCTCCTTTTATCTTCATGACCTAGGCAAAATGTGGTGTACGCAATGGGATAATGTATTGTTATGGGCTGAGTACTAGAAGGTAAATCTCAATTCTTATGAGAAATGTAGCAACGGAAGATGCCAGCTCTCCTGTTTGTGTTTTTAAAAACGGAAATCAATTGAGAAAAATAACGGTGCAATAACATTGGGTCTGGATCATGTTCGTGTTCGAATACTGATGCATGTCTTTTCAAATGAGTAGCAGTAACTTGATCTGCCTTAAAGTATGCCTTACCGTGTAAAGAAGTTTGTTGTTCCATTCAAACAGTTTCTTGCTTTATCTAAGCTAGCAAAGATGAACGACTTGTCCAAAGGAGGACTGCTAGTAATTGACCTGCATTAGCTAGTTTCCTGTACAGAAATTGAAGAATGGAGATGCCCCTCAATGTGAGATAATTTTGGTCCTGTTTTTGCTTTTATGCAGTGCTACTATATATGAAATCACATAATCATGATCCTTAGTCTGAAAAGAAAGGAAACTTTTAATCACTAGATTCGTTTGAAAGAAAAACAGTAAGATACATTATGCCCGAAAAGTGGTGAACTGCATACTAGCAGAAAGTGACGCAACTCGATTTCTCAGTAACTTCGTACCATTAGCCTGTTTTTTACGTGTGTCTCTGTTCTGATTTATTGGCATGACTGGGGCTGACCGTGGCATCAACTACTTTATGATTTGAATCCTTTAATTTCCTGAAATTGACCTACTGGCAACAACTGGATTCTCCATCCCTGAATTTGACATGACCCAATGCTGGCTTGTTCGTTCCAGCAGGCACTATAAGCGTAGAACTGGTCAAATCCACCGAAACACTAACGAGCAACGACTGGCAATTCAGGATAGCATCGTTTCCGATCGTTCAGCCCACCGATTTGGCACGCGTTTGCTGCTCTTGTTAACCATGCGCGGGAGCTGGCGACAGACAAGGTCCCAATGGAAAGGCACGCTCCTGCCATGATACCCCAACTCCCATTCTGAGCAGATTGTTTCTGCGTTTCCCGTGCGCTCGCAGCACTCTGTTCTACGGAAACAGCTGCGTCAGGCGCCGTAAGGTTACGAACGACGTGCCAAGGGCAACCATGCCCGGCCGTGGCAGCTTCAATAAGCTTATAAATCTTATGTTCTTCATGCCTACTCGATTACTTGGTTTTCTGTACTGTACGCGCAGAAGCCGCGATGTGGGCGCGTTACTGGTTTTCCATGCCGGCCGAGAGGCCGCGGCGGCCACCGTTTACGCCACCACCGCCACCGCCGGCGCCGCCTCAGTACGGCCCGCTTCCTGAGCCATCACCCGCCGCGTCGCTGTACGCGCTTGCCGGCGACCTCCTCGACCGCGCCAAGGCAGCGCTGGTCACTACCGGCGGTGGGCCGGCGGGTCCCGATGCCGTCTCCTCCGCGTCGGGCGCACGCCGTGCCGTGGCCGAGCTGACGGCCCCGGCCTCCAAGGCCGCCCCGGCGGCGGCGACGAAGAACGACACGTGGACCTTGAGCTCTCGGGCCGTGCACTGGATCATCGTCGGCGCCGTGGTGGCCGCGGTGCTCCTTGTTTTGTGCGTGGTGGTCTGCTTGGTACGGCGGAGGAGGCGCCGGCGCCGGCGCCGGCCGGTGCTGTCACCACAGCTGCCACCACCGATGGTATACCACAAAGGTATGCAGATATATACAAGCATCGGCTCTGCATGTCCTTGTCAGACTACAGTTTCTAACAGCTCGCCAACCTGCGTTTGCGTGCGTACGTACGCGTGGTGTTTCAGATGGCACGACATGGCCGGTGCTTCAGCAAGCGACGCCATCCGAGTTCTACTTCGCGCAGCAGCAGGGGCGGCCCACGCCTCCCCAGACCAGCGGCACGTTCTCAGACGCCGGAACCGACCGCCACCATTCCGTCGACATCGTCACCGAGCTGCCGACCGGCGGCTCGCACTCGTACGAGAAGCTCGCGGCCGCGACGGACGGGTTCGCTCCGGGCAACATCATCGGGCAGGGCGGCTTCGGGTGCGTGTACAGGGGGATGCTGGACGGCGCCGAGGTGGCGATCAAGAAGCTCAAGATGGAGAGCCGGCAGGGGGAACGCGAGTTCCGGGCGGAGGTCGAGATCATCAGCCGCGTGCACCACCGGAACCTTGTCTCGCTGGTTGGGTACTGCATCTACTCCGACGAGAGGCTGCTGGTGTACGAGTTTGTCCCCAACAAGACACTCGACTCCCATTTGCACGGTGAGTTGCTGGAAGTTCTTGGTCCTCATCAGTTCTGCATGGTGTACTATGCCTGTTTGATAAATGTCCTTGGACTTGGGTTGAACTCTGATCAACGACTTGCTTTCGTACTGATAAATTAGCATTGAACTTTATATAGGACACAATGGGCCACCGCTTGATTGGCATCAAAGATGGAAAATAGCCGTGGGATCTGCGAGGGGTTTGGCCTATCTTCATGACGATTGTTAGTCTATACTTGTGCCCGTTTCTTGTTCTGTTCAATTTGGCGTATAATACTAAGCTCTGATAAGGTGATTGCACGTACTACCAGGTTATCCTAAAATCATACATCGTGATGTTAAGGCGTCGAACATTCTTCTTGATCATAATTTTGAGCCCAAGGTATATCATTTCACTGATATGGAGAAAATATTTCAGTACATAAAGAAACAGCAGCTGTACTAGGAGCTGTCTGTTTTCTAAAACCAACTGCACAACATTTCAAAGTGTGCCATTTGGTGTAACCTAATGCTGCACTTTAACAAAAATCATATGGTTTCAATTGAATCTTTGTTGATTAGTAGTACATCTTAATTCTTTGCAGGTTGCAGATTTTGGGTTAGCAAAGTATCAACCAGGAGATGACACTCATGTTTCCACAAGAGTAATGGGAACTTTTGGGTAAGTCCTTCAATCGTTGCCATTCTACAGTACCAGTCAATAATTTTCTTTTTCTTTGTTTGAACATAAACATCTTCAGCAGATGAGCGTCCAACCACTGTCTCTTCTCCTATTTCCCGCAGGTACATAGCTCCGGAGTTCTTATCTAGTGGAAAACTAACTGACAAAGCTGATGTTTTCTCTTTCGGCGTTGTCCTCCTGGAGCTGATTACTGGAAGGCTACCAGTTCAGTCATCTCAGTCCTACATGGATGACACACTAGTTGGTTGGGTCAGTACTTCACAAACATTTTACTGATCTTTGAACGCTATTGACATCTATGACAACTTCTCTTATGTGATGGTTTTTCATGCTTCACCTGAAGGCTCATTCCTATTGGCTTGCTTCTGCAGGCTAGGCCCTTGATTTCACAGGTTGCAGAGGACGGCAACCTTCAAGCCCTTGTCGATCCACGACTTGGAAACGATTACGATCCTCCCGTAATGATGCGAATGGTCGAGTGCGCTGCGGCCGCTGTACGCCAATCTGCGCAACAGCGTCCATCCATGGTTCAGGTTCGTTCTCTGACGGTCTGACCTGTACCAACGCTTGTGGCCTGCTTCAGAAATCTGACTGGATGTTGTTACCCTGCAGATCCTGAAATACTTGCAAGGGGAAACACGAGCAGATGATATGAGCGGCGTTTTCAAAATTACAACCGTAGAGGACTCCTACAGCTCCAGTATGGAATCCGGTGAATCAGCTGGACCGAGACCAAGAAGAACGCAGCGGAGTCAGGGAAACACGAGCGACGACGTAGTACCACAGCGAAGCAGTTCCTGGAGACAAACCAAATTGGAGCTCGACCAGCAGCGGCTGGTGAAGTGAAGATCTACCGGATAATCGATGATTGATTTTTTTTTGGGCCATAGACGATTGATGATTTGTTGTAAATTAATGAGGTACACATGCCTAGAAAAGATACAGCTTGTGTACCAAGGCAAAAACTTTGCCCTCTTCCAAACTGATGCAAGTATGCAACCTACTCGACAGGCCACAAGCTCGTTACAGCAATTCCAGCATTACCCTCCAAATAACATCCTCTAAATATTCTAGTCTACCAGAATTTGCTACAGCTCTAAAATAACCCTAAATACATAAAGTTTTCTATAAAGACCCTCTAAAAATAGAGTGGAGAGGATAATTAGAGAACTCCAAACAAAAGGACTAGGAGAATTAATATTTTGATATAAAATCCCAACCACCGTAAAATTAATATTTGTGATATAAAATATTAATTATGTCATATATTTTCATATCAAACTTATTTGTAGACATAAATATTAGTTGTTTTATATAAATTAGGTTAAATTTTAAATTATTTGGCATATTGAGAAGCAAGGGTTGTATTTTTTTTAAGACGGAGGGAATAACCGACAATGAAGAATGAATGTAGTAGTTCCATGACCACCGGACAAGAGTACTGGACCACAAACATTTCATCTTTCTCAAAAGTGTCCTAATCGAAGTAAAGCTATTTCTTCGAAAAACACCATAAACATGAATATTAGTTGCAGTTTATGCCCGCTTCACTTGGTTTCTATGAAACGGGGAACCGCTGAGGCAGAGGCAGGTAGAGCGGCCCTGGCTGGGAGATGGCCACTGCAGACAACACCGCCGCCTCCGGGAGGTGGACTCTCCACGGCACGGCGGCCCTCGTCACCGGCGGCACCCGCGGCATCGGGTAACTGATTCGCAACTCCCATCTCGTCAGATTTCAGTCCGGGGTCAACCAATTGAGCCTGCGTGCACGCGATGGCTTTGTTCGTGCGCCCGTGTGATGCGCGCGCAGGCGTGCGGTGGTGGAGGAGCTGGCGGCGCTGGGGGCGGCCGTGCACACCTGCTCCCGCAACGAGGAAGAACTGGGCGAGCAACTGAAGGAGTGGGAGGGCAAGGGGTTCCGCGTCACCTGCTCCGTCCGCGACGTGTCGGTTCGGGAGCAGCGCGAGCGCCTGCTCCGCGACGTCGCCGGCCGCTTCGGCGGCAAGCTCAACATCCTCGTGAGTTCCTAATTTATCCTGCCCATATTTTTCGCGACCGTGCCGGGGCACGTTTTTTATTAAGAGAGAAATCCTGCCCATATTCGATCTCAATTTGTGATAGGGCCGGGAAAAATACTATTCCTCTATCTAAAAAAAAATTCGATCTCAATCATTTGCTAAGCTTATAGAGTCGACTAGTCTTACGCTTAGCTATGCCTGCAACATTGTAGCGAACTCTTTACTCTCGTAAACAAGCAGTTCAGTCTGACTGAATCCCAAAAAGGAAAAACCAAGAACATTGTAGAACCAAGATTAGATTATGAACTTGAGCAACTTTACCTCATATTCTCTGAATATTTGTTTCAGTAATGTGTTTACGACATCTGCTTAGCATGTGGTGTTCCAATGGCGATAATTTGTGTATGTGGAATTTGATTAGCCCCAATTACATAGCTGAATTATACATGATAGCAAAGAGAATCAGAAATCACCGTCTCTGTTTAATTTGCTGCGCCTCTATGTTTACATTTTGTATGCATTACATTGGCCTGACTGTCTACTTTGATTTGTTATCTTATTTCCTCATTTTGGCCATGCAGGTAAACAATGTGGGGACGAACTTTACAAAGCCAACCACTGAATATTCAGCAGACGAGTACTCATTTATAATGGCCACTAATCTTGAGTCTTCATATCATCTTTGCCAACTCGCGCACCCTCTACTTAAAGCATCTGGGTCAGGCGGCATCGTCTTGATATCGTCAGTCTCTGGAGTGGTGGGAGTATCTAGTGGTTCCATCTACGGCATGACAAAAGGTAACTGGAACAATCATATGCTGATATTTCCATGGGCACCGCAGGTTACCATGATCATGTGAAAACTCTGGTAAATATGTTTAGGTGCCATGAACCAGCTGGCCAAGAACCTAGCATGTGAATGGGCCAAGGACAACATAAGAACCAACTCCATTTCACCTTGGTACATCAAAACATCCCTGGTGGAGAAGGTAAGGTCATCTGCAACGTCAAGTACTCGCTAGAAATTCATAGTCTGCTACACGCGTACACTACATCAAGAAGTTGAGAATGAATTGTTGGGCACACTAATTATTCTTCCTACACATCTACTACTGTCGACCAAACTGTAAATACTGAACACATCTGTCAGGATCATCCTTCCCTGCTTGCTTCGCGAATTACTAATCTCAGTACACGATTCACTATGGCTGCATTGTGACAATGGAAAACGGGAAAGCATAGGATTTCTTCTGACTTGGTATATTGTTTTCTGTATGATTCTACAGGATTTGGCAAATCAGGAATTTATGGATAGCCTGGTGCGCCGAACTCCAATGAGGCGTGTGGGCGAACCAGAAGAAGTGTCATCACTGGTGGCGTTTCTCTGCATGCCCGGCTCGTCCTACATCACCGGGCAGACGATCTCCGTTGACGGTGGGATGACAGTTAATGGGTTCTACCCAACTCAGGACTAGAAGAACAAGGCTACTGGATCAGTGTTGGAGTGAGATTAGAATAAGTAGTGTATATGTGATACAGTGTAAAGCGGGACTCTCCTTGCTCACAACGTCAGAGGTGCTTCCCCCCTTTTTTTTTGAAATAAATCAGGGGTGCTTCCTGAGTTCCTGGCTTCCTGCTCTAGGTAAAACAGCACCGCAGCAGTGCTGGCTGAACGAACCTGAGGCCACGGGAAGTTTTTTCAGTGTGCTATGTTGGAAGAAAATTTCCTCCATTTGCTAGTGCTTCCGTTCACTAATCTAATCCCAAATTGTGCTAGCTCACCAGGCGGCTGCAGTGCCTCAGCTGGTGAGGCATGAGCGCAGCGCCTCGAAAGCATCAGCTCTGGTGACGAGTAGGGTCGCGGTCACGGAACTACGGAAGTGTCAAGTGTACTCCCCTGCGTTTGAAATGTGACCCGCGCAGGTCGCCGTTGCGTGTTCGAAGTAATCCCTCACCTTTTTTTCTCAAATCATTGATGTTTTGTGCTATCCACGTCTGTTAAAGGGCCCTCCATTTTGTACTGAAATTTTAAGGGTTAGGACCGGCCAAAAAATACTAGTTTTTGACCTAAATTTGGCTGGGGCCAAATTGGATTGTGAAGAAACAAACGAGCCACGATCCATTACCACCCCTGCGTCTCTCCCCATCAATTGTGATTGTGATTTGTGAATCTTCGTGCAACCGGTTGAGAACATCGCACGGAGAGACCGTTACACTGATACAGACCAGGCCCAGAGCAGAAGGGAGATGGCCGCGGCAACGGCGGAGACCTCGGGCACGGCGATCGGAGCGCCGGGGAGATGGGCACTGCACGGCAAGACGGCTCTCGTCACCGGCGGAACCCGCGGCATCGGGTACGATCTCCCTGATCTCCATTCCATCGGAGCCGCTGGGAGGGTTTACAAATCACAACTTCACATGATAACTTCGTATCTGTGCGTGCGTGTGCGCTAGGCGTGCGGTGGTGGAGGAGCTAGCGGCGCTGGGCGCCGCCGTGCACACGTGCTCCCGGAACGAGGCGGAGCTGGGCGCGCCTCAAAGAATGGGAGGCCAGGGGGTTCAGAGCCACCAGCTCCGTGTGCGACCTCTCCGTGCGCGACCAGCGGGACCGCCTGCTCCGCGAGGTCGACGATCACTTCGGCGGCAAGCTCGACATCCTCGTAAGTGTGAATTAATCTCTGTGTCCTGTCAGTTTATCCTACTTTCCTTGTTCCTCTATGCTAGTACTGATAGTTTGATATTGCATCCGTTGCTTTTACCGTGGAATTAGAAAATGTGCGTATACAAATATAAAGGCGAAATTGGCACTATTAGCACTGGATCCGAACGGGGTTGCCTCCTTCCTGTTGCTGGTCTTCACCCTCGGATCTTATACAAACGGCCCGGATCAGAAATCCAGTTTTATTTCGTGTGCCTGTGCCAACATTGTTGAACTCGTGAATCGAGATCAGAGAAATGGTTAGGTTGCATTGAGGCATTTTATGCAACATGTTGACTGATGGTGAAGAACTAACCATGCAACATGTTCAAACTTTTTGCCTTCTGAACAGAGCTAGAATATAAATACCCTATCAGGGTACAGGTTGATGTGTTATTTTCCCTTTTGCACGGTACAGGTCTGAATTTGTTTCCATTTTATTTTTCCTGGTTTCTCCGTTTGATTATATAGGTGAATAATGTTGGGACAAACATAAGGAAACCAACTACTGAATATTCTGCACAGGAATACTCATTTTTGATGGCCACAAATCTTGAGTCTGCATATCACTTGTGCCAAATTGCACACCCTCTTTTAAAGAAATCTGGGTCAGGCAGCATTGTCGTCATATCTTCAGTCTGTGGAGTGGTAGGCGTGGTTACCGGGACAGTATATGCTATGACCAAAGGTAACTGTTGTAGCTCAACACCGAACATCCTTCTCTTTCTTGTCCATACACGATTAGAAGATGTTTTAGACGCATTGCACGTATAACCAGCTACAATTCTTGAGGTCTTTTACAGTGCCTAATACCACCAACTAGTAGTATATAGTACAGAGAAGATTTAAGTAAGGGTAGTTTAGTAATTTATATGGGTTTAGAGTTTTCATCTGCCGCCGCAAGCCTCGTCGTTCCTGCGGCCGCTCACGATCTCTTTTGGCCTGCATCGCCTCCTCCCATTGGTGCTCGGTCCGAGGTCGCACCCCGGCGGCCGTCGACCGCCTCTCCATATAAAGCCATTACCGGTGCCGTCCTTGCCCGGCCGTCGCCCATGGGACTGCGGCCGCCCATCACGCTTGTGCACACGGCATGCCCGTCCCACCCAGCGGCTGCCGCCCGCCTCCTCTCCGTCACAATGGCCCTGTCAGTTCTGAAAAGGTAAAATTTCTCTCTCCAAACTTCACTATTCATCTATCACATCAAATCTCTCTCCTCATGTATGAAACACTAAATGTGGGTAAATAAAAAAACTATGTACATGGTTTTAATGTACACGACGAGACGAATCTTTTGAGCCTAGTTAGGTCATGGTAGGACAACGATTACCACAAACAAACGAAAAGTGCTACAGTGCGCTACAGTATCCGATGTGACTTTTTCACCCTCTCTTTTTACCTTTTTTTCATGAACTAAACACCCCCACTAATGAGAAGATTAGAGAGCAAATCGATGCCCAGTAGATTCAAATTAATGAGAAAATTGAAGAGCAGATGCCAGGCATCGTTCAGATAAATTTTGCAATGTTATTTTTCTTAGTCTGCAGAACTGATTTTTGCATGACCATGACACGAGAAAAGATTCGGTAGTCCAATCGCACTTGGAGAAACTAAGGTGCAATGGTGAAAGCAAAGAAAGATTACATAGTTAACACGCATGGTGATTAAGAAAATATTATGGTGACACTATTGTTTCATACATTCAGTCCTTTGTCGTTCTGAGTTCTGGTCCTGCATGCTACCGAAGAGAACTGTGATGGTTCTGTAACTGAGAGACAGAATTTGAACCATGTATATACGACATTTTTCTAGGTATTGGGTTCTTAGCGGTTGGGGCCTCTAGTTATCTTGGTAACAGTTTGAACCATACTCTTCCATGAAACATTCATATATTGCAAATGGAGCATAAACGTTCTCGTGAGTGACGCGTACCAAAAGATCAACAGGATCTTTGAGAGCATTTAGCAGGCTAGCAGCATCAGGTTGTTGAACATGGTACTTCCTTGCTACCCCAGTTCTCATGTTCAAGGCACAATATATCGAAGTTAACAACATTACTTGTCAAAAAGAAAAAGTTAACAACATTAACTCTACTTCTCTGCTACTAAAGTCTGAAGATTCATCTCAGTCCCAGCAATTGAAGATTTCACTAATATCCCCACAGGCCATAGCACACTCATAGACATGAATTTTGATACCTCCTTTCAGTTTGTAATCTTCTTGCTGTGGCTCAAATCAACGGGAAGCATTTCTGCAACTAAACATAATTCAGCACGCTATCACAATATAACATGTGTAAGGATTACAGGAGCGCAGATGCCAAAACTATCAACGAATTGCAGAATGCAAAGAACAGGTTACTTCCTGAAGCTCGGGTGCTCCGTCAAGAGTACGGCTACGTCCGTTTCAATCTGCCGCTCGAGTCGTGCTCATGGAAAAATTTGTCGGCGAGAAAAAAACGAGAAATCCGGTAAACACGTTTATCGCCGGGGTCCGGTTTTTTACTTATCGCTCAAATTTTTCGGTCATTTTGAATTTGTACCTAAAAGAAACCAGCCCGACCCAAAACAGCTCATCCAGTCTCCTCCTAACCCTAAACGTTATCATTCCATTCCCAACCCTAAACATATTTAGATTGCTTGTCAACATTTTAGCATACTTTCTGTAAAATTTGAGATTTTTTCTCTAAATTTTGTCCGAAAACAAAACGATAAATCCGATAAATTTCCGAGAAATCTGATAAACGACGCGCTCCAATCCAGATCCACCTCTCCTCGGCGGCACGTTAGCTATGGCCTATGGGTCCAGGTCTCCGGGACACCCTAGGTGCCCACCCCATTCTCGTCCTTGTAGCCTGCTACTGCCGCAGCCTCAAAGGTCAAAGCTGCATCTCCGGCGGCGTGCATCCGCCACATCCCCGGGCACGCGTGTGTGCCTCTGTCGAGGGACCAGCAGCACCCGTGTTGCTTCCCCGGCGGTGCGCCGCGTGCCGATCACCCTCCTGGTCCTGGTCGCGAGTCAGGCGTGGGGCAGAGGAACCCTGGACGCCGCCATCGCTTCGCCGTGCAGAGATAACAGAGAGAAATATAAATAAAATAAAGAAAGGAAAACTAAACTAAAATGAGAATACAAAGGATATATCTAAATTGCAACGATACCACCGATATATTTATTCCGATAATAGCCATATATTATCTATACCACCCACTCTATACTACCTATATCACTAGTTAATGCTACAGTGGTATACAATTATTCTCAATCGTTGAATGTTTATATACTAGTCCTTTTTAGTGTAGTATAAGGCACCGTAAAAAACCTCTTCTTGCTTAGGTGCCATTAACCAGTTAGCCAAGAACTTAGCGTGCGAATGGGCAAAAGACAATATAAGAGCCAACTCTGTTACCCCGTGGTGCATCGTGACTTCACTTAACGAAAAAGTAAGTATCCCGCCTCTATCACAACTACATATTATGGTATTTTGTCTCACTAACTTTTAAACCTAAAACCTCCTATCCCCTGTTTATTTCTTCTGTACAGCTTTTAGAAAATAAGAATATTAAGGAGCAAGTTGTGAGTCGAACTCCACTTGAACGTGTCGGAGATCCTGAAGAAATATCTGCACTTGTTTTTCTTTGCATGCCCGGTTCCACTTGTTGTAAAACAAGGACTCTTGGAGTCCTAACCAGACCTACCAACCATAGAAGGCAAGGGAGATAAAGGACTCCTAGTCCTAGTCCGGTTATGTTGTGGGCTCTTACCAAACTCTACCCTTACTTCGGAGTATATATACGGAGGAGCACCCCTGTTGTAAGATATCGATTTGAGAAATAAAGAGAAGCTCCACCTATATTGTGTCTTGTCTATTTGATACTTGTGTTCTTGTGCTTGTCGTGAGAGACGTGAGAGGAAGAAGATCCAACCGTTGACGACGTGTTTTACAACACGTTATCAGCACGACCGCTCTTCGTCGATTACGCGCCGGAGGAGTCGCCATCAAGCTCGACGTCGGCGATCCTTGCCATCGTCCTCGCCAACGACTACTTCGACGACGTCGACTACATCAACGTCGCCAATGAGTGGATCTGCACTGACTCGTCATCACGCCGGCAGGTCCCCCGGCCTTGCCGAACTGTCCTACGCGACAGGCTTCGAAACCGTTCGTTGAAACAAGACATACGATATGAAATATTTTTTAGTAGATTATATACGTGGAACCAATCTTTGAGTTGGAATAATTTAATCTACTAAATCTAATCTACAAGTAGTAGATGACGTACTAGCTCGCTTGGTCTTGTATGATCAACGAGATTGTGTTGTAAGCCAGAATATTAACAACACAGGGACCTGTCGTCCGTATACGACAATGGTCATCGCAGGACCAGTATTGATTAACGAAATCCGTTTGAAGTCGTTTTCGAAATCAATCATGTTCTAATTCTTATATAAAAATAAACTAGAAGTTTAATCGAAATTAGAAACTAATTTGAATCCAATGTGTCCAGTAGTCATTGGAATCACAGTCGAGTCCTCTATTGATAATAGTGACGTGCAACTTGTGGCCCTGTTGGCTAGCACGATAAACCAGATGAAATTAAAACTAGTACGCACTACAAACAGAAATACACATAAAGGCAAACCATGAAGGCTTGCATGCCACCATGCATACATGTGCGGGAACCAATTGTCACTAGGCGCATCTGATAGCTACTCGATCCCAACTCGCATGTTGAGACCTGTGTCGTTCGCGGCCTGAAGTTGAACTCGCGACCGGCACACCTCCGCTCGATTGTCTACCCAGCTCTGCCAGAAGCAGCTTACACGCCTCACCGGCACAGCTTCGCCTGAACGCGAGCTGGCCCTGCCCCGAAGTGCGCGCACGTGCTTCTCGCGTACCTTAGGTGAATGCTAATCGAAGTCATCATTCACCGCCGACATGCTCACCGGAAGTAGCAACAGAGGGAGAGTAATTAACGAGTATGCGGCATATGCCGGGTTGGAAACCCGAACCGATCCCGACTTGTAAAAGAATCTAATGTGAAACAATTTACGGTAAACCTAATGAGATTTTTACCATTTACAATGTGAATCTCGTGTAAATTGTTAATTAAGATGTTCATTTACTAGTTTTATGGTATATTGTTATAATTACGCATAAATACAGTGAATATTGCCTTTAATCATAGGAACATGGTTTTAGGTATATGAGCTCTCTAATTTTTAAAACCCCTTTGAGGCTCATATTTTAACTTTCTCCAGCATGTTTAATGGACATATTTGTTTTGAAAATTTGAACCATTAATCCATGAAGTTGCTAGAAAATTACCTTTAATCATAGAAACATGGTTTTAGGTTTATGACCTCTCTCAATCTTGAAAAACCTTAAGACATAACCCCCGATGAGAGTGTTATATTTTATTTGTTTTCCTAGCAATTTGAGGACAGGGTAAATGTTTTGCTAGGAAAATTCTGGGGAATTAATTGAATTATCTATTGATGAATAGATTTAACCAATGTAAATTAATTTTGCACTTATTTCATGCATTTTAAACACATGAAGTGAGCCTGTAGCAAATGCATGTATAATGTAGGAGTGATATGAAGTCCATTATTTCCCGAAGAAATAATTTTGGTTTTAAGTCTAGTTCAATATAATTTCTATAAGAAATGTTGTATAACTCTGAAAGTTATTTTTGATATCACATTTTCCTCCCAACATGGCATCAAGTTTTTACAATAAGTAGTAAATTCTTAAGAAGCATGCCAAATATTTGAGTTCATATATAACATGAAGTTACACACATTCAATATGTTTTCTTGAAGAATCATATTATTTGCCACGTAGGCATACCGGCAAATTCAAGAAGAATTTGCATAGGCTCAATATGATACACATTTATGCAATTAGAATATGCATAAATCATAGAGGTGGAAGGAAAATACGGTACATACTAGAAGTAATGCTAGGCTTAGGGGGAGATAAATTGAGACAAAGAAGTTTCATACTCCTTTACCAAAAGTAAATAGAATTTCCTACATAAGCTGCACTATTAGTTATATTCATGAAGAATATGGTTATACTCATCAAGAGCAAGTATCTGTCATTTTTTTGAATTAGAAGTTTTGGATTAGTTTATGAATCTTTCTCAGAATAGATGGGCAAATTTAGTAAATTGGTGTTTCTTACCTCTGTATTGGTTTTATCGCCTTATTTTGTGCCTGTTTGCTCGTAGCATTTTTTACCTGCAGTAATTTATTTTAGTATCATGGAACAAATAAAGAATTACATATTGAATATTGTAAATAATTGCTTTTAAATGCCTGTTTGATAATCATTTGAAGTTATATTTCCACGAAAGAGGGCCTCAAGTAACCTTGGAGGTTATATTTGTATTGTACATTCCTACCATGAAGGTAGAATGGAAACTGAATTTCCATTAAGCATATGAACTAATAATATACAGACTTTTAATTGATCTCAGAAGATTCACTTTAGTCATGAAATTGTATATTACTTAATTATGTATCGAATACATAACCCCTACAACTTGAAGTTTATTCTACCCAAATCATATTATTGTACACCGAATAGTACAATCTATATGTGAATTTCATATTATTTTATGAATATACTAGAAGTATAACTGAAGTCTATGAAACATTGAAATGATTCGTAGATTATGCTTGAAGCGTAGCATCACATGAAGTGTAATTATGGTATGAAAAGGGGAGAAACTGGGGATATAGAGGCATAGATGAAGAATGTGGATAAATTTGAAAAATCTAATAGGCATATCCCTAATCCTGCAATATTGTTGGTCTAGATCCACATCCTGTTAGATTGATGGACAAACCAAGGCGCAAGTTGGCATGTAGCCATGATCATTATAGTGATTAAGCATGTAGCTCTGCGCATAGCATTTGTGATCCATATACCATTATGTCAATAAGAATGGCTAGGTAGAAGAAATTCCACAGTAATGTAAGAACTTGCATGTCATTACATTAATTTGTAACCCTTGCAACGGTATTACATCAGAATTCCGCTTCACGTTGGCTTGTAGCTATAATATATTTCTATCATTGCATTAGCTTGCATGCTATGTGCACTCAAGTTCTCACCTCCCATATAGTTGAGATGGCCAGGAAGCCATTACAACAGATAATTAATCATCAGCTTGCATGCTGTATATGGCTAGATGTCGTCAGTTCATCTCTAATCAAGAAGGTTGGGATCAGGGGGAGAAAACCGATTTGAAATCGGCTTAATAGTGAATTTATCCAATTAGAAATTGGATGAGCCGATTAGAATGGGTTTGTGGATAGTGAAAAGAAAATGGACATGTAAGTCCATTGTGTGGAAAATAATTTGGTATTAATGGGTTCAGAATTTTAATGCATATGGGGAATTCTTGAATGAGCGAGCAATTAAATTTTCTAGTAGAAATTCCATGTAAATTATATTTGCATAATTATAACTTGAAGTTTAATTATTCAAATTACTTGAAGTATATGGTATGAATATTTGAAAAAAAATTGGGCTAAAGAATTAAATAATCTAGGCAATAAAATAAGTTATGAAGACTTAAAAGATGTGTATAAAATAGGGGAAGAACATCCTAAATAATAGTAGGTATGTAGAACATACTAAATTGCACACTAACCTTATGAAGTATATGTAGTTTTCATGCCACTACAACAATATGTCTACATCACTGCATATATGAATGTCACTATTTGAAAATGTGCGTGAAACATTTATGAAATAATTTCACCAGTTTAGCATACATAAATGGACATCTACTTGAAGTTGGAGAAATATGGATCTGAATTTTCATTAAAATAAGCTCATGATATGGGGATATCTTATGAAAAGTATGCTATTAAGAATATCTAATATCGGCATTAGGGGGAGAGAAATCCCATACCTATCGAATGCCTTATATTAGAATTCACGTATTCCTAGAAAGCTTGAAGCGGGAATATAATCACGCACTAGATTTCTAGAAGAAACAAAATCTCAGCATTAAGCAAAGTATGATGCCAGAAAATCTAAATGTGAGGAAGTCCTAGAGTAGGACATCACCTGAAGTGGAAACACACTAGAAGTGATAACTCGTTGAAGGACTTGACCCAGTGAGAATGTGTACACAATGAATACTCACAAATGGGAATCCAGAATCAGGAGAAATAACATGAAGTTATTAAACTAGAAGTTAAATTTACTTGCAGTAAACATAATGCTATGTGCAGAAGTATACCCCGGGTATCCAAATAGTATTCTCATCATGGCAATTGACTTGATCGTTAATGTAAAATCTACGGGGACGCCTGCTGGTTTTGGATGAAATGAACTTGTCAAGAAATCTCAATGAAATATCCATAAACTCCGGAAAGAATATTGTTACCACACATACTAAGAAATAATCATCATGAAGATGAATGCCTAACACTATAAAGCGCGCGCAATATTTTGTGTTGGCATAACAGATACTAGTTGACTATATAATAGTCTTATCATGAAGATATAGGAGAGAAGAATGAATGTCGACAACATTACCTCTGTTATTGCAAATGTTTCTCTAATGAGAAAATGGATCCATTAACAAAGTCCATGGCGGAGTCAGATGAAGTGCTCATATCGGGTCAAAGAAAGAATGCAATTGAGGTTGAACCATGAAGGAAATATTTGAATCTAGAAGTTCAAATCGGATGAGTCATTATCAAATAGTGATATGGTGAAATACAATGGTTCATAAGTCTTTAAAGAAAAGGCTAGTAAACTCCCATTATATATGAATGAATATTCTGCTAATATCTAGCAAATGGCATGAATGAATAAAATAAATATTATGCAGTTAATTAGTGGGTTCGGAAAATCCATAAGAAGAGATCCTGGAAGGATTCATAATTTCCTCGAAGGAATAAAATTACAGCCAATAGAAATAAAATCTCATACAAAATATTAAATGTCTAAGGTATATAATATTCATGAAGGATATTAAAATCTCAAGAAGAGCAAATACTAGAAGGAAAATAAGTCTTCTCTCTTACTTGAGAGAATTTCTCATAGAGAAAAAATATTATTCTTGAAGAATTAAAAATCCTTGAAGGAAATAGTCACTGAATGACTTATCAATCAATTCCTGAATGAACACCAATAATCCTGAAGATATGAATGATAACTCATATAGACCCGAATTATTAAAAAGAAGTGAGGAACCATACAGCCCTGAATGTGCCATACAAGAATTTGTAAGTGCATATGAAGCTAGCTAGCACTATCCTCAAAATACCACGGAAGGTGTATTAGTGATTGGCATATTAAATTATCCCCTTTTTAATGCCAAAAGAAGATTGATTATTCCCCATAATCCTACAAAAGGATTAAACTTTATTTGTGTTACACAAACAAAAATGGTAACTAGTGCATGAAGCATATTGATCCTAATTACTCAATTATAATCTAGAAGATTAAGTCTATGAAAGACTAAGTATTATGATAATTGAATATCATCGCCTTACTCATATTTCTGAAAAATGTGACTAAAATATTTTAAACATTAAAGTTTAAGTGATGTCATTATGAGGGGGAGCATGTATACCTACCACTTGGACTATTTGAGATCAAGAAGATCATTATTATAAGAATCTGAAAGTTCATGTCTAAATCTTGAAGATTGATAGCTATTCACGAAGAATAACAAATATAGAATTTATATGACCAAGAAGGTTTAATGTTGTACTTTTTTTCTTTCTGAGTTTTTACTTGAAGGTTTCTTACGTAAGGTTTTTAATGAGGCAACATGTGCAATACAATAACGGATAATGTGTACTTTTTTCTCCAAGTACCGTTTTTCCCACTGGGTTTTCGGATGGAGTTTTTGATGAGGCATGCGTATTCGTGGTAATCGCCCAAGGGGGAGTGTTGTAAAACAAGGACTCTTGGAGAGTCCTAACCGGACCTACCAACCATAGAAGGCAAGGGAGATAAGGACTCCTAGTCCTAGTCCGGTTATGTTGTGGGCTCTTACCAAACTCTACCCTTACTTCGGAGTATATATACGGAGGAGCACCCCTGTTGTAAGATATCGATTTGAGAAATAAAGAGAAGCTCCATCTTGTCTATTTGATACTTGTGTTCTTGTGCTTGTCGTGAGAGACGTGAGAGGAAGAAGATCCAACCGTTGACGACGTGTTTTACAACACCACTTACATTACCGGACAGACTATCTCAATTGATGGAGGTATGACTGTTAATGGGTTTTACCCGACCAAGCCCTTCTAGGCGGAAGCCAACGCGTTACTTTCTGCGGAGTAAATTCAATAGCTGTGTTGTGTATAAACGGAAGTTGGAGATTGTATATGCAATGGTCGCCGCATCATTATTGTTAAGACGATCGTAGCTGTGGTATATATGTATATATGAGTATACGATATAGTGGTAAGGTGATCTTTCCATGAGTGAATTGGAGAAGCTATATACGGTTTGTTGTCAACGGGGGATGCTGTAGCCAGTGTTGTTTGCTGTTAGAACAGTATTCTTAATGTTAATGTGTGTAGTGAACTACTTCCTCCATTTCGAATTAAACATCTTTTTGGCTTTTTCTACATACATATTTTTTTACTACAAATCTAGTCATATGCTATGTCTAGATATACGATGTATTCTCTCCGTCTCAGAATATAACTATGTTTAGGCTTTTTCGGATAGGTTAAGAAAGAGTGGTAAAAGGTTCTATCTATCCTTTTTAACACGTACATGACATAAATATAAACATGATTGTACATGGTAGGATTACCTTCCAATGTCTCCACTATAAAAAAAGTTTGTGCATGCATATTAAAAACATTCAATTCCCGTGAATTAGGATTTGATCCTTTATATTTCTAAAAGAGGGATATTTTGGACCATTTGCTAATTTTGGATAAATGTTGAATTCTAAATGTAGTTTTTTTTGGTATCTAGGAAAGTTATAAGGACCTACGAGTATAATTTACAATGGATGGATTAATTAGTTTGTCATAAACGTTATGTATTTTGAAACGGATAAAGTATATAAATGTGACTATAGCAGATCCGGCAATGACCGTTTGAACAATTCTTTAGAAGCACACATAAATAATGTTGTGGAAGATTTGTTTGTATCGTTCCAGTTGTAAGATAGCGAGCCATTATCCTCAGACGTTCAAACAAACATAACGTCGCAGAAATAAATGTGACCATCCATTTTTCAATCGTTGCTGGTAATGTTGCTATCAAGCTATACGGCGGGTTCACTTGTCTTATCAGCCAACATTATCAGTCACCAGCCAGCTGTATTTTAATCAGTACTAGCCACCCGTCAGCCAATACTCTCAGCAAAAATCAGCATAGCCACCAGCGAAACAAACAGGCGATATAGGCAACCGTTTTAGTATTACCAAAACTGGCGAATCTTCTATACCGAGTACTTGTGAAAAAAAACTGCCGGTTATCAAACAGCCACGAAAGAAATTTGGGAGTGAGTTCATACAGTTCAGCGATGAACGCGGTCGTCGCAGTGTCGCACCCGCAAACCAAAGTTCCCAACCGGTGAGCCTGAGCCGCCATCAAATGCCCATACGAATTTTATCAAAAAAATGCCGCTTCGAAGGCTTGAGTTGTGGGCCACCTGATGGCCGGCAGGGTGAGTCGGACGGAGCCGTCCTTTTGTCACTGGGTGTGGAAACAAAATTCCTCAATTTTCTCGTGCTTCCATCTCTCTGTTTTTTTATCCCATGCCGTTGCTTCTTATCCGCATCTCACGCCCTCGATCAACCCCGAATCGATTCTAGGGTCCTTTACCCCTATGCCATTATAAAAGATGGTGGTGACCCGTATGCCATTAAAAAGTTCGGTCGCACATGTATGCCATCCACCCAACTTTCTTTGACCTCCACGCCATTCCGTCCACTTTGCGAGCTGACGGTGTCAAACCGATGGGTGAAATGACCATTTTACCCTTGTGGGCCCCACCGTCTTCCTCCTCCCCATCTCCTTTCTCCCGCTGCCTCCCCTTCTCCTTTCTCCTGCCGCCGACCATCAGAGGAAGGAGCCAAGCTCCGCCCCCGGTGTCGTGCCGGCCCGGCGAGCTGCCCCCAGGCGCACGCCCGCCGTCGGCGGGGCTCGCCCGGCGGCCGCGCGAGGCGGAGGCGGATGCGGAGCTCGCCCGGCGGCCGCTCGAGGCGGAGGCGGAGCTCGCCCGGCGGCCCCCCGAGGCGGAGGCGGAGCTCGCCCGGCGGACCCGCGCGGCGGAGGCAGAGGCGGAGCTCGGCCGCGCGGCGGAGCTCGCCTGGCGGCCGCTCGAGGCGGAGGGAGAGCTCGCCCGCGGCGGCGTAGCTCGTTGGTCGCGCCCGCACGAGGCGGAGCCCGCCCGCGGCGGAGCTCGCCGGCGGCGTGGCTGCTCCTTCGCCGGTGGCAATGGAGAAGGAGGAAATGAGATGGACGGGAGGAGGAAGAAGGAGATGACAAGTGGGTCCAGCGTGTCGGTCACTGTCAATAATGTTCACAGGGGTAAGAGGGTCATTTCACTAGGCGGGTCCCACATGTAAGAGCCTCCAAACTAACAGATCATGGATGGAATGGCGTGGAGGTCAAAAAAAGTTGGGTGGATGACATACAGGTGCGACCGAACTTTTCAGTGATATACTTGTCAACCCATCTTTCATAACTGTACACGGGTAAAGGACTCTCGATTTTAAGCTTTCCTCGCGTCAGCAAGTGAACACGGAGAGGCCACAGAGACCGTCCGGGAGGAGCAGCAGCGAGATGGCGGCGGCGGCGGCGGAGACCTCGGGCACGGCGATAGGGTCCTCGGGAAGATGGGCGCTCCACGGCAAGACGGCCCTCGTCACCGGCGGCACACGCGGCATCGGGTACGGCTTCCCTCAAACGCCCATCTCGTGTTTTCCCCGCTTGCAAACCCTCTGCGGAGGTTCACTCGATGCCGCGTGCGATGTAGGCGGGCGGTTGTGGAGGAGCTGGCGGCGCTGGGGGCGGCCGTGCACACTTGCTCCCGGAAGGAGGAGGAGCTCGGTGAGCGCATCAAGGAGTGGGAAGCCAGGGGTTTCCGTGTCACCACCTCCGTCTGCGACCTCTCCGTGCGGGACCAGCGGGAGCGCCTTCTCCGCGAGGTCGCCGACCGATTCGGCGGCAAGCTCGACATCCTCGTAAGTCAGAACGAAACCTCGCTCTCGTGTAGTATTGAATTTTCCATCATTTCTCTCTCTGTTTTTTTTTCCTGTGAATTCATAGTGTGTATACTCACCCTTTAACATATTGATGACTACTTTACAGTATTACACATAAAAGTACGTTTGGCAACTGTTAGGGATAGAAATGCAAGTTTAGGGGATCGAAGTTCTTGGTAGGACCAGGGTTGGCAGTTCTTGTTTTTGGCTCCCATCTCTTTTGGGCAAGAGGATGGGAAATCGTAAATTGTATGACATGCTAAAGCAAATCACAATGAAGGGCTGAAACGGCACCCATGTTGTGCAAAGAGAAATTCCTGCAGCCCATCTCCTGTTGAACTACAATGGTGGGAGTTAGCCCGTCAATTTCTCAACAGGATAACACCTCAATTCCTATTCTGACTGTAAAGTCCTAAGCCCCTAATCCGCATGCACTCACACCGATTACATCTAATCAAACAAGATTTTGGATATGCCACATTGTATTGATGTTAGCACATTGTGGTAGACTGTCTATTGGACAAAGATGTATGGTGGAGACTGTCTATGTTGAAAACAAGTACTAAAATGAGCGTTGTGGTAGTATTTATCTGTGACATGAACAGCACTAGGGTCTTGCAGTTTGTGTGCTGCGTACACCAATTATGAAGCATTTGAGTGAAGTGAATTGCAGGAAGCTGATAATCTTGAGCCTTGCCTCCTTTTCCTTGGAACAATTGGCTTGGACCCCTGCACTTGTAATCCTGTCCGTGTGAATATGTGCAGGTCCAAATCTGAATGAGCTGTTATCACTGTGTGACACAGAGTTATTCCACTTTAAACTGCACAGTGGTCTTGCCCAGCTCACCATACCCGTGAAACAACGTCCTACGAAGACCAACCATCATGGTCTTTGGCTAAGATCCGTCACAGTCCACAACCAACCAAGGTCCCAGGTGTAACTCATCCCAAAAGACTAGCCTAATAGGTGCCCCACATTATATTGTGGCCTCCCCACCATCAATTTCCAATTTGGGACTAAACCCAACAATTTGCATCTTAGCAATACAGCATTATGCCATGAAAGGTTTCTATGAAATGGCAATAATACTTTTTTATTCCTTGTTGAGATATTCTGTTGTGTTCATGTGCAAAACATAGTTGAATCAATGATATGAGAACTGGTGAGGCTGAATCTAAATTCTTCTGGTGGCACTATATTGACTGATGGTAAAATTCGACTACATTTCTGTCTACAAGTTATTTGTAAACCCTACATTTTGCTTATTCTACAACCTGGATATGTTTCATTTTGATTTATCCTGGCTTTCTTCATTTGATCATTTAGGTAAACAATGTGGGAACAAACATAAGGAAACCAACTACTGAGTTTTCTGCAGAGGAATACTCATTTTTGATGGCCACTAATCTGGAATCTGCATATCACTTGTGCCAAATTGCACATCCTCTTTTGAAATCATCTGGGTCAGGCAGTATTGTCTTCATATCATCAGTCTGTGGAGTGGTAGCTGTGTTCAGTGGAACTATTTATGCTATGACTAAAGGTAAGGTTGAAGCTCAACACTAAATTGGTTTGACTTTTCTTAACCACGTATGAGTGCAATCAGCTAGAAGTCTTGTTCAGGTGCCATTAACCAGTTAACCAAGAACTTAGCGTGCGAATGGGCAAGAGACAACATAAGGGCCAACTCTGTTGGCCCATGGTATATCAAGACTTCACTTACTGAAAAGGTAAGTATCTTGCTTCTATTGCTCGTACTAATGTGTCAAGTTGGTATCTTTTTTTGGCTCATTAAGTTGTAAACCTGAACCCTTTAATCCCCTGATTATTGCTTCTTTGTGCAGCTATTGGAGAATAAGGCATTCGAGGAGCAAGTTGTGAGTCGAACACCGCTTGGACGTGTCGGAGAACCTGGAGAAATATCAGCACTCGTTGCTTTTCTTTGCATGCCTGGTTCCACTTACATTACTGGCCAGACGATCTCGGTGGATGGAGGCATGTCTGTTAATGGGTTTTATCCAACCAAGCCCTTCTAGGTGGAAGCTAATCGTGTTCCTTCCTTCTGAGGAAATGGAAGAGCTGGCGGTGTTCTTAATAGTATGTATGCAAAGGTGATCTAACGTGAAACAATTTATCGACCTAAGCTTGCAGTTCATTGCGTAATTCTATTGCAGAACCATGTTAGAAGTTTGTGTCAGATTTCTTTAGGGTAAACATGAGTTTTATTGATTATAAGGGACATAGTACAATTAAGTTGAACCAGTTGGTCAATACAAAGTGGGAACTTGCCTCAACCAGACAGCATAATGGACTTGCATCAGCTTCGAAGTTTCACTTACGATTTACCTGGACTATCTCCCCCTCTTAAATGATTTGCATCAGCTTTCAGCTCCATCTCTTCCATGTTACAGTACATTACTAAGGCCAGTCTCAATGGGGGTTTCATGGAAGTTTCATGACATTAAATGTGCTGACGTGGCAGAGGAGAGAGTGAAGAGTTTCATGGAATGTGAGAGGAGTTTTATCACCATGAAACTCATCTGGCACAGTTACCTAGTTTTTAGTCTAGGTAACCGTATGATGAAATCATGCACTGAGACCGGCCTAAAATCAATCTCAAACCTGTCCTTCGAGCTTCTGAAATCACCATCTAAGCCTTCACTCATGCACGATCCTTTGCGCGGGGCCTGATTTGCGTTCTCTGCGCGTGAGCTGTCCCCAGGAACCGTAGGTGAGAAACATGTATACAGGGACGAACATTTGCACCCTAACACGCTGCTGACAACTGTTGCAGCACAACCTGGACCTAAGTCCACGACCACCGCAAGATGCTGGCGTTAACGCATTGTCCGTCCGGTCGCGTCCAGGAAAGCGAAACACCAAAATTGACGTGCAAGCTCATAGCGAGGTCCATCACGTAAAGAAAAAAGGTTCGCCTGTTTGCGTGAGAGAGAAAGGCGCACTGGGAAAATCTCGTGCGTGTATCGGAGGACTCAGCGGCGCGATCTTCCCGTTCCGGGTCACCGGAACCGAACACGTCCGAAGGAATAAATCGAAGATATGAAGGGTTGAGAAGCCCATGGAACTAGAATATAATTATGCAAATACCCCGTCTGGGTACAGCTTGACCTGTTATCTTCTCTTTTACATTGTCCCCATTACTTTTGTATTTAGAGGCTAGTTGGATTTATGTCATTATAATTTTCACATTTCGAAAATATGCCATTTGTGATCAGTGTCACTGACAGATGGAGGCCGCCATAGTGACTGACATTGGCATTTTTCAAAAAATTGAAAATTGTAATGCACGATTGAAATTTTATATTTACATGTTCCATTGAAACCCTGCAGTTTGCTTATTCCACAGTCCGAGTTTGTTACATGTGTGTTTTCTTGACATGATGTGAAGGAATTAACCAGAGAAAAACAGATGAATGAGGAAGAATGAGACTATTCAAGTACTGCACCAATGCTAGTGATGTCATTTAACTTTAATCCTATCGATGTTAAAGTTTGACATGCCCTTCCAAGTAAGCTGTGTATGCTTCTTTTTCCAGTCAAGATGTATAGGGATGTTCAGTATAGCTGAAAAGTACTTTCAAATCGTGGGAAAGCATGTTTCTGTCGATTGCGCAAGGCCAAATTACAATTTTGATTTGGACAAAGAGCTATGACATATCTAGTTACTAAGTCAGGTCCATTTCTATGTTATCTCAAACATACATTAATTCAGCAAAGTGCAGTTTTCGATTTATAAGGAACTGCAGCTGGCGCGAAATTAAAGCTTAGAATATTGGGGACTTGTGTTTCACTTGAGAATTTATCTTTACATCTTAATACTGTCAAGAGGAGACTCTTAACAAGTATAATGCCAAGGAAGATTGCTACAAAGCCACTAGCAAGCATTTTTATCAATAAAAAGGGATAAGTCCACGAAATCCAAATACAAGGTTATATTTTGTGTATGCTGACATGGTTGATCTCGGCAGATGAAGGTATCACTGGCGGGGAACAAACCCTAAGGTGATGCCAAGCGTTGCTTCCTAAAAAATGCAAAATAGCTGGCTGTGTTCTTTGACGTGTTGAAACGAACCGAATACTCTACTAAAAATGCAAGTTTGCTTTCCATTATCCATCCATGATTGTGGTTCAGTGTACACTGGCTACATTCGATCGGTTCTAGACGTTCAGTGTTGGGTCTGAGGTCCCAATAACTTCCATGTCCTCAAGCATGGTTGAACCGTCTGAGCGGGTGACCCGAGTTAAATGCTTTTGTGTGTGAGCTGTCCCGAGCCCTCGAGGACAAATGCAGGTGAGAAACCCGAACGCATCGTCGAACACTTGGCGCCCCTAACGCTGCTCAGCCAGCTGTTGGTGAACAGAAACTTGCAAAATGGTTGCCACCCCGACAACACTGCATGAACGTGCAAACGGCGAGATGCTGCGGACAACACCCCACTGTCCCGCCCCGATCGCATCCGGGAAAGCGAGACGGCAGAAACCGACGTGCGAGCTCATCGAACAAGCTAGCTTTTCCTCCCCTGTTTGGGCGAGCGAGAAATAAAAGTTCTGCACGGGAACGGAAAATCCCGTGCGCGAATCCGAGGACCCAGCAGCGCGATCTCCGTGACAGCGAGGTCCCGTCCCGCCCCGTGCCACCGAAGCCGAACACGTCGCGCAGCACGCCGGCACACCGGCCCGCGCCCGTGCCACCTCCCTCCGTGCGCGATCGCGGCGCGGATCCTTGAGCCCCCGACGCGCGATCGGGTCGGAGATGCGTTATTGCGCTGCGTGTGGTGTCGCCGTCGTGCCGGCTTTACGTGGCGAGCGGCCGCGCGTCGGGCACCGGCACCGGCAGAGGCCCGGGGTGTCGTGCCGTGGTCCCGAAGCAAGCGAGCGAGGCCTGGCCTGGCCAGGCAGGGCCCCTGCATGCCGCCGGCTGGCAGCTGTGCGCGGAGGCTGACGGTAGAGCGGGTTGCGTCGTGAACAATGCCATCCATTTCGGCTGGCGCCTTGCGCGACCCCGCCGGGCGCCGGGGCCTGGAAAAAGAAAAGAGAGGCGACGGACTCGGTGATTGCCCGCGTGATTCGACGGGTGCATCCGAAAGATATCTTGCCGTATTGAGACCCGTGGCGATCACAATAGCAAAAGGCCGAGGTTCCGCGACGAACCTGTCGGGGTATGGTTTTTTTTCTGTCTGATGATGATTTCTATCAGACTCATCGTTATCAAAGTATTTTACTTTCCTTGCATGATGGGACTCGTGTAGTCATATTATTCTGCTTTTCAGGCCACCAAACGGATGATTGACGAGCTGCTGAGCTTACGAAACCGATCCCACATATCTCAGCACAAGAAAAGCTGCTGACGCGAGGGATGGCCCAAGAAACACATACTCCTATCATAGAGCCAGGCAGGACAAGGCCGCCTAGAAGATATCAGTACCGTCCATTACTCTACAGGCGACCTGCTGCGTGTCAGCGGGTCATAAGTCACCGTGTCAGCATGGCGCGGTGCCTCGATGCCTCATTCAATTTCAACCATGGCTAGTAAACAAAGCATTAACAAACAAGGAAGCGTGAAGATTCATAACCAGTGTGTAAGCTTGCATCGCGGCCAATCACACAGGAGGAAAATATCTCGCCGGAGGGACCGGACCAGATGGCTGGCTGGCGTTGCAAGGTTACTGCTACTGCAGGCCAATTGCACAAGTTGCCGTACACGCACGCTGACGTGCCGCTGCGTCCGGCCAGAGATAGCTCCCCAAGCCATCAGCATGTGCCAGAATTACCACGCCCCTAGCTAGCGTGCAGAGACGTGGCTCGTGGCTCGCTCGCGCTCGCGCGCACCATGAGATCCCGCCGCACAGAGTGCACTGTACTTGCCCGTCTGTTCAGAGCACTGTGCGAGATTCGGTTCAGTTCATTCGTCGACAGAGATATATCGAGCGGCTGCACCACTGTTCCTAGCACACAGGTTGCGGTTGTGCCGTATCCCCGTATCCGTATGGCACCACACCCACACGTAGCAAATGAGAGGATGCATGGTGACGTACAGCTGGTGTTGCAACGTATCTGGATCACACAACGGCCGGCTTCGGGATACGCTCTTGATTTCGGATGTGCTAGTGGAGATCGTATATCGCCGTTCGTTCTCTTTGGTCGTGACAAAGCTCCCTTTGATTTCCTGCAGTGTACTAGTATCTAGCTGCCCGGTCATTATCTAAAAAAATCTAGATGTCCTGTTTGTCAAGCGAGCGCCTAGGGTTGACACGTGTCCCGTGGCGCGATTACGACCATCTGCCTTATTTCCTTTGGGCACTAATGTGCGTTTAAAGTCCGAGCTCGGACTTTAGTACACATGGCATAATGGCACTGTCACCGGACAAGGATCTGTTCCTGGAGCCACACGGTCGATGTGAATGTGATCTTACATATGATCCGCGTGCAGAGACAATGGTGTTTACTCTAGAATACAGCATTGAGCACCAGCACCATAGTTGTAAATTCCATTCCGGTACCGGCCGGAATGACCGGAATGCCCCGTTCCGGTGCCTAAACCGGCATAGAAGGGCTGAAATCCCGTACCGGGTCAAATACCGGTCAATACCGGTCAATTCCGGCCATTCCGGCCAATACCGGCCGAAACGCATGTTCCGCTCATTTCGGTACCAGGCTAAAACCAAATGATTGTGTTTTTATTTTCCATGTATGAGCTATGGAGTATGAAATATGGTTATGGTCAGGTGAACTTAATGAATTATACGTGAGTTTGGTAAAAATATCAGTGTGATGAAGCGTAATTATGCCGTAAGTATATATTTATATGAATATTTATGTATATGTATATTCATATATTTTTAATATAATAAAGTCCGGAACGGTACACCGGTATCGGCCGATACCGGAATGTTCCATTCCAAGAGCAAAAACGGAATGACCTCCGGAATGGAATTTACAAGTATGACCAGCACTCCACTTGGCAAACGCTTAGACATGTAAACTTTGGTTCGTCCACCATCCTCTCAAGTCATAAGGAACTACGAACTCAAGCGCTCAGGACTGTATGTCTGTACTCTATCGGCACCCATTAAACAATCATGTAAAGGAGACAGCGGTACCACTACCAGCAATGAAGCCGATCTACAGCTACAGCTACAGGGACATAAAGCAAAAAACATGCGGTCGAAATTAAAACCAGGTAAAAGGACAAACCTAATGCGTACAGTACAGTCTACAGTGCAGATCCATCTACACGAGTAGAGTACGTACATGCCAAATAAACAGCCGCCCCGGGCCGAGCAAGCATCCAGGACAAGTCAGACAACCGAGAGGCGAGCTGGAGCCCGTGCACCTCCCCTCGCCCCTCCGCCTCCACGTGTCCTTCCCCCCCCCCCCGCCTCCCCCTGCCGACCTCACGCTGGCTTATCCCTCCACGGAAACGATGCCGTCAACCACGTAGACCGGGCCCCTCACCCACAGCCTCCCATACCCACACAACCAAACGTGTCGCGCGCCCCCATCCCGCGCCGAACACCAAACACCGCGGCGCGCCTGCCGAACCGCGGGGCGCGTCCGGCCCGGCCGGCCCCGCGTCCTCGTGGCACGCGGCCGCGCGCCCCAGCTCCCTCCCGCCTGGTGGACGCCCCGCGCCTCGACACGCGTCCCCGGGGCACGTACCGGCCACGGGCGCGCGTCACGTGGGGCGTATCCGACGGCTCCGACGCCCCCGCACAACTGTACGGGGGCGGGGCCCGGCCGCGTGGCGCGTGTCCTCCCTGCTTTTTATATCGCCGGGGCACCACTTGGAAGCCCAGCCCAACCCCTCTCGCTCTCAATCAACGACACTGCTGCTAGCACAAGGAAAACGAGAGAGGCAGGCAGCCGCGGCGTTCGCATTTCCCTTCCGCTTGCTTGCTCGGCGCGACGCGTGCTTTGGTTCGAGGAGGATTGATTGATTGATTCGTGGGGATCACGGGTGTTTCGTTTCATGGCGGAGATCTGCTGCGAGGCGGCGGCGGGGTCGTCGTCGTCGGACCGGAAGGGGGAGTGCGTCGGCGACGCCTGCAGCCGCGCGGCGCGGCGGCGGAGGATGGAGATACGGCGGCTCAGGGTGGTGGCGGAGGCGGAGGAGCAGGCCGCGAAGAGGCGGAGGCTGGACGGTGACGGGGAGGAGGACGCGGTCTGGGGCCCGGCGCCGAGGTACGGCGTGACGTCGGTGTGCGGGCGGCGGAGGGACATGGAGGACTCGGTGACCGCCCGCCCGGGGTTCATCCAGGGCCACCACTTCTTCGGGGTGTTCGACGGCCACGGCTGCTCGCACGTGAGTGCCCGCGCCGCGCTTTGCTTCCGGCAGCTCTAGCTTGGGATCGATCTGGTTTGGGCTCGCGGAGTATTTACCGGGTTAGCTGCATGTGCATGCAGGTCGCGACGTCGTGCGGGGCGCGGATGCACGAGATCGTGGCCGAGGAGGCGACCGCCGCCGCCGCCGGCTCGTCGGTGTCGGACGAAGCGGCGCGGTGGAGGGATGTGATGGAGAAGAGCTACGCGCGGATGGACGCCGAGGCCGTCGGCTCAAGGGAAACCGCCGGCCCGGCGCCGACCTGCCGGTGCGAGATGCAGCTGCCCAAGTGCGACCACGTGGGCTCCACGGCCGTCGTCGCCGTGGTTGGGCCGCGCCACCTCGTCATCGCCAACTGCGGCGACTCCCGCGCGGTCCTCTGCAGCGGAGGCGCCGCTATCCCGCTCTCAGCTGACCACAAGGTATTGCAGACACGAAGAAAAAAGTTCTGTTTTTTTTTCCTACAGAGAAAAAATGAACAAGTTGTTATTGATGCACGCTTTGTTCTAAACTAAACAAATCCGTATTCGTTTCAGCCTGACCGCCCCGACGAGCTCGAGCGGATCCACGCGGCGGGAGGGCGTGTGATCTTCTGGGACGGCGCGCGCGTCTTCGGCATGCTGGCCATGTCCCGCGCCATTGGCGACAGCTACCTGAAGCCGTTCGTGATATCCGACCCGGAGGTGAGGGTGGTGGAGAGGAAGGACGGCGAGGACGAGTTCCTGATCCTGGCCAGCGACGGACTGTGGGACGTGGTGAGCAACGAGGTGGCGTGCAAGGTCGTGCGCGCCTGCCTCCGGGGCAGGGCGCCGCGCGGCGGGGAGCGATCGAGCCCGACCTCCAACCTGAGCCCCAGGCAGAGCAGCGGCAGCGGCAGCAGCAGCGGCGACGACGAGGCTGCCGCTCCCAGCGACGGCGCGGGGTCCGACAGCGACGGCGAGGGCGGCGAGGACCAGGCGTGCGCCGAGGCGGCCATCCTGCTGACCAAGCTAGCGCTGGCGCGGCAGAGCGCGGACAACGTTAGCGTCGTCGTCGTCAACCTCAGGCGGCGCCCCAGATCATGACCGTACTAGCCGTTCTTGCCGAATTCCTCGGCCGTCCCTCAGTTCAAATTCATGCCGCATGTCAAATCAGAGATCGAACAGAGTCTGAGATCATTAGCAGAATTGCAGATTACGGTAGGATTACTTGCTAGTAGTACTTCTTTAGATTTTTTTTAGGCGTCCGTGATATGGTCGGACAGATCAGCCCGCCTTTCCTTGCCAAGAAAAGAAAAGAGAAGCTCTTGCCTTTTCCGATGTTTGAAGAAACTTTATCAAGCGTCTGAGAAATCAATTGTAATATAATCCAGTGCTCCTTTCACTAAACCGAATCCTTCCAACCTTCTCTGACTAGATCGCGTTGTGCTCCACCGGTTACGTGTTACATGTTTTAATTTGACCCACCATGATTGTGCAAAACGATTTGACGCGTTCGGCGACGCTGCGTCAGCTCTGCAGCCTCGAATATAAATCATAACACCCCGGTCCCAGAGACGGATGTTTTCTTCCCAAAAAAAGCTCAAGTTTTTAAATATTCAGCTTCCAGTTGAACGCCTAGAAGGCTAGAACAAACATTCAGCATACACAATTACGCAAAGCCTTCACACGCTGAATTCTTATTCTAATCCGCGCGTTGTTATCATAGTGTTCTTGGTGTCTCCTCCTGCCGCTCCTGTTGGGTCGCTGAAAAGTCCCGGGCTTTCCCTGTGCTGGTGGGTGAGCCGTGCCGCAGCCGCAGCCGCTGCGAGTCAACCAACAAACCCCGCTGCTGCCTAATCATGGCGGACACGAGGCACGCATCCATCCATGCTACGGCTCGATCACGACGGGACGAGACCGTGGAAGAAAATTAACGAAAGGGGATCACGTTTCTTTTCGTCGGGACTACGGGAGGTTTTTGTGGCGGTGACACCTGTTGCGGTGGCGCTAGGTTCGGTCGCTGCATCTGTGCCTTTGCGATCGCGTCGGAGATTCTGCCTCCTTGGTTTGATCGGGACGGCAATAATCGCCCGAGGCCACGTCAGGGCTCCGGGACGGGGCCTTTTCTTCGTTTCGGGCCCTGCTTTTCGGGGACGCTGATGCTTTCCGTCCGTGGGGGCTTGGGGGAGAGCGCTGGTGGAAGGTAGCCGTCACGCTCGAACACCTGGCTCGCCGGAGGTTCATCGGATTAGTGCTGTTTAAGGGAAAAATAGCCCCCTAGTTTTAGTTGACGCATTTCCCTTCCTAATGAGTCGTGGAAGCTTTTAGCGTTAAAAATTTCGAACTGCAGCTGCTTTACAACGCGGCGGTGGATAGGAAGGAGCTTCAGCTTCACACGTCACTGAAGACGCACTGGAACTTACGAGTTCGGCTTTAGAAATAGCGCGCTGGAATCAAGGACGAGTTCGGCAGAATAGTTTCCGTACTATTTTTTCTTCGTCACTCGGCCGATCAAAAAGTTACTCTCAAATTTCTTATGCAAAAAGAAGATTCACCATCATATTAAAATATCATAACATGTATGAAGTACTAAATGTAGATGAAATCAAAAACTAATTACACAGTTTTATTGTACTCTGCGAGACGAACATTTTAAACCTAATTAATAAATTTTTAGACAATTCTTCACACATACAAACGAAATGCTACAGTGACCGACCAGTCCCAATTCGGGGGTTCCCTTCCGGGTTCTAAACACGGCCACGCGATTGGAGCCTTCCCGTGAAACACGAGCTGTTGCTTGCCGCCCTCGGGGAACAAGGCCACCTCGCTATGCAAGCTTGGAATGAAGTAATGAACCCCCAGCTGCTTGCGCTGCCTTTGGCCATGCCCTTGCCCACCCAACGCACGCACTGACGCAGATGCCGAACGGGGAGCTTTCGTGCCGTCGCACCCCAGCTCCGGTGCGCGCTCCCTGCTTACTCATCATCCGGGCTGCCTGTTCGACTGCGACGCGTCACTGCGGATGAAGATGTGATGCCGTGCCGGTATCGTGGTGGAACGCATGGTTGACATCGTGGCTGGTGCATGTCGCGGGAGCGCCCACGAACGTGGCTGTCCGTTGCGCGGCAAGAGGATCGGAACAATCCAAAAGCTGCTCACCTTTTGGAAAGGCCTCGAAGGCTTTGGACGGATGAGATTGAAGGTGCATGCCTTCTTCTCGACCGGGGAATGGGAGAACGGAAAATGGCGACCGGCCGGTTGAAGGGAACCAAGAATCAACAACGTTCGTGGTCATGGAGTAGTTGTGTCTCCTTGGGTGTACTCGGGTTACAGCTTTCTGGTGGTTTCGCTGATGTTATATTGGGCTGGAAGTGACGATTTAAGGCCCAATAAGGTGGGGCTCGTGTGGGGGCGCCGGCCTCCAGGTTGGGTCTAGCCTCGCGACAACTTGCGGAAGTTATTGGGCCGTAATGGGCAGGCACCTTGTGTGACGTCTCCATTGAGAGATGAACTGGGCCAAGTAGCAAAAATCAGCATATTTGGTTGCACCATCGAAAGAGGGGAAAGAAAGGTGATCTGAATTATAAGGGCACGTACAACGTCCGTCTGCTCGCCGTCTGCGTGTTGGATTATTTTCAGAAAACCCCCCGCGCACGCAGACAGACGACCGCGCCGTCTCTTCGCGAGAGGACGACGAGGGCGCGTGCTCCAAAGAGAAATCGACGCCGCCGGCACCGTTGTACGCCGCGCCTCGTCTATCTACAGCGGCAGCAGGATTTGCCGCGGCCAGCCATCCGCGCGGGAGGGGAGAGCCTGAAATCTTTCAGTTCACGCCATTTTCCCCCTCATATACCTGAATCTCCATCTTCCAATCCACACCTAACCCTACATCTATCTGTAGCAATGCGGCGTGACCAGAGAGAGGCGGTGGCGGTGCGAGGTTTGCTCCAAGCAGCTGCGACGCGGGAGAGAAAGGTCGCAGCGGCGCGGGAACGGAAGGCGGCGGCGACGGGGGCAAAGGGAACGGCGGCGTCACCCCCAGCTTCAGAAAGTACTACCGGCACCTCCTTCTTTTGTTCCCAGTTTCCTTCAGCGACTGGCGTTGGTGGTAGTATGAATGGAGCTTTCTGGACCCAAAGCTTTGGTGGTAGTCCGAATGGTCATCCATCGATGCGTCATCAAGCTTTTGATCCATCAACATGGTAACAAATTAGTCTCAATTTCTCTCATTTTCCTCTTATTAGTGCACAGGTAGTAGTTGTGGTTTTTGCTTAGTCTCGATTTGTATCAGTACACTTGATGAAGGTTTCTTTGTAAAAGACATATGATTGCCCCTTGTTGTGTATATCCTTTTGATGATGAAATTAATACTGTGAATATCCTTGTTTGATTAACACTGATTACTGAATTTTTCGTGTGCCTGCTTGAGGATCTCATGTAACCATTCTGTTTACTAAACATATAGCATTGGAATTATAATTGATTGATGTAGGGACAATGATCCAAGACCACCTGGTGGATTTACAAATTTAATCAACAGCCAGCCTCAAGTGTCTCAAAATCATCACTTAGTTGGGGGACCTTCTCATTTCGTACCATTCAAGCCACCGCGACCTTTTGACACTTCACCATCACAGGAAGAAACAACAACCCTCACTCATCACCGATTAATGTCTACAGTGGGGATGAAGCTGTTAGGACTGAGAAACGCATCTTGTGGACACAAGAAGATGTTAGGCTGGTGAGTGCTTAATTCAGTTTTTTATTCAGATATCATTGTGTTGCAGCCGCAGTAATTTAATACTTCCTATAAAATTTTAGATGAGCTCTTGGTTGCTTAATCGACGGACTCATCTCAAGGAGCAGATAGGAAGAATGAGCACTACTGGGTTGATGTTATTGAGACATACAACCAGACTATTCCAGGCAATAGGAAAAGAAATCTTAAGCAAGCGAAGGACAGGTGGCACAAGATTAATAGATGGACCGACCTTTTCAACGATGCTTGGATTAAGGCTCAAAGAGTTTTCAGTAGTGGATACAATGAGCAAATGTGGATTGAGAAGGCTCACGTCTTCTATATAGAAGACAACAAGAAGCTCAAACTCACCCATTTTGTGTTGATTTGTGTGAGGAAAATTGTAAGACATGAAGCAAAGTGGATAACATACAACAAATGATTTAGTTGAGCACATATGGTAGCATTATGGGCCTAAAGAAAGTTAAATCTACATTGTAATGATATTGCAACTTTACTATATCATATCATGTACTCGCAGCGCCTATTGATATAAATATATATTACATTTATGGTTTTAAAAGTATTTTATGTGAATTAATTCAATATCATGCATTATATCTCAATTGAGCATCAAAATGATTACAAAGATCAAATGTGCACATGATAACCATGATTTATGTGTCAAAGGATGAATTAAATGTCTTGCAGACAAACAAACAGACGAGTCATTGTACAAGGTGTCTATTTAGCTATCTGTATGTGTCAAATAGACAGCAGTCGTCTACACTGTTGTTGTACTTGCCCTAATCCCATTTCGATGCCCGGCCACTTTTTGCGACACAATGACACTGAGACGTGGCTAATACCAACTGTCGAATGATGAGGTCCTCCTTTCCTTTTCCTTTTCGTCCTGTAAAGAGCAGCCAGAGTGCCTTCCGGAACGGCTGGATTTGTTTGACCTGACCATTCAAGCATCAAACTCTTCCAGCGGATAGCATGTACTGTGTGTTGCCAGATGCAAACTTGCAGCATGGACTCCGTGGCAACTCCCACGCGGCACGAGACCGCACGGGCCACAGTCTGCCAACGGAATCTTCTGAATTCGTGTGTGTCACATCTGAAACTGTCCGTGCCTCCGTCACGTTTCAGTCTGAAACTGCGCCGTTCACTACTCCAGGAAACGCCGTTACAGACGGTTCCCAAAGACCATCACAAACGGTTTCTTGTTACGAACCGTTTCTGATTCCCCACGTCACAAACGGTTTTGTTAAAACTGATTGTGATGAGGAGTATCACAAACGGTTTTTGTGGTTGGTCGTTTGTGATGTTGATTTCTGTAGTACTGGTTGTCCCATCTCTATCGCCGCCGGGGCCTCTGAGAGTCTGAGGTCGCGGATGCACGGCAGATCACAATCCTATTAGCGTATGAACATAGAAGACTCTTCGCTTCCTTCTTCATTGACCTTCAAAATTGCAACATCCGGGTTGATTCAGCCTAAACACTAGCAAACAAAACCGCTGTCCTTAAAAATATGTTGTTACTTTCGCAAAAAATATGTTATTACGACTTATCACTGTCCTGGCCTTTGGAAAGCCTAAACTCTACTTTTATTTAGAGCAATGTAGATATTTCAAAGAGCAGATACTCACTTGGAAAGCATTTGTATCGATTAAGATGTTGGATGAGAGGACGAATGCAATTGGCAGTTGTATTGCTTGTCACTTGTCAGTTGTCACCATGGCTGATTGGCGTTAACAAGACGACGGTGGACTATTATTGAACGAGAAACTGATAAGATCATCTGCACTGTCAAAGGAAGCAGGACATGGGACGGCTTGTGATTTATTTTTCTTGCACGATCTTGTAATTTTTGGCGTACTGTGCAAACAGTCAGTAAAGAACCAGAGAACCAAAGCCTTTCTACAGCCTACTTCATTTGCAAGAAAAAGAATATCCTGTAAACAGGAGTACTGTAGAGGTGGTCATTATGGCCCTGTTTAGTTCCAAAATTCCACTCCCAAATTTACTATGCAAAAAAAGATTCACCATCACATCAAAATGTCATAACATGCATGGAGTACTAAATATAGATGAAATCAAAAACTAATTGCACAGTTTTGTTGTGCTCTGCGAGACGAACATTTTGAGCCTAATTAATCAATTTTTGGACAATTTTTTACAAATACAAACGAAATGCTACAGTGACACAATGATTACGAAGTGACATCGTACTCCCAAATTCACCCTCCCAAATTCAACATCTAAACACCACCTATATGCCAAGTTGTCAACTGCTTAAACAGGAGTGTACAGTTGACAGATGCATTGCACAGACACATTGCCACCATCAAGCATCAGCCGACAGCTCCCACCGACAAATGAAGCAGCTTCAACTGCCGACAAATCGCCGGGAGTGAAATGACCTACGGTGCTTTTGATGAAAATAGAAGGAACTCCCTTCCCTTCTCGGCGGATGAGGAAAAAAAGGATGATCTACCGTTAACGAGTGACGCAAGTCTCATGATCACTTTCCCTTTAATCACCAAATGGACCCCAAGTAAAATACTCCCCCAAAGTCATAATACCTTAATACAAGGACACCGTAGTAACATTCTGTCAAACCAGAAAAACCAGTGGGGGGACGGTCTTGCAGGTTCCAATTCCGTTTGCATACATCGGATTCGCGGTGCATGTAGGGCCTGTTTAGCCATGTGATCCACTAAATGCTGCAGGGTTAAGAGGAAGCAAGTATCGGATCTATCGGCGAAGCTATTGATTATCGTCAATCAGTAGTAGTACTCCTGCGACTGCATCGATGGCTTGACATCAAGTCCGTAACGTCCGATCAAGATCAAGAGAATTTGACTTGGCGATCATTGCATATGGATTTGCGGTTCAGAAGTCGTTGGTTAACAGTGTGTCCTACTAGTTGGAATTAGAAGCCGCATGGAAGTCAAGAGATAAGCAGGACAAACAAATCAAGATCTGAGTCTAAATCAGCGTTTCAGTCTTGCCATTTTATAGTCCAGATCAGGTTAGATCTAGGGAGGACATTTAAAATGAAGGGCGGTGTACTGGTGCTCAGTTTTTGAACCTTATATACGATATACGGAGTACGATACGACTGCGTAGAATTGCCACGAATGGATGAAAAATCTTTGTTTTCTCTATGTTGTACCTGTTTTGGCGTAGATGATGCAGCTAGGGATGCCCAAAATGAAATGAAGTCCATGTTACCCATATTATGAGCCATGTTGCTAGTATCTAGCTTCAAATACTCCCTCCAATTCTTCATCCTGAAATATTGCAATGAATTTAAACATAGTGTACGTCTAGATGCATAGTAAAAGCTACGAAGTATGTATCTATAAAAAGGCAAAAACGATTTGTATTTTGGATAGAGTGAGTATGTCCTACGACCTCTGAGATCTTGTATTACAGAACAAAGGGAGCAGTTAAGTTCTCGATATGAAGACTAATTTAGTTCATTCATATTTTTTTTTTGAGAAAAAGAGGACTTCTTTATTAGCTATAACATGTACGTGGAAAAGGGTTTTGATTCATAATCTAAGTGCCACTTGGTTGAATAATGGTTTAAGACTTGATGTCGCTTTGTGAGCACTATTTTTTTCCATTTTGTAATGACTATATTTTTTGTGTTGATTAGATATTAGAACTTTATTTTTAATAAAAGTTCCGTTAGCTAAAGACTATTGATTAATTATGTGGCCAATCATTCTGTTTGCGCACTCAAAGCTCCAGATTCCAGCACAGCACCACAACTACAAGCCATGCGTTTAACAAATCGCCTCGGTTATCTGGCTCACGTGCGAGAATGCTTCCAATGCGGTGAAAGACGAACTGATCGAAGAAGGCATCAACCCCCTGCCCCTAGCCAAGTCAAACGTGGGGAGGGTAGTAAAAGAGACCAGAGTTTCTACAACCGGACGGAATCCGTTGTTCATGAAATCGTGTTAGTATCTGCCATTTGGTCCGGCTGTTGGCTATCAACGATCAATTCGTACCTTTGCCGTGCTACTACTATACGAGCACAATTTCAAGGCTCGTCGAAGCACATCGAACAAAAAAGACAAAAAAAAAGGCAACGCAAGTCAGCGCTCGAAGTCGCGAACGCGAGCGCGCATGTACATGTACCAGGTAGGCTTCGTGCCCTTGACGAGGTGGCGTGGCGTGCCGCTGAGAAATACGGCGGCGAAGCACGGCCTGGGCGGGCCCACTGGTCATCGTGTCCGCGCCCACCTAAAACACGGGCCAAACCACGCGCAGGTCGCCGTCGTCCCAAGTCCCATCCTCGCTAGCAGCCATCTGACAGAAATGCGATCGCCGCCGTTGGTAACAAAAAAAACTCCCAACTCCAGCACAGAGCCGCCGGAGGTAACAGCATGTGGCCCGCACGTCATCCTCCCGCTCGACGCTTGTGCATAAGCAGTTGGGCGCCCGTTGTTTAATCTTCGGGTAGGTGGCGTGGGGCGAGCTCGGGACAGCAAATCGTTTGCTGAAAAAATACAAAAAGAGAGAGGAGACGAAAGTTCGATGATTAATTGGCGCGGAAGCCAGTACCAAACTACGTCAACCGCATGAACCTGCCGCTAGACTGCTTGAAGGGAGAGGGAGGAGAACCGGTATAAGAGGCGGCGTTGTTTGTTGGCAGCCGCGTCTTGAGACCCAGCCGACGCCTTTTCCTCTCTCTTTCTCCCTGGCTGCTGCTTCGTTCTTCCTCGTTGCAGCTCCAGCCGAGCCGTCCTCGCCGCCGTCGACGAAACTCCTCTCCTGTCTCGGAAGGCCACCGTCGCGTCAAGGATTCAAGGTGCGTACCCCATGCTTTGCAGAGTTGCACTGGTGTGCTAATTCTCTGTTTCTCTCTCGTCCGCATCATTCAGTGCTTCTATTCGCCGGTTTGGAGATAGATCAGATCACCATGTCTTGTCGTGGCTTTACTTTGCCGGTGCGGTGAGGGTTAGTGGTAGTCGGTTGGTCATTGGGTCGGTAGGGAGAGACGCCTAGAGATTTCCTGACGCCACGGACAGGCAGCCCCGCAGACAAGATCATCCAGGCCATGAGCAATCGCCACACTGTTGATTCCTTCCGTTTCCTCCCCAAATTGCCTCTTTTGCTCTGTTCCCTTCTCTTTCCTACCACTGTGGATCCAGCCTGTACCCGTTTCGTCCCAGAAAAGATATTGCCAGATGATGCTAGATGTACAGAGAAAAAAATAATTTAAAAAAGGATCATCTGCTCTGCTGGCTGGACATCTATAATTGTCGTTTGGTTGGTTTTTTGGTGGGAGGCAGCCGCTAGCATTACGAGCAGAGAGACAAATGCCTTTCTTTCCAGCGGCATATACTCGCCCACGGATAGAGCTAGATGGATCACGCATTTAGGCTTTAGAATTAGGCTTTTGGTGCGAGGCGCCCCACAACCCCATTCCACTTCTGCTGACACCTCCGATCAGTCAGCCGGTCCGCTCCAGGTAAATTTCCCGTCTTCCTCGTCACCTACCCGGGGGCCGGAGCCGGGCGGCCAAAACGTCAGGTCAGGCCGTCCTTATCCGCGTGCCTTCGAATCAGGGGCTGCCGCGTTGGCTATATATTCACAAACCACCGCCTGCAGCTTCCGCGGGTTCCATTCCATGCCGCTGCCACCTGGGTGGGCTCTGTGCTGGGGCACATCACACATGGCGTCCGCGTAGGCAGAGCAGAGGGGATCAGGGGAAGGGGGAGGGGGACAGGAGGGTTGTCTCGGAGCTCATCCGCGAACTATACGCTCCGTGACCGCAGCGTCTGGATCGGATCGGGGTCGGAGGATCTCATCTCACTGTGTGTCCTGCTGCTTTGCCGCATTTTTCGCAGGGTGGGGAGCTGAGGAGCTGAGGAGTTGGGAGGAGGACTGCCGCCGCAGCCATGAAGGCGCTCATTCTCGTCGGAGGCTTCGGCACCCGCCTGCGCCCGCTCACGCTCAGCGTGCCCAAGCCGCTCGTCGATTTCGGCAACAAGCCCATGATCCTGCACCAGGTCAGCACCAATGCGCCGTCTCTCAGATTAATTTCAGTTCTTTAAGTCATTAATCAGGAAAATGGTGCCAAGAGAAGTCGTTTGTAGCAAATGGCTATGATTGACCGGTCTGAGTTGTTACAATCAAGCCGTAGATATAGTTTATTATTGCCTCCGTATCGTGCATTGATTAGGTGGATCCATGTGAGGAAATTCCTCGCGGAAAGAGTCGTCCACCGGCACTACTGTTCTTAGTCACAAATAATTGCAGAAGAAAACAAGGATGGCTTTGATATGATTAGAACCTTTGAATGAAGTAACCAAAAGGAACAAGCAAATCACTTTCAGGCCGCCTCCTGTTGTTGAATTGATACAGTATCTGGTTCTTCTGGCAACTCTTGAACTGAACTTACTGGATGCTTTGCTACCCAGATCGAGGCTCTGAAGGAAGTTGGAGTTACAGAGGTCGTCCTGGCCATCAATTACCAGCCTGAGGTAACCATCCTGTCTGGGTCACGGTGTCGCGCACATGAGCCTTTCGTGCATTTGTCAGACCGGACGCCCGGATCTCACTGGCGTTGCTTTTGGCAAAATCGCAGGTGATGCTCAACTTTCTCAAGGACTTCGAGAGCAAGCTTGGCATCAAGATCACCTGCTCCCAGGAGACGGAGCCCCTGGGGACTGCTGGCCCTCTAGCCCTTGCCCGCGACAAGCTCGTCGACGGCTCCGGCGACCCTTTCTTCGTGCTCAACAGCGACGTGATCAGCGAGTACCCGTTCGCGGAGCTCATCCAGTTCCACAAGGCCCACGGCGGCGAGGCCACGATCATGGTCACCAAGGTCGACGAGCCGTCCAAGTACGGCGTGGTGGTCATGGAGGAGTCCACCGGCAAGGTGGAGCGCTTCGTGGAGAAGCCCAAGGTGTTCGTGGGCAACAAGATCAACGCCGGCATCTACCTGCTCAACCCGTCGGTCCTCGACCGCATCGAGCTGAAGCCCACGTCCATCGAGAAGGAGGTGTTCCCCCGCATCGCGGCGGACGCCGGGCTCTTCGCCATGGTGCTGCCGGGTTTCTGGATGGACATCGGGCAGCCGCGCGACTACATCACCGGCCTGCGCCTCTACCTGGGCTCCCTGCGGAAGAAGGCGCCGGGGAGGCTCGCGTCGGGCGCGCACGTCCTGGGCAACGTGCTGGTGCACGAGACGGCGGTGATCGGGGAAGGGTGCCTGATCGGGCCCGACGTGGCCATCGGGCCCGGGTGCGTGGTGGAGGCCGGGGTGCGGCTGTCCCGGTGCACGGTGATGCGGGGCGCCCGCGTGAAGCAGCACGCCTGCGTCTCCAGCAGCATCATCGGCTGGCACTCCACCGTCGGCAAGTGGGCGCGCGTGGAGAACATGACCATCCTCGGCGAGGACGTGCACGTATGCGACGAGATCTACAGCAACGGCGGCGTCGTGCTCCCGCACAAGGAGATCAAGTCCAGCATCCTCAAGCCCGAGATCGTCATGTGACGGTGCTGCCACCCGTGTACGACGGTGCCAAAGCGCGCCAGGATTATTCCGTGCGTCCCGTGTGGTTCGTATGTTTTTTGTTTGATTTGTTGCTCGGTTGTCTGCAAGTGTAACCAGTTGTTCGGACTCCCAATTACTATATGGTTAGCTGAGTCTAAATTTCTCTCCGCGCTTGTAGATACAGGTATCAGATATGATGAATGGAAAGAACAAAAGTTTTTCTTCGTGTCATAAGTTGAGCATCCGCATCTCCCATGCTATACTTCCCTCTTGCAGACATCATTCTATTTCAATTTTATTCACAAACTTAGCTGTTTACAAATATTTACATCCTTCATGGGACAAGTTCTGCAGCAATGCGCGCTAGACATGTATCACATCGCATGAAAAGCGTATGAGACTCACTGAATCAGTCGAATTCGTCAGAAAGGAGTATAGAGTTGGTACCTTCTGCTCATCCAGTGATTGCTCGCTCTCTCCAACTTTTTCTACATGAGTTGCTAACGCAAACTGCTAGTCCATGTCAGTATCTCTAGTTCTTCTGGTTATTTCAATGTGAGTAGGCCTGTCTAGGTGGTTAAGCAGTCCTGTCATGCGGTCCGTGCACCTGCCACGTTTTTGCAGAATCATTTTGGTGACACTGATGGCGCAGCTTCTAATCCTGGACTGGTGATGCTGCAGCCTGCACATAGACTATGCTTGTTGCAAGCTGTACCTGTATGCCAGCGACCAATCTTCAAACTAAACATCAATTGTTTCTACCAGAACTACAAGTGGGAGGAGAATTTTGCTTCAAGCACAAACCTTAACCTAGAAAATTTCAACTTGACAATGGTTAGGATCGCCTCAGTCGCCTGTACTTTTGGTTTCTTCAAGGACTCTGGATCTCTCTAGACGAGTAAGTGAGTAACCTTCTGTTTTGCAGACGTGGACAAGACTTCCTCGGCCAGTGGTTTTGCCTAACAAGCAAGAACTGTGTCAATAATGGTCGCCAAAAAGAGAAGAAGAACTGTGTACAATAACCTCCACTTGCGCACTAAGCAAGTGCGCTCCGCCTGATAAAGATTCTATTCATGTCTGAAACGGCAGGCGCGTTTGATCCCTGGTCAAGCGAGGAACTGAGGAAGCATCTCATCCCCTGTTCTGATTCAGAAATCAGGTTGCGAGACTGCTAGATTCCACCCAACTACGATGAACAATTGAACATTAATCTGTGCTTTCCTTTTTTTTGCGACAAAACATTAATCTGTGCCTGGGAAGCAAGATCAGTAGAAGAAAAGGGTGGGGCGTCTCATTCTCATCAACAAGGCATCCATCTCCTGTCGTCCTTTCATCCCGGGCCCTCAAATGTTCACGGAAAAGCCCACTAGATGATTAAGGGCCGGCCGACCCACTTGGCGGACGAACCGACTTCCTCTCGGCCCAATTTTCCCAGTGTGTGGGGTGGATTCGTCGGAGATTCCCGCGGGGCCCGTGTGCGTTCGGGGGCTGGGAGACGGGGACAGCCAACGGTGTCGGCACCTGCTTGCTTCCCAACGCCGTCCGCACCTTGCTGCCCTGTCGTCCTCCCTCTTCCCTTCGCCTCCCAACTGTTTCCTCAACCTATTGCCCCGCCAAAGGCGCCAGCCACGCAGGTGAGTTCCTCTTCTTCGCTCTTGATCCGTCTCCGTTCGCCCCGCCCCGTCTCGATTTGTGGGAGTATTTCGTTGGGGCCTATGAAGGTGGAACGGCATAGGGCAATCCAACCTGTACGGAATGGATTAGTTCGAGTACGGTGCTTGGGGTTGGGGAACGGGATGGTTTGGGATTTTTGGTTGATTAGTTGTCTGGGATGGCCCTAAGTGGTTTCGTTCAAGAGCCAATTAGGGCAGCCAAGCCCACGATTAGGGACCGAGAGCTCAGATCGATGTCCCGCTCAGGCTGTTCCTGGACAGATCTCTCGTGCCCCCCTCGCGCGCGAGTCACGCTTGCATTTCCGGAGTGTCGAATTAGATGCTCTTGGACCTCTTCACTTTTGATCCACAGTTAGTGAACCGATTCCATGAATGCTGACAGGGATCGGCCTTCGGGTGGGGGGAGTGTCCGGGCAAAGATGCTTGGCAAGATGCCGGCATTGTGTTATCCTTATCAGCAGTTATTATGCTATTCTTATGCGATATAATCGTACTAGTATCGGTGTTTCTTGGGCATTCCGGCAGCAGCTAGGTGCTGGGTGGTTCTGGTGTCCATGGCGGGGAAGCAGCAGCATGTTGCGATATTCACCACGGCGAGCCTGCCATGGATGACTGGTACTGCCGTCAACCCCCTGTTTCGGGCTGCATACCTCGCCAAGGCCGGAGACTGGGAGGTCACACTGGTCGTGCCGTGGCTGTCCAAGAGGGATCAAATTCTTGTTTATCCTAGCAAGATGAAGTTCAGTTCGCCGGCGGAGCAGGAAGCCTATGTGCGGCGGTGGCTTGAGGAGCGGATCGGGGTCTTACCTAGGTTCTACATAAAGTTCTATCCTGGAAAGGTAAAAATTGAACAAATCTTTAAGATACAATTTGAATTCTCATGTTAATATGTGAAGTTGTGTCCATATGGATATGTTAATTGTAAGAATGGTTTACTGCTTCCTGCAAACCAAGAACACACTGTTTTTTATTCCTTTCTTTTATTTCTGGGGATTCCGCTTACCTCCGCTAACACAGAAAATGAAAGAAACATTATGCTCAGTCCCAGTGAATTGCATAGTATGAAACTATGAGGTAGTTTGTTTCTGAATAGTTTATTGATTATGTACATTAAATACTTGAATGGCTACAAAACTTGTGGTAATGGGCGCAGAGTAGAATACTAGTAGAATTTGAAAGGTGCAAAACATATCTTTACCCCGTTGAATTAGCCAATTAGGGCACTGACTTGTTCATATGAAGAGAGGAGGGAACTAAAATCACTAATGTAAGAGTTGTTTATGTAGGAGAGCATCAAATTTAGCTGTGCAGTTAATGTTCTTTATCTTGAGATAATATGGATGTATGATAAACTATCTTGTGGTGTCCTTATGTAGTTTTCAACTGAGAAAAGGAGCATTCTACCTGTTGGGGACATCAGTCAGACCATATCTGATGACAAAGCAGATATTGCAGTGCTAGAAGAGCCAGAACACCTTACATGGTACCATCATGGACGGAGGTGGAAAACCAAGTTCCGAAAAGTCATAGGTGTTGTTCATACGAACTATTTGGAATATGTGAAAAGAGAGAAAAATGGATATATCAGTGCATTTATCCTAAAACACATCAATTCTTGGGTTACGGACATCTATTGCCACAAGGTTAGTACTTTTTCAGGCTCTTCTGCAGTGATTAACAACAAGCTGGTTCTCTTAACATCAATTATTGATGATGTTGTATACTGTAGCCCAATGGTAAAATATATAGGCAATGTGAATCCACAATTCTAACCCAAAGGCAACATTTCATGGTGCGGTAATCCTAGATTGACACACCTATACCCTTAACACCTTCCTTAAACGTAAGCTTCTGCAGAAGTCTTGAGTTTGGAAAGGAGTAACTATGATCAGCTGGCAACTGAAGTTTGACTTCTGGGGCTGTCTTCTGTTGTTTCGCAACTCCCCATGAAATATGTCAAGATCAAGCTGATGTAAAGACTAAAGAGAACGCCAGATAGCCACTATAAATGCAATGTGTAGATGGCATGCCAGGAATATGTGGAGTCAGTTGCTCTATAATATGGTACACGATGGGCTAAGTATAATCGATTACCTAAAGCATAGCTGATAACTTCTTGCGAAAGACAAACATAGCGCTAATCTTAAACAATCACACTTTAGAGTCTATATATATAACCTACCGCTTCTTGTTCCACTTTGTACTCTTCATGATCAGAGGCAGCATATTCTAAACCTGAATAGTATTATTCAAACTCACTGGATTCCTCAAATTTGTTTATTCTTAACCTGAATAGAATTCTTATACTGCAGAACACAACTCGATTCAATAAAAAAATACGGTATGCATCAATGGACTTGCCATTTTCGCATAGCGATCAGTTAAAACTCTTCCATCATTCTAGTAGGTGTGCTGCTCATATTTTTATATTCTTATTTGAGGGCAGTAGCGTCCCCCCCTCCCTCTCTTAGAGGTCAGTATCTGCGTTGTTTACTGCACAACACAAACAATAATGGCACCATTTGTTATTATGATGTATTTTATATATTTTCCAGAACAGTAATCAATCCATATCTGTAAGGTTGGTTCGATATCCATTCAGATTTTTATATAATAATGGGCTCCAAGTTATATGAAACATTTTTTTTTTGCTTTGTTATCTGCACCTTTTCTGACTCTTTCTTATAACCCTCCCTATGGAGGTTATAAGATTGTCTGCAGCAACACAGGACGTCCCTAGGTCTGTGATTTGTAATGTCCATGGAGTTAACCCCAAATTTATTGAAATTGGCAAATCGAAACATCAGCAGCTATGCATAAGAGAGCGGGCATTCTTCAAGGGAGCATATTATATCGGAAAGATGGTATGGAGTAAAGGTTACACAGAGCTTCTTCATCTGCTTCATAAGCACCAAATGGAATTATCTGGCCTTAAAATGGAGTTGTATGGCAGTGGGGAAGATTCTGATGAAGTAAAAGCGTCAGCTGAGCGTCTGAGCTTAGATATCAGAGTCTATCCAGGCCGCGACCATGGAGATTCAATATTTCACGAGTGAGTATTTAATATTTTAATAGATAAGCAATATCTTTTTCTTGCACCTCCTTAGCGGCTGCTATATGGTTTTATGTTGAGGTAAAATTTATGTTAAATTATTTATGCCATCAGTTTTTATTCTTGACCTAACTGAATTGTACTGTCTGTTGTTTGCATCAGCTACAAGGTTTTCATAAACCCAAGCACAACAGATGTAGTATGCACAACAACTGCAGAAGCTTTGGCGATGGGGAAGATTGTCATCTGTGCAAATCATCCTTCAAATGAGTTTTTCAAAAGGTTTCCTAATTGTCACATGTATAATACTGAGAAAGAGTTTGTCAGGCTAACAATGAAAGCATTGGGACAAGAGCCAATCCCACTATCAGATGAACTGAGGCATGAACTTTCCTGGGAGGCAGCGACAGAAAGATTTGTTAGGGTTGCTGATATTGCACCAACCATGTCTGTTGGGCAACAAGCACCCTCTTCACAGCCTTTCATGCGCATCTCCCCAGAGGAACTGCAGAAGAACATGGAAGAGGCATCAGCATTTTTCCATAACACGATCTCTGGGATTGAAGCTGCCCGATGTGTGTTTGGTGCAATACCAAATACCCTTCAGCCGGATGAACAGCAATGCAAGGAACTTGGGTGGAATTTGCAGGGATAACATTATCTTCTCTTGCCATGCTGTTTTCATGGACTATATCACAACTAACCAGTCCAGTTGGTGACTCAGTACCTAAGCAACACAAAGAATCTGTCACTCGAAAAGAATCTCAGTTTGATCAAGCAGGTTCTTATTGCGTTTTTCTGGTGTGGCGGTATTCAATTTTTCTTGGCAAATCAGAGGCGTTCTGGAGTTCCTGTAAATCTGTAATGCATATCTTACCATTGTAAATCTAAAGCAGGTGAAATGCAATCCTTGTCATTTGTTGGCATCCTGTTATTTCCCGAGATTGGCATATGCGTCAACATTGTGGGAGATGAGTTGTTTTCGCGGCCACTTGATGAAAAACTTACCATTTTTATTTCTTAATGAAAAAACGTGCTACCGCATGTTCTAAAAAAAAGAACTTACCATTTTTCTTATGGGCGCGTGGCATATGAGTATGTGACTATGAGATGGCGTTCAACAGCGAGCGATAACATTAGGCGTCGCGTTCCTTCACTTCAGCACATCATCATGATATCATATAAGAGCAGCACATCATCATCATATCCATATGTACTTGATCCCGGACGATCGACACATCATGATATCATCCTGTCGACCATTATCACGCACTTATAACTTTACTAGATCAATAAGAAAAACACTTCTCTCTATGGTGGAGCTTTTGACTTAATACGTGTGCGGTCACTATAAAGACTTCGAAACACATTCGTATCGTACATAAATCTTTCTGTATCACACCAGGCAGTCCATCGGTATTACACCAACGAACCACATGATTTGAAGGACCCAACGAAAGAGCATGTTTTCTCTATTCACATCATCGAAAATATTACGATGCAACACTATATATTGCTTTTGTGGCCAAAATAAACGGATATATCACATCCCACAAAGGAGAATCTTGCGAAAGACGTCGGAATCTTATAAGAGCAGCGGATAGGGATGACCATAGGGCCGGGCCCCGCCGCGGGTGAACACGACCTGGCCCGGTTTCCTTCTCTCGTCTCTCGCCTTCTCTTCCCAGCAACGACACGGTTGCTTCTCCCTGCGGCGGCATCTCTCTTGCACGGCGGCGCCGCCCCCGCGAGAGCCGTGACGGCACGCTAGGCGACTGACTTGACACGGGAGCGATGGGGGACGGCGCTAGCGGCCGTGGCGGGGGCGGGCGGCGGGTGGGGGAGTACGAGCTGCTGCGGCCGATCGGGTCGGGGGCGTACTCGCAGGTGTGGCTGGGACGGCACCTGGCGCGGGGCACGGAGGTGGCAGTGAAGGAGATAGCCATGGAGCGGCTCAGCAGCAAGCTCCGCGAGAGCCTCCTCTCCGAGGTCGACATCCTCCGCCGCATCCGACACCCCAACGTCATCGCACTGCACGACTCCATCAAGGTACCCAACCCGCGGCTCATCGCCCCCATTTTATGTCGCTCATGATCTCCCGTGCTATTGTTGTGGATCTGTGAGGTTTTGGTGCTGACGGGGTCTAATAATAAGCATACGATGTATGAAATTGGGGAGTTCCTTTGCTGAATTCTAGTTTACTGTGAGCAATTTAGGTCGGTAGAGACTCGAAGCAAAGGATAACCTGTCTAACTTATGTCCTCTTGGATGGAAATAGTTCGCAAAGGATAGTACTGGATGTTTGCTCATCAGTTGCTGCCTTGTTGGTAACGGGGAGTTCAGTCTTGATGCATGATTTCGTGAAATCCTACATGAGCAAACTTGGTTAACTTATGTTGATTGATGTTTTCTGTAAGTTAGGATTTTAGGGAACATTGGACAACAACAGCGGTAATGCTTTGAGTTCTTGATGTTGTGGGTGGATAAATACCAGTTTAATCGTGAACTCAAGGCTCAAATTTGTCTCTGCTATTAATGTTGTTGTCTGCTTGTTATTCAGCAAATAAAAGAAGTTCAACAGTCAGTTTCTAATTAGTAATTACCATAAATAACTGTTGTGTATGGTTAGGATCATGGGAGGATATATCTCATACTGGAGTAAGTTCCTCATGCACAGGGGCTGTAGAACAGTCAGTTTCTAATTAGTAAGTACCATAAATAAATAACTGTTGTGTATGATTAGGATCATGGGAGGATATATCTCATACTGGAGTATTGTCGAGGTGGTGACTTACATGCATACCTTCAACGGCATAAAAGAGTTTCCGAAACAGTTGCAAAGCATTTCATCCGTCAGTTAGGCAAGTGATTCATCAGTCCCCTTCCCCTCATCCTCTCTTGAGCCTTTTTCATAGCATCCCCTTTTTTTTCTGCAGCATCTGGTCTGCAAATGCTTCGTGACAATAACGTGGTTCATCGAGACCTAAAACCTCAGGTTTGTTACTTGATTTCTAGTTTTCAGTTCCTCAATTGCTGAATATTTCATGGTTAAGAGTTCAAGAATGTTTAGATATGTTTATTGGACTCTGAATTTTGTGGTTTTGCAAACAGAACATTCTTCTTGTTGAAAATAATGAAAATTCTCTGTTGAAGATTGCCGACTTTGGATTTGCAAAGTGAGTTATTCATATTCCATTTCTTTCACACTTTTAGATGGAATGTTAGTAGTTATTGTTGCAAATGTCCTGAATTTTCGAGTTTATGTACAACTGAGTTGCACATATGCTCGATTTTGTGACTTTATAATGGATTTGGATGCGATGGATATATCATTAGTACTACTGACTTATTATGTAAATGGCCTTCCACCTTTTCCAATCCCCCTTCATAGTGGAGTGGAACTGATCTCAGTTTGTTTTCTATTTTCATTTGAAATTGTTTCTGGGTCTGATTAGTTCTCTTTTAAGCCAATAAAATGGACGATTATATTATTAGGAAAGCAAGACACCAGTGGTGACGGAATTTACAGAAAAAAATAAAATAAAAACCATGCCCGGAGGCAGGAACGCATAGGCTGAAGGATCAATTGTCACCTTGGAAACAAAGGAATTAGGAAGCATTCTTCCTCTCATCTCTAAACTTCATTAGATCCTTTGCGCTTGTGTTGCCTCAGAATATGGCTTCTTTCATGCAAAGGAGCAGCCTGTGTCCCGTGAATTCCTTCCCTTGGAAAATTATTTGGTTCCATTCCTTCCACCATTACCACAGTACTAAGATGATCAGCGTTTTCACACCCTTCTTTATACGGGCCGGTTAGCGAATTTGCTCCATCCACCAATTGTTTATTGTATCTGTAGTGTTTCGTGCATTGGGGTGTACTTAAAAAAGGTGTTGCTATCCTGAGATATTCTCCCAGATGTTTCTCACAGCCGGGCACTCCAAGGATGGATGCCCTGAGGTCTCAAGATTTTGGTAGCACATGAGGCAAAAGTACTGTTTCTGACAATGATGAAGCTGTTGCTGTTGTGCTGTCCAAACATGGTATTGCAGAAGTAATCATGCAAATTGCTTGCATTTTGTCAGTGCCCGTGCTCTCCAGAATAGCTTTTAGTATCCCTTTGTAGGTAATTCTTCAAAATACGCCTGATAAGCAGATTGTGCCGTTTATTCTCTGTGCACAGTTAGGGTCCATTTGATGGTGTCTTCCTGTTAGCTTTTAGCTGAATTTTGTTGACCTTATAGCAAAGAGGAACAAATTCAGCAACCAGATGTGCAGTTAGATTCTCCGGAGGTCACAAATCCTGTAGTTATCGTGCAATGCATTCGCAACTATGCTGTTCCTCCTCTTCGTGTGGCTGTATAGGGCTGGTGCAATATGACCTAGTGCTTCTCCGTTGAGTCTTGATAGTTCCAAAAGGGCACTCTCTTTCCATTGCCAATTGAAACAATATTGCACAAGTAAAACAAGGCCATATCTCCATTATCATAAGGCGTTGGTGTTCCGATCCAATGGATTTCATGTCCACTCAAACCATCCCTACGAGCGTACAGTTCTTTTTCTTTGACTGCAAAGTGTCAACAATCGGGTTAGCCATTCCCTATGAGTGCATATCCTCTGATCTTAGTGTGGTAGAAGTTACACCAGGGCATGAAAAAATTCGCTTAACAACACTGCAATAAGATATTGCAACATTTCTAAAGGGTGTATCTGCAATTAATCTTCAAGATATTTGAAGTAGCATCTGCCACATGCAGCATTTGAAACTGGCATATATGACATTTTGAAAGGACATTAACAACATTTCTGAATTATCATGGCACAATCTGGATTGTATACTACAAACATTGATGCAGCACTATATCTCCTGTAGGATCTTTCAGGGCTACTGCCAAGTAGCGATTTTTCTGCAGTCCTCCAACATAGAACCATAATAAGTAAACAAATCTAAACACTTCTGCAACATATTTATACACTTACTAATATGTATTACAACATATTTATACACTTACTAATATGTATTATAACACATAACTTTTAGTGGTTCACATTTCAGCTTTGATTGTTGCTTTTGCTGCAAGTATAAAATTATAAATCAGAACATCATTCATGATGTTGCAAAATTATATTATCTGCATGAAAAGCTCTGTGCACCAATACACCTTAACTTTATAATACCAATACACCCTATTAATTAATTGATAAAAAAATATCTTGACTTAGCTTGCAACATTCAGGTCTGCTTTACTGTTCAGGTATTCAACTCTCACGTGTACCTTCATTCAAATTTACATAAAGTTTGTAAACAAAAAGAATATGTGGGAAAACCAAGTACAACTGTACAAGACATAGTTCAAGGCAAGTGCTGTGGATAGCAGTAGATAGATAAGGATTGCACAATCATCTTTGTCTTTGACTGGGCATGTTAGCAACATCCACATGGCTTTCTATCCATACCGCTTGATTTTTGTTGGACCAAGTTGGCTTTAAATGATGGATGACTGGATGAGCCGTACAACAGTTTGATAATATCATACATATGATAGTTTGCTTTCCCCCTTCCTTTGAGCAGGTTCTTGCAACCATTTGCCCTTGCCGAAACACTTTGTGGTTCACCACTATACATGGCTCCAGAAGTCATGCAAGCTCAGAAGTATGATGCAAAGGTCTGAGCTTTTTTCTGTTTCATATGAGGTTATCATCTATTATTACCTGTGCTTGACACATTGTTTAATGGTCATTTTCTGACAGAACAGGCAGATCTGTGGAGTGTTGGTGTCATTCTATATCAACTTGTTACTGGAATTCCACCTTTTAATGGGGATAATCAGATTCAGGTTTCTCTCCTGTTTTTCAGATAATTTCAGTACGTCTGATCTAGATTTGACTACAAGTGCTAATGGAAAAAAAATGTTATTTGCTCCACAGCTTCTTAAAAATATACTCAGGTCACGTGAAATACGATTCCCATCTGATTGCGAGTTGAGCAATGGCTGCATTGACTTGTGCAGAAAGTTGCTGCGGCTCAATTCAGGTACCAATCCCTGACTTGTAGTTACATGGAGAGACTTGATACTGTCGTTGTTGGTGCAAAGAAGTTTGCTTCACATCATTATTACTTATGTCATTACTTAAAATGGGGAAGTTTTAGAAGTATCATCGTATTACATTTGCTTGCTTTTCTGACACAGCAAATATTTCTTTTAAAAATGAATTATATTAACAATAGTAGTTCTAATGGCGTTTATGTCAGCTGTCCTTTTTTTTCTTGCTATGATTCGCCTTTTTCATCAGTATACACCTTAACATTAGGGTTATTTTATCAAGGGATCCTGTGTTTTTTAGGAATTGCAAGTGGATGGTTTCATTTTTTGGATTGCATTTGAGCTTAGCGTTAGACGCTTATTATGTACAGCCGCAGCATACTCATATTGTATTTTTAAGAGAGAGACTGAAATGTCATGATATGTTATTGCTGTTATCTTACGCAGTTATGGGTTAACATTAACAATGCTGTGCTAATCTGTGTAATTGGTCCAGTGGAGCGACTTACAGTTGAAGAATTTGTGCACCACCCATTCCTTTCTGAACATGCTCTAGAGAGGAACTTGAGGTATTGTTTTGTCTGCACTACATTTGCTCCTCCTACATCATCTTAGGATGCGTTTAATATTCTGTATTGCACTTACAGCCACACACCATCTAACATAAGAGGAGATGGCTTTCCAATCAATAGTTACAGTCCAACGAGGCCTTCAAGCCAAAGTTCTCAAGAAGACTGTATGCCTTTCCCTTTGGATGATGAGTCAAGTGGACAGGATGAGAGCCCAGTTCCTGACAGTAAGAGTCCGATGAAATCTTATGGGTTTCCCATGGGTAAAAGATTGGATAAAACTTCAGGCCAGAGTCCATCGAAACAAGCTGGTCTGTTCTCCAGATATGTCTTGGGTAATAATTATGCACCTAGTAGCCAACACCACGAGCGTGCTGGTAAAAAGAAGGAAAGCAATATTGATGAAATACAAGGACGTAAAGGTGGTTATCCAGAAGGTATGAAGTCGACAGTGACTATCATGCACATGTTCGTTGTGATTACGAATAATTCTTACTGAATTTATTATTTCTTTACTTTGTAAATGTAGATTCCCCTATCATTGATTCATTAGAGTTTGTAGATCAGGAATATGTCTTTGTGTCTGGACCACACCCAGAGGGATCATCTTCTTCAACAAGTGCCTCTCGACAGCTTAACTTGCCAGCAAAATATGATAATACGTCTGTTTCGCCACCTAAGTTGAGTGCACCAATGCCGATAAATGGTTTGCCGATTAATAGGCAACATTCTGCTGGAACTGGTAGCTTGGATAGCCACTGTTCTCCAGCATCTGGCACTTCACAGGGATCCGCTGATATGAGTGATGCCATGGATCAGCCCCCATCTGATTATCTGGCGAGGATTAGATTGTTGGAGCAGTATGCATCAGCCATAGCAGGGTTGGTCAAAGATGAGGTAAAATTTGTCTCCTTGATGACGTCCGGTTTCTTTTCCTTTCTGATTTCCTTGTATTGTATTTTACTTCCATTCAGCCTTTGGAGATGGTTATAATTCATTGAAATAATTTCATCGATATCGCCAACCTGATGTGCACTTTTCATCTATGCCATCAGCTTTGTCAAAGACACAATCTGTACATGGACACACCATTGACTAACATGGTGGTATAGATGAAAAGTGCATCTTAAGTGATATGGATGCAAATTCCCCTACCGTTATTTAAATGATGCCCTGAAGTTTTGCATGTAGCAAACAAAGTTTTGATTTACATTGATCTGTCTTTAGTTCATGACCCAACTTTTCTACAATATCTTCAGGCTGCAATTAGCCATTAAAACAATTTCTCAGTAGCAATTGAGAAACTACTAACTTGCTTTTGTTTTGCTGATTAACTACCTAATTGAAGATCAAAGTTGGCAGACACTTGGAGGCGTTCTCTATTCAGCTAATTGTTCTTGCAACCTGGAAGCAAGCAATTCATTTATGCAATGACTTTGTAGCTTCAGCTGCAAGAGAATCTCCTTCCCAAGATATCCTTGTAAAGGAGGTTAATGCTGATGTTTCCCATTTGCTTGCAAACTCTCAGCTGGCTGATGATGCCTGCATGCAGATAGAGAGACATTTTCTCACTGAAGTTGAATATGCTGAAGAACTAGCCAGCACTGTGGGACAGATAGCTGGTATGTTAAACATACCGTTAATAGTTCCTTTTTGGCAAATCCTTTTGGATGCTGATTGTGTTCTTATGCATGCAGATGGTACAGAGATGCCAGATGCGATTGAAATAATATTTCAGTCTGCCTTACATATAGGAAGGCGTGGTGGTGTAAGTAAAGCACAGCATATTTTATTCCACAACTAATGTGACATGTATACCTCTTGACCGTCCATTGCCTTTGACCCTTTGTTGTACTTCTCATCCCAATTTGCAGGTTGATGATATGTTTGGGAAAGCAGCAGATGCCATGATGGGGTATACGAGGGCAGTATCCATGCTGCGGTTTCTCCTGATCGAGGCGCCATCACTTGCTCTCAACCCCCCCTTAACCCTGACAAGATCTGATCGGCATCGGCTGCGCACATACATCGAAGCTCTCAACACCAGGCTCGGCCAGATGCAGAGCCAGAGGCACTAACTGCTGCCATGCACCCACAGGATCTTGTTCGGGTCAAGAGATGGTGGACTTGTACAATATTCTTTCATTTGTAAATATATTTGTTTGCCCAAACTAGGGCGTGTAAGATGTCAGGAAATGTGGAATTAGGCAGAGCAGCGAAAATCCAGTAACTCGCCCAGGCTACTTCTGTAATGTGAGGGATGTGCTCGCTGCGCCTGTACGTGGTAGGTTCATTCTGTGCCAATTCAGGCAGAAGCTGAAGACCAGTCATTTGTAAACAGATTGACTGCTACGTTGGAAGTTCTTTTTAATTATTTATCTATATTGAGCTTTTACACGACATTGATGGTGTCATATATTGATCTATTTACGCTTGCGGTGCCATTCCTTTTAATCTCTTGATTAGAAAAGATCAATATTTGTAACCTATCAATAACAATTAGTCTGCATATTTAGTGAAACGTGTACCAATAAACTGCATTTGAAAATTTCTGATGACGGACAACAGTACTTGGAGAGCCCTCCTCACTAAGAAAAAATGAATATATTTTCATATATAATGATGTTTGTAAAAGATTGTTACAATGTAATCATTTTAGTCTTTCTAATTTCAATTTTCACCGGAATATATTGCTATGCAGACACTTTAGTATTTCTACTTTTAAATTTCACTTTAATATTTTTTTATTTAAAAAACTTCGCAGCATATTACGGGTACCATCTAGTTTTTATTTATTTCACCTACCAATCTACCTCGAGAAACCTGTAAAACTAGGTGGTACTCCGCGCGTTGCTACGGGAATTTATACAAAATTTGAAGATGTAATTTGAAAGTAGAAACACTAAAATGATTGCATTGCAATATTTTTTTTAAACAACAATATAGAGGAAAACACATTCATTTTATTAAGAGAGAACTACTTAGAAATTTGTTGGTACTCGCAAAGACTAACACAATGCATAGCCGTAGAAAATCAGTAGAAGACATAAATTTATAATTCTAGTGGATGGTGATGTGGACAGCTCGCATGTTGAGAGAAGATCTAGTGAATGGTTTTTTTAGAAAGGTGACATGGACAGAAATCAGCCGTTTGCCGCGGTCACTCGGCTGGCTGGGCCGCGCTACTCACCCAGCGGCCCACCTGCGCCGGCTAGATTTGGGCCAACACGAGTTTTGTCGGTTGGCTCCCCTTCTTCCTCTTCCGGCAGTCCGGCTCCCATCTCGCCCCCGCCCGTAACCGAGGGGAACCAGGGAGCTCCGGCCGCCTCCGATCCGGAGCTCCCGATTCGATCGACCCGTCGGTCGTTCAACCGCAGCGGCAATGGAAGCCCACCACGCATCGCGGGGCCGCCGCACCGTATGCCTTCTCCTCTTCCTCTTATTTCGCCCGTTTCTGAGATAGGATGGTGCGCAGATCCGCGCCCTCGCTAATACCAGCTTCTGATATCCGAGGTCCCAATTATGTCGCGTGTGTGCGTGTTTATGGCAGCTGGAGGAGATCCGGCAGAAGAGAGCCGCCGAGAGGATGCAACACGCCCCACCGACCGCGGCGTCTCACGTCGACCTTTACGGTTGGTACATCCTTCTGTACATCGCTCATTCTATGACTATTCATTGTGATTTCTCCTAATTTGCTTTATTATTAAATACTAACTTTGTCCTGTATTTTTGTTTCCCATATGGCTGTATTGATGATGATGATCTCAGGGAACCAAAGAGCCGGAGCTGAGGTCAGTTTAGCATACTATGCCGCTCACGAGTGGAGTACTTATCATTGATAAATTGTATTTTCTATACGTAACTAGGCTTTTCGTTTGAATGCCAGCTTGTTGCTCGTGTTCAAGAACTTGAAAACGGGAACGTGGAATTGGAGAGGGAAAACAAAATGCTTTTGTCAAAGGTACTTTGTATGCAATCTGGTTTCATTGTGTAGGGGTTACTCCAGGATTGGCAGATTCTGATATTGATTTTCAATGCTAGATTGCTGAGAAGGAAGTTGAGAAGGATGCCCTTGTAAACCGTTTGAATGATCTCGTGAGACTCATAGAGTATATTGTTATTAGTGCTGGACTCCTAGTTTTTCTTGTAATTAACCTTTGTGACTTGATTTGCTATCTGCAGAAGCAGAATGTAGTGCCCTCTTTGAGAAAAACTTGGAATGATATTTCTTTGGAGAAAGATGCTGCGGTAGTTGCTAAGGTATTAATCATTTATTTCATTGTATTGCTACCATGCATTCTGATATTCTAATTATGCATGCTGAATTCCCATTATGTCTTTGGCCTGCTATGCTAAGTAGGAGGATGCTCTAGCTCAACTCAGGAGCATGAAGAAACGGCTGAAGGAAGCAGAAGAGGAGCAGTATAGGGTATTTATTAAGAGCTGTTCCTTATTACTTTATTAGCAGCACCATCACTTTGCTAATCTTGAAATGCACAGGCAGAAGAAGACTCAGCCTCCTTGAGAGCACAGTTGAATACCCTGCAGCAACAAGTAATGGGCAACTCTTATAGTGGATATCCAATGGGAACATCGAGTGAGGAATCTCTTGCCATGGAAAAGGAGATACAAGATTTACAGGCTCAGCTAGAGGTTGACTCATTCGTAATTTTTGCTTGAGTTTTATATTGTTCCACTCTTTTGCTAATCTCTAAAAATGACAACACAGCAAGAGTCACTGCTAAGACAACAGGAGCAACAAAAATTAGCTGAAGAGTCCCAGCTGAGGCAGCAAGAGCAAGAAAAACTAGCTGAAGAGCAATCCCGTATTGCTTCTCTGGAGGCTGAAAAGCAACAGTTGGAAGACCAAATCGCTGTGTTGGCAAACAAAGCTACAGGTATGGAGGATACATATCTTTATGATATTGTTGTCTTTTGTGATGTGAGGAAATACAACAGTTCATGTAATTCTAAGTAAACATGCAACTTCTCTACTTATTGGCACAGGTGTTCCATTCCATTTTTATCATTCTGCACTGTCTTTGATTACTTCAAACTTTCTATATTTTAGTGGTATTTGAGCTGCGTGCTAAGGTAGTTCTTATTTTGTGACATCCAAAAGTAAGCATGCTTGCTGAGCATTCTCTGGCTATGATGTTTGCATGAGTCTTTAATTAAATATTTTCCTTTCATGCAGAGGATGCTTCTGAGTTTACTGCGCGCAAGGCATTTTCAATGGTAAAGTATCTAACAAAAAGATTGTTAATTTTGTTGGAAAGCTTTTTGCATGTATGCTGCGTAGCCCCATGATCTAATGTAGACATAGCTAATATCATTTACTATGCCCATGTTCATCAACACCTCAAAGCTTGATACTTGGGATAATGCCTTTCAACAGGCAAGCTGGATGGTTGAGCACCCTCAGTCCTGATGGCTTTGCCATCACCCAAAAAAAGAATATTTGAGGGGTGATTAGAATGGTTATTGCACCTGTAGTGTTGTCTGTTCATGTTAATGTTCAAGCTGCGCTAAGCTATTCATACAAACTGTCCTAGCTACTGACCCAAATTTCATTATGACAGCAAGATAGGGAAAAACTTGAAAACCAGTTGCATGACATGGCTTTGATGGTTGAGAGGCTAGAGGGAAGTCGCCAAAAGCTGCTAATGGAGGTGCTCGATGCAGTTTCTACTTTCTTTTTGAATCATACAAGTCCTATAATGGTGATTAAACTTTACTGTATTGGATAGATTGATTCTCAATCATTAGAAATAGAAAAGCTGTTTGAGGAGAACTCAGCCTTGTCTACTTCTTATGAAGAAGCCATAGCTGTTACAGTGCAATGGGAAAACCAGGTATGCTGTTGGTCTTTATCATTTCCTGCGTTGATATGTTACACAACCCTTTGCAAAGAAATCCACCTCTTGACTTAACCAACAATTTCAGGTTAGAGATTGTTTGAAGCAAAATGAAGAGCTCCGTTCTCACTTGGAGAAACTAAGACTTGAGCAAGCTAGCCTGTTGAAAGTAAGCAATATTAATACCCAATCAGACGGCCAAAATGAAAACAGCATCTCAAACACACCAGAATTGGTCACCGAGAATCTTTCTCTAAAGGTTAATAGCTGGAGTTTTTTTATTCTTTTTTTGGTCTAGATTATGAATTATGGTCAATTTGAACTAAAATTATGTCATCAGCTGACTGTAATATACATGTTTTCCCCCTATAGGATCAACTTATAAAAGAACAGAGCAGAACTGAGGGGTTGTCGGCAGAGATAATGAAACTTTCAGCTGAACTTAGAAAAGCAGTCCAAGCACAGAATAACCTCACACGCCAGTAAGTATACTGCGCTTGCTTAACTGCCCCTAAGTCCACTTTGTTTAAGCATGGTGAAATTAAATCATCGCCATCTCTTGCAGATACAGACCTGTATTAAGAGAGATAGAGAGCAATCTAATGAAAATGAAACAAGAAACTTATGCAACAATCCAGTGATACATTTGTGGAAACCCAATCCGGTCATATTACTGAGGCATGGGCACAAGCTTCACCGCTGACTCAGGCTCTGATGATTTGATCTCTCGCGCCCTCAAGATGCTGGAGCAAGGCAGTTCTTTTGGTATCTATTGGTCATTTGTAGAGTTTATGTCAAGATTGCTGTACCTGTAGCATACTGTTGTATACTCGGTTCCCACACTAGTTTGTCTTGTAAAATGGGAGCGATTACAAAAGGGGAAAAAAAACAGTTCCCACACAGATTTACCTTGTAAAATGGGAGATATTAAGAAGGGAAAAAAGATTAGATCGCCAGATTATGATGCCCAGTATCTTGTAAAATGGGAGCAATTACAAAAGAAAAAAAAAGATCAGATCGACAGATTATCATGTCCAGCTCTCAAATTGGGTTCGGGGAACCTTTCTCCTAGTTTGTTGTTGGTTTGATCTCATGATTGTCTTTCATTTAGAGCGTTAGACGAGTCCGCACGTATATTTTGGCGAGTGTAATAAGTGCACGTGCACACTAAGACCAGTCTCAATGCAGGATTTCATCACATGATTAGCTAGATCAGAAACTGTGCCAGATGAGTTTCATAGTGATGAAACTCCTCTCACATCCCATGAAACTCTTCACTCTCTCCTCCCATGAAACTCTTCACTCTCTTCTCTGTCACATCAGTACAATTTCATCACATGGTTAGCTAGATCAGAAACTGTGCCAGATGCCAGATGAGTTTCATAGTGATGAAACTCCTCTCACATCTCATGAAACTCTTCACTCTCTTCTCTGTCACATCAGTACAATTTCATCACATGGTTAGCTAGATCAGAAACTGTGCCAGATGAGTTTCATGGTGATGAAACTCCTCTCACATCCCATGAAACTCTTAACTCTCTTCTCCCATGAAACTCTTCACTCTCTTCTCTGTCACGTCAGTACAACATGCCGGAGCGTGTGACGCTTTATAGTATACCCAACTCAATGAGGGACATTTAGCCAAATTTATTAGCCAGCGAGCGGAAAACGATTTCGCGCCATGTTTAAGCAACAGCGAACACGAAGATCGGTTTATATCCTAGTGCGATAAGATATTTGGTGTCCGGCCCCAAGCCGGAGCAGAAAAACGTCGTTAAACTTTCAGTGCATGTAAGCTATTATCATGTTTGCTTGAATTGGGCCAAGGCAAATGCATATCGAGGCAAAACAGACACGGATGCCGTCCATGGCAGGTTGTTCGCAAAATGCACAAGCAAAAACCAGAAGCGCCCATGTAACACCATGACAAAAATGAGCATGTGAATCCCACAATGCAAGTCAAGAGACACGAAACACCTAGTTGGCAGTTAATCTAACCAACAGATCAAAATCCACGGCGTCCTGCCATACTAATCCAAACGATAAACCAGACAGCCCAATGTTCAATTGTCTTTTCTTAAGTTGTCAGCAAGCATCAGCATCTCTCCTTGAGTGTAGCTCATCTCTTCAGCCTAATTGATGTTTGGTACCTCTATTTGAAGCTAAAACAGCAATTCATATCCGAGCAACAGATAACACAGCCTCAGCTCAGTCCTTACCTCCATACAAGTGATACAACTGCTTTTAAATAGTGAAACTTGCAAACAGAAACTCCTTGATGTTCAGAATATTTCCTGGCTGGAGAAGGAAATCGCCGCAGGTTAATTTGGCAACTTCATCCTTCCATGATCAATATATCTACAGCTACACGATTGTTTCACACGCAGTAACAGAAAGGGTAAAAAATTTCAGGCACTTGCCATGAAGTACGTCCAGGCGAACAGTTAGGTATGATATTATTTGGTTTCTCTGGTAGAAGTAGCCCAATGCTGCCCTCAAGCTTGGCGCCAGCAAGCTGTTTTCTTGATGCATCCACAGGAGAGCCTACACAACAACAGTAGACATAAGCTAAAAGGATGTCACAAATAATGTTCACAGGCACATGTACGACAATCCAGAAACAGAATATTCATGACTGGGAAAGTCAGTGGTCGTTAGCAGAGTGACTATGCAATGCCAAATTGGTCTTTAATTGCAACTCCTAGATCATCAGCATCTATCGAGAAACTAATCAAACTGGTTAAACTTCCTTGTGTGGCACTTATAAAATTATGAAACTATTGTGGAAAACCAAGTTGATATTTTGCGCCTTGTTGGCTTCCCACTGGATTTTAAAAAAAAACTAAAAGTTACATGCACAAATATATTTGTTATTCCTTACAGGAGCAAATAAATCAGACATGATATTTACAAAGTGCAAAATAGACATATACAAGCAATAAATATAGGTATGTAGTGCCATCGAACAAATGCAAGTGAGTCAAAACTTGTGTGGGGTTAAGAACCTGACAAAACATTGAAACCAGAGCAACTAACCTTTAGAGCTGCTGGATGCGCAATGGCTTCACCATCTCACATTTTGTTTGACCCCATAAATTTGTTTTTTCTCTCAGCAGGTTTGAGAATTTGGAACGAACACATCAAAGTTTCATCAACGCTCATCATCGCACCAGCATTATCAAATTCACCGCAATAATTGGGGGCTGAGAATATGGTGACAAGCTGTCTGTCAGCAAAGAATTCATACCCATCCTCAACAACCTGGCATTACACGAAATATAAACAGCTTCAATTATCATTTACTGGGAAATGAAAATCACAGAAAAAGTTGCAGTAATACTAAGGCAGTACCTGGTGAGCCCGACAAATAAGGTCAAGATCATGCTTTTGCAAGAATTCTGAAACCTTGTCAGCACCAAATGTATACGAGACCCCTCTATCATTCATGCCCCACCCTTGAACATCTTTTCCTGGATCTGACCAGAGCAAGTCACATAGTAGACCTTGATCCGGTACATCAGTTGGGCGTTGCAAGTTCTTTATCTCATCCAAGTGTGTTAAATCCGGTGATAGTCCACCATGCATACATAATATTTTATCATCGATTAAAGCAGCCACAGGGAGAGTGTTAAAACATTCAGTGAAGACCTTCCATAGCCGCACATTAAATCGACGCTTGCACTCATCGTAAAATCCATATATTCTGTTTATTGAAGCACACTCATGATTGCCCCTCAGAAGAAAAAAGTTCTCTGGGTACTTGATTTTGTATGCAAGAAGAAGGCATATAGTCTCCAAACTTTGTTTGCCTCGATCAACATAATCACCTAAGAATAGATAATTGGCTTCAGGAGGAAAGCCTCCATATTCAAAAAGCCTTAAAAGATCACTGTATTGACCATGAATGTCACCTGGATATCAAATGACAGGGGAGGCTACGGTTAGATGCCAAATTTCATCTATTCAGTGAAGATTATGGATTAAACTATACAATCACAGCCCAAAAGGCTGCATAATACAGAAACATACAGCCGATTTTACGAGGCAAGCAACGACAATATGAGAATAATAGAGGATGAAGTCTAACAATTCAGTAGATCAGGAGCATTAGCATTTGAAATTGCAAATGAAACAAGTGGTCGGAAACTACTTTGCTGCTTCAAAGACCTGGACAAATCGTGCGCCTAAAACCACACAAACAGGAGACACAGCACTCTTCCTGTTGCTCCAAAACTCAACACTGATGCGGAATTAGATGCTTCAAAATAAGGGTAGTTACAAGTGGATCATCCTCAGCTCATATATCACACAAAGGGGCAGTAGAGTTTTGTATGTACCATTAAAAAGGCCATAACCAGTACTGAAAGCTTCAATACATTGCGGGGCCTCTGGGGAAGAAAATTTCTAGGTAGCCTTGTCCTAGCTTCTTTGCAAGGAGGCTTATTCCAGGACCTTGAAGGCAAAGTAGAGAAACAAGACGAGAGACTCTGACACTGCAAACCCCAACCCTCTATTATGTGACACGGCAAGACCGTAGAAACAGCCACCCCACCATCCAAAGGAACTTGCAGGAAGTACATAGGAAAGAGGAAGTTCATAGGAAGATGCACAAGCATACCAGTGCAAGATTAAGGTTTATAAGTCGGAACTAGGAACATAGAGAAGGCTAAGACTCTAAGAGCCAGTTGCCATTACAATTGCTACAAGTAACAACAAAGGGCCAAACTTGGAAAGGCTAATCAAGAATCAATATCATGCTCAAATGGTATTGTAGCAAAATGGTTGGTCCGTTATAATTTATGATGATGCAGCATCTCCAAAAGGAGTGAACTCAGCTTGATCCATTCGTCTAATAGATGTGGTTTAGCATTTCTCTATCACTGATCAATTACTGTGCAGCCCATAGGAGATGTCCAAAGCATCCAGTGAGAGGAATATCGGCAATAAATACCAAACAATATTACAACAGTAAATGAGCAAACAGTAATGAAACCTCTCTCTCCCTTCATGCTGTTACCCATGCCTACAGCTGTTTTTTTTCTCATGTATGCACACATATTGCTGCTCAAAGTTCCTCATTTGCAAATAGGTAATGGCATATATCTATATTCAAATCAAAACCCTTGGGTAAATCAATATCACACGCTGTCACATCCATCTAACAGAAAAAAAAGAATCCAAATCCATAACCAAGATTAATGCTACACGCCCACGATTATACCACACATCACTAAGTAGTAAGTAGAGATACGATCGCCGGAATCCCACGAGACGCAGGCTTCCCTACTGGCGGCGCCACCAAACCAGATCTACCGCCACAGCCGGGCCGGGCGTAGGAGAGAAAGAGGGAGGTAGCGATAGGGGCAGAAAGAGAGGAAGAGTACGTACCGCAGATCTTGATGGGCGCCTCGAGCTCGAGGAGGTTGGGCTGGCTGAGGAAGATGTCGCGGGAGACGGTGCAGAGCTGGCGGATCTCCGCCTCTGAGAGCTGCACCTGCTTCCCGGGGCGCGCGGTCCGCACCTCGAGCAGGCGGCGGATGATGTCGTCGAGGAGAGCGGCGTCCATGCCCCCGCCGCCCTGCCCTCCCGCCGCCGGCGCCGCCGCCATCCTCTCCCCCGTACTGGGCTGGGCTGGAGAGAGATAGATCGGTGGAGCTAGGGTTTCCGGCGGCGCGTCGGGAGGGGGGCGGGGTCGGGCGGAGGAGGGGGGAGGGAGAGGGAAGAGAGAGATTGGGCGACCGAGCCGCGGATAGCTAGATAAACTCGCCTGGGTTGTTTCGGTTTTCGCTCTCAGTATAAACTTCTTTTTTCCGTCCCTTGTTGACGTGTGGGTGACTGCTGAGGTGCGTAGTAGACGCGAACGTCTCGCGGTGACCTGCCCTGGTGGGTCTGCAACTCCGACGTGGCGCCGTGGAGCTCTTTTTCGCGAATTTCTCCGGCTCTACTAGTCCTAGTAGGAGTACACGGGTTTATAATTGGGAGTCCTAGTCCTAGTAGAAGTACACGAATAGTTGTTCGAGTAGTTCTACTAGGACTCAGTCTTCTATCTTAAGGGTACCCGGGGATGGCATATCCTATCCCACAACCACCTCTGCTTTTTTCTTCTTCGTCATCTCCGGGAACCCCCATCAATTCAACGAGAGCTACTGCGCTCGGCTCTTCTTCTTCTAATTTTCAGTAAGGTCTTCTTGCCTCATTCACCCATTCTTACCTTCTTTATTTCTAGTGCCTAGACACCATTAGACACAATACTAACTTTTTTTTTGAAGCCTCTCCTACTGGGTACAAGTGTACCATCTGTTCATGTGCTACTCACGCACTCACACCACCACACGCAGCACCAACACACCCCGCACATACACAAACCTAGCGTCGAAGACTGCATCCTTCCAGAGATCGCTCCAGCGCGCGACGAGGAGCGTCAACAAATCCCTTTATGGCACAATGCATGGAGAGGCACGTCACCTGAAATTTATCTGGGGATAAACCCCGGTGAGAGACGGGAGCCGAGCCCAGGGTTCGAACTCGCGTCGGCACGGAACGAACCACGCGTTCCTGCCACTCGCGCCGCGGTTCTCGACACAATACTAACTTGGTGGTGCCCCTCTCATATGTTTATGGCGGCTAGAGCCATTAGCAGTCGCAACACTATTTAAATATTTTTAAGAAAAAATACGTGGGTGTTCCACACAATACTAATTTAATGATGCCGAGGTGTTGATGTGATGGACATACTACCTTCATCGTGCCACTGGCAATACCGCCCAAGAGCCTTCGACCTAACTCAATAATCACCAAATCCCATATCTCGATGATTTCAAATCTTAACCTTAGCGGTGGCATGTTGGTAGCGGCCACCATAGGTGATGTGGCATGTTGGTAGCGGCTATGTGGCATGTTGGTAGCGGCCACCATAGGTGATGTGGGAGTGGTTGAGCTTTTGGTAAGTGTATCCTAGATGACCTATAGTTTATTGTCTGCGTCGGTGTCTGAAAATCTTTTCTTTCAAAGTGACAAACAACATGGCCATTTAGCGCACACCGAGACAACTCTCTCGAGTTTGTTGTTAGTAAAGTTTTTCTGTTTGCTTTATTTTTCATTTTCTTCTTCCATCCACACTTCTCGTTACCTCATGGTACTTCACACATTTCATCACCACCAAATATATTAATCTCTTTCGTTCTTGTTCCCTACCGACTGCCGTCTCACACCGTCATGCACCACCTATCAATACCACCGCAGTCGTCTCTCTGCAGCAGCGTCCTTTTCTTTCAACTCTGGTGCTATCCTGAATTAAAATCCTAATCGTATCTTACTCCGCAAACATCTAGAATTGATGATGATATACCAAGTTCTTCCTCCTCCTCAGTTTTTTCCATTTGTAGTAAGGCAGGAGAAATACCAAATCATTTAAGAAGTTGTTGCTAAGGGAAACAAGATCAAACCGCACCAAAACGCCTCCTCGGCTAGACGTGACACACGATTGTTGTGCTGCTAGTGCTAGATATAGCTGCCCTGAGCCTTTGCGAGGGCACTGATCGGTATGACACGACACAAGCACACCGCCGAGCCCTGCGCGGCCTAGTCCCAGCGTGAAAGGCTGCGCACTTGCAAGTACGCCGCGCCGCCTTCCCTTTTTCCAGAAAAAAGAATTCCAGGCAAGCGTACTCCTCCCGCATTCCGCTGCCGCCGTGACCGAACCATCTCCAATTTCCCGCCGCGGAGCATAAAAAAACCAATCCGAAAGCCGGAGAAAAGCTAGTGCGAGCATACATTCCCGTTGACACAACGAATCTCTGCGCTCTCCTATCTCCCTTCCTTTCCCGTCCCACAAACACCGAAGCCAAATATTCTTCTCCCCGTGCACTCGCCGCCGATGCGCCACCCATCAACTGGCACCGCACCGGCGAGGGAATTTGATTTTTCACAAAGGATCGCTCGCTCGTCGTTGCTTTTACGCGGAGGAGGAGGAGGAGGAGAAGGAGAAGGAGAAGGAGGAGGGAGGGGAGGGAGGCGAGATGCCGTGCCGCCCGCCCTTGGCTCGCTTCACCCTCAGTCCTTTCCTTTCTGTCGCGGCCAACGCCCTCCCTCCCCCCACGCCGCTTTATTCTCTAAGAACCCCCTCTCCCCCCTCACCTCCTCCGTCCATTGCAGCTCTTGCTTCTCCTCCCCACCAGCTCCTGATCGTCGTAGACATCGCCGTCGCCGTCGTTGAACTTGCCAAGCTCTTACCGCCGTTCTTTTTTTGGATTGTTTGGTTCGGTGATCTCTCTGCGCGCGTGTATATATGTGCTGGTTGGCGCCGGTTGCATAAATGGCCTACTCCCCGCGGTCTTGTGGACGGTGCAGCCACGGTAATCTCCCCCTATCCTCTTGCGTCTTTCCTTATTTTCAGATGTTGTTGTCGCCATCATTGTCCTGTTAGTCTGTTACCTAGTACGTATGCAGTACTGCTTGTTTCGGCATGCGTAAAATTACGTGCTTAGCAGTTTGCGGTTGTCGTTGTCCCGTCAGATTTCTTACGTTCTTGTTTGCTGCCGCTCAATCTGTGTTCTGGGAGGCATGCGCCGTGCTGTGTCGGCAGTCTCCAAACGAACAACCTGCTAGGGAAAAAGCAAAAAAATGAACTTTCATCTGTCTTTCTCGGTTTCCAAAAGCGTACTAAAGGGTGCCATGTCACGGAACGTGGTTGCATGTAGTAGATATCTTTCTTTCTTCTACTGAAATAAAAGGCCGGGGGCTGCCATTTTGGTTTAGTTTATCCATTTCATATGGTAATCATTGATTTACCGACGATTGATTGGGTGACTAACCAATTTTATTAGAGGCTGCTTATCCACTAGACTCTCAATACATCATGCCCTTTTTTTCTGAAAGTTGGCTCTTTATGTTTGGCACCATAAATTGGTGACCCAACAAGTCAAACACAGAAGTGTGTACTATGGTAGGCTCAACTAAAAAAAATGGGTGGATCAACCACCCTACCTTTTTTATTGATCCTAAGTTCCTAACATCGCGCCCTAGGCATTTCAAATCACCTGATGAACATTTCCAACAGTTACTGTCAAGCATATATCAATGTTATTTAGAGGGGAGGGGAAAATGGACTGAAACTGACTCTTAGGGCAAGTACAACGGTGGAGACAGCTGCTGTCTTTTTGACACAAACAGACAGTTAAACAGACAGCTTGTACAATGGGCTGTCTGTTTGGCTATCTGCATGGTAATTAATTCATCATTTGACATACAAACTCATGGTGATCTAGTGCACAATTGATCTTTGTAGTTATTTTGTTGCATGCACCAGAGAATGCACGTTATCAAAATTTATATAGTTATTGTTACGCAAACAGCATGATCAACTAAATTTATATACAATTTTAGAACTTACCAAAGGTTCAAAAATTTTCCCAAAACAAGGGCTTGAGCTGTGGGCCCCACAAGTAAAAAATTTCCCAAACTCCCTGCAATCCCAGCCACAAAAGTCTCCCACGGACGACCCCAGCCACACGAGTCTCCCATCGACGACCGCAGAAAAAATCCCATCGCACCCAGCCTCGCGTTGCTCCTGTGAAAAAAAAATCCCCAATCCTTTCCCAGCGCCGGCCGATCCCTCCTCAGCCGTCGTCCGCCTCACTCCCCAGCAGCCACCGCTCCTCCGCCACCTCCCTCCCCAGCGGCCGCCGCTCCTCCGCCACCTCACTTCCCAACACCGGCGAATGCCTCGGCTGCCTCCTCGTCTACAGGCGGCGCGGCGCCGGTGGCGGGGGATGGCGGCTGGCGCAAGCGGTCGTTCCAGCTGACGGCGCGGAAGGAGCTGCAGCTCCTGCTCGAGCTGGGCGACGACGAGCTGGCCGGCTTGGACTACGAGCCGCACGCCGGCGGGCCGAAGCAGGAGCGGGCGAAGCGGCGGTTGACGGCGGAGCAGGTGCGCGAGCTGGTGGTGGAACAGGCCACGATGACATCTGCTCCGGCGACGAGTGGATCGAGCTCCTCTGGTACGGCACCACTGCAGCACCCACGCTGTCCTCTTCCCCGGTGCAGCCCGCCATCGTCTTCCCCAGCACGGCCCCGCCGTCGTCTTCCCCAGCGCGGCCCACCGTCCTCTTCCCCGGTGGCCTTGGCGGAAGAAGCAGCGGAGGGTGCGCGCCCACTTTGCGCGCCAAAGGCGAGAAGTCCCGCACGGAGGGTTCCCGCATCGGATCGAAGGCGCCGTCGGCGACTCGCAGCTGCTTCTACAGCGCGCGTCGGTAGCCGGCGAGCAGCTTGGGAGCACGCGCCCGAGCCGTAGATGAACGAGACGCCGAGTCGGCCGTCGTCACGCGCTGCTGGGGTCTTCCTGCAAATTTTCAGTGCATGTCGACGGGAGTCTACGACCCGTTGTACCTGCCCTTATAATCCACTCCAGGATAAAAGTGAGTTCGGACGAGGTAGCTTGACTGACCCTGACTGCCTGACCCGCCAACTGGAGTAGAATATAAAAGGAAGATAACACTGTGATTAGCACAGCATAGATGGGGCCCATGTTATCAACCCAGGCAATCTCATGTGGTGTTCTGTCCCTGTGTTTCTCGCTCTTGTCCAATGCAGGTACACATATCTGGCCCTTCTAGTTTTAGTATTTGACACATACTCCAATTTAAGGGGCTCAACTTGATAAAAAAAAGGAAAGAAAAATCAATTAGGCTGAGAGAAGCTTTGGTGGATTTTCCTCAAGCACAGCTCCCGTAGAAGTGTGCACAATGGCTTGCATTTTACTGTACATTATCTGGTCAAAGAAAAGTCCAGATAGAAGTGTTGTGATCTGATGTCCTTTGCTCATCTTTCAAATTTATTTACACTGGGAGTAGCATATAAGTACATCAAGTGTGGTTAATATATTCATTCTTCATGCCTGCTGTCAACTGACAGGAAACGGTAGGTGGCAAGTTGCCCTCAGCCTTTCGGTTTTTATCCATGTGTGGGATCCTGTCGATCGGCATTTTGATTGGCCTATCTCATGTTAATGTCGCTGCATACAGAGAGGAGATCCAGCTTCATGAAGTGGCTCTTGACTTTCCTCAAGGGGCCGAAGCCCGGCGAGCCGAACCGGCGGCGGCCCCGGGTGACGGCCAGAGAGGAGGACACGCACACGCTCTGGCAACAACCAGTTAGACCAAAGGTACTAGCAATTCGGTTGCTCCCTTCTTCCGTATTCTTATTATTTTGCTTTTCCAAATGGTTCCCAATCTAGTAGTACTCCAGTAGCGTTGTTTCATAGTTCGCATTCAATTCGACTTTTATTATTGTGCTATCCTGGAACAAGCATTTGCTTAAGGCTTTATTGTTTTGCTATATTCAGAATGATCCACCTAGAAATGACAATGAAGAATTGGACCGTGCAGTTGCGCAGTCTCTTGCAGAGGATGTCAAACCCCCAAAAGGTACATGGAGCAATATGCATCTATCTTTATGCGATGCCAATATGGTATTTCACTAGATTGATTTATCGACACATCCTGTTGCTGTTAAATTTTACGCAGAGCGAAACCATAAGGCAGACAGTAACGATGAAGATCTTGCAAGAGCCATACAGGACAGTCTCAACATGAATCCTTACACTCCTTACAACCCTTATGCCCCTTCCCAGGCCCAGCCTAGAGGACACAGGTTAGCTAATCTCACCATTTCATACAACACCTCGTCTCTGATGTGCCAAAACAGCTCAATGCCGTCCTTGTTCATGTTGCAGGGTATGTGGAGGCTGCAAGCATGATATAGGACCTGGTCATTACTTGAGTTGCATGGGAATTTACTGGCACCCTCAGTGCTTCCGGTGCTGCTCCTGCGGGCACCCTATCCGTGAGACCGAGGTAACCATCCTCCATTTCTTTCATCAAGAAAATGTGCTTCGGTGTCATCAGAAATGACCATGCCCTTTCTTGTTTCTGTTTTTCCAGTTCACCTTGCTAGGCACAGATTCATACCACAAGTTGTGCTACAAGGAGCTGCATCACCCAAAATGTGACGTCTGCCTTCAGTTTGTAAGGCTTTCTCTGAATTCTGAATGATATCTGAAGAGCTAGCATATTGCGCCTACTACACTTGCAACAGCATTTCAATGGTTTACCATTGCAAGAAACCCATTCTTTCTGTCTTTCTGCAGATTCCAACGAACAGGAGTGGCTTGATAGAGTACAGAGCCCATCCGTTCTGGGGCCAAAAGTATTGCCCTTTACATGAGCAAGACAGGACGCCACGTTGCTGTAGCTGTGAGAAAATGGAGGTACATATTATATATACCAAGGAAAAATGCATAGAAAAGAAATACGTTTCTTCTATGTACAATGGAATGCTCTAGTAATTCCTCATGAAAAATTGTTTGCAGTTTGGTTTCCTCTCAAACTAGGCTATCAATTAGCTGATTCAAATGCATTTTCCACTGTAAAATTTCCTCTTGTAATTCTGCAGCCAAGGAACACAAAGTATATGTCACTGGGAGATGGGCGCAGCTTGTGCATGGAATGCCTGGGTTCTGCAGTCATGGACACTGGCGAATGCCAACCCCTGTACCATTCCATCAGAGACTACTACGAGGGGATGAACATGAAACTGGACCAGCAGATACCCATGCTCTTGGTTGAACGGCAAGCGCTTAATGAAGCCATGGAAGGAGAGAGTAAAGTGAGTGTGTTCTTCATGCTTTTCCACAATATGTACAACCTTTGGAAATGTTAATGCTCATGGCATCCGTATTTTCGCAGGGTCCACACCATATGCCTGAAACAAGAGGCCTATGTCTGTCGGAGGAGCAGACTGTGAGCAGTGTAAGTTCAATATCTCAAGGCTATGGCGGTTGCTAGGATGGTTACAATGAGATGGTCTTATCGGTGATCTCGTTCCGATGAACTGACACAGCTTCTTCAGAAATTCAGTTCCCTCATATTGATTAGCTTATAGCCCACTGAAAACGACCGATTCTTCTGCAGATACTTAGGAGGCCCAGAATTGGTGGAAACCGGTTACTGGACATGAGAACTCAGCCACAAAAGCTGACCAGGAGATGTGAAGTTACTGCGATACTTGTCTTGTATGGCCTCCCCAGGTCAGACAATTTTGTCTGTGCGCATAGCTTATATTATTTACCTGATTCAGATATTTCAGTTCTTTGACATTCTGTGACCTGTGCATCACTTGTGTCAACGCTATTGCAGGCTACTAACAGGTTCCATCCTTGCCCATGAGCTGATGCACGGGTGGTTGCGCCTCAAAGGTAAACGGATAGATAAATTTTACTGAACCCAACAGCCATGGCTCTATTGTTTTTCTTCATGAATTTGATTGAAAAAATCTATTCATGGCCTCTACTGAACCGTAATTTTCAGGTTACCGTAACCTAAATGCGGATGTTGAAGAAGGCATATGCCAGGTCATGTCTTACTTGTGGCTGGAATCAGAGATTCTCCCAGCTTCCTCGAGGCATGCGCCTTCATCATCCTATGCCTCGTCTTCCTCCTCTTCTTATCCTCCCACATCGTCCAAGAAAGGCGGAATATCTCATACCGAGAAGAAGCTCGGCGAGTTCTTCATGCACCAGATTGCCAATGACACATCAACAGCCTACGGTGACGGTTTCAGAACTGCCCATGCTGCTGTCAACAAGTATGGCCTTCGCCAAACACTGAACCATATACGCCTGACTGGAGGCTTCCCTGTATAAGAGAGGGACATGCATTATGTCCATTCTAGATGCAGAACACAAGGATCATATATCAAAGGTGATATACATATTGAGGTCAAGTGGTTTATGGAAGAGTGTTTCGGATTTCGGTGACCTCGAGTTTTCAGAGGGGTCCTGCAAGAGCAAATCAGAAAAGGAGCTGCATTTGCTCGAACTATAGGGGTTGGTGATGCTGGGGTTGGTGATGCCCGAGTGGCGAGTGTAATAAGATTGCCAAAGGTGCTAATGTAAAAGGATATATACCTCATATACTAATATAATGGAATAGATACTTTTATCATTATAGTATGTGTGTGCAATTGTTTGTTCTTGATTGTATGCATGCAAGGGCATCGTTAAGTGCCAGCGAACAAAATAAAACTACAATTAGCAGAATACAGCCTTGAAGGATTCCTCACCAACCTTTATACCCCAGTATCTGACAAGAAATTAAGACACGTCATTCGATAGCATTCCCAGTAGTGTGTATGCTAATAATAATCAACCATGTGAGATGATGCTAGCTATTGCAAAATATCCTGTTACTATCCCATCCAAAAATTGAGATACAATATCAGTATACACGAAACAAATCCAAATCCATAATCAGTCAAGGCTATTCACAGTTCTCTTGCCATAACTATCCATAACCTCGCTATAACATTGATAAACTTGGAAAGAGCGTCTCTTGGTGGTGCCAAGATAGTCATGCGGTACACCGCCTTATGTATCATTACAATGTGAAAGTCATGAACATACACAAAAAGATGGCCGGGGGAAAAACAGAAGACCTATGGCATCTTTCATGGTGCACTACAAGAAAACCTGTAACCATGTCACACAAACTGCAAAACTCAGCATGTTCTACATCCTACCATATGCTACATACTCGTACTTCTCCACCCTAATCAGCCTCAAATGTTATTCTGCCACCATATATCAAAATTGTCGAGCGTGAAAGAACAGCGGAGATCTAATCATCCGATTCCAGTCCTGTGAGGACAGCCTTCAGCACCTCGTATGTCATAAATACGATGCCAACACCAGGTACAACTTTGCAGTACTCAGGCAGGATTCCTCTGTACAGGCCTCTAAAACCCTCCATGCGGACAATATGTCCAAACGTTCCGAAAAGTCCCGTGTGGTAGACACGAGCCCTCCCACCCGCACCTTCCAGTTGCATACGGCGTCTTACAAGGTCCAAAGGGAATGTAACTGAAAAAAAAGACACCACATGATCAATGCTAAGTTAACTAAGTTGGACTCAACCAATTAGTAGGCAACCGATATTTTTCTCAAAGATGAGCATTATTGTGCAAAAAAGCAAACTGGCGAAGATGGTATCATCAATCATTATCCTTATCCGGACATGCAGTTTAACATATGAAAAACTAACCAAGTTAAAAGGAAACTGAATGGAAAGTGGAAGATATAGGAAATGAATTACATAAAGACCTCCTTAGAAAGTAAAACTAACTTTTAACCCAAACAATGTGGATTCTCATATTTTGCATGCAAATGTCGATTCGCTAGCCTTGCACTTTCTCTCGTGGCAGAACCAATAAGTATATCAAAATCACTACATGTACAAAAAAAATGAGCTTTTAACAATCACTTACAAGTTGATGATGCAATTCCCGAAAGACTTCCACAAGCCAAACTGATCAGGACAGGGGAATCAGATGGCCTGATTTGAAGATCAAATGTTAGTACAGAAAAAACAAATACTACAGAGTGCAAGGATAGTACTTCAATCCCACATCAAACTTTTACTCCAAAATTACCTCTCTACTTGCCAATGGGAACGTAACGTTTCATATACAGAGAAGCTTACTGCAATGCTGGGGCCCACTCCCTGTATTTTACAGAATCATCAGATGATGCAAGTATGTAACAAAGGCCTTGTTTAGTTCCCGAATCGGGTGGTGCCGATTCGGGACTGGTGCGCGTCAGTCCCAATAAATGCGTACTGTAGCATTTTGTTTGTATGTGTGAAAAATTGTCCAAAAATTGATTAATTAGGCTCAAAATGTTCGTATCGCAGAGTGCAACAAAACTGTGCAATTAGTTTTTTATTTCATCTATATTTAGTACTCCATGCATGTTATGACATTTTGATGTGATGGGAATCTTCTTTTTGCATAGTGGAATTTGGGGGTAGAATTTGGGATCTAAACAAGGCCAAAAAGTAGATGGTGAATCAGTGAAACGAAGAAATGACCATACCAGTAGAGTGGCACCAAGACCCTTGTACAATCCCCTAAAACCCTCATCTCTGCAGATAGCGAAAAGAGCATGAGATATGCCCCTGTAGTAGGCAGTATTCGTCTGCAATCATCGAATGGGAAAAAACGCATCAGTGGTGCAAAACCTAGCTTAACAATGAAAGGTTCCTCAGAGTAGTCTATGGTTCAAATGCTGAAAACATGCATAAAATACATATGCTGAATTCTGAAGCAATGCAAAACACGGGTTGGCATGAGCATATATGTCGTCAGTTTAGTTGTCTACATTTGACATTTGGTTTAGTTGCAAACACTTATTTAGCCACATCTAACACTGATAAGTACATGGCAAAATGCCAAAATCATACACTCAAATTGTTCTTTCTTTTGTAGGTAATAACTTACGGAAAAGAGCTCAGGTTGTAACTTCACTTCGGTTGAAATGGCAATCAATACAAGCAAACTAACTTGTGTACTGTCATTTCAAGGGAATGAAAATCTAAATCGGACGATTTATTTATTTTACACCTGATAATTCCAGAATAGATTTACAAAGTTTTATCCAGAACTGGTAACAGCATCTTACCTGGGCAGCGAGACGTGTCCGCACCAAGTCCAGTGGATATGTCATAGAAGCTGCAGTAACTCCTGATAAACCGCCACCTAGCAATCTAACACCAACATCTGCACCGAATCCACCATTCTCGAGACCAGGCAGCATCTGAAGCAACTGCACACCCGTCCCAAATTAAACTTAAATTACTTGCACATCATAAGTGAGAGAGGACATACATGCAGACTTTTATCCAAAAACACCTGAACTTACATTCTTGTATCTCTCATACGCATAGAAACTAATTGAAGAGTAAGGCAACCGGTGCGCAATAGTAACGAGATTTCCTTTCCAGAAAGCCCGGAAGCCTTCTTCATAGACAATGCGAGACGCTTCACGCCATATGCTAGTATTCCGCATTGTAGCTATGTCTGAATGCATTCCTTGCACCTGCACAAGAATTCATAAATTTCACTAAAGCCACACAATAAGTGAGCAAAGGAGCGGATCAATATGGCAATGCCCAATACGAGCCTACTTGTACCCATGGCAATATCCAGGCTATCTCCAAGAAAATCAACAGATCAACTATATGAATTAGCATTTCTTTGTACAGCTAAACAAGTTTTGTCAGTTGTCAAAGCAAAATGCGAGGTTGCTGCCCTTTTCTCCATGATTCCTAGTAGGATCGGTACTAATTCAGTCAACAAAAGAAATGAAACTCGCACTCCGCTGCTTAGTTAAACAGATGAGGGGATATTACGCCCGCTCTGCTATTTACACGAGCTCGCAGTGAGCGTTAGAGCAGCCTAGCCAACAGAGGAAGCAAGACTGCCGTCCTTGGAGACGAGACACACCTGGAAGAGGATGGTGAGGCGTGCGAGCGGCGCGGTGCAGGTCTTGCTGACCGCGCCGGCGACGCCGCCGGCGAGGAGGTGGGGAACGGTCCCGAGCTGCGGCTGGTGGTGCTGCAGCTGCGGCTGTGCCTGCTGCTGCTGCTGCGTCGTGTACCTCCGCGCGGCGGCCGCGGCGGCGCCGCCGCCGTCCATCGTGGCGGCGGCCATCCCAACCCTCGCCTCCGTCTGCATCCGCGGCCCCCCTCTCGTCGTGCCGCCACTCCACCCGCCTCTAGAGCCTGGGCCCTGGAGCCTAGCGGGATCGAACAGGCCAGATCAGCGAGTGGGCGGAATGCGTGAGGAGGACGCGGGGCACTAAACCCTAGCAGCGTCGGGGGCGGATTCGGCCTGCAGAAGTGCGGAGGGCTTAGGGTTTGGTGGGGATTTTTTATTTTCTCGTGCTCGGGAGATCGGCGGCCGGGAATAAAGACACGGGCATGGGTCGGGTGAAAGCCATGGCCAAGATGAGAGACTGACTTGGAGAGAAAGAGACGCCTCCAGGACCGTTCCTTGTCGAACCAGCATCTCATCTCCAGTTTTTTTTTCTTGCCGAATCTCAGGCTTACGCATATATGGATGTTAAGAATTTAAGATGGTGTTTGGCTCATTGTACTGTACACGTAACACAATTGGATTACAGGTTTAACCAATAATCTAGGAGTGTTACTTAGTTTGCTACATTAACGCGTCATCAAATGCAGGACAATTCACAGTCCATTCTGTCTACATGGGCCGTTTGTTTGGCTGGTCGCTGACACTGATTTATGCTGAGAGAAAAATACTACTGATTGGTTGGTGGCTGGTGATGATTTCTGCTGAGAAAAAATAGATTAGACCTTAAGTCCCTCTCTGCTATTATCAGATTATTGCATCCAAGTATCCAAATCCAACCAAACATTATTTATGATCAATAAATCATCCCATATTCCCTGATCCCTGGGCGAAGGAAAGACGTGATATTTTTTTCCCGCGGCGCGGCACTGACGGTGTGAGGTTTCGTCGTGTTCCAGCCGCCAAGGTCGGTGCCCATGGAATATCCCTCGCATCGGCTCAGGGTGCGGTGCGCCGTGTGCGTCGCTGTGGTGGTAACGTGGACCTTGGAAGGACGCGACGCGCGGACGTGCGGTCGGCGACCCGAGGGCTCGCCCGCACGCGCGCTTGGGCCGTTGGGCACGCGAACTTCCACCGTTTCCGGGCCTCTTTCTCAAGGACGTCGGCGAGGCAACCAAGTCGAGAGCCCAAGAAGCAAACTGGGCGGATGATCGGTGGTGCCAGCTTAGGGCCTGGACGGGGGCTTGGTGGTGGACCACAGGCAGGGCTGTACCGGGCCATGCTGGGCCTACTGGAACAGTCCTTAGCTCGTACCGTCGTCATCATCGTCGGCCATCGTCGTCGTACGGCCGATCTGGCAGCCTGGCAGGTCGCTGCTCCGTGCTGTTCTTGGATGCGGGAGGTGATTACCGGGGCTATGAAATGATGTATTTCCTGTACACTGTACTGTACTGTACTGTACTACGTACTAGGGCACAACTGCAGGGGAATTCTGTAAGCTTTGCTCCCGCGAGACCTGACTCGTAACTCGGTTGCAACGCGCTCGGTGTGCGGTCATTGAACAGTGACGGGTGATGCTATTCGAGCCAAGAAACTACTGTACCAGTCAAAATGCTACGGCTCCCGTTGTTCGGCAGTTCTCCTCGGTTGCGCACTTGCTGCGCTCCCATCGAATGAACACTATAAAAGGGTGCAGTAACCTCACCACGAGCAAGCTCGCGTCTTTGCGATACTGTGAACTCCACTAGGGCTTGGGCATCAGTACGTGCGTGCTAGTGCTACGGAACGATCAGCAAGACTGCCGAGCAGTGAAAGAAGAAAAAAAAAAGACAGTGCCAAGATCGCAAAGTCAATCGATCGCATCAAGGACAAGCCCCGGCCCCGCGATTGCCCACTTGCTTTGCCCGACAGCGCGACACGGCGCCATGCCGCCGTGCTCTCCGCGCCGCACGAACGAGCTGTCGTCGTGAGAGCCGGCGAAAATCACCCCGAGCGCCCTGTGCCCCCCGCGTTGCCCTTGCTCGTGGCCGGTACCCATTTGGCGCCGATTCCTTGCCCCCGGGGGCCGGGGCCGGCCGAGACGCTCTCCTTTGGATTCTTCCAAAGCCGCTGACGGGATCGTGGCCAACACCCACCCGGCTTTGCCCAAAGCGACTCCACGTAGGGCGGCCTCGCTAGGCTTTACATGGGCGGTGTTCACTTTCCTTCGAATCCAAAATTTTTTCTAAACTTTCTCTCTCCAAATTTCACTATTTACTATCACATCAAATCTCTCTCCTCATGCATGGAGCATTAAATGTAGGTAAATAAAAAATTAAGTACATGATTTTGATGTACACGACGAGACGAATCTTTTGAGCCTAGTTAGATCATGATAGGACAATGATTACCACAAACAAACTACAATACGCTGCAGTGTTTGATGTGACATTTTCACCCAAATTCACGTTCTTTCCAGGAAGTGAACACCGTTCTAGCGCTTGGTGCTCTCCTTTTCGCCGGTTTTTCTGAGCCTTGTACAGGGTCTAGTAGACCTCTTTCTAGAGCCAGGATGGTCTCGGTTCTCGGCGAGAAGAGAGGGAGAAAAAAAAAGAATTCGTCCGACGATCTTCATGAGATTCCGCGACAGGACGGAAAGCCTGGTTCTTTAATTCGCGTCGGAGCCGGACAAGATTCCCCCAATCATTTCGATGCGTTCTTTCCCTCTCCTCACGGCCGTGTTTTGTGACCTTATCGTTTCCCGTGACGCGTTCTTTTGTAGCTTAGCGACCGGCACGTTGCTAATAACCAAATAAACTCATTATTCGTCTGCCTGTTAATAATATGCGCTAGTCCATACGTTATCCACGATCTCTTCTCCATACATTTGGCATGTGAAGGATGTTGCTCAGGCAGTCAAACCTGCCGGCGAAATTACAGGGAGATCGAGCTGGGCGCCAAAACACACATGGATGACGCGGGGTGGCAGCCGAACAGACGGCGTGCAGATCGCGCACCGGCCAATCGCATTCTAACAAAAGAGATCTGCCGAGCGGAAGCACCGTATCGTATCGCGTTCACGTATGCGCAGCTTTCGAACCAAGCTGTGCAGGCTCTGTGCAGCTTTGGAAACCAGACAGAGATCGGTGGCGAAAGAGGATTCGTTGTTGTGTACGTAGCTTTGGAAGCTGGACAGTGGACACCGTCTCCAGCAGCAAGCATTGTATGGTGTCCGTCTCTGCGAGGTGCGGTGCTACGTTTCGGGAAAGCTTGTATTGGCAGAACGCGCGCTCTACCCATGTGATGAACCACCAAAGACGAAAGAGGCATACACCTACAAAGATGTCTGTACTAGCCTAGTACAATTAAAGGATGCTCTACAGAAGCCAATCCACTCCGTTTCCGGAATAAAGATTATCTTTGCCTGTTTGCCACATGAGCGAAGGAAAGCGCGCGGCTCCGAAGAAATGATGTTTCGAGCACGGTCCCGTCGCCGAATCGACAAGTTAAACGTACAAAGGCAAAGCAAAACCACTTCATCAAAGACAAAATAGGGGGCAAAGGATCGATACTAAATCAGCATTTTTGTTCCTGTCTACTGCGTGTTGTGCTTGCGCCTTGCGCGTGAAGCACAGTTAGCGCGTGTAGGTCGCTCGACAGATTCTTTATTTAAAACGTAACGTCACTTGTCACATGGAGCAACACCCGGGACCCCTTTAAGTTTCTCTGTTCATCAAGAAATAGTCACATGGATGTATTCATGTATTAACCTTACCTACTCTTGCAACGAAGCTAACAAGGCATTAAACGACAAGATGCACTGATCTCAGCTGTTTTAGATGCTTAATTAAATTTCTCGAGTACACTTTCATAAAACTCGATCTGCTACTATATAGAGTAGCACATGGTACTGTACGAGTGCCACTAATGTCCCCGAGCGAACTCAGAGCATTAGCAATTCCTGCAGCGTTTTAATGAACTGATGTGGTACAATGGTACTGGTATAGTCAAACTTTAGTCATTAGGCGCATCTTAGTACCCATAAAAACTCTCGGATAAAAGGCTCGCTGTCAAATATCTCCGATGTACTTTCCACGAGCAAACCCAGAATTTTAAGGTCTCCTTTTGGCACCTAAGAACTTCTTATTGTTTTTATAGGAATTTTCATGGTTAACTCGCATTATTTATGAAAAAATAAATCAAGCAATGGAGGAGAAGAGGTCATGTGAGGCAAGAAGAAATTACATGGTGCTAGAAGAGAAGTGGTGGAGTGACAGTGAACATACGACAGGTTCGTTTCGAAAAAAACGAGACAATGAACACAGGATACTTGTGATATGTACCTTCGACACTTCAAATCTGAAACATTGGCTTTGTCAAATGTGCTTCAACGGATTATATTGCTTGATTTCTTGACATTTGTTTTCTTTAATCACTCCTTTTTATTTCCATGTTTTTATAATATAATCAAATGTCAGTGTGACTAATTTCAACCTGCTTCCAACTAGCTACGAGGACACTAGTCGTTTTCATTAGCTACTTTATTTAGATCTATCTAGCTAAAATTAACTAACCAATAATTAACTTGTGGATCTAAACGAGATATTAGTTTCTTTATGTAATATAAGTGCACACATATAGTGGTCCACTCGCTACCTGGATTCTTTGGTTCTTTCTTTGTTTTTTTCCACTCTTATAGTGAAGTGTAGAGACTAACTTAACCATAGTCACAACGCTGTGGAATTATCTGAGCTATTGCCTCTATCCCAAATTAATATTTGTTGAACAACGCATGACCATTTGTTTTATTTTAATTTGTTGATTTAAATATATGAAATAATTTATATTTAAATATATACGGTGATAAAGTGAGTCATAAATAAAATAAATAATACTTATATATTTTTATTAAAATAAAAGAGTAAATATTATGAGAAAAAAATAAAAAATAATAAAAGTTTACAACGTAGTAGTATATTACACTCTCATGGTCTAGAGTACCTCGTCGCAGATGGGATGGTGTTAGATCCTTTTATGGTTTGTGTGTTTTATTGTAAAATGATAATTTCAATATTTGTTTTGTTTTATCTATAAAGATTGGTCAGTATATATGCATGCAATGAGGCAAAACACCGTACAAAATTGGTGAACCGTGACCGCATCCGCATGTTCGAGTAATGAGTATCGCTCAGTTGGCAGCTCTGTTCATCTGCCCCTAGCTCTTTCCTTCATCTGCCCCGTAGAATCACGTCAAATCGGCGATCAATCACATCCCGTCCGACCCGTCAATTACCCCGGAACTTGCTGCCCACGCTAGTCGTAGAGAAAATTTGGGAGTACGATGTCTCTTCGTAATTATTACGTCATTGTAGCGTTTCGTTTATATGTACAGAAAATTGTTGAAAAAAATGATTAATTAGGCTTAAAATGTTCGTCTCGCAGAGTAAAAAAAACTGTGCAATTAATGTTTTTGATTTTATCTACATTTAATACTACATGCATGTTATGACATTTTTATGTGATAGGAAATCTTCTTTTTATATAATAAATTTAGAGTGGAATTTTGGAACTAAACGAGCTCAGATAACAAAACCCCAAATCCGTGAGTAAACAAAAACCGCGGGCAATACGAAGTGCACGGATCACGGGGAAGAGCGAGTACACACACTGCATCTGCACGGCAGCATGGCATGGGGGAGGGCTCTCCTCCCCCTCCCTCGCGTGGCAATAATGAGGCGGCCGATGGATCCCGCCTTGCCTGCCGCCGTGCCGCGGGAGACGGCTAGGGGGCAGTACACACGAGTGAGATACTCCAAGAAGTCGCCGTCCGTCCTGCGCCGGGCGTCGTGCCAGGGCAGACGATGCTGACCTCACCCTCGCGCACACACCTCACGCCCGCCGCACTGCCGCGACAAAGCCACCGGGGCCCCCACCCGTGCCCAGCCACCCCCGCCTGGCCGTCCGTCCGCCCCCGCGCTTTTCTTTTACCGCAGTGAGGACTGAGGAGGCCCCTTCCCCTCTCCCCGTTCCCACCACTTCAAGATCCGATCCATCGCCCGTCCCATCCCATCGCCCCCTCCCCCTCGTGATCCCGACGCCGACGACGACAACGAAACAGCTCAGTTTCGTGTTTTTCTCCAGTACCGCAGCCTCCCCCACGCCCCCACCTCCGAATCACAGGGGTGGAGTGGAGTGCCGGTACTAGTAGAAACGTGAAGTGAAACTGGAAGAGGTGTGGAGGAGCAAGCAGCAGCCCAGCGGCCCAGCAGCGAGCACGCGGGGCGCACCACAGGCGCAGCGCCGGCACCGGCCACCTACCCGGTCTCACCCAACCTATCACCGCTATAGGAGGGGGATAGGGGAGTAGCAGTAGGCAGTGTAGCGCTGCGGCTCCTACCATTGCCACCGCGTCTCGCCTCCAACTCCCATCCTATACCAATCCGCCGCAGGTCTATGTCCAAAGTCCACTTGCCCTTCCTCTCGCTCGCTGCCCACTGGAAGCGAGCTCTCGCACCGTCTCTCCCTTTCCCTCAGGTGATGCATCTTTTATTTTGTTCCAGTGGCGATTTTACACTGTTTTCCTGTGGCCGCTTGCTGATCTTTCTTCACGCTGGTGCTGCAGGAGTGGCAGATCTGTTAGCGTGATCCCGGACCTGGATCTTGATGATTTGGCGACTATGAGTGGTCGATTCCTTGGGGCGACCTGGTATGCGCTCACCCCGGTTTTACATGTCTTCATTCATTCCGATTTCTGGGTAATGCGGGATGATTCGATTCGTCAGGGGACTTGGGGGGTAGAGAGATTGGAGACTGAAGGGGGAGGTTTCTGGTAGGGTTTAGTGCCGCGGCTTGCAATGTTGTCTTCTCTGTTTCCCCATTTCTATTACTCTTGCTAAAAAATCTTCGTTAATGATGCAATCTGCGGCTTATCTGCAGAAAAGCAAGCAAAAAGAGAGAGCTTTGTTTCAACCCAGCTCGTGATATATTTTTAAGCAGCAAATTCGAGCTTTTGTTTTGCATTGCACCTGCAGTTTTACAGTCACTCACAGCAAGTCTCATGTTAAACATAGGATCACTCGACTACCTTTTGAAGCCAGCAAAAATAATCAAATGGAAAAGGTCTATTTGTTCATCAGGCAAACAAGAACAGATGTTTCGTTGTCCATGCCAAACATAGGAGTAGGACTGAAGGACTGAACAATTAACGGCTGCCTGGTCCCCTGGTAGTTGCATATACTTTTCGTTATTTTAGAAGCAACACACTTTCTGCAGTGGTGTGTGGATATTAGCATCGAGCCATCTTTTAATTTTTGGGGGTGTCTTTTATCATTAGTGGGAACCCTTTTTTATTATATTTTCTATATCTTGCATGCAAGATTATCAACATGTCCTCATTAGAACATTATTATGCCAAAAGCTGTCGGTGGACAAACCCCTCAACACTGCAGACATGTATAAACAGTGTAAATCATACATACAGGATGCCCAGGAGACAGAATGATGTAATCATACATCGCACATTCTTAGTTCTTAATAAATTTAACATAACACGGTTGGAGCTGTACTGCCTGCTACTTTCATGTTGATGATTAATTGCAGTGAATTTGTATTTCTTCCCCGAAAAAAGTTGGAATATATCTGATGATTTTTTGGACTACCTTTTGCATTTTCAGGCTATAGGGAAGTGTGGTTTCCTGAATCTCTGTTTCAACTTCAGAATTTTGAACTGAATCAATCAAGCGATAACCGTGTTTTGTTCAGTCACGGAGATAACTGAAACTTCTGGGTTCATATGATCACCCATCATAAAGATGCCAACAAAAGGACAGTTTAGCAGTGAAAGGAATGTGAAGATCATATCAGGTCGTGATGGACAAAGAAAGGGAAGTTCACAGCATGATCAAATTGCACATGTGCCAAAGGACAGAGTCACAGCAATCAATGGAAACGTTGATGGAAAATTTGATGATAGAATCAGAGTTGCAAAGAATGATAAGTTCCGAAGGCAACGGGAGTCTTCGAGTGGGGAAAGGGATGCATGCATGAAGGGCTCAAAACCATGGCCTGGTCGAAAGACAACTACCGTTGATGAACTTGTCAAGCATATGTCAAATGTCCCTTCATATTTACAGCGTAAAGAGACTGCTGACCATCTTCAAGACAAGGCACTAAATGTTGGAGTTCTTGAGTGGGGCCTGCTTGCTAACTGGTCTCAGCAACAAAAGCATGAGCTCACTAGAAGCCATGGAGCCTCTCCATCCAATACTAGTAGGTCTGTACTATTCTCATCTCCATCACATTCTTCTGCAAGCCCCAGCAGCAGATCTCTTGAGAGTAATCAATCTACCCCAATGAGTGACCATCAGCGTTCATCCATCAGAGCTCAGCAGAGTATGCTCGCGGATAAACATTATGGGACGCCTAGATATTCTCCTAGTCCAAATTCTGCCGTACTGAGCTTGTTGCCTGGGCATGGCAAGCATCCCTGCCCAGAGAACAGCCGCAATTATGTTAGCTCAGGTCTCAGCAATGTTTCCTTACCCTCAGACTCTCTAGGTTCTTCCTCTAGAAGTCGTGGAAGACATGAAATGGGTGAAGATGAAGAGACTAGAAGGAAGATCGAAGACGTTGTCCATCATTGTTCTCGTAGACTTTTTACAGACAGCGATAATATTGGAAAGAATTTCTTCACATCAAATAACAATGCTTCAATGTGCAATGATCCTGAAATGAGCAGTGGCTTGAATGGTGAAAATTTTGAGTCGCTAATATCTGATGCTGTGATGGACACAGCTAGAAATGGTAGTAGGTCACCTGATGTTTTCTTGGAGGATATTGAGCCATCCCATGAATTTCCTCGAATCCCATACTCATGTCCACTTCCCATCATAGATTCAGCAGTTAAAGCTATTGGCACCACTAGCACTGAAGTTGGAGATAATTACGTTGGCACAGCTGCCAAAGTAAGTAAGAAGAGTAACCAAAACCAATCTGCTGTGCATGGTACTGAGAATCCTCCCCAATATTATGCAAAGTTCAGTGATAGGATGCCTGATCGCCATCTAGGTTCTGGGATTGATCGAGTGAATCGCAGCTCTAGCCTGAAGGAGGCACCGTATACTCGACGACCCGAGGTAGTGCCCTCTGTTGATAAGACAGGGGACAGGTCATCATCCAACAGCAAAGGTAGGCGAAGCCCATTGAGGAGGATGTTAGATCCAATATTAAAGCCAAGACACTCTAGTCCAGTACGACCTTCATTTGTTCCGAAGTGTAATCTTCCAGTCAATACCCCAAAGAAGTCTCTGGACTTGGGGGGATCAGTACCACCAAATATGCAGCGAAGGTCAGTTGATATGGTGGTCAATGCAACTTATCCGACCGAAGCAAATATAAACCAGCCTCATGTGATGTTGAACAGTGCAAGATACCTCCAGCAAGAAAAGGATTCACCAACAAGAAGGCAAGCACTTCTACAGCTAGCATGGAAGAATGGCTTGCCTTTATTCATGCTGTCGTATGGTGAGTCTGATATCCTTGCAGCCACTATTAGAAGGAAGGGCATCTCTGATAAGGATGATCTTGAAAGCACATATGCTGTATTCACTGTTGAAGAACCTAAGAAAAAAAGTGGAGCTTGGATCAAGGCAGGGGGTAAGAACAAGAAACATCACCTGTTGTCCAGCATAATTGGAGAATTAAAGGTTGCTCGTCGAAAGTCAAGATGCCACCACACAAAAAATGTTCATGTACACAGGGAGTTTGTGTTGGTTGGTTCCGAATTTCTACCATCATCTGAAGGATCAGGTGATTCGCACGTCAGCGGAGAGCTTGGAGCCTTTATTAGTGCACTTCCTCAGCAAGAAGCAGAAACTTCGAATCAATCACCTTCACAGAATATGGCACAGAGTAATTTGGCGTCGATTGGCTGTGGTTGCCCCCCATTGGGAAATTTCCAGCGTAGTACAAGAAATGCTAATTCTGATTCGGCCAACGTTATTGCCATACTACCTGAAGGCTTGCATGGCACATCAACATCTGGGCAGCCATTGCCTTTGATCGAGAGGTGGAAATCAGGAGGAGCTTGTGACTGTGGCGGATGGGATGAAGGCTGCATGCTGAGTGTCCTCACCGGTGCAACCCCAGAAAATAATGCCAGTCAAACTAACCAGGCAATGGATGGCAGCCAGCGATTTGAGCTTCTAGCTCAGGTGCGCCCTAGTTCTTGTTCTTTCTGCTTGTCTTCTTATTTTGCCTTTGTCCAGAATTTATTCTGTGACGACCAAACAAATAAACTGATGCTTAACCTGTATTTGCAGGGTCGATTGCGAGAAGATAGGCATGCCTTCAGTATGACTTCCTTTAAAGAGGGGCTGTATACAGTGGAATTCAGATCATCCATTGCTTTACTTCAAGCTTTTGCAATGTGTATATCGATGCTTCATGGAAGGTACCCTAGCCGGATGCAAGTTGCTTCGCAAGCAGCACAAGAGCACGATCTCCTTGTGGATCATGAGCTCAAGACCATGGCAGCCAGTCAAGGTAGACCTCCGACTAGCTATGTGCCTCACCGGCCACCTCTTTCTCCGATAGGCCGAGCCTAGATTATTGCGAAAATGTATGTTCTTTCTGTGTCTTCTCTTCAGTTGTGTAGTGCCAGTGTGGGATCAATATACCATGGTCCTGTAGTCCATATGCAATACGCATATCCAAAGTGACAATATCTGTGCAATCAGCTTTAGAGGTAGCTACCTGTACATGTTGATGCTGTATGACTCTATGATGTGGCTGCAAGGCCCATCTCAGTGCTTAGTTACCCTTTATATGTTCTCTTCTTAGTTGCTGAAATGATACACACCCTGTTGTCTGTTGCATCTGCAGCAGCATTTGTGCAACTGCTGAACTTACATCTGGATGTCTGAAGCTGGCATTCATTATCATTTCTGAATGCACCCAGTGGATCCTGCCTCCACCCTTTCAGAACTGCAACAAATGCGTTACAGTTACAGCATGGAAGCTGTTCTATCAGAGAAGTCTAGCTGAATCTTATGCGCAGGACAAGTATTAAGACATGGCAGAATTGTGAAGTTCTTTCAGATTTACAGGGACTGAGCATGATATGCTCATTACAACACAGCTACTCAGAATATCTAGTTCGGATTACTCACTACTCCACTCCTGGCCTCATTTCTAGCTGATGAGGTAAATCCACACCTCGAAGGGGAAAAAAAAGAATCTCAACCTCCAACATATTTACAGACAAGTATAACCTTATAGTAACAACTTCATCCAGCACTGTAAGTACGCATGTCACGAGTAGGTAATCTGTCATGACCTCGCGATGAGCGAGTCCGAGTCGTCCATGTTCACGGCTGCCACCTGCGACGGCCCGACGCGCACGGTCACCACCGCCGGTATCCTTATCGGCGGCGGGCGCGCGTCGGCCTTGACGATGGCCACGTCCTGGGTCTCCTTGCCCTCCCTGAGGTCGCTGGGCGGCAGGAAGCAGTCCATGGAGAGGCCCCAGATGTTGAAGTCCACCTCCTCGATGTTCCACGTCTCCTCCATGCGCGTCCTGGTGTTGCCGTCCTGGCAGTCCCCGAACCTGACGAGCGAGACGGCGGTGCGGCCGGCGTGGGCGATGTTGACGCCCTCGACGGCGCGGTAGTCGCCGAGGTGCGACTCCATGGTGGTCTCCCAGAAGACGCTGCCGCCGGCGCCGCCGCTGGACCTGATCTGCAGCAGGTGCGAGTCCTCCAGCTGCACCAGCAGGCCGGTGCGCTGGCTGAAGTAGCCCCACACGGTGTGCCGGATGATCTCCACGCTGCTGCTGTTGCGCGCCCGCAGGCTGGACGCCTCCGCCTCCACCTTGAGCACGAAGCAGTCCTCGCCGTCCACGCTCCGCTCGCCGATGCACACCGAGTCCGCGAACAGGCTCGCCGTCAGCTGCGGGTCCAGGCCCTGCAAGTCAACGCAATGCACACGTTCCGGTCAGCTCGCCGTGTCGGTTACATTCCTCGTTAGGTTGCAGTAAAAAAAATACTCATTACATCATGACTTGTGTGGAAACGTGAATGCAGTTTTACACGACGAGCAGGCGAGCAGCAATGCTGCATTTTAGTAAACGCCGGCAGTGTCGGCTTAACGAACAAGCTGTGGTTGACTCAACGGTCAAATCAGCGAAGCGAGCACGCGGAGGACATGAGATTATACTAACCCTTTCTCTCCCTGGCCGGTTGCTGTTTATCAGGCTGGTGCACCGCGATTAGCGGGGAGAGTCGGGTGGAACTGGAACCGGCCGCTACGCTGACAGGCCGCGCGCCACCAACCGATTGATGATGGCCCGCGCGCGCGAGAGGGAGGGTCTCATCCCATCTCGCTAGGCACAGGTCCACGTGATGTGTTTGGCCGCGTCCGCGCACATGGCCGCACGTTGGGTGCTCGATCAAGGAGGACCAGGACCAGGACCCGGCCGAGGCCGACCCCTAATCACGCTGCCCCCACGCTAAGCGCCTACGTGTGTAGCGTCTGTAACCTCCCCCGCAGAGGCTGTTGCGCTAATCGCATACGGGGTACTACCCCTCCCGGCGACAAACACACAAGATCGTGCAGCCATGGGCAATGATGGCGAGTCTCCGAATCTGTGTACCGACCGGGCGCCTGGATCTCACGATCATAGTAGTTAAGCTCATGATGAGCAGAACCGCCCGGCCTTATCCCCGACACTGACCTGGACCTCGGCCGCGGCTCGCAGCTCGGGCCTCGGTGATATTATTTCGGCGAATGCCGAAGAAGGCCACATGATATCCCTGGTCCGGGTGCGGATCTGTCTGCTCTGTCCTGCGTGCCGACAGAATGCAGGGGAGATGGACATGCCCTGACACAAGCGTCTACGCGATGATGAGCTTGTCCTCCAGTCAGTGACACTGGAGTGGACCTGTACATGCTACGAGCTGTAGTAGCACTGTCCGTTCCAATGTCCATCAGTGCACTAGGAACGAACGATAGCTAAAAGCAATGCGGTTGGTTGCTCAGTACTACGTCCGGCGTCCCGGCCATTACAGTATTGCAATGAGAAACACCAATCAGATTCAGATCGGCTGGCTTTGGCGCGAGCCCATCCGATTGGCGAGCTGAACAGATTTACTGTTGGGGGTTGGGATGAGTGTGTTTTTAGCTGGCATAGGATACGACGCGATCGTTCATTCGACGGGTCCTAGGTGTGGCTTACCCAGAACGTACTCCGTACGCGTGGATACGTATGGAAAGTACCCATGAGCACACGGCGTGAACAGCGCGGTGCTAGCTGGGAAACGTACGCGAAATCACGCTTCACGCGCGGGCGGAGGGCGTAGGGGTAGGCTACGCACCTGGAGCGACCGTCGGAGCGGGCGCGGGGGGCCGCGGGAGGCGTGGGACTGGTGCCACGGCGTCTGGCGCCACGCGACCTTGCCGTCGCTGCCGGCGCTGATCTTGCAGCCGGACACGACGAGCTCCAGGCACCATAGCTCCGGCTTCTTCTGCCACAGCACGAACCCGCCGACCTCGCCGCCGCAGCCACCCTTGCCGCCCTTCTTCCCGCCGCGGTGCCCGTTGCCGGTGCCTCCACCGCCACCGCCGCCGCCGCCGTCGCCGTCGCTGCTGTTGAGCTCGGCGGCCGTCATCCGCACCTTGCCCATCGCGTACATGCTGGTCACCTTGTTCAGCGCCCATTCGCCGCCGGACGCCGCTATGTACTGCTGCACGATGTACTTTGCCGACGACGACTCCTGGATTATTCAGGACGATCGAGAACGAGCGTAAATTAGCCGATCAGCACGTCAATCAAGGACGATCGATCAATAAAGGGATGGAAAAAATGTTGGTCGGCCGTCGGAGATCGATCGTGATCGTCGTACGTACAATGGGATCGGCCTTGAGCTGCTCGCAGAGGACGGAGGAGGGCGACTGCTTGGCGTGGTGGACGGGCAGCGGGATGAGCGGCGCGCCGATGACGCCGAGCATGAGCTGCAGCTCCCCGCGGCTCATGGAGCAGGGCTCGCCGGCGCCGGACCGGTCGGCGGCGTGCGACCGCATCCACGCCTTGACGTTGGTGCAGCCGAACCTGGACCCCCGGGAGCCCCCGCCGCCGCCGCCGCCGCCGGAGAACATCTCCTCCGGGATGGGCACCTCCAGCACCGTGTCCAGCGCGTCATCGCGCTCCAGGTTCGGGCAGAGCTTCCTCATCAGACGCACAGGCAGCTCACAGCGCCTTCCTCCTCGACTCCTCGTGGTGCCGTGGTGTTGTTGGTGCGGCAGCCTGGTGAGCTCTTTCACGCTATGGTCGGCCCTGAAGTTCTTCCTCCTCGCAGCGCGCGTTATGTGCCTCTCCCTCCCCGGTCCCGGCTCTTCGGTGGACTTGTACCGGTTTTGATGGGTCGTGCGCGCAGCTGGCAGGTGGGACCTTTTCTTTATTTCGCGACAAGTTTGGTCGTGGCCGCACGCTCTGCTACCCGTTAAAAAATCTTTCCATGTTTTTTTTGGTTCCAAATGCATATCTTCGTCCGTCGTGCGTGTGCACATACGACTACACGTTGCCCTTTTGGAGAGACCCGGCCTTTTGCTGTTGTGTAGTGTTCCCACACATGCAGTCCCTTTCAGCGAGCGTACATTGGAGTTTCTGTGGCCCCTCCAGAGCCTGATCATGGGGTTAGTTGGTAAAATACCAGTGTTTTTGTTTGAATCTAAGGTTCACCAAATACTTTGCTTGGTCTAACTAACTGCAATGGAGATTGCCCATTTTGAACTTGCATATCCATGTACTGGTGGGTCAGTCAGACACTCAGACTGGTGACGCCCAAGCCGTTCATAGCGAGCGATCCTAACTGACCACTTTTGGTCAAGAACTCAAGATGGACCGTTCGTCCACGGACCATACCGTGTGCCCTGCGTACGTACTCCCCTTGATTAGGCTCCCCGAGAACGTAAGAAGCCGCGATGCACGCACCCACCACAAGTCCACAACCACCAAACTCCGGCTCGGGTCACTCACTCCCATGCCATCCCCGGGCAGTTCGTTCCTCCCACTCCGGCGTAGTACGATCGCGCCATCAAATCCGCTGCCATCACGGCCGCGTCCCTTTCCATAACCGGTACGCGGCCTACGTGACTGGTACCACGCTAGCCTCGAAAGATTTGGAGGCGGCACGAATAGTAGTAGCAGACTCGGATCCGTTTGACGTTCGCGCGTGCTCTCGAATAGCTCTGGGCCCCCGTGTTAGGTGCCGCAATGATCGGCGCTCGATTGCCCCTTGAACAGGTGGACGTGACGCAGTTTTCACCGGTGCTCCGATCGCCCTCTCCCGGTGGTTGCCCCGGGACAGCTTGGCCGGCGAGGCGGCCGGGTGGGGGGTCTCTACGCTGGTGGTGTGTACGTTTGCGTCGGCCGCGCCCCGCCCCGCGCCGTGCGTGCCGCCCCGGCCGCGCGCGGCGGAATATTGTATTGGCGTTCGTGGGGGTGGGGATCGATCCTGTCGCCTGCGGGCTGCTTCCTCCGACGTGCCAACCAGGTTGTTGCTGCTGCTGCTGGTTGCTAGCTGCTGACGGCCAGTGAGGCAGCCAGGCCATGGCCTCCACCACTCTGTCGTCCTCATCATTGTCGCGGTCGACCGCGGCGCGCTCTACAGGTGTCCGGCTCCGGCGCTCGGCATCGGCATGGGAGAAGATCCACGGGCCAATCAGACCGATATTCTTCATCGTAATTTACTGTTGGGGATTCGATCCGATACAGTTGCAGGACACGCCGGCCGATCCTATATTCTAATCACGAGCCGTGGTATCACAGACGATATCAGGGGATTGATCCATGATTAAACACGATCTAGACGCGCATTATTGCGTATCGGATAATGGCGATTGATGAGGGATGATGTTTGATTCGATGGATCTTTATTACGGGATCTTACATCACGGAGTGAGTGCTGAGCCATGTCTTGCGGCCTTGCGGGGTTTACCGGCGCGAGACTGCTGGCTGGCCGGCCGGCCGGCCGTCCGGGCGCTGTCACGATTGGTGAGCCGGGTTTGCTGGTGGCCATCCACCAGTAGCCGGTTGCCACAGTGACGGGAATACTATCATTTTGCTTTTCCTCGACGTGGTACCCCCAACAACCAGACACCGGGATCTTAATTCCGGTGAGCAGCCTGCGCCTTTCATGCTATAACTGAAATGCTAATGACGCCACAGTCCCGCTGATCTCACGTCGAGGCCGGCCCAAACACTGCCGGACTCCTCGGACGCCGACGCTTTCACCACCGGCGCGGCGGTAACCAACGGCACTCTTACTTACTGCTGCTCGTGCGCCCACTAGAGGGAGAGAGAGGAGTGGTGGTGGTTCCGGTGGTCACATCGGCGTGGAAATATTGGCCGCTTTGCACGTTACCGACAATTCATTCATTGATTCAAAGGCGCGCGCCGATGACCAATAACTGAAAATATTGCGTACTGATGATGAGACTCCAGGTTTTTTAATGTCCCAGGGAAATAGAGTCAAAAGCAATTGGTTCGGAGGGAAGGGGGTACAGAGGGGTTAGGCAGATGACAGAACGGATAGGATCCAGCCGGATAATAAGCCGCCGTAACAGGTCAAAGGGAAAGAAAACAAAACACAAATAAAGTTGAATTCTGGAGCTAGCTACCGGCAAGTCTGCCTGTACAGACAGAATCTGGCGTAAGTAGACAAGGATGCAGACAACACCACCCTATTGTACGCTAGGCCGGAGAGCATCGTGAGATCAGCGTCCGCGACGGCGATTCCAATTTGGCATGTTACTACCACCGCGCTCGACGGCCGCTCGGCACAGCCGCACAGGGCACCTAACGGCGCACGCGCGCACGATGCGTTGGACCGGAGCCGCCGCGCCGGGTCCCCGTCCACGTCGGTGGCCCAAGAGATGAGATGTCTGCACTCTGCAGCGTAGCGGAGCACTGTGTCTCCGCACTGTCCTGGCGCGCACAACACAACACAACCAACCGGATCCGGTCGCGCCGCGCCGGTGGGTGCGCAAAAGACGCGCGCGGCCGACGGCACCCGGCGGTAGAAGACACGAGGCGTGCCCGGCCCTTTCGAGCTGTAAAGCTAGGCCGTCCGCGTCGGCCCCGCCTAATGCGCCGGTGCGAGCTCGGATGGGGGGAAGATGGCCCGCGTTTTCGCCACGGACATCCACACCACGGCGTGGGTTGGGCACTCGGCAAGTAGCAGCGGCGGCGCAGGCGCAGCGAATGGGAGTCGAGATGAGATGCCGGGGCTCCCGAGTCAAAAGGGAGTGTCCCCGATCGAGCTGAGGTGAACGAGAGGGTTCAGACTTCAGAAGTTCTCAGAAGTTCAGATTCGTTTGTTATTCGCTGCACAAGCACAATCTGCGGCGAAATTTTGTGCCGAGAGCGACGCGTGCCGAAGAGGAGAGAAATTAAAAGAAGAACGTGGGGAAACGGCGATTTCTTCGCGCTCGCTCTCATCACTCATCAGCGACCGAGCTCTGACTCCACCGAAATTATTGGAAATGGTCGGTCGCCTATAGAGAAAACGGCAAGTGCTGCGATGCCGTTTTTTTTCAACACTATACGAATGGCTGCGTTAGGGAAATCCGCCGTGCGAGAGTACGTTCTCAGCTAAAGCTAACGGTCCTTTCTTGCCATGGAAAAGGTGACCGTTCTTCAATTATGGTTTTTGTTACCGAGTCGGGTCAACTCGCTGCCGGACAGAGCAAAAGTTCTGGGAAAAGCTTGTGATGAAGTCGTTCACCGTGTACCATAGCTGGTGAAGCAATTAAAGTTGGAACTTGGAAGTCCTTCGGTAGGTTTCCGATTACAACATATAATATGAGTAGGAAACAACAGGTGAGAGAGTAGGCCTGCCAGGTGACTAAAATGCGTCGTTGTCTGTGTGTTTTTTCCCCACTACTGACTGAAATGCGTCGTTGGATTCACACTGGCGTGTATATTCAGCGTAGTTTTGGCATTGGCGTACAAAGGCATGACATTTCCAAAGATGTTGCAGAGCCTGATAACATCAAAGACGATGATTCCGAAATGCTTGAGTGAATCAGAGACAGTCTGAACAAAGGATACGATGATACCTCGAAGATTCCGTTGCTCGTGAAGAGAACAAACAAGCGAAGAGTTCTTCTCACAGGTGTATTTGTCTCTACTCCTGACACGGACACCAAGTGCTGTGTCCTAAGTGAAGACCCTGTCCGTGCTTCCCGATCGGTAGCTAGCAGAAGATGGCTCGCTAGGACAGGTACGCATCAACGGAAGAGGACAAGTTTGTTGAACCTGTGGACAGGTCGATGTTAAAGCATAACACGACAATACGAGTATATATATCGTGCAGATTGCCTTGGAATGTTCAGTTAGTAGAAAACATAGGCGGTGCCCTCTGATCAATTGGTATCATGCAACGAAAGATTCGAAGATTCTGTATCATAATCAGAGTGTGAACAAGAAATTGCAATGTGATATTAGGTGAGCAATTTATTGTGCTAATCCTCCTCTACCTTACTGATGTTAGCGGGAAGCTGCTGTGATATTCAGATGATCAGGTATGGATGGCGAAATAACATTGGCTTTCAGTCTATTTAATGTAACTTGCTGTATAAAGTCAAATCACTCTATCTGGGATTGAGAGATGTAAGTACGGGCACACTATATAGAGATGTCGACTACCGCTTCGAAAGAGAGTAGAAATCGACGGCTGACGCTTTTTAGGCAGACGGCCGGTAACATTCGTCACCAGCAAGGCCGCAAAGCGTGGGATAGTTGGGCTGACGTAGAAGGTTTTGGATGTTTATAGGGCTGGGCGCCATTTCGTCGGGTCGTGGCTAGATCGGGCCGCTGAGTCGGGCCTTGTATGGTCTGGACTAGTGGTAGAAGCAACCAAACAACACCCGTGTACCATTTCATTTGTGGCAAAATTGCAGCTCGAAAATTGAAAGATGCGAACCATCATTGTGTTGTTGCATTTCAGCTATATGCTTGGAGTATAGGCAAACGATCGAGCACCGGCAGCTGAACAAAATCCAGTGGCATTCTCAGGGAATTTTAGTTTGCCTAATCGAATAAGCATATACTCCGTACTTCTTAAAAACTCACCTTGAAATTGGTGGCGCTGCAGCGCTTCCGCTAGGATCCAGTGAACAAGTAGTCAGAAGGTGTGCCCACTCAGGCACACAAAGCGGCGTAGTCGCGCGGATTTGGTGAGATGGCTACAAGCAAAAGCTGAGGCAACGCCGTCCTCACAATTCTTCCCCCAATCCACATTCCCTCTCCCAAGCCACACAAACTGACAAACCCCATCCCTGAAACCCAATGGAACAAAACAACAAGTCACCACCGCAAGGCAGCAGCCGCGGCAAGAGCAGCGAACAGAGTGCGTGCCATCAGCAGCAATGGCCGCCGCCGCAGCCACCTCCTCCCACCTGCTCCTGCTCTCCCGCCAGCAGGCGGCCTCCCTCCGATGCCGCCTCTCCTTCCTCGGCCAATCCAGCAGGAGGCCCGGCAGCAGGGTCGCGGCCCAGGCGCCGGGCGCCAACGTGCGGTGCATGGCGGCCGTGGACACGGCTCCCGCGGCCACGGAGACGGGCACCAAGAAGAGCAGCTACGACATCGTGACGCTCACGACGTGGCTGCTGAAGGAGGAGCAGGCCGGGGTGATCGACAACGAGATGACCATCGTGCTGGCCAGCATCTCCACGGCGTGCAAGCAGATCGCCTCGCTCGTGCAGCGCGCGCCCATCTCCAACCTCACCGGCGTCCAGGGCGCCGTCAACATACAGGGCGAGGACCAGAAGAAGCTCGACGTCGTCTCCAACGAGGTAAGTGAGTAGTGACTCGGCTCGGCTGCAATTCACGGGAAATTAGTAAAACATTCCAACAACGCGATCGACACGATCGACCATCATATATATCAAGTAAGAGCACGTACGACGACGCCCCCGCGCAGGTGTTCTCTAACTGCCTCAAGTCGAGCGGGCGCACCGGCGTGATCGCGTCGGAGGAGGAGGACGTGCCGGTGGCCGTGGAGCAGAGCTACTCGGGCAACTACATCGTCGTCTTCGACCCCCTCGACGGGTCCTCCAACATCGACGCCGCCGTCTCCACCGGCTCCATCTTCGGCATCTACGCCCCCAACGACGAGTGCCTCGCCGACACTGACGACGAAGGGACCGTACGTGGCTCCCTTCCATCTGGCTCATACTCAGTTCGTTCCAGGTGCTATTTTGCATATAATAACGTTAACACATATATGCATCTCCGATCCAACTGTACGTACGTTACGTGCAGCTTGATTCAGTGGAGCAGAGATGCATTGTGAGCGTGTGCCAGCCGGGGAGCAACCTGCTGGCGGCCGGCTACTGCATGTACTCGAGCTCGGTGATCTTCGTGCTCACCATCGGCGCGGGGGTGTACGTGTTCACGCTGGACCCCATGTACGGCGAGTTCGTGCTGACGCAGGAGAAGGTGCAGATCCCCAAGGCAGGAAAGATCTACTCCTTCAACGAGGGCAACTACGCGCTCTGGGACGACAAGCTCAAGAAGTACATGGACAGCCTCAAGGAGCCAGGTGACTCCGGCAAGCCCTACTCCGCGCGCTACATCGGCAGCCTCGTCGGAGACTTCCACCGCACGCTGCTCTACGGAGGGATCTACGGGTACCCCAGGGACAAGAAGAGCAAGAACGGCAAGCTGCGGCTGCTCTACGAGTGCGCGCCCATGAGCTTCATCGTCGAGCAGGCCGGCGGCAAGGGATCCGATGGCCACCAGAGGATTCTTGACATCACGCCCACAGAGGTATGCATATGTGTACATAGGAAGAACGCGTTGGTGTTCAATATATGTACATAGAAACTGAAATGTACACATCAGTTGGATTCGATTTCGAGAGATTAATTAATGTTTTGTCTGTTGCGACGTGCAGATCCACCAAAGAGTGCCTCTATACATCGGGAGCGTGGATGAAGTGGACAAGGTGGAGAAATTCCTGGCGTAGAATTTGCCTACCTGATGCGAGTTGTTTCGTCAGATGAACGTACTGCTAAGACGAGCAAGGGAACAATACAGTATATATTGTAGAACTTCTTTTTGCGATGGGAAAATCCATTTTGAAGAATTCCGTCCTTGAGCTGTGAAATCTAACTAGGTCGTAGTATCGTATATGGTTTGAATTTCATATGCTACGGGATTTTAAAAGTTGTTTGCACATTCAATTTGGAATTGGAATGATAGTATGACAAACATGTGAGCACAGGATTAATGCCTTCGTTGGAACCTAGGATTCTCAAAACATAGGAACATGAAAAACATAGAAAATGAAAGTCACTGTAATTGAAATGCAGAAAAATTGAAGAGAAATGGTTGTTTCAATGGAGCACAAGAAAAACAAAAGAACTGAAGGAGAAAGTGACACAGAAAAGTCTTTAATGGTCCAACCTCTCCGTAGAATACAAGATTTTCTCCAAAATTGCACTAGAACAGGCCATTCCATGGAAATTCCATAGGATTGGACCACACGAAGGCGCCACCCGTCGCATGATAGCCGAATACGCAACCCCGCCTCCCAAATCAAACATGACCGCGAACCTAAAGTAGAGAAAATTTATCGCCGTGCTATACCATAAAATTAAATAACAAGATAAGCAGGGGAGGTGGGTGGATCACGATAGGTCACTACGTGTTATTTCTAGAAAAAAGTCCAATTTACTATCTCCATGTATAGGCTAAGTCCAAATAACCCTCTGATGTATTAAATGGTCCATTTAAGTCCTCATTTTGTAAAACTAGATCATAACACACATTTTACACCATTTTGCAAGTCCAAATAGCCTTGTAACAAGAATTTTTATTTCTTTATGCTGCACAAAGTTGATGAGATGTTGCCTGCACATATCTAATGACTATCCATGCAAAGGTATCGTGTACATGTTATGAAATGTATGAGTCACTACTAGATAGGTGATCATGAATTGAAGTTTTTTTCACAACAAAATTCCCCTACCCACCAGCCGTAACCGTAACATGTAACAATTATTGACAAGAGGCCATGAACAAGAAGGATCTGGCTAATAATATGGTAGATTTCTGCGTTTTGAAGGTTTGTACATGTTATGAAATCATGTTAAAGGTGTGTTATGATCTGGTTTTTCAAAATGAGGGGGTTAAATAGACCATTTAATATATTAGGGGGTTATTTGGACCCAGCCAATACATGGAGGTAGTAAATTGGGCTTTTTCCTTATTTCTATATGGATCTACCATTTTTCAACTGATTATATTTCTCACATATGGATTTCAATTTTTATTCTGTTTACGCATTGAGTTCCTCGTGACGAGCTCTATGGAACGAGACCCACTTTACATATATTTTTAGATTATTTTATTTGTACCATCAGCTTTTACATAATAGTACTACCAACTTATATAGATCTTCTATATCAATTTATGTATATGTTACATACCAACTCAAGGGCTGCTCAGGGTTTTGCACTCCCACGCGAGCGTGAATAAGTAAATAGGAATTCAATCTCTTGTTTCAAAAGGTTTCATAGAAAAAGTTTATATTAATCTAATTTCACCAAAATTTCTTTATTCTTTATTTTTTTCTTTGTTTTAAAGGGTCCCGGAGAGCGAAAAAAGAGAGGCAGAGTGTTCTCTGATCGTACAAACATGTTATTTTCAAAAAACAAAAACAAAAAACATGAACATGGTTCAGGCGGTAGTGGGCTTTGGGAAGTTCTAGATTGAACGCACGTACGTGTGTGTCCGGAGCGAACAGAGAAGAAACACCCGTTCAGAGGGCGTGCAGGCGTGCGGCGCAGCCAGAGCCGCCGCGAGATTGCTTGCATACCGACACGCGGACCCCACCGGTCAGAGACCCGCTACACAACCAATCCCCCGGCCCTTCCCTTCTCCGCCTCCTTCCCTTCCCTTCCCCGTTCCCCACTTCTCGTTCGCATCTCTCGGTCGGTGCGCTCGTGGTGCTCAGCCATGGCGGACTACCACTTCGTATACAAGGACGTCGAGGGAACGAGCACGCAGTGGGACGACATCCAGCGCCGCCTCGGGAACCTGCCGCCGAAGCCGGAGCCTTTCAAGCCGCCGCCCTTCGCCCCCAAGGTCGACGCCGACGAGCAGCCCAAGTCCAAGGAATGGCTCGACGCGCGCGAGCCCGAGGAGCTCGAGGAACTCGAGGACGACCTGGACGATGACCGCTTCCTCGAGCAGTACAGGTACCCTCTCTCCTCTGTTTCGATCCATGTATGGGTCCTGACTCCTGATCGCTGATCCGTGATGCTGTTTTTTTTTCTGTCTTTTTTTCCTGTCTGCATCTCGCGATGCTCCAGTGCCTGTAGCCTTTGGTTTGATCTAAATCGCATGGTCAACTTGTATAATTCGCGTGCTATTGGTGTCACATGATCTCTTTCCATTGCCGATCTGGATTCGGCGCCGTACTACTAGGGCTTTGAACTGTTCAATGCGCTTTGCGATTGGTTTGGTACAAGTGAGAAATTATTCTGATGTTTTGATTTAATTTGAGGCTTGCAGGAAGTTGAGGCTTGCAGAGCTCAGGGAGGCAGCAAAAGCCGCTCGGTTTGGCAGTATACTGCCCATTACTGGCTCAGACTTCGTGCGTGAGGTGTCTCAGGCGCCATCAGATATCTGGGTTGTTGTTTTTCTCTACAAGGACGGGTACCTCTTTCTCTTTCAGTTTATGGCAGCCCTTGACATCGATGTTCATGATTACGGAGTATGCAACAGGACTTTATGGTTCATTTTGTGCTGTGCCTCATAGCCATAGATTTTATTATAGTGAAATAAGTTCCATCCTTGATTTATGAGCATGTTTTCACGAATCTCATAACAAAAAGATGGTTTAGGATATATTCCGCATAGTGTTTATTTTCCTTTCCTTTTCTACTTGAACTTACTGGGCATTGTGATGTCAATTTTGTCCACTTTAAGTTGTGATGTAATTAGTGGTATTAACTCTCAGTTCACTCCTATTTCCTAAAAATTTTGATTGGAGATGTAGGATTGTGGCTAATAAGTGAAATATCATACCCTAGACTTTCAGTGTGGAGGATCTCCACGAATTTTCTGGACTTCTTTTCTGTATGCTGTTTTACTGTTTCCACAAGATGGTTGCATCTAATGTATACAGTAAGGATATCTGAATGCATTAGAATGTAATGAACTCCATATGATCTGATGCATGATATTCTATATTAAATTGTGATGCTTATCAAGTTCTATAAAATCCAGGATACCGGAATGTGGGTTGCTTCAGAATTGTCTGGAAGAATTGTCTACAAGATACCCAGCAACAAAATTTGTTAAGATTATCTCCACAGATTGTATTCCCAACTACCCAGATAGAAATGTTCCTACAATACTGGTGTATAACAACAGTGCTGTCAAAGGGACTTATGTTGGTTTGCAGAAGTTCGGTGGAAAGAGATGCACACCTGAATGTAAGTTATTAAACAGCAAAATTAGTATCCAGGTTTCCCATTAATTGATCGATTCCAGCTGCTCCAATTGTGTGTGCCATTTATTGGACTTTTTTTTAGCGTACACCTGTAAATGGCATATGCCTATTTAGTGCCACAATCAGCTTTCTTTTGGATATACCACCTGAACTTCCTTTAGCAAAATATTTGACCTTCGTATACCATTTTTTAAATCCAAAAGAGAAACAAATCATTATGGCATGCATGTCTGCAATGCATACACCTCCAGCTCCAATCCTGATATATGTTTGTGCTGTTTCATGTGTCAATTAGTTAGATGATGTTTGTGTAAAATACAAGCATGCCGGTTCACAGTTACTCTGTAGCGTTAGCATACCATTGATCCCTTTCTGTAATGAGAAATTAGAAAATCTATCTTTTCCATCTATATGACACTGAATTTATGGAAGCTTTCTTTTACCGTAACATCATGCCAATGGTACTTCAGTGCTATATATATGGATTTGATCTAATGGTGCTAAGTCACTGTTATGTTCTTTTCAGCTGTTGCATTAGCACTTTGCCAGTCAGACCCAGTACTGAATGATGGGCATGGTGGGGGTGATTCAACCCGGGACAATGTCATGGAAGGTGTCCGCAGGAAGTTCATAGAGAAGGTAGTGGCCCAGCATGAAGAGCGGGAAGAAGAGGATAGTGACTAAGCTTATACTGTTTGCTTTTGTTTGCCTCAGACTGCAGATCTTATTTGGTTCTGCTGTCTACTGATCTTATGTGGTTGTATGGGTGAAATTTGTCACAATTTTCTGATTTTATCGGGTTTGCGGGTGAACTTTTTCATGGTTTACGGATCTTATTGCCTGGTTCTGGTTTTATGGTTAGCCTTTCAGCTATATGGTGGCGGTGAAATCATTGTGTTAATAGCCTTTCAGCTGTAACATCTGTGCTAATAGCCTTTCAGCTGTATCGGTACTCCATAGTCCACACTCTTGCTTAGGAGAAAAAAAGATGATTATTGCACTCGTACAGTTAACAGTTGTATGAGAAAACATCCACCCAAACCTGTGAATCCAGAGGTTCGCTGTCCAGATAACATTTCTCAACAAACAAAGCACCATGCCTTGAGTTTTCTCATCGATGTATGTGCATGTGTACGATCATTTGTGAATTAGTGAAAAGGGCAATTTGATAATCTAAGTTTATGACATGGGCTGTGTTCACTTTCCATGAATTTTTAAAAATTCTCTCTCCAAACTTCACTATTCACCTATTATATCAAATCACATCAAATCTCTCTCCTCGTGCATGGAGTATTAAATGTAGGTAAATAAAAAAACTAATTACATAGTTTTGATGTACATGACGAGACGAATCTTTTGAGCCTAGTTAGGTCAAATGTTTACTACAAACAAACGAAAAATACTACAGTGAGCTACAGTGTTCGATGTGACATTTTCACCAAACTTTCTCCTCCTCTTTTTGGAACTAAACACACCATGGTAATAATAATTGTACTTTGCACATGCATGAAAATGGTCAATCCAAACTCCAAAGCACAGCTTGTGAATAGATGCATTTCGCCATTCACATGACGATAGCGTTTGGTTCTAGGAGCGGTAACGCAAACGTAAACGCAATTGACTCATATGGTTTTCCTCTGTCGCTGTGTCTGTGTATCACCTGTGCTTTGTTTGAGTAATGCAAAAGCGAATTTCATTCATGCTTTCTGAATAAATAAATTTCTGTTCATCTCTCTGTCTAGGTTGGCGTTCCGATGAGTTAAATTAGTAAGCATTACTCCGCAAAAAAAAAGAGTAAGCATTAAATCTATTCTAGGATAGAATGGAAAGAAGAGATCAATTAATGAATGAACCAGTGTTTCAGTATTCATCAGCCAACAATATTTTTCTCTCAACAGAAATTAGCATCAGCCGCCCGCCACCAGTTAGGCAGCATTATTTTTTCTCTCACCGCCAGCCAAACGAACTAATCCCCGTCTCGCAGTTTTGCGCTGGGGCGTAGCATGTATCGACAATGTCATTGTGTCCGTTTTGGAATTCCATAATATCACTGTATCGACAAAGTTCTTGCCTGTTTTGTCGGAGGAAACAGGTCTCGGCAACCAATCAAGTAGACACGAACACGACAGGTTCAGACAAGCAGGATCATGGCTGCACCTCTGCTCAAATATACTCAAATTAAACAAATCCACAGCTCATTTTTGTTGAAAGTACAAATCCACAGCTCATACGGAGTACTTCCCTGTACTAACTTGATTTTTCTTGGTCATTTTCTTGATTTTTTTTCTTTGCCGCCACTCATCTGCTGTATGTCATGGGGCCCTTTGTTCTTTGATTCAGTCATTGGTTTGCATCAAAACTTTAGAGAGACGGTGATATTTCAAATTGATCTTGAAGAAAACCAACATACATATTTTATTACTACGCTTTACGAACATTCGGTAGTAAGCTCACGACACGACACGACACAATGGACTCGGAGGAAGTAGACGTCTCGACGGCATCGACGGAGTGGCACGCCGAGAGCGAGATTCTGACGAAACAGATTTGCATATAGTACACTGAAACCTCAAGACCACACAACACAACGGACGGCAATTTGCACAGGTACGCAGTAACATAGACCTTAATCTCCACGGCGCATTCGTTTAGCCGGTGATCTGGACGGGCTTGACTTCGGGGTTCTTGATATCCTCCTTGGGCACGGTGACGGTGAGCACGCCGTTCTCCATGGCCGCCTTGATCTCCTCCGTCTTGGCGTTCTCCGGCAGCCTGAACCTGCGCAGGAACTTGCCGCTGCTGCGCTCCACCCTGTGCCACTTGTCGTTCTTCTCCTCGTGCTCTTTGCTCCGCTCGCCGCTGATCTGGAGGACGTTGCCGTCCTCAACCTCAACCTCCACCTTCACCTCCTCCTTCTTGAGCCCCGGGACGTCGGCCTTGAACACATGAGCCTCAGGGGTCTCCTTCCAGTCTATGCGCGCGCCGGCGAAGGCCGCGGTCTCGGAGTCGGAGGAGATGCGCGGGAAGAGGCTGCCGCTGCCGGAGCCGAAGGGGAAGCCCTGGAAGGGGTCCCAGAGGTCGAGGGAGAAGGGGTCGAACACGTTGCTGCGGCGGACCAGCGACATGGTCGGATGGGTTTGGGGGTTTTGGTTTGTGATTTGAATCGTTGGTTGAATTGAGGATTGGAGTAGCAAACTGCTGTGCTCTGCTCTCAAAGACGCTTCCGAACTTTTTGCTTGCCGGCTCTGATGCGCCGTGGCGACGTGAATTTATAGCAACCCGACGAACGACGCGGGCTTAGGCGGCAGTGGGCTTCTGGATAGTTCTGGCTCGCACGCGAACGTGCAGGTTAGCACTAGATTTGGACTGGGCCAAGAATGGAAACCAGATTGTCACGCACGATAAAAGGCCGAAGGTTCCAGATTATTCCAGAGGCTGGCTTGTGGCTTCAGATCAGTCTGTACTACTACTACGTTATGGATTTTGGCCCGACCGTGAGATCTCGTAGCTTCTGGCCCATTCAACATCATACGAGAAGAAATTCCCGGCCCTCCCGTCGCCTCCTTATATATGTCGCCCCATTCCCCGCGTCAGACGCTCGTCAGTAACAGCGAAGAAACACAGGAAGTCTGAATCGCCGAAGCAACCACACAATCCCAATCTCCCGCGTCAAGCAAAACACCAAGCAAATCATCCACCGACCAACAATGTCGCTGATTCGCCGCAGCAACGTGTTCGATCCCTTCTCCCTCGACCTCTGGGACCCCTTCCACGCCTTCCCCTTCGGCTCCGGCAGCAGCAGCGTCAGCCTCTTCCCCTCGTTTGCAGGCACCAACTCGGAGACGGCCGCCTTCGCCGGCGCCCGCATCGACTGGAAGGAGACCCCTGAGGCGCACGTGTTCAAGACGGACGTGCCGGGGCTGAAGAAGGAGGAGGTGAAGGTGGAGGTGGAGGAGGGCAACGTGCTCCAGATCAGCGGGGAGCGCAGCAAGGAGCAGGAGGAGAAGACGGACACCTGGCACCGGGTGGAGCGTAGCAGCGGCAAGTTCATGCGCAGGTTCAGGCTGCCGGAGAACGCCAAGACGGAGCAGATCAAGGCCTCCATGGAGAACGGCGTGCTCACCGTCACCGTGCCCAAGGAGGAGGTCAAGAAGCCTGACGTCAAGTCCATCCAAATCTCCGGCTAGAGCCGGAAGCCTGGCTGCTTCTGCTAATCTGCAAGAAAACCGTGTCTTTCTGTCCCTTTGATGGTGTGCAGTTGTGTTGTTCACGTCTTTGGGTCCGAAATGCTAGCGTCCGAGGAGTACTGTATGACCTGGTTTGAGCGTGAGTTGTGTCTGTCATGTTTGTAACATCCGTACAAGAGTCTTTCGTTTTGCGGATCACCGTCGCGTTTGTACTCAACCCAGTTTCAATGGATTTCCATGTCAGTTGCTAATTCCGCAGCTTCAGTTTCAATGGATTTCCATCTCAGTTGCTAATTCCGCAGCTTGTTTCAGTCGCGTTTGTAATCAACCCAGTTCCAATGGATTTCAATGTCAGTTGCTAATTCCACCAGCTTGTTTCGAGCAAATTCCTCCCAGTAAGTTTAGCTGTTAAACTTTAACATGTACCCGCCTATTACTCTCACTCCAGCTTAGTTATGATGCTAGAAGCATCGAACACATGGAATCTGAGAAAATGCTTCTCGGTTCCCTACTAACGGAGATCCTGCAACCATGACCACTCGTCCACTCTACTACCATCTCTACGGTCGGTGGTTAAACGCACAGCAGTCTCCTGGTAAGTTCTCTTATTAACTCAACATATAACAACTTGTAGCACAGGACGGATACATATACATAGGGTATACAGACGCAAAAATGTCACCCGTTGAACCAGCCGATTGGAGACCAAACACCGCGGCAATGCATTTACACAATATCTGCAAAGAATAAAGGAATGCGCCTCCACGGGAAATTAGCAGTAGTGTGGCTTGTCCAGGAGGCTACTCTGAATCGTAGAAATCGCTAGGGCATGGTGTAATTACATCTGACTCCAGCATCTGTACCACCCTGTGCATTGTTGGCCGCTCCTCTGGCAGAGAGCTTACGCATTGCTTGGCTAGAGAAAGCAGAGCATCTAAGGTCTCCATCTGCACACCGTCACAGTTCGGATCTACAATTTCCCTCTCCCGATTCTCACCAGCCAGAAAATTTAACTGCCAAAAGATAAGATGATCATTTCAGGAAGGATCGAAATGGATACACAGTCAGATGATAAAAGTACTATGTGTGTTTCACAAGAAAAATCATGGAGCCCATGAAATACTTGCGTGTGAAAGGAAAGGTCATACCCATCCAACAATGTTTAATCCCTTCTCAATGAATGATGCGTCAGTAGGCCTCTTTCCACTCAGTATTTCAAGTACCAAAACCCCAAAGCTGTAGACATCAGTCTTCTCAGTGGCTCTGCCACTTTGCATATACTCTGTTAATTTAGTCAATATTAGCTCAGAGCATTAAGATCAGCATGTCATTAACCAAGAAAAGAGTCTGAAGTGGCAATAAAAAATAAACAGAATTGTGCAGGTCTCTTTTCTCATAGGATGCAATGGAATCTCCACATACCTGGTGCAAGGTAACCAAATGTTCCTGCAACTATTGTAGTAATATGTGATTCTTCATCCTCTAACAACTTTGCAAGCCCAAAGTCTGATACACGGGCGTCAAAATTGCCGTCAAGTAAGATGTTGCTTGACTTAATATCACGGTGTATTATTCGAGGTGAACAGTCGTGATGCAAATAAGACAAGCCTTTAGCAGCTCCGAGTATTATGTTAATACGTGCATCCCAATCCAACTGTTCAGACTTTTCTGCAAAGATTTATAGACAGAAACAGTGTAAGGAGTAAACATAAATTACTAGATCGATTTTGCATTACAGATGAGAGATATCATGGAAAAAAACTGTGAATCCCGAAGGACTTCGGGAGGCTGGCTGCAGATTCTTTAAGTATGAACAGGGACTTGTCACTCCCGCAAAAATCTTTTCAAACCTTTCATACCTTCAGATTAGCTCTCTATATTAGAATGAAGAGTTAAAGAATAATCTAGCGTCCTCTTGTGTGCCTCAACTTGCTTAGAATGATATTTCATGTAGCACCTCTCCACATCCTCATAGGATAAGGATACATGGTACCTTTTAAAAAATAACTAACTTATAGGACTATTTTGAAAGGGGCAAATTTGAGCCCTGCAGCATAATGACCAAAGATGCCACTAAACATTTACACTTAAAAAGCGTAGGAAATCAGAGATTGAGATTGCATAGTACAGCAATGAACTGATTTGTTCCCTCGCATGTTAACTCCAATTCAGGTCTACTCCTAGGATTTTCTTGTTCTCCGGGACTGGAACCTCCAGCTACAGCAGCTCAAGATACAGATCCTGAGACTCAGGATGTCCAGGTTTCAATGTTATGTTGACTAAGTTGCTAGAAGACTAGAATTAGCGTGTTCAAAAGCCAAAAATTGTTGCTTGCTTTGAGTAAGGACATGGTTACTTTGTCATAGTGGCAAACATACTGATTACAACCTTGTTAACATGTTCATTTAAAAGCAGCTAACAATGAAATTGATGCAGTCAAGGGGTGATGACAAACGAAAATAACTTACCATGCAACACTTCATCCAGGCTGCCACCTTGAAGATAGTCATATATCAGCAGTTTTGATGAAGGAGACTTGCAGTAACCACGAAGATTGACCAAATAACGATGTTTAACACTTCCCAATATCTCGAGTTCTCTGTCAAAGAACCGATCTAGCCCTTCATTTGTTTTCACTATTCTTTTCAATGAAAAGACATTGCCATCATCCATTGAAAGTTTATAAACAGTTCCAAAGCCCCCAGCTCCAATGATATTTTCTTCGTCCATGGTCTCTAGTTTCTTGAGGATGTCTTTTGAGGAGTAGGGAAGGTCCCCATGGAACATCACAACAGAAGAGCCTAAAAAATCAAGCAATATCATAAGACAACTTCCACAGGGAAAAAAATGCACAGGATATTCCTTTGACAGTTATTACCTCCACATAGCTCAACCCTGAAACCACGCATGTCTTTCTTTCCGAAATTCTTGTAAAGAAAGCAACCCCAGAAACACATTAAAGCCACCAATAGGAGAGCTCCAACTGTTGCTACTGCACTAATAAGAAGTCTGGTAGAATTCTTCCCATTCTTTTTATTAAACATGTCATCTGTTGTAAGACAACACCAAAATACATGAGAAATGTCAGAAAACTAGAGTTAAATAAGGAAGAAGTTGAGAAAAAAAACACACAAAAGGTACAGTATTTTAACTCTAGACGAATTGCAGCTAATGAAAGGCCTCGCATGGATAAACATAAACTATTGAGCATAAAAAGGCTCTTTCAGCAAGAAAGGCAATTCCTTCACAACTTGGATGAATTGAGGCTAGAATGATTCCTCTACCAATCATATTGGCATGCAGATCTGTATTCCCCGTTTGGATGACAAGTGGGGGATCCTTTAGGCCTATGGCTATGAGCAAACCAACCCAAGCAAACAGTAATACATATTTGCAATTCTCACCCAAAGAAACCTTTCTTTTCTAGATAGGCACACACAAGGGGATTAGAGCTATCTTGTTTGTTATGATCACTTCTTTGCAAGGATAAAGGTCCAAGGTCATAAGGTTGAGGAGTTTGTTTTAGCTTCACCGTAACTTTTATAATATTGTCATGTCTCCTTCATTGTTAACAATTCGGTTTTCTACACAAGGTTCATCAATTCTTGCATGCTATCAAAGAGTATGAGGCGTAACAAGAATATCAGTTACCATAGTTCAACACATAGGAAAGTTTTTAATTCCCAAGTGGAAAATTGGACCTTATCAGAGTTTAAGACTTAGCAGTTCTGTATTAGAGAGCTTTTAGTTCCTCAAGTGCAATATTGGACCACAATCAGGCACAAGGGTTTTTTTTTTGCATACTAACATTAAAAGACATAACCTGTAGGTCTACCTGTTGATTAACCTAAAAGAAAAGAGTCAAACATATCAACTAAAAAAACTTGAAACTACCAAGAGCATGTAACCTACTGGAGCATAAACAAACCACATTGATATAAATAAAAAATAGGCATAGCACGATCCTGCTCACACTCACACTCACAGTTATAAAAAAAAAGGATATTACTAGAATACATCCAGTACCTGCGGAAGGTGACTGAGGACCATTTGATGGTGATTGAAGTGCATCTTTGCACACTGAATTAATCTGCTTCCCACATAAACCAAGGTTCCCAACGAAGCTACATTATCAAAAACAAATTCAGTTGGAACCTAAGAAATGGAAATGTAGCATTGCTACTCATTGGAGAATTGAGATGTAAATTAGAGCAGCTTATGGATCAATATCTCTGTATTCATTGGACATAAATTACAGATGCAATAGTGAATAACAATATAAGATAGATGTGACCCTGAATAAAACAGGGAAAAGATAACTCACGATGTCTCATTGAAATTGACAAGTGAACCAGAAGATGGTATTGCTCCTGTCAGGAAGTTCATCGAAACATTGCTGCAGAAGGTTGCAAAAGTAACATTTTTCTATAAATTATTTATAACCATTAACTTGTCACGACCATTAGATGGATTTATCCACAGGAAGAAACACTTACAATAATGTAAGTTTGGACAGCTTATCAAGAGAATGTGGAATAGATCCGCTCAACGTATTACTGGATAAGTCCCTGGAGGAGAAAAAAAATCAAGAAATAGTTTGAATTATTTTACCATGGCAAGCACAATCTACAGGACAGTAGACTTGTTTTCTAAGTTGGTCTCTTAGCCTGTCTATTAATCTAGTAGAACCGTAAATGACACTTGTAGCTTGAATTGATCTAATTGGAGAGATTTATCTGATATGGACTGAATAATAAAGGAAAATGTCAAATTACTCCCCTCAAGTATGGCCAAAGTCTGGATAACTCCTGAGGGGATTCGACGTTTTCCATTAATAAAAGACCAACATTGATACATTGAAGAATTATTTAATAGTCAACTGAAATTTAAAAAGGTCATTCTGAACTTACAGTGCCTCAAGTTCCACCAGATCACCAAATTCTGAAGGGATGTATCCACTTAAATAATTTCCTTGTAGATACCTGCAAGTCATTGCAGATCACGAAGAATAAAAGCCATTACTGCACGGTAAAGTCTGGAACGCATAAGAATCATGCAATTAAATTGATCTGACTTCGCATCATTCATGGATTAATTATTGCATTATCGAGCATTGATGCTCTGATCAATGCACTCTAGTAAGTAATCATTAGAAAACTTACAATTGCTGCAGCTTGGTACAATTTCCCAGTTCAGGAGGGAGTGAACCATACAGACTGTTCCCCTGCAGTGATCTATGCCAAAAAAAAAACACATTTACATATATGGTCAAACAATATAAGGGGAATACCAACATGAAAAGGTTAAGAAATGTCATTTTTAGGAACAAACTTACAGAGTTTGCAACTGATTTAACCTTCCAATTTCTGGTGGTATTGGCCCAACCAATCTGTGATATGCAAGAATCCTGAATGGAATAGTAGTTAGATATTTATGCTAGTTTGATTCAAACAAACTAACTTTCACTCTTTAATATTTGAAAATTTTCATACTACAAAAAAAATACTGATGCAAAAAAGTGAATAGCTAGATAAAATATTGGCAGGTCACAGCAAACTGAGTATAATTGAAGTAAAAATGCAGTTTTTTTTATTCTTACAGATTGATCACTCTCTTGCTATGACTATCACATCTAACACCCTTCCAATTGCAGGGGTCTGCATCTTGTTCATGCCAATTTAGAAAGACACCATCTGAATTTGTAACTGCCTTCTTGAAGGCAAGAAGTGCTTCGCCTGTAGGAGACCTTTGAATATTAGAATTTTGGAGAGCAGGAAAAAAATGCTCCACAAATAGCAACATAACCATACATACCATCTGAACTCAGCGTTCTTGCCTCATGAGCGACAAGGTGCAGAATTATCAAAATGAAGAGGTAGCTGGGCTGTTTCCTTAGGAAAGAGCCCATTGATAATCAGCTGGTGAAGCATATAAAATCAGCACATACTAATCCAGTTTCCAGATGTCATTGTTCAAGCATGTTGGCGTGCATCTTTCAAACCAGTGATGGAGTTAACATGTGGCCACTACCAGCGTGGCCAAATAGATTTCCAACCCTGGAATGCAAAGAATCATAAGAATCAAACTAACTAGATAAAGTCATAATCAGAAACACCCTAAATCACCACATTAAAAACACAGTGGATCAAATGCAGTATATATCAACAGCATACAAGGGAATTAAGGCAATTTTGTGATGTAAACCTTCCTAACTGGTGTCTGCGTAATTGCTTAGACGATACAAGCCTTTAAAGTGGTATGAGAACCGGGGAGAATCACAAGTCCTCTAGTTCGAACAGAAAAACTTAGAAAGCTAACACGCTTGTCAGGCTGCCAACCCCGCTTAAATCCACCACCACTTAGTTCCAGCTCCCAGCACTTCAATGTCTCTTCAGTAACTTCCAAAAAAGCAGGAAAAAACCTCCAGCTCGCCAGTTGGCGCTGCCAAACGTCAAAGCCAGTTCAAGGCTTCAAGCACAGTTCATCTACACCTACACGCGGCGCTACCGACACGCGAACTGAGCGCAGCAATTTGGGGGCGGCGGCAGCCTAACGCGACCCCATTTGCCACGGACACACTCCAAACCCAGCGCGAATCAGCAGGAACGGCGGCAGATCCGGGGCGAGAACAGGGTACCTGCGCCGACGCCGACGCCGGCAGGAAGCGCCGCGGCGATCTGGTGCGGGCCGCGGCGGCGAATGGGGGTCGGAAGCCGCGGGCCAGGCGACGATGGCCGGCAACGGGCGGATGATGCGGCAGCGGTGGCCCGTGTGGCGAGGGGAGGGACGGGGGGCGACGAGACGAGAGGGCTGGAGAGATTAGGCGGCCGCTGCTGTGCAGTGGCGTAGAGGAGAGTAGTGTACTGGGAACTGCTGGACTGGTGCGCGAGCGAGAGAGAGAGGGGAGGAGGGGTGGTGGGAGTGAGGCGAAGGCGAGGCCGTGAGGAGAGCGGTTTTGTCCGCGTGCGGTGGTGGGCGAGGAGGAACGGGACACGGGACGAACAGCTAATCAGCCCCCGTTTTTTCGCTCGTCGAACCGCTTTCTCTGCCTTTTTCTTCTCCCCCCTGCCTTTTCTTCCTCGTTGCAAAATCGATTGATTAATCAGGGGCGCATGTACGTGTATGGCATGCTGACTGAAAATGACATTGCATTTGGGGCCGAGAAAGCGAGAGATTCCTCCATTGAAAGAGAGAGAGCTGCTCTTGTAGGGTGTTGCATGTGTTAGCTCGTTTGGTGAAAAGGTTTATTTCATTCTATCTCTTGGGTACACAAAGATTTATTAGATGCTTTCTTTAATTTTAATTACTTAGAGATATATATACAAATTAGATATATCTTTTCAATATGCCGTCTTGAACAATCTCATTTGTCGTTATTATTGGTTGCTCACACGTGTTTGCGCCATTATAATATATAGTACCTTTATACGGCGGTGGATCAATAAAGAAAAAAATTATGATGGATATTCTGCTAAAAAATAGAGATCGGACGTGTACAATTGTTTGGTTGACCAATATATTTTCCTCTCTTCCTTTGCATGTCCTATCTCATTTGTTGAAAAGGTTTATCTCATTTTTATTGGATATTTGTCATAAAAAATAAATTATTATCACCATCACACAGCAAAAGATGGGTTAAAGCCAGAAAAAATGTTTAATATGCTTCTCGCTTATGTATATAGTACATGTTCATATTATTTTCTATTCTTTCAGGGCAGAAACATCTTATTGTTGCTGCTGGCCATTCTTCTCTCATCCTGATGCACCCTACACCATCTTCACATTCACTCATCTCTTTTAACGTGGGCATAGCATGAAAGGAAATTAATAATCAACCTTCTATTTTATGCTGAACAAACTAGACATCTAAGTGAGATAGATGTTGATATGCTTTCGCAACAGAGACTCAAAACATGAAGTTGTAATTCAAATTTGCTTAATATGCTTAATCCACATTTGCACACCGCCTTTGACGCCTTTGCCTCCATTCGTATGATAATGGTTCATCACCAGGGCACATATAAATAATAAATGGAATTTTATTCTTAACGTCAATAAAGAAGCCAAAGCCAATTTCTTGACTAAGCATCAATTTGGAAAACCATATAATTCTGATATTTTTATGGCACGAGCTAGCTGGATGATGTTATTAGAACCTTGAGAATGAGAGGTATCGACATGATAATCTTGGTGCAAGTACTCTGACTGGTATATTGTATGAGATTTGATCCATTCATTATCGAAATTCACTAGCAGCATTACCACGGCTGTAGGACAAATGGCTATCAATAACTTAGTATACCTAGTCTGATAACATAAAAGTGGTGTGTTTATATTTGTCTCAAAAGGTAATTTTATTATATCAGAACTTTATTTAGTTTTATAAATATATTCTAATAGAAAACAATGATCAAATCATACATTGAAGATAACAAGTGTTCTGTGCAAAAGGGAATTGCAATGCCAGAAAAATAGTGTCAATTATCAATGTACTTCGCAACGTGTTATCTAGAATGTGAACCTTCTCACTAATCCTATGCGATATTCTTTTTTTTTCCTGCGAGGAACCTGTGTCATATTATATATCTCTACTCTCTACTTAAAGCTCTTGCATTCCAAACAGACAGCGCACATTAATATTTAGATTTTAAGTAGATTTTTTAAATTAATTTGGATTGAAACTTTGATACCGAGGCTCCTTTTGCCGTTTTTAAATCTGATACAAAGGAAGAAAACTTTTGATGCTTGCGGGTGCAGACCCTAGTACGTAAAGCGGAAGGAAGCGCTGCTGGTGGGGCAAAACCCCTGACCGACGAGGCGAGGCGTCCCAGAGCCAGAGGTCGCTGAGTGAGCTGAGCTGTCTCATACCCGGTGTCCTATCCTCTCGACGTGACCCTCTCAATCTGCCAAGCCAACAGCATGACACAGGTTCCTCTGCCGAACTGCTGCAAGCGGCTCTTTTCTGTTTGGAGCCTTGGACCCTGGAGGCTAATGTTAGATCCACCACTACCTCCACTGTTAGATGCTATTTGACGTTAGATTCATAGCCAATTAGCCATGGTGTACGTCAGGAAACTTAAGCACAAACTGAGAGTCAAATCTCTCTAATCCTCCTTCTCTGGCACAGTGGCATTGATGAACGCTGATCCGAGCCAATGCTTAGCGAGAGGAGAGGAACATGTCGCTACCATCCAGCACCGGCTTAGATCAGACAAGGCTGAATGGATCACTGGCAGGTCTGCAGCATCCATGACTTTTTTGCTGTTTCGTCGATCGAAACGAGCAGGAACGCTGAGTCGGACAGCCATCATAACTACGCGAGGCCCCAACGGCCTCGGACTGGTGAGTGGGGAAACGCTGAAACGCAAAGCCATCAATCCGTGGACACCACAGGCGCCCCCACTTGCGCAATGAGGATGCCTCTGCCTGCCTGTAGGCTGTAGCCTGAATGCCCTGATGCCCTGATGGGCGATGCGTATCTCGCCTCTGCCGCCTCACCTCGCCGCTGCAGCGTCCTCATCCTGGAGCTGTGAGCTTTCCAGGCTCCATGTGCGTGTCGCGGCAGAAAACTACCGTGGCGTCCTGCGCCAGGCCGGCAGCAGAAGAGATGTGAGGCTTGGTTCAATAAATTCAGGACCTGCCGAGCCGGGCAAAGCAGCAGCTTGTGGGCGGTGAATGTGAGGGGTTTCTTCTGTGCCAGTTGAGGTTCAGACTTCGGATAAAGTTTGGTCGAAGGATCCAACCACCAAGCTGCATTTGCCCAGTCAGATGTGAAGGACGCTTCAGTTGCGTCTTTTGCCTATTCTATTTTCGTTGTGGACAATGACATCAATCAATATATACATCCATCTAGAGCAAGGTCTGGTATTCGTTAGATCAACCTGTAAAGTTACAGGGGGTTAAGACTCGAGAGCCTCCGAGTCCCATAGAGAAGAGCAAGGTTCGTTTCTGACCGATAAACTTACCTTCACAGTTTTTCTAAAGAAAACTTCATCATATGATGATTCTACACTGACAGTGTTTCATCTCATAACCACCGGCAGGCAGTATCGTACCAGTCTCACTGTTATGGAATCATTAGCATAAATTTGGCAGGAAGCATGCTGTCCGAATATAAAGGGCAAGTTGACAGCTTCTCATCACCAATAGCTCTGTACATTGTCATATACCAGAAGGAAATCCTATGGCCCAAAACTATACTTTACATACAGTAATCAAGCAAGAGAAAAACCTAGAAGAACAATAACCTGCACAGAAAGGTAAAAGTTCTACGAAACACTTGTCGCTCATCCAACATGTCATGCACAATAATGAAGACAAAGGACGATGACAGCAAGTCAGCAACCATAAGTACACGATGGATCAAGTAGTCAGAAGTCCAGGCTCTATCACCTTGCTTGCCGGGGCTTTGTCCCTCTGCTCTACATAGGCAGATGGGAACCAGCCAGCCTTTCCCTTGCATTCCCCTTCCGACCAACCATTTGCCGCCACCTGTGAAGAAAGAAAAAGTGCTTAGTCAGCATTCCGGTTCACTTGATATCTCCCAGAGAATTATACGAACAGGACAACTAAAAGCTGTCTGGCATCTGTTTGTTTTCTTGCCATGGTTGGTTACAGACTACACGATAGGATGCTGCCGCTATGGATTAGATAACTTTAGAAGGGAGCTATGCATATATTATATCTTACTTCACAACTTGGGCATGAGGTTTCCCAAGGCACTGGTAAAAATCAGTTGTCAACAATAAAGCAAACCACGTGTACCTGGCGGACCACGACATATTCACCCACGGATATACTGAGCTCACTATCGGCCTGAGCATCGAATGGATGAATAACCTGCCCAAAAAGCACACCATGAAATCCTCAGCTAATCGAATAATGTACTGGCATGTTCAGCACTGTATACTAATTGTGCAATTGCTATTTGTGTCAGCATTACACAGATGATAGTATGTACTGATATAAAATAGGATTGAGATGAAACATATTGTACAGTGTAAGTTTTGTTGAAGATGCAGCAGTCTGAACCATCACCAGTCAATTAAATTGGGTGTTGGGATCAGAAATAGATCCACAGAATTTCAGGTTTGTGTTGTATCATAAAGACAGGTTCACATAATTCCAGGATTTCTTATGAAATAATAAATGGTAGCAAGTGACTGGAGAATGAGTGAAATTCATATCATGTATACAAATAATTAGCCATTAAAATGTGATATTGTAGGATATATATTTATAATTTAATTGGAAAGTAACAAGAAGAGAAGTACCAAATAGAACTATGTGGCATTTCCAAAATCTGTTAGATTATCTATATATTTTAAAAACTTTTTTCAAAGAGTCAACGGGAGCTAAGGAAGCCCACGAACAATATCATTGTTTGTGTCGCTGAGGACAGTGATCAGGATGCAATTTGAAAGAAAGGGGTAGGGAGCCACACGAATAACAATTGCAGCACAAATACGCACCAAATGAGACAAGAACAATGCTAGACAGCATGTGGAAGTCCTAACATAGTATACCGAACTATCATGAGCTTAGAGTGAATGTATTGCTAAAAAGTGACACATTATATATACAATGATATCACAACATGCAGTGCTAAAAGCAATCATACCTCTCCAAGAAATTGTACCTCCTGACCGTTCCCCATGGATCCACTAGGTTTAGTTAATACTTGATCTTCGGTGGATTCGCTAGGTTTAGTCAATACTGGATCTTCGGATGTGCTATCTGATTGCACTTGCGCTGGAGCTGTTTCTGATTCAGGCTCTGATGACTGTTCATCATAGTGGTTTATTGATTCATTATGATGCTTTGCATGGAGCATCTGCGCGTATGAGAAAAATGAAAACAGAGTGATCTTCAGCATATCCAGGTTTAAGATATTGCAAACTGGATATATAGGTGAAAAAAGGGCACATTTTGTTGTGATAGTTGTGCACCTCATCATGGAGTTTATTCAGAATATTAGCAGCGTTTTGATGATATGTTCTCTCAGCATCGACCTGTAGGCATAGAATAAGGGGTGTCAGAAGCCATCTAATTCTTTCTCCATGAAACTTCCCATGGATGAACGATAAACTTTGTTCAGCCAAAATAACAGAAGTCTGCTCAGGTTTACAAACACAGTTGCAAAACGGCAATACTGGAACTCATGCATTCAGGAATGTGAAACACAAGTGGGGACTAATACCCTCAGCAAGAGGAATGTTGATGCCTTATTCTGTTATTCAAGACATTCAGGGGACTAGAAGATCCTGTATTAGGGGTTTGAATTCAAGATTCACAATTCTACTCTTTCAAAACAAAAGATGATATGTTAATCATATTTCTAGGATAAACACTAGGGATGGGGCAAACCCTCCAACCCCAGGCAGAGAAGGCAGCGCAAGAAGGATTATATACAAGAGATATGCAGAGTCTAGCAATTATGTGTAGGTTGTTGAGATGGAAAGGCCTGATACAATTGAATGGTCATGTACAGGCTCCTAATCACACAAAAATGGATCATGCACTTTCACTTATATATGAAGATTTAGAAAGAACAGTGACTCATAGCATACAATTGCAAGGAGACGTTCATATGTAACTTGCTGTTGCTGAACCTCTACAGCCTCCATAGCTGCAGTTGCTTCTCTTCCCAATGCTGCCAGTGTAGTTCGAAGCTCTGATAATTTTGATTCTGCATGTTGCAGTTTCGCCGAGTTATCTGTGTTCCCACTACTTTCCTTGGACTTAAGTTGCTTTCTCATCACATCAGCTATCTAATAAAAAGTCACAATTAGTAGCTGGCATTAGTCTCTATAGAACAGAAACTTTCCTCTTTATGATCCGTTACCTGAGACTCCATGTCTTGTCTTATCCGTTGATAACGGTAAGTTAGCAAGCGAGCATCTTCGAGAGGTGCACTCATTATCATTTCTCGGAGAGGCTCAAAAACCTATAAATTGTAAATAAAACCAATAAGCTAAACAGCTTTAGTTAAGAAGATATAGTAACTTGTGTGATCTAGGATAAAACAACACGTCACTAAGGAGCATTCACAATCCTGAAAGTTCTATCAACAAGTGAAAATTTGTTATCACCTGCTCTCCGAGAATTTTAAGAAGATCCTCCCGCTCTTTCTCTATTTGTTTATGAGAATTACCAAACTCCATTGATGCCCTTGCAAGAGCAAAACCGAAATGTTGATTGTCCTTTCCATATTTGCAACAATCCTCAGCAAGCTTTTTCACTACAGAAGGAGCATCGTATCACGGTTATAAAAACATCCCAAAATGGAAGCACACACACATATAGCAGCCAACTAAACACAAATCCTCACCTATCTCCATCTGTTTGGTGCTAACAGCAATGAAACCTTCCACGCCTCGTACAATATTTCGCTGGAAATGCTACAGGACAGGAGTTTTCGCCGAGACAACATTTAAACAATCAGCTAGGCTAGTATTTCTCGTTACGTGTGTAACAAGCAGAAATTAACTCAAACCTTAGCTGCTCTGGTACTACTGTAAAGCCTCTGAAGATTCTGGTGGCACTCAAGCTCCGCTTCATCGACGAGAGAGGGATCTTGATTATATCGCGTGATGAACTGCTTGAAAACCGCCTGCATCAAGACATATAATTCTCTAAAGGAGGCCACACAGATAAGGAAGCAAGGGAATGGTTTCCAGTTTACGCAAATAATGAACTAAGCCTCAGCCGCAGAACAAATCAGCAGCCACATGCCAGTGCGAACTGAGCAGTGCTCAACCACCACCAGAGTGCTAAAAGGACACACGCAATCCAGTTCCTCCCAATAGCTCCTGCTCTCCCAAACCAGTACACACCATCCAGAATCTCAAAATATCCCACAACTATAACTAGTTGTGTTGAAGTAATCAACCGCGTGAGCAAGCACACCAACAAGAGAGGCAGGAAACCCCCCTCCTCTCAGGACCCCAAAAATTCCGCTCTCTCGGACGCGCGTGATCGGTGAAGCAGAATTGCTCGAATTCGGAGAGGGAACCCGTACCTGCTGCTGCTTGGCGACGTGCTCCCGGAGCTTGCTGGCCTGCTTCTTCAGCGCCTCCATCCGCGGCAACCGATCACGGAGGATTGGATTGGGGAAAGCAACAGTGGCGCCAGCCAGCCGAGGAATACCCCCAGAACAACAACAAAAAAAAAAGCAATCAGGGTTGCCACTCGCCCAGGCTCTCCTCACGACCGCGCCCCGCGAGCCAACGGGAAGCAGCTAGAAAGCGGCCGCTGCGGAGACGGCGGCCGATGCTGCCTGTACCAGGTAGGCGCCACACCGCGCGGAACCGGTGCTCCGATAGTGCGGAGACGGGGGAATAGTAGCAAGGTGCGGCGGGCAGCGCGCCGGTGGTGTATAGTGCTGGTGGTAGACCGACTCCGAGGGCGCCCCGTCCGATCCCGCGCGGCCACTCCGCGTTTTGTTCCGGTGCGAGTGCGGTGGTGGTGTAGTGCTGTGTGGTGGGGTGGGTGAGGGGAGGGGAGGGGGGCCGGGGCCGGGGCCGGCCCTGCCTCGCCTGCTTCGCTGGAGCGGTTTGCTCTTTGCTGCCGCGGTGTTGCCGTTGTCGCCCGGCTGGCATCGGGTAAAAGACGAGGGGAAACTGCACGCGGCCGCGGTGGGCAGGGGAGACGAGGGCACGAGGCCAATTTGGTCGGCGCCCGTCGTGGTCGATGGTCGTGCGTGACTCGTGACGAGACGAGAGAATTCCAAGTTACAAGCTGCATCGGTCTATCGGACGCAAATCGTGGTTGGAAATGGCAAGGAAAACACGGGATCGCCGATCGAATCAGGAGGCGATTAGGCCGCGCGTTACTCGCACGCCATGGCGAGGATGCGCCGAGCGTAGGAGCGATGCGTAGGGGCGAATTTACCGAAAGTGGCCGAGGCGTGGAGTTGGTGGCGTCCCGAGGCTGTGACCGGAGACGACGGCGGAGGGGATGCACCAAAAGCACCGCTCGTGCTTACCACCCGGGTTGCCACTGTGCCATTGGGAAAAAGTGGGAAAGTCGCCACAGTTCTGCGTGAACGCCAGCCGGCACATCTTAACGGAGAATCGAAGACAGATGCGTGGGTTTTTACTGCCGCCTGTGGCATCCGGTATTCCGGTCGCTTTCGCAATTTCGCTTGAGACTAGTTAAGGCTAGTACGCCGTCTCATCTGATCTCTAAAAAATATTGGGACGGTCATATTATCTCGAGTGAATGCTTTGTGATGTAAGCATTAGTTACTGGTCTTGCCAAGTGGCTATTCTGGATTGTCCCTCTTATTATGAACAGGTTATCATAGTGATGACAGCTTCAACAGAGCAATGGTCATATAAAAACTGAATTGGTACAAGTTATTTTTTATGAATAGTACCTGTCAATTAGTCGCGGACCACGTGATCATAGCTGAAATGTAGTACTACAGTTGACATCTGTAATGACCATTACACAAACCTAAACATAAATTTTATAAGATGTACGTCAGAATTTGATGCCAGATGTTACAAACAGTATTATAATATCAATCTTTATTACATAGGAAAATATATATGCTGAACAATTAAGATGCGTGTAGCGGGACAAGAAGTCAAGAACTCTATCTATCAATTAAGTATTAGAGGCATGAAAACTATAAGAAGATATGTACCCTCGATCGGTACATCACTAGTGGCCACTTAGATCAAGGATGAGCCTCTAAGCAAAGACATTGTTGCCAGCGCCCTGTTCATTTGGTTTATCATCCACCAGTTAGCAGTGTTTTTCTCTCAGTAAAACCAGCACCAGCCACCAGCAACCAGCCAGCCGAACATGGCCTTAAGAAAGCAAGGAAGAATGGATGACAAGTTGAAAAAAACAGCTAGTATGGAATATGGGACCGAGATAATATGATAAAAAATTGCTATTTTAAAATTTCTATCTCTACATAATACTAAAGCGGGGACTATTTTTGCACTAGCTTAACTTTTGATCCGTTAGAGACCGACCGGTGGATCCTTATATCCAAAAAATAAAAAAACTGAATAAGATTAGGATTCGTGACCGCCTCCAACATGATCCTTGACGTGCGAGCAACATGAACTCCATCCCATAAAAATTTGATCCTAAATTCTTCTTCCTCGTGCTCATCTCATATCATTGCACATGCAATATTTACTAGTATCATATAAATACACTATCTATGATGTGTGCCATTGGTCATTGTTTTCTATTGGTATATAAAAATAATAAATTCAAGATATTATGCAAGCATCTTTCAAGACATATTTACACATCATTTTTTATGGTTCAAACTAAACATTCAAAAGTTCTTCATGATTAAAGTTTGGAAATCTTAGACAGAACGTTATTATAAGTGTTGAGCATCTGTGAGCGAAGAGGTAGCACAAAATCAAATATAACTACCAGCCGTTGCTCAGTCTCTCTGTCCTGTCTCTCGTACAAATTTTGGGTCATCGCCAGCATGTACGATGCCAAAGAACCGTGAATAGTTATTAATTAATTTTTTTTTACTCTAATTCAAACTTGCTATCTACGGTGAAATATACGGATAAAAAATAAGTATTTATCTTTTTTCTCGAATACGCAGGAGAGCTGCGTATCATTGCATTAAGAAGAGAAAATGTTGTTTACAAGCACGCAAGCGTGCAACAAAGATCAAAACGGACTACTCGCCAAAAAGACACCCTAACTTCTTAGCTCCTGCCTTTATCCATAGCCTTGACTTCATTCTGAATGCGCTCGATAAGCATGGAGCTGGCCACCGCGCTTCTGTCAAACAGACGTGAGATGCCATCCGACGGCCACGAAGAGGCTGCAAACTCCTTTGCGCTTTGACGGTTGTTGTCGGCCAGATAAGTAGAAAAAAAACCAAAACAACATTAAACTTCACGTCCGCACATGTTCCCTGCAGTATGGTTCACAACAGAAATGATACCCAACTGAAGCATCCGCAAAATCTACAACAGGCCACAAGCGTTTTTATCAGTCAGTCCGTCACCCGTCAAGAGCCCCTGGAAGCTCGGGTCGTTTGTGCACAAATTAGTTTACCGTTAGAGTGGCGTTACATTCCCATCTCCTACCAAACCAATGAGCAGGTGATAAAACGAGACAGATTTTACGACACAGAAGTGAAGTTCATTTGGCGGAAGTTCGATACACAGACCATACAGACACTAGCGAACATAGACCACATTGCCTTTCAAAGCCGACTATTCACACTACACGAAGACCACAACGTCGAACCCGATTTTATTACTCCCTCCGTCCCAGAAAACATGTAATTCTCGCTTCCCGAGAAGTCAACCGATTCTAACTTTAACTAAATTTATATAAAAGATTACTAAGACTTATAATACAAAATTAGTATCAACAGATTCGTGATGAAATATATTTTTATAATAAATTTTGTTTGGAGTACGCCAGAACGACCCAGGCAGACTCCAGGCAGCACCCTTCACTCCGTTACGCAGGCACGACGGCACGAGCACGACGATGTCTAGCCGGAGATCTGGATTGACTTCACTTCGGGCTTCTTGACCTCCTCCTTGGGCACGGTGACGGTGAGCACGCCGTTCTCCATGGAAGCTCTGATCTGCTCTGTCTTGGCGTTCTCGGGCAGCCGGAACCTGCGCATGAACTTGCCGCTGCTGCGCTCCACGCGGTGCCAGGTGTCCGTCTTCTCCTCCTGCTCCTTGTTGCGCTCGCCGCTGATTTGGAGGATGTTGCCGTCCTCAACCTCCACCTTCACCTCCTCCTTCTTCAGCCCCGGGACGTCCGCCTTGAACACGTGCGCCTCGGGGGTCTCCCTCCAGTCGATCCTCGCGCCAGCGAAGGCCGCGGTCTCCGAGCTAGTGCGCGGGAACGAGGGGAAGAGACTGCCGCCGCCGCTGCTGCCGGAGCCGAAGGGGAAGCCCTCGAAGGGGTCCCAGAGGTCGAGGGAGAAGGGGTCGAACACGTTGCTGCGGCGGATCAGCGACATGGTCGGTGGGATCTCTAGCTTGTGATTTCGAGGAATCGAGGATCTTGAGCGAGGATTGAGCGATTTGGTGAGCTTCTGATCGTTGCTTGGAGCGTTTCTTGGCCTCTTGGGTCCTTGTCGCCGCGGCGAGGGGAGATTTTATAGAGGAAAAGGACCAGCGATGGGAGTGCAGGGGAAAGGGATTCTGGAGAGTTCTCACGTGTTCGAGCAGAGACAAGACGCCGCAGGATTAGTCCTACTGGGCCGGCATGAGGGTGGAGAAGATGCTAGAGCTATCCCGTCTCTCTCTCTTAGATCAAATTAGCTTGGCTTCGGAATGAAATTCTCTCTCATGGGCCAAGCCCTTGTTTTTGTGTAAACAACTATTCAGCCCAACAGAAAATTGGGTCCACGCGGGCACACTCCTCCTCTGACCTCTCTCGCTTGTGTCTTCCCAGTTCCAGGACTTCGGATTCAGGCGACTCGCCGAACACACCTCGAGACGAGCGGAGTCGTGGGGAGGGAGGGGAGGAGAAGACAGTGTGTGGTGAGGTCGTCGGGAGCAGGAGAATTCCATCGCCGCGGCAGCCATGTCGGTGCAGGAGTACCTGGAGAAGCACCTGCTCTCGCGCAAGATCGAGGAGGCCGTGAACGCGGCGGTCCGCGCCAAGGCCCCCGACCCGGTGCTCTTCATCGCGGGCCACATGCGGCGCGCGGCGCCCGCCGTGATCACGAGGGTGCGGGCGCGCCAGATCCTTGACGGGCACGGCGCGCCGGCGGTTGAGGTCGAGCTGCACACCAACAAGGCCGTGCACCGAGCGTCCGCGGCCGGCGCGGGCGCGCCCGAAGGGGTCGCCGCCGACGCGGCCGGGGACTCCGAGAGGCGGAAGATCCTCGCCAGGGCGGTTGCCGATGCGGTGCGGGTGATCAACGACAAGGTGTCGGAGGCGCTCGTGGGGATGGATCCGCAGCAGCAGTCGCAGATCGACCAGGCCATCATGGACTTGGACAAAGCGCGCCACAAGGTACAGCACTCGCAGTCGCAGACCCTATCTCTTTTCCCCTCTGCAGTTAGTTTTGTTCCTGAATTCTACATTGCCAAGCCCATGTGTTAGGAGTAGAATTTGTACAATGACAAAATATACAGAAGCGTCAAGTCGTGGATTGTGCTATGTTAAGGTGCTGTAGCCATTGTGCTCAAGCAATATTTGACTTAGGGGCAGTATGTGGCCTTAACTTGTCTGGTTATATTTGATTATTGTGAGTTAATTCTATGTCTACTTTGTGTTTTTGCTGATCACTACTGCTTCAAATTCTTTGTGCTATAATTCCACCCCCTTATTTCCAGCGAATGAGATTTTGTCTGGATGGAAATGACTGTAATACTGCGCAAATGCAGGCTGAGCTTGGAGCGAATGCTATGCTGGCAGTATCAATTGCAGCTTGCAAAGCTGGTGCTGCTGAAAAAGAGGTGCTGATTTTCTGCTAAAATAATCAGAATTTAGATGTCAAAACATGTTGAGGGTACTGCACATATTCTTATTGCTGGACCATTGATGCTTGCTGAACAGGTTCCACTCTACAAGCATATAGCAGATCTTGTTGGCAAAACCGCTACCACTCTTCCTGTTCCTGCAATTACAGTCATTAATGGTGGAAAGCATGCTGGAAATGGTCTTCCGGTTCAAGTATTCCTCCAGACCTTTAGGATTGCCTTGTAGAACAAATTTTCTCTGCAAGCTCCTGAACACTATTTTCTAAAAATGAAAAAGAAACCTTAGTAGGATCTGGGAAGTTGAAAGCATTGTTCCCTTATTTTGTACACTCAATTTCTCAATTAATCTTTTCAACAAATACAAACATATCAAGATACTTGATGGCTCTTTGTATATCAACAATATCAGTATGATTAACTATAATTCTGCAGTAACTATAAGTAAAGTTTACTGTAGGAAATTATGATCCTTCCTGTTGGTGCAAAGAATTTCGAAGAAGCAATGCAGATGGGTTCTGAGACCTATCATCATCTCAAGGTAGCCTTCACTTCTAACAATCTGTGTTGCCAATGTCTATATGATATCATATCTTACACATGGTCTCAACAACATGAGTTGGGTCAAGATTTCCATCAAACAGCATAATGTTGTTTTGATAAATAACTAATATTGCACACTTGCTTTGTGATGCCTTCTCCTTCTCGTTTTCCATTCTGAATTTAGTTACTATTAATTAATTCATTTGGGTTGGTTGCCATTAAGGCAAAGTACTGACACCGAGATTTTTAGCACTAACATGTTCTGTTCTCAGACTGCATAGAAAAGGCTTGCTCAACTTTGTAGATATTTCCTTGCCAATTGATCACAGGATATTATCTTGGAGAAATATGGTGCTGACAGTTGCAACATTGGAGATCATGGTGGGTTTGCTCCAAATATTTCCAGGCAAGTAAGAAACTAATTTACATTTTCTGATATCACTTATTTCTTGTTTTCCTTTTAGGGGATCTCCAAATGGATTTCACTAATGCCATAACTTGTTGCTTTATCAATTTTCAGCATAGCTGAAGGCCTGGATCTTGTCATTGCGGCAATAGAGAGGGCTGGATATAATGGAAGAATAAAATTGGCGATTGATGTTGCTGCTACTGATTTTTGTGTAGGTAAGTTGAAAAGCAGTGGTATTTCTTATGGTGTAAAACTGTAAACGTTCAAAACTTAGATCCTCTGAATCAAAATCAAAATATCAAAGACTATGAAATTTGGTGATAAGATGTAATCATTCTGCTGCTTTGGACATTTGGTTGTGTCTGAAGGAAGAGTTCCTTACTTGCCGTACTGTGTTGAAAAACTTATGTTTACTTGCAATGTTTCTGGGTCCTTATGTATGAGTGACTCGTCGTTTCATACTGTAATCTCTTTGTTTAATACTGTCGCTACCATACACCAGAACGCTAGTGCCGCTGAAAATATGCTGTTAGGAGCATCTAGCAGAAATATTGTAAAGATGCCACTAGATACTCTACTTTCATCCAGATAATCAGATACTGTACAATCTTGAACCTTAGAAATAGTGATCTTGAACCGGAGGTAAATATGTATTCAATTTTTTGGGTTAGTTTGTATTTACTATGTGAATCAGTTAGCTCAATGCCTATGTTCATCCAATTCTTTACAGGAAAGAAATATGATCTGGAGTTCAAGTCAACAAAGAAATCAGGGCAGAACTTCAAAACTGCAGATGATATGATTGAAATCTATAGCCAGCTTTGTTCAGGTATCACTGAATTGTGGGTTAGCATCAATTTTTTTTACATCTTTGAGTTTCATAAAGCTTAGAAACATAAGCGTGTTGATTTCTTTCTCCATATCTGCACTAGAGTACCCACTTGTCTCCATTGAGCAGCCCTTTGACAAAGATGACTGGGAGCACTCCAAAAAATTGACCACACTAGAGCTGTGCCAGGTGATTTTTTTTCTTTTGAAATTTTGGTTTTTATTTCAAAAGGAGCTCATGATATGAAATGTGTATAGGTTGCAGGGGATGACCTACTGATGTCTGATCCCGAACGCATTAAGTGGGCAGTTAATGAGTATACTTGCAATGCTCTTGTTCTGAAGGCAAGTCTCAAGTCATACATATGTATTTTTTTTTCATAAAAAAATTTGAGCAGTGAGAGAATGACAACAAACCACATTACCATTTCTGAAGGAACTGTGGAATTAGGCATACTTTATTTGACTAAACACGGTCATCTTTGTGACTGGATGCTCATGCTGATTATTTATTGAAGTGTGATCCTTCCTTCTCAGTGTTCGTATAATGAAGTTTTACCCGATATGGGTTGGGTTTTAAAATATATTTGTATCGAATCGCACCGTATTCAGCCAGAAACAGCCATACAAAACATCAATCCATTTATTACATAAATTTGCTGGAAGATGAGAAACTTGCACTTAAACTAGTAGGCTGTACTGCTGTAGGCACATATGAGTCACAAGAACTTGCTTGCACATCTATTTTTCTTCCTAATCATGTCTCCCTGTTTTGAACACTGTTTTTTCATAGGTTTTGCAGGAAAAATATACTGTTGCATGCAGAATTTCCATGTTCCCAAGAGGCCCTTAGTATACCTGTTGTGTCTTATTATGCTCAGGATGTTAATAGCATTTGTTTATATGCAGGCAAATCAAGTGGGCACTGTCACTGAGGCCATAGAGGTTGTGAAGCAGGCAAAGGATGCTCATTGGGGTGTGATGGTGTCACATAGGTCTGGAGACACTGAGGATCCTTTCATCGCTGACTTGGCTGTTGGTGCTGGGGCCGGGCAGATCAAAGCCGGTGCCCCCTGCCGTGGAGAGTGTCTCACTAAATACAATAAGGTATTTCTGTTGAACCCATTATATTTTATATGTGATGAGTATACACACTGTATACAGCTGACTTGTGGTAACCTTTTACGTTGTCTTTGCAGCTGCTTAGAATAGAGGAAGAACTTGGAAGTGAAGGTGTCTATGCTGGGGAGAATTGGAGAACAGCGAGCACGAGCTGACCTGTGATATCAATGAGATGTGGGGGAAAATTGAAGATCTTGACCTGCTCTCATGTGTGGTCACTTTGTCTTTCATTATTGTCTTCTCCAATTGTATTTGGTCTTCCTCGGCAAAGGTGTGGAAACAGGGCGGGGAAATACACGATTTTGTACTACATGATAGGAAAGGTGTTAGGTGTTCAAAGTTATCGATGTGAGGGTTTACTCTTTTCATGACATTCGACTCAGATTTGCTTAATTCTGTATAGTCTGGGCTATAAACATGACTACAAAGAGCTTGAGAAAATGGTTTAAGAAATAGGAATGCGTTATATTTTAGTATTACTGATTCATTATTCTCTTGTGTAGTTGACCATCTGCAATATAATGAAGGTATTGAGTAGTTCCCAGCTCGTCTTTGGCATGAACTACAGTTGTAACCAAAACCATTTGGATGAGCCCATATTTTTTGTTTTTAAATTGACTTTGAGATGAGTTGAACACGTAAACAAATGGCTCTACAAGCTCGACGCTCAGTGCCTAACAAGATATGCTTATGATTTATAAGAATCAGCATTGGTTTTCCAAAATTGTAGTGCACATAGGATGTTTAAAACTGATTGATACTTTTAAAAAGAAAACGACTAATTTAAAATTTTAAATTGAAACTTTCCTCTGTTGTCTTTTTATAATTTTTAAATAACATTTTAACAATCCAAATTAGTGGCGTGAGGAATTTTTAAAATTATTCCCATCTTATTTCACAGGTATAGGATCCAACAGGATCTCCAAATTTGCTGTGCTTCCATTTTATTCGAGTCTGCTCCCAGCAAAAGCTGCCGTGCTAAAACCGGAGCAGTACACGCGTTAATATCCAAGTCGGTATAGGTGCAACCCTGTTCTTTTTTATCCCAATTGTAACCCTGCTTTGGAGAGCCTCTTCACTTCATTCTGATTTGGAAGACACGAGACAGAATCCTTCCAAAACAGGTGGCCTTTCAACCTATTTTTAGGCAAAATTCACTCAAAAACCAAAAAGGAAAACCTTGAAATAGTATCGCAAAGCAACAAAACAATACCCATTTTCAGTACCCGGTGCACAACAATTTTGTCGAAAATGACAGCAACTTCATGGTTCAGCAATGTGATTCAGCTAGCACAACTGGTGATACCAAGATTGAGAAGTCCGGTATCCCTCAGGGCTAGGCGGGATAACATACAGCAGATGGTTTTAAGTAAAAACAGGATGCTTCCGAATTCTCGCCTTCAAACCCCACTGTTGAAATGGCACGATCAGGAGGAATCAGCGGCTGGTTGTGCTGGTTGCGCTGCTTGTGCTGTCTGTGCTTCCGCGCGCTTGACCGATGCACACTTGATGAGATGGTTATAGCTTCCCTTCTCCTTGAAAAGCTGAGAGAAATGGTGCTTGCAGTAGAGGATGCCTTCCAAGGCTGCATAGTTGGACGGTGTAATGGCACAGCCCCCGTGGGAGCATTTGAAGCAGGACTTGTGGTAGGCCTTTTCTTCAACTGTTACCTGCAATGTTCTTTCAACAAGTCAAAATCAAGTTTTGGATGATAGACAACAGCAATCGGCAAGAAACATTTTGAGGAATCAGGACAAATAAAATTAGATGAATCAAGACAAACAAAGATTAAATGTACTTCTAAACGAAGTGAGACAATTTGGCAGACTAACACGATCAAAAGACAATATATGTTCAGTTGTGCACTTGCACATGTCATGAAAACAGGATGTTCTATACCAAATATTTTATAATAACTATAAGTCTACAATGCATTGAAAGGATATGGTTAAAAATTGAAAGGACATACTCTGTTCTTAAATATACGGCATTAGGACAAGCAAATTACTTCATTTTTTAACTAAATAGTTTGTTCTAAACGACATATATTTGAGAACGGAGGTAGTATAATACCATTTTGGCATACCAAACTTTGAAACGGAGTAATGAAGATGAAATCGCATGATTTTGATTAAAATTACCTTCTCAAGAGGATATGCAGTCTTGCCGCAAGTTGCACACTTGTCTTGTGTTCCTGAAAACATCCTTGCAGCTTTGCTTGGAGATCTGGTCTGAATAGCAAATTTTGCACAACACTGATCACTTCTCTATTTGAAGAATGCAAAGTGACTAAAACTTTCGCAGACAGACTGGCACTCACCAGCTCAGGGGCCAACTTTTCCGGAGTAATCTTTGCAGCTGAAAGAAGAAAACCAAGGGCACGTCACCACATCAAATCGCAAAATCTAAAAAACTAGCATTTTTCATGTCAGTGATTGGGTACTGAATGCCTACGTGATTGCGACTGGAAGCTCTTGTTGTAACTCCCGGTCTCCTTGAACAGCTGCTCGAAATGGGCCTTGCAGTACGGTACTCCTTCGAATGAGGAGTAGTTGCTCAGCTATCAAAGGCCAAAAAAAATACAACACGAAGATTGTCAGACCCTGCACAACTACATATCTTTACCTACCTACCAAAAACACTGCCTAAACATAAGACCAAAAACAATTTTCATTTCCATCGATTTTCTGCCCAATCCTCTTTTACCAAGTCAGCAAATGGGAAACGGACAAAATCACGGTCTCTTGGGCATATAATTTTCCCCTATACTACGAAACTCTCGCACCAGATCCGCTCGCCGCCGCAACCCGCAGATCTACTACCCCATGCTACCGTTGCATTACCTACAGATCCATCCACCAACCGCTAAAACGTAAGAACACGGGCAAAGGGGACGTACGGAGAGGGTGGACTTGCAGTGCTGGCACTTGAAGCAGGAGCGGTGGAAGACGACGCCATCGGTGGAGAGCTGGTCCATCGGGTACACCGTCTTGGTGCACACCTTGCACTTCTGCTGCGTCCCGCTAAACATCCTCTCCCCGATGTTCCTACTCCCTCTCACGCCCGGCAAAGCGCGCGAGATCTGAGGAGACGAGGAAGTCGATCCGGCCTTGGCCTGCGCGCGCGGGGAGGAACGGGGGAGGAATGAACGAACACCTCCGCCCGGCGGCACCGGTGGCCGCGCTTATATACTCCGCAGGAGACGAGACGCAATTAAGCGATGGAATTATGACGGGTTCGTCTCCCCCAGCTCTCGCTCGCCAGCGCCTCACTTTTGCCGCGGCGGAAAGGAAAAGCCAGCAGGCAACAAACAAGCGACGAAGAGGGGGGCAGGGGATGGGATGATGGAGGCACAGCACAGTGCCGTGCGGCTGCTCATTAAACTAGTAGGCAATTATTACCACCACCATTAGTGCGCGATGGAGGAAGGGAGGGAGCTCGGCGCACAGGCCGCTCCGATCAGTAGGGTCACTGCGTGTGGGTCCAATGTTATGTTGGGCCCACTTGTCGGCGAGCGGGAGTTCCGCCGATCCGGTGGGGGGACCGAGGAGAAGTACGGGAGAAGGAAGCACTGGGTCCTGGACGGTGGGGCCCGTGCGTCAGCCTCTGTGACGGATGGGGTTGGCGACGCGAGATATTATTGCCGGAGCAGGCGCGGTGCGGCCCACGTCGGCCAGCCTTTTCCCGGCTGCCTCGTCGGACTATCCTCTTGTTTGTTCGCGGTTGGGCTCTGGGTTAGCTACAGGCGGCAGCTACAATCTCTCTCACATTTTTCTTCAACCTTCACTGAGAGCGAAAGGACGAGGTGTACGCATCACTTTTGATTTTTTTGGAAATAAAAACATCTCTTTTGATATCGTTAGAGAGTACTCCGAAGTTGACATATGGGACCGTGTGGTGTGGTAGGAGCGTGTCGTGCTCGGATTCGACTCGCCGCTGTTGGGTGTTGGGGCCTGCGCACGGGGTCCATCGGACCATCACGGCGGCGGCGGCAGGGGCGTAGCCGTAGCCGGTAGCAGTGGACAGGTCTATCTGAGCCTGTGTGTTGCACGGTTGCACCTACAGCTCATTTTCGTAACGCTTTGCTTTAAGCACGGTTAGTACAAGCCCAATAATGCACGACCTGATGTTTAGTGGAGTATAAAACACAGTATTCGGTACGGAGTAAGTAGCTAGATAAATTCCGACTAGCACCCGTGAGGACTCCTTGTTCCGTTGCCATCAAACCAAGTTTCCCTGTAATCCCCTTTGCTTCTGATGGATCTTGCCGTTGTGGATTCAGAGAAAAGAAATACAGAGGAAGAACGCATAACCTCGATCACCGCACTGTGTTGAGGGATTGCGGCACTCACTGTGTTGAGGGATTGCGGCACTCACTGTGTTTAGTTCCCAAAAACTTTTTAAAATTCTCTCTCCAAACTTCACTATTCACGTATCACATCAAATCATATCAAATCTCTCTATTCATGCATGGAGCACTAAACGTGGGTAAATAAAAAAACTAATTGCATGGTTGTGATGTACACGACGAGACGAATCTTTTAAGCCTAGTTAGGTCATGATAGGACAATGATTACCACAAACAAATAAAAAGTGCTACAGTACGCTACAGTGTTCGATGTGACATTTTCACCAAACTTTCCAACCTCTTTTTTGGAACTAAACTGTTGTTGAACATATAGAAGTGACAAGTGAGTACAGGGTCCTGTTTAGTTCCCAGTCACATCACCAAACTTTCAAAAATTCTCTCCAAACTTCACTATCCACCTATCACATCAAATCTCTCTCCTCGTGCATGGAGTATTAAATATAGTAAATAAAAAACTAATTACACAGTTTTGATGTACACGACGAGAGGAATCTTTTGAGCCTAGTTAGGTCATGGTAGGACAATATTTACCACAAACAAACGAAAAGTGCTACATTACGCTACGGTGTCCAATGTGACATTTTTACCAAACTTTTTCTCTTTCTTTTTGGAACTAAACACACCCTAGAAGTGAGCACTGCTGTCCCAGTCCAACCGAGCGAGCAAGTCAAACATATGCTAGAGGGGAAAGGAAATAGATGCAGCCCACAGCCCATGCAACGACCTACCCAATACATTCCGGTCAACCATGCTTGCAATTGCAACACGATGAGTACGAATAATTCGATTTCAGATATATCCAATATAGTACTCCGACAAATGATTCATTATCCTGCCGGCCACCAACCGGTCAAAATTTGATGCGGCACCGAACAAATCTCTGGCAAATAGCAATGGCCTCACTAGGGCAGCATCCTATAAAACATGAAGCATATATCCGATCCTATAAAACTAATACACTCGTAGAAGTATGAGCCCTCCATCTTTGCTTGGGTTCCTTGCTGCGCCTGCAAGCTGCTTACGATTGACAAGATGGCTCGATTCGACCAAGGCCGGTACCGATGCACTTCTTCCTCCCTCGATCTGATTGGTCATTTCTTATGTGCTCCATGTTTAGACCTCCCTCGCCGGATGCACGAGTTAGGAAAGAGTGCTACCTGTTTGGATACAATGAAGAACCTTGCTGCCAGGGGCCCTTTTCACGTCTCATGTATGCCAAGCATTCGAGAGAACACCTCAATTAACAGAAGATGGACAAAGAATCTGAAAATTATGTACAACCAATTACCAATTAGTAATCTCTGTTGTTGTGTGGGGCCAACATATGCAATCAATATGTTTCGCACGAGTTGCATTGTGTGCCAATACTGAAGGAGCTACATTGCTATTGTTTCCATTGAAATTACCTTTTTAACTTTTTTTATGTTGCTTCTCCTGCAGGGTTACATGGATCCAAACGCTGAAGAGAGAGCATGGATATGCCCGATTGTGCTGAAATAGTTTTGCATGTGTATCAGTTGGTTTTCATACATATTTTCTTATTTCAATTGAAGACGTGCCCCATGACCGGAACATAGCTCCCCTCAATGGCGGCCATGGTGCAGCCGCGCATGGCGGCGGCGCGCGCGACGAGCCTCACCGGCGCAACGGTGCCAACCCAGGGCACCCAAAACGGTTCGAAAGCTTCCTCAGACATTCCTCTCCGCGGCTCTCTAACAAGAAGAGGACCACCATAGCTCCCCTCGGTGACCGCCATGGCGCGGCCGCGCTCTGCGGCGGCGCCGGCGTTCCGTTTGGCGGTGCTTGCTCCCGTGCGAAGAACACTCCAGTGAGCACCTCTAGGACCTAGCGAACCTAGAAGAAATTCTATCTTGACCCCTACGACGCTCTAACCTAGCTCCCCTCGAGAGCTCACCTTGAAGTGGTCGGCAGCGGCTGGAGGTTGAACTGTTGAAGTCTTGAAGACGACGGCGTACCGCGACGGTGAGGCTGGTGGCTGGACTTGGAGTGGTCAGGGACATTTCTGGGGAGGTGGTGGTGCTATGGGCGGAAGGAATCGGGCGTTGGTGAGTCGACTGCGATGAACGGCGGTGAGACAGCGGCGATGGCGAACGCGGGAACGACGACGAGAAGGAGAAGATAACTCCGGCTCGGTATTTATTCAAATATTTCACCGCTTGGAGCTTGCCACCTCCAGCTTGCCTTGCTGTGTTGGCTTCCATGCTCGCCGGCGGGGCGCGTGGCAATGATCAAATTCACCGCACGGCTTGAGCGGCAAGCAGACAGGCAGCTCACTGCCGGCCTGCTCTGTTCTTCTCTCTCTTTTCTTTCTTTTCTTTTCCTGCTCTGAATCTTTGATCCAAAGTCATGATTTCGTGTATAAAAGTGTTTGGTCAAGCTTAAGAAAAGTAGTAGCTGGTATACCAAGCTTCGGAACTTGTATTCATACTTTGAACTAAAACTCCATGAATCCCAAGCTATTCAACTCTGAACTTTGGCCTTTTTAACTTGATTCAGTTTCGTCAGTTAACCCAGCTGACCCAAACAGTGCATAATCCAAACTTTGATCCCCAAAACCAAATAGCGGCAATTGGTTTCTTTGATCAAGAAGTAACCCATGATGTATTACGAAGTCCCTAGTTTCTATTTTGTAGCTTGTTGTCCAAACTTTATTTACGAAATGCCTTTAAATTTTGGTTCAAAAATTGCATCATGGCATCTTTCAGACTAACCACTTTTCAATGAGACAGATCAAATGCAGGTATAATCTTTGTCCAATTTTTAACCAAAACTATAGCTGCACATAGAGCTCCATTTCTCCTATAAAAGGTTTGGTCAAAACACCAACTTGAAAGAAATTTGGATCACTGAATGCCGCTTTTTACTGAATATCAATATTAAGTTTCGTCAGTTTGTTTCGCTTGGCCAAGACCATTTTCTTGCAATGTTGAGCACTCAAAATAAAACAGCTAAAGATCTCAACTTTCATCCAGGGATAGTCCATAAGGTTTATTAAATATTCTATTTTCCATTTCTCAACTTGCAATCTCAAAATTATATAGAGCTTGTCTCAAAGTTAAGACTCTCAGTAGCTCGGCTTAAAGACTTCAATTCAATTTCGTCAGAGTCACAGGTGCTTGCAAAATCTACTGATCCATTTTAGAGCCTAAAACAAAATACCAATTCTTTTGTTGCTCGGCACCAGAAGCACTCGATGTTGATCACCAAGCATCTTACTTCCACCTTGTGCTGTACTTTCTTCCAAAACTGAACACCAACTTACTGTACAATTCTACTAAATTTTGTAGCTGGCATATAGGGCTATATGTCGTGATCAAAGTTAAGCCTGATGGACACAAGGTATGGAAAATCACTGGTTCTGAATGTCGAGGAACCACTGATCCAGAGTAATAATTCAGAGTTAACTTCCAATGTTAACTCTGTTAAAAGTTCAACTTTAGCCTTTAAAATACGTATCCAACTTTAACCCCTCTCTAAACTCAATCTAACCAATTTGCACAGAAACTATAGAGCTTCAATTTTTACACTGCCCAAACTCTATGTTCCCATATAAAAGCTTATGGACCTGATGTTTGCATTGTTGGCAAAAGTACAAATTGTTTATTCAATTTCGTCAGTACTTCAAGCTGACCAACATTGTTCAAACTTGCTAGTCCAAAGATCCAAACATGGTTCAAAAATTCTATCTCTGAACCCTGATCGAGTTAACTGAATTTTTGATTCAGTTATGTCAGACTAATCTCACAGTGAGTTTCTCCAATGTTTGAGTCAAAAATTAAATATCCAAACAGCCCTATTTTTCACTGTATTTGTTCTCAAACATTTCCCAAACATCACACCTTAGATCTTTGTATAGAAAGCCAAACGTTATTTAGAAAACACTCAAGTAATTCACCTCCAAGTTTTTGGTCAATCTCAAACCACCCCATTCAGTTCTGTTAGAGCCCCAATTACAGTAATAACTTATCACTTTTGGATGCTGAGTTTAAGTAGCCAAGTTTCTGTTTTTGTGCACTTAAAGTACTCCATATAAATCTCCAGACTTTCTGCTCCCATTTTGTGCCACAAGCTCTTCAAATCCACATAAGTTTTTAAGGAATTCTAGCTCAAACTTGCCCTTTAACCAGTCTCTCGGAAGTTAAAAACCTTTGCAAAGAAGCATTGCGATCATGATACATGCAACATTGATCTTTGTACCTGAACTGTATTATCACCAAAAGCATTTCCTTTTATACTTGGCCAAATAGCTCAATTTATTTTGGTTCAAATATATTCCATTTGAGTCTTTGAGCTTATTAGCCAATAATGACCATTCTTTGGACTTAATCCATCCTTAACTATGCTCAAAAGGTTTTTAACACCTTGGGTGTTACAATAGATTATACGCTAAGGTTGCCTTAAGTGGATGAAGAATGGAAGCACCACCTTCTGGCTGTCCTTGTGGTCACACCTTGACTTGTCAGAGAGCGAGCGGAAATGCTTAAATTGTCATTACTGACCAGCTCAGATAACCTGGTATTTTTGTAGACACGACGTACAATACAATCTACCAAGTAACAGTACACATGCACATAGACGCGTACACCCGTCGTGTGACCGTTGCCGCGGGACGGGACGGATTTGCCGCAATGAATTCAAACCCAATCACGAAAACCACAGCTGAAACAAACGGACAAACGAAGAAAATTGTGAGGGGACGACTCCCAGCCTGGTGGCTGGTGGCCCAACCGGCCGTACCCGCCCGTGCCGAGCCGCGAGTGTGCCCCACCTGTCATACACGGTGATGTTGGCGGGCGTCTCAGCCGTCGCCTCCGCTGCTACCGGCGTCGGTCCTCCGGCACTGGTCGGCGGGCCTGGCCTCCAGGGGTCCGCCAATGGTGGGGCACCCGTCGGCGGCGGAAGCGGACGGCAGCTCCATGCAGTTGTACGACAGGCACAGCGCCGCGGAGTCCGGCAGCGGCAGCGGCGGCGCCGGGAAGCCGGTCAAGAAGTTGTGCTGCGCGTAGAAGGTGGTCATGCGGCCGTCGAACACGCTGCGTGCCACTGCCGGGGGAACCTCGCCGGACATCCGGTTGTTGTTCACGTACAGGCTCCCGGTCACCGCCAGCGCTTCCGGGACCTCGCCCGAGATGCCGTTGTGGCTGACGTCCACCACAGCCCACGGCGCCAGGGCGGCCGACTGCACGGTGAGCGGCCCGGTGAAGTTGTTCCGGGACAGGAGCAGCGAGGACGCGCTCGGGAGAGCAAACACCTCCGGCGGGATGGAGCCGGAGAAATTGTTCATGGACAGGTCGAGGAAGGCCAGGTCGGCGGGCCCGGAAGAACCGTCGCCGAAGACGCCGTCGAGGCTGCCCTGCATTCCGTTGGCAGCCACGGAGAGGTACCGGATGGTCGGTGGCAGCGGCGGGAGCACCCCGGTGAAGGCGTTCCGGCTGAGGTCGACGTGGAACAGCTGCGAGCTGGAGAATTGGGCGGGAATCTCCCCGGAGAGGCCGCCATTGTTGGCGAGGATTAGCACCTTGAGGCTCGGCGAAGACGGCAGCAGCAAGCCAATGGGGATGGCGCCCTCGAGGCGGTTGTTGCCGAGGTCGAGCGTGTGCAGATCAGGTAGACCAGCGAGCGACTCGGGCACCGGCCCGGTGAGCTGGTTGCCGGAGAGCGAGAGGAGCCTGAGGCGGCGGAGCCCCGAGCCAATGTCGGCGGGGATGGACCCCGAGACGCTGCCCGGGTAGACGACGAGGTCCGTGAGCGCGGCGAGGCTGGCGAGCGAGGCCGGGAGCGTCCCCGCCAGGCCGGGGGAATCAGCGAGCCCCGTGCCAAGCGTGAGCACGGAGACGCGCAGCGAGCCCGAGGCCGGGTCGTCGTCGTCGGGCGCGCACACGACGCCGGCGTAGGCGCACGGGCTGCGCGCGTCGTCCCAGGAGTCGAAGAAGCGGGAGCCTGGCAGGTCCCGCAGCCCCGCGCGGACGTCCCTGAGCGCCGCCGCGTCGCGCTCGTGCAGCGTGGCGGCCTGCTCCTGCTGCGTCGCCCCGACCGCTCGCGAGCCGAGCAGGAGGACCGGGAGGAGGACGAGGACGGGAGGCAGCGCCATGTGCGTGGCCTCGAGCTCGGGGAAGAGGACAAGCGGGCTCTGTGGCTGGTGTTGGGAAATACTACAAGCCAGCGGAAGCGAGGTGAGTGTGAAGGGAGCACGGGGTGGTGTGAGTGTGACACTGTGGGGGCGCAGAGGAGGACAAAGCAACCTGGCAGGAGCGATTTAAGAAGAAAGAGATGGGTGGGGTTGGGCTCGTCTTGGGAGCACAGCACATCAGATGACCGGATGAACTCTCTTCTGCTGCCGCTTTACCCCGCGGTCGGTTGGTGCTCCGTGGTCAGGTTCGATAAAAGCCTGCCTGCGTTGTGAGCCGGTGACCCAGACCCACTCCCCGGCTCACATGGATTGCATTGGGCGCGGCTCGGAGCGCGGGGTCGTGGGTCCGGAACCAAGGGCCGGCAGCCCCGGTCGAGCGCACGGTACGGCGGCATGAGTATGTCCAGGGCAGGGCGGGTGGACGGTGGATCGGATGGATGTCCAAGGCGCAGAGTAGAGGAGCGTAGTACTGCCCTGCTCGGCGTATGTACATCATGATGGCTTCACATGTGCTGCGTTTTCATGGAGGATTTGCGTATTTCACAAGTATGTCGGTGTACATGCAGTACGTTGCGCGGTTTTAGTGATGCTGCCCGTGATCAGGTGGTGTAGGCTGTACATACACGTTGCGAGACCGTACAACCTATAAGAGGACTCAATATTCTTGTTGGCTCAAAATCGGCAAATAACCCATAGAATGGAATGGCCGTAGAACCGCTATCATAGCATCTTAGGTTTTAGCCAAAAGAAAAGAAAAAAAATATGCACGAACCATAGAACCCTTAGAATGGCAGTCTATATTTCAAAACTGATATTTTGATACTTGAACCAATTCTATTGTTGGCTAAACAACCGGCATAAGAACCAAAACGAAAAAAAATTCAGTCCTGGAATAACATCTCACACAGCTCTGCAACCATGTCAAACTAGCAAATCATAGTGATTCCTCCCGCTGTATAAAAGTCTTACAGGTGCCTTTTTCTTCCAATTCTTTGAATTTTTGGCAAATTCCAATCCATATTCAGCTATGGGGATGAAGCCATTACCACGACCATGGTACTGTAAACATATAGGATAGATGTGAGCTAGCTGAATTATGGGACAAAATGAAGAGTTAAGGTTCAGGTATAGCATATGCAAGTACATCACTAACATATAAACATGATAGCTTCCAGGGAAACAAAAAAGAAGTGCGTTGATCCACAGAAGAGATCCCAATCCGATGATGAATTGGGTTTATGCATGGAAAAGTATGAAGAGGATCCTATCCACTCATTTTCATAAATTTACTTTAGCAAAAGTACAGCCATACTCTGCCATATTTTCCTAGAAAAATATTGACAAATATCAAGATCCAAGAACATTACAGATTCAAAGCATTAGATCATGGAAGCAGATATCTGAACTGTGGTGCTCATTTGAACATCGCTAAGAATTTATGTAGATCATTCAGTGCTAGGCTCACTTTAACCTTTGCTTCCTTTTGTTAAAAAAGTCATTCAGTGTTATTTTATCTCTATAAAAATCATTTAATGCTATCATGCCACAATTCATTCCTATGGTAATGATGGTTCCAAAATTCACTATTATTTGTACATTTGATTATTGCTTCTTCACATTCCCAATAAAGGAAGGCCTACCAGAAATGGTCATTCCAATTTTATTTGGATCATCAAAGGTATACAAATCTCTACAAATGCATTATCCCTGAAGGCAGTGGAATTACCTCGCGCTCTGGAATATAAATAATTATTGGCTGCCGACACAGTCTAGACAAAACCTGAAAAGAGAAAATATCATATGCAAATTATGTTTAAAAGACCAGACCTACTCATATAATCCAAAAAAAAATGGACAGGCACTAGTATTCTGCTCCATCTAACAGGTAACACTAGTTTGGCCAGAACCTCCAGAATTCCAACTAAAAAGGGTGCATGAACTGCTGTTATCATGTCAATATCTAAGCTGATAAATGAATGATAATTACACAAATTACATATTTTAAATGGTTACAACAGTAAAATCTTATACCAGAAGTTCTGACTCTCCACCCCAGAAATCAGGCCGCCTTATCCTTTGGCAGTAGCTAGAAAAATCAGAAATAAGTCAGTAACTTTAATTATGTTCATGCCGTCAAAGCAAAGTAGGAAGGCATAGGAGCCTAACCGTCTCAATGATTGTTCCACGGTAATTGCTATGACAGCTTCTTCGTATTTCTGACGCTCAGTCTCACTGTCACATATAATTTCTTTCACTGCCATCCGTAAATCATCTATGAAATGGGAGATTAATTTAATTAGAATATATCAACAATAAAGTCTCCTTTGAAATAGTAAACTTTCGGAGATACAATCATACAACATGATCAGTCCACAGGTGACAGATGGATCTTCTCATCTTCATCTGAAAGCTAAAGTTGCTTGCGAAAATTAAAGAAAAAAACATTTCTTTGGTAGTCAAGAGGCAACAAACTGAGAGATGGTTCATACAGAATTTGCAAACTGCAATATATATGTTTAAAAACTGAAATAATTACCAAGTCTTGCCAGATATCTTGATTGTGGTGGTAGGAGTACTTTTAGTCTAAATCATCATTTGTAACAACCCAAAATTTCCTATATGATTTGTTGAGTGCCAAAAATTCGAATTTAAAAATTTTTGGTGGAATTGAGTGCATGCAAACCAACATATAAGAGTGTCTTCTTTTTGCTCCCTAAATTCTTAGGCAAATTAAATTCAAATTTAAAATCAATTTGAAGTGCTAAGGATGAATTAGTGTGATTTGGATTTATTTGGATTTATTTGGATTTTTGGTTGGTTTGAATTCAAATTCTAGATTTGAATTCAAACTCTAATTGACTAAACTAATTTCCAAATCTTATTCCTGTTCGTGGGCCGTTTTCCCGAAGCTCAAGTCCACTTAACCCCCTCCAACTCTCCTCCCGAGCCAGCAACCCGAGCAGCCCAGCCGACCTTTCGGCCCAGCTCGGCCCAGCCAACTCCCCGCCGCGTCCCCGACGCGTCGCCCGTCTCCTTTCGCTGACATGTGGGCCCCGCCTGTCGGTCATCCCTCTCCCCGCGTCATCTTCCACCTCCCGCTGCTCTCCCTCTCTCCCGAGCGCGCCGCCCGTGAACCCAACCACCCGGCCGGCCCCATCGCTCCCTGTGCGGCCCGTCCGATGCGCGCCGCGTGTCCGCAGCCGCCTGGCCATCCCAATCTCGCCATCCGTGCCGCGAAACCCTAGCCCTAGCGCCTATTTAACCCGCCGCCGGCCTTCTTCTTCCCCAAGCCGCGCCGCCCCTTTGGGGTTCCATTCAGATCCAATTCGAGAGCAGAGAGGAGAGGGAGAGGAGTGGGGAAGGGTGTGGAGCAGTTGGAGCAAGGAGAGGAGAAGCCAGTCGCCTTCCCCGCGTTGCCGCCGAGAACCGGAGCGCCGCCGTCCGTGGACTCGTCGACGAGGAGCCGGACCAGGGACGAGAGGAAGCGCACGAGCACCGCCGGACTGCGTCGAGTCTTCCCCGAGCTGCAGCGTACCTCGACGAGACCCTAAGTGAGCTAACCGCGTTCGCCCCCTTTCTCCTCTGTCTCCGGCAAGTTCCGCCGCCGCGCGAGCCAGCCTTTCTCTGTGTTGCCAGCCTTCGTGCTGTGCAGTATCTTGTGCAGGTTCCCGAGCCGCTGAATCCCTTTTGCAGACCGCCGTCGCTAGATCCCCGCAGCCGAGGCCGTGCTGCGGCCGTGGTCAGCCACGTGCCCGCGCACGAGCACCTAACCGAGGCTCAGCAGTCGCTGGGTGTCTCGCTCGCGCAAGCCGCACCCCCTTCAACCCAAACCTCGCGCTGTTGAACCCCAAATCCCGTGTCGCCGACGTGCTCGCCGGCGTTCATGGCCGAGCCGCCACTGCTCGCGACGGGAAGCCCCAATCCGAACCCAATCCTGGCCTTTTTCCCCTTGAGCGTGTTCGCCTAACCCAAGCCAAGCTGTTCCGACCGTTCTTGAGCCCAGCCGAGCCGTCTCCGGCCAGTTCCGCCGCCGACCGTCGCCGCCGGCGCGTTCCAGTGCGCGCCGCGCGCGCGTCGCGTCGCGCCGTAGCCGTGCCACACCGTGGACCACACCAGCATCACACAGCAGTGCACAAAAGATCCCAGTCGGCCACAAATCGATCCCGTACACCCGGCTCATGTGAACCGCACTCACGGTGCACCATGGACCCAGTCCACCAGACCCGATCCAGCAGCCGCCCCTTCGTGGGCCGAATTCTCGCGTTTAAGTCTGTTTAACCACCCTAAACTCTTCAGGCCCATTCGCTTTCGGCCCAATTCCAGCCCAGCCATCGTTTATTCTTTTTCTTTTTCTTTTAACAGCGCTGACGTATGGGACCCACCTGTCATACTCTGTGAGTCACTGACACATGGGGGCCCACTGACCAGAGTTGACCGCTGACCGTTGACCGTTGACCCCGTTGACCGTTGACCGGTCAACGCTGACGTCAGCAGGGCCCACTGCTGACGTCATCCTAGGCGGACCCCACTGCTGACGTCAGCATGGCGTCATGCTGACGTCAGCAGGCTAATTATTTGTCTGTTTTCTTTTTCGGAAATTATTTAATATTTTTAGAAAATGATTTAAACTTCGAAAATTAATAATAAATCAACCGTAGCTCAGAAAAATCTGAAACCAGTTTCTATATTTTTCTAAAATCATGATCTACGCGTTAGTGTAGAGTTTGGTGTTATTTGAGTCTTCTTTCGTCGCTGTCTTAGTGTTTCTTTGCTAGTAGCCGCGTCTTATTTTCTTTCCGCTCGACCCTAGGAGCTCCGGAGAGTCAGGAGGAGCCGGACTACTACAACAACTGCTTTGACGAGGACGAAGACCTTTGCCCAGGTTCACGCCCGACCATCTCTGAAATACCTATTAGACATGCAAACTAGTATGCTAGCGCTTTACTTTACTCGCATGATAAACCTGCACTGCCTTTGATATTATCCTGTTACCTTGCTACCTACTACTCACTTTATGAAATATGCTATGCTATGCATGTGTTGGGATGGGTGTGATTGATCCTCTTGGCGTGAGTTGTGGGTGGTTTGGGAGGAGTAGTGCAGCTAGGCGGTGTAAGCGAGTAAATAACAACTCGATCGTTGATCGAGGTGCTGAGGGGCTGCACTCGGGCAGTCCCTATGGGGTACCTGTTGCGGGTACATGGTTACTGGTTACTTGGGGTTGGTACTCGGTGAGTACCTGAGGAGTTTGGGCGGCAATACCTGTTATGGGTGCCGATTGCGGACCGTTGCGGCGGATCGCTTGTGTTGCAGATACTCGCTTTACCGAACAATTAAGGACCGAGTCGTGCCCCCACTTTGGACTTGGGAATTACCGTGCTCACCATCTACCCAGTATGGGGAGGGTTCCAGCAAGCCTACTCTAGTGCGGCGCCGAGACTGTAGGAGAATCGAGTTTGATATGTGTAGGGGGGATTCGTTGCGGCGTAATCTCCCTGATTTACCACGGCCCCCGACTGGCCCCGGTGGGAAGGTTTCACGACCCTGGGGAAGATGTTAGATCGGATGTTTCCCGAGCCCAGGGAGACAGGATTGGCGCCGCTACTGTTTAGGGTCTTTGCTGTGGGCTGCGTCTCAGGTTGGTTGCGGACTAGCCTTGCAGCCCGGATGGATTCCTGGAGTGCCACCTCTGCAGAGTGTAAACTATACGTATAGCCGTGTCCACGGTTACGGACGACCCATTTCTGAGAAGCCCCGGCTAGCATGGGAATCTGTTTTCTTACCTCATCCTTGATTTGGGATATGAGAGATTGGTCCAGCTGAGGCTGTTGAGACGAGGTGGGGAGGGAGCTCACCGAGTCGACTAGCGAGTGAAAGGTGTTGGTGGATATTGATTTGTGGGAACCTGCCGTGGCAGGACGAGCCCGATGGGAATATGTGAGGCTGATAGTTGGTTTTGGGGAGTGGATGGATGTGTGTGTGAGCAGGAGTTGGTGCTGAGATGAATTTGGGTTATTGCTGCTGCTTGCATAAGAAAACTCTGGCTTAAACCTTGATTATTTCTATATCCTTAGAATAGGCCACCTTTAAAGCTTGCATCATATTATGGTTGGTGACGTGGACCTGTCCCATTTCCTTGGGGACAGACTTTGGGTTCTCAGGTGAAGACCCCGACCACGAGTTCAACCAGGACAGGTGGTACGATTGAAGGGTGTGCGCTACGCTCAAGGATGCCTGTGGAGGAGTGGTCCCAGTTGTTCTAGCTACCGCTGCGCAGATGTTTCTTATTGTCGTTTTAGCCCAGAGGGCTTGTACCAGACGCTTTGTCTTTATATGAGTCATGTAATGAATCTTTTATCGTTGTATGGATGTGATATTCGACTGAGATGAGTTCTGTACGAGATAGCTGCTATTCCTGGGACTATCTCAAGGGTACAGGGAGTCGGGTTCTCGTCGGTGAGAATCCGGATCGTCACAGTTGGTATCAGAGCCATACTTGACCGTAGCGCGTAACCCATAGAACGGAAACTTAGGACAGAAGCTCTAACTGAGTCCTCTATTTTATATGAAACCCCTTGGACTATTTGAAAACTATATATAAGTACATCTCATCTGTTTACAAAACTTTTACCCTTACCTTACCTTACTAACTTGCTAACTTACTAACAACCCACTAACTGTCTGGCAGATGGGAGGAAGATCAGCAGATGAACGACGAGAGATCAGGACCACCGGAGCAGACTGTGGAGGTTTGGCAGTGCTACTGAGGGAGGTGCTGCGTACAGTGGGGATAGATGTGGACAACGTCTTCTACGAGGGATGGACCTACGGACCTGGTGAGGGAGTACACACCCGGTTGCAGATGGTTGTACCCAACATCCCTGGACGACCAAGGTCACTGATGCTACGAGCAGCTACCAGCGAGAGCACTTTCAGTCGGGCAGTGCAGACTATAGCTATGAGGATACTCCGACTTGCCACACTTGTGTACCAGAGTCAGCTCAGCCACACTCGTTTCCGGTACCTACCGCGAGCTCTTGAAGATCCGACAGACAGAGACGCAGTCAGCTTGCAGGCTCACGCAGCAGACCGAGAGCGGAACGTGACTCTGCGGACCTCAGTTCAGTGCATGATTGAGCAGGAGTACTTGAACATTGGCTTAGAAGAGAAAGTTGCCAAACTGAAAGAGAGGGTATGGAAGCAGGATATTCAGCTGTTGGAGAAGGACAACAGGATCGCCTTACTTGAGGAGCAACTCAGAGCTAAAACAAGGGAAGTCAGAATCTTGAACTACGAAGCTCGAAACAACAGGCAGTTGGCAGGACTGATCCGAGCAACTCACCATGCTCGAGATGTCCGCCTGGAAGATCAACTCACAGAAAAAGACAAGGAACTGGCAGCCAAGGAAGAAGAGATAGAAGGTCTGAAGGAAGAAGTATACTGGTTGGACAGTCTCAACTCAGAACTCCAAGAAGAGGTGGATAGCTACAAAGAGAAGAGTGGACGAAACTACCAGCTGATGAAGTACCTGAGTCTTCAACAAATTATGGCAAAGGATGAAGCTCGAAGGACCCTTAGTGGTTGGGTAAGATCAGACAGGAAGAGAGTAGCAGAACTGATCACAGTGAACCAAGGACTACCAGAAGAACGCAGAGTTGAATCCAGGACAGAGAACTACAGAGTTTCACCAAGCCGAGTTGAGCCGATACCACCACCTGAGGTTCGAACCTTTACTCCAGAGATGACAAGACTGAGACAAGAACTGGCACACTTAGAGAGGCAGTTGACAGAACCTGAGATGGACATAGTGAGGTTGGCAGCGCGCCTCACGGACACCCACCGAGACAACAGGCAGTGATCAAGCAGCAGACAGAGACTGAGGCTGTGAGGTTGGCAGCGCGCCTCACAAGCACTTTCAGCAGTATGAGACAGATGCAGTAGACAGAATCAGCAGATGTCAGCAGATGATGAGAGTTGTATCTATCTTCATGAGTAGATGTTTAGACTTAGTAGATCATGACCACCTTTTGGCTCAGCCACGATGTAGCATTCGCTTAGATGTACTAATCCTCAAGGTTTCAGGAGCTGGCCTCGGGATAGTACACATGTCTAGGGTGTAATGCTGTAATGATTGATCGATCTTATTGGCTGTTCTTGCAGTTTTATTGTTGTTCATCTTGAGTGTACTTTAGTGTTGAGTCTATTTCATGTGTGCAGCTCCTACTCTAGTTACGCTAACCTAACCATTACCGACCGCCACTAAATCTGCTTTATGAAAAATACAGCAAGATGTCGATCCGAAGATCCAACCGACTGCTTGCACGTTTTGAGGAAGCCGAGCAAGAAGAGGCAGCAATGGCAGCTAGAGGCAGAGGACGTGTCAGAGGTCGAGGTCGTGGAAGAGCAGCAGTTGCAGTTAGAGGCAGAGGTCGTGGACGCGCAGCAGGCGTGCTCCAGCCCGAGAACAACGCACCAGGAGAAGAACAGGAAGTGGAAATGGAAGAACCAGCAGCAGAACCTCAGCAGAACAACCAGCACCCACCGCCACCGCCTAACTTGGCAGAAGTGATGACTACTCAGACACAGCTGATGCAACAGATGGCACAGGCCAATACTCAGATGATGCAAGCTATGCAACAGATGCAGGGAAACCAGAACCAGAACCGTCAGGGACACCGTGAGGAAGACCTACAAAGGAAGATTGAACGGTTCATCAGGCTGAAAGCACCCACCTTTGACTACTCGGACGAACCACTCGATGCACACGACTGGTTGTGTACCATCGAGACGAAGCTGGACCTGACAGACTACACTGAAGAGGAATGTGTGGCCCTTGCGGCGCACCAACTTGAAGGAGCAGCAAAAGCGTGGTGGGAGAGCTACTGTGACTCTCACGCGAACCCAGCTCAGATCACCTGGCAAGAGTTTTGTGAAGCTTTCAAGGAGTACCACATACCAGAACAAGTCATGGTGCATAAAGCAATGGAATTCAGGACAATGACCCAAGGAAGTTTGTCTGTAGCTGAGTACGCTCGACACTTTGCTAAGATGTCAAGGTACGCTCCTGAAGACGTCAACACTGAGAAGAAGAAGCAGTTTTGGTTCCAGCGTGGTTTACACAGAGGTCTGAGGACAGCACTCGCAGCGAGTTCGCACAGGTCACTAAGAGAGCTGATTGACAGGGCTATCGCTGTTGAGAAGGAAAGAGTGGGACTTGAAGATACCTGGCGAGAGAAGAAAAGAAAGGCTGAACAGTTGCACAACCACAGACTAAGTCAGAGGCCGAGGAGTGGCCAGAGCAACATGCTCAAGAGAAGCTTTCAGCAGAGCAACAACCAAGGAAGCTCAGGGTTCAACAGAAACAGCTACCAGGGTAACCGAGGCAGTAACAGCAACAGTTTTGGCAGCAGAGGTAACAACTACAGCAGCTTTGGTAACAAAAACAACAGCTACTCAGGTCAGGGAAACCCCAACTGGAAGCCGAACAACACACCCAGAATTGGTGGAGGGACCACAGTGGTCTGTTTTGCTTGTGGGAAGCCCGGTCACAAGTCTTTTGACTGTCCAGAGAAGAAGAACAAACAAACCCCAGCCAAGGCATCGGCACCTGGAGGACAAGACAGGCAGCCAGCAACAGCGCAGAGAGGACGCCTCAACCACTTGACAGAGGAAGAAGCCGAGGACGCTCCCGACGTTGTGCTCGGTGAGTTTTTAGTAAATGGCATTCCAGCTTTGATATTGTTTGACTCTGGAGCAACTGGATCCTATATCTCGACAAAGTTTGTAAGAGAGCAGTCACCCCCGACAATACCTAAAGCTAGACCTATAGTCACTACTTCTCCCTTAGGAGAGCTTAGGTGCACTTTAGAGTGCCCCGCAGTTAGACTGATGATAGGAGGCCACGAGTTCGAAGGAAACCTGACAGTCCTGAAATCAGATGGAATTGACGTGATACTAGGAATGGATTGGCTTACAGAGCACAAAGGAATAATCAGTTGCTCACCCAGAACAGTTGAGTTGACGCACCCTAGCGGAGTCAAAGTAACGGCAGAGCCACAAAGAAGAACGGGGAAGAAATCTAGAACATGTATTCTGAGACAGTTGGTATACTCTATCGAGAAACAGACGATCGAAGAAGTACCTGTGGTATGTGAGTACCCGGACGTGTTTCCCGAGGAACTACCAGGACTACCACCAGACCGAGACGTAGAATTCATAATCGAACTACAACCAGGCACAGGGCCTATTGCCAAGAGGCCGTACAGAATGTCAGTGGAGGAGCTAGAGGAACTCAAGAAGCAGCTGAAGGAGATGCTTGAAAGTGGTGTGATTCGACCAAGTGCATCCCCATGGGGATCGCCAGTGTTGTTTGTGAAGAAGAAAGATGGATCAATGCGCATGTGCGTAGACTATCGATCCCTGAACGCAGTGACGATCAAGAACAAGTACCCATTACCTCGAATTGATGATTTGCTAGATCAGTTGAAGAAAGCCAAATACTTCAGTAAGATTGATCTGAGATCGGGATACCACCAGATGAAGATTAGAGAAGGTGACATTCCAAAGACAGCTTTTGTGACTCGGTACGGGCAGTACGAGTTCACCGTTGTGTCCTTTGGATTGACCAACGCACCTGCTTACTTCATGAACATGATGAACAAGGTATTCATGGAGGAACTAGACAAGTTCGTAGTGGTGTTCATTGACGACATACTAGTTTACTCAGAAACAGCCGAAGAACATGAGAAGCATCTGAGGATTGTACTAGAGAGGCTGAGGCAGCATCAGCTCTACGGAAAGTTCAGCAAGTGTGAATTTTGGTTAGAGAAAGTAGCCTTTTTGGGTCACGTGTTGACAGCTGAGGGCGTAGCAGTCGACCCAGAAAAGATTGAGGCAGTAGCAGAATGGAAGCAGCCGAAGAGTGTTACGGAGATCCGGAGCTTTCTGGGATTGGCAGGATATTATAGAAGATTCATTGAGAACTTCTCCAAGATTGCCAAGCCAATGACCGAACTACTCAAGAGCAATGTCCCATTCGAGTGGACGGACAAATGTGAAAGAAGTTTCCAAGAACTCAAGCACAAACTCACTACAACTCCAGTATTGACCCTGCCAGATATTCGTAAAGATTTCGTAGTCTACTGCGATGCTTCAAGACAAGGTTTGGGATGTGTTCTAATGCAAGAGGGCAAGGTTGTTGCCTATGCATCGAGGCAGCTGAGGAAACATGAGGAAAACTATCCCACGCACGACTTGGAACTGGCAGCAGTGGTACATGCATTGAAGATCTGGAGGCACTATCTGATTGGCAACAAGTGCGATATCTACACAGATCACAAGAGTTTGAAGTATTTCTTCACCCAATCTGAACTGAACATGAGGCAAAGAAGATGGTTAGAACTGATCAAAGATTATGATTTGGAGATACACTACCATCCTGGCAAGGCTAATGTCGTGGCAGATGCCCTAAGTCGAAAGAGTTATTGCAACAACTTGAAGATAGAAGAAAGTCAGCCAGAACTAGCGAAAGAGTTGTACATGCTGAAACTCGAGCTAGTAGAAGAAGGAAAACCCCAAGAAATGAGGGTGGAGTACAACCTAGGAGACCGTATCAAAGAAGCACAAGGAAAGTGTCCAGAAATCCAAGAAGTAAAAGAGGATATCCAACGAGGAGTAGCACCTGACTTCCGGATTGACGAAGCAGGGACAGTATGGCTGAAAGATCGTATCTGTGTACCACAGGACGAGGAAATCAGAAGAACAATTCTCTCAGAAGCTCACGAGTCCAAGTACTCGATACACCCAGGATGCACTAAGATGTACCAGGATCTAAAGGATAAGTTCTGGTGGAAGAAGATGAGAGAGGACATAGCAGAGTATGTAGCCAAGTGCGACTCTTGTCGAAGAATCAAAGCAGAACATCAAAGACCAGCAGGACTGCTGAAACCACTGGAAATTCCAATGTGGAAGTGGGAAGATATCAGCATGGACTTTGTGGTTGGCCTACCCCGCACTCAGAAAGGGAATGATGCCATTTGGGTCGTAGTTGATCGACTGACAAAGGTAGCTCACTTCATACCAGTCAAAAGCACACACTCAGTAAGCAGACTAGCAGAGTTATATATAGACAACATTCTTAAGCTGCATGGGGCACCAAAAAGCATTGTGTCAGACAGAGGGCCCCAATTCACAGCTCAATTCTGGCAAAGCCTACATCAAGCCATCGGGACAACCTTGGAGTATAGCACAGCTTACCACCCCCAGACAGATGGGCAAACTGAAAGAGTGAACCAGGTTCTTGAAGATTTGTTGAGGGCATGTGTTCTAGTTTACAGCACAGACTGGGAGAAGAGTCTATCTTATGCAGAATTCTCCTACAACAACAGTTACCAGGCCAGCCTACAGATGTCACCCTTTGAAGCATTATATGGCAGAAAATGCAGAACACCTCTAATGTGGTCAGAGGTGGGAGAACGAACATTCTTTGGACCTGACATGATTGTAGAGGCAGAAGAAAATGTGGCCAAGATCCGAGAGCACCTGAAGGCAGCTCAGAGCAGACAAAAGAGCTATGCAGATAAAAGGAGACGAGATCTGGAGTTCGAAGTAGGAGACTTCGTCTACCTGAAAGTGTCACCCCTCAGAGGGCATAAGAGATTCCAAGTGAAAGGAAAGCTAGCACCCCGTTTTGTTGGACCATACCAGATACTGGAGAGAGTAGGAAAGCTAGCCTACAAGCTAGACCTACCAGAGGAACTAGCGGGAGTACACCCAGTGTTCCATGTATCTCAGCTGAGGAAGTGTTTGAGAGTACCAGAACATGAGATCAAAACAGAGGCATTAGACCTACAAGACACCCTGGAGTACCTGGAGTACCCAGAGAGGATACTAGACAGAGCAGTCAAAGAGACCAGAAGCACAGCTATCCCGTTTTGCAAAGTGCAGTGGAGCAATCACTCAGAAAGGGAAGCCACTTGGGAGAAAGAGTCAGTGCTGAAAGAGAAATACCCCCACTTGTTTAAACCATAGGTATTCACAAATCTCGAGGACGAGATTCTTGTGAGGGGGGGAGACTGTAACAACCCAAAATTTCCTATATGATTTGTTGAGTGCCAAAAATTCGAATTTAAAAATTTTTGGTGGAATTGAGTGCATGCAAACCAACATATAAGAGTGTCTTCTTTTTGCTCCCTAAATTCTTAGGCAAATTAAATTCAAATTTAAAATCAATTTGAAGTGCTAAGGATGAATTAGTGTGATTTGGATTTATTTGGATTTATTTGGATTTTTGGTTGGTTTGAATTCAAATTCTAGATTTGAATTCAAACTCTAATTGACTAAACTAATTTCCAAATCTTATTCCTGTTCGTGGGCCGTTTTCCCGAAGCTCAAGTCCACTTAACCCCCTCCAACTCTCCTCCCGAGCCAGCAACCCGAGCAGCCCAGCCGACCTTTCGGCCCAGCTCGGCCCAGCCAACTCCCCGCCGCGTCCCCGCCGCGTCCCCGCCGCGTCGCCCGTCTCCTTTCGCTGACATGTGGGCCCCGCCTGTCGGTCATCCCTCTCCCCGCGTCATCTTCCACCTCCCGCTGCTCTCCCTCTCTCCCGAGCGCGCCGCCCGTGAACCCAACCACCCGGCCGGCCCCATCGCTCCCTGTGCGGCCCGTCCGATGCGCGCCGCGTGTCCGCAGCCGCCTGGCCATCCCAATCTCGCCGTCCGTGCCGCGAAACCCTAGCCCTAGCTCCTATTTAACCCGCCGCCGGCCTTCTTCTTCCCCAAGCCACGCCGCCCCTTTGGGGTTCCATCCAGATCCAATTCGAGAGCAGAGAGGAGAGGGAGAGGAGTGGGGAAGGGTGTGGAGCAGTTGGAGCAAGGAGAGGAGAAGCCAGTCGCCTTCCCCGCGTTGCCGCCGAGAACCGGAGCGCCGCCGTCCGTGGACTCGTCGACGAGGAGCCGGACCAGGGACGAGAGGAAGCGCACGAGCACCGCCGGACTGCGTCGAGTCTTCCCCGAGCTGCAGCGTACCTCGACGAGACCCTAAGTGAGCTAACCGCGTTCGCCCCCTTTCTCCTCTGTCTCCGGCAAGTTCCGCCGCCGCGCGAGCCAGCCTTTCTCTGTGTTGCCAGCCTTCGTGCTGTGCAGTATCTTGTGCAGGTTCCCGAGCCGCTGAATCCCTTTTGCAGACCGCCGTCGCTAGATCCCCGCAGCCGAGGCCGCCGCGGCCGAGCTCTGCTCGCCCCGCGCGCGAACGCCGAGGCCGTGCTGCGGCCGTGGTCAGCCACGTGCCCGCGCACGAGCACCTAACCGAGGCTCAGCAGTCGCTGGGTGTCTCGCTCGCGCAAGCCGCACCCCCTTCAACCCAAACCTCGCCCTGTTGAACCCCAAATCCCGTGTCGCCGACGTGCTCGCCGGCGTTCATGGCCGAGCCGCCACTGCTCGCGACGGGAAGCCCCAATCCGAACCCAATCCTGGCCTTTTTCCCCTTGAGCGTGTTCGCCTAACCCAAGCCAAGCTGTTCCGACCGTTCTTGAGCCCAGCCGAGCCGTCTCCGGCCAGTTCCGCCGCCGACCGTCGCCGCCGGCGCGTTCCAGTGCGCGCCGCGCGCGCGTCGCGTCGCGCCGTAGCCGTGCCACACCGTGGACCACACCAGCATCACACAGCAGTGCACAAAAGATCCCAGTCGGCCACAAATCGATCCCGTACACCCGGCTCATGTGAACCGCACTCACGGTGCACCATGGACCCAGTCCACCAGACCCGATCCAGCAGCCGCCCCTTCGTGGGCCGAATTCTCGCGTTTAAGTCTGTTTAACCACCCTAAACTCTTCAGGCCCATTCGCTTTCGGCCCAATTCCAGCCCAGCCATCGTTTATTCTTTTTCTTTTTCTTTTAACAGCGCTGACGTATGGGACCCACCTGTCATACTCTGTGAGTCACTGACACATGGGGGCCCACTGACCAGAGTTGACCGCTGACCGTTGACCGTTGACCCCGTTGACCGTTGACCGGTCAACGCTGACGTCAGCAGGGCCCACTGCTGACGTCATCCTAGGCGGACCCCACTGCTGACGTCAGCATGGCGTCATGCTGACGTCAGCAGGCTAATTATTTGTCTGTTTTCTTTTTCGGAAATTATTTAATATTTTTAGAAAATGATTTAAACTTCGAAAATTAATAATAAATCAACCGTAGCTCAGAAAAATCTGAAACCAGTTTCTATATTTTTCTAAAATCATGATCTACGCGTTAGTGTAGAGTTTGGTGTTATTTGAGTCTTCTTTCGTCGCTGTCTTAGTGTTTCTTTGCTAGTAGCCGCGTCTTATTTTCTTTCCGCTCGACCCTAGGAGCTCCGGAGAGTCAGGAGGAGCCGGACTACTACAACAACTGCTTTGACGAGGACGAAGACCTTTGCCCAGGTTCACGCCCGACCATCTCTGAAATACCTATTAGACATGCAAACTAGTATGCTAGCGCTTTACTTTACTCGCATGATAAACCTGCACTGCCTTTGATATTATCCTGTTACCTTGCTACCTACTACTCACTTTATGAAATATGCTATGCTATGCATGTGTTGGGATGGGTGTGATTGATCCTCTTGGCGTGAGTTGTGGGTGGTTTGGGAGGAGTAGTGCAGCTAGGCGGTGTAAGCGAGTAAATAACAACTCGATCGTTGATCGAGGTGCTGAGGGGCTGCACTCGGGCAGTCCCTATGGGGTACCTGTTGCGGGTACATGGTTACTGGTTACTTGGGGTTGGTACTCGGTGAGTACCTGAGGAGTTTGGGCGGCAATACCTGTTATGGGTGCCGATTGCGGACCGTTGCGGCGGATCGCTTGTGTTGCAGATACTCGCTTTACCGAACAATTAAGGACCGAGTCGTGCCCCCACTTTGGACTTGGGAATTACCGTGCTCACCATCTACCCAGTATGGGGAGGGTTCCAGCAAGCCTACTCTAGTGCGGCGCCGAGACTGTAGGAGAATCGAGTTTGATATGTGTAGGGGGGATTCGTTGCGGCGTAATCTCCCTGATTTACCACGGCCCCCGACTGGCCCCGGTGGGAAGGTTTCACGACCCTGGGGAAGATGTTAGATCGGATGTTTCCCGAGCCCAGGGAGACAGGATTGGCGCCGCTACTGTTTAGGGTCTTTGCTGTGGGCTGCGTCTCAGGTTGGTTGCGGACTAGCCTTGCAGCCCGGATGGATTCCTGGAGTGCCACCTCTGCAGAGTGTAAACTATACGTATAGCCGTGTCCACGGTTACGGACGACCCATTTCTGAGAAGCCCCGGCTAGCATGGGAATCTGCTTTCTTACCTCATCCTTGATTTGGGATATGAGAGATTGGTCCAGCTGAGGCTGTTGAGACGAGGTGGGGAGGGAGCTCACCGAGTCGACTAGCGAGTGAAAGGTGTTGGTGGATATTGATTTGTGGGAACCTGCCGTGGCAGGACGAGCCCGATGGGAATATGTGAGGCTGATGGTTGGTTTTGGGGAGTGGATGGATGTGTGTGTGAGCAGGAGTTGGTGCTGAGATGAATTTGGGTTATTGCTGCTGCTTGCATAAGAAAACTCTGGCTTAAACCTTGATTATTTCTATATCCTTAGAATAGGCCACCTTTAAAGCTTGCATCATATTATGGTTGGTGACGTGGACCTGTCCCATTTCCTTGGGGACAGACTTTGGGTTCTCAGGTGAAGACCCCGACCACGAGTTCAACCAGGACAGGTGGTACGATTGAAGGGTGTGCGCTACGCTCAAGGATGCCTGTGGAGGAGTGGTCCCAGTTGTTCTAGCTACCGCTGCGCAGATGTTTCTTATTGTCGTTTTAGCCCAGAGGGCTTGTACCAGACGCTTTGTCTTTATATGAGTCATGTAATGAATCTTTTATCGTTGTATGGATGTGATATTCGACTGAGATGAGTTCTGTACGAGATAGCTGCTATTCCTGGGACTATCTCAAGGGTACAGGGAGTCGGGTTCTCGTCGGTGAGAATCCGGTTCGTCACATCATTGATCTTCCTGTTTTTTTTTTCTAGTGAAAGGATATGCCATAAGTTGGAAATGCTACACAGCTATACCACATGGTTCCAAAACCATGAAGTAATGCATGCTGTAAGAATTTTCCTCCAAGTCAAAGATTTAGAAGTTCTCAATTAGCATCATAGATGGATGTATGATGCTGAAATCTCATATGAACAAGTGATGCTCTTGTTATTGTTTTTTTATTGACAAGGATACAAAGCATCTGAAGTTCTGTGGTTGTTAGTGGATATGATACTACACTTGAGTCTCTTTAAACAAAAAGGGGGAATACCTCAATTTACTTTTTCACAAAGCAAATGTACATGTCAAACTATCTCGTTATCAACTGAAATAAAATAACTAGCTACATAAGAGACTAAAAGTAATCAGAATAAAAAAATATGAAATTGATCTATGTAACAGGCATTGTTTCAGGCTACCTGCATCTTGTACCTCCCCCCTTGGGGTCAAAGGAATTCCCTTATTCTTTGCCATTCCTTTAGCCTACAAACAACACACCAGGTTTCCCTGTCACGTGAATTTGCAGGAATGGCAAAAACGCACTTGAAGAGACGTTATTTCAACTAGAATTCAAATTCAAAGATAACAGATTCCAATAATAAAGGTTCACAATGCACCAGCAATTCAGCATACTACATGCACAGAAAAGAGATTATGCTGCAACTTACCAACGCCCGAAACATGCACCGGCCATCTCCTGTGACCCTCTGAACCCCGTAGTGCTCCACCTTGTTCAGCGCCGCCGACCAACCACCCCTCCTGCACACAACAAACATGTTTGTGCAACTTCTCTCTGCTCGCACTGCAATTGATTCAGACATGTGGAGAGAGTTCAGAGAGAGAATAAGGAGACGCACAACGAGGGGGCAATCCTGGCGAAGCAGTGGAGCCGGGGCCAAGCCGGCGCTGGCGCGGAGTCCTCGAGGAGCTCGAACCTGGCCGTGCCCTCCCTGAGGCGTGCGAGGAGAGTAGCTGCGACGACCGCCACCGAGTCAGAGATGCGCAGGAATCAGGAAAAAGTACGACACCATCGAAACGAGCAGAGGGATCGAGGGAAGCAAAGTCCTGGAGGGCGAAGAGTAGAGCAGGCACCAACCATTAGATGGCCGCGCCGCTGCCGCCATTCGGCTGCAAATCCTGCAATCTTGCCGCACGGCTTCCCGAACTGGCAGAAGGTTGAAGAAGGGGACAAAGGCGTGGCCTGTTTTGGATAAACGCCCGGCGGCGCCACAGCTCAGCGTCTCGCCCATTGGGCTTTTGGGCTCCAAGGCCTTTTTTACAGAGAGTAGTTTAGAGCTGCGTGTGTGGGCCTTAGGCATAAAGCTCAGTTTGAAAATTATCCAACTTCCCACCAGAACTGCATCGTTAACCGCTTGAATGGCATGTTTGAAATGCTGAAAAATCACAGAAATGTGTTCCAAATCTTTGCGCCCACACAGTTAACGGATTCATGTAACGCAACGTTAGCGTGGATCAAAATAGTTCACCCAAGCCTTTGTCATTGTTTGTTCGTGCCGATTTCTTATCCCCTGCACTATACGGTCCTTATCACCTACGACCCATCATCTATGTCAAAGGAAGACCATGGTTTTCAGCGCGCATCTCCTCTCACTTCTCTGGGGTTGGAGAAATTTCTCCAGCCCCTTTGACCAATACTTTAGGGTATTAAATCAAGTCAGTTTACAAAACTATCTTCACAGCATTGCACTATTTCACGAGACCTATCTAATGAGGCATTTGACCGCACGATTAGAGGATGGTTACCGTAGCATTACTATAGCAAATCATGGACTCATTAGATTCATCGCGCAAAGTTGCACTCATCCCTAAAAGAGTTTTGCAAATAGACTTCGTTTAGTACTCCATGCACACAAGATTCTCTTGGGAGATTTTTCTCCTGGAAGTTGTGAAACACGGCGAGAGAAAATTCAGTCCAGCTGCTACCCGGCACGCAAAGACGACGTCCCCTCCGGACAGGCACCCGGACGCCCAGCGTTCGGCCCGAGCATTCCACACCTCTCATGATCGCACAAGCAATCAACCTCTCGCCAAGCCAGCGGCAGCGACCTACGCCTACCGCCCACGAGATATTTTTGCCACGCCCTTATCATCTTGTTGGCCCACGGTACCACCGCCACGCCCCCCCTCTCGCGCGCGCCATTATAGCACGGCGCGCCTTGGGCCTGATCAGCACCACTGCTCAAATCAAACAGCGCCCGGCAGCGAGTAGCGACGTGACAGCGAGGAGGAGGAAGCGAAAGGCCGGGGCGGGAGCGATGTCGAGGCCGAACCGGAGCGACGCGCACCTGTCGGCGGAGGACGAGGCGGCGCACGAGGCCGAGGTGCGGGAGTACTTCGACGACGCGGCGCCCAAGCGCCACACCAAGCCCTCCCGCAGCGAGCACTCCGCCGTATACGCCGACGCGCTCGTCCCGGACAGCTCCCACCCGGAGCTCGACAAGTTCCAAGACCTCGAAGCCCACACCGAGGTCTCTCGATCCCCTCTTCTCCCCTGTCTACAACTCTCTTCAGCCTGATCCCCGATGAACCAGTAGCAGCTCACACGTACGTGTTTCTGTTGTTACAGAGACTGGACTACGAGGGCGGCGAGGTGGGGGAGGAGTTCGTGGAGACGGAGTACTACAAGGATCTCGGCGGCGTCGGCAAGCAGCACCACACGGTCACCACTGCTGGCTCACTCCGTTTCCCTACTTCTTCCGTGATCTTAGTACTTATAGTAATAATAACCAGTAGTACAGTGTTTACTAACTTTTTTTTGTTACTTTACTTTGGTCATGACAATTTCGCCGCGCGAGCAGACCGGAACAGGCTTCATCAAGATAGACAGAGACAAAGGCGCCTCGTTCAAACTGTCCGACGACCCCGACGCAGCGGAGCGCCATGCTTCTTGCAAAGGGAACCCTGCTACCAACGAGTGGATCCCGTCGGCTGACACGGTAAGATCGGGCACGATTCCAGCTTATCCTATGCTGCGCTAGCTGGCGTCTCGGCACTTGTCATCAACGAGCCAAACGATGTTTGTTGCTTTGTTTCAGGTGTACCTCGCGTCAGACAAGCCCAGCAGAAGCGACAGCTGAGCGATGATATCTCCAGCCATGGCAGGGAATTCAGACAAGCGATGCCACACTGTTGTTCACGGATTAATGATGCCCTGTAGTATCTTTACTATTCCGCAATATACGCTGTGTTCTGTGAAGGGCAGGAAATAAAGTTTTGGTCGTGGTCCAGTAGTCAATCAATTTCTCGGTTGCAAATCCCCTTCTAAATTAAGTAAAGGCATTTGAAGCAATCGGTGTGAGCATACATACCCTTCTAGATAAACTAGTGAGAATTCTACGCCATTTTGAATTCGTTTGTAACCGAACCAAACAGAAAAGAGATATAATAAAGACCAGACTATCTGATAAATCACAGAAAAGCATGAACTTATGTGATTATCTGTATCTAGCCGATACAACTCGTGTGATTATTGGTATCGATATTTCTACGAAACAGGCACAAACTGCTCGCTGGTACGATAAAATTAGGCCTTCACTTGGAGTTTTCGAACAGGCTACGAGTAAGCAAGATAGACGGGCACCAAGGCGGATCAATCCTGGTGCGCAGAGGTCGCCGCGTGGGCGTCGGGCGGAGGCCGGATGCGGAGCCGATCGAGCTCGGCGTCGATTCGGCCGGTGAGGATGAGCCCGAACATGCGGTAGTCGCAGAGCAAGGACCACACGGGGTGGCCGAACGTGGCCGGGCGGTTGCCCTCCACGAAGAAGTGGCTGTACCACGCCATGCCGTACCCGAGCACGGGCGCCGCCAGGAGGGGCGCGGCGCGGCCCGTGGCGGCCGCGACCACCGCGCAGGCGAGCGACGCCAGCGTGCCGAGGAAGTGCCACCGCCGCGTCCCGGGCTTGGAGTGCTGGCTCAGGTAGAAGCCCCAGAACTCGTCCATGCTCCCGAACTGCTGCGGCCTCGCCCCCGCCGCATCGCCGCTCCCCATCGCCTGCGGGCTGCTGCTTCACCGGCTCGCGGCAACAGCGATAGTGTTGGTGAGACGTGCACGTATACCTAATTATCTGAGTACTAGGTCCGTCACCTACTTGCTCCCTGCTGCTCACTCACTGGCTCTCCTTTATTCTGATCCGATCATTCAGATGCAAGTCGCGATCTGGTAGTTCGTAGCAAGAGAGCAGGCGGGGACAGGAGAGCCAAAAGTTGCTCCGCCTTGTTCGATGCCCGTTATGGGAGCCGACAGGGCGATATCTCCAAAGACGAATGGTAAGAAGCATCAATGAGTACACAGCACAGGGTGGAGTTTACTTGGTGGATTGCCCTAAAAAATTAGCCAGTGATACAAAAATATATACCCACCAACCAAAGTCGAGAAGAATTTAGCATTCCAGTGTCGATGAACTAGTTTGAGGTCTAAGTTTTATAACTTGTAGCACGATGAAATTGATCAAAACTCAATTATTGGGGAAAAGATCACCCAACATGGGTCAATACAACAAATGCTTCATGTGATTTCGCTGCTGTATATACTCCATAATCCACTCTGAAACAAAATTTACACAAAATTAACAGCACTACTCACTACTTGAATCACACCATACACAAGACCAAAATAATGGTCGGGAGGGGGGAAATGAAGCCTCTACAATTTGACTAAATATATATTGCACAACAGATAGGAGACGGGAAACTGCCTCTTGAATACCGACAGAGCAGAATGGCACAGATGAAGCAAGCGTCCACCTTTAGCAAAAACAATCAATTGAATGGACTCGTCGTGAAGAACCAAATCAACATGTAAATCTCGCCCAGCAAGAACATTAGGTGCTTAACAGCTTGCGCAAAGATCGCACAGGGGCATTCTCGCGTGCCATTCTTAAGCTCATGGTCTCCAAAAAGCTTGGATGGCAAGTGTCAACAAAGATACACAGGGCTGTTATCATGAGCTTACATACAGAACAGGAACCAGACCTGCCATCTTTCCATCCCTTCCAGGCCTCCTTTTCTTCACCTGGACAAATATAAAAATAATCACCAACTTTAGAATATGTTCATTTGCAATGAAAGAGCAAGTAAGATTAATTGAGCAATGAGAACTTACATAATACCAACCATCGACCTCATATTCAATCTCCACATCTTCTCCAGTTGTTAAACTCAGCTGAAAATAATTTACACAAATAAACGTTCTCTTGTTATAATTCAAGTGAAAAGAAACAGCTCGGTTATTTTGACATCAACTTTCTTCTGGTCTGTTGTGCGGAGATATTTTGCTATTGACCTGGATGGTTACAGTAACAATTTATAATAGTTCTTCCAATAGCTAAGATAATTGGATTACAGTATCACCGAAAACACCAAGGGTTGTCCTTACTCCTACAAATAAAACATTTCAGAACAACCAACGTTGCGCCAAGCTCTGCACATACAAGGATTGAACTTACCTCATCATCACCACCAGCTGTGAACTCATACAACGCTTTCCCAGACTGAGGGTTACCAGAACTCTTTTCTTCATCCTCGTGGGATCCAAAACTTCGACCTCCACGCCCTGCAAGGGGGTTTTCAAACGACTCCTTCCTTTGTAGTACTGATGTTGAATAGGATGGAGGTTCTTCACGTATCTGGAAAAAAAAGCAATCCTATCAGGAACTATATCCAAAATTTGAAAATAGTACCCACAGGATCTGTTATGTCTAACTCATACAGCAGTAACAGTTAGTAGATACTGCGATCTAGCGGCCCCACCCCTCCCCGCCACCAAAGAAAAGAACATAGCAACAGCATCATGATAAAGCAGAAATACCGTCTGTTGTGAAGCCCCGTGACTTGATGGTTTTGAGCTAAACAACGATGGATAGTTCATGCCCCCAAAATGGGATGATATGGAGGTTTCAACAGAACCGGTTGACTCAGGAGATGATCCACCAGAGTACCTACCATCGTCTTCCTGAAATGGATAAAAAGCGAAGCCTGACTATCTGTACACATTTAAGAAGCATCTGGAGTCAATTACCATGAGTATGCGTAGTGACACTTACCTCTGCCTCGTATGTTTCAAGAATTGTCTTAGCCCACATATCATCATAGCCGACTGATGGCCTAGAATTCATGTATTCCTCATCATCCACATCAGGAGCATCAGTTCCAGCACCAGCAAGAAAGTCCTTTACCTATCATTGGATGAAACAGTTTCAGTGGTTAAAAAAAACACTCTCAAATTAAGCACATCCAGTGAAGAAAAGGTACAAATGAAGTTATCTTAGAAAACAATAGCCCTTGAACAGTTAGGAAGCAGACACCTAGCAGTATAGTAATTAACAGAAGACAGAAGACAACAAAGAATCTCACTTTATCCACAGCTGGCGCGTTGTTTGCCCAAACATCATCTTCCAAACCTGCTGCCCAGGCCATTGCCAGATCAGGGTCGATTCCAGACTGCACTGTAGTGGTTTCTTTATGTACATCTTTGGAGTCATACATAAGGTCAGATATTCCGGTAGCAACAGCAGGATCACTTAGACCACCAGATGCACTTATATTATGCCGGTTGCGGTAGATATCAATGAGTTTGGCACTGCCATATGATTTTACATAATTGATGTCAAAGGGACAGGAATACTAACAAAATACTGCATCACGACAAAATAAATAAAGGCAAGCAGGCATCCATTTGCACAAGTCTATTTGGATGGCACAAGGTCTTAAGATAGCAAGAATTTATGACCGATGAACAGAATTTTGAAGTTCTTAGGCAATTTCAAATGAAGAGTTCAAGCAAACGAACTATTATAGTACATACCTCGTAGGACCAAGGGGCAAGTATTTAACCCTAGGAACAAAACAGAATAAAGAAACAAAATCAAGAAGCCTCTCATGGGTTTCATAAAGTTTCTTAAGTTCCTCATCACTCCATTCTTGTTTGCTATTATCATGCTGGCGAATATCTCTGCAAAAACAGAAGGAAAAAAAAAGAATTGAAGAATGAGGTAACCTCAGGACTGTCTCCACGGCCACAAGGAATTTTAGTGGCAAACATACCTAGCAAGATCATCTTGAGCTCTATACATTTCATCAAGAACCTTGAGCATTGGGCTTATTAAAGATCCAAGACCAGTACCACTGGCACCTTGATTTTCCCCATTACTTAATTGCAATTCTGAAAAGTTCGACTGCACACCCCCAAGAGCCAAAGCGTGAAGAAATTCATATATCTGCAGTCTATAAGGTTCACCAGATCTTATTGCAATGGTAGTTAAGGCTTGGACAGCAGCGATCCGAATCTACAAGTTTAACAGTAAGGTGAGAATAAACAGAAAAGAACTAAATAAGGAGGCGATACCACTTCTAAAACATAATAAAAGGAATTTTCCTTTGCAAAGGACCCTACCTCCCAGCTGCCACTAAATGCACACCTTTGAAGTCTCGTCAGAGCGCTAGCAAGTGTAGGGTTGCGTGAGCTTGCTGCAGCAACCATTTTATCAGCATCTAGCATCATTAGTGCAGTACCAGGCGGCGTTGCAGACTCCCAGGCATACTCAGATGCAGCATAATTTGCGTTTTCCCCTAGAAACCAAACCTGATAATTGAAGGGCAAAACATCAATATGTTGCTGTTCCAAGGCCAAAGCTTAAAGAAAAAATTAACCAAGTGGAGATTTTGTTCTTACAGCAGCCTGAACTAATCTTTGGAGTGCCATGGCAGATTTTGGATCAGAGGCAGATACCATATCAACAGAAGTGAGTCCAGACATTGAACCAGGCTGAGGGGGTGGCAGATCAAGAACTATAGTCACAGCTTCCAAGGCTGTATGTTTCCCATCTGGTCCTGCTCCTACAAGGCATGTCTGGAAAAAGGCAGATTTTTTTTTAAAAAAAAATATTTAGTTCACATTGTCATTCTAGGTAAAAGTAAAGCCTTTGCCAAACTAACATAAGTGTGACATCAATGCTGCAAGAAACTAATGGTAATGCGCATAATATGCAAGTACTAGCAGCTTTGCACTGGTAGATGGTTATATATAATATTCGAAACTTCTTGACAGAAAAAGGTCTACCTTCCATAACAATTGTAGAACATCGGCATCAATCTTTCCAGGAACTTTAGTGGCAAAAATTCTTGCAATCTCAAGCAGAGTCACAGCCATATCTGGTGTTGCCTATAATGTAACAAAAACCAGAAAGACATTAATAAAATAATTATAAGGAACATGAATAAACAACTTTAGGAAACAAAAACAATGTGAAGGCAAAAATGGAGCTAACAAAGTACAAAAGAATAGAAAAAAAATCAAAATAAAGCAAACAAAAAGAAGGTAGCAATGTTTTTTAAAAAGAACATTACTTATAGTACTTGAATATGTGAATACTCAATGCCACTACAGAACGGCTAAATCTGCTTCTAAGCTCAGATATGATTTGAGGCACACAGCAGATAATATAATGCATTCCTGCCGATTTTTCAAAAAAAATAATAATATAATGCATTAAATGGGGAAAACAAACACTGGAAGGGATCCAATACCTTGAACCTAGCGTGTAAGGTTAGTAGGACATCATTCAGGAGAGAGGAAGGCCAGGCTGGGTCAGACAGCTCACATGCAATGATAGATTTTAGCTCTTCAAAAGATTCATGTGGATTTTGCATCCATATCAAAGCTTTAATGACCATTGCTCGAACATACACACACTCGCATGCTACCGTTGTCCGCACAACTTCCATTAGTGATGCTAATAACCCTGCTATCGTGTCCATTCCACCATGACCATTGGATAGCGGATTAGGCTTCCGAGTACCTACAGCATAAACAAGGAAAAGTCACATGGTAATATTAAAAACCAATATTAGCTAATCAGCATTAAGAATAAGATCCTCAATTTGATTACAAACTCGATACATCCAGATACATGATTAAGACTTTTTTTTCTCAAACACGCAGGAGAGCTGCGTATCTTTGTATTATAGGGAAAGAGAGTGGTCCATCAAACCCCCCCTCTTACTAGGACAAAGGTAAGAGGGGGTAAACATGTTTAAGACTTTAAGAGGAGTTACATAGAAATTGGTCTACTCTACAAGAAAAGCATGTCCTAGTTGAATACCCTGCTCCGAACAAAATTAAATGAAGGATGTATGGTTTAATTAACACTTGAAGAGTGCTTGAATGTGACAACATATAACTAAAATATATAATAGCGTCATCGTACCTTCAGCCATTGGATTCTCAAGATCAGAATCAAGAGATTCAACATCAAGAGGAGCCCCCTCATCGTAAGCACCTAAAGCATAAGCAGCTGCTCTACTTTTGCCCATTTCCTGAACTACTCTTGCAGCAGCATGAAGAACCGGACGAGAGAAGCTACGGAATGAGCTCTCCAATCTGAGAATAAGAAAAAAGAAATAGTAAAGCATCCACGACCAGGGGATGCATACATGAAACTGGGGGGGTCAACCCCTTGTGCAGTCATAAGGAGATACGACAAACCTTCTCATTACAAGTTTGATGAGAGGCTGAGGTCGCCTTGCTTTTGAAGACTTTTCACTAGATTTTGACAGAACACCCTTTGATGCTACAGAAGGCGCTTCAGGCAATTTGAGAATTTCTCTAGTTAACCGAATCCATCCACCAGCTCTGTCCTCCGTGCTGCAAGACGTGGTGATAAATTAATACATTTTCCATCATTTTGTGACAAGCTATTGAACAATACAACTATACTCCCCCACATAGTTAGTACCTTTCAGTGTTGTCAACTTTTCCCAACACACAATTTATAGCCTCAAAACAGACCCTGTCACTGGGATCCAGAAGAAGTTGATAAAGGAGGGAACTGTATTGAGACTTTATGTCAGGCCTCTCTGCATAAATTGTATATTATCAAAACCAATTTGATATACGCACCCTGATATTACGAATCACACGTCTGAATTCAGGACAAGCACAAAAAAATGCACTTACGATCCAATGCACGCGCCCTAGATATCGAATGACATAATTTTGCAAGGTAAACCCTGGCAAGAACATCATGTAAATGAAGAATGTCCTGGAGAGCTCCTGTTTCGATGATATCGTACAAGTATAAGTACATCAAATTGAAAAGAAGAAATTCTAACATAACTGAAGTTGACAAAATAAGGTAATATGACATTACTTATTAATCATTTGGGTAGGCCAGTGAATAAAGTTTCAATGCACATATACAAAGTGCAGTTAACCTATATTCACTTCTTCACAAAATAAAAGTCATTGGCATATCAGTATTTTGCACATAGAAAAAAAAACATCAAGAAACCTTGATTCTTGTAACTCAGATTGTTGAAAAATAGAATTGTTTTGCTTGCTTTCTCAAAAAAAAAGAATTGCTCAAAACATTTATTAGCAGAGAAGTTGCAAATTTAACCTGGTGAAATAACTTTCTAACATATTGTGTTCAAATGATAAAATAAGGCATTAAAAAAATAATAAGTTCAAGAAAAAAGAAACATACCACCAGATTGTGCGCTTTTGCCTGCATTAAATGAAGCCATACATGAGAATGATAAACCGCTTAAATGGCATGAAATAAATTTATTTACATAATGACTAAATATACAGAAAGGTCAAGATTAAGACTGGATTTTCTACTGTTACAGTTAACTTTTTAGTATGTGTCGTTTTCAGTGCACGAAGGATCAGCAACAATCTACATAATGTCATATGTTCTGTTCACGTATCAAAATGAATGAACAACATGTGCAATTATTAGCAGTATGAGGAAACTGACCCAATGCCATGGCGACAGAGTATGGATCTTTTGCAGCTATTTCAGAGACTATTGACAACGCATGCCTCACAGCAACTGGGTCAGAAAATTCAATCCTGCAGTTGCATCAAGCCAAATGGGAAGATGAATATGAAACGGTATATTCCTAGATATGTATTAGAATCATTTCTGAATATATTTTGCTGAAATAAATCTTCGTGGACAGATAAACATTGGGTCAAGTGTTCGTCCTGGCATATGTATTAAGATAGTTTGAATACAGAATTGTGACATAAATAAATAAATAACTATCACAACTACGTCAGGAGTCACATTACTATTGGTTTTCCAAATAGAAATATAAAGACAACAAAAGAAAAGATACCACAAATAATGCTCACATCCCAAAATCTGTTTTTATATAAGCAAAACGAAAATCCAGCTGGAACTAGTAAAATAACAAAGGTTCAGAATACAAAGTGGATGGTGAACCTAAAATTAGCTTTACAAAGACAATTAAGTCCAAACTCCAAACTCACCCTTGGACAGCTCGGTGCAGGAATGCTGGATTACCAGGATCAAGTGGAAGCCTCCTTAGTGCACTTAGAGAAGCATATTGCAAATTACCACGTATGATAGACTGCAAAATTAACAGAGCATCACAAGTTTGAGTTCACGACATCATGAAGAATTGTAATTTTCAGCTCAAAATAAAGAGTTGTGTCATCATTTTTGCCATATAATGTAGAAAACCTGCAAGGTTAAGTATGCTGTAGCACTCAGTCTGTTTTTCATGCTTATAATTATCACGGTCAACAATCATAATATCCAGATGCCTCGAGAGAATGGTTAAGAGTAGATAATTCATGCCATATAGTGTATACAAACAGGAGCACTTAGCAGCACAGAAATTAAATGTGCGTTTTGAATCAACACAGTACCTCCTTATCACCACCTTGCTTGGTAAATATACCCTTCTTTCGTTTCTGTTTAGTATCTGCCACCTGAAAGCATCCAGATATACCATGGAGCAAACACTGTCAGCTTTCCAAAGCCACAGACCAGGGAAACTGAATAGGGCTTAGACAAGTAAAAGTAAGGACTAGTGGAATTGTACAACCCATAACTGACATTATGAATGACCTACCTTTTCCAAAATGCCAAACACAATTTCATAGATTTTTTCCATCATCTCTGAACTGCTAGTGGAAGCTGATGTAAGCGCCTTCAGGGCCGCAAGTCTCCGCGCATGAACTTCAAAGGCCAGGATCCATAATTAAGTGCAATGAAGAAACAGGTGACATAATTCAACAAGGAATCAGAAGGACAAGGATTTAAGACATTAACTGGCATAGAATATTTTGTTCTTGCAGAGCCACTCATCATGATATTTGAAATTCTTATTGCTCGTAACAAGCGGTCAGCTTGATTCCAAGTTTCAACTAAGGTATTTCATAACTTAAGCATATGGTGCCTGTTATGCAGGGCGAGATGTTTGCTAGGAATATAACTTTTCATTATAGTGCTTCAAGAAAAATCCAAGAGGAAAACAATTCCCAAAAGGAGAATAAGAAAAGAAAAATGGAAAGAAAATAGATCATGGGTTTAAGTTTTATAAAACTAATGAGGAAATGCGATTAATTGACTTCAGTGCCACCACGAAGCAGCCCTATGAAATATGAGGTATTTGAATAAGAGGCAAAAGGTAGGGTTGGATCATAAATTTTGCATATTATAACTTTGATGTGCGAGATAGTATAGAAGCGTACACTCAACATCGTCGCTGGAGGATTCCGCTGAAAGCTGGTCAACTATCCTGGGTACAACATCGGCTCGGGTCACTCCCCCGACAGCATCAATGTCAGCAAGAGCATCCCAATTTGGCGTGGGTATGCCACCAGCAGCACTTAAACCCTGGGAACCATTATCTGACAGTATACGTGCCAGATAATAGTAGACATAGCGCAGAACATTTCTGTCCTCGCATTGTTGATGGAGCTGCAAATGTGATGGGGGAAAAGATGATTAAAGTACACAATATCTCAGGTTACTGCAGCAATGGTCTATGTTAAGTATGTGACTTCAGTATAACAAATAAGTGCCTTCAAGAAATCAAGCTAATTGAAATTTGATTATCTCATGTGCCATTATGGTGCTATCATATCTGAATTTACTGTGAGCAGTCTAAGTTCCATCTCCAGAAATAAAGCATGCTGAGCAAAAAGCAGTCGAGGAATGGCATGCGGCAAGCTTACCATGAGAAGAGATGGAGCCACCGAAGGATCCACAGAATTGTACACGGCAAGCTTGGGGAATACGCTGTTTACAAGCTGCCTCTGGGAGCTTTTCTACAAAAGGGATAGCACAAGAGCAGCTAAAGGCAACAGATCCAAGCTAGCATCATGCAATTCTATACCACCAAAGCAGGAGCAGGACAAACCTGGTCACACGTCGCGGCGAGCTCGTGGATGCTCCGCGCCAGCTGCGCGTACGAGACGGGCTGCAGGAGAAGCAAAGACCACAGAGTTAGACTGGAAAGCGGAGGGTAGAAATGACGCGACGGTGGGGGGAGGGGAGCGAGGACGCGCCTTCTTCTTCCTGTTCCGCTGGGGCAGGACCTTGACAGGGTTGAGCGCCTTGGCGGCAGAGATGGTATCGTTCTGGATCTGCATCAGCGTCCCCTTCTTAGACTTGCGATCCGCCGCCGACGCCGCGGGCTTCCCTAGCAAGGAGCCGACGCCGCCACCGCCGCCGCCGCCCGAGGAGGACTGCTGCTGCGACGAGGCCCCAGAGGCCGAGGCTGCCGACGGATCCGAGGTGATGAGATCCATCAGCGTCGTGCCCGACGAGTCCTGCCCGGAGGCCATGGCTGCGGGGCAAGGGGCCGGGCGAGTGGGGAGATCTCCGGCGAGCAAGAGGCTTGCCTGTCTCGTGGGACTTTTCGGGTCGGGTGGGGTGGTGGTGCAGTGAGGAGATGATGCGTAGATCGCTGGACCTGGATCCAACCGCCAAATTGGATGGTGGCCGGCTGGCCGCGGCTCGGGCGTACAGTACGCTGCCGCCGAGGTCCGACCGCGCCGGTTTGCGACTTCGCGAGGGCAGTCGCCAGTGGCACCGCGATCCAACTGAGGCTGCCAGGTGGGCCATCGCAGGCTCATTGCTAATGGTAATTTTCTTTTGTTTAGCAGGACCTAATTGTAGAACGATATCCTTTTATTATCTTAGAGATTTTGTAAAACACACTTCGTTCTAAATTATAATGTACTTTAACTCTACTTCAAGTTAAATTCTCAAGTATATAAAAAACATTAATACCTGCAATATCATATCAGTTCATAATTATCTTTAATAGGATTTAAGAGATAACTAGCAAATGTGCCCGTGCGTTGCTACGGGTGAAAATTGTAAACATTTAATGTAATATTTTCTTAAAAAAATATATGCGAAGTCGAAAAAATTACTGGTGGCAATCACAAAGTCACGGGTATTCATAGTGTCGTGACATATGCTGATTAGAGACTAAAAAAGATACAAATGAATTAATATTTAATAGACAACCTCGGATGCATGTGCCTGAACATGGTATTAATCTGTGCTTGAATGCATGCAATACAACTAAACAGTCGAGACGAAGGAGGGAGGCGGAGGCTGCGGTGGCTGCGGACTCTTGGATGATGGTGGATAACAGTCGCAGACTCTTACCATGACGGACAAAAAACTTAATGAAAACCGGTAGATTTAGGTAGAAGAAAAATTATTAAGGATAGGAATAGAATCAATATGAGTTTTTATACTGTGTCTGGACCTATTTATGTTGTTGTTTGTCCTCATTGGTTTCTATTGGTGCCGTGTCGTGTTCTTGCTCTGTTTGAACCCCGGAGAAATTAGCAGAAACCTGCTTCGCGGGTTACCTTGGCCGCCGCTCGATCGGCTCCAGACTGCGCTTGCGGGGGAGTTGCAGCAAGGTGCAGACATGCATATATATGCTCGAGATGGCCGTTGCATGCATCGGAGGTGACCATGGACGCGGAACCGGCAGCTGCCGAGATCGGTATGAGCGCATGGCGCGCGGGAGTACTACGACTACCGGCTGGCCACCTACGGCAACATCATGCACAAGGCCATAATCGGCAACGCCACCGGCACACTCCTTGCCCGCAATGAGAGCCCAGGTCTCATGCCGTCTTGATTCATCTGGTGCCGCAAACACCTCGATCATGTTTCCTTCCCTATTGTTGGCTCCTTTTGTAGCTAGCGGCGTAGGGGCGAGCGAGGCGTCGGAGCCGCGCTGCTGCATGCGTTGCTTCTGTGCCGACATCAACGAAGATGCACTTATCCGACGTCGACCACTGCACGTACTGGAGCTAGCTTTCTGGTACCGCCGCCGCTTCGTAGCTGCACGCTATAGGCTCTTTCGCCCCTGCTGCACTTGTCCGGGTTTTACACCAATTCGATTCGAGGAGCCTTCTCTCAAGTAGATGATCGATGATGGCAGCTAATTGGGCTGCTGGCTAGCGGCGATCCGACGACGCTAGGGAAGGCTAAGTACTCGGCTTTTATATCCGTGCTGGTGCAGATCCTTGTATATGGCGTGTGTGCCAAGAACTCGCGGCGGTCACGTACTCACGTTGAGTCCAGTTCGATTCAATCGAGGAAAGGCAGGTGCCTCGACGGACTGTGGGTCCAATTTCATAGATATTAAGGGTTTTATTGTAAAATTATGACATACCGCAGAATCACGTATCGTGGAAGCAATCCTTACTTTATAATTAAGAGATAATAACTACTAGTTCTATGGAATAGACGAATGGGGGTTGGTCGGTCAAGACTCGGTTGGGATAGGAACATTCGATTATGGTGAAAGATCGAAGAAGACATAGGGTCTGTTTGGTTTGCCGCCACAGCACGCCACACCACAATGTTGTGGCGGCGATTCTGAGCGCCGCAGCCGCCTCACTACAGTGTTGTGCCATGCTGTGGCGGCGAGCCAAACAGACCCATACTTTTTCAAGCGCAGAAGTGTGTGATCGAAACACTAGATCGATAGGCAAATGGCACATTGACATAGAGCTGGGGTGAAATCCATTGGCTTCGTGATAGGGGGAAAAAAGCTGGCAGGAGGAACGACATCGACACTCGACAGTGCTGCTGGAGGTTGAAGAAAACGGATGATCCAATATACTTTCGTTCAACGGCTGATTGAAGTCCTGATTGTTGTGGAGAGGAGTTTTCTTACACTGAATGTGTTGTGGAGAGGAGTTTTCTTACACTGAATGGGCCTTGCGTCAGGTCTCAAATGGGCATATCAGAAACACTACCCCGTATCGCAAATGGGCCACAAAAAAACGTAAAGGTAGACAAATAAAGGAAAATGTCCATCCCACGACCCTCATCTATCGGCGTCGTCCGGTTTTAGACCCTCAACCGCAAAACCAGCTGACCGGAGCACGCGAACTATTTAAACCGTCCACTTTTCAACCCTGGGTGGTTTTGATGGCTGTTTTGCCCTACATGACGCCACATTGGCGTGTCTGACGTGGAGTCGGGACCGAGTAAGTCAACGCCGCCGCAGTGGCCTAAAGACGCCCTCCCTCCCGTCTGTTTCCTCCATAGCCAGAGCGTTTCGTCCCCTCTCTCCCTCCCGACCGTTTCTCCCTGCCCAAACCCTAGGCCATGTCGTCTCCGAGCTCGAGCACGTCAAGAGATTCGTGGAGCGGCGAGTACGGGAATCGCAAGTCTCCGATTCCCTATCGGATTAGGCCCCTCGAGTACGAACCACCCGTGTTTTGTCGTTGCGGGAAGAAGACGGCGCTATGGATCTCATGGAGTGATGACCACCCAGGGCGTCGCTACCTCAAGTGCTACAGATCTCGGGTGAGTTGGAATCTGGATGATTGGTGATGTGCTGAATTGGATTTGGATCTGGGCATTAGGGGATTTGATTTGCGATTGATCTCTGAACTTGCATTAGGGGATTTTGCCGGTTGAGGTCTAAAACCGGACGACGCCGACGACGTCGATAGACGAGGGTCGTGGATCGACGAAACCAAAGAAAAGAATATTTGATGGCGCGAAGCGGCGCCATGTGTTTGTAAATCGGAAGGTGGCGTGATGCGTGCGCCCAGCCGATTCAACCGGATTTGAGAGTGTTTCGCGTCCGCCCACATCCAGAACCTTGCCCCAGCGCCCACCTGGACCCGGCCACTCTATTTAATCACACGCGCACACAGGCCAACGGGAAGAAAGCTGCCCTAACAGAAGCAAGACGCAAGCGAGGAGATCAGGAGAGGGACGACGAGAAGGCTTCGCCGGGGCAGGATAGACCACGAAAGGTATCTCCTCCGATTTTCTTTATGTTTTATATATATCAGGCCATCAAAGCGCTAGTCTTGTAAAACGAACTTGCAATTGTGAGGAGAATTTCTCTAATTTTTGGCTTTATCCTGTTATATAGCTGTTGTAGCGCGTCTCTGCGTATCTGATCTTATGCCTTTATATGCCACTAGAACGTATGCGTTTATTTTCCGTTTTTTTATGTATGTATTCGTGATATACCCATGTTCTGCCATCTTATTTGTCTGGTTTATCCCATTCCCATGAGATAGGAAATTAGGAATAAGATTTAGTATTAGAGGTTGATTCATCCCATTACGGTGTTTGTTTCAATTTGAAGGCGTACTAGATTTATGAGATGAAGGAAACTAAATTAAGCATCACCTGTTGCATCATTTATTTTTTCTTCTGGTGTAGAACCTGTTTTGGGAGTTTTATTAATATGTTAAACATTTTTGGAAAAAAATTGTTGACACGGGTACAGAATTAAATTGTGGAGGGCAATGAATTTCCGGAGAGAATAATGTTAATTGGTCCCACATCTGTCGTTATGATGCTTTCCTAGCCATTGATTATTCATTATGGAAAGGAATTGACATGCAAACAAAGTTTACCGGAAAACAAAAATAAAAATGTACTGGGAACAAACTCTGGATGCTAGGGTTGCATTACTTTTGATACAAAGATGTAGTGCACTTCCATAGATATTTAAAGTCAAATGGACGAGTGTTGGACAGGTGGGATAAGGTGATTAAAAGGGAATAGACAATTGGATCTATTAGGAAAAAATGGAGGTGGAACAGGGTGGTTATAATTCGGACTTGAGAAATCTTGCTCACCAGTTGACTCATTACATCAGGTGGCTGCATGAGTTAGAAGTATCTGTACTAATCATATTATGCAATCTGTTTGACTGATTTAGATTCTTTCTGTAAGCTGTTCGGTGTTCATTTTGTTGTGTGATATGTTGTGCAGTTCATTAAGCATTCATTTCATACATGTTGTCATCTATTAGCCTGTATATTTGAATGCTCATTGCAGATGTTAATATATTTTATTGATCTCTTTGTTGCAGATGTCTTACTCAAGAGGATCAAGGTAGGCACTATTTTAAAAGCCAGAGCATCATTTCCATTTGCCTAAAAAAACATGTTGCTTGCCGTTGTGATAATTTATTTGTTTTTGTTGAAAGGTACGAATCTCGCTCACCTTACAGGAGAAGCAGCTATTCAAGGTACAGAAGTCGCTCTAGGTATGCCCTCTTAGTGTGTTTCTATTAATGTTCTATATGTTTACAGTCCAGACATTAGACATCTAGGTCACTTGTAACACGAGCATTCGGTATTCCTATAACTTACTTAGGAGTGTGGACTCGAGTGATGCTGAAAACCCTGGGAACAACCTGTATGTGACTGGTTTGTCAGCTCGTGTAACGGATCGAGATTTGGAGAAACACTTCTCCACTGAGGGAGAGGTAACCTTTACAGAAATTATCTGCAATTTTAAAGTGTTATTTCTGGAAAGTTCCCACACAATTGTTTCAATGATTCATTTTTACTGGTTGCGCTATAGGTGATTGATGCGAGCATTGTGCATGATCCTTGGACAAGGGAATCACGAGGATTTGGTTTTGTTACCATGGCTACTGTTAAGGAGGCAGATCGCTGCGTGAAGTATCTGGACCGTTCTGTGTTGGAAGGTCGTGTCATAACTGTTGAGAAGGTAAAATCATGAGGTTGCTTACATGTGAATTTCCATGTTTCACTTATACAGAGTGATATTTAATTATTTATATCTCTGATTAGTCTTCTATGCTGAACTTTTGAGTGTTCTTCTGTTCGTTGAAGATTTTGTTGACAGCAACAGGGTAGATGTTGGTAGCTGCTCTTCAACAAACTCATACAACCTAACACCAAACCATGCCACCTCAACCAAAGGGTTGTATGCCCTACATTGTATTTTTTTTGTATTAAATATATTATTCAGGTTTTCAATAATTGATCGATCTTGCTTTTGATGTCAAAGACACTTTCTTATCCAGTTCCCTATTACACAGGCAAAGAGAAGACGATGTAGAACCCCAACACCTGGGAAGTATCTTGGCACAAAATCATCACGTGGTAAGTGGTCATGAACTAACCACCTATCATCTTAGGTTACCTTTGCCCACATTTCTTTCCAGAACAATAAGCATTGCTAGATTCTCTTGATAATAACTTGTTTTTGACCATTTTGATTACATGGTCACACCAGGACGGAGGTATTCCCCAAGCTACTCACCTGTTCGGAGGGACCGTTACAGTTCACGATACTCACCTGATCGCGAACGGTCTTATTCTCCTTATAGTAGACGCCGATCATACTCTCCGTATGACAGGCGGCGATCGGACTCGCCCTATGACAGAAGGCGATCACACCCCCCCTACAATAGAAGGAGATCATACTCCCCCTATGATCGGCGCCGGTCATACTCACCTGACTACAGCATTCGGTACCGTTCAAGGTCTCCATACCGCTACAGAAGACGGAGGTCACCTTCATATGACCATTCTGCTTCACCATACTACAGCAGACGTCGATATCGGTCTGTCTCCAGGTCACCCAGTGCTTCCCCTAGGGCCAGAGGCCGGAGCTATTCCCGCAGTTTATCGCCCCAGAGAAGCTATTCTCGAAGCTGTTCCCCTGTGTCAGAAAGATCAACGAGCTATTCTCCGAAGAAAGGGCACAGTAGAAGGGAACCATCACGCAGCAGATCTTCTGGCAAGAGGCGTCGTTCAAGAGAGAGCTATTCTCACAGCCGCAGTTCGTACTCTAGGTCGGTCTCTAGGGAGCGCTCGCCTTGATGAGCTGGAGGGTCTGTGTCCTAGGAAAGAATAAGATATCTATGATCTGTATTTGTGGGTAGTGGGTACTGGTTTTTTTTGTTGTTGAAAATTTGGGTACTTAAATGTCTTATTCCGAGCTTGAAACAGCGTGGGATGTGTGCCTTTTACTATATTATTATATGATTGTATATGAGGTACTGCTACATTTCAGAAATGTTATTGATCTTGTCTCTTCTTGTTATTCTTGGTAGTTAGTCTAACGAAAGTGGATGCGCCTTTCCAATGCAGAAGCCTGAAGGTTTGGTTCCTTTCTTAGTACTAGAAATCCAGGTTTTGTAGCCAGGCTCTTCCATGCGGGTGCGTCTTCCTTAAAAACGGATTCATCAATGGTAACACGTGCCTTTGATTTTGAAAAGCAGTGCTCCGCACAGCTCTTCCTGTCAATTACGCTGCTACAACCAATGGCGACCTGCAAAATCTCCCCATTGTTTTCTTTGGTATTTTGATAATGGATGTTAAACCTTTTAGATAGCCAGTGAATGTATGTCGGCTCACATTAAAAAAGCATGGTGATAAGTGTTTTTATTCATGTACTGTTCATGCTTATCTTCTGCCATTCTGCTCACTTTGAAATGGGAGATGAAAATGTTTGGTGTCTAATTGTTGACTTGTAATAAGGCATACTTGTTGACTTGTAATAAGGCATACTTGTTGACTTGTAATAAGGCATACTTTTGTTTTGACTTTGAGACAGCGTTCGGCCTCAACTGTTTCTCGTGAAATTTTCTTACGAAATTATACTACCTATCAAGTACCAACCGCCCAACCAAAAGAATAATCCTTCCAACTTCTCTTCCTCTTCATCTCCTTTAAAAGAAAAGAAGTTCTCAGCTATCTTCAACACAAAGCACATAGCAGCGAGCAGCTGGTTACAAGGTCGGCAACAAACTCCAAAAACTCAAGCCAAACACAGCACAAAGCAGGTTGGATACCCCTGAGACTAAGCAAGCTGATGCACAACTCGATACAGTTTCTTGGACAATATATTACGTGAGACATCAAAATTAACATTAAGAGCATGCAATTCTGCCGAAACCAGGATGATGACATTTTCTTTACCTCCTCAAATATGTATGCATGAACATGCATGAATCCCAGATTTCCAAGATTCCAGATCAAGGAGTAGCATGTCCAGCCACAGCATAAGACCAAAAGACGAAGTCAGTCAGACTGTAGAGCAGTAATGAACTAAGGAGTCACAGATTGCCCTCCATATTCGAATCACAGCAAGTCAGAGTATCAGAGTGTAGATCTACTAATTGACCTACTTGTTCAATATAGCAATGCATCAGCATACAGCTTAAAGATCAAAAAAACGATGAGATACACTAAACATGGGCACATTATTACAAAATTGTTTGTTCAAAACTACTCAAAACGATAAAGTTTACATGTCCATACTAGCCGGTTAGGATAAGCTGATGCATAAGTGCTGCCTTCAGGTATGTATGACTATATTCAGATAGTCTGTGCAGCAGTCTGTTCCCCAAGCTGCCCATCCTGCTTAAAGCCTACTCTTGGGTTTCTGTGTAATGGAAGGTCGGCATGTCCTCATCAATTGGCAGAACAGGAACCGTTGACTTTGCAGATAATCGGAGCAATGGAACTATACTCGGTCATAATATTCAGTCTGGCATGAAGCTAGTATGTACACTCAAAATGCTGGGTAGAGTGGAATTACTGATGGAGGGCAATCTGTCCTCCTTCCAGCAAGGGAGTAGTATGCTAGAATCTGTTTCTTAAAATCTGGGCAAGGCCCATCTTGGTCTGGGGCAATAAATTCAATGTTCCAGAAGGGGCGTACCATAGCCATAAGATCAGCACCAGTTGGAGATGCCCTGTATCCTTGCACCCACAGATATCTCAGTGACTTGAGCTGTAGCGCAGCCATGGCTAATGCATGCTCACTAAATAAACAACCCCTTAACTCCAGTTTTTGCAAGCTTGGGCAGCCTCTTGATAGCTGTAGTTGATCAGACTGACCAACATTACCGAACAACATGTAACGAATGCTCTTACTAAATTCTCCAACATAGCCAAGGCCAATATCGGTTAGGACCCCCTGTCTCACATAAAATGCAAACCTCTGGAGTTTGGTGCAACCTCTCAGCAAAGCACGAACCCCATTGTCCAGTGGCAATTCTGTTATATGCGCTTCTCTATCAAGCAGGACAAGGCGAAAATCATTAAGATTTCTGCTGAATGTACCAACTGCCTCTAGAGCTGCATTTGTGATGTCTGAGACATGTATCGCCCAGTATGTCAATTCAGGGCAGCCTTGGGCTACAGCTATAACTCCAACCTGTGAAACTCGACCTTGTTCGTCCTCAAGACCTCCGTGATCATCGTCTCCTCTCTCTACTCTGAGCCTCTGCAATTTCTTGCAGGTCTGTGCAACAACTTGCAATCCGCGGTCCCCTATCACATCCCTTACCTGTTTTCCCCCATAGAAAAATTAGAGTCAATACAACACATCTAAAATACCATATTCATTTTGCAACTTTTAAAACAGGAGATGAAAGTATGTACAACAATAATCCAAATTACCTCTAAGGTTTCCAAGTTGGGGCGGCGCTGGACTATCTGACAGTGATCCTCAGTGTTAAGGAATGTAAATTGAAGATCTAACTTCTTAAGAGCCCCAGAATATGGAAAAAGTATTTGCATCTCATTTGTTCCCATGTAGAGCAAACTCAAGCGGTGCAATGAAGGGGGGAAATAGTAGTTCTCATAATTTCTACCCACCACCGCTTGATCCGGCTCTTCAAAGGAACCGCCACCAAATTCTTGTAGTGATTGTGCTGTGCGGAACAGACTGGCTAGGTCAGGCATGAAACATTCACTAATCTTCAGAGTTTTCAGCCTTTGACAATTGCGCACAAGGAGGGTAAGATACTCTGGGGATGCCCTGAGATCTGTCAGAAAGAAATTCAGTGTCTCCAGAACAGAATTGTTTGTAGCAAGCTCACGAATCCACTCATCATTTTCTTTCTCAGTAATTGCACTTTCTTCCAGGAACAGAGTTTCCAGTCTCCTGCATATGACAACAGACATGGTAGGGTAAACGAGGTGCCCAAATCTAAAATGCAGGTTCTTCTAATAAATCGTACATTCTCCTCTTGGCAAGGTCTATTTCTATAAGAATTACAAGATCCACCGAACAAAGCGAAGGAAAGCCGCGCCAAATGGAACAAAGAGATAAAAAAAGATCAGCCGTTCCTGATTCCCGTTGAAAATCCACAATACCTCTTTACTAATTATGACTCAGCGATGTTTGGAATCATGAAAAAGCAACAGATAAACATCCGTGAAACCCTAGATTTCTTTTTGAGAGAATAACGGGAAACTGTAGATGAAATAGTGATAAGGGGAGAGGGGATTTACTTGCAGGAGCGGGCGACGAGTGCGATAGAGGGCGTTGAGAAGCCGGAGCACCGGTCAAGCTTGAGCGAGACGAGCATGTGAGCCTTGGCGCGGACAAGAACGGTGATGTCCTCGTCGGACACTATCATCCTGCGCAGGTGGAGCTTCTTGAGGAAGTGGAAGGTGGCCGAAAGCTGCCGGATCCACGGCGAAGCCGACCCGCCCCAGTCGTCGGAGATGAGGTTGAACATAGCCGCCCGGAGCTTGGCCTTGAGCTTCAGCGACTCGAGGCACGGGAATCGGCGGAAGAGGCGCTCGGGCGTGGTGGAGTACGCCATGGCGACGGTGACGTGCTTGCGGCTGAGCGCGTCGACGCGGCACCAGTGGCGGCACACCAGCGAGATGGCGTCGCGGTCCCAGGGGTCCTCGACGTACCCCATCACCAGCCCCAGCGCCGTGTCCGGGATCCCGAAGCTGAGCACCCGCCCGAGCCGCCGCTCCCCGCCCTCGGCCTCGCCGCCCATCGCGCCCGCCGCAGAGAGCCAAGCCGAGCCAGCCACCGATCCGCCGCCACCTGATCTGTTTCTCTCCTAGCCCTCTCTCGATGCGGCCAGCGGATTTGCACGGGGGTGGGGTGGGGTGGGGTGTGGAGGGATGGGATGCGGTGGAGTGGAGAGGAAGGGGAAAGGGAGGGATGGGGGAATTTAGGGAGCGGGATTCAGTAACGTTACGAAGCAAAGCCACATTTTACTGTAGCCGTAACTTTCGGCAGCCTATCAGATGTCCATCACGAGATCTGTGGCTCGAAGTACACAAACAGCATTATCTACAGTGCAATGTACAGTAAAACCGCACGGTACTTTTGCTACAGTGATACACAGTACGATCGACATAGTGTTTTTACTACAGTGCATTTTTCTGCTGCAGCTGCCGATCTCGTGATGAACGGTATAGAATCAAAGTCACAGCTACAGTAAAATATGACTTTGCTTCATAACGTTACTGAATCCCGCTCCGGAATTTAGGGGTTCCGGTCGGGGCGAGATGACGGTGAAGCCTTTTTCTCCGGGCGGTGTGCGGCTGCGCGAGGGAGGCGGCCATCCGCGTGTCACTGTGCAGTGGATGTCCACCAATAGGCGGCGCGATGCGTCCGCCCGGCCTGACAAGTGGGGCTCGGGCCGCGGATATTTTTTTTTCCTTCCGTGACTAGTAGGATACCGTATACCGTAGTCCATGTCCATCTCTCGGTTAGACGGTCCATTTGCGTGTAATACTTCATCAGTGCTGTGTTATATGTCCCGCTGCTTGCGAATAGATTACTTAATTAGTGTCCGCTACGTAACAGCCGAAAATAGATTACTTAATTAGTGGAACCTTTCATGTCAAAAATAGATGAGGGGTATTTATGACGTATACAATTTCATATCTGTAGTAGTTAAATTAGTGGTGCATTACATGTCGTCCCCCATATAGCCTGAAAATAGATATGCAGTATTTATGACACACAACTCACTGTTGGTCTATTTTCCTTTCACATCTAGTTATTTAATTAGTGCCGCACTCCGTGTGTGCCATCTAAAAATAGATAAGCGGTATTTATGACACATAATTGTGTCAGTAGATTTTTCTATGCTAAAGTATATAGTATGTTGCTAGGAGGTTGAAATACACCTTGAAATATGCTATTTTAAGGTATTTATAATTATTTTAAATATATTTATAATTAACCATAGCAAATGGTTCATATTAAATTTGGCATTATTTTTATCTTTTATGCAACAAAAAATTAAAGTAAAATTTTGTTAGCTATAGGGCACTCATAACTCGATTAAGTAGTGTTGTGTGTAATGGAGTGAACACGTCATTATTGTCCTTTTTTTCTTGTGCGATATTTTTATGGATCTTAAACTTGTCCCACACTCAACTCTCAAAATGCGGACCCATTTCTCTAAATTTGCTAATTATATCACTTAGATCCAAAATATCACGATCGGTGCTCTCTCTCGATGTGTGTGCACGCATATCCTTATAGAAGGAACAGGCCTAGTGAGATTAGGCCCTAGAGATTGAAAAGGTGATATGGGGCAAAAAGATATCTAGTGAAGGGTCGAGAGTGGAGGAGATTTTGCGTGTACAACAATATAATAGGAACTTGATAATCGGGCTTTAGACGTCAACATGGTGAGATAGTCGAAGCAAGAAGACTCGATTGTAGATAAGATTGGCATAGGCATGTAGCCTAAGGAATGATAGAGCTAATGGCAGGACCCAAAGGCTATCCTTGTGGGTCCTCACCGTTATAGCACCGCTTTCGCCATTGAGTCAAGCACCTTTGCAAGGTCTCTTGCTGAGAAGTGGTGGCCTCGCGGTATTCCCCAAATTGGCTCTTTCCCTACTATCTTGACTGCGTGAAAGGGGGGGATGAGTTAGGTTTGATCGACATGTTACATGTATGTCTTTTAATACTGATAGGATGATTCGACCTTAAATTATGTAGTTAGCAAGTTTAGAGATGCGTAAATCTACATATTGAAGTTTGGAGATCTGGATGGAAATGTAAAACAACTTCTAGAGATTGCTAGTGCATCTCATGCTTCTATCCAGTGATGGACGAGATGTTGCACCATATTGAGTCAGGATTGCAAAAATTCTGCTTTTCTGGCTTTCCTACTTATACTAGCATAATACATATTAGGTGATCCTTTTTAATTTACCTGTTATTGTCTCGTCTATTTAGGAGGTGGTATGCCGGTACTCAATGTACCAAAGCTTAAAGTCATGACCATTGACCACTAGTATTCTACTCCCCTTGCTGTAAATTGTAAGTCATTCTAACTGTTTCTGAAAGTCAAAGCATCTCAAGTTTGACCAAACTTATACAATAAAATTATAACATTTATGGCACCAATAACTACTGTTAGATTTTTTATTAAATATACTTTTATAGTATATCTATTCCGTATCATAAATCTTTGTAATTTTATCTTTAACTTCGGTCAAACATAAAATGGTTTGACTATCTGAGATGACTTGCGATTTAGAACGGAAGGAAAGTAGAAGTCTGCATATTTGCATGAGTCTACAACGAGATATGTTGCATTAAATTGTGAAGCATATATACAAACACATAAGCATTGAGTTGTATGTTGATTTCACATATACAAGTTAGTAGTGTCCATCCAATCATCTACATATCATAGTTTGTGTTAGTTTTATGTCTTTTCTTTCTTCCCCTAATAACAAAATATGATTTTGCCAAGCAACTAAGTAAATGTTTTGTCACTTACAAATTAGACTTCAAAGATTTAGATTAAGTTGATCGAGCCACTTTGTGACTTCCCAATTAGACTCGGAAGTTATATTAAGACTACTTTTGGATTTTGTATTCGTACTCAAGTTACTGACATATGGTTGGACATGCAGCCTTCCTTTATAAGAGAAATGCCGTATGCCACGCCGGTGTGTTTGCCCGGCTTGTCCAGACTACTGGCTTCCAACCTTTTGAACAAAGTACATAAGGCTTCGTGACGCAATCCCCTAAAGTGCAGCTAGGAATGAAATAACACTAACGAATCACGCACCTGTAACCCGAAGACAAGCATCGGGTGGCAGCAAGCAGACACTGTTGCCAATGTTGCTGGATTATCAATCTCCCGTCCCGTGGAATTTCCTCTTCATATTCTGATGCATGCACACATAAAGACAGTACTCCATAAAAATAAAGAAACACGAACAGAAGAGCTCACCAGGACGATGGCATCAAACAAGACAATCGCTTCGCCGATCAGGGGATAAAAAGAAAGAACAAGAATCACACTCTCCTCTTTTGGAGCGGACGGAAGCACTGGGCTCTATATCTCCCGGTCCCGGCCATGCATATATACGTCGTCGGTCGTCCGTCGTCGATCTTCTTGTCTCGCAACCTCGAACTGGAGAGAAAAGCTGAGTGGCCGGTGGCGGTAAGGCCGGGGCCGGAGGCTCAGCAGTCATCACGGCCCTCCGGCACCGGCCGGCCGGTCGGCTATGCGGCGACTGGCGGAGGATGGCAGAAGGGAGAGACCGAGAGAGTTCCATCCGCTCGACGAGCGAGGCTCTATGGCTAAATCCGGAGAGCGGTGAGCATCAAAATAGACGGACGCAGTCGTAGGAGCGAGCACGTTTTTGTGCTCTGCTCCATGGCAACCGGAGCTCAAGCGAATGCGCATGTCCCCTCGTCGCTGGGCAGCGCGCGGTCCACGGACACCCGGGGAGGCCGGGCTCATGCCGCACGTTCTTCAATTCTTAACCGCGCGCGCGCGGCCGGTCCTAGCTGCCGCGGCCGCAGCGCTCGGAGAGTCCCCTGGGGAGAGAGCGAGCGAGCACAGCGATTTCCGTCTCGTTTTCCCCGTTACTTGGTCACGTTTAGGCATGTGAACGGCTGGACGGGGAATACGGATTATACGTGATGCATGTTAGTATTCTTAGGCACATCGGGCTAGGCTGTCAGCCGCAGGCTGCGGCCATGGTGACTAGGTGAGTGAGAGGATGGAAAAGCTGCTTGAGATGTGGCCTCTTTTTAGCAAATGTTCTATTTTACGTAGGTAAACTGGTTTCGGAACATTTACAACGTGCGATATGTTGCACTGCCATTAATTCGACCAAACACACCACAGCCACTAGAATATTACTACTTTGAAATTTTAGAGAGAATCGATGAAATTCATCCTTTGCCACTTCGGAGTTGGGAGAGGCCGCCAGGCCGGATGTAGGAGTACGACGTGGATGTTATAGCGCACTGTGTATAGACTCTTAAGGCTAACACGTGCTGCCTAGATGCCTTGAATTTTATTATTTTTGAGAGTACAAAGGCCCTTGAAAATTGAAATGTAGTGGATTGTCGTCATGCGCATATATACTCCTCGCAAAATATTTGGTAGCGACATGAATCTGCAAATGCACTAATGCTTTACGAAAAGAAAAGTAAACTAGTTTGGTACAACATGGATTTTCTCCTCAAAGAATCGGTACACTGGTTTTTCTGTTTAGACTTTTTGCTCCACGATTGAATAGATGTTAAAGTAACATTGTTGGCATGTAATTATTACATGTTGTAAAAGAGAATCCATTTATATATGAACCACATTATTTCCTTTAGGTGCAATAACTGACGTAAACGAAGTGAACTTAACTCAACTGGTTAGTGTGGGAAGTGTTGCCTATGCACTCTGACCACATAGGTTTGTGTCTCCTATGCACTCTGGTGCATATTTTCTTGTTAATAAAAAACCATTTAACTCCTCCTAGGTTAGCTCAACTTTTTATTATAACATATTTAGATATCTAGCCCCACAATTTCCAAACACAGCTCTAATCGCCATTTTTATTATAACATATTTGTAACATATAATAAAAACTAGCAAGAACGTACATGCGGCATACACGTTCAATAGAAAATAAGACTGCATAACACTGCATAATATGTATAAGATACATGAAATTTTATAATTGCGCAACGATCCTTTATAGTACGCGTTGCTGAAAGAGAATTGCAATTGGGGCTTGTCAGAAGCGACCTTGGGCTAGGCAACGCTAAGGAAGGTGGCTTACATTGCAGGCATTAAAGGATGCATCTTGCAAGATAAATAGCAAAAGCGGCATGATAACAATGATGCACCGCCCGCGGTGTGTGCAAAAGCCCTTTCCATTTTAGGCCACGCCAAGTGAAAGTGCGAAACCGTGCACACCTAAGCTAATGACTCAAGGCCACGCACGGAGATAACAAGATCATATACCATACGTGCATTCTGATTAGTAATCTTCCATGTCTAGTTAAACACAAGTGCATTTTTTAGAAATGCACCTTGGTTCCTTTTTGAAAAATGCTTCTAGCTATAATGTTGTAAGATTAGGAGTGTATGATGTATAATTCACCTCAGGTAGGATAGGTTTATTAATAACAAGTCACGTTGGCACTGCAACACCGCCGATTGTGGACAGACATTGAACGACAACTAGACTCCATCAAAACCCATTGCCTGTTGGCTCCAAACATAGCTGATGAACATGAACTCCGTTCTTGTTGAGCCACGCTGTGAGCAGTGGGGCGAGTCCAAAACTCCATTGTCCCATGCGCACATGTAGGATGACAATGCAAGCAAGCTCAGAAGCAACTTAGCGTCAACCTACTCAAATTTATGTGCCAAAGTCACGTCTGCACCATTCATTTTCTCGCAAGCTAGAAGCAATTGAGCATCATCAAGAATGAGAACGCAATCGCTTATGCCATTGGGTGAAAAACTACAAGGAGGGATCACGCACACTATCCGCCATTCATGAAGTTATGAGCCCCCGGTATGGTTGTTGCTTCACATATCACGCACACTATCCGCCATTCATGAACGCAGTAGGGCTTGTGTCGTAGGATGATGAAGACATTTATGATGAGTCTAGCAACATAAAAAAGGAATTCCATGCTAAAAGTGTGCAGACTCTTCCTGGGTATAGACGTGCAGGATGGGAAGTTGAGCATCAAGGCATTCTTTTTGACACACTTTGAGTTTGATGAAGCACGCTCATAATTTAGGCCGTTGTAGGATTATTAGGAAGATCATATCGTGGGTAGGTAGGAGTGTGGGTAGTCAAGGTGGGTAAGTTTTTTTTGCGGTGAAAAAAATAACCTACAAACGATGGAAACTTTCTGGAAAGTGCTATTTTTCATTTGACGTTGCAATTCATCACGCACTTTTCCCACGGACCTATTATGTGGATTCTTTATGAGAAGTGGGTAGAAAAAAATTTGGTGAAAATTCTACTTATCCTTATATAACAAAAATATAGTATTGTGCAATAATTTCTTGAGACAAATATACTCGTATTATTTTTCAAATATCAAAGCACATAATAATTATCTACAATCAATGTTTAAAATAATTGTCATTAGAAAGCCCAAAAAACACCACTTATTTAGACAAGACGGAGTAATTAATTAGCAAGGGTGCATGGGGCGAGAAGTAGCTGGCGAAAAATCAGTCAAAGTGATTAGTACACAGAAATTCCATCTAGACGAATCGCAAACTGCCATAGAAGTATAGAACCCTATCCTTGCCTCCTTGGACCTTGGTCCGTGATCCGGAGCACCATCGCTCGGAAGCCGACGCACAACCTTGACGAGCACCCTCGACGACGCGAATCTTTCCCGACGATCGGGCAACGGCCTCGTCCAGACTCAAAATTTGAGCGAGCTCATTCGCCAAAAAAAGGAAGGAAAAAGAAGAAGAAAAAAGAGCGGGCTGACTCGGCGAGGAATCAAAGCCTCAAAGGGGGCAAGTGGCACAACCCCCACGGGCACGCGGCAGACGACGTGCGTGGCGCGGCGTGAGCGCGACGAAAGGCTCGTACGCCTTCCTACCCGTCTGGAGTGCCCGGCGGCGGCTCCAGACACGGGAAACGGCGTCGAAATGGACAGAGCGCGGCAGACGGGGTGGGGGCGCTTTCGCCGAAAGGCTACCCGTCGGCGCGCTTTCCAGGCACGCCACCACGGGCGGCACGCCCACATGGCTGGGCGGGGGGCGTGGGGTGGGTGGGGATCGGCGCGGGCGCTTCCGTGTCCTCGCGGCCCGGGAAAGGCAGCGTGTCCCGAACCCGAAACGGGAAGCCTTCCGGAAGAAGCCCAGGCAGGGCGAGGCTCGCCGTCGCGCACGGTCGCTGTCGCATTGTTAAAACTGGCACAGGATAGGATCGCACGGAAGATTGTGTGTTGCCAGCAAAATCCGTCAACAGATCGTGGCATTAAGAAAAAAATCTGGCACTAGATCTGGTAAGCTTACTGATAGGTTCATCCTTTAAAGGCTGCCTTGCGTTTGTCTAAGCGCATGTTTTTGTGGTAGCTGAATCTGTTTAGGTTGTACCAATCTATCAAATAGGTGATTAAGCGAGAGTGCCAAACCAAGAATTGAGTGTGAGCTACGCTCTCGAGTCTCGTCTCATAATTCCAAATTTAAGGGAAGTGTGATAGCTGCTTTAGCGGTGCTACAATCTTCGGTTGAGACTTGAGAGGATGACCATATAATATAATATATTAGCTTTACTAGCTTAGATAGACTTTTACAACTTACCACTGGTAAACATCAAAGTATTTAGATATTTGAGAGGATGATTATCATCTATTACCAAGACCCTGTTGTGGGAGGCGCACCTATGTTCAAGTTCTCTTTGTTTGGCTTGAGTTATGTGTTCATTTCTGTTTAATTAAAAAGTTGTCTAGTATTTACCGGACTGGGTTTGTCTTATTACCAAGAAAGTACTACTGCCAGATAGTACCAGAAAGGAGTATGGTGCAGTAAGCTTGCGCAAGCCACAACAAAATTTCTCAAGCTGGAACCAAACATCTCTATAGTCGAACATATTGCCATACGCCCATACTTTTATCCAGGCCTTGTTTATATAGATTTGGGTGTGGGAATTTGGGAGTTTGGGGTCTCTTCGTAATTATTGTGTCAATGTAGCATTTCGTTTGTATATGTAAAAAATTATTTAAAATTGATTAATTAGGATCAAAATGTTCATCTCGCAGAGTACAACGAAACTGTGCAATTAGTTTTTAATTTCATCTACATTTAGTACTTCATACATGTTATAATATTTTGATGTGACGGGAAATTTTTTTTATAGTGAATTTGAGAGTCGCTCGTAGAACTTGTTAAACAAGGCCCCAATACGCGCGTGGATGGAGTAAATGCCCGTGGACCGTGGTGATAGCGACACCCACAAAATCACCGAGACTGCAGCACTGCAGACCCACAGGAAATCAAACTATTGCCGAAATGTACACGGCAAGGATGGGCATCTCAGCAGTAGTAATACGTATATTCTTGGAAAACATAATCATATTGGTACCTTATTTGGGTTCTTTGCATCTTTTTGTCTCCGCGCACAATCACGTGCTACAGTCTACCGCATAAGTCATACATACGCATCAGAAATTCAGAATTGTACCACAGTAAGATGACAAATACTTTGATTAATATTCTAGCATAGTACTGGAGAAGCTTTTTTTCCTTTTTCTTTTCCCTCACTAGTAGTATAAACGATTCCTTTCGAAGATAAAGGAGGTCAAGAGAGACCATACGCAGAGACAACCAATTCTAGTCGATACAAAATGGAACCAATCAAATGCACAAAACTTTCTTCATGAGTAGTCCCAAATAATGGGCAGAAATACAGTGGCCAGGTCCCACCTCCATGATTTGCAAGCTTTTCGTCCGTAGTGGACTAATATTAAACGGATGCTAGTACTTTTATATTCTACTAGCAAAAGCTGAGGAAAATTATAAACTATGCTGGCAAAACCTAGATGGGAATCTACTCTTTTCCGCTGATGACCCAAGTGGGCCGTTATGCAAGTCATAATCTCACAGACGAGTTGTTAGATCGAGTAATAATTTAGATGACTCTAGTTGAAAAGCAGAACCGAAGAGAAAAGCTGGAGTTAGATCGAGCAACAGCAACTGCAACAGCTAAAAACTGACTGAAAAAGATGAATCTACCGAAAATGCAACTGAAAACGACGGTTTAATGGAGGACTGAGCTTTGGCCACACTCCACGGGGATACAATGTCAGGAGAATCGGCAAAATGGGTGATAAAACTGTTTAGCTGGGCTTAAAATAGGATGCGCTGATAGTCAGCCCAACACCCAGCCCATCAAAAATTGTTTTTTCATTTGCAGCCCAGGCGCCAAACCACGGGAGGCCGGTGCGAATAAGAAATCCTAGCGTCTATTTGCAGAGCTCCAAGTACAACACCAAGGTTAATTTCTAAGGGAACTCAGCCACAATGGTTTTGGGCAGACAATCACTTTGATGCTGATCGACCGAGATTGCTGCTCGCTGAAAAAACTGTGTTTCTCTTGATTTACTCTCGCACAAAATCATTTTTTCCATAGACTAGTGAATCATTTGTCCCAGATAATCACTTCCCATTAAAAAAATATCAGAAGCGCAAATAGCTCTACCAAACAGGCCCTTGATATGCTACTTAGGTCTTTGTTCCTAAGCACATCCCTAACCCACATTGGGACTAGTAATTCAGGATTCTAAGCAAGTCTAAAAGTAAATCTGCGAAAAATGGCATCCCCGTATACTGACCTAAGCTAAGATGTCAAACCTGAGGCTGAGTCAGGCTATGGATTCAGGTTCCATATCCAAGGCCTGCCATGCTCTAGGCCAGGTTTCATTAATCCTGAGAGGCTTATATAACTGGCCATGCACACCCGACAACAAGACTTGGTCACAGCACAGAATAAGTCAGCAATTTCAGCGATCAGGCACCTAAAATCTGTCACTTACTGTGCTAACCAGCTGACTAACGTCAGTTATTGCAAGCACAGATGAACAGCACTTTATCTGTAGTAACGCATTTGAAAACATATACTTACGTGAATTTGAAAATCTAATATACTGCTTCGGTGAGAGACCATATCAACTTACAATAAAAGCAGACAGGAGCTTCCTCGTTAGGTAGGCAATTCCCAAACAATTTGTTCTCACCCAAGGGTAACATAACAAATAAGAAGTAAAAAGTTGATGTACACTCCCTCACCTAGGAACTGCCGTCTGCCTCGCTCTCTTCAGTTGCATCTGAGAATTACATAAAAAAAAGGTTATGATAAGCCAAAAAAAAAGAGCATCCTTTCAAACAGAATAAACAATTGATTAGGTAAAGTTAGCACACTTGAAAGAATTATTGAAGACACTTCTTTAAGTCAAAGAAAAAAAAGCTACAGTATTGTTTTACTGAACTGAACATATTCCTTCCCTCTTGGGCTATGCTGAGATCTAAAATTACAACTACACTGCATCTTAAGTCCATGATATTTGACACCATCAGATGTAATAATTGTCTACTAATAGATTCTGGAACTATCCATGAGCATTTAATCTGAAAATAAAATGATGTCTGTTTACTGTACACTTGCCAAGTTCCCACAATCAAGCATAGAGAAGAAACAGGGAAACAGATATTCTATACAGTGCAGTATGATGATCAGATATGGTAGACCTTTATATGCAGAGTGAAGAATATGAGCAAGATGACAGAAGGATTTGATATATGTATTAGAGTATTATGTATAAAAACTCAGAAGTATCCAGTCTAAAAATATCAGAATAGAGCCCACAGGCCAGAAATGGCTACAATTTTCTATTTGTTTACTTTGGTATCTTGCTGACTTTACCATCAAAGATAGGACACCCAGGGGATAGACAATCAGAGCATAATTCAGCTTTATGATATCTGACTGCAACATTATCAATTGGTTCTCAAACAGACATCTATAAACCCTCCCTGTCCCCGTCTAAGGTGCAATTTACCCAGTGTTACATAATCTTAATGAAAAGACATTTTGAAAACATTTAAAAAGAAAAATAATAAAAATGGTAAGTGGCCATGGTTATCAGCAATTAAATTTCAGTTAAATCTTTGCACCATCGAAATCTCAAGCTATGTACTGCACAAACTGTTTATAGAAAGTGTAGGCAATTCAATTTTGCATTGTGGATAGAAGGTTAATGCCCGAAATAATTCATCCATTGGCATTCCTGCTTTTTAGTACTGCTATTTGCTATTCTTCTTGCTACCTGTTTAGGCAGTACTGGCTGAAGGATAGCAGATACTACCAGGGTCCATATATGGCCAGCCCAGGCCCAGCATAGGAAGAATCAAGCAGCACATTGCAATCAGCAAAACATGTTAATGTAGCTATGTACCTTGAGCAGCCTCCGCTATGGTGGTTTCTTCTTCTAATTCTTGCTCGAGCAGTTCGTCTTCATCATCGGTATCGTAGTCATCAGAAACGCTGGTTCCATACCTGGAGTTGAGGTATTCCACGGCAGCAGGAGTAAAGAAGAGCTTGCGGGCGTCCAGGATGTCGTACAGGTTGAGCGTCCTCGGTGTGAGCATCTTGAGAGAACCGATGTTCCTGCCGCTGAGCCGCACATTGTCGTCGAACTCCGTGGCAAAGAACATGGCCTTCTGCTTGGGGTCGAGCCCCCACCGCTGCAGAGCGGCCACGAAGTCCCTGGTCTTGGGCCCCGACGCGAAGGCCTCGTCGAACTCCTCGACGACGAAGGCGTCCTCGGACACGGCGGCGCTGGCGAGGGCGGTGGAGATGGCGAGTCGCTTCTCCTTACGGTTGATCTTGATGGACCAGTCGCGGGGCTTGGGGCCGAACACGACGCCACCTCCCGGGCGGAGCGGGGTGCGCTGCGACCCACGCCGCGCCTTTCCCGTCTTCTTCTGCTGGTAGGGCTTCTTCCCTCCGCCCCTGACCTCGCCGCGGGTGAGCGTGGAGGCCGTGCCCCGGCGCGCGTTCTGGCGGTCGGTGATGAGGCCGCGGTGCACGACGGCGCGCGCGGTGGAGGGCGGGGCGGACTTGAGGTCGAGGGTGACCTCGCCGACCTTGTCTCCGGTGAAGGAGAGCACGGGGAGGGTGGCCGCCTCGGCCCGTAGCGCGCGGAGGACGGAAACCGCCGCCTTCGTCCTGCCGGCGGAGTGCAGGGCAGCGGAGGAGGAGGGTGGGAGGAAGGAAGTGGATGAGGAGGAGAGGAAGGGGGAGGAGGACGAGGAGAGCGAGAGGAGGAGAGGCGAGGCCACGGCGGCGCCTGGCATTGTGCCGGCTTTGCTGCGCTGAGGACGGGGAGGGGTGAGGACGATGGCTCTGCCGCTGCAGCTGCAGCTGCCGTTCTATCTCTTTATCCACCCGCCCGGCCAACACCCCCAGGGCCACAAAAGCCCACAAAGCACACAGGCTTCTTGCCTACTTGGTCACCCCATGACTAGTCTCTCTCTCTCTCTCTCTCTCTCTCTCTCTCTCTCTCTCTCTCTCTCTCTCTTTCTTTTGGGATTTGGTTAGGTTCAACTTAACCTCAAACTTTCAATTGTAATTTCATTCTCCAAACGCTAAACTAAATGGATTGACAAAACAGGTGATATTGAATATAACATTGCAGCCGTTCAGCTAAATTTTTCACTTAAGATTGCTGACACTGGATAACGTGCACATGCTGAACGAGATATAAAGGCATGTATTTCTTGTAAAAAAAAGGCATGTATTTTAAAGGGTAAAAAAAGGCATGTATTTTAAAGGGTCAAAAAAAAGGAAGAATCAGGGCAATACAAAGATGACTGAGTAAACCTGAATTAGTGAATAGATGACTGAGGCCATTTTCATGCTGGTTGTTTTTCCGATATTTTTGCCATCCTTGCATAAACCATAAGGTAAAAGAAATTCATGAAATCACAACAGATGACAGAAGTTTCGATTACCATGCTTATTTATTCCCTTCTGTTTCAATCTTCCAGAATACATTTTACATAAACGGTACAAATAATCTATCCAATATTTAGAGATTTTGTTCCCTACAAGAATCATAGTGCCAGCTGTGTAACCTACAATTGGACATCTCCTAACAGAGGCAAGTTCCATAGCTTGTCGACTCTGTTTACAATTTATGTGAATAATAATTGGATTTATAGGTAGGTTTACTAACATTTGCAAAGACCTAGATCATGTTGACGGCTTTGATGGTAATTTCTTAACCAGACGGGTGTTACCAGTAACCAATAGCCGAGCACCCTTCACCAGCTCCTCCTTGATCATAAAAATCAAAGCAGAAGCAAAAACACTTTGCACAATTTTTGTGCCCATTCCCTTATACATGCCTGTCAGACCCTCATACTGTACCAGCTTTGTGATCGCATCAAATGTACCTGAAAGCAAGGACTGGTGCATTAAGTTCTTCAATAGCAGGTCAATAACAGCAAGGAATGCTGCACTAATATCTTCAATAGTAAGTCAGTAACAGTGAGAAACGTGACCTGATTGCCAGAAGCAGCAGTAAAGACAAAATGTAGAAAAGTATCACATAAAATGGTGACGATGAATTATGTACCTTTGTAGCGATGCCTCTTGTCATCATCAATCTTCTGCTTTACCTGAAGTCTTGCCTGCAAGGAAAAATATAGTTCAATTTGGAACATTACTCAGATAAGTAAGTGGGCAGCTTACCAATCCACCAATTAATCACCTTAACAACTAGAAGAGGATATGTAACGACAGTTGCACCAAGTTTTGCAACGGCGCCAAGAAGAAAAATCTGAACAAAGATGTTTGCAATGTGAAGTTAGAGCTCCAACACCGAAAGTGGAACATATAACAACCAATATATGTCCTGGACAAACAACACTCAAGTCATCTTAACAATAGGTCCAGTGCTTCAGGCCCCAATACAGCAAGTAATCACAATGCAAACTGGTATTGGTCCTAATAAATCAACCGAAGAAATTCCTATCACTAGAAAAAACAAAAGCTTACTTCAAGGGCAGTTAGTCCATCAGCTCCCTTCAATTTAGAGGCCCGTCTCTTTTTCAGCTTCTTCAGAAGAGTTTCATACAACATGAACTGAATTGCAGGATTGCTAACCTAGTAACAGATAAAATTGTGAAATTTCACCATTGTAAGACTAATAAGCACAGAAAAGGTGAACAATAGTGACATACCATAATAAGAGCTGGAATTACTCCTTTCCAGAAGCCCAACACACCAGCTTCATTGTACAGTTCCTGAAACTGGAGGTAGACCATTTCAGATAACCACTGTAAGTAATAATTTTATCTCTCTTGTTCCTCTAGCTCATTAAACATGGATCTCTACATGTCCATCCATCCCCCCATGCAAAAAAAAAAAGAATTGTTTGGTTCTGACTGATCCCTGCTTGTAAGCTAAATTACATCTGTTATTTTCTAGGTCATAGAAGTTTGACTCGTACACTTTCACTACCTTGTCACAGAAGTTCAAACTATGGGAGAACCCTCCGAAACCACCTGACTAAATTCAAAACATTGCTAACTTGTACCCACACTTGCATGACCAATTAAAAGGGCAGAAAAAGTAATTAATTAGAACAAACATAACTTTCATTCAAAAAAGGAAAAACACAACCAGATTATAAGTATGAATTATCAGTTGTGAATTAACATATTGATAATTCAATATTCATCATAGTACGGAAATAATTGGGAAACTGATAATTCATACTTAGTGAATTAGAATCTATCTAGGGATGAGTATCACCTTTCTGATACAACAAATTACACAAAGTTAAAGAAAATTGCCCCCAAGTAGTTAAGAAAAAATATTATTTAAGGACGAGGTAATTGGCAATATACAGTTGTATGAATAGAGTATCTCCTCGTACAAAAGAAAGAAGGAGAGATACTTACAACATCAATGGTTTTGTAGGGGGTGTTTTCAGTTGTGGCATCTTCAAGGGCCTTGTCAAGAGCACATGTCAAACCCTTAGGGCTTTGCTGTTTGTTTGCTTTTCTGTGAGTCTGCAAGCAAGGATGACATATATACTCAAATGGGTGGCCAAGATGATCCCCATTCTCCACTAAAAGCAGGTAGCGGAGAGGGAAAATATGCTTACTTGCATTCGTGTAACGGCAACCCAAATTGGGTTTGTGATCAGAACATTGACACAGCTGCAAAAGACGAGACAGATTAAGCATCAATAGCACATAAGGTTTGATAAGAGCACAAGTGAATAGACAGCGCAATGCTTCATTGGTCAACAGAAGGTGCTCAGCTACATTCCAATTACCCAGACATAGCAGCGACAGTGAGAGATTGGAGCATCCCGACAGACCCATCGCCAAGCCCTCTCCTAGCTCGCTCAAGGGCCTTCGCCTCGGCCCTGTTCCGGAATATTTGGTAGAAGTAGTAGTAGACACCCTGACAGCAACACGCTCCAATTAAGATTCCGAAGTATCAACCTTCACAAAGCGAGGAATGAGGCTGGCTAATGGACCAACGAGCAGACCAACCTGAGAGGCAGCGGTGCCGAAGAGCGAGGGCTTGAGCCCGCCGTACAGGCGCTCCCACCCCTCATTCTTCACCACCTACCACAGCAGAGGAAAAATCAGGGATCGCGTGAACCATTAGACCCGGATCGGGCCAGATCACTCGAAATTTCGGGCAGGGAAGGTGGGGAGGGAAGAGAACCAGGTACAACTGGCGCGCGGCGCCGTCCTTAAACGCCGGCTTGGAAGGGTCGCGCTCCGTCTGCTGCCGCGCGTTCACCTGCGCCGCGGAAAACCTCGAAAATTTCAGCAGCCGAGCAATCCAGGGCCAAGAATAGCAGCGAGGCGGAAGCAACGTACGGTCTGGAGCGGGTAGGTGAGGAGCTGCGCGATGATGCCGCCGCCGGCGCCCGCGAGGCCGTTGATCAGCGCGTCCGACATCTCCCCGCCTGCTCGCACTCTCCAATCTCCACCCCGTCCTCTTCTCCCCGCTTCGCCGGCCGGCGGATCACAGCGGCGAGCCGAGCGAAACAGGACTCCACGCCGCCCCGCAACGGGTTGCTTCCGCCGCCGCCAACTTGGTCTCCTTGGATTGTGGGAGACGGAAGCGAGGCCGGGGCAGGGCGGAGTGGAGTCGACTCGGCCGGCCCGGCTCGGCTCGGCGCGCCCACCCTCTGCTGGTGGTCCCGTGCTGCTTTCAGTTGGAGTTCAGACTGCTGCAGCTGCCGTGCCGTGCCCGGGCCGTGTGATCCCGCACGGCACCCCGGCTCGTTTTAAATCCAGTTCGCCAGTTCCCCTTCCGCGCACGCGTTTTTAATGGATTCTTCAAAGACTTCAACCACCCGGATCGCAGCGCTTATCTGTTCGTTAATTCGTCTCAAACCTTTTTTCGATTCTGGTTTCGGGTGGGAGAAAGTCGACGAATATCTCACGGCTTGGCACGTCGCGGGGGAAAGCGCAGTGGGTTCGTTACGGCGGAAGGCCGGACAGCGAATCAGCGATGGAGTGCTATGCCGCCGCCGCCGTCTCCGCTGGGCCTCGATGCTGGAACTGGAATATGCTGCTTGGTTTGACTTTTCCCTGCCGTCCTCTATGGGAGTTTTCGTTTGGAGGACCCTTGAACGAACCGTGTACCAGAACTTGCGAATAGCCCTCTGTTTACCGCGGATGAGACCATCCGAATGCGGGGATTCTATGGCAACGGGAATCGGGAGTTCTGCAAAGCAGTTAACTGAATTGGTTAAGGATTCATGTGTTCATGAAAGAGAAGTTTTCTTTTGTTTCTACCTCTTCAATTCAAACCAATGCACGAAAACAAAACAAACAGGCACTAACGTTACAGCAGTTTATTCTTTGCCATGGGAAATGGTAAGACCCACCTGCAAAATTAGGAGTTCTTTTAAAAAAAATCCATGTGCATATTACTACATATGCAAGTACTGTACATTTTCAAGTATCTCATAGCCTGTTGACTAACCGGTGTGGTTGTTTCGTAGACTCACATATTATTTCACTTGTCCCTAATAAGAGTTCTCTTAGAATTAGACTGCGTCATTTTTCTTGTGTTTTAAGTGGGGTCTCTCCTATTTGGGTGATGGGTGGGAAAGACACAACTATTCATGTGTATTGAGTGTTTTTTAAATCTTATCATATCTGGAAATAAGCCAACAACTATACTGAACAATAAATGGCACCATAAAAGATATAAATATATAAAACTTATATCTGTTAAATGTGGAGGTATTGAAATGCATCTACGTTGTGGCATGTGGGTAACAAACTTTGTTTATATTTTGGCTAATTATTTTTCGAATAATAGACAACACACTTAGGGGCATCAAGGTGCATATAGAGAATTTGTCAATATCAAAATCCATCCATTTAATCTCTACAAGACATTGATAATGTATATTTTGAGCATTTAAATGTATTGTGTTTCGCACAAGAAATATACGTGAAAAAAAAACCTTATGCTATACTTCCTCCATCCCAAACTAGCGTTTACTTTGGTTTCTGTTCTAAGTCTATTTTAACTAGTTTTGATATATCTTATAAAAGCTACAATAATTTCTACAATACCAAATAAATTTACTACCAAAATACTTTGTATACTTCATGGAGGATTCAATGAAACCAATTTTGGTGTGATATATATATATATATATATATATATATATTATTACATTTTTTATAAATTTGATGAAAGTTACATAAGTTCGGCTTAGAACAAATATAAGGTAAATACTACTTTAGCACATAGAGAGTAGGTTTATGCATGTACTTTCGCATCATGTTTGAAAAAGAGATTTGTTATTTGTCTGTTGACATATTTTTGGAGAAAATTTATCATTTTCTTTATGTTACATATATTGTGCAAATATTACCGTGTGATATTTCAAAATATTTTATAATTTTAAAAGGACATATCAATGTTTTTATATATTATAAAATTTGATAGATTTTATCTCAAAAAATCATCTTCTGGCCTTTGGAAAATGTCGCATAATGGGAAAGTATGTAAGGGGAAAAAAGTCCACGCTACACGATGTAGAACCAGCGAAACCATCTTTTGGCTGTTATCTCTGCCGCTGCCGAAACAGAGGAGGTAAGCCGTGGTTCCAAGCGGTTACGGCGGCGGCGCAGACGGCCAGGCGAAGGGGGAGCTGAGTAATCCGCGGCCCTCGTGATCTGTGGGATCTTCCAACCCCCGTCAAGTCATGGAGGCCGGAGCCAAATCAGAAGCGAAGCAAGGTGAGGCGGGATCTGGCGCGGTGGGAAGCGGCGGCGGCAGCAAGGTGTATCACGAGAGGCAGCGGCTGCAATTCTGCCTCCTCCACGCCCTCAACAACCTGATGCAGGTGGCTCCTCTCTCTTTCTACTTTCTACCTTATTTTCCATGTTCCATCAGCGCTCGGTGCTTGTTACTTCCTTTAGAATGTCCTTTTGATCTTTAAGCTGCCTATCCTCCTTAGTTTTAACTGTCCTCCTTGGGATTGCCTTAGTGTACGTGACTATGTCGATTCCCGTTTAACAGAGAGGGACTGATTGAATTGCTGGCTGAGACTGTTAGTAGTTGAGCGTCGTCCGCCAATCTATTAGATAGGTTTATGGATTGAATCCAGTACAGTTGGTCATCGCCGGACATGTTTCTCATGCTACCTGGACCGAATTCTGTTGTGGGCATTGGGCAAAATCTTGAAAGGAGGAGGTGATGTACCTTGCCATCCAGCCAATGGTTGCGGATCATGTCAATTCTTCTACTCGAACACATTTATGTGTACTGGTCATCCGTTTTGCATGCTTCTTTTCCATCCCTTGGAATAAAGGCTGAGATGGGATCTGCTCGTGAATCATGAATTCATAACCCCATTGGCGGAACTAGGGAAAAAACTAGGGGGCAGGGTAAAGGTTTCGGCATATTTCATGTTAGACATGGGTATAAAGACTCAGTATACTTTTCACCATTTTTGTCGGCATTTCAGCTACTCTGCTAGCATATGCTAACAATGTCAAGACAGCATTATTTTGCTCTATTACATCACTAATTATATCTTTCTTCTAAATAACCAACTGTTTGTTTTAGTATTGAGCAAACATTCCTTGAAAGATTAAAGCAAGATTTTTAGTTTCATATCGCACAGGTCTAGTACTTGCGTTAAGAAAGCAGAGACAAATATTATCCATCTGTATGCGCTGCATTTTATTGCGGTATGCATCTGTGTATGCTAAAACTAGCCGAGTGTCAGACATAGGGAGTGTGGCGTGCGCTCATCATGCTTTTGTCGCACTTGTCAGGCATCAGCCGTGGTAAAACAACCATGCCATCGCTGTTGACGGCGGTGAGCCTTCGATACTGTCCAGTGCCCAACACCACACTGAATGACCGGCTCCTTCCGTCCTCCTGTTCCCACTGGAATTTGCATAGATTCTGCTTCCTTGCGGCTGCCAGCTGCCTGGGTTGGATGGCTGCAAAAGCGCTATAAGTCATGAAGATTTCACTTGTGCTCTGGCCTTAGATGTTCATTAATAAAAAAGAGAAGAGTAATATTATCACAAATACACACGTAGATATAATTTTGCTCTTTCATGTATCAAAATGTGTTACGAGAAGCATGACTCACTAAAAACGACATAGTCCATTTCCTTTCTTATTTACTATCTTAGGGTTTAGTTCATTTATTTTCTTATTTACTATCTTAGGGGTTGTTTGGTTTGAGGAATGTGGTGATGCATCATCTTCTAGCTAGCTCCCCCCACAAGCACATGGCTACATCCCACCAAATTTCATGGGATCTCACATCAAACACCCCATTAATTAACCTGGACATGGTATGTTTCTATCTACTTTTGTAGGCTAAATGTGTCAAATTATGTTTTCTGTGGTTCAGGAAAAGGATTACTTCACCCGAGCTGAGTTGGACAGGATTGCTGGAAATCTTGTTCTTAGAGATCCAAACAAGGACCAATGGACTCCTCTGTCCTTCATTTTTAAACCTCACCACAACGTGGTAACCGGGAACTATGATGTAAATGTTCTCATAACGGCATTAGAAGCTAAAAAGAAGAAGGTGGTTTGGCATGATCGTCGAAAAGGTTCATCATCAATCAATCTGGATGCAGAAGCATTGATTGGTCTTATGATCAATGTGCCTATCAGGAGGTTTAGGGGCCTCTGGACTGGCAGGCATTGGGTAGCGATCCGAAGCATTGATGGTATTTGGTTTAATCTTGATAGTGATCTTTCTGAACCCAAGCAGTTTAAGGATAAAGAAAATGTGATCGCATTCCTTGACAGCATACTCAGTCAAGGTGGAGAACTCATGGTTGTGCTGCAAGATGAATAACCAAAATAGCCTCTTCTATTTGACTTGTCCATATTTCTGAATTGCCAACACGATGAGATCACAGATCTACAGCAGAAATTTCTTTAAAACCTTGAAGTTTTATAATTGAGCATAATGGACAAATTGGTAAATGGAAGCTTCAGCGCCTGAAATATACACCTCACATGTTTCTGCTGTTGGCATGGAACCCTCTGTTTGATTGATTGGATATTTGGATTGTTGGCAAAAGTAGTCCTGGCATGCTCTTAGAATTTGTTAATTCTATTTGTAAGGATATGTACATTATACAGTAACTATAGACCATTGATACCCCTTGTAAAGCATAGATTTTTCCCATAGTTTTACAAAATACAAAATATATGTATCTGTAAGATTGATGTACGCTGTTGAGCTTATTATGGAGATGCTGTGGTGATTTGACAATTTTCTTTCCTTGCACATGCACCGCACTCATGCAATTTGATTTCAACCTGGGAACCAAATCAACAAAAGGAAAAAGGAAAAGTGATAGTTTGTCGGGTGTGTGCTTCAAAATTTCTTCAGACGAAGCAAGAAAGGTACTTTAAGTTGTTGGAGCATTTGCATCAAACCTTCTGAGTTAGCCGATGACAATTGGTAATCTCAAAGTGCTGTCTAATGTACAGGAATTTCATACAAGCAGTAGTCGGTCAATCATCATAACTGTGGAGACGTGAATGCAGCTAGCCACACAAACTTGCAAGCTGTTTGGGTACAATGTACAAATTCTTTTAGTTATTAACAGCAACTAGTTGGAGAGAGCACCATCGAATAATTCCTGATTGGAGCAACGAAACCTAGTTAAGTTTTGCCCATCTTCTTCCGCCAGTATGACGTTGCAGTCCTGTAGTGCTCATTGCGGATTTTCCTCGAGGCTGCTCTCCAGTCACACTTCTCCATCTCTTCCCTGGCAGCCTTTCCAACAGATTCTCTGAGATCTTTTGACTTGAGGAGCTGCTCTATCTTCCTCACACACTCGTCAAGATCTCCAGGTGTAAACAAGAAGCTAGTCTTGCCCTCCTTGTCCTTGGGTATTATATCAGGTATTCCTCCAGCACGAGCAGCAACAACTGGGACTCCAGAAGCCATGGACTCCAGAACTACTTGCCCGAGGGTCTCAGACTCTGAAGGCATTGCAAATACATCTCCACTGGCATATGCTTGTGAGAGCTCCTCACCTTGGAGCATTCCAGTGAAAACTGCTGGCATGCCTGTGAACAATTTTTCCAGCTCAGCCCTGCACACCCAGGTGAAACAGACGATGTAAACATTTGCACAATTTCAAAATGTAATTGTGAAAGGGTCAAATAGATAACCAAACACCTAAGTTTGTTTCCAAAGCTCATTGCGAATGTACCACCTCCGTGGTAACATTTTGTATTATTGTTACATGTGTGATTACTGCACTTTTACTCCATTAACCAACTTGGTTTCTCTATAAGTGTATTGCGGAGAACAATTATGACCTATTGAAGAAACGAATTCTCAGGCCAGCCCATGTTTATAAAATTATGCCTGTTCAATAGTAGCTTATAATAGATGGTTTAAGGAAAGACGTTCAGCAGGCATGTGATGTTTTTTGTACCTGGTAAGTGCTGATGCCTGATCAACTTTTGTTTCATCAAGTGTGCATAATATTGAAAAACTACAGATAGCAACTATTGACATAAAACGCACCTGTATGGTCCATCTCCAACAAAAGCAATTCTTGTTCCAGGGAGCCTCTCCATAACCCTGTATTTTGACCGAAATAAGAAAAAGTCCTATTGACATGGCAAAAGAAATTCATGTACCAAAGACAAAGCCTGCGGATAAGTAGCCTATGAAATGCAGAACCGAATTAAAATACTACTTATACTTAGTTAAAAAGAAATATCACAGCAGTATAGTATGTCTAGAGCTAAAAGGTTTGCCATTGTAAACTATGCTGGTTTATAGAAAGCTAACAATCATGGCAATCCCAAGGAAAATAGGTAGTCAAGGCAGTTTTAAGTTTCAACAGTAATAAGAACATCTGATTCCCTAAAAGAAAACAGTAATAAGAACATGATAGCTCCTGTAGGAACTATAGCTAACAAATATCATGGATGAAAATCTATTCCACATGGATCCAGTTTCCTATGAATAATCCATCATTACATTTGACATCAAGAAAGGTTTCTTTTATTTCTGTTCTCCCAATTTTTCTAAATTCAATTCCATACAGATGAATGGTGATACTAAAGTAAAGTCTCACCTTTTCAGAAAATCCAAATTTTTCTCACGTCCAAAACGACCCACATGTATTATCAATGGTTTTTCTGGCTCGCCGCCACTGATGGGGGAGGGAAGGAAAGCATGTTAGTTCATGCATTTTTTTCTAACACTTTTATCTTTAAAAAACAGAAGCAATAGGTTATACCTCAATCTGACGCGCATTTCATGCCTCCGATATTTAGTATGAAAGCTTTCAGAATCAACACCCTTGTTCCAAAGCCGTATTCTGCTTGCTGAAGAAGCAAAGCAGGTTATTTTTAGTATGGATGGAGGGATCCAGAGTTGCAAAGACATTAATTCATTATCACTGTTTCACCTGGTACTACTTTAGCAGTTTCAAAGTCTTCAGCAATAGCTACTGAAGGAACTAGAGTGAGATCTGCAGCTCTGTGGAGGCATCCTTTGAAAAGAAAAGGAGAATCAGCGCACACTAATGAGAGAGAGAAAACAATTTATTGAAGACCTTTTTCTTTTCTTTTGCTGAGAAAGAAATAGGAGTGATTCTTGACTTACTTATAAAACTCCATGTGGGCTCAAGTAACCAATTTAAATTGTATCTTGGTATGTACCTGCAAGCCATAACAGGACACCAACTCAAAAACGTAAAAATATTGACAACCATGAACAAATTGAGACCAATGGCAAATTTTGCAGTAGAAATGATACACCCCAAGATATGTCTATAGGCAAATCAAAGCATGTTAAATCATTGGTCTAGCATATCAGAGGCAGAACACTGGTTTCTTGCATGAACATTTATATGGACGGTATTCCCTCCTTTAGTATTGCAACAGACTTGTCTTAATCTATGTTTACATATACTGTACCACATAAGCTCTGTGGGGTTACACCTGAGGCCCTGTAACTGTAACCCTATATGGTTGGCACCACATCTGTTTCCAGTGGTATTGTCATATGTTCATAATGCCTGCCCATATCTATTTTTGAGTATGTCTCATGATAGATTTTGTAGGAACCGAGCCTAGCTCAGTTGGTGGTGTGGAGGAACACCCCCGCCACCCCGATTAAGTCATCTTGAACTCAAATCTGAGTGCCTATTTCTTCTAATTTAAAATGTCACCTAGGTTGGTGAGTTTCTTTACTAAATACATCTGCGGATAATTATCCATAGCATCCAGAATGCAGTGAATGATGCTCAGTACTTATTCTCCATGAAATGAAATTTGAATGAAGAATATTGGCTAGGTCAGTATAATGTGTTTCCAGAGAGGTCACTTTTTTTTTGCAAAATAACCATGGTATTATTGATGTTATATGCACATTCACGGAGCTGCAAACAATTCAAAGTGTTGACGCCCACGGGGAATTTTGTATTGCACAGAATTGATGCCAAAAAAAAACAAGGGGGCCTTACGCTGGAAGATGTGTGTGATAAGACATCACCATTGGAACTGATAACATCTTTGCTATAGCAAGAGCGCCCATAACCTAAAATCACGGAAGATAGTTATAAGCAAGCAACAACCACTGGAAGAAAGGATAATAAAAAATCCTTTCGGTTTTCAGTGATTACCATAATTCCAGGTGAAGTAGCATGAATTATGTCTGGCTTGAACTTATTCACCTCAGAAAATATTCTGGGACTCAGAGCCAGCGAAAGTGGAACATTTTGGTACAATGGACATGGGAAGCTGAAAAAGGGAGAGATTTAGCAAACCAAAATGGTAAACTGAAGAAAAATTACACAAGTTAAATTTTAATGTGATCCCCAAAATAACACTCAAGCAATATGAAGCAAGTATAACAGCATCAATAATCAATTTCACGGAGTGATGTGCATGCCCAAATTAGCATGTCACGTGACTACGATATACTTTGTTCCCATTGCCACTTTTTGGTTCATACAACGAAGTACTACTCTATTTCAACGAGAGTCCAAATATGCTTTCAGGAACAATGTTATTATTATATACTTAATTGGTATTCCTCGAGTGGATATAGATGGTCTCTGTTTTGTGTACCTCCACGAGCCAATGACCTTTGCTCCATGAAACTCCTCGGGAGCTCCCTTGTGTGTGGTCACCACCAACACCTGAACCAAAGGTGCAGACACCAGTTGAAAGGTGCAACCGACGATGATCTTGTAAAGGACTCGTATATATATACTACAAACACACTATATAAACGGGGAAGAGGGACTGAGGGAGTCAGTAGCATAGTAAAAAAGATGTATACCTCATCGCCCATCTCTCGTAGATGCTTGATGAAGTTCTGGAACCGGTTCTTGTACCCGGAGATGTAACTGCAAGAAAGAAAGCCATTGACCAATCATGCATCTTAGTGGCCCAGCAGCCTACACGCTTGCAGAGCACCTCGATCCGATCTACGCTAATCAGACTAGCAGCTGAACTTGAGAAGAGGAGGCGTGGACTGACGCGAACGGCGACGGCTCGACGAAGAGAGCAATGCGGCGCGGCCTCGAGCTCCACTCGAGGTCCGCCTCCTCGGCCTGCAACAGCGGCGCCTGCGCCTCCTCGGCCTGCGCCATCCTTCTCCGGCCCGCGCGGCCGATCCCCGAGCTCACCCCACCGGCCGAACCAAACGCCGCCTCTACTTCGCTTCTGCAGCTCACGGCCGCTCCGCGGCCGCCCTTATCCTCCCTCCTCCCGCGTCGTCCGCTCTCCCCGACCGCGACCCCGCCTCCCGCCTTGACTTGGAACCCACGCGCTGCGGAGGTGGCGGCGGCGCGCGGAAGCAGCGTCACGGGAACGCGCGCGTGCGAGCAGCGCGCCCAAGAGCAGCAGCACCGGGACGCGTGGGGTCGAGGACGGCTCGGCGACGACGTGGTGGACTGGTGGTGGCAGTGGCCGTGTAGGGAGGTAGTAGACGGAAAAAATTGCGAGAAAATATATAGGCCGTGGCGGAGGAAAACTTGACGAATGGCGAACCGACGGGGTGGGGAATCGAACCAATTCTCCCCCTTCCCTGCTCCCGATCGAAATCAAGGAGAGAGAACGGCTGTCTCAGAGCAAAGGCCGTCAAGGAATAATGCTTTTTCCCTGCCGCCGCGGGCGTGTGTGTGAGCCCACCCAGCCCGGCCGCGGCCGGCCGCTTGGCCCTGCACGATTGGACTCGATGCCGGAGGCCGACGATTTTTACCCGTCGTCCTCTCCTCTCGCGTCAGCGTAGGCGGCGAAGCGAATCTCGCCTCGGCAGCAGCCAGCCAGACACGGGCACGGGCGGATGGGGACACCCGCCCCACTGCTCAGCCTCAACTGCCGATGCCCGGTGCGTACGCCGTACGGTCCGATGCCCTCGCGTGGCAGTAACAGAGTCCAGCCTAGCTCCGCGGTTTTCCCCGCCCGCAACTGTCCCGGATGGCTGTGGCCACACATGCGTGGAGGCAGGTGGTGGGGCCTTGGTGCACGTTGTGCTTTTCTGTTCTTGTGCCTCGTGTACCAGCATGGATTGTGCATGGGGCCCGGTCTCAGGGCCGGAATGTCAGTGGCCGGCAGTTTGCCGTTTCCTCCCCAGGCTCCCCTAGCGCGAGTGCCTGCAGTGGTGGGGCGGATTGGATTGCATGATGGCACGATGCACCGCCCAAAGATATCTACAGCTGGTCTTCTTTATTCGAAACTGTTTAGGTGCCGAAAGAGGAATCGGGCAAAAGTATCCTCCTAGTCAGGGATCACGAACCTGTCGCTGTCGTCAGAGAATATGAGCTGAATTTACGCCTCCGCCAAAGTCCATGCTTTGAACAAAAAAGTGAGAAAGGGTAAGCACGCTAGCATGGTTTGTTTGGTTACGGACATCTACGGATATAAAGGCAATCGGAGCTTTATTCTAATATATCTCATATAGAAAAAAGGCTAGCGTTAGCGTAGTTGTACGGTCGAACATTCGACTTTGTGGAGCTGCGAAAAAGAATAATAGACAGCACATCGGTCAAAGAAAAATAATAATAACGGTTCCTTCTTTGTCTTGCAAGTTATAATTTCTTCAATTAAATAGCAAACTGCTCGAGGAAAATTTACATCATAGTCCCATTTTAAATTTTTGGTTTTGACTCGTCATTTTTGCCACCTGACCACTGAACCACCACGGCATCCCCTTCCTGTTTCTATTCCTTCCTCTCCACCTCCCTTTAGGTGACTGTTTCGGTGCTTCCTCGGTATTTTTTATATGCCGCTCGCTAGGCACTCTGGCATGTCTCACAGATGCACAGATAGACTTCAACGGTACCAAAAACTTTTCCTTTGTCCCTGTTTAATAGCTTTCGCAGATTATGCGTGAAGTTGTGCAAAACGAGAGAATTATGGAGCAAACTAGCAACTTATTAATAAGGACATAAGAATGAACTAAATAAGCACATATAGTATAAGTTTTCCAGTAGCTTTCAAAAAGAAAGTAGATTATACACGACCCTATGCTGTACTTCATTTTCTCCGCTTCATCTTCTGGTGAACAACGTACGACTCTAACTTACAAAATAGAATTTAAAAGTTCCTTATGCATACACATCCTACAAACATACACATAGACATGTCTAAAAAACTAGTACGTCATGTTTTAAGATTAGCAAAGCAAGACTTGTTGTTGAAGTACATGACATCAACCACTAAAAAATAGAAAAAAAAATTACGGGCCACAGCCACTCTAGAAACTCAAACTCGGGTGAGATATATAGATTGCACGGCAATAAACCTAACCAATTAATTATGCTATAAGCTGCAAGAAGATAATAAGCAACAGCGCCAAAGAAAACTAGAAAGGGATTTCATATCAATAAAGTGTTACTGTATTTACTACTTGCTTTGCAAGTTATAATTTCTTTGGTTGAGTGGCGAGAACCGGTCGAGGTTTGCTGAGCAACTCCAAGAGACTCTCTAAATTCATCATAATTGCTAGTTTTAGAGATTTTGATTGAAAATGTACCTTCCAACAGCTTCTTTATTTGGTTATGTAAGCATAGCCACTCTCTATTCCAGATTTCTCGATCTTCAAATATAGAAAAGAGAATAGCTTTTTAGAGTGCACGTAAGATATAGAAAAACTGTTGGAAAACAGAAACATATAGAAAACGATTTTTATACAAGTGACTCTCTAAACGAGGATTTAGAGAGTGGGGTTTAGAGAGACTCTTGGAGATGCTTAAAGCGAGTAAGAGCATCTGTAAGAGACTCTGTATTGTGTTAGCTAAATATGCAGATTATAACCCCTTTGTAAAAATAGAAAGTCATCTAATTCAATTGGTAATCCAACAGATTCTGTAAGGATGGCTAGTGAGGTAGGCTGGCTAAAAATAGCTAGCGAATGAGGTGGGATGGAGAGCCATTAAATTTGGAGAGTCATTTACAGAGTCTGTTGGAAACTTTTTCTCTAACAATAGCTAAATTTAACTTTAGAAAATGATTTAGCTAATCTCTTGGAGATGCTCTAACATTGTAACATTACTGCACCCTGATTCCTTTTGTTTTCATTTTTCTGGACTCCTGAATCCTGGTTCCGTGATTACTTGTGCGGACCATCCTGTCCGGCTGTCCATAGCCTTGACCGCACGTCACGGGCCACCACTGGCTGCATGAGCGAGCATGCAAGCTAGGATGTGTTTCTACTGCTCGGGTACTTTTGCAACAACCTGGAAAAGTTTCACGGGCCGTGGAACAGTGCTTGCAACAACCTGTGGATCTACTGATGCGTTCAGTAAATTTTCAAACGAGTTAGAACGCGGCAGGTCGCTGATCCCATGGGCGTTAACTATGTGAAGCGGCTACACTAGGCGACAAGGCCACCACCCCGTTAAGTTGATTCATGTTACCACTTATACCACCAGCAGGAATCATACTGTGACAGGCACGACAGTAATGGCTTTATCTCCTGGTTTGGACCGCGCATGGGCGATGTACTGATGGTTCACGTGATCAAGTTCCACAGCTCCGGTGATGCGAGATGCACATGCAGGGGCGGTAATTACTTCCTCGTTTGCTCGTTTTCGCCTTAACAATATCGGATTAGATCTATCTACGGCGCGCGGGCACAAACGTCTGTTTACCGCGGCCTGAGCTGCGCGACCAGAAAACCTGGGTCGGTCACGTCACCGGTGTCACTAAATAAACAAAATCAGCGATGCAATCTCACCTCAGAAAAATGGCCGTGCCGCCCGTCTCAATCCCTGCATGTGGCATTATTGGTGGGGTGGGGCGACCGGGGTTAGAGCCGAGAGCGACCCTCGTGTTTCAAAGTTCACATCGATCAGAAGGGAAAAAAAACAGACGCGACGCGAATGGTATCCTTGCGACGAACGAATATACTGAACAGAAGACACAGAAGAAGCAGCCAACGTCACGGTCATTGTCTAGCTGCCGGAGATCGAAATACCCCTTCGGCCCGACGCGACGCATCATTCCGCCGCCCAGGATGTTCGAGATCAGCAACGATCCCATATAGCGACGCATCACGCATTGATCTTGCGCCCGGGAATCGGATCGGAACCACCACCTCCGGTCGTCCGCCGAGAGTCGGTAGCTTCGAAAGGAAATGGTAATACCGACAGCGCCGAAGTGGTTTGCTGCCTTGCTGGTTGCGTTGCCGCCTCTGTTTTTCTGAAACGAATCGTGGGGGTGTGTTAACTTTTGGTCCACGTTGTTGAGGAATGGCGTGTAAGGCTTGCAACGATTGCTTAACCGCGTCTTGGCTCGACTCATTGGTAGCACGATTCATTTTGGTTGACGTGGAAGGGATGGATGATGCTTTCACTCCGTGATGCGGTGGAGTAGAGGGCAGAGACCGGAGTGGGGTTGCCCCGGGTGGAATTCGGCTTCAGCATCTGCAATTTGTGACTTCTATCTTGACGAATTTATGCCGGTTGAAAACTAAGCCTATTTGTCAACATGGCTGTTCAAAATTCTTTGATTTGGACCAAAATGTGCCCCCGTGCAGTTGATATGCTTCTTCTTCCCTTCAAGAAATCTAGTGGTTCATTCTGATTCTGCTAACTACTGAGAGATATATACTCTTCCCCTAAATAATAAGCACGAACATCACGGTCTGGAACTCTGGATAGGTCGGATCAGGTGCCAACGACCACAGCCATTCATTCCAGAAGCAATAGACGAAGTTTTCTTTAAAAGTAAGTTTTATTAGTAAACAACGTTTTCTTAAAAAATAAAAAAAATGATAGCAATGGTCTGCGAAATCCAGCTGGTATGATCTGACTACGAGATGCATACGGGCTCGCTATATATAAAAGACATAGCATACCGGGTATGATTCAGCAAGGAGAATAAACAATAGGCCGTCACAAAATCATATATGCAGCTCGATCTGCAGGTGCAATGCAACTGCCAGCCATACCCAATCCTCAGTTATACCTTCCCATTGCCTTTTCTTCCTATAGGCGTGGTGTTTCCTCCTTTTTCTGATGACTGATATCCGAATTGTATCTAAAACAAAAGATTCAAACGCAGTAGATTGTTAGCCTTGGTATCCCTAATTTGCGGATCATGGACTCTGGATATTCCTATCCACCCTCAAGCTCGGCCTATGTTTGCTATGTCAGTGACTACAGAAATTGAAAGAGGCACAGAAACATTATTTAGGTCTGGTCGATGGTTGCATGGCTGCTCCTTGGTCGAAAATCGAAATAGCCCCAGCGGTAGCTGCTTGTGTACCAAAAAAAAAAAAGGCTAAACAGCCGGAGAACCCAAATGCAAGGTATTTCTTTGTCTAGAAATCCCGAACAAATGCTGCACTATGTATCGCCTAGCAAAAAGGGGACTCCCTCACCAGAGCAGTGCGTGTTATGTGACCAAGAGAATGAAATTGTACAACATATCTTCACTACTGGCTCGGCCCTTCTGGTTTAATTTGCTAGCCACCGTAGAGCTAGGATACTTCATGACAACCGTAATGAACGAACCTTTGTGGAATGGTGGAGAAAATATAGCTGGAGGATGGAGAAGACTAAACGGAAAATGTATAATTTTGTTATGGTCTCAGGTGTCTGGAATTTATGAAATTACAGTAGTAAATGTGTTTTTAGGGTTTATGGAATCACGGGCAGAAAATGTGTTTTTAGGCAGCTATAAATTTCTTCGAGGAGGAGGCAAGACTTTGGTGTATGGTTGGAGCTCCAAAGCTCCAAGATCCGAGTGTGGATCGTGTACAGAGTTCGGGTCATGTAGAGGATTAGTGTAAGGTCGTTTCTTGTGTCAAAATAATAGAAGAATTGCCTTTTTCATCATGCATTCTGTTGCAAACTTCTTTCACCTCTTTTTTTTCTTTCTATATATAATATAAAGATGTGTAAGTCTCCTACGTGTTCGGAAAAAAAAATCCTTGGGCATGACATTTTTCACTTGCGACAAAGTTTTAATCATGGATGAAATCCATAGCAATTACACTACCATTCACAATGTGCAACGTTGTGGATAGAGTGGGTGATAAAGTTTGTTCACTACATTTTATGGAAACGATTACGAAAAGTTACTAACTCTGAAACTATTTCTTTCATAACAATTATGGTATTATTAAGTGCATACAACGTATATAATAATGATTGTAAATAAATGGTCAATTTTAGGTGTTTTTTTATCGCATCATTGCGAAAAGTTTAAACATTTAAGCCGAGTAATTTTTTTTGAACAACGATGAACAGAATGGAGTCCATTTATCCACGGGCTCGTTTTAGCCCATGGGCTTAAAAGTCATGTTGGGCTGAAGACCAAGGAGCATGGCCCCGAACAAAACCACACTAGGCAGAAGGCGGCAACACCCCACTCCATTTCCGCCACTTCCCGCCATCGGCTCTTCGCATTTCCGCCGCCGCCAGGCTACCGCCGCAGCTCTGCTACCTGCCACCGCTGCATCGGCGAGCCGGCGATGGAGATGGACATGGAGATGCCAGATCCGGACGAGCTCGAGTGGATGGAGAGCCACGGCCTCCTCCCGGAGGAAGAGGAGGGCATCTACTTCGACGACCCCGACGAGGGCTTCGTCCCGCCCCCCGCCGAATCGGACCAACCGCGCGATTCCTCGCAGCCGCCGGAGCCCACCGCGCGACGCGCTAGTATGCAACACTCTCCCTTTCCGTATATCGCAACACTAGCTCTCGATTGTTCTGATTGCTGACGGAAAAAAATGCATGCGAAGATGAAGCCTTGGAAGGCGGGTTGAAGCGGCCTCCACCTCCACCACCGTCGGAGCAGGAGGAGGAGAATAGGAGCAAGCGGCGGAACGTGGAGCGGGAGGACTCCGAGGACGAGGACTGGCTTCGCTACTCGCCTCCGCCCGGTCCCGCCCCTGAAGTCGTCGTTGCCGAGAAGACAATCTCGCGGTTCGCTTCGGAGATCCATGGGGACTGTGTGCCCGTCACTGCGCCCAATGGGGAAAGGGTTTATGCCAAGCTTGCAATGGAGGGGTTGGTTGGTGGAGGAATTAGTGGAAGGAGGCAAGGGGCTCACTTCTCCAACCCAAATCCCAACCACAAGGGTTAGTTACGAAGTGATTTATTTTCTCGGGAATCAGGAATTCAGGATGCAATTGACTTAGTTTCTTCATGGTTCATTTTGTCACTTCCCTTTTTATTGCGCTTCCGCAGGCCTGCTTTCAGAATCCTTTCATTCACTAACAAGGCATGCTGAACAGGAGGCTTTAGCAAAGGTATATATGCCAATGAACATGGTTAGGAATATTCGATAGATGCCACTAAATATTCAATCTTAACATGGCGCTATTTATTTTTGAATAAACGTGGAGCATTAGTAATATCTAAATGAACATTGAGAATCAGATGGTACTTATCTGGGTATGGCTGGAAAAAATGTAGTGGATATTGTCGATTGGTACTAGGAAGCAGCGGTCGCTTATCTTCTTAATTTTCTGTTCATCTTAGAACAGGGGATGGATATGTTTTTGTCCTATTGGATTATACAGTGGAAATTTGCCGCAATAATCTCATAAGACATAGTAATTCCCATAGATTTTGTTTATTCTCAAAAAACAATTCCTGTATTTTCTAGTTTATGGAGTGATCTAGAAGACAGTATTCATCTTTAAGTTTTGGTAGTCTGCAATGCCCATAGGGAGCTGTACAAGTCTACATGTGGACTATGGCATGCAATTTTTATATCACGCTATGCCAGCTGAAAGTACCTTACTAACCCACTTCTGTTGACATGTATGAAGGCCTTGCAGGAAAGCACAGACTCACTAGATCACGGGACTTGTTCATTGACTCCAGTGGTCACAGAAAAACTTTGGGTGGAAAAGTACGCACCAAATTCTTTCACAGAGCTGTTAAGTGATGAGCACACAAACAGGGAGGTAAATACTATTCCAAATTGCATCAAAGTCAAGCTATCCATTTACACTTGATCATTTTTACTTGACATGTTTGTACGTGTCTTGTTCAGGTACTTTTATGGCTAAAACAATGGGACTCCTGTGTTTTTGGCTCCCATATTCGGGCTACATGTGATGATGTTTTATCTGCTTTACGTCGACACTCTTCTACCATCCAAAAGAACACAAATAACAAAAATTTCTTCTCCAAAAATAAGGGAGGGCCTGTTGACATGCCCCTCAATGCACCTAGTAGCCACTCAGAAGGTTTGAGCAGCTCCTTCGGCAAAAGATCAACAGTTGAAAATACACCAGAACAAAAGGTGGGGTTAGCACCAGTGTGGTGTAACCAAAAGCTTTCTGTGAAATCTATTGGTGGCTTCTCATGCTGGTTCCCTTAACTGAATACTCCTGATGTTGCAGGTGTTGCTGCTCTGTGGTCCACCTGGTCTTGGAAAAACAACACTTGCTCATGTTGCAGCTAGGCATTGTGGTTACCATGTCGTGGAGGTCTGTGTTAGGATACAATACTAGCAGTGTGTTTGTTGTTTAATGTGATGATTACATAATAAAAGTTTACGTGCGTGCTATCTGGTTAGTGGCCAGGTTTCATGGCATGACAAGTTTTTTTTTTCCGACCAGGCATGACAATGTCTCAATGCATAAGATTTTGATGCATATATATACATTAGAAACCACAACTATTATTTTATGGTAGAAACTATATTGATCTCCTTTTAGTAACATTTATCCCAAACTTTTAGCACTGCCTCTTGTTGATAAAATTTTTGAGTGGTGGGTTTGGCTAATTGGCCTGTTGAGCCCTCAGGCTCCTCAGGAAATATTTTTCTGTCTGTAACATTTCCACTATAGTCTCTGTAATGGATTCTGGTCTGTCATGGCATTATTGCAATATATCCACATGATTTATCTTTACATACATGCAATAACATATTCCTAGTTCCCATGTCAAGTTCAGTATGTTGCTTATGTCCAGTTTCAATGCAGATAAATGCCAGCGATGATCGTACTGCTTCATCCATTGAAACAAAAATACTTGATGTAGTTCAGATGAACTCAATCATGTCAGATTCGAAGCCCAAGTGTCTGGTGAGTTAAATAATGCTGCCTAAGTTGTCGAATTTCTCCCACTACATTCTGCTGAATGTTCTCTCCTGTTTAGGTAATCGATGAAATTGATGGAGCACTTAGTGATGGAAAAGGTGCAGTGGAGGTTATTCTGAAGATGGTAGTCCTCCCCTGACATAGTTATCTTATAGCTTGCTGCAGCTTTACTTATTTTCCCACTTCAATATCAGGTTTTCATATTACCAAACAAGAGTTCGCATCAGATGATTTGCTCTCCTCTTGCAGATCAACTCTGACAAGAGTAATAATTCTGACCGAAGCACTAATGGTGAAGAAACTCAAGTCCAAAAGCCATCTAGAAAAGGTCATAGAATGGCAAAACTATTGAGACCTGTAAGCATTGACGTTGCATCCTTTTCCTCCATTTTAGTGTCTTTAGTCTTTACAGTCTATTAAATATACTAATTGTACAATTTTCAAAGGTAATTTGTATATGCAATGACCTTTATGCTCCAGCCTTGAGACAACTGCGCCAAGTAGCCAAGTAATACTTTCCTTCTTTCATTATGTTTGGTACAGTTGTAAATCATTAAAAAGGTTTTGCTTATGAGGAGTTGAGGACTGATTTAGTTTTACAGGGTTCATGTGTTCGTGCAGCCAACGATTAGTCGTGTGGTGAACAGGTGATGTGGCTGCATCTATTTGGTTATTCCTTTAGCTTCATCACATAGTAACAAAGCGTATCTTTGTAGCCACATAATTTCGTGACGGTCCATTTGTTCATAGACCAGTTTTCTTGTTTAGGCTCAAGTATATATGCAAAAACGAAGGTTTCAAGACAAATGCAATGGCTCTTTCTGCATTAGCAGAGTATACTGGTACGGTTCTCATTACACATGTTTTATTTGTAACAACAGTGAGACATACTTTTAAGTATTATTCTGTAATGAATCAATGACATGCACAGTTCTTTGTTAACAGTAACAGAACTAAGATAATTCTCTTTAGCCTAATTAATATAAATCTATCTTATTAATATTTCACTTGCTATTGTATTGCACGCTTTCTTATACTTGGATGGATGGAAAGGAATTGCTATCGTTTGCAAGGACTATCTTTGCTAACCCTGAGATGAATGGTTATTTATGTAAAGGAATTGCTAATGTTTGCAAGGAGTATCTTTGCTAACCCTGAGATGAATGATTATTTTCATAGACTGAGAGCAATATTACCCTGCAGAATGTGACATCCGATCATGCTTAAACACACTTCAATTTTTGAACAAGAAAGGGGTGGCACTAAACATCGTAAGTGAACTGATTTAAATAGCCATAGGAAGCTATTAGCAGATATAATGTTCTTTTCCTAACTATGTGCTATGGAGCAGTCATCCTTTGATTCACAAGTAATTGGACAGAAGGATAAGTCAAAAAGCATCCTCGATGTTTGGAAACAGGTTAGATTTTCTCCTGTAATACCTCTTCCACAGTTCTCTTTTTAATTTTGTAGAACATGAGTGCCAATCATAACTAAAGCCACTTATCAACTTTATGAACGTACTGTTATGGCTGGGTGGATTGGGTGGTGGAGGTCCTAGGCCACGCGCCCACGCAGATGATAGCCGTGATCGGTAGGAGTCCGAGGCTGTTCACCTTGTTGCCCAGGAGCAATGGTGAGAGAGAAGTAGATAGAACAGGGTAGAGGAGAAGACAATTTCCTTATTGCCTCTGATGAGTACACCGGCCTGGTTTATATAAGCACCAGCTGATTCCCTGTGTAACAATCCATCTCCTATATTTGCGCTCGCAAAGTCTGAGAAGCAAGCTATCCAAACTAACCAATCAATGTCCAGCTAACAAACCAAATGACTTAACCAAATCCTAACAACTACAATCTATCACTAACAGGACGTCCTCCGCGCTGGCGCACTCCCGCGTCGTTCACGGCGCGTCTGTGCTGCTCCTGGCGTGCTGGCAGCTGGGTGTAGTGTGGTCCCCACATGATACTTACCTTCTCCTGTAATTCAATGTAACACAACATTTTAGAAGCTTTGCCTGGACTAATATTTTCCTCCAATAGATTTCTTTTGGGTACTCTTTTTTTCCCCTCGAACACACATAAGAGCTGCATATCATAAGAAGAAAGATGGATACTCCTGGTCTTATGTTTAAACCAGGTCTTAGGACCTATGCTAGCAAAGTTTCACCCAAAACCAGCACAGGTTTTGTCATTATGTCATTCCTTTTTTCATATGATTAAGTTTAGTTTTTTCCACAGGTTTTGCAAAAGAAAAAGCAAAAACGAGGTGGAAAGGCTGAAAGTCATTTCAGTAAAGACAAGGACACAGATTCTCTCTTCACACTCATATCTAACCGGTAAAATTTTATTCTGTCAGATTTCTTAAATGGTTTCTTTGATATGGTATAACTTTATTTACATTAAGTATTTCATTTGCAGCGGTGACTATGAAGTTACCATGGATGGGATCCATGAAAACTTCTTGAGGCTATCATACCATGACCCCATGTTGCAAAAGACTGTGAGTATCTGTAGAAAACATTGCTTTTGGCGGATTATTTAACTATTTGCCATTCTTAAGGATGTCGCTCCTTCAAAAGCCATCCTTAAAACGACTCCTACAGAATTGCCACTGCAGATAGAATGTCTACATTTTTGCCACTTTTGCTCACGCGGGGAGGCAAGTGAGCACTCCAACTTGGATCGGCCATGGGAAATGACCATACTGCTCATGTCTTTTTCTCATTACTTACACGTGGATCCCACCATCAGAGAGATAGAGTGAGGGAGAGAGAATCCGGAGTGACCCTTGGTGTACAAGGGCAGGGGCACCGTGGTTGTTTCCCATGCTTGATCCACTCTGACGTGATGACTTGGTTCGCTATGTTGGACAAAATGGCAATTTTGTTCACTTGTTCTTCTATCAGTGGCAAATATGTAGGTTCCATTTTAAGGATGCTTTTGTAGAAGTGCTATTCTTAAGGATGGCAAATAGTTAGATAACTCGATTTTGGATAATGATATGAGGAATTCGATTTGCGTGATGCTTGATATACTTCCTTTTGAAATTCATCTTCATACTTATAATCCAAAGTACCATACAGGTAAAATGTCTCGATATACTTGGAGTTTCAGATTCCTTGACCCAATATGTTTACCGGACTCAGCAGATGCCACTTCATGGTAGTATCAAACTGTGTATTTTCTTCGTTGTATAGATATTTTTCTAACAAAGTTGAACCGCTTGTTTCAGCATATCAACCTCCAATTGCCATCACAATAAGTCGCATTGTTGCTCAAGTTGAGAAGCCACATATTGAATGGCCAAAAGCTTTGCAGAGGTAATTCCTCCACATAATTATGTTTTTTGCTGCCTACTCAGTGGACTTAATGTTGATGTGTTTTTCAGGTCTCGAACATTGCTTTTAGAAAAGAAAGACATGTTGAAGACCTGGCAAAACCAAATGTCACCAGTTGTTTCAAGGCACATGTCAGTAGAATCATTCGTTGAAGATGTTGCTTCCCCCTTCTTACATATTCTCTCTCCACTGAGTTTAAGACCTGTAAGTTGTCATTCACTAATCGTGGCAAACTTTTATCTCGAAATTAACCTGTTGCGGTGTAGTATTTATTGCTCACATTCATTTGTCTTATATCAACAACTGAAAATGTGCATTGCATGGTAAATATATGGTTATAGTACTTTGAACTACCACAAATGAAGCATGGAACTATGGAGCCAATATTCCCCCCCCCCTCAAATAATATCAACTAAGGAAAGGTTTTTTTTTAAAAAACTCGGCCGGGTGGGGAAAGACCGCCCCACCGGTATTATCTTAAGAAGAAGCCTCGGCTTCCCCGACCGAGAAAATCCCCGAACCCCGGCCCCGCCCTGACACTAGGATCCGTAATCCCTGAGAATTGCCTGGGCCATACACGGTCCTTAGGCTGATCTGGGCCGGTTCTTAACTAGTGCTTTGGCACACGTGACCGGCGAGGGGATTTTTTTAACCACAGCCTGAAATTCGCTCCCACGGGGATTCGAACTCAGGACCTGTGGAGTGCCGCTCGAGTGTCTTAACTGCTAGACTAAGCACCCTTTGGCAAGGAAAGGTTTTAAGATCCTATGCCAATCCAAGTTCACCAGTATGAAACATATGGGGTCTATATGGTATTGCAAGTTTGAATATAAGCCTATGTTTTCATCTCTTTATAATGTTTCTAACAGTGCAGGGTCTTTTCAGGTAGCCCTGAATTTGCTGTCAGAGAGAGAGAGGGATGAACTCGTGCAGCTAGTTGATACCATGGTTTCCTACTCAGTTACGTATAAAAACACCAAGTTCGCCTCTCAAGAAAGGGCAAACGTATCTGTGGTGCCACATGATGTTCCTTCACTTTCTCTTCATCCTCCAATCAGTGGTATCATAAACTTTAAGGTCTGTTTTAATATTTAGTCTTTATTCTTAATTTTATAGTTGTGCACTCTTCTCACTATACCTAACATAATATTGCTATCAGGGCTATCAATCAGAGCACATCGATCTGTCTCTGGCCATGAAACAGGTCTTAGTGCATGAGGTCAGTGATCCCTCTATTTTTGCATTTATGGAAATTTATAGTTTCATGTCTTGCTTAGCACTTGATGTAAAACTACTATTCCCTACGTCCCCCAAAAAAGGTCATTATAGTTTTGTCCTAAGACAAACTTTCTCAGGTTTGACCAAATCTATAGAGAGAACTATCAACATTATGACACCAATGGGTACATTACGAAGATATATTTTGTGTGAATCTAATTATACTTATTCAGTATCCTAGGTATTGGTACGTTTTTGTATAAATTCAGTCAAACTTTAATTTATCTCAGGAAAAACTAGAATGACTTGTTTTCTGGGAATTCAATATAACTCTAACGACTAAATATATATCCTTTTGTTTCTCTGAGGTGTAATCTATTGTTTACAATCTTTTGGCAAATTATCTTGGATATAAACTAATTGAGAAAATAACTTTGCGTTCCCATATGACTGAGCTGCACCTTGAAAACTTTCTCTTGATAGGTACTAACATCAATTTTGAACTATTCAGCAACTCCATACGCGCTCTTGAATTTTTGTGATATTGCTTATGTAAAATCTGGTATTTGCCAGTAGTCCAGTACCCTTGCACCTGTTCACTTGGGTAAGAAACCAAAGCTAAATCGAAACAAACAGGGCCATAGGCATGCTTGAGCACATGAGGAAGCTTTTTTGATGGGCGGAATTTGCTGCAGAACAAATCTGTTCGCATCCGTGTCAACATAATATCTTTGATGCAGGTAGAGAAGCAAAAGATCATTAAAGATAGTGCTGGCAAATTGTCGAACCAAAGTAATGATGGAGATATCAGGAGCGAAGCTTTGTCAGCTATAAGAAAGAAAGCAATAGCCGACTCCATTGCTTCAGCATCACATCCTAAGGATAACACCAAACACAATTCAACTACACTTCAAATGCAATCAAAGTCAGCTTCTAGTCTGAATGGTAAAGATTCTATACCTGCCAAAAAGCACTCCAACCGCACAACAAATTTCTTTGACAGGTAATGTAGCAATGTCCAATTATCACTTATTAGATCCAACTTGCCACTTTGCTTGCAGCTATTGATTATGGTTTCCTATTTTGTTTGACAAAAACAGGTTTAGGAAGGAAAGACCGGTGGATGCAAAAGCTCATAGTGATGGGGGGCAGCAAGTAGCAACAATTCAGAGGGACTCACGCCCTCTGATCTTCAAATACAATGAGGTGTGTTCTCCACAGCTCTTGCGGCCCTGTTTCACCGATCTTTACTCATCCTTTTGTGTTCATATGATAAACACAAGCATTAACAATCCTATATTCCTATGGAATTCGTTGTTCCTTGTAATTAAGTTTGCTGGATGTGGATGTGGCCCTAGGTCCACTTGACAAATATGCCCTAATACATATGCCCTTTTAGAAGTTATTTTGTTTAGTGAAGATAAATTTTGCTCAATGACATTGAGCGCATGTATAAAGTAGAAACCAACCTTTAACGTGAGGATGATACGTGGACCTAGGGCCACACCCTGTGACACAAAAGATTTTTTTCATTCACATTTCTCCCATTGGTTCAGTTATTTGATTCTAGTTGCCCACATGGTTTTCTGTATTGTAATCCATGCTGTGCGATTCACTGCTTTGGCTTTGGAGTCGACTTTTGCGCTCATGTCGACTTTTCCCTTTATAGTTTACATTTTCTTTTGCCATTGTCTCATGAAGGTGACTGCATGTGCAGGGTTTCACGAATGCAGTGAAAAGACCAGTTAGAGTTCGTGATCTTCTGCTCAGTTAGGTCTGTTACTGTTAGGTTCCTGTCCTTGTAAAGTCGTCCTCCACTTAAGAAAAAAAAATCCTTCCCTGTATATTGATTATTGAATGCATGTATCTTGTATAATACTATTATGCTATTATACAATAATTTGGGAGCACTTGCAGTAGATTGAACTATTGATGGATCAAATTACACACGCACACTTTATTGAAGGGCGGGCTTGGTGCAGCGGTAGAGCCTACCGTCTGTAACCGGAAGGTCCCGGGTTCAAGCCCCAGCCTCTGCATATTTATGCGGGTAAGGTTTGGGCGCTATTACAACCCTTCCCCAGACCCCGCACGGTGCGGGAAGCCTACGGCACTGGGTACGCCCTTTAAGAAATCAAGAATGCCATCAGGATGCAGTATGTGTGGTATCTCAACTGTCAACCGCTCTGTGTTGGTTCCATGCCAAGGTCAGAGATTTACAGTTTATTAAAATATTCAATTGAAAAGAAAAAAGGCGGCAGAAGTCATGAAAAAGGTCCATGAACATTGCTCAAGAACTAGTGTCAAACTGGCAGCCAACACCATATATATCCCATACTGCTAAACATAGTATCCGGTTTGATTTGAGTTACCGATGTCGATGTATTTGGAAAATGCCTCTCTTTTTTAAGAAAGGGGAATTGAAAAAAATGACGGGCTGGAAATGGCTTGAAAAAAAGGACTCGTCTGGTGGGCCGAACTGACCTGGAGTGCGCTTAGCAGCAGCCTCCTCCACAATACATGGCTGGCCCAACAGCGGCACAGCACCACTCCGAAGAAAAGTCGTCTCCTCGTCGGAAAGCAAGTACAGCACAGCAGCAACCAGCAGCGGTCACCACCAGCAACGATGGGAACCGGCGGCGGCGGCGGCGGCACAGTGAAGCAGCTCAACGTCGGGGGCAAGCTCTTCTCGCTGGAGGCAAGCTCCCTTTCCCTCTCCCTCTCCCTCGATTCCCCTTCCCCCACCCCAACCTTCGTGGACCGCGACCCAGCCCTCCTATCCGCCGTCCTCGCCGCGATCCGCGCCCCGTCCTCCGCCGCGCGCGGGCCCGACTTCCCCGCGCGCGTCCTCCTCGACGAGGCCCACTTCTACGGCCTCCACGCGCAGCTCCTCGCCGCGCTGTCTCCGCCGCCGCTCCGCGGCTTCTCCGTCTCCCTCGCCTCCACCCTCTCCCCCGCCTCCGAGCCGTTCCCCACCGCCCTCGCGCCGCACCACGATGGGTCCCTCTGCCTCGCCCACGGCGCCGGTCAGGTCACCTATTACTCCCCGGCGCTGGATCACCTCGCCACCTTCCGGACCCACCTCCACGGCATCACCTCCCTCCGGCAACTGCCCCCCAGCCTCGTCCTCCTCGGGTCCGGCTCTGCTCCCGGGCTGCACGTTTACGACTTCCTCGAAGGCCGGCATGTCGACTCCGTTCAGTGGTTGGATCCCACCGACACTCGCGTCAGCAAGGCGAAGGTCATCGCCATTGCTGCCCGTCCTCCTGCTGATGCCGCTGATAAGGATTCACCCATCTTGGCGACATTTGAGTGCCCTCACCGGGAGAACTGCATCCTGGCGGTTGACCCTGTAACTCTGAAGCCCACACAGGAGATTGGCCGGCAAAGTGGTAGTGCAGCAAAGTCATCGACACCAGGTCTGGTGGTGCACCTGCAGGCACTTGGGCTAGTGTTTGCATCATTTGTGAGTTCAGGGGCATTTGGCTACTCTGGCTACATGAGGCTGTGGGATATCCGATCTGGGAATGTAGTGTGGGAGACGAGCGAGCCAGGGGGAGCTGGAAGAAGCAGTAGGTTTGGTGATCCATTTGCAGATGCAGATGTTGATGTGAAGCAGCAGGCAATATACAAGGTTTGCTCAAAGTCGGGAGATGTAGCAGTGGCAGACCTGAGATGCCTCGGTAATGACCCTTGGGTGTATATGTCATCGGGACGAAGAGGGAGCGGAGGAGGCTATGGCAATGTTCTGCGTTGCCACCAGTCTCAAGTATTCGTAAGCCGGAAGGATGGACTGGAGGTTTGGTCCCGATTGGAAGAACAGATCCACAACACAGGCGACTTGGCAGAGCAATCATCAGGAACACAGGAAAGACACAAAAGTGAGGGAAACGATGAAAGATTTTATAGGAGTATCTATGTGGACACGGAAGAGGATGCTAACCGTGGAATGATACAGATGATGGCAGGGGGTGGAGACCGCTTGTTTGTGACAAGAGAAGACATGCAAGGTGTGGAAGTGTGGGAAACCTCCCATCTTGCTGGTGCTATTTCTCTCTGATAGCAGTCTCCTCTTGTGACATAGAGTGACCGTTCAGTAGGTCTAGCAAGAGAATTGGAAGTGCATTTGCCAATACATGATGCGTTCTTGTTCTTGGTTCATGGCTTCAGCGCAATTCGGTACTGAAAGTATGGGGTCTTGTGTAGTCTGCCTCACAAGATATATCATGTATAGTCAGAGTCACATGTCTTGCTTCTGCAGATGCATTTCATGGCAAATTCATGACAATAGAAAGAAGTAACCTTCTTTTATGTAAAACTCTCCTTTAATCTTTTAGCACAGGATCTTTGCTTTCAAAGTATCATTTGTCAAGAAGTAATAGCATCCTTCATTCAGTGCAATATGTTTACTTATCATCTTAATTTGCAATTATCCTGCCACAGCTCCTGGGCTGAGATCAAGATACCAACTTGCCATTCTTATCTTGTTAAATGTATTAGAATGATTTATTTTCGACATTGAGAGCAACCTCTTACCATTATCATCTTTAGAAGTTATTGGTTAGGACTAAAAAGGATATATAGTGAATGAGATAATTATACAGGCACTTCATATATATTGCTTATTTAAAATATTGAATTGGAATATCCATAATCCTTTGGGCATAACCATATATGAGGTATTGGGGTAGACTAGTAGAGATATTACTCCACCTAATGTTTTTCCCCTACTCCTTCCATTCAAATTATAATTTGTTTTGGCTTTTCTAGGTACATAGCCTTTTCTATTCTATGCATCTAAACATACACTATGTCTAGATTCGTAGTAAAACTTATGAATCTAGAAAAGCCAAAACGACCTATAATTTGGAACAAATCAGATATATATGTTTTGTACCAGCTTTAGTATAACTTTTGAAGGAGCTGCTATGATTTCCTTGAAAGTCACCGTGAGCTTATTAGAGGACTGGAGGCTTTTCTTTTGGCGTACCCTACTAATCATCATGAAAGAAATGCATCTCACCTAAAAATTGCAATTGCTGTTTTCCTCTTTAAACTGTGTTCAACCGGACAGCCTTTTCTTTGTTAATGGAGTGGGGTCCTTTGAAATTGCAAATCAAACCACAGATTTATCTCCAAATTTGCTTGAGCACCTATCATTCTTTGTCTTTTAATATTGGCTTGCTGAAATTCATCTATGTCCAATAAATTATGTTGTTCAACCGGTGCTGAATGTTGGCCTACTAAAAGGCGACATATACAACAACTGAGTGTAGCAGAGATGCGTATGTTGCGTTGGTTTTGTGGTCACACAAGAAGGGATAGGATACGGAATGAAGATATTCGAGATAGAGTCGGAGTGGCACCATTTGAGGAGAAATTGACGCAACATCGGTTGAGATGGTTCGGACATGTCCAACGGAGGCCTCCTGAGGCGCCGGTGCGTAGTGGGGTTCTACAGCGGGCCAATAATGTTAAGAGAGGTAGAGGGCGACCCAAACTAACTTGGGACGAGTCGGTTATTAGAGACCTTAAAGAGTGGAATATCTCTAAGGATTTAGCTATGGATAGGAGCGCTTGGAGACTAGCAATTAATGTGCTTGAGCCGTGATTTTTGGGTTTCACCTCTAGCCTACCCCAACTAGCTTGGGACAAAAGGCTATGTTGTTGTTTGTTGTTGTTGTATAGGGCTGGTTATACTCTTATTGTAGTGTACAAGTTCAAATGAAATATTGAAGTAAATAGGATTTTTCTTATGAAATATCATAACTCAAGTTCATCATTCCACCCCAACCAAAAAAGAAGTCCTATTGATTCCAAACCGCAGCTTTCTTCCACATTGAAAGCTTCATAATGTCGCCACGAAAATAACATCTGCAACATTACATGAGTACAGGACATGATTTCTAGGAATGTTAGGTATGGTTTTGGTTGGTAGGGTGCGTGTGTCAAAATAACTTATCAGATATAATGCGAAGAAAGAGACAACGGGAGCATGTAGGCTTTTATGTAAAATAACCTTCGTTTTTATTTAAGAACAATTTTGTAACACTCTTTTTTTTTCTTCCTTGAGCTTCAGACACTTGGTATCAGAAAAACAATGCATGATAATGTTTCTTGATTTTTTTTTATCTTGAACGGGCATTGGTCTTATTATGCACTAATACAAAGTCTATAATTTTGGGCTCAGAAGTCAGAATTGTCGCTGCACAGATACTGCACTTATACAACTCCATATTTCTACATAGACTTGGTACACAATAGGAATGCAGTGTTTCAAATAGGTTTGTTAGGCGTGGAAAATATGGTTTACCTGATGTTATAGCATGTTGTAGCACACCAAAAGCTAGGGTTCGCTTGAAGTGCGTACTGCGTAGCATTGCTGGTATTTGAAGGAATACCATAGGAAACAATTCAATTATGAAGGATTCGAGGAGTTATAGTGTTCCAAATGGATCTTTATAGACGGCCTGTAGATTAAATGCTTTTGCTGATTGTTTACTGGAGTTATGCTATTGCTCTGAAATGGAGCTAAATGATTTCTGATATTAAGTTCCTATCACTACTTCTTGGTTTGATAGCGGCTGTGTTCACTTCCACAAAATTCTCTCTCCAAACTTCACTATTCACCTATCACATTAAATCACATCAAATCTCTCTCCTCATGTATGGAACACTAAACGTGGGTAAATAAAAAGACTAAGTATATGATTTTGATGTATACGACGAGACGAATCTTTTGAGCCTACTTAGGTCACGATAGGATAACGATTACCACAAACAAACGAAAAGTGCCAGAGTATCCGATGTGACATTTTCACTAAATTTTAACACTCCTTTTTGGAACTAAACACACCCAGCTACTTTTGTTGTTCCATGATGAGGTCGAGCGTCTTTTTTTAAAAGGATTTGCAGGATCGCGAGCCGTAACATAGAGCATTCGCCAAAACCATTTTAATTTTGGGTCTCTGTGTTTGTGCTCAGATGCTCCCCTTGGTTGGCTCGTAACTTTTGTTGTTTCATGATGAGGTCCGGGAATCACATTTTCTAGAGTCTTGTTGGAGTACTGTCGTGTGCATGGGCTTGATGCTTGAATAGCTCCCTTTTGTTTCAGAACATGTCGAGCCGTACAGTAAAGCATTGCTAAAAACCTATAAAAACCACCAGAACACATCTCATCCAGAAAAATAAGCGATAAAATTGTACGTAAACGTAACCCAGCGCAGCAAAGTGATAACAGCGAATCTCAAGAACCCCGGTCTGTCCTTGTGCACCGGAGCATATCATTCGTTCCTTGTGTAGCTGTGTACGACTCGGATTCGAGATGTTGCCTGATGCCTGTTTAGTTCGCATGTCTCGGTCCCATATACTCGAGTACAACGTACGCTGATACAGATGATTACGCAGCTAGCGCTGCTGCCGACGAGCCTTCCCATCTGTTTAAGAAGGCACAGACCCACGCCATCATCATACCCGAGGGCTCGCAGCGTGGTTAGAATCCTCGAGACACGTATTCTACGCCAAAATACAGCTCGTTTTGCCGTGGCGCGGCAGCATGCTACTAGCAAGGGGATCTATGCGGCTGCGCGGTCAGACTGCCGGCAGCACGTTTCGCCTTGTTCGGGAGCGCGGCAGTGACAGTCGCATCTTGTCTCGCCCGCTGTCTCTCCTATCGTCTCGCCTCGCCGCCCGTTGCCTCTCGGCTAATCTTTTGGGGTTTAGCAGCCAGCGCCACTGCGCGGCAGGACCGCGGCCGCATGCGTGCCCGACCGAGGCGAGGCCGTTGGCCAGAGCAATCAGCCGTTTCCATCTCGGCACCGGCCTGCAGATGAATAATGGAGTGGGTCAGCGAGAAGGCGTGGCATCATGAGCCATGGGAGATGGATGTCGAGGCAGGCCGGAGACACATGACCGCAGGTCCGGCGAATCAACAATGATGATGGCTCCCTCTAAGCTTACACGTTCCGATCCAGGGTCCGGGCCACCGGTGACGACGGCGAGATGAGGCGCCGCATCAGCCACCGCTCTCAAACTAGCCGTCCCGATCTATTGATCGATCGGTAGCTTGTCCACATCTATCATTCTTTCCCTCTCCCCGCCTCTTCAAGTCTACAGGCACAGTGACAGACGGTGCATGGCTCTGGAAGACTGGCGCTGTCATGGCTAAACCAGCAGCGGTGGCTGCGTGCATTGCCGCTCCTGGCCTCCTGCGTGCATACACGGCACACACCCTGTTGCTGTCGCCGCCGGATCGCCTTTTGCCTTCGGCTTCCGTACTTTACCAGCACACAGCCCACCACGTTGGCACGTTCCCTTCTCGGCTTTAAGCACTACCCCCGGCCTTTTCCCCCTCGCCTTTCCACCTCCGTCTCCGTCCTTCGATCACTTGCCTTGAGCTTGCTTCCACCACTCGCCTGTCAGAGTATTCCTTCCTTTATGGTCCTGGTCCTCGGCTTCTCATTGCGTTGCGTTGCGCCGACATGATCTGAGTAGAGTCCCTGAGGAACAGCTATAGCTAGGTGCTCGATCGTGCTCGTGGTCAAAGATCGGAGATGGCGGGCAGTGGCAGTGGCTCGCTGCTGCGCGGCTTCCTGTCGCTCTTCTTCCTCCTCTTCCTCCACATTGGCCACGCCGGCTGCTGCTTCTCCCCCGGCGCTTCCGCGCGGGCGCGGGAGGAGGACGAAGCTGCGGAGGCGGAGGCCGATGGGAAGGTGGGCGGCGGCGGCGGCGGGAGCAACAAGAGGCGGAAGATATCCCCGTTGATCTTCTCCCCGGCGGCGTCGTCCGCTGCCGCCGTTACCAATGATGACAGTGCCAGAGCCCGGCGCAGCAGGCACGTGTCGTCGGTCGCCGCCAGCCTCCGGTTCTACCTCCACCGCATCTTCTCCTCGTCGGGGTCCAAGAGCGGCGCCGTTCCGGGCAGGGAGGAAGAGGAGGCGGTGACCATGACCACCACCGCCGTGTCCTCGCCGCTCGCCCAGTCCCTGCCGCCCCAGCCTTCCGCGTCGGTGGTGCTGTCCTCGCCGTCGTCCTCGCCGTGCGCGTCGCCGCCGTTCATGTCCCCGCTCTCCGCGCGCTCCCTCGGCGCCACCCCCGTCCCGTCCTCGCCGCAGAAGCTGCTGCTGCAGGCTAGCAGGCCGCCGTCCCGGTCGTTCGCCGCCCGCGGCGACGTGTTCCCCTGCAAGGTGTGCGGCGAGGTGCTGGGCAGGCCGCAGCTGCTGGAGCTCCACCAGGCGATGAGGCACTCCCTGTCCGAGCTCACCAGCCTCGACTCCAGCATGAACATCATCCGCATGATCTTCCTCGCCGGGTGGAAGCCCGCCGCCGGCGCCGGCGCCGTCGTCCGCCGCGTGCTCCGGATCCACCACAGCCCGCGCGCGCTGGCGCGCTTCGAGGAGTACCGCGACGTCGTCCGCGCGCGCGCCGCCCGGCGCCGCGGCGAGGGCGCCGCCGCCGCCGCGGTGGAGGAGCGGTGCGTCGCGGACGGGAACGAGCGCCTGCGCTTCCACTGCTCCACCATGCTCTGCGCCCTGGGCGGCGGCGGCGGCGTGTGCGGGAGCCCCTACTGCCGCGTGTGCAGCACCCTGCGGCACGGGTTCGCCGGGAAGCAGGCCGACGTGGACGGCATCGCCACCTACGCCTCCGCGTGGGACGCGCACGCCTCCCTCCCCGAGGACGTGGAGCGCGAGTTCGCCTTCCTCCAGGTGCGCCGCGCCATGCTGGTGTGCCGCGTCGTGGCCGGGCGCGTCGGCCGCGGCGACGCCGACGACAAGGTGGCCTACGACTCCATGGTGCCCGTGCGCGACGGCGCCGGCGGCGACGACGTCGAGCTGCTGGTGTTCAACCCCAGAGCCGTGCTCCCGTGCTTCGTCATCCTCTACAGCAGCTAGCCAGTTTGCCACGAGCTGAGCCCACGACGACGGACCACGACGCGGCCAGCCTGCACGCCGTACTAGTGTATAGCCTTTCACTGTTCCTTGCCCCCAACTCCCATTTGGTGCCCTCCCCGCTGTGGTCACTCGCCATGCGCGCGGCTGCTGTTGTGGGGAGGCCTCGCCTCAATTATCACGTATGATCGTGTCGTGCAAGCCGATGCAGTCGAATTTGCTGGATCCGATTGATCTCGATTCTCGAGGAGTTGATAAGGTAGCCAGGTGCCCTGAACGTGGGATGATACGGAGTCGAGCCTACCATGGGAATGGGGCGCGCGAGAACCATAATGTTATTATGTACCAGTGTGGTTGGCATGTTTCTGTTGTTGGTCCCCTGTCAACTGTTTTGTTACATGGTCTTGTGGTCTCTGCTCAATTATCCTGACTTGTCATTTGATGTTGATCTGTGTTGAGATTTGATCTGCGCATGCGCATCTGTTTCACACGTACAGTACCTTGTTAGAGCAGTACAAAGTTGTAAAATACAAACTGTTTCTTTTCCTACTCAATAGTACAAAACTACAAATACACTTTGATCTTGCGTATAAGGGGGTGCAAACTAGAAAAGGCACCGGAAGCGACCAAGATACTGCTTTCTCTTTTTTTTTTGAGCAGATGTTTTCTTGTTTTAGTGAGAAACGTGTTTGTTAACCAGCTATTTTTAGGCAAGTTACCATTACTCAGCCACAGTTTAGGAAAAAAAAACAAAAAGACTAGCAGGCAGGCCTGATTCTGGGCCTAGCCTCAGCACTGGAGTTCTCCAATTTTATTGGGCCACTGCCCACCAGTGAGTGACTTGGTAGAAAGGTCTTGTAAGATGCTCTAACAATCCATATCATCATCAGGCCCGGTTTAGATCCATGCTGAGTAATTGTTAGCTAGCTGGGAAAAGCCAGCTCTATTAGCTTAGCTGTTGATAGTATCCTTTGGCTAATTAGCAGCATTTGGTTGCGAAGTCACCATTCTTTTAGGGTAGGTGACAGTGACTTCGTATAAGGGGAAAGAATGGAAACTACAAAAAGCACTGTAAGCAGCAGTATGTATATTTCTTTCTTGTTTTAGCGAGTGAAGTGCCTTTTGACCAGCTATTTTTTTTATGCAAGTTCCCAATACTCAGCTACAATGCAAGTTCCCAATTCTCATGGCCAGTGGCGAAGCCAACATTCCAGCAAAGGGGGGCTGCTGCCTCCCTCCTCCAGCCCCCCTTTCCCTCTTCATCTTCAACCTCCAGCCAAGGGGGGGCTTGGGGGGGGGGGGGGGGGGCTTTCATGGTGGCGCCGACGGTAGGGGGGCTGGAGCCCCCCCAGCCCCCCTGTGCCTCCGCCCCTGCTCATGGCCCTTTAGTTGGTTCGTCGCGAGTAGTGCCGTGCTATCTTTGGCGAGCGGCCTAGAGTGCCCCGTTACGAGTTTGTTGGATGTCGCTCTTCGAGCGGAGTGTGCTCTATTGTAAACTGGTAATCCCAGTATCTTTTGAGGATGCTTTATATATAAAGCTGGCTTCGGCCTTTCCTGGAAAAGGAAAAAAAGCATTTCCAAAAAAAAGTAAGAAAACCCAAAAGATTAGTACTGCGCCTCAACGCTGAAGTTCTCTCCAATTTTATTGGCTCAGCACCGGCTTGGTAGAAAGGTATTCTGAGAAGCTCAGACCTAACAATCCATTTGATTCAAGGCTGAGTTTAGATCCATCATGTTGCTAATTGTTAGCTGGCACAAGCCAGCTAATGGCTTTTTACCAGTTAGCAGAATTCTCTAGCTAATAGTCAGCATCATCTGAATCCACTAGAGCTATTTTTAACAGTTAATAATTAGCAGCATTGCAAATAGAACGGGCTTTTGCTAAGGTACTCTTAAATATGGGCCATTTATTTAGTTTAATCTAGATGGATAAGACGACTTATTGCCTCATAGGAGGTAGTACAACGTTTTCCCCCACTTGGCCATTTACTAGGCCAGTGTAATGGGTGTTCCTCCAAACGACGTATAATTTAAAATGGAGAAAGTATTTTCTACATTACAAAGAAGCCCATACATCTCTAAAAGACGAAACCGTGGTTATTCCCCGGGCGGTTAGCGGGGCCACGTCGCCCGTTAACCCGTGAACCGTCGGATCGGACAAGCAAGCGAGGTCAGCCGTCCGATTCTGGGTTACGCTGGTTTCTCGCCCGTTAAACCACGAACCGGATCAATCGCGAATCGTCGCGCACCCGCCTGATTCACCTCCGCCTGCGCCTTCCCTGCTGACCCGCTCCCCTTCGCCTGTCAGGCTGGCCGCGCCGCTCTCGCTTGCAGCCGCGACGGCCGCCGCCAGCTCCCCGACGTCTTCTCGAGGAGTCAACTGCTGAGCTTGGGCTCGAGGAAACATGCTCGTCGAAGCTAGCTCACCGGCCGCGGCTGCGTTCCTCAGCGGCGACCTCGCTCGGGCATGCCACAGCCGGGCCAGCCCCGACTCCTCAACCACCGCCAAGTTCCGGACAGCGCGGCGCCTGTGAGATGCGAAGGGGCCACGGCAGCGGAGATCCGCACGTCGTCATCTCCGTAGCCCAAGCTGCACACGGCGGGGCACCTCCTTCGGTCCTTCCCGTTAGCAGCGCCACGGCTACAGGAGGATGAGGAAACCGCAAGGGATGAATTCCCCACTGCCTGCCCACCCCCTTTGAGACCGCCACCGCGACTTCCTCCAGTCCGTGGTCACTCTATCTCAGCGCATTTCTCGGATGGTCGGCGTCAGGAGGACCTCTTGCTCGTACAGCCGCTCCTCGGATGCCCCCACGGTGTTCGATGGAATGTCACTCCCACAGGTACACTTCTCTTCCCTGTAAGCATCACAAAATTGGTAGCTATGAATATCATTGCGCTTCTGTAGCGATCAGATTAATCCAAGACTGTTGCTTATGCAGCGTTGTTGACTTGTTGGATAGTTTGTAGTTGGCCCCCCCACAAGCCGTGCACTATTTTGTGGAGTTGCTATGGTTGAACAACAGCATTGGCCATGACGCCATGTGCTCATGCCAAGCGTCTAACTTTGCGTGATACATGACAATCGTCATTGCCCAAAATCTTTGTATATTTGGAGTAATTTCCTTTTAGAAACTAAATGATGAGAATGCTCTAAGATTAATAATTAATAAACGCTTGTGCCACTGCTATGCTTGACAAATTCCCAGACATAGTCCTATGGTAGTATGGTGTTAGTCTGTAAAAAGAATCTCTGATTTGAATTGTTTCTCATCCATCTTTTATTTTCCAAACATAATTGCATCACATTATTGACTTATTTGACTAAAGATCTCATTATGTAATCCATTTAAGAATTGTGTTGTTAAACTGCAAGTACTGAATGGATGTGAGGTGCGCATTTGCATATATAAAATTGAATTGAACTTTCTACATACAACGCATTATCTGCAAATCTGCAATGTTATAATATATTTCTTATATTCATGTTTACCCTATTATTTCATTTTTACATCGGAAACATAATTCTATTGCAGGTGACAAAGGAAAAATCCCTTGGCAAATGCATCTTTTTACTGTTATATATGTAGATAAAAAAAATGTATTGACTCCTGCTGCTAGTACTGCAGCTGATTTGGTATTCTAGCATTCATAACCTCTTTTACATTGCGTGTTCCATGCAAAGATGTTTATGCTAATCTTTCTCTGCTCTTAGGAGCACGACTCAAGATTCCTGGCATGAGTTTGAGATAACTTACCTTTCTGTTGCACTATGACTGTGGAGAGCCCCTGTTGTTATTCTCATCCTGGATAGAAAAGGAGGGCTAGCTTTTAGAGTTTCAGGTTCTTGAGATCACAATATATCATAAAGTCCACAAGGTATTTCTTGGATGTGCACCGGCAAGAAATATTCTCTTAGTTGGTTTTATTTGGTGCCAAAAATTTTTGGGCATTGCAACTTTCATTCGTTGCAATTTCTATATCCAATAAGTCAGCATGGTTTATGCCATCAATGATTATTGAGTTCTAATTGTCTTATATATTGCCGGGAAAGGTCTGATTCATATTTGTGAAGTATGACAATAGAATATTAGTCAAACTATTGCAACTTTAGGAAGAATTTGCTTTTTAAAAGATGGTAATCAGCTCTGAAGTGCAAACTTCAGTCTAAAAGTACTAAGCATCTAAGTCTTTAGCTTGATGAGCAGCTGGTTAATCTCACAATAAACATCTAGGCATATCAACATCTGAGATGCAGCCTAATACTAAAATTTGCAATTTCTTTTTCTTCTCTGAGTAGGATAGTTTTCTGAAAACTGAAGTTGACAAAAATTAGTACTCATAATAATATCTTCATCTATATGGGCTCAATTCATTTTTCCTTTTTTTCGTAATTGTACTTTGAAAACATAGAAAAGAACATAGATCCCGCACAGCACCCCTGATACAGAATATTTGAAAACTGCACTACAAGCATTCATTTGCTATCTAGTATTCTTTTGGACTAACAACTTGAAAAGCAATCGCTGAGATGAGATTCAGCAAGTAAGCTGTAGTTCCTCATTTGATCTTCAATGTTTGCTGTAAGATTTAGATATTGTATTGATTAAGGCTCTGTAATACTTACCGTTAGCACAGATGTGACCAAACTGAGATGGCGAAGATGATTGTATTCATTGATGTATATACTGGTTTATCGGTCAATTCTAAAGCTGCCTACTCTCACCCATAATCACCACTGGCAAGGACAAAGATGGCGCGGCAACGCCGCGCTCCAGGTTTCTAGTGTGCACGAGTTAATGGTCGTAACAAGTAACAAGGAGGCACAACATTTTAGACATCAGTAGCCCTTGCATACCAATAGCAACAGATTTGATTTCAGGATTGCGTTCGTCGACAGTGGAGTGGAAGGGCAGACATTATATGGGGAAATGGTCAATGGAGTAATCTGTCATGTAAATTTTCTTGGAACTCCCACGATGCCTCATCGACAAGCATTTTTCTAGATTCTAGTTGATGCATAGGCCGGAGCGAGCCACTCTCCCATAGCATTATAGCAAGAATGCAAGTGGTGACCCGGGCCTCTTGGACGGTTGGAAATACCGTCAGAATTATGTCTTTTGCGCAGAGACTATATTGTTTAATTTTTTGAAATAAGTAGGCATAGGTATCTGACAGCCGCGTGACCCATGAAAGTATGAAACCGTTCATGTTGCCTTCTTGAACAATCAGCTGCCCACGCCGAGAACGAACTGACCCGACAATTTGCCGTCCTTAACACTGACAAACGATGCCCTTGACGACGCACTCTTGCCTGTAGTCTTTGGGGGTTGACAGGAAACAAAAAGCAGTATGGCAATCAAGTTACAGCACCATTCGCCAAAGCAAAGGACCAAAAGAACTCGAAGAGAAATTTACAAGGCTAGGGTAGTTATGGGACTTGTTTTCCCCAGCCCATTTGCACTGCCATCAGGACCAACAGGGTCTCGATACTGTAGTTTACAGCACAAGCAGTCGCATACCTCCTCCCACTTGAGTTCAGATACATCGCCCCAGAAACAAAGTGTAACATCCCGTAATTTTACGTAAGGTTGTTGAATGCAAAAATGTGAATTTTAAAATTTTTGATGAATTGTTGTGCAAGCAAACAAACATATAAGGTTGTATTCAAATTGCTCCATTTATTCCTAGGCAATTTAAATTTAAATTTAAAATCCAAGTTGAAGTGCTAAGGATAAAGTTAGAGGTGATTTGGTTTTTAGTTGGTTTCTTGGTTCTTTGTTTGGATTTGAATTCAAATCTTAGATTTGAACTCAAATCAATAACCAAACTAATTTCCTAAACCCTAACCTCCTCGTGGGCCCAAACTAACCTAAATCGCTAACACAGCTTGCTAACTCACCTTGGCCCAGCCTGCAAACTCTTCTAATCTCCAGAAGTCTATATCGCCCCCCTGAAGTCTTATCCCTGTCTCACCAGCTGAACCAGCCCGCCTGATGAGGACATCCATGCCGACGATACATCCACGCCATCTCCTCCTATCGTTGCTGGTCCTATAACTCGTGCTCGTGCTAAACAACATAATCCTCATGTGAGTTCACTCTTGAGTTCATGTTCATCATATTTAGAATGTGGAGACCCGTGCACTCTTGTTTTGATCAGGAATCATGGAGAGGACCGAGAAGGAATCGGATTCGCGCGGGCTGGATTCGGACTGCAGAAAAGCGTCAATTTGTGATGGACGCCACGGTCGCATACGGACTCGGATTGGGACGTTCAAGTACTTCACGGAAAGCTTATCAAGTCTACTTTCCAACGGATCCGACCTCGCGTCCATATCTTGTCGGAGTCGGCCAAAATCGTCTATTTTGTGCCGAGACGTTTTCTGCCCATGATGCTTCGTCATCGTATTTTGGCCCAATGGGCCGTGTATCATGTAGAGTCCATTATGGACGCGTCCTAGGGTTGGAGCACGACCCCAACACCCCTCTGGTCGTCCTCCCTTTGTTTTATACCCCTTAGCCGCCGCCAAGAACACTTGGGTTTTGTTTAGATCAAGTTTAGCCATTGCTACTTGCTTGTAAGCGCGCGTGCTGGTCCAGCCGCCCGTCTTCGAGTCTACGGAACCCCACTTCGTTGGTGATTGAGTTTGAGATTGAGATACTTAAATTCCCATCTAGTAGATTCAGTACTTGTATCATACTTGTTCTTGCTAGTTCTTCGATTGCTTGCAGGACAGGTCAGGTGACGCGCTCCCACAAGATCGCGGCATCCATAGGAGGTGGTGTATCGGTCGCTAAGGCGCAGTCTTTGAAAGGTTGTAGTCGGGCCGTGAACGTCGTCTCCTCCAATCGAGTTATCCCCCACGCCTCTCATCGAAAGATCGGGCACAAACCCTAGCGGGTTCACATCAGTTGGTATCAGAGTGAGGTTTATCGGTGAGAGTGTATCAATTCTTTGCTGATTTTAATTTCCTATAGTCCAGAAAAGCCAAAAAAATAGTAGATTAGTTTTACCGCAATCCTATAAACCCTTTGAGCCTTTGCTAGTACTGCTTAGTTAGGGCTTGTTGAGTTTTCGGTTGCATCGGTCGCGTCGAGTTGCTGGTCTTAGTTTAATCCTTTAGAGTTTCGAGTTCTTGTCACTTTCTGATTCGGAGTCCCTGTCCAGCACGAGAAGAAAACCGACGCAGTTTCCACGTCTGATATCCAAATCAGGTGTTTGAGTACAATCTGGAAAGCTTAACTCGTGCTCTTTCGAACGGATCTGACCGTGCTCAAAAATTCCTTCTGAGCACGCCGCAATAGCCTTTGAGATTTGCGTGTCTGGTTAGCTGAAATAAGAATTGTAAATCTGTTTTGTTAGGGGTTGTATGCTGCCATTTGTTTTGGTTGTCATAGCATCAATCAAAAGATTTTAGTCCCCAAAAAGAAGAGGAACAGAAAAAAAACAAAAGAAAAGAAAAAAAAAGAAAGAAAGAAAGAAAGGGGGCTGATCTGTTCATCGTGAGTATCTATTGTTTTCGGTGGTGCATTGTAACTTCCCTTGTGTCGAGGCTCGCGTCTCTAGCACGGTCTAGGCTAGGACCAGCACAGTACCGCCGTTGAACGATTATTCAGCTTGCTTTGTTTAACTAACGTGGTGCTAGCTATTCCTTGTTTTTCAGCCCACCTATAGCTCCACATATCCGACTACAGCTTGACAGGTCTTGTTGCTGCGGCACCGATACACTTCATTCCAGTTTTGCCGACTTGTGGTAGTTGTGCCCTCCTGTCAAGCAAGGTAAGAATTGGTAAGAGCTTGTATAACAAGTTGAGAGTGAGCGCCTTATAGTACTACATCCTATTAGCTGTAGGGCTTTTATTCCTTCACTTGTTTCTCTTGTTGCCTTTGTTTGTTGGACCATGGCAGGCCCTCAAGATGATGGTGACGGGTCTCAAAGTGACAAGACTCCGCAGTCTCCTCGCACCAAGGGCATCGTACAACATTTTGAAAGATTGGTGAAGAAGCACAACGAGGGGATTGATAATGACTTGCTGGTTACGAATGACAAGATTGGGCAATTAGAGGCCGCACAGATCGCAACCAATAGCAAGCTTACAAAGATGGAGACATCAGTGGCTCGTGTGGACAAGAGTCTTGCTGCACTTTTGAGGCGATTTGATGAGATGCATGCTAAAACAACCAGTGCAAAAGATGGAGATGACGAGAAGGATGAAAAGAAGGAAGAAAGTTTTGAAGACAATGCATATAGTGCAGACACTGAAGTTGAAGACCAAGATCCTGCTCGCCGTCGGCAACGTTTTAATCGCCGAGGTATGGGTGGTCATCGTCGACGTGAGGTACATGGTAATGATGATGCTTTTAGTAAGATTAAATTTAAAATACCTCCTTTTGATGGTAAATATGATCCTGATGCTTACATTACTTGGGAGATTGCTGTTGATCAAAAATTTGCATGCCATGAATTTCCTGAAGCTACATGTGTTAGGGCTGCTACTAGTGAATTTACTGAATTTGCTTCTGTTTGGTGGATAGAACATGGCAAGAAACATCCTAATAACATGCCACAAACTTGGGATGCTTTGAAACGGGTCATGCGGGCTAGATTTGTTCCTTCTTATTATGCACGTGATCTGTTACATAAGTTGCAGCAATTGAGACAGGGTGCTAAAAGTGTAGAAGAATATTATCAAGAATTACAAATGGGTATGCTGCGATGTCAAATAGAGGAGGGTGAGGAACCTGCGATTGCTAGATTTGTGGGAGGGCTGAATAGAGAAATTCGGGATATCGTTGAATTTAAAGATTATAATAGCATAACGAAATGTTTTCATATTGCTTGTAAAGCTGAAAGAGAAGTGCAGGGACGACGTGCAGGTGCGAGGTCTAATGTTTCTGCAGGAAAATCAGCACCACGGCAGCAGCGTACGACTACCTCCTTGACTAGGCGTGCACCCCCTCCAACTCCGTTGCCGAGTCGTTCAGCACCGCCACCTCCCTCTAGCGACAAGACACGTGCAACTCCAGCAAATTCAGCAACAAAATCTGCTCCAAAACCGGCTGGTAGTACTTCCTCAGTTGCCTCCACAGGTAGAACAAGAGATATACAGTGTCACCGGTGCAAGGGATATGGGCACGTGCAGTGTGATTGCCCAAACAAGCGAGTTTTGGTGGTTAACAATGATGGTGGGTATTCCTCTGCTTCTGATTTCGATGAACAAACACTTGCTTTGCTTGCAGCTGACGATGCAGGTAGTGAGGAGCCACTTGATGAACAGATTGGTGCAGAGGATGCAGAGCATTATGAGAGCCTCATTGTGCAGCGTGTGCTTAGTGCACAAATGGAGAAGGCGGAGCAAAATCAGCGGCATACATTGTTCCAAACCAAGTGTGTAATTAAAGAGCGATCTTGCCGCTTGATCATTGACGGAGGCAGCTGCAACAACTTGGCTAGCAGCGACATGGTGGAGAAACTTTCACTATCAACAAATCACATCCACATCCATATCACATTCGATGGCTGAACAACAGCGGTAAGGTAAAGGTAACCAAGATGGTTCGAATTAGTTTTGCTATTGGTTCATATCATGATGTTGTTGAATGTGATGTTGTGCCTATGGAAGCTTGTCATATTCTGCTAGGTAGGCCATGGCAATTTGATACAGATTGTAGACATCATGGTAGATCAAATCAATATTCTCTCATACACCATGATAAGAAACTTGTTTTGCTTCCCATGTCTCCTGAGGATATTGTGCGTGATGATATTGCTAAAGCTGCAAAAGATAAAAATGAGAACACTAAAATTGTTAAACCTGCTGAATGTAAGAAAGATGAGATAAGATTAAAAGGGCATTGCTTGCTTGCTACTAAATCTGATATAAATGAATTGGTTGCTTCTACTTCTGTTGCTTATGCTTTGGTGTGCAAGGATGCTTTGATTTCACTTCACGATATGCAGCAATCTTTGCCCCCTGTAGTTGCTAACATTTTGCAGGAATATTCGGATGTGTTTCCAAGTGAGATACCAGCGGGGCTGCCACCAATGCGAGGGATTGAGCACCAGATTGATCTAATTCCTGGTGCATCTTTGCCAAACCGTGCACCATACAGAACAAATCCAGAGGAAACAAAAGAAATTCAGTGGCAAGTGCAAGAGCTACTCGACAAAGGGTATGTGCGTGAGTCTCTTAGTCCTTGTGCCGTTCCAGTTATTTTGGTGCCTAAGAAAGATGAAACATGGCGTATGTGTGTTGATTGTAGAGCTATTAATAATATCACCATCCGATATCGACACCCTATTCCACGTTTAGATGATATGCTTGATGAGTTGAGTGGTGCTGTTGTGTTTTCTAAAGTTGATTTGCGTAGTGGGTACCACCAGATTCGTATGAAATTGGGAGATGAATGGAAAACTGCTTTCAAAACTAAGTTCGGTCTATATGAGTGGTTAGTCATGCCTTTTGGGTTAACTAATGCACCTAGCACTTTCATGAGATTAATGAACGAGGTTTTGCGTGCTTTCATTGGGAAATTTGTTGTAGTATACTTTGATGATATTTTGATCTACAGCAAATCCATGGATGAACATGTTGATCACTTGCGTGCTGTTTTTAATGCGTTACGAGATGCACGTTTGTTTGGTAACCTTGAGAAGTGCACCTTTTGCACCGATCGAGTGTCTTTTCTTGGCTATGTTGTGACTCCACAGGGAATTGAGGTTGATCAAGCCAAGGTTGAAGCTATACAGGGATGGCCTATACCAAAGACTATTACACAGGTGCGGAGTTTTCTAGGACTTGCTGGTTTCTACCGTCGCTTTGTGAAGAATTTCAGCACCATTGCTGCACCATTGAACGAGCTTACGAAGAAGGGAGTGCCTTTTTGTTGGGACAAAGAGCAAGAGAATGCTTTCAACATGCTGAAAGATAAGTCGACACATGCATCTCTACTCCAACTTCCTGATTTTAATAAAACTTTTGAGCTTGAATGTGATGCTAGTGGAATTGGATTGGGTGGTGTTTTGTTGCAAGAGGGCAAACCAATTGCATATTTTAGTGAAAAATTGAGCGGGCCTGTTTTGAATTATTCCACTTATGACAAAGAATTGTATGCTCTTGTTCGAACATTGGAAACTTGGCAGCATTATTTGTGGCCCAAAGAGTTTGTTATTCATTCTGATCATGAATCATTGAAACATATTCGTAGTCAAGGAAAACTAAACCATAGACATGCTAAGTGGGTTGAATTTATTGAATCTTTTCCTTATGTTATTAAGCACAAGAAACGGAAAGAAAATGTCATTGCTGATGCGTTGTCTAGGAGATATACATTGCTGAACCAACTTGATTACAAAATCTTTGGATTAGAAACAATTAAAGACCTATATGCTAATGATGCTGATTTTAAAGAGGTGTTGCTGCATTGTAAAGATGGAAAAGGATGGAACAAATTCATCGTTAGTGATGGGTTTGTGTTTAGAGCTAACAAGCTATGCATTCCAGCTAGCTCCGTTCATTTGTTGTTGTTGCAGGAAGCGCATGGAGGTGGCTTGATGGGGCATTTTGGAGTAAAAAAGACGGAGGATATACTTGCTAGTCATTTCTTTTGGCCAAGGATGAGAAGAGATGTGGAGAGATTTGTTGCTCGTTGCACTACATGTCAAAAGGCAAAGTCGAGGTTAAATCCACACGGTTTATATTTGCCTTTACCCGTTCCTAGTGCTCCTTGAGAAGATATTTCTATGGATTTTGTGATGGGTTTGCCAAGAACTAGGAAGGGTCATGATAGTGTGGTTGTGGTTGTTGATCGATTTTATAAGATGGCACACTTTATACCATGTCATAAGACTGATGATGCTTCTCATGTTGCTGGTTTGTTCTTTCGAGAAATTGTTCGTTTGCATGGTGTGCCCAATACTATTGTGTCTGATCGTGATGCTAAATTTCTTAGTTATTTTTGAAAGACATTGTGGGCTAAATTGGGGACTAAGCTTTTATTTTCTACTACATGTCATCCCCAAACTGATGGTCAAACTGAAGTTGTGAATAGAACTTTGTCTACTATGTTAAGGGCTGTTTTAAAGAAAAACATTAAGATGTGGGAAGATTGTTTGCCTCATATTGAGTTTGCTTATAATCGTTCGATGCATTCTACTACAAAGATGTGCCCATTTCAGATTGTGTATAGTTTCTTGCCTCGTGCTCCTATTGATTTAATGCCTTTGCCATCGTCTGACAAGTTGAATTTTGATGCTATTACGCGTGCTGAATTTATGTTAAAACTGCATGAAACAACTAAAGAAAACATATAGAGCGCATGAATGCTAAATACAAGCTTGCTGGTGATAAAGGTAGAAAGGAATTAAAGTTTGAACCTGGAGATTTAGTTTGGTTGCATTTGAGAAAGGACCGGTTTCCTGAATTGAGAAAATCAAAGTTGTTGCCTCGAGCAGATGGTCCATTTAAAGTGTTAGAGAAGATTAATGATAATGCATATAAGCTCAATTTGCCTGCCGATTTTGGGGTTAGTCCCACATTTAACATTGCAGATTTGAAGCCATATTTGGGAGAGGAAGATGAGCTTGAGTCGAGGACGACTCAAATGCAAGAAGGGGAAGATGATGAGGACATCCATGCCGACGATACATCCACGCCATCTCCTCCTATCGTTGCTGGTCCTATAACTTGTGCTCGTGCTAAACAACATAATCCTCATGTGAGTTCACTCTTGAGTTCATGTTCATCATATTTAGAATGTGGAGACCCGTGCACTCTTGTTTTGATCAGGAATCATGGAGAGGACCGAGAAGGAATCGGATTCGCGCGGGCTGGATTCGGACTGCAGAAAAGCGTCAATTTGTGATGGACGCCACGGTCGCATACGGACTCGGATTGGGGCGTTCAAGTACTTCACGGAAAGCTTATCAAGTCTACTTTCCAACGGATCCGACCTCGCATCCATATCTTGTCGGAGTCGGCCAAAATCGTCTATTTTGTGCCGAGACATTTTCTGCCCATGATGCTGCGTCATCGTATTTTGGCCCAATGGGCCGTGTATCATGTAGAGTCCATTATGGACGCATCCTAGGGTTGGAGCACGACCCCAACACCCCTCTGGTCGTCCTCCCTTTGTTTTATACCCCTTAGCCGCCGCCAAGAACACTTGGGTTTTGTTTAGATCAAGTTTAGCCATTGCTACTTGCTTGTAAGCGCGCGTGCTGGTCCAGCCGCCCGTCTTCGAGTCTACGGAACCCCACTTCATTGGTGATTGAGTTTGAGATTGAGATACTTAAATTCCCATCTAGTAAATTCAGTACTTGTATCATACTTGTTCTTGATAGTTCTTCGATTGCTTGCAGGACAGGTCAGGTGACGCGCTCCCACAAGATCGCGGCATCCATAGGAGGTGGTGTATCGGTCGCTAAGGCGCAGTCTTTGAAAGGTTGTAGTCGGGCCGTGAACATCGTCTCCTCCAATCGAGTTATCCCCCACGCCTCTCATCGAAAGATCGGGCACAAACCCCAGCGGGTTCACATCACCGCCCAGCATCCGGCCCACCAAACGGCCCAACTTGCACCCGCACCTCCTCTTCCTTTTCTCTCACCTACAGTCGGTACCCACACGTCAGCTTTCTGCCCCAACGCCTTCTCCCTCACGCCCGGCGCCGCTCGCCTCCCTCGCGCGCACCCGTGAGCGCCAAGCCGGTCCCATCAACGCCTGGGCGGCCCGTCCGATACGCGCCGCGTGTCCGAGGGCGTGGACGCCCAAATCTCGCCGTCCGTGCCTTCCCTAACCCTAGCGCTGCCCTATAAAGCCACCGCCACAGCACCGCTTTCCCTCGAGCCGCCGCCGCCGCCCTTCGGGGTTTCCTCCGCTACCCGATCGAGAGAGGGAGAGGGAGAAGGAGGCCGAGAGGAGAAGGAAAGGGAGGAGGCTGAAGGAGAGGGTGGAGCCGAGCACCAAGCTGCCGCAAGCCGTCGTCGCCGTACGCGAGCCGCCGCCGCACGGAGCGCCGTCGCCGGGGAAGGAGGAGCCGGACCAGGGACTCGCTGCATCGCCAAGTGAACCGCAAAATGTCTCCAAGCTGCAGCGTACCTCTACGTCCACCACGGTGAGCTGCCGCCGTCCGAGCCCTGTTCCCCCTCTGTTTCCCCTGTCTCCGGCCGTGCCGCCACCGCTCCGCCGTTCTAGCCCCTGTGGAGCCGGCCTTCGAGCCGTGCCGTTCTCTTGCAGGACCCCGTCACCGCCGCTCCCTACCTTGCAAACCGCCGACGCCTATCCTAGCAGCCAAGGCCGCAGCGAACCGGAGCACCGGCCGCCGCGTGCGTGCCAAGGCCGTGTCGCGGCCGTGGGCAACCACGATGCCGCGCACGCGCACCTAACCAAGGCCGCAGCTTCGCGCTCTAGCAGCTGGAGCCCGCACGTGCGAGCGTGTCCTTTTTCCAGGCCGAGCCGTTGCAAAACCGCCGTGTCCCGCCGTCGCTGTCGTGAGCCGACCTCGCCGTGGCAGGAGCTCGAGCCGTCGTCGTTGTGCTGCCGCCGCCGCGGGCCCGGAACGCCGGGACTCCGCGAGCACGTGCAGCATCAAGCCAAGCCAACCTCCATCCTTCCCCACGGATCTGCTAGGCCAGACCGTTGCGCTGCCGCATGCCGGATTGCGCTGCCGGCGCGCACTCGACGCGGCCGTTCGAAGCCACACCGATGACCACACCAAGACCAGCTGGCTCAGCCACAGAACATCCACCCAGCCGCAGTGGATCCTGTACACCCGGTGCACAAGAACCCCACTCACGGCACACCATGAACCCAGTCCACCAGCCTGATCCCGATCGTTCCACCATCTTGGGCCGCCAGCCCAGCCTTAATGGGTCAGACCTTTCCTTTCAGCCCAGTTCGGCCCGTCAACCCTTAAATCTTTCTCTTTTTCTTTTAAACCGCTGACACCGTGGCCCCACGCGTCATAGACTAGCAGAAGCTGACATGTGGGCCCAGTTGACCCCGCTGACCATTGACCGTTGACTGGTCAACGTTGACCATGTCAATGCTGACCAAGTCAACGCTGACGTCATCCGGGCCCACGATGACGTCAGCAAAGCCGGCCCCACTGATGACGTCAGCAGTGATGACGTGGCACGCCCTGGTGCTGCCACGTGTCCTAGTATGCCTGTTTTTCTTTTTCAAAAATTATTTAATATTTTCAGAAAATGATTTAAACTTAGAAAATTCATAATAAATCAATCGTAGCTCAGAAAAATATGAAACTAGTTTCTATATTTTTCCTAAAATCATGACCTACACGTTAGTGCAGAGTTTGGTGTTGTTTGGGTCTTCTTGCTTCGTCGTTTTGGTGTTTCTTTGCTAGTAGTTCCCGTCTTTATTTTCGTTCCGCGCTCTTAGGAGGACCGGAGAGTTAAGAGGAGGACGTCTACTACCTCAGCTACCTCTACGAAGTTCAAGAGCAAGTCCCAGGTTCACGCCCAACCATTCTCTGAAATACCTATTAGACATGCAACTAATATGCTAGCGCTTTACTTTATTCACATGATGATGATATGCCTGCACTGCCATTTATTTACCTTGATTCCTTGCTACCTATTATCCACTTTATGAGAACGCTATGCTTGCATGTGTTGGGATGGTTGTGATTGATCTTCTTGGCGTGAGTTGGGTGGCTTGGGAGGAGTAGTGCAGCTAGGCATTGGAGGCGAGTGATAACAACCCGGTCGTTTGATCGGGGTGCTTGGAAACTGCACTCGGACAGTTCCTACGGAGTACCTGTTGCGGGTACAATTATGGATTACTTGAGATTGATGGATTTGAGGAGTTTGGGCGGCAATACCTGTAATGGGTGTCGATTGCGGACCGTTGCGGCGGATCGCTTTGACACAGATACTCGCCTCGCCGACAATTAAGAACCAGGTTCGAAGTCACCTTTCAGACGTGGATTACAGTGCTCACCATCTACCCAGTATGGGGAGGGTTCCAGCAAGCCTGTTGAGTGTGGTACCAGGACTGTAGGAGGATCAAGTATGATACGTGTAAGGGAGACTCGTTGCGGCGTACTCTCCCTGATTTACCACTGCCCCCGACTGGCCCCGGTGGGAAGGTTTCACATCCCTGGAGCATATGTTAGCGTGCAGATGTTTCCCGAGCCTAGGGAAGCAGGATGGTACTGTTACTCCTTAGGGTCTTTGCTGTGGCCTGTGTCTCAAGACGGCTAGCTACCGTCTGCAGCCCGGGTGGTTCCTGAAGCGCAACCTCTGCAGAGTGAAAACTATACGTATAGCCGTGTCCACGATTATGAACGACCGCATCTGGATCGATGGAGATTAGCATGAGATTCTGCTTTCTTACCTTATCCTTGATTTGGGTTATGAGAGGTTGGACCAGCGTTTGCTGTTGAGACAATGTGGGGAGGGAGCTCACCGAGTCGACTAGTGAGTGAAAGGTACTTGCGGATGATTATTGCAGGAACCTGTTGAGGCAGGACGAGCCCGATGTGGTTGTGAGATTGGTGGATGGTTTTGGGGAGAGTATGTGCTTGAGAGGAAAGGTGTTTGGAGATGAGATGAACTTGGTTATTGCTGCTGCTTGCGCATAGGAAACCCCAGCTTAATTCCCTTTATTACTTTACTACTAGTTTAGGCCGCTATAAAGCTTTGCTGCATATTATGGTTGGTGACGTGGACCCGTCCCATTTCCTTGGGGACAGTCTTTGGGTACACAGGAGAAGACTCCGAGTACAAGACCAACCACGACGGATGAAGCAAACGAGGGTTGTGCGCTGCGCTCAAGGATGCCTGTGGAGGTGAAGCTCCGAAGTACCAGAAGCTTATAGCTATCCGCTGCGTAGCTGTTTTCCCTTTTATCGTTTAGCCCAGAGGGCTTGTACCATATCGCTATGTATTTATGTCATGTTTGAGGACCCTGATCAATGTATGGATGTGATTTCCGCTGAAATGAGTTCTGTACGTGATAGCTGTTGTTCCTGGGACTATTACAAGGGTACAGGGAGTCGGATTCTAGTAATTGGGAATCCGGTTCGTTTCACAAAGGACAGAACACATGCAGCCTTTGAGACACGAAGCAAATGCATTGTCCGCTATATTCGAGTCGCTGAGAATCTTTTTTTCTAAATATAGTCGCTGAGAATCTGGGATGCTGATATCCAGATCTCTAGTTGTGTCCCGGGTCCTACAATACTTATCAACCACTGTAGTAGGCTAGGGCTTGCCTCTCCTGTTTCTTTCGTAAAAAAACAAAACAAAACTAAACAAAACATTTGAGTAGTACCAGTATTGGGCATTTCATCTCCTCCATACGACCGCGGTAGATAAAAGCTTCGCCTGGTCAAAACGGCAATCCCGGGCACAGCATTGGATTCGATCAAACGTCGAAGCAACAGCACACGTGCGACTTCGTCGGCAGCTGGATTAAAACATAAGGGCACCTACAACGCACCGTTGTTTGCCGTAGACATGCAAAAAAATTTTACAGAAAGCCCCCCGCGCACTCGGATCAATGCGAAGCCGTCGTCTCATTCATCTACGGCAGGAGCGCGTGCTCCCACGCGAGAAGACGAGCCCGGCGCGCGTTGTACCGAAGGGACGCCGGTCGTCGACGGCGGCAAGGATCCGCTGCGGGAGAGCACGCGCGCGTGCCGGAAATTCTTTGGCGCGAAATCAGCTCGCCCTTCTCCCCCAAATCCTCCTTAGACAGCGGCGAACATGCGACGGCGGAGGACGGTGAGCGAGCAGCGGAGGGGACGGCGACTGCACGGTGGAGGGGACAGCGGTAGAAGCCATCGGCGCCGCCCGGTGGCCGCGGAGCCGCGGCTGCTGCATCTGTTGCCTGGGCAGCGGCGAGTCTGCTCTCGCTGAGCCAGCTGCTAGCGCCGCCTTGCCGCTTGCCGGATTCGAGAGAAGCAGAGAGAGGAGAATCGGTGGATGGTCAGAGTGAATGGAAAAAGAAAAGAAGATGAGGATGAATCGAGATTCTATCCTATCGTCGAATGTCTCAGAAATATCTTGGTCATTTTGTTGTATGGACCTTAGTAGAGATAGAAATTACGCGGAGCTCCTTTAAGGATGCAAAAAGCACTCGAGATGAAATAAAAAAACTACATTTAACCCCTTTTGTATTCCCTTAAAATGTGTATGTATATATTGTGTATTGTCTCATGTATGCAATAAAATGACTACAAAGATCAAGTATGCACTAGATCATCATGATTTGTGTGTCAAAGGATGAAGTAAACACCCTACAGACAGCCAAACAGACAACTTATTGTACAAGCTGTCTGTTTAAGCTGTCTATTTGTATAAAAAGACAGCAAGCTGTTTATACGGTTGTACTTGCCCTAAGTGTTACACCGTTTATAAAGTATATAATATAAAACATCCAAAGGTGTTTTGTCTACGCGGCAGGCAGCGAGTCCAGTTCAGAATTCCGGATGGTTTTTGCTTGGACGAACCGGTTGGCACCGTGCCTAGACCGCTGTCTCCGGGTGATGCCGACCGGCCAGTGCTGAAGAGGTGTTTGGTCGATGGCCATGATCTTTCTACGCACTCTGCAGACTGCAGCGACGGACGAGTCGAGGACCTTGGACGAGCACGGAAGCCACGGATAGATAGGGCGGCATGTTCCTCCTTCATGGGTCCTCCCTCTTCCACTGTCCAGCCCGCGGATGGCGCCCACAGCCGCCACTGCCAACCTGTCCCTGTCTCGTTTACCTCGTGCGGAAACCACAGATCAGCTGCGGGTGTGACGCCATCCGATGAAAAACATGGGTTTTATTATTACCGCTTACAGTGCTCACCTACCACGCACGTGCTCGCCGTGGTGCTGCCGGTGCTCGCGCGCGCACGCTGCCGCGGCACGACCACCAACGCCACGCGCGCACCGGCGGTGAGGCGAGCGCCGGAAAGATCCTGCCGTTTACTTTTCTGCCACCGTCTCCACGGGGCGGTGGGTCCGGCCGACCGCTGCACTTGTACGTAGCCTACCGCGGGAGGAACTGCTCCGCGCGATCGCCGCCCCCGCCGCTTGAGACTGTCGCCGTCGCCGTCCGCGCTCCGGCATCCCCTCCGGTTGGGGCCCCGAGTTCCATTATGACACACTGAATTCCTTATCTGTACCTGTCTCTGACAGGATAGCCTACTATGACAGCAGATTCAGACAGACGTGTCACGTGCGTTGCTACTGTGATCCTCTCATGTTTTTTGAGTGTGCCCCCGTAGTAATCACGTTCTGCGAAAAGAAATTTGCGCCGTAGCAACTTGTTCCATGCCATTGCCATATCCCCATCACTCCATCAGCAAAGCTGCAGTGGCCTCTTCTGCTTCCTCCCCCTCCCCTTCGTCCCCATCCGGCGAACGAGTGAAACCCAAAAACCCAGCCACGCCAGCCGCTAGCATTCCTCGTCACTACTATTAGAATCGCCTTTACTCCTGGAAATCTGATCGCGAATCTGAGGATCCGACACCCGGGTGCTTACTCGATTCAGATCACACCTTCTTATATAACTGCCCCTCATTCGCTATCTCCAACCCGGAGCGCGAAATCGACAGATTGAAATTGAAACCTGCACTGTGGGGGTGCGCGGAAGCCTGCCATGGAATCCCTAGCCGCCACCTCCGTGTTCTCCCCCTCCCGCGTCGCCGCCCCGGCGGCGGGGGCCCTGGTCCGGGCGGGCGCGGTGGTGGCAGCCAGGCGGGGGAGGAGCGGCAGGAGCGGCGGCGTGAGGTGCTGCGCCGTGGCGCCGCAGGCGAGCGCGGTGATGAGCAGGAGCGCCGTGGCGGCGAATGCGGCGGAGGAGGACAAGAGGCGGTTCTTCGAGGCGGCGGCGCGGGGGACCGGGAAGGGCAACCTGGTGCCCATGTGGGAGTGCATCGTGTCGGACCACCTCACCCCCGTGCTCGCCTACCGCTGCCTCGTCCCGGAGGACAACGTCGACGCCCCCAGCTTCCTCTTCGAGTCCGTCGAGCAGGGGCCCCAGGGCACCACCAACGTCGTACGTCTCCCATTCTCCCTTCTCAAATCTGCTGCTCTCATATCGTTTTTGTTATGGGGACGAAAACTCCCTTGTCGATTCTTATCTTCGTCAGCAACTCCGCGGGGCTGATTGGATTTGATTGCAGGGCCGCTACAGTATGGTGGGAGCCCATCCTGTAATGGAGATAGTGGCCAAGGAACACAAGGTCACGATCATGGACCACGAGAAGGGCCAGGTGACGGAACAGGTCGTGGACGATCCTATGCAGATCCCCAGGACCATGATGGAGGGATGGCACCCACAGCAGATTGACGAACTCCCTGAATCCTTCTCAGGTGAGCAGCGACCAAGGTCGAGGAGAGAACATTTGATGTTGCCAATGATGTTATGTGAACAATCTTCTTGTTTGTGATAGGCGGATGGGTTGGGTTCTTCTCCTATGATACGGTTCGGTATGTTGAGAAGAAGAAGCTACCATTCTCTGGTGCTCCTCAGGATGATAGGAACCTTCCAGACGTGCACCTGGGGCTCTACGATGATGTTCTTGTCTTTGATAATGTTGAGAAGGTTTTTAATCCTGAAATCCCATTTCCTCATCTACTCCCTCCGTCCCAAATTATAGTCCGTTATGGATTTTCTAGATACATAGCTTTTCCTATGCATCTAGATACATGCTTCTAGATAAATGGTATCTAGAAAAGCCAAAACGATCTGTAATTTAGAATGGAGGGAGTAATTCTTAATGAACTTCAGATTTCTAAGCCCTTCAGGGAGGGGTATTGTCCTACAATCGCTGTTATGATTTAGGATTAGTTGCCATTTAGTTAATCATTTCCTGTTGAAGCACCTCTTCTTTTTAAAGGCATACTCCGTAGTTAACTATACTGATACATACTAAAGAGCACACGTGTAATTTCTGATTGCTGCATTTTAGGAGTGTATCTGGTTCACATTGACGATAGTCTGAAACTGCATTCATCCGTCTTGCATTTAAGAAATCTGCACCACATGAGGCAAAATAACTAATAAATGCTATAGCTGCGTTTGACTCGTGGTATTTATCCCTTGAAAACATTTTATTTTTGGATTTTTGTTCATTTCAAAGTATATGGCTCTTTTTTTTTGTTCAGAAAGTTTATGTCATCCACTGGGTAAATGTGGACCGGCACGCATCAGTTGAGGAAGCATACCAAGATGGCAGATCCCGGTTGAACCTGTTGCTATCTAAAGTGCACAATTCTAATGTGTAAGATATGCAGTGCCCATTCATTAAGTCCTGCTGCTTATTCTGTTTGATGCTCATAAATGTATCTGCTTTGGACTTCAGACCCACACTCTCTCCTGGATTTGTGAAGCTGCACACTCGCCAGTTTGGTGCGCCTTTGAATAAGTCAACCATGACAAGTGATGAGTACAAGAACGCTGTTATGCAGGCTAAGGAGCATATTATGGCTGGGGATATCTTTCAGATAGTTTTAAGCCAGAGGTTCGAGAGGCGAACATATGCCAACCCATTTGAGGTTTATCGAGCTTTACGAATTGTGAATCCTAGCCCATACATGTCGTATGTACAGGTAGAAATGGAACAATGAAATATGCACAATTTGAGCACTGTTTTGTGCACTGATTTTCCTTTGTGATTCTAATCAGCACCCTTTGACCGTCTATTTAGGCTAGAGGCTGTATCCTGGTTGCATCTAGCCCTGAAATTCTTACACGAGTCAGTAAGGTATGTGGAATGACAGAGTTATGAGCACTGTTATAGCTATTCTGTAAATTTCAACGCCCACCCTTTCACTAATCTGCAGGGGACGATTATTAATCGGCCACTAGCTGGAACTGTTCGAAGAGGCAAGACAGAGAAGGAAGATCAAATGCAAGAGCAACAACTATTAAGTGATGAAAAACAGTGTGCTGAACACATTATGCTTGTAGACTTGGGAAGGAATGATGTTGGCAAGGTATTCCTTTTGCCTTGTTATCCATAAGATGTACTGCACTGTATTCTGGCACAATGCATGTCATTTCCCTTTTCTTTCAATGTATTTTTCGTTTATTGAGTCGTAGTGTTACTGGTACAGACCTAACAGCCCTATTAGTATGCAATTCTAGTCATTCTTTAGTGAAAATGAATGTTTTTGCCACTCTTCTGCTGCAACAGTATTGTGAGTTTTCTGATGACTACTTCTACTCGACAGGTCTCCAAACCCGGATCAGTAAAGGTGGAGAAGTTAATGAATATTGAGCGATACTCCCATGTTATGCACATCAGCTCCACGGTTAGGCTCTTCTTATGTATAACAATGGCTCTCATGATATATCAAATTTTATACTTTGGCAATCTATGGATAATTGTTTGATAATTCTAATATTCACATTCAATTAACTTAATTGAGCATGTTTCTTGAGTCACTATTCTTTATCTAGCATTCGGTGTTAACCGTAAAGGATTGGCTCAAATATGAAAAAAAAACATTGATTCGGCATGTTTCTTGAGTCCTTGCTCTTTTTATTTGGCATCCAGGGATAGATTAAAATAGGGGTTCAGCTTAAAAATTTGCAATCAGCTACCTGCAATGTTGTGTTTTATTATTTTGTTTGACTTACTGTACGCTACAGAATGCCCTTTGAGTTTTGGTGTATGAAGGATTCTAGCCTCCAGAAAATGTTGTAATTTCCCCGCAAATGTTAACTTCTGGCCTTGCAGGTTAGTGGACAATTGGATGATCATCTCCAGAGCTGGGATGCCCTGAGAGCTGCATTGCCTGTGGGAACTGTCAGTGGTGCACCAAAGGTGAGGTTTCCCTTCCAATATTCCTGTTTTGATCTACCATCCACCATTCACTCTTCTATATTTTAGTGTGACATGTTTTCCATACTCCCCTCTCGAGACTTTTTTGTATTCCATATAGACCATGCTGGATTTAATCGTCATGAGCGGTTTTTAGCATTTTCAGTTATTACAATTAGGCATGTAGTGGATCTAGATTCTGGATGTGTGTGCTTTAACTACAAAGCAATACATTTGATAGAGCTATCTAGCTAATTTGCTCAGTTTGGCGGCTGGCTTCTTTGTAGATGTTTTAAATTATCTCACTTTCACTGCCTCTATTTTTTAATGGTTATTTTCCTCTTGTGACGAGTGTTGATTAATGAAACTCCTGTTTATATAACCAGGTGAAAGCCATGGAGTTGATAGATCAGTTGGAAGTCACAAGGCGAGGACCATATAGTGGTGGTCTTGGAGGGATATCTTTTGACGGTGACATGCAAATTGCACTTGCTCTCCGCACCATTGTATTTTCAACAGCTCCAAGCCACAACACGATGTACTCGTACAAAGCTGCTGATAGGCGCCGGGAGTGGGTTGCTCATCTTCAGGCTGGAGCGGGCATTGTTGCTGACAGTAGCCCAGACGATGAACAACGCGAATGCGAGAATAAGGCTGCGGCATTAGCTCGGGCTATCGATCTTGCGGAGTCAGCTTTTGTAGACAAAGAATAGTGTGTCAAGAGAATTGTTTGTTCGTGTTTCTTTACCCACTTCATGTTAAGGAAGGTGTCATTAGTGGGTGGAGAAAATCATCAATAAGCTTATTGTGTTCTCCCGCAAAACGAATAAATATGGGAACTGTGGTTTTGCTAGAAGTATGTAAATGTATTATTAGATCGACACCCTCCTTTCTTTTCTTCTTTCCTTTTTTTAGCGGAATATGCATTCCATTGAACCCTGAACACAGCGATGTCATTAGTCACAATGCCCTCGACGACTGACGGCATGTCGTCCCGCGCTTCGTCTGAGTTAAAAGGGACGTTTATATCCAAGCGCCGCTAAAGCACGCGCCCTTATTACACTCACAGTGACAGTCCCAACAGAAAAACTAACAAAGCTTGAAGTGATCAGCTCGGCAATGATACATTCTGTTGGATACGCCTTCCAAGTTCCAATGCTATCTTCACCCTCCTTTCTGATTGGATGAGGAACTCGATAGACTCTCAAGTCTATATACAATGAGGTGAACACCTTAGACTGTAGTAGACGGCAATTTTGAAATTGTCTTCGTTTCCTTTCCATAGATGACCAGTTGAGCGCCACATGCAGACATGTAGTGCCTGTTTTAGCGCCACATGCACTCAAGTCGAAAAGCTGGCTTTCGAAAAGCTAAAAAACTAGCTTTCAGAGAAATAAACTGAAAACTGAAAAGCAGGCTGAGAGAAGGTTTTCAGCAACTAAAATACTAAAAGCTAGTTTTTCAGCAAAAACCCCAAAGCTGCATAGCTTATGAAGAAGCCACCCCATGTCATTAAAAGACATTCTAACAAGTGAGGTACTCTTAGGTGGTTATTTAACACGATAACCTTCAACGCATGAAGGAAAAATTAATACTGTCACAAAGATTTGTTTTTCCACAAAGCAATCATGTTCAGCAAAATGGACGAAGATAAATTTAGATCGCACTTTAAGCTGCTACAGTCAATGTAAGGAACACGAATATATTATGCTGTTCTTCACAGCTTTCCTTTTTTTTTTGACACGTCTTCACAGCTTTCTTGCTCATATTCCGAGCGACATTTTTGCTGTCTCACATGCACTCCTCTTGTACTCTTGCAATGTATCCCTACAATGGGCTTTAAAGAACAAAAATAATGCAGTTGTCAAATTGAACTAAAGTTCCTCCTCCACAAAAGAAAAAAAAAGGGAGAACTACAGTTCCTGTACATCAGCAATTCACAACGGCCCTCGCAACCTATGTTGATCTAGATCAGGATGAAAATGGACCATGACTTTCTCATCAAGAGAATTTGTAAGCGCTCAGCACAGCAAAACCTCATGGGTGATGCGAGAAACCTGTGAAGATGGCTTCAATCTTGCATCAAGGTCATCTTGGTGATACCTCAGTTGTGCTGAATTGACCGCTATTCATGTTGGTCTGTGTACTGTAAGATTCAGCTGGATTGCATTTGGTGCTTCGGCTTGAGGATGTGTCTACTGTCGATCCCCCAAAGCCACGGGTACGTTGGCGAGGTTCTTTCAGCACACCTGGTGGAACTACGTTTTGCAGATCAATCTCTGATTGGTTAGATAGCATATTGACAACCTGCTTCATGGATGGCCTCTGCTGTGATGTGGCTTGTGTACACAGCAGTGCCACCTTGATGAAATGAAGTGTTTGCTCCTCTGGGTACTTTTCCAGATCTGGATCAACAATATCCAAGAGTCTTCCTTGTTCCCGCAGCTTCCATGTCTGCAAATTAACCCAGATAATAAATTCAATCATTTTCAGAGGAAATAGTGATTCGTAAATGTGGAATGTAATATGTATAATGTGAACACTGTCATCAACATATACCGTGAGTCTTTCATGGGAAAAGTTAGTGCTTATTAAGTGCATGTGTGATTCTTCGGTCCTATCAAGAGTTGATGCAAGCATGCCAAATGCTACAAGGTTCAGTTTCACACTTTATGGGAGGCAAGAGGGGGGAAATGGGTTACCCATTCCACAAGGACATGCATATCAGGCCCCCAAGTCGACTTGCTGCTGCTTTCACCGCTTATCACTTCAAGAAGAAGCACCCCAAAACTGTATATGTCTGCTTTCTTGGTTAATTGCCCCAATAAGGCATACTCTGGTGCCAAATAGCCCCTGCAGGAAAATTATATATTGAGAGTTCAATACAAGAATGTTATAGTACAATTGGTTGATCAGCACATTAGTAAACTGCCTGCAAAAATAACTAAAAGCAACTGAATTTCCTTTCATCACTAAACAATTGGTTAAAATCAGCATAGCACAATGACGGAAATTGACATGAAATACACATAGCTTCGTTCTAGAAGCAAGTACAGCAAAATATTTTCTTCTTGCAAGGAAGATACAGTAAAAGATCCAGAGAGGCACTAACATTGTTCCTGCAACGCGTGTGCTAATGTGAGTGATAGTATCAGGAAAAAGCTTGGCCAGTCCAAAATCTCCAATTTTCGGCAGCAGTTTTTTATCAAGTAAAATGTTGCTAGCCTTGATATCACGGTGGACAATGCGTGGTTGTGCTTCCTCATGAAGAAACGCAAGGCCAGAAGCCGTTCCAATACAGATAGCAGCTCTTTTCTGCCAGTCCAATGGAATGCATTTATTCTTTGGTCCTGGTCATAATTCACCAAGGTAAACTTAATACATTTGGATTGGCTGATTTAGAAAGTAAAATTTCAATATTGAACCTACCAAGCAAAGCATTTGCCAAACTGTTATTCTCCGCATACTCATACACCAACATCCTATTATTCCCTTCAACGCAGCAACCAAGTAGCCTGACAAGGTTTGGGTGCCTGACGTTTGATATGACATTAATCTCTGTCAAGAATTCGCTAATTCCTTGTTTTGACTCAGCTGAAAGCTTTTTTACTGCAATTTGAGTGCCATCTTTCAGGTTTCCCTAAGCAAGGTAGAACCTTTGTTAGTCATTCCATATTTGCAGGTTAGTTGACTACAATATCTGTAGAGTTCTTTGAGGAACATCTTTAGAGTAGAAGCAACAGATAAAGCAAGAATTTTAAAAAGATGCATAAAAAATAACTGGTTCTCACCTTATATACTGCTCCGAAACCTCCACGGCCAATGCAATTCAACATGTGAAAGTTTCGTGTGGCAGTTTTCAGCTCGTTTAGAGAGAAGACCCGCACATTACTTCCAGCTCCTGATAATACACGACCTGCACTTTAATCAGAGTTGATTCACCAATTGCTATTAAGCCAAAGAACATAGACAACAAACAAATGTCAGCAAAGAAGTGCACTAAAATAGGATGCCAGTCACTTTGATAGTATTACAGTTATGACCAAAATCTTCAAAGATGAATCGTCAATCACAACAAACATCTTTATATGTTAGTTTGACTGACTAGAAATAAAAAAAGTTTATCTTTGTGTGAGGTATAGAAAAGTTTATCCTTGTTTCATATTCCCTAGTGTCTTAAGTCATGGTATAGTTTCTGTCGGGACGATAGGATCTCAGGTGCAGGAAATGAGTACTAAAAAGTTAGGTTTAGGATCAGTATGAGGATGCTGCCCCTTGTGCCACTATGAATTACGGTTCACAGAAACATCACTTGCTGGTAGTAATGGATGGTTTACAAGAAAAAAAACATAAGAACACCAAGAGCCAGTTTTGTCTTAAGTATGATACAAATGAATTGCTTTTGGGGTCTCATAAAACGTGTTTTGTGCACTATTTTAGTGTGTTGGGAATAAGATTTTGTGCAACTATTCCCTGCGTCAAGGTATGGCTACAGTTTGTGACAATCCTGTTCACACTTTTAGTGTGAAGCAACAAAAGTGTTCTTCAATTCGAAGACAATGTTTTCAAGTGCACAAACTTTTAAGCAGCAGTCTCCTCGAATCATGTGCTCACATAAAGGACTTGAATGAAATGTACCTGAACGAGGAGACGAAGCCTGACCATTCCTATCTTGCCTCGCCTTGGAACGACCTCCCAAGCAGCCAACCGAACTCCCCATGCGACCAATTCAGTGCCCCCTCCAAACGCTTATGCTAAACCAGTTCCAATTCGTGCTCCTTGCTGCTCAGAGATGACGAAATTAGTTCGCTTGCCGTGCCGAACTTCACGTTTCATGACTAACCGAAGACAAACTTACACTACTCGAACAGACTCGGCAAGAATCTTGAGAAACCCATGGAAATAGCCGGATTCGATACGCCATACTGGCCCCCAATCAAAGCAGGTAGGAATCGAGTAATAACCTGTCCGACGGAAGGCGGGAATCGCTCCCGCAGGCGGCAACAGCTCGGACTCCGGAACGAAGCTCTGGGCTCCTAACCTCCTCTTTCCCCGCGGTGGTTGCGCCCCCAAGCGCTCCCCGCTGCCACCGTCGGCGCGCCGACGCCGCCTGGCTGAGGACTGGCCGGCTGGGTGGAGGAGGGGGGGGAATGGAAGGCGGAGTAGGCGGCCGAGGCCCGGCGTTTTTACCCGGTCCGCCGTGCCCCCCGCCTCGCTGTCGCTGTTGCTCTCGCCGTCCGTCTCGCTTCTGTGGAGACGCGCGCGGTCAGATCGCCAGGCGGCCCGCACCCACCCCCCGTGATGAAGAAAGTCCACGTTTTCTTCCGCCGAAGGCGACGACCAGCGAACCCAAGCCCCAGCAGCGGCGTGGCCCGGAAATTGAATCCCGAGCCGGTTGCGTCCGCGCCCCGGCAGCAAGGTCCTGTGGGCGGCGGACGCGCTGACCGTTCGAAGCCGCGGTTACCGCGTGGGGCGGGCGGGAGCTGCTCGTGCCTGCGATCCGTGCCGACCGCCCCGGAGATGCGTATAGTGCCGTATACTACGCCGCACGGAGGTTGGAGACGCCAGTGTAACCTGTAAAGTCTTCGGATCCACGCCTCCGTACAGTCCCCACGGTTAAGTCAACGGAAAATTCACGTCTAGAGTTTTTTCCTTGTTTCAACCTTGGTCTAAAGATTGTTAGTTCCGAGCAGTTTTTTTGTCAAAAGATGCCAATATGCATGAGTAAAGTGACGGAGGAACTGGCAATCTTGGAGAGAAAGTGATGTTCTAGAAACGAGAACGCGACGCGACCACCATCCGGTGTCTGTTTTATAATAAGACTTCTACTTAATCGCTTCCGAGTGTCTGACGGGGGTAGATTAGGGCAAAACCAGGGGGCTAAGACTAAACTACCGCAGGTTGGCGCTGTCGTGCTAGCTTCATTCCGTACCGGTCCTTTTCAGAGTCCGGTACATGGCGACGATCCATCGTGTTACGTTGCAAGTAGTGGTGGTGCTAGGTACGTAGCTGTTGATCAACGCTCGTTGTCCGTAAACAGAGTGACTCGAGTCATGAGATGTGTGCTCTCACGATCATGTTGAAACGCTAAACGCGTGTTGATGTGTCACTGGTCCTCACGTCACGTCTATATAGGCTTTTTGTTCACGCATGCTCGAGACTTGTATGAGCTCCTGCGGTTGCGCCGAACATGCTTACGCGTTTGCTTCGCACAAGGTTTGGGATCGTTTGTCTGAGTTTTTCTTCCTTGCTCTATTTGTTTCCTACTTGGCAGTCAGCATCTCCGTTTCCTCGCCATGTACATAGTCATATACTCATATCGCAGTCCTATTAAATAAAACGCAAGATCGTGAAATAATCTTTGAAACGTGCAGTTGAATGAGCAAGCAGGGCTGGCAGACTTGTTAGATGCCGATGGACTGAGGATGGTGGCAAAATGCTAGCAAAAATTTAAAAGTCGCTTCCCAAAAAAAAAAAGTCCATGGCCTTCGACGTGGAATAAATAGTACAACCTGATAAGATTACAGTCGAGTTCAACGCACACATCAAATTAATGCAGATGGTAACCGTGTTGCTAGGATGCTGCTTCTCCAACAGAATACATGATCCTCAAAAGGGATGGATAAGAGGCGTTTGGGACATACTTGTAAATAACACAAGAAACAAATGAAGCCATGCGAATGTTAGAAAAAAAATGGTACATGGTAATAGAGTAATAAGAACACTAATTCACATGAATGTACGGTTGATTGATTATTAATACTGAGTTCATTTTTTTAGACTCATTTTGCAGGAATGCTTTTAATTCCAAAGAAAGTGACATGTAGGCGCACTCCACTTATTCCCTCTATTAGCTACTCGCCCTCAAGGCTCGAACTTGTTTTTAGGTTTCACTGTATGTTTTTGTTTGATCATATACTTCCGAATTTTAACTGGGATAGGCTATGATGAGGTAATAAATACCCCATCCAAACAAATCCGAGAGATTGGAGTTCGAACTTCCGTCAGCGCCAGTTGCATTACATCAGCTCACTTTCATTTTGAATGAAGCATGAAAGCTGGCCAAATGGCTTTTGCTGCTCACCAAGGTCGTTCGACCCACTAATTTTGGGAGTACACACAGTTGTGCCTCGAATTATTCTCTAGCACGCGTGTGTTAATGCCTGGTGATGTGAGTATGATGCATTTTAATTGTTTGTCCTCGTCGAAACAAAATTTAAAGAAGCATTTCTCCACTTTAAACACCACATTGCCTAAACAATCTTGTGGAATTTACCCTAAAAAAATCTTGTGGAACTTAATCCATCTCATTTGATTATTGTTTTACTCCCTTCCAAACCGAAACAAAAATAAAAATAGGATTTTTTAAGAGAACTTTACTACTGGGAATTTTTTTCACTAACTTGATATGTTGCTTGAATTCAAAGATATTAATATTCACGCTCTGCACAAATACCTTGGTGGAATGCTAACTATGCGCTCTCTGAAAACACAAATATGATCTATGTCTCTACTCGCGATGAACAATATTACAACAGAAAGGGTATAGAGTTGTTGGCACGAATTCGCGGCCAACAGAGCGCAGACGCAGACCGGTTTCTGTAACCGGTCAGACCGGTTTGCCAGGCAGGGCTGGTGGTAGACATTCGAGCGTCGTCCGGGCAGGATCCCGTCGGGGCAACGCACGTAGGGTTGTCCTAGGGTCGGCAGGCCACCTAGGACGCCTTCAATCGACGTAGAGACGAAGGAAGAACAGCAAATAGTAGATTGGAAAAGTTGGGTAAAGAGAAAAAGTAAAAAGATAAAAGATAGATGTATTTGTTCGATTGGATGATCCTCAATCGGCCATGACCCTTTATATTTATAGGGTGGGGAAGTCGTACCCCTTTAGGTTGGTTTACAATACGGGATAAAACTCTAGAGTCCTAAACCTACTCCAACTGCCAATTTTGGGTGCGAACATATGCCCCCCTGTTTTCTGGTAAAGCTTGCGTGTCAGAAAACATCTATAATGATCAAAATTGACTAAAGACGATGATTAACAGTACATCGTCCATATAATGGTCTCTAAATCTTTATGGACGCTATTGTAGCCGAAATATCAAATTTATGCATGATTCTATTTCGGCTTGTGTACGTCATATCTAACAACTGAATCTTTGATTTGGCCATGGCATCCAATTGTAACTCCTTGGTGTATCATAAGAATAATATTGATAGTTGTAAAAAGAAAACCAAGGATCGTACCAAAACCATGAATCATAATTGTTTATACATGAATATGTATTCCATGGCACATGCATCGATGGAAAAAACGAGGAAGACCAATGTGATGACCGTCGATGCTTCTTTGCTTTTGGTGATGAAAAATTCCAACTTTGATCTTCTAACCGATTACTTTGCTTTTGCTCGGCTATCTTCTGATATTTATGTAACAATTCAGCAAAGCTTGGCTTCTTCTTCATCACCTTGCTCTTTGAAGTGACACTTGCAGATTTATCAATTTTTTTGTCAAACCGGTCAGACCGGTTTTTAGAACCGGTTAGACCGGTTTCTTCAGAACCACCATATTGCCCCCCAGCCGAACATGATTGTTGCTCAGCTATAATATTTGTGATATGCTTATTATTGGGGACAATTTGATCAATAGAACTAGCCGATGAATTTTCAATTATCGGTTTTTCTATGTCTAGTGTCAATTCTGAATTTTTATTTAATCTTCCATCTTTCTTGACACGATAGACTTGTTTAATCACCTTACGCTTATTTTTCTGTGCGGACCGATTCTTTTGATCAAAACGGTCATTATGCATAGGTGATGGCTCATTAATTACCGGCTCCCTATAGGTAATATAATCTGAACACAAATATCTAGGAGGAGACGGCATATATGAATTATAATACCAAGGAGAATAAAAATAAGGCACATTAAAACAAAACTCCCATGGCATCGATGTAGGTGATCCATATGATGAAAACGGCATTGATTTGTGAGAATTATTCCGTTGCCGATTTCGATTATGGAACTTCTCTCTAGGAGAAGATTTTGACTGTTTGGAATTTTTAAACCGACTAGCATCATTGACATTATTTTGTCTTTGAGACTTAACCGGAAGTTTCTCGTTACACTTCGGCTTTTCTCTTTGATGCTTATGACGGCCTTTGGATTCAATGGTTTTCCAAACACCAATCTCGGGCTTCTTTGGCTTAACCATCTTTGGTTTTGATTTATTTTTTGAAGCCCTAGGTGAAGCGGTCAGACCGGTTTGAGAACCGGTCCGACCGGTCTGGGCACCGGCCAGATTGGTTGTGTTGCAACCATCACCTTTGCCTTTGTTCTGTTGCCCCCCGAGCGTCGAGATGCTAGATGTAGCCTCTATGCTCTGGTTAGGGGATTTTGGGTCAACAATTTCGGCTAGAGACGGCCGATTTGTTTCTTGACCAACAACATCGCAATTTGGCGAATTGCAAAGATTACTAATAGCATTAGTCGGCTTTTCAACAACCGACTTTTGAACAACAGGAATTGAATCTACCTTATCCTCTTTAGAAATAAAAAATTTAACATGAGCAGATAAACGGGTAGATATATTACCGAAAGATTGTATCTCCTTTAATACGGCGATGTTCGATGGTGGCTGAAACTCTTTAATCTTGATGACACCTTGTTCTGTCTTAATGAAGCAAGACAAGAATATCCTTTCAACTGCGCTTTCATATTCTTGATAATATTCTTCAATTAGTTCTTTTCGCGACATCAAATCACTTAATAAATCAGCCATGATAACCAGAGATTTCCCCAGCGGAGTCGCCAAATCTGTTGGCACGAATTCGCGGCCAACAGAGCGCAGACGCAGACCGGTTTCTGTAACCGGTCAGACCGGTTTGCCAGGCAGGGCTGGTGGTAGACCTTCGAGCGTCGTCCGGGCAGGATCCCGTCGGGGCAACGCACGTAGGGTTGTCCTAGGGTCGGCAGGCCACCTAGGACGCCTTCAATCGACGTAGAGACGAAGGAAGAACAGCAAATAGTAGATTGGAAAAGTTGGGTAAAGAGAAAAAGTAAAAAGATAAAAGATAGATGTATTTGTTCGATTGGATGATCCTCAATCGGCCATGACCCTTTATATTTATAGGGTGGGGAAGTCGTACCCCTTTAGGTTGGTTTACAATACGGGATAAAACTCTAGAGTCCTAAACCTACTCCAACTGCCAATTTTGGGTGCGAACAAGAGTCTTAAGTCTTTTTAGCAGCACATCAAAGATAAACTCAAACCTTAGCCTCATAGGGTGTGTTTAGTTCCAAAAAGTGAAAGAAAAAGTTTGGTGAAAATGTCACATCGGACACTGTGTAGCATTTTTCGTTTGTTTGTGGTAAACATTGTCCTATCATGACATAACTAAGCTCAAAAGATTCGTCTCGCCGTGTACATCAAAACTATGTACTTAGTTTTTTTATTTACCCACGTTTAGTGTTCCATGCACGAAGAGAGATATTTGATGTGATTTGATGTGATAGATGGATAGTGAAGTTTGGAGAGAGAATTTTTGGGTTTTTGGTGGAACTAAACACTAGATAATTCTGTTGCAGACTAGTGTCAGATGGTTATGATTCTCAGGGTGGTTGTTCATAGTTTCAGCAAAGTATTTGTATTTTCTTTTAACTTATTCTGGAAATGAATAATCCAAGCACAGGTGGTTTAGTGATTAAATCATCTACCATGCTACATGAGACTAGAGTGCCCAGCACCGATCTTGTTGGACATGTCCTACGAGGCTACGACCCACCTAACGGGACCGTGAGTGCGATCTTGATGTGTGTGCATGTCGTGCGTTCGACCTTGTACTTGAAAAAAAAGACACTCTTAGGTACGTACGTGTTTAGGCTGTGTTCAGTTCATAAAAATTATCTCTTCAAACTTCACTATTCACCTATCACGTCAAATCACATCAAATCTCTCTCTTCATGTATGAAGCACTAAACGTGAGTAAATAAAAAAACTAGTTGCATGATTTTGATGTACACGACGAGACGAATCTTTTAAGCCTAATTAGATCATGGTAGGAGGGCAATGTTTATTATAAACAAACGAAAAATGATACAGTGTCCGATGCGATTTTTTCACCCACTTTTTTGAAACTAAACACGCCCTTTGACGCGTGCACAGAGAAATGGCGAAGTGTCCTTAAGCGATACGGTAAGTCTGTCCAACCAAACATTCTTTGGCGTCACACGATAGTTATCGGTAGCTTTTATTTGGTATATAAGGACATACCCATACCCACATTTTATTATCTATCTATATCTCCTCCAAAGAAAAGCCAACATTCTTCAGCCGTGGGAGGGACCTGCCATTAAATCGAACCAACGTGCTAGCAGATCAGAATCAGAGCGCCCGGTTTGAACTAATCGACTCCTGAAACCAGCCAGAATCGAATCTGTCCAAGCCCTCTCCTCTCCGGCCGCTGGGGAGACGTAGACGAGAACAGGGGAGGGGGAGAGATCCAAATCTCCCATCCCGCAGCCACGCTCCCTCACGCACATCGTCCTCCTCTCTCCCTTCCCCGATCCCCACCACCTCTCCTCGCGCGTGCGCGCGTGCGTGCCCCCGGTCTCCTCCTGCCTGCCTGCGCGTCTAGTAGAAATATAGGCGCGCGTGCCGCCCCGGCCTCCCGCTCCTCCGGTTAATCCCCCTCCTCCGCCACGAGCCCTTCCCTTCACATTACCCGCGGGCGTCTCGGGCGGCCGTCGCCGTGGTGGTGGCGGCGCGCGGCGCGTGACGGGGGTGTGCCGCTAGCGTGGGGGAGGTCGTCCGGTCGGCGGCGGCGATGGCGGCGGTCGGCGGCGCGGAAGCGGTGTCCGTCGCGCTCCTCTTCTCCGTCGCCTTCATCTGCGCCCGCTTCCTGCTCGACCGGCTCGTCTACAAGGTATAGTGATAATTCCCCCCCGTCCCGCGACCGCCAGATTCGCGCCGGGTTCCGCGAGATCTCTTGCGTGCCCGGTTCCCCCGCGCCCCCATGCGCTGGGTGGTATACGCTGCTGCTCGTTGCACCTTCGTAGTCGATCAGTTGATCCCGCTAATCCGGCGGCCGGACGGATCACCCGCGCGCGTGCGTGATGCTCCCCGCCTGTCTCCAAACTGAAAACTGGTCGTCAATTGCGTTACCAGTGGCTGCTACTCTGTTGAGGATAGGCTTGCATTTTTGTTCCCATGCCCTGCGTAGTGTGGTTTAAGCAAATAGTATGCCGTACATGAGTGCATGGATCCATCGTTTTGTGCCTATGCAAAGCTTGTTTGCAATAAACCCTTGTACTTAACGAATCTACATCTAATGTGGCTTGCCAATTGCTTTATCCTTTCCCTGAACTGCTGCAATTCTGTAATAATGTCATTGATTTTATCTATAAGGTTTGAGCCAAATAGAGCTTATGAAAATAAGGTGCCAGTAGATATAAGTTTTCTCCCCCTCCTATAGAAAAGTGACAGCTATATACAACCCCTTAATTATCTTGGCGTCAGTTTAAAGTTTTCCAAAATTTCAGTTTGAACATTACTTTTTGACATGCCAGGATAGCTGTCAGTTTAACTTATACATTACCAATGGTCTTATGTAAAAATTTCTTTTCAGCCGTTGGCAGTTTACCTATTCAATACCAAAGCTTCTAAGTTGATGAATGATGAGGCCAGGCAAGCAAAGGTTGTCAAGTTCTCAGAGTCCATATGGAAACTTACATACTATGCTTCTGTTCAAGCATGGGTCCTCATGATAATAAAGCAGGAACCATGGTCGTTGGATACGATGCAATACTTTGATGGCTGGCCGAATCAACCCGTCGCGTGAGTGCATACTGTTCCTCAATATATTACTTGAATTTACTGGTCTTGCTGGAGTATTTGCCCTTACTTTCAGTATCTAGGTTTCTCTGTAGAGTTATTGCAGTACATACCCAGTCTCTCTGTAGTAGAAGGAACATGACTTCCCCATAATTAGGATAAATTATCCTCCAAATATTCTCAAAATTAGAGCCCCTGGGATTTTCTGGGGGTATTTAAGTGCTTGGTTCTGCATAATGAACGATAGTTATTTTCTAAAACCGGTAACTGTGGAAATCATCACTTTCTTGTTATCAGCACGTTTTCCTTTGTGTAATTTGTTATAAGGTAATATGATAAAGTTGAATCTGCCAAAAAATTACTATTCTCTTGCAACCATGTTTATTTAGGCTCAAACATTCTCATTATTTTCTTTCCTTTTTGTTGGTGATTCAATAGGAATGAAATCTTGATGTTTTTTCAAATAGTTTTGTTGGCTATCGTGTGTTAATTCCTTTTATATTGACCCGGTAATTGTTGTTAAAGTACTTGGCCAAATGTTATGCTATGTGATGCTTTTGTTTTGGTTTAGCCAAAGGTGACATTGGGGCCTGCATACAGTACAAACAAAATCTGCCGTCTAATAACTATGTAAACCGTGTAAACAGCTTTCGCATCTTGATGGCTGAATCTTGCTTATTTCACTGCTACCAGATGTAACTGTAAATCATAAATGTACTCTCATCAAGTCTACTTCTGATTGCCGTTTTTACAAATGGCAAGGAATTCTGCTAAAAATGGGTTATACAAACTCTAATCCGCGTCATTCAATGCCAGCAGCACAACTCCCTGTATTTGTTCCCCTGCTGATTGAATGGCTCAGATTGAAAGTTATCATATTCTTTTATTCTAACTTCCACAAGAGAAACACAGTAGCATACCCAGGCATATTGTTTTGTGACCACGTAACATGTTCTTTGGAGTGAAGTGGTAGTTTTTGCTTCCCCTAATGTATATTCTGCTTTCTCTCAGGAGGACATTGATGCTTTTCTACATGTGCCAGTGTGGATTTTATATCTACAGCATTGGTGCCCTTGTTGCTTGGGAAACACGCAGAAAAGATTTTTCTGTAATGATGTCTCATCATGTTATAACATCTACTCTAATCGGAGTTTCGTATCTGACTGGGTAAATCTTTTCTGGATCACTTAATGATGTATTTTCACTTCACAACAACTTCATTCTCTTATATTCTGTTGTTAGATATTTAGGATTGATTGGTCATATTGTGAATTTATGAGGCAACAGTGTGATTGATTAGTCTAAAACTTCTACAAGAATTCAAGCGACCGGATATAGATAATTGTACAGGTCTTTTGAATAGTCAATTTCCAGAGCGAGAAAAGTGTGGTAGTTTGGTTCCTTGGAATGTATTGATGAACAGTTTGATCTAATATTATACATAAATAGAAAAAGCGAATCTCTCAATGACAATGAGATAAGGTAGGCATAGAATTGGTTGATCTTGATATTCAGATATGGTTGTTAATTTGGCCTCTCCATTGAACCATAACTATGTCAGCTAAGAGTACATTAATTTGTACAGAAATCTGTCTTTGCTAGGCATATTGTATTTCCAGTTACCAGTTTTGCTTGCACCTCATTTTCTTTTGACTCTGCAGTTCCTTTAGGCAGGGGGTATTGCCATTTTAAGACAGCTAGGTTATGCTCTCTTGCAGATTTTTCCGAATTGGGACCATCATTCTCGCTCTGCATGATGCAAGTGACGTGTTTCTTGAGACTGCCAAATTGTGCAAGTACACAGAAAAAGAGCTGGGTGCTAGCTTATTTTTTGGTCTCTTTGCTATCTCCTGGCTCCTACTGCGTCTGATTTACTTCCCATTTTGGATTATCAAAACATCTAGGTTTGTTGGCTACTTCTCTTCATGATAACCTTTTGTTTCTGTTACCTTGTAGTTTTAGACTTACTGTTGTTGCCCTTTCAATGCCAGCTATCATTCCATCGCATTCTTGAGGAAACAGGATGAATTTCCTACAACTCTGTACTACATCTTCAACACGATGCTTCTCACGTTGCTTGTGTTCCATGTGTACTGGTGGAAACTCATATGTTTGATGATAATGAGACAATTGAATAATAAGGGACAAGTTACAGATGATGTTCGATCTGGTAAAGAATTTTTCTTTGGTGGAATTGCTTGAGTGGTTGGTTTTCATTCAGCCATGAATAGTTGTTTTTGGCACATCTTACTTGAAACAAGAGAGCCTTGCATTTACTTTATTGTTATTATTATATTTAGGTAAAAGAAATAGAGAATGCAATTATGGCATGCATGTTAATGACAATCCTTGCATTTCTATTTTCATTGGGCTTGAGATTCTACAAAGCCATTTGCATTGGTTTTAATTATCAGCTTATTTTATTTTGTTATCATGCAGATTCTGAAGATGATGAGTAATAGGGAGATTCATTCTTTGACATCTACAAATGTGTCATTTCTTCGCTGATACTTTTCTGTGCCTGCTTCCAGAATAGAATGTTTTGGTCTTGGCAAGTTTGGGGCATGGATAGGAAAGTGGGATCTCTGTAAATTGCCTTATGTTATCAAATATGGCTAGACCGAGAATGGAGCAGGGCCTATACATGACGGGTATAGCTAGCAGCTTACTTGAAAGTTCCTTCAAAAATTTTTGGTTCACCTTTTTTGATATGGGAAAGACATGAGAGGGCATGTTCAGTAGCTTTTTCCCGAAGCTTACAGAACCCCTCTGTACCATGTTCAGTATACTTCACCTGTGAGTAGATTTAGTTCTAATTCATGGTAATAAATTGATTCTTTTGGTCGGGAGTAAACCTCACTTGTATCTTAATGATCTCATGTGATGTGCATTGAGCTTTATGCAGCTATATAAAGTTTTGAAACAGCGTAATCTTAAGTTCTGAGCGTTCAGGCTGGTCGTGTCATACATCTGTCAATGTTTCACAGTTCCTATTTAAGAATACGCATTATCCCTATTCTGTTCAATAGGATCGAAATGTGGTTCAGATCCATCTGGTTGTTAGATTTTTCCAAATCATACTTCTAATTGAATACAAAATGAAAAATGTTAATGGGAAAAATTTTGTATATCTTGTTCATTTTGAACTACTCATTTCAAATTACAATTTGTTTTGACTTGCTAGATACATGCTACATCATTTGTAAAAGCTATGTATGTGAGTATTCAAATTGAATGGAGCAATATTATATATATGGATACTGTTAATTTAATGTAATTTTTTATTAAGACTGAATCAGTATTTACAATTAAATACTTCTTAAAGGTGCAAACAGGTTGACACGTTCTGCAAATGTCTGAATCCGGCCTTTTTAACAATATCAGATTATAATTATATTCATTTTATCATTTGTAAAGAAATGGTGCATGGGTGCGAAACTTTGACTATGTATAAGGAAGTTCGCTAGCCAAACCACTGTGAAAAAATTAACTGCATTGACTAATATACCTCATTTTGCTGAGTTACGATATGTTGTCGTCTGTGTTTGGTTTCTCCGGTCACGAGGTTTGAAATATACTTTCAGCCAAACTTATAAAACCTCGAGTTATATTTCTAAATTATAAGTCGTTTTATATTTTCTACATACATAGTTTTATCATCTATCTAGAAAAAATAAAAAAGACTTAGTACAATTTTAGACGGAGGAAGCAGAAAGTTATTACTCAACTGCTACTCGAATTTTTTACGTTTTTAATACGTTGTGAGAGAGCACATCTTGCTCCATCTACGGCTCGGTGAGGAAACTCTCATAAATTGCAAGTGTTAGAATAGCTGACAAATAAAGTAATGCGTAACTAATTCACCATGACTTTGCATTGCATCAAAAAGGAAATCAGGCATCCAGCGACTGATAGTAGACTTTGGGTAAATGAATTAACCAAACAGTGCATCGATGAATGGATAACTGAATAATGAAAATGGAATATCAAGTACTGCGAATGGGGATGAAACATGGTCAGTGAATCGCTCTGCAACATCTTTCTTCTGATGTTTCGCAAACTCCCCTCTTACTTCCATACCGGCAGCAATCGTTTCTGTTGCCTGGTTGAAGAACCCCTGCCTTTTCTCTGACCTGGCTCAGTTCATCATACCTTCAACCGCAGCTGCCTTTTCTCTGACCAGGCTCAGTTCATCATACCTTATCAACCACAGGTGCCCAAGTAGAAGGAAGCAGAATTGGGCAGCCACCATCAGCAAGAAGTTCAAATTCTTTTGCTCACATGACAGGCTTGCCCAAGTAGAAGGAAGCAGAATTGGGCAGCCACCATCAGCAAGAAGTTCAAATTCTTTTGCTCACATGACAGGCTTACAAGCGAGAATGAGGTGCCACTAAGTTAAAAGTACACCGAGTATGAGGTGAAACGAGAAAAAACTGAGAGAGACCCAAAATTGTTCTGGCTAAAACAAGAATATGCCAGGATCAGCAGGGTTGTATTTGACTGTGACAACAGTGTGTATGGAATTCACATTTACTCATTCCCGTACACTTGAACAAAACAACAGCTAACACATTAGGGTTATTAGTAACCGGGACACACTTAGAGAACTCCGAATAACAGCAACTTAGTTTACAAGGGGGCGGGAGAGCTAACTAGACATCTTTGCACCTAGGAAAATACACAAGTTCATGCTTGAGCATTTGTGACCAAAGTTGAATGTTCAAGCATCAGTTTCCAACTTCTTAGAATGTAAATTGAAGCACACACACTTATCAATGAGGGCCTCGGATTCATTACCGTATTCTTTGAACCTGTACTCCTCTAACTTGAATGCTGATGGAACCTTCCCTTCGCTGTAGCATCGGTTACACAGGCTGAACGAGTGTTTTGTTTCCTTGAACCGTGATCCAATGATAGGGTACCGGCAGATGGAGCATGTGTGGCGGCCGTGACGTATGTGATCACTCTCTTCAAGCTTCACCAAAGTGCTGAGGATCCCAAATCCCCAATCTGGGTCATTGAACATCTCTAGGAACTCTGTGTATGATACCATCGTAGGGTCAGACTCCCCATGCATTTCGAGCATGTCACTAGCTCCATGTGTGGGTATATAAACAGCCCGAAGAAGCTTAATGTAAGTAAGCGCATCGCTCCTCCTAATCTGGCCATTGCTTCCTTCGCTAGCAGGACGCCAAAGAAGTGCATCAAAGACGACACGCTTGCGCCTTTCCACTGGTCTGGAACAGATTGGAGCAATGATGGCGAAGAACATTCCAAGATCAACCCGACCAGAGCCAGGGGCATCAAGGACTGACAGAATTCTTTCGTTGATTGCCTTGATAGCACCCTGAAAGGTATCTGGCTTGAGAAACGAGAGAAGCCTACGGAGAATAACCTCAAGAGCTGCTTTCCGTATTGACTTCTCAGGGATGCCAGTGCCTGAGTAAGATACAGGAACATCAGTCTCATTCATCTCTTTCCTAACAAGCTCCACATCACAGCGGCCTAGCTTTGTCATTCTCTCAAAGGCCCTTATATCTAGGGCATTGGCCAGATCCTGCCGCAAGGTAGTTTTCCTGCCAACCCTCTTGAACTTGGATGCCTCCACAACAACATAGGCCTGCTCACCTTGACCATCATCTTTTCCTTTGAACGCCTTTGGCTTCTTCTTTTGTAGTGCCTTCAGATGAGAGATGGCATCATACACTTCCACCCTTTGTGTCATCTTAAATGCCTCCTTGAGTGCCTTCTTGGCCTCCTCAGACTCCCCTTGCCCAAGCAAAGCCACTGCCTTGTTTAGCTGTGCCCTCCAATGGTTTGGTCGGATGCTCAGCACACGAGTATACATCTCCGCAGCCCTCACAAAACGGCCTGCATCCATGTTCAATCCGCCAAGATTATATAGGGCATCAACATGCCCGGGTTTGAGATCGATTGCCTTCTGGAACTCCTGAATAGCGCGGTCATCATCCCCAACTGCATGCAAGGCTGACCCAAGGTCACAGTGGGCATCAGCATAATCTGGCTTCAAGAAGATGGCCTCCTCCAGGGCCTTCTCCGCTGCGCGGTACTCCCCAACACCAAAGAGAGCGCTCCCCAGAAGCTTGAGAGCCCGGGCATGAGATGGGCACAGTATAGCTGCCTCTCGGTAGTGCTCACAAGCACCAAGTACCATCCCTTCGGCCTCCATGGCTATGCCTAGGTTGACATGGATCTGTGGGAGGATGTCTGCGGACTGCGAGCCCCCTGCCTCAGCGGCCTCAAGGGCAAGGAGGTACTCCTCCTTGGCCTCTGCGTGGCGGCCGAGGGCGTACAGGCAGTTCCCCGCTCGGAAGTGGGGACGGACGTCCGTGGGCTGCAGCTCGCAGGCGCGGCGGAAGCTGGCTAGGGCGTCTCGGAAGAGGCGGTGCTCAGAAAGCGCCCGGCCGATGACCATGTGGTTGTCGAAGGCCTCCTCGCGCGAGCGGGAGGCGTCCGCGCGCGTGCGGAGCACGGCGAGTTCCTTTACGAAGGTGAGGTAGTCGCGGCTCGTCTCGTCCCACGGCGCGGCGCTGGATGCCGAATCCGCCGCGCCGGAGATCTCCCTGGACCACCCGGCCTCGGAGAAGGAGTCGAAGTTGCTGTTACCGGCGCCGCCGCCGACGCTCCCGTCGATTGAACCCTTCCGCTGCTGCTTGGAGCGGAGGCGCTTGACGAGTATCTCCAGGTCGTCGAGCAGCCCCCACGAGGAGTCGAAGGCGATGCCGTGGTTGGGCGAGGCCGCCCACGCCGGCGCGGCGGCCGCGGCGCGGGAGCTGACCGACGGCGGAGCACCGGCGGCGGCGCCGAGCGGCTTGACGTGGTCGTCGAGCAGCGACGCGACGACGGCGGCGGCGGAGGGCGGGGAGGAGGGGGTGGCGGCGTCCCCCGGGGCGATCTCCGGGGAGGAGGCGTCGGAGTCGACGGCGGGCAGGGAGAGCGCGAGGAAGTCGCGGTCGACGTCCCCCGCGCCGTCGTCGTAGGTGCGGAGCAGCCCCGTGAGGGAGAGGCCCCTGCCGTCGGGGAGGATGTACTCGGCGTAGGTGCGGAACACCTCGTCGAGGATGGCGGAGATCTGGTCCTCGCTGAACTTGACCCGCGGGTTGACGGCGACGACGAGCGCGGCCATCTCGTCCCGGTCCAGCCCGCCGTCCCCGTTGGTGTCGAAGCGCTCGAAGATCCTCCTGACCTTCTCGGCCCGCGACCCCCGGCCGGCCGACGCCGCCGACGCGGACAGCGCCATTACGTACGGCCCGCTGCTGCGCTGCGCACGGGAAAAAACAGCCGGATTGCGGCGAAATTCGGGCACGCGGGGCGGGCCGCAGCCACGGCACGGGCGGGGGGATTTGATGTTCACGAATGCCGGGTGGGCCCGGCCAGGGCGGAGCGGAGGTGGAGGGGAGGGCGGAGCGGAGGGGGCGGCGGGGTCCGTGCGCTGGCTTTGGCTATCAGGCTATGGCTATGGCTAGTTGCTATTGCTAAACCAGAGGAGACGATGGTTATGATGACGGTGGATGGGGGCACGAGGGGTGGGGCGTGGTGGCTGGCTTGGCTCGCTGGCTGGCGTGGGGGCGTGGGGATCCAATTCGCCCGAGGGCGGGGATGGTGGCAAGGCTGGCTGGCTCGCTCGCAACGTTCGTTAGCTACTGCCCCCGTAGGAGCTCACATGGATAGCGCGCTCCGCCCCCGTGCAGCCGTGCGCGCTCCGCCCGTCCGCCACCACCACTGCAGCCACACGAGATGCGCCGGGGCGTCTCGCTCTCGCGTGTCGTGTCGCTGTGGACGGGTGGAGTGAGTCATGGGGAGTACAGCTGCGGCGACAGCGGCAGGCGGATCTTGTTGCGCGAGGCAGGCCAGGCGGCCCGAGGGCAAAGCTGGCGTGGACCGGGCCCCGGCTGCTTTGCTGGGTCCGTTGATTTGGATTTCGGAGGCGTCGAAACGCGACCGGGCAAGCCGGCAAGGTGGGGGCGGAGTACAACTGTCCACGGCATCGCCGTCCACCACTCGCTATTTTCGTGGGAGGCCATCTTGGGGCACGGCCGCACGGGCACGGGGACGATTTGCTGATTTGTTTGTGGTTTTAGGAGGCCGCGTGTAGAGTCAGAATCTAAACAACGGATATCCGTGGGGCGTATCTGAACTCTGAAGGATCGATTTCTCTGGAGGTAGCGACCGAGCTCTGCATTGTTTCGTTCTGCTGAAGAGAGCCCTAAACCTACGATCGAGATAGCCGGGGGCGACAGGCAACACGAAAAGGGAGAGTAATTGATTTGCGGGGCTTGAACGACAAGGCTATTGGTGCTTTCTGCTAACCACCAGGCCATAATTGCCGTAATCCGGCTGAAGATAGGTTATCAAGTGGAATAGCCAATGCGTGTACGGCAACCAAATTTGAGATGTATATGGTTATATTCATCGTCAGCTACATGATTGCTTCAAATGGTGGCTTGTACTTCCATGCTCATTCTACCAAAAAGAACTCGCGCATCTGAAAGCAGCAGCTACAGCTGTTTTTCTTTTTCTCTGGTCTAATCAGTGTCCGAGTTACTAATTCAAAGGAAGCTACTCTGTACTTTCCAATTTTTTCATTAGTGCTTTGCCTCCTCACTTTTACAAATATTTATGGGAGAGTCTATTTGTCCGTTGACAGAAAAAAGTCTATCTGTCGTTTTTGAACCGTTTGATCAAGTTCGAGGGGACCGGACCACATAATCAACCATTATACACCCCGCTGCTTTCTACCAGCTCGCCGTCGCGGTGCTCAGGCAAGCAATGGTGAAGCCCGTCGAGTTTCCCTCTTCAACCACTAACCCAAAAACTACCGTATCCCTAGCATCGTGGTTGGGAAGTCTCCAAATAGACCGAGCTTGCTAGGGCAGAAGACTAACACCAGTCTCCAGGCAAAATTGAACGGTACGAAAATTCGACAAATTTCAACCTTGAATCCATCAAAAGATATCTAACAATTTTCAACATTTATATATTGTGAAATACTTATGGCACCATACGCCTTATTAACTTAGAAATTACTAAGTGATAATCAATGCATTTGACTTTTGAGTTGTATTTAGCAAATACAAAATACAGGCCTGCCGCACTTTGGAAAGGCGTAGCAATGGAAATGCCTCGCTGGCGAGAACCAGTCGCACAAAATGACAAAATAAAATCTACTAACAAGTCTATTACAAATAAGCATGAACTTCTGATAGAAATTTGCTGCGGTAAATCTACCATAAACGGCAGTCTTTTCGATCCAGCGGCAAGTCATAGTGGTACACAGGTTCTACAGTTTAACAATAGATCGACATATTAACATAAAAGTATCTGATACAACCTTGTAAGATACTCATGTGGTACATAAATTCTATTCTACATATATATCTCCATGCCAAGTATCTTCGAGGACTGGCACAGGGGACAGAAGCTGAGCTTGCTCTCGCACTCCTTGCATAGGCAAAGATGCCGACAAGGCAGCAAGAGCATGCATGCCTCACTTGATTTACAGACCCTGCAGGCCGTCAAATCCTTTGGTTGCCTGTTCTCCTTTGGCATCAGTTGCAAATTGACGGCACCACCATTGCAACAGGATGCCGTGTCATCTACCTCGCTATCGCCGCAGCCTTCCTTGAAATCCTTGCTCTGATGGGCACATACTTGTTCCAGGTTGTACTTGAGTGCATTGATCATGCTCTCATTGTACTTGGCCCTTTGCTGCCAAGCACCAACTTCCACTGCCAACTGCTTAATCTGGTCCTCAAGTTCAGAGTTCCTTTTGTTAATGGTTTCCACTTCTGCCTCTTTATCCCGTATTTTCCGTAGTATCTTGTCCTCAACAGAGGCCAATGCCTCAAATTGCTTTGCCTGAACTTTCTCTAATATAGATTGCCTCAGCCGTTCACTCTGCAGATTAAAGAAAGTTAGAAGTGGAGCTCTAAAAATAAGTGCTAAATAATGAGGGTCAAGTTTATTTTTTTCATGATAATATAGCAGCCCAGTAAGACGTGGCATTATTGAGTTATCCACATCCTGGTTCAACCCAGATAAACTGATACAGAATCCTATTTAGCAATGCTACAACCCAACATCATCTTACTGGGGAACAAACTCAGTGCTAGGACTGAACATATTGACAAATAAAACAGTGCATGACTGATTCATCAAGGCTTGAAAATCTTGCATTACTTCATAAAAGCGAGATAGTTCAGGCACCCAGTACGCAGCGATTACTGGTAAAGTTCATACTTTCAGAAAAAAAAATAACTAAGTATCGTACCAATAAAGCTAGCACTAAGTAATGAAAATGGAATCTGAAGTACTGCAAATGACAATGGAACGTTGTCAGTGATATATCAACATCTACAATACTTGCTCCCCTGACAATCTACCTTCTTTCTTTCGATGTTTCACAAAAGTTCTATGAAGGATTTGGAGAACCTTCATCCTAGCAACACCATCCTCATGATGCAGACGAGCAATAATTAAATCAAGTGTTTTTGACTGGTCTATCTGCTGGCCTTAGAAACTCTAATGTCACATACGCGCGCGCGCACACACTGATTGCATTGCTTCCAGATAGAAAGTATCACACCTCAATTGAAGCACATGCAACCAAGCTAAGCTACTCACTTTTCCTGGTTACATACAATATTGCCCATACCCACCTTTTCTTTCTCCCCTGCACTTTTAAAAGCAAATAACATTTCTGTCGCAAAGCATTTTTCCCACTCTGACCTACCTACTTCAAATTAAACTTCTATGGCTAACTGTGCAACCCCCCCCCCCCCCCCCAAACCCCCCGGTTTTGCACTACAATTTACGCCATCCAATGTACAAGCCCGTACACACATCTCCATACCCAGACCTGCTAAATGGTTAAGTATTCTGCCATTGAAGAGAATTGATTAGATGTTAATCATACTGCATACACCGATTCATTCAGTCCCTCCAGGCCCAATGAAATTCAGCAGTGACATTACAACCAAAGGACAGCAATCAGAATATAAAACAGGAAATGTTTTATCATCCTTTAACCAACAGCATAAGTACTTTGGAGGCTACAAAAATATCCGAATTGCCTTAGATCAGGAAAATCATTTTTCCCCAGGGCATATCTACACCATGGAAGATGCATCAGGATGTGTACTACCAGTACCACAAATCTCGTTGCATCCTCTGTTGCAGATTAGATGCAACTCGAGAAGAAAATAATCTGTACTCAATAAAATCACTGAAAACAGTTTGGTTGGTGGTTACTCAGCTGGGATAAGTGTTGAGTTACAAGGAGTTTATCAGTGGCTGCTTATATGAAATTAATATTCAAGGAGGAAATCGGATGTGGCAAGGGATAGTTGGTGGAGAATCTGGAGATCAAATTGTACAATAGTCTCTCTACTTGTGCCATGAAGGTCTAGTGTTCGTCAGCCTCCTTGTAAAAAAAATCAAAGTTAAGGCAGACTAGAAATTCCCTTGCCACAGTACCACAGCATGTGGGAGCTTTTAGCACTGGGTGAAGGCTTCTTTTGAATGTAGTTTCCTCAATCGTAAACAATGGTGACGGGACCACACACCAAAATTACAAGTCAGGAGCAAAATCATAGTTGAAGAGCATAAGGGAGATTGGTGAAGACTGAAGATATGCTGCAATTGCCACATAATAAATTTCATCCATACTGCCATTTGAGGTGCACCTTGCATAGTCGCATCTATACACCACTCTATGTCAATGACATGTAGGACCAGACCCCACATGTCATTCACGCAGCCTTGTAGTACAGATGAAAGGTGCACTGAAATGTGGTGTGATCGTGTGGATGAAAATTACCCTGTGTAGTTAGATATATGTGCCACGAAACCCAATGCACATGAAAGAATGGTAGTATGTATTAACAAAAAATTGTACTTATATCAAGTTTCCAAAGAATGCTAGGAATTAGGCCACCGCCTAGCGCCTAGTACGCCTAAGCGTTGACTGAACACGCTTGGACATTACACATTAGACATCAGCAAAAAGAATGCAAAATAATGACAGAATACTTGTGCCACTCATCTGCCCTTTATTCCCACGATGTGGGCTGCAATTACTGGCCCATCCAGCCATCTGTAGGTTGTCCTATTCCCATAACTCACAACACAAAAGTCGTCTCTTTCGGGTATCTCCCCCATCTCATCCTCCTCCTTCCTTCACATGTGTGATGGGCTGGTGGTGCCATGGCGACAAGAGCGCACATGCGGTAGCGGGGCAGAGCCACCAGTCGACAGTCGTCTCTACCCCCAATCTCATCATCCTCCTTCCTCTCTCCTCTGCGCGCCTGGGGTCGCACCATAGCGAGGACATGCATGGGGCGGCTGGACCGCCGGTGGCGATATGAACAGGAACGATGGGTTCCGTCTGGTAACCCTAGTCGCTCCCCCTTATCTACCGCCGGCGCTCTGATTTCATCGTTCTGCCCGTGCTCCCAGCCTCCCATGTGCTCTTTTTTCCTTTTTTCCGCACTCCCACCCGCCCACCTACGCCCCACGTTTAATTGGCTGAGTAGGGCCTAAGGGCGCCTCCATCGGGAGGCGACATCGCCGGCCCTGTCCGACGTGGAGCAGGAATTTGAAGAGAGAATGATCGCTAGCGACCAACAAATCTCCCAGCGATTTCTCCAGGGCTCCAGGCCCGAGGTGAGTAGTGAATGGCAGATGGGACCAAGAGGTGAGAGAAGGAATTAAATGCTTATATTTTTTCCCCTCATGTCCACGTTAGCTGGCTACTTCGCCGGTACCACTGCGGCTGCCCTAAACGACGCGGTCGGGCTCCGATTCATGCTTAAGCATGCCTAGGCATGTGTTTAATAACGTTTTCGAACACTACTTTATATATCAATTAATAATACAACCAGATCAGACAAGTCCTAAAAATACATCATGGAACATATAATGCTGTGTTTTATAGTTATTAAGTCGGTACAAATATTTTGCACTTTTGGTCTTGGATCACGGAGGTTCTATACAGCAGAGTAACATACAGAGTAATCAATATCCAGTTTCATTTCTACTCAAAATTCTCCTTTTGCACTTCAGTATGCTTGGTGTACTGGTGCATTACTGTCTTATGCTTGAAACCCGCAAACTCTACATCCGTATACTTCATTCATAGATATTACTGTTATCAAATTATACACCTAATCTACTGGCATCGAGTTTAGCCTGATATTAATTATGATGTTCAACAAAGCCTAGACCTCAGCTCCAAAACATGGAAGTTAGCAAGAAGGGTGTGCGTAGATTGCCTTTGGTAAGGCTAGTGAAAGCCCTGCAAATACGAGCGCATTGATATTTCCCAAATAGAATTATATCACTTGATTGTAGAGATCCACACAAACCCTAAAATGCATCGACAATTGCATTTATGAGTAAATTCAACAAAGATGAGTGGGTAACCTGAGCTTTAATGAACCGGTCCATATCAGCATCGAGCCGCTGGACCTCGCGGGAGATGTCATCGTCCAGCATGGGCAGCAGAAGCAGCGGGGAATCGCCCGAGGAGTTTCCAGCCCCGCCTCCGCCGCCACCGTGGCGCCGGTCCTCCAGAGACAGCGCCAGCCCGGTCGACACCGCTGAGCCCGTCTGCAGGAAGTCGATGGACGACATCTGGGAGTTCTCCCCAAGCAGCTCCTGCTCCCTCGGCTGCCTCCACCCAAGCCCCGCGGCCGCCGTCAGCCCCACCGCATCCATCACTACCCAGAACAGAGCGAAACCCCTCCAAAATCAGTGTCAATTCAAGCGGAATTGCAAGAGGCGGAGAGACGATTCGCGGAGAAAGCTTACGCGGTGCCTGCGCGGGCTGCTCCGGGAAGGCAGGCGGCGGGTTGAAGAAGGCAAGGGGCGCCGGGATCTGGCCATCCACCGGCACTTGCAGCGCGTTCCTGCCCAAAATTGCAGCATCCGGAAAGGAAATTGAGCGCGATTCTTCGTGTTACAACAGTTCTAGAGAGAAGGGGCGCAAACGAAATTGAGGTCGAGCACTCACCTGAAGGAAGGAAGCACCTGCTGCTGCTGATGCTGAGGCGGGGGCGGCGCCGGCGCCTGCTGCGGATGCGGCTGCTGGAGATGGTGGTGAGAGAAGAACGCCATGGCGAAGTGAGGAAGGAGGAGAGGGACGGGGGGAAAGGGGCGGGTCAGAGAGAGAGAGAGAGAGGTGACAGATGAGAGACGGCGAAATGGGCTTTCTGGGTTACATAACTCTAGATGTCTGGTTGACATATGGGGTCCATGTTTCTTGACCCCACAAGTCATTGGGTTAGTGTTTGTCTCGTTCGATCACTAGGGACGAAATGGTTAATTTACTGATTTCTGCTAACACCCCGGTGCTTCGTCAAAATATGCGAAATTAAACATATGATATTTTACATAAACAGCCTACAACTATGTCATAATAATGTTCTGAATCCATGCATATTTGATATGAAGGTCTGCAGAAAAAAGGTTTCCACGGGAATATGTTCACATCTCGAATGATCCACCCTCTATCTAAACGTGTCTTAAGTGAAGAATAACCACATATTGCTGGTAAAAGAAATGGAACAATCAAATGATGAGTGCTAAGCTTATTTTCCTCAATGTGAAATTTGAACCAGCAATTTCTAAGAGACGTAATTAAGTACAGGAGATGAAATGGAGGTGGTTGTAAGAACTTCTCATAATATTTAATGAGCTATGTTTATATCGTTTTGTTATGTAACTCATAAATTGATATTCTGAAAAAAGTTCAACTTAATACCCCTTCTAGCATGGACAAAGTTAAAATAACTCTCTAAATTATGTTTTGGTTTATATTACCTCCACAACTACCAAAATCAGTCAATTCCATCCCTTCATAAGACATGCCTTTTTTGTTTCTTCACATAAGTGGTGTTCTAAGTTAAATTTTGTATAATGACAGAGGGCCACGTAGTAATTTAAAAAATATGAATTTATTATTATTATTATTATTTTGAAAATGTATCGATATGATTATAATTTATTATTATCATAGCATTTCAAATTAATGATAAAATTATAATATCTTTAAAATATAATTTATGATCCCTCTATTATACCACAAAATTTGAACTTAAAAACAACATTTATGCATGAAGAAACAAAAGGACAATTCTTACAAAGGAATAAATTAGACCGATCGAGATAGTTGGGAAGACAAAAAACAACCAAAATATACTTTATTAGGTTAACCGGACTGTCAATATTTAAGTAGTAATTTTGACCTTTTCCATTGATTTACTACCACAAATACTTTTTAAGTTGGCATAGGAACTTTTCCTATCACGTGCCTTCTGGTAAGGGTAAATGGAGTAGGTTTGTAGTGCAAACTGTTTCGGCTCAAAACACTTAATTGCGGATCGACCGCTCATCAAAACCGGTTTCTTTTTTCTCTTCTTGTCGAGCAACCAGGGCTTGTTTGTATCAAGTCCACAAAAGTTGCCTGTACCAGGCAGGGCGTTTAGACGCTTGATTCTGTGAGAATTCTATCCAAACAAACTCTTAATGCCTCACTTTCAAAAAAAAAAACTCTTAATGCCTTGTGCCCCACTCCAAACCTTCCCCTTTGGGCATCATCATCCACCCCGAACGACCACATCCATATACCATCAACTTTGCTAGGCCAACCTTCATTCAAGATCACAAGGAGCTCGCAAGAGTGCAAACTATAAACCCACCAAAGCTCTAAACCGCTGCATTCCTGAAACCCCAACTATTAACAACTGGCGAGTCCAAACCCCTGGATTCCTGAAATGCTTACCTAATCTTTATGTGTTCGCATTTTCAGAAATATATTTTGAGCCCCTATTCACTTAAGAAAGCTTCGGACAAACTAGCAAACTACTCCTATTCCATGCTATCAGAAGCACCAAATTGGACAGCCAGATTTCGACCTGCTCGAACCAAATACAGCTGCCCACTGCTGCTTCACTGTCTGTAACTCTATATACCGGATTAATACCACCGTGCACCTTTACGGAAGGAGACAAATCTAAGCTAGTTGATACTTGGTGTAGTCAACTAGTCATGCACTCATGCATAAGACAAACCGCGAATATTCCTATATGAATCATGCCAGAGTCAAGCTACAGGGCATAGACTGTTTACAACGATACACTGATTATACTCTGTTGACAATGAAATACATATAAATAGCTATGATGTCACTCAGGACTTTTCGAAGCATGTGTATTCATCTGTTAAGCAGTCATCAGGCAGAGCGGTTGTGCGCTGCTTAGCCGCAGCAAGATCCACAAGCAGGGAGAGAACCTGAAATTAGCACTCGTTACAAAACTGATATTCACAGTGGTTAAATGGTATAATGTAGTCCGGAAATTGAACACATACTGTGGTCATTGGATCGAATGTCAGATAGCGTGCGAGGGCCGCGGGAACCACCTCCTCCGCCCCCGCCCCCGCCCCCGCCTCCACCTCCATATGGGCCCCGCCCACCACCGCCACCAGGTCCACCATCCCATTTCTTACCAGAGCCATACCCTTTCCTGTAGTTGTCTGTTTTTTCCACCTAGAAGGTCCAAGTACAAGAATTATATTATGTTTTCTCAAATTTAAGTACATAAAATAAATGCAATGTTAGCAGTTAACATTGGGTCCTTTCGCATTATTACTTACTGAGAACATTGTTTGAAAGAAGACTCTGATGAAGTTCACAATAGCTCGAAAGAAGTCAGAAATTATGCTCAGTCGCCATATAGTCCGCTTGTCTTTCACAACACCTGCAAAGCAAGGCCGTATCAGGGGGGTTCAAACAAAAATGGAATCCTAAGAGTTTCAGGAACCCTTTTAACTCTTTAAAAGTGAACTCAATAGACTTCCATCTCCGTCCTCCAGATCTGAAATACCTCTATCACCAGAAATATTTTTAGGAATGAATTGGCCGGGACACAAAATTAGACAAGCATTTAAATTTGATGCAATTATGCGATGTGGTTTATCCAAATAAATAAGTGTTACAGAGAAAGTTTATGAGCTGCATATCATTATATTAAGAATAATAAAAGGGGTACAACTGCACACCCACTCGCACAAAGGTTTAAAGGGAACAAACGCGCCTGTGAACAACAAGAGAAATGACCGCGAGAGCACAAGAACGAGGTAAAACTTTCCACTTTTCTTAAACCGGACATTATCTCCAGGAAATTGAGTACTACTTGTTAAAATCATTTCCTGTAGATCTCAGGTGAGTACAGTACTTCTTCAACCAAAACAGAGCAGGGTATTAAGAATCTGTTGATACTAAGTAATACGCGCGGACACCACCAACATGTTTAATATATTAGGTGTTATGAATTTATCATGGTAGAGTGATCAGATCAGTGCAAGAGAAAACCCACTACCACTACTAAGCACCAACATCGAAAATGAGCAGCCAACAAGAATCCCCAATGGACTATCCTTAAATACTATATATATGGCTTATATACTATATATATGATGGTAAATTACTCTAATCCCATAAAACCGTATGCTTCTATGCTTATGCAGAGGAAAACATTTCAGTTCTTCTCTCTCCCTCTTTTCCTCAAGTCGGGCTCTACAAAGATTTCAAACATGGAATCCCAAAAAAAATCCTGTCCTCACAGTTCAAACTTAAATTTTTAGTATAAAGGAAGAAAATTGAACCAGGTACCAATGTACCATCCACCATCCCCAGAGCAGACAGCAGCTTTACCACCAGGCACCAGCGCGCATGCAATTCTGTTTTAGATCTACATGAGAATTCCTTTTATATGTGCATGAAAAATAAATTGGTACTCCTGATATCTTTTGTTGTGTTTCGTTTTCTAGAAGCCTCACTGATAAGGTCAGTATGGAAGTGGCATGTCAGAAAACTGAAGAACAGTTTCGGGCCTCAAAGCACAAACTTAATTGCAAGCCTCAACTTATATTCATTACCTAAACTTTTAGCAAGTAAAAAATCTGGAAACAAATGAGCAAGCTTGATAACATACTATTTGTTTAGCTCAGCACTTGTAGGTTGAAAAAAAGACATCCAACCTTAGCAAGAACGATGTTCGGCAGAATATATGACCCCATTAACCGAGTGATACAATTGCATCTTTTGCACTCGACTCCCGAACTTGAAGGAAAGAGCTCAGCGTTTTTCTTGGGGAAAAAACTCACTATTACTAATATCCAAAAAAATCAAACTAACAATTGCACTTCTGCTAAAAACATTGAATGCCCCTATGTTCTTAAATTCCAAAATTCCAAATAGCCAGCTTTGTTCTGAAAAACATCAGTGATAGTGGCACCTACAAATGACCAAAAAGATTTAGTAGAGAGGACTCAGCACCTCTCTCCGAGATGGGTCATGCCTCCAGTGTGTTCAGCTGTCAAACTGGGGAATTCTGCTCACATTCTTGTCTATATGATGTGGTTCATGAAATCAAGAATGAAGAACGACCACACAAACATGGAGTTGTCTACCTAGCTACTCAGCACGATGCCTCAAGTAAAACATACAGTGACAGCACCTAGCTATGTAATCCAGTAAATTCTAAAGTTGATCTCAGCACTGCAATAAGTAACACCTACAACTAAGGGTTGTTGGGTACAGTTACAACACTCAAGGGTCTGATTGGATTGGAGAATTCTATTTCCCCTTCATCCAATCATCCACCAGCTGGAATTTCCAACAGAGATTACCCTTGATTTCCAGATTTTGGGGAAGATTTCCAGATTTAGGGGGTAATCATTCTCTTGCTAAGCAGAAAAACATAGGCAAACAATCCGGCAAGGACTTCACCTATGCATCTCGACATAAACGATTAGAGATAGCATGCGTATTCGCTTCCCTAGGATCCGAATCTATAGGAGCTCGACACACACGACACCTACTACCGAATCAATCGATTAACAGATCGGACAGGCAAGCGAACCCACCAGCACAGATCATAGATAAGCAATTCCATGAACAGATCTTTAGGGATTGGTCTAATCCTTCGGAAATCGGATTACCTCTTTCGACGTAAGCCATGGTCACCCCTGGATCTCCGTTGCCGGCCTCCGCGATGGAAACTAGACGATGCCTTGGTTCGGCGGGGAATATACGAGGCCAAGGGAGAAGGGGATTCCCGAAGCTTCCTCGTCGCGCGTGGAGAGACCGTCAGAAGTCAGTCAGGCCGATGCGGTCGGGACTCGCTATCGACGAGCACCCGGGTCAAGGTCAACCGGACTCGAGCCCGCAACCCGCGGCTCGCGGTTGCCTGCCTCTAGTTGCCGGTCTCAATGTTTCACTATGCGCTTACTAACATTAATTAATATTAGTAACATTAATATTAGAAACTAGAGTTAATTAGATATATATCATTATAACTTTCCGACTTCTGACAAATACCATTATAATTCGTCTATTTAAAAAAATGGCACTACAATTTACTCAAAGCTTGATCTATGCCATTATTTACGGATTTGACGGTCCTTGACCCATCAGCAGGCTCTTTGATCTATGCCATTATTTACGTATTTGACGGTCCTTGACCCACCAGCAGGCTCGTGTATTTCCTAATAGCCGAAAATACCCCTGCTACAACACATTCTCTCTCCCAACTGACGCATGGGACCTACGTTTCATCTCCTCCTTCCCCATGACAACCGCCGCCCGGCGCCCCCGGGCCTTCACTTGGCCATGGCACCACCATTGGAGGGGATCGAGCAGGTGGGCGGCCATGGAGAGATGGGGACGGGACGGGCATGGCCGTGTGTGCTCTATCCATGAATTGGTGTGCAGATTTAAAAATTGATTGTATCCATGGCTTCTAGCAAGCAATCAGCGAGGTGCTGCTGTTCTCCGTGTGATGGCCGGCGGATGTAAAAAGTTTCTGGATGAGCGAGAGTTCAAAGTGACTACGCGTCCAGACCTCCCATCGCGCGGCTGCGCCTCCCACGACAGTCGCCGCCCCTGGCCTCCAATTTTGCTGTGCTGCCCCTCGCCGAGCTCCCGACTCCCCACCGCGCCCGTTGTGGCCGCCGCGCGCCTGAAGCGGCAGGTCACATGGCCGTGCCGGAGAGTGCCGGCGGTGGTGGACGTCGGGGCCAAGGCGGAGCACAGCCATGCCGGGTGACAAGGGCGGAGCTCTGCTGTGACTAGGTCGTGCAATGTCGGGGCAAAGCGCTTCAGCGGTGGTGGGCGGGGCTGAGCGTAGCGTGGGGCGGAGCCCGCCGGCGGCAGACCTGCGGGGTCAATCTCCATTGAAGGAAGAATGGAAGATAGATTGGGGAAGAAAGGAAAGAAGAAGAAGGGGATGACGTGTGGGATCCATGCGTCAGTGAGTGGAAGATAGAGATGTAGAGGGGGGGCAATTTTGTCTATACGGAAATAGGAGTGCCTGTGTAGGATCCCAAGAGCATCAAATACGTATAAAATGGCACGTATCAAATATTGAACAAATTGTAATGGCATATTTCCAAATAGATGAATTGTAACGGTATTTGTCAGAAGTCGGAAAGTTACAATGGCATATATCCAATTAACCCTAGAAACTAGGTAACTGTGTTTAAAAAAGTTTTAGGTCAATTTCAGTGTACAGTTTTACTATACAGTTAATTAGACTAAAAACTAGATAATCGTGGCATAAGGATTTTATGGTGATGAAACCACTCTCACATGCCATGAAACTCTATATTTTCTCTCCTCTGCCGCATCAGCGAATTTAATACCATAAAACTCTTTTGAGAAGAGTTGATCTTAGAGTGTCTTATGGTGATGAAACTCCTCTCACATACCATGATACTCTTCTTTCTCTCTTATATGCCACATCAACACCTTTTCTCTTATATGCCACGTCAATACATTTTCTCTTATATGCCACATCAACACCTTTAATACCATGAAACTCTCCATAAAATACGTTCTAGAAACCTTTATGCAGAATTGCAGAGCAGAGAAAAACAATATGGTTGAAATCGGGGATATCAGTTAGCAACTTAGCATGAAAAAATGGACGAAGAATTTGAAGTTACCAAGATTAAGGTTGACTCGTCGAAAGAGACCATACTATGCATCGATTTAAAGAAACCAAGGAATCCGATTTTGGTCATCGTCTTCATCGAGCCAAAGATTTGGTTAAACAAGTCAGTAGAGTTTGCATAGGCGTCTTTCTTGAAACCAAGGTGTGGCTCGTCGATGATGAACACGAAGATATATTGATGTTCTTAAGTGAATAGATGCATCAGGCACTACAAATGAATATTTGGGGAATAACTTGGGCAACGCTTCGGCTTCTTATGGATGGGTGGTGGAGCGGCAATTAGAGGCACAGGAAAGACGACATTATACAGCGTGCTAATGACCGGTGCAGCAGACTCGATCTGCACAGCAAATCGTAGGATCCGACACTTGGGGATCTATATCAGGGAAGGAATAAAGGTGGATCATGTTGAGATGAGTGATGGCACAGGAGACCAGGTAGCACACTCGATCTGAATAACAAGCTGCCATATTCCGGTCAAAAAAAACAAGCTGCCATATTTGACCCTTGGGACTCCAGATCAGGGAAGGGAGAACGTGAATCATGTCGGGGTGAGCGGCGGCACATAAGAGCATATTCACTCAAAAGACAAAAGAGGGATAAGAGAGATTTATTTTATTGGAACTCACCTTAGACTAATAAGCTGTCGACGACGAGGATGATGACGGCGGTGGTGGCAGCGACAGCGAACTCCACTAGTGGCCTAACGCCCATACGGAACAACTAGTGCTAAAATGTTTAAACTATACTGGAGTAGGAGGGCTAGAGGACCAACCCGACACCCCCTCGCCGCAGGCGAGAACGCCGTGGAAAAAGAGGAGGGGGTCGGATTCTAAACAACGCTGGAGGGTTGCAGGCGAGATAGAGAGCATTACTTGTTTTGCTTGGCCAAGCTGCCCTGCACCGTGGGATTCGAAAAGCAAAATCTAATATAGTTGTCATCTTGTGGAGAAGAGGACCATACAACAAGGGCGTCAGTTTCAGGTCTCGTTTGGTTGGATTAGCTAGCTAATTTTTAATAACTAAAGTTTAGCTAGGTGTGTTTAGATCCTCTAGCTAATTACAGTTTGTTGATAATAAAATAACATAACATCTTTCACTAATTAGTGACTTTAGAAAATTATCTGTGTATTTTAGAAGTTTGGGGACTAGTCCATAGAAGTAGGTTATCTAGGTGGCAAGTGACAATAAGCCATTAAAAGATGAAGGAAAAGGATAAAAATAGCAAGGAATGAAAAATGTTGCCAAATGAAATTAAATAGATGAGAAAGATAGATTAAAAATAAGAGATGAAAAAGATTGTCACACTAAATAAAATAGACAAGTAAGAATCGGATGGAAATTTTAGTTCGCTATCTCTGAAATAGTAAGGGACAAATCCACAAAGACACAATAAGAAAGTTCTGTGTTAAAAGAAAAAACGATAATTTAAACATACTCCTTCCATTCTAAATTAATGATCACTTTAGTTTGTTCTGAGACGCCTTTTAAATTTTCATCAAATTTGTAGAAAAATATATTAACATCTATAAATGCTAAATAAATACATTGTCAACACACATTTCTAATTTTACATTAAACTACAACAAACTCTGGAATATATACATCGACTCTACAAGCTACATAGAAACAACCTTATCCTCATCAAACTCGTTACATGACACGGTACATAATCGTTTTATCTAAGTTAATATATCCTTCACTAACGGCCAAGCTGTTCAATCCACTGCTTGATCAAGCTAGACAACTCTGATAAATATATCAGTTCCATCCTGCTGCCATGCCAAAAGTTGAATCCGATGGTCTAACTGATTACCAAACAAGAAGGTTAGATAGGGCATTTGTAGTTCACAACACACATCTTGTAAACCTTCAGAAAAAAAACATTTTTCTTTTGCAAATGAAAAACAAGCATCTTGCGAAACGAGACCAATACTTAGAACACTGAGCAGTGCCTCGGCCTTCGTTTCTTTTCCGCAGTTATATACCGAATTGCCTTAATACATTTTTTTTCTTAATTTCTTTTTGTTATCGGCACAGTAGACTGATTTTGCTTGCTCTGTTGTTAAAATATCACGATAACTCTTCGTGGAAAAAAAAAGAATATGACGATAATTTCCCCTTTTTTCATGTAACATTTTTCACGCTAGGATGCCTACGATAGGTAGGCACCTCTTGTGTCCATGGACGGATCTACAGGGTGGGCCATATATGCCATAGCATACCTAAATTTTGGCCCAGTCCAATACAAGCAGCCACGCAAGCCAGAAGCCCAAGCCAGAAGCGTGCATTTTTTTTAGCATTAGCCAGCCAGAAGCGTGTTGGAGTTGGCTGCTCAGCATTGGTCCAAAATTGACGCAAGCCAGAAGCCCAGCCCAATGCTCATCTCCTACAGGCTACGGCCCAAGCCAGAAGCAGATTGACGCACGCAGGCACGCAGCGACGGCGCACGACTCGCGCGTACGCGAGGCAGCAGAGGGGTGACGGGCGTTGGCCGCCGGCCTCCGGCGCGGTCCGCGTGACTTCGCATCCGTGATCCGCCCGCCCTCCGGCCTCTGCAGCTCCGCGGCGGCAGCTCCCTCCACGGGTATAGGCTCGCCACGAAATCCGCCAAGATCTGCGATTTGATTGCCTTTCGAGGGGCATAAGTGAGGGTTTCTCCCATCAACTCCACGGACCATTTGTCAATTCTATCCGAGACATCTGGTTGCGGAGTATCTCCCCCAAGGGGAAAGATGAGACCACGGTGACAGGATGAGCCTCGAAGTAGTGGCGCAGCTTGCGCCGTGCTAGCACTACTGCGTAGAGCAGCTTCTGGATTTGTGGATATCGCATCTTGGTTTCAGTCAACACTTCGCTGATGTAGTACACCGGCCTTTGGACAGGTAGAGCGTGTCCCTCCTCGATCCTCTCTACGACAATGACTCTGATGACTACTTGAGTCGTTGCGGCTACATAGAGGTAGAGGGGCCCGCCATCCTTAGGTGGCGTTAAAATAGGTGCTCGTGCGAGAGATGCTTTTAGCCCATCGAGGGCTTTCTGGGCCCTGGGGTTCCAAGAAAAATGCTCGTTCTTTTTTAGGAGTCAGCATAGGGGCAAGCCTTTCTCGCTGAGACGCAAGATGAACCGGCTTAGGGCTGCAAGGCAACCCAATACCCTTTGTACCCCCTTTAGGTCTTGGATCGGAACGATCTGCTCGAGGGCCGAGACTTTTTCAAGGTTCGTCTCGATGCCTCGCTGAGAGACAATGAAACCCAAGAGCATGCCTCGAGGCACCCCAAAGACGTATTTCTCTGGATTTAGTTTTACCCCGTTAGCCCAGAGGCAATCAAATGCAATGCGCAAATCGTTTGCCAGGTCGTCCGCCTTCCTGGACTTTACAATGATATCGTCAACGTATGCCTCTACGGTCTGCCCGATATGATCCCCGAAAACACGAAGCATACACCGTTGGTATGTGGCTCCGGCGTTTCGAAGAGCAAATGGCATCGTGACATAGCAAAAAATGCCAAAAAGCGTGATAAAAGAAGTTGCGAGCTGGTCGGACACTTTCATCTTAATTTGGTGGAAACAGAATAAGCATCAAGGAAACATAATAGCTCAAATCCCGCAGTTGAATCCACAATTTGACGATCTGCCGATCTGCGCCGTCGTCGGTCACTCGGCCGCCATCCGCGCCTGGTGCAGCACCGCAGCGGCGTCAAGCCGTCAACTTCGGCATCCCCCACGGCCCCACGGTTACAGCCACGGATTTGATCCAAGGTAACTGATCCTAATTTGCAAAACCCTAAATCTTGTTGTGCTGCTATGAACCGCTGATGTGGTATTTTTCGATGAACGGATTTGATTTTTGGTAGATTGATTGTTGACATATTTCATATTTTATGCGTAGATTGAACTATAAAGAGGAATGTGGACATTGCATCTTTTTTTCGGAGACATGCAGCAAACTTGATGGTGCTGCTGGTTTCGGAGGATTTTTTTATTAGTTACCGAATTGTATATTAATTAATTATACTGTACATCTATTAGACATATTGACGCGGCATACCCTAAGTTCAGATCCTAGGTCCGCCACTGCTTGTGTCATCTGCTCACATGGTAGAAACGCTTTGTTGAACCGTTCGTCTTGCACCCTCTCCCAAGCAACGAAGACATGCAACTCTCAGAACTCCATAAAGTTGCTAGATTCCTTGTCTATTCTGAACCAAGAGTACACCTACTCCCAAACAATCCATCCCGCTCATGCAACTTCCATGCAAGCCGATGGATACACCTCTGCACGTACACTTTCCTGAACAAATGCATTAAGATCACAGCCTCCCCCTGTTTCCCTCTCGATCCTCCTCTCTTCACGCAAACCGAGCCCCTCCATGGAAGAGAAGAAGAAGCTGCAGTGGCGGCGGGGGCGCGATGGCATCGTGCAGTACCCGCACCTCTTCTTCGCGGCCCTGGCGCTGGCGCTGGTCGTCGCGGACCCGTTCCGGCTCAGCCCGCTGGCCGGAGTGGACTACCGGCCCGTGAAGCACGAGCTCGCGCCGTACGGGGAGGTCATGGGCAGCTGGCCCAGGGACAACGCCAGCCGGCTCAGGCGCGGCAGGCTGGAGTTCGTCGGCGAGGTGTTCGGGCCGGAGTCCATCGAGTTCGACGCCGAGGGCCGCGGGCCTTACGCTGGCCTCGCCGACGGCCGCGTCGTGCGGTGGATGGGCGAGGAGGCCCGGTGGGAGACGTTCGCCGTCATGAACCCTGGCTGGTACGTTTTCCGTATATAAATTAATTAATTAATTCCGAAGATGATCCGTTGCTCGCATTGCGTTCTTGGGATCATCATCATCAGCCTCCTCCACAGCTGATTGCACGGCATGCACTGACACGAAGTGCATTAATTTTGTTCTTTCTTGGCAAAGGTCAGAGAAAGTTTGCGCCAATGGAGCCAACTCAACGACGAGAAAGCAGCACGACAGGGAGGAGTTCTGCGGTCGGCCGCTTGGGCTGAGGTTCCACAGGGAGACCAGCGAGCTCTACGTCGCCGACGCGTACTATGGGCTCATGGTCGTCGGGCAGAGCGGCGGCGTGGCGACCTCCCTGGCGAAGGAAGCCGGTGGGGATCCGATCCGGTTCGCCAACGACCTCGACGTCCACAGGAACGGCTCCGTGTTCTTCACGGACACGAGCATGAGATACAGCAGAAAGTGAGCAACCCAAAGCACTCTGGCCTCGATCTCTTATGTTGAGTGTAAAAATGCTTCTGCATTTCTGCCGAATGAGTAGCTGACAGAGGTAGTTTTGCAGGGATCATCTGAACATCCTGCTGGAAGGGGAAGGCACCGGGAGGCTGCTCAGATATGACCCAGGAACAGGTGCTGTCCATGTCGTGCTCATGGGGCTGGTCTTCCCAAACGGCCTGCAGATCTCAGAGGACCATCAGTTCCTTATCTTCTCCGAGACAACGAATTGCAGGTGAAATAGACTGTAAATTTGATGCTCATGATTCCATCATATATGAAATTTACCCTGCTAACGATTGCTCCAATTGACACGACCAAATCACACACTTAATCAATTTCTCCTTGATCAGGATCATGAGGTACTGGCTGGAAGGCCCGAGAACGGGCGAGCTAGAGGTGTTCGCGAACCTGCCGGGGTTCCCCGACAACGTGCGCTCCAACGGCAAGGGCCAGTTCTGGGTGGCGATCGACTGCTGCCGGACGCCGGCGCAGGAGGTGTTCGCCAAGCGGCCGTGGCTCCGGGCGGCGTACTTCAAGTTCCCGCTGACGCTCAAGATGCTCACGAGGAGGGCCGCCACCAGGATGCACACGGTGCTCGCGCTCCTCGACGGCGAGGGGCGCGTGGTGGAGGTGCTCGAGGACCGGGGCCGCGAGGTGATGAAGCTGGTGAGCGAGGTGCGCGAGGTGGGCCGCAAGCTCTGGATCGGGACCGTGGCGCACAACCACATCGCCACCATCCCTTACCCCTTGGACTAGCCACGACGCCGTGCCATGTCCCTTTGTTATCAATTGGTCCTACTCCTAGTATGTGTACGTTGATCGTTGTCTTGCTTGTATTTGGCACAATAATGGACAAATTCAGATCGAATAAAATTAGCCATTGGTCTAGCACCATCAGTTTTTTTTTCTTTTGAGATGCAGGCATGCAGCAGCAATGCGTTACCAGGTCTTTGAACGGAATCAAAATTGATTGGTGCGTACAAAACGTAATATGTTTGGGCCGAATCTATTGTGGACTTGTTGCTACGGGCCGGCGAGTTGGGCTCGGTCTGCTTTAGCCGACCTACTTTCGAGTGAGAAACCGACCTGAGCCGCACCAAAATAAAAATCGAGGAGAAGGGAGCGGCGTCGGCTCGAGAGGAGGCGAGCCAGACCGAGCGGACGCCATGGATCGCGAGTGGGGCTCGAAGCCCGGCAGCGGCGGCGCCGCCACCGCCCAGAATGAGGCCATCGACCGGCGGGAGCGCCTCCGCCGCCTCGCCCTCGAGACCATCGACCTCGCCAAGGACCCCTACTTCATGCGCAACCACCTCGGCAGGTAACTCGCCCTAAACCCTAGCTTCTTCATCTAGCTCGCGCCCGTCTCGATTCGCTTCGATCTATGCGCTGAGCCCGCTCGGTCTTTGGTGCCTGCGCAGCTACGAGTGCAAGCTGTGCCTGACGCTGCACAACAACGAGGGTAACTACCTGGCGCACACGCAGGGGAAGCGGCACCAGACCAACCTCGCCAAGCGCGCCGCCCGCGAGGCCAAGGACGCGCCCGCGCAGCCCCAGCCCAACAAGCGCAAGCTTGCGCCCCGCAAGTCTGGTGCGTCAGAAAACACAACCCCCGCTCTCCTTTTCATAATTATATGCTGCAGCTTATCAGCAATTGTTGCAACTCCTTGTGGTAGTACACCAATTACCTACTAGGACGTGCTATTTACTTTCTCCAGCTTCTTGGACTTTGTTTCAATCAAATACTTAGTCTACTTCTGTGCTAGGCTTCTTCAGTTTGTTTAGAGGGCTTATCTGGGGTTTCCTTATTCTGGTTATTGTGGAAATTGACTCTTGGTGTGAAATAATATTCATATCAAGTTATCAGCCAATTTCTTGTAAAAGGAATCCATGGTGTTTGAAGCCAAAGCCCTGTATGGTTGGGTGTTGTGTTGCACTCCACACCTAATGATCACTATATCTAGAATATTGCCTAGCCTTCATTTGCCATTTGGCATTTATATATGCTATTTATGATTTTATCATTTGTAAACAACGCATTTGGTGATTGTTTACTACTTTGTTTACTATATTGTTGTTGCCCTCTGTAGTACCATACACTATCTGTAACTTCAGTTCTCCACACACAATTTCTAGTTTCTTTTGGCAACTGTTTTTATATCTTTCCTCCCTTTGCAGTTAAGATCGGGAGACCTGGTTATAGAGTAACCAAACAATATGATCCTGACACCAAGCAGCACTCATTTCTTTTCGAGGTGAGTATTCATTTTGTTCACATTATTTACCAAGTTTTCACATGATTCTCCACTGAATAATGTAAAATGCAGAAATTTTATTTAATTTCCAATGTGCCCTTATCTACTCAGAACTTTTTGTGTATCTATTTCCATGTTACATAATGTAGGCCACCTAACAACTTTCACATGCCAAGGATCTTATAATTGTCCTAGTTAAATAGTTCCAGGTTGGATCATTAAGTTCATTGGATATGTTAATCCACTGTTTACCAGGATGGCTTCTACTCACATTTCAACTAAGTTGCACGGATACGCGGATACGGATACCGGTACGCGATACGGCGATACTCCGATACGCCATTTTCTCAAAAACACGGATACGGGGATACGGCAATATATATAAAAAATAAAATCCACCGAAATTAGCAAATAGTACACAGACCATAAATATTACATAACAATATAACATGGTTCAGGGCTCGTTCAACGGTTCAAGGCATGAAGGCATAATGTCAGGCCATCAAGCCATAATTCAAACTTAGGTACTACACACATATCATAGCAACTAGATTAAGGACATATGACACATCATGATGAAATGATAACCGATAAAGTGATGAACTGATGATGCATGAGCAGCAGCTAGCCATGGCAAAATGGCAATCATCCATCGATCTAACATCTTCAGTCGGACCCAGCAGCACCACCAGAGCTTTCAGTTATTCCTAGCGCCCCAAGATCTTCTAGAACTCTTTCAAGGTCTGGTTCATCCAGTGACAGATCAGCATGCTCATTAAAATCAGCACCACCCTCAAAATCAGCCTCAAAAGTATCAGCTCCAATATCCCACATTGCTGATGGACCATGGTAGTATTCTTCAGTTTTCCTTGAAAGAAGGCGCAGGTTCTGGTGTGTGAAAACTAAATCCTCAGCACGGCTAGGATTCAGCCTACAAAAGCAATTTGCAACCAGGAATCAAACTTCATGCAGGCGGCAAAAAATGGAGCAATTAAGAAAATGACAATAAGAGGTAGAATTAAAACCTGTTTCTCAAGGAACTATGGATCAACCCATAGGTACTCCAATTTCTCTCAGCACAAGAAGATGATGTTGGCTGACCAAGCAATCTAAATGCCAACTTTTTCAGGTCTGGTGCAGAATGACCATGAATTCCCCACCATTGCTTTGGATCCATATAAGTTCTATCCTCAAGTGAGTCAAATGAATTGAATCCAGGCCCAAACAAAGAGAAATTAGCATACTGTTGCTTGATCTTTTTTAGTTCCTCACCAGAAAAATACCTCCTGAAACAAGCATTCCTCATATCTGAAATTTCCTCATCATTGTGGGGGGCTACTCGATTTGGAACCTCACTGATCCATGCTTCTGTGTAGTACTTGGGATTTAGTGAGTGTGCTAAGCAGTGCAAGGGGGTGTTACTTTTTGCCCATCGACTCACCAAGATGTCTAGCACAGCTGAGAAGAAGGCAGAATCTTCATGTGGTTCTAGCCCTTCATGACGATAGATCACAGCCTTCACCTTCTCTATCATTGTATCCCACATTTCATATATCAAATGCAGGCATGGCTTGTCAGTATCAGCTGCCCGTATCATAGAATAGATAGGTTCAGTGAAACTGAGTAAGTAGCGCACCTTATCCCACCACACATCATTCACAATCTTGTCTTTGACAAATTGGGCCTGACCTGGATTATCATCCCTGTAGGCAGACCACTTTTCACCCACTACCATCACTGAAAGAGCATCTTTTACAGCAACAAACCTCTTCAACATCACAATGGCAGAGGCAAATCTTGTCTCAGCAATGGCAAGGAATTTCAGTTTGATATGCTCATTGAACATAAACAGCCTCATAGAGTGATTCATGATGTAATTCTTTATATGGCTGGCATCTCCAATAACCTCGCTGATCCACTGGAATTCATCATGAAGCTCATCCTCAGCGTCCCTAGGAGCACAAATGTTCTTCAAGGCAAGGTTCAAAGTATGCACAACACATGGGGTCCAGAAAATATGAGGGTGCTTCTGCTCAACAATGATACCAGCAGCTCTGCAATTGGAAGCATTATCTGTGATCACTTGCACAACATTTTGTGCCCCAACCTCATCAATTATAGCTAGCATCTTCTCTGAAATGTAATGCATGGTCTTGGATATTCCTTCAGTGTTGAATGCTCTAAGAAACATTGGACCATCTTCTGTTACAGCCAAGAAATTCAAGAGTGGACGCCTTTGAGCATCTGACCATCCATCTGATACAATACTCACACCTTTAGAGCTCCATGTTGCCTTGATGGGCTGCAACATTCTCTCGACATGTGTCTTCTCTTGCACAAGAAGAGTTGTCCTTAGCTTGTTGTAGCTTGGAGGGACATATCCTCCAATTGGCCGATTGGCAGCAAACATGAAAGCCTTCCTAAAATATGGGTTACGTGCAAGATTAAATGGCAGGCCTGCTGTATAAAACATTCTAGCTATCAGTTCATCAAGCTGGCTACGGACTTCTGAATTAAAACTAGATTCAATAACTGAGACACCCTTCCTCTTCCTTGTCTTCTCATTGCCCTCTGTAGGAAGTGGAATATCTCTAGGCATGGTCCTAGCAACAGCAGCATTGGCAGCAGCAACTTCAGCTTGCAGTTGTTCAAGAACATATACAGTCACCACTCGACAAAACTTTACCCCAAAACTAGGAATTTTTAACAGATGTGCTTTAACTCTAGAGTAGCTTCCTTGAAAAGGATGGTCACAAAGTCTACATCTCATCTTTGAGTTGCCCCCCTGACCCTTTCCAATTCTCTCAATTAACTCAACATACCTCCACAGTGGCTTCTTAGCATCATCATCTAGAGGAGTCACACGAGCAGCGGCTAAGACCTGACTTGCAAGAGCGGGGTTGTTGGCGACAGGAAAGTGCCTCCACTTTCAGAACCATCAGTAGATGCAGAAGCAGAAGCATTCGAACAAGTCGCCATTGGATCTAATAACAAGAGAAGAATCAGACAAGGAGCAGGGAGATAGCTGAGAAGTGAAGGGAAGGACCAGATCAGAGAAGAAAAAAAATGGACTCACCGTAGAAGGGGAAGGAGCCGCACGGCCGCCGATGGCGTGTGGACTGTGGAGGCGGCAGGAGCTTGAGGACGTGGTCCAGGGAGAGAAGACACAGGCGGAGAGCTCGAGAACGAAGGGGCGGCCGCCGGCTGGCCGGGCGGAGAGCTCGAGAATGCAGATCTACGGCGTGCTGCACGCCTGCTTCAGAGGAGCGCGTGTAGCGGCGGCGGCTGCTGTGGCCGCACAAATCGGGATTTTGGAGGGGCACAGCTGAGCGGCCGGCTTTTATACGAGCCGAACGAGTGGTTTTAGGGTTACAGGTATCCTAGAGGTATCGGCAAGGTATCCCACAAGTATCCGCGTATTTTTATTATTAAAAATTCACGTTAATTTCCGATACGTCCGGGATACGTATCCGGAGGTATCCGCGGAGTATCCGTATCGGATACGGTATCCGATACCGGTACGTGGATTTTGCGAAGTATCCGCGTTTCATAGCATTTCAAACCAATACATATTCTTGTATGTAAAAACCAATATTTATTTGAAATGTATCTTCGGATGAGGTTTTCTCATACTCATTGACAAACTAGAATATTTGAATAGTGATTTGCCAAACTAGGATATCTGAAGTAATGGATATTTTACCAAGTCTGTTCTTTGACTAATCTTCGTCTGAAACTATTCAGTTTTCTCTTTAAAAGTATTAGTTGATGCATTTGATTGAATAGTAGAATAAAATACGATCTTGATAAATGCCACACTAGTTACCGATTACCGACATTTTTCGGAAGATGCTAATTCCCCCCTTGTAATTTTATTTTGTTATTAGTATGTACAGTTTAAATAATTTTATACAATGGAGTGTTAACCTTTGAATTTTTTCTGTTTAGATCGGTTACCCTGAAATTGAAGAAAATACCAAGCCAAGACACCGTTTCATGTCATCATATGAACAGGTAAATCTAATATCTGAGCATGATGAGGGCTGATCCGTCTGTTTGAACAGTATGCTGCTTTGATCTTGTCTATACTGTCTCGTGTACTGAATATACTTTTCTTGTTTGTACAGAAAGTCGAAACTTGGGACAAGAGGTATCAATACCTACTTTTTGCAGCAGAACCCTACGAAATCATTGGATTCAAGGTAATTTCTCTTGCAGGACTGATATGTTACGGCATCTGATCCACTGGCCAATTAATATTACTAACACCATTTCTTATTGCAGATACCAAGCACCGAGATTGACAAATCAGCAGATAAATTCTTCTCTTATTGGGATCCTGACAAGAAGGAGTATCTGGTGAGTTTTGTACTTTTAACAAAGTTTCTAGCTTGAATTTAGCTGGCCTTTTACCGATATTGGTTTGACAGCTACACTTTGTGTTTTTGGTAACAGCTGCAACTTTATTTCAAGCCAAGACCGCCGGAAGCTAATAAGCCACCACCAGCTCCTCCTGGGACTTTGCCTAATGGGACTGGAGGTCCTGGTGCTCCTCCGCCAAGGCCACCGGGACAAGTTCCACCGCCGCCGCCACAACTTCCACCGCCCCCTCACGCACCCCCTCCTGCACCTATGGGAATGCCCCCTAGGATCCCTCCTCCTCCAATTGGGGGTGCTCAACCTCCACCACCTCCACCACCTGCAAATGGTCCTCCTCGTCCAATGATTCCACCACCACCTAACTTTACTCCTGGAGCACCACCACCTCGCCCTCCAATGCAAGGTTTTCCTGGGCAGCAACAGTAGTTGACCTGAGTTCCAAGAATCGACATCCACCTGCAAACTTGCCTAGATTGCCTTATTGTGTATTTCAACTCTAAACTTTGTATGTTGTTGCCATATGCATGGCATGGATCTCTGGGATTATACCGATAGCCAATCAGTGAGGGTTGAATTTTTGTATGCGCTTTTAAGCTTAGTACCTGTTATCTAGAAATAACAAGTGCTCAGGTACTCAATTTCTTGGATCTCATCTAATGTCGTGCACTTGTGACCTTCCTGGATGAGCAGAATGGTCTTCTTTTCAGAGTTCTGTAAACCTTACAGGCTGGTCACAGAGCAAAATGATGTTCCTAATGATTTAACCAATGAGCCAACTGCTTATCTAGGGGAAATTATTTCATTAACTTGAAACTGAGTGGACCACTACGCTAATATCCGAAAAAAACAATAAGGAATTACTTGTGGTGTGTTTGGATGCTTCATACGGAAATTGCATATACTCGAAGAGCTCTTTTACAGTGCTCTACTCGAAAAGAAAAGAGAAAAGTGCATATAATTTGAGAAATATGAATGAAACACGTCCCCATTGTTGTCAGAATAAACTTCTTGAAGTAATTGGAAACATGTGGTAAGATTAAGATCTCATGCCGCTCTAAAATGTGGAGGAAACTTCTGCCCTACAATATTTCTCCTGTCAATCTTTATAAGACATTAAAATTGACGTAGGAATTTTCCAACTGGATTGAATTCCTCCAGCTTCCCTCCAAAATAAGTAGCAGCCCTTAACTTCTTGCACAACCATAATCACGAGTAGCCAGTGCACAAGCAGATGTTCTAATCCTGATTAGCCGAGACAGGCACCAGGCCAGCCAACATGCAGCATTGGCGGAAAATTAAGAGTGCACTCGAACATCAGATCAGCTTGGCAATGGGCCAAATGCATTTCTAAAGGATCATTGAGTACAGCGTTATGTCATTCAAGGGGTTTGGAAGAAAAGCCCCTTGGAAGTGAATGCTCTACCATCTAAAACTTAGATCTGATATTCACTTGTGAAAATCAGAGCATCACACAATTTATCTACTCTTCGGTTTTGGATAGCTCGGCACGATATCTTCTCAGCACGGTCAGTTCTGCTTTTTGTGACCCACTTGGTGCAAAGGGGAGGCAGCAGCACAACTAGGATTCACTCCGCCAGATGTTGGCCTGTACAAATAATCAAAACCAGTCCTGAGATAACTTGGTATTGTCATATAAAAGTCAATGATGCCAAACATGCATGGCAATGAGGTGTAACTTACAACCCAACGGAGACTTTAAAGGCGTCATATGCTGCCCATTGTGCTCCTGTGAGAGTACCAACCATAATAATACGAAGAGGAAGGCCGCGTGTGAAAAGGCCCCACATTCCAAGAGTTCTTACAGCCTGGAAGCATGATGCAGTGTTCAGAAGGCAAAAGTTAAGAAACAGTTCAGTAAAATTATTAATGGTAAAGAATAATAAGATCTGATATTCAGATACGAGCATAGTTGCGTAAGCTGCAATTTTTTAGGCACAGTGTGTAGACGATATGGTTCACTTTGAACCTAATTCTTTTGACATAGGACGAGAAGCATACATCTGCCACTGTGGCTCCTTTTGCGTTGTTGAGAAAAGACACCAGGTTATCTGCAGGATGAGATATAGCAGCACAGAAGACTCCAGCAATATATCCCCCTGCAAAGCTCACTGCTAGCTGGAGTGGCTTACTGCATTGATCCTTTGGCTTTGGCACTGCATGCTTGTAGACCATCTCGACAATGGTTTCAAAGCAAGCAAATTTCATCATAGTGTCTGCAGGGTAGTACGCAAAGTAAATTAGGCTGCATAGGTGAACACAAGGTAGAAATGGAAACAACATATTTGTGCAGATTATCTACATGACTGTTTCCTGCAAAGCACCTCCTAGGTGAGTGGACATTGGGTAGTTCATTGAACAATCAATTTATTTATACATAAACACTGTACTCGAAGATCTTCTTTATTTACAAGGATACTTTTTCTTTGTTTACATGTATCGGTAACCATGAAATACAATAAACTAAATAATTGCAATCTGATACATACTTTAAACTCTAGTAAGTCATTGTGTGTTTGACAATTGTAGCTGACCTAGATTTCCACAATAGAGTACAATGAGTTGCATGGGTCAAACAATCTGTCACTACGATAATTTACTCCAGAATTTTGTTTCATAGTATTTCTGCACCAACCACAGCGGCGATCGATCCTCAACAAAAAACTGCAGTGGCAAAAGGATAACTTCTATCAAGACATTTTGGACTTACAGGGAACTTGACGACCCCAAAGAGGAAGCAGTCCTTTGTAGAGCCTGAAATTTGTACACATAGTGTTAAAAGAGTGTTGTTCTCCAAAACCATGGGCACGATTAATTGCAATTGCAACACAAATGGTACAAGACTTGCAGTATCTATACCCAAATGCACCTTCAGATTGGACAATCTTTGGGAACCCATCGACAAGGCACCGAGCAAATCCCGGCTGTGTCTGGACTCGAATCTTGACAGCCTCCATGGGGCAAAGAGCAACATCTGCAATCACCTCTGCAGACGCTGATGCTGCAAGGTAGATCAATGTCCTCAACCTTTCAGCATTCTCGGGACCAGCAACGTCGGAGTAGCACTTCTTGAAGAACTCGTAGAACCCAAACTTGCAGGCCCCCTGGCAACTGTACCCAACTAGCGTGGCCATCCAGCCCTTGAAGAACCCACCGAGGCCTTGCTCTTGGAGCATGACACCAAAGGCAGACGTAACGTCCCTGTACTTGCTAGGATTCACCTGAGGGAAAGAACATCGAAGCAAGCAGCAGCTCCATTAGAAATTGAGCAATCAGGGAGAGCAAGCAAGGGACCTCTCGCTCCCAGCCACGGTTTCACAGACCTGCATGTTGCACTTGACGAGGTCGATCGGCGTGACGGCGAGGTGGGTGAGGCCGGTGCTGATGACACCGCCCAGGGCGCAGGTGGCGTAGAACAGCGGCGTGTGCATCTCTATAACCTGCCCTTCTTTCCCCTCCGCCATCCCGACCGCTGCTCCATCCCCCTTCCCGCATCGGCCGCGGACCGCGGCCTCCCACCGCCTCCCGAGCTGCTCGACGTTGGCGGCCAGCGCGTCCATCACGCGGTCGAGGGGCAGCGCGGCCGGGGGGCACCCGACCTTGTCGCGGCTCACCATCTCCACGGGAGAGCGTGGGCGAGGGCCTCGCGCATGGTAGGGAGGGGAGAGCGGGAGCGGGTCGCGGCGAAGGCCTCAGCTTAGCTCGGGAGCAGCAGAGCAGCCGGGAGCTCCACGCAATTCCCCTCCCGACCGGCGGCCGCGCGCATCGGCGGCGGCTGGCGAACGTGGTTTCCCAAAGTGGTTTTGGCTTGCCCCCTTGGCGGCTGGCGGCTGCTGCTTTTCCTCTGGGCCGCGGCCTTTCCGACGCGAGAGATTTGTGTGCGCGAGCGGATGGGGGTGGGAGCACGGCAACAAAGAGGCAAAGAGCCCACCAGCTGTGGGGGACTGGGCGGTGGGGCCGGGCGCGCGCGGGGTTTTTTGGCGTATCGGGCGGGCTTTTTCCGCGGGCCGCGCCGGAGAAAAAGATGCGACGGCACGGCGGGCGGAGACGAGCAAGGCACGTTTCCGAATTTTTGACAACTTTGGGCTTGCTGGGTTTGTGGCCAAAATGTTGGCATGTCAAAACTTTGGCCAGCCAATTTTTTGGCCATCATTTGGTTGCCTACCAAAACTTGTCAATATCTTACATTAAAATTGCCAAAGTGTGGGTAAATTTTTGGCCTAAGTTTTGGCTAGCCAAAGTTTTGGCATGCCAAAATTTTGGCCACCAACCAAGCAGGCCCTTTGTGGCCGGCGAAGTGTCATCGGACAGGCAACGCCGTGTGATAGCGTCTGAGGGCACCGGAACCACATGGTTTGAAGTTGATTGAACTTCGAAATTTGGATCACATATGGCGTATCACGTGTCTTGTTTGTTTGCTTGACCTGTAGACTTTTGGGTGGTGTTTAAATGTTAGAATTGTGAGGTTAAATTTGAGAGTAAGATGTCACTTCGTAATCATTACGCTACTGTAACATTTCGTTTGTATTTGTGAAAAATTATCTAAAAATTGATTAATTAGGCTTAAAATGTTCGTCTCGCAGAGTATAATAAAACTGTGTAATTAGTTTTTTATTTCATCTATATTTAATACTCCATGCATGTGACATTTTAATGTGATGAGAAATCTTCTTTTTGCATAGTGTATTTGATAGTTTCTTGTTGGAAATAAACAGGCCCTCGGATCTGAATGTGGTTTAGTACTCTGTTTCCGCCCTTTTTCTTATTTCGAACTGCTCATGCAGTTTATCGGCTACATTGACTTTTGACTGTGTATACTGATGGCAGCTGGAAGTCTTGAAGCCAGCGGAAACGCAAGATAAGTGATGCAATTGATGGTCGCTTCCGAGTACGAGTTCGCCCCATGTGCTCAAGAATTTTCACTTAGGGACGTACAGTGATGCGACGATAATTTCCTTATTTCCATATTTTTTCTATATATACGTATATCAGTATTATGATTTTTTTATTTATGACGCCCATTTGTTTCAAATGGAACACCTAGGCTTCACCGAACATTCGACCAGGTTCGCTGTCCCCATCTCCAAACCAAACGGAAACTGAAGCAAGGCCGCAAGGGCCTCAAAAACTGTCCCCATCTCACGCTGGATGCAAGGCCCAAAAGTGCTAATCAGGCCTCAAAGATGCCCACCCCAAGATGTCAAGACGACATGGGCTGGATCTCAGCCCCAACTAAACCAATAATCTAACCTGCCGGAGAAGATGAAGCAGCTCCCTCGGCTAGATCCGCGTGCAAATATAAACGGCACCGTATCCTATGAAAACCAGGGCTCCTGTGCAAATTTTGGAAACTCCAACGAAGACCACAGGATCTCCATCCAAGCGCACTGAACAGAGGTGGGGAAGTTTTGCATCCACGCCCGCCTCTCCCCCACCAGCCCCCCTTTTTTTTTTGCACTTCCACCCCTCCGTCCGAACCAGCGCCCTTCCGTCCCGTCCGCTCCGTCTCCCCTCGACTGTTCCGCACGACCGCTTCCTCCAACTCGTGCGGCTCGCGCCGCCGCCCCCCGATCTCGACCAGCGCCGCCCCTTCCCCCATGTCGTCCAGCGCCGCCGCCCTCCATCTCGTCCAGCGCCGCCGCCTTCCACCGCCACCAACAGCGCCGCCGCCCTCCACCGCCTCTAGCAGCGCCGCCGCCCTCCACCGCCTCCAGCAGTGCCGGCGCGCCTCGTCGGAAGGATCGCTGCCGTCCTCGTCGCAAGACCATGGAAGCCGGCCTCCTACTCCAACAGCGCCGCCGCCCATCCATGAAGTCGGTGGCCGCCCGCGATGCCATGGATGATAGTTCCCAACCTTATCTGCTATTGCTCTTCCGATGAAAATCAACAACCCCCTTCAAGTTGTGGTTTCGCACTTTTCTTTACGAGTAAGAAATCCTGGCGGCTATTGTCATTGAAATCCATCATATTGTAAGTTTCAAAATTCAGGTTGTATGTCATAAATTTCTTGATGGCGAAAATTCCAATCAAAATGATTCTGACCGTGTCACATTGGCAATAAGCATCGAGGACATGGGTGTTGGGATACCATTGCATGCACAAGATCGTGTTTTTACACCTTTTATGCAAGCTGATAGTTCAACTTCAAGGAACTATGGTGGTACTGGCATCGGTTTAAGCATCAGCAAGTGTCTAGCTGAACTTATGGGTGGGCAGATAAGTTTCACTAGCCGCCCTTTTGTTGGAAGTACATTCACATTTTCAGCTACACTAAAGCGCTCATACAAAGATACTTCAGCTGATTCAAGTAGGAGCTTGTTCGAGGCACTACCAACTGCATTTAAGGGAATGAAGGCCATCTTGGTTGATGGGAGACCTGTACGTAGTGCTGTCACAAAATATCACCTTAAGAGGTTGGGAATAATTGTTCAAGTTGTGAACAATATGACTGCGGCACAATGGGCAGAGTAATCTGACATCCAGAAGCACTTGAATTTATCCATATTGGTGGTGTGACCCAATCTGTGATGGAAGGAGATAAACAAGACCAAAATGTAGTTTGCACTAGCTACTTGTATGCTGTTTTTTTTTTCATTTTCTGTACACTGAACGGCTTGATATTTGTACATCATCTGTATTGAAATTTAACTCACTTTGAGTGAGTTCCTGCAAATATTTGGCAATAGCAGTCGACAATGTTAGCTTTAGTGACCCTGTCTATGTACATCATCTGTATTGAAATTTTATACATCATCTGTATCGAAATTTGACTCACTTTGAGTGACCCTGTCTGTGTGAGCTTTAGATCCCTCACAGGGAACTTATCTTCAGTTTGCAATCTGAACTCCAGATTTCATTCTTCCTTCTGAAACTTCTGTTCTAGCGTTGGTATGTACATTGACTTTATTTCAATATTTGGTGTCACTTGCCTATTAGGTACAAATGAGAGTGTGTCTGATTGGTTACAGAAATCTAAGAACCGAAATCAAGATGAACCCATCTCTATTATGGAACAATGCTTTATCTTCTAGAAATGACAGCAACCACGAGACGTGCGACGAGGGAGATCGGCCCCGCTGCTGTGGAGGCGTGCGTTCCGGCCATGGGGAGACGTGCGGCGAGGTCGGCGAGACGTGCACTGCAGGCCGGCGGCGCTGGCCCTAGGGAATGGCGGATGGCGGCGCTGCCAATGACGGACGGCGGAGCTGCCTAGGACGGAAGGCCCTTCCTAGACTCACGAACGCCGGAGCTGCCAAGGATGGATGGCGGCGCTGGCCCTACGGAACGACGGAACAGTCGTGCGGCACGGAGACGGAGCGGACGGGACGGAACGGCGCTTGTTCGGACGGAGGGGTGGAAGTGCAAAAAAAACAGGGGCTGGTTGGGGAGAGGCGGCCGTCTGGATGCAAAACTTCCCCACCTCTATTCAGTGCGCTTGGATAGAGATGATGTGGTCTTCGTTGGAGTTTCCAAAGTTTGCACAAGAGCCCTGGTTTCCATAGGATATGGTGCCAATATAAACATGCTGGTAACATTGCTAACGGCAACATTCTATTCTGAGATAAATGAAGCATGTTCAAGTAATTCAGTACGCATTGCGTGTGTGAACGTCTGCGTTGTACTGTGTGATTTTTAAAAAAACGCAATTCAGTAAGTGGTTTGGGTAATCCCCAAGCTGCATAAACCGAAGCCCATACCATACGTGTGAGTCTGCAATCGAAAAACAAATGTTGTATAGTTTCGTTTTCGTGACAGAAACAACATTTTTTACTACCATTCCAATTACGCTTGGCAAGGTTATCTTTAGTAAGTATAACTCCTCTTCTGAGAAACCACGTAAAGATTTTGACTTTTAATGGAATTTTTGATTTCCATAACCTAGTATTTGTTCTTGGGATGTTTCGATGGATTAGAGCCAGGTAATGTGTTTTAACCGAGAAAACACCTTTCCGATCTAGACTCCACTGAAAATCATCCCTGTCGTGTGTGAGTTCTACGTTCCCAATCGTCACCGTCACGACCTTGGCCCCGAGCGTCGCCATGCCGGCCAGAAACGACGCCACCGAGCCGGTGGGCCGCCTGATGGTGGAGGTTGCAGCGGCTTGGTTGAGCACGCAGTTGGCCACGAGGGTCTCCCCCTTGACCGTGCGGACCGTCGCTGGCCGGAACCTCTCGTCGGAGTCGAGGCGGCACTGCCCGAACGAGAAGGGCTGCCCGACGGACGCCGCGAAGGCGGCCAGGCGCCGGCCGGCCTCCTGCACCGCCCGGGCGCCGCCGCCGCCGCCGCCTCGGGAGACGGCGGTTATGCGGAGGTTCGGCGGCGGCGCGCCGTCGGGGCGCGAGGCCATGGCCTGCATCAGCGACGCCCACTGGACGCCCTCGGCGATGTCGTAGTCGACGACGTGCACGCGCCGGTCGCCCGCCACCGCCTCGAGGATGGCCTGGTTCGCCGTGAAGTGGCCAAACTTCATGTACGGCGACATGTCCTGCAGCATCTGGAACGCCGTCAGCACGTCGCCGGCGTGGTGGTGGGGCGCGGCGGCGGCGGCGTGCCTCCCGGCGCCACCCCCGGCGGGGTGGGAGCCGTCGAGCAGCCCCTGCAGCGCGTCGGTGAAGTGCGCGGCGAGGCGCTCCATGTTGGAGACGGCGGCGCTGCCGTCGCCGGAGTGGGAAACCATCTGCTTGAGCCGAACCAATATCACCCGCGCCAGCTCCCGGCTCTTGTGCGGGCCGGAGAGCGCCTCGGCCGCCGCCATGAGCAGGTGGAGCAGGCGGAGGCCATTCTTCTCGGGATCGTCACCCGCCTGCTGCGCCGCGTCGGCGTCGTTGACGGGCGTGCCGGGGTTCGTGGTGGTGGTGCTGCTCGGGGCGGAGCCATTGGAGCAGCAGTACAGATCGTCGGGGAACATGGCCGGGTGGAGGTCGGCCGCGCCGATGAGCGTGTCGTCGCAGAGCATGGACTCGATGAGGCCGTGCAGGTCCTGGCCGCCGTCGTCAGGGAAGAACGGGCCCCAGTCGGCCACCGGGGATAGCCCATTCCACGCGTACATCTCCATGGCGTCGTCCAGCGACGGAGACGAGGACGAGGTGGTCGTGGAGCTGCAGCCGGAGAACTCGAGGTCCCCGGCCACGTCGTCCATGATCACGTCCATGCGCCCTCTCCCCCGTAGGTGAGTGTCGCCTCGAGCTGTACTCTGTTTTGGTGTTCGGAGTTCGCAGATGTTTTGGTGCGTGGGAGCAGGGGAGGAATCGAGGATGGATCGGTAGGAAGGGAGCAGGGATTTTTAGTCTGCGAGGACACAGGGGGAGAGGCCTTTTTTATAGACGGAGGGCACGAGCCGTTCCCGGCGCCGGGACCCGGACGGAACGGCACTCGCACCATGAATTGGGAATTATCCGAATTAACAACGGCTAACAGCATCACTAGTTCACTACACTAACATACACCGGCATCACAATTGGCATTAGTTTTTTTTTTCTTCGAAAGATCAATTGGGATTAGTATATAAATTCAAAAACAAGCTAACATGTCTGTTAGAGACACGAGTTGCTTAGCTTGTCATTTGAGCAAACCACAGTTGCTGGCACACTATTGTTTTTGGCAAACTGAATGTATAAGTTGTAACTCTATCATACTTTAACTCATAAGTCATAAGCCATCTATTTATTAGGTTTACAAACACGCATATTCGTCCCTATAAATATATACACGCAAATCCTACTCCTTAGGTATCTAATTTTAGTAACAATTTGGGGGTAAGGGGAATATCAATATGTCTGTGGCTTTGGACTTCAATTATGTCAATGTTTCTTTTGCAAGGTAACAAGAAGATTAATATTTTTGTCCTTGTTTCGCAAAAAAAAAAGGTGTTTGTCCTTCAGTTTATGTCGATACTTTGTTTTCCCCATTCGCCGAAAAACAAAGTTTGCTTGGTAACGATATGTTAAATATTCCTACAAGAAAAACTATTGTTTCAAGTTGTTAGTAGTGTAAGAAGGGATAAATTTATCTGTAATTTGTGGAAGTGTCTGTATGTTACCACATTCCATACGGCTTCTAACAATTCATATGGTCTATCCTGTTCGGTAGCATCAAACCATACAAAACTAATATTTTAACTTGTTTTTGTTTCTGTCCATGATTCCTTTATTTTCTTGTCTCTACTGTTGGACGGGTGCGCTAATTTGTTCGTTATTGTTTCCGGTTGCATCAGTGCACGATGAGTTGTAGGTTACAAATGATCCAAAAAGATTCTTCCAACTCACTAAATAGTGAAGCTTTGGTAGTGAGCACTAGCTTGTTTCTAATGATGTCTTCTCTGCTGTACACTGTAGATTAGGTCACAACAATTTCGGTGAGACTATGAAGTGTAGCCAGTAGATCTAGAAATTTTGATCAATACATCCTTAGCTAGCTAGTTATAAACCTATGGAAATAATTCAATTTGCAAGTTTTCTTTTTTCTATATAAAAGGGAAGAAATTATCTTGGTAGAGATGTTTGACAAATTACTTGCAAATAGCAGCTAATAGTCGAAGGCTTTTAAATAGAGTGTTAAAAGGTTCGGGCCTACATATGGGATTCCAAATTACTCCTCCTATTAGGCTAGGGCTGCCAAGGACTTGTCGCTATTTTATTTTAGTGTTGATGGAGGAGCGTCCAAGAGAAAAGGACAACTTTCATCAAGTCATGAAGAATTTGAATTATTGTTCCCTCTAAATTTAGTCGGTATTCACTTTACGACCTTATTGATGAGTAACCACATATGCTAGTCCATATGGCCAGTATGTCCAACTCAAGATCTTGCACCTAATAGCTAACACTCGTACTATGCATAGTAGTAGTTCATTTGACAGTATTCTATGCTTCCTTACCTTTCACAGGAAAAATCCACCTATATTGTTTGCAGTTGGTTAAGAGCAAATTGGCAACTTGACCTCCCAACTTTAGTGGGCCATCAACATTAAACTTCTTTTAATCAGTCGTGAAGTACTGTTAATCTGTAAGCAAAAAGTTGACAGCCTACTTTTTGCAGTTTTTCTGAAGCAACTTGCTTTGCCCAGACCACTGGAGCAAATCTACCTAGAGACTCACACCTCCATGCTGTAAACATGTGTATGATTGAGAGCTCTCATTCCCACTCCATCATAGATCCCATGTTGCTCTGGAATCTTGTAATAAGCCGAGGCTCCCAGTGGTCAACCAAAGCACTAAAATTTCATGGATCATGGGAAAGAGCCAGTGCCGGCCGGCAGTCCAGTTACCCACTGGCATGATGCATCTGCTAGCTACCAGCTGATCGATCGAAGCTAAAAAATACTAGCACCAGCACGGATCGTAGCTCCGATGCTGACATGTGGCTCCATCCATGGCTGCAAAGCGCGCCCTCGTCCGACGCTGCGCTGGGCGCGTTCCGCCATTAGTAAACGGCAAAGCTCCGGCCGGAGCCGTCGCCGTCGCCGTCCGTGGTCCGGACGACCGAGTAGCGCGAGTAGTGGCGTGGGTAGCTGCGCACAGGGCATCAGCCAGCAGCTAGTGTTGCGTGCGTCCAACCGGAACTGGGAGATAAAAACTGCGCTTGTTTCGCATGGTTGCGAGGTCCGCGCTTCGGGATTGGCGCGCCGGCCGGCGGGACAACGACCGGCGGCCGGTGACCGGCGGCAGCCGTAGGGGAGAGGACGACGGACGTCGCCAGGCAAGGCAATTATTGCGATCGGGGCGCCAAAAAGCGCCGCGCATGTTTGATGGGCATGCAGTTGCTTCGGTCATGCGCGCAATTGTTTGTGGGTGGTGGCAGTAAAGAAATGGTTGCGTCCCTCGTCGTCTTCCTCGCGTCCGACTAGGCCTACAACGATGATGGAGGATTAATAGATTGTTTTGAATCGTTGATGTTAACAGGGGCTAAAAAACATTTGGTGGCCGCTTATGGCCGTCGTCTAGCAATTGCACGTTTAAATTAGGTTTTCCTGAGCCGATCTGGGAGCAATTGAAATAAATGTTTTGTTATATATATGTTCACTTGGACTAGGTAAAATTTTCTGAACCCGTTGACTATGGTCAGTTACATCTGTTAAATCTGCCGAATTATATTTTAAGTGTCGCCGGCTCTCTCTCTCTCTCTCTCTTAAAAGGTTTAGTGTTCTTGCTGCATTGCATTACGTATTTTAAATGCATCTGTTCATCCACCATGTTAATTTCTTGCGTTGACATCTGATTTTTTTTCCTGGAAGAACAACTGTAAATAAAAATCAATTAGTAAAACGCTCTCGGCAGTTTGTGACTGAATTGGGATACTCAGCAATCTGAATTCGAGCGGCCAAGATATTGTTCGCTTGAAAGCAAAAGTTCAGAGAATTCCTTGCCATTAAATCCCTGAAAATTTTCGCTGCAGACAAATTGACATTGCTTCATTTCTCAAACAAAAGACCATAGAATAGAATAACCTTCAAATAAAAAGAGGGCCAGAGAATAGAAATCTCGATCCATTTCAAGAAGAACCAAATGGATAACAATTCCGCCTTAATTAGACCACCTGGCACCTGCTCCAGTTGTCCCCAATCCCCCAACCCCTTGTCCATTTCCAGCTCTATCTGCCAACTTGGCAATGCTCGATTAGGAAGACGATCATCAGACAGACAGCTTTCCAGTCTGCAAACACGAGCGCTGAACCCCTTCCGCTGTCTCTTCCGGCGGATGCAGGCCAAGCCGGTGGCATATGCTCGGCATAAACCCAGGCATATGCTCGGGCATAAGATAACCTCCCGATTGCATCATCCTTGTGGTTACGCTACATGACTGCAATAAAGCGGTTTCTTGTCGCGGCCTGGGTCAGAACTCGGAAGGGCATCGAGAATCAATTGATGATAACGTTAACATGCCGGCCGATGCCATCAGGGGAAGGCGAGCTGCTCATAAACTAGAGCCGCAACGAGAAAAGGCTTTGCGTGTTTGTTTAGCTTCTGGTGATGGACGATGCTTCGGTAAGCGAGGTGTGACTGAAATCATTGCGTGCGGTGGTTGCGGAACCGACCTATATGGATTCAACGGGCTAGGGGGTGGAACTGTTTGTAATCCAGCGACATGCCTAATCTGACATCAGCTAAGCCGCTAGGCATATGCACTTCCCACTTACCTGAAACCACTTCCCGGAGTTGATCCGGAACATGATTCACAGTAGAATGGTGGAAGGCACAAACATGAGTCATGTTCATTTTTTTTACTTTCTCCTCATCTTTTTCTTTCTAAGCATCGCGTTTTTCCTCGCGTCCTCTTAATGTGGAGTCCTCTAGCAGGGGTTCTGGAGGTTTGCTTTCAAGAGGGTCTTTTATAACTTATGAGTGCTTCTTATGACCATCTCTCGATTATAGAAATCTAAACATTATATCATACGACTTCAAAATTCCTAATAATGTACTTGGTAGGTGTGTCCTTGACTCCCTGGTCACCTAATCATGTAGTTTTAATTCTTGTGTTATAAGTAGTGGCAGGCAACTAAACAATATTGAATCATGATGAGTTCTTGGCCTTTCCGGAAGCAACATGCGCAATGAATTCGTCATCAAAAAAGTGCTCCAGTGTCTCTACCCACAATTTTCTGTGCTTCGTTATGTTTGTTTTGTGAAAGTCTCCATCACGAAAAATGGTGGTTGCCTGGTTGGAGTTGGGAGCCCAATAGAACTGAAGCTCTTTGTGTCCAAGCAGCTGACTACAACCAAGAAAGTTTACTTCTCTCTTAGAATTGCTATAGGCCCGGTCATTCAGCTCTCTGAGTAAGAGGCGGGTCAACAGGCTTAAGATAATGTCCGTTCAATTATAATGTTTTCAAATGGTTTCTAGAACCATGATACCTAATATCTTTCTTGAATCTGGATAGATGCTTTGTAATTTCTTAGCACTCCAAAACACTCCAAAGCCATAAAATATTAGCAAATCCCAAAATCTTAGTTGGTTATAGGATCTTCGATCTTAACTTGCCCAGAAGACCACGAGGATTTTCCTTTTTTCGAAAGACCATGCACCACGAGGATTGGTCATGGTGCGAAAATGTCTTGCTTCAAGAACACAGGTTGTCCATGGTACTTAGCGACAGTTAATTAGGCTAGGATTGTACTATGAAGGTTATAGTCATACTGGTTGTGTTTGACAGGGAGAGTGAGGCTCAAATGTGACCAGGAAGATTGTTAGCTTTTGAGGTGGGAGCACGCCATATAAGGATTAAGGACAAGGTAGAGCCGTAGAGTAGCCTTAGCCCATTAGACCTGTCATTCGGCTTAAATTGTATATATACGACTCAAAGTCTTGATTGGCCGTGAGTTCGGTCGATATGTACCTAGTAGGACACCGATTTATGAATATGGCAAGTTAGGCCGGATGCCACACACTATACTATTTTGATTATTGCATATTCTTTACCATTATTACAAGCACATGATACGTATATCTATGAAAAAATAGTCTATAACATTTTCTTTAGCTGCATCCTAAGTCAGCTTGCACTGAGACAAAGAAAGACAAACTAAGGTGCCAATCTCTTATATAGCTAGTAACTGTGAAATGTTTGGCCTAATCATCAAACTAACATAATAACTCAACATCATCTTTGATCTTTTTACATTACATGCAATAATCTGAGGAGCTAAAAGAGCTCAATACAAGGACAGCACACGAGTTGAATTTTGAGGGCCGAAAATTAACTAGTTTGTCTTGAAATTGTGAAATACAGTATGACCAAGCAAAAGATTCTTGTCAATAAGTCTAGATAAAGAGTAATTTACAAACCCAGACAAGCCTTTGAGCCAGGGTAGCTCCAATGGTTTGAGTAGTTGCCTGGAAGTCCTGTAGGCTGTAGCCATACAACTGCTGATGATGCTACATGTTCCTTGGCAAGGAACCATACATATCCTAATGCAAAATATGCTCACCAGTTTGAAGTAGTGCCGCTGGACGACATGCCAACAACTTCTTGCCCGTCCTCCGTCCAACTATCATCCAGATACATGGAGCATTTGTTTCTCTAGAAACCGCCCAGTTGCGTGCCATTTGCAACTTGCAATTCAAAACCCCTCTGCATGAGATCATTAACAAGTGTCTCGATACCAAACTCACATTTTCCTGTTCACCCAGGCAGCTCCATGCTGAGGTCAGGCATGCTTGCCAGCTTGTGGACACTGACTGCATAGTGAAGCTAAAGAAAGTCTTGGCGGACATGTGCCAGGGTTAGGTTCTTTTTTTAAGTAAAGGGCAGGAGCACTGTCACGTCATTTAAGAAGGCAGCAAAGTTACATCACGCGCCGAAGCGAAACACCACCACCACAGCCCAAACAACACACGCAAACAACACACACAACAAAACTCTACACCACCTCTGTCTGGGAAAGGAGTCAAAGATTAACCACCACAAATTGCGCCGTCGTCACCAACGTTGTGCCTCGCCAAAAGCCGCGACCCGCTGCAAGCCTGAATGGCAACTCGAACCCCTCCACCATGGTCTATCAATCTCAAACCGCACATCCATGATTGTCGAAGCTCCTACTCCAGTGGTGCGTCAGTAGAAACACTCCCGTTGCGGCACCAATGGAGACCACTGATCCTGGCCACTCTGCGTGGGGGCCTCGCCTCACCCACCGCCTCACACTCCTCTGCCAAGGACTCAGATATCTGAGAACCAGAGCGGAACCTCCGCCCACTCAACACCAGAAACTTCGTTGCACCATGCACGCCAGTAAAAGACCTCCAGCATCCATGGATCCTCTGCACCTTCCTGCCAGCACGGGCCAAGCTCACCACTACGCGTGGGCAATACCACCAGCCAACCACCACCGCCTAGCCAAGTTGGGTCTCCAATGCGGCGCCTCCAAGGAGGGCACGACGCCAATGGCGCCGCCGTCGCTGGGCTTTCACCCTTGAGATCCACTTGTGGTAGGAACTTGGTGCCACGCAATGATGCCCCAACAGGAAGAACGGCACCACAAGAGCGTCGCCACCATCGCCACCAGCATCGCCAGTGAAGACTTTCGTCCGTCGACACCAAACCTGATACAAGCACTTGACCAACTCCTTGTCGCCTCCGCAACACCAACCGAAAGGAGCCCAGCACCGCCCGAAGCATCACCTCGACACCACCGGCAAGCGCGAAGAGCACCTCAGCCCCACCACCGAGATGGCGCCGAACCAGAATCTGATGCGAGCCGACCAGGGAGTACCAACCACCCCACCACCGCACCCATCGCCCACACGTCGTAGCCGCACCGCAGCCAGCACGGCCGCCTCAGCCAGGCGCGGTCAGGGAGCCCGACCCGCCCCGCCCAAGCAGCCATGGCCGTCGGCCACCCCATAGCAAGCACGGCCGCCGGCCAGCTCCGGCGCACGCACCAGCCACTGCAGCGCATCGCCGCCGGGCCGCTCGCGCCAGCCGCAACCCCCGCCGCGCAGCTCACCGGCCGCCGCCGCCGCCCCCGGCCGCCGCCGCGCCACCAGGCCGCCCAATGCCGGTTGCCGCCTCGTCCACGCACGGAGATGCGCGCCCCTGACGCGGGGGCCCCGGATCCGGCCGAGGCATCGCCGGATCTGGGCCCCAAGGCCACCACCGTCGCGTTTTTCCACGCCGACGGCGGACCGCCTCCGCCGGACCAGGCGTCCGCGCCCGTCCAATCCGCCGGGAGAGGGGTGAGGAGCCCCGCCACCGCCCTCCCCGCGGGCCGCACGGGCGTCCGGCGGCCCACTCCGGCGGCGGCGCGGCGGGAAGGTGCAGGGGGCAGCGGCTAGGGTTTGTTTTTTTGGGGGAAGCGCTCGGTCGCCCCGTGCGGGGAGCGACGCGAGCGCGTAACGTATTCTCACAGTTGAAGTGATCACCAGAGGTCGTCTAAAACTCTGAATCAAGAAGGGGAGACTGGGCTCTCTGCTGAACTCAGGGGTTAGGTTCAGCTATCCACGATATTGAGAGAGAGGAAGCGGATGAGTTGGCGTTCTAACGCAGTGATTTTAGCAGAGTTTGACGAGAGTAACTAGGCCATTATGTGACTGCAGCCATCTGGTTGTTTTCGCTGGATCCGATTCATATTCACCTGCCTGCTGCAGGGATACCTCGCTCTCTGCACGTACAGTACTTCAGAACACGGTTGCTCTCTGTCTGTGTGTCTGAAGAATCAGGCTAATATTCAAGTGGCTGAACGCGGAAATGACTAATATCCAAGCAGTGGCGTACCTAGGATTTCAATCAGGGTATGCCACGATATTTTTTTTCCACTTGCAATTCGGTATAATCCATGCAGGCAAACGGTATAGTATATATATAATTCGGTAAAAAAATATAAATTTCACCGATGAATTCAGTCGCGAAGAATAAAAATAGCATTTCAAGTCTTAAATTCAAGAGTTAAATACCAAGGTTGCATTAATTATAATACAAATGGTTCAAACATACTAGTTCAAATGAATAAAAGAAGTTTACATACTAGTTCATTACCATACTACTACTTGTCTGGTCTTCGATTTCTCATGCTCATGAAAGTCTTGATTATGTCATCTTCATCCACCTCAAAGAAAATATCCCGCTCAATGAATGTAACAAGACAATCATCCAAAATATCATCGCCCAACTTATTTCTTTTCTTAGTTTTGACTAAAGCCATTACAGAAAATACTCTTTCAACACTTGCCGTCGCCACCGGTAGAAGCAATACCAATTTGAGAAGCAAGTAAACCATATCATACAATGTGTGTCTATTGGTTTGAACAAGTTTAATTGAGAGATCAACAAGATTGACAAGGCCATTGAAGCTATCAGTTCGTCTCATATCATCAATATAATTGTCAAGTTGTAATTCAAGTTTCATCGAATCATGGCCTTTAATGTCATTAGGGTAGAACTCAGCTAGTCTGCGTACCTTTTGTGCATCAAAAGAAGCAAATGAGTTGGAAGGATTCAAGGCCGACATACAAGAAAGCAACTCCATGTTTATCTCATCAAATCGATAATCAAGCTCTTGGCTAATTTGATCAATGACACCAATATACATTTCTCTTCTGAAGTGATCATCATTTGTTTGGTTTCGAGCATAGCGTGCTGATTTTCCATAAGGCACATAATTATCCTCCATAGCTGGAATTTGGACATCATGTTTGTTGCAAAATAAAGTAACTCTTTCAAGGAATTGATCCCAACCATTAGCCCTCAATTGCTGCATTCTATTCTTTGCCACATTCACAAGAGTGATTGCGTTAAGAATATCTTGCTCTCTTCTTTGCAAACACTCAGATAATTCATTTGTGTATCCAAGAATAAGAAACATTAAGTGTGCAGAAACAACAAACTCAAAGGACTCGAATGCTCCAACCATAAAATGTATTTTTGTCCAATCAGCCTTATGTGAAGGATCTTCTCCAAGAGTGACAAGTACTTCATGGATTGAAGGATACATAGCAAGGATGTTGCATATAGTTTTATAATGAGAACCCCGTCTAGTCTCACCAGGTCTAGGCAACCCCATTTCTTGATTTAATCCACTCCCAGATTCAAGTTCACCACAATCAAGTTCTTTTCTGATTTGCTCAAGTCTAGCATTTCGAAGCATTCCATGACGCTTACAAGAAACTCCAACAATATTCAGCAAGAGAGATACTTGATCAAAAAAGCCCTTACAATCAGTATTACCCTTGGCAACAGCAACAAGCACTAGTTGGAGTTGATGTGCAAAACAATGGATATAATAAGCAGAAGGTGACTCTTGCATGATCAATGTTTTCAGCCCCTTAATTCCACATTTCATGTTGCTAGCCCCATCATAACCTTGACCACGAATTTGAGTCATAGTCAAGCCATGACTAGTGAGTAAAGCCTCAATTGCTTCCTTAAGTGATAAAGAGCTAGTATCATCAACATGAACAACTCCAATAAAATGCTCACATGGCCTTCCCAATTTATCAACATAACGCAAGCAAAGAGCTAGTTGTTCTTTATGTGATATGTCACTAGACTCATCAGCTAAAATTGCATAAGGCTCATCACCAAGTTCTTCAATAATTCTTTTTCTAGTTTCTATGGCACAACAATGAATAACATCTGCTTGTATCTTGGGGCTGGTTAAGGAGCAGTTACCTGGAGCATTGTTCAGAACATACTTATCCACTTCTTCACTATTTGCTGCAAGAAATTTCAAAAGCTCAATGAAGTTCCCCCTGTTGCTAGACTCTTCACTCTCATCATGTCCACGGAATGCCAATCCTTGATGCAAAAGAAATTTAATGCATCTAAGTGTATAAGACAACCTGATTTTATAAAGACGGCGATCCTCATCACTCCATTTCTCAATATGATTATCAATTGCTGCATCTGGATTAATAAAACCAATGTATTTCTCTTGAGCTAACTTGTGTGGTTTGGAACCCATATGTTTCAGAAGTGATTTGTCTCCTATATTCCAATTTCTCCAACCTTTCACAGTAAATGCATTTGTACTCTTTGCCTTGCAATTTGGATCTTTGAACAAGTAGCAAAAGAAGCAAAACACAGCATCCTTCTTGATACTATATTCAACCCAATCATGATTGTACAACCATATAGGGCTGCATGAACGATATCTATTTCCAATTTTCCTTTTTGGAAATTCATGATTAATTGGCTTGAATGGTTTTTTCAGAATATATGCTCTTCTAATTGCATCTTGATCATTAAAAAGATAACTTGCAATTGGCAGTCGTTCACCTGGATCATGTGGAAGATGATTGATATCATAAACCGGCAGCAACGGCGGTGTCAGTGGTGGTGGTTGCGATGGCAAAACATCATCACTTTCAATTGCTTCTGAAAGCACAGAAGATTGCACAGAACTAGAATTCTCAATTTCTTCATTTTCCCTCTCTTGCTCTTCCTCTTCAACCACTTCTGTAGCTGGCGTTGGTGGACGAGATGAAGCAGTAGCAAGTTTCTTTGCTTCGTACTTCCTAAAAAGAGAAGCAATATCCACATTCCTCTTCATAATTCAATAGTTTCTAGACAAAGTATGAAAGTGCATCAATAATCAATTCACCAATGAATCCATAATTTCTATGTGCTGGTGTGCTACATTAATGTTCAGTTGTTCACAAATTTATAATACAACTAGCTACAGAGGCAAAAAGCTACAGTTAGGGTTTCACAGATTTTATTTTCATACCTTAAATTGCCTGACCAGCTGGCAGCTGGAGGAGTGGAGCCGTGGACCTTGAGCATGAGCAGGGGCCAGGAGACTAGGGGAGTGCAGCCACGCGTGGGCGTGGGCGCCGGGGCGGCCGGCGGGGGCGGCGGCGGGCGCCCGGCGGCGGTCGGCAGCAGAGCACGGCGACGGATGGCCTGGGCCTGCGGTGGACGCCAGGGAGGCAGGGCCGCAGGGAGGAGGGCAGGAGGCCAGGAGGCGCCAAAGCGGGCAGGCGGCGGCCGATGCGCTCGCGGTCGCGCACTCGCGCCGTCGGCCGTCGTCTCGGCCCTCCGCGCTCACGCGCTGCGCCCGCCTCGCCAACGAGCCAGCCAGACGCGGAGAGACGCCCGTGGAAAAGGCCGAGCTGCCTCCTGCGCGTTACTGCCTTGCTTCTTTTTTTAGATCAGCGTTGCTGCCTTGCTGGGCTGTGGGCTGGTTTGTTGGCCGAATTTTTTTTACATGGTTGGTGGGCCAAAATTTTGGGTATGCCAAGGCATACTCGGCCCACCCATCAGGATGCTATGCTACTGTCCGTTGCATCGATCTATCCGACACTCACCATCGCTGCAGCGCATTGCATGTTTCAAGACGCGCGCGGTGTCTCTCTTTAATTATATTGTTTCTTAGAGGAATATAATCAGAGGGACACTCTCTAATGATCAAGTGGCTAAGCACGGGATGCTTTCAAACGTGGACGGCAGGTACCACACGTCGATCCTTGAGAGGACACACGGTCTCTATTAAGTCTTAATTCCTCAGCATCTCTTGTGATTTGTGAGGAATCAGGGGACCACGGCCCGTGATTTCATATATCCACGCACGCAGAAACCTTTATAAGATAAGTCTCAGTGCAAAGTTTCACTACATGGTTATCTAGACTAGAAACTAGATAACTGTGCCAAAGGAGTGTCATGGTGATGAAACTCCTCTCACATCTCATGAAGTTGTGCCAAAGGAGTGTCATGGTGATGAAACTCCTCTCACATCTCATGAAAATCTTGCTTCTCTCTCCTATGCCACATCAGCGTATTTAATGTCGTGAAACTCCCACTGAGACTGGCCTAAACGTGGAAGGGAGGGTTGTGTTGTTGGTGAACAGTGAATCATATCAATGTTACACGACGAAGTACCACCTATGGGTCACATATATTACTACAACGGGACACGAACCCACGCAGAAGATTTCCAAATGAACATGTTACATGTGATCGAACGTTGAACGAAAGATTCTTCCTGAAACTTGCACAGTAGCACGCATGCCTTGATTGGGAGAGTTGGGTACTCCTACATGGGTCGGGCCTTCGTGGCGCGTGCACTGGGCTTCCGTGCCTCCAAAGAAGACCGCCTTGGGCGGCCCACATCACAATACAACTGGCCTCTCCTTGAAGGCCCAAACGAACTAAGCCCATCAGCGCTCCGCCCCTTTGATGCTGCCGCAACAGTAGTACTCCGCATCATTTGTCACTCGATTGAATCCTAATCAAGCAGTGGCATCTGCTGTCTCAGAGCTCTCCACGAAGCATACAAGGCAGCAGGCTTTGCGAGGCTGTCTGTTCTCCCTCCGAGCAGAGCTTGTAGTAGGCTGTGCCCTGCAGCAGCAGCGCATCAGTCATGACACCGGTAGCGCACTGGCAGATCGATCATATCCATCGATCGCGCTTGCTTTCTCTGGAGCAGGCTTCCTTTGGGCGGAGAAAGGCAAAAGCGGGCTTATCAGAAGAGATGAACTGAACCCACTAGCTACTCACTCGATCCTCCTGCAGCGGCTAGCATAGCAAGCACAGCGCCCCGCTTCCTTCCGTGCCAAGGCAGGGAAGGCCAGCGCCCATGCAGGCGCACGCCCTCCCCCCATGTGCAGACGTGAGGTAAAGTGCCCAGCTAGCAATCTAGGCATATTTATGCGTCCTCCTTCGTTACTTATATCTCTTCTTTTTAGTCTTTTTTTCCTCCTCGGTGCGCAGAGAAATACAGCTGTGCATTGTATGTATTGATCGAGCCCACACACAGGTGTCCGTACTCGGTTGCTAGGGCTCGATCTTGCAATGATGGGTGGTCGGGAACAAATCGATGACCGCCCACTGATCGATCAGCAACAAGCAAGGGGCGTCTTTTTCGCTGCAGATGCGTCAGGCCGTGACGCGCTGACGCACCATGAGCAATGAACAAGGAGCATATATATGAACCACTGAACGAAAGGATCGGAGCTGATCTGCGTGAAACTGAGCGGCAGGAGATCCGGCACCGAAATTCCACATCAGAGATGCTAAGAGCAACTCCAGCAATGGTACGTAAATTGAGTCCTTCAAATCTAATTTGCAGGCCCAACTCAAAAATAGAGGCCCTTCAAATTATAGCTCAACTCCAGCAACAAATCAACTCAGGCCTCTATTTGGTTATGGACCCATGTGTCAGTCAACAGATCAACTCCAATCCTCCTGCCGCCGCCGCGCTCGGCCCCAACGCCGGCCGTCGTCGGTCCTCCCCTTCCCCGCCCCCAACGCCGGCCGTCGTCTCGCGACTCCGCCTGCCCGGCCGTCGTCGCTCTGCGCCCGTCGAAGCCGCAGCCGCCGCCGGCCGCACTGCTCGCCACCGCCGCCGTGCCCTGCTACTGGGCGCTCCTCCCCTGCACCTCCGCCAGGTATTCCCGGTCGCTCCCGTCGCACTTCATTTCTTCCCCTGCACCTCCCCTGTCGGGTCTGTCTCTCCCCGCCCGTCCTTCCTTGCCCCTGCTGCTCTCTCTCTCCGGAGAGGCAGCTTTGACTCACGTCCTTGATGCTCTGCTCGGGCACGCAGCAGTTGTATGCATCGCATCAAAATCTCTGTATATTTGTACGCATCAGTTTTGACATAGCTAAAGATTATACTTAATCTGTCTGTTCGTCAAATTGCATATTGGAGACATGACTACTTTCTTGCGTCGAAGAGAGCAAGAGGCCAAGAATCAGAATGAAATAGGGAGGAGGGTAACCACGTGGGTGCAAGATTTATATAAACTAATTGTTGAAACAACTAATTAACACTATCAAGGCCCTGCTTTCTTGCTTTGTTCTTGCTCTGATTAACACTAACACTATCAGGTGATTGCCTAGTTCTAGTAGCTATAACTAGTAGATGTTAATTTTCTTCTTCTGTCAATCTGTTGGTTTGATTGATTGATAATTCTGTCAAGTTTCATGCAGTAAAGCAATTTGCACTCAAGTAAGAATTGGCAAATGGCCACTTTAGCATATCTGGATAATAATATGCAATGTGTAGAATTATATTTGTTATCTGGTCATTGAGATAAAAAGCATGATTTGCTGAACTTTTGTTATTTTTTGTTGCTATGGCAGATGTTACGTTCTCGAAGAAGAAATGCTCGTTGGTGGAATGAAGAGGATGATTCCGATGTTGAAGACCTCTTGTTCATCGAAGGTCTCCGTGAGGGTTCGAGAAGGAGCAAGCGCAAGAAATTCCGTGGTTCATTGCCAGGTCGCCACAACTTGCCAAGGGACATCGCAGGAGGTCACGATCGCTTCTACAAGGACTACTTTGCCGACAACTGTGTCTATCCCGAGAAGCATTTCAGAAGAAGATTCCGGATGTCCAAGTCGCTCTTTCTGCGTATTGTTGCTGCCATGGAGGCTCATGATGACTATTTTCGTCAGAAGCCCAATGCCGTTGGAGTTCTCGGCATTTATGGGCACTTACGGGCACTTCATAGTGCTGGATGATGTATTTTCTAAATTATGTATGTAACTGAAAATTATGCATGTGGAGAGTGAAAATTATGTACTGGTCAGCTTATTTCAATGAAATTTGTTCTATTTTCCCAGTTATATTAATCTCAGAAATCATGTAAATATTCTGAATGTTCGTCTGTTTCTGATTTCTGAATGTTTGTATCGATCTGATTTCTGAATATTTGTTTCTGGATGTGGTTGATTTCTGAATATTCAGACAGAACTGAATTTACCAATAGCATGGACATTTGGACTGTACAATCAGCAGAACTATTTTGTTTCAGTTGGAGCACTGCTGACACCACTTCTGAATTCTGAATTTTTTTTAGATTCTGTTCATATTCAGGTGGAAGCAGATATGCAGGCTGAATGACAGTACTTTGTTTGGTTAGGATTATCAGCCACTGAACCTGGCAATTTTACTGAAATATAGCAAAACAAAAATGGTTCATACAGCAGCAGATGCACCCAGAATTTTACATCAATGGTCCATTCACCGATCATCTGCATACATTCATGAACAACAAGCAGCAAGCAGCACAGCACTAGGAGATGTCAGATTATTGGAGCAGCAGCACAGCACCAGGAGATGCTTGCTATCAGCACAACAACAAAGTGCTATCCCAGAAAAAAATTACAAATGGTCACACAGTACAACATTTTTTCTGGACTCTGAACCGACACCATTTTTTCTGTCACTAAGACACCACAAGTATTTCAGGCTGAGATTCAAAATAAAATCTGGTACTCATTGATCCCATGACAGCAGCACCAGCATATCCATATATTTCAGAAAAGTGCTCAGATATATGAGCAGCTGCCTGGTTCATTTCAGGCTGAATCAGCATTCCAAACCAGAGTAGAGAACAGATCAGACCAGAGAACACAAATGAATTAGCCAGCAGAAATGGATGTGCATTATCACAAATAAAGCATGAATTAGTTCAGATACAGCATGTTCTTAGAAACAGTACAATAATCTGAACAATTGCCATCCAACAGAAAAATACAACAATCTGAACAAGTCTCAGGCATAAATAAGCTCTCCCCTACACTTGCACTCTCACTTGGCTGATCTAACCTATTCGTGTCTCACGAAGCTCTCTCCAACACTTGTACTCTCGCCTACATTAGCACATGCCGCCCTTGCCAGCTCTGCTCTCTTGGCCAAAACATATGCCCTCTGGTGCTCATCCATCTTGGTGACATCGCAAAACATGACTTCTCGTTCCTGATCCCACATCAGGCGTTGATGTTCTATTTCCAGCTTTCACTCTTGAAGTTGTAGCTTACGACTTTCATCTAGCTCTTTGGTCTTCTTTGCCTGTTCGTCGGCCCTCATCTCATTGGCCCAAATCTCTTTCTTCATTGCGTGTTCTTCGGCCTTCATCTCCAAAAGATTCTTCATCAAACCCATGTACTGATCTTCTCCTTCACTTCTTTTCAGCCTCTCCTTGGATTTCTTTCTTCCAGGAGGGCGGGCTGTCTTGGATTGCTCTTGTCCTTGACCGACTTCTTGACTTCATCGTCCGCTGCTTGACTTCCAGCCGGGACATTGAGGTTGATGTCCCTTGACTTGGCAGCCGGCCTTGAGCTTCCCACATTGATTCTAGCTGTTGCAAACTTCTCTGAGTGTCTAACCTTGAGCCAGCAGTGGATGACAAGAACACATTTTATACTAAAGCAGCAAGCAACCTGAACGAAATTAACATGTAACAATCACAGAGCAAGTACAGTCTGTAGCTAAACAAGTGTATAATCTGCTTTCAGGTTCCCTATGGCCAATAATTTTCTGTTCCTTTTCAGTTCAAAAGAAGCTAATATACAGTGCAAAGAAAAACAACATAAGCTATAGCAGAACAACTCACTACTGAATTTACAGTGACAGTGAAAGTGAAAATTGCAGAGAGACACACTTATACAGATCTAAATTGACTAAGCAAGCCATCAGGCCACATCAAGAGAAATTAACATGTAACAATCATAGATCAGAAAGGAAGCACATTCAGAAATCACATTGCTGCTGACCAAATACCATCCAATGCCGATCAACAATTCAGATTTATCAAATTGTACCAACTGTACATCTCCCTAGTACTGAAATGATGGAAGGTCACTTTCTGAAGATGAACCAGTTGCAAACAGTGTCCAATTCAATGAAACGTGCTTGGGCACCACCACAGCAGGACACACCACAGCAGGAAAACAAAGAGAAAATGATATGTTATCTACTGAATATCCACCACCCCACCCACGGCAAGTCACACCTCTACAAGATAAATACCAGAACAGATCACATAATTCGACACAAACAAGTTGAATCTACTACGTACCCATCAGTGCCATCAATCAAACAGACTTGGAGCACAACTAATATTATGCAGAAGAAGTGAGTGAGAATATTTTACATTTGCATTTGCAGAGTGAGGCGTCCAGTAGAATGCCGACGTTGATGTGGAGATGAAGTCGCCGTCGTAGCCGAGTTCTGGGGATGATGCAGAGCTGCGGGCGTCCCATACAGCGTTGGGCCGCCGGCTCGGTTCTTCTTGACGCTGATGCAGGACGTCGCCGGGAGGAGCTGCCGTCTGCCGAGGAACCGGGAAGACGACAGGAGGAGGCCGTGCGGCGACTTGACGAGGCTTCTTGGACGGCGGCGTCGGTCGGGGAGGGCGCATGCCGCCGGGCACCGAGGAGCAGCCGCGGCGGACGAGGAGCGCTTGCGCCGACGGATCATGTTGAACCGGGAGTCGACGCGGCGGCACCGCACCTCCACCAACCGCCGCTTCCTCGACGAGCTCAGTCGCGCGCTGAGGTAGTGCGCCGCCGCCCGCCGCGAGTGGATACGGCGGATCCGCCGCCGGAGCCATGGATGCCGCGTGCGCGAGTGGATAGGGCGAGGACGGGAGGAAGAAGGAGGGGCGGAGAGGGAGAGAGGGAGGGAGCAACGCAGGGTGTCGGCGGCGGCGGCGCGGATGCGCGAGCGTGATGCCTGGGGCGCCGGATGGGACATATGTGGTGGGACCCACTGTTTGGAGGGGAATTGGATGCCCTCTAGGAATGGAGGCTTGGTGGAGATTTGGCGTCGCAGCTTCGGTGTCTCCTTCCCATCCGTGTCTCCGGACACGTGGATTACATCCGTTCGTTCTCCTCACGAGCTTGGGCCCAGTTTCTTTCGTTCACGGCCCACGACACCAGAGAAAACGGAGCCGTCAGTCAACAAGCCACCGCTCCCTCCTATCCATTTCCCTTGCGCCCCTTATCTGCTGGAAGCTCCGAAGCTGGACGTCTGGCTCATGGCGGGACGAAGCTCTTGAGTTGCATCCAAGCTTGATGCGCGAGGTCGAGCTCGGTAGCGGGAAGCTGATTTTGGTGAGTGCAACCTCGACACACTAGTTATGTGGATTTCAATTTGGTTGGGCATCTTGATTAATCCTTGCTGCTTGATTTCGATTTGGGTGGGTAGGACCTCAATCTCTGCTGGGAAATCTCGATTGGGTTTGACAGGAGTTCGATTTTGGTGTTTCCTCGTCGACCAGGGGCGGATTCACCAGCTGGACATGCACGGCGGATTCACGCAGCGGCTGGGCATGCACGGCAGTAACAGCAGCAGGCGATGCCATGGTGATGCTTGGTTCTTCTGAACGTAATGGCGCTGTCGCACACATGTAGCTGGGCTCGTTAGGTTTGGGGAGATTTGGCTGAGACGCCATTGTTGCTGTGTCGTTTAGGATGAATGATATCCATCCGATGTTAATTTTGCTAGTTTGATAAGAACCTTCTGTTGTGTGATTGCCGATAATTTTTTAGATTTGGGGAACTTTTTCCCTCCATTTATTTTCTCTAACTGCCTTATTTATTCTAGTGGAGTGAGAAAAAAAGAAAAGCGGGACGGAATGCGACGGGCTATGGACGGAAAAGAAAATAGATGGCCCACCTATTAAAGGGCGTCGAATCAGTGAGCTCTACGTGTCGGGATACATCGACGGGGACACGCAAAGGAGACAGGCAAGCCGCAGCCGAGATTTGGAGGCTCACGTAAAATGCACGGCCCTGCTGCAGTTGTGTTTTTGCTCCAAGTCTTCAAATTTTAGAGTAGAGGCCCATATAAAGGCCCCTGCTGGAGTTGCTCTAAGTGGGGAATCAATGTACAATAATTCTGAGTCACCCTCATATAGTACCATTTTCCTTCTACTATTTTTCTTTTTAAAATCCAAATAAGTCCATCTAGATGAGTTTTAGATCAAACCAATAATCAGAGAAAACAAATGTTGCATTCCGCCGTATCATGGTCGATGGATCACGGGCGCGTGGCAGAGTTGCTAATGGTATTTGGCAAGGTGCCACACTCACGTTTCCTGTGGTCGTGCGCGCAGCATCTGGTTTTAGCAATATTACCCCACTAAACCATGCATGGATCATCAACACTAATGCCCACCACGACCATGCATCATGAGCTGATGGAAAGGAGCACTGTGCAGTGTGCACTAGCTCTCCCCGCCTCCATCGGGAGATGCTGGCGAATTATCACCTGATCACTTGCCGTGGGGAGCAAAACTTTCCCTAAATCGCTTGCCCAGTCTTTACACATATAGGGTACTTGATCATCGCCGTGTGTCAGCCTTGTCGTGGGCCCACGTTTACATTTTACTTGCTGTGGGGCTTTGGTTCTGAACTTGCTTGGATATGACGATTTGGCGACTTTGATATGAAAGTACTGCTTGTACAGTTGTGCTTAAGCGTACAGGCCAGGGCATGCAGTAGAGAAAAAATGGCGTCAGTGTCATGTCCTCAAAGAAATCATGACCATGGGTCCATGGCCATAAACGAGTTTACTAGTCCAGTTATAGATACCTAAGTACCTAACCACATTAGCTATTCTGGTGCAGATCTTAAAAATGATACCCATAAGAGACGTAGTACGCTAAACTTTGTGAAAAAATGGTATTTTGCTTTCGGGCAGCTAATAGATCTAGTTTTATGGTTTCTAAATACGACTTTATTATTATTGGTCTCCGACAGCATCAGAGAAGTTGGCAGTGCCTGCATGTGATGGTTTCCATTTTCTTCTCTTTCTCTCGCCGAATAATATTCCTGGAACTCTGGGTTTTGCTCCGTTTCCCCATATGCCATGTCTAGGTACTCATGTAAAACCGGCCACGGGCAAAGTCAGCACAAGTAAACCAAGCTAATGGTTTCAGTTTACGTTTGCTGTTGTGTCGTGTTTGTGCAGTGCTGCTTTTCGCTTATTTCTTATGTTTGTCGAAAAGGGAGTGAAAAAACTATGATAGTTTGTTTTTGAGAAATGAAATTGAGTTTATACAATTATTATAGAACCATTGATCCTCACGCGGTGTGTGGTAAAATTAAACGCATAAATATATTCACTTGCACATTTCATAAAGCAGTCTGACAAACTCCAAAATTATGAAATGTGGTTCCACCAAACAAGATTATCATCCCAGTCTACATACGCCAATGCCAAACAAAGCCTACCACTTATCAGTTATCACTAGTACTTTCTCTAAAAAATATCACTTTCATTGTTTCACATCATCCATCCATTATTGTTTGTTTAGACTTTGATGTAGCGGTGATATCTTCGAAATCATTTGAAAGAGATATGTCTAACAAGACCGAGAATATAAAAAAAATCTTACGTTACTACATATTATACAAGGAGTTCTCTCGCTCATTAGAATGAAGGTGAGTGTTCAAAATTATTCTTCGATGATTTTGATGATAATGTCTGAAATAGCGATGTTTTCCACGTACCAGCACGAACTGTACCAGGAAACCTGGTACCACAGATTATTTGTCCCAGGTTGTATGTGAACGATCAAACAAGACTAGAAAAGTGAAGCATCGAAGAAGTACATACTTTGTTAAAAGAGGGTTAAGAGTGGTGGCATGACACCTCACCATGCGCGTCTTCCAAATCTGGCTTAGCCCAAACCCTTTCTCCACTGCTAATAGCTAGCTGGTCACCCTTGCTTGCGCGTGTACACACTCGACGCCCCTATAAATACCAGCCCACTTGCTCACGCATCACCCTCCCCCTCCCCGTCGAAAGTAAGCACACTGCACAGAGAAAGATCTAGGCGCCGCGGCGAACACTGATGGTGAAGAACACAAGCAATGGCGTTGTGGCCACCGCGACCGTGTTTTCCGACGACAAGGCGAGCGGCGTAGTAGGCGGCAAGGCGGCGACGAGGCCCTACAAGGGCGTGCGGATGCGGAGCTGGGGGTCGTGGGTGTCGGAGATCAGGGCGCCCAACCAGAAGCGCCGGATCTGGCTCGGCTCCTACGCCACGCCCGAGGCCGCCGCGCGCGCCTACGACGCCGCGCTGCTCTGCCTCAAGGGCTCCGGTGCCGTCCTCAACTTCCCGGCCTCGTCGTCCTCCACCACCTCCTCCTCCCCTCACCGCGTCGTCGATACCCGCCACTCAGACCCGGCGCCGCCGCCGTCGGGCGCCATGTCGCCGAGGTCCATCCAGCGCGCGGCGGCCGCGGCCGCCGCGGCATTCGACGCGGGCCTCATCACGGCTGCCAGCGTCGTCGACGACAGGTGCTCTTCCAGCGCCGGCGCGACGACGCCGACGTCCGCCTCGCTGTCCACGCTGGGCAGCGCCGCCGCCGATCACGTCCAGGAGCACGCGACCTCGTCGTCCGCCGCGGCCAGCACTACCGGCTCGCCGGCCGAGGGGGAGGAGCTGTGGACGGACCTGGACGCGTTCGCCTCGCCCAAGTTCATGGATCTGATGGCCGCCGGCGCCGCGCCGTTCTCGTCGACGTGGGAGGACCCCGAGGACGACGGCGAGGTGATGAGGCTGTGGAGCTTCTGCTAAAGCCTATAGGAGATCGATCAAGCCCCCTGTGCAATGTGCATGCATACACTGTTCCATTATTTTTTCTCTTCTCGCTGTCAGCATTGCAAGCTGCTAGGTGCATGGATGCCTAGCTTCCACCAAAGATTCTTTCGTTTTTTTATAAGATCAAAAAGATATATAAATTATATTTTTTTGTACTGAACAGTAAGTGTATGGATTGTTGAGCGAGTGAGAACATTGGATACTTGCTAGATTTGCCTCCATTTTGTTAAATTATAGGTTTCGCGATTACTTAATCTAATCGGAAAGTGCTCGGAAGGACGCGCTTTGTATCTCCTGAGCAAGTGAGGAGGCTTCGTGTTTAAGCAGTTTGCAGTTGCACGCTAGCTGTGCTGTACAGCTGATCTATCATAGTTTTTGGTGTTGTAAAGGTGAGTACACACGATGCTTTCTATCCAGCTCGAATCTAGCGCGCCCGTCGATTTCGCTTCCTTTCACACATTTGGTTAAGTGCGTTGCGGTTAATCACACCCAATCTTTTTGTTCACTGAATGCCGTCTAATCTGTTTTGTGTTGACTATGTGAAAAGGAAGGGTGTAATTTAAACGAGACTGTTCATCGGCAAAACTTCAGAATTCAGTCACACACACATTTGCTTACCACATGATGTCGTCAAAATTCATGCTAGCTGGTATAGTAGCTGCTACAACCTGGGACAAGGGCTCAACCCCGGCAACCTCGATCCGGTGACGACGTAGGAGGACGAACCGGCCAAAGAAATGGCACTACTGCATAGGTATAGCAGCTAGCACATTCCATGTTACCATTAGATAATCTAACGTAATGCAAATTGTTGAGCAAGTCCTTGTTTAGGATATACAAATTAAACATCGGACTGTCCATGTCGGCAAGTGTTCAAACAAACTAGGAGGTACACGCGTCCGTTCTGGGGGATTTGAATCGAATGGTGATTGAATTGACTACGCAGCAATTGGGGGGTACCGGCTACAGACAGAAGCACGCATGTTCTGCACAGCTCAACAGAAGAGGAAAAGTATTGTTATTGGGCACCCATTGTTATCACAGTACTAACCTTTAGTAGATCTCGAATTCTTAATTGATTCTTCTCCCGGTAGACCCCCTATGATTGAGCCGACGAAATGAAATTGTATCATTGGAATCTACGGAGTACTTGAAATGTGGCAATATTTCCTTGCGTGTAATCAACTTCCATAGAGTTCGAGTTTGCAGCAGGACACTAGGAACACTTTTATTGAAATGTGTAGAAACTGAAGCAGCAACTAGCAAAGATAGATAGTTCATGCTGTAGCATTTTGGTCTAGTGGTCACTGAAGTGTCGTGCTGTAGCATTTTGGTTCCTGCCCATGAGAACTTTGAAATGGCACGTCGTGTACTTGAATCAAACAGCACGCAGCTATTACTTTATTAAGAGGATGGCAACAATTTTCTTCCAAAAGAAAGGTCAGCCCCAGCTGATAAAACTGCAGGGGAAGCGGGATCAAGAAGTCAGGCAGATGCCTCAATGCTCCATAAGCTGAAGGAGTCTTCTAACAGTCTCCTCTGGATACAAATTTTGGTATGAACTAGCTTCACTTAAGAAATTCCCCTTACAAAAGTACAAGTTTAAAGTAAAAAAGGAAGGTTTGTTGACCACAAAATCAAAACTTACAACAGAGCCAAGAACTACAATGCAATGAACAAACGTTTGGATCTAAGAACAGCTTCAGCAGAATGGATTGATCTTCCACAATGTTAAATATTGAAAGCACGACCACATCTGTGGCTCTAACTGGTGCATACCGCTCAGGGGTAATGTGCACTGTTTCATGATCATTGTCATCTCTGGTATACATACTCCCCCCATCTGTGCTTTTCAGCAAACAGGTCATGCATTCTCAGGCTGATGCGATGCTTTCTTCTTTTGATACCTTCGGATCATCACTGGAGTCAACAACAGTTTTCTGGGACATTTGTTCAGATGCTTCAGTGTCGACTACTTCTGAATGATCGTTTCCACTTGGAACATCATCAGAAGTTTTGCTAATTCCTTCACTGTTCTCATTGTTATTTACCACACTACTCACATTCTCAGGCTCCTCAGATACTACAAACTCGGATGCTGTTTGCCCGCCCTGAGCAAGAGAGGATTCGGGGCTGACCCCCATACCTTGTGCAAGTGCTACATACCTAACCACAAGTTGCTTGTAAGAATTCAAGAGGCTTTCAACATCAGCAATAGTCAGGTCACCAGCACGGGCAAATAGGTAAGGGTACTCCTGGAATTTTTTGTTCAAGTCATCATCATTGAGGAGTTCAGTAGCTCCTTTCTTCTCTAAATCAGAAATAGATTGCACCCGCTCAACAGGTTTACCACTCACACTCACATCACTGTCCCTTCTCATGTCCTGTCCTGAGCCTTGGATGGGGTCTTTCAAGGATAAGCTAACATCAGAACTCCTATTAGCTTTAAGATTTTGTGATCTCCGCTCTTGTACATCAGGATTGGCTTGATTATCCTGATTTCCTGAGTCAGCTGATAATCCCAACAAGCGCTCCCTTGCCGAATCCATCTTCCTTTGGAAATCTAGCTCATTCATAGATAGCGATTCCCCATCAATGTTCCATATGAAAGACTCAGCAGACAGTATGTTTGTAAAAAAGTATTGAGCCTCTGACACCAATCGTGTTTGCCTTCTATATCTCTGTATGTACAACAGATTTGAGTGCAGCTGTGGAGGATTAGCCTGCACTAGAACAACATGCGCTTAGTTATTATAAGAATCCTGTCTGTGAAATATATTGCAGAAAATGATTTACAGAAACCAAAAATGAAGCCCGATACCTAACATTATAAGGAATCAAAAATATTAAGGCTAGACGCAGAGGCATATTTGACAAATACTATTTCAAGATGACCAAATAATGACAAACTATTGAAGTACACCAGTTGGTTAAGCATGAATATGATTGGCTGAAAAGAGGAAACAACAGACCAACCTAGGAGGAACTAGGCGACTTTATATTAAGAAGAAATAGGCACCCAAATTCAGACTCAAACTTCAGTGGTCTGGGCATACATCTACAATGTTAACCGTTCCGATTGCGTCAAAACTATACTGACACCTACACAAGATATCCAGCCCACAGTCTTCTTTAGCATTTTGGCCCAATATTTTTCATTATTATGTTGCTTCAGTGTTACTCCAGAGGCTGTAACAGGTTCGTTATTGAAAGTATCATCCTTCAAAGCAAAGTTCAAGAGATTCTAACTAGAAGTTTTTGCTGTCAAATAACTGCATTATAAGTTCAGAGGCATGCCAAGTAAATAACACTAGCTACAACTGTACAGCCTGAAGGGAAAATAAGTGAGGAGCAAATCCAGACTGCAGTGCACCACAAGTCGGACACACTAAGGAACACCTCATGTCAGACATGTCCGACAGATCAGATACTGTATGACTACCATCAAAACTTTGTTGATACTTTTCCATCATATGTTAGACAAATTCTACTAAACAGTCCAAATTGGCATTTCAAAACCTTATCCGTGCATGCCAATGGCAAGGGATGCTAATTTTCTTCATCCAGTGTAGTGCTCAATAAAACAATACTACTGACGACTTATACTTCTTTTGTGAAGACAGCCACCGTAACAAAATATCAACAGCCATGATTCCATATATGCAAAAGCTGTTAACAATACCTTTATGGTAACATAGATGAGTACTGGAAGGAATTCATCAGCCCCTGGGGGGTTATCATTGGATACAATAGAAGCATTCAGCAGTAAGTTATTGATAACTTTACAGCAGTTCAGGATGCAAGAAAGCTTATCCCTTGGAGCCTTAAACATATTTATCTTCTGCAGCTCCTTCTGCGCAAGCTATACCACAAAAACAAGGAAAGAAAATAAACAAAAGACAAAGAAACAAAGAAAGGATTATTAGTGAATTACACCAGTGTGAAGAATTTAAACGGGTGTCATAAGGTCTGTCTAAACAAATTGCTTAGCCAGTAGGCAGCAGTATGCATTTGTTGGCTCTAATTTGAGATTGGTAGATCTTCTGACAATGGATCACACAAGTTCATGTTCATTTCAAAAAATTAAAGGGCTTCAACTACTCCTTGAGAGGGTGGTAGTGGCTGACAGCAACAGGGAATTGAATGGCAGAAATGCGCAATGGCAGTGTAACAGAAGTGCTGCAAGACATCCAGCGAGATACAACCAATAGCAAGGTAACTTCTGTTTCGTACCAGCCAAGATGTTTCATTCTGATACTCTGGTTTTATATCCAAGTTTTCAGGCCTTATAAACTGCTGCAGCAAAGACATTTTCTCAAAGAGCTCTTCATCACTCTTCACATCTTCTGGGACCGAAGCAAATACCCGATTAAACAGCTTTGTCATAACATATTTCTCAAGTCCCTAAAAAGGACAGAGCAAACAAAATCAAACGTTGTTATATGCTAGAAAGATGTACAACTGTACAATGAAAATAAGCATACAGCATAATATAAACCGTTAGTCAGTGAATTTTAGTATAATGAATTAAAAAATCTAGTGTCAGATGCATAAAACAGTACAGGATAGAATGACATTTCCTTGTGTGAATATAAAAAATCATTATAGTAGAGTATATGTATATTGGTACTTGGCAGTAGCATGTTGCCACGCACCACTTGCTAATCTTAATATAAGTATAATAGAGCAGCATGCCTATTGTAAACTTTATGGCTGAAATAAAGTTTTCATACGAATACCATTGTATTCAGAAGGAAATATTTACCAAATTAGTAACAGCCTTACAGAGAAATCAGATCTAGAAATCATGGCCTAAGCAGAGAAACTACTTCAGCATTCATATACCTCGATGTACAGAAATTAATTAAGACCATTATAACATGAAGACACAACGCAACCACATCATGTCTTTTTTGAAAAAAAAATAATAATAAAACATCTCCAATGTCAACTGTTTGATCATGGGGTTGCTTTAGCTAGGGAACAAAAGTCAAGATCTTGTGTCCAATCAATAGAACATCACTGAGTTCAGTATAGTAAAATCTGACGAAATGGATGTGTAAGTCCCAAGGGGATGTGGGGACCTAACAGACAATTCCCAGTGAAGTCTGTTTATAATTATTTCAACAGATCCTTGTAGGGGATTAGCAACACGATTTCATGGAAAACAAAATGTCCCAAGATCTCTGGCCGAATAGTATTTAGTAACAGTGATGTTTCAAGCAAGGATACATTACTCATAAGAAAACTGTAGGATACTCCTGCACTGAACATGAAATTATTTTGTATTCTTTTTTCTCCCAAAGCTGAGTTGCTATCGCAGGTTGGACCATGATAGCTCAGAATTTAAATGCTGCTTGCAATCCACTTTGTTTTCAACAGCAATGTCTGGGACTCTGGGTAACCCAAATAATACCAGGAGGTACATGTCTACCACTATGGGACAGATGTGGAGTTTAGTGCTGAACACTTAATTCTACTACTTAAAGAAAATGCTAATCCGGCCCCTTTATTACTCGATGGGCCTCCTCTTATTTTGAGTCCAAGTTCTACCCCTCTTATACGATGAAGGAAGACATTTTTATTTTGAACTGAAGATAGAGTACATCAGCACTGGTGTGGGTGAAGAACCAAAGCTGCCACTCTTCAGCGTCATCCTGGAAACCTTGACACAACCCAAGCAATCAAAGCGAGACAGCCTGCCTGAAGTCACCCGGTGACTGAAGTAGATGGCCCATGAACACTGAAGATTGATGTGTTCCAAATGCTGAGATGATGGCGCTACATATTCCTTTAAAACATGTTGGTTCTTGCCCTATTGAGTGAGTCTTATTCTCTTTAGTAGAATGCTGTCTCTTTAGCTGGGTGCTTTTTGCCAGGTTTCCAGTGCTCATGTGTGAGCCTCAGTCTGCTTGTTGCGTCCTGAGTGCTGAAGATGGGTTAGCTTATCTTTTCATCGTTATTTCTGAGTCAGGTGTCCGTAAGAACAAATATACTGAGCCCTACCTCCGTTTGCATACAAATGCAGCAGTAGCACTGAAGAAATAAGGAAATTACCTCACCAGCACTTTCTAGTTCTTCCTCTGAACTGCCAGCCCAAGGAGTGTGAGCTCTGAAAGCACCTTCCATGTTTTCCAGGAATTCTTGAACAGATGCACTATCTTTCTCTGGATCAGGAGCTCTATTTGAGAAAGTCACAATAAAGCTGTAGACACGAAATGTAACCAAGTAATGTCAGTCATTTAACAAAAATATCTGCACCAATGTCAAGTAATAATTTCTGCTGCACATAGTAAGGAAAATGTGGTACCTCCACTGAATCCATTTAGAATAATCAAGTACGCTCAATAGTTCAGGCAGTGTTTATTCACGACCTGAGCTTCTAGCGTCATATGCTCAATTAGTAATATATACTTCAACCACAATATGAGTCCATCTAGATTGGTCCTAAATCAAACTTATTCAATTTTGGCGAGCAAAATCAATAAAAATATACTATCTTAAATGGAAAGGGTTATATGTAATAAAGTAATTTTCACAATGAATGTCAAACTATATAATGTCGTATACTGATGGTCAAAGTTTAAAAGGTTTGACTTACAAACATAGATGGACTTATATTTGCAATCGGCAGTACTCCAATATGATGACTATGGCACAGCGCAACTCAAGTTTGGTTTTGCAGCTATAGCAGGCACAATGGATAAATTTAATCCAGGCCATACTCTGACCATACACAGGAAACAAAGATCTAACCTAAGCACATTAAACTCAGTGCATGAATTCAATCTAGTTACTCCGGTATGTTCTACCAAAATCTACCGGACATCTACCTTAGCTGAAGCATACACAAAATCAAGCAAGTTTCCTCTACATATGATGCACATAATACATAACTATCTCACATTGACATCTCTTCCCGTATTGCAGGGCGTGCGTCCATCGTAGTAGGCGTTGGTTGCCATATCCAAACCCTGTGCAAGCTCGCTAACACCGTGGGCTGCATTCCGAAGGGAACAGCAACGAAATCCCCTATGATGCTGCTCAAAGCGCCCCGAATTTCAACCGCGCTTGTAAAATCTCGCACCTCGCACTACTTAGTCCCATTCGCGTCGCCTGAGCTCACCCGATAGCAATATGCTTCGCCGGGATCTCACGGTACCGCCCACGAAGGCACGAACTGAATCCCACACCCACGGGATTGATGGGGAGCGGGAGCAGGGGCTAGAGCTGACCTCTTGATGGACTTGACGAACTCGGCGGCGGAGGGCTGGCGCATGCGCTCGAGGAAGTCGTGCCAGGCAAGCGGCGCCGTCGAGGACCCGAAGGCGTCGCCGCTGCCCTCCATCGGTCGCCGGATCGAGGGTGCCCAGGAACCGGCAGTTGAGATCAGCGGATTGCCTGGGTTCTGGGAAGGGTGGAGAATGGGGAAGTCAAGGGTCGCCGCAGATGGACCGACGACGCGGCGATTTTCTGTACTGTCGGAGTCGGAATCGCCAAGGTGTGTGTGGGTCACGCGGCGCGTCCGGCCAAGCAGGGATTGAGCGCCGAGAAGGCTAGCTTTTTTGTTTTCTTTTTTATTAAAAAAGTCTAAATTACTGCCTCTGGTATATACAAAGTCTGAATAACTATATAAAATATATTCTAGTTCATTTTATACTCCCAACTATATCAATTGGTTCAGTTTATCCCTTCATAATTTTTTTCTCGTCCATGGACACATGCTATTTTGAGTTGGAATTTTATGGTATAACAAATCGGATCATAAATTATATTTTGAAACTATATTGTAATATTTTCATTATTAATTTAAAGGCTATGACTTGTAATAATAAATATTACTATATCAAACAAAATTTTATGAAACATAATGATGAAAAATTGTATTATATTTTTAAAAAATACTATATGTGTTTGTTATCCCATAAAATTTTAACTTAAAACGCTTGTGCATTAAATAAAAAAAATCTTATAAAAAAGTAGATTGGACCGATTAATATAGTTATGGGTGTAAAGTGAAATAAAACTTAATTTTATCCGAATTTTATTCATACTTGAGGATAGTAATTTAGACTCTTTTTTTTCTTTTTAACTATAATTCAATGTGGAGTCCTGTAGAGTGTAGTTCGAGATGAAAGAAGATAATAACATCGAAAAAATCATAACATTGTTCAAAATATTGTAGTTTCACATCTTTAACTGTTTTCTATGATATTTTAAAACCGAAACCAAGCTGAGGGAGCTAGATATATAATTTGACAGTATAGAGACCTAAATGACACATGTGGCAAATGACGCATGAGGCTAAGTTTAAGTAGACATATTTGCAATTTTAGAGTATTTAGGAACTTAAGTGCACAACCAAATAAATTTAAAGACCAGCGATATATTTTACTCTAGCACATTAGGATGAACCCGTTCATGGAACTTCAATATCTACCGGTTGAAAGAAGATCGATAATCCATATTAGAATTTTTGTCATGAGTCGTGAGGCTGATATCAGTAAGCCACCATCAGCCGTTTTTCCTGCTTGCTAGGCCTTGGAGTCAGACTTGAAAATAACTATAAATTATCACCATTTCCTTTTAAAAAATGGCATCAAAGATGTCCTGAATTCACCGCTTTGCATAGGAGCTACTGTATAAAATTGCAATTTGCGGACAACGCTCATATCCCGCATCTCGACCTGTCTGTTTGGCTGGTGGCTGGTGCTGATTTGTGCTGAGAGAAAAATATCGTTGGCTGGCTAATGCCTGCTGGTTGGTGCTGATTTCTGCGGAGAGAAAAATATTGTTGGCTGGTGGCTGATAAGCCAAGCGAACAGGCCAACGCCGCCTTTGTCAATGCACAAAGCTTATGCAGCCGAGTTAATGCCCATTGGATTGGAAGCAGGTCCAGATTAAATCGGCACTGTAGTATTTCATGTTTTATAAGTTCCGTATAGTGAAATGGTAAATCCAATCAGTACCTTTTTGCATCATTAGTTTGAAAATGCGAGGATCCTCTTTTTTTTTCCATAAAAAGTATACACACGAGGCAGATGTTCTTATGGCAATTTGTGGTCTCGTGTAGTTGTGGTATCGCTGACTAGGACTTTGGACCGGGAGAAGGCAGACAAAGCAGCATACCTCAGCTGAAGTCACGAGCTCTTGGCTGGCCATGCCTGACCATAATTCCTCAGCTTGCCGTCTAGCTTCCACAAAACGGATTGGGGTGTCGAGATACTTAGCTAGGGCCGGAACGAAGACCTTGCAGGCCCGTGCGAGCACCACGACTAATCTTTGGTCATTTCCAGCGTGCTACACTGGCCATGCACGGCCAACTTCCGGCCGCATACCAGATGTAACAAAAAAAAATCAATAAAGACAGCAGCGATTACTTGACCGTGTCCGGGGGGCGCGTTTGGAGCCCCAACCGCCAAGTAACTTGTCAACGTGCCCCGAATAAGTACGAGCGAAATGCCCCAAAGTTCAGTGAACCAAGTAACCACCAGTATAGTATTTTTTTTCCTTTCAGTAGTCCTGCCGCGTGGACATATGTTGTGTTCGTGGCGCCACCTCGCTCTGCTCCTCTTGCTCCCGTGCTTGCCCCCATGGCCGTGCTCATCCGCCGCGCCCGCGGCGAGCGACACGCTCGCCGTGGGAGAGTCTCTCGCCGGGAACCAGACGCTGGTCTCGGCGAGAGGCAAGTTCGAGCTGGGCTTCTTCTCCCCGTCCGGCGGAAACTCCAACTACTACGTTGGCATATGGTACAAGCAAATCCCGATGCAAACCGTCATCTGGGTGATGAACAGAGACTCCCCGATCGCCGATCCGTCGTCCGCGGAGCTAACCGTGGCTCAGGACGGCAACCTTCTCCTCCTCCTCCGCCTAACCGGAAACGGGCCCAACAAGGAGGCGATCTGGTCATCCAATTCGACGGGTTCACGCGGCGGCGGCGACGACGACGACGCGGCCGTGGCGGTGCTCCTTGACACCGGGAACCTGGTCCTGCGTGGCCGGCGGGGCGGCAACTCGTCGGCGATCCTTTGGCAGAGCTTCGAGCACCCGACCGACACGCTCGTGCCGGGCGGCTGGGTGGGGCTGAACAAGAGCACCGGCGCGTTCCAGGCGCTCCGGTCGTGGCGGAGCGCCACCGACCCGTCGACGGGGCTGTACACCGACCGTGTCGACCCGCACGGGTCGGACCAGTACGCGTTCCTGTGGAACGGCACGGCCATCTACCACTACATCGGCGCCTGGAACGGGAGGAGCTTCGTCCCCATCCCGGAGATGGGCATGTCGGGGAGGTACACTTTCACCTACGTCAACAACAGAGAGGAGGTGCGGTACTCGTTCCGGGTCAACGACCCGTCGATCCTCTCGAGGATGGTGATGAGCCCCCACGGGCAGCTCACCATGTTCGACTGGTCCGACGCGTCCGGGCAGTGGCTGTTGCACTGGGCGACCCCCACGTCGCAGTGCGACGTGTACTCCCTCTGCGGGCCGTTCGGCCTCTGCGACGTGGCCAGCGCGCAGTACTGCCGGTGCCCGCCGGGGTTCCAGCCCGCGTCGCCGGGGGACTGGGCCGCCCAGCTCTGGAGCGCCGGCTGCGCGAGGAAGAGGAGCTTGCAGTGCGGCGGCAACGCGTCGATTTCAACCGATGGGTTCCTCCCCGTGCAAAACGTCCAGCTGCCGAGCGGCTATTCCACGGTGGCTGACGCCGGCAGCTCCGGCGATTGTGCATCGGCGTGCCTGCGCAATTGCTCTTGCACGGCTTATGCCTACACAGGCGGCTGCTTGGTGTGGGGCGGCGGTGACCTTCGGAACGCCCAGCAGCTTGCCGACGGCGACGCCAGGGCTTCTACTCTGTTCCTCAGAGTCGCCGCCGCCGATCTTGTTCCTGCAAACAAGGGCACGTCAACAAACGATCGCGTGGCCATCCTGCTGGGAGTGTCCTGTGCTATTGTTCTCGCGATACTTTGCCTGACCTTTGTCCTTGCCTGGGTTCGACGACGGCGGCGTGAGGCAGCCGTGCACCATGACGGCCCTCTCCTCGTGTTCAGCCACGGCTACCTCGCACAGTGCACCAAGAACTACTCCCATAAGCTGGGGATGGGCAGCTTCGGGTCCGTGTACAAGGGGACGCTGGCCGACCACACCGCGATAGCCGTGAAGCGCCTCGAGGGGTCGGCGCAGGGGGAGAAGCAGTTCCGCACGGAGGTGAGGACGCTGGGCACGATCCAGCACGTCAACCTGGTGCGCCTCCGCGGGTTCTGCGCCACCAGGCACGAGAGGCTCCTGGTCTACGACTACATGCCCAACGGCTCCCTGGCCTCCCTGCTGTCGGGCCACAGCTTCCGGCTGCTGGACTGGCACGCCAGGTTCGGGATCATGGCCGGCATCGCGCGGGGGCTAGCCTACCTCCACGAGGAATGCCAGGAGCGGATCGTGCACTGCGACGTGAAGCCGGAGAACATACTCCTGGACGCCGGGTTCTGCCCCAAGGTGGCGGACTTCGGCATGGCCAAGCTCATCGTGCGCGACTTCAGCCAGGCGCTCACCACCACGCGCGGCACGGTGGGGTACCTGGCGCCGGAGTGGATCCTGGGCATGCCCATCACGGCCAAGGCCGACGTGTACAGCTACGGGATGATGCTCCTGGAGCTCATCTCCGGGAGGAGGAACCGGGACGCCGCCGTGGGGCGCGCCGCCGGCTGCTACTTCCCGCTCTGGGCCGCGACCAAGGTGCGGGAGGGGCGGTTCCTGGAGCTGCTGGACGAGCGGTTGGAGGGGGAGGCGGACGTGGAGGAGCTCGGCAGGGCGTGCAACGTCGCGTGCTGGTGCATACAGCAGAGCGAGGCGCTCAGGCCGACCATGGGGCAGGTGGTGCAGGTGCTCGAGGGATCGCTCTGGCCGGGCACCGCGCCCGTGCCGAGGTTCCTGGAGGAGCTGTGTCGGGAGGATTCGTTTGTGTTCTGAAGATTACCTTGTTGAGTTCACTAGTCTAACTTTGTTTTTTTTATATACTTCTAGTCTCACCTTTTTTTTATACTTCTAGTCTCACTTTGTTGACCGGCGATTGTTGAATTGCACAAGAAGACGCAGTGACAATTTCGATTGGTGTTCTTTTCTTGTCAAACAGTGAGCGCCGCTGGATGGCCTTTTTGCGAACTTTGTTGACACTTGGCACTCTTTAGCTTGTAGCCTTGTGTTAGCCAACAAGGCAATGACGTCGTGCCGATCTCGATATTACCGTGGCAAATTTTGCTACAGGACACTATTCGATTTCGATATTACCATGGGACACTGTAAAAAAATTATTGGTCACAACACACTAGACGGTGGGTTTCAGCAAAGAAATTAGTGTGTTCCAGCAAAGAAAAAATATTTTAGTGTGTCACAACTAATTTCACAAAAGTAGAGTGCCCCACAACAAATTTTTCCTTATTATTTTTTTAAACGAATACGGAATACTTTATGTCCTTTCCATTGCCTAAGTTATGGTGCTGGCATGGCCAGGAGAACGATACTACTACTTCATTAAGCCGAGACCACAATGGGACCATCTTTGGGCCATGCTTTTCCTTTGCAAATAGTGGAAATAACGTTGATGCAAAGAAGAGGAAGGAGAGAAGAAATGAACAGGCCCGCCACCGCGGATTTGCCTGCGTAGCAGGAAGAAGCGGCACCAGAAAAGAACGCTTTCTTTGTTAAAGTTGCCCTTGTGAGCTGTACATGACTAGCCTTTGCGAATTGGTACAAAGTTACAAACAGCGTATTTGATCTGTGGCCGACGCGATACACAATCTTCTACGGTGGTGTACTGATGTGTGAGCTTCAGCTCTCCGAAACAGGTACCAAAAGGGCACATGGTAGGATCCATAAGGAGTAGGATGTGTGCACGCACACATTTATAGGAGCAGGTGTAGTTCCATATAAGCAAATGTATCTCTATTGTGTTTCGTAACAAAAAGTAGAAAAAGGAATGGTTGTGTATTTAGGCATGAAAATGCAAGAAACCTTCTTGTAACTCCTTAAGCAAAATCCAGCCAGAAATATTCCAAAGCACCTATTATTGACTGGTTATTTTTTTTGAAAGTATTATTGACTGGTTATGGTAAAAGTGATTTAGGGGGATCAAACCGGCAGGGACTTCAGGGTTTTTCTTTTTGTTAGGGGGGTGTTTGGATTCATGGCTTATTGAATCAAAACAGGGGTGTTAAAAGTGCATTGCTAAACTTTAGCACCCTCCAACCCATTAGCCTTTCAAAATGTGCTAAAGTTTAGTACTCCATCTGAGAGAGCTAAATTTTAGCCCATAGCTAAACCCACGACTCTAGCAGTCTATCCCCTCGTCTCATATGCAGAGGGATGGCAGGTAATATTGGATTCTCTGCACGCAACGCAACAGAAAACAGTGGAATCCCTTCGCACTACCAAACAGGCCCAAAAGTGTCCATCTTATTCTGAAGCGCCGAGCCAATTCTCACCCTTTGCACGGTTGCACCGGTCGATTCCCGAGTAATGTGTCTCAGCGTGCCTCGTCCTCTCTACGACTGCGCCACGTGATCCTCCAGTCTCCGCAGTTGTTCGCACCCCAACTTCCAAGCTCCGAGTCTCCGACTACCAAGTGCGAAACGGACAGGTTGTGCAGACTTCAGTGGAGTCAGTGACAACGGAGCCAGAAAATCCACGAGCTCCAGCGACGTAGGAAACGGCGAGGTTACGGTAGCCGCCCGCTCGCGAGTCCTTGTTAGGTCAAGAACGATGGTCGCTATACACCAAAACAAAAGGCAAAAACGTCAAAGCAACAAACAAAGCTGGTCCGTGGACACATTCACGATCACGACGGGCTGCCGCATGTGCACCAGCGTAAGATCCCGTAACATTTGGCCGCAATCAACGGATTAAAAATGCAGCGACCTTGATCTGGTTTGTCAAGCACTGGGAGTTTCAATCTAAAGTCACTCTAAGCGGGTGACAAGTCCACAGCAACTAGCAAGTTGCGAAAGGGAAACAAGGAAACGAAAGGTGCTACTAGCAACTGATCTATCCGAACCAGAACAAATGACGTGATTTTCTACGAACAAATGACAATGCTATCTATGGGGGAAAAAAGAGAGAATTCATAACCGTTTCAAGCAAACGCCTTTAACTGTATTTTAATTCCGCAAATTAACATGTTTCGGTAAACGAATTCAAGCCGAGAATAAATATTGTGCGAACACGCAACATAACGTGGGAATCAATAAACCAAGACATTGGCGGCAGCAAATCTCCTGTAAATTCAGCATAAACAAAAATGAGCACACCATGTCATGTGCGAAGTGAGATTTGTAGTCAGTGCTTCACATTTTATACAGCAAGCACCCGACCTGCCTAGAAGATGACTAGAGGACACAGGTCAGGCCACACCCTACATTCGAGGTGCAAAGGTTCTTCCACGCTCTGGAGTCCGCTTTTACAATGCCTAAATTCCACCACCTACGGCCCCGTTCCGTTTCGCCCCACCATGCAAAGATGCAAGTGGTAACTTGCAGTAAACCTCCGAGAATGTTTGACCCCACCACAACCACCACCATGAGTCCATGAAAGTGAGAAACCAACCACCCACGCAGGTGCCCACTGCCTAACTCCTCCCATGTCCGGCTCCACCTCCACTCTACGGGCTGAAGTGAGCCAGATTAACCAGACGAGGCCATGGCAGACAGCGCAGACCCACCAACTCCGAAACGAAACAACCACACGCGAGGCGGAGGATGTGGAGGAGAGCAGCAAAAGCGACGGCATTCTCAGCTCGCTTCCTCCCACCTTTTCCCACCACTTACCTTAGCTGCTAGGCAATTTGTTCATGGCGATAGATGAATGTAGTGTTACCGTGGAAATACTGATACTACTAATTGTAACCAGTGGTAATTCACAGAATCAGTGGGCCTCCTCTCTAAGGTGGTGTTTAGATGTTGAATTTGGGAGTATGATGTCACTTCGTAATCATTACGTCACTGTAGCATTTCGTTTGTATTTGTGAAAAATTGTCCAAAAATTGATTAATTAGGCTCAAAATGTTCGTCTCGTAGAGCACAATAAAACCGTGCAATTAGTCTTTGATTTCATCTACATTTAGTACTCCATACATGTTATGACATTTTGATGTGATGGAGAATCTTCTTTTTGCATAGTAAATTTGGGAGTGGAATTTTGGAACTAAACGGGGCCTAAGGTAAGAGCTCAAAAATTTACCCCCCACGCACAGGAAGGAAATCAAATCCAAAGATTAGGGAGATTAGAATCGACGCACAGATCCATCCAATTTATCTATCTCCATTGGATTACAGCTTCTGCTTCTGCTGCTACGGCGACGTCGACGGCGGGCGGCGCCGGGCTACACGCTTAGCCCGTCGACGCCGCACTGCTTGTATTTCAGCGACTGGCTCCTCGGACTGATGGCGATCGCGCAATCCACCGACACCTGCAGGTTGAGGTTGGTTCACACATCACGTCAGTCCCGCCGCTTAAACTCACGCATCGAACGCTTGCGGCGAAAGCGAACAAGGTTGCTGGTTTCGGGTGCGGCGGGTGCGGGTGGCGTGTCGATTCATACCTGTACTTTAGGGGAGGAGAAGCCGAGCACGAGGATCTTGGCGCCGACGTCGCCGGTGATGCGGAGCTCGACGCTGTCGCGGATCGCGGCGTCGCGGACGAGATCCTGGGCGTCGGCCTGGAGCACGTTGAAGCGGTCGACGATGACGCGGGTCTGGAGCAGGCGGGTGCTGTGCGCGGGCTGCTCGAACCCGGGCACCGCCGCCACCCCGAGCGGCACGCCGTGGTACATGACGTCGAACGCCGTGGCGCCGTACCGGATGCCCACCTTGTTGGGGTTCACGGCGGTGAAGAGCAGCGTGATGTTGAGGGAGAGGTAGGCGGCGCCGGGCACGCCGGCCGGGGCCGCCGCGGGGGACGTCGGCGGGGCGACGAGGAGGTACTGCACGGACACCTGGTTGAGGTCGAACTGCGGCTTGCGGGGCTTCACCACGAGCACGACGACGAGCGCGACGGCGAGGGCGAGGAGCGCCAGGAAGGTGAGCAGCAGGAAGAGGCAGCAGCAGCAGCCGCGAAAGGAGGCGGACCCGCCGCCGTACCCGTAGTGCGGGCGGCGCTGCGGGTACCAGGACCCCGCGTTGCCCTGGTGGTCGCCGTTGGATCGGGTCGTCATGGCGCCGGCCGCCGCGCGCCCCGGGGTGGATGGGAGCGGAGCGTGGGGGAGGGATGGTTTTGGATTTTTGGAGCCTACTGGAGCATCTGCGAGGAGCGGCGGTGGAAGTGGGGGCGGAGGAGAGAAGAGGGGAAAGTATGGCGAGGTGAATGCGGGGTCTGGGGGTCCAGAGCTTTGCCAGAAGCAGGGGAAATAGCCAAATAGGTGCGGGTGCGGGTGATGGGGTTAACGGGCGTGGTGGGACTGTAGGAGCGTACGTGTGCTCTGGTTTTTCTTGTTCCCTCGAACGCCGTTTTATTCGGGCCTGGGAACTGCCGAACTGGAGTTGCAGAAATCGAGATTAGGGAAATACTCTCAATGTAACTAGGGTAAGGAAAATCTACACCCAAATCTCCCTGGAAATACTCAGTTCCACATTTGACATAAACGTCACGTCTATAGGGTAAATAAAATCGAACTCTCGATACGGATGCTAATATAGGCATGCCTGATAATTTATCACTATTTATAATTCCAAATGAGCTTATTGAATTTTGAAGCGGTGGGCTCCCGAAATTTGTGCATGGTATGCGGAACTTGTTGAGTATCGTTTTTGTTTTTTGGGAAATGCTTGTAGGGTATGTTTGGAGTCCGTACTTACTGAATTTCCAAGTGATTTCATCCTGCATGTACGCCTCTGCACTTGCTGCATTGCTCTATCCCAAGTTGGTTTAGCTGCTCTATGAAAATTTTGGTTGCATGCGCATAAGTTCATAACCCTATTGTTAGCTGCCTCATCCGCTCGTTTCCTGCTCGATTAAACCTTTTGGTTTAGTTGCTTTTATGGGTCGGCGCACTAATACTAAATTTAAAGCCCTAATTTCAGTCGCCACGATTCTGGTGTTATATAAGGCAACGTATCCTATGAAAACTAACTTCGTATGCAAACTATGGAAACTCCCATCACAATCACTGGATCTCCATAGGTCAGGGAGAGAGGTGAGAAACTTTAGCACTTAAACCCTCCCACATTAGCTTTACTAATCACAATTTTCTTAAAACCCCCCTCCAAACTAAACCTGAAATGAAGGGATCCTTTCTACGGCATCGCACCGTTACGAGAGTCGCGCCGCCGCCGCCGCGTACGTCGGCCTACCCCGCTTTGGGCTTGCCTCCACCCTGCTGTCCACCGCCCTTCTCTCCTCCGCTCTTTTGTCGTTGGTGATGACAGAGGCGGCGGGAGCTCCTCCTTTCCGCTCTTTCGTAGTTGGTGATGATGGAGACGGCGGGAGGGAGGAGGGCGGTGGGCAGCAGGGTGGAGGCGAGCCCGAACGGGGCAGGCTGACGTACGCGGCGGCGACGTCGATCTCTAGGCGGAGTCCCTGCAGGCGGCGGCGGCCAAGTCCGAGCGGCGGCTTCGAACCACGACTAGTAATGTTGCGACGTTGTAAAAAGGATCCCTTCATTCCAGGTTTGGTTTGGAAGGGGGTTTTAGAAAAATTGTGATTAGTAAAACTAATGGTGGGAGGGTTAAGGGCTAAAATTTCTCACCTCTCTCCCTGACCTCCGGATGGAGATCTAACGATTGTGGTGGGAGTTTCCATAGTTTACATACGAAATTGGTTTCTATAGAATACGTTGCCGTTATATAAAGTAACATTTTCGTATATTTGTTGTTACAAGGTATAGGATACTCACTGTCAACTGAAAAACAAATTGATATTTAGTTTCAGGTGCACGTAATCTGATATTTGTTGCTTGATGATATACAGATTCTTATTCGTACTCGCTTTAAAATGTAAATACAAATGTGGAAAAGCAATGTTATCTGATCGCGTCGACTCTACTTGGGCGGCCCCCGCCTTGGAATTTCAGCATTAAGAAGTGTGTAAGATCTAGCCACTAGTACACTTAAAGCGGCAGCCTTTTTCTTGCAAAAATAGATTTCTGCTTGCTTACTGCAGACTTTACTTCGTGATGTCGAGCTCCTCTAGAGAAGGGATGAGTCGCAACACGTCCTTTGAAGCTTCAAGTTTCAACACAAATACTTATACGCGAGAGTCCATTTAAGAAGTCAACCCGTATTTGAATTTTAATTCTTTAAAACCACTTAAGAGCTGCTGTAATACGAGGGCAAAGGAATAAATTTGAAGCAAGGATGGTGGAGAAGGTCGAAGCTTAGTTTTTTTTCTTCTATTTTTCATTTTTAATCTTCAGCTGTCTATCTTATCTTGTCTGTGTTTTTCGATATTAAGATAAGTCTAAAAACGGATGTAATTTTGACTGTATATATCCAAATATAGATATAGAGATTGGATTTTTATCCATTATTTAAAGAAAGTTATGCGATGCGTGAGTAAGGTATTTTTTTCTATTTTTCTGAAAAAAAACGCTTACTTCCCAAAAAAAAAAGGAAAAGCTTACTTTAGATCTTGACGTTTGGGGACTGCAGCATAAAATGAGTTTACTATTTATCAGGAAATTTATTGAAGGTCATTGTATGGACGGAATATATATTTTAACTCCCAATATTTAGCGAAGTATATTTTTTTTCGAGTGCCGAAGTATACAGGTCCACCTTTTCTCAGCACACGGCTCATCACGAAGGCCCAAAGGCCGAAACTAAAAGGGCCGAAAACCTACACATTTCGCTGGTCTTGCACCTTCCTGACTTCCTCCCTCGTTCCGTCTTCCGCGTCTCTATCTCTCTCCTTCGTCCTTCCTGGGAACCCCTACTCCTTCCTGCTGGTGCTGGAGAGTTCTGACCAACACCACTGCACCCAGCCGACCAAATCGCCGTAGTAGGGCGCGCCATGGAGCCGGCGGTGGAGAAGAAGGAAGCCGAGCAGGAGGAGCAGCAGCTACAGCAAGCGCGCAAGGACGACGCGCCCGCCGCCGCCGAGGAGGACGAGGCGGATTCGGAGGAGACCGAGCGCCGCAACCGCGACCTCAAGGCCGGCCTCCACCCGCTCAGGGTATGACCCGCCGCCGCTAGATCTGTCGCACGCCCCGGCCAAACCATCCCTTTGTCGTTCATCCCCAGCTTCCCGTGCGAAAAAAGGGGATTTCAGTGCAGGGTTTGCACATCCCCGTTTTGCGTGTTAGATGGGGTGAGATTGTTGAAGTGGACGTGACTTGTGAATTTGGCTCTATGTCTGCAGCGCAAGCTCGTTCTCTGGTACACGCGCCGGACGCCTGGGGCGAGGTCGCAATCGTACGAGGATAACATCAAGAAGATTATCGATTTCAGTACTGTACGTCCCTCAGAAGGTTCTAATAATAGGGGATTACTTATTTCAGTGCGGCTGACTGCTGTTTCCTGAATGCTTGCAGGTCGAATCGTTCTGGGTTTGCTATTGCCACCTGGCTCGCCCCTCTGCCCTACCGAGCCCCACTGACCTTCATCTCTTCAAGGATGGCATTAGGCCCCTTTGGGAGGTATTGCTCAGAATCTGGCATTGTTCCTTGTTCGTCGTAATTGTGTCTATGATTTGTATGTCTGTCACTCTGTCCATACTTTTAGTGGTTAATGGTCTTTTATTGACCAGGACCCTGCAAATCAGAATGGTGGCAAGTGGATAATTAGGTTCAAGAAGGCTGTTTCAGGTCGTTTCTGGGAGGATTTGGTAAGTTAACTTGTACTGTCTATGTGTAAGTTTTCAGGAGGGTGTTTGATGCTAGGGTTGATCATATTTTGGTTAAGGTTAAAATCTGAAATTGATAATCCATTACCTGAGCCCCTCATTAAGGATTACAGTCACATAGGCCTGTTTAATACTCCCTCTGTTCGTTATTATTTGACATTTCCAACAGCTCTACATAGTTAATCGCAAGTCATTTCAGCTGTCTGAAACGTCATTTAATCAAGAATGGAGGCAGTACTATATATGTAAAATGATGTCATCTTGTTATGAGTTCATGCCACTAAAGTCATGGGATGGTCTATGATGAACAGCCTGAAACCAAACAAAGCCTGATGGCAGTATTGATTTTATACAGTGAAGCAAGTGTTTTATTGTTGAATAACTTGAAACTAATCAATAAATGTATCAGCTACAAGCCAAATGCTCTGCTGTTAGTTTGCTTGTTTCATGTGCTATAATTTTTGAGCTTCTTTGCAAACCATATTAATAGTTTACATGGTTCCACTGAGCGAGTTTTCTTTATTATGCTTGTTGTTTAAACTCATTTGATCGGTATACATATTTATTTTGCCTGAATTTCCTTATTCTGAACTTTGATTTGGACTATACTTGACATTCGGCAATGGAATTGTGTATTTGTGATTGCGATCTATTTCTTTACCTGCCAGCATTTGTGGAACTGAATTTCAAATGTCATTTTGCACTCTCCCGCAAGCGAACTTAGTGAATTTGCAAACACAAAATGAATGCAAAGCACTGATTGCTGAAACCATGAAGTAGATTGATAGCCATGATATCCCTGTTTTTATTCACACGTTTGGCGCAACAGATTTTTCCCTATCGCTATTATGCAGATGTTTCATTGTTTCCATTTTGCTAACTTCTATTGGTTTTTATTAAAGAGAAAGCTGTATATAGTAGCTAGATGGTTTAGTTGATTGAACTGGCAATGGAACACCATCAACAGATTACTTAATTTTGCCTTATAGTTCTCATTGTTGTTTTGATGTTTCAGTCACGCACAACAATAAAATTGTTGTAGCATTGCACACTGTTTTTATTTGTATTTATTTTCCATCATAGACTACTAAATGATGTTGCTTGACATCAACATTTTTTACGGTGTGCATCTTTATTAGAGGTTTTGACCCTGATTATATAGTTACAAGATGGAGCATAACCAATTTAGCAAAGAACCAAGAAAACTAACATAGAACAATTTATTGGCCTTTTTGGTTATATTGCTTCATATTCTTAGGAACATCAGTTAACTTCTAGATTGTGATGTGGTCTATTGAGTGTCTTCTTTTTTGTACATTCATTTTCATTAGATTGATATTAGATGGGAATATGAGATTAAGTGGGGCTACTGTTGAAACCTAGCTAGGCCGTTCACCCAGCTGATGTATAGCACTCTTTTATGCCTTGTCTTGCACTCGTATTGAGAGAGAGTAAAGACTAAAGACAATGGTGGCTTCTACTTGCTGCATATCCACACTCATGATGTAAATGTGCAATTTCTGCCTGGCTTCTCTTATTCCTTGGTGTTGACTAGACCGCTGGATTTGTAAGCGTTTCATGGTTTCCATGTTTTTGGACCGAAATGAGACCACCTATTTTACCCATGGAAAATACAGGTGTTATTATTGCTTTAAGATAGGTTAAAGTAATTGGAATAGGATAGGATAGCATATCAGGCTTTCTTTTTCGTGTTGTTCCTAGTCTGCTGATCCATTTGTACAACATCAGTGCCATTTAGTCATGTTGCTACTATCACATTGTATCATGTCATGACTGCTAAGCATCAAAGTCACGTTCACACAATGCACTCTTCCACGGAGAGTCATTCGATTCAGTCTCTGGAGCCACAATCATTTATCCATAATTTTACTTTCCCAATGCCTCAAGCTTGGTGCCTGACTGTGCAAAATGTGTTTCATGGAGCAAACTAATTTCACTTGTATGATGGTTTAAATAATTCTCTTTTCTCCAGGTGCTGGTGCTAGTAGGCGACCAACTTGACTATAGTGATGATGTTTGTGGTGTTGTGCTCAGTGTCCGTTTTAATGAAGACATTCTGAGTGTTTGGAATCGGAACGCATCAGACCACCAGGTTTGTGACAGCACTTGATGCTCCATAGATATGATTATCAGACTGTTTCTCATATTCTTGTGTCGTGCAGGCTGTGATGGCATTAAGGGATTCTATCAAGAGGCACCTTAAGCTTCCGCACAGCTATTTGATGGAGTACAAACCACATGATGCATCACGGCGTGACAACTCGTCTTATAGGAACACATGGCTGAGAGGATAGGCTCCATGAATCAATGATTCTCGCCTGCTTCAGAACTACTTCACTGTCATTTCTGGGTTCTGAAGAAAATAGACTATATGTACCAAGCATGCAGACTATTATGCAATGTACTAGTCAAACGCCAGTACATTATAATGCTTAACCATCCTTTATTTACTAAGTATGTGGTCTAATGGATTATTTCAAGTGCGTTTGAAGTGAACCCCGAAGGTTTGCGTCTTAGATTCTGTTGGCAATTGCCACAGGAATGGTATTAGCCATGATGTTATGCATAATGCTGGGTTCATTTTGAAATCGGGTCTTCCTGAAACTGGGCTGTAGAAATAAATTGTGCCTTGAACAGTTTATCCCTTAACGTAGAGCGGTTGATGCAGCATACCATCTGCTCTAGTACTTGGTTGCTGGCAGCATGGCATCTTTAGCCGCATGGCACGTAGGCTCAATGTTAGCTTAGCATGGGGATTGAAAAAAGGGGTCTGCTAAGTAATACGGAGTAGCTGGATATTTTTCTATCAGATTTCATTCGGTTTTTAATGGCCATATCTCTAAGATTTTTGCCTTATTCCAATTTTTTTGCTCAGTTTCATTGTTGTGCCCGAATTCCTTGTGTTTTTCATATTTTCGGCCCGTTCTGGAATCGACGCCGTAGCGGCATGATCCGTGCCAGTAGTCTTCTAGATTGGCGGCCACCGGCTTTGTCCGGCTCCGGGGCGGTCGCCTACCCCGCGTCGGCAGCGGTTCGGATCCGTTCGGGAACCTGCCGACCTCTCTCTCCAGTCTCCATGGCCTCTGCCGCACACCTCGCGCCTCGGAGACGTCACCGCGCCGTCTTTTGGCCGAGGTAGGAGGCTAGGAGCATTTACTCTGGCCGGGAACGTTGACGAACTGCTTTGAGTTGGCGTTGTAGATAGCACGAACCGGTCGAGCCAAAGCTGCACGTTCTTGAAGACCGCCTGGAAAGACTTGTGCCCTGGAACTCTAGAAGAACCCCTCCATCTTCATGCCTTGTTGCTGTCGTCTTTATCTTGGGACCGACGGTGAACGGGGACGATGAAGGGAGCATGGACCGCGAACTCAAATTTTCACTAATTTTTCAGTTATTTTTTTTTTCTTTTTTTGAGAATTAGTTATTTTTTCTGAGTGTTATTTCGAGGCTTGTGTCACTCAAGTTCACAAAGATTTCACAGATGCAAATGCAGTCCATGGCCCATAAACTAGGCCCATCTTCATCCAACGTTCCTCGCTGGGCCGTGCATCCATCAACCACCTTCTTTTGATCCGAACATCTAGGGTTGATTTGTGATCTTTTCCGCGGAGAGTCAAAACTGTCAGAGTGGTTTTACGGTTCACCTCCCCCCAGAGAGAGCCCCTTTCGTCCTGGACCGAATCCCCCGCCAAGTCCCTCGGTCGCGTCGCGGCGCCCGCCTCCTCCGATGCGCGCCCGCGCAAACCACCCGCCTTTCCGCTCCCACGCGCGGGAAACCTGAAGCTAATCCAACAGCACCTCCCGCTGTACTACTCCCTCCTCCCCAGCCCCCGAACCCAAACCCTAGCTCTGACTCTTCGATTCCCATTCAATTTCGCGAGCCCATGGGCAGATCCGCCGATCCCGAGGCGCCGACGCCGTCGCCGTCCCCGTCTCCGGTGAAGCCTTCGCCCACGTCGGCTGACGGGAAGCGGCCGAGGCGGTGCGTGCAGTCGAAGCTGGCGTGGGGGCTGGTCAAAGCGGCCGGCGGCGAAGGGGGAGGAGGTGGCATCGGTGGCGGAGGAGGAGCTGGAGATGGAGCGGCAGCCAGAGGAGGAGAAGCAGAGGCTCCTCCTCCTGTGCCTGCGGCCGAGGAGGCAGCGGAGAAGGAAGCGAGGGAGGAGCCGGAGAAGGGGAAGAAGAAGAGAAAGCCGCGGAAATCAGAGGCCGGCAGGAAGGTACATTGCACGATTCAGCTAATGTTTTATGTTTTCCGGTGGCTCACACGATTTTGTTTCGTCCTTTGCGTTGAACTGTGCTAGTGGAGAATAAGCTCGTGCTTGGTCGGATGACGATAGATAAGCTCCTTCTGCTGTTCATTTTGCTTAGAATGTCTGGGGGGAAACCGCAAAATTGTAGTGTTTATTGTTTATATACATCTTTTGTTTACCACTAATGACTCTAATAATGCACGTAAACTTGGATAAGGATGTAATTCTGCAACCAACCACATAACTAATATCCTATCTGCATAGCATTCAACACGCCAAACTAAACCATTCCCGACTTCAATTGCTACACCGGTTGCTTCACCAAATTGAAATATACCAATGTTGACAGGGAAAAAAATTATCACCTTGTGTTTAGCATTTAAGAAAATATGTACCCTTCCGTTCGAACAAATTGGTGCCTGTTTGGTATTCAGTTCACTTTTATCCTTGTGCCTCTAGTTTGAAATAGCTATTTTCTTTACCAAACTTTTTGTACATTTTGTAGCCCTCTTCAAATGGAGAGAAAACTGGCCAAGATTCTGCTAGCAAGGATGAAGTCATTTTGGTTGGTGTGTCATCCTTTCATCAATTTGTAGAATTATCGCAATCTTTAAAATGTTTCACCAGTCCAATCACCAGATTTTGCTTGCTATTTGCCACTTTATGCATGAGAAGCAAATAAGCAATACAGTCTACTGGCAGAAATTCCACGTCTGAATGTTTGTCCCATTGAGTTTTAGATGAAAGCCCTCAGAAAAAGCAACGAAAAGGCAGAAAGCAAGATGCAGCACTGAAGGTGCCTAGTGCTAATAGAAAGCGTTGCAAGGCATTGGTGTCACCTGATGGTTAGTTTTTTTACCCCCTATTTTCTTTAGATCTGTGCTGATGGTTAGTTAGAACCGTCTTATCTATACTCGCATAATAAAATAGCCCAACCTGTTATAACAAGTGTTATAAAATCTGCACTTTGAAATGGTAAACTTCGAATATTGCTGCTCTATGAAAACACCATCCAGAGATCGAGAATTCATATATTTAATAACAAAGTATTTTTTAATCTATCTATGATCACATACCTGCTACATAGAGGGAAGTCTCAGTACACTGTATACTTGCTGTAATTGTTCTCTTATGCTGCATATTGTGATGTTGATAAACATTCCAAATTGCATGTGTGCTCAATTTTTGTACCTATATATACTTATAATACTATACAATTTGATGGGATATTATATATGGAGTTGTGATTTGATGCTCTATGAAGGTCCTGGGAGCTGTCAGCAATTACATATTAGCCAGATTGAAGCCGGCTCGCCTGAAACTGCACCAGTATTGATTGACGTTGATTTGATGGGTACACCTTCTAAAACAGGACATGCTAATGATAATGTTGATGTGCCAGCCAATCAAGATAAGTCACCGTTGATAATTGACCTAAGGTCAGAGGCGAAGATGGCTGCAGAGGTACGGTCCATTAGCACTGGCGATATATGTTGTGTGCTATTGTGCTGATGTTTTTCTTGTTCAGGCTGTATTATTTGCTTTCCTTTGGCTTGTTTGTTCTTAGTGTTTTCCTTAATCTGGTTTGAAACTTAGTTGGTGGCGTGCCTACTTCCTACTATTGTCACACTTAATGCAAATGTATGTTTACATCTGTTTAAATGTCCCCTTATGAATCAAGTATGATTAGAAAGAATAATCCTATGTCGCATCTCTCTTTTTCCCCATTTTTCTCTCCTTGATTTTTAAATGTTCAATAGCAGCCTTTTACCTTAGTTGTATTTCTATCTCCATATATGTGCTCTATTTGCAACTCTAGTTGTTTGAGGAAATATGTAGTCGTGCCTCGTTTTGTTGATTTCGTGTTTACAGTGTTATCGCATATTGTTTTTCTGAAAAAAAATGTAAAACTTAATTTAATTGCCAGGAAAATCGAAGGTTGTCATCTGGAAAGAAAATGCACCCTTTCTTTGCGTCTCGGAAAATGAACAAATGTGCTAGTCAAGATCAAGATGTTATCAATATTGAAGATGCACACAAACTTTGTGATCTTGAGAGGGATCCACCATTTTATCCTATTCATGTTGTGTACCAATCAGAGGTATGCCAAGCATGTGCATGTTTTGTAAATCTTTTCAGATGGTATATCATGATCCATGGTCAAGGGAAGTGCAATACTTTTTTGTAGGTCAGTATACTGATTCACTGGAGTAATTGGGTAATCACGGATCTGTCTTCCCTTGACACCAATACTGTGTCTCCTCTAAAAGAAACTGTGTCATTCTTTGAGGGCTTGGTTAAACCACTGACAATAGAAACCAATTGCAAGAGGCATTCCAATCAACTGGTAGAGCCGATTCTTGCTGAGTATACAGCTTCAGGAATGGTTTTCCCTAGATTTTCTGACAAGCAAAGTGAACACAGCTGTCCTTCTGATGTGGTAAAATTTTCTATTCATCTAGTATTTTATTCAGAATTCAAGCGCTTGCTTTGTTCTCTCTAGTTTCTTGCTGTAATTACACAATAGTTAGATTTATGCTTAACTATTTAAACTGTCCAGATCAACATGGACAACCACTTGTTTGTGTCAAGTCCCAATTGCCAAGATTCTTTTCTTGATCTGCATGGACGGCCAGAAGTTCCTCAGAACAGGTACTCAATATTATTCATATTTTCTCCTAGATGTGTTGCAGTTTCCCGCTAGCTGGTTCAATATCTGCACATAAAAATTGGAACGCTATTACTTCTTGGAAGCTTATTAGCCAATGAACTGCCAAGCGAGTTCGTTAAACCAACATTTAATGTATGATATGCAACCCTTTTGCCTATTCAAGAAAAATAAATCAATATTGGTCATAATGACCATGCCGATTGGACAACAGCCCTTGCTAAATATGCATAAGCTATTCCGTCAAATGGTCTTTCACTTAACTTAAGATGGTCAGATTCTTTTTAAAAGAAGTACAGACTAAAGGGTCAATGTAAAACCAATAAGGGTTTTGCATATCCACCGAGATATGAGATTGGCCTCAAACTATGCATGCATCTTTTGGTGTTTTTTCTTTGATTTTTATTTATTGCTGTCAAATGAAGTTACAAGTTTGTTTTATTTTTCACACTAACCCCTCATCGCCTTTTCTTGTCACAATTGACATAACTAATCATCAGAAACTTCAGGACACCGATTGTTTTTCAAATAGAAGTAATTGTCAAATGATTAGTTGTACTGTTTTTATCTTCAAAACTTCAACTTCACGTAACATAATATTTTTTTTAGTGCAGCTATCAACCTGCCTATTACCTATGGACTGACAAGTACCGTCCTGAAACTGCAGCCCAGGTGAACATGATTATTTTTCTTTGTACTGCCCTACATCGTTTTAAATTATGTTGCACTGCCCTTCATGCATGATATCTTACAGTACACCCAATTATGCTGCCTGTTTCCCAACTATTGCTTCTATTTCATCAGCCTTTTCAGCCAACAGGAGGAAAACACAAATCAATGTCTGTATTATGCTTATATTTTATCTTAGGCTACTGACTTACTGCTATTCTGGTTAAGCAGGTATGTGGAAATAGTGAACATGTAAAGTTTCTCAGTGAATGGCTCAAAGATTGGGATGAAAGAGGCCACAAGATTGGAGCTGCTAACGGGGACACAAATGATAGCTCATATCAAGATGGATCTGATGCAAATTATTCAGATTATTCACGCAGTTCATACAATGCTTCTGATTGTAAAAACGTGCTTCTAATCACTGGGCCAGTTGGGGTGAGTGCCACTCTCAGGAATACTTGCCATTTGAATCGCATGTTTCATTTAAATGTCTTTTAGCTAGTTTGCTGTGTATTTTCTGATGCTAGAGGTCTTTAGGTTTTGATGAATGTGTGTCTAGTGAATCTCATCCTAACATTGTTTTTAAAGCAGTAAGGCGAGGCGAGGCGACACGCCACCGCCCGGACGCCTAGGCGCTTAAGGCGCGAGGCGAGGCGACGCGACGCCTTACAACGTTGACATATACATGCATATAGCTGTAAAAAAAGAAAAATAAGAGATCAATGGGCCTAAAGATGAAAAAAAGCCCACCAAACCAGCCCAGCCCAACTTCCCCACTCTATCCCTAGCTCCCCCAGCTCCTTATCCGCTCCCCCTCATCCTCTTCATCCCCCGACGCAGCCACCGCCGCCGCCTCCCGCCCGATGCTGCCTCCTCCTCCGCCTCCCGCCCCTGCCTCCTTCGCCGACGCCGCCCTCGCCTCCTCCTCCGCGGCCCACCCTCCCCTGCCTCCTCCGCCGTCGCCCGCCCGCCCGCCTGCCCGCCCTCCCCTGCCTCCTCCGTTGCTGCCCGCACGCCCTCCCCTGCCTCCTCAGCCTCTGCCGCCACCTCCCGCAAGCCATCCCTGCCGCGTCCGCCGTCCCAGCCTCCTTCCTCTCTCTCTCCGGCGGCCTAGCACGCCAAGGCGGACAAGAATGGTAAGGCGACCCGGACGCCTAGAATTTTTCACCGCCTGGACGCCTAGGCGTCGCCTTGGCGACGCCTTAAAAACCATGCATCCTAATGGACACCTGTCCCACCAAGAAAGAGAAATGGGTCACGGACTAATGGGCATTTTTCTGGAAATCACTCCGTGATATGCTTGTGCTTCGCATTTTATAATTCAGGAAATACATCACTCTTCATCGTTTTAAAATGTTAAATGTCAAGTCTTAGCTAGTATGTTTACTTGGACCAAAGATTTACTGTATGTTTGGGCTGTTGCGTGAACTCTAAACAAGGAGCTGTGCACCTCCTATAACTTCTTCAAAAGCAAGCACTCAGCTATGTCTCAGCGTAATTTGCTTGTTATACCTATGTGTAGACATATAACCTGGATATGATTGCTCATTTATGTCTATGCTCAATCTTTTTTCTTAAATCCAGTGTGGCAAATCAGCTGCAGTTTTTGCATGTGCCAGAGAACAAGGCTTCAGTATAATAGAGGTATTTCCACCAACATATTTTTTTCCCCTGAGAAGTGCAAGTTTTGTTCATATGTTTGATTTTACTGATAGCTTGGCATTATTCCAGGTAAATACATCTGACATGAGAAATGGGGCTTATGTAAGGCAGAAGTTTGAGGAAGCAACTAAATCACATGGCCTTGAAAAATGGTTCGTACAGTTCCTTGTATGTTTTCTCAAAGTTTCTGTTTGTGATCCTTCTATCCTGTTCATGCTGCAACCTGCAGCTGCATGTTATTTTATTTAATTTGTTAATCTCTTGTTTTTGTGAGTATACTTAGCGTTTGACATTACCTTTCATTACCACGGGTACCAAACTGTATTCTTTGTGCAAATACTGCATCCTTGATAAAATATCTCAGTTATGGATTTACTGAGAATAATCCGAAACCATACCTTTCAGGAAGAATGCACTAGGTTTTCCAATGAGATTTGATTGAATTCATTTGTTTGTACTTGAACTTAAAAATCCTTCTGATGTGAATAGCGCAAACAGTAAAGTCAGCAGCCTTCATGTCTGTATAATTGCTTCCAGAATATCAGGGTGTCACTTGGCATTGTAGAATCCAACAAGGTGATGTGCCACAATATATGAACTTTTTGAGCTTTTATCAACTAAACTAAATAGTGCATAATTAAAGGGAAAAAAAGAACACAACATATAACACCAGATATCTAAATCGTGCAAACCCCAAGGAGTTGAATTAAGTCAGTAAAGGTTATATGGGATGTATTACAAAAACATAAGGTGGTGTTTGGTCAATATGCTGTCAATGGTTACAGAATAAGTGGTACAACATTTTGTTTGGTCAACCAGGGAACGGAATGGAACAAGCAAAACTGAAGACGTCGTGGTCTTAATTGGTTTATCAGCAACATACAGCAAAAGAACCGAGATATTCACCAATTTAATCAGAAATCCAAGATGAACAGACTAATTCACATAGGGGCTGATTGGTTACTCGCATATGGCCCAGCCAGGCCCCCGCGATGCAACGTTTTGATGATTGGTTGCCTGGTCCATGAGCTCAGCCTGGCTCTGCAGGTGCAGAATGTGCTTCTTGGCCTGGCTCAGCGGAAACGAAAATGGATTTCGTTTCTCGCGGGCCTGGCTCGCACCGTGCAGCAGCGAGCATGCATTGGAGAGAGTGCAGAGAGAAAAAGCAGATCAGTAACACTGCATGCAGGCAACCGAACAGCGTGCTTATTTTTCTTGGCTGGGTGCAAACGTCAACCAAACAAAAGGCTGCTGCATGCGGCAGGCCTGGCCCATGCGAGCCTGCATGTGTGGTGCAAGCCAGGCTGCGGTAATACATGAACCAATCACGCCCATAGAAAATTTGATGACGAATGATTTCCTTCTCTCTCACTCATTGCTGTCAGAGAACATCCATCCAGGTGCACTCCAGTTCAAGCTCATGTAGCAGGGGTTCCATCTCACTGCTCCCGGCTCCCGCTGCCACCGAATCCACATCTTCTGTGTCCACCACCCGCCACTGTGGAATAAGCTGCGGGCATGGGATTTCACCGTTGCCTCTTTCCTCACCACATCTGCATCTATTGTCTTCGCTCACTTGGCATGTGTTCGCCGAGAGCAGGGAGCTTGCCTCCTACCAAGCCACCACCAAGGTGGACCAGTTTGAGGCCGCCACCAAGAACCAGCTCTCCTGGTGGTTCTTTCAGAAATTTAGGGGTTCAAGCAGCAACAATTCTGTATATGGAACTGTATTATACCAATCTGTAAATCAAATCTTTCAAGAAATAACTAAATGCTGACTAAATATTGATCTTACAAGCAAGCTATGAAAATAGCAATCTGATGGTAGATATGAACTGAATTGTAGGCAGTTCAATCTGTAAATCAAGAAACAGTAGTGTTTAGGAAAAACTACTACAGGAATGATGGTATAAGGAATCTCATGTACATGAAAATAGCAATGATGGTAGATATGAACTGAATTGTAGGCAGTTCTAATAATCTGTGCATTTCTCCAACACTTCACAAGGTTGCCTGGTTGAAGTGAACATACTTTTGAATCCATCTTTTTTTATCTCTTATACAGGTCACAAGAGGAGGTCATCAATCCACTAAGGGATGATTGCTTGGATCCAGATTCAGGAACTCCTGATAGAACTGAAGACCAACATTTGATGTCCTGTGCTACAACTACAAGAGTAGTGATCGACTTTGATCAACAGAAATCACCTGTAGGATACTACTCAGGTCCAAAGGTCAGCGATGAAGCTCCTAAACAAGTGGTTAACAAGACACTCATCCTATTTGAGGATGTGGATACAGTCTTCGATGAGGATCGTGGGTTTATTTCAACCATACTTAAGATGGCAGAGACGACAAAATGGCCAATCATACTGACTAGCAACAGTGAGCATTTTATCCTTTATTTTTAGGCTTCTACAGATGGCCTTTAATTTCAACCGATGTAGTATGCTAAAACTATTGATATCCTTAATTCGTGAAGGGAAGGATCCACCTTTGCCTAATCTCTTGGATCAGCTTGCTTTGGATTTCAAATACCCATCGACCTCAGAGCTACTTTCACATATCACCACGGTAAACTTTTTTTTTTCCTTTTACAGTCTGAAACTATAGAAATCGCTTGCCAGATTTATTGAAAGTTTTCTGACCTATTGCAGCTCTGTAAATCTGAGGGAGTGGATGTCACTGTTTCTCAGTTGAAGCATGTAATTGATATTTGTTTAGGTGACATTAGGAGGACAGTGATGCTTCTGCAGTTTTGGTACCAAGGAAAGCAACAATTCGCAGGTTTGATGCTTTTGCAAGAAGATTTGTAACACTATCTTCGAGACTCGTGTAGTACACACACACACACACACTGGAGTAACTGGTGGTGGTGTGCATGCATGTTTATGGTATTACTTGTGATAGATTTGTTGTATTTGCTTGTGCAATTGGTTCATAACCCTGTTAAACTACGATAAAATGACCCTTCAATAAGGTTATGCTAGTGTCCAATAAGCTGTGGTACATGAAGTTGAAGATGCTGAGTTTGTTTATGGGTTTTGGGCTTAGGCAGGATTGGTAGAGTCTGTAAAAGAGCACCCAGTAGCCCTTCAACAGCCTTAGGACTTATATAGTAGATACGTTAGCCTTTTCAGTTCATGTGTGATATGGACATTAGTCGAGTCTAAGCTAGGACTGCTAGGTTCTTAATTTACTATGGCTTGTTTTTGGCTCAAAATCAACTTCATTTATAGACAGATTCTGTCTATATGTTCCTTTCAGAAAGGCAGGTTTCATATGTTGCAGAAATTACTTTCCTTCGCAAAATGAATGTTTGTTTCTCATGTAGTGCCTAGGTTTTTTAAATGCTGTGTTTACTCTAGAAGTGCTGAGTATGTCCCTTTTGCTATCCTAATTCAGTTTCTACTTTCAGAGAGGCCAAATGAATGTTTGTGTGGTCCTTTCTCATTTGATTTGGACGCAATACATTCTACTGTACCAAAAATGTTGCCATGGGGGTTCCCTTGTAAACTATCAGAAACAGTATGCATGGAGGTAGACAAAACTATCCTTTTGGCTGAAGAAAAGAGAAGACAAATGGAAGTATCAGTCCTTGAAGCTCTGCAGTTACAAGTAACAACACCTTTGATCAAGGGAAGAAGCACAGCTAAAAAAAGAAAGGCTAAGAAATCGAAGTTGAAGCGTGGTCACTCAGCTGAGTTTAATGATAATTCACCTTGTAAGAATGATCTTGATGATTTCCATGATCTTCCAGACATCCCTCCTCCATCTGATCAACAACCGAAACGAAACAGGCGTGGCTTGCTGCTACTATCTGAGTCTGATGATGATCCAGCTGATGTACATACCGAAAAACACGACATATTTACTGTTAGTGAAGTTGGTTTCTTCCCACAACCTTCAGAGGTGCCTCATAGACATGGGCTAGGGATTTCCAATCAATTTCCTTTTCCCATTGAATCAAGGGAGACCTTTGGATTCACTGATTCTTTCCAAAACCCACCTGAAAGCAACATGTCTGTGTCCATTTCACAAATCTGTGATACATTTATGTCACAGGGTGTGTCATGTGTGCCTGAGTCATCCTTCATTGTGGAGGGGACGTCTGCATCCGTAAGTGGTGATGAATTTTTGTCAAGGGCGGTGTCCAATGATTTGTGTAGCTTCTATGATGTGGAAGACACTACATTCCGAACGGTATTAGAAGTGGCTGAACGACAGAAAGATGTGGAAGATGTAGTTGGTGAGACAAGTGAAGCTTTTTTGGAATCATTTGGCAGAAATGAACAAGCAAGCTGTTCAACTGCTGGAATTCAATTGATGGATGAATGTAGTCGTGCTGAAGGTATCTGGCTGCTCTCTGGAAAAAAATCTAATGACTCTTTCAAGGTTGAAGAAGTACAGGATACTTGGAACAGACTACGAAGCTGTTGTCCTGAACTTTCTCGTGAGACTAATCACAATAAAGCAGCTTCTGGAGCTTTGAAGCTTGCTTCCAGAGTATCTGATTTAATATCAGAATCAGATCTTATGCTTTCCCGTTGTTACCCTCTTACTATGGTCAGGCATATTATCTATTTATTCCTTAAAGATTCATGTTTCTGAAATACAATATTTGACTCAACATTATAATTCTGTGCAGGATATGTTGGATACATCTTCAACTCCTTGTGCTGAGCCAGATGACTTTTCCTGGTACAGCAATCAGGTTGAGATGGGAGCTGTTTATGCACAGCATGCTCTTTGCATTTTCTCAAAGAAGTCCCAAGATATAGATGGTGGTTCTGTTGATTTGTCGCAAGAGTTGTTATTTGCCAGTACAACTGCCGTATCTCTTGCCAAAATTATTAGTACAGGACTTAGGAAAAATTTTGGATCTGAGAATATGTCTCATATGAAAAATCCGACTACTTGTATTTCTAAAAGAAGGTAAGCAATGTGATTCCCTTCCAGTAGGTCGGTTGCTTGTATACACTGCTATTAATACGAGTATGCAATTCTATATATTTACTCATGGTCATGTTTATATTGTGGATATGGAAGTAAAAATGAACACCTTATGTTAGTGGTCAAAATAGAAGTAGCTGCAGTTATGTGTAGCAATATAGAGTCACATTAACAAAGATGCTAACTATTTGCAAATTTTGAATTGGCTGTTAGTGATTATCTGTAGTGCATATCTTAATTGGAAATGTAAGTGATCTGGTAAGCTATTAGCTCTATCATCGTGCCACTTCTTTGTTGACCTTAGGTATGATGCTACGTTTGATATACTATAATGATTGATTGTGGTATTGTTTACAATTCTATTGTAACGGCAACTGTGTCTTTGTATTTTTCAGTTTCACTACAAAGCTTTTTCTGACTAGACTGTCACTTGTCAGTCATATGAAACTGTCATGGAAAAAGAAATCCTGTAAACATGAGGTTGTGTGTAAATTGTACTCTATTAAATAGATTTGTGAGTATATTCTGTGGTTAAACTAATCAGGACTGATTAAATAAATTTGCTTGCTCTATGTGCATACCACTGGAAGATCCATCTGAACTCTGAATTGCTGAGCATGCTTGCTGCTTAGCCTGAGTTTCCATAAATTTTGCTGGAGCCACTGATTGAATTGTTTATTTTGGAGTCACTGTTGGTTTGTCGTGTAATCTTCACATGGACAATTCATATGATTAGCTATTGCCAATGCTTGTGCAGGGAGCAGCAGGTTCATCTTTGTGAAACCCTGTCTCCGGTAGTTCCTCCAAAGCTGTTGCAGTCACTGAGGGGCCCTGCTTTTGTTGATTATTTGTCTTCAATGGGTCAGATTTCCCGATTAGAAAACTTGCGACTTTCTGAAAGTAACGGCATAAACAAGCAAAGAAGGTAATCCCTGTTTTTTGTCTCAGAAATTTTTTGTATCGATAGCTAACTACTATATGTAATTCTGTATGACGCTCTATGAATTTTCTTGATGTCAAAACTCTACCATTTAATGGGGGCGAATGGCCAGAGTAGCACTTCAGAGTTCAACATGTTATTTTGCTCTTTGTAACTTTGCGTTTTACCAAGTCTTGTATTAAGAAAAAGCCTTAAATCTTCCTATGATTTTGGTTCTACAGAGTTCGTGACAATGAGAGGCTAGCTTACAGTAAAATTGGCCATTTTCATTTTGTTGAAAATCACCTGCCTACTCATGTAAAATACCTATGAGCCTAGCCATCATATTACATGTCATAACTCTTCATTGCTTGAAAGGCTTATTTGGAAAGGCAGAAATTAGGGCTATCCTCTACAGGTGGATGAGCAACCATACTAATTTCCCTACTAATCCAAATGGATTTGGTTCTAGTGTCCACCTATCCAAACAAGCCACACGCAAAGGAATGTCCTAAGCCATGCACTTTATCTGGCTCTTTTAAATGAAGTAAACTTCCAGCCTTTTTTAAAAAATGGATATCTTGAAAGAGCCAATAGTCTTCCCATTTCAATAGTAGTGTGCAATTTGTGCCGTTCAACTGAATGGTTGAGATGAAAAATTGTGTCATTTTCATGATGCCAGGAAGGATTTGTCGTGAATTTATCATAAATCCTTACCTTAGCTTTGTTATGAACTTACTATCGTAAACCCATACCATAGCTCCCTCTTCCCAAGATCTCAACAGATTTGTTGGTGTCTGAAGTTTTAGAACTAAGAATCCATTTTTGGTTTATTCTAGTTGGTATTTGAGCGAGTGTATAAATGATTTTAGTGCAAATTCATGGTACGACCTCACATCCTTGCTTCTGGTTGTTACAATAGTGGCTCACTGCTGTTTATCTCATTCCAGGTCTCGTCAGGCAAGACATTACTTGATTGATGGTCCACTTTACTTCTCACCTGAGGATGCTACATTATTAGCAGAAAGTGGCTGTTTCAGTGGCGGACGCGAGAAGGTTATAGAGCAAGCACCATGTAGTACATAAGTTAATAAACCGGTGCTGATGATTAGCGGCTGAATTTTCTTTCTCAACTTGATTAGAGGCGATAGGATGATGGGTTGGCCAACCCATTTTTGTAGTTGCAGCCCGTGATCGCTGAGCCTAGAGAGGTGTAGTTGGTACCGGAATGGGTGGGGTTGATTGTTACACTGTATTGGCCTGGCCTTGTATAATGTAAATGCATGGTGTCTGTTGTCATCCTAATTTGCCCCCTGTTACCATTCGGCTGTTGATTTAATGTAAATTGGGCATGGAACCTACATGTCGAGATATGATTCATGTGAAGAAAGATCACATATTAACATTTCCCGGGTATTATGGGATTACGCGAGTCGCTGTTGCAACGTAATTGGACACCTGGGCTAATGTTTGGAAAGCCCGAAAGAGGTAGGCTGATGTACAGCTCTACGGGTACGGGGGCAAAAAAAGACATGAGGAAGATGAACCTCCTATTCATTTGGCTTATCATCAGCTAGCCGTATTTTTTTCTCGGTAAAACCAGCACTAGCTGAACAGGCCAGAAACTACGCATGTCGTTAACATTGAAATGAGGAATTATCGACGATTGAGGTATATGAGGTCTCAACAAGATAACAAATGACAGAGGCCCGTGACATAGACTGAAGTCCAAGCAGCAGGAGCGGCTGCTTCACCGGGTCGGGTCGTCGACTCGTCGTGCCGGTCTGTTACGTGGCGCAGAAGTGCAAGAAAAGGCCGCGAACGAGACAGCGACTCGCTGTCGCTGCAGCCGCGTAAAGCGCCCGTCAGTTTGCGCCTCGTCCTCTGCTGTCTGCTCGCAGCTCCCAAATGAATGAGCTGGAACCCACCTTGTTACACCAGGGACGCTTACGTGGACTGCTGTCGTGTGGTGGAAGCAGCTGTCTGGGGTAGGACTAGGAGCGCTCGCTCCCTTCAGAGATCATGAGATGGAATGGACGTTTTGTTTTGGATCCAGGTTGTAAAGTTTAGCTTTTCAATTCAAAACCCTAGATAATCCAAACATGGTCGGGTTATGAAACAGTTTTTATAACTCAGCTTCTACATTTCCACGCGCTAAAAGAGCTTTTACATTGGGGGTGGATTCAAAAGTAACCTCTGTACAGCTGGCAGCAGCACGGCACCCTTTTTGCAAGTAGCTACTCATGTAGTACTGTACTAGCTCCATGACCGTAGTTGATTGGACAGTGTGTTGTACTTTCTCGGCTGCCTTGTTGTGTGCCTCAGGGCAGGCCCAATGCAAACATTTAAAAGTAGTGGCTTCATTGTCCACATCAATAAAAAGTTAATAAGCCGTCAACAAAGACATTGATCATACAATGCAGCAGTAGCCTCAAGGGGACCACTGTAAATCACTTTTATTCCCTTTTACCTACCGTTGTTGTCTTTCTCTCTCCTGAGGCAAGTGTGACTTCTGCAGGGTGTTCTCGACACCCTGCGGGGCTACCGCAGGAGCTCCACCTGGAGTCCGAGCCTACCTGGTGTGTGAACCCACCGCCGAGGCCACCGCGTTGGGCCTGGCCTCAGTGCCTGTCCTGGTCTTCTACGCACCGCACATGTCACATACTCACATGTGTGTTTGCTTCTCCTCGTCGCTCGTTTCTGCTCGCATGCTCTGCTCGCTTTACGATCCAATCCCAGGATTCCAGGTTGTTTCCCCTGCCTCATTTCGGTGGCGCTTCTCCTGCCCATTTCACGCACTGGCAGGAGAAAATGCTATCGGAATCTCGGAGGCGCACCCACCTGAATTTCGATGCACTTCGCGTTGCTTTCTTCTGCTTCTTTTTGCTCCCCAAAAAGCAGTGGCCGCGCTTTGTCTTATCCTCTGTTTCGTTCGTTTCCAGGGTGGTTCCGAGTTCCGTTTCAACAGCAGAGTTCTTGCCATTGTGCGCGCTCTACACCAAAGACCAAACAATGGGCATGGTGCGGCCGCCGGGCAGTCAGGCAGGCATCGATCTTGAATTCCATAATATTTCCTCCCCCCTGGTTGTTCATTGGCAAGTAAATTATGGCTGTCCCTGGGTCAAATGGTAGAAAACACTGCACATATGACTTCCTATGCGTGGTCAAAAGGCTATGGTGTGCGAGATGTAGAAGTCACTGAACGGTGATGCAAGACCATGCGTGGCTGTCGTTGAAGATGCAACCGCCTAAACGTTGACCACAAAGCTCAAAGCGCGCGGACACATATGAACTTTGTCGTGTTAGAACAAACGCTGTAAACATTGGATTGTGTGTGAACTGTACTAGTACTTGACTGGAGAATATTTTATGGTTAGATTAACCGGAACTAATTAAAAAATTGGTTTGTTCTATGTGTATACCTGATCGAAGATACGTTCGAAGCACTTAGCATGCATGATTGCATGTAGTTAGTTTCTTGTCAGTCTACATAAAATTCGCAGTATCTGCCGGTACTGAACTGCTGATACCTGTGACTCATTATTGGTTCGTTATGTAATCTTCCCAAGGACACTTTGCATGATTGGCTGTTATCGATGCTTTGTGCAGAGAGCGGTAACTTTGTGAAACCCTGTTTGTAGTTCCTCCAAAGTTGTTTGTTGCGGTCACTGCGAGGCCCTGCTTTTTATTCATCATTTATCTCCAATCAGTCAGATTTCCTGATTAGAAAAACCTTACTGGCCGGCTTTCTGAAAGTTAAGTCATAAACAAGCAAAGAAGGTAACCCCTGTTTTTCTTTGTGTCAAAATTAATAGGAGAGAATAGCCACAGTAGCACTTCAAGTTTAATTACTATCCTACACTTAGTAACTTTGCATTTACCAAGTCTTAAGATATCACCCTGATTTTGGTTGTCCGTGAGGACTGTGACAATTAGAAGCGCTACTTCTTCCTTTTTTCGAAATGATGGCAATTGGCAAGAGGTCTACCATAATTATTATTAAAAAAAAGCTGCCCTAGTTTATGACTTGCAAAGGAAACTTGGTTCGAAAACTAAACAATTAGGTGATGCAGGTGCACCACCTATTGTACATATTAGAACTATTTGCTTTCATGGTTAGTTTGGAGAGGCGGGAATTAGAGTCAGTCGGTCCCTTGTCCCTACATATTTAGGGGAAACAAAGGGGTTGCAGAGTATGTCCCTACAAACACTACTTTTTCCTGCCAAATCTCCATGTAACATATTAAACATAAAAGAAGAGAAAAGGTTGAAGCTATTACCCTTAAACTATGTTTTGATTCATTTTACACTCGCGATTATGTTAATCGATCTAATTTACTCCTTTATAAGATTTTTTTATTTCTCCATACACATGTGGTATTTTAAGTTATAATTTTGAGATAATAGAGTGCATCATAAAGTTTTAAAAAATAAATAATATGATTTTTTTCATCATTATTTCTCATAATTTTTTTATTGATTTGACTAACTTGTTATTATAATATATCATAGTCTTTTAAAAAAATAACAAAAAATCATAATACATTTTAACATAATTTATCCTCAACTATACTATAGATTTTAAATTTAAAATATTATTTATATATGAAGAAATAAAAATTATAAATCTTACAAGATATGGGCCCATCTTCTTTCGTTCACATTCATGAGGATACAGTTGCTTTTAGTCTGGGCATCTCCAATGTATAGAAACACCCCCGGTTCTATAGATGGGTCCCGCAATGATTTGACGTCTATTGATGTATTACCAACAATGTATAGAACCAAGGGGTGGATCTATAAACGGGTCCCACGTCTCCACGCTCTCTCTTTCTCTCTCCTACTTTATTCTATAGAACCAGGTTCTATGGATGGAAGCGAGTTCTATATGGAATCAACCTCACAGTGGTAAGAATCTGGTTCCATAGGAGAGAGAAACCTATAGAACCAGGATAGGACGGCACGTTGGAGACGCCCTTACAACCCGCTGATGAGCCTGAGCGAAGTCAGAAGGTTAATTTTTTGGAGCGGTAAGCTGAGATCCAGCCCGTGGGAAGCGAAGGCACGCGGCAGCCGGCGGGTGAAATAACGCTCGAGGTTGGTCGTCTGACGAACAGTACAGTAAAAATGAGATGGGCGCATAGGATAACTGCGGTCTTTCTCGACGGTTGAGAGGTGGAAGTTGAACATAAAGTCTCCCATGGAGAAGAGGTCTTCCAATAATTTGACAGTCGACTCGAGTCCAATCAGTTGGGGGCTGGTTCCCCGGGGGGTCGTCGTGCCGGTCTGTTACGTGGCGCAGCAGGGGTAGCAGTACGAGAGAGTGAAGACTGCGCAAGGACACAGCAAACCGCTGGAGCCGCGTGAGACGCTCGTCGTCGTGAGGCATCACTCTTCGTCCACACTTCACACCTCTGACCTCTCGTCCATCCTCTACTCAACGAGTGAGCTGGAACCCACATGGCAACGGCATGGACGCTTACGTGGAACGCTGTCGTGTCGTGAAAAGCTGCCGTTTGGAGTAGCAGTAGGATCGGATCGGACTATCGGAGTACCTCCACGTTGGAGATCATGAATCACGGAAGGACCTGGCCGGGACAGTTTTTTCCTTGAACAGCTGGCACCCTTTTTGATTGTATCTGTACTTGCGTGAGTTGATCGGGCATTGCTTTGGGTGTTCCGTTGAGCTTTCTCGCTGAATTCGCTGGGTCTCCTCCTCCTCCTGGTCTTTTCCACGCACCGCACATGCGCCTCCTTGCTTCGCCCTCGTTTCCGGCCGTGCGCCCTGCTCTGCTCGGCCTCGGCGGCGCTCGCTTCCAATCCGGGATGATTCGCTGCCTCGTTTCGGTGGCGCTTCTCGTGCAGTCGTGCCCAGTTCATGCACTGACGGGAGAAAATGCCCTGGGAATCTCGAAAATCCTGCGGCCTTTCTATGCACTTTATTTGCCTTCTCTCCTTTGTTCCCTCCAAAAAGCAGTCGCCGTGCTTTGTCTTGGCCACATCCCACATGTATATCTCATATATGTACTCTGTTTCCAGGGTGCTTCCAAGTTCCATTTCGAGAGCGGCGCTCTCGCCATCGTGCGCACTTCACACCACAAAACGGATAGTGTATGGTGCGCCGCCGCGCAGTCAGGGCACACCAATCATGAGCTCATCGTCTCTCCTCGTCGTTCATTTTGGCACGCCAAGTTTACATTAGAACTCCTTCCCTGGGTCAAATGGGCTAGGCATGCACGAAAGGTAAAAGGCTCTGAATATATGATTTCTTTATGCGGCGGTCAAAGACTATGGTGCGCGAGAAAAATAAGAAGCCATTGAACATTGGCGCAAAGACTACATGGCTGTCGTTGAAAGTGCACGCAACCGCACAGATGATGTTGACCACAAACAATGCTCATTGCTCAAGGCCAAAACAACACGGTAAACATCGACGATTACTGCGGAGGCACGGCACGCACCTTTATTTGCTGCGGGGTAACTGGTTGCCGTTCCTCTAAAGACCGAAATCAGTTTTATATATAAAGCAAAGGAAATAAATAACTGGTTGCAGTTGGTGTGGGCGCAGTAGCAGCGAACACTGTTAATTAGCCGTGTCGCTCACATATAGTGGCACAGGACGCCGGGGCCGGGGCCGTGACCGCGCGGTAATGGCACGGCAGGTAGGGGATGCAAGTGGGTACCTAATGGGTTTTTTGAGTCAGTCACTCTAAGTTCATTTCATCTTCTAAATTATTTACGTGGCATGCCATTCTAGTTCATTTTTCTAAGTTTTGGATCGATCCAATGACCCCACAACCTATGAACTTCATCCCTACGGCCAGGTCGTCGGTCGTGTGGCGGTAAAACGCCTCGCTTCTTGGCCGTACCTGCTGCCTGGGGCATCTGCCTCTGGCCTCTGCTTGGGCGGCTGGATCACGTTGCGCCGGGGAACGTCCCGGCCACAGAATGGCACGCGGCTTGGCAGTAACATCCAGTGAACTTCAGGAAAGCTACCCCCGGGTGCAGATTGCAGAATCACCACCAGGGATTGCAGCGGTGCCTGCTCCGTGCTTCACAAGTTGTTACTGATTGATTGCATATGCTTATCACCAGATTTTTTTTTCACAGTGCTTGACGTTTGCCAAAGCTCGCGGTAAGTTCGGGGGGTAAAAGTGTCGCTATTCGCTAAGCAGGGAGAAACGGCAGGAGATATCGAGTTACATACCGTACGTAAACCCGGCCTAGCCATCGAGCAGACGAGCACATGATCATCAGAGACGGCCTAGCCATGCCCCAGGCCCATGCACGCACTCGCATGCCACAGTGTCTCCCGCATCCTCATCTGGCGACAACACGAACGCACGTGCAGACACATCCGCGTCATCACCGGCTCACTGACAAGCAGCAGAATATCCTCTGCGCATCTGGCCACGTGCCTATCCATCGGCTGCCGAATGCTGAGCTCGCCCCAGGCGTTTGCCCTCACGTCAGCACCCGTCACCGCGACCATTCCAGCCTTCCATGTAACAACCCTAAATTTCCTATAGGGTTTGTTGAGTGCCAAAATTCGAATTTAAAAAAATTTTGGTGGAATTGAGTGCATGCAAACCAACATATAAGAGTGTCTTCTATTTTGCTCCCTAAATTCTTAGGCAATTTAAATTCAAATTTAAAATCAATTTGAAGTGCTAAGGATGAAATAGTGTGATTTGGAGTTATTTGGATTTATTTGGAATTTTGGTTGGTTTGAATTCAAATTCTAGATTTGAATTCAAACTCTAATTGACTAAACTAATTTCCAATCCTATTCCTGTTCGTGGGCCGAAATCCCGCAGCTCAAGTCCAAGAAACCACCCTGAACTCTTTCCCGAGCCAACCAACCCAGCCAGCCCAGCCGGCCTTTCGGCCCAGCTGCGGCCCGTCCAGCAGCCCCGCCGCGTCCCCGCCGCGTCGCCGCTTTCTCCCACTGACAGGCGGGCCCCGCCTGTCAGTCGTCTCCTTCCTCCCCGCGTCATCTTCTCCGCGCCGCGCCTCTCTCTCTCTCCCGCGGAGCGCCGCCCGTGACCCAACCACCCACGCTCCGTGCGGCCCGTCGCGATTGCGCCGCGTGTCCGCAGCTGCTCGAGCTCCCCATCTCGTCGTCCGTGCCCGCCGAACCCTAGCCCTAGCGCCTATAAAACCCGCCACCGGCCATCTTCTTCCCCAAGCCGCGCCGCCCTTCGGGGTTCCATCCAGATCCAGTTCGTGGGAGGGGAGGAGTAGGAGAGGGGTGGGGAAGGTCCTGGAGCAGTCGGAGCAAGAGGAAGTGAAGCCAGTCGCCTTCCCCGCGAAGCCGCCGAGCACCGGAGCGCCGCCGTCCGTGGACTCGCCGACGAGGAGCCGGACCAGGGACGAGAGGAAGCGCACGAGCACCGCCGAGCCACCACGAGTCTACTCCGAGCTGCAGCGTTCGACGACGAGACCCTAGGTGAGCTGCCCGCGTTCGCCCCCTTCTTCTCTGTTTCCGGCGGAGCGCCGCCGCTCGTGCTCGCCGTGCCAAGCCAAGCCCTCTGTGAGCCAGCCTTCGTGCTGTGCACCTTCTTCTGCAGGATCCCATCGCCGCTGTCGCACCTGCAGACCGCCGTCGCCCTTAACCCGCAGCCGAGGCCGCCGCGGCCGAGCTCTGCTCGCCCCGCGCGCGAACGCCGAGGCCACGCGCGGCCGTGGGTGACCACATGCCCGCGCGTGTGCACCTAGTCGTGCCCCAGCAGTCGCTGGAGGCCACGAGCGTGCTAGCCGAACCCGAATCGAGCGCTTTTGCACCCAAACCCGAGCCGCCGTCGTGCTCGCCGGCGCGCATGGCCGTGTCGCCGCCGTCGCACGTCGGGAACCCAAGCCGAAGCCCAAGCCATCCCTGTTTCACCCTGAACGTGTTCGCCAGACCCTGGTGAAGCTTTTCCGACCGATCTTGAGCCAAGCCGAGCCGTCTCCGGCCAGTTCCGCCGCCGACCGTCGCCGCCGGTCGCGCTCCGGAGCGCGCCGCGCGTGCGCTGCGTCGCGCCGTGGCGAGGCCACCCCTTCGTGGGCCGAATCTCGCGTTTAAGTCTGTTTAACACCCTTGAACTCTTCCGGCCCATTCGCTTTCGGCCCAATTCCAGCCCAGCCATCGTGTATTCTTTTTCTTTTTCTTTTAACAGCGCTGACGTATGGGACCCACCTGTCATACTCTGCGAGTCACTGACACATGGGGCCCACTGACCAGAGTTGACCCGCTGACCGTTGACCGTTGACCCCGTTGACCGTTGACCGGTCAACGCTGACGTCAGCAGGGCCCACTGCTGACGTCATCCTAGGCGGACCCCACTGCTGACGTCAGCATGGCGTCATGCTGACGTCAGCAGGCTAATTTCTGTCTGTTTTCTTTTTCGGAAATTATTTAATATTTTCAGAAAATGATTTAAACTTCAAAAATTAATAATAAATCAACCGTAGCTCAGAAAAATATGAAACCAGTTTCTATATTTTTCTAAAATCATGATCTACGCGTTAGTATAGAGTTTGGTGTTATTTGAGTCTTCATTCGTCGCTGTTTTAGTGTTTCTTTGCTAGTAGCCGCGTCTTATTTTCTTTCCGCGCCCCTAGGAGCTCCGGAGAGTCAGGAGGAGCCGGACTACTACAACAACTGCTTTGACAAGGACGAAGACCTTTGCCCAGGTTCACGCCCGACCATCTCTAAAATACCTATTAGACATGCAAACTAGTATGCTAGCGCTTTACTTTACTCGCATGATAAACCTGCACTGCCTTTGTTAATATCCTGTTACCTTGCTACCTATTACTCACTTTATAAATATGCTATGCTATGCATGTGTTGGGATGGTTGTGATTGATCCTCTTGGCGTGAGTTGTGGGTGGTTTGGGAGGAGTAGTGCAGCTAGGCGGTGTAAGCGAGTAAATAACAACTCGATCGTTGATCGAGGTGCTGAGGGACTGCACTCGGGCAGTCCCTATGGGGTACCTGTTGCGGGTACATGGTTACTGGTTACTTGGGGTTGGTACTCGGTGAGTACCTGAGGAGTTTGGGCGGCAATACCTGTTATGGGTGCCGATTGCGGACCGTTGCGGCGGATCGCTTGTGATGCAGATACTCGCTTTACCGGACAATTAAGGACCGAGTCGTGCCCCCACTTCGGACTTGGGAATTACCGTGCTCACCATCTACCCAGTATGGGGAGGGTTCCAGCAAGCCTACTCTAGTGCGGCGCCGAGACTGTAGGAGAATCGAGTTTGATATGTGTAGGGGGGATTCGTTGCGGCGTAATCTCCCTGATTTACCACGGCCCCCGACTGGCCCCGGTGGGAAGGTTTCACGACCCTGGGGCAGATGTTAGATCGGATGTTTCCCGAGCCCAGGGAGACAGGATTGGCGCCGCTACTGTTTAGGGTCTTTGCTGTGGGCTGCGTCTCAGGTTGGTTGCGGACCAGCCTTGCAGCCCGGATGGATTCCTGGAGTGCCACCTCTGCAGAGTGTAAACTATACGTATAGCCGTGTCCACGGTTACGGACGACCCATTTCTGAGAAGCCCCGGCTAGCATGGGAAACTGCTTTCTTACCTCATCCTTGATTCGGGTTATGAGAGATTGGTCCAGCTGAGGCTGTTGAGACGAGGTGGGGAGGGAGCTCACCGAGTCGACTAGTGAGTGAAAGGCGTTGGTGGATAATGTTTTGCGGGAACCTGCCGTGGCAGGACGAGCCCGATGGGAATTTGTGAGGTTGATGGTTGGTTTTGGGGAGTGGAGGTGTATGTGCGTGAGCAGGAGTTGGTGTCGAGATTAATTTGGGTTATTGCTGCTGCTTGCGTAAGAAACCCTGGCTTAAACCTTGATTATTTCTATATCCTTAGAATAGGCCACCTTTAAAGCTTGCATCATATTATGGTTGGTGACGTGGACCTGTCCCATTTCCTTGGGGACAGACTTTGGGTTCTCAGGTGAAGACCCTGACCACGAGTTCAACCAGGACGGGTGGTACGACTGAAGGGTGTGCGCTTCGCTCAAGGATGCCTGTGGAGGAGTGGTCCCTGTTGCTCTAGCTACCGCTGCGCAGATGTTTCTTATTGTCGCTTTAGCCCAGAGGGCTTGTATCAGACGCTTTGTCTTTATATGAGTCATGTATTGAATCTTTTATCGTTGTATGGATGTGATATTCGACTGAGATGAGTTCTGTACGAGATAGCTGCTATTCCTGGGACTATCTCAATGGTACAGGGAGTCGGGTTCTCGTCGGTGAGAATCCGGTTCGTCACAGTTGGTATCAGAGCCATACTTGACCGTAGCGCGTAACCCATAGAACGGAAACCTAGGACAGAAGCTCTAACTGAGTCCTCTATTCTATATGAAACCCCTTGGACTATTTGAAAACTATATAAGTACATCTCATCTATTTACAAAAACTTTTACCCTTACCTCACCTTACTAACTTGCTAACTTACTAACAACCCACTAACTGTCTGGCAGATGGAAGGAAGATCAGCAGTTGATCGACGAGAGATCAGGACCACAGGAGCAGACTGTGGAGGTTTGGCAGTGCTACTGAGGGAGGTGCTGCGTACAGTGGGGATAGATGTGGACAACGTCTTCTACGAGGGATGGACCTACGGACCTGGAGAGGGAGTACACACCCGGTTGCAGATGGTTGTACCCAACATCCCTGGACGACCAAGGTCACTGATGCTACGAGCAGCTACCAGCGAGAGCACTTTCAGTCGGGCAGTGCAGACTATAGCTATGAGGATACTCCGACTTGCCACACTTGTGTACCAGAGTCAGCTCAGCCACACACGTTTCCGGTACCTACCGCGAGCTCTTGAAGATCCGACAGACAGAGACGCAGTCAGCTTGCAGGCTCACGCAGCAGACCGAGAGCGGAATGTGATTCTGCGGACCTCAGTTCAGTGCATGATAGAGCAAGAATACTTGAACATTGGTCTAGAGGAGAAAGTTGCCAAGCTAAAAGAGAGGGTATGGAAGCAAGACCTCCAGCTGATGGAGAAGGACAACAGGATCGCCTTACTTGAGGAACAACTCAGAGCTAAAACAAGGGAAGTCAGAATCTTGAACCACGAAGCTCGAAACAACAGGCAGTTGGCAGGACTGATCCGAGCAACTCACCATGCTCGAGATGTTCGCCTGGAAGATCAGCTCGCAGAAAAAGACAAGGAACTAGCAGCCAAGGAAGAAGAGATAGAAGGTCTGAAGGAAGAAGTATACTGGTTGGACAGTCTCAACTCAGAACTCCAGGAAGAGGTGGATAGCTACAAGGAGAAGAGTGGACGAAACTACCAGCTGATGAAGTACCTAAGTCTTCAGCAGATCATGGCAAAGGATGAAGCTCGAAGAACCCTTAGTAGTTGGGTAAGATCAGACAGGAAGAGGGTAGCAGAAATGATCACAGTGAACCAAGGACTACCAGAAGAACGCAGAGTTGAACCCAGGACAGAGAACTACAGAGTCTCACCAAGCCGAGTTGAGCCGATACCACCACCTGAGGCTCGAACCCTTACTTCCGAGATGACAAGACTGAGACAAGAACTGACACACTTAGAGAAGCAGTTGACAGAACCTGAGATGGACATAGTGAGATTGGCAGCGCGCCTCACGGACACCCACCAGGACAACAGGCAGTGATCAAGCAGCAGACAGAGACTGAGGCTGTGAGGTTGGCAGCGCGCCTCACAGGCACTTTCAGCAGTATGGGACAGATGCAGTAGGCAGTATCAGCAGATGTCAGCAGATGATGAGAGTTGTACCCATCTTCATGAGTAGATGTTTAGACTTAGTAGATCATGACCACCTTTTGGCTCAGCCACGATGTAGCATTCGCTTAGATGTACTAATCCTCAAGGTTCCAGGAGCTGGCCTCGGGATAGTACCCATGTCTAGGGTGTAATGCTGTAATGAGTGATCGATCTTTTTGGCTGTTCTTGCAGTTTTATTGTTGTTCATCTTGAGTGTACTTTAGTGTTGAGTCTATTTCATGTGTGCAGCTCCTACTCTAGATGCGCTAACCTAACCCTTACCGACCGCCACTAAATCTGCTTTATGAAAAATACAGCAAGATGTCGATCCGAAGATCCAACCGACTGCTTGCACGTTTTGAGGAAGCTGAGCAAGAAGAGGCAGCAATGGCAGTTAGAGGCAGAGGACGTGTCAGAGGTCGTGGTCGTGGAAGAGCAGCAGTTGCAATTAGAGGCAGAGGTCGTGGACGCGCAGCAGGCGTGCTCCAGCCCGAGAACAACGCACCAGGAGAAGAACAGGAAGTGGAAATGGAAGAACCAGCAGTGGCACCTCAGCAGAACCAGCAGAACAACCAGCAACCACCGCCACCGCCTAACTTGGCAGAAGTGATGACTACACAGACACAGCTGATGCAACAGATGGCACAGGCCAACACACAGATGATGCAAGCTATGCAACAGATGCAGGGAAACCAGAACCAGAACCGTCAGGGACACCGTGAGGAAGACCTACAAAGGAAGATTGAACGGTTCATCAGGCTGAAAGCACCCACCTTCGACTACTCGGACGAACCACTCGATGCACACGACTGGTTGCGTACCATCGAGACGAAGCTGGACCTGACAGACTACACTGAAGAGGAATGTGTGGCCCTTGCGGCACACCAACTTGAAGGAGCAGCGAAAGCGTGGTGGGAAAGCTACTGTGACTCTCACGCAAACCCAGCTCAGATCACCTGGCAAGAGTTTTGTGAAGCTTTCAAGGAGTACCACATACCAGAACAAGTCATGGTGCATAAAGCAATGGAATTCAGGACAATGACCCAAGGAAGTTTGTCTGTAGCTGAGTACGCTCGGCACTTTGCAAAGATGTCAAGATACGCTCCTGAAGACGTCAACACTGAGAAGAAGAAGCAGTTTTGGTTCCAGCGTGGTTTACACAGAGGTCTGAGGACAGCACTCGCAGCGAGTTCACACAGGTCACTCAGAGAGCTGATTGACAGGGCTATCGCTGTTGAGAAGGAAAGAGTGGGACTTGAAGATACCTGGCGAGAGAAGAAAAGAAAGGCTGAACAGTTGCACAACCACCGGCTAAGTCAGAGACCGAGGAGTGGCCAGAGCAACATGATCAGGAGAAGCTTTCAGCAGAGCAACAGCCAAGGAGGCTCAGGGTTTAACAGAAACAGTTACCAGGGTAACCGAGGCAGTAACAGCAACAGTTTTGGCAGCAGAGGGAACAACTACAACAGCTTTGGTAACAGAAACAACAGCTACTCAAGTCAGGGAAACCCCAACTGGAAGCCAAACAACACACCCAGAATTGGTGGAGGGACCACAGTGGTCTGTTTTGCTTGTGGGAAGCCCGGTCACAAGTCCTTTGACTGTCCAGAGAAGAAGAACAAACAAACCCCAGCCAAGGCACCGGCACCTGGAGGACAGGACAGGCAGCCAGCAACAGCGCAGAGAGGACGCCTCAACCACTTGACAGAGGAAGAAGCCGAGGACGCTCCCGACGTTGTGCTCGGTGAGTTTTTAGTAAATGGTATTCCAGCTTTGATATTGTTTGACTCTGGAGCAACTGGATCTTATATCTCGACAAAGTTTGTAAGAGAGCAGTCACCCCCGACAATACCTAAAGCTAGACCTATAGTCACTACTTCTCCCTTAGGAGAGCTTAGGTGCACCTTAGAGTGCCCCGCAGTTAGACTGATGATAGGAGGCCAGGAGTTCGAAGGAAACTTGACAGTCCTGAAATCGGATGGAATTGACGTGATACTAGGAATGGATTGGCTTACAGAGCACAAAGGAATAATCAGTTGCTCACCCAGAACAGTTGAGTTGACACACCCTAGTGGAGTCAAAGTAACAGCAGAGCCACAAAGAAGAACAGGGAAGAGATCCAGAACACGTATTCTGAGACAGTTGGTATACTCCATTGAGAAACAGACGATCGAAGAAGTACCTGTAGTATGTGAGTACCCGGACGTGTTTCCCGAGGAACTACCAGGACTACCACCAGACCGAGACGTAGAGTTCATAATCGAACTGCAACCAGGCACAGGGCCTATTGCTAAGAGGCCGTACAGAATGTCAGTGGAAGAACTGGAAGAGCTCAAAAAGCAGCTGAAAGAGATGCTTGAAAGTGGTGTGATTCGACCAAGTGCATCCCCCTGGGGATCACCAGTGTTGTTTGTGAAGAAGAAAGACGGGTCAATGCGCATGTGCGTGGACTATCGATCCCTGAACGCAGTAACGATCAAGAACAAGTACCCGTTACCACGGATTGATGACTTGCTAGATCAGTTGAAGAAAGCCAAATACTTCAGTAAGATTGATCTGAGATCGGGATACCACCAGATGAAGATTAGAGAAGGTGACATTCCCAAGACAGCTTTTGTAACTCGGTACGGACAGTACGAGTTCACCGTTGTGTCCTTTGGATTGACCAACGCACCTGCTTACTTCATGAACATGATGAACAAGGTATTCATGGAGGAACTAGACAAGTTCGTAGTGGTGTTCATTGATGACATACTAGTTTACTCAGAAACAGCCGAAGAACATGAGAAGCATCTGAGGATTGTACTAGAGAAACTGAGGCAGCATCAACTCTACGGAAAGTTCAGCAAGTGTGAATTTTGGTTGGAGAAAGTAGCCTTTTTGGGTCACGTATTGACAGCTGAGGGCGTAGCAGTCGACCCAGAAAAGATTAAGGCAGTAGCAGAATGGAAACAGCCGAAGAGTGTCACGGAAATCCGAAGCTTTCTGGGATTGGCAGGATACTATAGAAGATTCATTGAGAACTTCTCCAAGATTGCCAAGCCAATGACCGAACTACTCAAGAACAATGTCCCATTCGAGTGGACGGACAAATGTGAAAGGAGTTTCCAAGAACTCAAGCACAAACTCACTACAACTCCAGTATTGACCCTACCAGATATTCGCAAAGATTTCGTAGTCTACTGTGATGCTTCAAGACAAGGTTTGGGATGTGTTCTGATGCAAGAGGGCAAGGTTGTTGCCTATGCATCAAGGCAGCTGAGGAAACATGAGGAAAACTACCCCACGCACGACTTGGAACTGGCAGCAGTGGTACATGCATTGAAGATCTGGAGGCACTACCTGATTGGCAACAAGTGCGATATCTACACAGATCACAAAAGTTTGAAGTATTTCTTCACCCAATCTGAACTGAACATGAGACAAAGAAGATGGTTAGAACTGATCAAAGATTATGATTTGGAGATACACTACCATCCTGGCAAAGCTAATGTCGTGGCAGATGCCCTAAGTCGAAGGAGTTATTGCAACAACTTGATGATAGAAGAAAGTCAACCAGAACTAGCAAAGGAATTGTACATGTTGAAACTCGAGCTAGTAGAAGAAGGAAAACCCCAGGAAATGAGAGTGAAGTATAACCTAGAAGACCGAATCAAAGAAGCTCAAGGGAAGTGTTCAGAAATCCAAGAAGTAAGAGAGGATATCCAACGAGGAGTAGCACCTGACTTCCGGATAGATGAAGCAGGGACAGTATGGCTGAAAGACCGTATCTGTGTACCACAGGACGAGGAAATCAGGAGAACAATTCTCTCAGAAGCTCACGAGTCCAAGTACTCGATACACCCAGGATGCACTAAGATGTATCAGGATCTGAAGGATAAGTTCTGGTGGAAGAAAATGAGAGAGGACATAGCAGAGTATGTAGCCAAGTGCGACTCTTGTCGAAGGATCAAAGCAGAGCATCAAAGACCAGCAGGACTGCTGAAACCACTGGAAATTCCAATGTGGAAATGGGAAGATATCAGCATGGACTTCATAGTTGGCCTACCCCGCACTCAGAAAGGAAATGATGCCATATGGGTCATAGTTGATCGATTGACGAAGGTAGCCCACTTTATACCCGTCAAAAGCACACACTCAGTAAGCAAACTGGCAGAGCTATACATAGACAACATTCTCAAGCTACATGGGGCACCAAAAAGTATTGTGTCAGACAGAGGACCCCAATTCACAGCTCAATTCTGGCAAAGCCTACATCAAGCCATCGGGACAACCTTGGAGTATAGCACAGCCTACCACCCTCAGACAGATGGGCAGACTGAAAGAGTGAACCAGGTTCTTGAAGATTTGTTGAGAGCATGTGTTCTAGCTTACAGCACAGACTGGGAGAAGAGTCTATCTTATGCAGAATTTTCCTATAACAACAGTTACCAGGCCAGCCTACAGATGTCACCCTTTGAGGCATTATATGGCAGAAAATGCAGGACACCTCTAATGTGGTCAGAGGTGGGAGAACGAACATTCTTTGGACCTGACATGATTGTAGAGGCAGAGGAAAATGTGGCCAAGATCCGAGAGCACCTGAAGGCAGCTCAGAGCAGACAAAAGAGCTATGCAGATATAAGGAGACGAGATCTGGAGTTCGAAGTAGGAGACTTCGTCTACCTGAAAGTGTCACCCCTCAGAGGGCACAAGAGATTCCAAGTGAAAGGAAAGCTAGCGCCCCGTTTTGTTGGACCGTACCAGATACTGGAGAGGATAGGGAAGCTAGCATACAAGCTAGACCTACCAGAGGAACTAGCGGGAGTACACCCAGTGTTCCATGTATCTCAGCTGAGAAAGTGTTTGAGAGTACCAGAACATGAGATCAAAACAGAGGCATTAGACCTACAAGACACCTTGGAGTACCTGGAGTACCCAGAGAGGATACTAGACAGAGCAGTCAAAGAGACCAGAAGCACCGCTATCCCGTTTTGCAAAGTGCAGTGGAGCAATCATTCAGAAAGGGAAGCCACTTGGGAAAAGGAGTCAGTGCTGAAAGAGAAATACCCCCACTTGTTTAAACCTTAGGTAATCACAAATCTCGAGGACGAGATTCTTGTGAGGGGGGGAGACTGTAACAACCCTAAATTTCCTATAGGGTTTGTTGAGTGCCAAAATTCGAATTTAAAAAAATTTTGGTGGAATTGAGTGCATGCAAACCAACATATAAGAGTGTCTTCTATTTTGCTCCCTAAATTCTTAGGCAATTTAAATTCAAATTTAAAATCAATTTGAAGTGCTAAGGATGAAATAGTGTGATTTGGAGTTATTTGGATTTATTTGGAATTTTGGTTGGTTTGAATTCAAATTCTAGATTTGAATTCAAACTCTAATTGACTAAACTAATTTCCAATCCTATTCCTGTTCGTGGGCCGAAATCCCGCAGCTCAAGTCCAAGAAACCACCCTGAACTCTTTCCCGAGCCAACCAACCCAGCCAGCCCAGCCGGCCTTTCGGCCCAGCTGCGGCCCGTCCAGCAGCCCCGCCGCGTCCCCGCCGCGTCGCCGCTTTCTCCCACTGACAGGCGGGCCCCGCCTGTCAGTCGTCTCCTTCCTCCCCGCGTCATCTTCTCCGCGCCGCGCCTCTCTCTCTCTCCCGCGGAGCGCCGCCCGTGACCCAACCACCCACGCTCCGTGCGGCCCGTCGCGATTGCGCCGCGTGTCCGCAGCTGCTCGAGCTCCCCATCTCGCCGTCCGTGCCCGCCGAACCCTAGCCCTAGCGCCTATAAAACCCGCCACCGGCCATCTTCTTCCCCAAGCCGCGCCGCCCTTCGGGGTTCCATCCAGATCCAGTTCGTGGGAGGGGAGGAGTAGGAGAGGGGTGGGGAAGGTCCTGGAGCAGTCGGAGCAAGAGGAAGTGAAGCCAGTCGCCTTCCCCGCGAAGCCGCCGAGCACCGGAGCGCCGCCGTCCGTGGACTCGCCGACGAGGAGCCGGACCAGGGACGAGAGGAAGCGCACGAGCACCGCCGAGCCACCACGAGTCTACTCCGAGCTGCAGCGTTCGACGACGAGACCCTAGGTGAGCTGCCCGCGTTCGCCCCCTTCTTCTCTGTTTCCGGCGGAGCGCCGCCGCTCGTGCTCGCCGTGCCAAGCCAAGCCCTCTGTGAGCCAGCCTTCGTGCTGTGCACCTTCTTCTGCAGGATCCCATCGCCGCTGTCGCACCTGCAGACCGCCGTCGCCCTTAACCCGCAGCCGAGGCCGCCGCGGCCGAGCTCTGCTCGCCCCGCGCGCGAACGCCGAGGCCACGCGCGGCCGTGGGTGACCACATGCCCGCGCGTGTGCACCTAGTCGTGCCCCAGCAGTCGCTGGAGGCCACGAGCGTGCTAGCCGAACCCGAATCGAGCGCTTTTGCACCCAAACCCGAGCCGCCGTCGTGCTCGCCGGCGCGCATGGCCGTGTCGCCGCCGTCGCACGTCGGGAACCCAAGCCGAAGCCCAAGCCATCCCTGTTTCACCCTGAACGTGTTCGCCAGACCCTGGTGAAGCTTTTCCGACCGATCTTGAGCCAAGCCGAGCCGTCTCCGGCCAGTTCCGCCGCCGACCGTCGCCGCCGGTCGCGCTCCGGAGCGCGCCGCGCGTGCGCTGCGTCGCGCCGTGGCGAGGCCACCCCTTCGTGGGCCGAATCTCGCGTTTAAGTCTGTTTAACACCCTTGAACTCTTCCGGCCCATTCGCTTTCGGCCCAATTCCAGCCCAGCCATCGTGTATTCTTTTTCTTTTTCTTTTAACAGCGCTGACGTATGGGACCCACCTGTCATACTCTGCGAGTCACTGACACATGGGGCCCACTGACCAGAGTTGACCCGCTGACCGTTGACCGTTGACCCCGTTGACCGTTGACCGGTCAACGCTGACGTCAGCAGGGCCCACTGCTGACGTCATCCTAGGCGGACCCCACTGCTGACGTCAGCATGGCGTCATGCTGACGTCAGCAGGCTAATTTCTGTCTGTTTTCTTTTTCGGAAATTATTTAATATTTTCAGAAAATGATTTAAACTTCAAAAATTAATAATAAATCAACCGTAGCTCAGAAAAATATGAAACCAGTTTCTATATTTTTCTAAAATCATGATCTACGCGTTAGTATAGAGTTTGGTGTTATTTGAGTCTTCATTCGTCGCTGTTTTAGTGTTTCTTTGCTAGTAGCCGCGTCTTATTTTCTTTCCGCGCCCCTAGGAGCTCCGGAGAGTCAGGAGGAGCCGGACTACTACAACAACTGCTTTGACAAGGACGAAGACCTTTGCCCAGGTTCACGCCCGACCATCTCTGAAATACCTATTAGACATGCAAACTAGTATGCTAGCGCTTTACTTTACTCGCATGATAAACCTGCACTGCCTTTGTTAATATCCTGTTACCTTGCTACCTATTACTCACTTTATAAATATGCTATGCTATGCATGTGTTGGGATGGTTGTGATTGATCCTCTTGGCGTGAGTTGTGGGTGGTTTGGGAGGAGTAGTGCAGCTAGGCGGTGTAAGCGAGTAAATAACAACTCGATCGTTGATCGAGGTGCTGAGGGACTGCACTCGGGCAGTCCCTATGGGGTACCTGTTGCGGGTACATGGTTACTGGTTACTTGGGGTTGGTACTCGGTGAGTACCTGAGGAGTTTGGGCGGCAATACCTGTTATGGGTGCCGATTGCGGACCGTTGCGGCGGATCGCTTGTGATGCAGATACTCGCTTTACCGGACAATTAAGGACCGAGTCGTGCCCCCACTTCGGACTTGGGAATTACCGTGCTCACCATCTACCCAGTATGGGGAGGGTTCCAGCAAGCCTACTCTAGTGCGGCGCCGAGACTGTAGGAGAATCGAGTTTGATATGTGTAGGGGGGATTCGTTGCGGCGTAATCTCCCTGATTTACCACGGCCCCCGACTGGCCCCGGTGGGAAGGTTTCACGACCCTGGGGCAGATGTTAGATCGGATGTTTCCCGAGCCCAGGGAGACAGGATTGGCGCCGCTACTGTTTAGGGTCTTTGCTGTGGGCTGCGTCTCAGGTTGGTTGCGGACCAGCCTTGCAGCCCGGATGGATTCCTGGAGTGCCACCTCTGCAGAGTGTAAACTATACGTATAGCCGTGTCCACGGTTACGGACGACCCATTTCTGAGAAGCCCCGGCTAGCATGGGAAACTGCTTTCTTACCTCATCCTTGATTCGGGTTATGAGAGATTGGTCCAGCTGAGGCTGTTGAGACGAGGTGGGGAGGGAGCTCACCGAGTCGACTAGTGAGTGAAAGGCGTTGGTGGATAATGTTTTGCGGGAACCTGCCGTGGCAGGACGAGCCCGATGGGAATTTGTGAGGTTGATGGTTGGTTTTGGGGAGTGGAGGTGTATGTGCGTGAGCAGGAGTTGGTGTCGAGATTAATTTGGGTTATTGCTGCTGCTTGCGTAAGAAACCCTGGCTTAAACCTTGATTATTTCTATATCCTTAGAATAGGCCACCTTTAAAGCTTGCATCATATTATGGTTGGTGACGTGGACCTGTCCCATTTCCTTGGGGACAGACTTTGGGTTCTCAGGTGAAGACCCTGACCACGAGTTCAACCAGGACGGGTGGTACGACTGAAGGGTGTGCGCTTCGCTCAAGGATGCCTGTGGAGGAGTGGTCCCTGTTGCTCTAGCTACCGCTGCGCAGATGTTTCTTATTGTCGCTTTAGCCCAGAGGGCTTGTATCAGACGCTTTGTCTTTATATGAGTCATGTATTGAATCTTTTATCGTTGTATGGATGTGATATTCGACTGAGATGAGTTCTGTACGAGATAGCTGCTATTCCTGGGACTATCTCAATGGTACAGGGAGTCGGGTTCTCGTCGGTGAGAATCCGGTTCGTCACATTCCAGTTCCAGCGCAAGCCCAACGACGCCGCCGGCGCGAGAGCCCTCAGCCGTCCCAGACCGCGTCCGGCATCTCCGACGGAGGGCCCCACGGGGCAGTGGGCCAGGGCAGCGGCAGGTGCACGCACCGCCATTCCATTCCCAACCCGATCCACCGCGCGGGGGCGGGGCCGAGCTGGCCGTGGTTGCCGTGTCGCGTCGCTGACCCGACCACCGGGCCGGAGCGGCGAAAAGATGCGAGTCAATGCGGACAACGCTATCGGCTATCCCCCGCTCTCGCTCCGGCCCCCTCCACCTCACCCGCCGAAAAACCCAAAAGCCCGAGCCGCTGCGCTGCTGATCAGAAAAAATCCCCCGGGTTGCCGTGTTTCCCTGCGAACCCAAGCGCAGCTCTCGCTTTCGGCGCGCTCCCTCCCCGCGTCTTCCATCCAGGGCCGCTCTCCCCCACCCATGAGCTGAGGCCGCCGCCGATGGGCCCGCCCCCCGCCGCGCAGGACGCCGCGCCGTCGCCGTCGGGCGGCTCCGGCTCCTCCAAGCGCCGCCTCCGCAGGCTCGACCGCCGCAACGCGTCCAAGAACATCGGCTACGACGCCACCAACTTCTGCCAGTTCCCGCCGTCCCCGCACCCCGCCTCCGCGCCGGCGTCGGGCCCGGCCTCGCTCGCCGCCTCCGCGGCCTGCTCCCTCGACCTCGTCAACAGCTTCCGCATCGGCGGCAGCGGGGACGGCGGCGGGGACGTCATGTTCCTCTGCCAGAGCCTCGGACTCTCCGGCCCCGACGACTTCGCCATCCCGATCGCCGACTGGGAGGCGCACAAGGCCGTGCGCTCCTCGGCCTCCGCCGCCACCTCCCCTTCGTCCGCGCGGCACAAACCCGACCCCCCTGCGCGGGACTCGCCGCTCCGCCACGAGGGTGCCGAGGAGCCCGCCCGGCCCGCGGACGCCGACCCCCGGCTACCGGCGAAGGAACCGGCGGCGAGGAACGCCCCAATCGAAGCTCTGGAGCGGCCGGCGCGGCTGGATCCGCCCGAGTTCACCCGCCCGGATGTCAAGAGGGCAGCTGGGGAGGGAGGAATCAAGGGCTTGCGCCCGCCGCCGGTGCTCAAGCCGCCCCCCTCCATGGCGCTGCCGGCTGTCTCCGGGACGGGATCCACGTGGGATATCCTGCGGTCGTTCGCGCCGGATGAGGAACAGCAAGCCCCGGCGAGCAGATATGGCCGAGGTTTTGGACACCAGGGTGCGGTGGAGGTGGAGGAGGATGAGGATGCGGCCGTAGGGTTGACGTTGGAGGATCTCAGGCTTGGGGAGTCGTCCGAGGGCTTCACTGGCACTTCTTCGCTATCGACCACGAACGACGACGAGACTTCGAGCACGACCACCGAGTCCATGTTCTACATCTCACCCAACGGGCGGTTCAGGAGGAAGATCCGGTCATGGAACCGAGGGGTGCTCCTGGGGAGTGGCTCGTTTGGGACGGTCTATGAGGGCATCAGCGAGTAAGTGCTCTCTCTAAGGATGAATTTCAGTTCGTCTGTGCTGTTTGGTTAGTTGCTTGGAATCAACAATTTAACATGCTATGCCTATCCAAAGTTAGCATAGGGTACCTCTAGAACCCTTAATTAACCTGGGTTTTGCACAACCAATTCTGTAGTCAAATATAGCTTACAGCTCCATCTAAATTGTAAGAAGAATTAGACACTAAGTACAGCCTAGTAGGATGTCATACTGGACTTAGTTTCATGGTTTAATCCTCTACAACTAAACCAATTTCAGCTGTAACGATTCAGAATCGACTAAAATTGTAATCTCATCCAATTTAAGGAACCAAATCCTCAATCCTACACGAGAGTAGAACATCTTAGTGTGCCAAAATGTTGCACTCGTGACTTCTGGGTGAACAGAGCAATTCCTTGATCACTCAGATTGGTTCTTTTTCTGTTTTTGCAGAACCTTGAGTTTATTTGAATTAGAACTTAGGTTAATGTATTTATGTTTTCTGGGGTCATAGTAACTTATATTCAATTTTGATAACAAAATACCCGAATTTATTGTCCTGGGTGAAACAATACAGCATTTGTTCTACATTTTTTTTTCTGCCAATGCTTAATATGGATGGTTGCTGCACTATTTGGCCTGCTCTAGTGATTTCCAGTCACAAGTCTAAAGTCTCTTACACTCTGTTCTGTTTTGGCACAATATTCTCAGTGAGGGTGTCTTCTTTGCCGTCAAAGAAGTAAGCTTATTCGATCAAGGGAGCAACGCGAAACAATGTATCTTTCAGCTTGAGCAGGTTTGTTTCATTATGTTTTGTCTTGATAATATGAGAGCTCTAATCTATTACTGGTAGTTTCCCATCATATTGAAAATTGCAATTACTGGTAGCTGAACTTGTATGCCACCCTGAAATTCTGGTCCAGGATAGGTTATTTATGTGGGCTTCCACTATGATTTTCTGAGATTTGATCCGTGGCCTCTGTGCTGTTAGCCTTAATAGGCTATGCTAGCTAACTATACCTGATATCCTCAAATGAAAAGAAGTGTTTCAAATCTGATCTCCGCTATCGTATTTTGATCCTTTCAGGAAATTGCACTTCTGAGCCAGTTTGAGCATGAGAATATAGTACAGTACTATGGAACAGACAAAGTAAGTAACTTCAGTTTATGAAGTCATTGATATACTATGTGTTGTATGCACAGAAATTAATTGCTTCATTTATAACCCCTCTGCGCGCTTTAACTATTAGGTTGATGACCATCAAATTATGTGACTGTTTTGCAGGAAGACTCGAAACTTTACATCTTCCTTGAACTAGTGACCCAAGGATCCCTTGCATCTTTGTACCAGAAGTACCGCCTGCGAGATACTCATGTCTCTGCATATACAAGACAGATCCTAAATGGGTTGACCTACCTTCATGAAAGGAACATTGTTCACAGGTAATAAAATTAGTTAAGTTTGTATTCCTGTAGTGGCATCATTCATTCATCTTGCTTCAGTATAATGAATGAGATTATACTGGAAATAACTAGCTATAGGGTGGGCCATATGTGCCCATTAGTTTAAATGAAGCACCGCAAAGCAATGCCTATTTTTCACATTGATCTGAAAAGTACTGCAGAATTCTATGAATGTACTCTTTTACTGCTATATATACATGTTCTGAACTATAGATTGAAATCTCATCTTGCAGAGACATTAAATGTGCAAATATTCTGGTGCACGCCAATGGATCTGTGAAACTTGCAGACTTTGGACTTGCTAAGGAGGTCTGCTTTCAATCTGCAAAATTTCCATATTTTTTTCTCTTTTTATCCATTCCTATTTTTCTCTGATACAATATTGTTTTACCAATTCTCTTACAGATTACCAAATTCAATGCGATGAAATCATGCAAAGGAACTGTTTATTGGATGGCACCTGAGGTACGCCACCATAAATTTGCCTGTTCATCATTTAAATATTACATATTAGAATATGCTTGCATGTGCTTGTTCATCTCATGTTTTCGTTCAGTGATTTGTTTAGACCCAAAGTACTGACATATTACTTGGGGTAGTGCCCTACTTTAGTGGTGTCATTACAAATCTATCAAACAATCTAGTTCAGTCTAATCAAGTTAGTTTTTAATAGAGTGGCAGCTGAGTTAATATTTCAGTATAGCTTGATGATATGGCCCTATCCTGTAAGATTATTCTAGATGCTTGCACTAAAATCTTAATTTTCAGGTTGTCAATCCAAAGAAAACATATGGACCTGCAGCTGACATATGGAGTCTTGGTTGCACCGTCCTGGAGATGTTGACACGTCAAATTCCGTATCCTGGTCTGGAATGGGTGAGATAATTTAGAATTTAGTACTAACTTCTGGAAATTCTAGTTGATGTTTTCTAATTGTACGAGGGTGCCTAACTGCCTGGTATACAGTTTTCTCAGTTCTCAATATATGCTTACATCCATTCTTGCTACTTTTTCTGCAGACACAAGCTTTATACAGAATTGGTAAAGGGGAGGCACCAGCAATTCCTAGTGCTCTTTCAAAGGATGCTCGTGATTTTATAAGCCAGTGTGTAAAATTCAATCCAGAAGACAGACCTTCAGCATCCAAACTGTTGGAGCATCCATTTGTTAACAGGTCAATAAAGTCGGTACGGTCTATGAGGACATCTTCACGCTCAAATTTAGCTATATGTACCATCCGTTGATAAGGGGGGTCATTTATTGCACAGTGGCAGAATGGTAAGTTAGTTTGTCTCGTGTTCATGCTAAAATTTTTCATGCCATGTTGAATGTATAAAATTTTTCATGCCATGTTGAATGTAACCTGTTGCCGTCTTCTTGGCGTCAGCTGCCCAGCTGTGGCTGGATAGGGTGCCACTTGCTTCTTCCATAAGCGTGTGGGTTAATCTGACTTTTGACTTCTGTGATTGTTCTGCCTGCAGATATTAGTCGCTGCTTATCATGCGGAGCTGGCTGAAAGGGAGGGTGGTTTGCCTGGAGTAAAATTGTAAACGCTCAACGGCATCCTTGCCAACCTTGTATTGTTCCATTTGTTGATTCTTTGACATACGTTGTTGGGAAAAAAGATGTCCTCGTGGACTTGAGCCGCCGGCTAATATTCTTCTGCCCGGAGGTAGAACAGTGAATGCACATTTGAGCGCATGAGTTGTAGGGTGAGAACGGACGATGTAAATATGTCTGCACGTCCATGTGGGGTTTGTCTTAGGTGCCATGCCCATGATATGCTGCTATGGAAAAAAGAAAATAGAAAGAAAAAAATTCAAAGCCTTAGGAACTGTCAACAACAGTTGTTTAGATTGGAATTGCATTCTTGTTGTCAGCCTTTGCTTTTAAAATACGGCGATGTTTCTTTCGCTTTTTCAATGCACGGAAGTCCCGAGAAAATTCTTCGATTGGCTGCCGTTCAGCCGTTCTCCATTTGTCATGCCATACGCAGCGATTCCTTTCTCACGCGGGTGTTTGTTGGCTTCCTGCTGCCTATATGTGTGCCTACGTCGACGGAGCAAAGGCAATAATACACGAACGTTTAAGTTCAACCCAGGAAAACTGGATTTCGCAGCAAAAAGGTTAAAAAAAACAAGAGACAACGAAGAACCTCCACCGAAGGGTCGTTTCAAGATAAATCGTGAAGGTGTCTGTAAAAGCTGTAGTGATGGATAAGAAACGAGAAGGCATAAAAATCAATAATACAGGTGGAAGTGCAGAGATGCATTATAGGTTTATAGCTGGAAGCAAATTCTGATCCAGTTCCAAGAAATCCCAAGAATTAGCGTAGTGCACCCAAACTACATCCACAATCACAATAATCGGTTGAACTATCTCATTGTGTGGTCTCTGAAATGGATCATCTTGTGGTACAAATCTTGGAACTCGATGGTGAACGTGAGACAACAAATTGTGCAGTGAGAAATCCTCCATCGTTCTGCGCGAACCCACACCTATTGCGCCGCTTTTCCAGCAACCACAGGTAATGGAGAAGCCTATGGTGATTGATTGGAGCTTGGATCAGCACAACACCATGGTGATTGTTTGGTAGCCATGGCTCTACTCTACAATCAGAGCTGAACTCGACTTTGTCTAGGAAGCCCCAGGAGCTCTCTTGTCCTCCAAAAGCTTCAGCTCCGCACGCCACCCTTCAACCTTTTTCAACTTGTCCTGCGTCTCAGATTTCAATTTTTCAGGATCACCTTGCAGTTGTGCTTCAGCTAAGCGTATCTGCATATAATCAGGACAAACTCATCCAAGTCAAACCGCATCCTGTTTGCCATCATACTAACACACATTGCAGACTAAAATGTCAACATAGTAAAATTTAAAAATCTACTGATGAATAATCATCAGTCACTTTTCTCTAAAAATAGTAAGACATGCTTTTTTTAAAAAAAAAGATCATGACACAATACACAAAAGACTTGTCCCATAAGTTTAAAAGTTTAAAGCACAGACAGATGCACCAAAACAATAGAAAAGAAAGAACAATGAACATGCAATAGCAGATATTAACATTAGATTCTTGGTGCTCAACATGCATAAATCAGAAGATAGGGAAAAAAGTGACTTGAACAAATAGGAACCATGGTCACAATTGCATTAATAATGTAAAACTATTATTACAGGAAGACACAATATTTCACCGTTAAGAAGAAAACAACTAGGTTTTGAAAAACTGCAAACAGAGAACACATACTCAAAGTTTACCAGTAGCGAGACAAAATCTGACTTCATGTTGGACAAAAACAAAGCAGGCCCAGGCCCCTCCAAAAAAATAAGAAAGTGGCATAAAATAGAGTTTGGAACTGGACTGAAACCTCTGGTTGTTGTTTATTCATAAAGGAAAAGGTGCACACACATAGAGAAGGAGAGGAAACCTTCTTCTTCAGTGCTCGAATTTTCTTGTCTATGTCTGGTGCAGATGATTCCGGTTGTGAGTTGTCATTGGCATTTGTGGATGGCGTTGCAGATGATTCAGAAATAGCAATGCCTATTATCTGCTTCGTTACACTTTCCACTGAATCCCTCTGTTTATCAGTTTTGGAAGAAAGAACCTTGTCGGTTTCTCCATCACCAGCCTCCTCCATATCCAGGTTCTTTCCTTTATCATTTGACGAACTAGCCTGCTAATAAGCACATCCAGCATTACATCATACAGCCATCCTAACAAAACATATATGTTCAATCTTAAATAAATCCAGCCATTAAAGTAGCACATAAAATGCAAACATCTTACCTTTTTATTTGTTTTCATTTTCTTAGTCATATCTGGCGTAGCATGAATAGCTTAAGCCATTGTGTTGACTCATTTAAGAATCAATTTCTTAAAGAAATATGCTAGTTTTTGTCAGGGGAGATGGATAGCCATCCAGTTATACTTAATCAGCCACTATTTGTTGGCGTTGTTATTTCTTAACCCCTCATGCCATGTGTTTGTGACATCACTAGACATAGGGATGCGTGTGGGTTTGTCCACGAACCAGCATATGGTAGGTTTTAGTGGAAACCCATCCAAAAATGACTTATATGCAGGTTTATGGACAAACACTCCTGCATCCCAAGCTTGTCCCAACAAAATCAATCAGCTAGTTCAGAAATCATCATAAAGATACAGTGATGCTATGATTCTATGAAGAAACATGCCAAAATTATATCAGCCCAAAATGAAGTCATGACAGCAAACTATATTCATAAGGAAGCAAAGTCAAATATCTTTGGTGATCAGCAAATGATGCATGTGTCAGGATTCTATTCCAGAAAAGAATGGATGGTGTTTTCTTCAAGCTGTATGCTAGCAGAAAGATTTGGATTATGCATTTGTATCATAGTCAGCTCCCCTAAATAATATTGATGACATGTTTCTTTTAGGAGGGAACAGTAGGGGCAGACCCTACTGAGATAAATTGGAGATGCATTTGTAATTTTATACCAAAGAAAAACCCCACTCTGTGAAAGCAGCAAAACCAATATATGGCATCCACGGAGCAACACGCTTCTTCAATTGGAATAACTACAAAACATTATGAATTTAGGAACATAACCATAATGATGACTAAACACCAAGCCCTGTAAAGAGTGCGAAATCTTAGGAGGCCAGGTCCCAGATTCAACTAAATTCTGTCTTGCCATAGGTCATTCTCCAACTCTCATGCACTGATAACAAATTTTTCAGTGCATCACTTTGTTTAAATCAGCTTAACTTGTCAAAACACCCTTATTTTTGTAAGCAAATGCATTGGATAAGCTACCAGATGACTCATGTTTTTCTTCATATGAGCCCTATGACAAGAACAATCATGGTGGTAGCAAGAAACACGAAGAGAAATTAATAAAACAAACATTATGCAGTCAACAATGGAACAAGATCAGATAAGTAGAGATGCTATCGGAAGCAACATAAGCTTGGGCACCGCAATAAAGTAAACATAAGATGCAATAATGCAAACTATTTCCACACAAATCCTTAATTCAGCATTGGTGCTGCTCCATGATTGAGATGACCCGAATGCCCAATTTTATATAACGGAATGTGTGATAGCTATTGTGTTCTGCTAGTTTTGCACAGCCTTATGAGTTATGACAATCCAAAATCTACAGACAAAGAAGTTCTATAAGGTTGTTGCTCAACCTGTTCATAACAAGTTAATACCCTAACAAGCACATGGTAAAACAACCTACTTACCATTAACTTCAAACACGGTATAATATTAAATTGTATCGAAGAGATTGGGTTAAGTATGTTATCAAATACTTGTTGAGAGCTGTATGTGGATTAGTGGCACACTCAAGTGATCAAAAGTTGTAATTAATATGCAGTTAGGTCTCCAATTCTATTGCTGCTCGTCCATTTCTCGCAATCCAGCTCCAATGAGCTGTGGGCAAGTAATCATATTCATATGATAGCATTGTTTAAGGACAACTTTTGTGCATACAAATTGACAAGCATGACTAACTAATACTCATACATGAGAACAGGTCCAATGCATCCTTAGATCAACTCACTAGTAAGTTCTCTCTCAATTATAATGCTAAGCAGAGACAAGAATACTACACATGAACAAGCCAATTACAGGCCAATTAAACCAAATCTGACGGTTTCGCTAACATCAATAGAAGTTACAACTGCAAACACCAGAGAGAGACAGAGGCCCTACCTGCTGCCGTTTCTCCTTGCGCCGCTCGTTCCGCTTGGCAGCCTTCGTCTTAGGCTTGGCATCGACCGCAAGCGCCGGGTCATACCCCGGCGGCACGTCGGGCCCTGACTTCCTCATCTGCACCGAACACGACACGAGCAGCCACCCCGATAAGACGAACGAAATCGAGCAGAGACGCGATGCTGGCTGACGCGAGGGAGGAAGCTCGGGACGGAGCTACTCACTAGGGCGCCCTTGGACTGGTAGATGGCGACCTCCTCCTGGGGCACGTAGCCGGCGCGGATGCGGATGGCCTTGCGGAGCGTGCCGTCGGGGCGGCGCGTCGGCGCGATGATGCGCTCGCCCTCCTTGGGGATGGAGAGGAGGCGCCGCTGGTCCCCGCCACCGTCGCTAGAGGTGGCCATGACCGGGGGGAAGCGTGTGGGATTCGGATGCGGAGGACGAAGGCTGCGGCGACGGCGGGCACAGGATGGGTTTTAGGGGAGTCGGGGTGTCAGAGCGAAGACCCCGGGTCCAGCTCCAGCCTTGCCTCAAGGGTTGAGTCGGGCGCCGGGTGGGCCGCCGGAGTTGAGGTTTTTTTCTTCCCCTCCCTCTTCGTTTTTGCTCAATTTATTTATTTGCTCTGGTAGTCTTTCGTATCGTGAGAATCTTTGCTACGACTATTATGGACGCACGTGCGGCACGCACGTTTATTGATGACACATATGTAATAAAACAATATCACTTGAGTGGACCATGATAAACAGAGCAGTCGTGCGAAGCGTTTTTAAAAATACTTTATATTCGCTCTCTCATGTATAGTGAGTTTTAGATATTCTCAAATGTAGATCCACATCATTTTTGAGATAGTTGGTCTTTATTTGTATAGAAAAAAATTCTTCAATCTATTGTTTATTAGCAATACGGGATAATTGTGTATAGACTTGGTTACAAATATAGGTATATCATGAGCATGTGGGTCCGCGGGTATGGGTAGAGTCTTAGGTGAAAAAAGTTTCGCATTTTGCACTATTTTCCCACATTTTTTCACGTCTTCCCACATCCTACAACCCGACAGGTGGGCCCTTTGTGAGGGGTGGAGGTGGATTTTTTGGGTGAGAAGTGTTTTCAATTCTCTAGGATCCTTTTAGTATAGATTTGTATATCTCGATATTCAGTCATGTTGTCTTTATGATATTATAAAACATGTAAGTTTAATTTATTTAAATATTTTTAACTTTAGTTTAGTTTAATTTGAATCAATTTGTTTATTGTGGTTGGTTAACACATTTGTTAGGTCCACATCTATCATGAATGCTTTATCTAGAAACTAGCTGCTAACTCATTTCCACCTTTTGGTTCTGAAAATATTGAACAGATTGTGTGTACTTGTGATGTTAGGTATTATTAACAAGTATTATACTTGTGATGTTAGGCATATGAGTGTGGCGTGGTTGTAGAGTGCAAACATACGTTACCGAATAAAAAGAACGATAATAGTATTGGCATTATATACGAATATGTTGGTATTATATAATTCTATAGTTTACTTAGAAAAAAATAAGCATAATGGTGTTCTCATCATGGTAAAGTGATCATGTGCAACAAATTTATCGACGAAAGAAGCTATTTTTCTCACGAATAGATGGAGTAGCCTCAACAAAATGCGATGATCACATTTTATACCAATGCAACTATGCATGCATATATTTCAAAAAAAAAGAGCTGCATATTTGATGGATTATGACCTAAACTCGTCAAAAAAAACTTTCTATATATATGGATTATACTGTCGCAACATTTTGGAAGTTACACTTATGTGCTATTCTACCTATGTTGTGGCACCTTAGACACAAATTCTATTCCTACAAGGGAGCACCAACCATGTGACATGGTATGCATGCATATATTTCAAAAAAAAAGAGCTGCATATTTGATGGATTATGACCTAAACTCGTCAAAAAAAACTTTCTATATATATGGATTATACTGTCGCAACATTTTGGAAGTTACACTTATGTGCTATTCTACCTATGTTGTGGCACCTTAGACACAAATTATATTCCTACAAGGGAGCACCAGTGCCAGAGCTAACAACGTTGGTATTCCATGAGAAAAAAGATTGTTTCAATATCAATAGAAGCATGATTTGATGTAGAGATGTGGAACCTGTGTGCCTAACATATCCTAGATTGAGTGGGCATAGCTCACACTACTACACAGCGCTACATCACAAACGGTGACATGTCGTTTGTGATACCGGTTGAAGAACCGTTTGTGATGTGGAGCATAAATCGCGCGCTACGCGGTCGGCCGGGTTCGAACTCGTGACCTCTCCCTCGCGCGTAGACTCCTCTACCACTGCACCACACCAAGACTTGTGACTAGATCCCGTTTCGATTCCTATCATATTATACGAAACCGAGTTTAAATTGCTTGTTTGAGGCTCTAAACGACTTCAAATCAAAAAGTGTTGAACTACAAAGTTTCATAACTTTTGAAGATATACAACTTTTATGTTGACCCTTTTTTCATCCGAGGTTGTTTACAAAATTTGAATTTCAAATTTGATAACATTCAAACTTAGATCTGGTTGAATAGATGACTTCAAATCAAAAAGTGATGAACTACAAAGTTTCATATCTTTTGAAGATCTACAACTTTCATATTGACCGTTTCTCCATCCGAGGTCGTTTATAAAATTTGAATTTCAAATTTAAGAACATTCAAACTTAGTTTCCGTTGACCAGATGATTTCAAATCAAAAAGTGTTGAACTACAAAGTTTCATATCTACTGAAGATCTACAACTTTGATATTGACCGTTTTTTCATACGATGTTGTGAGAGTAACATTGTTCACAAATCTTATAGGTCTCTCTTGTAGTTTTATGAGACCTATAAGATTTGTGAACAATGTTACTCTCACAACATTGTATGAAAAAACGGTCAATATTAAAGTTGTAGATCTTCAGCAGATATGAAACTTTGTAGTTCAACAATTTTTTATTTTAAGTCATTTAGTACTTCAAAATGTGATTTGAACGTGTGTTATACACACATCACAAACGGTTCCTATTACCGTTTGTGATGTGTACCATCACAAACGGTTTTTGTTTTTCAAAACCGTTTGTGATGTAGCCGTTTGTGATGACGCTTTCTGTAGTAGTGTCAGCTAGTTAGGCTCCTTACGGTGAGACCTACCGACCTAAGCCATCCATACTACTAGGCATACGTGTTTGCATTTTTCTGAATTTCAGAAATTAACCGATGGTATTCTTTCGGTGTAGAAAACGTGTCCGTCAGATAGTAAGGCATATGTGGTGACTTTTCAATCTTAAGATCCTATTTGCCCACCTAATCTCTCAAAAATGTTTATAAGGGTAGAGTTTGTCCGTGTCTATTCACGGAGTGAGTGTATATGCGCGTGTGAGCATCTGTGTTTGTACGAGTGTTTCGTAAAAAAAAAAATTTTAAAACATTGATATTCCAAGAAATACATCTTCCCCCAGCAAATCGGTACACTTGTTCCAACCCATTGCACTATTACATTGCTCCGCTCTTTGAATAAAGAGAACACGGCATGCTCTTCGTAGTAGATTTTTGCAAAACGTGATACAACAATAGATTAGAAGCCATTTAGTTGAACATGATCCTGACTTCTGGCAATTCCTTAACACGCATCACTCATAAGTAGTGTATAATCCTCAAACATTAGGACACATCACGAGTCACTAATTAAACCTAGACATACAAATCATGGAGTGTATTTTTTTAATCTTTAATGCTATCTATGTTTTCGCCAAGCACTGTCAAAGAAAAAAAAATAAAACTATGCTTTGACGACTGATCTCATAGGATGGAGGTAAAAAAAACCCATTTGAAGCACTAGCAAGAACGCACGTGCGGCACGTGTGACGAACCGGATTCTCACCGACGAGAACCCGACTCCCTGTACCCTTGAGATAGTCCCAGGAATATCGGCTATCTCGTACAGAACTCATCTCAGTCGAATATCACATCCATACATCGATAAAAGATTCATTACATGACATATATAAAGACAAAGCGTCTGGTACAAGCCCTCTGGGCTAAATCGACAATAAGAAACATCTACGCAGCGGTAGCTAGAACAACAGGGTCCACTCCTCCACAGGCATCCTTGAGCGTAGCGCACACCCTTCAATCGTACCACCCGTCCTGGTTGAACTCGTGGTCGGGGTCTTCACCTGAGAACCCAAAGTCTGTCCCCAAGGAGATGGGACAGGTCCACGTCACCAGCCATAATATGATGCAAGCTTTAAAGTGGTCTAATCTAAGGATATAGAATATTCAAGGTTTAAGCCAGGGTTTTCTTATGCAAGCAGCAACAATAACCCAATTTCATCTCATCACCAACTCCTGCTCACACTCACACATCCACTCCCCAAAACCAACCATCAGCCTCACATTTTTCCCCATCGGGCTCGTCCTGCCACGGCAGGTTCCCGCAAATCATTATCCACCAACACCTTTCACTCACTAGTCGACTCGGTGAGCTCCCTCCCCACCTCGTCTCATCAGCCTCAGCTGGACCAATCTCTCATAACCCGAATCAAGGATGAGGTAAGAAAGCAGTTTCCCATGCTAGCTGGGGCTTCTCAGAAATGGGTCGTCCGTAACCGTGGACACGGCTATACGTATAGTTTACACTCTGCAGAGGTGGCACTCCAGGAATCCATCCGGGCTGCAAGGCTAGTCCGCAACCAACCTGAGACGCAGCCCACAGCAAAGACCCTAAACAGTAACGGCGCCAATCCTGTCTCCCTAGGCTCGGGAAACATCCGATCTAACATCTGCCCCAGGGTCGTGAAACCTTCCCACCGGGGCCAGTCGGGGGCCGTGGTAAATCAGGGAGATTACGCCGCAACGAATCCCCCCTACACGTATCAAACTTGATTCTCCTACAGTCTCGGCGCCGCACTAGAGTAGGCTTGCTGGAACCCTCCCCATACTGGGTAGATGGTGAGCACGGTATTTCCCAAGTCTAAAGTGGGGGCACGACTCGGTCCTTAATTGTTCGGTAAAGCGAGTATCTGCATCACAAGCGATCCGCCGCAACGGTCCGCAATCGGCACCCATAACAGGTATTGCCGCCCAAACTCCTCAGGTACTCACCGAGTACCAATCCCCAAGTAACCAGTAACCATGTACCCGCAACAGGTACCCCATAGGGACTGCCCGAGTGCAGCCCCTCAGCACCTCGATCTACGATCGAGTTGTTATTACTCGCTTACACCGCCTAGCTGCACTACTCCTCCCATACCACCCACAACTCACGCCAAGAGGATCAATCACAACCATCCCAACACATGCATAGCATAGCCTATTTATAAAGTGAGTAGTAGGTAGCAAGGTAACAGGATAATAACAAAGGCAGTGCAGGTTTATCATGCGAGTAAAGTAAAGCGCTAGCATACTAGTTTGCATGTCTAATAGGTATTTCAGAGATGGTCGGGCGTGAACCTGGGCAAAGGTCTTCGTCCTCGTCAAAGCAGTTGTTGTAGTAGTCCGGCTCCTCCTGACTCTCTGGAGCTCCTAAGGTTGCGCGAAAATAAAAATAAGACGCGGCTACTAGCAAAGAAACACTAAGACAGCGACGAAAGAAGACCCAAATAACACCAAACTCTACACTAACGCGTAGATCATGATTTTAGAAAAATATAGAAACTGGTTTCATATTTTTCTGAGCTACGGTTGATTTAATATTAATTTTCGAAGTTTAAATCATTTTCTGAAAATATTAAATAATTTCCGAAAAAGAAAACAGACAAAAATTAGCCTGCTGACGTCAGCATGACGTCATGCTGACGTCAGCAGTGGGGTCCGCCTAGGATGACGTCAGCAGTGGGCCCTGCTGACATCAGCGTTGACCGGTCAACGGTCAACGGGGGTCAACGGTCAGCGGGTCAACTCTGGTCAGTGGGCCCCATGTGTCAGTGACTCACAGAGTATGACAGGTGGGTCCCATACGTCAGCGCTGTTAAAAGAAAAAGAAAAGAATAAACGATGGCTGGGCTGGAATTGGGCCGAAAGCCATTGGGCCGGAAAAGTTTAGGGTGGTTAAACAGACTTAAACGCGAGCATTCGGCCCACGAAGGGGTGGCTGCTGGATTCGCTCTGGTGGACCAAGTCCACCGTGAACCGTGAGTGTGGTCCACGTGAGCCGGGTGCACGGGATCAATCTGCGGCCGACTCGGGATCTTCTGTGTGTGCGCGTGTGTGATGCTGGTGTGGTCCTGCGTGGGGCATGGCCACGACGCGACGCGATGCGCGCGCGGCGCGCTCCAGAACGCGCCGGCGGCGAAGGTCGGCGGCGGTTCTCGCCGGAGGAGGCTCGGCTCGGGTCTAGGACGGTCGGGACAGCTTCACTAGGGTTAGACGAACACGCACAGGGTGAACAAGGCTTGGATTGGGTTCGGATCGGGCCCTCCCGACGCGGACAGCGGCGGCTCGGCCATGAACGCCGGCGAGCAACCACGGCGGCTCGGGTTCTCGGTTCAAAGGCGCTCGGAAGGGGTCTTGCGTGCGCGCGTGCGGCTCCAGCGACTGCTGGAACACACCTGGGTGCACACGCGCGGGCTCGTGGTCGCCCACGGCCGCGCGTGGCCTCGGCGTTCGCGCGCGGCGAGCGGAGCTCGGCCTCGGCGGCCTCGGCTGCGGGGAACAAGCGACGGCGGGTTGCAAAGGGTTTAGCGGCGACGGGAACCTGCACAAGAAGATGCACAGCTCGATGGCTGGCTCACAGAGGGCTAGGCTAGGCACGACGAGCACGCGCGGCGGCGGAATCCGGCCGGAGACAGAGAAGAAGGGGGATCTCGCGGTTAGCTCACCTAGGGCTGGTAGGGGTACGCTGCAGCTCGGTGTAGTGCTCGTCGTGGCTTGGCGATGCTCGTGCGCTTCCTCTCGTCCCTGGCCCGGCTCCCCCTCGGCGGCTCCACGGACGGCGGCGCTCCGGTGCTCGGTGTCGACGCGGGGAAGATGACCGGCTCCACTCCTCCTTGCTCCGACAGCTCCTCGACCTTCCCCACCCCTCTCCCACTCCTCTCCTCCCATGAATTGGATCTGGAAGGAACCCCAAAGGGGCGGCGCGGCTTGGGGAAGAAGAAGGCCGGCGGCGGGTTAAATAGGCGCTAGGCTAGGGTTTCGCGGCACAGACGGCGAGATTGGGATGGCCAGGCGGCTGCGGACACGCGGCGCGCATCGGACGGGCCGCACTGGGGGCGATGGGGCCGGCCGGGTGGTTGGGTTCACGGGCGGCGCGCTCGAGAGAGAGGGAGAGCGGCGGGAGGTGGAAGATGACGCGGGGAGAGGGACGACCGACAGGCGGGGCCCAAGCGCCAGAGAGAGAGAGAGAAAGACGCGGTGGGGACGCGGCGGGGAGGAAGAGTGGGCCGCTGCTGGGCCGAATGGCCGAGCAGGCCGGTTGGTCAGTTGGATCGGGAATGGAAGTTGGAGGTGGTTAAATGGACTTGAGCTCCGGGAAATTGGCCCACGAACAGGAATAGGTTTGGAAATTAGTTTAGTCAATTAGAGTTTGAATTCAAATCTAGAATTTGAATTCAAACCAACCAAAAATCCAAATAAATCCAAATAAATCCAAATCACACTATTTCATCCTTAGCACTTCAAATTGATTTTAAATTTCAAATTTAAATTGCCTAGGGATTTAGGGAGCAAATAGAAGACAATCTTATATGTTTGTTTGCTTGCACACAATTCCACCAAAAATTTTTAAACTCGAATTTTTGCACTCAACAAAACCTATAGGAATTTAGGGTTGTTACAGCACGCACGTTTATTGATGACATGTGTCAGGGACCATAATTAGGGGTCCCTCAACTACCAGGGTAATCACCCTAAAAAAACGCAAAACAAGGCTATTACCCAGAAGCCTATGAGCCCATACCAGCGAAACCGCGAAGCCCACTACCAGCCGGCAGGGCCCAAACTACGGCCCACAAAGACACGTCGCCCTCACACCTAAACTCCGCCTCGCTCGAGGGTCCCTCGCTCCCCCCCTCGAGCTACAAACCTCCACTCCGCCTCGCCGGGACTCGCTCCGACCCCTCGAAACGAACGCCACGTCTACAGCACAGGTACTGACGGTCTCAACTCCCGCACCAGGCGCCGGGGTCAAAGGGAAGATATCCCCCGCACGTCGTCCCTGACAGAATCGCCTCGAGTCCGCGGAGGCCAGGGTTCAAAGTCCGACCCTCGAACGGGTTCAAGCGGACGCCCCGGCCAAATCGGAAACGAACGGGGACAGGGCGACTAGCCCGGCCCTCGAGCGGAGAGGCTCGCACGTCCTCTCTGTGGCCTTACTGATCAGGAGTTCGAGGCCTGGCCCTCGAACGGGTTCGACAGGCGCTCCAGATCGACAGAGCCAGGGACGATTCGGACGTGCTCATCATGACTTTACCCCGAACGCGGAGTTTGGGGACGCCCCTGTTGTGTTCGAGGCCAGACAAAGGCAGCTAGTTGAGGGATCCCATCGAGGGAGTGCTTCCGCGCCCTTGGCCCCGGTCAGACGGGACCAAGCCCCTGCCTAGCAGACCTTTGCGAGTGCTCATCGATGGATGCGTCTCCGGACCACGAGCCGACCCCCAACGAACGGGGCATGGGCGCCCACTCGGACTACCCGCTAAAAGCTCAAACGAGGCAGCCGCGTTCGCGAACCCGCTCAAGGGTAGCGTAGAGCGTCTCACCCCTCAGCCCCTCGAAGGGGAAGCGAGGGTCGCCATACGAAAAGACGGGGAACTCAACCCGAGCGTCCCTCCCAGGCCAGAGGGCTCGGGGGCTCCCCGCACCGCGACACAACACCCCTCGAGCGCGAAACTCGGACCCATGCGTAGTGTTACCTCGAAACCTAAGGCCCAACGCACGAGGGTATAGCCTTTGCACGAGTGAAACCACTCCTGCGAAGGCTCGGGGGCTACACCCACGGGTGCGCTAGCGTGCCCCCACGGAAGCCATACACATGCCAAATCAAACCCCGACAAGGAGCACCCACGAGAAACCGCTTCGGTCTTGATCCTTTACGGGAGCAATCACTCCCATAAAGGCTCGGGGGCTACTGTCGGGGACCATAATTAGGGGTCCCTCAACTACCAGGGTAATCACCCTCAAAAAATGCAAAACAAGGCTATTACCCATAAGCCTATGAGCCCATACCAGCGAAACCGTGAAGCCCACTACCAGCCGACAGGGCCCAAACTACGGCCCACAAAGACACGTCGCCCTCACACCTAAAGTCCGCCTCGCTCGAGGGTCCCTCGCTCCCTCCTCGAGCTACAAACCTCCGCTCCGCCTCGCCGGGACTCGCTCCTACCCCTCGAAACGAACGCCACGTCTACAGCACAGGCACTGACGGTCTCAACTCCCGCACCAGGCGCCGGGGTCAAAGGGAAGATCTCCCCCGCACGTCGTCCCTGACAGAATCCGGTGCATTGTGCCCTCTGCGGCACGGACAGGCGGAAGCTGTGCAGGGCCTGCGCGGCACTATGCCCCCGATACCGCTGACCCCGGCCGTACCTTCGCACGGTTCTACCGGGGGGCCCCCTTCGCCTCCCGCCCTGAAACGTCCTCGAACGGGCGATGGGGGCCCCACCAATAGAAGATGGCCAAGCACAGGGGGCTCACCACGGTCAAACAAAGATTACTGGTCCGGCAAGGCAAGGAACGGATCCCTTGACCCTTGCCCACCACGTCTCCGGGGGACAGGATGTGCACTGTGGAGTAGGCTGGCGCGTCACCTACATCACTCACGCCCGTTCTCCAACGGAGGGGGGGCCCCGCGGCGGATACGGGGAAATCTCTGAGCCACCCCGGCAGCGGCCGCCCCATACGAATATGACCTGCTCCCTTCGCCAGGGCAAAAGCTGGTCGTACCGGCACAGTAGGGCAGGTCAAGTCCATCCTGTCACCACGCCTGACAGTCTGACGCCGAGGAGACAGCCTACGCCATGCTAGCCCCGTGCCTCTTAGCGGGCTAGCCCCCGAAGCGGTCGGAGGCCCACTCGAGGGGGTCCTCGAGTAAATGCCCGGGCCACCTCGACGACTAAGCGACCCCTCGAGACCCCGTCGAAGAGGAAACGAGGAGACACCGCGTCAGCAGACAAGACCAGGAAGCAACCTTGACGAGGCCTGCAAGGCACGGATACGCCGTACGACTCACACTATAGCACGTATTGTACACGCGAACTGTAACCCTTCTCTCTTGAACTATAAAAGGGAGAGAGAGGAGTCCCGTATGGGACAAGCACAACAGAGCAACATCACAAGGTTCATCGCCTTAGCTCCCGCTCACACAGACACACATACACTCGATATTGGCATTCGCTTCAATCATCTCCGCCGACGACAGGGACTTGGAGACCGCCTCTCCTCTCCCGCATCCACTTGTAGCCCCTTCTCTACAAGCACCCCGGTGCAAAGCTAATACGAGTGCGCGAGCATGCCCTTGCTGGACGTACGGCCCCGCGGCCGGAACCAGGATAAACCCGTGTCCTTGTGTTAGCTTCCGCATCGACCATCAAGGGACGAGACACAGCGCATTTCTGCGCGGTGTAGGGAGTGCCGGCCATTTCCGACACCGACAACATGTAGGTACTAAAACAATATCACTTCACTTTAGTGCAAAGCACTTTTAAAATATTTTATATTCGCTCTCTCATGTATGTAGAGCTTTAGGTATTCTCAAAACTCATGATAGTTGGCATTTATTTATATGGAGAAAACTCTCTAATTTATTGTCTTTTAGCAATACGAGATAATTGTGTATAGACGTGGGTACAAATGTGTGTATATTTAGGTGGGCCCTTTTTTGGGTGAAAAAAGTTTTGGGTTTAGAGGGGGAAATCAACATAGGAACGTCCCTCCCCCTCTTTTTTGACCATTCATCAACCAATTTTCCCGACAGGTGGGTCCTATGTGAGGTGGTTGTGGGTTTTTTGTTGGTGAGAAATGTTTTCAAATCTAATTCTCTTTATAGTATAGACTACCTGCTCTCACAATAAATATAACAAACCGACCCAAGACCTACTAGCCTCACAAAATCACTAAGGGCCATCACTCTTCTTCCACCATTTGAAGGACTACCTGGACATTTGGACAACATCATATTTGTGTTTCCAGAATTCCCATGCACCAAGAATCACTAGGGAGTTGAAACTCTTGCAGAATTTCTTTGACGATTGATCTCCTAGCCTGATACCACCGTCCCTAGAAATGACTTGTGGGGATTTGAAGTTGACCAAGGTTTAGACATCACACTAAAATAGAATCAGAGGTAAATTGAGTTTGAGTTTACAGTTTTTGACAGTTTAAACTTGGATTTGGCAACATCAAGGCAGTCTTTGCTTGAGATACTCTCTTTGATTCCCTACTATCCCTTTTCCTTAACGTTAAACCATGAGAACGAAATTTTAAAGGCCACTTAGTATCATAAATAAGCTATACCCCATTTAATATCTTGAAAGCTAATTATTCGAACATTTGGCTGACTTTAGATTGAGCCTGTTGCTGTACAATTAGAGATATAGGTCTACCTTAAAAACGAGTGCTTTGTATAACCAAGTCTGCATTGTCCTTGAACCATTCAACGATACAATTTAACTATTTTAGCATGTAATTGTCTTTCTTTACACTTAATTGGACATGTTTACTTTCTTTGCTAAAAATATAATCCAAGTACTACAAAAAAAGCAGAACCTGCTAAACACATATTATGGGATGGTTTTGCAATGAAATGGACCAGAGGGTAGGCATTTGCAACAAAACTATCTTATAAAATGGTATGTCAAAATCCAGGTTACATTTGTGTGTATATGTGTGTTTGCAACCTTTTCTTCTAACTTTCTCCAAAGGCCGAAGCCAGCTTTATATATAAAGCAAAGAAAATACTGGGATTACCAGTTTACAATAAAGCATAACCGCTAGACGAGCGGCATCCAACAGATCCTAAAGAGGACCCTCTAGACCACGCGTCAGAGATAGACGAACTACTCACGACGAACACCCTAGAAGGATAGAAGACCGAAACACCATCTATCAGACCCGAACATCCGCGGAGCCTAAAACACTACCACCAACGGCTACAGCCAAACAAATCCTTCAGGAAGGCAAAGGCGCAATGGCACCCGCGTTTGGTTTGAAACAACTTCTTCTAACTTAGAAACACATGTTTGAAATTCAGAGTTTTTTCGCGACCTAGGGAAACTTTTTTACCCCAAATCTCCTCAACGCAAATATCACGACGACACGACCTATCCAAAATGGCCATCCATAGGACTCTAGAACTAGGAGGAGCAGCCAAGTAGGATGCGTCATGCGTGAGAGTGGCAATGCATCATCCTGAGTTGCTGACCTACACAAGTAAGTTCCGGCCACCTGGTCTGCAGCCCCAGTCATGCCGATGCCCAATGCTGGCATTGGCAGTGGCAGCCATAGTAGACCCAAGCAAAGCAGAGAGCATGACAAAAGACATGGAAACGGAGTAGGGCTTGGCGTGGGACAAAGCAAAGTCGAGGAAGGAAAGGCCGGCCGGCCATGTAGCAACAGCGAGAGGACGCAAGAGAAAATTGCATCACCCTGCTAGACACGGGCCACGGGAGGAGACCAGATCTGTCCCAGCATCTCCCTGCACCTGCTTTCTCTCCTGTTGATGCCTGTCTCCTCTCCCCCTCCGCTTTTCCGCTTTATCTTTCGCCAGTTCGACGAGCCAGTGGTAGGACTGCGAGTGGCGCCGCTGCCTCTCCTCCAGTCACCACCATGGTCAGCCGGAGCAGGCGCGAGCGAAAAATATACCGAGCTGCAAATGCTTGCAAAGAAGGCAACAATAATGTCTACGAGGCAGCTTCTTTATCTGAACAAAGAACATGGCAGCTTCAGGAATTCTTCCAACACAGTCTGGCAACAAGAGATGTTTCATCCGCAGGCGATCGAAAAAGCAAGATGCGAATACTTACAAGATGCATTCAAATACCTTTCTTAAATTTTGACAAAAGATGCACCAGTTCCTAAACACATCTAGTGTACACTACTACACGACAGCATGTACATGTAACAATGTCTGATCCCCACTCGGCAAAGATCATACTGATATTCATCAAGCATCCCAAGAAGCTAAAATACTTGAGATTCTTGGCAGATGCGAGTGCAAAAGGGAATAAACAACAGCAAGGTTCGGGGATGTGCTCCGCAATCATGGAGCCGGCACTTACATTTTACAAGTCCTCGAAAAGGCGAAGCTATATAGTTTTAGCTCGCATCCTTTCACCATTAGCATGCGTGTCGGCAATGCTCCTTCCTCGACGCCAATTATTCAGAAAACTGTGCGTCCGGTAAACCGCCCATCCTTTCCACTGTTCCAGGGCACGCTCGGGATCGGTGAAACGATCATACCCAGGGCTTCACCAATGGATCTCATGATGTAAAAAGTCAGTGGAGCTGAGCAGTCACCGGTTAATCCTGTGCAATGTTTTCTTACTGTTCTCTGATGAACACTCTACGAATGAAGTCCTGGAATCTTCTCGAATATAGCTTTGGGTCCACGGCAGAAATGCAGCCGGGGTTGACCTGGAAGGATTTGTAAGCATGCTCGAGCTTCTTGGTTATGTCGTAGTCTTGAAGGATGTCGATTATTCCAAAGAAGAGGTAGACATCCCGTGATCCTCCGCTTGGCGTGGTTATGAACAAGTGTCTTTCATTTAGAAGAAACTTGTCGAGGATTCTCTTTGACCTGCGCTCTGCCTGTGCGGGCATGTTCTTGCCTAACTGGACCAATGGTTTCCTGATAAGAACAGACAGAAGTTACATTAGCACAACGGAAAGGATTCGACAAGATTATTATGGAATGCCACAGCAACAGTTTGGTATATTTTAGCCCCAAAAGTTAAAGGTATCTTAAGAGCTCCTTTATAAGCGTTTGACTTAAACAAACACACATGACCCCATGATGCTTCTCGTTTGTAGGCTACAAAGGGAGCAACAAAGTAGGATCATGATGAGAACATAAAATTGCACTTACTGAAAAACACAACATAAAAAATCAGCACTTTGCCATAGTGGAGAGTAGCAATCTCCAAACTAAAAGTAGGAGATTGAACTAGTTGTCGATTTAGAGAATCAGAAAGTCCACTAGTTTCCAGCTACATCTAAAATTTACCACAAGAAATTCGTAGCTTTAATAATGATATATAACAGATAAGATAAACAATTTCTGAAGGACAAAAATGCCCGAATAAGAGCAGAATGCAACCCATTATTCTGATGATATATCACTTTTTAAACTAACAGTGCTGACTTGCTTTCATACTTTATAACTAAGTTCCTAATGAGTATTTTTCATTATCCCAAACAATCCTGCATAATGAGCATTTTTCATTATTCCATAAAATCCTGTTATATAGGGATGTGTCTTTGAGCGACAACGCAAGAAGGCAGAAGCATTGGCGAGTTAGGATTACTAGATATATAGCCTTATGCGCCATGAATAGTAGTATTACTGGATATTTGGTTTAGTTTGAGAACTTGATATTCAGTTTGTTAGGATTTAATTTTAGCCTGGCACGTGTTGTTGGATGCTGGTTTATCGCCCTATTTTGGTGGTTTGCATGAATTGTAATTGGGTCAGTATGTACCCAAAAAAATGAAAGAATGAGAATGCAGTACGTTACCTAGAGTCAACAATGAAATCTCTGTCCTTGCATCCAGATTCCATAAAGCAAAGCTCACAAACATCGCCTCCACCTTCAAATGATTTTCTTTTGCCAGTGGATTCTGATCAGGTGCATTGTCAAGGTTAGATATAAAAATGGTGAGTATAAGCTTATGGGCCAAAATATGGGCATGGCATAATTCAGAATATTTGAAGCTAACCGAGATCCATGATACTTACTTGGCAAACCTATAAACTGAGATACACCTATCTTCGACATTGAGGAGAAATCATTACAAAAGTGAACTCCTAGCAACAAGCTGTAGTCCATAATTCCTTGTGTTTCTAAGAATGTGCAGTCCATCTGAATTTGCCTATGCCATCATACGAGCCAGATTTAGGATTGGTCTCTTAATTGTCATGAGATTGCAGCAATGAGATTAAGATAATCTAATGGGAAACTCACTTCATCAACTCCTCGTACCAAAATCTCTGCAGGTGGAATGCATAATCAAGGTCAAGGTCCTTTAGAGTAGTAGTTTCATCAATCTTCTGTTCCGCTTTGTCGATAGTCCGACCATGTGAGGAGCCTTTCAAATCAAAACGCCGGTGGATCTTATACTCTGAGCAGCAAAAATTGCCCATTATAATGAACCGGACCTAGTTATTTAGGTTGACATCGTGTCATTATCGAGGTCATTTGTATAGAAATACAACAACACATAGAAGAGTTAAACGAGATCTGTATCTTCGCGTGAACATTGCTGACCTTGGGGTAGCCAGCTTGCTTAATGCAATGTGTGCCATAGAATCTTGTCAATAAGGTGGACTTATATCGACAAACATGTTCATAGTAACTTCGCAGCATCCTAATTAGAACCTGCAAGAGTAAGACAATGTTCATGTCACAAACTAAAATTAGTTATGTACTCTTCCTCGTAAACAAGCTAAATTTGGGATTTAAAGATGGGCACAAAATCTACTTCCAGAAAAAGAAGGGCATGTGTTGCTAAAAGATGTATCAGAAAAGCTATTTTCTGTGTGTACAGTTGATATGTTTATTGAAATCATTTCAGGCACAGAATCAAAGATGACCAAAGTGGTCGAAGAAAAATGGAAGGAACAAGTAAGTGTGTGACTAGTTCGTGAATGAATTGTATAGTTATCACTAACGAGTAACGACTGACCTTCACTTCGGCCTTCTTCACGGTCTTAATCATGAATCGATCGTCCTGCGTAACGAAGAAGCAGCTCCCGCTCTTACCCGGGGACGCCAGCTCCCGGAGCGCGTCGCTTCCACAGATGGCGAGCATGTAGTCCGCAGGATCCACCCCAAACAGCTTCCTCAGGTGCCTGGCATTGGCATAACTCAGCAGTCAAGCAATGCATCCACGAGCACAACAAAAGTTGCAGGTTAATCTATGACAAGCAGAGCAATATATCACCTGAATACTGCAGGGCAGTAGTCCTTCCATCGGAAATCCACCGAGTGATGCGGCGGCGTGAGCTTGGACCCCTCCGGCGGGAACCGCGTCCACACCTTCTCCCGCGGGTCGAAGTCTGACGGCGACAGCTTCCTGAACGGCAGCGCCGACGACTTCCCCACCGAATAGCTGTGGCACGAATACCAGAGCAACAGTGAGACGCAGGGTATCCCGAGGCCAAGGAAACGTAGGAGTGGCGAGAGAGCATTGAATTGGTACCTTATGCCGAGCTGCAGGTTAAGCATGAGGCCGTAGCTCCGGTGGCCCTTGCAGATGGTCTCCCCGGGCTTCCTGGCCGCCGCCGCCGCGTCCTCCGCCTCCCTCTGCGGCGGCGGCCTGGGCCGCGAAGGCGGCGGCGTCATCATCCGGCGGAAGAGCGGCGTCGGTGTCGGCGGCATTGCCCTGGCGCTGCAGCTGCGGCGGAGCGGCGCGGCGACGATATCGCAGGTGATGTCCCCGGCCTCGCCGTCGCACTCCCAGATGCATATCCGCGGCGCCGGGCACTTGCCGTCCACGGACAGACGCTTGCGCAGCGGCAGGTAGCTGCAGGACGCCTCGCCATGGAGGTCGCCGCCGACGCGCCAGCAGGCGCCGGGGCCCGGGCCCGGCCCGTGGCCGCAGCGGTCGCCCTGCAGCGAGGTGGCGGCCGCGGCGCGCGGCGGCATGGGCTCCGTGGACGGCGGGCGGGGTGTGGGTGCCCGACTGCCCGGGTTGGTTGGGCGCGCGGGCTAGTGACTTGACTTGTATGGTAGTACTAGGTTTCTCATTTAGGGGAGGGGATGGGACGAGACGAAAGGAGAGGGAATGGCCGCTCGGGCTTCGGCGTGACGGGTGGAGGAGGGAGGGAGGGAGGGAGACGAGGGGAGGTGGTGGCCGCTTTGCTTTCGCTTTCGTTGCTTTTGCGCGCGTCGGCTTTGGCACGCGACGCGATGGCAGGCAGGCCGGCGGGGACGAGGAGTCGACGAGGGAAGACCGGAGCAGCAGCCTAGTATGGAGTACTCTGCTACTGCTAGACTAGCAGTAGCGGTAGCGGGGGTGGAGGGGGTGTTTGGTTTCCCGGACTAAAATTTTAGTCCCGTCACATCGAATGGAATAATGCTAATTAGAAGTATTAAATATAGATTAATTACAAAATACATTACATAAGCAAGGACTAATTTACGATACGAATCTATTAAGCCTAATTAGGCCATGATTAGACAATATAATGCTACAGTAATAATTTGATAAGTATGTACTAATTATAGGTTAATTAGGCTCGTTAGGTTCGTCTCGTGGAGTAGATATGACTTATGCAATTAGTTTTATAATTAGTTTATATTTAATGCTACTAATTGTCACTTATTTGAGTGACTAAACTTTAGTCCCTAGGATCCAAACACAGCCTAAATAAAGGCAGGAGCACTGCCCATTCATTTAAGAAGAAGAAGCAATTGTACATCACGCGCCGAAGCGAACGCCACCACACATAAACAACGCACTCGAACAACGCACACAACAAGACACTACACCACCACCAACTGGGAGAAGAGTCACAAAGAGCCATCGCAACTCGCGCCGTCGTCACCAACGCTGTGCCACGGCTGAAGCCGTGTCCCGCTGCAAGCACAAATGGCCACCTGAACTCCTCCACCATGGGCTATCACTATCAAGCCACGTACACTTGGTCGTCGATCCCCCTGCTCCGGCATTGCTTCAGCAGAACACTCTTATTGCAGCACCAATGAAACCACCGATCCTGACCACTATGCGTGGAGGCCTCGCCTCATCCTACGCCTCAAACCCCTCTGTCAAGGACTTGGATACTTGAACCTGCTCTGAGAGCCACACCTCCACCCAGCCGTCACCGAGATCACCACTGCACCAAGCGCACCGGCCCGAGGCTACACCCCCATGGACCCTCTGCATCTCCCTGCCGGTACGGACCAAGCGCACCACCACAGCCGCAACACCCGGGCCAACACCACCAGCGACCACCGCCACCGCCACAAGCCAAGATGGGTTTCCAAATACGACGCCTTCAAGAAGGATATGACGCCACCGCGCCGTCGTCGCACGTCTACCGAGAACTGGGTTTTCACCCTGGAATCCCCGTGCTGCAAAGACATGGTAGTCCTCAATGATGCCCTCAGCAGGGGAAACGACGCCACAAGGACGCCGCCACCATTGCCACTGACAGTGGAGGCTTTCGCCCGGAACCCCATTTCTACAACACATTCTTGACCAATGACAAAAGGACACTCCTCACCACAACCACGACACCTCAACCGGAGAAGCCCGGCACAGCCCATGATGCCACCATGGCGCCACCAGCGAGCACCTATCAGCCACCGGCCCCACCACCAAGGCGGCGCCGAAGCAGCATCGCCGTCAAGGAGGAGAGAGGAGTACCACCATCTTGCCGAACCCCGTTGCCCGGGCGCTGGACGCCACCGGCCCCCACCATCCCCAGACCGCCAAGGCTCGGATCAGACAAGGTGCCAGCGGGCCCCGGCCGCCGCCTTCGCCGGCGCCACCGCGCCAGCCCAAGCCGCCGCCGGCCGCCACACCACCTTGCGCACCCCCACGCCAGCCACCGTCGCCGCCATCACGTCAACAGCCGCCGCCGCCGGGGACATCCGCGCCGGCCACGGCCGCCGCCCCGCCACGCAATGCCGCGCGCCCCAGCCGCGCCTCCCTCAGATCCGGCCGGGGCGGCACCGGATCTGGAGGCTACGCCCTCCGCCGCCGCCATAGCCGCCGGCGAGGGTACCTTCGAGCGCACGGACGGCCGCGCGCCTCCCATGGCTGCCTATAGGAGGGGAGAAGAAGCCCGCCGCCGCCTTCACCGCGGCCGCGCGGGGAGCCGGCGGACCACTCGGGCGGCGGCGCAGCAGGAGGAGACGGGGAGAGGGGCGTGGCGGCGGCTAGGGTTGTGAAAGTGCATCTAGGCATTTAATCAATTTTGGTGATTAATGGCAATAGAAATTTGGATATGATGCTTTGCATGAGTTGTGCAGGACTAAAATGAAATAAAAAGGAGAAAATGCTAAAGGAAGGACCCCAACGCTCATTCATATGGTGGAGGACTCAATTGGTGGATTTAAATTTAATTTTCCGTTTCAAATTGAGTATAGGACCACCGTACTATCAAGGGGGACGTAGTTGATAAATTCTAGATGCTAAAAGTGCTTTGCTCGAGATGACAAACTCTTAAGAGACACAAAAATCTTCACAAATACCTTTTTCTGCTCGGCCGGAAGATCCGACCGGAAGTTCCGGGCGGCTCGGTCTTGAATTTTCCCTGGCAGGAAGATCTGGCCGTGGCTTCGGAAGATGCATGACTTAGCCGTTTTTCGAGCTCACGAGTGTCCTGTTGCAAGTTCCGACCCTAGGCCGGAAGATCCGACCGGAAGTTCCGGCCGGCTCTGTCTTGGTTTTCTCCGGGCCGGAAGTTCCGGGGTCCCCCGGAAGATCCGACATACAGTCGGAAGATCCGGCCCCTGGAACTTTTCTGGAGTGTTTCCTAACACGTATCTGTTGTTTGTCGGAAGATCCGACTAAGTGTCGGAAGATCCGGTACCTCTTCGCAGAGCACATAACGGTCATATTTTGGGGGGTTGGTATAAATACCCCACACCCCCCCCCTCATTCATGCGAGGCTGCACACACGACCTAACACAAGACAAGAGCATTCACTCTCCTCCTCAAATCCCCTCCCAAGCTTGATTCTTGCCAAGATTCACCTAGGGTTTGAGTGAGAGAGAAGACAAGAAGTGAGAACTCCCCTTGTTCATCTCGTGAAGCACTTCGAGCAACTTGAGTTCATTGATTCACGTTTGTTACTCTTGGAGCTTGCTCCTAGACGGTTAGAGGTGCCGGTGAACTCCCATTCTCTTGTGGTTTGAGTCCCGGAAGTTTGTATTACCCTCTCTCTTCGTGAGAGCACATAGTAAGTAACTCAATCCTCCTTTGTGGTTGATTGGGAGAGACTTGGGGTTAGTGTGACAGCCCGGCTCTTTGTGAGCATCTCAACGGAGACGTAGCTCCTTTGTGGAGTGAACTTCGGTAGAAAATCCTTTGTCTCCACATTTGCTCTTATTCTTATTGTTTCCATAACTTGATTTGTCCCGATCTACTTATTTGTGGCTATACTCTGTTATTGATCATATATAGAAGGTTCCTTACTTCATTTGTGAGCTTTGTATTCAAGTGGAATTGTCAAAAGGTCATTAGATTTCAAATCTCGAAGTACACTTGAATTGCCTGTCGGAAGATCCGGCTCTTCATCGGATCTTCCGGTATTCTGCTCCAGTCGGAAGATCCTGTACAGTGTCGGATCTTCCTGGCCGGAAGATCCGAATCTTCCTGGCCGGAAGATCCGAGACTGTCGGATCATCCGACTTATTGACAGTTTTCGGAGGATTTTGCAGGAATTTTTTAAACAGGCCTATTCACCCCCCCTCTAGGCCTAGTGTTGGTCCTTTCAGGTTGGGAACCGCTCGGTCGCCCGGCGCGGGGGCGACGCGAGCGCGGGGGCTCGGTAGAGTTTTATTAGAGTTGCGGGGATGGAACTGGAAGCCTGGAACTTAAAAGGGTCTCCCGCTCGGTGGGGCGTGCAGAGAAGACTCACCCGCGGCGCACGCGACCGTTCCCGTCTCGTCGCACTGGGCGGAGCGGGCCCGATGGGCCTTTCCTCCGCGGCCTGGCGCGGCACGCGCGCCGCGGACTGAACGCAGCCGCGGCCCGTCGAGGCCCGCGTCGTACTGTGGTGAGACAACAGCATCAGCAACGCAGTAGTAGTGTGCGTAGCTGAGGACAACCCATTGCCGAAGCCTGTGCTTCCATATTAAAAGTCAGCTTTTTTTCGCTAAGTCTAACACGCGCGGCGCTCGCGTCGCCGCCGCGCCGCCGCCGTTGTCTTCTCCGGCGCCGGTACCACCAGGTTAGTGCCCGGGGTTAGGGGGCGGGGTTGCTGGGGGGAGATCCACCGCCGCCGGACCTAGAAAGGGGGTCGGGGGGCGGCGGGCGGCTCGCCGGGGGCGTCGGGCGCCGGGCGGAGGGCTGTGCGGCGATGGCGCCGCCGGCCGGGCAGTGGGAGATCCCCGGTGGGCGGTGCCGGCGGCGGGGGCGGAGGGGACGGAGGAGAAACGGCGTCCGGCGAGGTTAGCGTCGGCCGCGGCGGTCGGTGGCGGCGGAGGCGGCGGAGGCCGCCGGAGCCGGGGGAGGTGCAGGCGGCGGGGGCGGAGAGGGTGCCGGCGAACACGAACGACGGGTTAGTGTTGGGTCATGGAGGTGGGCGGCGGCGGAAGCCGCTGGAGTCGGAGGAGGTGGGCGGCGGCGGGGGCTGCGGCGGCCACGGCGGCGGGTCGCGCGATTCCCTAACGCGCGATAGCCCGGTCTTTTTTTTTACCACACGGAGACTTTTAATATGGAAGCTGGCAGGCGCACCGAATGGGTGGTACTGTGGTAGGTTAACAGGATGAGCTAAAGCATCGGTACTAAAATTTGTACTAACGATCTATATATGATGAATTGATGATCCATAAAGAAAGGAATGGTACAGTACTACAGTTTGTAGACTGAGTTGGCTTGCCGCTTGCAGGTTACGTCGAGATTTGCCAACACCGGAAGGCATGTATAAGCAGGTCAAGGTACCTTCAACATGTAAGAGGGGGTTAGTGGTTCGTGTTTGTATCCTAACTTTTGGAAAATGTTTGTCTGCAATGAACTCCGCTATTGGAAGGGCAAAAGAAACAATCCCCTAGGAAGTGACGAACTGATTACGAAGAAAAAGTCCTCGCTGCTACGAGGGTGGACGATGATGTGCCACTGAGTGATCGAGACGTTTTTCCAAACTCTGCGCAAATTCTTCAGAAGTGCAGACAAAACTAAAATCATAGAACCTTGGATGATATTAAGGCCCAGACCGATATTTAGAAGAGAGGACACTACACTGGGCTGGACTTCTAGTACTCCACACGGCCATATTTTGGCCCATTCCGACCTCTCTAGCCTTTACACGGCCAGCGGAAACATGCTGCTTGCCGGAATAATAAAATAAAAAAGCTTTAAAAGGAAAAAGATAAAGCAAGAAAACCAAAAACGAAAAGACAGCAATTTCCCAACTAGTACTACTACTAAACCCTCCCGCCGCGCCCTCTCACGCGCGCCGCCACCACACAGCCCGAGCGACCGCGTCTCCAAATCGATAGGGTTTTTGCCCTCCTCCTCAGCCCGCCGCCGCCTCGTCCGCCGGCGCCGCCGATCGCAGCAAAAGGGAGCCTCCAGGCGGCGGGCAGCAGCAATCATCAGGCGGGAGAAATGGCGCAGTCGCTGGAGCTGCTGCTGATCCAGTTCCTCATGCCGGACAAAGACGCGCGTCGGCAGGCGGAGGAGCAGATCCGGCGGCTGGCGCGCGACCCCCAGGTGGTCCCGGCGCTCGTCCACCACCTCCGCACGGCAAAGACCCCCAACGTCCGCCAGCTCGCCGCCGTGCTACTCCGCAAGAAGATCACCACCCACTGGCCCAAGCTTCCCCTGGACTCCAAGGCATCCCTCAAGCAAGCCCTCATCGACTCAATCACGCTCGACCACAGGTCCTTTTGCTAACCACCTTTCCCCAATCCCTTCTGCTTCCTTTCCGTGTGTCTGTCTTATAATGTGCTGCTTTCAATTCACCTGAGTTGCGCATGTGTGCTGCCTAAGGTACACTTGATAATGTGCTCGACTGATGAATTTGTGCTGATTATGGAATTTAATTGAGATTACTTTCAGCAAACCTTCCTGTTTGAGCAGCCAATGTAAGATAGAGTTTTGATGTTTATATTGAGACTGCAGTTGCTCATATAGTTTTATATGCCAATTGGGTGGACATTCTGCTTGTGCTTGATCGATCATCGATGAGTATTAAGTATATTACAATCTGTAAGATATTCTCACCCATGCTATAGCATGGCTGATGATTCAATCTCGATTTCCGCTGCAGTAAACTAATTTATGGTTGCTCTAGAGCTGTTTGATCCTGGCTGTCCGTTGTTCAATGGGTTACGTAGGTAATGTGTTCTGGTCAAATTGTGGTAACTGATACAGCGGTTAACCTTCCGTTTCTGGTTACTCAAAGATCTAGAGTGAAAACTGCTTCTTTCTTGTTAGTGACACATCTTTTAGGCAAAATTTGCTACAGGACATGCAAAGTCGAGCGTATTTGTTGAGATACACCGTTGACCACGTGGACACTCTAGTTTTGTGTCAATTTGCTGGAAGACATCGTCTCAATTAAAAACATAATTTTAGGCTGAAGGGGGTGAGACTGTGAGAGAAACAGGATGAAATGTAATGTTGCCCCTGGATCTGCTTGTCAGTTCTTCTTCCTCCTTCATTCCCTTTCCTTTCTTCTTCGTCTTTCATCACCGGCCCGTCCTGCTGCGCCACCCTTGCTCTCTCTCCCCTTGTGCATTCCCTCTCCCGCTTTGGCCCAGGGGTCTGATCCCTGTCCCCTACGCAGACCAAATGGCTGTGGTTCGGGCTGCAGGACGCACAGTGACGGCAGGCACGCGCGGTGCTGGACGATAGGCTCCGACACAAAATCGTGCATGTGCTTGGAGGAGAGGAGCCGGCGTCCTTGAGGGAGCAGTTTCTGCCGCCGTCTTCCTGGAGGGAGCAGGCGTGTTCGCCAGGAGCAACGAGGCCGCAGCGGCTGATCTCCGCGCCGCGCTCAGATGGTGGGGTGGAAAGGGGGGAGGAAGAAAGAGAAGGAGAAAAGGGAAGGAGAAGAGTGGGGCGAGGGGCAAAATCGGCATTTCATCAATTTATCTCTCCTTCTTGGCTGGGAAATGATATTTTATTGACTGTGGTGTGTTCTAGCAAAATAGCACAAAAATACAGTGTCCGCCAGCATATAGCGTGGTCAACGGTGTGTCTCAGCAAATAAGCTCCACTTTGCATGTCCTGTAGCAAATTTTGCCCATCTTTTATTACAACCAGCAACTTACATTCTTGCTGAAATCCTTTTGTAAGAGTCAAGACCTGTAATAACTCACAAGTGAAAGCAAAGGATGAAGGGCTTGAGATATTTCGTTGTCAATATTTCTGCATTGTAAAAGCTCTACATACCTTATTTGATGGCATATGCCCCGTTGAGCCGATGTAAAATGCAATTCAGAGGTTAATCCATTAAATGTCACAATTACAATTTTGTGTCCATCCAAAACTATTATAAATTCTGCAGAATTTCGTCTCCAACACTAAGCTTCGCATTACTCATTTTTACACTTGCACTCACAAATACATGTAAATTGTTAAATTCACACTTTGCATGGCATGAGCATTGATCACCGTTGACCATCAATCAGTCTCCAATGACTGGATCTGGTAGGTGCATGTCTCTAATATAGCCAAAACTTATAAGGACCTGGTGAGATCCATAACAGATCATTGTTTCGTGGAGAACCATGGTTAAAATGCCGACGTTTCATCATGGGGTGCAAGTGTTGCAAATAAAACGCTGTACTCGTCATCTGTTTATTATCTGCTTTATTAATTTTTGTCCATATGTGCTTCTATTAAGCTTAGAGTTATCTGTTTCTTTTTATGCAGCCATCCTGTAAGGCGAGCTAGTGCAAATGTCTTGAGCATTATAGCTAAGTATGCTATCCCAGCAGGAGAGTGGCCAGAGTTGTTACCTTTCCTTTTCCAATGCAGCCAAAGTCCACAGGAAGATCATAGAGAAGTAAGTTTACCTTGGTGAAGGGTTTATTCCTACCAAGTAGATGAATACGTGCAGTATTCATATTGAATCATATTGAAAAATAATGAATTGTATGCTGTAGTGTCCTTATATAGATGGATTTTAAATGTTACCCATAGAAAAATCCTATTTACAATGCCATTTTCATCTATTTGCTCTAGGTTTCTGAATTTTACCACATCAATAGCTAAAATTAAAGTATATCATTTGCCATCCTGATATCATATTGGCTATCCCTTCCATCCTTGCTCTTAATAAGGAATAAATGATAAATCTTAGGAGATAGGTGACTTAAACTTAGGGCTAGATGGTCTGTACTACTGATTTTTTATGTCTGCATAAAATCTTCTCCGTTTCCTTCAAACTTCTATTTTGTTTTTGCATGTTGATTAGCAACACAAACAAATGCTGGAAGTCACACTTTTGATGCACATGCGAAACCTAATTTAACATTACCATTTTCTGTTTGTATTTGTAGAAGGTTGTACTTGCTTTTCACTCCCATTTTACTCTATCATTCAGATAGTGCGTTCGTTATCCCAGTTATTCTTTTGAGCCTAGTAGTATGTACTGGTATGGGGCAACCATTTTCAAGCTCTGTATTCTATGGTAATTTTGTTTGTTAGTAACATTTCTCCTTTTTACATTATGAAAAGTTGATTGTACAGGAAGTAACTTCTGCATAATCTATGCAAACTGAAAATTATTGCTGACTGTCTGAATGGTTTGCTACCATTTTATTCTCTTTGCAGGTGGCTTTGATTCTTTTCAGCTCCCTTACTGAAACTATCGGTGCTACTTTTCAGTCTCATCTGAACAATTTGCAACCTATTTTGCTGAAATGTCTGCAAGACGAGACAAGCTCTCGAGTCAGAATTGCGGCCCTAAAGTATGGCTAACTTTGGTGATCAAAAGCTCATTGCAAACAAAATATCTGGCCAATTTTTCCGTGAATAAACTACTTTTTTCTGTGCAACAGGGCTGTTGGATCTTTCATAGAATATGTCAATGATGGAGGTGACATTGTAAGTTTTACTTGTCAGCGGTGACATTCTTAAAAACTTTTGGTCTCTTTGGAGTTGAAACATGCATTGCTTTTATGATTACTAATTTTTGACCCACTATTTGGAATGTTTTGTTTCTTATTTAAATCCATTTTTTTTGTTTACAGCAACTGGTACTTCTATATTTTCTAAGTGCTTGCTATTTTTGTACACGCACTTTAATAATAATGTTCTGTTTTGTGTTTATCATACCATAGGCTTTGACTCATTGCTAATCTTTAAACAAACCTCTCATGCAACAAACATATTTGCAAAACCGAAGTTTCTCCTGAGATAAGTGCACAGTTCCATCACGCTATTTATTGTCAATCTGCCAGAGAAAGGCAAACTACATATTTTTAGGAGTTCCCGTACCTTTGTTTTTTTTTTTGGTTGCATATATCAACTAATTGTGTAGTTTATTGGAGTTTGGGAAAATTGCATTGGATGATTGAATCTAATTGTTATGATAAAGCCACATGATATTGTTTCCAAATCAGTGAGAATATATGAAATTGTTTATGCTAAGTACAATGTGACCATGGTTACTGTATCATATTGTATCTTCCTAGTGTCTAAATGTTTGCATTCTCCACTTTCTGCTTGGATGATGCAATTTGGTTTCATGTTTGATCTTGCAGAATATACCATTTGACACAATTGCCATTGGCTAATGTTGTGGTCATGCATGTACATTTTGTAGGTAAAAATGTTTCGTGACTTGTTCCCAGTATCTTGAATGTATCGAGGCAGCAGGTTTTGATCAGCCTCAGCATCCTCTAATATGTCTCGATCTGTTTTACAGATTACTGACATGTTACAAATGATTGTTTCAGGCTATCCAGATAATTTCATGGCTTGCAAAGTTTAAAGCATCTTTCTTGAAAAAGCACAAACTGGTTATACCTATCCTGCAAGTTATGTGCCCTTTGCTTACGGAAACAGCTAATGAAGATGAAGATTCTGATCTAGCAGCTGATCGTTCTGCTGCCGAAGTCATTGATACAATGGCTATCAACTTACCAAGACATGTTCTTGCACCAGTTCTTGAGTTCGCTTCTGTGAGCTTTCGTCACATTAATCCGAAGTATCGCGAGGCTGCTGTGACATCACTAGGTGTTATCTCAGAGGGTTGTTGCGAACATTTGAAAGATAAGTTGGAAGATTGTCTGAAAATTGTTTTGGAAGCTTTAAAGGATCAAGAGCAAATGGTTAGAGGTGCCGCATCTTTTGCTCTTGGTCAGTTTGCTGAACACCTGCAACCAGAAATTTTATCTCATTATGCAAATGTACTTCCATGCATCCTAAATGCTCTTGAAGACCCATCAGATGAAGTTAAGGTATAGCTGCAAAATACAAGACAATGTTTTCTATTCTAAATGGGCAGCAAACTTTTCCATAGTACTTTAGCATTGATAATAATTTTTGAAATATACTAAACTAATGCATTTATTCTTGCAGGAGAAATCATATTATGCCCTTGCAGCATTCTGTGAGGACATGGGTGAAGATATACTTCCATATCTAGATCCGTTGATATGCAGATTGGTCGTGTCTTTGCAGAGCAGTCCTCGGAACTTGCAAGAGACCTGCATGGTGTGTGTAGTAAAAAAATAATACTAAATAAGCTTTACCTTGGAAAGATGATTAACGTCCCCCCCCCCCCCCCAACACACACACCATCATGTTTCATTCTAATAACAATGATGATGTTTTCTGCAGTCTGCGATTGGCTCTGTGGCTGCTGCTGCGGAGCAGGCTTTTACCCCGTACGCAGAAAAGGTTCTTGAAATGATGAAAGGTTTTATGGTGCTCACTAGTGACGAAGATTTGTGTGCAAGAGCTAGGGCTACTGAGGTTGTTGGGATAGTAGCAATGGCGGTTGGCAGAGCAAGAGTTGAAGCGATATTGCCCCCTTTTATTGAGGCTGCTATTTCTGTGAGTTGTAGTTCCAGTACCTTCAGATACTTGTACAGTGTTTAGTCCAACAACTTATGCTCTTCGTACTTGCAGAGTTTTGGATTGGATTACAGTGAACTTAGGGAATATACTCATGGTTTTTTTAGCAATGTTGCTGAGATTTTGGGTGACAGTTTTACACAGGTAATAAGGGGCACATATTTTTAGCAAATAAAGCGACTTCAAAATCTGTTCACTTATTTACATTTTTGTTTATTGAAATGAGTTGTTGCGCGTTGCAGTATCTTCCTCATGTTGTACCCCTTGTATTTTCTTCCTGCAACTTGGATGATGGTTCTGCTGTGGACATTGATGATGCTGATAGTGTTGACAATGGGTTTGGCGGTGTTTCCTCTGATGATGATGCTAATGATGAGCCAAGAGTTAGGAATATCAGTGTGAGGACTGGAGTATTAGATGAGAAAGCTGCTGCGACCCAGGCTACTGGTTTTTTTGCTCTACACACGAAGAGTGCCTATGCTCCGTATCCTTGCAAAAGTGCTAAGATAATATTTTAGTCACACTTTCACCTTTCAAAACTTAACTGACATTAGGTATCTGGAGGAGTCACTGAAGATTTTAGAGAGGCACAGTGGATATTTCCACGAAGATCTGAGGCTCCAGGCAGTCATTTCTTTGAAACGTAATTTATTCTCTGCTTCTCTTAGATACATTTTCACTGGGCCTTTGTTTCCCCTTGTCTCTGTACTGTCAGCATTGCGAAAATTTCATTGTCAGGCTAATTGATTCAACAAAATTAGATGGTGGTTGAGGCCTGACAGCTAGATCATTTCAAATTGAAAAAACACAAATTAACAAAACAATAAGTACAATCACAGACCCACCCAATGGTAGTGAAACCCAAGGTGTGTACAGTATGAGTATTACCATAGGCGGGGACCAAATATTTTTTATATGGCAATTACTGCGAAAAAATATTAACGCTACTACGACAACATTTTTTTTGGATAAAGGACCTGCTACTACAACGATGTTTGCATAGAATGCAGCCAAATCAATCTGAATCACTCTTCATAACTCATCGTTAGTAATTTAGTATGGGCAAGCATACTGTTTTTACACATTGTTGGTTAACGTTAAATTTTTTTGGAGCAATCCATAAATATGTGATTTTACGATTTTATTAGTAGTTACAGTGTTATCCCTTCTTGCAGATCTTCTAACTGCAGTTAGGGCAATACCTCCTACACATCCTGTAAGTATTCGGTTCTGCTCAGTACTTGTATGCTATTTCCTTCGCCCCTTCCATCAATCTAGAGATGATTGTTTAAAAAAACATTGAAATTTTGATGGAAAATATGTTTCTTTTCCACCATGCAGGATGTACAAGAGAAACAGAAGGGTGTCCTTGGTAAATGCTGGATATAAATGTTACCGTATTTTAAGTTTATTTGTCCTGTGTGATATCAAGCAATCATGCCGTGTTTTCTTTTCCAGATACTGTTCTGAACATCTACATCAAGACCATGACAGAGGATGATGATAAAGAGGTAGTTGCACAAGCTTGCATGGGTGCAGCAGACATTGTGAAGGACTGTGGTTTTGCTGCAATTGAACCTTGTAAGCTGCACCTGTCCAGTACTAATTGGCCTCAAAATGCTAGGTTGTGTTGTTAAAAAGTATCCCTTCCATGCTTTGTTTCAGACATGCTAAGGCTTGCCGAGGTGACACTGGTTCTTCTGCGTCAAGAATCAAGCTGTCAGCAAGTAGAGTCGGATGGTGAGGATGATGGCGACATCGATCATGATGAAGTCCTCATGGATGCAGTTTCAGATCTGTTGCCTGCTTTTGCAAAAGTGATGGGTTCTTATTTTGATCCTATCTTTGCAAAATTGTTTGATCCATTGATGAAATTTGCTGTATGTTACTATCCTCCTCTATGCACACGTGCTCCATATGCCCATTTGTTCAACATCAATTGATTAATTATGCCTTTGCTTTTGAGATTTGAAAATATTTCCTGGAACAAATGCAGAAATCTCCCCATCCTCCCCAAGATAAGACTATGGTTGTTGCAACCTTAGCTGAGGTCGCTCAGGAAATGGGTGCTCCAGTTTCTGCTTACGTTGATGTATGTTTCTAGCATCCTTGAAATTTGTGAAACTTGATCATCTCTGTTAAAGGGTATAATAGTCAAGGGTAATATTACACTCAACTATTATACCCTTGATGATTTCAATGACCATATTCATGCTTCTTTGATTGTATTCTTCTTCAGAAGATAATGCCTTTGGTGTTGAAAGAACTTGCATCATCTGATCCTACTAATAGGAGAAATGCTGCTTTCTGTGTTGGTGAGATATGCAAGAATGGGGGTGCTGCAGCACTAAAGTATGCTCTAATTTTTTGCTACAATTATCGCATTTCATGTGTTGGTTTTGAGCCCCTGACCATCTTTGGATGCTTCTGCCTTGCACTTTCCTAGTATGAGAAATACTCTTTGTTTTATGTTCAAAAAAGGAGATATAGTGGGCATTATGTGTTTCTTATGTTTGGAAAAGCTTAGCTGATGAAACAATGAAAAACGTTTTACTAATTTGACCGCTCAAACCCAACATTGTTATTAAACAGAAGGGAAGGCTGTATCATGTTTCACTATTATATTAGATTAATGTGTCAGCAAGTGAGGGCAGTTGGTTAGAATTATTTTTGCTTTCAATACTTCTCAATTGCCATAGCATCTGAATTATGAATCGGCTGCAAGACCCAATGGTTGTTCTAGCTTCTCGGTTTCCTTCATGACTGGAGCCTAGCAGTAACCATGACATGCTGACACTGATGGTTCTTCAAAGTTCTTTTCAAAAAGACGAAAAGAGCAAACATGTTTTCCCTCTAGAAAATAGCTGCCAGGAGTTTGTTGATAAAATTGAAGTGATCATAGATGTAAAGTGCTCTTACAATACTAAACTGTTGGACGAGGGCAGCTATAAGGATCCACAGGACATAATTGGTGATGTTCCATTTTATAGTCACCAAATGGAATACTAATTAGAATCCAGGAAAACCTGAAGAGTAACATTCCATCCTGTAAATTCATCCTCACTAGTTCTTGTTCATGTTTATGCAGATACTATGGGGATATACTTCGTTCTCTGCATAATAGAATCAGATGATGCAGTAAGAGATAATGCTGCTGGTGCTATTGCTAGGATGATAATGGTCCAGCCTCAGTCAATTCCTCTGAACCAGGTTCGTACGACATTATAGTTACTAGTTAGTATATTTGTTCAGCTTTGCGTTTAAGGTTTAAGAGTGTAATAAGACTTGGTTGCATTCTTATAGGTTCTTCCAGTGTTTATCAAAGCTTTGCCACTAAAAGAAGATCACGAAGAATCAATGCCGGTCTATAGTTGCATTTGCAGTTTATTACTATCGTCACATCCCCAGGTGATTCCTGTACCAGATATCTATTCTCGCTCTTTATTCATGGGCTCAATTTAACCGCGTTACTGTTGCAGATCCTTCCTCTTGTGCCTGATGTGATACATGTATTTGCCCAAGTGGTGGTATCCCCAGACGAGAGCGATGAAGTCAAAACAAATATTGGCAAGGCTGTTTCTCACTTGATATCTGTCTATGGGCAACAAATGCAGCCTATACTGAGTGCACTGCCACCAGCTCATGCGAATGCACTGGCAGCATTTGCCAGTAGAAGATGATCACTGGGAAACAACATTCTTCACTTCTTTGTTCTGCAGTATTTTGGTTCTGTCAAATGGTTGCCATTTTCTTAAGGCCATCATTCGTTGAATCTGGTTAGATGGATCAAACCAGATGGGATGTCTGCATTGGACATTGGTGCGACTGAGCAGAGTTCTTATTTCCCCTTTTGTAGTGGTGCTTGCATTGGAGCTGTCAGCTGTGTGTGTGGTTGAAGGTGCAATTCTTGACCAACAACGCATTTGCTGAGTCTGCCTGTATTCAGGTTGCGGTTTTGGTTATTTATATACCTTGGTTCTTAATTCTTTACCGGGCTGTGCAATTCATTGATTGCTGTTGTATATAGAACAGAGTTTTACATATATAATATATGGCTTTTGCAGCTTTATCTGTCTAGGAAATTTTGTATGCTAGACACTGCTCGTGCCACTTGCACGGTGATTCGTCCGGATTGCATAAGCATAACCTTGTCGTGCCCAAGTTGGAAAGAAAGGCACTTCTCTTGTCGCGAATAGAAAACTATGTGAGCGACCAAACAATTCAAAAGAATCAAAACTTGTGGAAAAGCTAAAGCAATGACGGGAAAGAGCCTGTATAGAGCGATCAGCGTGGCCATGTGCTGCTCATCGATCACTAGTGCGCGCAGCTGTGCTATTCCGGTTTGGGAAACTTTTGTTTCTTCTTGACGAAGGATTAGGCAGGGACGGGAGCATCGGTCGCCGTCCCGTACCATCAGCTCGTTGCTCTGTTCCCTTTTGGATTACAAGGTCGGTCGATCGATCGACCAGCAAAAGCTCGATCTAGTGCTAAAGCTCGCGATCGATGATCCCATCAATCATTTGGTCGATTGGCCCTTTCCTGCATCCTCCCTCACCCCTGGCTTTTAGCCAGGATTTGCAACTGGCTCACACTAATCCTCTCCCTCTACTTTCACTAATCGGCTTTTGATGATTTTGCAAAAAAAAAAAGCAGAGACTCTCTGGTCGCTGCAAAGAATGGCCACGTACGTCCGTGCACGCGCAGGCCTCTCGGAAGGCACTTGCTAGTCACCGGGCACCGGCAGCAACACCGCACCGATCCCGACCCTGATCGGACGGCTGCGGGTGGCGGCCAACCCCGGGTTGACACGCACGGGGCGACAGCAGGACGACGCGGGCCGGCACGATCTCGGCCGGATCCGCCGGCTCGCCCGGAGACACCCACCACCCCACGAAAGCCTACGGCACCGCCATTTTTGGCATCCCCGCCCGCTCCGGGCGCGCGCGGCCATGTGCGCTCTCCCGCCTCAGGCAAAGGCGCCTCCTCCCTCCCCCTCGCGCTGGCTACCGGCCGGCTATAGCTAGCTGAGTCGTGGTCGTCGAAACGCGGTAGCCTTTGGCGTCAGAGCATTTCCCTCGCGCCCCATTGGCCGGCTAACCGCAGGCAGGCAGGCCGCGACTTGTCCGATCGAGTACGACGACGCATGGATTGCTAGCTACTGATCTGCACGGCCTCTACTCCGGGTAGGCGCCGATGCACGTTCAGCTATGTGGTACCGCACCGGCACACGGTACGGTGCATGACAGCATGAGACTGGCCGGCCGGGGAGAGAAAATATCACCATGGATATATATACCTAGCCGCCGTGCGCCGGCCCGGGCGCGTGCCTCTTTTTAGGAGGGAAGGGCGCGCGGCGCCTTTATTTGTCTCGTGGGTATACGTACGCGTAGAACGCAGCACGGTGGCGAGCTAGTATAGGTTGATCTCTTCTCTTGAGGATAGAAAGGAGCTGAGGGAGTGACACCGTTCTAGTAACCAGTGTGCGCATGAGCTAGCTCATTCAGGCTTAGCTCGGGACCCGGACTGTCCAATGATTTGGATTGATCCCCTCCCTAGTCTTGTAACTTCCTTGGTGGTGCGTGACGTTATCGTGCCATCTGGTGTTGAATGAATGAGAAGGCTTGTTTTCAAAAAAAAAGAAAGGAGCTGAGGGAGTGAGGTGTGAGAGGTGACAAGGTAGCAGCAGTATAGTAGTGACTGTGACCACCGCGAGTGGCACTACCACTTTGTAATCTGTACTAACATATATCTGGAGACCTGCTGGCCGCCTGGCCGGGTTGGTACGTACGGAGGCGTCCCTGGAAATCGTAATGTATTCCTGCCTTAGCGCCCCGGCGGGCACGTCGGCTGCACAGCGCAGCAGCAGCAGCAGCAGCCGGCAGCAGGGGCTGCAGGAGAATACCTGCCTAATTCGCGTACGTCTCCATGGCTAGTGCACACGTACGTACCAACCCGGCCAGGCGGCCGATTCTCTCATTCCCTGGCCAGCGCACGTACGCCTGTCCCTCTTTACGCTACTGTTTTACCGGCAAAGGAATTCGTCGATCGGCCAGAGAGAGAGAGAGAGAGAGAGAGATTAAAGGTGCAGTGGCCGGCCTGGTACTGTGACTGATGTCCACTGCTCCCATCTCGTCGCTCCCGGCCCGAAGCATATCATCACCACTCGCTTGCATATGAACCATGCATTGTGCATGCAACTATTTGCGATTGTGAACTACATATTCGCCCGATCGATCGTCGCCCTCAAGGAGAGTTTTTTGCAATTGACGCCGGCCAACTTGCAACATATATCTTTACACGAGAAGACAGGCACGCGCCACGCCACTGCATATACATGGACGCAGACGGATCGGAGCTGCTAGGCCCTCGATCGATCGATCTATCCGATCGACGACGAACGAACATGTCCTTGGTCTCTCATGGTCTGGTCCAGACAGAGAGCAGCTACATACCGTCTAGTGTCCAGGTTGGGCGGGTGCGTGCGTGCTATAATCCACGTACAGGTTCCTATCAGGCCATGCATCAATCCATCAACCGGCGCAATATCTATCGGTATGCCGTGCCGCCCGACTAAAGTTATTCGATGGAATGGCTCTAAAAGAAGCCAAGGTTCGTACGTACCTAACGTGTTTGCTCATATATATATTTTTTCTGTGGTCCTGTTGCATCCGTTCTCGACCAGCTCTAGCTTCTGTTCAGTGCCCATTACGTCTAAACACTACACATTATCTGCTCGCTTGCTTTTTCCGATCGATGGCCGGCGAGACGAGGCCGGATCGCCACAGCCGGATCGATCCATTGGTGTCGAGCTGAGCTAGCAACAAGCATGAAGGCAACGGCACGGGCGACGGGATCGAGCAGCGGCGGCCGGACAGGGTCTGAAATCCATGGAGGAGAGGAGCTGAGCGTCGCTCGGCTCGGGATGGCTGCCTTTTGCTCTGTAGCGGATAGATGGCGAGATCTGGACAGAAGCGGATCCGATGGCCCCAGGATCGCGCCTGTCCTGGTAATGGCACGCAAGATTCGATGGCTTGCAATCCAAGAGGGATTCTGATGGCACTACTTGCCGTGGATTTCCGGTCCTGCATTCTGTGCACCGCCAGGGCGCCCCGCCTGCGCTAGAGATAGGGAATCCATCCACGCGATCTCCTCTTCTCTCACTTTTTACCTTTTTGCTAATGCACAGTTAAAAAAGTTACTGCCAGAGATCGAGCTTTTTCTTCTCCCACCACGAGGCGACAGCAAACATGCGTGCTGCTAATTGAACTTTGTTGGAATGATAGTTTTCTTCTTTCTCTAAAGATATCTCCTTTTTTTCAACAAAAAGGAAATACTGGCATGCCATATATTGATGCAAGTTCAGAAACACATGAATATACTATGGTTGGATCAAGTATGAAAAATATTTTCTTTTTAAGCTCCCATTATGATTTTGCTGTTTGTTTTTCTCCAAAAGCATGGGAGAGAGGAAAGTCACCTAATTTCATTGCAATTGCAGTTTGCCCGCGCTTTTCTACGGAACCATCCAACAAACCTGAATATATGCTGGATGATGTACATTGCTAATTTCCTTATATTCATTTTCCTGTATTAGTCTGTTATCATCTTTTTTTTAACAAAAGAATAGCTATGAGAACGGCCTATTAGATCAAATCATCAAGGCCAGCGCGCGATACAACCAACATCAGCCAAATTAATGGACACCAAGACAAAACGACATGAAGTTTTGTTGAAGATGCCAATGAAACTACCACCACCAACAACAACAACAGGCCTGAAACGAGCAACGAAGCCTCACGAATAGGCAAAGAAATCCCCACCACAAGAAGCCATGATCTTTCAAACTTGAATGACTTGAAAAGGTCCAGTGGCAACAATCCCTTCATGAGTTATCCGCTCTGAGCTTTTCCGGAATCTAAAAACCGAAGGAGATCGATTCCACACCTGTATAGTTATTCTTCCAGCCGAGCTGAAGGAGACGGTGCACGAACAGAACAACCGTGCGTGTTTGCTCGCTCCGCATCCACTTGTTCCGCTCAGCTCCTGACGGCGCGCGGGGTCGACACGTGGCACGAGCTGCCCCAAGCATCGCTCAAAACCTAACGAGGAAAATAGCTAGCGTGTTTTCTGGGACCCGACGATGTGACGATTCGGGGAGACGGATATGTGTGCAGACGTGGATCGGTTATTGCTAGTTCTGCAATCGTCGTAGTCGTAGATGTAGTTTGTGACGAGGTGCTTACAAAGCTACAACCTACAAGTACAGCCTCAAGGGAAAAACTGTACAGCCTCAAGAATGAAGGCTCCAAAACTGTATTATTTCTTGTTGAACACCGTGCATCTGGGGAAAACAAAAGAGAAAATATCCCGCCTTCGGGAACATGTAGTGCCGATCTGAATGAACTGAAGAAGCATGCATTTGCCAGGTTCAGAACGAAGCTTGTGCATGATGCCTTGCCAAAGGAGAACAAGCTATAAGTATCAAAAAAAAGGAGAACAAGCTATTACCAGCATGTACGTATTCACTGATCGATTTTATATATTGTTATACGAGTACGTGAATGAAGTTATTTGACATTTCTACGTAGACGTCGAAAGGTACCTACACTCACAAAGCAACAAAGGACGATGGCGAGAGCGAGGGTGCCCTGACAACGGAAAGGAGGAGGAGAGGAGGACGGCCGAGAGGTACAGTACAGTAGCAGCCTAGGCGACGTTAACCTTTTGCTCGTGTTTTCGACTCCTCGTACGCTACTTTCACACCTACGTACCCAAACGCGAGAGGGCGCGCGCGTACTTGCTGTCCAACGGCACAGAAAGCAGTGTCCGGCAGTTACCCGACGCGGGCACCTACAACTTGTCAAAAGCAGCGCTGCTCGTAGGCTCGTGGCGACCTCTGGTTGGTCGCAGCTCGTCGCTCTCTGTTTTTCCTTTCAGGCAGGCCTTCACCCTCGCCGGCGAAGTATGAGCAGCGTCCTGCGTCAAGGAGAGATCAAGCACTTTCGATTCATTATTGAGGGCAATTCCGATTACCGGGAACGGAGTGACGTCACCGCATGAGCACGCTAATAAAGTCCTCCGTCTATAAAATGCGCGCCAGCTCTTACCTGGCATATTGGCATCCTGCTGATCTGACGCGGGACCCGTGCAAACATGTGCAAGAGCACGAGCAAAGTGGCGAAGATTTTTTCCATTGGTATGGTACGTACGTTACGATAAAATCCACGGGGAGGCAAGGCAAATGCGTGCGTAAGGCGAGCGGATCGTGTTGCCATTCTGGGTTCAGGGCCGGCCTCATCATGGCTTGCTAAGCTCGGCACGCACATTTGGGATCACGAGTTCACGACGTGCAGCGGGGTGGACGAGCTACGGGCGCGCGCGTGCAGATCACAGAAACACGTGTCTCACCCGGGCATCATCTGCTCCTGAAGTGCGCAGGGAAGTTGCACGGTTTGTATTCTCAAGAGGGGATTCTGGCATGCACGTATAATGCTCTTGACAGATCGATGTGGCAAGGCTGTTCGCACTCGTCGACCTCTATTCCATACCTAAAAAAGAATATTCCTATCCAGTCATCGAGATTTTCCAGTACAGCTTCAGTTTCTCCGCACTCGTTATACTCTATATCTGAAACTCCATACTAACTACCATCTTATATGGGACCCACACGTCATTTTTTACCCCATTTTAATCCCTCCCTCCCCCTCTCTCCCCCCTCCCATCTCCCACCCTCGCCCAGCTCTCTCCGCCGCCTACTGCCCACGCTGCCGGCGCCCCTTCCCCGCCGCCGGCGCGCTTCCCCCACCACCCACCCCGCCGCCGCCCCTCCACACCTTCCCCGCCGCGGGCGGCAGCGGCGTGGCTACGGCGGGCCCCGGCCGGCTACGCGGCCGCGGTAGGCCCGCGCGGCGGCGCCCCGCCCCGCCCCCTCCTCTCCCGACGGCGGGCTTCAAGGCGGCGGCTGCCGGGCACACCCTCGCCGACCTCCACCTCCCTCACGCAGCTCCCCACGGCCGCTGCAACGGGCGCCAGTGTCGTGGAGGCTGCGGCGGGTGGCCTACGCGTGGCGCGGGCGGCGGAGTGCGGCGGGCGGCCTCCAGCTTCCCGCTGGACGTCGTGGCGCGGGCGGCGCACAGCTCCTCCTCTGCTCTGCCCTCTCCGCTGGCGGCGGCAGACGGGTGCGGCGGCGAGCGTCAAGGTCGCGAGGCGGCGGCACGGAAGCCCGGACGGCGCGGCAGCGGCAGCTCCTCGCGGTCGGCAGCGGACGACGGTGGCCAGGAACACGGCATCTCGACGCCGGCCACCAGCCAAGCAGTGGGGACGGAGGTCGTGGCGAGGTCGAGCTCGTGGCGGCGGCGAGGATGGAGCTTGTGGAGGCAGAGGCGGAGGAGCCGGCCGCCATGGAGGTCGAGCTCGTGGCGGCGGCGAGGATGGAGTTCGTGGAGGTGGAGGCGGAGGATCCGGCCGCCATGGAGGTCGAGCTCCTGGAGCTCGTGCTCCTCCACCACCGGCTGGCCGTCGCGCCGGGCCACCGCGCGGGGCCATCGACGACCTCCGCGTCGAGCTCCGCCTCCGCATTCAGCTCCGAGGCCTCTGCGTCGAGCTCACCTCTGCTCCTCCCTTTCTCCGGTCGGTCCAAGCGCGGCGTGGTGGCGGCAGCAGACGTGGCCTCACGGCGGCGGCCACGGCGGCCGGGTGGTGCGGCACCCCTCCCTCTCCCTCTTCCTCTCCTCCGGCGCCGGCAGCCTCCTCCTCCTTCTCCCTCCTCCCTGCTCCCAGGCAGTTGGACGGACGGCGTGCTGGGACCGCGGGCCCCACGCCAGGAATGTCGTACGCCGGGCGGAACTCGATCTTTGCGTCGCCTTCCCCGTCTCCCGCTGCAGCTGATTTTGGCCTTGCGTACACGCTATCCACTGTAGTGTTCCCCTTTTCAGTACCCCACTGCGAGCGGCCTAAAGCGAAACGGTGAGCCGAAATCTGCACTAGCGCCACAGCAAATTTTCTGTTCACGTTGGTCTGTCCGGTCCTCGTCTTATGGTAGACGGTCAACTAAGATCATATTTGGATCCACACAAATAATTCTTAATCAGTTAGTTGAAAAAATAATTTATTTATATCAGCTAATTAGATAGTTACAGTCCAACCATGTAAGGGTTTAGCTTATTCTCTCGTTCCGTTTGGAACCATTAAAATTAACTAGTCAATAATTAGCTATCGAATCTAAACACGGTTATTTTTCTCAAATGTGTGCATTTATTAGAAGTAAAAGACGAGCAACTAATTAATTTAAGCAGCAGTCAGCAGCTGATCAAGCCCCCTGAGCTGGGCACGGAATGAACGCCGGGCAGGGCTCTGGCGCGCTGCCCCCTGGCACGGTCCGCGGCCGTTGGCCACACACACCGAATAAGGCACGCACACACCCTGCCCAGGCTCCACCGGCGGGCACGTTGCGCGACCAGCGTAGGCTCGCGTAACTGGCGCGTCGCGTAGTAGCCCGTAGTTATTCTAGAAATCGAACGAAGAATTGAAGCAGCAGCGCAACCCCTCCGCCACCGAAACCCTCCTCTCGAACCGAGCCGCTTGCGCCAGCGAGCGAGACCCGTTCCGCCGGATCATGGCGCGTGGAGCGGGGCGACACGACACGACACGCTCCGGCCTCCGGGGGCGGGCGGAGCAAGCCAAGCCAAGCCCGGGCGCGCGTGGCCGGTGCGCGCGCGCGCGCGCTGATGGAGTGGCAGGGCCGGACGCACGCCGCCCCCCGGCGCCCCTGCCGCGCTCCGCTAGCAGCAACGCAAGCGGCAGCGGGAGGACTCGCGGCGTGGCACAGGGCGAGCGCTGCGGCGGGCGCAGCGCAGCGCGTGGGAACAACAAGGCCCTGATTATATTCCGGGGTCTTTGGAAGCTGCCGGGGCAGGGCGTAGTAGCCTAGCCTGGACGTTGGGTCCTTCTGTTCTGTGCTGCGCGCTAATCGGGCTTTTGTCTCGCGCGCACAGCGCTCGCTCAGACGCTGGCTGCGTATGATCGCTAGTAGCAGGCAGGGCCACGTACGCTTGCCAGCCGGATAACCCTACTGCATTGCTGCCCTTGTGTGTAGTAGCATGGCGTTTGTTTTAGGGTGTATTGATGAATAATGGGGCCAGGAATGGGGCTGATGGAAACACGTTCCTATTAGCTACTATACTACTGCTTTTGTCGTCTCGTTGAGAACCACGGCATGATAGCAAAGATTTCCGGATATACTCTCTTCGAATGATGGAGAGTTATTTTTTTTTCACAATTTGTTATCAAGTTTCGTTAACTGTCGGAGCTGGGTGGTACAGGTATTCACCTGAATTGAGGCAAACTGTAAGAGTCCCAAATCAGAGTAGGACACACGAAGGAGTGACTGGGAAATCATTGGCAGGGTGGCGGCACATATGCATGATCCGCTCTTGGAACTTGCGAGCATCTACGCCATACGTCTGAATCTCATCTGTTGGAAGTCAGAAACGCAGCTAACCAATTTGATGCCCTTTCTCTTCCATTCCTTTGTTTATTAGTTCCCCTTAAATAAACCAACTAGTACAATTTTGAAAAGCAGTACTACTGCATCTTTAAACAGACCAGCAAATGGGGATTTCTTCTCCCAATTAGCCAGGCACACGGGCCGTGACCCGAAAGCAGACACGGAATTATCCGCCATCTCGTTCCTGCAGTTTATACTCGCTTTTTTTTTCTATCGTGAGTGGATGCATGGTTTATGCGTTTGATATCGAATTCAACTTGAGAAAAATGGCAAGCCACTTCTCGATAAGTGCAAACGGATAGAACATATTCATCATATTGTACCGCAGAGAGTGTGAGCCACATCCAGACCAGCTAGCACATATATAAAAATATATATATACTTTTCCCATCAAATTTCGTTTTCAAAGTTTTTGGGAAATGCCCGCATGCAATGCGCATATGTCACGGAGGGGCCCTCACCGGCGGTAAAGGTATTTGTTCTCCCCGCTTGCTAGTGGGGTGGTGCAGTGAGCGGAGGCTGAGCGCCCGAGCCCCCCAAGCACCCCCCTCGCGCCCTACAAATACCCCCGCCCCGGCCGTCCCATTTCTTATCGTGTGACACCGTGATCCCCCAGCTGAAGCCAAGCCTCTCTCCTCCGCTTAGCAGTAGCAGCCGGCCAAAGGAGAAGTCAGTGCGAGAGTGCGATAGATAGAGAGACCCGATCCGAGAAACCATCAAAACCAGTGAAAAATCAGCCCGAACACAGAGCGAAACCGAGACCCGCGCGCTCCCAAGCTTATCTCTCCAACTCCAACCCCCGCCGCAGCCTCTCGTTCCGTCCACCCCTCCGCCACCGTCAAAACGCGCGGCTCCGCTTACATAGCGCGGCTGCGTGCGTGTGCTCTGCTTCCCGGGTTTGGCTTCTCATCCGATCCTTCTGTGCTCCAGCTGCTCCCCATCTCCCACGAGGTAAAAAGAGAGAGGAAAAAACTTTAACAAGCCAAGAAGAAATATAAACACGCACGAGCACGGGTGTGCTAGTACCAGAGTAGCTGCTTAGCAAGTACAACGTAGAAGCTAGCGCCGTGTCACTCGTGGTGCATCCTTTTTGTGGTAACCTGCACTGCAGCGCCACCTGAGACAGGCGGCAGAGGTAGCTTAGCTTAGCTTAGCTTAGCTTAGCTGAGTGTGTCAGTTGCGGGGGACCAGTAAGGAGACATGGCACTGACAGTGTTCGAGACCAGCGAGCAGCAGCAGCAGCTCCTCCCGTGCCAGCAGGCCGTGGAGCAGGGCGGCGATGGAGGCAACAAGGCGGCTGCTGGTGCTGCTGCTGCCGGCGCCGAGAAGGCTGCCGTGACGCTCAAGGAGACGGACCGCGGCGGCGACGACGACGACCGGCCGGAGAGGGCCCACATATGGAACCTGATCCAGGCGCAGCAGAAGCCGCCGCCCAAGCCGGCGCCGTACGTGCACCCGCTCGTGCGCCGCTCGTCCAGCCTGCTCACCCAGAAGAGCCTGGAGATCTGCACCGAGAGCCTCGGCTCCGAGACCGGCTCCGACGGCTTCTCCGACGCCGACGGCAGCAGCACCGACCGCTCCTGCCCGGGCTCCGACGACGAGCGCGGGGAGGAGGAGGAGGCGGCGGCGCTGGCCCCGCGCGCCACCCCGCCCAGGGCGTTCCCGCCGCCGCTGCCCTCGCTGGCGCGCCGCAAGGTGGAGTCCACCATGGAGATGAGGCAGGAGCGCCAGGACGGCCGCCTCCTCGTCAGGGTCGTTCCGGTGGCGTCTTCCACCTTGTTCCGCGCCCAGCGCCGCGGAGGCCGCCTGCTCCTGTCCTTCGCCGACACGGGCGCCCCCGCCGCGGACGAGCTGGACGAGACCTCCGGGCAGATGGAGCCCGAGCACCAGGATGACGAGCACCAGGAGGACGAGGACGAGGAAGACGACGAGGAGGAGGAGGAGGAGGTTGAGGTCGTGGACAGGGGCACCGTCGTGGAGTTCAAGGTGAGCACGCAGCCACAGGCGCGCGGCAGCGGGACCGGCCCGCGCGTGCGGCGCTCCTCGCTCGTCATCAACAAGTTCGTGGGCGCCGAGCCGGCGGCCGCCTGCGACATCGCCGGCGCCGCCCCCGCCGCGCCGCAGGAGCACCCGCCCAGGCTCCCCAGGCGCTCCACCGGGTCGACCACCACGGCGGTCGCGGCGCTGGCCGCGGCCTCGGCCCTGAGCGCGGCCGCGCCGCCGCCGGGCAATGGCGACGACGACGCCGTCCCCGGCGCCACGTGCGGCGAGAACAAGCTCCTGATGACGGCGAAGCGGCGCAGCAGCAAGGAGGAGCTCCTCAACAACATGCGCCGGTGCAACCAGCTGCGCGGGCAGCTCTTCTTCTGGGAGCCCCGCATCGCCACCTCCTCTTGAACGGAACCCCCACCGGCCGCCGCCGCGGGCTCCTCCCATTCATGCTTCAGCAAGTGATGCTCTGTTTGTTCGCCGCCGCTGCAGGTGTAACGACGTACGTAACGTAATGCTGTTTGTTGTTAGTAGTAAGTGATGATCGTGACGTGATTGGATTAGCCGTGTCTGTGTGAGTGTGAGAGGTGAGCTTATGGAGATCGAGAGCGTTTAGCCCCCCCATTGGTTTGGCATGTCACCTTGCGTGCCCTGCCTGTTGTATCTACTACTACTACTACTACCATTTACGTGCTGCTACCACTACTAGTGACCGTTGCTTATGATTGAGATCGACGCCTCTGATGACCTGATGGATGGCTGTGTTCTGGATGGAGTCTCGTGCATGATTTTATTGGGAAGTTGGTTACGATGACTGCTTCCCGGAAATGGAACGAGTGATGCTCATGCCAGATGGAACCGGATTGCCCAGCTTCTGCATATGACAAGTTTATCCTTCGTATATAATCCATCGGTTAGGAATTTATCCAGATTATGGACGAGGTCTGCTGATTAGTAGTCTCCTGATGTTGATGCTAGTATGAATGAGCACTTGACGTTTAACTCTCAATGGATAGTCATCCTGATCGCCTCTGGATATTCATGAAACAAAATTTTAAAAAATAATATAAGGAATATGCATGCACACATACGTCTGACTAATTGAGATAATGAATTGAGAATAGATACACAGCGGGATGCTCCGCAGCTCGAAGATCTGAAGATAAGCTTATCAGCGATGCTATCAATTCGGTTAAAATGTTTTGCACACTGTTCCAAGTCAAGCCAATAATTGTAAAGAAGATGATTGTGCACCATACCATTCGAGATAAATAAATAAATAAATACAAGAACAATTAAGTAGCTATACTGATCTAGTGGTAGCACCTTTTTGAAAAATAAAAGGACAGCTTTTTTTTCCTCTGCAACTTGGTTGTATATTTTTGTTGTCTCAAGAACACTCTTTTTTGTTGGTAGGATAGAAGGCAAGAATATTTGTAACAGTGTCCTATAGATATGGTACAATTTTACTAGCGTCCTACAGTATAAAAAAATTACCATTTCTTCTATGCTTCGTACCATTTTTGGGTTGAAGGACTGGATCATGGTCCTACTGGATCATGTATTGTATTGATCTAGCAGAACTATGATCCTATAATAATGTTTCGAGTGTATGTAATACGTTTACTCACAGGAAAATACGTTATACAAGACTTATCGACTTATCGTTATGTGTGTATGGAAACAACATGGGGATATAAAAGCTTCTAATCTATACTATTAGCATCTAGTAGAATTAAAAATAATTTCTACTTAAAATTTTTCTATCCATCTCTCATAGAGTATTTTTCTATCCATCTCTCACAGAGTCACAGAGGATCCATATGTTGGGTCCGTGAGGAAGGTGAGTTGATGAACTTGTAACGTCAAATGAAATGGAACTAGAGGGTTTCGGAGGCTACGTTTTTTCACCGCCCAAAAAATTTACCCCCTATGTACCTACGCTCCTATTTTCTCATGATATGATCTTTCTAATCTGATTGGATCTTTATATGTTGACCTTACTAGTTTTTTGGATGCCTGTTATACAATCTTATTTTCTATTGGACTAACATGTCGTAAGTGTTTGAAATCTAGGCAAATTTTGGTATATTTTAATTCCAAAAATTATCAACAAATTCATGATAAATATGAGTGATCCAGTGGGAGCAAAGCACGTTCTTGTGTTCAAGTTAAATCTCAAATAAAACAAGAACAGTAAGCAAAACCAGAGAGGGTTTAGTGTATACCCAGGGACGGAACCAGAACCGGAGGAACCAGAATCGCCGTTACTAGTCATTGTGACTAGCCTGCTTGAGGTAGTCGATCTGATTTGGTGCAGTGCAGTCCCTCGAACGACCAGGCCACCAGGAAGTAGTCGTTCGCTTGAGTGAGACGGACGCCGGGACGTAGTCGTTCGTGCTGACGAAGATGCCACCGGGAAGTAGACGAGGTAGTCGTTCACAGCAGCGAGCAGGCGCGTACGAGTACGCTCCCCAAAAACCTTATCGCCCGCCTATCCCGAGCAGGATCGCTAGGCAGACGAGGTTCGAAGGCAACTGCTCACGCAAGCAGAGTGCGCGCAAAGCTTGCGTTGGGGATGCGAGAAAGCAAGGTTTAGTGTATACCCAGGGATGGAACCAGAACCGGAGGAACCAGAATCGCCGTTACTAGTCATTATGACTAGCCTGCTTGAGGTAATCGATCTGATTTGGTGCAGTGACGAGTTGGTGCAGTGCAGTCCCTCGAACGACCAGGCCACCAGGAAGTAGTCGTTCGCTTCAGGGAGACGGACGCCGGGACGTAGTCGTTCGTGCTGACGAAGATGCCACCGGGAAGTAGACGAGGTAGTCGTTCACAGCAGCGAGCAGGCGCGCGCCTATCCCGAACAGGATCGCTAGGCAGACGAGGTCCAGGGAGAAGAGAGTGGTCACGCCACGCCACGGCGAGGCGAGCGAGCGCGCGCGCGTGTGGCATGCCCTTCTCCTTTTACCAACTTCACAAGCGGTCCATATTTGGTCCACTATTTAAGTTAGTTAGGATTCTCGTTGACTCTCAATCCGAGATTTAGACCCCTAGCATTTATTAGTGGACCTTTAATTTCTTTTGATTAATTGAGACAAAATGGGCCAATGGCCCAATTAATCCAACAGTAAGTGGGTTCTTACTAGTTTTGTAAACATGGATAGCATATTGGACACATAAGTAAATTTACGTTGAAGCTTGATTTGCACTTCATGACTGTAAAGTTTGCTACACGATACTGAAATTGAGGCAGACAAAAATGATTCTGAATGTTGGCATACCGAAAAGCCTTGCTGGCCGACCAAACAAAACTGATTATCACCGAGAAAGTAACAAGAAACGGCGTAGGGGACATCATTATGTCTCTCTTCCCAGTTCCTAGTCTCGAAATGGTTATATACATATCTAACATCAGCCTCTGAAGATTATTCATCTTCGACCCACTGAATAAAGACTCAAATTCAGATGCCAAATTCACCAATGCACTACGTTTTCAGCACACGGTTTCAGTGGACAACTTCTCATAACCAGCGAGGGAACCGGAATGAGAATCGGAATCCGAATCTGAATCAGAATGCGGCGAGGGAGTGGAATGGAACGGGATGGAATGTCCCCCGCAGGTGCCACCCTAGGAGCCGTCCAAAACCAGGTCGAAATTGCGCCGCTAAAGGGCCACGAAATCCGGGACCAAAGCCAGAAAACCCAGAGGAATAAAGAACTTGGCGCGATGAGAGGATGGAGATCTTTTCATGTCGATTTCCGCCGGCGACGGCGAGTTAGAGTGCGGGGTGACGCTAATCCCCATGCGCGCGCGGCTCGCGCCTTGCGCTCTCAAGCTAGCTGGTGGTACGCGATCCATGGGTCTGTGTGTGTATGCCTGCATGCGAGATTCTGACGGCGATGGCAAGAGTTATCTGGAACACGATGGCTGGAGCCGGCCCAATCCTTTCTCTGGAGATGACAGCAAAAAGATCTGAAATTCAGATGCGAGTACTCTACTCCGCGAGCTCACACAATGGCACTGCTCAATTCGCCTGTTCCTGTCCATTTCAGGCATTTCTAAAGCAAGTTCTGAGACATCCATATATGCCGGCCGGGACAACTTGCATTCGCATGGCGCTTTCGAATTTCGATCCGGAGCAGGACGAACCTATCGAGCTCGATATATTCCATGCAGCAGTTTATTTACAGGGTAGGCACAGCAGTTAGCTCTGTAATATACTCCATATGGGTGGGCTGAGAAATTTCAGAAGCCATGGTTTTGGTGATTTGGTCTGCTTGATTGTGAGGTCAAAGGTTTCTTTGCTCAGGACCTCAGGTATGCAAGTACCCACAGATTGCAGCAATTAGTATAATGGTTCTTTTTACTACTTATACATCGACTATGGCCGGCCCTATTAGGCTATCACATACTAAAGATGGAAAAGGCTAGTCATGATATGCATAAAACATTCACTTTGCAGGGCTAATTGGAGGAGAATATAGCTGAAAGAGATGGCACGGCAAACGGGAGAGATTGAGTAAGGACTAAGTGACGGCTTTCGACGGCGAGCTTTTGGAATGGGGGAGAGTGATCGATGATGAATGGTGATAACGAACTCCTCGAAACAGTGCAGCAGCAGGAATGGTTTTCCAAAGCCGTTTTGGAAACAAAGGCATGCTGCGTACTGACATGGGCGGCCATCAGTAACGGATGCACAGGACCGCCTAGCCCTATCCAGAAAAGATCCCTGATTGCATAAAAGTGAAGAGGACAGGATCTAAGGGCACGATTTTTCCTTACCAAAAGTGTTAGTTTGAAACTCTGAATGCAGAGTGGAGTTCAGCACGAAAACTGCCAATTTTCTGAACGTTGCAAATACCCTTATTGTATCATATTCCGTAAACCCCCAAAAAAATCAAAATAAACGAAAAATGGTTGTGAAATTCTCTTATTGGCAATGAAATTATAAAATGCGCTAGATGCTATAGGACAGGTTTGTGGGAATCAGCCTAGGAGCAATATTCAGTAGTGCATGCCCCATTACCCTGCAATAACAGCAGTGCCTGATTATGTATGAGCCAAACCAACACTACACTAGCTCATGGAAAGGTACGGGGCTAAAAGGCGATCCGAAAGAAGAAGGTGTGGAGCGTGTAAAGCAAAGCGGAACAAAAAGGAGAAAAGGCTTGTTATGCCTGCTAATGACAGGAAAAGGAGGAACCATATGCCCCCCGATGCTGGCCACCTGCTTTTGCCAAATTCTAGCCGAATAAACACTGTCCCATACTCAAGATAAAGAACCATTTCGGCAGTACTCTCCTATACCTCTTCACTGGCGATGCATCTCTGCATAGTACCACCGCCATCGCCACCTTGCATGGGCCTTGACATTCTCGGTTCAGTGCTAATTCTGGGACGTCCTTTCATGTTGTAACCCAGGCCGATCAGACTCCGATCAGAATCCCTTTTTTTTAGGTACGTACCCAAGAAGAACAAGGCTCCGATCGTCCATCCAACACCTGTGCGGCTGCGCGTCCACTTTGCCTTATTGCACCAGGAGACATCCCAACTGGAAATGCAATCTGTCCAGGACAGCGGACAGACACTGAAAACACACCGCATGAGAGCGAGCAGGGGGTATCAAATCATGTCATCGGCTGCCAGACGAAGCAAAGCTCCTTTGATCACGTCGTCTTTATCGATCTGTGCCTCGCTCACTCACGCGGGCTAATGGCGATCGAGAAGCTTTATTTCCGAGATCGCCCCGGCATTGGGGGAATAAGATCCACGGATGGATCGTGGATATGTACAGGCCAGTGCCTGGCCACCAATCTTTCCGGTGGTTCGCCGGGCGCCGGGGCTGCTGCCAGTTGCGTGCCGGCCGGCGAATAATCAAAAGCTCGGCGTTGGCGAGTAGGGGTGTGCGGATTTGGGGCGATTGCCGGGAGCCTTTCTTGGCTGCTGGGTGATGCACCCGTGGGCCCCGTTGATCTCGCAGGGGTCTCACAATAATGGCGGCCTTTTCGGGCAGCTTGCTTTTGCGCTGTGCCAAAAGGATGCTCGCAGGGTGCTAATAAACCTCTTCTCGTCTCTCCGCGTTGTCCATGTACTCATCTTTTTTCCTCCTTTGTTTTAGTTAAGCAAAGGCAGGGAGAGTGACGGGTCGTCTGACCTGAATGGCTCGTGGGAGTGAGTATCTTTTTTTTGAAAGAAAGATGGAAACTAATATTTAATTTGCATGATTTATTGTGATGAATGGGAGAGGGCAAATGCATATTTTCTTGGCATCTCTTATTAGGTGCCTTAATATGCAAGATTTATAGCCTTTTTTTGCTTTAAATGTGCCCGTCTGTGCCTACCTCTTAGTGGGCATGCTATAGTGTGGTTCGTGCTGAAATTTCAACACATTCTCAGCGCATGAACAAATCCATTGTATATTCACACTGTTGCTTAAGGGAAAAGGGGTCAAATCCGCGGTCATAGTACATGCCTTCTTCCATGCACCTCACCTTGAGCTAGAAGCCTATACCTACAAAGTTTGCCAACGATCAAATTATATATTCACAACCAGTAGCAAAGCTTTAACAGAGTATTGATTCGTTTCTATTTGTGAAACTAGCACTTTGAAGCTAGGTTAGGGATGCTATGTTCCCGAAAATGGCCTCATCACTCAGCTAAGCAACCAGGTAGGCCAACAGTTGATGTTATTAAAACAAGCGCACAAGACATCATTTTCCATTAACTCAACCTTTAAAGCTACTACTACCAGTCCCGTGAGTCCATGAGCTCGCCCTAGTGCCGGCTACGTCGCCCCCGGGCCCGCCCATCTTTGCTGAAAAGCAAATGTTGAAAACGGAAACGCAACAAGGTTGGACGGCCACTTGCCGATGCCGCAGCTTACCCGCGCCTGACATGTGTGAGCAAAGCTGCAAATCACTCGACACTACATAATAAAAGAAGAAAAGCCGCAAATAATTCGGGCGCCTTTTTTCGCGGAGTTTTCTTTTTTCTAATCTCCCGGCGTGGAACAATCAGACCAGCCAGCTCGTTCCGGTCCGGTGGCTCACATCAGCCTCGTGGTCGTGGATGGAGCGCGGCCGGCTGCCCGGCAGGCGGCTGGCTGGCTCGTGGACTCGCGAGGCTGGGGGCTTTCCCGCGTGCCACCAACACGACACCATCACTACTAGGGGAATCACCACCCGGCCACCCCGGACCCGGAGGCTGGGGGGGGGGGGGGCACCGGGCCGGGCCGGTGTGCCGGCCCCTGTGTCTCACGGGCGGGCGGTGACGCGAGCCGGGCAGCCAACCATGGGTCGCGCCCGTGCCCCCGCGTCGGTGTCGATCGTTTTTAGAGCGCGCGCACGTCCGCGCGAGGGGGGGCCCGGGGTGTCGAACGCGCGCAGGCTGCGATCGGGGCCTTCGGCTTTGCGTCGGCGTGCGGCCCACCAGCGCAACGGGTGCGTGGCCCGGCCGGGCACACTGGAAAAAGGCGGACGAGTGCTCCCGGTCTCCGTCTCACTCGCGTCGAAAGCGCGCTCCTCATGGATCGGATGGCTGAGCGAATCATTTCAGGGGCCGGGAGCATGGGCTCCGCCGCCGGGTAGTTACCAGACTGTCATCAGGTTGGACGCATGGGGGCGCCTCTGTGGGCAGGTTAGGCGCGTGGATCGCCTCCGCTCGCCCCGGTGTTGTTGGAGGGGGATGGAGGTGAAGGAAGCCCGCGGCCCACAGCAACGCGGCGCACCAGATGATAACGTTCCTGTCCTGAAATAGCAGCTGGCCAACTTGTGCCTGCCCTACGCATGGACACCGCGTGTTCTAGTGCTACGTGTATGTATACCTGTGGCACGGCCACTCAGGTCTCCTGCGTTTCAAATTGGGTGGGCCTTTAGACAAATCATGCGAGGTGCGTGTACGGATGGTGAACAAGATCAGATGGTGCCCATCATTTCATTTTTCTTTTGCGAGTAAACCAATCATTTCGTTTGTTGCTGTGCAGTGTGCGCAGCTTTCGTAGAGGAAAGGAGCTCGGAATTGAACAATAGCGCTTGGGTATAAGTAGACCAAGCCCACGGTAACAAGCAGAAACGACACAATAGATGCCAATGATCTGAGGTGTGTTTAGTTCCAAAATATGGAAGAGAAAGTTTGGTGAAAATGTCACATCGGACACTGTAGCGCACTGTAGCACTTTTCGTTTGTTTGTGGTAAACATTGTCCTACCATGACCTAACTAGGCTCAAAAGATTCGTCTCGTCGTGTACATCAAAACTATATAATTAGTTTTTTTATTTATTCATGTTTAGTGCTCCATGCATGAGGAGAGAGATTTGATGTGATAGGTGAATAGTGAAGTTTGGAGAGAGAATTTTTGGGAAGTTTGTGGAACTAAACACAGCAAACGGACGAAGTGTTCGTTTTTTGACGAGCGTGTAGATTTTGACAACAGAAGTATAATGTGTCCAGAAGCTGTGGGCTTTCGAAGCTTCAAGCTTTCACACTTGCAATGCAGACATGCAAATACCAGCTGCTATCCTCTCTGGCTCTCTTCTATGGCATTCTCCAGGCTGGGCGTCAGAGCTTTGGCGAGCTAGTCAATTGTTTCCGTTTGTGTTCACGTCAGCTGCCGAAAGGTATGACAAGTTGACTTCATTCAGGTGAGTGAACAACTTTCAATGCCAATACCGTGGACACTTCCGCCGCACCGCCGCTGAATATCGCATGTATATCATGGTTAGTTTCCAACACATGTCCTTTTTTGAACATCGCACCCACAAATTGCATTTTGGCAGCCTGTGCCTGTAGGATCTACGTCAACGTCAAAATCTAGCGAAAATGATGACAAATCATGTACTTATATCAGCATTACTTACATTGACAGGTGAAACAAGAAACAGTAGAGGGGCTTCTGGACATTCACTTCAGGGATTCTTTTCCAACTGAAAATTTTGTACTTCTTCCCAGCAAACTTTTCAACCTCAAAGGTACATCAATCCAATATCACTCTAGATAGTAATATGGGCCATTTTGCTTATCTGCTCTGTTCACTGACTACACTAGAGCCCGAAAGGCATATTCCAAACTTACTGCCCGCAGAACAATATTGCAGGGTTGCAACTTGGATCAGGTGGCAGTGGCACGAGGGGTCGCTACCTGATGCTCTTTGATTGTAGACACCAGCATTCTGTTAATTGCGCTTCACTGGCCTTTGCACATAAGATTTGTTGGGATCTTCAGTTTTAAGTTTTGGGGGTTTGATTTCACCTTTCCGTCCCTGTACAAGGAGTGAGTCAGTTACAAAATCATAGATAAGATACTACTTACCATATGAACTTTCTAACCTTCTTTCCTGTCTTCATGAAATCCCTCCAGCTAGAGACCTACAGGCCATGGTATTAGGCATTTAGTACATCTGAGCAAAGATATCTGCACTGTATACGATGACAGGGAATTGAATTTATGGCGTGACACAAACTTTAGCAACAATGTGGAAAATCGTCTGTAATTCAAGTCAGGAATGCAGCTCTAAATTTATGATCACTCTATGACGCAATTAGTCTAGACCACGAGCGCTGAAAAGGTGGCTAAATCCTTCCATCATCCATTATTCCCATGGGATTGATGGCAACTTCACAAATGCTGTTCTAATGACAAGGATATTACCACCTCATGCTATGAAGAGTTGCCACGGAAGTAATAATTCACCAGAAAAGTAGAGTTCCAACAATCCAGGGACTAAAAGTAGCTTCTGAGGTAGTACCAACTAATTTGCAAAATATCTACAAGTACCACTACAACTATGAATCATGATTCTCCCCCTTTCCAGCAACTTCATATTTTTTTTTAGAAAATCAACCTAATTTCATTCAGAAACGTGAATGGCAGTAGCTAACAGAGTGAAATTTCTACACAGAATAGACTGCAAAACATACCCGCTTATCTCTGGTCTCCTCCCATTTCTCTTCATGCTCTCTCTTTCTCTTCCACATCTCTTTTGTTTCCTCCTCATCCTTCTTAAGTCTTCCTTCTTCCTCTGATATCTGTGCAGTGCACACGAATATAGCTCATCTGAGAACTCGGTTTCTCAAACGATAATATTAGAAAAAAAGAACAATCTACTTACTCTCATTTGCATTTTTCTCCTACGCCATTCTTTCTCTGTCAAAATTTCACGTACTTTAATTATTAGCTGCTGTTGAAATTCATCCGATCGTTCAAATTGCTCTTCATATTTTCCCTGCACACGGAAGCAAATCATTAAGGGTTCTGAATTGTTCAGGATGCATGGAATTCAATAAAACATTCTGAGGATCTTGCAGAACCAAAAAATATCATAATATTCTGTTAACACTGAATCATGAGGACAATATTTGAAAAAGGAAGCATCTGATTTGCAGCCTGTGCATTGCTAAAAGATTTCAGCAAATGAAGCTTTTCAGAAACATAAAACATTTCCCTTTATGGAAAGATGGTCTTTGGGATCAGCCCTTAGTGACCAAAATGCAGCACATATCTGCACAGTTGTTCCAATAAAAACCCAGTAAGAGCGGGCTTTTTGGATGATGCACAAAACGGCCATTCTTTGGGGCACTTTGTCCCATGTCAACCAAGTTACAATTAGCAGCCTTCAGCAGTAAACGAAACACCTATAGAATAGCAAGGCCGGTCACTGCTGAATGCTATGATGACAAGGCTGAGTTTTAGAATTGTTCCTAACTAGATCAATTAAGGTGTATACTAAGCAGTCATTGCAAAACACTTCCATTGAAACATGCTACCAAGATGTTATAAAAAAGTATGATGCTTGAAGTTCACATCACCTTCCACAAGTTTGTCTTACCTCATCTACTTGGGATTTTATCTTGGATGCACTGTCCTTCTTCAACTCCTTTTTCCTCTTTGCCCTCAACTCTTCTGTATTTTGCAACACAAAAGAACAAACTTGTTCAGTTCATGTCCGCTATATTTCAGTTGGCTAAATCATTGTTGTCAATGTAGAAATGAGGTGCATACGTCACACCTTTTGCAGCAGTAACTTGGTCAAGAATGTATCCTCTTTCCTGTGGATCAAGTAGGAGCTGCTGTGCTTTTGCTAGAGCTGTACCATCAAGTGAATACATAAATAAGCAAGAAAAATAGAAGCAAAGAGGTGGTTTAAGATGGTGATTGGTTTGAGCACAAGAAGAGATACTGCGACAGTTACATTTCCTGGATTCCCTAGAAACTATCCAACAGGAATACTCAAAATAATCAATCTATTCCTAGGTTAACACTTTATAAGCAGTACTATCTTAATGAACAAACTAAAATTGTATAAATCCCATTTCTAAGCCGATTTCTTTGTTGTATAATTCTCCAAATAGTTATCCGGACCTTATTGTGGGTAATGATCCAATTTAATTTATCTTCCAGTTTTCTTCAAGTATGATTTGCGCACTCATATCCCATTTCCCCATGATGAAAATTAAAAGCCTGCAAGGATAGATTACCTTTAAAATGCACTACTCATGCCAATGATATCCTTCTCAAATCCACTTTTTGTTATTTGTAGGGATATATAGAATTACCAACTGGTATATCTCTAGTTTTTATTTTATTTTTTGCCATCACAAATGCCATCAATACGAAAAACACCATCGCAAAGGAGCTGATCTGAAATATGCCATCCATGTTACAAATCTTACCCGTACTTACCATCACCATTTTCGCCGTTAACTACTTCCATTTATTTTCATATTGCTCATACTAGCCTTGTCTTCTACCTCTAGCACAAGACTATTGTCTTCAGCGAAGTTCGGCCGATGGCAGCTTAGCCATGAACCACCCCCTAGGCTTCACGCCCCTCAATGTTGCACAACCCCCACCTAACCATGCCCGCAGTACCTCCTAACCTCTTCCTGAGCCACGCATGCATAAGATCAGGTCTGTGCCTAGAGGTAGTGGTCACCTGTCAGGCTGTCACCACTCCATTTCTACCTCTCTACCTTACCAACAATATCAACAAACACACCACCCCATCTCCCTCACGTCTCTCCATGCTCCCTTTCCCAGATCCAAACGCATAGCAGCATCTCACCTCTCTACTTCTTCCTCGCAAGAGCAGCAGCACAAGCCCATCTCAATCCCCTCTCCTCCATCATCAAACCGACAGCACCACCATCCCACTTATCTCTCTGCCACACACTGCACTAGGACCTGCAACTCTTTCCCAAGCTCCTCAACTCTCTTCCTTCTCATCACAAGAGCATAGCAGCAGCACCTCTGAGATGTGGAAGGCCCAGGAGGGCTCCAAGAGCACTAAAACAAGGAGGTGGCGCCGCATGGAGCACATTGTTGCGAGGAATGGAACCACGATTGATCCACATCAAAGATCAAATCATTGGTGACGCCAGGAACCAGCTATGGAAGGGGGGAAGCTCAGGAGGGGAACATGCAGGAGAAGGAGATCATGCATCTGATGGAGAACTTTGACAAGAAACTGTAGAAGAGTGGGGTATGTCCTGCTCAAACTAGTGAAGATGCTCCAGGATCCCACCAATGATTTTAAGTTCATTCATCCAGCCTACCCCAACTAGCTTGGGACAAAAGGCTATGTTGTTGTTGTTGTTGTTCATCCAGATAAAACAACACAAAAGTGCAAAAGTCTAAGGAGGGAGAAGCAAGGGGCATTTAGGTTTTTTTCACGCCTCTGTTTGGCGTTGACTAGTCAACAATGGCGAATGCGAGCAAGAGTTGCAATGTGGTGGCTTATTTTGCACTAGACATTTCACAATGGCATTTCTCAGATTGGAGACATATGTGATGGCAATAAAAGAATTATTATATGTTCTTTGATGATTTATATATCACAAGTCATATTTCAAAAACACAGGGATAAGGGCCATATGGCAATGCAATGCAATACCGTTTCCCAAATTGACAAGACAGGAAATTACAGTAGTCTTTGTTTGTTATTGATCTCCTAGTTTTACTATTGGCTCATTTCGGTACCTGCAAAAGCTTCTTGTGCCTGTGGATGCTTGCATTTATCAGGATGGACCAACAATGACAGCTGCAGACAGCACAATAAACAAAAATACAAATATTAGATGTACACAAAAATTAGATCAAACAGAAGACTCTCTAAATATCAAATCATGTATTTATACCTTCCTATATTGCTTTTTCACCTCATCTGGAGATGAATCAAAAGACAACTTAAGATGCTCAAAGGGATTTAACTTGAAGCAACCAAGTATCCTGACAAATTTAGGATGTGTCAGTAATGGGCAATATAATTGAGAAGAAACAATAAAACAAAGTGAAAGCTCAATTCATTCATTTATTTCACTTGGAAATATTCCGTATTTTCCATATACATTCTATTCCAAACTTCTAGTATCTTTGTTGTAAAGAAATGTTATTATACAGTTCACCTTTGTTGTAAACAGATGCAGTCTAGGCATGAATGAGTATCAAAAAAGTATTGGAAGAATACTATGTATATTCACATAAAATTAGCAATTTTGAAGCTATAATGGTCTTCAAGATGTGAATACCTAATTAAATCGGACAATTTGTAAATTTCAACTTCAGTAAATTAGCTAAGCGGTCTAGCTCCTGACAACCAAACTCGGAACAATTCCAATGCTCTGCCCACGAAAACTGAGGATCACACCAACACAGCACATTCTGTCTAAGCCACATAAATCAGGAAATAATCATACTCGCCATGGTTCAATCATCGCATAAGAACTGGAAACAGAAATTTTCCAGAGACCACTGATTTCCACAACAAACATAAATTTCAGGTGCAATTGACAACAAAAGGCAACAGAACTCACGGGCTTCGCAGAGTACAGATACAACTCGAGCAGGTGAATGACCGTACAACTGCGACCTAGGGTTCACTAGAGCTAAAGGGACTCCCCCAAATCTCAGCGACACACGGCACCCAACCGATTGCTACATATATTAGGCCGCACACGAGGGACCAATAGCGGGAAACGAGTGGGATCTGAAGCTACATAACGCGCAACGATGATTCGCAACGAAATGAAACGGCCGTCGGGCCACGAGGAAGGGGAGTAGGGGAGGAGAAGACCTGAGCACTTCGTTGTCGCGCTCGGCCTCGCTGACCTCGGCGAGGAAGCTCTTGAAGAGCTGGTCCTCGTCGACCTCCGACGACCCCATGGAGATGGCGGAGGGGGACAAGCCGAGGTAGGGAAGACGCACGCGCTCGGGGAGAGGGCCTCGGCTCGGCTCTGGTTCGGGGCGGACGACGAGCGAGACGACAGCGTGTTTGCTTTGCGCCGCGCGGGGAGGGATCGGACGGGAATACGGGATGGAGTCGCCGAGTCGGTGGCGGGCGGACGGTTCAGATTTGTTCTGTCCCGAAGGCTCCAGGTCCGCTGCGTGAGTGTGTGGCTTAGGCTTGGTGGGTCGAGTCTATGGGCTGGCGGGATGTCGTGTGGCCCAGAGTAGCAGCTTAGCTAGCCTTTCGAAAACAATGCATACAGAACTTCTGAAATCAGGCCCAATGCCTGCCTACAAGCTTTTTTTCTCCGAGACTAGATATCTTGTCTTGATGATTGATGATGGACTGAAACCACGTCGCGGTCTCGGTGAAATACCACGCCACGTCATCCTGGTAAAAGATCACCCGTAGATTTACAATCTGACGGTTGATTAAAAAGGAAAAAAACACCCATAACATGCATGACCACTGCCCCCGCACACAGACACAGGTACAACACGTCGATCGGCGCCAGGACTGTTATCCAGTCTGAACCTGTTCCCGTCAGCGAGGCACTAGAGAATAAAATAAAAAAATAAAATTGATAAAAAAGAAGAATATAAACGAAATCATTATCGGCGAGAGACTTTGCTAGGAATGTAAATTAGGGGTCTTTCTTCTTTTCTTCCTTCTCCACTTCATCTATGACTAAAAATTATAGGGGGCATCATGGACAACATGGGGCTAGGGGGGGCTCCAGCCCCCCTGCTGCCTCCGCCACTGAGCTCGAGCATAGTGTTGGAGGCTACATCGGAGTGGCCGGATCAGGTCTCCAAACCTTTGCAGCATGTATGGTTGAGTGCTCCTAATGACCTCTTGAGGTAAACGGATACAGTAATATACAACTATCCAAAGGAAACAATTTGAGACAAATTGATCCCGTCAAAACTCAAGAAGCGTAAAAGAATTAAAGAGAGGCCATGGCATACATTAAAAGCTCCAAGGTGGAGATGTGGATGCAACTTCAAATAGAAAAACCACATTCAAGCATTTAAGCACATCAGCACTAACACAGCAATTGCCGAGGCTTGCTCGTCGGAGTCGCTGTCGTTGCGAGACGCTCGCCGGCCGGATCTGAGCCACGCTTGCGTCACTAGCTGTCACTCGAGCAGGTCCAGCAGCTTCCTACTTCCCTCACACACGAATGACGGAATGAGAATGGGAAACCAGCATAATAGATCATGATAATAAACCAGCATAATAGAAATTGACTGAATGAGTGGAAGAGAGGATGTCGTGCGTCCTTATCCAATCAGTGTCGGGCCCATGCGTGGGTGAAAAAAAAAGATACCACTAAACTACCTGTCGTAATATAATAGCAAGAATATTCTTTCCACTTTATTTATTCTAATTGCATGAACAATATAAACTTTCGACCTTTTTTCTATTACAATTTTACAATCTAGAAGGAAATTTATGGAGTCAAAAATTTTACAAACTTTCAAGTAAACATTGAGTGCAAAGACAATGTAATAGTAAAAATAAACAACTGACAATTTTAAAAAATAATTAACATGGTTGGTGGAAACACTACCACAATTTGAAACTAACTAAATGGACGATCTTTGGCCATTTTAGAGCACACAGTAGATCATGATAATAAACACAGTTAGTTGAGCAGTATGTTAATTTAATATTTTTTCTCTTCGGTATGGCTAAAGCCAAGAGGAGAATTCAACGATCATGAACAAAAATATATAGATGACTAAACCATGCATTTGTCTTATATTATTATTATTATTATTATTATTATTATTATTATTATTGGTCTCTATTTGGATAAACATTGCACAGTACATCGTCAATCCAATATAAATGCACTTTCTGAACCCTTAAGTTGCCATAAATTTTATCATATTAAACACTTCATGATACAACAACTAATAAGAGGACAAGTTTGTGTAGCAACGTCACGCACTGTCTATCTGCTAATGACTTAGTTTGAATTTAGTCCAAATAAACATGTGTTCTCTCCAACTCTTCATTCCACATTCCTATCCTGAGCACCATCTATCTCGTCTCATCCTCATCCCAAAGCCATAGTGAATTATTGAGATATATTTCCTTTCCCTTTAACGTTTCTCTTCATGTCTGGAATGATGTCATAGAAAAAGGTTCTGTTGGATTTTCTTTTTCTGCTTTGTTTCTTATGGTCATGTTGTCACACTTGTAGTGACACAGTACTTATCTCAGCCATCAAACCATCAATAAAAACATCACAGGGATGCACACACATGGCTACGATATGCAAGGTTGGTTGATCTGCCCACCCTATAGCTGATCCATGCCCAACTTTTCCTAGCCCATCTTTGTTTCTTGCAAATGCAGCAGCAGTGAGCACATTACATTTCTATCCATGCATGTGTGTGCATGTGAGATTTGGTGTCCCCATGGAAGATGGAGCATCGGTTCTTAGCTTGGGATTGAGAGTGACACAACAAAAGGATTTGAGCTCTTACATAGTTGATGGTTGTGTAGGCTGACAAGCACAAACAGACACAACTATAAAAATAGACTTAAAGTTGATAGCTCTAACATTGAAACCGTAAGTGATCAGTTTGTAATTTGATAACTAAATAAATTATTTGGTGTAAGTAGTTTCCATTAACCTTTTTTTTGTTTTAGGAACTACTCCATGTAGGGTTTTCTGGTGACTTGCCAAGTTCAAACCATGTTGAGATATGAAGTACCCAGAATCTATGTTCAAGCCAAGTTCAAGACATGTACTGTCAAAAGAAACAAACTTGTTTGTACAACAATGTCACACAAAACATGTTTGCCTTATTGGTGACCTTTATTTTTCCCTTTTTCGATAAGAGAAGCTTTATTAACCTTAGACAATTGTATCAAGATTATATAATTATACTAAGGCCACAATATTACTATCTGGTGTTGGTCCAATATACAAATTTTACACGCTTTTGTAGGCAGGCAGATACTGATAGCGCAGGCCTAACCGCCATACTAAAATAATTCTAGGAAATGGTATATTTAATTTAAACCCTTAAAGCCTTCAGATATCATTTTATACTTGATTTGGTACGAATTATTGTGGGTATACCATTGTGTACTTGATTTGAATTAACTCCAAAAATAAGCATACTATCTCTTCAAGTGCTCCATAGTGTTCCTATCGGGTGCACCATAATATATCTCCCTAGCTTTAAGCCGTTCATGTCTAGAATAATGATGGCACTAAAAAAAGTCAGCTTTATTTTTTTCTAAAGTGTTTCTTGCATTGTGGACTTGTGGTCCTGCTAATGACCTCACTTGCACACGTATATGAACGGTTCTTGCTAGCCATCAAACCATCTATGGCCGTACACAATGGCGGAGCTAAGGGAGGCTAGGGGGGCTCTAGCCCCCCTACCCCTCTCTAACCCATGGAGCCCCCCTAAGTCCCCATATAGTTTTTGTCATGGAAGAAGGAGGGAAAGAAGAAAATATAGAGAGAAAAAGGAAGAGAAATGTGAGGGAGAGGAGGAGGAAGAAGACAGACCCTAGGGGACAATCCTGCCTCTGCCCCTGCCCATACATAGGGGTGGACACATACACATGGCTACTCTGTGGTTGATGTGCCCACCCTGTTGTTGATTCCAGCCAAACTCTTAACATCCATATCTTGTCTTGCTATAATAAGCTAGGCAGTAGTCATCACATTTCCATCCATGTGTAGGCTGGCAATAAGAGGAATTTAGCTAGCTTAATTGATAGACTAAGGATATGATGAAACGTGCCTCACACAACTAGAAAAAATAATTGATGAAACTATCATGTGAATATGAAAGAATAAAAAGACGGTTTTAGATACCAGAAGAAAATAACCAGTTGAAGCGACAATATCCAGCATCCATTTCTAATGGTGCGGTACTTGGTCTTTCTTCTTTATCCGTCACACTTCTTCTTCTCGCCCTTCATCTAAACTCGAGGCTCAAGTGCTCAACGGAGGACCAACAACCTCTTGGTGGCACGTATTCACATGGTCGCTCGATCATGTGGAATCAAGCCATGGGGCAGAGGAGGCACGGCCAAACAGTTTTAGACTCCTAGTCCTAGAAACAAGTAATGGGGCAAACATTTTTGGTGTACTAAACAAAACAGCAATCCAAACCAGCAAGGCCTAGGTATAAAACGGTGCTGCATGCTGAATCAGAGAGCCGAAAAGGACACAGTTCTTGACGCCGGACGCCCGGACAACACTGAGGTCGGATTGCCAATAACCAAATGCTGGTCTATTCTGTAGTAGTAATGGATATAACAACATTATTACAACTTACAGGACTTGGCTCGGAGTCCCACCAAATCCAATCCTACCAATCTGTATACTCGTACACTCTACATACGCTACACCCCCTTCAGCCTTCACGCACGCGCGGTGGTCCGGCGGTCCATGGCCTTAAAATCCAGCACACGCTGCTTTGCCGCGCCGCCACGGGCGGGCGCCGCGCCCACGCCCACGCCCGCGCCCGCGCGCGTGCGGCTTTATTGCTCCGCTTGCAACCAACTACTACGGCCTGGTCTGTTCCTAGTACCAACCGCGCCTGCCGGGACGCGCCGGCTACTGGCCGTCGTCGCGCTTGTGCAGGATCTTCCCGGCGAGCACGGCCGTCTCGATGACCCCGCGTATGACGGACGCCGTCTGCCCGACGTCGCACTCGTTCCCCGGGAACGTCGGCCCCGCCGGGCTCACCCGGTCCAGGCAGCTCAGCAGGTTCTCGTTGCACCGCGTGTTCAGGTAGTCATCTGCATGCGCCCGGCAAGAAAAAAAAGGTCAATCAGCGAGAGTAGTCAACGACAAAAAGTTACTACTAAAAGTCGCAGCGCACAAACGAAACGAGAGCAGAGGAGACGGCGCGGCGTCGCGACACATGTACGCCGGAACCACCACTCCTCTATTTGGAGTGCGCTTGCATTGAGTGCGCTGGGCGGCCGGTGGCCGGGCTGACTGGCTGAGGTCTAGGGAGAGATACGGGAGGCGACGCAATCATGCGCGCCGACGCGTGCTAGCTAGCGATGCCACCGTGCCGTGCCGGAGAGGACGCGACGGGCCAGCGGCTGGCTGGTGACGGCCCCCGCCCCCGCCGCGCGCGCGCACATGGCGGTTGACCGTGACGCCGCCGCGCCGACGCTGGGGCGCATCGGTTGGTGTCACCTCGCGGCAGGAACGCGGCCAAGCTGCGCGTTCAGCGCGTGACAGTGGCGCGCCGGGCGTGGCGCACCACATGCGCGCTCGCTCAGTTTAATCCTATCGGGTAGCCTTGTGCTGGTCTCGGATCGTGCTCTGATCGTGTTAGGTGGCGTGTCAGCTCGCGACGCGAGCACCTGGCGTGCCGACGACGGCGAGGTGGGACCTAACCGCTGTTCCGTCTGGTGCGCCCAGCCGCCCTGGACCAGGCGAAGCAAATCCTCATTTTTTTTTCGTTGTCTTTTCCTGCTCTGATATTTCGGTCGCGGAACAAGATAGAGGAGCTGAATATGCAGAGTTGGGAGAGTGTGCGCGTACTGTTGTGGGTGTCGACGCAGTGGTCGTGCACCATGCAGCAGGCGTCGAGGGCGTCGCAGGGCTTCTCGCCGGGGCAGCCGCTGTACATGATGCCGCAGTACTTCCCGTACCTCAGCAGCGGCGGGACTTCCATTTTCCGGGACAGGGATGGACAAGCAGAAAAAAAGCAAGCGCGTGTCAGTACCCTTTTGCCGGTGAGTACCCGACTGGAAACTGAAAAGCAGCCGGCTTCAGCCAATTCGACGGGGAAAATTGCAGGCTACGCAAGTTGTGTTCGGTCATGGCAAATGGAGCCCAGCAAAGCAGACCCGCACATGAATGGCGAATCCAGTTCTGGGGCCGGCTTCTCTGAAACTTTTGGCAGGGAAAAGAAACCCCAAACAGAGCACAGAACTGCGTGGCAAAGATTCCTCCGTAACAGCGATGAAATTTGCTTTTGAACTGAATCGATGGAAGATTGCGAGGGTTCAGGATTATGACTTCCTTACCTACGCAGAACGAGGATTCGCATGTCCGGCTGCAACCCTGGCTCCCCTGAGGAAAACAAACGAAGGCCATAGCGGCCGACAACCGATCAGCTCCAAAGACACTTCACATACCCAAATTCAGGCTCCGTTCTCTCCTGCTTCTCCTCTCTCGTCCTTACCGCCGGCGGTGTCCCCAGCAGGTCGCCGATCTTCAGCGCCCGTGACGCCGTCGCCAGCAGGAGGAGCAGCAGCAGCGAGCACCGCGAGAACGCCAGAACGGACGCCATCCTAGCGGGTGTTGCTTCGCGTGTGTGTGGTGTGCGGGAGAGAACTGGATAGGCAGATGAGCGCGAAATTTTGGTCTCTTTCTGGTGGGCGCCGGCCGGCCGGGCTATTTATAAGCTTGAGGCGCTTGGAGTTTGGACATAGCGAGCAAGCAGAGAGCATGTACTTGGTGGAGATGGATTCGGGGAAGCTGCGTACTTGGGCTGTGGAAGCTTTCGGTCTCGCGTCCTACTGGGCACGTACAGGATCACATGACACATGAACATGGTGGCGTGGCTGCACTTACACGTATCCTGAGGCAAGCAAAACTACAGCAGCATGCAACAGCACCTGAAAAATTACTGCTCATACATACTGTGCCATTTGTACCATACCATAAATCTTACCCGAGCTAAATGTTGTGGCTGTTAATTGCGAGTTGGTGGCGTGATGCCGCACGCTGATGACAGGATCGGGCATCTAGCTTGCAGCTCACGAGTTGCCATCAGAGGAGGGGCACCGTCTGGCTGGCGGCACAAGTGGCTGCTGTGGTCTTGTATCCCTCTGACCTACGTCTCTGTTTTGTATCATGACGATGGCATGCATATGCTACATTATATTTCCTTCTGTCTGCTCCTGCTTTCATGTGTATAGACTAAAGATTCACCAAACAACGGATAGAATATGCGAGATTTGAGTATTTGACTACATGCATGCATTCTGCTGGTCCATGTCTTCGCAGCACCAATCATGCTTACTCAAATGTTATACAAGCCAGATCAAACTGAAGCGGTTTAAGCGTCTTGCTGAATCAAGAGATGACTTTGCAACCGTAGAGCTTAGCCCTAACCGCTGCACATTATCTATTTGGGCTCTTGGGTACTCTAGAACGATTGGAACATTGCACCCGATTCATCATGCGAGGTGAAGCTAGTTTACGAAGTTTGCTCGGCTGTTCAGGTGAAGACCGGAGACGCGTTGATCCGGTGTCGTGCAAATCCGGTTTCCTGTTCCGTAGCAAATTGCTCAGCGTGGTTAGACAGCATCGCCGCAACTGGGCACGTCTCAGGGGCAGGGGCCGCCTCTCACTTGTGACCAGGTGTGGCAATTTTGTAACACGGATGAAGTACTAGTTTTAGAATCGCAGGGAGCAAGTGTGCTATTGCCTATTGGTTCGGAACTCAAGGCACGCAAATGAGGTGCTACGAATGTGTGCTACGAAATGAGGTTCGGAACTCAAGGCACGCACGCTACTTGCAATATGTAATGACATGACATGAGGTATACATGCTATGAACGCTAATTAGATAGTAGATTTTCTATCTCCTATATTTATTCTGGGTAAATTTTGGCCCAAAACTAATATCTCTTTTAGCACCGGTTGTAATCTATATAAGTCTTGGAGGACTTGTCCCGGTCGATAACAGGGTCCTATTGGTAGGTCACGGTATCAAGACTAAAGGTCCTGGTTCTATAAGTCCTCCACGGATTATTATAAAAGAAAAGCGCCCTGAACGAAGTCACATGTGGTCCGTAGATGAGAGGTTCCAGGTTCGAGTCCCATGTGCCGAAATCGCCTGACTTGTGACTTGCGTGAGCGCACGCGGCAACCAGGTGCGACTGTTTTTTTTGTGAACTAGATCTAAAGGTCCCTTTTAGTCCCGTTTTTGGAACCGACACCTTTATTCCTGGATTCCTAGTCCCGGTTGGGAAACCGGGACTAAAAGCCCTTGCCAACCGGGAATAATGGGTAGTTTTCTACTAGTGAAAAATATTTAATTTATCACATTTTAACCATAAATTTGAAGCTTTACTAATAGTCTAGTACTTGTTATCTTAATACTTTATCTATCTCAATTTTTATTGGCTAAAAATGTAGATTGAGGGAATATAAGTCCCAAACAAACAATGCGTTTACGTTTTCGTTCTTGCTTTGAATACAAGAATTAAAATAAGGTATATTGGACTATCCGCACCAACAAAACACTTTTGCGTTCATGCGTTCTACATGGGCCCAATTCATCCTTGTTTTTAGGCTGGGCCTTACATATTACGTGCCGAAGACAATGAGCAATTTTCACCCTCTCATCAATATTGAACGGTCCAAAAGTTGTATTGTATATACTATCTTCATCTCCTGCCGTTCCCTTTCATTCTCCTCCCCGCATGCTCCCCCACCTCCCCACCCGTAGATCCACCTATAGCCATCTCCAGCGGCATCGAGGAATCCGCCACCGCCATGTGAACGACTCATTTCACACTCTTGGCCCATCATTAGCCACACGATGAGCGCCCCCATTTCAGTCATGAGTCATGTATCCACCATCACTGATCACTGCGAGGCTAGACTACCGTTGTGCAACCTCTCCTAGTTTGGCACACTCCCTAAAACTTAAGTCTAAACCTCTTGCATAGCTAAACCTCATCGATGTGTTTTAGTAATGCAATGGCATCAGAATTGATTTCGAGTTTGATTTCATATGACTGAGATATATGAAGCGTGTTTGGTAATGGTTATGATGGAAAACAAGAAGTTATCATATTTAATTATAATGTATTTTTTTTCTAACAAAGTCTTTTTACTAGGTTTTGTTTTCCTTAATATAAATCAGGTATAAAATGCCTATGACGTCTTCTGTAAATGAGAAAAAAAAAGGTATGATGAGGAATCTTCAGGACACAGCGGCTTGATCGCTGGCTAAATCTTTTGGTCAGTCGATCAGATTTATTTCACTGAAAGTTTTTTTTCATACTTTGAGTATCCTGAATTCGGACATCGCCTCTGTACTTCCACTCTTATCTAGGTGGTCCATGCGCATGACTGCAAGAAGCCAGTATTCTACAGGCTAACGAAAGCATCCTCGGGCACGAAGAGCGTACGGACGGGTAGCGTCATGCAATGTCCAAAACAGTGCAGTGCAGTCTTCGGTTTCAGAAATCAGAAAACCGAGCCAAAACGACCGGGGTGTGTTTAGTACGAAAAGTGGAGGGAAAGTTTGGTGAAAAACTCACATCGGTTACTGTAGCGCACTATAACACTTTTCGTTTGTTTGTGGTAAACATTGTCCTATCATGACCTAACTAGGCTCAAAAGATTCGTCTCGTCGTGTACATCAAAACCATGTAGTTAGTTTTTTTATTTACCTACATTTAATACTCCATGCATGAGGAGAGAGATTTGATGTGATAGATGAATAGTGAAGTTTGGAGAGAGAATTTTTGGGAAAGTTTGGGAACTAAACACACCGTCCTATTGCTATTAGTATCTCTCCACGATTGTATATTCATGGTTCACCAATTCACTACCTGTGGAGTCCATCCAACCATTACCTTTTGCCTCCACCCTTTTGGCAGAGGGTTTGCTCCCAGTGCAAAATCTGCACCAAGTGTCCAAGGGACCCCACCAAAAGGCTTAAAGGGAGAAAATTTGAGCTGCTTTTCTCAAGAACTCGAAATCATATGGTCAGAAAGGAGGTTTCTGTTATATGCATGTATAAATGGTCAGGGTCAAATTAATACTTAATCATTCAAATTTAATTCTTGCTAATATGTATGGTGATAGCTTGTTGGTAGTAGCTAGCTAGTTAGCACCAGCTTGCTGGTGGCTTGGGAGTTGGGATTTGATTGTTTTATTTATTTTTCACGTTTTACTCTTTCCATAGCTAAAAGTTCTCATTGATGAAATACACGCATGTGCAGTCTATAAGAAGGGTATACTATATATTAAGTGATATATAGATAAAAAGGAAAATGATGACAGAAAATATAAACAACCTAGAGTGAAAAAAGAAAAATAAATATTAAATAATGTATACCAAGCTTAAGGATGAGAGAAATTAAAAGGCACATGGTAGTGCGATGACATCATGTTTTTTTCCTGCCATTCGACTCATGGATACACATGAAACATAGCTAAGAGAATCATACGTGTCAAACTTACTCTCTTTGACCAGAAATAATATAAATGGTTTTAAACTCACATCATCATCATATACAACGCATCCCACTTCAGACATACAGTATCATACAAAACAACTTATTTCTTGACATTCAATCTGCATAACACACTTGACCACGGAACTATATGACCAGGATGCTGGCCTTGAATTCACAAAGAAAATCGAGAACTAAAAGAACGGAATATTATTTTCCAGAAGAACGTCTAAACAAAGTTTATTTTTCGCACACACCCTAATAACTTTTAATTTCTCTAGGACGATGACAAATTGTAAGAGACAAACTTCATAAACAACTGTGACCAAGAAATCAAACAAGTGATATCGTACGTGAGATTCAGTACTGAAGTAGCTTTATACGATATGCTTACTAGAGGTTAAATCTGATTTTAGGGACCATGCCAAGTCAAACAATGCCCTACACTTCATTCAAAGAGGGAAGTATAATACGTGTAAAGGTCTAAATCTGAAGAATAACGATGATAACTGTATCGGAAACGCACAAGTAGGCTAGCAAGTTCTACATATGTTCCAAATTATTATTCGTCGATAACTTTTTTTCAAAACATCTGATCATTGTTTCATTCAAAAAATTATATAAGTATTGTTTATTTTGTTTTTGACTTACTTTATTATTATAATTCATTTAAGTATGACTTATTTTTTCATATATTTTGGACTAGATTTTTGAATAAGACAAATAGTCAAACATTACAAGAAAAAGTCAACAGTGGATAATAATTTATAATGCAGGTTGAAACATGCATCAAGTATCTGTATGGTAATGATCGCCATACATAGCACCTTAAGCACTAACGGCGGCAGTGTCTCTATATTGCAGTATATGTAAGGACAAGCTAAGATTATGAAAGGAACTTAATTTAGCTATAAAGTCATGCTACTGAAATGTCCTTGGTTGTGTGCATGTTAGCTATCAGCTTGTACTCCAGAAGCCTGACGATTTGCTGGTAAAGGGAAAGAAGAAGAAGAAAAAAAATCATTGTATTGATTGCCGAGGATATCCCATGCAGAAACACACTACCGATTGAGATCGCAATACACACAGAGAAGAAGACTATAAATAAATGAAAAGAAACTAGGAAAAAAATAGTCGTACTTGGCAAACATGCATAAGTGGCTAGCTAGTTCCATGGTATTATGATCAACTATGAGAGATCGTGGTGTTGTTTCTACACTGTCGTTTCATTTCGTTTTTGCACATCTCATCAAGTGGCGGATGCATGCAGTGCAGGTTAGCTTTTTAGATGGACCTGTTCTCTAGGATCGCCGAGAGGCTCGTCGTGCGCTGCCGCTTGAGCCCAGCGGCGCCCGACGACGCCGCTCCCGGCTCTTCGGCGGCCGCCGCCGCCGCCGTGCGCTCCATGACGGCGCGCAGGGCCTCCTGGATGGACGCGACCGTGTGCTGCGGCGACATGGGCGCCGCCGCCTCCTCCTGCTGGTCGTCGTCCTCGCACCCGGCGGCGGCGCTGTCGTCCCCGGTGATGACGAGGACGTTCTTGACGCGGCCGCCGAGGGTGGTGATCTCGGCCTTGAGCGCGCGCAGGCGGAGCGCCTTGAGCGCGCGGATGAGGTCCGGCAGCAGGTCGGCGCGGTCGTCGCAGCAGAGCGAGGCGCGCACGACGAGGCGGCCGTCCTCGTCGCTGGAGGCGTCGACGGTGAGCTCGTCGGACTCGGTGGGGAGCGGGCACGCCTCCTCCGTGATCTCCGACGTCTGGCGCTTCAGCTCCTTGACGTGCTGGATCACCTCCGCCAGCAGCGACGCCTTGTCCGTCTGCACATGTACACATATTGCACGCGTGATCGATCGGTCCGAGCAAACAAACCAAAAAAGAACACAAGGAGTAAATCACAAGGAAAACCAGCTGCCAAAAGGCCACGAGCCGGCCAGCTGCACTAGTTTAGTTGCCAGAATGATGAGAGGGGAAGGGATGCGGTGTACGCATGCAGGCCAAAAGGAGGCCGTGTGCCGTGGACTGCATGCTTCCGATCCGAGCGTGGGACTCATTCACCTGGTCACCCCGGCCTTGCTCCTACTTGGAGCACGAAGCAGATAGCTAGTAGCTCGTAGTAATCAATACAAAATGTTAGTGGTGCAGCGCTTGGGTTTTTGCTGGTGTGCGCGCCCGCTGTTGGTGGTCGTCCTGGAAATGGTTCGGTGCAACCCGGTTCCAGTGGTCTGGATTTTCTACTTGGGCCTAGTTGGTTCGGTGTTAAATGGACCAAGGCATGTAGTAGTCTGGCCCGGTTTGGTTTTTCCTTCATGTGGTTTGGATTCGGTCTGGTTTGGATTCGCCCTGCATCGCTTCGTCTTCACGGGCAGTGGCCGCCGTCCGGCCTCCTCCGCGCCGCAGCTCTAGCTCTGCCAAGCAGCACCACTCCCCGCGTCCCTAGAGGCCTCCGTGCAGGGCTCCCGGCGCCGCAGCATGGTGGTTCGAGTTCTCCTTCGCGCCGCCGCTCGGGGGGTCGCCCAGGGGCGCCGCGGACCTCGCGCCGTCCGGTGACCTCTTCACGCACGGCCGGCCTCGTCCCGGCATACCCGGTCTTCGACCGCTTTCTCCTCCTCGACCACGACGACGAGGCAGCTCCGTCATCGGCCGCGCCGGAGGGGCCCTCCACGGCGCCGCTGTCTCCAGACAACTACACGGTCCGCGCGCGGGAGTTCCCCAAATCCGCGTCCACCGGCGAGTCACGCCGCTTTCGGGGCCTCCGCGGCCTCGTCTCCGGCGCCGGCGCCGGCTGCTCCCACAGCGACGGCAAGGAGAAGCAAGCCATGCCGCGGCCGTCGCACATCGAACCGGTTATTACGGTTCAGTTCGGTTGGAATCTGTTGGAAGCTGCTAATTAGTTTAGATCGATTGGGTTCTAAATGTTGATGGATTGGTCTGGTTGGGGCTAGCTGATGTTCTTAATTAGATATGGTTTGGTGCGGTTTTGGTCTGGACTTTGACCCATTTCCAGGATGAGTTGGTGGTGCTCGCACGCACGCTTCCACAAGCGATCTGTGTCGCTCTCCTTTTTGGTCTCGAGTGGGGCATCAAACCATCACCACTCCCGATTATTTATGCCCCGTTCTGCTATCACACCTACATCTACATGCGGTCAAATACGCCTACTACCAGGATAGATGTGGTGCACTAAGAACTAGTAACTACAGTACTTAGCACGAGGAGTTTGTTAGTGGCATAGGAGAACGTGGCTGGCTTGGGATGTAGGTCGTCTTGCAGAGGATCGGAGCTGAGGCTCGTCGGGTCCGTCGGCCTTGGGAGTGTTGCTAGGGCGGTAACCCGGCCGGGTGGAGGATCTCTCGAGATGGGCAGGCAGCCTTTTGTTTATCTTTGCTGCCACCGTTCATGTCCGAGACTGACACGAGCTCGCGTGTTTGTCTCTCCTCCGCGAGGCCGGCAGTAACTCCCGCGTCGCGAGCTTTTTGTTTCCTCCACGGTCCCTCTTTTTCGCGTCAACTAGGCGGCTCCCTCCCTCTCCCTGTCTCCTACCTCAGCAGCTAGCCCGGCCTACACCTGTGCTAGCTCCTGTGCTATCGGATGGAGCTCGAGCGCCACCAGCAGCTGGCAATGGAGTTCGCGCATAACGTGTATGCATGCATAGATTTGCTCGATCTATGTCGTGTCGTGAGCTGATCGATCGAGCACGTGCACGCCGATTGATTGGCTTACCTTGGTTGTGTTGGGCAGGAGGCTGCGGAGGCGCGCGAGGTGCGCGTTGATGCGCTCCCGGCGGCGCCGCTCGGCCTCGCTGTGGCTCTTGGACGCGGCCAGCGCCTTGGCGTCCATGATCTCCTGCGCGGTCAGCCGCCCGAAGTCGCCGAACGGGGACGACGCGAAGGGCGGCGGAATCATCATCCCGGAGCCGCCGTGGTGGTGGCCCATGTAGAGCCCGCCGAGGCCCAGCGGGTCGGACGACGTGGACGCGCCGCCCGAGTGGTGGTGGTGGTGATCGTACGCGAACTGGAGCGCGCGCCGCGCGTACAAGTCGGCGAAGAAGGGCGGCGGCGGAGGCGGCTGAGGGGGGAGCGGCGGCAGCAGCGGGAAGAACGGGGCCTGGCCGACGCCGCCGACGCCGTGGTGGTGGTGGTGGTGTTGGTGGAGCTGCTGCTGTGGCGGCGCCGGCGGCCAGCAGAGGATCTGGGACGGCGCCATGGTCGCGCTCACGCTGCCCACGCTGCTGCTCGCGTCGAATACCATGCCCGCAGCCTCCTGCCCACCGCCGCCGCCGTCTCCGACTCCTGGCTCCACCACTCCGCTCGTCGCGCCACCGCAAACCCCCGCCTGCTGCTGCTCGAGCTCCTCCTCCTCGTCATCGACGAGCACGCTGACCTCTTGATGGTGGTGGTGGTCGCCGTGACCACCCATGGATCGATCGATCGATCTGAAGGACGGAGCAGCTAGCTAGCTAATAGCTAGCGAAGGGTTGCGGTGTACGTTTGCGGCGTGGAAGCGAGATGGTTGGATGGATGGATGATTCTGCTGGCCTCCTCTAGGGCTAGCTTTTGTATAGGGTGTGTCATGTGGCAGCATGATGCGCCTTTCGGCCTTTTTGTCTTTCGCTTATGATCTCGCCCGGGCTCGCAAGAATCATGGCGACGTCCCCCTGGCCTGATCGACACAGACGACACACAGCAAAAGGCCTCGCCTTTTCTTCTCGCTTGAACTCGCTCCCGGTGGCCTGGCCAGGCGAGCCTCTAGACCTGACCTGATACCATTACTTGGCTGCCACGCCTTTCGCCCTGTGGGGGCAAAGGCTAGTAGGGTAATATAATTACTAGGCTGGAGTAATGGAGACAGGAGGGGAAAAGGGCGTGTAAATGGAGCTGGTCGATCAGGCCTGGAACAGGAGCAAAAGGGGGGTGCGTAGTGAGAGAGGCAGAGGGCCAAAAGATTGCATGGAAGGCGAGTGCCCGCTGCCCAGGACGAGAGAGAAAAGAAGAAGAAAGAGCTCGTGTCACGCGCGCGGGCGTGTGTGTGGCCGGTGTGGATGCCTAGCTGAACGCCTCCTGCCTCGGTCAAGGCCCATGTTATGCAGCAGCGAGCGAGCGAGCCGAGCACCCGTCCGCTTTACGAATCCACGCCTCCCCGCGCGACACAATCATTGTGTCTTGGAATACACTCCTCGCCGGGCGCGGCCGGCCTGCGCAGCAGCGCCTCTGCCGCTATAGCTCGCTCGTACGAGTACGCGGATTTGTTACTCTAATCCGATTGATTGAACAAAACAGGATCCGCGCCGAGCAGCCGGGGGCCGATGCCACTCCACTAATGGCGCCACTCATCCGCGCCACGATTCATTATCAAGTGGCTTCAAATCTTGGCCCATGATTACGGACCGACCCCCCCTCTCCCTCGGCAGCGAGGTCGCGAGGCGCCGAGGCGGATGGGCGATGAGATCCCCTCGGCCCGGCCGGCTCCCTCTGCATGCCGGCGCCATGATGCCCTCCCCCCTCCCCTTCGGCATCGTCCTGCCGCGACGCGCGTCGTCCACGACACGATCATGCTGCTGTGCCGCGCGCGCGCTCTCCCGGGCCGGCCGAGTTCGCTCGATCGGGGCGGGGAACGAGGCGCGCCGGGGGGGACAAGTGGAGCAGCAGCCTCGTTCCGCCCCCCAGATATCGCCTCCGTCGTTGCTTCATTGCTTTCGTACGCCGCCACAGTACTGGCCCTGGCTCGCCCGGCTGGCGGAGGGCCGGGAGCGGACGGAGGAAGAAGACGCGCAGCGACCGATCGGGTTCAGAACGGTCAGTCAGGGGCTGCATGCCAAGGCACGCGACCTTCTTGGGCCATGTGCGCGTCATGCAACGTGACGGTGACGCGCCCGGCCGGGCAGATTCAGAGGCCGGGGCGGGTGGAGAGGCTAGCCGGCCGAGGCAAAACGACCGGCGGGGGCTCATCATGGCGCGGCTCCTCCGCATTCACTCTGCCCTTGTTTGGGTTTGTGCATTGCTCGCTCCTCTGCTCGGTGCTGATCGATGATGCTATGCTACAGTGTCGAGCGTATTTATGTTTCGCGTACGCCTCCGCACGGGAAAAGATCGGGCGATCCCTCGCGGACAGTCGGACCGCAGTCACCACACTGTGTTACTGTGTAGTTCCTTTTGCCGGTTCTGTACTTTGCTTTGCGGAAATGGGAAGTGTGAGAAGCACAGTAAAATTTGAGTGGCTGCATGGGGAAAGTAAAATTACATATCGGCCAAAAGCTTTAGAGGCAATATATATCCGGAGGTTTAGTGACCTCGTTAGTCATTATCGTGTGTAAATATTAGTGCTAGACCTCCATCTCCAGCAATTTCTGTGAAGCACAGCAAAGTCTAGGAATTGGGAGCTTGGTGGAGGGATTTCTTGGGAGGTTGTCGGCCGGTGATGGTGGCGGGCAACAGCCATGCTTCCTACCGGTTAGTGATAGAGGGGCAGTGGCGGCGAAGCCACTCATGCACATGGGTGGAGACGAAGGCGAAATGCGGGGCGGGACGGTGCATCTCAACGAAGAGGAGCAAGACAATGATTCTAGTGAGAAAAGTAGGTTGCTCGTGGACGAGAGGAGATGGATAATATTATCCAGGGACATTCTATCTATACCAGAACAATGGCCCAAAGGCCATGGTGGCAGCATAGGACAAGCTATAGGACTAGAGACAACGACACCACTTGAGAAAAGAAATGAGAGCCTTGTATGATCTAGGCAGACACGTTAAAGAAGAAACAAGAATTGGTATGGACAGTTGGATCTTCATCCTACAGTGCAAAAATTTGGCATATTTTAGGTAGAAAAATCTAATAAAAGACAACTGCTGAAATAAAAACAGATTTTGAATAGCATATATCTTTTTTTAAGTATATAAGATATGGTCAACTTAGAATAGTGTGCCTACCAATCTTTGAATTTGACCTCCATTTAACAATGTTTGTAGCAATAAAGTCATAATAACCATATAAAAGTAATTAACTAGCCAATCCATAATATTTTTTGGAAAATAATTTTCACATTACTCAAGGTTATTTGTTGATACAGGATTACAAAGTTTGATTTTTTTTTTCAAAACATAGATACTTTATCTTGGAATGAAGGGATTCCTAAAGAGGAAACATGCAAAGTAAAAAGGGGCGAGAAAAAGAGAAAATTAGAGTAAATTCCTTATTTGACATTAAAATAAAACATTAACACCTCACTTTCTAGTGTAGATATTTATCTATGAAGTAACATGATTTGTGAACTTTCAGGCAGATGCACCTTTTGCCAACTGGATGAAATTGGAAGAAGATGTGCATTCTTTTCTCTCTGGATAATAACTTCTATTAAAGGAAGATACATACCTTACAATGTGTTTACTGCTCATGAGGTGAGGTCATCCACTATGTTGGTCGAGGCAGTAGTCTAAGAGTGGTTTTGAAATTAGATTAAAGTGTGTTTGATGCTCATGAGGTGAGGCCATCCACAGTGTTCGTCAAGGTAGTAGTTCAAGAGTGGTTTTGAATTAGATTAAGAAAAGTTTATGATAAAGCAAATTGAAAGTTTTTACCTTAACAATTAGAAGGTTTTTTCATGTGGGGTGTTGATTAATAAAATTCTACATAATAACTCTGCTAGAATTTTATAGAAAGAAAGTAACATACTATCTACCCGCTCACTGAAATGTTTTAAGAAGATTGTAGTCAGGTTTACAGAAAGGGCTTAACACTCATTTTACCCTCGGACGAGACTGCAATATGCGGACGATCCATCATCTTTTTTACGGAGATCTATAGTCAAGTTTAGTAACTTCAAATGGATCATCTCGTTTTGAGATTATATTTGGTATGATAATTAAATAAAACAAAAATAAAATTACTCTTACAAATATAGATGAACAAAAGTTGTATAGGATCGATAATAAAATTTGATACTTGGCGTGTTGGGTACTTTGCAACTAATTGTCGCATATGATTATGTGAGGATGCATCTGATACATTGATTAGTGAAAGAGGATGGTAACCAAGGATGCACGTGCTGCTTCATTTCAACATAACCACGGAATTTCCCTACTTGTGACTAGCTTCAGTGCGATAAAAAAACTCTACTTATAGACTTACATCCCTCCCTCAGGTGCCTAGTAGTCCCTGTTACTGTCAACTGTGGGTATGATCATCGCCACGATGTTGTTGGTCTCCATCAAACCCCGGCCATTGACGTGATATTTATTTCCCCAGTTGTTCAGATAGAACATGGCGCTCCTCCTGCCATGGGCTCCGAATCCAAATAACATGAGAAATGCGTACTGGCGCCCCTTGTTGCCTCTGGCACACGGTAGATGCGACGTCTGGCCAAAGTGAAATCCCGGTTGATCACGAACCAGTCGTACACTGGGCCATTGAGAGAAATATCTTCCAACGCGTACTTCAACAGGTCAATCTGGGCTGGGTCATAATTCTTTAATTTGATAGAAGAGTGTGGATGGTAAAAACATTGATCTAATGATTATATATGTAACAAATTAGAAAGATTTAATATAAAATTTTGAGAGAACGCATATTTGACACTACACCACTCGTAGCTCAATTTCAGCATTTATTATATGTGTGAGACTGGAGCTAACTTGTCTACTATTTAAGGCATTGGTGGTTAAATCACTAGAATGCCAATTTTGTGATAAAACAAAACCAACCACCATTTTTTACTATATAGTTACGTAGGCTATGTGGAACTATTTTAGTCTTTTTAGTAGTAAATATATGTATACTTATTTTGATATGTCTAATAGATGACGTATAGGAAAAAGTTAGATCTAATTAGAAGTATTTTTGCTGGAGTCGTAAGAATAATTTGGCTAACTCAAAACAATCATGTCTTTCCTAAAAAAATGTGATACTCTAACCTTCAAGCTTAGTGGTTTTACATAGCATAAATATATAACAGATAGAAACATATATAGACATTCTATAATGTTTTATATATTAGTTGTTAGTCTTAGTTACTAACTAGTTCAAATTGGAGGTTCTATTTAGAATTAGAATTTCTTAACTAGATGTATTCTTAAATTTATTGAACTAGCTTTTAGAATTTATTGAACTTGCTTTTCATTTATGTAATGTAATTCTCAAATGGATTTCCTAATAGAATATCTAAAGAACGAACCAGCACAAGTAAATGGAGCCGACAACGAGCCACGTTGCCCACATTTCCCTGTCGTCAGATCGGACGAGTCCTGGCTATTTAGCAAAAAGACCTTGAGCATTTACGAAATAGAACATGTCGTACATTCACCGTCTCTCAGCCAACTTTGCAAAAATGCCCTCAACCTTTTGCGAAGTAGGATACACTATCAATGCGCACTCTCTCGGACAATTTTATGAAAAGATCATCAAACTTATACAAAATAGAACCCCGCAGTCCAAACTAGGTGTAGTTATATTTGCAAGAAAGAACTCGTGTTTTTCCAAAATCAACCTGATATTCTCATCTCCACATAAACATTTTTCTTAAAAGCCCACGGATTTTACTAAAACGAAGCCACAGCTCTTCATATCCATTATTCTCACACGATCTCCATTACCCCTACGAGTTGAACACCAAAATCCTTCAAAAATAAAATTTAATGAATGCAAAAGTTTTTAAAAAATTGGAAACCTACAAGAAAGATTGTAATGACATGCCTCAGTTACACGTACAATTTGAATACCAAAAACACGTTTAAATCAAAGGATGTGAAATACAAAAATCCTTCAAAATTTTGAAATCTGTAACTTTCTTACGCCCAAAATTTCAAATTGCAAGCAGTTTCCTATACATTTATGATCAAAGATTAGAGGGAATTACAATCCCATAGCTTGTAAAAAGTGCTCAAAACTTAAAGACCTACAAAAAATTAGAAACATTCAAACTTAAGCCTTCGGTCCTTGAGGATTAGAAACATTCGCTCCTTGAGGATTTTGAACATGTCATACCCTACATGAATTAAAAAATGAGAAACATTCCAACTTGAGCCTTTGCTTATGGGCTTGTTCATGCGAGTTAGTGTTGCCTTGGCTCCTTGAGGATTTAGGACGATTAAGGCCCTGTTTGGCAGAGCTCTATTTTCTGGTGAATCCAGGAGGAGCTCTGCCAAACAGTTTTTTAGAGATAAATGATTCTCTGCTGATTCTCTGAAGTGAACTATGAGGCTGGGAGCTGAAAAAAGTAGCTTCTCCTGATTCTGTGAAGTGATTCTCCATCCCGATTTTGAGAGTTTATGATAGAAAATTAAAGAGAATCACTTTCAGCCACGGAATCACTTTTCTCATAGAATCAGCTCTCATAGAGAATCAGAATTAGATGGAGCTCTACCAAACAGGCTATGCGTAGGGGCTCCAGAGCCTTCGCTTGAGTACCAGGTTCATCATAACGAAGGATCGAGAGCGAGACCAAGTGAAGACGCTGGGCCAAATGATCGAGCCAAGATGGATTGCGACGACGCTGACATGGTTTCCTCACAAGCATGAAGCGGCTTCTCCGGTGTCTAACTTGTTGATTTTTGGTCCTTTGGAGCCTGTGCCCCAGATTATGCTAGGCAAACTTTTAGCCCAAGGCCGCACAAAGGCCCCTGGTTCTGTTTAGGAAGGGCCCGTGAAGAAATCGGCCCGGTCCAAGCCCCGGCAGCATTGGCATGGCAGCACGCTGCGTAGAAAAAGCTTCTGCGTCAGCAGACAGCAGTAGAAGTGTAGAAAAACCACACGTCGTAGACTGGTAGCTATCACTTGCTGAGTATTGAAAAACCACACGTCGTAGACGCCTTACCGCATTTGACCGGAGCAAGCATCCAGCCAAGGAGGGGCCATCGAAAACCGCCTCCGAAGATTCCGCCAAACCGCGCGCCCGCTGGCCTCACGTGACCTCGCCGCACGACCCCCCGGCAGCAGAAACTTCTTTTGATTGTTTTCAGTGAGTCAGCAGTGTTTTTCTCTCAGCGAAAACTAGCGCCAGTCATCAGTCACCAACCAGCCAGCATTGTTTTTCTCAGCAAAAACCAGCGCCAGCCGCCAGCCACCAGCCAAACAAACAGGGTGTTTCTCACTTGGATCCACCAAGCTTCTGTCTTCAGAAGCTAAACATGCGCGTCACCAACTCATCGCCACCGTTGGCCAGATTTCCTCCCGAAAACCCACGCCTCGGTCGTGCTCGTGGAGAAAAATATAACAACTCTGAAAAAAAATCTGAATATCTGGTCTAGACGACACGCCCTTTGGGGGTTAGATCATACTGCATACTAGTACGAGTATGTATTGCATCATCTAGCAGAGGTTCTCCATGTCATACGTCATTAGCTATATATACTACTATATGTAGACTAGCATATATCTAGATACGCCCCACCTCTACATAACTAGATGCTACTCTGAAAGCTGTCGTGGTATTGGATAAACGCAGGCTGGAACCTGAAAGGCATTTGACCAGCAGCTAGCTAGCCCTCCTGACAAAGTGAGAAAAACGCCTCTCCTCCCACGCATTCGTGTGCCGCGAAAGGCTTTCACACAGACAAACACGGTGACGCCCCAGCGGTATTCCAGCCGTACCTGCTGGTGCGTGCGACGACCCGATTCGTCCCCATCGCGTTAGATCCCCAGTCGCCTCGCCTCGCCACTTTTATACGCGCGCGCCAAGGACACCGCACCACTGCCCTCGATCGGCAGCAATAAACCCAGCAGCAAACCCAGCCACAGCAGACCACCTCCCTCCACCGTCGTCACGGCCCCCTGCAGAGCCTCCTCTCCCGGCGCATGCCCGCCGCTCTCTCCGTTGATGCGCACCCGCACTCCCCGCCGGCGCGCCGCGGCCTTCTTCTTTGCCTCCGCCCTCCCGCAGCTGCCCGCGCCACGGCCGGCACTGGTGGTGTTGCGGCGGCATTGGTGCTGACGGTGCAAAGGCGGCATGGTGCGAGGAGAGAGGCCGGTGGCAGGAGGGCTGGTCGGGCCGTGGCTGCTCATCGCCGTCCTCGTCCACTCCTCCTTGCTCGGCTCCACCGTCTTCACGGCCGTCGACGCCGCGCGCACGTCGCCGTTCGTGGTCACGGCCCCGCTGCCGATGATGATGGCTCCGGCGCCGTCGCCCGCGGACGTGCTCGGGGACAGCAAGAGGAGGGTGCCCACCGGCTCCAACCCGTTGCACAACAGATGACACGGGGTAGACGGGAAGGATCAGAGGATGGCATCATGTTCAGGACGAAGAGATGAGTGATGCAGAAGCGCTACTGCGTGAGCGTGGCCGTGCAGACCGAGTCAAGGTGGTTGAGCTTTGCAAAAGGTTGGTTGACGATGCATGGCGCGGCTGCCGTATGCTTCTGGTTCTGCTTCTTTTCTCCTACTACGCGTTTTTGGTGATTTTGCTTGATAGATCGGGGCTTTGGAGATAAAGGAGGTGGAATGAGAAGGATTACCGCCTTGCGCATTCAGATAGGTGCTCTTAGTTAGCTAGGCAGCACTAGTTAAGCTATTTCTTGTTTTTAGTTCGGCATGCATGTTTGATGCTTCACCGAGTAAAAAGATTCAATCATGTACTCATTTGTTGCTTCAGGTGGAATAAGTATATGTTCATTGTACATTTGTGTTCTTTTTTTCTTGTTTTCAAACGTGTATTCGTGTTCTTGCTGTACTGTGAACTGAAGATCGAAGCGGCATTCAGTTTACACTAGCTTCTAAGGTAAACAACGTATAATACATGGTCACTAGTCCAAGCACCTCCCAAGTTCTGAACCAAGCATCACCCAAGTTTACACTAGATTGCAGCATCGACGATTATTCAGCAAAAAAGAAAAAAAAAAGATTGCAGCAGCGACGAAGTTAGTGGCAGACTGGCAGCCGAAATTTTCCTCTGCGTCGTCGTATCTCTGCCCGGTCAGCTAGTAGTAGAGTACGTTGGTGTAGGCATTCATGATGGAGGTTTATGGGTGTCAGTGACATTGCAGAAATGCAGACAACTCATTTTCCGTGAAGACGAGGGAACACTTGTCTGGATGCATATGCAAGCCTGCAAAACTCGCTCGTTGCAACAGTGCGCCACCATCCAGAACAGTCCATGACAAGGTCTAAGACTCTACTAAGCACGTACGAGAGCACTAGCTAGACGTTTATGACCAAGGAATTTGACTTCGCCATTTTAAACTAGAGATGGTTCAAACGCGTCCACCCAGTTGCGAATTTAGAAAACAATCGAAAGTACATCCGCACACAAGGTTCCAGATTCCAATTAATGCTCTCAGAAAAAAAAAACCCAATAACCTGTTTCAGATGCAACATGCAAGTGAGGATTATATATAATTACTACACTGTTTTAGTACTAACAACAAGCAAGCTCCTTGTTTCGAGCGCACAATACAATTCCGTTGCTGAAACGGAGCCGTGTGCACCGTCGTCGTGGGATTCATAGGCGACCTTGGCGTCTTCCCTTTGGAAGCTTTGCTACCAGCTGCGCTTGCACGCAGCTAGTTGAGCGAGAGATCAGAGCGGTGGCGCAGCAGCTTAGCGCACAAGTCGCCGTAAAAGGTGCCCTCATGTTCTCCGCTCCCTGCCTCCATTTTATATACTCCCCTTCTCTGTCGATCTTGACCACGACGCACGCACGCACCCCTATCTTTCACCGGTGCGATGGTCCAGGGCGATCATGAGGTCATCGCCATCTATCTCAACGCGGGACTGTAGTTTGGTTTATATTAGTTTAATCCGGGGTCAAAATTGTAAGAATGCCTGGGTTACGTAGGGAGGGGCGCTCACTTTGGTACTGGCCACTAGAGTTCCCTGAAGAAGTGAGTCTTGACAAGACTGTTAAGAGAGAGATTCTGTCTGTCGACATGACTCAAGTTTGTTAGTACAGTACTACTTCTACGTATACGTACGGTACGTACAATGGATGCCAACGATTACCAATCAGGTGTACGCGTACTGATGAGAATTAGGCGCTCGTGGACGTGCCGATATCTGACCGGCCGAGGTGGTCTCCCAGGCCGGTACTGGTACAGTGGCAATAATCAGCTGTGTTTCGAGTTTCGACACGACTGTGCTGCTGGTGGTAAAAGGTAGTACAACACAGAAACGACGACGTCACCGCACAGCAGCTAGTACGACCCATGTTTAACACAATATATCCTTTTTCGATCTTTTCTCTTTTTTTTTTGATAGATATAGTTTCCTTTTTCGATCTTTTGACTTCGGACTACCACAAGTCCACAACATCCTTCTCGCGTACATGCATCTTGGGGCACACGTCGCGTCAAGTTTACTCAAGCGTATCAGGTGGCTTACGAGCATTCCGTATGCAACAAAGGAATCGCATACGCATGCCAGTAGTGGTGGTGTGAGTATATACACTCCGCGGTCTAATTAACCTGCAGTTTATACCTGCATAAAGTTGGTTAAAAAAAGCTTTGGTAGTTTAGTGTGAGGCCGGGGAAATAAATGGCATCGAATTGCGGCCCTCCTGTTTGGTTTGATTAATCCAATCCACGGAAAGCTTCGGGTCACGCAGCTCAAGAGATTCCAGCTTCTTCCTTCCATGGCGAGGGAGAGCGCCGACCAGTGCCTGGGTCGCCACGGTTTCCGGGCGTTGTTTATCGCTTCGAAGGCGTTGAATGTTTGCTGCTGCCATTAATGATCACGTGAGGTGGAAGCCAGCCCGCGCACCCGCATTGGCCGCCCTTCGTCTCTTCGCCGCTGCTCCATCTCCATGCATCGACCGGTCAGCCGCGACCGCGACCGCGACCGCGACATGTCCCCGCTCGCCTTCATCTTGATCCATCTCATCTGGGTGTTCGTTCACTCCCGAGAGGGAGCGCGCGTGGGCGCCCAATGAACCAAAGTGGGGTGCTAAAAAAAAATGAACCAAAGTGGGCCGTTTCGAACCGTTCTTCTGAAGGCCCACTCAGAAAATACAGGGCCGGCTAGACGAAAACAAGTTTTTGTTGTTCGGCCCCACCACAGGCCCCGTCCCGTCGATCGAAGAGTATGGCCACAATTCCCTAAGGGCCCAAAGAAAGACAGTTTGGCACGGCCTACTGTGGTTAATTGGGCTTCACCAGTAACACCCTTTGAGTGAGAGGACACCGAGAACAATCTCAAAGTGTACCGAGAACTCTTTATTTCTCCACTAAGAACAGTCTCAATGCACAATTTTATTGCACAATTATGAAAACTAGAAACTAAAATAACCGAATGAGTTTCATGGGATGAAAATCATCTCACGTACCATAAAAACTCTATATTGTGTCTATTATGACATATTAGCAAATTTAATGTCATAAAACTGTCTATGAAACCTACATTGAGACTGACCAGATAATTTTCTATCTCTATATGCCTCCCATCATTACTAGGTGATACCCCGCGCGTTGTTGCGGGATCTTTGGGTGAAATTTGAAAATAAAAATAATAAAGTGAAATTTGAAAGCAGAAACACTAAGATGATTTCTTCGTATTCTTGTATGTTGAGAGAAATAGAAATCAATGTTTTGTAGTGGGGTGCTCGTATATAATTTAATATAGATATATAGAATTTTTTTAGATTGGACGGTGCAAACAATTAAGATGATGTGGCTGCACCGCATGCGAGAAGTATATAGTTTAATATAAATATAGAATTGAACGATGCAAACAATTAAGATGATGTAGCTGCACCGCATGCGAGAAGTATATAGATTAATATAGATACTCCATCCGTTCTGAAAAACCTGACGTTTAGGACAACGACACGGTCTACAAAGCACAACTTTGACCTTTTATTATTATAAAAATATTTATCAAAGAGTGATATATGTATACTTTTATGAAAATATTTTTCAAGACAAATCTATTCATATAGTTTTCACATTTGTAAACTCAACAATTTAAAAGTTATTGATGATTTATATTCCCAATGTTTGACTCAAACCTTGTCCTAAACGTCAGGTTTTTCAGAACGGAGGGAGTATAGAATTAGCAATCAATGCATCTTGGTGGGGTACTTACTGGAGGATGACGTGGTGCGCTGCAAGAATCAGCAATCAATGCATCTCGGTGGGTGCTTAGTGGAGGATGACGTGGCACGTTGATAGGGTGCTTAGTGGAGGATGACGTGGCGCGTTGAGGATTGAGAGAATTTCTTATTAGTGGGGAGCGCTAATATAGTTTTGTATAAATATAGAATTGGACAGTGCAAACAATTAAGATGATGTAGCTGCACCGCATGCGAGAAATATATAGATATAGAATTAGCAATCAATGTATCTTGGTGGGGTACTTAGTGAAGGATGACGTGGTGCGCTGCAAGAATCAGCAATCAATGCATCTCGGTGGGGTGCTTAGTGAAGGATGACGTGGCACGTTGATAGGGTGCTTAGTGGAGGATGACGTGACACGTTGAGGATTGAGAAAATTTCTTATTAGTGGGGAGCGTTAATATAGTTTTGTATGATGATGATTCTAAATCAATTGAAGTCGGGATACAAGTTTGGTGGAAAATGCATTTTCATTGTCGATTACACTGCCAGGCTGCCAGCTGTAACGGGCAAGCAAATGCTCTGCGTGTTACTACTGCGTTGGAAGCTGAAACGAACCGCCTCCCGTCCACTACTCCACTCCCACTTCAGTTCAGAGCAACGCCGCGGACTCCCCGCATAGTCCCATGGTCAGTTTGGGACTCTGGGAGCGCGCCCTTCGCCTGCCCGCATATATCACTAGTGATTTGCGCGCCCCCCGGCGCGCGGCATACGAGAATGTGATAAAAATATTGTATTATAAACTTGTCCATCAGATTACAGACAGATTAACATAAAAGATCACATAAAAGTACACATGAGTTCATCAGGCAATAGAACTGGGAGTCCAATAGTTCATACGGATCACATATTTTACAGGACGAGAAACGAGGGTTCATAACAGGACAATAAAGATAAGGAAAGTTGATGATGTCTCCTTGTATAGCTGCTTCAGAGAGGATGAAACAGGAAATTCTAAGAAAGGAAAATAAAAAGTAGTTAGTATGTGAATGTTACTAAGTAAACATCGAAGGAAGCAATTAAGAAAGAGTGTATAATTCGATATATTATGAAGTTCATGAAATAATATTTTGTTACCTCATATCTGATTTTAGTCTCGCTGAAACTCGCAGATGTAAGGAGAAGTTACGTAGAGCCATTATGTACTGTCATAGAGCCATTAGTTACGTAGAATGCTGCAATATGACAGCAAAGAACAAGGCACAGAAAAAATATAAACTCTGAACTACCATATGGAACATTAGTGTAAGATACATGGACAGCTTAATTTGTAGTCTCCAAGATTAGCTTAATTTTTAGTCTCCAAAATTACCACCTTCTCATGTCAACAGTCAGCCATGAAGTGACTGAAAATATTTCTGCATCTTCTGTAACTACCCATTGATAGCATTGCTCATTCCTCTTTCGCCATCTTTTGCGTCACACCTAATCAGAAAATAGCTAAGATAAACAAAAAAAAACGTGGTGTAAGCATTTAAAGTTGTAAGGATTGTGGCAACAATAATAATAAATGGAACTTTCTAAAATATATCCAGTTTTGACATTTATAAGCACATGGAAGTAATCTGATACGCACTCAACATAGCGAAACAAATATATAGTCCCTGCTGCCCTGGAACTGCAATAATGGGGAGTCTGTGTAATTGATGGGTTCTGCCTTCCCTAAAACGAAGGAATGAGACTAAACAAATGTTGGGGCTTACATCAACATGTATCCTGTCAATGATAGGATAATAGGATTATAGGAGCATTGGCATGTACCCTTGGTACCTAGAACTTTTGGTTGTTGCTTCAATTTGAATCTTGTACCTATATTTCAAACGTGACACATGATCAGTTTAATCAAATGTTATAAAGATGTTTGTTTAGATTAGTCACTCTATGTCAATTGATACCACTAAAAAGGAAGATGAGGGATTGCCATACAACGATGTCAGGGCATGCTCTTTTTTGAATTTCGAAGAATTATACTATCCGTTGAAAACTGGAACACATTAATCCTATAAGCATTAGATAGACTAATATCAGAATGGTGACACAACGCCTTCTATTTTATAACAGATTAACATCAAAGGCTGGGTCTACTATTTTTCAATAAATAGAACAAGGTTTTCTTATGCTAGGCTGTCTGCGTTATTCTTAGAGCACAACTATGCACCTAAGCAAGGAACTGAAAGTAGCAGGAGACAAAAGGTGCAAGGATAATCATACCAGGTTGGTGTAACAGGTTCATTCACAGTGTACAACAACTCGAAAGCTTATTCTCTTATCTGATACTGAAAAGTTTTTTTTTAAAAAAAGGAATCAGGTCACAAGACTTGGTATGCAGTGGAAACAATATTGCAACATAAAACCTAAATCAAATTGAATTAGGGATAAAAGAATTAGCACATATATGTATTTGTATACTGAGAGATACTCCTTCACAATTCAGATATTTAGTGACACCGTGAAACTGATAGGCAACAACGGCAGAGAAAAACTTACAAGGTTGTCGTTTTTACAGAATCACAGGACTATACAAGAGAGGTGTTCATCTGAACTTGACATGAGAATAGGAAAACATAAGCAAGCATACAACTGTAATTAACACAAATTAAGAGTAAATCAATGTGCACCTACAAGCTAAGAACAAAAGGATGCATAAAGTAGGATTAACCTCGCAAGGACAACCTCCTCTAAACCAGGCAGCTAACTATTCTTGTCAGGAATGACAACTGAATGCAACATGTAAAAACACTTGGGTAAAAACAGAGTATAAGTTTCAGTTAATAAAGGGAAAATCTGTGTGCTTGTTAATCGGATTGGTTGCAGAACTAACCAAGGTCAGTGGACTTGACAGCAGCGTTGTACCTCTTGTCCAGCATGCGGCATGCCCTTGCACAAAGAAAGCATCAGTAAGAACAACAATCTTTTTTGAAGCAGTAGACGGGGCAAGAGCAGGCAGACATAGCATAAGCCAATAACCCACATTCAGCTTCCAAATCAAAAGTGCAGGAACAAACATGTAGATTCTTTTTTTGGCATTCGATCCAACCCATAAGGTCAGATGTGTTCATGGTAAAAGGAAAAGAAGGAAATACAGTCGACATGCAGACAAGGAAACAAAAGAGAGCTATTAATCTTGTCTTTTTAAATCTAAAACTTAAAATGCAAGAAAACATTTGAATGCATTGGTGGCTGTAGAACATTTCAGTTAAAAAAATGGAACTGAAATATGCTCTGGCATTATAACCCAAATGCACATTGATAAGAATCTGGAATGCCAAACTTAAGGATATTTTTACAGTTAGTATCTTTTGCTTTTCATCTCAAATGTACCTGTGGTTTGTATGAACTCGAGTAATTTGCTGCTATATTGTAAGGTCTACATCCATCACAAACTTGCATAGCTGATTTGGATTATGTTGTCTTTTACTCTGACAACTTGGAGACCGAATCTGCTTCCAAGTCTTTCAAGCCTGATTGTACAATTAGCTAAGAGTTAATACAGTTAGTAACTAAGGACAACTCCACTGGGCCAAAATAAAATATTGGGGAACCTCAGTAGCAAACCTACAGCAAGAGAAAATAACCATTTATTATACTGTCAAACTATTTAGATACCAGACACCTAGGTTCACAGTCAACATTCAGCAAAGGAACGTGAACTCAGCAGTTCACGTACACTACATAATATAGGAACAAAAAAATTATGTACAAAACATACCCAGTAAAACATAGCGAGCAGTAGCAGATGAAATCGAAAATCTGCTACATTCAGTAAAGGAAGAAGAAACACTCACATTTTGATATCCTTTTTTTTTGGTTTACTTGTGACATTCCTGAGCAACAAAAACACAATCCAGTGGGCACAAAATGGCTTGATAATGGAAGGCCAATTTCATTAGCCTTCCTTCTGTTCACACACATAAAATTGTGTCACCAATCATAATTGCAACTAAAATTTGATCCCAAAGATGTCTGTGTTATATTTGCATTTCATCAAACACATGACAGGTGTGAAGGCAAATTGAGGAATTCACCTTAGCTTGGCAATCTGGTCATTCGAGCTTGCTTGCATCGTTGGCTTGGTCACTCCATACATCATTCCATCTCCATAAGCTATATGCCAAATAAGGATATAATTTTCCTTCAAATTGAGTGGCAACTCATAAATCCCTAAAGCTCATAAATTTATTGGACCTAACCTACAGTAATTTTGAAATAGTTAGCAAAAGGATGAACATCGCAGTCCACGCCATTGCAATCCATGAAATAATTAGCACATGAATTTTGCACCGATACATTAAATCTATCAACAGAAAGTGCTTTACCTTTTTTTTCTCCTCCCTTCCGCTACACGCCGAGCTTCCCCTGGCCTGCATCTGTGTGCTGCTGCTGCCGCCGACCAGCCTAGTTGATACGAGCCTGTGTGCTGCACTGCTATCCTGCGGCCCGCTGCTCAGCTGCTGTGCTCCGTCTCTCTCATCTGCTCTGTGGCCGCCCCTCCCCTGCTCTGCTGACCACGGGAGCTGCTCCCCCTCGCTTGGTAACCCACCTGCTCCCGCGAGCTGCAACCAAAAAGCCACCGTCCGGCTTGACCTGCAAATATGGAAGAAATGGAGCGATAACTGTTGGGGCAGGCCCAACGAGGCCAGCGGAAGCGACCGGGGCGAGAATCCGTCGCCGGGTCCAACGGATTTCTGAGGAACTGATGTGTGGCCATGGAAAGAATGTGGAGGTGAGGTATGACTGTGGAGAGATTGGGAAAGATGAGGAAGAGCCTGGAAGACAGAAGAATGGTTAGACTAAAATATCCCGACAGCAAGTCTACTCACCAAATTAGATCGCTGCTCTTCTCTTCCGCCGGTGGCCTGCCGTTGTCCCTTCTCCTCGTCCACCGGTGGCTTGCCATTGCTGTTGTCGTCGCTAGTAGGTGTGTCTCAAGTCTCAACCGAAGCCACTGCCTCGCTTGGGCAGCCATTTAATTGCGCGGAAATGAGGAAAAATGGTTCAATTTCGTCCAGCCCGTCCTCCACCTGCTCATCTTCCTGCGGACTGCGGCCGCATCTCGCCGTCCACCCACAAGCCGCCATTGCCGGCGTGGCCGAAGCCGCCGTCCGCCTGGCAATGGGCCGTCAGCTCTCCCATCACCTACGCGTAGTGCTTGAGAGGCGCCAAGAAAACTGCATCTGGCTGCTGCTCCGCTTCCGCTATTGGCCAAGAAAACTGCATCCGGCTGCTATTCCATCTTCACGCAGAGATTCGAGGAGACGATAGGAGGATGGTTCTCAAAGATTGGAGGATGGTTATGGCAGGGGAAACTCACCTGCGACTGCGACGTTGAGGTTGAGGCTCACGGTCATCTGCATCTTCTGCTCCTCTCGCTAGTGCGCGTTCGCCATCCGCCTGTGCCCGCACGTCCCCGTGAACTGCGACGGCCGCCGTTGCCTCCTCCGCCGCCGGAGCAGCCGCAGCCACCATCCACCCCCTTGACGCCGCCTCCGCGGTGCGGCCGCAACACCAACCGCCCGCTTGACGCCGCCTTCGCCGTCGCCGACGCGGCTGCAAATGTCGTACGCCTACGTCCTGGCGCCTTTCGCCCTCCGCCGTCATCGTTGCGGCCGCAGCACCATCCGCCGGGTCGATGCCTCCTCCACCGTCGTCGATGCAGCTGCAGCGCCGTCCGCCCGCACGACGCCTCCTCTGCCGTCGTCGGCGCGGCTGCAGCCTGCCGTACGCCGGCGTCGTGCCGTATTCGGCCCTTCGCCGTCATCGGTGCGGCCGCAGCGCCGTCCGCCCGCTCGGCGCCTCCTCCGCCGTCGCAGGTGCGGCCGCGGGCGCACGACGCCTCCTTCGTCGTCGCCAGCACGGCTGAAGCCGCCATGTACGCCGGCATCCTGCCACCTTCGGCCCTCCGCCGTCACTGGTGCAGTCGCCCGCTCGACGCCTCCTCCACCGCCGCCGGCACGGCTGCTGCCACCGTACATGGGGTACCGCCATCTCTGCCTTTGCCGGCGCAACCGCAACTGTCGTCCGACCTCTCGACGCCGCCTACGCCGTCACACGTGTGGCCACAGCCGCATCCGACCACCACCTCCGACACCGTTGGCACGCCGCTCCTGAAAGCGAGGCTGCTATAGTGCAGGCTGCAACTGCGAATGGACTGCGAGGTGGAAGAAGCGGAGAAGTGAAGACGACGGAAAACAGTTCTATCATATTTTTATATTTTTAGAACCGCATATCTGAAGCAAATGATTGAGACCGAGAGGAGTCTGGACTCTTCCAACCAGCAATACAAGGACACGTACTTCCTCAAAGGTTTGACCTGATATTTTTATCTGTTCCTGAGAAAACTCTCCACCAATCACCTGCGCCGTGGATTGACGATCCAATGGTTAAAAACATTTTTTACTGGCGTGGACACGGCCGCCGAGGCCGCCCCGTTTCATATCAAGAGACGTCATTGACGCGCGCTCGACGATGATGTGATTTCATATACTGAATTTATAGCATAAAAATATTCTACTGTGAACTCGTTCATTAGGTTATAAACATAACATCATAAAAAGTTCACATACATTATAAAAAAGAAAAAATAGAAAAAAACGAAGAAAGAAAAACTAAAATAATCTTATAAAAGCTGTAGTACATATATTATCAATAATATACAGTGGTAGTACATTCAGGTATTCATAACTGGAAAGTACATGCGCTGGAGCGCGTGTAGTAAAAGAGCTGGTAGCTATCCATAAAACTAAGTAGGTACATCATGGTAGATGTAGAAGTCTGAAAAGCACATAACAGCATAGCAGCTCCACCATAAGTTCATCAGTCATCAGATATAGAATTATTTCAGCGTTTCGATTGAATCTACAGGCAATTCATGTGCATCCAACAACAACACTCTTTTATATTTTATATAATTCCAGCATTATCAAATGCAGTAGCTAAGGATGAAATCATACTTTTAGCAGTTGATGTGTGCATCGGTACGGAGCAATTGTTTATTTTTTACTGATCATTCGAACGACTATTTGGGGAGAAAAAAAGCATGCAACATCCTTCCCAGCCCAAACATGTGCCATATGCTGTCTTCATGAAGCAGTAATACCATTCTCTCACTTAGCAACCATGGCAAGATGTCTTGCAGATCATCCTTGACATAATGTGTTCAGATTTTTTGCTTGGTTGCTCAGGGATTGAGAACAATGAACAAATTGAAGATCTTTTTTATTGAACCTATCTGTTGGGGCATAAAAATTTGTAGGACAGAAGATTGAAAAGACAAGGGATTTATAGAAAGAGCATCCAACTTTATTGTAAAACCACCTGGATCTAAACACTTCACTTTTGGGAGTTCTATATCTCTTGCATTTTGAGATTTAGTTTAGACCATTAGACAGTAAGTTGGTGCTTTCTCTTATTTCAGTGTTATTTCAGATTAGCTAATAGCAAAGCACATCCAGAAATAAAAATGAAAAATATAATTAAAATGAGCACAAAATGAATGCAGAAGAACTTCAAGTATCCACATGGTGGTGTCGCCCTCAACAGATCTAACAGCGGCTGGATGGTTCCGCGATCCCAAATTGAGTGGAGAAGTAGCTCCGTGAGCCTATTAGCATGCAGTCAAGGTAGATAGTCAGATTAAGGGAGAATACAATGCATTCCACCTAGAGTTTGTTGGCATTTATGAGCAGGTCCCTGGGCACAGCGCGGAGCTTAGTTGAGCAGAGTTCTTTTCGCCCATTTATCAGTGTACCAAATACCATAGATGCAATTTGGCTGGAAGGTAACACAAATGGTTGAGTGAAAACAGTACTTACCAATATTTAGTGTATGACCCCGGCTCTAACATAGTTAATAGACACATAAGCAACATGATCAGTCATACTTTGAATCTTTGCCTTGTCACATGGCCACCATTGCTTGCCTCATTGCTGAAGTTAATCACTCTTGGCCACTGTTTTGTCTTGAAACCCTGAGCACCATATCAAAAGTCACATTAATTTAAAAGGAGTAGAGTAAGTAGCTGTACTAAAGAGCTTTTAAAACTGCACGGGATATACATACAGGTATGCCAAGGAATTATCATACCATTTTAGTTCGGGAATGAAGAATGATCTTGCTGTTTTTGAACAGTTCCATGCCAGTACCATATTAAAATGCAAACTCTGATCTATGAGCAAGCACGAAAGGACACATAAACAGGAAAGCTAGAATGAAACTATACTCTTTTTAGCCATCAGATATGAAATATAACGTGAAATAACTGATGAACAAAGAAATTCAACTAAAGTTGATGCTTTATAGTGATAATCTGAAGCTTAACTTGCACAAAGCTACTGACTACCTGATGTCAACACATAGAGGTATATTTGCTGGATAACCAAATACTCAATAGATAGAGATTTGTTCATATAATAAATGCATGATGTGCATACTATCTACTATCGATTGCCTCAGTATTTTATCCAATATGTGACATAGAGGTATATTTGCTGGATAACCAAATACTCAATAGATAGAGATTTCTTCATATAATAAATGCATGATGTGCATACTATCTACTATCGATTGTCTCAGTATTTTATTCAATATGTGTGCATCTCTAGCACCAGAGACAAGAAAACGAGGTATAAAATAAACAAATACATTTAGTTTAAACAAATACAAGCAAATGGAATCTTTAGAAAATAAATTTCCGTGTTGTCCCAGGCACTAAAAGTACATAAAAACATAGGCCTATTAGCTGTTATAAGATATGTAGGAGACCATATTAACAAAAAAACAGGGAGAGAGTGGTATTTTCTAGACCAAGATCTAATTAAGATATGTAAGAGAGAAACAGGGAGATTTCAAATACATGTAGTGCCTATTAACTGTATGTGCTGATTCAACTTGATTCTTTAGTACATAATACTGAATGCATAGTGTTGTATATACACTAATTATTTAGTACAGAATATTGAACCTGCATTGCCTATACATATATCTGTAGGTGCTATATACAGATATCTTTGTACTGAACCTGCATTGCCTGTACAGATATCTTTGTATATTCAGTATATAGAATTATTCTCATTACTAAAAAGCAATCACCGAGGTTAAGCAATTAATAAACACATCATTCTTTTTACTAATACGCTTCCACAAAGGTATGAATTACAGACGAAGGAAGTGTAATTCCTAAACCAAATGGGCAATCAGATGACACATAATTTGCAGCACACGGTATACGCTCTCAAGAAAAAGGGAATAAGAAGGTAGGGAGAACTCACTGAGCAATAGCAGTACATGGAGCAACTTCAGCACGAACAGCACACTGATTGCTAATCCACAAAACGCTGCCATAACAAATAAGGGAAAGAATATTATGAAAGGTTCAGCTGAGTAAAGCATGAGTTGGATATTAAGTGCTGTACCCAAAAGCAATTAGCTGTGCAGCTCAAAATCTCAAATGACTAAAAAGTGATTCGGCAAAAGGGAGAGCGCGGCTACAACCTTACCAAATAACCCAGGAATCGTAAATTCTGGCCATCAATGTAACTGCAGTAGAGAAGTCCAGTCTGCCTGATATATAACGTAATTGTGCAAGGGATGAAGGGAACATATATTTAAGTGCAATGCTAACAGAACAGATAGCAGAAGGCACCGCAGAAAGAAGTAGTTAGATGATGACAACTTACTCAGCCCATAAAACATGAGAAGATGAATACATTGCAGCACACAGATCTGGGTCAAAGGAACAGAGGAAAAGAAGCGAATCGATGACGAAATACACGAAGAAATAGAAGAACACAATGCTTTTGCTGCTGGCTGTGGTGGTCGGCAATCACGTCCACCAATTCCGCGTACACCTCCACCGCCGTGTGGCTCACGGGGTCCTCCACACGGCCGGCATCGCCGTTGCAGCTGTCGTCACGCATCTGCTCCCGCCCTGATACAAATCCACCTTGCTCATCTTACTAGAATTTTATCATACACCTTGAAGACATGCAGAATAAAGGATCAACAAGATGGTTGCTTTATTGTAACACCCATCATATTTATCGTGCAAATGTCACCATTAAAAATGGAAGGAACAGGAAAACACTATGACATACAAATCATGATAGCAAGCATTACTTATCAAACTCTATCCAGTAATCTACATCCACAAGGCAAACCATATGCAAAGGATGAGGTAAGCAGCGGTACCTCAGTCAGGTGCTGGCTGGAGAGGCGATGTTAAAGGGGAAGACACTTCTGATTGAAGGGTCCAGACGATAAGTGGACACCGTGGCCAGGTTGTTGGACTCGACAGCAGCATTGTTCCTCTTATGTAGCAAGCAATTGAACAAAGAAAGCATCATTAAGTACAACAAGCCTTTCTGAAGCAGAAAGAAGGCCAAGAGCAGGCAGACAAAGTAGATCACAAAAACAGAAGCCAATACCCCACATTCAGCTTCAAATCAAAGTTGCAGCAACAAATAGGTCGTTTTTTTTGGCAAAAAAGGAAGAGAGAATCAAGGTGGCATTCCATCTAACTCATAATGTTAGATGTGTTAATGGGTAAAAGGAAAAGAGGAAACACAGACAACATGTAGAGAAGGAGCCAGAAGAAAAAACAGATGAGAGGTATTAATTCTATCCTTTTAACTCCAAAATTGAAATGCAAGAAAAACATTGGCATTGTTGGTGGCTAGAACAGTTCTGGATCTGAAGTATGTTCCTGCACTATAATCCAAATGCATAGTGATAAGAATCTGGAATGCCAAGCTAGAGGACATTTTGTAGATTGGACCTTTTTTTAGCTCATATGTACCTGTGATCTCCATGAACTTGAGTAATTCACTGCTACATCGCAACTCGCAAGATCTACATCTATTACATACTTGTATAGCCGATTGGATTATGTTTGTTCTTACCTGGCTATTGGATGACCGAATCTGCTTCTCAGTAGCAAACTACAGCAAGAGAAAATAATCACTCATTGTACTGTCACACTATTTAGGCACCAGAGGAACTTAATCATTTTATATAGGAACCTAAAGTAAAATTTTGTATAGCACATGCAAATGTACAGGTATTTATTGCCTAAATTTTACTCCATGACATGTGAGAAGTTTTCTTTTCTTTATGTTGGAAATCTAAGGCTATTAATCATGACTGATGAAATGCATATAGAAAAAAGAAAGTAATCCAACCACATGAACTGTGATGTGTTTATATACCTTGCTTTGCTTGCATTACATCTTCTTGCTTAGTACCAATCGGAACTCGTATAATCCTGTTGATTGATGCATGCTAGTGGCCCCTGAGTTCCTAGCCATTGCCCAAGCAATGCCCTCACTGCAGGTCTCGTCATGTGTCTTGTAAAAGGGAAAGGATCCCCTATCTGAAACAAGAAGCACGACAAAGGGAAATTTTTGTTAATATCATAATATGGGAGAAGCTGGAGCAAAGGGCTAGTGAGCCACGAGAGCAACAGTCAGAGGCATCCAAGCGTGCAATTCCAGGATTGGTGCAAGGAGGTAGGTGAGATGGATTCGACCTTCCTACTGCACCTAACAGGAAAGGAAAGATGGAAGCATAGATTGGATCTGAGCTACAGCAATTTGGGGGAAGAATAGAGATGGGAGATGCATTCAATGTACAAGAGGGAATAGCAAAGATGAAGTAGGAGCTCAATGTAGGAATTGGGAGGAGCACGAACCTGTAATCACCAGCGCCTGGAGCTATGCGAGCAGACGGAGCATGGTGACGAGAGGAAAAGCACACCGACGAGGTTGAGGTTGAGCCTTCGCCCACGACGCTCACGGTGAGCCCAGCGATGGGGACGCCACGACCCCTCTGATCCGTTCACTGAAACCGAGGAGGCGAACACGCCCGGCCAGCGCCTCCCCAATGCACGCGCTGAGGAGAGGGAAGGGAGAGCGGGGAACCACCCATCCGGCAGCGGCAACTGCACTCCGGCGGCCACGCCCTCCAGCTCTGTCTCTGCCGCCGCATCGGCGGCCGCGGTGGTACCGGCCACCGGTACCACCGCGGTACGACGGGAAGACCTCCAGCCCCGACGGCCGCGGCGGGGGCGTACCCATGGCGTCGACGATTCGGCCGAGCAGTTGTTCCGGTCCCCTACTGCTGCGGCCGCGGCACCATTGACGAAGGGCCGCAGCGGCGATGAGAGGAGAGGCGCGACGCGGAGATGTGAGGCGTCGTACCCGGAGCCCGAGCTCCGGCCGGGCGCGTCGACGACAGCGTGGCGGTGACCTGCAGGGTGCTCCGCCCTGGCGCTGGAGCTCAAGCTGCGGCAGGTGGTGGCGGAGCTCCGGCCGAGCGTGGGGGAGGGGCGCGGCCGCCGGCGGTGAGGGCTCAGATCTGCCCAAGCTGGAGGTCAACGGCGGCAGTGGGGGCTCAGGGTCACCGGCTGCCCCTCCTCTCTTGTTACCGTCGCCCCGCCGCCCGCAATGCCGCCCGCGCCGCCGTCGTGCCGCCCACCGCCGTCGCACCGCCCGCGCGCCATCGCGCCTCGCGGCCGCTGCCAGCAACGCCGCCCACGCGCCGCCGTGCCTCGCGCCGTACCGCCCCGCCGACTGCAGCCTTCATCGCCACGGTGGTGACGGCCACAGACCACCGCCCCTACCATCGTCGCAGGAAGAAGGACGGGAAAAGAAGGACGGGGCAAATCCGGAGTCTTCCGGACATCTGTTTAGCCTACACATATTTTTACCGCGTAGCTCTTCGAGAGCTCTTCGAGAGCTTCCTGACGGTTCAGGAGGCGAATCGTAGGTACGTAGGTCAGAAGACCAAGAGCCACCATGAAATGAGATCGGAGGATAGAAATCGAAGGGTGAAATTTTTTTTACCGACGTGTCCCCCTCGCTGCACGCCGGAGCCGCCCACTTTAAAGAGATTATTTTTACCGCGTAGCTCTTCGAGAGCTTTCGAACGGTTCAGGAGGCGACACGTACGTAGGTCAGAAGACCAAGAGCCACGATGAAATGAGATCGCAGGATAGAAATCGAAGGGTGAAATTTTTTTTACCGACGTGTCCCCCCTCGCTGCAAGCCGGAGCCGCCCACCTCGCTGCAAGCCGGAGCCGCCCACTTTAAAGAGATCTATAAAGAGATCTATCTATCTATTCGCGCGGCTCTCGCACCTCCGATGCTAACAAAGTAACAAGCACAAACACAAAAGATAACCACAGCATGTCGAAGAAGCGTCGGACGGGGGATAAGCTGCAGAACAATGTCATGGACGACAAGGGCACGTCCGCCGCCATCATCGTCGCCAGCGACGACGTGACGGCGAGCGCCATCGCCGCCTCCTACAACGACCAGATCCGCCCGGTCCTTGACGCCGTCGACCGGCTGCGCCACCTCAAGGTCACCCAGGAGGGCATCCAGCTGCCCACCATCGTCGTCGTCGGCGACCAGTCCAGCGGCAAGTCCAGCGTCCTCGAGTCCCTCGCCGGCATCAGCCTCCCGCGCGGCCAGGGCATCTGCACCCGCGTGCCGCTCGTCATGCGCCTCCAGGACGACCCCTCCGCCGACTCCCCCAAGCTCCAGCTCGAGTACAGCAGCGGCCGCGTGGTGCCCACCACCGAGGACAAGGTCGCCGACGCCATCAACGCCGCCACCGCGGAGATCGCCGGCAGCGGCAAGGGCATCTCCGACGCACCCATCACCCTCGTCGTGCGCAAGCGTGGCGTGCCCGACCTCACCCTCGTCGATCTCCCCGGCATCACGCGCGTGCCCGTGCAGGGGCAGCCGGAGGACATCTACGACCAGATCGCCAAGATTATCAAGGACTATATCGCCCCGAAAGAGAGCATCATCCTGAACGTGCTCTCGGCCACGGTGGACTTCCCGACGTGCGAGTCCATCCGCATGTCGCAGCAGGTGGACCGCACCGGGGAGCGCACGCTGGCCGTGGTCACCAAGGTGGACAAGGCTCCGGAGGGCCTGGTTGAGAAAGTCACCATGGACGACGTGCACATTGGGCTTGGGTACGTCTGCGTCCGGAACCGGATTGGTGAGGAAACTTATGATCAGGCGCGCGTTGAGGAGGCGCGGCTGTTCAAGAATCACCCGCTGCTTTCAAAGATTGACAAGTCCATGGTCGGCATTCCGGTCCTTGCGCAGCGGCTGATGCAGATTCAAGCGGCCATCATTGCCAAATGTCTCCCTGACATCGTCAAGCAGATCAACGAGCGCCTCGTCCGCAGCAGCACCGAGCTTGACCAGATGCCGCCGGATCTCAACAACACCGGGGATGCGGTCAGAGAGTTCTTCCACATTGTCAAGAAGGTCTGCGCTTCACTGGAGAAGATACTGGTTAGGGCCGAGTTTGATGACTACTCGGATGACTGCTACTTCCATGGCACGGCTCGCATCGCAGAGATGCTGAATCGATATGCAAAGAAGCTGCCGACGGAATGCCCAAAGCGCAGCGATGAGCTGTTTCTGATGGAGGAGGTGCGTGTTCTGGAGGAGACCATGGGCATCAACCTCCCCAACTTCCTGCCAAGATCGGCGTTCCATGTCATGCTGAAGAAGAAGGTGGAGATGGTTGGCCAGGTGCCGGAGGATCTTGTCAACGAGGTCTGGGAGTACGTCGAGGACCTGGTGATGAAAATTTTACTTCAGCACTCTGAGAACTTTCCGCAGGTGCAATCATCATGCCGCCGTGCCATCCAGAGCCTGATGGAGAAGGCGCGGGCACGCTCCGCGCAGCACGTCAAGGAGCTCATAGAGATGGAGCTGGTGGCAGACTATACTGTAAACCCCGACTACATGAAGACTTGGGCTGCCGTAATGGAAGGTCAGAAGAATTTCATGGAAGCTGTGGAGAACAAGTCCAAGCCAACTAAGATTACCCTGGAAGGCTTTGGGGAGGTGGACGTGAGCCATCTTAGGATGCACGCTGACTTAGCAGGGCAGGCGTTCGACTTGAGGGCGCGGCTGACCGCGTACTGGAAGAGCATAGTGCTCAGGCTTGTTGACGGGTTGGCGCTCCATGTCCTCCGCGGCGTCAAGAGGCTCGTGGAGAATGATCTCGAGAAGGAGCTCGCCGACCAGCTCCTGGGCAACAACATGGCTGGGGTTGAGCGGATGCTCTCGCCGCTGCCGAGCACGGGAACCAAGCGCGATCGCCTGAAGAAGAGCATTGTCCTGCTTCAGCAATCCAAGGAGGTTGTGGCAAACATCATGGACAGGATTAGCGCGGCAGACGAAGTCTAGGCAGCTATTCGCTTATGCGTGTGCCTGCTGTCTTCCGGATGTTTTGCGCCTTTCACTAGCTATAAACCTTTTTGTATTGCTATCTTGCGACCTGCTATTTGCTGTTATGGTTTATGCATTTCCAATCAGATCAACAGATAATAATAACTCGAGTTGTCCAAAGATTATATTGTGTAGAATAGATTTCTTGATCCTGTGCTGATTCCGATTTGTTTTAAATACGTTTTGTCAGTGGTCTACCTTTAGAAATAATGTTGCCTAAAATTAATGGAACTGTCACTGACATATCAAGGAATGAACTGGAGTTGCTATAATGTACCACGTGATCTTTTTATATGCATACAATTTGATTATTAGATGGATATATGTAATCATACTATAAAAGTTCATGCTACGATCATGCCAAGGTAGTCGAGCTCCTCTCTACTATTCGTTTAAGTGGGTATTTTCACAAATGGATTCATATACAGTTCCTGCATATATGAAAAAGGAAAAGGTCCATTTTCAACCATCCAACTATCGCCTCAGTTTGGTTTTGACCATCGAACTCCAAAACCGGATATCTTTGGCCATCAAACTATCAAAACCGTTCAAATTTAACCATCTGGACGGTTTTGATGGGTGGTTTTAATTTTTTTTATTTATAATTTAGTCCTTAAATTTTAGAATGATTATTACTTTTTGCTCGTACCTCTGATTTAGGTGATTCTTGTGGTCACGCGTTCATAACAGTGAGATTTATCTTTTAAAATAATTTTTATAATATTTTATTACTATTTAATATATTACTTTTATGTTGTTGTGTAAAAATACCAATATAAAAAAGTAAAACAAATGATTATAAAATAATATGTCCATGACTTTAAAAGATAAAGCTCATCGTTATGAACGCATGACCACAAGAATCACTTAAATCAGATATACGAGAAAAAATAGTAATCATTTGGAGATCCAAGGACCAAATGTAATACTATTTTTTCTCGTATATCCGATTTAAGTGATCTTTTGGTCATGCGTTAGTAATGATGAGCTTTATGTTTTAAAGTCATTGACATATTATTTTCTTACCGTTTCTTTTATTTTTTTATATTGGTGTTTTTACATACAACATAAAAATAATATATTAAATAGTGATAAATAGTATAAAGACTATTTAAAGAGATAAATCTCACTATTATGAACGTGTGACCGTAAGAATCACCTAAATTAGAGGTACAAGTAAAAAGTAATAATCATTTTAAGATCTAAGGACTAAATTATAAATGAAAAAATTAAACCACCCATCAAAACCGCCTCCATGGCAAAATTTGAACGGTTTTGATAGTTTGATGGCCAAAGATATCCGGTTTTAGAGTTCGATGGTCAAAACCAAACTGAGCCAAGAGTTGCATGGTCAAAAATGAACTTTTTCCTATGAAAAATGAATCTGCAGCACTCCACAACACACGCCATCGTGGGCTGTAGTTGGCCCAGGTCTTGCTCAAATTGGGCCGTACTACGTCGACTGGGCTGACTTGAGTTGGGCCAGACCTTTCACTCTCTCTCATCATCATCATTCAGGAGGCTTTAGGACCAGGGCCCACGATCGTCCATGCCTTGCGGACCGGGCACTCTTCGAATATCTCTTCTTCCTCTTCAAGGCGGCACCGGCACGGCGGTCGGCCGCACGGCACCACCACGACTCCCCGTCGATCCCCCCACCCCCGCAGGCTGCCCGGAGCGATGGCCTCCAAGCTCCCGCTTCCTCTCCTCGCACTCATCTTCCTCGTACTCCTACCTCCGCCATGCTCCTCGTGGCGACCGGCCGGCGACGACGAGGCGTCGGTCTCGAGGTCGGTCTTCCCCATGGACGGGGACGTGGCGTGGGTGGTTCAGGTCAGCGACCTCCACATCAGCGCCTATAGCCCTGAGCGTGCCGCTGACCTCGCGCTGCTCGGCACCGCCCTGCGTGCCATCCGGCCTCACCTTCTCCTCGTCACCGGCGACATCACCGGTGAGCCCTCTGGTCTCATCTTTCTGGATCTGAATTTTGCGGCGTGAAGTGCCGCGGATTCTATGACTTGTAATCAAACTAATCGTTACAGCGTCGTCCCGTGCCGATGGGTATTGGCGTATTGCCAAGGACATACAGAGCAATGCTAATATACTTCTGGCCTAGGATTACAGGGAGGGATGGCTTGTTTGTCACAGGAACTATATGTAAATGTGTCCGTGCTCTTAAATGTATACCGGGAGCGATCACTTGTTTTGCAAATACGTGATCACTTTTCCTAACACCTAGCAGTATTGCTCTTAAATGTTTACGCATCTAGTTATTAAAATGTATGATGTCTAAAAAGATCAAATGGTACTTATAGCAATTCTACTCTAGGTTATTCCTTGCTAGTCTAGTGACATTCCATTAGTTTCTTGTGAGCAAAATTATTTCAAATGGTAAAAATGGACCAAAAGTATCTTGAACATACTGAATTGGCATAACATCCAGAAACTTAGTATAAAATATAAACTTTGATAGCTCAGGTTATTAGTCCTGTGGCTTTTAAGAGATCTAGTAGCTAACAACAACGTAAATCATGCTGTTCTGATTTGTAGTGGAAACCATTACTGTTCCAACTGAGCTATCCACTAACTGAATAGAAGAAAGCCATTTATTGCAGCATGGGGAATGGAGGCAGGGAAAATTGTATATCGACACAAAATTTGGCTTTCATGAAAAACTTAATATTGGAAATGATATTACACTGTTGCCATATTAAGACGTCTCTCTGGATACCTACATTTTCGTAGCACCAAGTATATGCGAGTATGGTAGATAGCAAGACATTGCAAGAATAATGAGGTTAAGCACACACATGATTACTATGATTGACTGGTATTACTTTTATTGTAGTTTTATGGACCTTTTAGTATATTCTAACTTCACTTTTTCATTGTCATGTTAATAAGATGCTAAGAATCAGCAAAGAACTACTTCAAGACAAGATGAATATGAATGGGTTACCTACTTGAAAACTATTGATGCAATTGTTGGAAGAGGTGGCATCAATAAGAGCAGAATATTTGATATTAGAGGCAATCATGATACTTATGGAGTGCCCTATAGAGGAGGGAAATTGGACTTCTTCTCAACCTATAGCGTTAACTCGCAGCTTAAGCGATTAAGCACCATCAGTAGTATATTGCTTCAGGTACGAAATGTCCCATTTTTAGGATCACCCTTTTGTGTACGACATATCCAATGCCAGTTATGAAACATACTTTGGGACTAGTTATAGTTATGCATATGTATTTTCATGATTATGTAAATAGCCCCTGCAGTTCTGAAACTAAATTTTGTCCTAAAAGGCACTGTAGGGAGATAGAAGCTACCAATTTCTGGGCATTGATGATACAATGAGTGTTGGCATTCGTTATCCTGCAAATCTTTTTGGTCATCCAACTGATAAAAGGATAGAAGCAGTAAATTCAGAGCTTCAGTACTGGGCCAATCATTCAAATGCTCCAGTTACAAAAGTTGTTTTTGGACATTTCCCTATGTCATTCACTACATCATCTGAAAAAGGCCAGCGATATGAAAGTGGGTTTGCAAGGCAGTCAATTTCAGCATACCTATGTGGCCATCTGCATGCAAAAGTTAGTAAGCAGCTTTGGAGGTATCATGAAATGAGAACAACAGAAGGTCACAAGTCAAGCTTTTGGGAATGGGAACTTGGAGACTGGAAAGACTCCAGATTAATGAGGATTTCAGCAATAGATGGTGGTGCTGTCTCCTTCATAGATCTCACATTGAAGCAGACGCTGCAAACATCCATCTTGGTCACATATCCAACAGATTCAAGAAGTATGAACGTGTTGGAATCAGAAAAGTGGTCAATGAGAAATGATATAAATGTCCTTGTTTTCTCTCATGAAGTTATCCGTAATGTGAGTGCTAGAGTCTTTGATTCTCATAGTGAGTTTAAGATTGTTGAGGAGATACCTCTTCAGCTTGTTGCCAGTTCTTCTGCTCACAGACCTTTGTTCCATGCCAAATGGAATGCTGAAAATTACAGAAGTCCATCCCCTACTCGCTACTGGTTGCAGGTGTTTGTTCTTGATTCTCATGGTGTAAAGATGTCAAGTGAGCAGAGACCGTTTTCAGTTGAAGGTAAGATGGCAATTCCCACACGCTCATGGCTCAACTATCTGGTTTTTGAAGTCCAGTGGGAAGACATGTATCAAGTCCTTATGCGGAGCAATATGGCCTTTACCATTCTATTGTTGTTCACCCCCAAACTATTGTATCCTTTTGTTAGGAGAAGTTCATCATACCAAAGGTGGGCTGTGTCAATTCTGTCATCCCCTATTCGACAGAGAAAAGCTTACTTTTGGTTGGTCTGGTTTTTAGTAGAGGGCACAAGGAGCAAGCCTTTCTGGTTTTGCCTGGTAATATATGTTCTCTGGCTCATGGAAATGCCATGGTTTTGGGGTCGTGCGACATCTGAAAATGGAGAAATTGCTAAAATGTACTTACCTGGATGGAGCATACCATTTCCTGATGGGGGCTTCACAGGCAACAAACTGGGCAACCCAGATGTGCTTGTCATCACACTACCATTCCTATATCTGGTTATTGTCCCTGTAATAGTCCTTATATATGGCCTGTTTGCCGAAAATGCTGTTGCGCGTTTGCGGCACAGCAGAAGAATAGAATACTCTGCTGACTCAGCAAATACACAAGCTGAGTCAGCATGCTTGATGCCAGTTCCTCCAAGGGCTTTACTAATGAAATTATCTGACAAGATGATGTCCATGATGATCCAGTTTTGTGGTAGCTGGACAAGGAAGGCTCTTCTACTTGCATGCTTGATCACTGCAGCAATACATTTGAAGGTGTGTGTCTCTCTCCCTCATTTTTTCTAACAATGCAGTTTTTCATGTATTAATGCTGATGATAATATATATTTGTGTTTCTTGTAGCTTTGTTCAAAGCTAATGTCAGCTTATGGGATCATGCCAGTAGCCTTGTCTCCCCCATTAACATGGATGCCACTGTTATTATTAGGTGCCGCCACCTATTGTACAAAGCTCCATGCAGATTAACACCTAGCTCAAAACTGTGCATTCCTGAAGAGAACTTAATTGCATTTGGGGTACTTGCTGCTGCTATATGTCAAATCGTGGTATGTGTACCCTTTAATGGTTATTGTATGGGTGCTAGCTTACCAAAGAAAAAGTAGATACATATATATTTTGTACTCTTGAGGTATGATTCACTTCAATTAGAATGTGATACATCTCAAAACTTGTACCAATGTATCATCTCCGTGTGTCAAACTATTTGCAGAAAACAAAAGTGGAAACTGATGTGTACCTCTAATAAGGCATTAGACTAATTTCAGTTAGAATGTCACATCTCACATAATTAGGACCTTCATCATATCAATCTAAGGATATCCCTTGCTTGTCTTTGATGTTTTCACCAAAGTTTTGTGTGGGTTCAATAGTTAAGGAAGGTTATTTGTGACATCTCGGTGCATGGGATGTTTTTTGTTGCAATAATATACAGAGGAAAATACAAATTTTTAATACAAAGTCCAAGTATTAAACAAAATGACCACCAACACATGATAAGCAGAAAGGATTAACATAATGATTCTACTATGCTGGTTAGACATGGCTCAAAAGGAACAGGAGAATTTTTCAAGTTAGAGTTTCGAGCAATTGAAACAGTATGTCAGCAAGTCAAGATGGCACTATAATTTGGTGCACAGTGGGCATGGCACATTTATAAGGTATCATCATCCCTTGGGATTTTTTTTCCTTTTCAATATCTAGCTGGGGTGGCTTATGCCAACAATTCCTTTTGCACCTTTCTGTATTGCTTGAAACTAGTCACACTTCTTGCACTACTGACATAATGTCAACGCTTTGTTGGATCTTAGAAGCATTAGATAGAATGGATGTAAAAGTATCAACGTTTTAATAGTTAGAGTACCCTTACTAATTTAGAGAAAAACTTATATAGGGTTTTGTAAGCTGTGTATACGTAATCAAATTGGAGATGGCATAGTTTCAACAAAAATATCACAACAGCATATCACCTTTTCTGTGGATGCTGTTCATGAAAGAAACCTGGAATACAGCGCTCACTGCACAGAGACTCCCAAATGTCCACTCTGGATTCAACCTTCATGCTGATCTCATGGATTTAGCCACGGAATTTTGAGACAGCGTAATGTGCGTGTGCACCCGATCGGCCCGCGTTGTAACAAACAAATCATATATTTTTTTCTTAATACAAAGTTACTTAGTTCCCCTACATATTCAGAAAAAAAACTCCGCTGCAAAACAGGGCAACTTCATGGAACTGGTATGTAATAATTTGCTTTCCTCCCGACAGTGAGGCTCTCTCCTAGATAGTGTTCCTAGAATTATGATGAATACTGCATATAATGTGATGAACATCAGTGGGCAAAGAGGGCCTTGTTTCTTACTTAACATTTACAAAGGTTGACTTTCTTAGAACAAAATATGCCTTCCATTGATGAGTGAGGGAGTATATGTATTATGAGAATACTTTCATAATGAATCTAGTAAAACCAACATTCTCAATCTATATAAAATTTTAGATTCTAACTTACAAAGGTAACCAAAAAGGCTTTTATTTGGGATGAACTTCAACAAACTCATTCAGAGTATTTGCGATAAAAAAATGGTAAAAACTTCACTGGATATACAAGCATGAGTAGATTAAAGTTCCATCCTAGCTTTTAACGTTTCACGTTTGGAGATAACGAATGCACTACTCGATCAGCAAATCGCAAGGTGTCAACAAAGCACCATGACAAAGATCACTGCAAATTGAATAAGCCAGCCATGAACATTGAAGAAGTTAATTTAACTAGCGATAGGAATATAATTGCATAACAAAAGCAGCTAGCATATATACAGCAGGTCCCCAACAAACCACTTAACAAAAGTTCATAAGTTCATACCGAAACGCAAGTACCAAAAGACAAGCACACCACGGTCTGACTAGATCTCACCGGCCGCGCTAATCCTGTCCATATCAGAAGCAGCTAGCATATAGCAGGTGTCCAACAAACACCTTAACAGAGAGTTCATACCGAAACACGACCCAAAACACAGCAAGCAAGCCACGGACTGCCTAGACTTCACCTGCAGCGCTGATCCTATCCATGATGTTGGCCACGACTTCCTTGGACTGGCGAAGCAGGACGATGCTCTTCTTCAGGCGCTCGCGCTTCGATCCGGTGCTCGGCGATGGCGCGAGCATCTTCTCCACTCCGGCGAACTTGTTGGCCAGAAGCTCGTTGCCGAGCTCGTCCTCCAGGTCTTTCTCCACGAGCAGCTTGACGCTGAGCACGACGTGCAGCGCCAGGCCATCAACGAGCCTCAGCACGATGCTCTTCCAGTACGCCGTGAGCCGCGCCCTCAGGTCAAACGCCTTCCCTGCCAAGTCAGCATGAACCCTCAGGTGCGACACGTCCACCTCGCCAAATCCTGGTCGGCTTCTTCGTGTCCTCCACAGCCTCCATGAACTTCTCATACCCTTCCATTATCTCAGCCCATGTCTTCATGTAGTCTGGATTGGCCGTGTAGTCTGCCACAAGCTCCATCGCAATCATCTCCTTGACGTGCTGGGCCGAGCGCGCCCGCGCCTTGTCCATCAGGCTCTGCACGGCGCGGCGGCGCGGCGACTGCATCTGCGGGAAGTTGTCTGAGTGCTTCAGCAGAATCTTCATCACCAGCTCTTCGACATACTCCCAGACACCATTGACAAGGTCTTGAGGCATCTGATCGATGGTCTCGACCTTCTTCTTGAGCAGGACAAGGAACGCAGATCTTGGCAGGAAGTTGGGGAGATTGATGCCCTTCGTCTCCTCCAGGATGCGCACCTCCTCCATCAGAAACGGCTCATTGATGCTTATGGGGCACTGCGCTGGCAGCTTCTTTGCGTACTCGCTCAGCATCTCGGCAATCCGAGCCGTGCCATGGAACTCGCGTTCATCTGGATACTCGTCGAAGTCGCCTCTCACCAGCACCTTCTCCAGCGAATAGCAGACCTTCTTGACGATGTGGAAGAACACTCTGACAGCATCAGCGACGTTGTTCAGATCCTGCGGCATCTGGTCGAGCTCGTTGCTGCTGCGGCTGAGGCGGTCGTTGATCTGCTTCACGATGTCGGGGAGGCACTTGGCGATTATGGCGGCCTGTATCTGCATGAGCCTCTGCGCGAGCACCAGGATGCCGACCATGGACTTGTCGATCTTGGACAGCAGCGGGTGGTACTTGAAGAGCCTCTCCTCCTCGACCCGGGCCTGGTCGTAGGTCTCGTCGCCGATGCGGTTGCGGACGCAGACGTAGCCGAGGCCGATGTTGACGTCATCCATGGTGACCTTCTCGAGCAGGCCCTCGGGGGCCTTGTCCACCTTGGTGACCACGGCCAGCGTGCGCTCCCCGGTGCGGTCCACCTGCTGCGACATGCGGATGGACTCGCACGTGGGAAAGTCCACCGTGGCTGAGAGCACGTTCAGGATGATGCTCTCCTTGGGGGCGATGTACTCCCTGATGATCTCGGACACCTGGTCGTAGATGTCCTCGGGCTGCCCCTGCACGGGCACGCGCGTGATGCCGGGGAGGTCGACGAGGGTGAGGTCGGGGACGCCGCGCTTGCGCACGACGAGGGTGATGGGCGCGTCGGAGATACCCTTGCCGCTGCCGGCGATCTCCGCGGTGGCGGCGTTGATGGCGTCCGCGACCTTGGCCTCGGTGGTGGCCACCACGCGGCCGCTGCTGTACTCGAGCTGGAGCTTGGGGGAGTCGGCGGAGGGGTCGTCCTGGAGGCGCATCACGAGCGGCACGCGGGTGCAGATGCCCTGGCCGCGCGGGAGGCTGATGCCGGCGAGGGACTCGAGCACGCTGGACTTGCCGCTGGACTGGTCGCCGACGACGACGATGGTGGGGAGCTGGATGCCCTCCTGGGTGACCTTGAGGTGGCGCAGCCGGTCGACGGCGTCGAGGAGCGGGCGGATCTGGTCGTCGTAGGAGGCCGCGATGGCGCTGGTCGTCACGGCGCTGCCCGCCGCGGTCTTGGTGTCGTCGGCGGCGTTCGCCGGCTTGGTGGCCCCCATCTGAAGCTTCTTGGACATGTTGGAAGCAATGGTGTGACGGTGGAGTGAGTGGGTGGGGCTGCTAGTTGGTTTGTGACACGAGTGTGAGAGGCTCTGGCCGGCTTGTTGTGCCAGAAGGCGAAGGGGTGGCCGCTGGCTCCCTGCTCGGAAGCCGAGGGGAGCTGATGTGCCAGTGCGCATGGGAAGCCGCAGCGGCGCGCTGCTGGGAGGTGGTTCGTTTCGGCTTCCAACGCAGGACAGCACGCGCCGTGCGTGGCATTTGCCAATGCAGCAGCATTTACGATCTGCAACTGCAGCATTTCACCCTTGAACTTCGATACGTACTTGGAAGGCCGGCCCAGACAACTTCGGATCTTTGTGCCACGGGTGCCGGTACTGGTGTGATTTAGTATTACGGACCACCAATACTTGGAAGGCCGACCCAGACAAAAAGGCCCATTTGTTGTCACGGCCTGCTGTCGGAAGGCCGGCCCAGAGAGAAATGCCCATATGTAGGCTGATGGAACCAAAGGAAGTGTATGTGTAGATCAATTCTCCCATTCGGACTCTGTGTATGTGTAGATCAAGTCAAGTAGATTTTGGCCAAACCAAAGGAAGTGTAAAATGTTATGCTTCTTTCGTCAGCATGGAGGCTTCAGGCTTTACATTCCACGTTCTTCCCTAACGAGCTTGAGCAGTGGCGGTGCAAATCGGAGGCGACGAAAATGATCTATTTTTCGTACTTTCAGGGGCTACCTTGAATGTGCCTGGATATAATAAAATCCGACCTGGTATTTCTAAAAAATGTAGGACCTCCGAAACCAGGATGCCAGAAGTCTACCTACATTACTGCATCATCAATCGTTTCATAACTGGTGCCTATTTCTCAACGAGCTAGAAGGACAGTTCAAGGGCACCCATCAACACCAGAATAATTGAGCAGACTCGGTCTGCCGTGCTATCATAAAGACATAATGCTATAATATCAACAGCTTCCTTACAAGGATGGGAGCTTAGAATTTAGTAAATACTCCGTATGAATCAGAAACACCAAGGACTAGACAATCATGGTACAATAAGACTTCATCATAAACATGTTTTCTTTCCTGCGAGCTATAAACAAAAGAACAATCTGCACGTACCAACCGTACAAGCTACATCCTCACAAGACCACAGCAAATACAAGGACATTCTCTACCTCAGGACCCAAAAAAAAAAACAAATCTGGAAGTTAACCAAAAGGTTACATCTGAAAAAGCAAATAAAAAAAATCCTCCACATCTCCACTCAGTCTAACCTTTTTTTTTCTTTTTTTTTCAACATGCCTCAGAAGCTGGCACCATGATTCAGCTTTGCGCAGCTTTGGAAGGCCTAATGATTCCTACCACCGACCACCAGTCCACCACAAACAGCAAAAGTTGGCAGTGCTGGACCAGCACAAAAAGGGAGGTCTTGCTTCCGGCCCACAGACAAAATGAGCAGAGCTTCCCTTAAAATCAGCCAACGCCTTGCAGAGGGACCATCACCAATGCAGGCTCTGAATCATTCCGATCCATCGACTGAATACATAACAAGCTAGGCCAATCTGCAAAGGATAATTGTCTTAAGACGTTATTTCTGGTAACAGCCAATGTCATGCAACTATCTGAACATTTAAGGAAGATAGCATAGTATTCAGTCAACATGTAAAACTTACCACACGTATAGATGAACTTGCTACGCTCAATTTGCAGCAATGGCATCACCTGCATTCTTGACGTGAAGTTCCACATTGCGGAGATCACGAAGGTGCTGCAAGATCTCCTGAAGGAGGTCCATGCCCTTGTCTCCTTTCTTGAGGGACTTGATGCAGTGCCTCAGGAATTCCTTGTCCGCCTCCAACGCTTGCAACCTCTCATACACATGATCAACCTCCTCTATGATTGCCAGCCTCTCCTGCTCTTTGACAAGCACGGATACCGACTTTGTCGCCGAATCATCAGCTTGATCTGCATCTCCTACTCTCGTCGATGGCATTTGATCACAGGACTCATCGCCGACTGCATCGAACAGAGGCAGAAGACTCTTTCCCCGACTGATAGAGGTCCTGCCTCCAAACCTTGCCTTGTCACCAGTGACAATGTGCTCAGGTGACTGAAGGCCATCAGCCGACAAGTCCAGATCACCAGAGGAATGGCCAGTAGCCTCATTGGCGGTGATGTCGTCGTCTTCCAATGTGAAGAGCCTCTCCTCCAGTGTCTTGAGCTCCTCCAATATGGAGAGCCTCTCCATCTCAAAGTATGTCAGCGAATCATCCAGAGCCACCAGGTGCTTGGTGCTGTCCTGATCCTTCATGGAGCTAAGCGCATCATCCGACGAGCTCCGAACGTTGCCGCCGTCCGGAGACTCGCCGAGCTCGCAGTAGTCATCAGAGTGCCCGTCACTCTCCTCGCCGCTGGACGACACAGAAGTGCCATTGCCACTGCGGCTGCGGCTGACACCATTGGCGGCCTTGAAGCTCGCCGCTGCCATCCTCCGCCGCTCCTTGTCCTCGTAGTGCTGCAGCTTCTGCCTGCACAGCTCGAGCTCCCTCTCCAGCTCCTGGTTCTCCCGCTCCCGCTTGGTGACCAGCTCGTTCAGCAGCTGCAGCGCCTCCTGGTCGTACTCCGACTGCTCCTCCATCATCCGCTGGTACTGCAGCGCCTCCATCTGCATCGCCGCCTTCTCCTCCTGCAGCCTGTTGATCATCGCCATCGTCTGGCTCGTCGCGATCGCCGCGGCGTTCCGCTCTTCCTCCAGCTCCGCGTACAGCGCGCCCAGCGCCTTCCGCTCCGCCTGCAGCGCCGATCTCAGCTGTTCCACTTCCACGGTGGAAGGCTCAACGCCTTCCATCTCGCTCGCGACGCTCCCGTCCAGGGATAGCGACAGCGAGCGTTTCCTCTCGAGCAAAAACATCCTGTCCGAAAGTAGTTGTGTAGCGACGCCGTTCGTCGGTGTCTCAGGTGCCCCGTCTTCTTCCACCTCGCTCTGTTCGTTTGGTTGGTGGCATGATCCCGTGCTCGTCGTCACCTCCTCCTGTTGGACTTCACCTGCTCCTAATGCAACGAAAGTTAAAACTGAATTTAGCACAGCAAAACCGGCAACTGTGAACAATATATCAGTGGGGGACATTTGTAGGTGAGGAAGTATTCGATCACTTTACTACCTTGCTCAGTTGAGGTTGGGGCTAGGATCTCCAATGGCGACGGCTGATCATCTGCACCAGCCAGTGGACCAAGTAGCTCCTCATGTGCTGCCAAGTCTTGAAATGGAACGACATGGTCATCTTGCTCCTGTTCGCATATATCGCTTCCGATTGATACTTCGCAGTTCGTGTCCACCTCTGCTGTTCTGTTTTCGTCTTCAGAAACGGCATCTGAGACTGAATCCGAAGAAGTGTGATGGTTACTGATCGACAAGCTACGGAACATGGCGTTGAGGAGCAGCATGAAGAAAGTACCTTGAGGCACTAAGATGTGATCTTCTTCAGCTGTGGAATCTCCAATTTCAACAGTATCTTCAGGAACATCTTCATCATCATCTTGGGAAACGGAGTCATGATCAGGTTGAGATGGGCTTGTTGCAGTCTCTGGACAAGGGGTAACGGTGCTGGTGGGCACGACAGAGTCCTCGATCACATCGGCCGGCGTTGCAACCGAGGAATCCAACATCCTCTTCTCCTCCAGAACCACTCCGATTTCAACATCCCTCGAATCCTGCTGCTCTTCTTCTTCTTCTGCTTGTTTCACCCCATCCTCCTCTTCAACATCCCGATGCAGACCCGAATCATCGGCGATCGTCATCTCATCAAGCGCCACGACCGGCACCAATCGGCCGTCCTCGAGCGCGATCTCTTCGCCCTGAGCCATGACTTCCAAGGATTCATCCTGAACGGCAGCCACCGCCTCGTCGTCTTCTTCTTGCTGTCCTTCCACCTCGCTCTGTTGCTCCTCTTGGATTTCGACCTCGTCCCGCTCCTCTTCTTCCTCTTCATGATCTTCTTGGGCCAGCAGAACATAGCCTTGGTCGTCATCTTCTGCTTCCTCTGTTAACTTCTCCTCGACATGTTCTTCCCTGGAAACATCCTCCAGCTCGCGCAAAGAAGAAGTCCGTACAACAACATCGTCGCAGCAAGAACACGCCGCGGCGCTTTTCTCCCCTGCATCGCTTGTCTTCTCCTTGCACGAGTTCAGGCAGCCCTCGCACATCTCTCCGGCGTCGGCGAGCCGCCGGTGGCGGAGGCAGTACCCGAGCGCGGAGATCTCGGCGGCGTGGTCGCCGCAGAGGACGTCGCGCAGGCACCGGGCGCCGCCGCCAGCCTGGAAGAGGCGGTCGACGCGGGAGCAGAGGAAGCACGGCGGCGCGAGGCCGAAGTAGTCGGCGAACCTGGCGATGGCGTAGGCGAGCAGCCCGTTGACGAGGAGCAGCGCGATGAGGACCCACTCCAGGGCCGCGTACGCCAGCGCCGACGTGACCCGGTGCGTCCTCCGGTGGAGCGCCGCCGCCAGCTTCCCCGCCGCCGCCGACGCCGCCATGGCTGCCGCCGCGCTCTGTTCCTCGACGGGCCCTACGACGGCCGCGGCATGGACAGCCGCGACCTTGCTTGGGAGAAGGAGAATCTCGCCGCCGAACGAGACCGGAGGAAAGTTTGTGGAACGCTTGCCGTGAGCGGTGGTGACCTGCAAGGGCAGAGTGGGAATGAGATGGCAGGGGGAGGGTGTTGCCGGGTTGGCAGGATGATGGTGGATGAGTTGTTTTGAAGCTTCTCTCGCCTTCACCTTTGGAGCGAGAAAGGCCGGGCCATTGGACCCCATGAACGAAAGAAAAAGCTCTGATTTTTCACGTCGGAATGCAGGGGGGTAGGAAGGGGGTAGCTTACGATTTTTCCTGTTGATGCGGCCGGTGGGCGGCGGGTAATTGGAATTTGGAAACGGTGCAAGGTTTCCGGCGGAGGTGACGGGACGCCGAGACGGGCCAAGTCCTCGGCCTGCGTATGCGAGTGGTGAGCACGACCGTGCAGTCCGGCGGATTGGTCTCTGGAGGCAAAGGCTGGTGCTGAAGAAGACCCAAAAATCAACAGGCATGAAGAATGCGTGTCAAGAGGAATGAATGGAATGGCCTGTCTGCAGGTAAGAAAGCATATCCGATTAGTCAGGTGGTAACAATCATCGACAGGGGAAAAGGGGGTCGGGGAATCGAAGAAGAGGCTTGCCTTTTACAGTTCGGCATCAGCGGTAGAACCCGATGCCCGTTCGTGGTACAGTAAGCAGACAGACGTGATTGTACAGTAGTACACTTTAAAAAAAGAAAGACTAACACAAGCAGCTGGAGATTGACATTACGATTCTGTGGCTTATTTAGGTTACCATGTCTGATCATCTATACTATATACTATAAAGAGAATTAAATTTAAAAACAATTCTCATCAAGATTAGACCCACCTCCCACCTCACAGAGGACCCACCTGTCAGGTCTGAAAGTTACATAAATGGTGGAAAAAGAGGAGGAACATTTCTGTGTTGATTTTTTCCTCGAAACCCAAAACTTTTTTCACCCAAAAAAGGACCCACGTAAATATACCCACATTTATACCCACGTCTATACATAATTATCCTGTATTGCTAATAGACAATAAATTGGAGAGTTTTTCTCTATATAAATAAATGACAACTATCGTAAGTTTTAAGAATACATAGAGCTCTCTATACATGAGAGAGCGAATATAAAGTATTTTTAAAAACGCTTTGCACTAAAGTAACATTGTTTTATTACCTAGTACATGTCATTAATAAACGTGCGTGCTACACGTACGTTCTTGCTAGTAAAGGAAAAAAGTCATCAAAACATCCCCCTAGCCTAGAACAGGAAAAACTGAAGAAACGTTATGGCGAAGGACGGAGGAGGGAGGACGGCTGTTTCAGACACCAGCTAGGCTGCATGAATGCGGTTGTAGTACTTGTAGTTGTAGAGCTGGAGGGATTGAGGTTGGGATCCACAAATCATCCTTTGCCATACAGTTTCATTCAGACATTGAATAGCCCGCACGAGCCACATGCATGCATTTTCAGTAGTATAGGAGCAACAGTTACCCTCTCCCCTGCAGCAAGCATGCCAAATTGCCAACGTTAAACTCTGATCAGCCGGGCGCACGAGCGCCAGTCGTGTGTACCCACCACCATGTGGGGAAGCAAACAGGAGCAGCAGGGGAGACGGTATCAGTATGACAGTATCAGCACAGGAAAAGTTCCCTGGTCTGAGGTCTCTCCACTACGCAGTTTAGACGACGGTTGCTGGGAAATTCCAAGAGGTAAAGGCTATGGAGCGTGGCACGGAGATGTTTGTTGTGTGGACCGGAGGACGTACCAAGGGTGGCCGGTACGGCAGCGCCGTCCGTTGGCGGCGAAACGGGCGCCGGGGGCGGGCCGTGCGCGATCGGGACGCGGGGACTGGACGGGTGGTGGACCAGCCAGGCAGCCAGGACGGGAGGGGGCCTCGCCGCCTGGGAGAAGGTGGTGGGGAGTTGATCAGCTGATTGCGCGGCCGCGGCGTGGCGCCCCCACCCGCCACCGACCCGACCCCGCTTTCGGCAGCGCGCCTTTGCCTTTGATGAGCTCGATGATCCATCCGTTCCTGCCTGCCAGAGTGCCAGCCAGCCGGCGCGTGTTTTTTCTAGTCCTTCCGTTCAATAACGGCCGCATCTCCCATTTCGGGCCGTCCGCGCCGCGCGACGCCGCCGCCCCCACCGGCCATCGTATCCGGGCTACTACTTCTTTAGGGCATGTACAGCCCGTCGCTTGCCCCCGGTATAGCGACGTTTTTGCGAAAAAGACCCGTGTCCGCGAGGCGACGGGCTCCGCGTCGCCTCGCCAGGCGACGCCGCTGTCCCGTTCCCCGAGGCCAAATCAACGAACCTCCGTGCGTTGTATGCGTCGTCTTCACGAAGCGACGGGGCGCTGGGATCCCGTGCGGGAGTTCTTCGCGCCAAATCAGAGAGCTGCTCCGCCCCGGGGTGCCTGCGCGTGCTCGACCTCCACAGCAACCAGCTCGCCTCCGCCATCCCCGCCACGCTCCAGGCCGACCCACCTCCAGATGCTCGACCTCAGCCACAACAAGCTCCAGGGCCCGGTGCCGGCGAGCCTCAGCCAGTGCCGATCTCTGCTGAAGATTGACCTCAGCTAGATCCCGGCGGCGCTCGGTCGGCTTTCGTCGCTGCGGTCGCTGATCCTGAGCGACAACCACCGGATGCAGGCCACCACGGTGCCCGGCGGCATCTTCTCCGCGCTGACCACGCTGGTGCTCTCCGAGATGGGCCTGGCCGGGACGATCTCGTAGTCCATCGGGGAGCTGGGTGAGCTCCGGGTGCTGCGGCTGGAGGACCACCAGTTGACCGGCCGTGATACCGGCGAGCTTCCGGCGGCTGGAGAGGGCTCTCGAGCTGGATCTGGATAAGAACAGATAGGTGAATGGATAAGAATGGATAGCTGGAGCTTCCGGCGGCCGGGAGTGAAGGGATAAGAAATGCAGGTGAATGGATAAGAAGGAAAAAGAAAAAAGAAAAAATTAAAAAAAAAGAATAAATGAATAAAAATAAAAGATATTGTAATCATGTTTGTCCTATTTATGTTAGAGACATTTTTGATCACGTAGCCAGTATATACAAATACATTTATAGTTGATCTTAAACTACATGCAAAGCATTAAACAGCTTACAGATGGTCTCTCTGTCTGTAGGTTGTATGAGATGTCTGTATATCTGTCTATGTGCTAAAATCGAGGTTCTGCAGACGAGACGACCTCCCGCCTATGGGCTGTACATACCCTTAGCCAGCTTTGAGAAATTGAGAGCTACCGGTGTGGAACCGTGGACTACGGAGCCAGGCGGAGGATAGAGGCTGTCACATCGGTTCGTTCAGCTCCGAAAGCGGCAGATCAAGGGAACGGAGGTGGGCATTGCAGTTTCAGGGGAGAGATCAAAGGATTTGCTTGAAGCAAGCACGGGAAAGCAGGGGGCTTAAAGGACCGTGGGCAGAATGTTGAGAGAGGTCAAGAAACGTGCCCGTGTTTATGTCCTGGTTTTTTTGTTTACCAACCAGACAGCATTCCAGCTGGGAGCTTTGGAATCTTGGAGATTATTAAGTCCAGCGATGCACTTTGTGCGTCACCATAAGTTTGTGGAAGTTTGTTTCCGTAGATATGATTTGTAGTAGTATAGTATGAGAATACCGTTTCTTTGTCATCATAATCTTCTTTCCTCGAGGATGCCACTATGGCACTATCGATTTTTTTTATGATGCACCGTTGTCTTTTCGTGTTGTGCTGTTTGGATTTGTTACTCACTACCCGAAATAAAAGAGATTTGCCACTGCTATATGTTTCGTCCTTTTCTCTTCTTTTCTTAAAAAAAATCACACCAGTCTAAAATTGTCCAATATGCCCTTCGCCAGATTGCAACGGTATTTATTCTACGCTCAGTTTTGGTAGCATGTTATTCTTCTGCAGCACTGTGTCTCAGCTGCAACTGCAAAGTGGAGGTGCAATCGGTACCATTGTAACACATGTTCTAACGCTCATCTTTGTTTTCGGGTTGTACTAAAACTTGTGCACAAACACACTTATCTTGCCACCTCCCTCCTCCGTGCCGATGCATGTTTTTTAGTTGACTAGAGAGCACATCTTTCGTCATTGATGTATGTTTTTAATTGACTAGAGAAGAATCTCACTATAATCACGATAATAAAACAAACCATCTACTAAAGAAAAGGCCAAGTCTATTGGCTACGGAATAACTATTGAATTCATAATATTCTATTTTCACGTGGCAGCCTCGCACCAACGATATACCATAAGAATTACTCCTTCTGATTTGGTAAAAAAAGTCGTTTAGGACAGTGACACGGTCACCAAAGCACAACTTTAACTTTTCTTTTCTTTAAAAATATTTCTTGAAAAGTTATATATACGATACTTTTATGAAAGTAATTTTCAAGATCAATCTATTTATATAATTTTCACATTTCAAAACTCAACGACTTAAATATTATTCATGATTTATATTCTCAATGTTTGACTCAAACCTTATCCAAAACGACTTCCTTTACCAAACCGAAGAGAGTACATGGCTATTCACGAAGTGTGATTCGGATCAGAATTGTAAGCAGTTTCTGTTAGAATTATGGGCCCTTAAGAATGGTCCAACAAATCCCAAGACTCGTAATAAATGGTGGGAGTTATTCCTATAGTAAAAACACCTTGAAGGTTAAGAGTGTCTCTAACAAACTTATTAGGTGGAGCCTGCTACACCCATTGAGAAGTTGAAGGCGCAAGAGAATGTCACATGTGCGCGCGCTCATTTGCCTTGCTTCGCTGAGCCGAGCCGCGTCCAGACATGATGCGTGGGTTAGCTCTAGAGGCCACAAATGACCAATAACTTATGGCCTAATGGTGCTTAATGGTTGGGGGTTATTGGTAGTTTGATGGCCACAAATGACTAAGTATCTTATGCCCTAATGGTTGGAGGTTACTAGTGGTCTGATGGCCACCACGTTAATGCACACCTAGATACCCAAAGGTCTATCTTTGGCTATAAAAGGAACACCCCTCCTCTCTTCCATTCATGTGCGACACACCTAAGTTCTTTAGCTCCACTTCTCATGCTGCATCCTCGTTCTAGTAGTCTGGGCGCACAAACTTCTGGAAGAGCAGGCCTCCGGAATTCCGTCCTCTTCGTGACTCTGCACCGAATGGAGGGGAATCAAGTTTTTGAGGAGTGCATTCGCGCGACTACTTGTCTGCCCTCCTACTACACTGACGTCTCTGCACGGCTTCAACTCAAACGACTACATCAACCATATCGAACAGGCTCGATCAAAATGAATATTGATTCGAGTAGTAGCGCATCTGCTAGCGCCGCTAGCAGCCCTCTGGGTACTTTCTTACAACACTTCTGCTTTGTTTCGTCTACATAATAGTAGCCATAGTTTGCTGTGTTAAATGCTTCTGGATATGTTATCTATTTTGTCATATTTTATTTTGAATTTCGGATTAAGTTATACCGTAAATTGCCTCTAATTCCAACAGTTTCATCTTTTGCCTGACAATTTCAAAACTAAAATTACATACATACCATATTATAAATTCATAGGGTTTAATGTTCATCTTTCTAAATTTAAGTTTGTAAATTGAGTGTGATTCAATCCAAATTTTGAGCAGTAACTCATTATAAGTGGAGCATTTTAAGATCGAGTGCATTGATTATTACATTACTTAACGTAGCATGCCATGTAAAATATTTAAAATAGGAAAAAGTCCAATTTACTACCTCTAAGTATAGCCAAGGTCCAAATAACCCCATAACGTATTAAATGGTCTATTTAACCCTCTGACTTTGCTAAACTGGATCAAAACACACCTTTAAACATAATGTTAAAACATGTGGCTGGTTTTTGGAGTGGTTTTGCTGACTGATTTGACACGTTGACAATCTACGTGGCAAACTACAGTTGTAAGTCTAGCTAGAACACCCCCTGCCTCCAATAAGTGCCGATCTCATCCATCTCTCTATGTATATCTCGGGCTCCACCGCCGCCGGCCGCGCCGGTGCTCCAGGGCCCTATCATCGATTCTCTAGCAACACTGCTTGCGGGAACCTTGGCATCCCGTGCTCCTCTGGCACCTTGGCCTGTGTTGTCGTCGCAGGCTGCAGGGGACAGGGAACAGGCCGTGAGGTGCTGGGCCACATCGTCGATGGAGCTGGAAGATGAGATAAATGAATGAGCAAGCATCGTTTTATAGAACACTTTGTTTGCACTATATCCACCATGTTAATTAATTCCCATGTGCATGCGGCATTATGTGTTCTGGATTTGCAACATACAGCATCGCACTTGCCATCCCTGAACTACACATGTAGATGGAAAGAAGCCATGGTAGCAGCGAACATCAAAATCAAAACTGAACCGCACATTGGTTAAGGAAACGTGTCTGCTAAACATATTTTGCCCCGTAAGCTGCAACGTGTCAAACTAGTAGGCAAAACAAGTTGAAAAACCAGCTAGTGGTTTTAATAATATATCCAAAGGTATGTTTTGATCCGGTTTAGCAAAGTCAGGGGTTATATAGACCATTTAATACGTTAGAGGATTATTTGGATCTTTGCTATACTTAGGGGCAGTAAATCGGGCTTTTTCCTTTAAAATATCATATTAAATGGACAAGACTTAATTTCCTGTCCATAGTACATAAGATCCTGCCATTTTCATAGGATCATGTGAAAACTGGAATGTAAGATGGGATCTGGATTTTTTTTGACATTGTGAGATCGTCTACTCTAGATTAGGACCAATCCTGGCGACCTTGAACACGGTTGGTAGATCATGGATAAGAGTTTAGCACACGCATGGTAGATCATGGATAAGAGTTTAGCACACGTATAAAATAAGGTTGCTGATTTGAAACACACATTCTCACCGTCCTCGTCCCGAGGACCACAGTTGTACACAACTTTTCTTTGCCGGCTTACAGTTTGCACCAAACACTGTCAGCGTATTATATACGACATTGTTGCTAGTTTATTATACATAAAATAATACAAAAAATCATAGTTTTCGCCTGAAGCGTACACGGACAACTTCCTAGCACAGGCACCCATGAATATCGGAAATGGAAAAGCAGCAAATGGACAAAACACGAACAACGAACTGCTTGCAGAGCAACATCATCCATCACGGTCAGCTGATACCCCACACGCCGATCCAGCCCCGCTCGGCTGTAACGCCCAGCCCACACCCACCAGGCCACCACACCACCACCAGGCGCGCACGCACCAGCCAGCCAAGCCAAGCCAGCGCCCGCCCACCACCGAGAAAACACCGCGCCACCCGCCCGCTCGGCCGACATCGCCCGCCCGGCCGCCCGATCCGGCCGCGGCCGCTCCCCCTTTACCCCTTCCGCGCCTCCCGCCCGCCGCTCCGCGCTGACGCCCGCCGCGGCGTCCGGCCCCCGAGCCGAGCCCAACCCCAAATCCCCCAACCCCAATTCGGCCGGGGCAGCCGCTCTCCGAATCCCCAATTTTTTTCCCGGACGCGGGGATGAACCGGATCCCGTCCGTCTCGCTGCGGGGCGGGGCGGACGCGGACGCCGCGGCGGCGGCGGCGCCCCCCGACCCCGCGGCGCTGGCGCGGTGGGCGCGGGCCTTCTGCGTCATCCGGTTCGACCTGGAGCGCGGGCAGCTGGTGGAGGCGTGCTACCCGCCCGACGCGCTCACGGCGCCCGGCGGCGGCGGCCTCGACCGCCTCGTCGCCTTCTCCTCCTTCCCGGACTCCATGTCCCACCACCTCCCGCGCCACCGCTCCTCCGTCCACGACTCCCTCTTCTCCTTCCGCGTCCCGGACCCCTCCTCCCCGCGCCGCGCCTTCCTCTACGGCTTCGTCTTCAACCGCCAGCGCCAGGACGAGCGCCTCCCCCGCGGCGGCGAGCAGAAGTCCGTCGTCATCCTCTCCCACGCCCCCTACTCGTCGCTCTTCCGCCTGCTGCTGCAGATCCTCGGCCCGCTCTGCTTCGACGTCGGCCCATCCGCGCTGGCCATGGTGGCGTCACACGTCGCCGCATGGCCCGCGCCGGCGCCGGGGCGGCCCATGGAGCTCCCGATCGGCAGTGCCGCGCTGCGGGTGCACCTCCCGCCTGCGACTGACGACCCTGCTCCGCCACCCGCGCTGCTGCCTGCCAACCCCTCGGTGCCGTACGGGCTCTTTCATGACGCCGACCTGTTTGCCGCGTTCCGTGGCCTACTCCTCCACCTATGGACGCTCTGGGAGCTCATGGTGGTCGGCGAGCCCGTGCTGGTTGTTGCGCCGTCCCCAGCTCAGTGCTCGGAGGCCGTGGCTGGGCTTGTTAGCCTTGTTGCTCCACTTTTGTATAGTGTGGACTTCAGGCCGTACTTCACTATCCATGATCCTGATTTTGCTCGCCTCAATGCGCTTGCAGAAGGTGAGGTCTTCCCACCAATGGTGCTTGGAGTGACCAACTTGTTTTTCTTGAAGAGTCTTAAGAGCATTCCCAATGTTGTGGCCGTGGGAAGTCCCAATCCAAATTCAACGAGGGTGCTCCCAGTCGGTGGCCAATCGCTAGGGAATGGAACCAACGGGACACCTGGGAAGCTCAAGCTTGACAAACTTGCAATCAATAAGTTCTCGCCCACGAACTTATTGAATTCCATCAAATTGAGAAGAGAAGGCCCTCTTTCACTCATGACAGAGCACAAGGAAGCGTTATGGAGCACGTATGCACCGACCACAAAGCCGGACACTTCTGTTTTAAATAGGCTCATTGACGGTGGTGTGTCACCGAGGATTGAGGAGTCCATGTCAGTAGTCAACAATGAGATACTGCGGCGACATTTCTTGGAGCTGACGACCAACTTCCTTGCGCCTTTTGGGCCGTATCTGAGAACTACTACACCATCAGAAGGGAGTTCGCCTTTTGTTGACCCACCATTGCTACCACCATTTCACGCGGATGAGTTTGTCAATGGTTTGGCAGCTAGAGGTCCAGGGAAATTTTTGTCCAAAAGGATGAGATCCAATTGGTTGGATCTGTACAGGTAAGCTGGGGTTTTTCTTTTGTCTGTGAAGAACTTTACTAGGTTTCTTATTTGAGTTACTGGCATAATGAAGAAGCATGACTTTATTTCTCATCTCTAACAGGAGATTCCTGGAAGGCCCCAATTTTATGCCTTGGTTCCGGCAAAGACGGGCTGCTGCAGAGCAAGAACAGCAGAGGCTCTGGAGGCAGGCTCGCTTGAATGTTGACATAGAAAAGCTAATGTCAAAGATGTCCGAATTGGAGAGGATTGATTCTTTTAATGCTGTTGAGCGGTACCTTCTCAGAGAAACGGAGGTAGCTTTCTTAGTCACATCCTTTCTTTTCTTTTTTAAAAAACTCTGGTCTACTAAGTTTTGCAATTTTTAACATATAGCATATTATTATTCAGTAATTATGTGTGGAACTTAAAATCTGATTTATCATCGGTACACGTTCTCTGTTCTGACAAAGATAAGCCACAAATAGCTGACACAATATTGAAGCAATTCTTTGTTTCCTGATTACTGTGGCTTCTAGAAATCCCGGTTCTCCACAATAATTTGTATAGCTTGAACATTTATTACATTTCAGCAGAATTACCAGCTGGGAGTTCATAAGAGCAATGTTAGCCGTCTCTTAGTTTGAAGAACGACAAACATATTGGGCTAATGTCTCGATGCTTATTCTACTGTACAGCGACTATAATAATCATCGGTTTCATTTTCTATATTGAATGCCATTAGATGGAATACTCTAATTTCTAAAATCTTATATGCCTTCATTGGTGTAACTGGTAAACTAACCAACAGGCTGAAGATTCCTTCTGGATTATGGTTGATACTTGATAGGTTAAAACTGTATTCTGTACCCAATTTTTTTTTAAGGAATATGCTATAGCCAATACGGCAATACTTACTCTTTAATGAAGAGCTCAGTTTTGCTAATTTCTGGCCTCACATTGATTGTGTACAGCTTTCACCATATGAGGTTTTGTCTTTAGTATCTTTTTTTGGGTCATTGGTTACACCAGCAACCAGAGTTTATCGCACCAGATATGGCATGGGATTTCCTAATAGTTTGTAGCATATAGGGAATTAGAGGTCAAAGGTGTATCTCCTATTCAGTCATTTGTTCTATAGACATTATTTGGTGGAGGTCCTAAACTCCTAATGTTACTGTTATTTCCGTCCAACAGAACTCTGGAAAAGGAAGTGCTGATTCATTAGCAGCATGCCAGAAAATGAAGGGAGATCTCCAAGCAGCATTTAGCGTCCTGCCAAAGGATATGCAACAGCTCCTTCTCTCCAACCCTAAAAGAGCTGTTCTTCTTCAAGGTAGCCAAGAAAAAGCCCCAGTGCCTAACAATGTTGTCACCCAGACAAGTTTATAGCAATTCTTTTTTTCCACCCTCTGTAACATTACCACTGACTATTTTTCCCACACATAATACAAATTTACACATTTTTATACTTGCCTGCTGGGTTAACACACCTTCGCCAGATTCCTCAATTCTCTATTTGCATAATAGTTGTTGGCCAAATAATAGATATTTCTTCTCCCGCTGCTCTTCAAGAGGCACTCGTCGTGGGGTATGTGGAATTCGTGATGTAAACAGTTTTAGTAATATGAAATATTAGGCCTTTTTTAGTATTGACAAATGCTCATTGTGTATGGGTTGCATAAAACATTTATGGATTATGCACTGATCCGTCAGAGTGCACTTATACTCTAAAATTTATAATCTAAATCATCCATTTGTGCCCACGCAGCATAATCTTTTTCAAGGATTGCACGTGGAAAAAAAAGAAATGAAGCTCTCTCACATCTCACAAAAGGATAAAAAGAGAGCGAGTAGGAAGGACGATATGATTTTCGCAAAAAGAAAAGGAAGGAGATATGATTAAGTGTACCGTTGGATTCGTGTGAGCAAAACAAATTAACTTGCTAATTAAACCATAAACTCAGCCATCTGTGAAGATACTGTATGGACTACATATATCGAAACGTGACCTGGTGAACAAACCACCATGAACAACAAGAAGCCAACCAACACCACCGCGTTAGCCAAGTGCACTGCTTTTCTTTCTCAACGAGTGAAGTATAAAATCATATAACTATAGATTTGTAAAAGTAAGCCCTAACTACTAATATAATACGTCTAGCGTGTTGTATTACGGTATTGTTACTGATTACATCAACAATGAGATACACATAGTGATTTAGATATCATATTCGTGTTCATTTGCTAATGTATAATGATTTTTGGAAAAGAAAAGGCGCAACTGTAGTTTGACTCCATGATACACAACTCAAATACAAATTATAGTTAAAATAACTGCATAAATGTAATTTGGTGAACAACAATTTGCCTCGTAAGAGACTAGGATGACAAATAGTCGGCCTTCATTTATCAGGCACGCTATCTACCATTAAAATATAAATATAGACACTCATATATACACACTCACTTTTATAAATATCTATGGATATGCGCACACACCCTAATCATAGACTTCTGATTGTATCACTGAATATTAAAGAACAATGTTATTAGTTTCCGTGATAACGAATCTAGAAAATATTTACCCATGGCTCCATGCTGATTTTAGGACTGTGAATGCAAACATATACTATACATTTACATGATACAAAATTATATTTATACTTTTGAATACAGGTCTAATAATATTTTTTTGCATTAAAACTACTTATTAATTGAGTAACATTTAGTTTCTAATGAAACAATATCTGCCTTGTAATTTTATCATGGTTGTTCTAAGTTGTTTTTTTGGCTATATACACGATCAGAATAATTGAGTTATGGTTTGGTTCCAGCGTTAAGAACAGATATAGTTTTAAGAAAAAAAAAAGAATCAGCTTTCAATCTCTGCCGCGTTCAGCCGTTCCCCTTCCCTGCCTTTTCTTCTCCCGTTCAGGCGTTCACCCCGCTCTAGCTCTCGTGGCCTCGTGGGCCTTTCTTCCCCGGCGACGACTGGGCGAGCAGCGCCGCCCCTAAGCCAGGTGCCCTGGTGGCCTGGTCTTCGTCGGGCCCTTCGTCAGTTATTCCTCGGGCTCATCGCCAGCGACGAGCACCCACCAGGTATGCCACCCCTTCTCTTCCCTTCCTGCTGTGCGAAACCGAACACCCAAGCCATAACGTAAGCTATTTGCATTCGGATCTGATCTAATTACAAGTGTATACATCTATTATGCCTACTAACTTCGATTTTTTTCCTTTCGCAAAAATTATCGGGTGTACATGTGTACAACTGTACACCCATGTCCTACTGGGTCCGGCTGTGATACGGACATGTCCGATTATGACGGCGGCGATGTTGAGGAGATGGAGGATGAGTACGACATGAACGAGCCAGTTGATGACATGGAGGATGATGATGATGATGATGAGTACCAAGAGCCCGTGGTTAGGGACTCCGATGTCGAGGAGGAGGACGAGGACCAATCGGTGTGTACCTATTAATTTAATCGTTTCTCTGTTATATGTTTGGATACATGTGTAATAGTAGTACTTTCTGCTGACAAACATAATTTTTGAAGGCTATGGAAATTGATTGTGCTAATTTACTTAATTTTTAAACCTGTGAATTGTGAATGAATGTAAGCAAGTAAGTGGTGCATAGACTGTAGATAATGCTGAACTACGGTTAGTAGGGTCACTATCTTTCATTTCAAAATATATTGATGGTGTTGTCTGATTTCCTCTACAACATCTGTGTCCTTTTCAGATTCCTTTATTATATCTGTTTTCCGTGTATTTGGTATTTACTTCTCGGTCTTCAGGAAAACTTTTACATTGGCAATTTTACATAACGTTGAAGTCCATTTCTTCTTTTGCCTTTTTGGGTTTCACCTCTAGCCTACCCCAACTTGCTTGGGACAAAAGGCTATGTTGTTGTTGTTGTTGAAGTCCATTTCAATGTTGGACTGAGAGAAAAGTTCACTGAGTTATTAATTATGATTTACAGTTTTTTTTAGTTCTGAGCAACTGGAACCAAAACTTGTATCAGTTGGATGTTTTGTTTGAGACACTTATACAGTTCATATAGTTATCTGAAATTTCTATTTTATTTAGCATAAGGTCCCTGACACATCAGCAGCAGATGCAAGAAATGGGAAAGATATTCAAGGAATACCCTGGGAGAAGCTGGCAATAACAAGAGAAACGTATAGGCAGGCCCGGCTAGAGCAGTACAAGAACTATGAGAACATACCTAATTCTGGAGAAGCAGCAATGAAGGTACACCTATAAATCAACTTACTTTCCATAGGAAAAAAAACTTATGACATTGGGAGTTATCTGGTGTTAAAGCAGGCATGTAAATCTACTGAGAAGGGCGGAACATATTATGAATTTAGACGAAATACTACATCAGTGAAATCTACTATCTCACACTTTCAGGTCAGTGCATTGACGCTAGCATATCTGCATCCCTGCCTTTGTTTGCTAATGGTAATTTCTGCAAAATAATTACCAGAGCCATCATTAGTTTGAGATGCTTCACATTAGATTTTCTAGAGTATTAGGTACATGCAGGATCTCTTAACATGTTGCAAATTTAATTGAAATGTTGCTGTAGTTCACTTATCTGCAAATGGTGCAGCGCAAAGTACTTGTTTCTAAAAGCATAACCAGCAGATTGTAATTAAATTAGTGAATCTCTCTTCTCTATATTATTGAATAAGAAAACTATCTTCTGCTTAAGGCGTGTCATCCAGAAACTCGTATCCCTTGGTTTCATCTTCATTCTTACAATCAAGTTCTTGTGGACGCATTTAGTCTGCCGCACTTACCAGCACCATAAGTGGTGACAAGTCCAGCCCAGCAACCACAACATCGACCGAACCTAGAGATTATGCTCTTCTTCATCTTCACTTAGTTAAGATATATAGTTAGTAGGATAAGTAGTCAATTTGCTAGTCAGTTTGTTTGTGAGTTTGTTAGGCACTCAATTCATATCAATGGCTTCAGCAATTGAGTTGAATGCAAGCAGAAGTTGAACCATAAATCCATCCTAGAGCTCTTTAGAGCCTCTATCGAAGGCGAACAAGCTCCACCCTTCTGTCCTACCAATCCAATGTACTAGCCTGTATCACAAGTACTCTCCATAATCCTGATTAATTCCCACATGACAGGGAATTGAATTGATGGCTTAGTCCATTTAAAGAAATGTCTGTTTCATGATTCAATAATTGTCTTTCATTTTGGGTAGATAAAATATGAAGACTAACAGTAGGGATGTCAGCTCCTTCGTGTCCCATAATCGGATGGTGATGGTGTGGCGAAGGAACGTTGCTACTTTGAACTCGTCTATAAAGCCAGCATTCTCTTTTGCTTTCAATATAAAGCAGGGCCAAGCTGGGTCCAAAATATGAAGAGTAATTGTGGCAAGTCTTGATTGCTGCTGCTTTAATTAGCTATTGGTGCATAAATAGTATTTGTTCAATAAGGGAAATAACTATGTTTTATACCTACAGCTGAGAAATTTAGTATGGGCCACATCGAAGCATGATGTCTACCTATTATTGCATTACTCTGTACTTCATTGGTCTGCCTTAAGTGGCGTGGATACAGAAATTATGGATGTACGTGGACATGTTGCACCAAATGAGGTGGGATACAATTTTTTACTTATTTTCCCTTTGAATCAGAGCACCTATATTCATGCTATTGCAGTATTGCACTATCTTATTGCAGAATCACCCAGGAAGCTTATTAGAAGGTTTTTTTCATACTCAAATCAGTACCATGGCAGTGAAGGACAATTTGCTAGTAGCTGGTGGTTTACAAGGAGAGCTAATATGCAAAGTAAGGTTTCCATGTTACTTATATTTAAGTTAAAGGATGGTGAAATCTTGGTGAACTTGTAATACTGATAATTTATTGATGGTATCATTTGTAAATATGATGCAGCACCTAGATCGAGAAGGAATAAGCTTTTGCTGCAGGACAACATTTGATGATAATGCAATTACCAATGCATTGGAAATATTCAGCACATCTAGGTAAATGATCATCCTACGTGGTTAGACATTTAACCTTATGAAACATGCATCAGGAATAAAGGCCCACTTTGACCCAAGCTCCTTCAGTTTTTGGCTCCTACTCTCCCTTGTGACCAACTCCAAAGTATAAAGCCTCGAATTTGAGCATTTGATCCAAATACTAGCTCCACTTTTCTTTTCAGTGGAGCTCTTCACTTCATTGCATCCAACAATGACTGTGGTGTAAGGGAGTATGATATGGAAAGATACCAGCAGTATAAGCATTTCCAATTTGATTGGCCAGTGAATGTAAGTACATCCCGTTTACTTTTCCCATTTTTTGACTTCTTTAATTTTGTTTATTTACATTAGATAAGGATCCTAAAAATGAACCTTGACCATGGGGAGAACATGTTCCTTAGGCTTTGTCTTAAGGGTATAGGGAGTATCAATACAACATGAGTTGTGAGCACCTAGATTCGAGCCCGGGTAGTGGCCTGTCAACTGGAGGCTCTACCTAGTGCTGAAACCTTGACCATGAAGGATCCTTCTGAGACCAGATTTAATAGAGTGTACCTAGTGCTGAAAGCTCCCACGGCAGCTTTACTGTCACTTTTTGCAAGGAGGCTGATTCAAATCCAAGACTTCCAGGAGAAACTGTACCACTGCGCTCAACCCACCATTCCAGATTATTTAGATTAATAAGAATTGCAAATACATGAAAGGCTTATAAGGCAAAAAAAAATATAAGGATGCAAAGAACCCAGGAAACCAGCCTAAATCAAGAGTCTAAAAAGACAAATGATATCAATTAAGAGCTGCATCATGATTCATGACATAACTTATCATTCAGCACCCAAGCATGTGGCCTGAGAGCTCTCTCCTTCAGCTATTACATGTCTGCCAAGTGCCAACTTTGTCAAAGATACATCTCTCGAGCATTCTTTCATCTTTTGACCCTATCGTTTCTAATAGCATTCCAGCATTTAATTTTTAGCTTAGATTGTTGCAAGGGCCAGCTCATAACATGATAGGGAAAACTCGGTTGACATACTTATTGCTTTTGGTTTGCTACTGTCCTGTTAACAAACCTATGAAAACATGAGGACTGAATTGATGATGGTGCGGTAAAAAGAACAAGGTTATGGAATACTTAGTGTTGCTATTCTATTCTTGTTGAATGGAATTTTTGTTGCATTTTGGTCCCTTTTTTTGTTTTTTAGTGTGCAAGGAAACAATCAAGAAGTGATTCACCTAGAATTCAGATATGCATTCTCTGTTTTTACAATGCCAGCTATAAACACTTCTTTGTTGTGTCTATGTTTCTGATATGGTACAAGAACATATTTCATCGGTGTCAGAGTTCAGTGCAAATGTGACCACAAAACGATCATGTAATGCTTGTGAGATTTTGAATTTTTGCCAATTTGATTTAGTCCCTTTGTTTTGTTGACACAGCACACTTCACTGAGTCCTGATGGAAAGCTTGTTATTATTGTTGGCGATAACACAGATGCTTTGCTTGTTGATGCTAATTCAGGAAAGGTAAGTGCTCTGTTGCAAAAGTAGGTTTATAAGCTGGACATATTCAGAATATCTGTCAGTCAGTCAGTGCATTGTTTTAAGTTAATATTTTCTTGTATCTGGAATCAGACCGTTCATTCCATGAAAGGCCACTTGGATTACTCCTTTGCATCAGCTTGGAGCCCAGATGGCCAGACATTTGCCACTGGTAATCAAGACAAAACTTGCCGAATTTGGGACGCCAGAAATCTCTCCCAGTCTGTCCATGTCTTGAGAGGCAACGTTGGAGCAATAAGATCTATTCGCTTCACATCAGATGGGCAGTTCTTGTCGATGGCAGAGGCAGCAGACTTCGTCCACATATTTGACATCAAAAGTGACTACAACAAGAGACAGGAGCTGGATTTCTTTGGTGATGTATCTGGCATGTCTTTCAGCCCTGATACCGACACACTTTATGTCGGAATCTCAGATAGGATATATGGTAGCTTACTTCAGTTTGGCCGCCGCTATAACTACTCATACCTCGACTCACTACTATGAAGATCAAAGCAAACTGTTGGGCGTCTTATGTTTCAGCTGAAGTCCAGCCCAGATTATTTATCCCAGTCAGATTTAATTAAGCCTAGTTTTCTCATCAAGAATCATGTACCTTGTTGTATGTGTACATAAAGAACTGTATTTTATAGCCTATTGTCTGATTTGAGATAGGAATCAGGTGTCAGGACTTAAATCATAAGTCATATTTCAATCTGTAGCGCTAGATCAGTCCATAAAGCAGAACTTTGCATGGTAGTGGTTCATTTGCATTGGTGAAGTGATTAGTTGTGGCAAATGCTTGTTGTGCCTTCTGTTGTGCCGGGCTCTGTTATGAATTGTTTTCTTATATCGAATCTGTGTTGCACTCAGTCTATAGAACCTAAGGATCAATTCCTGTGAGACCTTGATATTTTACAAAGAGAAACAAGTAATTCATGAGTTGTAGCGTGGTTTAGGCACAAGTTTGTTTAGTTCTCTTTGTTTTTCTGGAACAATTGCGTACATCGATTGTGGACTGAGGCTTTAAAAATTCTGAAACAAACAGCCTGATTCTTTTTTGTTCCACTTTGCACCGGTTTTTTTCAGCTTTTATCTAGGTTGCATTATAGTCAATACGCAAACAATAATTCCACCCACCCAAGATCCACGAAAGAAACCGGCACTCATATAGTCTAAGAGAGGAAAGGGATGAACTGGACAGACTCAATCTTTAGTCTGTCAAGTTCATCTAGTATGTTTAAATACCTAAAAACAAGTTTTGCAACATAGAGCTAATTTTATGAAACAGCCAGTAATTTGGAACGGAAGCAGTACGTCAATATTATTACTGTCCTGTTGATAATCCATTGATCTGGTTGCTTGGTTCAATTTTGCATCTTGCTCAATGAACAATTCAAGTCCTCCATTTTAGCATCTGGCTCAATAAAAAAATGAACTGCAAGTAGAAATATCTCATCGACTATATAACCTGTATCGTCGTTTGCAGACATCATCCGGGTGAACGCCATGTTAAGAGTTAATGAAGAATGGCACCAACTTCTATAGCAGAGAGTAACCGGAAGCAGAAACTTCAAAAGATAGAAAACGGAGCAGCATACTATAAAGCAGGGAAGTGTTCATTCCAGCCAAGAGAGTTAAGCTACCCTATTAACCGTGCCATCAAGATCACCAAATCATTCAGACGAGTAGTTGTTCAGAGCAAAGCTTTAAAAGACTGATATCAAACTGAGATAGTTGATTCAACTGGTGGGTCAGGTGCAGTAAGTGAAAACTGCGCTTGAAGAACCCCAACTTCCTCCGTCTCAGCTGAAAAGAATGGTTTGGACAGAATACATTAGATCAAACAATGATAGTACTAATACTTTTATTTTTAGCATAGCGCTTTCCAACAATGGAAAACTCAGAGCATATATTGATTTGTCACAGAAAATTCTTAAATGAGAAGTGCCTTTCTGTTGAAGTACCAAACACAATACGTGCCACAAACCAAAACTTAGAAATTTGGACAGTACCCAAAACTAACGTAGAGATATAACCAATTATAAACCTAAATCTAACATAAAAGATGAAACTGTAAAAGATGGATCAAGATCTAATGTGCTAGGTATGACTTGTGAGAGCATGAGAACCTAGAGGACAGCGATACCAACTTCTTTGTGGTCAATAAAACGTGGACCCAAATCATACTTGGACATGTCATTAATATGGTCAATAAAATGGGGATGGGATAAACTTAACGCCTACGGCCTACCTGGGTGCTGTGGCCACACTTCTTCTTGCGGCAGTTCTTGGCCCCAGGGGGCAGGGTAGCATAGCACCTGCAGGAAAAAATGGTCAATAAAAAATGCTTTGTCAGGTGCACTGCAATCACTAAATGTTTGACCAACTTCTTTGTGGGGAATTCTTAACCAACTTATCATCGAAGAGCAACTCCAGTGGAGCCCTACAAATTGAGGCCTCCAAAACTCATTTGCAGGTCCATTTCTAAAAAATAGAGGTCTAAGATGAACACTCAACTCCAGTAGGAGTGTGAACTGGGGCCTCTATTTCCCCGCGGGCCCACCTGTCAGCCGCATGTGCATCTCTCTCTCGCTCGGCGAACGGCAGCTCCGAGGCCGGGGGCGCGGGCCTCGCCGCGGGGCGCCGGATCTGCCAGACCGGGCTGGACCGGCCGACCGGCACGCCGCCGCCGGCGCGGCCGGAGCTCGCCTCCCACCGCCGGGGAGGGCCACGCTCTGATCCACGCTGAAGCCGAGCTCCGCAAGCACCTCCGCGCGCTCGTTGGAGCACTGCACCGCGGCCGTGTTGGGATCCTGCAGGCTCGCCGGACCGCACCGCCACGCCCATGGGCTGGCCGCCGTCAGCGTTCGCCTCAGCAGCACAAGCCACCACTACCACCACCAATCGCCGCCGCCGTCGTCGTCCCCTAGTCCTTGCCGCCGCAGCAGCGTCTTGAGGCCGCCCATGGCACAAGACCCCTCCCACCCGCACCAGCAGAGCAAGGACACCGCCGCGCCACCGCCGCAGCACCAGTAGGAGCCCGACCAGCCAGAGCTAGCGGTGGCGCACCAGCACCAGCCGCCCGCGGCGCCGCGCGACATCGCCGCCGTCCAGGAACCAAGCACCAGCACCAGCGGCGGTGGCAGCGACGACGGCTCCTCGTGGCTGCAGCTCGGGATCGGCCCGTCCTCGACGTCGCCGGCGTCGCTGTCGTCCTCGCGGCGGAAACGGCAGAGGACCGGCGGCGATGACGCCACTGGCCCCTCGACCTCCGAGCTCCATACAGCCGGTCGCGGCGCCGCCGCCGGAGCTGCGGCTGTCTCTACAGCACCCAGGCCCTTCGTCCTCGTCGGCTCGTCCCCAGCGCCGGCGGCGGGGGCAGTGGTGTAGGCGGCGGCGGCGGATGCGCGGCGGCGGCGGATCCACGAGCGCGGCGGCGCGGCGGCGGCGGATCCGCGAGCGCGGCGGCGGCAGCGGCGGGGATGCACGGCGGCGGCGGCGGCAGGCGTTGGATGGATGGAAAATCTGGTGGGACCTACGTTTTGAGAGAAGAATAGAGGGCCGAATGGAGGCTTGGAGGGGAGATTTGAAGGCTCATGTAAAATGCAGATCCATTTAGAGGCCCTGCTGGAGTTGTGTTTTTGCTCCAAGCCTTCAAATTTTGGAGTAGAGGCCTATATAGAGGCCCCTGCTGGAGTTGCTCTAAGCGAATCAAAGAGGACATACAGAACAGGCTAGAATTGCGGGTCAAATGAATGCGATTTGAGAGTTTGTTCCACAAGGTAATTCACTAGCGCATCTGATCGAGTGACCAATTTTGTTTCCAGATAACAGTAACTAAAATACGAACAAATGGTTCGATTTAAGTATAATAAGACACCAGTAACAGATTAACAAACAGACTAATCTCTGCAGTTGCAGCAAAGTACTTACTAGGAAATTGGCTCAAACAGAAAGTTCACCATTCCTGCTATCCAATGAACCTAAAAACCATGCAATTAACTAGCCAACATGACGAACCAGGAAACCTGAATGGAAATTACAACTCGCGGAAATTATTCAGAACCTATCCATCCTACCGGTGGCAAACAACTGCTTGACTTCTACAACAATACAATGCAGATCGATCACTGCAGTCACTCAATTAATTTGCACATACCACGCAAACACATCCATACGACGCAAGGCGCATCTATGTGTGCACTTACTTGCGGCAGATCATCTTGTTGATGTTGTGCTTGTATGCGAGGGTGCGGAGCGTTGGCTCGATCATGCAGCCGCCCAGGAGGCCAAGCTCCAGCTGAAGCGTGGACTCCTTCTGGATGCGGTAGTCCGCCAGGGTGCGCCCGTCCTCCAGCTGCGCCCCCGCGAAGATGATCCGCTGCTGCTGGTCCGCGGCGAAACCTACACGCACACGAGATCGATAGAGCACGGATCGGGCGAAATCGAAGTATCGAACCAGTGCAAAAAAAATTGGCGGATGCGGGCAAGGAAACCGGTAGGAAATGCGAAGCAACACGAGTTGGAGGGAGCACGGTGCGGCGCTCGGGGACACAGATGCGCCAGTACCTTCCTTGTCCTGGATCTTCGCCTTGACGGCGGCGACGGTGTCGCCGCCCTCGACGTCGAGGATGAGGGTCTTCCCCGTCAGCGTCTTCGCGAAGACCTGCATCTCCTCGATCTCGCTGGAGCCCTCGCTCTGGTTGGATGGATCGATCGCCTGGTGATGGCGGTGGGAGTGGAGCCAAGGCGGCGGCGCGGATGCGGCGTTATATAACCGGCGGCCACGCCCACCCGTGACCGCGACGCCCCGGTACGTAACGCGCCCGCCAAGTCACCGTGGATACTGGATGGGAAATCCTCCTGCCAGTCTGCCACTGCGATGGTTAGGAACGGTAACCACCTGCATTAGCGCGCTAATACTCTCTCACACTCACACTGAGGCGTTGCTAATTACTTTCGGCCCAGATCGGCCCATTTCACAGTAACAGACTCAGCCCATCGCATAATGAGCGGCGTCGGTGATGATGTGAGCTGGGTGGATTAGGCCCCCGGGTGCTCCGAATCCGATCGCGTTGACTAATTTAGATGCGAGAAAAAATATTTAAATAAGATTTAAAACTTGGAACTAATATGAAGCTCGTGATGAGTAAACTAAATATACACATGTTGCATAAAAAAGAAAGACTACTAACAAAAGTTGAACAAAAAAAAAAATCGCGACACAGTCTAGCTAGACTCTAGTCTGCTGATTCTTCAGGTGCGCGTGAACTCCACCGGAGCTGGCGACGCAAACCCCTTGTGGTAGAGCAAGTCGGTCATGACTCTGGCGCGCTGCGTCAGGTGTCACGATGCCGCTGGGGAAGGAACGGGTGACCCGTATCCGTGCCCGTAAGTTATCCGTCCCCAATTTATCCATCCCCAAATGAATGGGCAATTACCCAATGGACACAGATATCCAATGGATAAGCGCAGGTCGGAGCCCGCCGTTGGCCGCGCCCGCGAGGGAGGTCGGAGCCCCCGCGCCGGTGGCCGCGAGGCAGGTCGGAGCCCCGCGCCGGTGGCCGCGAAGGAGGTCGGAGCCCCCGCCGCCGCCGGTGGCCGCGAAGCAGGTCGTCGGAGCCCCCGCCGGTGGCCGCGAGGGTCGTCGGAGCTCCCGCGCCGGTGGCCGCGAAGCAGGTCGTCGGAGCTCCCGCCGGTGGCCGCGAAGCAGACCCCGCTCCTTCCTTCTTGGGCGAGAGAGTTGAGCTCTCTTGGAGAAGAAGAAGACCGGCGATTTCGACTGATGGAAGAACTCAACTTATGGGTATGGATGAAACGGGTATTGTCCACGTATACCCTCCCCGTATCCAAGTTCAGATGGGTAACCCGTATCCTACCCAAATACGACGGGTATGGGTTTGGATGTGGGTGCTGGGTACCCACCGGCAACGTGACAGGTGCACGCCGTCCCAGCTGATGCTTCCCTCCGGCCTCGCGCACACCGTCGCTCCCGGCGCGCCGCACATCCGCTCCATGTCGAAGTTGTACGCGCCGCCGCCGGCGCCGCAGCACGCATTGGTCACGGCCCCCTCGTCGAACCCCGCCTTGCCGGCGTCCCTCAGCATCCTCACGTACGCGTAGAAGTAGTCGGCGTAGGCGACCGTGGCGGCCGGGTACGCGCCGCGCAGCTCCCGGACGCCCTGCTGCAGCAGCACGTTGTGCATCTGGGCGAACAGGTTCAGCGCCGCCAGGCAGCCGTTGGCGTCGTAGGCGCTCGGCTCCGTCTCGCCCACCGCCGACAGGTAGCTCGGCACGCACCCCAGCGGGAGGTTGCCCGGGATCACCACCCGCGTCGCGCCCATGTCGAGGAGCTCCCTGGCCGTGTTCGACTGTTCGTCACGGCGCGCACCACGTCCGGGACCAGCGCCATCGCCTCCACCACGCCCGTCGCCATGCGCCCGAGGTTGTACAAGTTGCGCGGGCCGCCGGGCGCGGGCCTGTTCGCCGAGAAGGCGTAGTTGTAGTCGTTGCCGCCGATCTCGCCCACCATGACCAGCGAGTGAGCCAGCTTGTCGCGGATCTCCTGCGGGGATCGGGTGCTGGAGCTCATCAAGTCCTTGAACTGCTGCAGCTGGACGGCCAGGGAGGTGTTGGTGTGGGGGACGGAGACCCCTCTCCTGGCGAGGGCCGCCGCGTCGAGGGCCGTGGCGCCGGCGACGGCGAAGTTGGCGCCGTGGGTGAAGTCGGCGCCCTTGTCGAGGTACGGGTTGAGCAGCGGTAAGCCGAGATCCTTGGCCAGAAAGTCTATCATGAGGTGCCCGTCGGAGCACCGTCCGGTGGCGCCGCCGATGGCAGAGCCGTAGGGTGGACCCGTGGTGTACCGCAGCATGCCGGTGGTGGCGCCCTCGCGGAGCATGTTTCCGGTGTCCGACAGGGAGTCGCCGAAGTTGTAGATGGCCGTGATGCCGTCCACCGCCGCCGCCTTCTCTTTCACCGCCATCTTGGCCGCCTTGGCCTGTTGTTGTGGCGGCGGCCTAGCGGCGTTGCACGGGGCCATGACGAGGAGCAGCGCCACTAACGCGGCGAGCAGGATGCGAGCCATGGTCGCCATGTCACGTACTGGAAGTCTGGAACTCAGCGTTCGGTTTGGTCTAGGGAGAAGTTGGAGGCGCCTTTTATTGAGCGCGCCCTGAGGCTACTTCGCGAGCCGTTCGGACTCGGAGACGCGAGAGTTTGTACTATCCGATTGCATCCTGCTCTTCCGATTCCGACTGCATGGGAGGAAACCGAGTGGAACCGGATACGAGACCGACTCGAACCTGATGCCGTCCGCAGGCCATAAATACCACAGGCCACAGCCTTGTCTTCGCGCTGTCTCGATCCATCCATCCACCACGTACTTCACCTTCTCCCCCTTCCCTGCAGCCCGCGGCGGCGGCTGCTCCGGCTACACCATCACCGGCGACAGCTCGTTTGCCTGCTCCCGTCGGCGGAGAATGTGCTCCGTTGCACCCGCCGCGCGCCCCTTCCGCGGCGGCGTCCCCCGTCGCGACGCGCCAGTCCGTTCCGGGACGAACAAGCCGCGAGGCGTCGCGCCCGCGTCGCGTGGCGTCATGGCACGGGATTCGTCGGCCTGCCGGGCCGGCGCCGGCGGGTTCTGTGCCACCGAGAAGAAGATCCTCAACGCCGTCCAAGTCGAGGTCCCCGTCGGCGTCAAGAAGCACGTCAACTCTGCGCCGGGGCACCCCCGCGGCGCGCTGGCACGCGACCCGTCCGTTTGCCTCGCCGCGGTCGCGGTGATCTCCGTGCCCAGTCGGAAGCGCACCAAGCGCACCCGCAACAACGGCGAGGCCAAGATGCCCGTCGACCCTGCGATTGATCTCCTCCACAAGCGGATGGCTTCGGAGCTCGAGGCCCTGCGCGATATCCTGAAGAAGGCCGAGCTCATATCCCGCGGATCGGCATGCAAGAGCAAGCGGCTCCTGGCCGCCGAACCACGGGTGGAGGCTGGCGGCAAGGCGCCATCGGCGAAGAGGATGAAGATTTCACCTGTGCCGGAGCAGAAGAAGACGAAGGTGCCACGGATGTCGCCTGGCGAGAGGGAGCAGCTTGCCGGCCGCCTGGCCTCGTTGCCGGAGCTGCCAGGCCACATTGTGGAGTTTCTGCAGCAGCAGTTCGGCAAAGATCCCCATGGCGAGATCGAGATCGACATCCACAAAGTGGAAGACTCTGTCTTGCTCGAGCTGAAGGCGCGGCTGGACAGGCTCGCGGAGGAACGCCTCAGCGCGGATGCCCTCCCCAAGGAGCATCACAACAACTCCTCTGTGATGATGGAGTTGACGATCGCCCCCGCCGGGCAGGAGGAAGAGGATGTCGACATCTGTGGCGCGTCTGATTCAGACTCGGGCAGCAGCTCGGGCAGTGATTCCGACGGGAGCAGCTCGAGCAGCGACTCCGAGGAGGGCGAAGACAGCCCAGCTGCACCGGTGGCTGTTCCCCGGAAGGACGCCGCCTCCGCACAGGCACCGCCGCTCCCGGCACCAGGGCCGAAGGTGGCCAAGCCTTGTCAACCACCGTCGCGTCCGGCAAGGCAAGAGAAGGTCCAAGACGTCGGCCAGCGCGCGGCGCCCAAGGCGGTTTGCGCTGCCGGCGTGATCCAAAGGGCGAAGCTCCGCCGGGAGCTGCTGGAGATGGAGAGGGCGGTGCTGCCGGACGAGAGCATCCACGCCATGGACCTGCGGCGGCTGTGCATCGCCGAGTATGGGCGTCCCGGCATCATGCGGCAGCTCGGGCTCTTCCTCAAGGCCGACGCGTAGCAGGCCGGACCTCTGCAGGAGCATCTTAGATGTACTGAATACTGATTATTACTGAACGGGATTTACTGATTACTACTGAACGGGGAATGTGAGTTGCCTGATGTGAATATGTGATGTAGGTTGGATGGAAAGTGCCGTGCACTGATGGCGCGCTAAGTAGTCATGGACTTGTCTGATATGTTTGTTTGTGTCATGCAACTCCAATAAAAATCCTAATGATGACAGCAAATACCGAGCATGGCAGTTTTTCGTTTCAGCTCTGATCATGTGCTGTTTCTTTTAGTTTTGTCAAGTTTTGATGCTGATCTAAAAGTTAAGGAAAATAAAATACACAGAATTTTTCATACCAGGCACATCCCTGGATACATCGACGAACAGAATTTACGCACGTCCTGTTCTATATCGAGCCTTAGATTCATTGCCATGAAGCCAAGCTAAATAGACAAAGGTAGGCACGCTCTCGTAGTCTCGTCTGCCCAAACCAACAATGGACAGATCGGCTATGCTTGACTGCGACAGTTGTCCGATGCTCGAGAGACAGAACACAGCTGCTCTGACAGAGCCTCTCGTCTCCACACATACACACACAACATAACACGAAACACACAACATTTCTCACCTAAATAATATCTACCCACCCCTCGTAAAGGACCAATATGTCAGGTCTAACGGTGAAAAAGAAATAAAAAATTAGTTTCTGCTGTTTTGACATTATTTTTCTTACCATAAATTTCTTTACCCTAGTACCCAAAATAATATGCGTGTCACGAGCATAAAAAGTTGTCTCGGAAAGGCAGACGGACTGACTACAACACCCAGCCAAATAACATAAAATAGTGCGTCATAGCACGCTTGTGCCAAAAGTTTTTCAATTAAAATACCGATTTTCAATTTTTTTCAAGAAAAACTTCTTAAGTTCTAATGTTATTACATCCACTAAAAATTATATATAGTGTTTAAAAGTCACCCAATCCCTAAACTACCATTGCAACGTTGCCTATTCCAGATATGCTCTCCTTTTTTGAGTTTGTCAAATTTGAGTGCACGCACAAGAGAAAAATAAATTCTACATTTGCACAATTGTGATACACAATAAGCAACATTTCTAGGGAGAGAGTTTCTGGAATTGCGGTCTTTTACATGCGTAACTTTGTCAGTCTTGGATGGTGAAACCTGGAAACACGACGTCATCTGAGCTTCCAGCGGCTTTCATTCTGATAATCAGATCCAGTCCTTACCCTAATCAATTTTAGTGTACACAAGTCATGTCAAGGAGCTAACATTTTACAACCCGAATTCCCTGGGACTCTGGGAGAATGCTATTGATGTTGAAGGTGATCCACAAATCCAGTATGAGCACTGCTGGTTCGTAATCCTTTTAAGATATTCATCAAAACTTTGGTTCTATGATTGGGAAGAAACAGTTGTATGTACCTCAGGCAATCACGTCAACAGGAACCCTGCATCATGATGTAAACTGGCATTACATGGGTGCACCATCAGGTGGTTGGGGGTTGGCGGCGGCCACTTGACGCCTTTGACGCTCTCGCAGGTACAGGACAGTCACAAGGCAAGCAAACAGAGTCAATATTGTCGCATTCCCTTCATCCATGAGAACATCCTCCACCCATTCCTCAACGACGGGATATATCTCCGGCAGCGAATCAATGAAACGAACCTGAAATTTTGAAAATTCTTTGCTGAGCACTGCAAGAATTAGAAACAAATGCTAATATGGTAAAAAGCACAATACTACAAGCAAGCATTTGCCATCACTAAGACTACACAGCACATCAAGAAACATAACAGGACCTAAGCACCCAGCATCTCCTTGTTCATGCATTGTATTGGGCTCAAACATATCCAACATGTCATGTGCGGCCATACTTGAAAAAGAAAAAGAAAATCCGTGAACTCAGGCTTCTTCGGTTGCTTTTTTTCCTCAAAAACTTTCAAAAGGGCAATGTGTTCCTTGCATTACTGTTCCCACACAATTTCTTTTTTCCATTTACTTGGTTCCAACAGTAGTGTAAAAGTTTCCCCAAAAATCTAAATTGCTAATTAGGTGTGCTATGTTGTGTACTTGGAATCAGCAAAGACACTGATATTTTGACCCTTCCCAATATGGGGTCAGTTTTTCTAGTCTACCGTATTACTCCCTCCGTCCCAAATTATAGGTCATTTTGGCCTTTTAGGCACATAGCTTGTGCTATGCACCTAAATATACTATGTCTAGATACATAGTTTTAACTTTTAAAGACAAAATGACCAATAATTCGGAACAGGAGGAGTAGCTCACAAGCCGCTTTACTTATGTATATGTTTTATCTAACTTCAATTCACAAGTGAGGTCTTTGTTTCCAATTCTTTTATTCACAAAATCATCATAGTCCGTCAACTAGAGACTCTGTAAAAGGCACCTTATCATTGCAAGGCATAAACACTACTGCTAGTTTTTTTTTTGAAAGGTATACAGCGGGGGAAGCCCCCACTACACTACTGCTAGTTCGGATAGAAGGTCCGATCCCCTTGGATTATGTTAAAGCCCTAACTATTCAAACCATGTGTCAAGGGTTACGGAATTCTTGAATCATTTTGAGTACTGGAAAGTGGAAACTGGAGCGTAAAGGCAAAGATGGTAAATAAAATAAAATCAGAAGAAACTGCCAAACAGGGGGTACCACATTGACAATATCCAGGTATATATGTTTCAAGGACTGGAAACCAGTTGTAAACTTGTAACCAGCTTGTTGTTGTTGCCCAAATCCAGGCCAAGCAAGACTATATATATCGATGTGTTTAAGATCAGTATATCAGAAAGTCTTAACAACTTGAAGTGACTCTGGATTCTTTTAAAAGTTTTGAACATTTTTTGTTATAAATGATGACACCTGAAAACTCCAAATCAACCTAGCAGGCTTTACCAACCAACCTTTTATGGGATCGAGGGGATAGAGTTCCTTGAATACAATTTAAACAAATTATCACTGGGCATTGGTTAATAACCATCAATGTATCCAGGAAAAAGCTTCCGAATCTGTCACAAACATCGACTTCATACGAGGGCATAAAGCAAAAAATAAGGTATTCCAAATCAAACTCAAACCAAAATAACTAAGAGTGGACGGCATATATATATCATATATGAAACCAGAAACTCGATGACACATACTACATAGAGAATAATATCTTACCAAAAAACTGTCGGCATAGTTCTTCCTTAACCACAAACTTGAAAGTGCAAGCATGACAGGGAGCTTAGCAGCCGAATCCACTGCAACAGCTTGATCATAATATCTTTTTGCCAAGTGCAAATCAAGGGGAAGTCCGTGACCATGCTCATGCATGTACCCAAGGTTAAACATTGCCTGAGCATTAGACTGTGACTGAGCATGCATATATGCTTCTGCTGCACGTTCATAATCCCTTGCAACGCCCTGTAGCAGAGAAATATGGGTACATATGTGATGTCATATTGCTGATTAATTTCCTTTTTGACATCTAGCTAACAAAACATGACATTTGGTCTGTTGAAATCCATAATTTGGCAAAGGAACATGGTATTTTATATTCATGACATCAGTAACTGCACAGCATATATTACAAATTATTTCTAAAATTCATAACGCCGAAATGATATATTTTTAAATCATATTCCAAATCGTGTTTGTAAAAATACAAGGGTCACTTCAGGTCAACCAATTGTGAAAACCATCCATTCAATGAAAATACAAGTCTAAAAAACTGAGGTCATCTAAAAAAATCAACATGACAACATACAAATTCAAAATTGTATCACAAGCCATAACCAACTTTATGTATTTTAGAAAGTCAGAGGACTGTAATGCATACCCGACCATAGTAGTAGGCATCACCAATCAATAAAGCAGCATGCTCATTACCCTGCTCAGATGCTTGCCACCACAAAGCATGTGAACGAAGATGCCTTTCCATATCTGTGCAGAAACCAGATTCTCCCATGCAAATACTTTGATCACCATACCTATCCAGAATCCAGGCAGCATTGCTCTGTGCAACCTCATATCCAAGATCTGCCATTCTGGAATATAAGAGCAATGCTTTCCCGACATCACCTTTCAAATAAGATTCCAGAGCCCATCTGGATAGTGAACTCCAGGGTCCCCTCTCAGCAACAGATTTGTACAGCATTGTTGCCTGAAACAAGAAAATCATACAATGATTAAATAGTTGAGGAGCCTGGAGTTATAGATTGATTACTTTATTTTCCCTATCTGTATCACAAACATATATTGTATACTCCTATCTCAAATATATGACGTCTAGGACTAGCTAATTAGTTCAAAAATGACATTTAGGACATACTCCCACCGTTCTTAAATAACCCATGCTTCTTAATTCCTAAATGTTAACAAAAAAATGATGTTCATAGTTCAAACATACGATTTGATGTTGTAGATGTTTATATATTTTTATATAAACTTGGCCAAGAACCCAAGATACAAAAAGTATCAAACACAAGGGTTTTTCCGCACATTGCAGCCTGGTGAAACAATCAAAACACATGCAACAGAAATAGGAAGGGAAAAAAAGGCACATGTCAGCAGAAGTGAGTAGGTGTGCTTATATGGCCAATGGGCATCCATGACATATTTCCTCACATCTCCCATGGTATTTTAAGTTTTTAACTATTTGCGTCATGTAGTGTTACTATAGCAGATAGGTTGCATGTTGCATCTGCCAGCTATAGCATCACCAAATGGTCACTGAGCTGTAGAAGACTGCTGCTATGGCAGGAGGCGATAAAGATGCTTGTAAATGCATAGTATATGTCAAGTATTCATAGCTGTGTAGGTTACGAATTATTAATACATGACTGAGACATGCACACAAACAGTTCTGTACAAAGGCAGCCTGTGTTACTATGAGGAATGAGCTGCAAACCTGGATTCCCCTCATGGAAGAGAGGACGAATATACACAATTTCTGTTTTGTCTTCAACATTTAATGCTTTTATGGATGACATTTCTCTATTTGTAATTTTGTATGTTATATTTATACTGGTCAGGCACCGATTTCCTTTTTTTATGTTTTACTTCTTCAAAGACTTCTCTAGACACGGTATGTTGTGCCCACCAAATTGTCACTACATGCTATGTTTTATGGAAGAACCATGTCTCTGCATATTTATAGCATTGCACCTAAAACAAATGCATGTAAATGGTTCTTATCCATTTGTAATTTTGTATGTTATATTTATACTGGTCAGGCACCGATTTCCTTTTTTTATGTTTTACTTCTTCAAAGCCTTCTCTAGACACGGTATGTTGTGCCCACCAAATTGTCACTACATGCTATGTATTATGGAAGAACCATGTCTCTGCATATTTATAGCATTGCACCTAAAACAAATGCATGTAAATGGTTCTTACCCTAGGGAGTAAGGAATAAAAGAATCAATCGAGAAGATCAACAAGATATATCAATGAAGTCAGCTCAAAATAGGCACATTCTATTCATAAAATTCATGAACCAAAGTTCTACCTAAAGCCTTTTTACCAGAGATCATGTTGGTCTGATCATGCAAAGGTCATGAGTCATCAATCAGAATTTAATAACAAACTAAAACAACAAAAGGGGCTTAGTCATTTACCATATGGAGATTCCTCTTAAGGCCAATGCCTTTCTGGAACAATTTTGCCACCTGATAAATGGCTTTAGGTTGTCCAGCATTAACTGCTTGAAGCAAGTGATTGCATGCTTCCATAATATCCCTCTTTACACCAATACCCTTAAGATACAACACACCAAGGTTATAGTGACCCCCAGCTTCTTTATTGTCAGCTGCAAGTTTAAAGTATTCCCTTGCCTGCAACAACAAAAGGATAGTAAGTTCCTTAAATTTTATGAGTATTAGATTATGAGGTATATTGGCAGATCTTTTTTTTAGTTGTTATCTTTAAGCCTCTGTTCTCAAACTTAGTATAGTGTAGTTCTTTCTTTTGTTTGGAAAAAAAAAAGAAGTGTCATGTGTCTTTGTCTATGAAAAAAACCATAAGAAAATACACCCACTTCTCCACTTTCCCTTCAAATCTTGTTTTTAGACTAACCGACAAATGCTCCCATAATATATTTAATTCCATAACAGATACTAATCTGGTCACCTGTGAAAAATATACTTATATATTGATTGAATTCAAAAGCGCTAGCAATTATTATTATGAATAGCTCAAATTGCTTAACAGAAAGGTCTCTCACAAGAATGTGTCTCCGTGGACTTCAAAAAAGTGGCATCCCAAATTCCAAGACACAACGTCAATACAACTCCCAAATGTAATCTGCTAGCAAGAAAATACAGGGACATGTTGTAGGTGCCTCTGTTGGAAGACAGTGCCAGCGGTGCAACAAGACCAAGCTAGCAAACAAGGATGCTTGGAGAAAGGATTAGTTGAGTTACTTGGTTGCTAGTTGGCAAGATATGTTAGCTGCTTGGTTAGCTAGTATTTGGGAGATTTGTTAGCGCAGCTTGTTAGGCGCTAGCTGCATATAATAGAGGAACCTTTGTATTCATTAAGCAAGAAAGAACCAATCCATCTAATAGCTGTTCAGAGCCCGAGCTAGCTCCATCTCTTGCTATCCCATTCCCATCATCTAGCTCTAGCCATGGGTGAGTCAATTTCTGTAACGGACAAGAAGAAGGTGATAGAAGATCTGTTCACTAGTCTCACAAACATGGAGCATGACATGACATTTATGTTAATAAAACATGCTTCCTCAATAGGATTGGTTGAAAACTATGGAAGCTGGATGGCACACATAGATTAGACAATGTTACCCAAGTTACTTTGTAACACTTACTTTTTGTGATGTTAATATGTTTTATCTTCGCAAGTCCAGCTAAAAGGGTCAATTGTCAACTCGTGGAACAAGGGGTCAAGATTGCTATTATTAAAGTGCCTCTATGCATAGCAGCACTACTGATAAAAAAATAATGAGCATAGATAAAGCTAACCATCTGCAAAATCCCATAACCATTTTAAAATAAGAGCCTAGAGTGAATTGTAATTATGGAAAAAAAATTAGTTCCACGACATTTTAAGCTGCCATATGTCCAGTTATTACATTCTGCTGAAGATATGCAATTATATACAAAGTTCTTATACAACATACTTACCTTTGTCAAGTTCTTCTTCTCCACCCCATAGCCTTTGACATATAGATAACCTAATCCATTGTAAGCTGAGTAATGTTGCTGCTTTGCAGCAAGTGTCAACCACTTGTATGCTTCAGTGTAGTTCCTTTCCACTCCCGCACCTCTAGCATAGATCTCACCCAGAAGCTCCATTGGCCGTGTATCGCCTTTCTCAACAGCCTTTGAAAACCAATGAAATGCTTTTCCGTAGTCGCGTCGGAGACCTCGTAGTCCATAGTAATACAGAAGCCCTAATTTGTACATGGCACCAGCATTGCCTCTTTGTGCCTGGTATTCTGTAATTTGAAAATCTTCATCATCCTCACCCCGGGACTTCCTCAAGGCCTCTTTGTTTTCTTCAGTCCCACTGTGGAGGCGGATCGGTTCAATCACCGGTGGCTCCTTTGATATCAAGGAGCTTGTTAGGGCAGCTTCTGCAAGTTCAGCATACAGTGTAACAGCTTCCTCATACATCTGAAAAAAAAAATTACAAGTTAGGATTTGACAGGTTGAGTCCAGTTTAATAAACACCATAATGAATTCTGAAAAGAACAAGCTACATGACAATAATTAGGTTAGAATAACTAGTGTAGAATACACATAACCCCTATAAGGTCATAGTAGGGTAGAAACAATCCAAAAATGAGAAGCCTAGAGGATTGCTAACAAGTTATATCTGAATCAAATTTGAGCAAATCCTACTTTTTGTACATGAACTTAATCTCATTGCAGATTGCGCTATACAAAGCAACCAAAAGGAATTTGAAGTTTGGTCGGGAAGCATAACTAATTAGCGGTAGAAGCAGTTACACTTGGGATTCTAGAAAAGAGCAAAAAGAACTATCCGGATTCTATTTCATGAGAAGAGAACACAGCAATTAAGATCCACTGTCAGGATGCAAGATAGAAAGGTAGAAGCAGTTACAGCAAGCTTATACAGTAGGTATGAAATAAACACAAAGTCACAAACTACTCACCGTATTACCATAAAAAATGGTAATTTTGTAAGCTTATTATTGCTGCTTAAACTCTGGAACTAGGGTCATGAAGAGGGGAATTCTATTTTGAGTGTTTGTGGAGAAATTGCAAAATGTGTTGCAGTAAGAAAGAAAATCACAATACAAATTGGGGGAGAGTGGACTTGTAATACCTGCCACCAAACAATAGTAAAGCCTACACCAAATTTCAGTAGGTATATATATGACTTGAAACGATTTGCAATTATAGTGCCTAATTTACACCCATAAAACTAAACTTTCGCGAGTTTAATCAACCAGCAAAGAGTTCGTCCTCAATGTGCGCTAACGAACCTAATTGAGATACTCAAACGTCCCACAACCATTGGAATCCGCAGTGTACGAGTAGAAGCAAACGGTCTGACCACCTTACCTCCTGGCGGAAGTAGGAATACGCGACGGCCATCTTAGACTGGAAATCTCCCGCGTCAGCCGCGAACTTGTGCAGCAGGAACGCGCGCGATCGGGACGCCGGTCGCGTCATCCCGGCGCCAGCGAGGAACGCGAGCGCGGACTGCGCGCCTGGGTGCCCCGCCGTAGCCGCGGCCTCGATCTGCGCGGCGGCCGTGACGAAGGCCGCGTCGTCCCCCTCGGACGCCGCGGAGAGCATGGCGCGGGCGCCCGCGACGAAGAGCGAGTCGGCCGGCGAGTCCGGCTCATCGCCCGAGGGGGGAGAGCTGGTGGGATCGAGGAGGGGGACCCAGGAGGACGGGTTGAGGAGAGGGTCTGCTGCCGACGAGTCGTCGGCGAAGTCGTCCCACTCGTCGGCGTCGCCGTCGGCGCCGGCGGAGTCGGCGGAGGGCAGGGAGGGGTGCGCCGAGGAGTCCTTGAGGAAGTCGTCGACCGAGAGGACCAGGACGAACGGGCGCACCCCGGCGGCTGGGCCGACGAGAGAGGCGACGATGACGACGGAGATGGCGGCGAGGAGGAGGAGAGGGCGGCGGAGGAGGGGAGCCATCGGGGAAGGCACGAGTCGACGAGATCCCACCCCCGTTGTACAGTTGAGTCGATGGATCGGGAATTAGCAGCGGGCAGCGGCGTCTCTGACATGTGGGGGCAGTCGAGCGGGCGGCTTCTGGAATGGATTCTCATTTTTGGCGGGTGACGTGGAGATGGGCCCCGCGGTTGAGACGTGTCCGTGATACGTGATTGGCTAGGGCGTTTGGGCCTCAAGTGGGTCCTACCTGATCGATTCGATGTACGAGTCTTCGATATGGCCCATGGGTAGTGCGGCAGTTTTGCTTTGAGTTTGTTTGGGCTGGGCTGTGTTCTTTGCAGTTGACATCTGGGTCTTTTTTTCCTTTTTCCGTGATGATTTTTTGCGGTTTGTTTTTTACCGCGTTCCAGTATGCACCGAAGATTATCATACACTGCTTCGAACAAACGACAAAGCTGAAGTTGTTTTACTACCCATGGCAATAAACCACACACACACACACACATCATGTCTCACCTATCACTCGCATACAGAACACATGAACCTGTATATAACACATGTATCCACGAACACACAGATAATGCGCTGCCACCGATGACACAGCACTAAACACTTATCGATGCGCGAGCACTGCTTCTTCGGTAGCAACATACAAATATAGTACTAGTGTGCTCTCTGCTCTGCTTCGAGACCAGCGTGACCGCTTCAGCTGGCGTTGACGATCATCTTCATCCCCATCCCGCAGTGGCCGTTGAGGCTGCAGATGAAGTAGTTCGCCCCGGAGCCGAGCGTGATGCGGTCGCTCCCCGAGCTGTAGGCCGTGCCGGAGGACCTGCAGCCGTAGTAGCCGCCGGCGTCCACGGCCACCACGTTGTGCACGGAGGGGTCGTAGTTGAACTCTGCACGCACGGAAACAAAGCCATAAGGGTTTGCAGAGATCACCAAATGAAACTACTACGGATGATGAGAGATGTCTTGGCCAACTCACCGAGGACGTCCCCGGCGCGGAAGCTCTTGCCCCTGGACCAGCCGTCCGCGTTGAACGACCAGTCGACCCTGTGGGTGGCCGCGTCGGCGGCGCCGACGAGGAGGAACACGGCTAGCAGGCCGCCGACGACGGCGAGGCACCGTGCTGCACTGCCTCTTCCCTGAGCCATGGCGATCGCTTCCGCGCTGTTTGCTTTCTCTGCGCCTGCGGCCGCCTGTGTGGAAGGGGAAGAGGGAGCAGAGAAGAGTACTGTGCTGGTGCTGTGGAGGCCGGAGTAGAACGTGGGGGTGCTATTTGTAGTGGCGAGGAAAGGGTAACCAGCAACCTGGATCCAATCAGGAGGCCAATAAAATTACTCCGGTTATACCAAAAATGCGGTGGTGGTTGTACCGAATGCTTCAAGGGCGGCGCGCATGGACTGTGCTCTCACAAAAACTTGAGCGGGGAACTGGGAACATGTGCACTGGGTTGACGAGTGCTGCGAGATTGTTGAAGAGATGGCTTAGGGGTGGGCATAAAACCCGATACCCGAAGCCCGAACCCGAAAAACCCGAACCCGGAAAACCCGAAATCTATAAAACCCGAACTTAGATTGGGTTTGAAATCCCATAATCCGAATTAAATTAGGGTAATTCGGGTTTGAGCCCACGGTACCCGAACTACCCGAAATATGTTAGAAATTCTATATATTACAACACATAAGACAATTTAAAGGGTTGTATAGTATATATTTCTTTTCCTCTTATGTCAAAACACTATTGCTCTATGTTAGTATGATTTTTTTACGGTTAATAGATACATCATTGTGTCATTTTTAGGCTTAAATGATGTTAGGTCTCTCAAATGTTATTAAAATTTTGTTTCACTTTGTTGTGATGAGGTAGTTCGGGTTACCCGAACCCGAACCCGAAATTATCAAATACCCGAAAAATCCGATTCGAATTTCTGTGAACAAATTTCGGGTTTCAATTTTCAGAACCCGAATTGTTTAAAACCCGAAAAACCCGACCCGAATTTTTCGGGTAACCCGAATGCCCACCCCTCTGATGGCTAGGTTTGGGGGCACTGTAAGGCAAGGGGCAAACGCAGGTCTTTGTCACGCTCTTGGCGGCGTCAGATGCTTCGGTTTCGTTTCCAATCGCTGTCTGTGAAATTGTCGTACTTTCATTTCGCAAGGAACATGCCATCGTTTTCTAGTCGATTCAGTAATAAGGTGACTTTGTCACCGTAGGATGTCATATACATTGATGTGCTCGTGCTCATCCACAGACTTAATCAAGAGATCGATACAGATGTGCAGAGGACGAATAACAGCAGCTGCCTACATGTCAGCCTGTGAATCGATCCATCAGTTGCTTCTAGGATTGATCCGATTGCTTTTGTCAAAGCACATAAGCACGATCCTGCAAATCTCTTGAAATTCCCGAGAATGCAAAGTACAGTGCATGATGCGAAAATTCAGTGTGAAAACGCACGTGGTTCCTTGGCAACCTGGACTTGTTTTCCTCTCGCCCCGTTTAGTTCCCACAAACTTCTCAAAATTTTCCCTTTAGACTTCACTATTTACCTATCACATCAAATACTCTCTCCTCATGCATGGAGCATTAAATGTAGGTAAATAAAAAAACTAAATACATGATTTTGATGTACACGACGAGACGAATCTTTTGAGCCTAGTTAGGTCATGGTAGGACAACGATTACCACAAACAAACGAAAAGTGCTACAGTGCGCTACAGTATTCGATGTGACTTTTCGATCAAATTTTATCCACCCATTTTTACAACTAAACACACCCTCTGAGGAAAAATGGCTCACTTTCCTAATTACAGAGTACTGTAGAAGTTAGCCTAATGCTAGATTTAAATTATTTTTGAAACATTCATCACGGGCTAGTTCACTCATTGGCTAACTTTCAGGTAGTATCTGAACTTTGTCAAGCTGTTGCCCACTTGCCAATCCAAAGAACAAGAAACAAAATAGAGAGATAGAAAGGCGCTAAAGTAATCGGTTCATTACTCGGGCTTGAGCCACTTTAGGTTGGACTGAGTGATTGAGACGATAATAAAAGGTTAAAAACACAGTGAGCGATTGAGTGTTCAGGTCCCAAGTTGACATGTTCTAGGTGGGACTATAGCATGCAGATAGGATCCGATCCACTGGAATGTGGAGCCCCTATTGATGTAACCAAGATTGTCGTATCAACTGCCACGAGATCTCAAGCAGGTGGACCTACGGGTGGGCATCAGTCACAGGAGAGCGTACTGCATACACCAAAATCTCCCCATCCTAAACAAAGCTCTACGGGTACTAATCAGGATTTGTGCTAGTGCTAGACTGCTGAGGACGAGGAGCACGACAAGAGCCCGCCCATAATTGCGTCGAAAGCGGACGAGCCACACGTGATATACCTCGACGCCACAGGGGCACCGTGGGATCGGTGAACGTGAGCCACGGAGCCCACGTAGCTTCATCGCTGCCATTTTCTGCCCTTGCGGCTGCTTTGAGCTGCCTACGATGTTGCTGCCCATTGTCCTGACCGAAGGAAACCCAAGCGCTGAAGATTCTTCGGAATCAATCGAGAGCTTTGTCCAATTGTACGTCCATCATGCCGATGTCAGCACGACTGTATGCCCAGAACAGTGAAGTTTCAGGGAGGGAGCTAGGTGGTCGAGAAGCCGACATGGTGGTTAGCTGGTGGTCAATGTCAATGTTCAGTTCAGAGAACTTGGCGATGGAACTGAACAGAGAAGTATAAGGTGCCGCTCTGACGGCCGCCTCATGAACTTTTTAGGCTGTTCATGCACGTGCTATTTCGGGCTGTACATGTGCCTTGCTCTGGTAGGAGCAATTAAATCCCTGGAGTTGGGAAAACACCCAACGAGACGTGCTCCTCCCCTCGCGTCGCCCCCAGGCGACACGAGGGGCGACGCGCCCGTGCCGCCCGAAGGCCTCCACCGATCTGCGCCGGCCGCTGCCGCCGGCTCGTGATGGCGGCGGCGGCCCCTCCTTCTCCTTTCTCTTTCTTCCCTGTGATCACTCCTCCACCTGCAGCACCACCATCAACCCTCGTCGTCATCGCCGGCGCCGCGCGGCCGTTCCTCGCTGGTCACCTTGGTCCTCTTCGCCCGTCGCCTACCGCCGCCGCCACCGTCGACTTCCCCGCGCCGTTGGGGCCGCTGGCTATTGCCGTCGGCCGTCCCCGGATCCGTGGCGTCGTCGGGCAGCCATCCTCGGAGGCCTCCTAGCTGGTGGCGGTGAGTGGGGGTCCCCTCCGTTCAACGGATTCCGTGCAACGAAAGTGTTGCGCTCGTCGCGCAGGGGTGTTTCTTCACCTCGCACGGATTGACGGGCGACGATAGCAGCGGCGGCTTCTCTGCATACTTTCCTGGGTGTAAAGCCTTGATCTTTGGGTCAGGCGACGGCGGCGCAATTGGCGTCGCTTCCCTTCTTGGAGGCGTCGTTGTGGAATTTCATGCTCTGTGAAGCTGCGGCGGCTGCAAACACTGTGGCGAGGAAAGGGATGACGAGTCCACTGGGTCCATTCTTGGTCAAGTTTACACAGCGATTAACATATTAGACACGATGGTGTTCGTTCAGCAAGACACCAGACTTGATTTTATTCATCTATGATCCAGTTCTACACCGGTTGATTGTGCCAACGATACTTAAAGCTGGTAATTGGAGCCGGATGAAGACGACGGCCTTGTTGGTGGCAGCTCTGAGTGGATTCAGGGTTAGGTGCATGAAACACCACTGTTGTCTATGTGATTTTGGTCGTACAAGATGTGTCAGGACGTATGGTTTGGACTGGTCTTTTTGGTGTTGGTAGTTTGGAGCTAATGATGGTGGTAGCTCTTTTTTCAGCTTCTTTTTCATAGGCCCGTGTGCTATTAGGAATGTAGCCTTTTCTTTTCTATAATAATTATAGCTGTATGTATCTTTTGGATGCAGAGGCTGGAATATCAATATATTCTCTTTTCTAAAAAAAGTTCTTGAGGCACTTTTGGAGTTTTGGTGCCCAATTATGTTCTCTCATGCGACATTTGTCGGATGTTTTTGGCGCGACTCTAGCTTGGCTCCAGGTACCTTGCTGGCGGCGGTGAGCGAGGTCGCAGATACCTAGCCTGCTATGGCGTCATGTTGTCCAACCCCTGCCTCCAGCATCACCTCATCTTCACCAGTGCGGGTTGTTTAGAGCACCTCCAACAGCCTGGCTCCGGCTGCTACTGCAAACTCAGATCACCTCATTTCTAATGTAGAGGGGGAGAAGAAGAGAGTACTCGCCAACGACGAATAAATCTCCAAACGATTTTCTCGTAGCATGATGGGGCCTGAGGCTTGCCGCTTGCCGTGAACTTTGCCATTGCCATGACAGACTGACAGTTGTGGTCGCGGTGGTCCCTGAAGGGTTGCCGCTTGCCGTGATATTTGTAGGATGTGTTTGGAGCCACCATCTTGGCTCCAGATTCCTCTGGCCGCTTGATTGTGTTGTACGCTTCCATTGTTGCCGCCGCAGGTCTGTCTACGAAAGAACGGAAGCGGTTGGGTACGGCCCAGAATTTTATTTTTCTTGGACAAGGCCCAGAAATGTTGGGTCGTGGCGAGAGGAGGAGTGGGCCTAAGAATCCTTACCGGCCCAATTCATGAGTTGGTGCGGCAACTACTTTGCAGCAGAACAGAGAAAGAACGCTGGCGCGGCGGCGCATACAGATTAGTTTTTTTAGAAGAAAGATGTATTGATCTTAGCACATTACACCGGCCCTTTTACAAACAGGACCCCAAAGAAAAGGAAAATTACAAAGAAGTCTAAAACTCCTGTTCATCTTCCTCGAAGCCTTCGGAGATCCGTTCGTCACCGCCGCCGAAGCCGCTTCCCAATCGTCGCCGGGCACCAAAACCAATCTCCACAAGGTGGAGGCCGCAGAGGAGGGCTTACTTCTAGGCGAATCAGCCGAGTACACTGCCTCCCAGGCGCATCGGCCAACTCCAGTACCCACGACGCATCCTTCGATTCCACCGCCGGCAACCCAAGCAAAGCTCAGATTTTCACCAAAGATCATCTTCCTCGAGATTAACAGGGTCAACGCCATCATCATATGAAAAAGACGACGATACGCCAGCCCTCGACTCCTGGACAGGTCTCCCCAGCCTCTCCGTTGACGTCGGAGTAGATCGCCATCGGAGAACGGAAGAAGCTGGGAGAAATTATTCCTCTGCAACGTCGTCGCTTCCGCATCGCCGGCGCCGCCAGAAAAACCAAGCCGCAGATGAGCCATGCTCCTCCGGCAAAACCTAACTCCACCACCGAGCATCGGCGGCGAACAAACCCTAAACCTAGAAGGACTCAATTAGGACTCGATCTGGTAAAAGAACGGATCCCCGCTCCCCTTACCACCGGCTAGGAGGCCGGGGGCGAGGGAGAACAGGGGCCGGAGGCGAGCGGAGGCGGCGCGCACGCACCGGCGGCGGCAGCAGTTCCGCCCGTGTCGCCCCACAGATTAGTTGCAAAGAAAGCAGATCACTGCTTCGGCGCTGCGAAACAGATCCATCCAACAACACTAGGTGAGACACCTACTCCACCAACCACACAAAGCATCAATGCACTCCGGCCTCCGATCCATGTGTGCAAGCAAGGAACCGCACGCAATTAGCAACAGAATAATCGTGCACGGGCAGTGCTTCCAGCCAAGTGCCAACGATCACAATGACCCTTTTAAATGCTGTTTGCTCGTGATATTTGGGCTTGGACCGGCAGTTGGATCGGTAGCAGGACCCCCCAGCCCCCACACAGCATCTTCCTCACGAGGACACAGCCAGGGACGCAAATTGATTTCCTGCACTGCACTTATGGCCGGCGGATTCTATAATTCCAAGTCTGAATGCTCATCCAATAGGTCGACACTCGACAGTCTGGCCAGTGAAGAAAAAAGGTCCTGATTCTCGTTGGAACAGAAACAGCGTGCGAAAATGATCAAGCTTGTGATACAGTGATAGTATCCGGTAGGTGTGTGGGCCGTGCGTGTGTCGATCTTGCATTGCGCTGGTGCAGTGCTGCGGTCCAGTCTCGGCCACGCCGGCGATTCTCCGTTGCTTCTGTCGGCGTCGCTGCACACCGCGTGTGTACGTCGTGCCCAACTGAATTCCGCGCAGATCCGCCACCTCCGGCCCCCGTGACGGCCACCGTCCTCCCACAGTCCCACGCGTCCCGTCAGCCGCGAGCACACGCGTTCCGCGCGCGCGCCCGAGCCCACCGGCTGGCCGGCGCTCGAGCTCACACAAACGGCGCACGTACTCGGCTCTGGGGTAGTAAATGAAGGCTTGTAACCGAACGCGTCGCCTGCTCGCGTAGCCTATGTGCGCATGCAGCGCCATCTACTTTCTCCGTGCTTCCGTGGCTACTGCAAGCCGGTCGTCGATCCGAATTAACCGCAACCGGCAGCGCCGTGAGACCGAAGCGGCGGCGGGCGCTGCGATGTCGCGGACTTGCTTGCCCAGACTATATGTGTACAAACGGCCCATGGGCCGGCGGCACGGCCTTTTGGCACGGCCCATGGGCGGCACGGCACGCCTGCCACCGTGCCCGTGCCGGCCATGGGCCGCCGGCCTGGCCCATGGCACGGCCTGGCACGGCACGGCCGGCACAGAGGCACGGTGGCCGGCACAGCCGCCAGGCCGCCAACGCCACTTTTGGCCGGTCCAGCTCTAGCCCAGTAGCCCACACTCTCGTTCCCTAACCCTAAATCACCCCCAACCACGCCGCACAGCTCTCTCCTCTCCGCCTCTCTCGCTCTCACTCCCGATCCGCCGCCGTTCGCCTCGGCCCGCCGCCCCCGCCGCGCACACCGTCCGCTCCCCTCCCCCACCACTGCCGCCCCTCCACGCCCCCTCTGGCCCTCTCCTCCCCCACCACCGCCGTCCCTCTCCCCTGCTTCCTCACTCCTGCGGTGGCGCGATGAGCGGCCCCGCGACGGCTCGGCTCGGCAGTGATGCGGCGCGGCGGTGGGGCGGCGCGGCGCAAGGCAGGCGGGCGGCGGCCAGCGGTCTTCTTCGGCGGCGGTCTTGACCTCCCCGAGCGCGGCGAGCTCCCTGCCGTGGAGGCCCTCGTCGAGGAGTGCGGCGATGCCATGGACCGGCACGGCACGGCGAAAATAGCCGTGGCCCATGGACAACACGGCACGGCTAAACGGCTCATGTGCTGTGCCATGGGCCAAAGGCCTGGCCCATGGCACGGCACGGCCGGCACGCCAGCACGCCTCGGCACGTCGCCGTGCCGGCACGGCACGGCCGTGCCGCGTGACGTGCCGGCACGACACGGTGGCCATATATAGCCCAGACCGGCAGACCCGCGCACGCCAGAGCCAGCCAAGAGCCCATGAGCAGATGAGGACATGAGGTTGAGACGAGTCACGTGTGCGCGGGTTCACGTGAAGCTCTCCCTGAGACCAGCTTTACAGACATTCTCTCCTAGCTTTCTTTCTTTCCAATCTCATGTCAACAAGGACCGGAACTCGATCAGTGAGTTAGTGACTGTCAACGCTACCATCACCACTTTTTACCAGGGTCTTTTGTCTTACACCTGCTGTACCGCGAATGGCAGAGAACGAAACAAATTAAATGTAATCTATAACAAACAATCAATCGATATTTCTATAACCCCTCCCCATGTCGCTCCCTCTCACTGTATGTGGACCCAGATCCCCTCGCTGGGGACGTGCCCGTTCACCACGAACACCATGTAGTACCCCGGCGGCGCCACGACCGCCGTCGCCGGCATCGTCGCGGACACGCTGTACGTGCCGGCCCTGCCGCGCACCGCCGCCGTCTTGGCCACCTCCAGGAACAGCAGCCGCTGGTTCATCGCGAACGAGTGCGTCGTGAACGACGGCGCCACCATCGTCACCGACACCTCGTCGAGCCCGCCGCCGGCGGCCCCGCCGCGCCGTCGCCTCGCCGACGCCGGGACCGAGAACTGCAGCGACAGCGTCGCCCCGTAGGTCGTGCTCGACGCCGCGCCGGTCGGGGACGGGGCGAGGATCCTGGGGCGGAGCATGTCGTTGGACTCGTCGAGGTACTCCGGCGAGAAGGCCTCCAGGCTGAGCTCCGTGGGGAACCGCACGTCGCTGAAGTTGTAGTAGATGTGCGGGTTGCTGCCGCCCACCAGCAGGCGCCCGTCGACGAGTGGTACAGCCGCGCGACGCCCGTCGCGGCCTGCTCCTCGAACCGGTCCCCCGGCGAGTGGTCCGGCCGGTAGATGACCGGCGCGTACGACGGGGTGCTGGCGGCCTCCCACCCGGCGGTGCCGTCGGCGGCGCCGTTGATGATCGCCACCTCGGCGCCGTTGGGCAGCAGGATCATGTCGCTCATCACCCGCGGCGACGGCATTGTCTCGATGACCCACGCCGGCGAGGGGTCCGTGATCTTGATCCGCCCGCACGTCGACAGCGCCGGGACGAAGACGCGGGTGCCGCCCCTCGTGGAGTTGTAGGAGCCCGACGGCGCGCCGCCGCAGACCAGCACCTCGGCCTCGGTGGGGTTGGGTTTCAGGGGGAGGAGCACCGACGAGCCCGAGCTCGGGTAGTTCCTGGGGTCGCCGTCGGCCAGCACGGGGTACGTCCGCACGACCTTGTTGCGCTTGTAGTCCAGGAGGATGGCGCGGTTCTTGGCGAAGATGAAAAGGTTGCCATCTATGTTGAGGTGTACGAAGGGGTAAAGATTGTTCTCCTCGGGATTATCCCTCGTCTGTACCAGAAATGGCATCTGGAAGACGGACGTATCGGAAGGGTCAGCCTTGGGGTAGAACTCGTAGCTGAACTGCCTCCGGCCGCCGATGATGAACGCGCGGCCGTCCGGGAGGATCTGGTTGGTGCATGGCGTACCACTGGTTGGCCGCGAGCGCGTCCTGCTTCTCGGTCCAGTCGCAGCTGCCGCCGCCGTCGTCCTCCCCGCACGCCGGCATGGTGCGCGCGTTCCGGTAGCCGTCGTTCCAGCCGCCGGTCTGGACGAGCGTGCCGTCGGGCGCGACGGTGCCCGAGGAGCACCAGGTGTCGGTGAAGACGAAGAGCGGGCGCGCCGCGTTGGCCGCGACGTCGTACTCGGCGGAGTGCGCGGTGCAGTCGCCGCCGGGGAGCACGCGCTCGCGCGGGTTGACGCGGCAGCGGCCGCCGGGGAGGGAGAGGTTGGACTGGCCGAAGTCAGTGCGGTCGAAGACGATGACGCGGTCGTTGTGGAGGAGCTGCATGTGCATCGCCGACACGCCGATGCTGCGCTGCAGGAGCTCCCACCGCCCGCCGGCGCCGCTCGCCGGTGCAATGCCGGCGCAGGCGAGGAGCAGGAGGAGAACTAGGTGGTGGCGAGTGGCACGGTTCTGCCGAACCAATCTACTCAGCTCCATGGTGGATCGCCCGGCGGGATAGGTCAGTTTGTGGATGCAACGATGGCGGCGCGATGATGCTGCGGCGTCGAATCAGGGACAGGTTTTTCTGATTCTGTTTCTTTGGCTTCTAAGCGCTGGTGTTTATGCGGTGAGCAGCAAGCGTGTGGTGGTACTTATATATATACGCAGACGTGCACAAGGTGTCTCTCCATTTTCGCCCCCTGATTTTACTTCACACGTTAAGCTTTAAACCTCCCAGCTAACGTTCAGGTCTTGAGGTTGAGGATGCAATTTCAATTCGTTCGGTCCAGTGATTAGGTTTGGCCAGGTTGGGTTCTTGATGCGGTTTTGATTTTGCAGTTGATGGCCCTGCATTAACTTGGTTCTTTGACGGTGTTTGGTTTTCCGGTTTCAAAACGAAAACATCAGTAAAGAACGAATTTTTTGACGCGAGCATCTTTTCATGAGTTGACCATCAAACAGCCGGCCCCGGTAATTTGGCCGTTCCGTTCCCGTGCGTTGGTCCCCTGTTATAGAGGACCGGCAGGCTGATCGGAGTACGTACATCCCCGCGGCTGGCCCATCCAAGAAGAGTACGCCATGATGTGGTGATACCTCATCCAGTCATCCATGGCGGCCCCCGCGCGCAGCGTGCGTGACCGTTCGGAGACGGCGACGTCGGACTTCGTAGTAGCTAGCCAGCCAAGCGCGCAGTAGCCATCTCGATACGGGTCGGAGCAACCGTGCACCCCTGAGCAACAGAACAGCAACAAATCCGTTCCTTTCTGTCGTCGCGGCCGGGATGAGCGAAAACGCCGTGGACAAGCCCGTGCAGCCTCGCAAAGGATCGCATCTCGTCGTACTAGCTATCTGCCCCCCCCCCCCCCCCCCCCCCCCCCCCCCCCCCCCCCCCCACGCCGCGCGCGGAACGTGACAGGAGTACGAGGATGAGACAAGAGGCAGCGGCGACGGCGAGGGTCCTACGCCACCATAGAGCTAGGCGCCGCGGGTTGGGCGATCCGCGCGGCGGCTCACGTCGTCGTTTGCGGCATCGCTGCTTGCCGGGGCGCGTCCCGACGACGCGCATGCGTGCATGTTGGCATGTGGCAACGTGCATGCGGCGGAGAGAGGAGAGCATCCAACCTGCTGCCGCGGCCGGGGGTGTCGATCGGACCGTAGCGCGCGCAGGGGTACATGCATGCCATGATGCCATGGGTTTCGTGGGGTTCTCGGCGTAGCTGGAAGGGAAAAGGATGTAGTGGTAGCAACAAACGGCGGAACGTGACGAAAACGAACAATGGATGTGTTTTTGGATGGCCGCGCAGCACGGGCGGTTGATCGAGCGCCGTGCCGGCCCTTGGCGTTTTATGGCGCTCACCAGAAACCGTGTGAACTTGGGCTTGGGCTAGCCAAGCATGCATACTGTGCCGATCGAGCTGGAAATTCGGATCACACACAAACAGACCTCTTGTTCGTTTTAAAAGCGGGGACGGGTGCCACCGCCCGCCGTGATTGCTACAGTAACCTAGTACGGAGTAGGAGTGCTATGCAATGTACTTGTGGGCCTCGATCATTTTCGGAGATTGGAGAATAATCGAAGAACGTCGTGAGGAAAAAATAGTGTTAATCAAGTTGGTACTTAATTATCATGATATATTCATATTATTGTTTTTTTGGGATTCCGGATTCTCCAAAATTTGGAATATCATCACATGTCTTGCGGAAGATAATATAGGCTAGGTAAGTAGGTCGAGCATCGTATCTTGTGTCAACCTGAGGATTAAGGAGGGATAGGTATAAATAATTTAGTTACGCAAGACCAATGTTTACTTTTTTTTAGAATTAGACAGTACAACGCAGACGCTCACACACGCACGCACACTCACCCCTATGAATACACATACACAAACCCTATCCCTATGAGCACCTCCGAAGGACTGAGCACCCGGCAGATCTGGAGATTCCCGAACTCACCATTGGCACCTCGTTGTCGACGGGAACACCGCTTACCACTTAACGCATAGCGCCGGAAAATCCTTGGGAAAATCCCAGGAAAAGGTGCGAGCACCAGGATTTGAATCCTGGTGGGTAGCTGTGGGACCAGGATCCCTAGGGCCACTTATCCAGAGGATTAAACTACTCGGCAGAGAGAGTCTGATCCGACTATTCCAAACCAGTCGGCTATGGTGCAAGACGGCGTAGTAGATTGGAATAACTAGTCGTGTACTAATAGAAAACTCCACAAAGTACTCTGTTGTAGTTATCCATGTTGTATACGACTAGGACTGTACAAACCGACTTGTAACCCTGCCTCCCGAACTATATAAGGCGGGGCAGGGACCCCCCTCAAAACATATACAACCACACGTGCAATACATTCAAGCACACAGGACGTAGGGTATTACGCTATTCGCGGCCCGAACCTGTCTAAATTGTGTTGTTCGTGTACTTTCGTTCCTAGAACTCGGCGAGACCCACACAAATCTACTCCCTGGGGTATCCCCAGTTAGACGTGCTCGGCGTAATTCGTCGACACTTGGCGCCCACCGTGGGGCTCTCTCGTTGTAGCTCGACATTAGGCGCGATGGGATCAACTTTCAGAGCAAGCGGCATCGAGGAAGGCGCGATGTTCGTCATCGGCTCATGGACCTTCGTCTCTGATGGCAAGCTCGGTTTCGAGTCGTTCCTAGCAGATCGACCGGGGCCCTACTCGATGCCGGCGTCTACACTGAAGCCGCGTCGAGACCTCGCCGAGAATCAGATCTCGACGAGTTCATCAACCCCCACTTCAACACCAAACTCGACTTCGACAACGACTCGAACTCCGAACGAGTCTCTCTAAGTCAAGACTGGGTACAACTCTGTTCCAAACATGGAAAGAGTCAGAGATTCCGAGCTGGCTATGCCATCGGAAAACCACCCAGATCGATTCCCGTTCGGCCTCTCCAACTCCGCGGCTGTATATCAACAGATGTACATCGCGAAGCAGGGCGACAAGACAAGCTTATCGCCTAGCCAGGTCGTGAATCGTTGTAAGGACTTTGAGTTGGTCTCTGGACCATCAGAGGACGAAAACGAAGACGATTTCACGCTCTTACTAAGCGACTCGCCAGACAACGTGACGCGATTCAATTGCAGCACTTACTACAAGTCTGACGTTACCCTCGAGCAACCACTCGTTCGGCTTCCCTCAGGACTTGTCGTGACCAACTCGCCAAGAGGACTCCTTGTTCAGTGGCCAGGTGCGATCCTGTTGACTCCTGTTGGGGCAACGAGTCAAGACTAAGTGCCGCAATACTGGAGGATCTGCCCTATCAAGACGGCAAGACCGCTTCAATAACTTCTTCTTCCGGCTCAACGGGGGATACCGTCTCCGGCGCTCTCAGCCTACGACTGCGCGATCCAAGCAGGCAAGTTTACATGGCAGGCGCACCAGGACAAGGAGACCAATATGAGCGAGAGCTTATGGGCGATATCTCCGACGAAGAGCCGACTGTACCCAATGAGACTGATCAGCAGAGGATGGCCCGGCGGTCGAGGAACGTGAAGCGCAGGCAAAGGCGCGTCAATGCAGCTAGGCGCGCCGCCGCTACACGAAACCTCGATAATGACTTCCAGATGGTCGGGGATCAACCCGTCCTACCCGACGCACCAACCAATCTGACTGTGGCTGCTGAAATTGTCAAAGCTATGCCTAGCACACCACAGCTACAACAAGTACTCACCTTGCTAGCCGCGGCCCAGCCCCAACCCGAAGGTGGGCCAGGGATGGCCCAGAGGACTCCAGACCAAAGAACTCAAGGAAGCCGCTCCGTATCATCCCCTCACCCAAGCCGGGCTCCACAGGGGAACGCAGGGCAAACCGTGATCCCGGGCACTGCACTGGCTCCCCAAGGAGGAAACAGAACCAACCCTTCGGCTGGTGATCTTCGTAATACGATCAACGCCAACCGAGACGCACGCTCCCAAATTGACGCCAGCAGAGCCAACCGCATGGCTTCCGAGATTCGTCGACGAGCTGAATTTGAACAACTCTACGGCCCAATCCCAGCTGATCAAGAGCAGCCTTCGCATGGTCGGGAACAAAACCTGCCACGTGATACCAATCATGGACGCGATCACAGATCACACGGCCATGGCAGAGACAATCAGCCTGACAATGACCCCCCTGGCGATGACGGCAATGACGATCGCCTCCCGCGTGGTCAGGACCACAACTATCGAGGTGGCCGAGGTCGCCAAGACCCTGAACCGAGTGGTTTCCCAAGCCACCACTCGAACCACCGAAACGATGACGAGGACGACGGCTACCGCGGAAGAAGACAGTGATCTCCATCCGACAAATATGATGGATTTCCAGCTTTCTCCAGCCGCATCAAGAAGGTCCTGTTGCCTCAAAAGTTCAAGACGACTAGAATAGAGAAGTTCACAGGCAAACAAGACCCAGAACAATGGTTGCGAGTCTACTCGACGACAATCACCATGGCAAGTGGCAGCAACGACGTCAAAGTCAGATACTTTCCAATCATGATGGATACCGCTCCACTGACGTGGCTCGAAGGCCTCCGCCCTGGATCTATTGACACCTGGGAACAACTCACCCGCAAGTTCACCGCTAACTTTCAGGGAACCTGGGCACGGCCCGGAACCCGATTCGAATTAGCAGCTTGCAAACAGGAGAAGGGTGAAACCCTGCGCAAGTACATCAAAAGGTTCTTTGAGAAAAGAGCCACTATCGTGGACGTGTCAGACAGAGAGATCATCAACTGTTTTCATGACGGCTTGTGGGCGCGCGAACTGCATCGCGAGTTTGGAAGGCGACGCCCGGAAACCATAGCAGAACTCAGAAGCATGGCTGCTGATTGGGCGGATCAAGACGATCGTGAACGCGAACGATTCGACAGGCGTAAGGACAACAACCCCAGCAACACTGGCGGCAATAATCAAGACAAGAACAGTCCCGATCGTCGTAACAACAACAATAGGCGTGACTTCAACCGCAACAAACGCAAGCCAGACAACACGGTCGCGGCAGTCGAGCGCTCTACGTGGAAGAAAAGCACTCCTGACCTGGATCAAGTCATGAACATCCCCTGCCCGTATCATCCTCACGGCAAGCACACGATGGCCGAATGCATCCATATCAAGAAGGAATTTGACAAGCGGGAGTTGCTTGAGAAAAAGAAGCCGGCGAACAAGAAGAAAGATGACGACAACAATGATCAGGATAATAGCTTTCCTCAAGTAGACAACATCGTTGCAGTATTGTTCAGCGGTGAAAGCCTTACTCAGTCCAAGCGTTCTAAAAAGCTATCTCTCCGCGAGATCATGGCAATCGAACCAGCTACTCCCACATACCTCAAGTGGTCTGAGGTCCCCGTTACATTTTCTAGGGCGGACCAGTGGACCAATTTTGCCAATCCAGGCAAATACCCCCTAGTACTGAATCCAGTCGTGGCACAAGCCAGATTGACTAAAGTACTCATTGACGGAGGCAGCGGGCTCAATATCATCTTTGCTAAGACAATCACGAAGATGGGGCTTGACATCACCAAGTACTTAAAGCCCATGGAATCTCCGTTCTACGGCATTGTCCCAGGCAAAGCAGTAATTCCCCTAGGTGAAGCGTCCCCTCGAAAGAGAGAACTTAATGTGATACAAGTACCAGTCCCAGGAGGCTGGTTCACATTATTACAACGGATAGTTCAGTACAACAACAACATTACGGAAGACGGTGGCATTGCAGGGCCACGACAAACAGAACTAACGCTAAGCTCCAGATAAAAAGGTTGATAACATAGAGGTCTTCATCAGAGTGGCAACGCATGCGGCTTCCAGCGGGTGACCCTAACACACAGGCAAAGGTTGGGTGCAGAACGAACCCCACTAGACGATATCCTCAGGCACAAAGTCCGGGTCTGCCTCTGCAACAGATTAAGCAAGGGTGAGTACATACGTACTCAGCAAGCGCAACCACAACCACGGAGGGAGTAACAGAAGTATGCAAGAATTGTAACAAGGAAGGCTCATGGTTCATTTTGCAGCAAAGCAAATTTTACTACACATGCAAGGGGTTGGTTTTCACAATGGGTTTTTACAAACATTACTTTTAAAAGGAACAGTAAATGTAACATTTTCTCGTACAAGATTTTGTTGCTACCAGATTTCCCATCTGTCGTAGCCCAAGTCAAAGCATTTCTCAGTTCAATCAAACACCAACACTTTCTTACACCAAAACAGGGGACTATTGAAGTGACCAAGCCGTAACTCGTCCAATACCGTGGACACGGCTATCCGGATAGGTTTTAACTCTACAGAGGTGTACACAACCACAAGTAGGCTACCACAACAAGAGCACCTTAGTGCCCGTGTAGCTCCTATCAAAGCCATTACCCACCATAGCTAAACTGACAAGTTACCACAGACGCGACTAGGGGTTAGCAACCTACCAACGAGGTTCTAACCAGGGGCATACCTCACATAGACCGTATCCCCGGCTCCATGGCCCTCTGTTGCTCACCAGCACACCACATAACCAGCAGCTCAACTAGTGGGGTTTATGCTAGGCCGTTGCCACATACAACGGTCGAGTGGTGGTACAGAAAAATGGGTTAGGCTAGATGACACATCAACATCATCCCAAAACGTGTGATAGGATAGACAACTCCCACCATGCTCAACCACACCGGTTCGAGCTCACCTCGGTATTTCACACGGAAATACCGCCTGTCTCATCCCACACGGGTACCCATTTTATTTACACAAATCATCTCTTTTATTTTAAAGCATGCACACAGTTGCTTTTGTAAACTCCAAATATTTGTCATGGGTATAATGGTAAAATATTCCTAAGCATTTCTAGCAGTGACCAATATTCAAATAGAGCATTGTCATATTTAAATATTCATCTAGGTTGTCAAGGAATTAGTCATAACAATCAAGGTATGGCTATCCAACCGGGTTTAGCGGAAAAATTATGCAAGTTTTATAAAACAGGCCATGGGTTGTGTTTATAAAAACTGGGACAACAATATGCATCAAAGGGGTGGGATTGCACTTGCCGTTCCCCCAACCCTCGGGGGATTCCTGCCCGGGGTCTTGGTCTCCAAGCTCCTGCTCGTAGCACTGCTCCTCCTCGAGTCCTTCCTCGTTCACAGCGGAGTCTACGGCACACACAAACAAACACCCAATAAATAAAAGAAAAAGCTTTTATTGAGCTCCAAAAGAAAGAACGGAAAAAGAGAGCGGATGATGATGACACGATTATTTTTGGGTATGGACCGGTTGGATTTGGCGAAAATATATTGGTGAAAGTTGTGGTGGAGTTTGGGGTCAACCGGGATTAATTTGGCGCATGAAATGACGAGTTTAGTGGGGTTTAGGGGCTGTTTATAAAGAACAAGGACCTTTTTGTAATTATGGGAAAGTTTAGGGGCCTCTGGTGAATATAACAGAGAGAGGGGGAATAGTACTGTGGACTGCGGGTTAATTTGTTTAAAGCCCAGGGGGTCATGTGTAAACGTGCAAGAGAGAGGGGCTTTAGTTATTTGGACGGCGGGTTGATTAGCAGGAAGGGTAGGGGGTTCTTCGTAAAACGGCCGTCTTCAACGTTTTAACAGAGAGAGGGGGGGGGAAACAGGGAGGGCCGGCGGCCGACGGCGGCGCGATTGCCGGCGATGGGGTGGCGATGGTGGACGGGAGTAGGGGGAAAAGAGAGCGCACGGCATAACAAGTTCACCTGGGGTCCTACCGTGGACGGAGGTGGCCGGTGTAGTGCGGACCACGGGAGCTCGAGGGCGGCGGCGGCAATGGATGTGGGCGGCGGCGCTGCGGTAGCGGAGGGGGGCGAATTGAGGGGCTCGTGAGCGGGAGGTGGGGGCGAGGAAGCTGGTCGGCCTACTTATAGGCGCGGAGAGGGGCAGGGGAAGTGGGCCGACGGAAGGGGCCCTGGGCGGCGGTGGAGGTCGGCGGGCGGAGTTATGGCGGCCGGAATTTCGTCCGTGATTGGTACGGCGGCGAGGGCGGTCTGGTGTCGCGTGGTGGCGTGCGTACTTGGGTGCACAGGGACGCGGCTGTGCTTGAGAGGAGTGGTGACGGGACGGCAGCGGGCCGGGCGGCGCTGTGGCGGATCGGGGCGTGGCGTGGCCGAGCGGCGCACGGTGGGGATGGATGGGATGGTGGCGAGCAGCGGGACGAGCGGAGAGCGGGGCCGATGGTGAGTACAGTGGTGGCGTGCGGAGCGGCGCGGTGGTCGGCGGTGCGTCGGGCCGAGCGTGGCGTGGCCGAGCGGCGCACGGCAGCGACGGACGGGGTGGTGCAGGGCACGTGCGACGGAGCCGACGGGGCAGTGGCGTGCACGGCAATGTGTCGCGTGGAGGCGGCGGTGGCGCACGGGCAGCACTGGCGGCGACGGCGACGACGAGCAGAGCAGAGAGGAAGGGGTGAGGTTCGGCCGGCGGCGTGTCGGCGGTTGCGTGCAGGAAGGTGGGGTCGCGGATGAGGGGCGGCACGGCGCCGGTCGGGTGGCGTGGTGGAGGGCGAGGCGTGAGCGGCAATGGCCGGCGGTCGGCGGGGGTGGGACCGGCGGGAGCAAGACAGGGGAGCGGCGGGGCAGAGCAGAGCGGTGGCGTTCGGGGCTGGGAGAAGCAGAGGAAGGGAGAAAGGAAAAAGGAGAGAAAGGAAAAAAAAGAAAAGAGAGAGAAAAGAAGAAAGAGAAAAAGAGAAAGAGAGAGAGGAAAAGGGGAGAGAAGCGGCGGGATTCGCGGCGGAAATCGACAGGCGATCGACGACAATCAGCTACGGACGATAGGGTCCGGCGGTCGACCCAAGGGCGGACGACGCGGGATGGGACGGAAAAGATGACAGTGATCGAGATGCGGACAGGAAAAAGAGAGGGGAGGGGAAACAAGGCGGACGGGGTTGGCGGGAGCGGGAGCTCGGGCGGTAAACCATTTTGAAAGATTTTCACCGGGTGATTTCATTAGTGATTTTTTTTTCCAGAGATTAAACACGGGTGTTACACTAGGACAAGTCACGTTGCCAGTCACCTTTAGCACGGCGTCCAACTTCAGGACCGAGTACATCAAGTTTGAGGTGGCAGATTTTGAGACCTCATACCACGCGATTCTCGGGCAACCAGCCCTCGTGAAGTTCATGGCAATCCCACATTATGTCTACCTCGTCCTCAAGATGCCAGCTCCCAATGGAGTCCTTTCCCTCAAAGGAGACCTCAAGATTTCTCATGACTGCGATGTAGAGGCGGTAGAGTTTGCTGCGGCTGCTCAAGTCCCAACTCAGATGATGGAAGTACTCGCCTTGGCCAAGAAATCCACGGAGCAAGAATCAAAAGTTCCCACCAAGAAACCTGCGCATAAGAGTTTCAAGCCCTCTGAAGAAGTGTAGCTCAAGACTGTAGACCTTAAGACGGGCGACTCGTCCAAAACAGCCCTCATAGGGACAGGCTTAGATTGTAAATAGGAAGACACGCTCGTCAAGTTCTTTCATGCTAATAAAGATATATTTGCTTGGAAACCATCTGATATGCCTGGTGTTCCTAGGGAGCTTGCCGAGCACAATCTTAGCGTTCAAAAAAATGCAAAGCCCAAGAGACAGCGACTACGACGTTTCGATCAAGAACGACGCAACGCAATCAAGGCGGAAATAGCCAAACTACTCGCTGCTGGCTTCATCAAAGAAATCTTTCATCCCGAGTGGTTGGCCAACCCGGTCCTGGTTAGGAAAAAGAACAACAATGAGTGGTGCATGTGTGTTGATTACACATACCTCAATAAGCATTGCCCTCCAGATCCCATGGGTTTACCACGCATTGATCAAGTCGTGGATTCTACAGCTGGATGTGCGCTACTCTGTTTCCTCGATTGTTACTCAGGCTATCACCAGATAGCACTGAACGAAGAGGATCAAATCAAGACTTCTTTCATTACACCCTTTGGCGCCTTTTGCTACACCACCATGTCCTTTGGATTGAAGAATGCCGGAGCCACGTACCAACGAGCCATACAGAATTGCCTCTCCTCTCAGATTGGCAAAAATGTAGAGGCATATGTTGATGACGTAGTGGTCAAGACACGAGAACCGGAGAATTTCATTGCTGATCTGCAAGAGACATTCGACAATCTTAGGACGTATCGATGGAAGCTCAATCCAACCAAATGTGTTTTCGGTGTCCCCGCTGGCGAAGTACTCAGATTCATCGTAAGCCACCGAGGCATCGAAGCAAATCCTTCCAAGATCACAACCATCCTCAATATGGAAGCTCCATCAAGCATCAAAGAAGTTCAAAAGCTTACCGAGTGCATCGCGGTGCTTAACAGATTTATTTCAAGACTTGGTGAGAAGGGTCTCCGTTTCTTCAAGCTACTCAAGAAACAAGACAAATTTATCTGGACTGACGAAGCAAATCAAGCCTTCGAGCAACTCAAGATATACTTGACTACTCCTCCGGTACTTGTCGCTCCTCTCAAAACTGATCACTTACTTTTGTATATTGCGGCTACTACACACATAGTCAGCACAGTCATTGTGATCGAACGAAAGGAAGACGACCATGTCTTTCCAGTACAGAGGCCGGTTTATTACATCAGCGAAGTACTTTCTGAATCCAAGATCCGTTATCCTCAAGTCCAGAAGCTGCTCTACGCAATTTTCATCACCTCTAGAAAGTTAAGGCATTATTTTCAAGCTTTTCCTATTACTATTGTGACTAAATTTCCTTTAGGTGAGATTTTTCACAATCCTGATGCAACGGGGCGAATCAGCAAGTGGAAGGCGGAAATAGCTGCATATGACCTCACTTTCACTTCACAAAAGGCTATCAAGTCTCAAGCCTTGGCCGATTTTACGGTCGAGTGGTTGGAAACCCAGTATTCCAGAACAACTACTCGCCCTGAGCATTGGGTCATGTACTTTGATGGATCGTTGAAACTGGAAGGAGGCGGTGCAGGAGTTCTTTTAATTTCTCCCAAAGGTGAACAACTCAAGTACGTTCTGCGTTCCTTTTTCAAGTCACCAACAACGAAGCTGAGTATGAGGCCATGTTACACGGCCTTCGCCTAGCCTCATCACTCGGTATCAAACGCCTCTGCGTGTATGGAGATTCTGCAGTAGCTATCAATCTGCGTGTTGTTCGTGTACTTTCGTTCCTAGAACTCGGCGAGACCCACACAAATCTACTCCCTGGGGTATCCTCAGTTAGACGTGCTCGGCGTAATTTGTCGACAGTAGCGTCCCACTGGACCGTCCTACCATTAGACTACAAGCCCAATCGCAGACCAATGTTTACTTAGTAGATGACTTTTGAAGCTCGTTAATGAGGTAAGGATGTGGCAAACCTGGCCCAGAAATATGTCAGAGACAACGATATATAGCCCAATATATTTGAAGTGAAACTGAACTACTAGCATTTTTTTGAGAGAAATCTCTACCTAATTATAAAACAAGGATTGTTTCTGCGACGTAAATTTGTAATAAAGATCCTAAAATTTTATTAATTTGCGGTCGTCCGTCGCCCCCCTAATCCGGATCGGTGAAAACCACTGACAGGGACACGACGGGGCCGCGCTAAGACATATCTCAGTCTGGAACTCTGGATGTGCCGGAGTGCGGGGGCGCCGAACGGGCCAAAGCGGCAAGCAGCCTTTCTAGAATAGCCACTTCCGCGCGCCGCGCTTACGGGTAGCGGCATCCGGCAGCACCTTCTCTGAGGTTAGCATGTCCCGCATCACCTGCATGTCTTGGCACCGGCAGGTCTGCACATCCTCGTGGAGCCCTGGAGGATTAGAGTTGCCAAAGTCAGCATTCATCGATCCAATTTGGACGCAAGGTAAAAATCGAGTCAACCCGTGACACAATCCCAATGAATTGATTAGGGTTAGACGAAGTTTAGAAGTTCCTAATTGATCCGTCAGCGTAATGGTATAAATATAAAAAAAGATGAGTTAAAAAATATAATTTGCCGTAGCAACGCGCGGGCACTATGCTAGTTACAAAATAAAACAACATGCGTTTAGTTTTAGTCTCTTAATGATGTCTCCCAAATAAGGATTTTGGGGAGCCAAGTGACATCAACTCATGGAACAATACTCTATCCCTTGCAACATCATCAGGAGTGCATTGTTTGCTACTGTTATCAGTAGTGTGCCAATGTTTCTATTCAAAGAGCTCTGGTAGGCAGAGTGTCATCACTTGGTGATGTGCACCTTAACAAGAGCTGCGATGTTATAGATTATAATGAGATAATATGAAACTGAAGAATCCTCAAAAAATTGAAATTTTCATGTAGTATGAAAGACAATGTTAAAAAAACATAAGAAAACTTAGCCATGCATAATTCAACATCTATTTTATTATATATTGCCATTGCGCTGAGTTTATTTAGAGAATAGTTCAAGTCTCATATGGTTTGCATCCTCTAAACGCATTAATTATATGTTTGGAAGTTGGTCCTGGCTTAGGACAAAAACAATGAGCCCCGGTTTGGAAGTTGGTATTGGGGTCCAGAAATTGGCATTAGAATTGATGAGGCTTGAATGCAGATGTTTGGATGTACTTGGCATTGGCAGCCGGAATCGCCGGCGAATACCCCACGGTATTCAGACGGGTTGCAGCAGCCCGCCTCCAATTCAGAGGGTGCCGCCCCCATCTCAGCCACAGGTAGGCCTCCGCCGGCACCATCTTGCTCCCCAGGTCGAGAGAAGAAAGGCCGACAGGGAGGTCGCCATAGCCGCCGCAGCAGCAAGGACCCCGCTGCCCCGCCACTGGAGGCCGAAGATGGCGTGGACGTGGACCTCGGCGCGCTCAGCGGTGGCACGAACGTCTCCCGCGGCCACGCGCGCATCTACTACGACTTCCAGTGCCGCCGCTTCGCGCTCGAGGTGCTCGGCAAGAACGGCTGCCTCGTCGAGGGCGTCCACTACATCCCGACTCGCCCCACGTCAAGCTGGTCTCCCAGGATCTCCTCCAGATGTGGGACGCCAAGTTCTACTTCGCGCGACGCGCCTCCGCTGTCCCGCGTGCCATCCCGCTGCCTCCGTCTGATGACGACGAGGACGAAGGGGAGGAACAGGGAGAGGCCGTGGTGGCGGCGAAGGGTCTGAGGAACGGGAATAAAAGTATTGATTTCTTCATTCTCTTGATTGATCTCTGTTGGATTTGAAGAATTGCTACTTGTTTGATTATGCTGTTGTTTGGTAATTTGGATTATCCTGTCATGTCCTTTTTATTGGTAAAATGGTCAGGGATGAGGTCATTCTTGTCACACCAGATTTTCGAGGGAAAACCAAGTGCATCTCATATGTGCGCCAGGATCATGTTTACACACATATGATAGACAAAAGAGTGTAATATGAAAACACAGTATTCTAAAGTACAAGGGATTTATTATAATATTTATATTACACTCTCGAGAGACACGAAGGTCTTTATCATAGAAAAAGCGATAGCTAAACGAGGTGTCTTCAATTTCCATCTTCCACAGGCATCTTGACTGGGGAAGCGCAAGCCTCAGAATTCGTCGTAGTCGCTGTAGTATTCTTCTCCATTTCCTTCTTCTGAATCAGCAATGGCAAGCGTGAGTACACCTAACTAGGTACTCAGCAAGCGGGGTGAAAATGCAAGGCCACAAGGATAGGTTATGGTTCACAGCAGTGAGCTTTTTAGAGTTGATCAAGTTTTATTAGCAATTTCCTATTTACTAGATGTAAGTTTATACCAACCCACTTAGGCATTTAAAAGAACATCTTTTTCCAAAACCCACGAGTAAAACCATGATTTAGATTCCATCTTTAAGTTCAATTATCATGTGAGGGTCCAAGCCGCTCTTGACCGTGAGCACGGCTGATATATCCGTTTTACACTCTGCAGAGGTTGCACACTTTAACCATAGCTCGTGTTCCCCATGTTGCCCGAGTTAGCTAGACCCTTAAACATTTCCAAGGTGAGTGGCTAGGGGTCCACTTCGAAGCCTTTACAAAGGTATGTAAAAGTCCAACAACCCGCAAGAGTTACAGCTAGGGCGGACCACAACCCTCCCTAATGGTCAGCACCTTAGCAAAGGCTGCTACCCCAAGAGGACCGAACTGTACCCCTGCAACCCCAAACCCCCTCTGCTCCTTTCGGATAAGGCCATCAGTACAATCACACCCCTAATTAATCGGCTAAGGTCAGAGCCCATTTTGACACCATGGTTGCACTGTTTTCTTGGGTGGTTCTCCATGTTCCGATTAAAGACTTGTTCTCTTGCATTAACCATCATTAACCATTAAGTTGTCATGAAATAATCAATATTTTATAAAGATCCAAATTTTATCATTCCCAAGGTATAGCAACGCTAAGCATAACTAACCCAAAACATTATTTAAATCGGGGTTGTTTACAAGGAATCATGGATGAAAGACTAGGTAAATCCTTAAAAAGATATTCCCATCATATTAATGCAATTAAAGTAAATTTTTGTTGTCATGCAATTATATAGGATAAAAAGAGTATGCGAGGAGGGCCACTTGCCTTGGTCTACAAAAAGATCGTCTTCCTCAAAAAGTTGTTCTTGGTCCGTGTCGACGGGCTGCTCGGTTGCAACTGGCACGAGATCTATGATTAAAACATACAACAAACAATAAGAAAAACAGTACATCAAACATCTCTAACAGACTAAAACAAGCGTCTAAAACTAACAAGCTCGAAAAGATGAACGCTTGGACACCAAGAACGCTAAAAACGGAGCTAAGACGAAAAAGATGTGGCTAAAACAAGTTTTAGGGACTTGTTGGCAAGGTTTTAGAACTTCCAGGGGCTTAACTGCGAAAACCAGGGGCTAAAACATAAATACGCGTTAAAACCCGAAGGCTAACGCGCAAAACTGACAGGGCTGGACTTCGGGATGCAAAAACAGAGAAGTACAGGGGCTTAAACGATGAAAACAGGACCTATTTGTAAGGCTTTTCACTGGTGGAAGGACCGGTTGCGATATTTAAAGAGCTGGGGGTTGTTTTTGCAAAATGACCTGGGTTGACCGTTACTCGTCCGGATTGACTCGGGTTGGGTTGGATGTGGGCCGTCGGATGCGAATCGGACGACTGACAGAGAAGGGGGCAGTCGGGCGGCGGCGGGACGCCGACGCACGGCGGCGCCGGGCCGGAAGTTCGCCGGCGAAGCTCGAACTCGAGCTGCGGGGCTCGGTTTTGGGTGTGGTTTAGTGCTACAGAATCGGGGTGAGATGGCGAACGTGTTGGGAGTGATCTCGTTGAGGATTGCGCGGTGAGGCCGGCGGTCGACGGTGAACAGAGGCGGGGCGGCGGCGGACTCGCCGGGATTTCACCGAACTTAAGGTCCCGGCCACGGTTTCGAACGCGGGAAGGCTCTGGATGTAGTTGGGAGGTTGGCGAACGTGTTTAGGGGGTCCTCGTCGTGAATTGCACGTCGAGGGCGGAAGACGACGGCGAACAGCGGCGAATCGCGGCGGGCTAATCCGGCGAGAGCGGTCGGGGTGTTAAAGGGTGAGACAGAGAGCGAGAAGGGGTCGGGGAGTTTCGTTACCTCAGCGCGATTCTTCCTGTGTGGTTGGACGGGGTGGAGCAATGCCGGAGTGGTGGATCGACGATGCGGCGGCGCTCGGGCGGCGGCGGCGGCGTGGATTGGAGCTGTGCCAAGTGTGCGCGAGGTGCGAGCGAGCGAAGAGGGGTTCCTGGGGCTCGGTCGATGTCTTTATAGAGCGGAGGGAGGGGAAGGATGGGTCGGTGCCGAGGGGAAGGGAGGGGTCGGCCATCAATGGCGTTCGGTGGTGGGGAGCTTGGTGGTGCGACCGTTTTGAGTGGGGGAGCGGAGTGATGGTGGAGTGGCGGGTGGCAGTTACTGCGGCTCAGTGGGAGAGGAGAGGAAAGGGGCGCGGGAGAGGGAGCGACGCAGGGAGCTCGAGCGGCGCGGCGGTCGGCGAGGCAGGGGAGGGGCGTGGCTGGAGGTTGAAGGAGGTCCCGACAGGTGGGCCCCACCTATCGGCGGCTGTGAGAGGGAGGAGAGGGAGCCGGGCTGCAGTTGGGCCCAAAGGAGATGGGCCGGCGCAGCGGAGGGAAAAAAAGAGAAGAGGGGGGGGGGGGGGCTGGGCCGCGCACTGCTGGGCCGGAAAGAAAAGGAGAGGGAGAGAAAGAGAGATTGAGAGAGAGTTTAGGGACGGTTTCTGGACTTCTTTTCATGATTTTAAAACTCTCACACAAATCAAACAAAAGACATGCAATTTAAATATGATGCACAAGCACTTATTGCTCCAAAATTATTTAAATGATGTTTAAATATTTTTAGGCTCAAATTAATTGAATATTTTAATTATGTCTTTAGAAAATTAAATCCAACCATGTTGCTATGATTTATTTGTGACGAAAATTTTAGGGTGTTACAATTCTTCAGTGTTTTGCGAATTATTTGTGCATATTCCAATGAAATTGATGATACACCACAGGAGACAGGAGTTGTGGCAATAACACTTCATCTCAATAATATCTTTACATTGTCATGTACCAATTGCTACTGGTTAGTCGGTGATTGCTGGGTCGAGTTGTTGAGCATGTGCATTCCAATTGGATGAAGGGAGTAGATGGTACAGCAATAGCATTATGGTAACCTTTTGCTGTTTGTGACCTTTTAAATTAAAGAAGTAATGTCAGCTTGCTATTATATGGTGACAATTTTTCTTCTTTTTAATCATTGTAGTTTCTTCTATTATCTTTTAATATTATCATATTTTTTTGTGTAAAGTAATATATATAATCATCCAAGAAATATGCAAGTTGTGAAATATAGATTGCAATGTATTTACACCATTGTAGACAACCCACACTATAATTCAATGTTTGTACATCCAAACATGAATTGGAATTGGTTCTTTTCCTTTGATTCCAGTTGTCAACTACTGCACATCCAAACAATGGCATTGGTATTTGAGGCCATTTCTAATTCTCCTCAGTATTGGTATTCTAAACCGATTCAATGCCAAGGTCTCCAATATCTACATCCAAACGAAGCCTGGGGAATTATAACCAGGGCAGCTAATCTATGTTGGGCATTTTTGGTTTAGAAATGAAGTAACTTTTGATGAATAACTAACTAAACTAAACCTTTTGTGTAGATTATCTATCGAAGGGGGCGCTGGTTCGGCTCTGTGCTATGTTGCAGTCTTCCAGAAGAATGAAGAGAGGAAACATACATGAGGCGGACTGACCAACCCCCCACCCCCCGCGTCGCCCCCGCGTTAGGGCGACTCGGGCGGCGCGTCGCCCGTCCGCCGCGGCGACCCCTCCCTCCTCCAACCTCGCCGCGCCGCCGCCGGAGCCGGCCGCCGGAAGTCCGTGCGGCCAGCCGGGATGGCGGCGGCGGGGCCATCTCCCCCTCGCCCCCTCCCCTCTCTCAGCGGTCGCGGATGCCATGGAGGCCGGAGGAGCTCGCCCAGGAGACTCGCCGCCGCTGCCGAGGAGGCCGGATCCGGCGACAGCGACGGCGGATCTGCCGCCGGGATGCCTCGTCGAGCGCAGCCGGGCCGAGGCTTGCCTGCGGTGGGGCTCGGCTTGCCGCGGCGGCGCTCGGCTCCGACGAGCCCCGGCGTGCCGCAGCGGCCGGCTGCGCGGGCCACCTGGCGCGGCTGCCCCAGCACCGACGCGGATCTGGGGTGCGGCGCTCCTCCTCCCCCGGATCAGTGCCGGCGGTCTTCCCCTGCTCCGGAGGTGGAAGGAGGCTGGCGGCGGGGCTTCCCGGGCTGACGTCCGGCGCGACGGCAGTGGCGCCTTGGGGCGCCGTTCTTCGGCGGTTGGTGGACCGCCCCGCGCCCCTGTGTCTGCTCTGCCTCCGGGCGACGCAGTGTGGGGTGGGAGGAGCGTCGCCTGCGACGCCATCATGGCCGTTGGTGCCGCCTCCGTCTCCGCATCGCTGACGAAGCAGCCTCCGTAGTGCCGTCAAGACCTCGCCTCTAGGTTCATGGTTTTTTGTCCCACCTTGTGACGCACGGTGCCGTCCCATTGAGGGGACGACAGGAGACTTGGGGCCAATCGAGGGCCCCAAGCCTCCCCGAGGTGTCGGGTGCTTCTGTGCGGGTGCATATGGAACCGAGTGGCGACCTTCGGCGGTGGCGATGGTGGGCGGTGGAGGGACGCGAGTGGGTCTGGTACTGGTGCTTTCGGCACGTCGGGCGGCATCCCTCAAGCGTAAGCTTCGACCCGGTCGGGTCGGGCAACGACGTTTATGCTTCCCTCTTGAGGGCGTTGCCTGCAGGGTCTTGTCCGACGGCGGTTCGTGGAAGCTCTTCGTGGTGAAAACCAAACGCGGGCGCCTTTGCGCCTTTGCCTTTGCGGGTTTGGAGTTCTTCCGACACATGCATAGTGATGACTCATGAGTGATGATGTAGGAAGGAAGAAGGGGCACATTGTTAAGAGAGTTTTTTTAGAACATGTTGGCTGTGTTTAGATCCGGCGAAAAGGGTGATAGAAAAGTCGCATCGGACACTGTAGCGCACTGTAGCATTTTTCGTTTGTTTGTGGTAATTGTTGTCCTATCATGACCTAAATAGGCTCAAAAGATTTGTTTCGTCGTGTACATCAAAACTATGCAATTAGTTTTTTATTTACCTACATTTAATGCTGTATGCATGTGTCGATATTTTGATTTAATACGATGATACTTTTTGCATAGTGGAATTTTGGGAACTAAACACATCCGTTAACAGAATTGTGAGCTCGTTTGCTGTCTTTGGGCCTGTGGGCCGACTGTTGCTTGGACTACCTGTGACCGAGACGACATGTGGCCATGCATGCCTGAGGGCTGAGGCCTTCTGACTGCTGAGACATCACGCCAAAACGATTCTGAATCAAAAACTGACGAGCGAGCGACAAGGAAAAGTGCAGCATAGCGTACATGGACCTGGGTATTCAACCGGTAGAAGATGATATGAACACAGCTGGTCGATGCCTGTCAACGCTATAATTACCAAGCTCATTGTTCGGTGGCAGGACAATGAAAAGAAACAATTTAATATCACCCTAAATTTAACAAAATCGTTCTATATCTCTTCCCATTCGCCGTCACTGTATGTGGACCCAGATCCCCTCACTAGGGACGAGCCCGTTGACCACGAACACCATGTAGTACCCCGGCGGCGCCAGGACCGCCGTCGCCGGCATCGTCACGTACGCAAGGTACGTTCCGGCGCGGCCGCGCACCCAAACCACCTTGGTCACCTCGAGCAACAGCAGACGCTGGTTCATCGAGAACGAGTGCGTCGTGAACGACGGCGCCACCATCGTCACCGACACCTCGCCGAGTCCTCTGCGCCTACTCCTTGCCGAGCCCGGCACGAAGAACTCGAGCGTCATCGTCGCCCCGTACGTCACGCCCGCCGCCGCGCCGGAGGGGGACGGGGCTAGGATCCTCGGGCGGAGCCTGTCCTTGGACGCGTGGAGGTACTCCGGCGAGAAGGCCTGCAGGCTGAGCTCGGTGGGGAACATCACGTTGCTGAAGTTGTAGTACATGTGCGGGTTGCTGCCGCCGACCAGCAGCCGGCCGTCGCGGAGGAGCACCACCGACGAGTGGTACACCCGCGGGATGCTCGTCGCGGCCTGCACCTCGAACCGGTCCGGCCCCGTCGACTGGTAGGGCCGGTAGATGACCGGCACGTACGCCGGGGTCCTGGCGGCGTCCCACCCGGCGGTGCCGTCCACGGCGCCGTTGATGATCGCCACCTCGGCGCCGTTGGGCAGCAGGATCATGTCGCCCATCACCCGCGGCGACGGCATCGTCTCGACGACCCACGCCGGCGCGGGGTCGGTGATCTTGATCCGCCCGCACGTCGCCAGCGCCGGGGCGAAGGTGCTCGTCGCGGCGTGCCCGTGCCGGCCGGTGGGGTGGTAGGAGCCCTTGGGCGCGCCGCCGCAAATGAGCACCTCGGCCTCGGTGGGGTTGGGTTTGAGCGGGAGCAGCACCGACGAGCCCGTGCTGGGGTAGTTCCTGGGGTCGCCGCCGGCCAGCACGGGGTACGTCCGCACGACCTTGTTGCTCTTGTAGTCGAAGAGGATGGCGCGGTTGTTGGCGAAGATGAAAAGGTTGCCGTCTATGTTGAGATGCACGAACGGATACAGGTTGTTCAGCACGGGGTCCTTCGTCTGTTCCAAAAATGGCATTTGGACGACAGACCTATCGGAAGGGGCAGCCTTGGGGTAGAACTCGTAGTTGAACTGGTACAGGCCGCCGACGATGATGGCGCGGCCGTCGGGGAGGATCTGGTTGGTGGCGTACCACCGGGCGGCGGCGAGCGCGCCCTGGTTCTCGGACCAGTCGCAGCTCTTGTCGCCGTCGCACGCGGGCATGGTGCGCGTGTTGTTGCAGCCGTCGAGCCAGCCGCCGGTCTGGACGAGCGTGCCGTCGGGCGCGACGGAGCCCGAGGAGCACCAGGTGTCGGTGAAGATGGAGAGCGGGCGGAAGGAGTTGGAGGCGACGTGGTACTCGACGGAGTGCGCGGTGCAGTCGCCTTTTGGGAGCACCTTGTCAAGCGGGTTGACGCGGCAGCGGCCGTCGGGGAGGGAGAGGTTGGAGTGGCCGAAGTTGGTGCGGTCGAAGATGATGACGCGGTCGTTGTGGAGGAGCTGCATGTGCATCGCCGACACACCGATGCTGCGCTGCAGGAGCTCCCACCGCCCGCCGCCGCCGGCGCCGCTCGCCGGCGCAATAATGCCGGCGCAGGCGCAGGCGCAGGCGAGGAGCAGGAGACGCACGACGAGGTGGAGGCCGCGGCTCATACTAAGCAATCTAAGCTCCATGGTCGATCGATGAGACGGCCGGGCTCGTGGTGGATGGGACGCTGCTACGTCGTATCATAGGCGGCGAGGAGCAAGATTGTATATTTATGCAGGCGTGGACACGGTTTGACCAATGTGTCGCCCCCTGATATTCAGAAGTCAAACAAAAAACTCTTCAGGCGTCCAGCTAACGACCAGGATGGAATTTCGTCCAGCGAGCTGACGCTGCGTTTATAGCTTGGGCCAGGTTGGGCTTTTGATTTTTGATACGATTTTGATTTCGTAGATGGCGCTGCATTAACTTCGTTCTTTGATTATGTTTGGTTGTTCCCGTTCCCCACTATATATTCTTCTTCTTCTCTTCGATCATTATGACGCGGTTACATTGACGGCTGCTGATTGCAAAGGCCGTGCCACGGCCCACGGGCTTAACGCAGATGCGATTTGCATACTGTTTGCAAAGGCCGTGCCACGGCCCACGACCCACGGGCTTAACGCAGATGCGATTTGCATACTGTTCGCTCAGGAGCTCAAATCCAGTGATCACATCCTTCTTTCCTGTTCTTTCACGGCCGGAATCTAGTGGTAAATCACGCGTTTTTCTTTTCGGCTGAGAATTGAAAACAAAAGGGCCCATGTCAAAGCTGGACGTCCAATGCCCGAGCTGGAGCTACGAAATGGCACGAGTCAATTAGTGGTAGCGCCCAACTGCCCAAGTGCATCGCTGCCATTCTGCCAAATCACAAGCGCAAAGGGTTCGACAGCTTTGTTCGTGCTAACAGCATGGCACGCGTTTGGAAAGAACGCAACGCGTGGGTCTTTCGCAACTCGGCCCAGCTAATTCTGCTCACCGTCGAGCAAAAAGGCAAAACTCTGGATTCAGGCGGACACGGCAAAAGATAAGTTGTCTGTTAAAGAGCAGTAATCTTCTGCATTACGAAATATATGGGCATATGCATGTTGCATGGCCCTTCTTTGACTAGTTGTCAGTAACGCGTCATCACGGTCACGAACAGTAAGGCCATGGAGCCAGGCGTAGGTGCCATCACCGCGCGAGTAAAACCTGTAACCCAACCTCTCCTTCAGTATAAGCATACATAGCTGTCATGGGTATTTAATTTGGGAGAGAAAAAACACGTATGCAAGCTCAATTTCCACATTGCAAAATTGTGTTATCTACGAGTATGCTAGATATCGATGTGAAAATCCTCGTGTGGAATGCAAGATATGCAAAGCTGGCTTTGCATGTATCTTTTTTTTAAAAAAATTCCCCTCTATTTACATATATATGCCATTCAAAACGTGTGCTGCTGCAGTACCACCAAATGCTGCACAGGATCAAGGTCATGCAGGCGATGCAGCGCCGCAACGGCTTCTGTTCCTCTTCCCTCTCCAACTACGAGTTGATGTAGCCTCCCTATGACCCATCCCATCAATACGCTTAATGCTAGCATATGGAACTTGAACGATCATGGCCATTAGCCAAAACACGTCGCTCGAAATCATGCATAACAGCTTCATCGTTTCAGTGTAGGCAAGGACATAGAACTGCGAACCAACACACGTCGCTCGAAATCATACATAAGAGCTTCATCGTTCCTGCAACCAACACTGCGAACTTGTGCACTAGCAAGAAACTACCACACCTTCCATAAAAGCAATCATGAAATGAAACCAACTATTGCACACTCGATAATACCATATCGATTCCGTGGCAACGCCAGTGCTATGAGCGAAGGGCTGAAGGTTCTATGTCGTCCGGTCGTCCCCGCCACGCACTCCGGCCCTGGCGCCGACATCCGCGCTGCCGCACCCGGCACCCTGCGCGCATGGGACGGCCGCGCTATTGATGACGCGGAGCTCCCCGTATCACCCCGCTCCTCCACTCGATCGAGCTCTGCCCGCGGTGAAGCCGCGCCGCGCAACGGCCGGCGCCGCCGCCGGTGGCGCGGCATGGTCCCCACGCCAAGCGAGCAGGGGCAACGCCGTACCTGGGTGCGACTGCCGGAACACGAAGGGTCTGGTCACTGAGCCTACAGAACGGAAGCCGGCGCGGCGCGGCGCTCTCCCGGGCGGCCATGCCCGCCTCCGACCTCCGTGAGTGGCGCGCGGCGAGGAGTCCCGGGGATGGTCGGTACTTCATTTACCGTCCTGGATGGACGGTAAATGAAATACCGACCACCCCTAGGCCTCTCCTGGTCGTTGGATCCGCCTCGTGCGGCCACGATCGAGACGATGCTGCAGACAGCGGCAAGTCTCCACGGTCCTCGGCTCCTCGCGCACTGGCTGGCACGCCGTTCCCGCGGACGATGCGCTGCGCCGGCCATAGCTTTTCCCAGCGAGCCGCGTTCGCCGACCGCGCCTTTCTGCCGACATGGTACCGCGGGCGGTAGTCCATGGCGTCCGTGACGGAGGTCGCCGGCCGGGAGGCGCGCCCGCAGCTCGAGCATGAAGCTTGTGGCCGCTGATGGTACACGCGCTCATGGTGCCCACGTGGGGCACCCGCGCGTGCGTGATGCGCGCTGCCGACGGACCGGCGGTGGTGTCTCTCCTACAGGTTCGGCCGGCCGAGCTACGGCGTCGCGCTAGCGTCGTACCAGCAGTCGCTGCATGGGCTCCAGTCCGCTAATGGCGGCCGCCGTGCAAAGCTACTTCATTCTGCAGCGCCCGCCCGGCAGTGTGAAACTCCACTGAGACGAGCAAGCCTGAATTGTGAATTGTAGCTAGCTAGTAATTGAAAGTTGAGCAACGGTAAACGCCAGGTCCGGGACTTTTGCATATGGAGTAAATTGCACTCACCATACAACAACTTGTACGCTCGTATCATCTTGGTCTAACAAGTAGCAAATTGCGCAAATGGATACATGAACTTATTCACTATGTGCATATACAGTCACATATACTCTATGTAGATGTATTTTGCTATCATGGCTGGTGACATAGATGGTTCTATACATGTAAATTCCTTCCAAACTGCCTGAAAATATTTAATCTCCAGATGCTAAACAAATACTTTTAATTACTTACGGTCTCTTATCACATACATATGCATGTCTCTCCTTTTCTTTAATCTTACAAGCACAACTTAGATCCATATGCAATACGAAGTAAGCAAATGCAAACTTCTCGCTTGCTTTTCATTTTTCTCTATGCAAGCAATCAAAAGATGCTGCAGCTGGAGTCCAATACAAAATAAATAGTTAATCCAACACATGAGTCTACCAAGTCTACCCTTGTGAATACTTCGGATCCCTTTCAAACAACAAATATTTTATTCATATGTCAACTCCATGCAATCTGAAATTATAACTCCATGCCAATCTTTACACTTTCCTGAACAATTTGCTACCTTATTTCCCTCGTTGCCGAATTATTTAATATTTATAAAGACACTTTTTTAAACTATATTTTACTATCAAGTATCAACGCATGGTTAAAATTTAGATGGGAAGCAAGGAGAGGAAAAAAAATAGGTGCTAATGTACATAGACCTGTCCACATCATCTGTTAAAGGGGCAAAATACATCTACTTGGCATACATGTGACTATATATGCACATATTCGACAAGTTTGTGCGTCTATTTGCATGATTTGCTACTTGTTGGACCAAAGTGATAGGAGCATACAAGTTGTTGTATGGTGGGAGTAATTTACTCTTGCATATGTCATGTTCGCCTATTGCATTATTCTTCGTTACGTCCTACTTCCTGTTTTAAGTAAACCTATTATATTTCGTGGCTCTTGAATACAGGACATGCAAAATCAAAAAGGCCCAAAGAAGAATAACACTAGCATGAAGAACTACAAAAATCTGCACATGGTACAGATCATGGAGCGCCGCAATGGCTTCCGTTCATCTTCCCTTGCCCTGTTCGTTTGGCTGGTGGCTGATGTTGGTTTTTGCTGAGAGAAAAACACTGCTGGCTGGTGGGTGGCTGGTGGCTGGCGCTGGTTTTCGCTGAGAGAAAAACACTGTTGACTCGCTGGAAACAATCCAAACGAACAGGGCGACGACTAGGAATTGAAGTAGCCTCCCCATCCCATCAATATGCTTCGTGTTAGGGGGTAGGTTTTGGGCTCTTACAAATTTGTTGTTTGTAACAAAGCTTCTCAAAGATCATGTAGGCACAGCCTCTATGTTTTCTAAGCAAGAAAATATGTTGTAACCCACCGTCTGCAAGCTAAAATAAACAAGGCCACAAAAACTTGATCTTACAACTCTGTTCTTTTTCCATACGAGGGACTGTCATTTTTGTTCTCGCTCAGACCCATGGACTCAAAATCACTTGCTCAGGTTTGAATGGGCCTTGAGCTAGACCCGAGGGACTACTGAGCCCAACAGTCTCCGTGGGCCGTGATGGGCCTTCTGCGATGCTGCTAAGTGCTACCAGCTGTTGCAGATGTCTCAACAGCCAACGGCCCCCCGGCTCCCACTCTCCTCGCTCCACTAAAAACACGATATGAATTATGAATAGTATCAATCAAATGTAATATCGATGGAGAAAACGTAGAGGTGATGTGCTCAAGATTAACACTGATGGCGTTTTTAAGTATGAAAGTGCTAAGGTCCTGCTCCCGAAACAGGCAGTAGGAGAAGGGAACGCCTGAACAAGTATCATGAGGAATGGTAAGCCAGTTAAGGAATTGTTTCGAATCAATTTTATATGTTTCAGGATTAAAAATCGATCTAGAGAAAATGCAATAAAGTAGCTCATCCCGATGCTGGGTTGTTATTGTCCTGGAATCCTGGTAAACACCGAGTTGCCGGTTTATGTGGCTCCTATAGCATCTGGGAGTTGGTGGCAACGGCAAGCGATTTAGGCGTTGGTGGAACGAAATGTTCCAATAAGAAAATGATCCATCAGTCCACCAGGTTAGTCTTGGCCGCCTCATGCTGGATGGAAGTGTGGGTTTTGTCCTCGTGAGAAGTGGCCGTGATGTCTGATGTGGCGTTCTCCGGCATGCAGGTGTGGCACGCTGCCGGCGCGCTGTCTCTGGGTGATCGCTCAAGCTCCGACGGGCTATTGAGTAGACATGAGATACATTGCAAGTAGTCATGAGAATTCAGTAGCCAGTTTGGATGGTTTCCTTGGGCATGCAAATCACATGCCGCTGACTCAAGTACTGCTGCGCGCCTGCGCCTATAAAATCAACCATGCTTAAATATCATAAATCCCTTTTTATTTACAGTAATTTTTTATTTGGTCTATATGCTAGTAACACATAGATAGAATGAAGCCGATAGCGAACAAATGTCACTTTAGTATTTTTCACCTACCTTAGCCAATAGTTTCTGTTTCATTTAGGACGACCAATTCGGCAGCTCAGCGTCAATCTCAACGAATAGTCAAGATGTTGTACTTGAGAATAAAAACTTTTTTCCTCGGTTGTTTTTTCAGCACTGAATTATTTTGAGGTCGTCTTCAGTTGTTACTTCACCTCATCTTTCTGTCGGAAAGCCTCATTCTGACCAGGCAAAGCTCCTTTTACTATTGGACGGTTCTTCCGTGCTCCGGTTGAAATGGACACTTCCTTTTGCAGATTCCCCGGTCCGAAGACTCGTGAAAAAATGTGTTTCGTCTATCCAAATATACAGTACAATTGTATTCGTTGAAGGAGCGAAGGATCAGATTATTGTCCAGGGTCAAGGATAACAGACAAAATTACAGGTCCACTCTTCGGACCGCTGCACCTGCACGGCCGGTACAGCTTCATCTGCAAGTGATCTAGTTCATCATATCTCAAGTCTCCATCTGAGTGTTTTGCAATCCTCAAGCCTATAATGATTCTTTGAGTTGAAGCACAGTTGTCCAGATTGCAGATTATTATTATGGCATTTGCAGTTTCTCTGTCTTAGTCACTGGAATAAACCATGTTCAGACCTTCTGTTTTATCGAAGAGACTTGTACTGCTAGTCACTGGAATAAACCATGTTCAGACCTTCTGTTTTATTGAAGAGACTTGTACTGCTAGTCATGTAAATCTTATGATATCATCAATCTTATTATTTCCATAAAGCAAGCGAATTTATTTTTCTTCTAGACATGCTAAGCTATCACAAGAAAGTAGTGTTGACCAAACTCAGAAAACATGTTCCTCACGCTCAAGTTTGACATAGCGGCATTTCACTTAAGAAAACTTGGACTTTGAGGGCTCGCTTTGCTTCTGAAGTGTGGTCAGAGTGTCCACATATTTTTCACATAAAAGTGGTTATACAACAGGTTCCTCTCGAAGGGACTAGAGACTTGCAAGTCCACTTTAGAACACAACTCTTCTGTGATAGGGCAGTGAAAATCGAGAGTCAAATACTTGTTTCCTTGCGCCTCCTGGCTAGTGGAAGCACTTGATGTTTCCTTGCATAAACTACAGTCCTGGAAGAAGAAGGGAGGGGTATGCGCATCAGGAGGATGCAACGCGAATATCCAACTGCCCAATGCGAGCAAAATCTTTGGAATAAGGATTCTTCCGTCAATCGGTGGTGGAGTGGCCTCCAAATTCCAAAAGCGAAGCTCCTACTTTTGCCCATAATGGAGCCAATGGAAGCATCCATGATCCATCGCGTAGACGAAGAAGAGGACATGGCATTCTTATTTGCCGTGGTCAAAGCCCCAAAGGCCTTCCGAGCCAAAAGGAGCATTGGAGGATGCTGCTTCCCTGTCAAGTTGGCACCCGGCAAGCGCGAGATTCCTAACCGGGCTGAATGCCTTCTAGATCGGCCGCTTTTGCCCGTGCGTGCCCTCGCTTTAGTACTCATTCATCATGGACGCATCTGTGCCATTGGAGACGAATGCCCGTCCTGATGCGCCCCCCGTCTTTTCGTCATCAGGCTTTCTAAGCGCCTTTGTTCCACGCCAACACCCTTGTTGTTCTTCTTGATCCAATGAGCTTCAGTTCACACCTGATCCTGCCTGATTCGCAATTTATAGTCTTTAGAGTTTAGACTATCCATTTTTTCCATGAAGGATTCCATCCTGCATGGCCACGTTCTTCCTTGCTGCCGATGCCGGGATAGGCCAGAATTAATGTGTCCAATCCACAGCGTGATCATTCTCAGCCAAGATATATCAGCTCTCTTTTGAAGGAAAGATAGAAGGATATGTCTCAAGTCTCAACTCAGTCGGCATTTTCAATCCACCATCACCTGCTTCGGTGACATGTGCCTGAATACTTCGTTCCATTCCTCCTCAACCTTTCTTGAGCTATTCCGATTCCTTCGATGATCTGCTCAAAGATATTGTACCATTGATCGATACATGCATCTTCAAACACATGTGCGCAACTTGAAGCTCCAAAGCTTGGTAGCAAATGGGATAAGATCAGCCGACCCATTAGTAACCATGACCATGGCGCCGCAATGCAGCATCTCGGTTTGACATTGCCGCCATGCCGGCTTGACATTGGAGAAAGCAAACAAAATGCCCGCACGAACCCCACGCGTGCGGGCACGGCCGGTCAATACGCGCAGCAGACTGCACGGGCGTGCAGTTCCATCAGCGAAAGATATGGGAATATTATTGTTCAGGAACAAAGTTATTTTTTTTCCTTTGTGTGTCCTGTGACCGTGATGTTTTGGTGAGAAACAAGAGGGCGACGGAACGGCTCTCTGACCGGGCAGGGCAGTACTCTGAATGTGTTGGTGGCGAAAGGAGAGGGTGAGGTCAGGATTCTCGAGAGATCTGGCGGGCAGATTGAGATTCTCGGCGGGGATACAAGCCGATCTCTAATATCTGTCGGCATATCGGATCGTGATCGCTTCGGTGCCATGCCGATATTGATCTGATGGGAAAAAAATTCAGTGTTGTTGTACGCTCATGGCCGCTCTGACTGTAAAGGCGTCCTGGCGGCGGATTCCTAACGGAATTCCTAGAGCTTTAGCGCCACTTCCAAAGCAAAAAAAAAGAAAGTTGAACAGATACGTTCTCCGGCCCCCCTGATTGATCCATTCCTCGTCGGGAATGAGAAAACGGGATATATAGAGGGGCAAAAAAAAGATCAGAGTTTTAGTTCTGAGTAGTGCTCTCTTGTCAGTTTTCAGATAACCATGTCTGAACTTTCAGCAGCCCAGTCCACTTGGAAACGGATAACCAACAGACTCGTTTTTTTGAACTGGTACAGACTCGTTGACATCCACAGGCCCCTGCATGTGCCACTGTTATACAACAGACAAGAACTATGGCATTCGATCGTTTACACTCGCCACCTGTTGCGGAGATGCATTTCTGAACCCTTTGCCCAGACATGATCATACATGATGTTTTGGCCTGGTTGCACGCAAAATCAGCCGCGGCCATGATGCGGTTGGTGGCGAGCCCGGCCAAGCCAATGATAGGCGCGCTGCGTCTGCGTGCGTGCGCTTCAATTCACGAGCCATGTACTCGAGGTGAGGTACAGGTACCCCCTCCGGCACGAGCGCAACAAGCTGGGGGCGACGCCCTGATGGCCCTGATAGCATCCTAGCCCTCCCCTGCTTGTGCTCTCTGCAGCACGGCAGGGGGCCTGCAGCTCGTCGGCCAGGCATCTTGTGATGCCTGAGGGCGCAAGGCACCTGCCCATCATGGCACGGCCGCGCTGGGAAAGCGGCCAAGGGCATGGAGATTCTATGCTGTCGCCAAATGGAGTAGCCAGTAAGTATGCAGTAATCGATCGTGCCTGGAGAATTATTGTATAGTCTAACAAAGCCGGCCTCCATTTAGCTACAGACTGATCGCCTTTGCGTTTGCGAGCACGGAGACAGGGAAAGAAAAACGCTTGTTTGTTCGCCCCCATGATGCCCGCGGAAAGCAGAAAGCACCGGGCGGACAAGGGGGAGAGGCAATGATTTGGCCCCGGACATTCCCGTGGCTTGGTTTCCTCGCCGCGACGCGACACCATGAATCGATGACGACGACGGGGGCCGCAGGCGAGTTAAAAACAGTATCGATCAGGGGCTTTGTGTTAATAAGAAATGGACAGAAATCATATATATATATACATACACATGGAGCGATCGACCACGTCGTACAATTTCTGGTTTGTTTTCTCCCACGAGCCTCTTTGCTTTCCGACACCGCTACAACAATCCGAGTTGGGCATTGGACGCTTTTGGCTGGACTGGAGTACACGTAGTTCAAACTCACACACTCTCTCTACTGGTGGTATTACTTCTTCACAAAGCTAGGTTGCTTACACGGCATCTACTCTTCGATTGGACTAGGACGGATTAACACGGCGAGGGTTAGCGACGGGCGAACGGGGCCGGCGGCGGCGGCGTCTGCTGCTACCTGGCGCTGACGAAGGCCTTGATGTGCCCGAGCATCTCCTGCGTCCGCGGCTGGGACAGGTGGCAGTTGTGCAGCACCTGGAACGCGTGCCCGACGCCGCCGTACACGGCCTGCTCCACGCTCTTGCCGGCCCTGCGCATGGCCCGGCACAGCTCCAGGTTCCGGTCGCGCAGCACGTCGTTCTCCGAGACGCACACCAGCAGCGGCGGCAGCGGGAGGGCCTCCAGGCGCGGCGCGGCGCGGGAGGACAGCGGGTTGCACCAGGGGTGGTCGCGGGTGGCGCCGGCCGGTAGCGCCAGCCGCCAGTAGTAGTCGGAGGTCGGGAGCGTCAGCGCCGACCGCGGCGGCTGCGCCATGGTCTTCTCCGACGCGGTGCGGGCCTCGCCGCCGAAGAAGGGCTGCACCAGGACGGCGCCCCTGACGGTGAGGCCGTGCGGCGACGGCGCGCCGAGGTGGCCCTGGCCCAGCCGAGCGGCGACGTGGAAGGCGATGGTGGCGCCCGCGCTGTCCCCCATGAGGAACACGCGGTCGAAGCCGCAGCGGGCCCGCCACCAGGAGACCTCGTCGTGGGCCGCGGCGCCGGCGCGGGCGGTGGCGGCCGTGGCCTGGTGCCGCAGCCAGCGCACCGCCGCGAGGCCGTCGTCGAACGCGGCGGGGAGGCGGTGCTCGGGCGCGAGGCGGTAGTCCACGGACATGACGGCGCAGCCGGCCCGCGCGGCCAGCTGCGCGAGGAACTCGTGGTAGCAGCTCCAGGCCGCGGAGCCGACGCAGAAGCCGCCGCCGTGGAAGTAGACCACGACGGGGAGCCTACCGCCCCCGGCGGCGGCGGCTCCCGCCACCACCGGCGCGTACAGCCGCGCCCAGACGCCCGTGGCGCGGTCGACGACCACGTCCCTCGCCGCGACGCGACGCCGCCCGGCGCGCCGGGGGCGGTGCTGCCCCACGTGCAGGGCACGTCGGGGATCGCCGCGGGGCGCTCGACGTGGCCGTCCTTGTAGACGCGTATCAGGCCGTGGATCTCCTCGACGACGGCGCCGTGGTGGCCGCCGTTCTTGCCGGCGGCGGCGGCAGGCTGCTGGTGCTGGAAGGTGACCCTGGGCTCGCCGACGACGTGCAGTGCCCCCATCCTCCGCCTTCTCATGCAAAGCTGCCGGCCTCACGGGCGGCACGGCGGGCTGGGGCAAAAGCAGCAGCAGGCAGGCAGGAAGGAAGGCTTCGTGCGTGCGATGTGTCACGTCCCCGGGGGCCGGCGAGTCGGGCACAATTATGCAGCCGTGTGACCGAGCTCGGGGTGCGCCGCGGGTTTTTATAGCGGGGAGGGGGGGCGGTGGGACAGGTGTTGGCGAGGCGTTGGGCGCGGGGCCAAGTGGGCTCGGCCGACAAGTGGAGACGGGCCATTCGCGACGCCGTGCGGGGTGGGGGCGGCCGCCACGCCCGCCCGCCCGCTCTGGATGGGAGTGAAATGAAATCCCATTCGATGTTCACGCGCGGCGCACGGGAAAGTCCACGCGGGGTTGGATCCGGTGGACATTTGGAACGCTGTGCTCCTCTTTGGGCCTATCCGCTCCTGCTGTTGCCTGTCGCTGAGAGGGATCACCACTCACCAGTAGGCTATGCGTTTGTTGTTACTAGCCCTGACCCTGACGGACATGATCCGGTTTGTGGGAATTCTGGCTATTTCTGAAAGTGAAAAGCCAGTTTAATGCAGCGTCTTGGACTTTAGGGGAGATTTTTTTTTGGCACGCGTCATTATCTGAATGAATTTTTATCAATTATTTGAATGGTTTAACAGAAGAAGACTAGCTTCTCAGTTTTGGTCCTTGGAGACGTCGACCTTTGTGTGCTCGATGTTGAACCTCATCATGAGCCTTTGGTGGCAACTATTGTGATTAAACATGTTTTTTTTGGCAAATCTAGATGCAAGAACGGAAAATTCACTTGAACTCTTCCAAGTCTATGTGCCAAATAACCCAAATTAAATAGGCACCAGGGGCTAACACCCCTGGTCGGATCGCCTTCCACTCTAGGGAAGACGTGGCCGACGGGATTCGAAACCGGGCCGCAAGCTCCACCCACGGAGCTGCTAGCAGCCACCCGAGCTCTCATCCTGTTCCCAAATAACCCAAATTAAAGCTGGCAAACATAAATGGATATCTCATATCATTTTAGACCCGCAACATGGGGGTCTTGTCACCGCCGTTGACTAAGTATCCAATTGACCTATGGGCTGTGGCTGTAGAGAATCCAGCTCTAAGACATGCGCCGATGAAGAGAGCAAGTGGAGGTGGGTAGGGCTTTGGCCTCGTGGATGCGCGCGCGTTGTGCTTCCAATCGGCTGCCTATGTCGCACACCAAGGGGAATAAGTTCCTCAACTTTTTTTCTCGCGTGGTGCAAAAGACCGCGGAGTCGTGCTGCAATACACTGATCAAGCAAAGGGGAAAAGTTAGTGCCTGGCTGGTCGACAGCGTTGTGGAACAGTGGTTGTTCGAATATGAAGTGCGAGGATATGTACGACAGATGCATAAGTAGTACTGTGTAGACTATAGTATTGTACCATACACTTCGATCCGTCTACTTGTATATAATGTATTTTTTACTCATATCAGTACACTTGTATTCTTAGGTGCTTCGTATTAGTTGATCCCAATAGCAGTTATCTTTGTATCCTATAACGATGGTGGATGAAAGGATCATTATATCATGTCATTAGTCTAATCCCAGCGGAGGATTTCATATTGATGTTTCCAAGATGTCCATGTCATCAAGAAAAAAATAAAATGATGTTTGAAACTATCTCTCCAATGCCATAGTTTCATTTTGTTGTTTCATAGACACCATTTAGCATTTAATTTTATGACTCATCTAGAGTTGGTGTGCAAAGAGAGTTTCATCTCGATGAAACTTGTTCCTTCTCTCATCTTAAATTCTCTACCACATCATCAGATTAACTGATATGTCACTATATTTAATGCGCATGAAACTCCTATGAAGCTAGCATTGAGAATAGCCTTACTAGCACGTCGTGTCATCTCCTCGACCACAATCTTCTCGATTAGAACATAAGGCTGGTCTTAGTGGGGTTTCATGGAGAGTTTCAAGGTATTAAATTTACTGACGTGGCAGATGAAGAAGAGAGAATTTCATGGCATATGAAAACCGTTTCATCCCATCTGGTTTGCTTACCTAGTTTCTAATCTTGTTAGTTGTGCAATGAAATTGTGAGACTGGACTAAAGCTAAACACTGATATATAAATTTTTTATGACATATTATTTCTAATAAAAGATATAACAATAATGGAAAGCTGATAAGAATGCACTTTTCAAATATAAACATATCTAGTATTAGTAGTGTAACATTATAAGTATCATATCACTGGGAGCCTGTACTGTTATTGGACAAGTTGTAACATTATAAGTACACATTTTTTATTCAGAAAAATAGCGTGTCTAAAGTAGCAGCAGAATCACAATGTGTCATCATAAAAGAAACTGAAGGTAGTATGCGTCTAAACTAGTAGCACAAAAGGGTAGGCATAGAGGTGAAACTCGGACCAGCTTGGTGTGCTTGATTGTCATCTAGTATTGTCCAGAGAAGAAGATTGAGTAGCCGCAGAGCACCGCATAAATAAGTCTTGCGTGCGTATTGCTATGGTCCAAAACACAACACCTACCTGACATATCACTATCAGCTTAATTGCAGTCCTCCTACCCTGTCATAAACTAAGTTAAGATAGCCATCCCAGCAGTCAGCCAGTCAGTCCGCCCTTATATCCTACTACTACTTATATCTAACCACTACGCTTAAGGAGTAGGAACCGGCCTAACTTTGAATTGACGTGCCCCCGGGAGTCCAAATGAAGCTTCCCCTTCCTCCAGCTCCCATGGGCCATGTCATCACATCATCACCAAAAAAAGAAAACACGGTCTCGATCTCACGCGGACACGGGACGGGCGATCATTGCAGATCCGATGGAGACGCCGGCCCCGACTCCTCCTGGTCCGGTCGTTTCGTTCCCACACGCGCGTCACGCCATCCACGCGCTCGCTCGGAGCTCGATCTCTTTTCTTTCGCCCCGGGCCTCTTCCCCCTTTGAGATGGATCTATCGTGTATTCGTGTTCAGACTTTCTTCAGACTCAGCTCCGGCCTTCTTTTAGTTCGCGTCGCATCAGAAAGGCGAGCGGCACACACGGCCGGCGCACCAAAAGGCTGCGGCTGACCTGCAGACCGGGGTTCGTTCACCAACCGTGCCCCCAATGCAAGATCGGGTGCGTGGCAGTGGCACGGCACGCTTTGGACGCCGACTTTTTTCGCGGTGGCCCAAGCCATGGCCAGGCCCCCACCGCCACCGGCGTGGTTATCTGCTTTCTGTGGCCACGTCACAACTTTCTGATAATCTGTCGGGGGCTAGCCAATGCAAGATATCTCCAACCAGTGATGAGCAGTACGCTGCACAGTAAGATCCAAACTGTCTGGTTGTTGGCTTGCTCAGTTCGTCCTGGACAGAAAACCAGAGGTAATTAAACTGACGCTTGTTTTTACTTCTGAAGCAGTAAAAACAACAAGCTAGGCGCGCGCGAAGCATTTGGACACCCGGCCAGGCCAAGTGGTTTCTGGTAAGTCAACAAAGTAAAGCCAAAAGAAGGCGCGCGCGCGCGCTAGCAAAGGAAGCCCTAGCTAGGGAGCCTATCCGCTCCAACCGCAAGACGCGCACGCACGCGCGCGAGAGTGGCCAGTTTAGATAGCTACTAGGGCACGGGCACACCCACCGCGACCGGCTCGATCTACCACCTGGCTACTACTAGTACACAGTAGCTAGCTAGCTAGTACGCCAAGGGAAAGTTCATCCACTTGCGGGGTTGGCAATGGCGGAAATCATTGGCGGCATTGATGCTGTCCACGGGTTGCTTGTGCTGTGCGTAGGGGGGGAGGCATGCATCGGGCCATCGGCCACCACCGGGCACCGGCAAACCCCCCTGCCGGAGCTGTCCGTCACCCGACGCGACCGCTCCCGACCGAATCACTCCGGCGTCGGGTGTGTATCTCCGGAGGCCACGGAGCCGCACCGCTCGCCAAGCGTTTCCGGCCGGCGACGGCAGGTCAGCGCAGCGGCGCCGCTCCATCATCTATCCACCAGGGGGCAGCGTTCTCGGTGATCTCCATCGAGGAATTCCCCTTGCCGGCCATCGCGCGCAGCAGCTAGTGATCTGAGCACAGCCGGCGTGCGTGGTGGACTGGTGGCTCTGCCTCTGCCTGCCTCTGCACCCGCGGCGATGCTGGTTGCTCGGTCCAAAAGGCGGTGGCCCGGCCGGCCGGCCGGCCGGCTGGCTGGCTGGCAGCCCAGTCAGTGGAGTAGTGGACGCTGGACAGGACAGCCTGACGTCTCGATACAGCGCCCTTTCTTTTTCTGCTTGTGCTTGCTTGGGACCAAAAGGATCGAGGAGGACCTTGCTTTCACGTTCACTCCAGCGAGACCAGCTTGTGCCCGCGGTGAATAAATGGCGGTGCTAAGCTTGGTGCAGCAGCATCCGGGAGGCCAGGCGTACAGGTCAAAAAGCCTCACGACCCACGAGGGTTGCTTGCTGCTTTCGCAAGTGAGCTCAGTGGTAGGAGCATTAGCCCGTTAGGATGGACCTAACCTAAGGGAGTAAGGACAACAGCTATGTCTCCACTCAGCTCCAGGTCGAAGGAATTTTTTTTTTGACTCCGGATTATAAAAGGGCATCTGGAATTGCAGTGAATCCTATAGAAGGCCGAAGAAAGAAAAAGAAAAGAAAGCGGGCGAGCGAGCGTGGGAGGAACAAGAAATTCATGGTAAAGCTGTTAGTATAGTGCGGAACTTGGGCCGGCCATTTTGTTCTCGGGCTACTTTAATGGGTCGACTACTTTTAGGCCCAAAGACCATCTTACAAAACCGGTCACTTTTCCTCCCTCACTGGTTTTGGACTCCGGTTTTGACTGTTGACTTGCCACGTCGTTGCTACGTCGGTTTCTGACATGTGGGCCCTGCTCCCCCATCATCCCCACCACACCTCGCTGCGTTTATACAAGACGGCGGCCGGCGGTGGGAGGGCGGAGCGGAGCGAGGACACAATGCTCCGGCGAGCGGTGGGCGCGTGCACCGAGAGCCTTGTCTCCGACAGCGGTGACGTCGGCGGGTTTGCCGACGTCGAGATCATTAGCCTGCTTTGCCGCCGCCGGCGCTGCCGCTGTTGAAGAGTGCGAGGAGGAGGAGGCGCGGGCGCCGGAGAAGGAGGAGGAGGAGGGGAGGATGCCGATGCGGCGGGGGCTGTTCCCGCCCGTGATGCCGCGGGCGGCGGAGGCGCTGGTCATGCGCGCGGAGCGCCGCGGCGGGCGGCTCATCCTCACTGAGGTCCGAGGCGCCGAGCTCGAGCGCCGCGAGGTCTTCCGCACCTCCCGCGACGGCGGCCACCCGCCTGCGCTTCACCGCTGGAAAACACCCCGCATCCACTCTCGTCCCGGACAACGCCGCCCGTGAGCCACCGACGGTGGCGGCCGCCGTCGTTCAGCACAGCGTCGAGTTCTGCCACTTTGAAACCGTACAATCTGACTGTTCTTTTTTACGGTTTACGCTGAGTCAGTAGGGCCTATATGCTAGAAACCGACGTTGCAGTGGCGTGGCAAGTCAACGGTCAAAACCAGGGTCCAAAATCAATAAGAGAGGAAAAGTGACCGGTTTTGTAAGATGGGGGAGGTCGCTTATCCGGTATTTAAAATGAGGGAGTCAAACAAAACTTCGGTTTCAGACGAGGGAGGTAGGATGGACTTTTTTCAATATAGAATAGCCGATTTCCTCTTGATTAACCATGCGACTAAGGAAAATCTCTCTTCATAAAAAACATGTTACATCAACATATTTCTCATCTCATAACTGCGCTGCAGGAAATCACTGCCCTTTCAGAGGGGTTGTTCGAAGTAAAAAAAAATGATGAGTCTGATCCGTAAGGACAACAAAAGGAAGGTTATTGGAGCAACGTCAGTGACTGATTCTATACCCTGCCTTTCCAACATCCAGACAGGTGAAATTTGGAATTACCTATGGGATCAGCCAGTAGCCCGACGTCCCGACCATTATTCAAAGCGGCACCAACCATGAGGAAGAAACCGTTGACGAGTTAACGACCACTGAGTGGCAGAGCTGTGACTCTAGCAGTCTACTCCCTCCGTCTCTTTTTATATGTCGTTTTCGCTTTCCGAGAAACAATTTTGATCGAATATAAAAAATATATATTAATATTTATGATACATAATAAATACCATTAGATAGATATTTAAATCTAGTTTTTTAATAAATTTATTCGGAGATTAAAATGCTGCACGTATTTTTCTACAAATTGAATCTAAATCGTAGCACTGCGAGGGGGAAAGCAACGTGATGATTTCAAACCACGGCGGTGGTCCGGCGGTTTGACTCAGGTCCGGGGGGGGGGCACTTCCTCTTGCTGCCTCGACGGCAATTCCTGAGACGAGTCCAGAGCGTTGTGTCGTGTGACGGGTTGAGGCCCCCGCACACGGGAGAGCGTGCTGAGTGGCGGGTTGGAGGCCCCCGCGCACGCGAGAGAGGCGTCCAACGGCGGAAGTGGCGAGGCCCCCGCGCGTTGAGTTGCTCTGGACTTGGTGTTTCCATGTCGTCGGGCGGCCGGTTTGGGTGCAGCAGCACTACGGCATTGGGTCCTGCATGGCAGTGGCCTCTTAGTGTAATGGTGTCTGCCCCTTCTGCTCCTCTATCAACACTGGAACACTTCAGAGGTTCGATAACCGCAAGATGGCGATTGTGGGTGGAAGCTGCGGTTGTGCCTTGTCTCCTCTGTCGTCGTTGTGAGTAGAGTTTGACCGTGTTGACGTCCCAATCCAACCAGACGAGTTCTATGCATGAGGAGAGAGATTTGATGTGATGCGTGGATAGTAAAGTTTGGAGAGAGAATTTTAGTACTCCAGTTTGTGAGAACCAGGGCCTAGCATTCATCTGTTTTTTCAGGCCAAAATAGAACCTCTACGGTTCTGCTAGTCTCTTGAAGGCAAAGGTACAGCACCCGATCAAACCATGACTCTACTCCCTACAATCCTCCTCCTCGTCACACTTGACCACCTCGCGTCCGCCATGAACGAGACGGCGTTCACCTTCAACGGCTTCTCCGGCGCGAACCTCTCCCTCGACGGCATGGCCACCGTCACGCCGGACGGCCTGCTCATGCTGACCAACGGCTCCACGGCGCTGAAGGGGCACGCGTTCTACCCCACCCCGCTGCGCTTCCACGGCGCCGACGACGACCACGCCGTGGCGACGACGACGTCCTTCTCCACGGCCTTCGTGTTCGGCATCATCGGCCAGTACGCCGACGTGAGCAGCCAGGGCATGGCCTTCGTCGTCTCCGCGAGCAGGGACTTCTCCACGGCGCTGCCTGGCCATTTCCTGGGCCTCGTCAACGCCTCCAGCAACGGCGACGCGAGCGACCACCTCTTCGCCGTCGAGCTCGACACCGTGCTCAACGCGGAGTTCCGGGACATCGACGACAACCACGTCGGGGTCGACGTCAACAGCCTCACCTCCGTGAAGGCGGTCTCCGCCGGCTACTACGACAACGACACCGGCTCGTTCCGGAACCTGAGCCTGATCAGCCGCAGGGCCATGCAGGTGTGGGTGGAGTACGATGGCCAGGCCACGGAGCTCAACGTGACCATGGCTCCTGTCGAGATGCCCAAGCCAAGGAAACCCCTCCTGTCCACCGTCGTCAACCTCTCGGCGGTGATCACGGACGACCTCGCGTACGTTGGCTTCTCGTCGTCGACGGGCATAATCTTCTCGCACCACTACGTGCTGGGCTGGAGCTTCAAGATGAACGGCACGGCCCCGGCTCTCAATGTCTCGTCGCTGCCGGCGCTGCCGCGCACGAGCAGCAAGACACGGCCAAAGGTCCTCGAGGTCGTTCTGCCAATCGCGTCCGTGGTGTTCGTGCTCGCATTGGCAGCGGCGGCCGTCGTCATCGCCAGACGGCGAGCGAAATTTGCCGAGCTGCGCGAGGACTGGGAGGCTGGCTTCGGGTCGCATCGCTTCACGTACAGGGATCTCTTCTACGCCACGGACGGTTTCAAGGACATTAACTTACTCGGGAGAGGAGGATTCGGGAGCGTGTTCATGGGCGTGCTACCCAAAACCAAGATGAAGGTTGCCGTCAAGCGGGTCTGCCATGAGTCGAGGCAAGGGATGAAGGAGTTCGTCGCCGAGATCGTGAGCCTTGGGCGCCTCCGGCACCGGAACGTCGTGCAGTTGCTCGGCTATTGCCGGCGGAAGGGTGAGCTCCTCTTGGTTTACGACTACATGCCAAATGGTAGCCTAGACAAGCATTTGCACGACCAAGATAAACCTGCTCTGGATTGGGGCCAAAGGTTCAAGATAATCAAAGGCGTAGCGTCGGGCCTGCTGTATCTCCACGAAGATTGGGAGAAGGTCGTCATCCACCGGGACATCAAAGCCAGCAATGTGCTACTTGACACAGATTTGAACGGCCGGCTGGGTGATTTCGGGCTTGCAAGATTGTACGACCATGGCACGGACCCGAACACCACCCATGTGGTTGGCACGATGGGGTACCTAGCCCCCGAGCTCGGTTACAGAGCCAAGGCAACACCGAGCACCGATGTGTTCGCGTTTGGCGTGTTCCTCCTCGAGGTCGCATGTGGGCGGCAGCCAGTGGAGGAGGATGCTCAAGGGAGCGGGAGCCCGGTCGTGCTCGTCGACTGGGTGCTCGACCATTGGCGCAACGGCTTGATCATGGAAGCAGCTGATCCGAGGCTCGGGAATGGCTATGACGAGGAGGAGGTCGAGCTGGTGCTCAAGCTTGGGCTGCTCTGCTCGCATCCGCTGGCCAGCGCGAGGCCGAGCATGCGGAAAGTTGTCCAGTGCCTTGACGGCGACATGGCGTTCCCGGAGCATCAGGCGATGCGCATGGACCTCAGCATGGCAACGACGATGAAGGAACAAGGGCTTGACCCGGATGCCGTGGAATGTGAGTTGCCTTCGGCGTCAAGCGTTGGCACGATGTCTAGCACTCTGTCAGGAGGAAGATGACTGACGTATAGTTCTGTGGCTATAGTCTATCTGTCTATGGAATCACTTGTTTGTTTGGTTACCTCTGGAAACATGCGAATGTCCTGAAGGATATGTGGTAGAGGAGATGTAGATTTTATTACTATATGAGGAACGTACTTCCTGTAGCAAAACTGGTAAACAAAAAATCGTATCTGACAAGTATCGGTTTGTTGTCTGGCTTGAACTATAAAATATAAGCATAGGACATAACAAGTTTTACGTCGAAATCCTGTGGACTTTGATTAACTAGCTGACAAGGGTTTTGCTGTCGCTGCTTACCCATCTGACGAGTCACAGTAAGAATTTCCGGCCGGCAAAGTAACGAGACAAGAGCAACTAGTAAATGAGACGCCAAGTTTGGCAGTCTAAACATTCAACGGACATCCATTCCACGAAGCTACGGAGTACACGACATAGACATCTATTGTTAGTGGCATTATTGCTTTGTTGAATTGACTCGGAAGAATACCACGACCAATTCAACAACACATACTCCACATAACAGGTTCAAAGCTAGACTCTACTGCCTCTCCACTAACTAAGGTTTGAGTAGTTCACCGTGCTCATGCGTCATGGCAGGCATGGTTAACGTCAGGTCCATCCCCTTCCTTCTACTCGTCGTCCTCCACAAAATCAAGCTGGTTTCATCTGCCAGCGACTCACGATTCACCTTTGAAGGTTTCACCAATGCAAACCTCATCCTCGATGGTGCTGCCATGGTCACGCCGAGTGGCCTGCTTGCTCTAACCAACGACAAGCACACCAAAGGCCACGCGTTCTTCAGGGCTCCTCTCCGCTTCTACAAGCCGTCAAATGGCACAGCTCCTGCATCCTTCTCAGCCATTTTCGTGTTCACCATCATCTCGGAGCATGCCCAGCTGAGCGACCATGGCCTCGCCTTCGTGGTCGCTCCCAGCAGCAATCTCTCGGCAGCCACTGGAGCGCAGTACTTGGGGCTCCTCAACATCAGCGACAATGGCAAGGCCAGCAATCACATCCTCGCCGTCGAGCTTGATACCGTCCTCAGCCCGGAGTTCCATGACATAGACAGCAACCATGTTGGCATTGACGTGAACAATCTCCAGTCGGTGAAATCCCACACGGCTGGCTACTACGAAGAGGGCACTGGCAAGTTTCTGAACCTGACACTAATGAGCCGCAACGCAATGCAGGTGTGGGTGGACTACAACGGCCAGGCCCAGGAGCTTAATGTAACCTTAGCTCCCCTGGATGTTGAGAAGCCAATGGAACCTTTGCTATCAACCCCAGTCAACCTTTCAGAGATAGTGACTGGCACAGCATATGTCGGGTTCTCATCCGCGACAGGTCTTTCCATCGCTTACCATTACATACTTGGATGGAGCTTCAGCTTGAATGGAGCTGCACCTGTCCTCAACTCGTCTAATCTACCTGCACTGCCAAGATCACCTCATCAGAAGCACTCCCTAACTGAAATTTTAGTGATAGTGCTGCCATTAGCTACGGCTAGTTTCATCATCACGTTGCTCGCTGTTGTCTTCATGTTTGTACGGAGATGGTTGAGGTATGCTGAGCTTCATGAAGATTGGGAGGTCGACTTTGGGCCGCACCGGTTCTCTTACAAGGACCTCTTCCATGCTACTGAAGGGTTTGTGAGCAAACAATTGCTTGGGAAAGGAGGATTTGGGAGAGTGTACAAAGGAATCCTTCCAGAATCTAACTTAGAGATTGCGGTGAAGAGGGTGTCACATGATTCTAAGCAAGGGATTAAAGAGTTCATAGCAGAAATCGTTAGCATGGGTCGGCTTCGACACAAGAACCTAGTGCAGCTACTTGGCTATTGCCGCCGCAAAGGTGAACTTCTCTTGGTTTACGACTACATGTCAAATGGTAGCCTCGACAAGCACTTATATGATCGGAGCAGGCCTGTCCTATGTTGGAACATAAGGTTCCATATCATCAAAGGCATTGCATCTGGTTTGCTGTACCTTCACGAGGACTGGGAACAGGTCGTTGTGCACCGAGACATCAAGGCAAGCAATGTTCTTCTCAACAGTGAGATGACTGGATGTTTGGGTGACTTTGGCCTTGCCAAGTTGTACGATCATGGCACCAACCCAAGGACAACACATGTTGTTGGTACCATGGGCTACCTCTCCCCTGAGCTGCTCCGCATGAGAAAAGCATCACCAGGAACAGATGTTTTTGCATTTGGGGTGTTTCTGTTGGAGGTGACATGTGGAAGGAGACCCCTGGAGCAAGACCAGGTTGTGTTGCTGGATTGGGTGCTCGAGCACTGGAACAGAGGAGTAATTCTTGAGACAGTGGATCCACGGCTTTGTGGTGACTACATTGCTGAAGAGGCAGATTTGGTTCTGAAGCTGGGGCTCCTATGCTCACAGCCGATGCCTAATGCACGGCCGAACATGCGGCAAGTTCTGCAGTACCTAGATGGTACTGTGGCAGTCCCAGAGATGACAATGACAAATATGGACTATAGCAGTCTGATGTTTGTGCAGAATGAGGGGTTTGACTCATATGTCATGTTGGATGCATCATCGTTTGCAACAAGCATTGGTCCAGGATCTGACCTCTCTGGTGGGCGATGATGTGGTCTTGATTTCCTATTTGTTATCAGTTCTGGTCACTGGTGTTCCCATTTCTAATGCTTTCTGTGTAAGTAGGTTAATTTGGAATAAAATGTAGTCCCATCCGCTGCTTGACTTTGTACTACTTGTGCAACACAAATATATGCAAACATGATTTGATTTCAAAGTCAATATCTTCCACACTAATGGGAAAACTAGAGCTAACTGTAGAAGGGAAACAAAAAGGATCTGCATTAAATTCATCCGATACCAAATCTATTTGAGATGAAAATTGAAACAGATGGTAACATCTGATACTGTGTACTCGACAAAAACATAAATAATGATGCCTTGTGCTAATTTCAGGTTATGCATGAATTTAGCATGCACCAAAAGCAACGTATACGTACAAACAAGAACAACGCGATGCCCATTGTCCATGGCGTAATGCTTAGTTGCTTATTGTTTCATCTCCTTGCTCTCTTGCTCAACCATGTAAGCTTTCTTCATTTCTTCCAGGACAGAATCATTCGTGCTGCCAGGCATACAAAGTACATAGTGAATATTCATGTGAATGCTGCATGTTTATCATGCCAATGGTAGTTTAGTCAAGATATGGAATATGAAGCTTATGGACAGAAAAAAAGTGAGCATCTTCCAGAATATAATGATGTCCCCAATTTGATGAAAACAAAGCGCATTTAATCAAATCTTAATGTACTGTCACATGATCATAGCAAAAGGCACTCAGATTCTAGCCACAAACTAATAATGATTAGCAGCTTAACATTTTAGATTCTTCCTATTTGGATTGTTCATAAAATATTAGGATCCTCAAACTGCAAAGACACCATTTATATAGACATGGGAATCACATAACAGCTACCGTTGATATTGCCTGGTCGTGTTATATTAAAAGATGTTTAATCACCAGTCACGCAGTCACCATGACATCATGATGTCACCAGTAACAATATCAAGCAAGTCCCAGAATTCTTAACAGGAACCTAAACTGGACTTGGTTCTAACAATTTTCTAACTTGTAAATGCTAGAAAATGAATAACCATATTAAAATCCAATCGCACATTCACGCCTAGTGCGGTAGTGCCTACTGTTAAGATAACATTTTAGTAACAAATACTAACCAACTAGCATGGCATCAGTTCTAAAAGTCAAACCAACCTCCACAGAAGTGCATTATATGAATGACTAAATAGAACATCTTGCAGATAGTAGAATAAATGCCTAGAAAGAGAAACAGGAGAAACATTTGAACTTGCAAACAGAATGTGAGTGCAATTTTTATCTTACACCACATAATCAAACAAGAACAGAGAAGCCACTTGGATGACTATTCCAAATACATATGGAATGAGTACTTACAACTGATGAAGGCATTCATTCAACTCTTTTGCTTGTTTACGGCATCGCCATACCACAGAAAATGTTCTTCCTCGAGCGCACTCAGCATATTTTGAACAATAAAAATCACATTCCTTAAGGGCCTTTTGTTTCATTTTGCTGCGCAAAGCTGAAAATCCAAATGGATAAGATTTAACTGTTAGAAACGAAGATAATGAACCTTACAGGACAATTTTCAAGAAATAACACATAATTTTAAAAGGCCACAATCTACAAAAGTAAAAAAAAGAACAATTAACAATAAGAGCATTCCCAACAGGGGCTTGCTAGTAGGCTACAGGACTTGCCATGCCAGTGGTTTGCTTACATGGCGGAGAGAGAAGAGATACAGGAGGTGGAGTATTAAATAGAAGCTAGCTTATATTGGATTTAGTGCAAATTCCAAGTCAGAAGATGGTACTAGTGAGTGGAAGAATAAAAAAAAGAATTACTGAATATTTCATAGCTACTGTGCATTTGCATTAGAGAGGCTGTATATTAAGTTGTCTATACTCTCTAGGCGACATGGCACATACTATAGAACTGTTTTCTACTGAGATGCCCTGAAAAAAAAAAGATTGGGCAGTGTCTTTGTGCTACCCACTCTGTCCATGATGAACAGTATGCCAATCCGTTATTCTTCATCTTGTCACCTTAAAAACCACTGATGGCTTATCTGCAGAAAATCTCTGAAGCCAATGAGCCATTTTTTCAATAATGGTTAGTTCAGTCGAACATAGTTGTAGACTTCTATAATGATCTTTACCCAGAGTGAATCAAAACTGTATCGTAAGCTCTGGCAGATGAAGGTTTTAATAGTCGCCAACATAGATGAATTGGTAATACAATGCTTAACATCAGGTAGTAATAACACAAATAGGATCAAATCCCTGCGATCCACCTACGCAAGTACAAATACGAAAAACTACATAATCAGGACGAGCGAGGCGGTCAGCATAAGACACTCGGTGCCTCATTTCAAGAGTTTGGTTCGAATTTGACCAAGCAGAACCAGCGGACTCAGTATTCTAGCAGTTGCTCATCTGCCAAATTGGAACTAATACGAGCCCTGCGCTCACCCAAGGTCGCCGAAATCAACGAATCCAGAGCTTAAAAGGCACGGATGGGCTGGTGCTGGACTCACCTTCCTCGACCTTCTTCTTGACGTGATTCTCCCTGGCCTCCTCGAGGTACCCCATGTCGCCGCCCCGACGGTACCGAATCGGACCGGGAGGGATAGATCGAGCAGTTGGGGTTAGACCCTAGCGCCCTTGGTAGGGAGCGCGGACATTGACGGCGAGGTTTTCTCTCCCCCTTCCTTCCCCAACCGGCGGTGGGTGAAGTGCTCGCACGTGGAATTTGGGAAACGGGCTAATGGGCTGCTGGCCCTAAGTTACGCATCCCAGCTGGCAATGGACAGGCCGAAATTGGCATGTACTCGGCTAAGAAAAGAGAGGTTGGATGGCCGCCGTCGAAGATACTCGTAAGCGGGCTGGTGGGCCGCGCTATGCCGCTCCGGCTACTTGGAGGTCTAGGCCCAATTTCCTACCGCTTTAGCTTTGCAGGGTGCTTGGAATTCCTTTGATGCTTTGACCAAAGTTTTAAAACCATGCTCATACTTGGAAATGCAAACCGTGCACGAATCCAGATGCAAACATCAATGAGCATTGGCTATCGCGACCATTGCACTATATAAACGTGTACACAACATTCGCGCACGCATCTCTGCGTCTGCAACCACCTGCGGGGTAGTCGCGCCTGTTTCTCGCGCTCGCATCTGAGAGTTGTGCGCGGAGATGGCGGCGTTGAAGGGCGACGACGGCCCGGCGGTGGGCATCGACCTGGGCACGACCTACTCGTGCGTGGCCGTGTGGCGGAACGACCGGGGCGAGGTCATCCCCAACGACCAGGGCAACCTCCTCACGCCGTCCTGCGTCGCCTTCGCCGGCGCCGCGAGGCTCGTCGGCGACGCCGCCGTCAACCAGGCCGCCCTGAACCCCGCCAACACCATCCACGGTGAGGAACTCTCTACTTCATTGCGCTTGTTTCTATACGCCGCTGATAAGATGGGTGAGCCGTATAGAGTCTCGTGCTTCGCTTTTTGCCGCTGATTGAAACACGGCTGTCCAGCACCGTTGCTGTTATGGAGATTGAAGCCGAAACTTTTTTTTTCCATTATCTAAAAAAACACCGTTGCTGTTGAGTTGTTCTGAGTCAGATCACCTGACGAGAACGTTCTACCTGTTGCCTGCTACAACCTGCCTGTTCATATTTCTGCGACCCCAAAAAAATTAAATGAACCACGGGTTTTGTGAATGAATTGAACCACGGGTTTTGTGGAGCTTTCGTCTTCTACGCGTCCGTTTAGTTTCCCTAAGGGCATTTAAAACTTCCATTCATTTTTTGCATGCAAATAGCCATTCCAAACCCAAATACTGAAAGATCAGAAATAATTCAGGCAAAGTGGCAGGGGCTGATCTTCTATTTCTCGATGCCAAGTTATGTGCATTTGATTTGATGTGTAACCTCTCTCGCAGATGTGAAGCGACTGATCGGGCGCAGGTTTAGCGACGAGATCGTTCAGGAAGATATCAAGTTGTGGCCTTTCAAAGTCGTCTCAGGTAACGAGGACAGGCCAATGATCGTGGTGCAGTACAGAGGCGAGGAAAAACAGTTCTCAGCCGAGGAGATCTCCTCCATGGTGCTCGCAAAGATGAAGGAGACAGCGGAGGTGTACCTCGAGACGGCAGTCAAGCACGCCGTCGTCACTGTCCCGGTCTACTTCAGCAACTCTCAACGCCAGGCCACCATTGATGCCGGCACCATTGCCGGCCTGAACGTCATGTCCATCATCAACGAGCCAACCGCCGCTGCCATCGCGTATGGCCTCGACAAGATGCCAAGCAGCCATGGAAGTAGGACGGTGCTCATCTTTGACCTCGGCGGTGGTACCTTGGACGTTTCCCTCCTGAACATCGATCCCGGTGTGGATATAGACATGGCTCTCTTCGACGTGAAGGCCATCGCCGGTGACACTCACCTTGGCGGCGCGGATTTCGACAACGAGATGGTGAAGTACTTCTTGCGGGAGTTCATAAGAAAGCACAAGAAGATGGACGTCCGAAGTAACCCAAGGGCGCTCCGGCGTCTCAGGACGGCCTGTGAGAGGGCAGGGGCGAAGCCAGGCTAGAAGATCATTGGGGTCTTGTGTAGCAGAGGATGGGGTCATAATGTACTATTAACCAACGTATACAGTGATTTGCCATTGATTTTTCAAAATTCGTCGGGGTCGGCGGACCCCAATCACAAGCTGTAGCTCCGCCCCTGTGAGAGGGCGAAGCGGCTGCTCTCTTCCACGAGCCAGACCAGCATCGACATAGGCTCCTTCCACGACGGCATCGACTTCTACGCGACCATGACGCGCTGCCGCTTCGAGGAGCTCAACAAAGACCTCTTCGGCAAGTGCATGGAGGCCGTGGAGAAGTGCCTCCGCGACGCCGCGGTGGACAAGGGCAGCATCCACGACGTCGTCCTCGTGGGCGGCTCCACCCGCATCCCCAAGGTGCAGAGCATGCTCCAGGACTTCTTCGACGGGAAGGATCTCTGCCGGGGCATCAACCCCGACGAGGCCGTGGCGCACGGAGCAGCGATCAAGGCCGCTGTCCTCAGCAGCGACGCTGGCAACCGTAAGATGCGGGAGCTGATGCTGGTCGACGTGACTCCGCTCTCGCTCGGGGTGGAAACAACCGGAGGCGCCATGACGGTGCTGATCCCGAGGAACACCACCGTCCCGGCCAAGAAGGAGCGTCTCTTCTCCACCTGCTCCGACAACCAGGAAAGCGTGCTCATCAGCGCGTATGAGGGTGAGCAGGTGAGCACCAGGGACAACTACCTGCTCGGCAGGTTCGAGCTCTCCGGCATCGCCCCGGCGCCCAGGGCCGTGCCTCGGATCGTGGTGACCTTTGACGTTGACGAGAATGGCGTGCTGAATGTGTCCGCGGAGGACCAGACGACCGGGCAGAAGAACGAGATCACCATTTCCAGCGACAGAGGGCTGCTGAGCAAGGAGGAGATCGAGCGCATGGTGCAGGAGGCAGAGGAGTTCAAGGCAGAGGAAAAATGAAGGAAGCTGGGTCAAAGACCGGCCTCGAGAAGTATGCGCACAATGTGGTTCTGCAACTGCAAGCATCTTCGACTCTTCGTAACCAGTGTGGTTGCACTAAACTTACAACAGGATACTTTAACCCAGATTGTGCTACTACCTTTCGTTTAAGCCAGACCTTTTTGTTTTAATTGTATGCTGGAATTATTATCCTCTGTCCGTTGTTCAAGCACTGCCACTGCCAGTTTCAAGTTCGTCTGGCTGTCTGAGTGCTCTGTAAACACAGAAACATACTCCGTATTTGTCTCTGCTCTTGATGGTTGCTACACCATCCAAAACAAAGAGAGGGAAATGCTCATTTGCATGGTTGAATACGATTTCATCGGTGTGCTACCCACGATACAACCCGTCTTGCAACGTCGTGACTCGTGACAGGTAGTCCGACTGGCAGGCAAGAGATTCTTCAGGAGATGTTTTTTCAGTGGAAGAAAATACGATTTCTGATGCGGAAGATGTTTCACCGGTCAGTTTTTTTTATTGGAAGAAAAATATGATATCTGAAGCGGAAGATGTTTCCCCGCTATGGATGGCAACGGGTCGGGCGAGGTGCGGGCGAGCCATTTACCCGCCCGATAGCATGCCCGACATGACTAGTTTTACCCGCCCGATAATATGCCCGCGGGCAAAATTTCTTGCCCGTGGCCGTGTCCATCGGGTACCGGGCGGGTATCGGGTACCCGTCGGGCGTGTTATGTTATAGATTGAATAGCCCAAGTGCTCAACATATATGATTAGATTTTTCTTACTTCTCTCTTGCACAAGAACATTATCAATAAATATTGTTCAAACAATCACAGTCACATAGATTACAACAAAAAAATATTGTTCACATCATACACACAAATAACTATTTTTCACACACATATACCGATTCGCACTTGTACAATACACATGCTGACATGCACATGCACGAGCACAGCCACCAGCCACACACACCAACACAACCAAATAAATATTACATCATAAAGTTCAATTGTTCAAGTACTCCTAGCATCCACACGTAAAATAAATATTGCATCATTAAGATTATTCATAAGAATCTCATATTTTGGGAGGTTCGCGGGTCACCCGATGGGCACCCACGGGCGGGTCTTCTTGCCCGCGACATACCCGCGGGTAAAATTTCTTGCCCGTACCCTCACCCGCGGGTAAAAAATTATACCTATACCCTCGCTCATCGGGTACGAAACCCGCGGGTACCTATACCCGCGGGTAGGATTGCCATCCTTATTCCCCGCTCCCGCAGGCCGGTGGGCTGCTGAGCCCATCTTAGTGCCTGGAGGTCTTGGCCCAGTTCCTTTCTCTTCTTCCTATTCACCAGCAGAGGTGAAGCAGTGCAGCCGCCCCCACCGTGAACGGCTGAAGCAGTAAGGCAAATCCCAACCAAAAGCTACTATTAAACTAGTGTTCATGCTATGTCGTGTCATATGGACACCATTCTTAACAACTATAGTACTCAATACATCATGTCTAAATAATAAATTAGTTACTTGATTCTTTCTTTTATGAGTCCTATCCGTCCATTATTTTTCTTCTCCACCAATTATACAGATACCACTCTTCTCCAATACAATTTGATAGTGCCTATTACATTGGTTTGCTCATAGAAAACCCAGCCTGAAATCGTGAACAAGGCCGAGCTGGCAAAAAAACAAAAGAAGCGCTGGGTGGGTCCTGTTGGTGGACTGAAAAGGAGTAATATTAATCATCATCATTCCGAAAAAAGAAGAAGTTGTGTTGATCATGAAGAACTTGCGGTGAGGGGAGCAAGCAAGGTATGCAACTGTGAACTGTGCACTCATCGTTGTCACGGGGGGCCACCGGTGATCTCAGATTCCGGAGTCGCTTGTACCTCCACTCAATCCCACGAGATTGTTGGATGGATCCTCACAACTCGTGGTCTTCGTGGACGAGGACAATCCCACCAATCCGTTCAGCCGCAACGACCGGGTCACGAACCAGTCCTGGCAGGTACGGCTAACCGCCGAGCGCGTGCTGCCGCCGGGGCTCGACGCTTTTGGCACCAACCGAGCTTAAACAAAGTAACAGACAAGTAGCACGAACACAGGACGGCAAGCAAAATCGGTCGTGGCATCACTCACCCCCGGAAGATCGAGCACACGTACACCTGCGGTACACTCATCGGGAAATTCGGGCGAAAAGGCGTTCCTTGCTCCAGGGGCATTTGACTCGCGCGGAAACTTTATCGGATTCGAATTCGATTTCTGAAATACAGGTTCGGGTGGATGGGTTGCCCGGCGGTGCACGCCGGAGGAAAGGTGACGATCCGCGAGGCGTGCACCGGCTAGATGGCAAGGGCGTCGTGGCGAACTTTGGCGCAGACGATCCGTGCTTGACCAGAGGCGCGCTGGGCTGGCGTGCGGTGCGGTGCGGCGCGTCAGCGCGTGCGTTGCATCAGAGATCATGGCGAATTTGTGTTGCGCATGCAGCTGCCCACGGAAAATAATGCAGGTGGCACAATTGCACATTTGCACGTTGCACCAGCGGGTAGGTAGTGTTGGCTGCGGCCCTCCGTTTTGCCGCTTCCGATCTCGCGAGGAACGGAAGGAGCAGGGCAATTCCCATCAGAAGAACCGCACGGTGCGTGGCCTCCAGCAGCACGGATCCCAGTTCAGTTCCTGGCTCTCGGTGATCCGGTGTTTTTTTCTGCACCTGGGGCTCGGGATATGTTGTTTCTTTCCGGATAAGTATAAACTTGTGCCCCCAGTCGCCGTCAGCTGCAGGCAGCACGGATGGGATGAGGACGGGGACGACGACAGGGGTCCACATCAGGCAGCAGTCAGGCCGGCGCGGTAGATGACGAGCAGATGCGCTTGGTGCGTCGCTTTACACAAGCAAGTGCAGAACCTTCACCACCGGACTAAATAAAAGCGGCGCGATAGAGCCTTGTTGCCCCGCTAGCCTTTTTTCTGCTGATGCTCCGGTCCGGTGCACGCAGCTAGCCCCCATCCAGCAACAGGTATCGGCACCCGCTTTTCCTTGGATCCACCACCCACGATTGTAATCATTTTTATAGCCCGGTAATTCTTCTTATGAAAGTGGGCGGGTCCGGCGGCCGGCCAGCCCGCCCACGTCAGTTAAAATTCGTTTTACCGTTCGATTTGAAATTTACGGTTCACCTTTTCGCTGAATGCTCATGGTTGATTTAGCCCCACGCGGCAGGTCTACATTTGCTGATAGAAAATATCTGGACTCTGCAAGTCTCAGAGGTCCCTCTCCTTCTGGTCGCCTCTCATCTCGGTCGCCCCGACTCCGCCGGTCCGCGCTAAAAAAAAACTCCGCCCGCCCGTCTCCACGGCTGCGCCGCCCTCGCGCTCCCTACCCTCCGCCTCCCACTCCGCCTCCCCTCGCGCTCTCCACTCTCCACCGCCCCTCTGGCCGGCGCGACGGCGCGCGGGCGACGGCGGTGCGGGCGGTTGGTGGCGCCGGCGCCGGCGAGGCGCAGCAGCGCGCGGGCGGCCCGACGACGGTGGTGGCCGGCGCGACAGCGGGGCAACGGCGGTGCGGGCGGGCCCCGCTTTCCCTCGCCCCAGGGCGGCCGCCGACGCCGCACGGATGGCCCCATGGCCATGGCAGCCGCTCCTCCGACCTCTCCTCTCCTCCGATTCCTTCCCTGCTGTTGATTTTGGTGGATTTTGAAGGACGTTTTCATGTGAATTTTGTTTGTTGTGATTAGAAATTGGATAGCTCTAGATGTGCAACCTCGATTTGTAACACCTATCATTGGGTTACCATTTGCATACTATTTATTCTTCATGTATCATGGTGCTTTTTTTTCTTTTGCTCCTGAACATGCAAGTATTTTTATGCCTCAACTGACCTTTGCTTCCTCATACTATCCTTATGTCTTATCCATCTTGCAGGTTCTAGGCTGCATGGTCCACTCACCGCACAGCATGCATGATTCAAACACACAAGCTGGCAAGTAGCAGCACTGAGTGTATTCCTTCAATTAATTATAAGGTAACCATGCCATACATATAGCAAGTTTTTTTTAGTATAATAGCATTATTTTGAGAAATTGGTCTGTCTTTATACCATACTGCAGCAGTGAAGATATGTAACTATTGTATGCTTGCTGCACTTCTCCTGGTTGCCATATTACCACAACAGCAAGCAACAGTTTGGACAGGTACTCTTATTCTCAGGTCAATTCTCATGTTTCCATACTATGTCCTCATAATTATAGCTTATATATGCATTTGAGTTGCTAAATTTGTTGAATGGAAATAATTTCTCGCAACAAACAAAATCTAGGTTCTCCTGGTTGCCATATTACCACAACACCAAGCAATGGTTTGGACAGGTACTCTTATTCTCAGGTCAATTCTCATGTTTCCATACTATGTCCTCATAATTATAGCTTATATATGCATTTGAGTTGCTAAATTTATTGAATGGAAATAATTTGTCGCACCATTTGTTGATGTAAAAGGTGAGTACTTATAATGGTTTATTTCAATCTAAAGCAATTTAGTGTCATGAAATGGAACATGATGAATTATTACTGCCATAGGTGGCTTGTTAATTGAAGCACAAATAATGACTAACATACATCTAGAGGACACTGTAATCACATTACACATGTTCTTCCCTATGAAATAATTGACGCACAAATTGAACCTCATTGTCAACTATTTTTTCCCCATCAAATACATTCTTAGAATTTTGCTCCAAAAATATTTCTTCATGTGCACATTCAGAACTCCCAACTTTCCTATTGGCCTCTAATATATGAAGCTATGAGAATTTGGTTACTACTCTAACTGCTCCATTTTTTGTGCCCTTAATGGTGGTTGTTCCTTGCTCCTTTTAAGATATGCTGCAGGTCTAATTTACCTCTTGTTGACTGTATCTATCGACGGTGTGCTGTGTGCATTGAGTGGATTTTGCTCTGCTATGTTAATCCTGATGGTATGACAGTATATGGTATTAATTGCTTGTGTTAATATAGTTCTTGTTTGCCCCTGTAATAAACTGATTGGGTGTTAATTGATATTTTGCTAAGCATTACCATGCTACTCAACTCAAGCTCCATTTGAAATCTACAGTTGTATACTGAGTGCTTAGTCTGGTTGTTCTAGAAACTCTTCTTCTTCTCAAATGTACATACCTATGTGTTGTGCTGCTTCATTTGAGAGGTGGCCTTTCAGTGTTGTTAGGCTTGATGCTTGGATGCTCTGCAGCGTCCGCTAAAACTAAGGTTATTACTATTGTACATGTTGTCTTGAGCTCCTGGAGTCTCTCGGTAAATTTGGTACGACTCCTTTACTCTTTGTTCTGCAGATAAAAATGTAGAAACTTTGCAAAAAAAAAGGTGTCACTTATGTTGTCTGATCTTCATAATGAGTGCACTGTCTGCTTACTCTGCTATATAGTTAGGATCATGCTTCCCCTTTTTTACTCTTGCTGGTTTAGGATGTCTTTGCTTCCAATAAGTGATGCTTCATTTCAGTACTCGAATAACTCTCCATATTTGTGCTATAGTTTGATGTATGTGTTTGTGTTTCCTTTATTGATCCTGCTTGCTGTTGTATGGAATCTCTTCTTTATGAGCGGCTTGCCTTTTCTAACGATTTCTTTCTAAAAAATTATGGCCTTTGCAGTTCTACATTAATCAGGTGGTTTTCGAAGCAGCTGTCTGCCTGTCCATTGTGAATGCACCTATTATACAAACCTGGTATTTCTGTTTTCTACCTCCTTCCCCCTTTTATATTCACTAACTTTAGTATTGTAGAAGCATTGTTGTGCTCCAAAGATAGTGCATGATTCTTTCTTCTTATCTTGCTACTGAAATAGTAATGATCTGATTAGGCTTTACTCATTAATATTGCACCTAGATTAGCATCAAAGCATGCTTGCATATGTACCCTGCATTTGGGTTTTGGTTTACCTACTAGACCTGTGTGTATATGTTCCAGTTTTCTTTATCCATCTTGCTTGCTGTTGTGTGACAGCTCTTCTTGATGAACTGTTTATCTTTTCTAACGTTTTCTCTAAAAAAATGGCGACCTTTGCAGTTCTACACTGAAGTGGTTAAAAAACCTGCTGCCTATTCACAAACCTGGTATGTCTGTTCTCCACCTCCTGCTCCCCTTATATTCTCTGATGTATTGTTGTGCTTGAAAGATAGTACATGTTTCATTGTTCTTATCTTAGGCAATGCTGGTTATTATTTGATATGCACCCTGCATTCAGGTTCCAGTTTATCTATTCAACCCCTGAGTATATGACTGTATGCTTGGTAAATAATTTGAAATCACGCAGGATATATGTGATTCTAATTCTATCTCTTTTTCCCCTCTTATGTTTGCATTTTCAGTTTTCAGGGTCATTGGGCAGCATAATGGACTCTTTTTAGTTAAGTTCAGGATCTGCTAATTCAACTACTGTTTATAAAGATTTTTTTGTAACCCATAAACATCTTATGTTCTCCGCAACAATGCCTTCTCATCAATTAGTTGTTCTGCAAAATGTAGAGCTTCTGTTTATATTAGTTCATACTACGTGCTGCCTAAGGCTCTATGCGTGCATGATTCTCTCCTTCCTGCAATGACCCTTTCTTCATTATTTCAAGTGCACATTAAAGTTGGTAAATGTATGTCAGCTCTGAGTAATCTCTGGGATGATATTGATTTTCACAGGTGATGGCCAGTGTTACCAAATAGATACAATGGCTTTTGAGAGAGCTATGCAAGCAGGTAAAAACAAGTCACCCCTCCCATTTACTTGGTTTCCCCCCTTATTTCAGATTATTGTTACCAAGAATCTCTTTATCTTATAGTAGGGTACTTATTTAGTAAGTGCTTAACATTAGCTCCTGCAATAATATGTGTTTACCATTCCTTCTGTGCTATTCACTGCACTCAGCGAACTACATTCCTTTTTATTGTAGGATGAATGAAAATACCTTCAAGATTTGATAATGAATCTGCTTGAGTTAAATTCTGAAAGATAGATAGGCCAAAATTGCAGAATGCGACTGAGGCTTGGCTTAGTTTCTAGATTGTAAATTTGCGTGTCTTGCCTTCATTAACATTTAGTGCCTAGATTGCAAATGAACTTTGAACATAATGCATAGAATCCTTCGATTTCTACTTTGTATAAATTCATACTTACTAATAATAGACATTTTACCTGATCTGAACTTTGATCATGTAAACATCCAAAATTCTGTATTCACGAAATGCTCAACATGGTTCACATGCACACACCAGTTATTTGCGAGACTCAGACTGCATGACAACTATCCTGCTATTGTTTGGTTCTCTTAATTTAAATTCAGCATGAATTTCATATATGAATTATCCTTGACCTCTTGGCCCTAATGTTATAGCTACTGATGTAGTTTTGCTATTATGATGTAAAGATGGTTTTTAGCTGTTTGTTAACAGCACCTTTGTCGAATTTGTGCATATGTAATTTTACATGGTGATGCAGGAGCAGAATAGTGCCCGTGTTTCAAAACTGTCTTCAGATTTGTATGGAAAAGCCCCGGAGACTAACAAGTGCTTCCTTTAAACTTGGTTCCACTTAGCATCTGTTTCCTGTCACACCAAGTCTTGGTTAGCTATCCAGTGTACAAGGATCGACTCATTTACATTTAAAATGAAAATATGGATCTTTTGCATTACACATAACTACATTGTTGGTTGTTGCTATGAACGTTACTTTGTCTGCTTTGTCCTTCAAAGAACTGATGTTTATATTGTTATTGTATTTTCTCAGTAGCTCCTTTAACTTATGTCTTCATTTTAGGTTGTTCAGTGCCTTCTAATGACCCTAAATGTAGTTTTGTTTTAATTTAGCACAGGCCTTGCCAATGCCTTTTCTGGGTCTGCATATGTTTGATTATGCTGAATATATTTACAAATATGCAGATGGCACAAACATCTCATTGCCACTGACATAGATGATCTTGTCAGCACATATTGCCCAAACATACACAAATGTTTGAATAACCGTGCTACCAGTATCTCACAATATAGATATAGCTTAGTTCTAATGGAAACAACATATGCAATTACCTCACTTTGCCCTTATCTGACATGCTTTCATTAATTCTATATCTATTATGCTATCCATACACAACACATTATGTAACTGCCTCCTGCGCGCGCGCGGGCGCGCCAATCACTAGTAATTGAAAGATCGCGCTGATGTTTGCTGCGCTCCAGGCACGACCTTTGCGCCAACGCCGCCACGCATGATCACGTCTAGTCATTTTTTCACGCTTCATGTCGTGTCGCCTCCGCATGGAGCGGCCCGGTTAGCGGCCGGTTTGTTTGTTTGGCGTCCGGGTGTTCCTTGATGGAGACCGGCCGGCAGCAGTAGTCCAGCAATGCATGTGTTTTTTCTATGGACCAACCACTGCCGCTAGTTTCCGCTAGCTCGATAGCTGTAGCTCGGTTCATGGATTTGCAGCGACGGATTCAGAGGGACGTATTGTACTGTGGGAGTTGACCTTGACCTCACTACAACGAACCAACCAACCGGCAACCAACGACGGGCGTTTCCGGCCACGAACGACCGAGCAAAGCTGCAAATTGGTGCCACGCGAACTGTTGACGATCGACTTCCCCCGTCGTCCGTCCAAAATATCAGCCGTTTCCCTCAACAGGTCTAACAAAACTGCGGTAAAAAGTCGCAACACTTTTTCAAAAGTCGCTGTTACTTGTTAGTCCCTCATTCACGGCACTCTAGAGTCTTAGCATCTTCGTGTTTTCTCCGTTCCATAAAACCCGACGACGACGACGTACGTGTTCCGGAGCGAGAGGAGGGTTCTCGAAGAGTAGAGCACGGTGCGCACCCCGGCCATGCCCTCCGTCCTAGGGTCCTGCACGCACACGCTCCGCCCGAACTCTCCGTGACCAACCCGATCGCACGCACGTCGTTGCAGAAAGGTCAGCACCACCACGAAACGCAACACTGAAAGCGGCATCAATCAATGGCTAAACAAAGCGGACGGCTGCTGCTGCTACAAAATGACTGCGGACGCCCACGGGCCATGATAGGGTCGTCGTCGTCGTCGTCGATGCCTTTGCCGCTTTGCGTAATGGCCGTGCCACGCCGACGTAGTGCGGCGCGGGCGCCACTCAGCTCGTGAGAAATCGCATCCCCTAACCATCAAAAGCCGCTTCGGAAGTCATAAACTATAAACTACTCCGATTCCGATCATGCATACAAGTATACAACTGCTGCCTCGCCTTGTCACCGGTCACCAAGGTTTTGGGCTGTAAAGCGGCCAACCGAATTCTTTCTCCCATCGAGAGGCATATCGGATAGACTCTGCACAGAGCTGCGTGGGACGAACGCAAGCACTGAATCGATCCGTGTACGTTCGAAAGGGAATAAATCGGATGTTCTATTTCAGAAAAGAAAGAAGATATGGCGACGACGAGATAGATGCTCGTCAATGAGTATATTGTACTTAAATATGCAGCACTATCGCACCGGCCTCACCTAGCGAATAATTAAACATCTCGCAAATACTCCGTAGGATTTAGTCACGTAGCAATCAACAACGCTTGAACAATTCAGCTTGCCGTGCAATACTCTGCAGACGCACACACCTCACTGTGCATATGCAGCCTGCATACACGCTTCACACTTCCCCTGTACGTATCATACTGCCATTTCCAAACGAACGAGACGACGCTTGTCTATCCTAGTGCCCACAAGCAACCTCGTTATTTAATTTTCGATGAAATGGAGTGCCAGAGACATGGACGGGAGCGAGCTACTGCCAGCGGCTTCAACCAGCCCGTGCACCATGCTGAGGTGTGTCTGTGCGGCAAAATGCATGGAAAAGCCACCAATCAAGCATGATTTTGGTCGCTGGAGTTTGCCGGCAAGCCACGTATCGCTTCGCTCCGATCCGCCGCGCTCGGCGGCGTGTCGTGTCCACGGCGACATGCTCGGGATCCCGCTTTACAACTGTCAGATTGGCCGTCACGGCTGCCCGCCCCCCAACTGCACTAATAAACTAAGATTAGGGGAGTAAGCAAAGCATCAACGCCCGTACTCACATGAACAGGCAGAATCCTTAGATACAGAGGATCGGCAGTTCGGTACAAAGAAGATCTGTGTCTGATAGTATCTCTCTGCTTCTTAAATGAATTGTATAGTTTATGTTTTTCAAAGATTTTTGAGCCCTGCAATGCGTGAATTGGAAGCCTTAAGATGGCTACAAGCTGGTTGCCCTCAGCTCTGTCGAATGAAATTTTCACGGCAGGTGTGTTTTGAACACAGGCACACAATGATGTTGCTCTCCTGGAAAACAATTCAGATTTTACCCTTTTTGTGAGACACGTTATATAAGTTTACACGCACACATGCACACCTATGAAAACACGACTCTCGTCTGGAAGAACTTGAGATTCATGTAGTCGCATGTACATCTCGCATGTACTTTGTTTGGAATAATCTTTTGAGAAGTTTAACCTGGAAGTATGCCTTCTTTTAGAAAACAAATTGACGCCAGTTTTAATTATGTCTCCTTTGGTGCGTGCCGGACAAATTCCACGAAATGGAGACAGTGCTGTCTAAATTTCCCCTCTTTGATGAATCCTAAGTCTTCATTCTCAAGTTTTTCATTTCCAGCACATGTTTCCAAAGCGTGGTAATTCTGAGGCTGAGCTGGACCAGAAATCAACCTGTACAAAACTTGGCGCCTACCCAATTCCCAAAGAAGAAGCATCGGCTGCACGCCTGCACAGGATCGCAGCACAAATGTTTGCCTGCCCAGAGCAAACTCCGTAGTCCACAAGCAAGTCAGGTTTCTTCTCCACAGAGCACGAGCACCAATCCTGAGACCAGTATAAGAGTGGGGGCAAGCAACAGGGCAGCATCAGACACCAGTCCACCGCCACGGCACCAACCAACCAACCGAGCACACACCGCTCGCAGCAGCCAAGCAGGCCAAGCAGGCAGCAGCAGCCATGGGGCTCTTCGGCAAGAGCACCTCGAAGCAGACCGCCAAGGTCAAGTCCCTGGTCAAGGTCGCCGCCGCGCGCCTCGCCGTCGTCCGCCGCCCGCGCCTCGGCCGCCGCTCCATCGCCCGCAGCGACGTCGGGCAGCTCCTCTCCATCGGCCACCTCGACCGCGCGCTCCTCCGCGTGAGTGCCCCACGCCTGTCTTCTTCTCGTGTCGCGTGTCCCCTTCTTTCTCCTTTCGTCTTTCATGCCAGTTTGTAGTGGTAGTAGTAGTGACACGGAGTGGCGTGTGTTCTTGTCCGGCCAGGCGGAGCAGGTGATCGATGAGGACAACATGCTGGAGGCGCTGGACATCATCGAGCTCTACTGCAAGGTACTCATCGAGCAGGCCGCCCAGCTGGACAAACCCAAGTATGTGCAGAGTTTCTTCGTGTTCGTTTCATTGTTTTGATTCCCCGTTTCCTCGGTTCTTCCCCCGTCTCACACGGAGGATTTTTTGCGGCTTCCGTTCGTCCGGTGGAACCCAGGGAATGCAGCGAGGAGATCAAGGAGGCGGCGGCGGGGCTCATGTTCGCGTCGGCGCGGTGCGGCGAGCTGCCGGAGCTGCTGGACGCGCGCGCCATCCTGGCGGACAAGTTCGGCCGGGACTTCGCCGCGGCGGCCAAGGAAGGCGCCCCCGGCGTCGTTAACAACATGGTAGCTTCAACTTCTTCCAACTAAATTCGCTTAGTTTACAGGTCGCCTCCCTCCCCCAACTGCAGCATGTGATGGGAGTTGGAATTGAGAAATTGTTTGTTGCCGTGTTCGTTTGTTGCAGTTGGTGCGGAAGTTGTCCGGCGAGAGGCCGAGCTTGGAGCAGAAGAGGAGGTTGGCCAAGGAGATCGCCGCCGAGAACGACATCTTGCTGGAGTTCCCTGAGAACCCAGTAGAGATTCGCCAAGTCGATCGCACGGCCTCTCAGATGAACAGTCAGAACAGCCAGAGACAAAGAGAACAGCCGAGGAATAATGCCCCAGCCAGAGAATTCGTGCAGGAGAGCGCGGTCAGGACGGATCGCCGTGAGGTTTGTGCCGTGATCGCGCTACAAGATCATCAGAAGTTCAGTATCTTTTCGGTACTTGATTTTAAGGATCGACGTGCGACAGGTGCAGCGGACGCAGAACCCGAGCCTTGCTCAGCTGAGCGTGGACGAGAAGGTGTCGAGGGAATCCAAGAAGTACCTCGACGCCAGGATGGCGGCGGAGGCGGCCTACGCGTCGGCGTCGTTCGCCGCGATCGCCGCCCGGGCTGCCGCCGACCTGTCTCGGAAGGAGTCACAGGGGAGGGGACCGAGGGGCGGTGGCTACGACAAGGTGCAGACGACGCCGGCAGCAAAGGAGCAAGGGACGGCGCCGCCGTCGTGGAGGCCGCAGAAGTCCCCGTCGCCGTCGCCCTCGTGGAGCGACAGGAGCACGGCGACCTCGGTGGGGTCGGACGCAGCGTACAAGGGGAAGGAAGTCGTGTTCGACCAGAGCGACGAGGAGCTGGAGGACCAAGTGGCGGAGGACATCGCCTGGCCGCCGCCGCAGCTGCGCCGGCCATCCTACAGGAGGGCGGCCTCCACGGTGGGCACGGGCGTCGGCGTCAGGGCCGGCCACTGGCACGGGGACGCCAGCGCACGGCCGTCCCAGGACGGCGCGCGCGAAACCAACGGCCCGGCGCAGGCGCGGCCGCCGCACAGGAGGCACGCCACGGAGTTCGCCGGCGGCAACGCGCGCGTGCACGGTCTCAGCGACGCCGTGGGCGGCGGGCAGTACGTGGCCCCGCCGTACAAGAGGGCTCCGGCGGCCGACGCAGGCGGCAGGAACAGCGACGCCGGCGGCGGCGCGTACGAGAGCTCGGCGTACGTGCACCCGCCGTACGCGAGGATCGTGTCGGCGCTGGAGCGCGGGAACGAGCACATCGCGCGGCACGAGGAGGTGCGCCGGATCGGCACGGACGCGCGGGTGCTCCAGGAGCGGGTGTACGGCGCCGCGGCGCCGGGGCAGGGGCACGGGCCGCTGAACCCGGAGATGAGGGCCATCTCGGTGCGCACGCGGAGATGAGCGCGGCGCTCTGCGGTTGCGGGCATGGCAGTTCGTGGCCACTCTGCAATTCGTCAGTTCAGACTCCAGGGTGCTCTAAAAAAAAAGTTCAGGCTCCAGGGTTGGGTTGGAAATTTGGAATGGTGGCTGAATTTCCGGCGCAGGAATTCGGGTCCGTTGCTTCGCCGGCAGAGTGGCGGTTTCAGCGGTTTGGTGCGGGATCCATGGAGAGATTTCCTGCCTCTGGAAATGTAATACCAAAAAATGGGTATAATCAGTTAGAAGTAGATTTTGCTAGAACTGAAGCATTGGTCATGGAGCTGAGTATGAATTTGCATAGGTGATTAGGTGATAGGAAGGATTGGGTATTGAGTTGTGATTAACTAAGATTTGTTCTCTGTAAAAAAAATGAGGAATTTTGCACTGTAGATGTTCCAAGCTGCAGTTCTTTTTTTTCCTGCTCCAGCGTTCAGAATCTGATGACTGACTAACTGACTGCCAGTGAGCACCCCTGCCTCCGCGCGCCTATCGTGTGGACGCCATAGTGGGATGACGCTGCAGCCCGCAGCAGCAGGCTACGGCCACGCGCCGAGCGGGCGAGCACGGCCGCCGGGAGTTCAAGTCCGTTTACCCCCACCCTGTGGCGACGCGTCGCGCCGCCGGCCGCGCATTCAGCCAGCCATCCAGCTCAACGCCGAGGCCGACGCCGACGCCGGGCGAGCGCCTCTTTGCTTTTGGCCCTTGCGGTTACTCGCGTACCCGGCGGCCGGCGCCCTTGCAGCGCTTGCTCGCGCGCGCACGCCAAGCGGGTCACGCGCTCCACCGCCGCGCCGCCGCGCAATTGCTTCGCGCCCCGGCCCCATCGGATCCGCACAGGCCGCCACAGCCACCGCATGTCCCGCTGGTAACTGTCGTCGGGCTTGCTTGATGTGTTCTCCGGTGAACTGGACCACCCCACTCAGCATCGTGTTCGATCTGTTGCTAGGGGCGAGTCGGGCGACCGTGCGTACCGTGTGTGCGGGCGGGCGGCTCGTGCGTTTCGCCATGAAGGCCCCCACATGGACCGTATCATATATGACCGCCGCTGGGGTACTCCGTCAACGTTGCCTGGTTGTCGAACGGCTGCCTGTCCTTTTGTGCCACCAAGCTCGCCAGTCGCCCCCCAGTTGTACTACAACAGAGAAGGACAGGAGGTGGCCGCTGCATGTCTGCAACTGCAACAACCCAGTTGTCACCGTTGCAGTTCCAGTCTTGCAGCGCCGTCAAGGAATCAACTCTGAATCGAGATGCTCCAAAATGCAAGGCCTAGCACACCACTGAAGAAAGTAAAAATCGCCGGTAGCAAGAAACTGAATCAAACCACCAGAAGAAGAAAATCGGTTAGTTCTAGTTGAACGGGTACAAGTTCAAGGATAGGGAAAGTAAACAGCAGTATCCTGCTTCTTCCCACCCGAAAGGAAAACCTACACCATGGTAGTAAAACACGTCGTCAACGGTTGGATATTCTTCCTCTCACGATAAACATAAGAACACAAGTATAAAGTAGACAAGACACGATATAGATAGAGCTTTTCTTTATTTCTCAAATTGATATCTTACAATAGAGGTGCTCCTCCATATATATACTCCAAAGTAAGAGTATAATTTGATAAGAACCCACAACATAACTGGAATAAGACTAGGAGTCCTTTATCTTCTTGACTTCTATGGTTGGTAGGTCCGGTAAGGACTCTCCAAAAATTCTTGTTTTACAACACACCATACCAAACCTTTGATGTAAACTTTCGCTATATCAGTCGAATGAAAAAAAAAATCAAAACTGGAATGGAAATATCTGAAAATCCATTCTACCGGCAGTAAAAACGAGATGAACAGAAGGGCATCTTTCAAATAGCTAAACCACACTATTTCCTGCATGCTTATTACCATCTGTGATTCTGGGGTTGGAATCCCCCCTTGGTCAAGCTGCTCAACTTCCTTGTTCATTCACTGCTGCCTTAGATCGAGCAATTCAGACCAATCCCTACTTGGGAGATCTTTGCCAAATTCATGTTTCCTGTAAATCTAGCTGTCTGGAGGATCACTTACTGCATACTCCAATAGCATATAATTAACTACATTTACATTCTAGTTAACGGTGTTCGCCGGCTATATTTACATATCATCAGAGAATGAAGGATGGCTTGACTCCATCGACGCACATTACATGCCTTGCCCAGGCGAATGTTGCAAAATCAATCCCCAAGCGTCCGCAACCCCTGATAAATCGCACCAGGACGAAGGTCGTCCAGGCTTTCAACGTTCCTATAGCCACCATACTCCCTTAGGAGTGTCCAACCACGCCGCGCCAGGAAACCTCGGAAGTCCTCTTCAGTGTAGAATGTCTTGTCTTCTGGGGTCTGCATGCGGTTTGCATCACATAGTTTAATTGTCACCCCTGAAAAAAAATTGGTAACAACAAATAGGTAGTCATCAGGATAGTAGTACTCTCTATTCAAACTTCAGTGAAGTGAAAAGCCTTATAAGTAATAAAGCTCTATAGATTGTCCCATGTCTTTCCAAACACTGCAGGTTGGAGAAACATTGTGAACATTTTCTTTTCTAACCTTATGTACAAATCTCATTCATGAATAACACAGCCTTTTTCACAATTCAAGGCAAAGCAGCATAAGTGACACAAGTTTTATGGATCTATGATACATGTTATATCATCAATGTGGAAAAAGAGTGCCAAAATAAATAGGAGCAATCATTCTATGTACAGATAGATTATTTGAACCTTGACTCATGCTATGTTTCAAATCTACCTCATTTGCCATAACAAGTTAAACAAGGCATAAGAACACTACACTTTCATCAAAAAGAACATCACTACACCTACCCGCAAAAAGAAAAAAAGAAGAAAACATCACTACACCGATATATTGATCTAGTCTGTCATTCCTAGTCACTGAGAAAGAAATGAATCTCATTCTACTGCTGAGAAGAGAATTTACAATTACCATCATCAAGATAAAGTGTGTATGTTCCAATTGGCATATCTCTGTCCAAGGTACGAACAACCTCGTCTTCATCTTCAAGCCAGAAAGCACGTCTTGTTCTAAGTCCAAATGCTGATTTGATAGCTTCCTTAATTGCTTCAGCAGTACCATCAATTCCAATTCTTTTAGTGTAGTCACCCCACTTGACTAAAATGACTCTCCCACCAATAGTACCCTGATTATCTCCACCTGGATGGGGTATATGCAGAATTCCAAAGAAAGGAACAAATTAACCATTACAATCACACTTGCCTAACCAGCTTTACCAATATATTGAATACTCCGCAAATTGTTGCTGGAATTCAGTTTTAGTAGAATTTAAGTAACACCTAGTCAATTTTAAGCAACTTGAAGGCTGGAGAGTCCGAATAAGAACGGCATTTATCTCTTAGGTGGTTGAATTATCTCATCGGATGTAACAAATTGTGGAATAGCAGTTAGTGCACAGAAAGTTTAGAGTCCCCACCACCTGCCAAGAACTAGGCAAGGGCAATGTTTGTAGCTAAAATAGCAATATGGTGGGGAGCCAATAAAAGCTGGCCTCTGTTACTGCTCTGTCTGCAATGGTTATGGTAAAAGATAGCATTAAAGTGGGCTGCATTTTCTAATGAAAAAAAGAATCCCAAACCAACCACCCAAACTCTCCCCCCGAGTTCTCTCCCCTCTGCCTGGCACTACATCTGGATCGCATCACGCGCCGATGCCGCTCCACCCCTTCCGCTGCTGCTCGTATTCTCCCCCAATCCCATGAAATCAAACTCACCATCACTTGATCCGGCAGTGCGCCGACCGGATCTTGCAAAATCAGGCATTCTCCTCTTTGTCGATAGCTCCAGGAAGTGCTTGCTTCTTGCTGAGCCTGGTCCCAGATTTGGTGATGGTAGCCGGTGACAAACTCCACACAGCCAGATCAGTCAGCGCAGGCAAGCCTTCACCAAGCCATGGTGCACCTTTGCCAACTTGTGAAGTAGCTCCTCCGGTGAGATCCCGGCAGTGGTGTCAGCACCGACCGTCGTGTGTGGAGGTGCGAGGAAGAGAGAGATAAGGGGGAGTTAACAATTTTTGTTTCTTATGGCCACGCCATAAGGCAATGTCCGACTGTAAAGTTTTCTTTTTCTAATGGTGTACTCCCACAATGGCTATTGCTCATGCTTTTATTGCGTAAGTCCACCTTTTTATCAAATTGTGGCTGCCCTCTAGATTGTAAACAAAACTACAATCTGAAGAACTAAGATTTGATCAAGTTCAGGATTTCTAAAACCTTTTATTTCCATAACGTTTAAGTTAAATCAGATTCAGTTCATACACCAAAGTGAGAAGTTACAGGCCACTCATTCGACAGCATTCAATTTAACTTGCAAATGTGCAGATCAGTACCATTAGTTGAGGTGTCTCTCCAATTCCATGGGTTCACACCATTGGTTGCAACTGTATCAGCAGCTGTTAAGGGAAGAGGATGCCTGTCATCCTCCAAACGATCATCGATACTCAGTATCGATCTACCATTTGCTAGAAAACATAAAAGGGTATAGTCAGCAAAAAAAACCACATAGTCATTACATGAGATAAATTAAGAAATGGGCAGCAATTGTTGTACGTGCAGGATAGCTCAGTACCTTCAACGGGACCAAAGGGAATGTTAGCATCTTCAAAGCCTAGATTGAATGCAGAGGATATCAGATCATGAGCTAATAAAAAGTACTGTGACCAAAAAACAAATAAAGCACAAAGTCCAAACATTCAGCCACTAAGGATGTTTTAAGAAACTGCTATTTTATGAAACAGGTAGCTAAGACATGAACCACAAATCATATGATTCCCAAAGCAAACGCAAATAAGCACATACTAGCCCTGCCACACACTGACACACACAAACATAAGTGGACTCAAACAAAATCAACTGCATAGTGCATAGCGGTATTACTGTTAGCACTAAGTCTAGTCATATTTTTCTCAAACAGCTCAATAAGCTTGAACAGTTTAACTAGCGTTATAATTTACACATCTGTGCCAAACTACCAATAATTGGTCAATGAACTTGCACACTAAGGCCCTTTGGACAGCTCAAGTTACTACCGACTGACGTTACGCAATTAACACTAGTGACTGGCATTCCACAATTGACAAACCGTTGCAACTGCTATATACCAAAATCGTTAACTAAACCCAAAATTTTGCATTGTAAAAGTCTGGGATGTGGACTTCAGGACACATCTAGTCATTTCATCAAGCAAAGCATGTTGCAGAGGCCCACCGTTATCCGTCGTGAACTGCAGGTAGGACTCGATCTTGGAGTTGGATGTGGGGCTCTTCCCGGCGCCACTTCCACTGCCACTGCCACTGCCAACGCAGCCGCCGCTGCCGCTCGCCTTCCCGCGGCGCTTGAGCAGGTCGTCGATCTCCTTGTAGTACGCCATCTTGGCGTTGCCATTCCCTCCGGCGCCGGAGCCGCCGCCGCCGCCGTTCCTCGCGTGGCTGCGCGCCTTCTTGAATTCCTTGAGGAGGTTGCGCCACTTGTCGGTGCACATGGTCGGGGAGCGGTCGAACCCTTGGTCCCGCATCCGGGCGGAGATGGCCTCCCATAGGTGCTTGTTGGACTTGGAAGTGTTGAAGTGGGCGTCCATCTCGCGGCGCAGCCCGATCAGGCAGAGGGTCTCCTCCCGGACCCACGTCTCCGCGCGCCTCTTCGGGGCCGAGACCGCCGAGCCCGTCGCCGCCGCCGCCGCCGCCGGGCGGGAGGAGGAGTCGTGCCCGCCGTCCTCGCCGCTGCTCTCCGGGAGTAGCAGCGGCGGGGTGGGCGCCGCCGGCGGCCCTGAGAGGAGCATGGCCGCGGCGGCGCGGGGAGGAGGAGGAGGGCGGGTGGCGCTTGGGGTTTCGCCGGAGTGGCAGTGGGCAGTGAGAAGGGAGGAGGCGAACGGTGGTGGCGAGGGCCTGAGGGGAACTTGGAAACCGCGACGGTGGGCTCGGCGGCCGCCCGACGGGCAGGATAAAGGGCGGGCCCCCGATTACCAACACGCGGGTAGGGCAACCCGGCCCGCTGGTCGCCGGGATGGCCCTGTTAGTCACAGGGAGTAGGACAGTTGCAATCCAATGATTATATTCCATAGAATTAAATGAGCTGCCACATAGAATAAAAAAATAATGTGACACGTGATTAAATAAAAAAAATAAGTCTTAAGACATGATTTTCACATAACATTCAAGACAAGATGTGTGATAAGTAGCATTAATTGAAATATGGAAGAATGGTGTTTGCATTGGAGTGTAGTGTTGTGGGATATGGGTACCTTAGGGCCCATCATGGAGGGCGGCGGCGGCCGACCCAAAGAAAACCGAGTCGACTCCTACTATGACCCCCCTATTGTAAATAGTCTCATATGAAAAATACTCATACTGTAACCCTGCCTCCTGGATATATAAAGGAGGGCAGGGGTCCTTAGAGGGGACAGGCGGAAAACCATCGCAACTCATCCTGTAAACCATACGCTCGCCCCAGCTTCCTGAAGCTCGGCCGAGTACCCAGCAATACAAACGACGCCACCGACACGAGACTTAGGGTATTATACCTCCAACCCGCGACCCACCCAATTTTTGGACAAGACAAGTTTCCACGGCGAGCTCGATGGTCGTAATCATCAATTCGGCAGTACCGCCCGCGGGAGGCAGAGGCATCGCCATGCCACGTCCTGATCACCGTCAGGGACAAAAACTGGCATGCGGCGGCGCCGCGTACGAAGATGCAGATGGAGCACGCGGCCGAGCAGGACTCTGGTTATCGGAAGGCCTTAATCTAATAAGCAAAAAGCAGATGCATGCATGCACGCGGAAGAAAAATCAAGTGCCGGCCGAGCAGGACCCTGTTGGACGACTCGGAGTCCGAGGCGGAGATTGAAGCAATCGATTCTGTCCAGCGACGCATCAATCTTGTCTCCGTTATTTTCCTGCCGATCGTCCAACGCGAATGCAAATAAAAGGCTTGCATGCAAGTCCTACGAAAAAAAGAGCAAGAGAGATGCAGCCTGGCTACTCGGCTCGATCGCTAGTCTCGGATAAATTCCGACTAGTCGGCTTCATCGACAGACACGTCATCGCGCACGACAACTACTCGGCCACCAAACAAGCTAAGTATTTATTATTTTATTTTATTTATTTTATTCCTACGGCAAAAACAGATCGTCATGTGCATAGCTTTTTCTCATGTCCATGAGACAACCGTCGACATACATTACGACAACCATGTGTTCATGAGGCAACAAAATAAACACGGTGAGCCCGACTCACTATGTCCAAAATCTAAACACTCGCGAAAGTACTCTGCCGGGACCCTACCTACGACTAAGCCTCCATGCAGAGCATCGTAGCATGTAGGAGTGCTGCCTCCATGAGAGCTCCAGCCAGAACTTCGCCTGAGTCCCTAGCGTTTGTCATGATCGCGGTGAAGTGATAGGGGTCGATAAAATCACCTCGAAACAAAAGCATGCAAAAAGCTACAAGCTCAAAAATACTTTTTACAAATAAGTTTACTATCGTTTCTACAAAATACTACCGTTTTTCTTCCTCTCCCTCACAGGTACAGCGGCGTTTCCTTCGTCGCGCGGCCGACCTCGCATGCTCTGGGGCTGGCGCACGCGGCGACTCGGCGTTTCCTTCGTCGCGCGGCCGACCTCGCATGCTCGGGGGCTAGCGCGCGCGGCGACTAGTCGTTTCCTCTCGTCGCGTGGCCGACCTCGCATGCTCGGGGCTGGCGCGGCGCCTAGTCGTTTCCTCTCGTCGCGTGGCCGACCTCGCATGCTCGGGGGCTGGCGCGCGGCGACTCGGCGTTTCCTTCGTCGCGCGGCCGACCTCGCATGCTCGGGGGCTGGCGCGCGCGGCGACTCGGCGTTTTCTTCGTCGTGCGGCCGACCTCGCATGCTCGGGGGCTGGCGCGCGCGGCGACTCGGTGTTTCCTCTCGTCGCGCGGCCAAGAGCAACTTAACCGAGCTATGGCTCTAACCTATTGCTCTTGCCCGGACGACTCGGCGTTTCTTCGCGTCGCCCGGCCGACCTCGCAAGCGCGGGGGCTGGCATGGGCGGCAACTCGGCGTTTCTTCGCGTCGCTCGGCCGACCTCGCAAGCTCGGGGGCTGGCGCGGGTGGCAACTCGGCGTTACCTCTCGTCGCGCGGCGGATCGGCGTTCACCTCCTTTTTTGCGACAACATGTTGTCTGACTTCGTTTTTGGAGCCTCGGCTTGCTTATACTAACCAACCCAACGCTCGGGGGCTACTATATACAGTGCTCCTAATCGTCGCCCTGTACTCGGTCCTCATGAGGACCGATCGACTACCTCGACGAACTCGGCGCCGTGTTGGGTGTTCTCTCTTTTTTGAGCACCGCCCACCCTTGTGCCGACTATATATTGAAGCACCTTCAGCCGACTACATTGGCCTCGTTCCTTCATCAAGCAGTTCGACACGCAACTGCACGTTGCTCGGGGGCTTGTGGGATATGAGTACCCTAGGGCCCATTATGGAGGGCGGCGGCGGCCGACCCAAAGAAGACCGAGTCCTAGTAGACTCCTACTAGGCCCCCCTATTGTAAATAGTCCCATATGGAAAATACTCATACTATAACCCTGCCTCCTGGATATATAAAGGAGGGCAGGGGTCCCTAGAGGGGACAGGTGGAAAACTATCGCAACTCATCCTGTAAACCATACGCTCGCCCTAGCTTCCTGAAGCTCGGCCGAGTACCCAGCAATACAAACGACGCCACCGACACAGGACGTAGGGTATTATACCTCCGGGTAGCCCGAACCTGTCTAAATTAGTGCCTCCTGTGTACCATCAAGTCACTAGTTCATCAATCGCCCCGCCTACAAATCAACCACTCGGGTACCCCCAGGTGGATTGCCGGTCCTAAGGTCCGACGAGTGTCTACTTCTAATTTCTTATAGTGTCTTAGCCTCTTAGGTTACGACTGCCCTACTAGTGTTAGCCCAGTTGGCTTTTGCATCATGATGAATTGTTGGGTAACCATAGAAGGTGAATCTTAGAATGAGCTAAGAACTTATATATGTATATTATGGCCCTGTTTGGAAACCTTCTTTCAACCACGTTTAGATTATCGGGTAACAAGATTTTTGATGAAGATCTCTACCCAACAAGTTCCTAATGTTTGTTTTCATAGTGACTATTGATGTAAATTTTCCTTGTGACCACTGAATTGAGAAATCTAAACTAGAGAAAAAAAATCTATAAAAAATGATCCATGTGACGGTGACATTGAACAATATCGGAATCACGGAGTAGCGGAATGGCGACTTGGAGGTTCTACAGCAGTTACGTTGCTGAACTCCATGCAAATATCTAAAACCACCACGTTATTGAAAAATGGGATTACTGCTCTCTATTTTTTTGCATGTTCCATTTCATTTATCACTCGCACTCTTCACGTTTAATTTGCTTTACCACCATTAACCCTGGGCACGTTTAGCTTATTGCCCTTCTTGACCCACGCGGTACAGATGCAAAATGAGTTTGTTTTAACCAAACTGACAGTAGAGACACTAAAATTAGACTTCTCAAGGCTAGTAGCATGGCCCTATATATCTCTGCCCCGGCCAATTCAGAGTTCAGATCAACCCAACAAGCAAGTCACCTTCCTCTTCTATTCCCATTCCCGTTCATCAAGAAAAAGACTGTCACAAGGCAGCAGTAATCGATCAACCATGGGCTTCTTCCACAGGAAGACCTCAAAGCAGACCTCGAGGGTTAAGAAACTCCTCGAGCTCGCCCTGTCGCGCCTCGCCATTGCCCAGCGCCCTCGCCTTGCTCGCAAGTCAATCTCTCGCGGTGATGTCAGTCAGCTCCTCGCGCTCGGTCACCTCCACCGTGCTCTCCTTCGAGTACGGACCCTGCAATCTCTAAACACATCAATTTTTGCGCAATGTTCTTCCGATGTGGCAACACTAACGCAATCTTTCTCCGTGCAGGCAGAGCAGGTCATAGAGGAGGACAACATGCTTCAAGCATTCGACATCATTGAGCTCTGCTGCAAGCGACTCATTGAGCATGCCGCACAATTAGACAAACCACTGTATGCACATACTTATATTAACATCTTATCTTGAAGCATTTGACCTGAACTGAACTCGTAGCCAGCCTATTTGGCTCTGTCGCATGGATCTTCAGTTGCATGACTATTTTGCTTGACGTGTAGGGAGTGCAGAGAGGACATTAGGGAGGCGGCAGCCGGGATCATGTTTGCAGCCAGGTGGTGCGGCGACTTGCCAGAGCTGCTGCTCGCACGTACTATTCTTGAAGATAAGTTCGGCAGCGATTTCGCTGTGATTGCGAAGGAGGGAACCGGAATTGTCGATCCCATGGTATTTTCATGTTCTTATTTACTATATATAATTTAGCGCATCCAACTGGAAAGTGGGATTCCTGACGTTTACAGGGCTGGTTTGTGTTACTGTTGCAGCTGGTATGGAAGTTGTCAGGCGACAAAACAAACATGGAGCTGAAGAAGAAGGTGACCAAGGATATCGCCGCTGAAAACAATATCCTGGTGGACTTCACCGAGCTCCAGGAAGCAATTGAGCAGGATGACACTGGTTGTAGAGATTTCCAGCAATGAAGCAATGTGACAAGAAGGCATAAACGATGAAAGTTCAGAGTCTCCCCCCACCCAACACACCAAAAAGAGTGCCTTAGCATTGGAGTCCGGACTCCCCGGAGAGCAGCGAGGATAGTGCCTTTGACATTTCCATCTCTGATAGATTAAACAGTGGGAGGCTAAAACCAAAGATGACTGCTCCGGTGCGAACAGGAAGACGAACTTTCAGACCAGGAGTTCATGCATCTCTCCAAATGCAACAGATTTTGCTAGAAATGGATGGATCGTGCATGGAGCGATCGAGAAGGTGCAAAGCATGGTTGCTGATCCTTTTTTGTATATAAAGGGGGTGTGCAGAGTTGTGTTGTGATTATTGCATATCTTTTGCAAGGAAGAAATTTTGTACATATCTTGAGCTGCAATTTTTTGCCCTTCAATCCAAGAGACTTCCACTAGTGGCTAGATTGTGCATGGAGGCATCAGCCCCGCATTCTCTACGTTCAAACAATCAAATTGGATATGAACTCATTAAAAAAAAGATATGAACTGCCACTCGTTTCTTGCTTGGTTCTTGGCTACTCGCACGTGCTCAGCCCGGCATCGGTGAAGGGCCATTGCATACGCATACAAGCAGTCAAGCACTCCACCGCACAACTGTCCCCTTTGCATTGGATTTGGCTCCCATCTCCCGACCTTCATGACAGTAAGGCAATGTGTACAACTCTGATCTAAATCTAAGGTCACTCTGCATGAGTTGAAAAAGAAAAAAAAAGGTCACTCTGACACTCTGCATGACTGCATGTTATGCAGCTCACCACTTTAGGTCATCTGTTGCTAGCCATTGTTCTCCAAGGTTTCATCCCAACACTATTGACCGGATGAGAGGATATTATCTTCGGTAGCAACAAAAGGAAGGTTGAAAAGACAGAACAAGGGGACACCAATATACATTCTACTTGTGCCTCCGAAATGAACAGGTAGCACTCTAATGTAGTTTCGAGACCTCAAACTCCTGAATTCTTACAAGATCTGAAGCATGTCGGTCAAAACAAAGTAATTTTAAGCACTCTGTGTATTTAATCTATAGTAGTAACATGATGGCTCACAAAGACACCCGTAATACCCACCACTAAAATTTCTTGCCAAACAAACCCCAAACTTGTTCTTCGGATTGTCGTACTAACTGCTGATCTGAATTTCGTTGTCTCAGTTGGACGAAAAATCAAGACAAGGTGCAAAAGTATAAAAAATATCCAAGTGACAGTACTACTGAACTAAACAATGGAAAACCAAAACTAGGGGCAGAATTATCGTACTGACTGCTGAGTGCTGCATTGAAAAAAAAAATAGGGGCAGAAATATCTGAAAACTTGCCAAAGTGACATTAAAATTGAAGAATTGAACTAAACAATGAACACTATGCAGAAAGTATCACATGTTCCATTTAATTTATGGCTGCTACATGCTGTTCACGTTTTCTTTGCCTTAACACCGGTAACTTTGAGCACGTTTAGCTTATTGCCCTTCCTCAGGTGTTAAGCATGTGGTACAAGGGCATTTCTTGCAGATGCAAAATGAGTCCGTTTTAACCAGACTGACAGTAGAGATGCTAAAATTAGTCTTCCCAAGGCTACTAGCATGACCCTATAAAATCTTTGTCCCACCAATTCAGACTTCAGATCAACCCACAAGCAACTTGCCTCTTCTATTCCCAATCCTATTCGTCAAGAAAAGACTATCCGAAAGCACAATCATCAGTCAACCATGGGATTCTTCAACAGGAAGACCTCCAAGCAGACCTCTAGGGTCAAGAAGCTTCTCAAGCTTGCCTTGTCGCGCCTCACCATTGCCCGCCGCCCTCGCCTTGCGCGCAAGTCCATTTCGCTTGGCGATGACAGCCAACTCCTCATCCTCGGCCACCTTGATCGAGCTCTCCAACGGGTACGAACCCATAATATAATATCTAAATACACTTCCTTCAAATGCAGGCACGATATGATACTCTTCCAATGCAGGAACACTAACGCTTGCATTCACCTTTCTTCGTGCAGGCAGAGCAGGTCATAGAGGAGGACACCATGCTGCAGGCATTCGACATCATAGAGCTCTACTGCAAGCGCCTGATCGATCATGTCACGCTGTTAGACAAGCCGCAGTGTGTTTTGGGGAGTAGCGAGAAGTCCAGCGAGGAGATAATGGAAGCGGTCGCCGGGATCATGTTTGCAGCTAGGTGGTGCGGCGACCTGCCGGAGCTCCTGCTCGCACGCACCATCCTTGAAGATAAGTTCGGCAGCGATTTCGCTACGACCGCAAAGGAGGGAACTGGAATCGTTGATCCCATGGTAAGTGATAAACATGGTTTAATTTATATGTGGAACATCTCAATTCAATGATTTGGCATTGGAAAAAGAATAATTGCTGACATTATTAGCATGGTTGATTTGATTTGTTGTTGCAGTTGGTGTGGAAATTGTCTGGCGACAAAACAAACATGGAGCTGAAGAAAAAGGTGACCAAAGAGATCGCCACCGAAAACAATATACCAGGAAGCGGCGAATTGAAGCCGGATAGCAATGTGCCACGCTACTGCTGAGAATCCAACCATACGATACGATGTAACTAAAAAAGGCATGGATGAAAATTTTGAGAGTCAAGGCATGGCTATTTTCCCCCATGAAGGACGAGTGCCGCCTAGCCATCGAGAGCAGCGGACGAAGGGAATTCATGTGACACCTTCAAGCTCTGGTGGACCGAGCGATGGGCAGCAGAAACCGATCGAGGTGACAGCTTCAGTACCCTCAAGAAGATGAACTTCAGTTCATGCAGCTCTTCAAATGCAGCAAGTTCTGCGACGAAAGAATGGACTGGGCACGACGAGCACGAAACGATTGAGGACATGCATAGTTTGTCTATCTTGTGTATAGAGAAATGTGTGTAGCATTGGGCTGTGACTATTTTCTGTAAAATGGAAGGAACCTTTAGGTGTTGAGTTGTAAATATGTTTATTCGTCCTGCAAGTCTTCAATGCAATAGACTTTGACTTATTAATAATGAGTAGTCCCCGAGAATTCTTATGTCCGGAGTTAAAAAGCGGCTCACGATATGTTTATCCACCTGTTGCCACGGCAGGCCAGCAACGCCGGTACCAATGACGGTACCATCGGAACAAGAACGGCGGCCCCATGGGAATGCGGCAATGGCGAGGGGTCAGCTCTGCATGTGACGCAGCTCTAAGCTCTTGCTACCTATAGTTCGCTCGCTGCTGCACCACAAGTTTGACCGCTCGTATTATTCAAAAACAATATGTAAATATAGTCAAATTTAAGTTGTTTTAAAGATTTTTTATCAATAAAGTAAGTCACTATAAAAATATGACACACAAAATTTTGAATAAGACAAACGGCTAAATTTAGAGTCAAAGGGGTCAAACGAATTATAATTTGAAACGGATGTAGTAGTTATGCAAGCAAGGGAATGAGACAACAAATGGTCCTTCATCACAAGAAAAAAGGAAAAAAAGGCCGTCATCAATCGACTGGACTATAGCGCAGGACTGCAGGAGAGAAGGGGAGGATTGGGCATATCTCTATCTCGTTCGACAAAACCATCAAATGAATTGAAATATTCACATTTGATTCGAGGAGAGATCATAAAAGTAATAAAACCAGCAACAAGACAATCTGTTTTTGTTAGAAAATTCACTAGATAACTCAACATTGCTTTGCGTAGAGACTACATAGCAATACAATACATTATACTTCATAAACAAATTTAAGTGTATATATACGGAACTATTCCTTTATGGACCCTGTGGAAAGAGGGCTACATTTTTTAACTCTAAAAAGGGACCAGCAAATATTAAACGGGGCATAACTATGGTATAGAACTTGGTTCCAATTTTATTTTGCACACTAAAATCGATCTGTTTGTGTAAAATCTGTCTGTGTATTTTATTTCATCATGTTGTAATCATCGTATCAAAATTTAAATTTACCAGTGCCGCAGTTTGTTGAAGTCAATAAAACAGACGATAGAATCTAATTGAATACAGCAAAACTGAGTTACTAACAAAAAAATATCAGACAACTTACAAATCGCAATTCACAAGGCCATTTCTTTACCGGTATTCCAAGAAAACAGACGATAGAATCTAACTGAAGACAGCAAAACTGGGCAAGTAACGAAAAAATATCAGACAACTTACAGATCGCAAGACCATTTCTCTAGCACTTTTTTTGACACGAGGCTATTTCTCTGGCAAATATATTGCACGTGTAGTTTGCTGTACCTCTATTAACTTCTCTTTTCACGTTTACCTCAATTGCTTTCTTTAGGCATGTGGTGCCACGAGGCTGTGATCTTGCAAATACAGGAGTGCGTTTAAACCGAACTGACAGCAGATACACTAAAATTGGAGTTCCCAGAGACAAGAAGAACGGCGGTATAAAATATTTGCCCCCTGGGACAGACTTCCTCACCAGTCCACAAGAAAGTCATATTCTTCTTCCCCGTCCTCTCAACCAAGCAAAGGCCAACAAGACAGCAAACCTTGGTGCTTACAACATAACACAATAACCAAGCCAACACCCAAGAACACCATCCGAACTCCGGCAAGAATCAATCAACAATGGGCTTCATCCACAGGAGGACCTCCAAGCAGACCGGCAAGGTTAAGATCCTTCTTGGGCTCGCCTTGTCGCGCCTCGCCGCTGCCCGCCGTCCCCGTCTTGCTCGCAAGTCAATTTCTAGGAGCGATGTCGGTCAGCTCCTCGCCCTCGGCCATCTCGACCGTGCTCTCCACCGTGTAAGTTCCAGTCTGAGACCAAACGCCACATGAATTGAAGCCCCATACTCTTAAATCCTGGACTTACCAATGCTTGCATCATTTCTTCCCGTGCAGGCAGAGCAGGTCATAGAGGAGGACAACATGCTGGAGGCATTCAGCATCATAGAGCTATACTGTAATCGCCTCATCGAGCACGTTAAGCAATTAGACAATCCCACGTACGTATCTTCTCTACACCCTATTACTCTAACATCTGAGCTGATCTTGTTCTCATGTTTAGCTCTATTGTTTCCCACCACTTGTATGGTTCATGAGTCATGACTATTCAATTTGGTGTGTAGTGAGTGTGGCGAGGACATTCAGGAGGCAGCCGCCGGGATCATGTTTGCAGCTGGGTGGTGCGGCGACCTGCCTGAGCTGCTGTTTGCACGCACTATCCTGGCAAATAAGTTTGGAGGTGACTTTGCTAGGATGTCAAAGGAGGGCACTGGTTTCGTCAACCCCATGGTATGTATCTTTTCCATTCATGGCTGCATCTAATTGATTCGGAACTGGAAACAGGGATAGCTGGAGTTTACACGGTTGGTTTGTGCTGCCCTTGCAGTTGGTCTGGAAGTTGTCTGGCAACAAAAGAAACATGGAGCTAAAGAAAAAGGTGGTGAAAGAGATCGCTGCTGAGAACAATGTCCAGGTGGATTTTTCTGAGTTCCCAGAAGTGGCTGAGCAGAGTGGCAGCGAAAATGTTCCGCATCATAAGCTCAACCACGAAGCTTTATACCAAATAGACATGGATGGAAGTTCAGAGTCAGATTCTGGTCATTCTCCCCCACGTAACGAGGATCCTTGTGATATTTCCAACTCTGATGGATCAAACAGGCAACCAAAACAAAAGAAGGTGACAGCTTCGGTGCGCACAAGAAGATGAGCTTTCCAAGCCTCCAGCTCAGATGCAACAATCTGGGGTGAGGCAGTGCCATGTTTAGCTTTGCAGTGTGCACATGTTAAATGTGTAAACCACAAAGCAACTAACAATGTCCAATTAACTGAGTCAGCAAGACCTTCCATTTCTTCATGAACAACAGCAAGCCAGTAGCCACCACCAGTTATATAATGTAATACTGCCCCTTTGTTATTAACTAATGTTACCCATCACCTAATCCAAGTCTTGACTATGGTGCCTGTGATAATAGAAAGACCCCCAATTCATGTGGCATTTTGTGTTTTGAAAATTCTTTGTGAATGTATATATTTGTAAATAAATTCAATTTCTTGCAACGTGTACTGGAAGGATGATATAAGATTGTTATAAAAAACATAGAGAGGTTTTTCATGCACTGAGAAAACCACAAATGTTACCTAAACAAGAACCATGGATCCATGATACAACAAACTGATGAGATTAGTTGAGATCGGTACAATGTGTATTTAGAATAAAAGTTATCAAGAACAAAAGGAAGCATAGATCCAGAGACTAAAAATAGAACCAGTAAAATGAAGCACTAGGGAGGACAGGTCACCACGACACGCTTCTGGGCAGGACACAATAAGGCACAACATCCTGACACTAGAATTGCAGAGACTGAGAGGCATGGAAGCCGACAAGCAGCCCAAAACTGTAATATGGAATAACATGGGCTATCCCATGTCCAGGACTCTTAATTGTTGCCGTAAAAAAACTAAGGAAGCATGATTCACCACCAACCAAGATCATCTATTGGTACATTGACACGGAAACATGCATGTCAATCAAGAGGCTTCATCCAGCCAATCACCACATTGCCTAGTGCCAGGAGTCCAGGACTCCATAATAAGGCAGTCCCTACATAGGTAATCTAGTCTGAAGAAAGACATAAGCTATATAGTCTGGTTTTGGTTTTGTATCTGAATCAGTGTGTTATGGGGAAATTTCACCAAACAGCTGATGAACCACTGAGATTGTCCAGTGGCCACACTTCAATCTTGCAAATTCGCACTGCGCTAAAACAAGTCGCACCAAAAGTGCAAGCAAGGAATCACTGCCAAAGTCAAAGCCGGTGCAAGGGTACAAAAAACACAATTGATAATCTTTCAAGCAGATTGCCGAACATAAGAGATCATGGCAGTAGAATTCAGTAATTTATTGCACAGGAAGCGGCTATACCATGATAATCATCTAGCAAACGTGATAACAGAGCAGTTCTAGTTGCATCATTACATAAAAGGCACGAATCCGTAAAGGGGGGAACGACGAGGAAGAAAAGGGCGCAGCACCTCTCCCCCTCGTCCATCACTGCACCTTCATCTCCATCACGCTCTTGGCCCTGGGGGCGTATAGCGAGTACACCACCGCCTGCCGCTTCGCGACCTCGAGCTGCTTCTTCCCCTCCGCGAAGGCCGCCGCCGCGGCCGGCGCGTCGGCGAGGGCGCGGTTCTCGCGGAAGGCGTCCGCGGCGCGGCGGCGCGTGTACTCTCGGATGTTGTAGTCGGAGAACTGCTTCGCCGTGCGGAGGAGGGACCGGAAGAGGGACATCACCTCTGCCCTCGTCGGGGCCACCACCGCCGCCATGCTTGCGTGCCGAAAGCTCTCGAGACGGGGAGAAGAACGGTGCGATTGCGAATTGGTTTCTGTTGTTTTGCGCATTGCCCCTTGTCGAGAAGGTTTATTTAGTACAGAGCCCTTGTCCGATCCAAGGGCCTAATGGACCACGGAGTGAATGGGCTAAAAAAAACTGGAGGACCATGGGTTGGTTTGGGCCCTGTTATGAAAAGGCCGGTTTGGGCTGCGTGGTAAGAGGGCTCGGCCTTCTTGTAATTGTTCCCTGTCGAGGAGAGGAGCCGACGACGGGCGGCGGCGGCACAGCGGCGTTCCTCTTCACCTTCGACCACGTTGGCGGCGGCGGCGGCGGCGGCCACAAAAGGCTCGTTATGACGGCTGCCGAATTATCGGACGAGGTGAGCGCATCTTTCTCTCTTTTGTATACTTATATTATCCGTTTACTGGGCTAAAGTAAGTTTCCGCTACCGCTAACTGTAGGTGGCGCAGTCGGCGTTGTTCGTCGCGGAGGGAGCAATGGGTTTGGTCTCGGATTCGCAGGAGAGTGGGAACCACCAGCCGGCGCCGGCGCCAGCAGAGGCGGAGCAAGCCGTCGAGGAGGGCGATGGGGGCGAGACGATGGAAGGCGTCGCCTCCATTGCGTTGCTGCCTTCAGGCGCCATCTCCGGCCATTTCATCCGGCTCCCTGACTCCATCTGCTATGGCCTCCAAGGCACCCGTAATCATCTGTCCGCATTCCTCTGTTGTCGGTTCCTTCCAAATTTCATGCTTGAAAACTATATTATTATGTTGTTCTCATTTCTAACTAGCATCACCAAAACCCTTTTTTGTCAGAGCACAAGATAAATATCAGTGGTATACTGGTATATCATAAGCTATACTCTGTAGAAATTATGTTTTCTTTTTGGTGCACTGTTCTGAGCAACACCAGACTGATATTTATGCTGGTTACAGAAATACCGTGTTGCAAGATGAAATGTGTATAAAATGGCATAACCTGTCACATTAGGAATTGCTGTTTTATGATATGGAAATTTTTTAGGTTAGTCCCGTTCAAAGAAAAGAAAGGTTAGGTTAGATAATTCAATTTTTTTGTTATAATATGGTGGGTGCTTGGATAAGACGGTAAGATAATGTACTCTTAATTTTACCAGTCGATATGAGTTGGTTGGATTGGAACTCTTTGTTCTTTGTATTAGTTCACTGTCTGTATCTTCACTGTTTGCTACATGTAACAGAAAGTAAGTTTGTAGTTGCATTATCATTCAAAGATGTAGCTGATATTTTTTGTTTTCTTTCTTTCTCTATTATGTAAGCAATATCTTGTGAGAGGGAATGCAGCCGAGGAGAGGATTACCGCCTTATAAAGCTCACCATCATTGATTTCAAGGTGAGACATGTCTTGTGTACTTATTCCTTCAAGCATTTCTTGTATAATCAACTATTATTTTTTAATTAAAAAATATCCATTTTTATATTTGGTCTATCATAGTTGGCGTAAAAAGACCATAAATCTAGTTATATTTTCTCTTGAAAAGATAAAATGAAGAAGAGTATGCGGCTTGTCCTTTTTTGAAAGAGGAGAATGTGGTACTTGAACCCATACCTCATAACCTCATCTGCAACAATTTTGTGCTCATGAAGTAGGGCTAGGTTAAATGTGTGCCCTCTCGTGAAACCGTAAAGCCTGTGGCAGTCAAAAGAGGTTACCTATTCTCATGAAAACTATGTAGCTTCTGTGATAGAGGTTATTTTTTCTAATGAAACTTTGCATTTTTGTGACAGAGGTTAATTATCTCCTGAATGATATGATGTTTGTGTGGCTGAGGCTAGCTTTTCTCATAAATCTATGATGATCATATTCCAGACCAAGAGAGAGAAGGTGCTTGTGGTGGAATGCAGGGGCCATGACGCTGCTCGGTTACAAAACATCGACCATTTGCATGGGTAATCTTGCTTTGATGTATGAATTTCATTAGAGTTTGCAGCTCAGTTTGGTGCTATTGAATTTACCTTTGGTCAAACAATGTCAAGTGGTATTTTTTACTTTTTGTTGCTGATATGTGAGGATTTGCATAAACTTCGTTTCTTGCTCGATTGTCAGTTAACCTTTTTGTCTAGAATTGTTATCTTATTATTTAGCTTTATAGGAACACACAACTTTCTAGGAGGTACCATATGAATAACAGTTGCATTACATTATCTTTTAAGCAAGTTCTTTTATATTTTCTTCATGATGGGTTATCAAAGGCATGCATTACCAGACATTCAGAGAAATCTAATCTAGAAAGAATGTATGTCGGCTTGTTGCTAAGTCTTCTAATAGGCACTTACCTCCATTATCCAAATCACACAACAGATTTACTGTAAACTCTGCACATTGCTGCTGGTGCATCTGGTCCGTAATCATTGGTGCATAACATCCCAAGTTGCTATCATCTCTTATTCTTGATGGCAGCGAGGCATGAACTAGCAGCTGGATGCTAACAGTACAGAATCTAGATGCACCACCAACTGACCAGCAATGATAAGAGTTCATTGCTGAACTCGCGTTGCAGGAGGTCAGGCATGGATGTATTACAAGACTTACCAATGTACAGTCTTTTCTAAATTATATCACTCAAGATGTTTGGTAAGATATGCACTTGATAACCCCAGTGCATACACTTAAAGTACACTCTGCAAAACTAACTGGTTGTCTTTTCTAGATTATATCACTCAAGATGTCTGGTAAGATATGCACTTGATAACCCCAGTGCATACACTTAAAGTACACTATTCAAAATGTAACTGGTTGTATATGGATTTTTTATTTAACTATTTCATTCTGACTTGCTATTCAAGCTACCAAAGGGCTACGGCTGAAACAAAGGTCAGGTTTTGGTTTTTACTGGTGTAAAGTTGTGCCACTGCTATAATACTTCTGCAAATTTTATAGCTGCTTAAGATGGTGTGACATCTATATACCAGGAGTCGTTCATAGGAAACAAGGTTCCTTCTACATAGTGCCACAGCAATCAAACATTAAAGCAAGCTTCAGCTGCATAATGTACAGATGCTGAAGTCCTTTGTTGAGTTACTACATTTGAATATATATAAACTCAAGCACCAACTCTCTCTTTTCTGGATTCCAACTTGGCAATTTATGAGGTTTTAAGTAGAAAACCCCCTTCAAACATGCCCATTTGTATACAAGATAAAATGATTTTCTGTATACAACTTCAAATGCATGCATGGTAAACCCAACCTAGCTCTGATGCTTCTGCTATGTTAGTAATCCCATGCTCGATTCTCTAGCATTAATGTTGGTCTGTGCCACTTCAACATCTTAGATGCATTTTGCTAATAATAAGGCTGATGCTCCTCGTGCTGTGGTTGAGTCCTCGGCTATCAACATATCTGTTTCTAGCTGTCATGGAGTTTATACTTCCTACAGCGATGCCAGTTTTCCTAATGCAAATAATGTTCTGTGCAGGTGGGAAGATGACATTGTTGGTTTGGTTGCAAAGGAACATGGAAACCAGAAAGTCTTGTTCTCTTTTGAATGTGAGACGCTGAAGGCTGATAAAGATGCGGAAGATCATATTATCAAATATATGCCAAACCTGCGTGGACTGGATGCAGTTGGTAAGCATTAAGACTAGAATTTCTGCATAAATATCAATAAACGTTGATAATGAATACCAGTAATCCAAGGTAGAACTTCCATACATGTGCGGAAGTTGGGATGAGCACTTGAGCGGCATTAGTTAGCATGACTAATCAGTAATTTTGTACCAAGTGCTACATAGTGCGCCTCAACTTCTCATTAGAATAGTTTTTTTTTCTTCTATTGTGGGCACTCTTAATGCATAATATTATATTCATTCTACCTTGCTTGCAGTAAATATAGGAAGAATGTGCATCACCGGCATCAATCTCAACGAGGACGATGAGCCAAGAGGAGACAACTGAGAGCAGAGACACTTTGCCCGAGTGTGTGAACGATGTTTATTGTTCTCCCTCCCTGTTTTACTTTTAAGAGTCACTGATAAACCTAGGTAGTAGTTAACCATCGAATTTACTCTGCACTAACGCTAGTAGTCTGCTAAGTTAAGGTCTCAATGCCAATGTTTGTAATTAGAGTATGCGGCCTGTGGATCGGATCTAGAATACGTGTTTCAAGTTACCACGCAGCGTTGTCTTGTGCAAATCCCGAGGCACTGTACGCCTTGGTTTGGTTGCTTCTGCTGCTACTTGGTGCATTTTTTGTCCAGGCGCTACTGTTTGTCACGCTTTGTACGTATGCCTGCCTAGCATTTGCTTGTCTGTTTATGAGAGTGGTGCCGTGGTTCTTCAGTCCTGTTGCGACCGTGAAGTTTTCACTGCGGAGGGCCCCGGGTTCGCCTCAATCGCACATGGCTTCCTATGGCCTACTACGGGACAGCAGGTATACTGCTAAATAAATCTGTTGAGATCAGTCACTGTCCTTGCGCCATTGCGTTGCAGTCTCTGATGAGCAGAGTGCGGTGCCGATGGGTCGATCCGGATCGTCCGATTGAAGTTCCAGCGGACATAAGCGGCAGCCGGCAGGGACGGCCGGACGGAGCAGGTTGGCTGGTCCAACGAAGCGGCTTTTTGGTCATGCACTCATCATGCTCATGATCGGGAGAATTGCACGCACACTCGTGATGAAATCATGTGAGAATCCTAGATTGATCATTACCCAACGAGACCACACAGAGATACGGAGTACTCACATACTCCTACAGCGACAGGTGAGCAGAGGAAAAGGTGTGGCGCCCGGGGTCCACGTCCAGGTACAGTACAGATGTGGGCCCCGTCGCATGCCCATGCCCACATCCCAGTATCCCACAGGCCACAACAGCTCTGCTCTTCCCGTTCTTTGCAGGACATGCTTCCCACTCCGCCCGCACAAAATTTGTCACCCGGGTTCGTCCGATCCGCCGCCACGTGTCTCGCTCCCCAGATCTGACGGCCTCGGTCGCTTGACCCCGTCGTCCACGCCCGCGTCTCGCTCGGGAGAACGCGAGGCGAATGGGACCGTTGCTCTGACACGTCGGGTCCCGGAGGCCGCGGGGCCCAGGGCGCAGTGGGCGCGGGTCGTTGGCTATGTATTCCTGGGCTCGCCGCTCGCCCCGTGCCACGGGAAGTTCCCGGAGAAAGTGCGGGCGAGAGGGCAGGGAAGGGACGAGCCCGAGCTGGCCAGCTGGGAGAGAAAATAGAACGAGGAGACCGGAGCGGCAGCGGACGAGGGGGGATCGACGGAGGCGCGAGAACAGGAGAGAGAGGAGGAGGAGGTGGCGGGGTCGGTGGCGCGCGCGCGACGTGAGATTTCGGGTCGCGTCGAGCCCGCAGGTGAGCCGCATTGCCCGCCTCCGCCTTCCGCTCTTCGATCGGTGCGTGTGCGTGCTGCGCATTTCTGGGGGTGGTCTGCGGAATCCGTTGCAGGTTGGGGGATCGAGGCGGAGAACGAGGCAATGGCGTTGTCGCGCGTTCATCTGGATTCTGCATGCTGCGCAGGCAGGCTGCATTCGTTCTGGGAGCACGCGCTTGTGCGTCAGATGAGCTTTCGCTGCGGGTAGTGCTGCGTCCGAGAGAGGGTGCCTCTCTTTGGTCAGCTTCAGAATTACTGGTTTAATTGATTTCGGGTGCAGCGCATGCAGAAATGCTGTGGTTGTTGCTGCGGATGATCCAGAATATTTTCCCTTGGCTGTCGAAACGGCAAGATTTCGTTAGCTGAGTCCATGTCATGCACCAAATTGCTCACCCATCTATGTTTTCGTGCAAAATTTTGCGAAGAATTTTCTTCTCAACCCGTTCTCGATTCTAAGTGGAGGTTGATATTGATGAGTGGCAGTTTCCCTTGGGAGCTCACGACATAGCCGTATGGTCATTTAGGAACGGTTTGATGCCGTGCAACTTGGAACTCTCTTCTCAGAAGCAAAATACTTTTATCTGAATTTCAGTCAGCCTGTTGAGGGAAGCGAGACAAAGCAATGCTTATAAGCGGAATGTTGCTTCAAAGTACCAAAGTTTTAATTCTGTGAGAAAGAGGGGATATAGACAATTATGCAGTTATTTTTGTGCAAATAAGAATCATTTAGAACATTAATGTTTTTTTCTCACCCAAACTACTTCTATGAAGCCACGTTCAGTTATTTGAGGGCTTCACAAGTTGAAACTCCAACTCTTATCAGTCTATCATATTAGTATTAATTTCCCTCTCCAAAAAAGTAATATGCCGCAAAACTACACCACAAGAGTCCCCATAGCTTGTTAATTTTTACTCTCTTTGTGACTCTGCTTGTGCTATACGATACTCCAGGGAAAATTAATGGCTTAAAAACTTAAGCTGATACTTATTGTGGATGCTGAATCCAACTCGGTTAATCTGGAGCTGACCCATGACGAACTAAATAAGCTTTCATGCTTCAGTTTCCTCTGGTAAGTGGCTAACCTCCCTATTCCTGTGAAAAACTAGCTTTGTGTTCATAAGATCGCATCACATCTGCCCTTGCTTAGCTGATGATTTATGTATTTATATGATATTACACATCCAAAGGATTGGTAGGTCAGGAATTGGGACAACTGGTAGTTCGTACACATATTTTCACAATTGAATATGACCATAACTTAGCTACCATTTTTCAATCTGAACATGACGAATCAGTGTTTGCATAAGGAGGATTACTAAGATTTTACAGAACTAGTTCGAATTTAAAATATTTCCTAGGTATTTGGATTCCATTCTCCAATCAATGTTCATGTCAGTTTATTTATTTTCTATTATTCTTATAGAGAGCATATCTCATGAAATCATCACTAGTAACACTGTAAGCTGCATCTATTTGTTGTTGGAGAACATCAACTCATCGGTGGGACAGAAATCATCCGGAGGTCTTCATAAGTCAGCCACCTAGAACAGACAATGTCAGTTTCGGAGTTCAAGACTTCTCACCAGCAAGTAAGAGGGGCATATGTTTCACTTACATTCTTAATTCGTCTATCTTCTCTATGTTCCCGATCATGTTAGTTCATTTATGTGAATTTTTTATTGGACTTCACCATGTCATAATTCAGCCACTCTAGTGAAGTTCAGTTAATTTTGTGTTCCGTTCAAAAGATACTGGATCAATGTAATGTTTGCAATATAAAGTGAGATGATAGAGCTCAGTTTATTTGATCATGGCTAAAATGACTGTTATGTTATTCATATAATTTTTTTCTTGTACTGGAATGATACTTGATACTAATGTTCTTTCTGAAAGGCTCTCCAGAATTTTTTTTGTTAATAACAGTATTTACACATATAACTGCTTATGTAAAAGCTTGCACTTTTCCTTATTTCAATTAGCATTAAGTTCCAAAAGGTCTTTAATTGTTCGATTGTTGCATTTTCTAAGTACTCACCCTGATTCTGTGTTTCATACTCTGACAGGTATCATCTTCACAGCCTACTGAGAATATCAGTCAGCTCAAGGTCTGCCGATGTGGGTCAGGAGACTCTAACTTTCAGACCACCAATAAATCTGAAGCTGGTGAAAATTCACCAACCACCTGTCCAAACTGTCAGGTTTGTTGGATTTTCTTGCATCAGCCAAGCTTCTCGTGGTGGACCGGTTAGAGTGTTCAATTCTGGGAATCGTTGAAACTCCCGTCCCGACCCGTGTTTGAAGCACGGCACCTTTTAGAACAATACCTGGTGGGAGTCTCCCACCATGGTTTGAGTTTTTTTTTGGATTTTCTTGCATCTAAAAAAATGTTTTTTATTAAGCTGTGGTTGGTAGTACATAAAAAAAATGATGCAAGAACATTCTACTAATGACCTTTTCAATGTTCTAGTATTTTCTAGAGCAAGTGACATAATGCATCCCTTTAACTTCACTTTACTGTTCCTAAGACTCATTGCACTTCAACAAGCATGTAGTCAATATCGCAACTATAAAACTGCAACTGCATAATCACACTGTAGATTCGGAATCAAGTTGTGGCAAAAAGATTAGTTTTATGAAAACTTTCACAATTGAATCCATGTATTCTTTTCTGCAGGTTCTTAAGAGTGGAAATTTACTGCTGTCATCTAAAGGTATTTTTGTCCCCTGCTGATGCTATGCATGAATTCTGTTTTAGATGGCTAGATTAACTTGTGGTAAGGTTTTCATATGTCTATGCCATAGAAATATTATCCATCCAACGAGCTAAATTGGACCAACATAACCTTCTCACTTCTCAATTTATCAATGGTTGAGCTTTCAAGCACAGAAGACAGCAAAACATATGTCTTGAAGTCAGAGCAATAATCATAATGTTTCATGTGGATCAGAATAGACTCATTGTGCAGATTTTGAAACCATAGCAAACTATATATTGTAATATGTTTTCTTATATTCCCATGGTTTTTAGTGGATATGATATCAACATGCAGGGTGGATTATATATAAAAGGAAAAAAATAGATAATCATTTTGAGTGTCAATTTAAGTTAGAGCAGGCCGTGGTACAATCTACTTGCTCTAAAAGCCATGGAAAAAACATGTAATATCTGTTTACAGTTACTATAAAATCGTATGCTTAAAAACTCCTCACCTACATATTCAAGAAAAAAAGGGGACATCTATAGAATAATTGCTCCATATTTTTTACACTTATACCGAGCCCAACATAGCACAATAACAAAATTTTCCATCTTTTTACCACATTTAGCAGGGAGGTTATCTTTGCAGTTTAATTAGGAGGTTCAGAATATTTCTGCTTCCACCTGATTTAATGTGGAAACTCTTGTAGAGGCTTGGTTGCTCCATTCTGTCATTGTTACATTTGGTGGCTTCTGTTCTAACATGAACTTTTGCATATTTCTGACTTTGCTATCACTCCATTTCACTGAACTTGTTAACTTAAAGGGATCGGCTGGACAGTATGGAAGAAGCGCTGGTTTGTCCTTACAAGGACATCATTAGTCTTCTATAGGAGTGATCCTGTAAGATATATTGACAGAATTCCTTCTATACTGTTCCATTTTCTTCAACTTATAGTCTAATACTGTTTTGTTGGACAATGTACTTTGTTGTGTCTCTTTGCTTCAGTTACAATGTTATGAATAATTTAAATTTTGTTAGACTCCTGAACAGTTACTCTATTCAGAAAGAAGACATTGGGTGATGAGATACTTTTATCCAGTAGGTTAGACTCCCTGCTACTGCCCAACACTCTTGTAGTGTGACGGTAAGCTCCCTAGTTGAGGGACACAATAGCCAGGGTATAGGGCAAAATCGTGGTTCAGGGGTTTTCTTGGTTGATTTGACTGAGGTTCCTTCTCAGTGTAGAAAATGTGGGGGCGATCTTCCCGCACTGGCCAAGTTTTTAGACTCCTTTCTATCTGTACTATATGATCAACAGGTCAACTGTATCATCAATTATAGAGGGCTAGGAGGCTAACCAAGGAAGCTACAAACCTGTCTTCCCCATGGTCGTATACTCAGAGGATCCTTCCATGTTGATCAGATATCATTTAATCTCTTCTGTTCTGATATTTTATTAGGCTTACGGAACGTGGTATAATTACCACAAATTCGTTTTGAGGAAGAGTAAGCACATGAATCCAACTCTTAGCAACTGCACCTAACTTTTACAAAATGGTTTTCAAAAAGAAGTTTGTGTAGCTTAGTATCCCCATCTACTTGCTTAGGTTAAGTCTGAGCATCATTAAGATTCTCATTAGAGTACCTGATCTGTCATCAAGTAAAGCTAAGGCAAGTTATAGCCACTTGACCACTTATAGCACTATAACAGATAAACTACAAACTAGCATCCTGATTTGATTAGGCCATTATATCATTATTCACTAATCACTATACCTAATAGTGTATGGAAAAACTGAATGAACCTATAAGTTAAGTGGTAGTGTGGTACTATAGTTTGATATAAACTGTTATAGTAGAAAACAAAATATTAACAGGTTAAGTGATACTATAGTTTGATATAAACTGTTCTAGTAGAAAAAAAATATTAACACTATTAATGGCTATCAGACCATTTTCAAGAGCTAAACATGACTGCAGCCACATGTACAACTGCTGAAACATAGTTCTTTTGAATTGTTGGTGAAATTTTCTATGGATGTAGCTTACGGAGTAGTAGTTTATTCAAACTGAAATGTTGGGTTATGAACAAACATGGCAATTACCCCAATTTTCTGCTTTACTTGCAGAGTGCTCCCCCTCCCAGAGGAAGTGAACCAATTGTTACGCTTGGTGGAATTGACTTGAATAACACTGCAAGGTGTGAATTTATAGCTGGTTTTCGTTGAAGTCTAAAACTCCTTCAATAATATCTTATAGGCTTATAATCTTGAGCAATGTTTCAGTATGATAGTCAAAGAAGAAAGGAAAGTTATAACAGTGGTCTTTCCTGATGGTCGTGATGGACGCACTTTCACCCTTAAGGTTGGTTGTGTACCACATTCACTTTCTTGGTTACTGTCATGGCGCTTCAAATGGGAGGGTTGGCATTTTGGGAGTGTGCAATGATTTACCGCTGCTGTGACTAGTGGGCCAGTAGATACAGCAGTGGGATTGAAGTTGCAATTCTGGCTGTGACTGAGAGGCAGGGTGTGCAAAAATAGTTAATAACTTAATATGGCTCATGGTATTGTCTAGGGATTTAATGGTATAGTTTTTCTTCGAACAGGCAGAAACTACAGAAGACCTAAATGAGTGGAGAAGTGCATTAGAGAATGCTCTGGCTCAGGCACCCAGCGTTGTGAATACAGCTGGACAGCAGCCAATAGTCAGCACTGACACAACGGAACCTGCTGAAGCTGTTGTTGAACAATGTAAGCTATAATTACTCTTATCAGAAGTTGCATGTATATGTCTCTTGTATTTGCTAATAAGTCATACTTTCTATCCAAAAGGAACCCAGATTTTTATGGCAAACAATAGGCTAGTCAAAATTTCAATGGATATATCAATTCCTCACATTCTCCTAACTAGTTTTTGCTTATAAGTCACTTTTACACATTCTCCTGTCATTTTCCATTTCTGATAGCTGTAAAGTATGGTGGTACTGTTCCAGTTTGGTGTTCGGCTACTCTCGTTTTACACATCCTGAATGTGTGGTTGATTTAAAAATTCTGTAATACACGTGTAAAAGTGGCTTTGTTGTTGTTGTTGTGCTGCAAAAAAATGACTTTCTGCGAGATAAAAACTCCAGTTCTACGTTCAATTTTGCTTGTTTATGCTATTACTTAGAAACTAGTTTTTTTTAAGGACACTATATCAACCGACGAGGTCTACGACACCATGCCTTATGTCTGCATTGTGACCAGGAGGAAGAAACTTTAAATCATCTCTTGGTTGCCTGTGTTTTTGCGAGGCAATTCTGGTTTGAATTGCTGCAGAAGATTGGGTTGCAGAATCTTGTTCCAGAGCCGGATGATTTATGTTTTGAGGAGTGGTGGTCTAGGTTGAGCAAGAGAGTAGATGACCAGATTAGGCAGGGTTTGAACTCCATGATCATCCTAGGTGCTTGGACCCTTTGGAACCATCGAAATCGATGTGTCCCCCCCCCCCCCACCCCCCCCCCCCCCCATTTCATGTTCTTAATATTAAATATGCAGATCCCCTGCGTGTTCGAGAAAAAAAAGGACACTAAATTAACGTGCCTGCTCCCTACAGAGACATGGGCAAACATTTGGGGGTCAACATACGTGAAGTACCTTCCATTTTTCATTAATATCACTGCATGCAGTTATCTCAATAGTTCAAAAGAGAAAAGGAATATATCTACAGTTGCACAATTCATTATCTATGAGTGTATATAAATAAACTTTGGGCCTCATGGTGTAGAGAGACACGGTTTGGGAAACACCACACCCATAACAAGGGGGGTGACCTCTTGTATATATAGCCAATATGGCTTGGAGTACAAGAATACAATTCATGTATACATAGTAAGCCTATCAGCTATACAGGGAAAGCTATATCAATATGATCAGCTATACAATATTCCTAATACATGGGCCAAGATGGGCAATAGACACCAACTTACCATTTATACAAATGATACAGCTGAACATCAAAATATGAAAATTTTGCATCTGGTGCCAGATAACTTAATATATATTTGCTAACATATTAAAACCAGAGACTTCTCATCATTGAGCTTGAGATTCTGAACAGTATTTGGAACATATTTTTTTTCATTTTTGGTGGGGAAGGATGGAATCTTATCATGGAGTTGATAAAAATAGGCAAATCCGATTATTTCCATTGCAGTGGAGGATAAATCTGTAATCGGGAGACCAGCAGAATTTGCACTTGTTGATGCTGATGGCAATACAGCATTCCTTGAGAAGGCCTTAAAGTTCATCGAAGATTATGGTAATTTTTTCCTTATTTTAATTATTCAACACATAATCTTGCCTCAAATTTGTTGTATTTATAAATTTCTTTAATGAATATCCTGCTGAACACCAAATAACATCCAAGTACAGCTGTACAGGTTTATATATTCACTCCTCGCAAAAAAATATATATATTCACAACTCTTTCTGTTCTATGACAAGTGAAAAAAAAACTCTGTTTCTAGGTGTCAAGGTTGAAGGAATCCTCCGTCAGTCTGCTGATGTTGAAGAAGTCAAACGCAGGGTTCGGGATTACGAAAAGGGTGATTTCTTGTAGTCATACATTTTCCCTTTTAAGTTAGGACAACTAGGTTTAGCACTTTGCAGTGTCTCAGCCCTCTTGAGATTTATGTTTTTATATTAGTAGATATTTCATGATGCTAGTTTGGGAGGACTATAAGTTCGGATGTCCTAGGAGAGCTGTATTTGCCAGCTATGTTTTTAAAACCACATCTTTTAATATGAATTTGTAGGAAAGAATGAGTTCTCCCCAGAAGAGGATGCACATGTTATCGGGGACTGTATTAAGGTATTTATTGACAAGCATTTACTATGATAACACAATAGGAATAAACTGTGATTCTATGCTTTCTTTAGTAACATTTCTTGGTTCTCATTCATTGCAGTACATTCTTCGAGAGATGCCATCTTCTCCAGTTCCGGCACCATGTTGCACTGCCCTGGTTAGAGCTTACCGTAAGACTGACTTGAAACTTACTTTATCTATTCAGCAATCTGTCCAGTCCAGTCTTGAACTTCTCAGCCTTAGCTACCTATCATGGATTATATACCAAAATATAGCTCAGCCTATGCCTTACTAAACATTGTGCTATAATAAAAAATTATAAACTAATCCAAACAAGCTGTTATACAGGAACTGACAAGACAAGAAGACTTGATGCTATGAATAGAGTGATATATGAAGTTTTCCCAGAACCAAATCGTCAATTGTTGCAGAGGTATCTACAGCTGATGGTTCATTTCAAATGTCTTATCAACCAAACTCTACACCTAAAAAATTAATGTTCATGGTGTCATGGTCCTAATGCCTATGATTTTCATTCTTGAAGAATATGTATGTGAGTTTATACATATTTAATTTGATTATCAGTTGAATTTAGCCTGAATGAAAAATTGGCAATAGCAAGTTCAATGTCCTTGAAACTCATTGCTTTTCTTTTAGGATTCTCAAAATGATGCAGATTGTTGGATCACACAAAGCTGTAAATAGGATGTCTGCATCTGCTTTGGCAGCTTGCATGGCACCGCTTCTTCTTCGCCCTCTTCTTCTTGGTGAATGCGAAGTGGATAATGACTTCAGTATGGCCGGGGATGGTTCTTTCCAGTTGCTTCAAGCTGCTGCTGCTGCCAACCATGCTCAAGCTATTGTTATTATTATGCTTGAGGAATATGATCAGATATTTGATGTATCTCCTTTTCCCTGGGCATGTTTTTCTCTGCGAGCAAGTTCCATTTGATTGTCATGAATTTTAATTCAACAGTTACCTGTTTAGGATATTGAAGACGGTTCATACTCTTCAGATGCTTATACTGAGTCTGACATTGACAAGGAAGATTCGACAGACAATGACATGCCTGAAGATGATGGTTCCTATGGTTCTGGTGAAGATGATGTTGAGGAAGATTTGAATGATAATACTGAACACTCTTCTGGCAGCAGGGGTGAATGTGACAGTAACGTTAGGATTGGTAATGCAGATGATCAGGTACTTCATCTAATCACCGTGTACATTTCTAACATTACCAATATTCCTTTTTCTGTAAATCATTATGATTGACCCCTTGTTTTTATCATGTCATTCCTTACTAATCATTTAATTATTTCTGAATTTGTGTTATCAGCTATCTTCTTATCTTGCTTTTAGCATTCAGACATTATCTTGTCTGACTCCTGATTCCTAAAAACAACTGCTCACAAATCTGGTAAAACCTTTTCCATTTTCACCAACAATAATTATTTTTTAAAAGGAAATTCTAAATTGCCTGCTTGAAATGATGATTGTTTATTCCTGTTTTATGTCGAAAATACCTCCGCTGGTCGTCAAATGATAAAATCCAAATGTTGAAATTGTATCTTGAAGACCCTGAAAATCAACAAGACATTGTACTGACTTTCTTTAAAATAAACTGCTGTTCTTCTCAGTAGATCACCCGCCACTCTCTACTATTAAAAAGAGCCTGTTCCATACTGCATCCACCTCAGACAGTCTTAAGGGAAGAGAAAGGAGAAGTTGCTTTATGAACTAACTCTATGGTGGCCTCTGCCCTCCCTCCCTAAATTAACAAAAAATGTTAAAAGAAACCAGGAAAAAAAGGGCTCACCTACCAAATACCAAGATAGAACTTTTTAAAAAAAAAACACTTTTACCCAAGGGTTCAGATTGCAACTACTTTGTGACCTCTATCTTGTTAATATCTAATATTATTTGTGTTAGTATGTAATGTTGCTATCAAATTGTGCTTGTTGAATTTCAAAAAGTGCAATAATTTCCTTATGGAGGAACAGAAATTACTGGTAAGGCCTGAAGTACTTTTAATGTGCAGTCAGCAGTCAAAAGGGCCTCATTCGCTTACTTGCTTGATATTGGGTTTTTTTGTAGGATCTTTTTTTAGCACAATATGTCAATATCAAGTAATCCTAGTACAAACTAAGTTATGTTAATTGGTTGATTAAATAAAAGCTTTGCAAATACATCTGATCATGTTTCATCCATCATATCCCAACTATTGACTATAAAAACTTCCCCATTGCGCATAATTTAAAACTTGAGCAGGTAAATCATATGTTGAGCATCTTCTTATCAGGAAGTACCTTCTTGATGTGCAATTAGAAAACCAGTGAAGCCAATTCTCAATCCTATATGACGAATAGTCTGTACGAATAAAAACTCTCCTTGGGGAGAGATGTTGGGCCTAAGTATCATCATAATATATTTAGGAGGTACAAATCGATCCTGGTTGGCTGAGTAGCAACCACTAGTGAGTATGTCTCACTAGTGAGTATGCTCTCCTGCGTATTCGAGGAAAAAAAAGTATGTCTCAGGAAGATTCTCATTAAACAATCTCTTTAGAAGAAATTAATTAGTTATTTTTGTAAACAACTGTCTCGGAGAGTTATGCTTTCTTTTCAACTGATAACCCAAAAGCCCATCAATTTTATTTTGTTAACGAATGCCAGCAATTTACTCAGTGTTTGAAGCTATCATATAATAGATACATCTTTATAGATGGCTTATTATGTATTTCATTCAGCCAACAAAAGAGTAACACTATATGATGCATGCAGCCATGATAAAATCACTCGTGACATCTGAAAGGATCCATGCGGTTGTTTTATGAAAATACTTTTGCTAAATCATGCCCTTGAAAAAAATTTGGTTAAAGTAGCATTATTTTTACTATGAAAAGTCAAACAAGGCCTTCTTTTTTCTTGACTGAAGGGATTACTCCAGGCATCTTCTTAGAACTTCTGGTTTCATTCTTAGATGAGAAAAAACTTGGTCACTGTAACTCAATGCTCCTGGAAATTATATTGATATGAGTAACATTCTAATGCATAACACAGCTTGAAGTCTGAAATAATTATATCATGTATTTCATACATATATATTTTCCTTTCCAACTAAATGGTCTAGCAATTTGTTACCCTTACAATTTCTCACTGCCCATAGGTTAATAACAATATCTCGGGCCCTGGATTGGATGACCATGATAAAGTTGTTCAACCTGTGAGGACCACAGAAGATAGTAATCAAATTTCTTCTCTTCCAAAAGTGGACGATACCTCTCAAATGGAGAGCAACCTTCCATCACAAGCAAAACGAGAATTACGTGAATCAAAGAGATCCACAGATCATATGCAAAAACCAAACGATCATTCATCATCTTCAAAAGCAAAGTTTACAGAGAAAACAAGCAGCTCAACTAATGAAAGCAAAAGGAATTCATGGGGGCGTACTTCAGTAAGTTAAATATTCAATAATTCTGTGTGTCAGAACTAGTGATATACTATAGTTTGGCTGAAAGACTTTATTTACAGGCAAGAAAAGACCTCTCAACAGAAGAGGCTGACTGCTGCAGTGATGATGATGATGAGTAAGTAACCTGTTATATGCAATGCAACTGGGCATGTACTATTTATTGAAGGAGTTACGTATACATATCTTAAAAGCAGCAGATTCCTTTTTGCAAGTTGCTTTTGTAGTTCTCCTCAACAACCACGAAGTCATCCCATGACGACCCAAAGAGAATAACAGGAATAGCTCACTGTTATTAGGTTTAGTAATGGGAATTAACACATTCATTTCTTCTTACTTGGTAGCCCAGTTCTCTTAGTTGTCATAGTTAAAGAATGTGATGGTTGGCTGCTAATGGACAAAGCCATTTTTAGCTACAAAAAGGTTTCCCTGTATTCCTTCCCCCATATACTTTTGGCCTACTTCTCTCCGCTCATGATGAGTAGTGCATAAAGTACAAACATGTTTTTCATTTCATACACAGAAAGTTTTCTTTCTTTCACTGCATATAGGTTCACCTTCCCTTTGCTCGTCTAAATTTGTGTGTTCTATGAACTTGGCATACCATTTAAGGTTTCCTGTTATATTAAAAATATATAAAAAAGGGGTCACTGGAAACTTATAAAGATAAAAATACAAGCCAGCTTTTAGAAGTTACATTTGTTGATATTATGAGTTACCTTTTCTTATCTAATTCAGCTTCTGAACTAGGGCTCATATTGTGAAGCTTGAAAACAACAAGAGTCATCTCCAATCTAAAATTACGGAGGAGGTACAAGGATCACATAAGAATCATGTGACGTAACAATCTTCTATGTGAGATGATAATATGTCTTTTCAGGTAAGAGAAAATACAGTCCTCCAGGCAAGTCTAGAAAGGCGAAAAGAAGCACTACATGAGCGCCGTGTAGCACTTGAAAAAGAAGTAAGAGCTCAAACTTAAGGTCTCATTTTCTTTTTCTGTTCTTGAAAGGGAATATACTCCAGAATACCTTTCCTTTTCTTGTTACTGCTAAAGGCTTATTCCCATAAGAGATCCTCCATAACAAGCGGGGTTTAAACTTGAACAGCTATAGAAAAACATAAGATATGGTAGCATTATGTTGATGGTCAAGGTTCTACTAGCAGTTATGCTGCAAGTACCATCCAAACATCTGAACTCAAGCAATAGCCCAAATAAGTTTGAGAAATCGGTCCTTATTCCTTACATTTTACAAATGCCTGCACTTTTCTCAAGGTTTGATCAAGGTGCTCTGTCATATGGACTGTTTGTTCTTGTCTGTTTGAATGCCCAAGACAACTGATATGCAGTATCTTAACACACACCAAAATGACTCTTCTTTTTGTCCCTTTTAAAGCATGAGTGCCTTTATCGAAACAAACAGTTTCTCGCTGGCCATACTTACCAATGCAATCTCCCTGAAAACAACAAACTCAATGAACTGATGATTCTATTTGATGTACTTATTATGCAGCCAACTTTTTTTTACCTAACATTTTATCAGAAAAATATATCTTCTTTGCTGCACTGTGGTCTGTACTCAACTGAACTGCATACTGGATAATGTATCCATCCAGGCATTGGACCATATATAGTCTGCTATACACTGGAGATAGAACAAGAACAACATGACAGGGAGTTCTGACTCAGGACTCAGAACTATGTCGTACTTATGTGCTTCTGGAATTGTTTTGTTGTGCTTGCAACATTCTGCGTTTTTCTCTGTTCAACCAGAATACTTTGCACATTGGACAGGTGGAAAATTTACGAGACCAGCTGCAGAAGGAGAGAAATTTGAGGGCTTCATTGGAGTCTGGGCTAATGAATATGCGAAGAGGACAGGTGTCCTTCCCATCAACAATAGACAGCAAGGTACCCTTTCTGAATCTGGCTATTGAGATAGATAGCTTTTTCGCCATTTAAAGTGTTTTTCTTTCTTTCTGTTGATTAAAGACCAAGGCTGATCTTGAGGAAGTTGCTGCGGCTGAAGCTGATATTATGAACTTGAAGCAAAAGGTTTCTGATCTTCGTGGACAACTCAACAACCAGGCCCAACTGAGTTCCACCTCATTATGCGAATCATGCAACAACAAGCGGCTCCTAAATACAGACAAGCTTGTCGAGTAAGGTTTTATTGCCGAGGATTCAGTAGTATTTTGCCTCTCTTTAGAGTCCTTGGTTGAGACATATTTAAGATAGAATTCTACTAAATTGGCCTCCTTTTCCCAGAAGCGAACAAAATGCTGCCCTTTCTACAGAGATTAGCTCCTCAGTTAAAGCACCGGCAACTGCAGGGTCTAATTCTGTACCTGATATGTTCTGGGCTACAAACCAAATGGTTCAAAAGATGTTGTCTTCGAAGGATGGCCAAGATGGATCACTTGCCATGAGGTGGAACTTTGGGCAGAGGCAGAACTCAAATAATCCAGTTCAAGGTTCTGGTAAAACAGAGGTGAACACATTCTTACTCTGGGTCATCCAATCCCCACTTTTCTGTGCCTTGATAAACTTAAAGATTTACTAACCATAAGTTAACTCTGCCACTATATTGTCAGGAATCTGGGGTCGCACCATCCTCTGCATTAGCCAAGCTGACTAACCGACTCAACTTTTTGAAAGAAAGAAGGGCGCAGCTTGCTAGTGAGATGCAAAACTTAGATCTGGGTCGCACCCACGCCCAGGGGCCTACAGCTCCTCCGAAAAGAGACTCCAGCTAAGTAGAATTGTGTTAGTGCATGTGTTCCTGGAAGGTGATTGCTGGCAATGTTTTAGAAACTCTGGTCGGACAGACCACAGACGACCTTGGTATAGAGTAACATAGTCTTGATATTGCGCTGGTTGATCTGGATATCTGTTCTGTAGCAACAACACTGACGGCCCACTTGGTAGGAACTATTCTCTTCAAATACTCTGGGCCACAGCCCAAATACGCTTGCTAGTACATTTGTCTGGCTGCTATCCAGTTCCATTAGCTTGAGAGGCCCTCGGTGTGGTATCTGTTATTCTGTACATCAATTAAGCTTATGATCAAGCTTTGTAAGAATATAGTAATATATATGTCTGTCTTTAAGTACTGTATGAGCTATAGCAGTTCCGGTGCCAAAAAAGAGTAAAAAAATATTCCTGCTTGAAAGTTGAAAAAACGTTCCTGCTTCAAGTGATACGGTCGTGGCATACAAACTTATGTAATATAATAACCCAGACCCCATCTCCTTTTTCCCTTCCACTCCCAAATGTTGTATGCTCGAACTTGCATATTAGTACCACAATGTTCAGGCCAGCTTCTTGCCTGCCGTAGACCCCCTAAACAAAAGTTGAAAATTGAATTCAGATTTGTTGTCCTTTCCACTATTTTTTCAGAATTGTGATTGAATCTGTTGTTTCATATGTGGCTCTAGCAGCATTTATTAGGTCTTAGGTTTGACTTCCGTGGGAGCGAATTTCAGATTAGATTAAAAAAAACCTCCTTGTCAGTCTTATGACAAAACATGAGTCTAAAGCCCAGTCTTTGGTCGTTTTATATGGGCTACGGTACCACTGTGTAAAAGTGGGGCGTAGGTTTGGGGTTTCTCGACCCGTGTTTTTTTCACATGTTCATCCATGCTTACCATTTCTTAAAGAAACTTTTACCAATTTCCAGTGTCCCCGAAAAAAACAAGGGAAGAGCAGGCTGGACGGGCCTGTCCACGAGCTTACGACGGATTGGCCGGCCCGGAAAAAAAAACACCACCTTGAGGCCATTGAGGCCCAGATTCTATTTTTTTAAAAGTGGCCTACTGGGCCCACTGGGCGGCAGCGAAGGCCCGCAAAGAAAGATCCGCTAGGGCGCCGAGTGCGTGACAGCGTGAACGCGTCTCTGAGCACGACCTCCCCGGCGCCGCCGTACGCCCCTCCCCGGCGCGGCCTCCCCCTTTCCCAGCTCCTTCGCCGCTACTCTCTCCGTGTCATTGCCGGCGATTAATTACTGGGGAAGGGCGCGAATGCAGCCACCGCCGCCGCCGCCGCCGCAGGGAGCAATGGCCACCGGCGCTGCCATCCTCACCGTCCCATGCTCCGCGGGCCGCGGCCCGAAGCGGAGCAGCCAGCGCCGCGGCTCCGGCTCCACCGCCCTTTCCATCCGTGCGTCCTCCGACGCAAACAGTAAGCGCTGCGAACCTCGCCTACTTCCCTTTCCCTTCCGGAACTCGAGCCATGGCTTTGACGGCTGCGCTTCGCTCAAAATTGCGTCGCCGCAGCGGTGACGCTGCTGGACTACGGCGCGGGGAACGTGCGCAGCGTGCGCAACGCCATACGCCACCTCGGCTTCGGCATCCGCGACGTGCGGAGCCCGGAGGACATCCTCGCCGCTGACCGGCTTGTCTTCCCCGGTGTTGGCGCCTTCGGCTCCGCCATGGACGTCCTCAACAGCACTGGCATGGCCGACGCGCTCCGCGAGTACATCCAAAGGGACCGCCCCTTCCTAGGCATCTGCCTCGGCCTCCAGTTGCTCTTTGACTCCAGCGAGGAGAACGGCCCGGGTAAGCTCCTCTCACTCTCCGTCCCCACTTAGCTCTTGCAATGTGGATGAACAGTGGTTAATTTAGGCATTCGCCGGTCGCAGTGAGCGGCCTTGGTGTGATACCGGGCGTGGTCAGGCGATTTGACTCCTCCAAGGGTCTCATAGTTCCTCACATTGGCTGGAACGCTCTAGAGATCACCAAGGACACGCAGCTCCTGCAGGGAGCCGATGGCCACCATGTTTACTTTGTTCACTCCTACCATGCACTGCCTGTAAGTAGCAGCACCATTTAGATGGTCATGCTTTGGTGGACTCATAGATTTGACTTGTTTTTTTTTTCACCTTTCGACATGCTTAGTCAGATGCTAATAGAGACTGGATTTCGTCCATATGCAACTACGGTGACAGCTTCATATCATCCATCTCAATGGGAAACATTCAGGCAGTCCAATTCCACCCAGAAAAGAGTGGAGGTAAATACACAGTTTAAATTCTGATTTCCAAAGTTTAAACTTACTATACTAGTCATATAAAACATTATTTTCTTTTGTGCAGCTACTGGCCTTTCTATTCTAAAAAATTTTCTCAGTGCTAACTCGTCAGGGGCAAAAGTAAGTTATTAGGCAATTTTTTTATTTGAAAATTTTTAATTGTGAATTCATGCCTATATTTGCACTGTAGGCCCCAGCACGTAGGAAAGCATCAAAACTTGCAAAGAGAGTGAGTTTTGTATTGTCAAATATTTCAGCTTAAGCCACAGTTTAGATTGTCATCCTTCTTATTCTCTTAAATTTTTCCAGGTGATAGCATGCCTTGATGTTCGATCAAATGATAATGGGGATCTTGTGGTAACAAAAGGTGATCAATATGATGTAAGAGATCATACTAGCAGCAAAGAGGTACACAGCTTTATTAATTGACCCTAAGTTTGTTTAAACTGCTTAAACATCATGACAGGCTCTAAATGTCACTTTCAGTTTAGTCGTAAGTTATATTTTCAGCATACTTCATTTCTATATTTAATTAAGAATAAATCTGAGATGATTTTACTATAGTTTGGCTGATACACAGCTTGTTCATCATTTAAACATATTTATGTCACATTCTCATAGGTAAGAAACCTTGGCAAGCCAGTCGATTTAGCAAGTCAATACTACATAGATGGTGCTGATGAGGTACTCTTCTGCATGATTTTTTCCATGTTATAATTTAATTTATGTAAAGTTGTTGTCTCATATCATGAATAACATTCCCCTTAGGTCAGCTTCTTGAATATAACTGGTTTCCGTGACTTTCCATTGGGTGATTTACCAATGCTAGAGGTTTGTTTAAGATCTGAAACCTTCAAATTTTCTCTTTAGTTTTTACACCCCTTTGTCTAGTATAGTGACATGGATTCTTTAATAGGTACTGCGTTGTTCCTCTGAAAAGGTTTTTGTGCCACTTACAGTTGGTGGAGGCATTCGAGACTTCACAGATGCAAATGGAAGGTTATTTCTCCTGTTCTATTTTTAAGCAATGGGGATCCCAGAAACTATGTGTGTAGCAAACTAATTTCTTGTTGATTTGTGCAGATGGTTTTATTGAATATTGTGTTGAGTTTTGGTCAGAGAGTTTTTTATTGAAATGTATACCTGAATGGCCTTATTTTCTTATCAGAATATAAATTCTTTAAGTTTTTTTCACCAATGTTTGTGGAGAGTAAGACAGTCTGTCGTCTCATTTCTTGATTCCTTTGCAGCTCCACATGTTTCCTTCCCTTTGTCCTTTGCAACTAATGGGTAGCATTTGTTGTTTTAGTCAATACTGAGTAGGGAATGAAATATGCCCCTGTAACTGTGTACATTTCTTTCTTCGCAGATACTATTCAAGCTTGGAAGTAGCATCAGAATATTTCAGGTCTGGTGCTGACAAAATTTCAATCGGAAGTGATGCTGTTTATGCTGCTGAAGCCTTTTTACAAACTGGTGTATGTATTTTATTTTCCCCCACTATGTTCAGCTATTTCTCCATTATAAAGTTCTTTCTGTGTATCAGATAAAGACGGGAAAAAGCAGCCTGGAGCAAATTTCTAGAGTATATGGCAACCAGGTTCTCTCTTTTATTTCTGCATCACCTTTTCTTTGCTCTATTGCTCTGTTAACAAAATAACTAAAAGATTGTATCCTGTATTTACATTACTAATTAGTTTTCACGATATGGAGAGATGTTCCTTGTTGCTATTACCTTTTTATATAAAAGAAGTAACATTGCAATATATCACATTGAAGTATCTGTTCTACCATTCATATATTTCACTAAATTTGGGAAGTCATGCTTATATTTTGCTCTTTGCTGAATCTGTGACCACTTGTTTCATGGAACTATAAACACTTTTGACCAGAAGCCAGCAGCAACTGTCCAGTTCCTGCCTGTTTTATCAATTGTTCTGCTTATACACTGATAAACCAAACCCGTAAAAATTGTACCTTATACTTTTGCCATTGTGCTGTAAATATCCACCAATGCACCAACTAATGACACCTGAACCATCCACATATTAAATATCTATTATTCCGTTTGATTTTAAATATAGGTAGTTTGTCCCAAACTCATTTAAAACCGAGGAATTAGAATTTTAGCAGAAACGTTCTTTAGCCTATGAATTGCTCATTGTAATAAAGATGTTCCTCATTATCAGGCTGTAGTTGTAAGTATTGATCCTCGACGGGTATACGTCAACAGTCCAGAAGATGTACCATTCAAAACTGTGAAGGTGTCCAGTAAAGGTATATTATAACTTTGTTGTAAATCACGATTTTTATTTTAAACATTCTAAAATCTCATGTAACTTTCCAGGTCCATCAGGAGAAGAATATGCATGGTACCAGTGTACGGTAAGTCATTCTTTCTTCTTCCTTCACTGCATAAACTGTTTAAAAGTTGATCGGTTCTACAAGAAGTAACTATGAATCATGGGGCATAACTGTTGACTTATTTCTGTTTCAGGTGAGTGGAGGACGTGATAGCCGACCCATAGGAGCATATGAACTAGCAAAAGCTGTAGAAGAATTGGGCGCAGGAGAAATACTACTTAACTGCATTGATTGTGATGGTATGTTCACAAGTTCTGAATGGCTATGTTTTGCAAGCATGCTATTACATCAGCTTATTGTCCTCTGGGTACAAGCTGGGTGGCCCTCCAGTAGCCCTCTTTACAAATAATTAGAATAATTTGTTCTTTAGATTTTTTATTTTCTTTTTTGGTGTTTGTTTTAGCAATTTTCTTTAGGACCATTTAAGATTTAATGCCCGAGCGCCGATTTACTTTTCCAAAAAAATAGTAACCTTACCATTTAGTTATATTGTGTGTTTCAAAACATGTGGTGAAACTGTTGTTCGCTGGTTTGCTCGGTTTTTCATGTGAATTTGTTACTCTTTTTATAGGGTCATACAGCAAAGTTGAATTGTGAGTTTGTGACATCTTGTTATGCAGGCCAGGGCTGTGGATTTGACATAGATTTGGTCAAAATGGTGTCTGATGCTGTGACAATTCCTGTCATTGCAAGCAGTGGTGCTGGTGCTGTTGAACATTTCTCTCAAGTCTTTGAGAAAACAAATGCTTCTGCTGCCCTTGCTGCTGGAATTTTCCATCGGAAGGAGGTACTACTCTTTCTTCTCTGTGGGAATGCTATGCTATAACTTCTTTCCTGAGAAGCGTCTTTCTGTAACTTACATGTATGCCATTTTATTAGAGAAATGTCCCTGGCGTTGCTTTTGGAATTCTCTTCCACTAATTTGTATGATTACTTTATAACCAGCATGTTAGAATTCTTACCCATATTAATTTGGGAATCATGCTATGTTTCTTTTAATAATATTGCTATTGTTTGTTAGAACTTTATTTTGTTTTTTGTCCATGTGATTTTTATTGAATTTCATCTATATCCTTATTCAACAATGTTAGATTCTCCTAGAGTAATGTTTTCGTTAGTCAGGCATTAGTCTTCATAAATCAACTTACCATACACATTCCTTATAAAGTAAAATATTCTCTGTTTTTGGACTTGATAATTGATAGAATGTAAAATATTCTGTTACTTGTCACAGGTTCCCATACTAGCAGTGAAAGAGCATCTTGTGGATGCTGGTGTGGAGGTCAGGGTGTAGCATGGAAATCTTTGTTATTGTTGAAAATTCTTGTCTAACCTTGTCTGATGTAGCAACTGCTATCTGTTCTGTGTCCGGAACATGTTGGTGGCAGTGCGTAGTCCCCTGATGGGACCTGCAGTTTCGCAATAATAAGTTAATAAGTCGATGCTGAACAGCTTAAGCACCAGTTTCTTTTGCTCGGGTTTCTCTACTCTTTCGAAGTGCCGACTAGTCGTTGGGTGCAGTTAGTTACATGATGATTCCGATTCGTAGCCTCGTAGGTGTTAACAACCAAGCAAATACATAAGTTTACATGACGTTCTAGTAGTCGGTGGTCGGATCAATCTTGATGTTGTATATTTCGTTGGATAATTACAAGAGTGCGTAGAGGGACCCTCTAATCTGAGGGTAGAGGCTTCATATTCCATTTAACCGGGTTCTAGGATTCTAATCGGTTAAACTAGTTGGGTTAGTTAATGATAAATATGTTTATAATGTACTGGTTTCTCTACTGAAAGCATTACTTTTACGAAATTGTGTCGACGCTTGTACATTTAGAATCAGAGGGCGTGAAATTTAAATAACTCAATGGACTTCTAAACCATTCCAACGCAAGCGCCATGGCGTGGAAACTGGAAACATGACCTCTTTTTAACCCTAATAACTGTTGTCGACAGCTTCAGGTGACACCTCTTAAGCCCGCTGAGCATGATGTTCCCACCTCTGTGATAAAAAGGCTCCGTTGATTTCAAGAGGAGTGGTTCAGATAGCCGGACGGGTACTACAAGACGTTTTTGAGCAGGCACATATGCAGCATATTCTGCCTGCACCAACCCAATATTCGCTCATCCGCAGAAACGCAGCTACAGAAACCCAAAAGCTTTAGGGAAAAAAACAATATCTGGTATAACGAGTGTGACTGGAGTTTAAAAATGTTGTAAAAGGCCGTATCAAAGATGAAATAGAAAAAATGGAACTAAGATCGGCACACATATGATTATGTAGGAAGTTACTAGGCGTCTAGGCCCCACACGTAAAAGGATCCGAGGGTGTAACCCAAAAGAAACATATGTGAACGGACCTAACTGCAAAACAATTTGGACCTCGTGGTAAGCGACGCAAGACTGCAGGGGGCGAAAAAGAAGCGTCCAGGGGCATATCTGTAAGGACCCAGGGACCGGCGCGCAAATTCTCAAAAAAATTTGGACCATTTCTCGATTTGTGCGTGTCATCCTTGCGCAGGGGCCATGCTAATCTTCTCTGTATCGTTCCAATTTTATCGGATGTCTCCGAAGAGACAGTACAGGTGAAACGCTCCAGTTTATAAGCTGGTGTATCTAAGGTTAGCTGGGCGAGGTGGTACTAATCTGCTGCGCCTACGCATCGGGCGGAGGAGACACAGACGCAAACGCGGAAGGCGGAAGCGCCCCGCCCACGGTCCACCCAGGCTCGGTCTCTCCCGCTCTCACTAGTGGGCCGCAGCGCGCGTGAGATGGCCTCTACCCGGCCCAAGTTAGCGAAGGAGTAGGCCACCCGAATTTCTTCGGCCAAATCGTTTCGCGGCGTCCGGTCCAGATTCCAGCAGAAGTAGTAGTGCGCGTACGTATCTATACGCTGTACGCTGGTGAGTACTCCGTATAGTATACGTGCCGCGCGCAAGCATAGTACGCGTTGTTGGGTTGGGCCAGACGCATCTGGCTCGGTCGCTCTCACGCCGGATGGAGCCAGGGACTTGCTAGCAGGATAGCCCAGAGTTCACAGACACACCCGGTTCCCCTGTCTTTGCAACCTGTTGTGACCAAAATGTCTTATTGGTCTGAACACGTTGATCACCATCATACTAACTTGACGTAGCACCTCTTCGTTCGGGGATTTTTTTTTTCTGTGACAGTAAGCAAAAAAAGCGTAAACATGAGGCCAAATCATGGATTTGGGACCTAATAATTCACACAATTCCGAAAGAGAACGAGGAACTTACTAGTATATTACCCAGCTGTACTCCCCCATCTGTCTTTTCAGTAAACAAGATAGTATGTTTGTAAACTGTCCTCCCCTCTGTATTTTACCCAGCTGTACTCCCCCATCTGTCTTTTCAGTTCAATTGTCCGGTATCGACGTTACGGAGAATCAATTGTTTTTGCAAACAAAGGTCTCGGCGCAAGAAAGCATATCAAGGTAAGTGCCAAGCAAGCTAGTATACATACACCAATCATTCATGATTACAGGGGGCAGAGCCTTTGGATTTGTAAAACCTTGTCAAGGATCATTAAGTGACGATATGAACTATAACTGAATCTTATTTGACAATGTAACCTGAACTTCAGACAAAACAAAGAAAAAATTAAACTATAACTTAATCTTATTCAGACAGAGCAAAGAAAAATTTTAGGCCCTGTTCGGAGGGCAAGTCTTTCACGGACGACAGTGAAGTTTCTCACGCTAAAATCGGGGGCTGAATCATGCCCCCTGACAATGTACACGGTGATCTAACTCAAGAATAACCTTATAGCCTGACATTAGCAGCTAGCTCAATGTCATCATATCGCAAAACCTACATCAAGTAAATAATAACCTGCTCTTCTATGCAGGTTGGCATTATCGCAAAATAAATCAAACCTACAGCAAGTATGCATGCATGGCTACGCCCTAGCTACCTGGGCTATAGCAGCCGTCTCAGGCACATGCGCACGCGCACCGTGCCGCGCACCACAGACCGCGGCTGCTCTCCCCGCTGCGCCGGCAGCTCCCAGTCCAGCAGCGGCACCGTCTTGTCGAACTCCACCGTCCCACACAGAAGCCTTGCCTTGCGCTCCTCCTCCTCCTCCTCCTCCCCCTCCTCCTCGTTGCGCCGCCGCCTCTTCTTCTTCTCCTCCGCCGCCGCCTCCTCGTCTTTGTCGAGGTCCCCGATCCCCAGCGCGTCGATCAGCCGCACCCGCGCCCTGCCGATCACGGCGGTGTAGGACGAGGTGTGCGGGCCGCCGCGGGTCACCACCAGCCTCCTCTGGTGGAGATCGCGGTCGATACGCTCCACGAAGATGTCGAGGGACTTGCCCGTCCAGTCCGACAGCATGGGGATCGTCAGCGACAGCACCCAGTTCTGCATGTGATCCATGACTTTTGCCCTGACGGAGGGGAGGATCTGGAAGTCGATCCGCTCGCCGCCGGCGACGCCCACGTTCAGGAAGCAGAACCGGGGCCACGCCGGGCCGACGAAGCCGCTCATCTTCGGCCAGGTAATCGTGACATCCAGCAGGCCCTCGGGGTAAGGGTTCCCTTCGGGCGGCGGCGCCACCTCCGTCTCGCCGCCGCCGTCGTTGCCTCGGCCTACGCCCGACATTGTGTTCGGCTGACGGGACGTGTTGGGTATCACGATTGACTCCGGTGACCTAAATATCCAAGTTCCCAGCCCTTTTAAAATCAAAGCCCAGCAGAACCCGACAGCAGATTTGTTTTCGCTAGAAAATAGCAAAAATAAATATTAATTGTAATAATATAACTAGAAAGATATTGTAAGTAATTTTAATAATATATACCATAGAAATATATCAGCACATTAAAAGATAGGATGGAAAAGATTATATTCTCGTACACCGGACTTCAGATTGAAGATGTAGCATAAATAAATTGACAAGGAAAAATATTAATAATATAAGCTAGAAAGATATTGAAAATAAGTATATACCCTAAAAATATATTGAGACGTTTAGAAAGAATACACCAGAAAAGGAGTCCTCCCAGAAAAAGATTAGTACAAGAAGTCCTCACACATTATAAAAAAAAAAGAGTCCTCCCAGAAAAAGACTAGTACAAGAAGTAAACATGTTCAGGGCTCCGGATGCATGAGCACACGTAGACGGCATAGCTTGTCCAAGTCAAAGTAAACGGGGTGTAAAACCCTACAAGAAGGGTGTGGGACAGCCCGAGACCCGAGTCCACCCTTGGGTCAAGCACTCTCAAGCACGCCAAGCAATCCATTACACTGTACTATTCATATATACCAGAAAATTTGTATCTGCAACACTGGCGAGACTTATCAGTGCTGGAACTATATGGATATCACGACTCAAAAAGTTATCTATAGCTGGGTGCCCTAGTTATATACTCCGTATAAATTATTTGAAATGATTCATGTCGTATTTTTTGTGAAAAACATCTGGGTACGAGAGGTGTAAAAGTTCGGAGAAAAGCTGGCAATAAAAGATTATGAGAGAAAACCTCAAATGTGTTTGCGAGATCCTAAAATGCAAATGCTAATAATTCTGTAACGAACTTTCAGTACATTTGCAATCGATGTCCATGCACTGTAACATTTCGGACAATTGTTTGTTGCGTTGCGTTATGTGAGGTTCACAATCTACACACTCAGCTTTTCAACACAACGCGTTGCTGTACATGTGCGAGCCGGTAGGAGCGTAGCTTTTTTTTTTGAGCACAGGTAGGAGCGTAGCTGACACGTACATGTGGCAGACGCGGTTGGAGAGCACGCCGGGAAAGAAGCTTGCATTGACTTGAGACTTGACCCAGGTCGCTCCTCCAGCTTCTATATACTACGCGGATTCCATGTTCACTTCACTCGCTCACGATCGACACTGAGCTTTCAGTTCACTGATAGTGTCACACCAACGTCCGCTTCAGATCAACTCCTTCATCAGATCAACGCCCGATACATACCCCCGTGTGCAGTGTCCATGGATCACCCTCGCGTGCACCCGAACGCGGCGCCGGCGCCGGGCAACGGCGACCTGGAGATGGACCGCGCCGGCGTGTTTCCGCCGCTGCCACACGGCGGCCAGCCAGTGCGCATGGAGCAGCTCGGCGGGCGCGCCCCCAACAGCTGGGTGGGCAACGACGCCAACACGCTGCTTGTGGTGGCCACGCTGATCACGACGCTCACCTACCAGCTCGGCACCAACATCCCCGGCGGGTACTGGCAGGACTCGCCCAAGGACGCCGGCGGCGTGCTGATTCACCGCGCCGGCGACCCCATCATGCGCGACCTGCACCGCCACAGGTACTCTACGGAGCAGCATCCAGCTACAAAGTGTCTGTGATCTGAGTCTCTCCAATAATTAATGTTGGCTACTTCTTCGCTTGGCGTGGGGCAGGTACTGGGCGTTCATGGCGGCGAGCTGGGTGGGGTTCGCGAGCTCGATGGTGATGACGCTGAGCCTGCTGCTGCGGATGGCCGTGGACTCGCGCCACGTCCGGTGGTCGTTCGCCGTGGCCTACTCCAGCCTCGTGCTCACCTTCGTGGTGTCGCAGCGGAGGACGCACCTGTCGGTGGACATCCTCCTCTGGGCCGGCGTCCTCGGCTTCCTCTGGATCACCGTAACCCTCCACCCGGACCACCGCGCGCGTGTCATCCAAGCGCTCTGCTGCAGCAAGACAGCATCATCTGCGACGATTGCGGAAACAGGAGCTCCTGAAAGAAACCACCAGGGCGTAGTAGTTCGTTAGACCTCTCACGTGAACTGATTAGTAGAGTAGTTGCTTGCTGGTGATGCGATGGATGGTAATAAACTAGCTTTTCACAGCTGAGGAACGTCTGAATGGAAGTTAGAACCACTGTAGAATTCGCAAAGATGTGTGGTGAGATTTGATATGCAAGCTGTGGTCTGTGGATAATAAAGTAGCAAAAAAAAAAACTCTGTCCTCGCTTGAGCAAATAACACAGCTACACAGATGCATTGGAAATTTGCTCCAGAGAACTTGAAATTTCTGCAGATCAAAATTTGGGGCGCTGGAGCTTCTCCAAAGTTGTTGGTCTGGGAATCTAGCAGGTTGATCCAACAAGCTTCTGGTAGAAGAATCTAGCTCACCTGTTCGGCCTAGCTTAATTATGCTTAATTAGAATACTCTTTGGACTATCGGTGCCATAATTGTGTGGTGATAGTCTATCAATAATGATGATTCTATTTTTGAGAAGCTGGAATTTAAATATATCTTTAAAAACTAAATTACTTTCTTGTACTCTAATCCATACAATCGCCTTGTTCGTTTGGCTGGTGGCTGGTGCTGGTTTTTGCTGAGAGAAAAATACTGCTGACTGGTTGATGGCTGGTGGCTGGTGCTGGTTTCTGCTGAGAGGAAAACATTGCTGGCTGGCTGGAAACCATCCAGCCGAACAGGACGAATTATTGATCTTTTTTATATTTGAACTGTTGATATTGTCTACATGTGCAACTTGTAGTGGCAATCTAAAAAAATACATCATCCTTCACAATCTGAGCTCCTCTCCTCCAGCTTTTTTAGTTTAATATAAGCTTTTGGTACTAGCGACCTGTCCTGTTCGTTTGGATTATCAGCCACCAGTCAACAGTGTTTTTCTCTCAGTAAAAACCAGCACCAGCCACCAGCCAGCAGTATTTTTCTCTCAGCAAAATCCAGCATCAGCCACCAGCCAACCGAACAGGGATCTTTTAGGGTGATCTTTTGGCTTTTGAGGCTTGTGGGAATAGCAGAAGCCGCCATTAACACCCCCCAACATATCCTTAGTATTAAGAGAAGGATTCATGGAAAAAAATATTGAGGGAAAGGATTCATGGAAATTCTCCGGTTCTTCTAGCTATTCTTAGCTCCCTGTCGTTATCGAATCAATTCTGACCTCAAGGTAAACATCGTATTGGAACCGAAATGAATGGCATATCATCTTAGTTACGATATAATCTTTAGAAATCAACAAGCCTCGAGATTGTTTTAATGTCCTAAACTACATATATTTGGGATGAAAGGGATTACATGTAAATCAGTATTTACATGCTGGATTGCTGGTAGCCTGGTAGAGTGGTACCATATACTGATATACACGTGGACTATACCGAGCTTCTAATATTTGAAGTTATGCAAATTGCCTAATACTGGGGTATCTAACGTCTCTATTTTCAGCATTAGAGTTGACTATGTTCGAAAACTAGATGGTTCCTTTTCCTCTCGGCCTTGACCTTGATTGCAACAGCTAGCTCAGCCCAACATATGCAAGTTGAACAGTTATGTAAGCCGCTAATCCAGCTTTTATATATATATATATATATATATATATATATATATATGAGATTGCTTACTTCCCCATTCAGATTTATTTTTTGAAGAGAATCCATTCAGATAGGTGTCTTTTTTGCTGAATTGTTGTAGTTGTCCGCCAATCAATTATCATGTGGTACCAACTAAGTAGGAGGACGTACTCTTTTAGAAGGGAACAACAAAACATGATGCGAAAACCAACAAACGACAGGTAAATTCAGGGAGATGGATTTTGATAACGTTACCGGCTAGACTACGGGATAAACAATTCTATCGTGTGGTCTGATGGTTGACTGTCTAATTAATACTTTGTTCTCCTAGTTAACTTTTTAAGACACTTTCTTTTACTCATATTGACTTCCATATTTAGTATTGGATCGAAGGATGGATAATGTAAAAAAAAGAGGATATGAGCCTGCCATTTTTCTCTTTTGTTTATGGGAAGAAGAGAGAGAGAGAGATCGATGAAGCAAGGATGAATAATGACTGCACTGCATGAGCACACACGAGACTGGGTCAAAGTAAACGCCAGCCATGGGACAGCCATGGTCAACCCTGATAGAGAAGACAAAGCAAATCCATTGCGTTCCTCCGTTTAGACTACAGAGGAGGGTTCAAATGATATGCATTGCAAGCGAGACGCACCGTTTGTACCAGAATGAGTGTTCATAGCTGCAATAATGCTAACGAGGCACGTTATTGCTGCTAGACATGTTCAATCTCAAGTCTCATAGTGTATATAGCATTTCAGTTATTAAATTTACAGAAATATTTTCACCAGATAGTTACTATTCTTGGGTACTAGGTAACGTGGGCGTGGAATTATCTTTCAGGTACTACGTTGAACGTTCCAACAAAGATATTGCAGTGTACTCAGATCGGCCAGCAGAAGAAGTTTGCGGTTTGCAAGTGGCAAGTAAACGCGGTTGGAGGACGGGACAAATTGCATTGACTTGACCTGGAGCAGGGAGCACTGGGGGAGTTGCATATAGACCTTGGATCCCCTTGGTTCTCTTCACTCCCTCGCTCGCTGCCTCACATCCAACATTCCAAAGATTTCCCACTCCAAGCTCAGCTTCCATCAAGCTAATCAACTCCATCCAGCTTCCAAAGATCGTCAGCCGTGACCGTGCCCCGGCCCAATGGAACAGCCTCGCGTGCACCCAAACGCGGCGGCGGGAAACCTGGAGATGGGCGGCCACGCCGGCGGCGGCGTGTACCCGCCGCTGCCGACGCCTCCCGGCCCGTCCACGAACCAGCAGCAGCTCGGCGGGGCCGGGGTGAACAGCTGGGTGGGCAACGACGCCAACACGCTGCTGGTGGTGGCGACGCTGATCACGACGCTCACCTACCAGCTCGGCACCAGCATCCCCGGCGGCTACTGGCAGCAGGACACGGCGGCGAAGTTGAGCGACGGCAAGGAGGTGACGTACCGCGCCGGCGACCCCATCATGCGCGACCTGCACCGGCCGAGGTACTGGGTGTTCATGGGGGCGAGCTGGGTGGGGTTCGCGAGCTCCATGGTGATGACGCTGAGCCTGCTGGTGCGGATGCCCGTGGACTCGCGCCACGTCCGCTGGTCCTTCGTGGTGGCCTACTCCAGCCTGGTGCTCACCTTCGTGGTGTCGCAGCCCAAGACGCACCTGTCGCTGGACCTCATCATCTGGGCCGCCGTCCTCGCCTTCCTCTGGATCATCATCAGCCTCCACCCGGACCACCGCGCCCGGGCCATCCAGGAGATCTGCTGCAGCGGACGCGGAACCGCCTGAAGAATGAAAACCACATCGTCAGGATCGAGCTGTTTTTTCATCATCATGAGGCCTCTTGCCCTCTTTGATGATGCCTTCTTCTAATTTCTTTGTTTTGACTTTTGAGTCTGTTTTCACCGTACCATGACGGCCGGTGAACTGATTAGTGCTTGTGGTTGCTTGTTTGGTGATGCGATGGCTGAGAATCAATTGGCTTTCCTCCACTGGCCGAGATGTGCAAATCCCATTGCAGATGAACCATGAGAGGACCGGGTCAGCAAAGATGCCTGATTGCCTGGTGAAATTTGTCATGCGGGACTTAGTAGATAGGAAAACCGGCATTATTTAGTGTAAACTTTTACCACCCCTTCGCTTTGGAAACAAGATGTTTCCATGTCAAGATGTAAATAAAAAGAAAATTCCATGAAAAGTCATTGGTTTTCCAGTTGGTTAGCTGAATTTTATTGTTATCAAAGTTGTTCTGAGTTTCGATGTATGTCTAATTCTGAGGAACACCGACCCTTTCCAAAGACCCCGAAGAAAAGGAACTTCCAAGTAACTAAAAAGGCAAAATCATTCCTAAAGTGTAATCAAGTAAGTGGAGTAGGTGACAACAGAGAATGTGTGTTCCTTTTCCATCATTGCTACAGCGCAAAAAAAAAAAGATTACACGACATTAAGAAAAGACCATATCTGGCGAGCTGAGTAAAATGTAGAAATCTAACCGTAAATACTACTTAGATTGCACTGTTGTACTGTGTACTAGTGTACTTGACCATCACCCTGCTGTCAAAGTCCAAGTGTGCAACGCGCTATCGAGCCACTTGCAGACATGGTGACAAATTGAGCAGCCATAGATGACCCATTCCATTGACGTCTGAGCATTGGCCGTTGCGGCTCTGCAGAGTTCCTGAATCCGATGTGCTCAATTGTCTCTTCTTTCTTGATTTGGGTATCCTCAACTCATGCTGCCCCCTCCTGTCCATTCTACACGGTATACTGTCGTTTTCTATATATCCCAAAATGTGAATGCGCGTAGAAATTCAGCCATTTTTTCAGTTATAAGGTAGGCACACGCAAAGCACACCCATATCACAAAGCTATAAGGAAAACATGGGTGCCCAGGGTGGCATGTGCCCACCCCTAAAACCGTTAACATCTGTTAAGAGATAGAGAGCGTGTGGGTACCAGTGACCAATAAAAAAAATCTGCCCCAACCATTGCTCAGTTCATCTCCCTGTCAAGCTTTGTATCAGCCATGTTTTGGGTTCGAATTAATTTCTAGCAATTCTGTCCCAATCTAAATCCAATCTAAAAAGACCCAACAATTTGACCCAATCCGCAAGAAAGTCTAAACATATTTGAGGCAACAAATCATATGCTCCATTTACATTTGCACTAACTTCCAACCTAAATCACGAAAAAAAAGAAATGAAAGAATCTAGCACCAAATGACCGCAAGCGAGAAAAAAAGAATGGGCACAGTTTGACAAGAAAAAATTATGGTACTTCAGCAAAACTTTTCTCCACATTTGCTCACTATCTATTCCTATATATAAAATAGATCTGTTCCTAGACTGCACATAAAGAAAAAGAGAGAAGCAACCACCGCAAGCACAAGGCGGAGGCTGCGGTCCCCGCTGCACAGGATGAGGCGGAGGCGTAGAGACAGTAGCTAGGGAGAACAAGGCGGAGGCGGATAGGGAGGACGAGGCGGAGGCGGAGAGACAGGAGCTGGGTGCGCATATGCCACCCCGCCACCTCCCCGGTCTTGTGCTACTCGCCGCCGCCGCCGCTAGCACCTCACCTTCTACGCCGGCTGTGGCTACTTGGCGGCCGCACGTCGTCCCTCCTGCGCGCTGAGCCCCATCACGTGGGAAGGGTTTTGGCCATTAGGCTCTATTACCTTTCTCACGATGAATCCTGACCCTTGAGAATCTATCGCACGGTAGAACAGTGGGGGCATATGCCGCCCTGCTCTGAAAGCTATAATAAATAAAAAGTGATAAAAGAAACATCTAGAAATAACAACACTTGCGTGTATAGGTCCTCGCTCCATCCACGAATATAAGTATAAATGTGATTTTTTCCAAGCTAATTAAAACCAGCAGTATCTTTTCTAATCAACAGCTTTTTCCTATCAAGTCGTACATTTCTAGTGCTTAATTTGGTTGAAGCGTGCAGGTACGATTGCATGTGTATGCTAAGGCTAAGGCATATGGGCATACATGCGTGATTAGTTGTCGTAGTTGGCGGAGCCATATGTATCTTTCGAATTCATCCATAATCTATCTGAAAAAAAATCCCAAGTCCTAAGGGAGTAACTATTCAGTGGCTTTGCAGCTCCTGGAGTGAGCAAATCAATGATCGATCGGGCCACCAAACCTCGTCTTGGAAGGAATTGCCCGGAACCAACTGAACTCAAGAATCCTTGCGCGCCTCCGACGACTATTGCAGGCCGTCGCGATGAGTGAGACACTACAAAACAATACATGACACCACCTACACGTCACTGTGGCTTTGTCCTGCCTATCACTTCCACTTCCATGCAACAATGGCGAAGAGAACCGGAACACACAACCATCTGAAATCTGAAAAACGTGTGCAGCATTAAATGACCACCTTGCCGGCGTGCTAAGATTTGTCTGTCATCGGAAAAACGGCAGAGGAGGGCTTCAGATCGGATTCGTTCCAGCACATCCGGCGTCAGATTGCACTGATCGAGAGTGCCGCCGCGGCCAGTAGATCATGTACCCAGATAGAGATTGCATTGCACTCCAGCCGGCTGCCCCGACGACCCGGCCGGCGAGCGTTATAAGCTAGAACACGTTGACGGCGTGCCACCGGCATATTCCCCTGGCGCAGAGGCCCCGAGATCTCCCCCGATTCCACTTCCCACAATTCACAAATCGAGCCGATCCATCCGAGCTTCTTCGGATCCAGTGAGTTCACCCTCGCCGTCGCTCGCCGCCATGAATGGCAGCGGTGCTGAGATGGACGACGACGGCCACATGTACCCGCTGCCGCCGCCGCCGATGATGACGACGCCGCCGCCGCCGCAGCCGCATGGGCAAAGGCACGCGGCGGCGAACCAGCGGCAGCAGCGCCCCGAAAACAACTGGGCGGGCAACGACGCCAACACGCTGCTGCTGGTGGCGACGCTCATCACCACGCTCACGTACCAGCTCGGGAGCAGCATCCCCGGCGGGTACTGGCAGGACACGCAGGCCGCGGGGGACGGCAAGCCGCCGCACACCGCCGGCGACCCCGTCATGCGCGACCTGCACCCCCAGAGGTAAACAAAATTAAGAAACGCGTGCGTGCTCAATTTCTTATTGGCCCGGCCCGATCGATCGGCGGCGCCGCGCCGCGCCGCCTCACCTCCTCCGATCCGATCCGTCCTGACGCGCGGCGGCGCACGGGGCCGGGAACAATGCAATGCAGATACTGGGTGTTCATGGTGGCGAGCTGGATGGGGTTCGCGGGGTCGATGCTGATGACGCTGAGCCTGCTGGTGCGGATGCCCGTGGACTCGCGCCACGTCCGGTGGTCCTTCGCGGTGGCCTACGCCAGCCTCGTGCTCACCTTCAGGCTGTCGCAGCCCAAGACGCACATCTCGCTGGACATCCTCATCTGGGTGCTGGTCACCGCCTTCCTCTGGCTCATGATCAGCGTCCGGGGGGAGCACCGGGCGCGCGTCGTCCGCTTCCTCTGCCGCGCCGGCGACAACTGACCGACCCGGATAGACTGGGTCCCTCATTGAGTCATTGCTTGACTAGATTGCCGCGATATCAACTGTAGTTTGTCTTCCTTCTGACTTCTGATTTGGGGAGAACATGAGTTTTGTTAATTCCATTGTTGATTGTTAGGCTCTGAAGTCTGCAGTGTTAGCGAGCAATGTCTCAAAGTGAGCTCTAGAATTGGGGGAATTGGATAATTTTTTTTTTCTGTAGAAAACCCAGGATTTACATGGAAAATGGACGAAATGGGGACAAAGAACATGAATGTTGGGTAGCGTCAGTATTTGGTTTCTTCTCTACTGTAGTCTCATGCTTCCCTTGCATCTAATCCATGTCAAATAGCTGAGGGTATAGTGACTATGAGCTTGTATGCAGGAGAGCAACCAGTTAGCTGCCAAAACATATTCAATCGATTAATGTGCTGAACTTGTATTAGTACATTGTTGACTTCTATTGTGCCTACCTCCAGATATTGTTGTGATGGGGCGTCCGGTTCAGACGACTGAAGCCTGAAGAAAATTGTCGATGATTCTCATTGGTTTAACATCGATCATCTCGGGGTCAGGGAGTCAGGCAGAAGGTGTCCATAAGAAAAGTTCTGAATTTCAGCCAGCCCACTAAATTCATGCTGCCAAAGAGGCCCATAGTTGCGAGGACTGGGCTCTCGACTGCCGAACGGCGTGGACCTCACACCACTTCACAACATGCAAATTCACTAAAGATGGACCATTCCTCCCTAAAAAATAATAATAAGATGGACCATTCACCTTTCAAACAAATAAAGAGGTACCAATATAGCACATTTGAGATTGTTTGGCTTCTATTGAGGTAGAATATCAATTCTGTTAAACCAAATGTACCGATTCTCAAACAAAAAAAATCTAAAGACCAGAAATTAGGATTTCTAGAACAACAAAACCTCATGGCGGTTGTGACCAAAACGGTCTGGTCTCTTTTGTGGTAGGGACCAAACATGGCGTATGATTATATGTCAATTATAGTATTTTTTCTAGTAACCTGTCAGTTGGGCAAGGGTAAGACCGTAGGAGAAGAAGAAAACATGTCTCGGAGGGACGTCAGCGGTCAGCTTATATAAAGCATGGATGCCATCATTCCATGAGCACAAATCCATAGAAGACCTGCCAAGTCATAGTAAACGCTACAGAGTGGGACAGCCCGAGTCCACCTTAGTCAAGCACACGCCAAACCATCATGATTACACTCGCTCTGTATATGTATAAGACCACAAAAATTATAGTGATGGGGCGTTAGAAGAACATGTCAATGCAAAAGCATGGTGTGCAATTTTGATCGACAACATAATAGTACTAGCATGTGATGTAGCACCGTGTGTGTTGAATATGGATCCGCAAACGGTACCACCAGTCCACAACAGTGCTAGAAAGAATATTTCCATAACCTTGAGAATTTTTTAATATATATGTATAACAAGTTGTGTTAGATAATAATCATTTCGCCTAAGTGTGGGTACTACTACTAGACAGTGTTAGTGTGCCATCATCTGAACTCTAAAGTGCGTGCGTGGTAGGTTGAACATCTCAGCATACCTGTGTAAAGACTACAGAGTGTTACTACTTTACATCGGACAGCATGAGTGCAGAAGAATTCTAATACACAAGTGGCAAAAGCGGCTAGGGTAGGGGACAAAAAATATTGACTTGACCAAGAGAGACAGATCTGTATATATATGTGCCCTGGATCCTCTGTTCTCTGACTCGAAACCAACAGCGAGATCTCATCCCCTAATCGATAGTGTACATCTCGATCAACAAGACTCCGCTTGCTCCAGCCTTCAGGTCAAGTACATCTGCCAATACCTCGCTGTCAGTTCGTAGCCCAATCGGCAGACGTGCTCATGGATCATCATCATCAGTACCCGCCCATGTACGCCAGCGCGCCGCCGACCCCCGGCAACATGGAGACCGGCCTCGTCGCGGCGTCGTACCCGCCGGCGCAGGGCCTGCCTGTGCCCGTGCGCCGGCAGCAGCTCGGCGGCGGGGACGACTCCCCGGCGGACAGGAGCGGCGCTGGCTGGGCGGGGAACGACCCCAACACGCTGCTGGTGGTGGCCACGCTGCTCACGGCGCTCGCCTACGTGCTCGGCCTCAGCATGCCCGGCGGCTACTGGCAGCAGGACACGCTGTCGCGGAACGGCAGGGTGGTGTACCGCGCCGGCGACCCCATCATGCGCGACCTGCACCGGCCGAGGTACTGGGTGTTCCGGGTGGCGAGCTGGGTCGGGGTGGCGAGCTCCATGGTGCTGACGCTGAGCCTTCTCGTGCGGATGGCCGCGGACTCGCGCCACGTCCGGTGGTCGTTCATGGTGGCCTACTCCAGCCTGCTGCTCACCTTCGCGGTGTCGCAGCCCAAGACGCACCTGTCCCTGGACATCATCCTCTGGGCGGCGCTCCTCGCCTTGGTCTGGCTCGTCATCAGCCTCCACCCGGAGCGCCGGGCGCGCGTCGTCCGGGTGCTCTTCTGCTCCGACAGCTGAAAGAAATCTCTACCTTGCTCATGGGATGAAAGTATTAGTACTACAGAGTTGCTTTGCTTATTGTTATTGGTGATGCTTTTTTTACTGGCTTTTCACAACTCAATGTAAACTATAGTTACCATATATGATATGTGTGGTGAAATCTGGAATGCAATGTGTGTGAAGAAACAGAAACTCTAAATTGGAGACGTTTGCTACTGAGTCAAGCTCAATGTTTCTTCGCCGTCACCGTTGTGCTCTCGTCCTTTTCCCAGCTCTGCGACGCTCGTTTCTCAGCGTTAAGGTCGGATCGTGCACGGAACGACCGTGACGCGGCGGCGCTCCGGCGAAACAGCAGCGCCCGGGGTGGCCGGCGAACGAAGAAATAACGACCGGGGGTGGTCGGTAAATGAAATACCGTCCACCCCTGTGTTGTCCGATCGGATACGTACAGCCAGGATCAGCGCATAGATAATCAATTCCAGGACGACGCCGCCGTTCTCCACCCTTCCTTGCTCGACCGCCGGAGCTCAACGCGGCACCGCCGAATCAAGGACGCAGCGATCGGCGGGCGAAAGAACCTGCCAGAACGCGTCGCGTCTCACGGTTTAGAGCTAGCTTCACTTACTTGGAACATGGTCGGCCGGCCGCCGGCCGGCGAGCCTGTGTGCTCCGGTACAGTGGACGCTGCGCAACTCTTTGTTGCTGCAGATCGTGTGTTGTGATATGATCCAAATTCACAGACGGAGCGAAACGGAGGCCCATCACCAGAGGTTTGGGCCGGAGCAAGGGGTACTGTGTGTTTTTCTCTCATAAGCGCACAGTTTAGTCTCACATCGGCAACGCAACCAAGCTCGGTCACGTGAGCTGCCTATATAATAGAGCTTTGCCCTTGATGAATAAATCATCCTCTTGTAAGCCGCCAATAGGCGTTGTAAACACACACCTCATATAGTAAAGTTTTGCTGGCTGGCGCCAGTGGTTTTTTCCCTTCTACATTGGGAGGGTTTCCACGTTAAAATTTCGTGTCTCCTGCGGTTTGATTCCTTTACTTTTTATCGTTTATTCGTCATCATTTACAACAAGTGGTATCAGAGCCGGTTTCAGATTCGGTTTCCTTGATGTCGACGACGATGAAGTTTGATCTACCGCTGTTGGATTACAAGACGAGGTTCGCGCTGTGGCAAGTCAAGATGCGGGCTGTTCTGGCGCAAACTCATGATCTCGATGAGGCGTTGGATAAGTTTGGCAAGTCGTCCAACGAATGGTCTGATGAGGAGAAGCGCAAGGATCGTAAGGCTCTGTCTTTAATTCAGCTTTATCTGTCTAATGATATTCTGTAAGAATGTCTGCAGGAACAGACTGCTGCAGCACTCTGGCTGAAACTGGAATCGATCTGCATGTTGAAGGATCTAACCAGTAAAATGCATATGAAGTTGAAGCTGTTCACGCTCAAGATGAAGGAGAGGATTCAGTGATGAGCCATATATCTGTGTTCAAGGAGATTGTTTCTAACCTAGCGTCGATGGAGGTTAAGTATGATGATGAGCACTTAGGTCTCCTATTGTTATGTTCTCTGCCAAACTCTTTTGCAAATTTCCGTGACACCTTGTTGATTAGCCATGATGAACTAACCGTTTTGGAAGTTTATGAGGCACTCCAATCAAGGGAAAAGATGAAAGGCATGGTGCAGCCTGACGAATTGCCGTCGTCCAAGGGCGATGCTTTGCAAGTGAGAGGCAGACCGGAGCACAGATCTTCCAATGAAAGTAATGATCGTTACAAGAGCCAAGAAAGTAGAGGGCGTTCTAAGTCCAGACCACCCAAGAAGTTCTGTAAGTATTGCAAGAAGAAATCACATTTTATTGAGGAGTGTTTGAAGCTTAAGAACAAAGAGAACAGAAAAAATAACTCGGATGGTAATGCCTCTGTTGTTTCTGGTGCTGGGAATACTTCTGATTCAGGAGATTGTCTGATTGTTCTTGCTGGTTGTGTTTCTGGTCATGATGAATGGATACTTGATTCTGCATGTTCGTTTCATATCTGCACTGACAGAAATTGGTTTAGTTCGTTTAAGCCTGTGCAGAAAGGAGATGTTGTGCGTATGGGAGACGATAATCCGTGTGACATTGTGGGGATCGACTCAGTTCAGATCAAGGCTCATGATGGCATGACACGCACGCTACAGAATGTGAGATACATACCAGGGATGACCAGAAATCTGATTTCACTCAGCACACTTGATGCAGAAGGATTCAAGTACTCCGGTTCAGGCGGAGTTTTAAAGGTATCAAAAGGTTCTCTTGTTTGTTTAGTAGGTGATCTGAATTCTGCAAAGTTATATGTCCTAATAGGAAGTACTTTACATGGTTCTGTTTCTGCTGCTGCTGTTACTAATGCTGAACCTAGTAAGACTAACCTTTAGCATATACGTCTTGGACATATGAGTGAACTTGATACGACAGAATTGATGAAGAGAAACCTACTGGATGGTTGTATTTTGAGTAGCAAGAAGTTCTGTGAGCATTGTATTTTCGGGAAGCATAAAAGGGTAAAGTCCAACACTGCTGTTCATACCACCAAAGGTCCTCTTGATTATGTACATGCTGACTTATGGGGTCCTTCTCGTAAGTCTTCTTATGGTGGTGCTCGTTACATGCTTACTATTATTAATGACTACTCTAGAAAAGTATGGCCTTATTTTCTGAAAAATAAAGATGATACTTTTGCTGCTTTTAAAGATTGGAAAGTGATGATAGAAAGTCAAACTGATAGGGAGGTGAAGGTGCTTCGTACTGATAATGGTGGAGAATTTTGTTCTACTGCATTTAATAATTATTGCAGGCAGGAAGGCATTGTCAGGCACCACACCATACCGTATACTCCGCAGCAAAACGGTGTGGCTGAGCACATGAACATGACCATCATCTCGAAGGCTCGTTGCATGTTGTCCAATGCACGGATGAGCAAGCGCTTTTGGGCTAAAGCAGCTAACACCGCATGCTACTTGATAAACAGGTCGCCTTCTATTCCACTTAATAAGAAAACACCTATTGAGGTATGGTCTGGCACACCCGCTGATTATTCACAGTTGAAAGTTTTTGGCTGCACTGCTTATGCTCATGTTGATAATGGAAAATTGGAGCCTAGAGCTATTAAATGTCTTTTTCTTGGTTATGGTTCGGGAGTTAAAGGATATAAGTTGTGGAATCCCGAAACTGAAAAGACTTTCATGAGCAGGAGTGTTGTTTTCAATGAATCTGTGATGTTTAATGACAGTTTGTCCTCAGATCATGTTCCAGATAATTTTAATAAAGGGCTGCAGCATATGAGCGTGCAGGTGGAGCATGTGGATGATGATACAGACGAGCAGGTGGAGCCGCCTGTGGATGATCAGGAAAATCAAGCTGTTGATGATGAGGCTCATGATGATGTTAAGCACTTACCACCTGATTTGCAGCTAGAGGAGGATTTACCTATTGCTCAGCGCAAGTCAAAGAGAAATTGTGGACCTCCTAAACATCTCATTGATGAGTGTAATCTAACCCATTATGCTTTGAGTTGTGCTGAACAGGTGGAGAATTCACATGAGCCGACCACATATGTTGAGGCCATTGATTGTGCTGATAAAGAGAAGTGGATTTCTGCTATGCATGAGGAGATGCAGTCACTTGAGAAGAATCACACATGGGATGTTGTACCATTGCCAAAGAAGAAGAAGACAGTCCGCTGCAAGTGGATCTTTAAGAGAAAGGAGGGTTTATCTCCAAGCGAGCCTCCAAGGTATAAGGCAAGGTTAGTAGCGAAAGGCTACAGTCAAATTCCTGGTGTTGATTATAATGATGTTTTCTCTCCTGTGGTAAAGCATAGTTCCATTCGAACATTCTTTAGTATTGTTGCTGCACATGATCTTGAGCTCGAGCATTTAGATGTGAAGACTGCATTTCTGCATGGTGAACTTGATGAGGATATATATATGGACCAGCCAGAAGGGTTCATAGTGCCAGGCAAGGAGAATTTTGTGTGCAAGTTGAAGAGATCCTTGTATGGTTTGAAACAGTCCCCTCGTCAGTGGAATAAAAGGTTTGATTCATTTATGCTGTCGCACGGCTTTAAGAGGTCTAAATTTGATAGTTGTGTCTACATCATGCATGTTAATGGATCACCTATTTATTTGCTCATTTATGTTGATGATATGTTGATTGCTGCCAAGAGTAAAGTCGAAATTGCTAAGTTGAAGAAATTATTGAGTAGCGAATTTGACATGAAAGATCTTGGTGCTGCTAAGAAAATTTTGGGCATGAAAATTACTAGAGATAGAAAATCTGGTGTGCTATTTCTTAGTCAGCAGAATTATATTCAGAAAATTCTTCAGCGTTTCAACATGGATGATGCTAAGCCTATCAGTACACCTATTGCAGCTCATTTCAAATTGTCGGCTGCTCATTGTGCTAATACAGATCAGGATATTGAGTACATGTCTAGAGTTCCTTATTCTAGTGCTGTTGGTTCTTTGATGTATGCCATGGTCTGTTCTCGTCCAGATTTATCTTATGCTATGAGTCTGGTTAGTAGATATATGACTAATCCTGGTAAAGAACATTGGAAGGCAGTTCAGTGGATTTTCAGGTACCTCAGAGGCACTGCAGATTCTTGTTTGAAGTTCGGCAGAACTGAGAAGGGACTTTTTGGCTATGTTGATTCAGATTTTGCTGCTGATGTTGATAGGCGAAGGTCGCTCACAGGTTATGTGTTCACTGTTGGCAGTTGTGCTGTGAGCTGGAAGGCCACTTTGCAGTCTGTTGTGGCTTTGTCTACTACTAAGGCAGAATATATGGCTATTGCTGAGGCGTGCAAAGAATTAATTTGGCTGAGCGGATTGTACTCTAAGCTGGTTGGGGCTGTTTCTTGCATTGATTTATATTGTGACAGTCAAAGTGCTATTTACCTTACCAAAGATCAGATTTCCATAAGAGGACAAAGCATATTGACATCAAGTATCATTATGTACGAGATGTGGTTGAGGAAGGTAAGCTGAAAGTATGCAAGATCAACACTCATGATAATCCAGCTGATATGATGACTAAACTTGTTCCTGTTGCTAAGTTTGAGCTATGCTCAAGCTTAGTTGGTTTAGTTAATTAGCCCAAGAGGCTATTTGGCGCCAGTCGTATTTTTCTTCGTGATGATTCAGGATGAAGTGAAGATGCTGCAAGAGAATTTGTCTCAAGGTGGAGTTTGTTGTGATATGATCCAAATTCACAGACGGAGCGAAGCGGAGGCCCATCACCAGAGGTTTGGGCCGGAGCAAGGGGTACTGTGTGTTTTTCTCTCATGAGCGCACAGTTTAGTCCCACATCGGCAACGCAACCAAGCTCGGTCACGTGAGCTGCCTATATAATAGAGCTTTGCCCTTGATGAATAAATCATCCTCTTGTAAGCCGTCAATAGGCGTTGTAAACACACACCTCATATAGTAAAGTTTTGTTGGCTGGCGCCCGTGGTTTTTTCCTTCTACATTGGGAGGGTTTCCACGTTAAAATCTCGTGTCTCCTGCGGTTTGATTCCTTTACTTCTTGTCGTTTATTCGTCATCATTTACAACATCGTGGAGGAGGCGAAGACATGCTCGACGCATTGCCGGCGAACATGCGCCTGCTTCACGCGCACTCCTCCGTGCAGCCATGAGAGCCGATGCGGCCAGACCTCAAGATAAAGGAAGCAGAGCAGAGACATGGCGGCATTGGCCAGGGGTCTCAGCACCGCAAACAGAGGCACAAGCGCCGCGGCTAGAGGCCCGTGCCACCGCCGCCACCGTCGGAATCGAACGACACTACACGAAGACGAAGCTGCTCTTCGGGAACACGATCCAGAGCCGGAACGCGGAATTTGAGAGGCGGGTGGGCGAGGAACGGCCGGAGCGCGGCGGTTGTCCGGCGAGGCAACGACCCCAGGGGTGGACGGTAAATGAAATACCGTCCACCCCTAGACCCATATCTACCGTCCAATCGGACTTGTGCGGTCAAGATTGGCCCGGAAATTACATAAGGAGACCCCCTCTTTTTCCTCCTCGCTCCACTGTCCCCTCATCCCGTCCTCGCTTCGATCGGTCAGAGGATCCCGCCCGCGTTCCTCGATGGCACGCTGAGCAAGCCGCAGTTCCGGCGGCGGAAAGGATCTCTCCGTGCGGCGATATGCGCTCCCCGGTGGAACCACGGCTGCAATATTTGATCCTGCTAGTCGTCGCGAGGCAGCTGGCTCGGCGGCCCTTAGGATCTCGCCGGACGACACAGCTCCACGCATGGCGCGGGCTGCACGAGAGCAAGGGCCCTGGACGCCGCGCGTGGCACCGAGAACGGCACGCGTGTTCGACGGAATGCGCGAGCTGACCACGCCGTCAAGGGATGGCATCACGCCATCACCAACTGAGCTCATTCGTCAGGGTGTGTGTCTGCGAGTTGTTGCAGAGTAATGTTTGATAGAGGGTGGATTCTTCGCGATCGAAATGCTAACTGCAGGTCGCTTTCTGACGAGCCTGGGGATTGTTCAGTTGATCAATTCCTTGCATAAACAACCGCGAAGAAGGCTTGCTAGGTGCAACTAATCTGCAGGCTGTGAACACGCTTACACGCCGCTGCAAAGAGCCATTTTTTGTAAGCGTGGCTAGTACTGACAGCAGCGCTATCATCAACCAAAGTTGCTCAATAACAGCTAGTACAGTACGGAGTAGCAGCACGAACTGGCCATTAGCGTCAGATTCAAAGAATTGTCACTGAAAAATTAAGTGGAGATGACGGCATTTGCATCTAGCGGCAGAACGGAAAGAACAGAGGGGAGCAGATGGGACCCCTCCCTGTTCTTCCTCGCTCGATGACGCGCTGAGCAGGGCCTCTTGCGAGAGGCGGCGCCGGCAACGATAATGCTTAGCGCATCGCCGGAGAACACGCGTGCTACTCCGTGCAGCCATAAGATCAGAGCAGATGTTGCCATAACTCAAGACAAGCAGAGCACAGCCATGGCATTGGTCAAGGTCTCAGGACGCGGCAAACAGAGGCACAGGAACGGCGAGTGGCCCGCGCCGCCACCGGAATCGGACCACACCACGCGGTGCAGCTCATCTTCTTCGGGAACACAACGCAGCTGCCTAGCCCGGCACGGCCTGCGCCATCTGCGGCGGCTGCTGGGGAGAGCTCGCGCCGACGCGGGGGAGCTGCCGAACCCCGCCTGAACAGCGGTCGGGAAGGGCATTCTCCGAGCCGATTCCGTTCACCGGAGCCGTCGGCGCGAGACCAGACCTTCAGGAGACCTCCGGTTCGCGGAAGCTGAGGCGGGCGGGCGAGGGACGGCCGGAACGCCGCGGTTGTCCGGCGAGAGAACCCCAGGGGTGGACGGTAAATGAAATACCGTCCACCCCCGGGTCCCTATCAGCCGCAGGATCGATATTGTACGGCCGCGATTTTCCCGAGAATAACATCGGCGAGCCCCTGTTCGTCTTCCTCGGTCGACTGCCGTGCCCCCGTTCCCCGATTGGCCAATGGATCTGCGTCCCAAACTCCCAATGTCCCATGACGCGCCGAGGCCGAGCGAGCCGGCTTGCCGCAGCGCCGCCGGCGGGATCGCGGGAAGCATACCCAGAAGCTTGTTTGGAGGACAGACTTCAATGCCCGTGCCGCAGTGCCGGCACTGCATCTGCATCTCGATTCCGCCGGTCGTTGCGAGGCAGCGGGCTCAACGAGGCCGAGATCGGCGGCCGTCGGAATCACGCCACACAGCAGAGCAGCATGCTGTTGCCAGAACTCAAAACTCGCCGTTCTGCTGGTGCTTGGGGGAGCTTGCGGTGACGCCGGGCGGCTGAACACTTGAACAGCGTCCGTCCAGGAAGGGCCTTTTCCGGCGCTGATTCCGTTTCAGAGGCCTCCTGCGAGCGGAAGGTGAGGCCGACGGGCGACGAACAGCCGCGGCGCAGGCGGTTATCCGGCGAGGCCGCGACCCAGGGGTGGTCGGTAAATGAAATACCGTCCACCCCTGGGGCACTATTAGCCGCAGGATCGGAGTTGTACGGTCGAGATTAATTTGGAGATTACGAAGGAGGCGCCCCTGTTCTTCTTCCTCGCTCAACTCTGCCCCTTGAGGACCCGCCTTCCTCGACGGCGCGCTGAGCGATGCCTCCGGCGGCACTGCATCTGCAATCCTCGATCCTGCTAGCCGTAGCCAGGCAGCGGGCTCACCGGCCGTCGGAATATCAGCAGACAAGAGACAATAGAGCTCCACGCACGGCCAACAGCGGGGCAGGCTGAAGCATGAACAGGCCATTGAAGTACAATTGTACGTGACCAAAACACTAACAGGCCATTAGCGTCAGATTCACAGAATTCATTATCACTGAATAATTAAGCGGAGAAGATGACGGCATGGCATTGCCTCTAGCGCCAGAACGGAAATCAAAACAAAAGAGTCGGAAAACATCTCCAAAGCCATCTAACCAAGTTAGGAGGCCTCAAGCTTGTCCTTTCCAGTGTCAGATGGCTAAATCATAGAGAGACGTGTGAGTTTAACTAGTTAACTAAAATACACAAACATTTGCAAGGAAATAGATTTTATAAGAGAAAACGGGGAATATTGCGCCATTTTGTTTGTTGTTTTGATCTCTATACTCCCCGTTATAAACTGAAAATGAATTCAAAAGAAGTAATAAACTGGCGTTATAAGAGAAAACGGGGAGTAATAAACTGAGGAAACTGAAAATGGCCCTGATCGAGCAAACAAGGGAAAATATAAGAAAAAGAAGTACTAATAGAGAAAAAAATTGCTTGGACCGTATGTTGGTGCTCACCGTTGGCGCTGCTGCTTCTGTTTAACTACCAAAGCGAAGTGAGCGAATCAGTGAACCGGCAATGGTATCATTGACTTTCCATATCTCCCACCAACCCACAAATATTAACCTCGCCCCGGCAACAAATTAGCTGAGGACATCTTCACCGATATCATGGTTTTAAATAGCGGGCTAAGGGGTTTAGCGGTTGGGGTCAAAAACCAGCTAATAGCGAACTAAATGAGGCTATAGCGGTTTTTAGCGGCTAAATTGTACATGATTTCAAATAGCGGTTTTCGGTCTCAAAAGGCTATAGCGGGAGATTTAAAACCTTGACCGATATGCAACTAGCTATGTTGCACTAACCAAACTATATCCCCTACGCTATGCGATGTTTGAAGACACCAAATACTTAATGTGGCTAATCCAAATTTTGCAAATCATAAATAGGGGTTTAGTCGTAGGATATGTGGCTAATCAAAATTTAGCAAATCATAATTCCATTCCTTTTATAATGCGACTACGTTACAATGAAATAAGGCTGTACGGATTGATGGATGCAAAAGGCCGGGGTTTTTTTTTTCCAAAAATGAGGGAGATCAACTGATCAAGCATGCATGCGTAATCGCAAGAGCGTAGAGTCATACAAAACATAGATTTGAGTCATAGTAAACGGTTAGGGTGGGATAGCCTCTCGAGTCTACCCAAGCACACACCAAACATTCCTTTCCTTGGTTATGATTACACTAGCACAATGCATGCACCTTTCGAGATCAAAATACTTATTGTAATACCTGCAATTAATAATGCTAGAGAGACACACATGACACACCTTAGGAACTAAAGTTAGCCAATCTCAATTCCTCAACGATCAGGAGTCAGGTACAATGATTCAGTTTTTCTGTGTTGCTAATTAGTGGTCTGCCTGTGCCGCGCCACTTATTGAGATGCAAAGGTTGCTTGCACCGAAGTAATGTAAGCTTCCTTGGGTAACCAGACTGTTTTATTTGATACTCCGTATAACATAGAACTAGCTATATAATCTTTGATAGACCGATTATGGCAATTCCCTTTGTTATATTTCGACCGCTGAAGAGTTGAATGTCATACATCTTTCAAGAGCACGTTGAAGTCTGACGATATATCTAACAATGTTGTGATAGCTAATCATTTCGGCACATTAATTTGAGTTTGATTAATTCTAACATCTTTAGAACACGTGTACACTCTGTTGTGTTGTGTTCCAAATTAATCTTGGATGAGTACTAGGCAATGAGTACAAGCTAAGCCGCGTTGAGTGAACCTTTCGCCACACCGTGTTCAAGTACTTTAGATTGGCCAGTAGGAGTGCAGAAGAATCCAAGATGCACAAGTGGCGAAAGCTGCTGGGGTAGGGGACGACCCAGAAACATTGACTTCACCTAGACCAGGGAGCACTGCGAGTGCGAGAGGCTGTCCTGTCTATATATGGCCCCTGGGTTCTTTGTTCCCTTCACTCCCTCGAACCCAATTGCGAGATCTAGCCGATCGATCGTGTCGCCACTCACCACTTATCAGACTCCGCTAGCTTCACGCCAAAACCGTCGATAGCCGCTTGAATCGTGACCAATTGACCATGTACCCGCGCGTCAACCCAGACGCGCCGCCGGCCCCGGGCAACCTTGAGATGGGGCACGTTGCTGTTGCGTACCCGCCGCCGGCGCCGGAGCAGGTCCTGCCCGTGAGCCGCCGCCACCAGCAGCAGCTCGGCCTCGCCGGCGGGGACGAGGGCCACGACCCCAGCGCGCTGCTCGTGGGCGCCACGCTGATCACGATGCTCGCCTACCTGCTCGGCACCTTCATCCCCGGCGGCTACTGGCAGCAGGACACGCCGGCGTGGAGCCACGGCAGGCAGGTGCTGTACCGCGCCGGCGACCCCATCATGCGCGACCTGCACCGGCCGAGGTACTGGGTGTTCCGGGTGGCGAGCTGGGTCGGCGTCGCGAGCTCCATGGTGCTGACGCTGAGCCTGCTCGTGCGGATGGCCGCGGACTCGCGCCACGTCCGGTGGTCGTTCCTGGTGGCCTACTCCAGCCTGCTGCTCACCTTTGCGGTGTCGCAGACCAAGACGCACCTGTCGCTGGACATCATCGTCTGGCTCGTCGTGCTCCTCGTCTCCTGGCTCATCACCAGTTTCCGAGGGGAGCGCCGCGCGCGCATCATGAAGCTGCTCTGCTGCGGCGGCGGGGACAACTGAACAAAACCTCTTTGCCAGCATCCACCCTCTCTCTTATAGTTTTTCCTTGCTTATTATTAGTGATGCGATGTCTGTGTTTTTTCTCAGCTAGTGAGGCTAATGAAAAATATGGCCACGAGAGAAGGGAAGTTTTCTATGTGGTGAAATTTTAAGTGCAAGCTGTATGATGTAGGTGAAATTTTAAGTGCAAGTTGTATGATGTAGATTGAAACTCTGTCCTTGCTGGAGCGATGTGCTGAATTGATAGATGGATTGGTGTGATTAGCGTAACAAATAAAAAGAGTTCATGGAATTCTCTGGTTATGGTATCTCATGGGGATTTTACCCAAGGTACTTTTGTTGGAGAACCAGATACTGGCTGTGTTTAGTTCCACCAAAAATCTAAAAATTCTCTCTCCAAACTTCACTATCCACCTATCACATCAAATCTCTTTCTTCATGCATGAAACACTAAATATGGGTAAATAGAAAAACTAAGTACATAGTTTTGATGTACACGACGAGACGAATCTTTTGAGCCTAGTTAGGTCATGATAGGACAATGTTTACCACAAACAAACGAAAAGTGCTACAGTGCGCTACAGTGTCCGATGTGACATTTTCACCAAATTTTCTCTTTCACTTTTTGGAACTAAACACACCCATGGGTCGGTAAAGTGCAGATCTTTCAAAAAAGAACTAAAGTGTATGATGACTCAATAAGTAGGAGTGTTTAGTTGCTTGAATATCCCTCGTCACTGAGTGGATCTGTATAACCTGAAAATAAAAGCCACTTTGATTGTCTACTTAGTGGATACAATATGTATGTGTGGATGCAAAAACATGTTTTTGCCTTCCCTCTTAATGAAATACGTACTCATGCACGGTTGCGAAAAAAAATGTTTTTTGCCTGAAAAAACTCTACATGCGCTCATATAAGCAATCAAACATCTTCGTAGGGTTATTGCATCTGCAGATGCAACCAACCAATTAACCAAACACTTTTCTTTCTAAGGTTTGCATCCATTCGACCTACTTTCAGGTGGATGTGACTTGATTGGGCTGAACTTGTGAGAGGCGGCAATGCGGCCGAGTACAGAGCCATGCCCGCTGGGCAGCATCAACGGTAATCTTAAAGTACAGAACCTTTGCGGAAGGATTTAATTTGGAGATTTATGTCTTACCATTTTAGCACGTTATTTGAATCATACTCAAGGGAATTCGGTATTTACAATATTGAGAAAACCCGAGAATGTTGGGGAGGTAACAAAAATGGTCTAATTCATTTCTTTTTTAAGATGTTACAATATCATTAGGCCCTTATATACAAAAATGATGATCGATTTAAATTATTAAATGTTCTATCTAACAAAATCACGAACTCTAGTTTTCACAAAAAAAAATCATTAATAATTCTAGAGTTGAAACATCATACAGACACAGATCCTCTCATGTTTCATTCCAACTTCATCATCACAGGACACATCTAACATTGTTCTTGCAAGAGTAAACAATGTCCGGTTATTCCTCTCTATTTTACCAATTGTTTTAGAAGTATAAATTGCGGAGAACTTACGCTTGACTCTAACTTGATCATAATATTTGGCAATAATGGTAGTGTTGTCATACACCTTCCCATTGTCACTACTTATCTTTACCATGGTAAGTAAAATTAATTTGAGTTTTTTTGGTAAATTTCTTAAATGCATTGGCAACTTCGGTTTTGTCTTCAAGAAAGAACACACATGCCAATCTTGAATAGTCATCTCTCACTACAATATAATAGAGATTTCCACAAATGCTCATGCACGTAGTTGATCCAAACAAATGCATGTGTAGGAGCTCTGCTTACTCTAACTTGATCTCAATACTTCTCAATGTTAGTGTTGCCATACACTTTCTCATTATTACTTATCTTTATCATGATAAGTTCAAAATGATTTGAGCTTTTTTTTTTGCATCATTACTTATCTTTATCATGATAGGATTAAAATGATTTGAGCTTTTTTTTGACATCATCAACTTTGGTTGTCTTGTCTTGAAGAAAGAGAACCCACATCAATCTTGAATAACACTATCGTACGCGTGGTTTCTCAAACAGGACTAGAGGACGGCAATTATGGATTGCCTAATAAATAGATGATTTTTGGTAAAAAGGCAAAAGTGATGAGTGATGAATATGCATGCACGCAGCAGCTCCAAGATTCGGCGGAGCCAGGGGGGCTCTGGCCCCTCTACTTGCTACCCTAGTTCCACCACTGGGCGCGCATCCAATATCCTGTGGCTAGCACGAAGTGCTATACATCGAGTGGGAGACCTTAGTGTAATGATCACATTCCCATCGAACTAGCTTCCGGTACTATTTAAAGTACTTCCTGACCGCTAGCCGGTACTACTGAGTATCTCATTCCTAGTTTGTTCCCACCCAGCCCGACCTTTTCCTCTCTCACGATCGACCTCGACAGCTACTCAGACTCTGAGTTCGCTCTGGCCGTGGTCGTTACCACCATCGTGTCAGGTGCGCTGTGCAGCTTCATCACCTTATGGTTGGTGATGAAGAACCGCGCAGCCGAGACAGCAGGCGCAGCTGACAGCCAGTGCCGACCTCCTCCACGGCGGGGTGGACGTGGTGCGCAGCGGCGTTGTGTAGCCACGGCCGCCGCTAGATGCGCCGCGCCGCGAGCCACACGCCGCTGAGTTAGGAGGGCATATGCACCGGCCGCCGCGCCGGGTTTTATTTTTGAGCAGCAGTCCTAGCTAGTGTAGTGCTTTGTCGTAAGTTGGTCGTGAGTGTAGAGCTCTAGCTAGTGTATTAGTAACTAAGCTAGCGTGTGCTAATTTGTCTCCTTCATTGTGTAAAAACGGGCTCTATATTATTCAATAAAATGATGCATGGATGTTTGCCTAGCTTCTGTTGCCTAATTTGTCCACAACGTACGACGATAGGCTACTGTACTGTATGCACGTATTGCAAGCAGCAGCAGAGGAGGAGTACTTTTTTTTTTAAGGACAAGAGGAGGAGTACGTGAGACGGCGTGCTGGGCTGCGCTGCGCTGCCTGCTATTATACTGGGCCTCCTTGCAAAAGGCTGGGCTGTGGGGACTCACGCACGCAAAATGCGAAAGGAAAGGCTGGGCTGGGAACTCACGCCCGGGAGAGATAGGAGAAGAGATGAGCCCGAGTATTGTGGTGGCCCAAGACAGAAGAACTCGGCTTTCAGACCGGGCCCCCAGATGTAGATTAGGCCTTCCGAGCCCGAGCACAACCGCGAGCCCTTTATCCAATCCAGGAAATATTGGGCTACGCTCACGACTGTAGAGCTTCTGCATGGACTGGCGGTCAGCATCGCTCACGTACACTCCGTATGCGCGAATGGGCCTGTAGTCTGATGGGAGGACGGTCCAGTGGGACGCTACCCACCAGGGTTCAAATCCTGGTGCTCGCACCTTTTTCTGAGATTTTTCTAGGATTTTCCGGCGCTATGCGTTAAGTGGTAAGCGGTGTTCCCGTCGACAACGAGGTGTCAATGGTGACTTCGGGAATCTCCAGATGTCGGGTGCTCAGTTCTTCGGAGGTGCTTATAGGGGTAGGGTTTGCGTACGTGTATTCATAGGGGTGAGTGTGCGTGCGTGTGTGAGCGTCTGCGTCTCCGTAGGCAGGTAAAAAAATTACAGAGAGAATCGTTGTCCAATGCCCTTGCCAGCCGTGCTGGAACAAGTTGAAGTTGTGACTGTGACCACTCCACTCTTGGACTGAATCACTACGAACAGTGGAGAGATGCCGTGTTAAACCGTGAAGACTTGTCGGAGAAAGTTGAGAACCAGCAAACCTTCCCCGGGCAACGCCTTATATTCAATCTAACAGCCCGAGTAGCAAGGAAACACATGAAAACGAAGTTGACAACAGCACCAAAGACAAAGCGTGACTCTTATCAGTGTAGCAAAGGAACTTTGTTTTATTAATTACCATCTAGATTATCCAGAGCAGGAAAAATCTTTACCGGCCCTGGAGAGGCCCGGATGCCGATTCTATTGAGTGGGTACTATTTTCAACCAACACTAGCCGTCTTCCACACGGGCTGTTGCTGATCCTACAACTTCTCTAGCACAATGTACGTGCTTATTTGAATGCCACAGATATAATATTATTTTTTTAAAATAAATGGGAAGGAGAGCTTGGATGAAACATTGGACAGGGCACGGAAATAATGATAAACTAGGGAAGAAATCTCGTTTTGTTATCTCGGTGCTTGGTAATTGGGCAGGAGAAAATTGTGATTATAGGATTCTAAACATGTGGACTTTGTGATTTTAACATTCCCAGTGAATGATAAAGTGGGTCCAACTGTATCTTTGAATTGTGGACCGAGTGTCGTTGGGATTTGAAATCACAAAGCACAACGTTTGAAATCCTATAATCACAATTTTGAGATTTGATGGAATCCATCCAGAAAAGACTCATCCCCGGTGGACTCGAGCGACTCGACGCGGACAGCGACGGTGAGAAAAAAAAACGAAGGCATTTCACCTCCCCCGGTCTGCCTCTGCTCAGGTCCGGTGTGCAGCCTCTTCTATGCTTAGCGTGGCCACCACTACCTTTTGTACACGATAGCACAGGCAAGCTTGATTGCCGTGTGCCTGCTATCCCTAGCCACCGACGCTGACATCTCCGCGGAGAACGCCATACCATGCAAGGCATCCGGCCGAGACCAAACCCGGGAACAACAGGCAGTGCCCCCGGTTCGGTAAAATCGGGAAATATCTCCAGCACGTCTACGCTTTGCCTGTGCTTGGCCTTTTGCCTTTGCCTTTTATACGTAAGTCAGGGCAGGTGCCAGGTCGCGCCCACTGCCTACCTCCTTTTCCACGAGAGCAGCAGCAGAAAGGCTGCACGCTGCAACCAGATGTCATACTCAGACTGGACATGGCCCAAGAGAACAGAACCCTCTCAACTGACGAGATTATTTTGCGACAAAAGCTCAAGCGTCGAGTTTCGGGGCTAGCAGCAATTGAACGAGCAAGTAAACGACAAGCATCACGAATCACAAACATGAAATTGGAAGAAGCCAACACAAAAAATTTTCACCAAAAGATAAATGGCAGAAGGCGCAAGAACAATATTCAAAGATTAAAGCAGGGAGCTGGCTGGGCAGTCAAGCATGAGGAGAAAGCCACAATTATACAAGAACATTTCAACAATTTCATGAGTCGGCCAGGCCCTCGTACTATAGACATTGACTGGAACAAACTGCAGCTACCAGAAATGGACCTGCACACTTTGGATGGTTCACGGAGGAAGAGCTGAAGAGGGCCATTTTCCAAATGCCGTCAGACAAAGCGCCCGGGCCAGACGGCTTCACTGGGGCTTTTTTCAAGAGCTGCTGGGACATAATCAAACTGGATGTAGTGGAGGCTGCAAATGCATTCCATAACTTGCGTACCACAAGCTTTCCACTGATCAACACTGCAAATATTGTCCTTCTACCAAAAAAAGATGGTGCCGAGGTCGTTGGAGATTTTCGCCCTATCAGCGTGATACACTCTTTTATCAAGATCATCACAAAGGCCCTTGCTCTAAGACTAGCGCCACACATGAAGAAATTAATCTCGCCCACGCAAAGCGCCTTCATCAAGACAAGGAGTATACATGATAATTTCCTGACAGTCCGCAATATGGCCAGGCGGTTCCATAGGAACAAAATCCCTACGCTCTTCGTAAAATTGGACATAGCCAAGGCTTTCGACTCCGTGCGATGGGATTACCTATTCACATTATTACAACGACTTGGCTTCCCAACCAGATGGAGGGATTGGATTGCTGCGCTTTTTTCCACCTCTTCCTCTCGGGTCCTTCTGAATGGGGTGCCAAATGGACCGATCCAGCATGGTAGGGGACTACGGCAGGGAGACCCATTGTCGCCCCTTCTCTTCGTCATCGCCATTGAGCCCCTCCGGGGACTGCTGCAGCTAGCGACAGAACAAGGGCTCATCAGTAAGCTAAGGGGGAGGACCCTGAACATAAGAGTGTCCATGTACGCTGACGACACGGCAATCTTCGTGAATCCAATTAAAGAAGACATTGGGGCCCCGACTGAATTGCTACGGAGTTTTGGGGAAGCTTCTGGGTTAACAACAAATTTTGAGAAGTCAAGTGTGGTCCCCATCCGTTGCAGAGGCATTGATTTGGATTATGTCCTAAGCGACATGCCTGCGATAAGAGCACAATTCCCGGTCAAGTACTTAGGCCTGCCACTCACAACAGGCAGATTGAGGAGAGTTCACTTCCAGCCCATCATGGATAAGGCCATTAACAAGCTAACGACATGGAATGCAAGGAATATCACACCTGCAGGACGGTTGACACTCACCAAAGCGGTATTGACATCCCAGTCCATATACTTTCTCACGGCCCTCGATGCTCCCAAAGAACTATTAGAAGAAATTGATGCCAAGTGTAGGCGTTTTTTTTTGGGCCGGTTCGTCGGCTATAACTGGAGGCAAATACAAGGTAAATTGGACTCGTTCGGCGAGGCCAACTCAGTTAGGGGGACTGGGAATCCTGAACCTAAAGAAATTTGCGCGGAGTTTGAAGCTCAGATGGCTGTGGCAAGAATGGAAGGATGAAGAAAAACTCTGGCTTGGATCGGACACCCCATGCAACAAAACAGACAAGCTCCTGTTTGCTGCCGCTACTAGCATCCTCGTGGGCAACGACAAAAAAATTTCCTTCTTGCACAGTGGTTGGATACAAGGGCGAAGGCCGGTAGACATGGCGCCAAATATATTTGCAATCTCCAAGAAGAAAAAACGGATGCTATAAGATGCCCTGACAAACCAAAATTGGATAAAGGACCTGAACCTTCATGATGCAGGCTTTTCAGTGCACCATTTTGAGGAATTTATCCTCCTATGGAGAGCCACACAGGAGATCACCCTCAGGCAAGGAATGCCAGATGATCTATCATGGAAGCTCACCATAGATGGGAGCTACTCAACCAAATCGGCATATAATGCTCAATTCCTGGGTGCAATACCAACAAATTTCGATGTACTGATTTGGAGATCTTGGGCAACGCCAAGCTGCAAGTTATTTTCATGGCTCGCAATTCAGAACAGGCTGTGGACATCAGACAGATTAACGAACAGGGGTTGGCCGAACCAAGTAATGTGCCCTCTCTGCCGCCGGGAGCCAGAAACTGCATTACACCTCTTTGCGGCATGCAGATTCACAAGGAAAATTTGGGAAAGCATAGCGGACTGGATACATGTCCCAGGGCTTCATCCGGGGCAGTGGCCTCCATCAGAGTCGTTGCACCAATGGTGGACTCAGCTAGCGGAAACAAACTGCGTCACAAGAAAAGGTTTGCACTCATTGATTATGCTAACCACTTGGGCAATCTGGAAGGAGCGTAATGCAAGAATCTTTGACCGAAAGGAGACAGCAAGCACGAGAGTCTTCTCCAAAATTCGCGAGGAGTTAAGCACCTGGATGATGGCAGGGGCAAAACATTTGTGCACTCTCACGGGAGGAATATAGAGTTTTATGCTTTCTTAAGCCTTTTGTGGCGCTTATAATTGTAAATTTGTAAAGTTACTCCCCTCAGGAGGTTCACCTTTTTAATATAATTGACAGCTCTCCTGCCGGTTCGTTTAAAAAAAAAACCCGTTCCTGATCGCGTGTCGTCGTTTTCTCCTGCTCTCCAGTCTCCACACTGCGTCACTGCAGCCTGCACGCATCGCATCGGGTTGGGTTAGCCCGGTTGTTTGTTGAGTAACCGGCTGCTCGGCCTCCCTTGGTTACGCCCTCTGCAATCACACGTCCCTTTCGATGTCGAGATCACTGGGGCTAGTGACTCTGGCTGGCACTCTGCTCCTGCAAGGCAAGTGCCTTGCGCTTGCGCCCATTGAATTCCGTTCGGTTTCGATGGGTGTGAACGAATTGATTCTGTCTGAAAACTCTCGCTGCTATCTATCCGCCGAGGCCCCTCCCGGGGGAGGCGCCACCGCGGCGGACCGCCACCGGCCGGCCCTCCGCCGCCTGGGATTCATTTGATGCAGCGCCGTCAGCACATTAACAGGCGACGAGAAATATGGCGCCAGCTTTTACACTTCAAAATCTTCGATGAATCAATCAACTAATCAAGGTGTGGCTGTCCTTGTAACTTAGAGTATAATTTATCTGTCTATCCGCGCAACGATTTTGTGCCTGATTTCTCTCTTGGTGCGGAAGCGGAATTATTCTGGGGCCGGGTGAGGTGGCAGTTCCGGTGACAGTGGGCGAGCGATCACCCACCGGATGCTCCACTCGAGCTCAGTGCTCAACAACAGCAGCAGGAGGCACGCAAGCCACGAACTCGATCACCATGGCGCTGCTCCAAAGCCACCGCACTAGTTCCATGCATATCATCTGAAGAAAGGCAAGCCTTGTGAAGGAAAAAGGACGAAGGTTTGGTTTTATAATTCCGGCAAAATCACCCGTCCGTTGGGCGAAGGAAAAACAGCAGGTACACGGCCACGAGAAGGTACTCAAGTGGCCCAAAAATAAAGGTCCATCGCTCATGCCCCGCGACACGTACCTCTCCGTTCCACACAACGAAACAAAAGGGGAAAAAAATGGAGTAGCAGCAGTGCCAGTGCAGCACGTACCGAGGGGCGAGCTAGGGGAATGTTATCGCTGTTGAATCATTCGGCACGAGGCTACGGACGCCGAGCTTGTTGTCTTGGTAGAGCCGGCCCTAGTTGCCGCCTCCCGGCCAAAACGCCAAAGCCCTATCCCTGGAAAACAGAAAAGGGCGTGGTGAGCTGACGCCTGTGCACGCTCCGGCCACCAGCAGCGCGCGCTTGATCGGGTAGAGTAGACAGGTAGCAAAGGTCCACAGCACACAGGCAGGCAGGCGGCCGTCGCCGGAAGGGAAAAGTTTTTGCCGGGCTGACGGACGCAACGCAAAGGAGCGGCGATTGATAGATGGACGTAGCCAATACAGCCACTAGTAGCAAGTAACGTATCCAAGACAAACATCAAGCCCTGAAAAGAGCCTCTGCCGATCTTCTTAGATGGCATCTTGCTCCGGTACTGGTTCCCGATAAGGCTGCGCTGTGCTGTATGGCGGCTGCTACGTTGCCATGTGCCCGTTCGATCGGTTAAAAATAGCAACTACTCTTGTGTGCACATAACTTGTGCAGTAGCGTGCTATACTACCCGAGCAAAAGAATCGAATTGAGGAGCTCGATCCACGTACGTCCAACGTGACGACGAGCTAGGGTGCCGTTTGTATTGTATGCAACCTAACCACTCGCCCGGCCTGTAGCCTGTGACGTCGCGCACGGAACCACGCGCCGGCCGGCCTGTGCCAAAGCGATCGATCGAGAGCCTCCTCCGAGCGTTAGTTCGGGGCGCGCCATATCGCATCGGCATGGCACGAGCCGCGTCATCCGATCCGCACCCATTCAAGGCCATCACCCCCACCGGAGGACCGGACCCGGCCCCTCGACGGCTGTCCGCCGGCTCCGGCGTGGCCTCGTGGCTCGTGGGCGCGTGACTTGTGCGGCCACGAAACAAAAGCTACGGCGAGCCGGCGGACCCGCGCGGAAGTAGGCACACCGCCCACCCGGCGCGCGCGCGACCAGGCTCGCTCACCGCCGACGCAGCGCATTCGCCTGCTGTTTCCTGCCACCGTCGGTGTGATGTGATCGATCGGTCTCTTTTTTTTTCGCGACCGTGTCTGGGCACGTATTTCACTAAGAGGGGGAGAAATGTTACAGCATTGACCTCTAGAAGCAGAGGGTTCTAGAGGTAATTGACATACAAAAGACTATTACACAAGAACAATTTGGCGACCCCTATTAGCACTACCATCAAGCACTGAAAAGCCAGCGACTGCCATGTCTGCACACCCCGCTCTCGACCAATTCTTCGCTTCTTCAGTGATCACGCCCGCAACCTGCTCGATTGCAGCAACGACACCGTTGAAGGTCCGCGAATTGCGTTCCTTCCAAAGTGTCCAAACGACAAGCAGAACAAGCGAGTCGAAAGAGGGTCTTACTGCCATGGTTAATTGCTTCCGTGCTGTCAACCACCAGTCCGCCAAAGAAACACCTGTCCCTGGAGTAAGGTGGTGCCAGTTCCATCGGTATAGCACCTGGAACCACACTGCTCTCGAGAATGAACAGCCAATCAGCAAATGCGTTATCGTTTCAGATTCTTGATCGCATAGTGCACATGAGTCATCTTCCTGCAGATTATGACGTTTACGGCGAGCCGCTGTCCAACACCTCCCATGGAGGACTAGCCATCCAAAGAACTTGCAGCGATTCGGTGCTTTTGTCTTCCAGAGAACCTTCGCCCCATGCAACTGAATATGGCCACTGAAGAAAATCTCATATGCTGATGCCGAAGAGAATTTTTGGTCAGCAGACCATCTCCATTTCCACTCATCCTTAACGCCCTCCTGAAGTTCCACCCCACTCAATCTGTCCCACAGATGCACATAGTCTAGGATAACTTGTACAGTTAGAGCTCCCTTAATATCCGCAATCCACCTCCTACCTTGCATCACTTCTGCCACTGTGCGTTTGTTCTGTGTCTCGCTGCGCGATCCACGGGGATAGTCCACCGCGCAGACGAGACGACCCCGTGCGCGCGCTCTCAAGTCTTGGCCTGGCTCAATAACTTTGGGTGTCTACGTACTCTGATACTAGGGCTGGATAAAATGCTCGAAGCTCGTTAGCTCGCTCGGATCGTAGCCGGCTCGGCTCGACTCGGCTCGGTGCATATTCTTAACGAGCCGAGCAAGAGTTTTTGCTCGTTAGTATAACGAGCGAGTTCGATCTGGCTCGCGAGCTGCTCGCGAGTCAAACGAGCTAGAAGGTTTAATAGATTAATAATCAAATTATTAATTAATAATAATATATGTAAACTATATGTATACTATATGTGTAGTTCTAGATGATGTTATGGTTATATTATATTATTATAGTATGATAGAGTACATTTTGGAGATATTCAGACCATATAAATACTATAATTTTTTATATTATAAATATTAGTATGACAATTTTAAATTTAACTCTAGCTCGCGAGCTTAACGAGCCAGCTCGCGAGGTTAATGAGTCGAGCCGATCCAGGATTTTTACTCGTTTCCGTAACGAGCTGAGCCGAGCTGGCTCGTTTGGCGAACGAGCCGAGCCAAAACGAGCCGAGCTGGCTCGATATCCACGCCCTACCTGACCCGGGGGCGAGGGCACGTCGTGGTTGCGTTGCTACTTGGCACGCGCGCGTGCATGCTCCGGCGGTTGGACTCGTTCAGCTCGCGGGGATCCTCGTCGGAGCCGCCCCGGCGAGGGCATCCGGTGGTTGGAGGCGGCGGCTTCCTGGAACTAGAAGAACCCAGGGCTGACGAGATCAAGGATAGAAAGATATAGGCAAATTACGCCGCAATCCGGTGCCATGCCGATGGGGGGTTCTGACCAGGATAAGCCGTCGGACACGACACGGATGGGTTCTGACCCGCAACTTGACAATAATTCATTTCGTTTATCCAAGCATGCAGCAACTTGGTAAATTGATAACACAAGGTACGTTATCTGCACATGGACAAGCTCACCAGCTAATACGCTTATAAACACATTTAATTTTCTTGGTCATACTCTCCTTCGGCCTAAATCAAGTGAAACACTCGGATCGCGGGGATCGACATGCGGTGCACGCATCCAGCTCCATCGGACACGTTTTCCTTTTGCCATGTCACCTCCTGTAAGAAAGGACGTTTTTTATACACATTCAAACTAAAAGAAATGATGATCTTTCAGGCCACACCAAGAGTCACTGACCAAAGTTCGTTCTCGAAATAAAGAATCACTACTAGTACTACTAGATAAAGATGATGCATGTCCCAGAGGTCAATGATATGTACTTTTCACATTTCCATTCCCTGCATCCAAATCTACTAATGGAGGCGCAGAGCCAGGAAAAATCTAACCCAACACAACATTGCGTTAATCAACGGATTTAGTTGGATGAATGGAGCCAATCAACTTGATTATTACCCCCTTCCCGTGGACACCTTAATTGAGCCTCCTGCTTTTCCCGGTAGCATCCTTGTTCGTCCATCCCAAATTTGAGAAGGAAAAAATTAAAAAAATAGCGGCCAGTAGCTAGCTGCGCGCCATCGACCAATGAAAATGATATATCATAAATAAAAAAGAAAAGGAAACGAGAGAGCTAGGTTGATAAACACCTGTCAAATTAAACAATTAACTGCGGTTGGTTGACTTGATTATGCGCAGCAAGTTCATCGCTTTTATACTACTGTTTGTGTAGTACTATGGAGTACTACTCCAGCTGATGACAGGCCACAGATCAATTGCACGAATAAAAATATGAAGAGGCAATACGTTGTCGTCCCTATCCATCCATCTCACGCACACATACGCAATTGCAAATATGCAACACACGGACACGGCTCATGTTAGCTGGGACTCGATCAAACGTTGACACAACTCCAGCTGGGGCTATATATAATATTTTTTTATTAAAAATAGCATGCTGAGCTGGTCAACTGTGTACGCCTTGTTTGTTGGGTTACCGTGAGGTTGGAGATGGAACTGTAGCTAGGACGAAGGTGAAGGCCGACCTGCACCGACCCGGTATGGTCACATTATCTGTGATGATAACGCTCATGGTCAGACTAGCTACTGTGATGATAATGCTAATGGCATTGTTTTTGTAAGAAAAACTTATTATTTTCATTAATCTTGTAGTATAACCAGACACCTGGTTTGTTGATAAGGACACCAGCTGACGCTGCAAACACCCTACACACAGTCACACCCAAATTATTGTTCATCAACACAAGAGCACAACTAATTAAGGACACACATAGGAAATAGTTTTTTTTCTTTATGCAAAAGTCAGGTAAGTCTGGTGATTTCTAGCTGGAGATGACTCTTGACAATAAGAATTTTTTTGGGGCACGGCACGGTGAATAGTGATTTACACTTTTTTTTTAAAAAAATAGTGAACTCTTTACCTTTTTACATAACACGTGAGTATGCATGGTACAGCACATAGAAAGTGGATAAAACAATGGATCCAAGTTTTTTTTGTCATAAAAAGGCAATGGTTTTCTATAATTCCAGCAGCTTACTATTATCTTAACACCCTTCTCTGTCTGCAAACAAAAGTTAGAAAGCCACACGTACTGTCCGTATTCATCAATTGGCAGCCTCCGGTTAGCATGCATACCAGAGGCGTAGGCAAAAACAACCTCATCTATATGATGGCAAGTCGGTCCATTAGTGTCCGTTCCATTACTTGAAGACGAATTACTTTGTTTGCCTTTTTGTACTAAACATTTTCTTTTGCGTGGAGATGAACAAGTACGCAAAGCAAGAGCAATCAGATGGCCGTGCTGAACAATCATCGTGCTGCAACACTGAAAATGAACTTGATCTGGTGTCGAGTTATTACTAGATGCCAACAGGAAACAACTAAAAACATCCTGCGGCGCAGTACATACATCCTACGGAGTACACAGAGACATAGAAAGATAGTTTGGGGGAGAAAAATCAAACAGAGAAAGAAACAAACTCCAAAGTCCAAACCCAACCCGGCAAGACTACTGGTGAGGTAGAGATCGTAACCACGGTTAGCTCCCGGGCGCGCCCCCTTTAAAAGCCCACCCTGCCTCGTCCCATCCCGCCCCACACCAATTCACTCGTTTTCCCTCCCGGCTCCAACTCCACACCGCTTCCTCGGCGCACGTCCTTGTTCCCGTACGTGCCCGTCTCCTCCTCGTCGTCTTGGATGCCTCTGCAATCCTAGCAGCAACGCCCTGATGCTCTTGAAGCGTCAATGGCGACGGGTGATGCAAGCTAGCTAATAGGCTGCTAATGCGCTCGCTGTTTTCCCATCTTTTGATTTGCAGGCTGCTCGACCGACCGACCGATCCCCACCCGGGCTGAGATCGAGATCATGGCGACGCCGAACGGGCTGGCTCGGATCGAGACGCAGGGGAAGAAGAAGCACGAGAACGGGGTGTGCCACGACGACAGCGCGGCGCCGGTGCGCGCGCAGACCATCGACGAGCTGCACTCGCTGCAGCGGAAGCGGTCGGCGCCCACCACGCCCATCAAGGACGGCGCCGCCTCGGCCTTCGCCGCCGCGCTCTCCGAGGAGAACCGCCACCGCCAGCAGCTGCAGTCCATCAGGTATCGTAATCTGTCGGGTTTTTTTTCGCTTAATTTGCTGCTGCTCTAAATTGCTCAGAACGATTATTAGATTCTAAAATCAAGAGCGCACTAGCGACAATGGCCAACCCCAGAACATATGAGAGGTGAACGAAGATGAATTCCTTTTCCCTTTTGGAAGAAAAATCCAAAATAATTGACGTTTGCCGGCGCTGTGGACTCTGGAAGAAGAACGAGGAACGTAGCACATCACAGCCCTACTTTCCAATGGCCACGTGGACATCAACGGCCGGCCGCCCTACTGGTCAATCCAAACGGAACCATGCTCCTCGGGCACAGACACTGCCTCGTGTGGGCCCCGGTAGTTTACCCAAAAAATATTTTTATAATCCACTAAACAAAATACCACAGCCCAGTTAATATTTTTTTTAAAAAAAGGAGCCCAGTTAATAAGAAGTAAGATTATGGTGACGCTTACCGTGTCCTGCTCGGCACGGCCGACAGTAGTAGCAGTACAAGGCTAGGCTTTACACACGTCGTTTTCCAGACAAAAGAAGCGTCACACAAAGAAGCTCTCGCGCCACGGGCACCCCGTGCACCGCGAACCCAGGTGCACCGGCGGCATCACGTAACCTCCCGTGCATGGCACCGGAGTGACAGAACCACACACATCACGTATACTTGCAAAATCGAACTTGTTCTTATCGCATCGAATAAGTCCCATATATCCACTCCTCGTAGGCTGTAGCACATATGAATCATGGAACTCAATTCTGGTACTAGCTACGGAGTAGTTTTCTTTTTCTTTTTCTTTTTTTTTTAAAAAAAAGAGACGATGGAGAGATGAGATAGAAAAGGATGGTTCGCACGTAACGGACACGCAAGCAACTTGCCAACAACCTTACCTGACGTGACATGGCTGTCGCCGCCGTCGGCCGCAAAACTCTCCCCCTTCATCCCCCAAGAAACCTGTAGTATCCTTCTTCGCAAGTCTGCGCTGCAGCTCATCAGAAACTACATATGATTATTTTGGAGCCTGTAGTTGTTGTTGCGTAGGCCTTTATTTGTTCGTCTCGATCTCCTGATCTCCTCCCGTTTTCGCGCACTAATTCGTGCTGACTGTGAGCGTAAGTAACATGCAGTGCTAGCAGCAAGTAAGCATTCAGTATGATATGATATACGTACTTAATTATGTCGCAACAGCTAACAATAGTATACTCCTTGTGTGATGGATGCAGTGCGTCATTGGCGTCCCTGACACGTGAAACCGGCCCCAAGGTCGTCAAGGGCGACCCGGCCAGGAAGGGCGAGGCCGCCGCCAAGGGCGCGCCGCCGACGCCGCAGAAGCACCACCAGCACCACCACCCCGCCGCCCCCACCATCGCCGTCAGCGACAGCTCCCTCAAGTTCACCCATGTCCTCTACAACCTCTCCCCGGCTGGTACGCAAATCTTCCTCTCTGTTCTTCACACTTCACAACGTCTCTTCTTCAGACGTACTTACACGTGACGCGACACTAATGGACGATGCTTGCCTGTTCCTGTCATCCTGTGGGTGAAAAATTAACCCCAAAAACAAAAACAGAGCTGTACGAGCAGGCGATCAAGTACGAGAAGGGGTCGTTCGTCACGTCCACCGGCGCGCTGGCCACGCTGTCCGGCGCCAAGACCGGCCGGTCGCCGAGGGACAAGCGCATCGTCAAGGACGAGGCCGCGGCGCAGGAGCTGTGGTGGGGCAAGTGAGTGCCGCTTCGTGCTCGTGCTCGTGCCCGTCATCTACTCCGTGTATCTGTTTTACGCTGCTGCTCTGCTTCACGGCTGACCAACGGTTTTGCTGGCAGGGGCTCGCCCAACATCGAGATGGACGAGCACACGTTCCTGACCAACAGGGAGCGCGCCGTGGACTACCTCAACTCCCTGGACAAGGTGTTCGTGAACGACCAGTTCCTCAACTGGGACCCCGAGAACCGCATCAAGGTCCGCATCATCTCCGCCAGGGCCTACCACTCCCTCTTCATGCACAACATGTAAGCCAACACACACACCCTCTGCCAGTCAGTCAATACTGTCTTTATATTCTGCACTGTGTATCTTGTTAGTAGGTCGTTGCTCCTGACTCCGATGCCCAGATAAGTCCATCTTGACGATGACCCATGGAACTCACTACATACTGTATCTTGTAACCCTGTTGCCTATTTCCAAGAAAGACAATTGGGGATCAAATAAAAAGTTCTACTAGTACTGCTAGAGCTGTAGTAGAGAAGTAAGTTCCTGATGGGGATGGGTGGCAGGTGCATCCGGCCCACTGACGAGGAGCTGGAGAGCTTCGGCACGCCGGACTTCACCATTTACAACGCCGGGCAGTTCCCCTGTAACCGCTACACGCACTACATGACGTCGTCGACGAGCGTAGACATCAACCTCGCTAGGAGGGAGATGGTGATCCTGGGCACGCAGTACGCCGGGGAGATGAAGAAGGGGCTCTTCGGCGTCATGCACTACCTCATGCCCAAGCGCGGCATCCTCTCGCTGCACTCCGGCTGCAACATGGGCAAAGACGGCGACGTCGCCCTCTTCTTTGGGCTCTCAGGTAAGATTGATGAATTCATGGATGGGTGGATCGTATCCCAACTGGATTTGTACGCGGTGCCATCACCTGCCCAATACCGCATCTGACGTTCGCTTAGCTTATCCTATCTGTCTGCATTCAGATATATGCTGTTTTGTTTGTGCGGCGCGTCAGCGTCACTGACCCAACATGTTGTGCTCTTTCCGAATGCCTTTGCCGTGTTTGCTGATGTTGGGTTTCGGCATTTCGCGTGACAGGTACCGGGAAGACGACGCTGTCGACGGATCACAATAGGCTTCTGATCGGTGACGACGAGCACTGCTGGAGCGACCATGGCGTCTCCAACATCGAGGGCGGTTGCTATGCCAAGTGCATAGACCTGTCCCAGGAGAAAGAACCTGATATTTGGAACGCCATCAAGTTTGGAACTGGTACTAGCTACTTCCCTGAACTTTCGATTGCTTTGTTTAATTGGCATTTCAGATCATGCTCTGTCTCTGCGCTGAATTGAGGGAATGTTTCTGTTGCAGTGCTGGAGAACGTCGTCTTCGATGAGCATACTCGTGAAGTTGACTACACCGATAAATCTGTCACCGGTAAACATCTCCAAACGACAGCCCCGTTTCAGTCAATCTCAAACATCGTAAGAAAAATCTGTGATCTGACAGTGCTGACATTTTACTGCAGAGAACACCCGGGCTGCTTACCCGATCGAGTACATCCCCAACGCCAAGATCCCGTGCGTCGGGCCGCACCCCAAGAACGTCATCCTCCTGGCGTGCGACGCCTTCGGCGTGCTCCCGCCCGTCAGCAAGCTGAACCTGGCGCAGACCATGTACCACTTCATCAGCGGCTACACCGCGCTGGTCGCCGGCACGGAGGACGGCATCAAGGAGCCTCAGGCCACCTTCTCCGCCTGCTTCGGCGCGGCGTTCATCATGCTCCACCCGACCAAGTACGCCGCCATGCTCGCCGAGAAGATGCAGAAGTACGGCGCCACCGGGTGGCTTGTCAACACCGGCTGGTCCGGCGGCAGGTACGGTGACCTCATATGATCTGGAATGGCGCCTTGCTTCCTGCAATCGCCAAGGTCGTGTTCGTTATGTTCGTGACGGTGGCTTGACAGGTACGGTGTGGGCAAGAGGATCAGGCTGCCGTACACCCGGAAGATCATCGACGCCATCCACTCCGGCGAGCTCCTCACCGCCAACTACAAGAAGACCGAGGTCTTTGGGCTGGAGATCCCCACCGAGATCGACGGCGTGCCGTCGGAAATCCTCGACCCGATCAACACCGTAAGCGCTCTGTCACTGTCATCTTGAACGCTACGGTATGTTCAGGAATCAGGACAGAACACTGACCAATTTTGAACTTGACGGATATGATGCTGTGTGCAGTGGACGGACAAGGCCGCGTACAAGGACACGCTCCTGAGGCTTGCCGGGCTCTTCAAGAAGAACTTCGAGGTGTTCGCCAGCTACAAGATCGGTGACGACAGCAGCCTGACCGACGAGATCCTCGCCGCAGGCCCCAACTTCTGATGATCCGGAATGGCGAAAGCGGTGGAGTGAGTGCAGAATAAAACGGTGGTGCGTGTGTGACGATGATGACGACGAAAAAAGTGTTGGATCGATGTGCCAACATAGTAGACTAGCGTATGTATCATGTGTGTGTGGCAGTGTGGGGGCGTGTTATTACCTGTAAGATTTGTTCTATCAGCTTGTTCGGCCTGGTCCTGGTGTAAGTCTGAGCGCTTGCATCTAGCCCGTGTACTCATTCTGGTTTCAGAATTGGAATATGAAGTATCTTGATTTCGTTGATTTTGATCACTAGTCTGCAACATGTGTTCCCATGCAGGCTAGGAATTATAAGAAACATAGTTACATTTTAAAAATATAAGCATCAGAAGTTTGTGAATAAATTTGGAGCACACACTCATCAAATTAAGCACACACTCATCAAATTAAATTTAATTTTCCACAAAAAATTAAATTTATTTATCTTTGCATGTGTTAACATACTACTCTTTCACTCAATAGGTTTCGCTTACCTTTACCGATCCTATACCTTTTTTTATCCTATTATTAATACTTTTTTCTTTATTTTTTTCTCGAACACATAAGAAAATATGTATTATTGTATTAATAGGAGAAAAAAAAGTCGTAGAAAAACTTGCACTCACACCCACCCAACTAGTACTCAAAAGGATCAATCCAGAAAAGGATGACCCGACCACAAAAGAAAAAACAGGATTAACCCACTGCTCTGGCACCCTTGTTTTAACCCCTAAATGAAAACTTAAAACTAATTTTCTCATTATTTTTATCTAAATTTAAGTATCTATTAATTGCATATGACTTGAACTGTTTATTTATATATTTTTGCTTCCCAACTCACACTGAAATCTTTATGAAAAAAATCACACTTAGATCAAACTACGCCCTCCATTCTAGAGTATAGCTACATCTGGGGTTAAAACTTTATCCCAAATATACCTACGCTTTGAGTTTCTATAGGTGATTTATAATACCCCTCCTTCAGAAATAAATGGTCAGCAACTAATGCATTAGAAATAGAAGTTTTTTTAGTGTGAATGCACAAACTTCCGTTTTTTAACGTGGACATAGAGAAAGGCAGTATTGTCATGCACAAATCATATGTGCATTAATAATATCACATGCTTGGAGCATAAAAATGTTAAATGAAAGGCATATTAGACTTTTTACTATTATTTATTTGTAACTTATTTGAAAAAAAAAATATTTACATACCTATATTCCGGGGACGGAGGGAGTATCATTTTTTTCTTTTTTATGCAAATATTTGCTAGCTATTAGATAGACATGGAAGTGCAAGCAACAAGCTAAACCCGTGGTGCGACATTGATCAGTACAAGAGAGCTGAGATTGAGAGACGGATTGAGACATGACGGTGTGTAAATATACTGAAGATCGGATGAATCGTGAACCAATTGAAAATCCAGCAAGAAATGATGGTCAGACTTCGACTAATCAGCATAAACGGCATCCACCGTACACCAGTACCACTTTTGTACGATAAACCTTTGACAATATGAGGCTATAAGCTTTCCTTGTCAACGCGTGATATCATGGCTACGGCGTACCTGGCTGCCGGCTGTTCGTCAAGGGCTCAAGGTCAGCGATAATTTCAGTTTAACAGGTGACGGCGCGGTGTTGACTCTGACAAAACTCACAGACCTTTTGGTTTTCATATCTGCAGCATTCAAGATAGCAGCGTACTTGTACCATGGCCCAACTATTTTGGCTTTTTTGGTGAATTAAAATATTTATGCTGATGAGAGATTTGAATGTAATCTGTCTGAACACTGCATCCCAATATGATAAGCATGCACTAGTAGTTTTATTCTTACACGGGTTATATCATGTTTAGCACAGCTGATGCTGAAGTATACCAGCTTCCTCAGAAACAGTCATCTGGATTATAAACACTATCGCCTTTCCTTTACATAAAGTAACATATCTACACAGTATGGTTGGTCACTTTTACAAATTCTCCACCGGAGGTATTGATTTCAGCTAATCTAATTACAATATAAACTCAACAGAATTAGGTGATTAGAATCCTAATTCAATCTTAACAAAAAATTCTTAAATCATAGAATAAATCCACCACCTTATGGGGAAGCTTTGATCTTTAGAAGAGATTCGATCCTTCACCTTGGTAGCTGTTAGCAATCAATATGATCGTGGTTTACATCTTCAGGTCACACAGATCAGTTGGCAGCTTCAGTTTCCAACTCTGAGGGCTCACTTTGGAGCTTCATTTCATCGGAGCTCTGATCATGGGAGTTGCGCTCAACATCCACCATTCGGGGCTCATTGTGGTCATGCTCCTCATCTTCACTAGAAGATGACATGGAGATGGCTGGAGGAACCGGAGATGCCATGTTGCTTGAAGGTAGTTTTGCTATTATGGCACCTCCAGATCTGATCTTGGATTCAACAGCATTGATAAGCAACGCTGCCTCCTCAAGAGGAAGAACACGAGCACCACAAGCAAGAGCTGTAGCATGAACCAGAGAGTTCGGACCTGTTCCTCGCTTGTTCAGTTCAGACAGAACACCTGCAAATGGACCTAAAGCACAAACACCTTTTTGTGGTTGCCTGATGGGTTCTGCAGGACGATACGAAATTGGAACTGCTTCAATAGGTGCCGCCATCAATCTGTATGACCCATCTGCAGTCCACAAAAAATGAGTAGGTATCAGAATTCAGAATACTATTCACGGCACACGGCAGATGACAATCAATCAAGGTGCTCAATTTTCCACTGACCATCTTCTATTAATGTACCTATATTTTATAAACAAATAGAACTGCCAGGATCTGAAAAATAAATAATATCATGATCTGGGAAATGTCAACACACAGATGAATAAGGGGCTATGCTATCAAGCACCGCTGCACATATGTACGGGTCTAATGGGACAAAAAATTTGGTGCGTCAAGGGGGCAGAACACATACAGATATCTTTTGGTCACAAAATATGCTGAAGATAATCATTGGTATAGTGAACCATCGAAACCTCACACAGTACATGTTCATTTTATTTGCAATAAAATACCATGGAAGCAATCAATAGATGAATCAATTAGAAAATTTGAAACACATGCAACAGTGCACAAGGACTCGAGCTATTGACATGGTGCTATCAGCAAGCTTGAGTTTATTGGAGCTACCTGCAGAAGATCCAGGTAAGTTCTGCATCACAGGCATGCACAATGCAAGAGGTATCGCAGGAATTGCAACCGTGGTTTCTTCAGAGGATCCATGGATACCTTCATCATTTCCATAGATGGCATGATTACGACTAGTATTCTGCAGTTAAAACTACAAATAAGAATCTTCTGGTCCAAAAATGAAGTACCCAAAACTGCTGGATGCATTAATAGATCACGGAGTCAGGTTACCCCAAAGCATGTAGCAAAGTTACCTCAGATTTTTGCAAAGAGGTTTCCTTAATGTTCTGAAAATGCATAAAAGAACATTCTGTTGCATGCCCACTTTGCCTCCCTGTTGAAGTAACAGGCAACAATTATAAAGAAAACTATAGTTATAGGAAGGCATTGGATTAATTGTTTATTACCATAGCATATTTACCATTCGTGGGGAAATCAGTTGATAGAGGAACATTGTTGGCACAGTTATATAACCTTGAATCAGTCAAAATGTTGGTTGGTACCAGCAAAAGATTGGAGGCAGCCTCTTGAAGTGGCCTGGACCCAGGTGATGTTGTTTTGAGTTCAACCTGATTCAAACTTTGCAAAGCACTCATAGCTTTTACTTGTAAGACATCATGTTTTCTATCACCAATAAAACCATGATTCGGCAATGTTGGATGACTCCTTTTGACTTCAGCAACCTTTTCTGCAGCCTCCTTCAAGGCAGAAACTGCCACATGGTAAATTTCTTCTGTGACTGACCCTTCTTTTGCATATTTTATGGCCTCCTGACATAAATTGTTATAAAGGACAGTGAGAGAATCTGCAGGGTTACATTGGGTTCCTGCACTGCATCCTTCATGTTTTACATCATTAGGATCTGCACTCTTCGCAGTGAAATCAGCAGCTTCTACAGAAGTAATATTTGAGGTACTAGGGGGCATTTTAGAACATGACAGCGAATGGTTATGCTCCTTCTCAAATTTAGAAACCATCCATTTTCCAGAGTTCATCTTTTTCACTACAATCATAGCTTTGCAACCAACTCTAGTTATCATTCTCAGGCGCTTTGTTTTCCCTTCATCTGTCATCACTTTCTTGGTCCGTACTTCACGGAAGCCTTCCTTGGAACACACAATCTGGCGAGAAATGATTGAATTATCACGCCTTGAACGGCAATATCTGCTAATACGTGCACGAAAACCATTTAGCCTAGCATAGTTTACATAGAATACTTTTGCAGCTTCCTCCGATTCAAATTCCTCTAGCCTACCCCAACTAGCTTGGGACAAAAGGCTATGTTGTTGTTGTTGTTGTTGTTGTACTTTTGCAGCTTCCTCCGATTCAAATTCCATACCCTCAAATGGTTCAACAGGGTCCACCTCAATAGAATGTGGCTTCTCCATTTGGTCGCAGGCCTGGTTTGCTGGTCTATAATCAAGTTTTCTTGGTGGAACTGGCCCATGATTATGGTTCTTCACAAACTTGGTAACCATCCATTTGCCAGGACCAAACTTTTTTATCATTATCATGGCCTTGCAACCAACTCTAGTACCTGCCCGTTCTTGCTGTTTTTGGTCAGAATGGTGACCATCGCAAGCACGGGTTTCATGAAATCCCTCTTTTGAACACACAATACGACGAGAAATAATTGAATTATCACGTCTGGAGCGAGTATACCTGCTGATCCGGATCCGAAAACCAGCACTTCTTGCATATGTGCTGTAGAAATCTCTTGCAGCATCCTCAGACTCAAATTCCATTCCTTCGCAAGGTGTTAATTCTGTGTCATCTTCAAGTCCAATTATTTTTTCTCTTTCATGATCATGAACCACTAAAGTCTCTGTATCTCTTGGCAGTTCTGTCAAAAAGTCCTGCTCATTGCCTGGTTTCGACTCACTAGCTATTCTGATTACTGTCCTTTCCATGACCACCATTCACCTCGTTCGTGCTTTCAGAAAAAGAATGCGTCCAAAATCACCAAAATAGGATCTTAGTTGGACATCAAGAAGCTCACTATGCCCAGAGGTTGTTAAGACTTGGGCGTACCCGCAGACTTGTCTCAATGGTACGAGGAGTGGGCACTGTAAACGATATACAATGAAATGATACCAATCAGATATTGGAGCAAGTGCCAAGTGGCATCAAGCCTTACGCCCTTACAAAGTAAAGGGAGACAATCGAACAGCTATAAACCCTTAACTTTGTTGAAACACATTAAAGTAGCAAAGAAATGGTAGTTCAGTTCCTCCGTCAGCATGCCAAAAAGGTATGCATAAAGTCTATTTGAGGATCAAAGAACATAAAATAAACAGTATTTTTATCAGGTGGGGGAGCTCAGATGCACCTGAACTCTTTATTAATCCACAAACTACACCATTCTAGTACATTAAGGTTAGTCGGGAGTTAATTTACATCATGACTAGAATGTTTGAAAATAGAAAAGGCACATTGTGACTTTGCTGATTTAGCATTCATTTTGGAGAACTGCACTAAACATGATTACCCTGTAGCTCACACATTGAAGATGAAGATCATATGTCAGAACCCCTATGAGCCATAACAAAGCAGTGTCTCCTAAAGATCCCACACCTTCATTTTACCACTAAACATTAAAATTACAAGGTCATTGATTTCCATCGCCAGTTTAGGAAAGGGTTGGCGATGCAAAATTTCTGTTCAAAGTCTTCAATTTAAGCGTCATGGTTCTATTTTAACGAGACAGTGTCAACATCAAAGGCCATTTTGTGTTTTTTTGGGTGGCTTTTCTAGGAAAGATACAGAGGAAACATCCTTACTATTTAAGCTGCACCCTTTCTGTTACTTTATCTGAAAGTCACTGCTGCCGAACATGTACTAGTTCATCAAACTAAATAGTTGCATGGTTCTGTAAGGGTGAATTCGACAATTGTCCAACAGGTATGGAACTCCGATGCACCAAAAAACAGCAAGATCATCCTGTCTCTGCCCCAGAGTTTTTATCAATAAGCACAAAATCGATCAAATACTCAACTGTCTATTGGGTTCGCGTATGTGCAAGACAGTCAAAAGATAGACCATTCAAAAGGAATATTTATTGTCGTGCATGGAACGAAGATATACCATGCTTAAAGCGAGAAAGCAACGGGCTTTATGAGCCGAAATTAGGAAAAGCAATCAACATCTGCTCAAAACCAAAGGAAGCAAACAGAAACGAGCAATACCTCACCTTTTCCGCAGAGGATCGTCGGGTACCTCGAGAAGCAGGAGCCCAAGCGTGTCCCGATCGCCCCAGAACCCCCAGAACAGCGCCAAGAACACCAAGAAGCCAAGAAGGGAACCAGCAACCGCAAAAGCAATCAACGGGAGACCAGGTCGGAACGGTCAAACCGAATCCACGCGCGACCGCGAAACCCGCACGGCGACGCTAGAACCGCCGGTGCAGCGCCCCGGCGCGGTGAGATCGCCGCCACAGTCCATTGTCGCCAGAGGCAGGAGAGGAAGGGAAAGGAATGAAAACCAAGGGATTAGTGGGGGGTTGCTTGGGGCGGACTGGGGGGCTGTCAGCAGTGCTGATAAAGCAGAAGAGCCTGTTGGGCCTCGTCGTGGTGCCAGGGACCGAAGGCCCAACAGCAAGTACCAAGATGGCGCATGGGCCAAGTAATAGGCATACAGCTGGTGTGAGTTGTCTGTAGCGTGTGGAGTATTAATTGTATGTAAGAGAGAGAGGACGAGTTGTAACAGAATAGCCATGAACTAAATCTCGCGGCCAGCTTCCTGCTGCCGTCGCTCATCCCCTTCCTCTGTCTCTGCTTCCCCTCCCAATTCCTCTACTCTTACCCTAGCATCTGGTATCAGAGACAACAATCCTGGATCGACCACCCATTACCCAGTTCTACACTCGCCGAAATCGTCCTCACGACACCATGAATCCAGAAACGAAACTTATCCTTGATGAGATGAACAAGCAATTTGCGGATCAGAAGACGGAGATGAACAAGCAACTCGCTGATTACGACCTTAAGTGGGAGCAGCGGCTCGCGGCGGTGGAGTCGCGCTCGGATCCGCGGGTCGCGGCCTTGGAGGCGACCGCGGCGTCGTTCGAGTCATGGAAGCCGTCGATCGATTCCACCATCGACTCCATGAAGCCGGAGGTCGGCAAGCTGAACAAGTTCTGGGAGCGCTCCATCAAGGATCACGCTGCGACGGATCTGGGTCTTCTTCGCCTTGATCCATCATTGTTGGCGCCCGCGCGCTCATCTGCTGCGGACAGAGCCGACGGCCGCGGTGGGCACCGCGTTGCTGCAAACTCCTGGGATGATGGGTACGGGTCTGTCACGACTCTGGCTCATGTCCCGGTCAAGGGTACGCATGAGTCGCTTTCCCCTCTGCTTACTTCTTCTGCTGATGCATCTGGGTTTAAGCGGGGTTGTTCTTCGGGTCCATATGCTGATGAGAAGTTGCCACGCCTGAATTTCCCTTCGTTCACTGGAGCGAATCCGAAGTTGTGGTTATCTCGTTGTGAGAATTATTTTGATATGTGTCGCGTTGCTCCTTTTCGTTGGATCCCCATTGCTTCGATGAATATGGAAGATGCTGCTGCTCGTTGGTTTCAGTCTGTTGCCCATCAGATGAAATCAGCGTCCTGGGAAACATTTTCTCAGGCTCTGTTGGAGCGTTTTGGGCGTGAGCATTGGGAGTTGCTGCTTCGTCGGTTCTTCCGCATGTCTCAAACTGGTTCAGTCGGAGATTATGTTGAGAAATTTGCTGAACTAGTGGACCAATTGACTGCTTATGGGCATTCGATTGACCCTATTTATTATGCTTCTAGATTTGTGGAAGGGCTTAAACCTGACATTAGAGTTTCTGTTGCTCTACACCGCCCTGTCACGTTTGATGCTGCCGCCTCCCTTGCCATGTTGCAGGAAGAAACTTCGGATCGGGTTCGTGATTTCAAGAAATCTGACTTGTCGATGTGGCCGAGGTCTGCTCCAAAAGGGCCTCATCCTCTTCCAGCTCCTCCCATGATTGATAAATTGGCATCGCCTATTCTACCTGAAGAGAAGAAGCTTTGTGAAGGCAAGAGTCCATCTGATCGTTTGGCCGCCTTGAAGACTTTTCGCAGAGCCAAGGGTTTATGTGTTCGCTGTGCTGAGAAGTGGTCCAGAGGTCACACTTGTTCTTCCACAGTTCAGTTGCATGCTATCCAAGAGTTATTGGATCTGTTTCAGATTGATGCTACGGAGGACACTTCTTCTCAAGCTGGTTCTCAGGATCAGTTATTTTTGGCTCTCTCCAAAGAAGCTCTATCTGGTCAAGATGGTCCAAGGTCTATGCGTCTTCAAGGTTCTATTCAGGGTCAGCCTATTCTCATTCTAGTGGACTCTGGAAGTTCTCATACATTTCTGAGTTCCAAGATGCTGCCTCACTTGCAAGGTCTGGCCCCATTACATTCTGTCATTCAGGTTCAGGTTGCTAATGGTGAGGTGTTATCATGCACACAGGCCTTTCCACAAGCTACTTGGACAGTTGGTGATTATACATTTTGCTCTGACTTGAAAGTGTTGCCCCTTTAGCACTTTGATATGATTCTTGGGATGGTTTGGCTTGAGGAATTCAGTCCCATGAAGGTCCATTGGCAGCACAAGTGGATGGCTATTCCCTATCAAGGCTCCACAGCTTTTATTCAAGGTGTGTCCCCTCCTTTGGCTGATGAATTGGTGGTTCATGTAGGTTCTGTGCTGGATGCTTCTCCTCAAGTTGTGCAAGATTTGCCTCCAGAAATATCTATTTTGTTGGAGGAGTTTAGCCAATTGTTTGAGCCTTTATCAGTAATGCCTCCTGCACGTTATTGTGATCATGTTATACCCCTGGTTCCTGGTGCCAAGCCTGTTCACATCAGACCTTATAGATACCCACCTGCTTTGAAAGATGAGATTGAGAAACAGGTGGCTGACATGCTGGCCAAAGGGATTATCCAGCCAAGTGTTAGTTCCTTTTCTTCTCCTATTCTTTTGGTCAAGAAGAAGGACGGTTCTTGGAGGTTTTGTATTGATTACAGATATCTCAATGCACTAACACTCAAGAGCAGATTTCCCATACCTGTGTCTGATGAATTAATGGATGAGCTAGCTAAAGCCAAGTGGTTTTCTTCCTTAGATTTAAATTCAGGCTACCATCAGATCAGGTTAAAGCCAGGAGAATAATTCAAAACTGCCTTTCAAACACATTTTGGCCATTTTGAGTTTAAAGTCATGGCTTTTGGTCTTTGTGGTGCTCCTGGTACTTTTCAAGGGGCTATGAACACTACATTAGCACCACTATTAAGAAAATGTGTTTTGGTATTCTTTGATGACATTCTTGTTTATAGCAATACATTTGAGGAGCATTTGGTCCATCTGAGACAGGTTCTTCAGTTGTTGGCACAAGACAAGTGGTCTGTCAAGTTGTCTAAGTGCAGTTTTGCTCAGCAGCAACTTGCTTACTTGGGCCACATCATTTCTGCTAATGGTATTGCTACTGATCCTCTCAAAGTTCAAGCTGTCTTGCAATGGCCTGTGCCAACTAATGTTAAAGATTTGAGAAGCTTTTTGGGCTCAGCTGGCTATTACAAGAAGTTTGTGAAGCATTTTGCTGTGCTTGCCAAACCATTGCACAATCTGCTTAAGAAGAATGTTTTGTTTGTTTGGACTTCAGACCATTCTGCAGCCTTTGAAGCCTTAAAGCAAGCCCTGACTTCTGCTCCTGTCTTGGCCATGCCTGATTTCTCTCTTCCTTTTTGTATTGAGACTGATGCATCAAATCAAGGTGTGGGAGCAGTCCTGCTACAAAATGGCCATCCATTGGCTTTCATCAGTAAACCTCTTGGTCCTCGTACTAAAGGCCTTTCTACTTATGAAAAAGAGTATTTGGCTATCTTGATTGTTGTGGATCAGTGGCGACAATACTTGCAGCAAGCTGAGTTCGTTATTTATACTGACCAGAAGAGTTTGATTCATTTGAATGAGCAGCGCTTACATACTCCTTGGCAGCACAAAGTTTTTGCAAAGCTTATTGGGCTTCAATATCGCATAGTGTACAAGAAAGGTGTTGAGAATACAGCTGCCGATGCATTGTCTCATCGCCAGCATGTTGATGAACAGCTAGTGGCCCTGTCTCCAGTTCAGCCTCAGTGGATTTCACAAGTTACTGCTAGTTATGGCCATGACCCTTTTGCTGTTTCTTTGATTGAGCGGCTTTCTGTGGATCAGCAGTCTGTGCCCAATTACACATTCAAGCAAGGATTGCTTTGTTACAAAAACAAGATCTGGGTTGGTAATGATGTCGATCTTCAGTTGCAGATTATTGCTGCCCTTCACACTACTCCTGTAGGTGGTCATTCAGGCGTGCCTGTCACGCTTCGCCGCCTGCGTCAGTATTTTTCTTAGCAAGGTATGAAACAGGCTGTGCACAAGTTTGTCTCTTCCTGTTCAGTTTGCCAGCAGGCAAAGCCAGATCGTGCTAAATATCCCGGTCTCCTTCAACCTCTTCCAATCCCTGATGGCGCCTGGCAAGTGGTTACTTTGGATTTTGTTGAAGGTTTGCCTGTGTCCAAGCGCATGAATGCTATCTTAGTGGTGGTTGACAAGTTTTCGAAATATAGTCACTTTGTTCCTTTGGCCCATCCCTTCACTGCTCATTCTGTTGCCAATCTTTACATGACCAACATTTACAAGCTTCATGGTCTCCCTCAGGCTATCATTTCTGATAGAGATCGTATCTTCACCGGTCAGTTTTGGCAAACTCTGTTCGCTATGGCTGGTGTCTCACTAAAATTGAGTACATCTTATCACCCTCAAACAGATGGGCAAACAGAACGTGTGAATCAATGTATGGAGCCGTTTCTGCGGTGCTTTGTTCATGCATGTCCTCAACAATGGTTTGACTGGGTGCATTTGGCAGAATTTTGGTACAATTCCAGTTGGCATTCAGCTCTAAACCGTTCACCATTCGAAGTTCTGTATGGCCATTCTCCTCGTGTTCTGGGTATTGAGGCAGCAGATGCTTGTCCTGTTCCAGATTTGGCTGAGTGGTTGCAAGAGCGTAGTCTGATGCAAGATCTTGTCAAGCAGCATTTGGCTCGTGCTCAGGAGCGTATGAAAAGGCAGGCCGACAAAAGCGTTCTGAGCGTCAGTTCAATGTTGGTGATTGGGTGTTTCTCAAGTTACAGCCCTATGTGCAATCCTCCTTGGGCCCTCGTGCTAACCAGAAGTTGGCGTTTAAATTCTTTGGCCCATTTCAAGTCATTGCCAAGATTGGTGTTGTTGCTTATAAGCTGCTATTGCCTGACTCTGCTGCAATTCACCCAGTCTTTCACGTTTCTCAGTTAAAGCGTGCTGTGCCTTCTAATCAGCAAGTTACTCCTTCCATTCCAGACTTCAGTGACCTTCAGGTGCCTGTGCGTGTGCTCCAGCGCCGTCTTGATGGTCACGGTGTCGTTTCTGAAGTGCTGATCCAGTGGTCTGGTATGCCTCGTTCATTGGCTACTTGGAAAAATCTGGAGGACCTGAAACGTTGCTTCCCGCGTGCACCTGCTTGGGGGCAAGCCGGTTCTTTTGGTGCGGGGGGGAGGGGGGGGGGTGTCAGCAGTGCTGATAAAGCAGAACAGGGACCGAAGGCCCAACAGCAAGTACCAAGATGGCGCATGGGCCAAGTAATGGGCATACAGCTGGTGTGAGTTGTCTGTATCGTGTGGAGTATTAATTGTATGCAAGAGAGAGAGGACGAGTTGTAACAGAATAGCCATGAACTAAATCTCGCGGCCAGCTTTCTGCTGCCGTCGCTCATCCCCTTCCTCTGTCTCTGCTTCCCCTCCCAATTCCTCTACTCTTACCCTAACAGGGGCGCGAGGATTGATTAAAGAAAGCGGACGAGACGGGAGTGGGGGGAGGAGACGACGAGGCCGGGCGGGCGCGGGCGGATGAGGCCGGATCTCCGGATGGCGCGAAACGGACGGCGGAGAGCCGCGCGCGCGCGCGTGCGGGGGCCGGGGCGGAAGGCGGCGATGCCAAGGCAAGGAGGCGAGGCGCCGAGGGAGACGCGGGAGGTGAGGTGAGGTACGTGTAGCCGTCTCGGTCTCGGGTCAAGCAAGTGGCGCGGCTGCCCAAGTGGATAAACGAGTCGTGGTGGAGGCCATGATGCTGACGTGGGCCGCGCGGGGCCCACGGGGCAGGGAGAGAGGGACGGGAAACGGATGGCCTCGTCGTCGTGCAATCCGGTCCTTGTCACCCGCCCCCACCTCCGGGGAATTTTTCTTCTTTGCCGTTGCGAGTTGCGACGAAGTGAATTAATTAGCTGGAAACAAGTGGCGCAATCTGCAAGATGCAATTCAGTCTTAGGTGGGTCGGTCCAACTGTTAACTGGGCCGCATACGGCCTCTTTTGTTTCCCGTGTGCTCGAGGTTGCGCCGGCCCGGCCCACTTCTGTCCCCCTGCCCCTGCCTGCCTCATCCCAGCGAACCACCAAGCACGCCATCCGCTGAGCCGCCCCGAAGGGACTCGCCCTCCCCATTGCAATCGTCGCCGACGCGGTCGCCGTCGCCCTCCGCCTCCGTCCACGGCTTCGAGCGTAAGGGGACGGTCCGCACCCGGGACTGGTTCCGTTCGGTGGTAAGAAACCCTAACTTGCTTCGAGGGATTTTTCTCGGAGTTCGGCTGTGTCCCGCGAGATTATTCGCTGCGGCGAGCAATTAAATCCAAGCATCTGTTTCCCTCCATTGATTGCTCGGATTTGTTTTCTGCGTGGTGAAGTAGCAGTTTGGTTGTCAATCCATCCGCGGTTATGGTTGGGTTTGATTACGGCCCGCGTTAGGTCCATGTCAGTTGATGCCACATTGGCTTTGGGTGCGGGTGAACTTTTAGTTTGCAGAGAAAAAACCTGTGCCCCTGTTCATTTCTGTTTACATGGAGTCACCCGCCCATTTGTTTGTTGCATTGATTGAATTGAACCAATTGTGTAATGGATGTACATTTGGGGCCAACCATGTGGTACAGTAAAGGTTTTGATGTTTGTAGTCTTGGGTTTAAGCCCCCAATTTCTTGAGAATAGAAAAAAAGGATATAATAAGTCTTCTCATTTCTGTTACTATGAAGTCACACGCCTGCTTGTTTGTTGCATTGATTGAATTGAATCAATTGTGGATGTACATTGGGGGCCAACCATGTCCATGTGGTACAGTAAAGGTTTTGATGTTTGTAGTCATGGGTTTAAGCCCCCAATTTCCTTAGAATAGAAGAAAGATATAATACTTGTCTTTTTTTTCAATTCTAATTCTCCAATCTCCTCTAAGCTGTGAACTTTTGATGAACATAAATACGATATATATGTCATTTTGCCATGCTAGAAGCAGACCACAAACTTTCTTGGTATAATGCTGTTTTGCTTTGCAGGTAAAACGACTTGAGTCTAAGCTATTCGGTTATTTCTAGAGATGTTGGCTCATGGTCTAGCAATCGATCCCTCAAGGACTTTGCGATGTCCAGTTACTTCAAGGGTGTCGAGTGCACCCTTGGGGCTTGTCTCCTCGTTGAGTTTCAACAGGGGTCGCAAGGAAACGAACAAAATCTTCATCAATGTGGATAGGTATGGTATCTTATATTTCTTGGAATTACTGCCTTTTAGTCAAAGCTTTCCTCTAGTTCCTGCTGTGAGAAACACAATTTGTCATCCAAATCCTTCAATGCAGATACACAAAGTACAGTACTCCTTTCTGTTATGCACAGAGAAATGCCAGAATTACACCACAAGCAACTGCATCGTTTGGGGACATGGCTGATTCTTCAACTCGTGAGTATTTGCTAGTGTGCTACCCATGTCTATCACAAGAAAATCTTACATAATCAGTTCATAAACTTGAAATGGTGTAGCATTTTTTCATGTTGAATTTGAGTAACCCTGAGGTATGGCTTTCTAAGGAACTGATCAGCTTATATCAAACTACTAATTTGTTTTCCAGAATAAATGATCTTAGATGGTAAAAGTAAACATTGAATGTTATCATTGCCAAGGCCACCACATTTGACATGTGTATGTTGAGAACAAGTAAGTCTGGTAGTCTTTTTTTTTTGGCGAAAAGTAATCTGGTAATCAGCATGGCCTGTTTCTGTCCCGGCCCTTTTTATAAATTACATGGACCTCTACTTGCCCCTTCAGTTGTGCTGTTTGAAACGGTTCTTCTGTAAGAATCCTTTTTAACCGCTTGATTTTCTTTCAGCCATCTTCCCTAGAATCCATGTGAAGGATCCATATCAGCGTCTTGGAATCAGCAAGGAAGCATCTGAAGAAGAGATTCGAGCTGCCAGGAACTATCTGATAAGCAAGTATGCAGGGCATAAGCCAAGTGTTGATGCAATCGAATCTGCCCATGACAGGATTATCATGCAGAGTTTCTTTGATAGGAAAAAACCAAAAATGGAGCTCAAGAAAAAATTTAGGGAACTTAGTCAGTCACGTGCAGTCAAGGCTGTTCAAGGCAGATTTCAAACTCCACGTGGCAAAGTCATTTGGCAGACAGCAATTACCTTTATCTTACTTGGAGCTCTTACCCTTGCTTTTCCTACCGAAGAAGGGCCAACTCTCCAGGTGGCCATCTCTTGTGCAGTAAATATCTATTTCATTTATCAGAGGGTCAAAAGTGGATGGCGAGCATTCTTTTATGGGTATGTTCTTCTTGTTATATTGTTTGTTTATGGCATTCGTCTGTTAAGGATATAGCTGCATTCTACTATTTTTCCTCATAGTACGACAGCATTTGTTTTTGGGCTCTTCTGATCCGTTTACTCTGTATATTACCATAGGCACCATTTGGTCTACAAGTACAGTGTAGTAATGTATTAGCATTGTTGTTCCCATTGAAAAAAGTTTTTGTTCACCACAAACCCAAAAATCTAACCTTGTAGCCACCACTGCCGTGTGGACATACAGATTTGTTCTCCTAGTAGTGGTGCTAAGTGAAATTTGTCTCAACTACCACCAAGTTTCATATGCCTGGCAATATTTCCAACCAATAAACTGTCTGTCTTCATTCTTCAGCCTATACAATCTAGATATGCAATAGCCATAGTTTCTTACCGCAGATATGTATGATACACGAAAACAGTTCTTCATTTTTCATAACCAACCAAATACAAATCAGATGATGTCTCAATCTCATCCTTGACTCGTGAGTCATGAACTTCTAGCAATGATAAATGTCATTATATGTGCATCCTTCAAAATACGCTGGGAGCTGTATTTATATCCTGTAGAGACTGAGTGGGCAATGGTAGAGCTTAGATGGAGGCTTGGACTACAAGGAGTTGGAATGCAAATTGCAATACTTGGCTTGATATTTAATATAGGGTTGCTTGGTTAAGTTATAGTACATCTAACATTTGAGCATCGTAGTGTCAACTCTGAAGTAAAGAGTAATGTAAACATGTACATTTTAGCATTGTAGATTGTACTGTAGATCTTGTGTAATCTTGATATTTGCAAACTACAAGTGAATATGCAGCTGCGAAATAGAAAGTTATGTCACTGACATATAAAGTGGCAAACAATAATTTACAATAGTAGTATTGTCAAACAGTAAGTGTCCATTCTATGGAGTGGTAAGTTGTTGAGTATCCCTAGAGATACTATATCTGTCCTTGTGGTGTAATCATGCTTCCTCATTTAATCAAATAATGTTTTAATGTTCTAGTTTTCTTAACCAGAATTTTCATGAGGACCTGTTTTCATCTGTTCCATCATCCCTGGTGGATTGAACACTGCAATTTTGAGTGATACTATACTAGTAACAGCTTGAATTTTCTTAGAACTGATAATTACCTGATAATACAGATTAAGAAGAAGAATATAATGCTGCTGGTTGATGATAGCATGTTCTAAATGGGCTTGTCTATACTTCCTTTTAATTAAGTACAATTGCTATCACTGAGGTTAACGTATGATATTTAAGAGTAAAGATTTTAGCTGTGCTATAGATGTTAAGAGGCTAATGTGTGGTATGGCAAATATAAATTACAGTGGGAGTAGTTTTAATTCCTAAATGGCCTTTTTTTTAAAGAGCCTAAATGGCCATTCTTTTTTTTTGAAATAACCTAAATGGCCATTCTATGGAGTGGGAAACAGGCAATTTTCCCATACAATTTTCCATGCTAGCAGCAGACCACAAACTTTCTGACCTTGTGGTGTAGGCATATTTCCCCCACTTTAACCAGATTCTCTTATGAAAGTTTCTTAACCAGAATTTTCGTGAGGGGCTGTTTTTATCATCTTCATGATGCCAGACAGACTTTGCTCATGTATCATATGATGTTCCTTCTTAGATCATCACATTAAGAACCACTGACTGGTTACTGCTGGTTATAGTCAGGAGTGGTGTGGGCCTCTCAACATACTCATGCCAATAATGACAGTTCATACTTCATAAATCCATCAATAGATCACAGTGCTAATGTGTAAGCATACAGAAATTGTGTGCAGATGCTTGCCGATGCATTCCAAGTATTCTGAGATAGCTAGTGGGGCGGGCCAGAGGGTAGTCGTTTGTGATCGTGAACTGGAACAGCCTGCACTTTTTTAGCGATCATTTGATTTGATTTGGTCATTTTAAGCTTATCATAATTTTTTGACCTGATAGTAGAGGTTTAAGAAGCAAAAGATTGCAGTGTTGACTGATAGTAGCATGTTTTAAGTTGCCCTCAAACAAAAAATAAATAGCATGTTCTAAGTGGGCATGTCTACATTTCCTGCCAATTAAGTATAATTGTTATTACTGATATTAGCATGTACTATTCTCAGCTCTTTTGGTGATTTATTCTTTGTGCATGCATGGGTGAGTGATTGAGTTTTATGTTGTCTTTCAGGTTTGGATCTTTCTTTGCTTCCTGGTTCCTTGGCACCTTCTTGATGGTATCTGTAATTCCACCTATACTGCCGGGTCCAAGAAACTTGGAAGTGAGCACAGCATGTGTTACATATGCCCTCCTTTTCATATCATCAACCTTCCTGAAGTAAGGGACCTCCGTCGTTCCATGTTACCCTATAGTCCTGCAGCAGTCATCAGCATGGTATCCTACTTCTGATAACTCTACAATCTTCTGCTTTATTTGTTTCCCAGAGTTGCAAATGCTAGTTCTTTGGTGAGTTGGTAGTAGTTGTCAGGTTGTAATATGAGATGTAGAACCTTTTTGCCCTGGCCCTCGAGATCTTAAGCAGAGAGTCTAACCACCTCCTTAGGCATTTTGGTTGATGTGTTAAACACGGTTTGGTTTTGGATAGATCATATGAGATAATATCCATCCGAATTGAGACGCTGACATTCGTCGTTTTTGGATCGACTTCATGTCACCTCGGTATGTTACAGTCCATTCTCCATGAATGCTGCTGCTCAACTGTCCTGATTGCGTTTGCAAGATGGGAACTAGAGGAATCATCATACAAAACTATATTAGCGCTCTCCACTAAGAAATTCTCTCAATCCTCAACGCGCCACGTCATCCTCCACTAAGCACCTTACCAACGCGCCACGTCATCTTCCACTAAGCACCCCACTGAGATGCATTGATTGCTGATTCTTGCAGCGTGCAACGTCATCCTCCACTACAAAATATTGATTTCTATTTCTCTCAACATACAAGAATACGAAGAAATTCTTTCAAATTTCACTTTATTATTTTTATTTTCAAATTTCACCAAAAAAATCTCGTAGCAACGCGCGGGATATCACCTAGTATCTAGGTTGCTACGCCCGATCTGATCTCTTTATCTCTTATTCTCTTAAAGAGTTGTTGTGCCGGCTTTGTCGTGTCATAATGTGCCCATTAGTGCATTGGTCATTGGCGAATTGTCTTCTGTTGCAGCTATCCATTCCGCCACCTAGGAACCGTCCAGAGTTGCGAAGCCCGTGACCCGGAGCCAATAATGTCTGAAACAATTCAGTGATCGCTCTGAAAGGCCATACCACTTACTCATTAGACTATCGTATCACTTGATCTGGTGTATATAATAATATTGTCGCTGGTGGACTAGTGGTACATGGCTGCTAATGGACTATTACACATGGTCCATCGGGCATAATCAATAGCAGCTGTGGCAGGCCTGCTGCATTTGTTGCAGGAGATCGTCTTGTTATCTGATCTTGTGCCGGCTTTGTGGTGGACTGGTGGTACATGGCTGCTAATGGACTATTACACATGACCCATCTAGGGCATAATCAATAGCTTCTGTGGCAGGCCTGCTGCATTTGTTGCAGGATGCCGACGCTGATGCATTGTTGTTTTGCCGTAGTGGCACGTTGCAAGGCGTCAGTGACAGAGAGGATGTCCGGCCCCCAATCATCCATCTATCAGCCTCTGAAAACATCTTCTATTTTAACAAGCAAGCAGTGTTAATGCTAGAGGATAGGGAGAGTAGCTGCCACACGGTGGTGTCCGCTTTGGTCAGCTACTTTTCGCACCTACCCCGCCAATGATCCAAGTACCAAAAGGAGTGGTTTATTTTCGTTGATCGTTGCATCTTGTGCCGACCGCGTCTGCTTGGGCTCCGTGGTCCTGTGCGATAAGTGCTCGAATCTTCAGCACTTCGTCGAATGCAGATCGCGTTTGACGAATGTCACTGTTGTCCATATCATCGTGGAATTCGCCTTTAGGAACAACGGCATTTGAGCCACATTTCAATGGTAAGATATATAGGTACACGATTGGCAAGCACGCACATTGCTTTCATATCTGTCAGACCATATCTCTTGCACGGCGCGAGTACCTGGCTGCGCTTGCGTGACACCATTTCTGTACATCGCGAGTACCTGGCTGCGCTTGCGTGACTCCATTTCTGTACATCGCAAGATGTTATGTGCACTCCAAAACTAGATAATTGTATACGGAGGCGACGGATAGGGAGCAACGACACGTACGGCGTCCAGATGCCATCTTGTTCATCTGCTACTATTTTTTCTTCCTCACTCATCCGGATATCGTGCTGATACCTCTACTTGTTCATCTGCTACTTTGTTTTCTTCCTCACTCATCCGGATATCGTGCCGATACCTCTCTGACACATGGCCACCGAAGCGCTCTCATCCATCGCCGCCGATGATCTGGCCACGCCTTTCTGTTCTCCGACCAGTCCAGCGCTCCTGGCCTCACCAGGCGCTAGCTAGTGGTGCGGCACTGTAGAAACCAATGTTTTTCAGCGACATCCACCAAAGAAATCGAGCACGCGGTGAATCTGGCCGGGCTAGCCTTTCGGCGTCCCGTTTGGGTGTGGAAGGCCGCTCGTCTCGTCAGATGCTGCTATCTCCGTCGGGCATTTCCGGCGCACGGCTCTTGTCGTTGTCACACGCACTCAGCGGCGCCATTCCTGTCGCGCAGCCTCCAAGGGACGCTAGGCCTCAGCCGTGCCGTGCTGGCGCGCTGCCGCCCGCCCGTCCGTCACGGTCCCCCACCCATCCGTGTCGCCCCGGCCGGATGATCCTGCTGCAAACATTTGTCCGCGTCACTCGCGCGCGCCGTGCTCATCCGCTTCCCCCGGGCTCGTGGCGGCGCCATCCGCGGCTGCCAAGTCCAGGCCGGGATGAGTACGTGCGAAACAATCTGCCGGGAAAGGGAGTGTTCCGATCTTCTGGTACTTGAGCTCTGTCCGTGCTTACTAGTTGCTAACCCTTCCAAGCAAAAACCCTCTGATCCAATCCACGCGACCGATCGCGTTCATCACTGACCTCACTTGCCCCGGCTTCCACGCCCTAACCTCCGTACCTGGTTAGTAATAAAGAAAGTTGCTAATCATACTAATCAAGACAAAGAAGCATTTTAGGATATCAGGAAACAAAAGGCGTCAAGGGAAGAAGGTGACGTGTAGCAACGATCCAAAAACGTCCGAGTAGTAAACGGTCGCAGCCACCACTGCGCTCCGGCGTTGTCCTCCTCCGCACCGCACCGCGCGCGGAGAGTTCCGACGAGCGGCATCAAAACATCGGCGTCGTCGGCGCGCACGCGCCACAAGGGACAAGAGGCGAGCTGAGACTTGAGAGGCGCCTCTCGTCGCCGCACGGCGGTGTACACGTCCACGCACGCACGTACACTGCCATCGAGAGGACGCCGGCCGACGCACAGGACACTGCGGTGTTGCTGTTGCCTCAGATACGCGTGTCAGGACAGGACGCGAGGCGGATGCGGACGGGGGGCACGTACATGGAGTCAGGGACGACGCCGCACCGACTGGTCTCTGCGGGGTGGGAGGGCAACGGCCAACGGCGACGCCACACCCGCCGCAGCTGATCCGTCTGACCTGCAGCGCCGGCAGGGCAGCGGCAGCTCGTGCGGGCTCTGAACATCCTGATGCGCCCGTCGCGTTCTATATCCGTTTCGGCAGTCAGGTGCACGTGCGGGCACGGATCTTGGCTCGAGCTCCCCTGCTCTGCTCTGCTCGGATTCGAGGCAGTCAGGTATCTAGCCGTCCTCCAGATACCAGACACTCTGGTTTAGTTCCTGTAAAAGAAACTCGGACGCCATTGCTTTAGGAATGGGATGGGCCCGTGGACGAACGATCGTCACCGGTCACAAATGGAGTGGATAATTTTGGTTGCACGGACGTGGATACGATACGGTTCAGCATGCGGTGTTTCAGACGTGTGGAATTGTCTATTGTCGGTAACGAGCACCGACCGCCATTAACTTGGGCTGGGACTTGGGAGGTGCAACCACCATGCATGGCTCGCACCTGTTCCGTGCGAGGAAATGGTGCCGTTTGACTCCGGTGAACCAGGTTCAGTGGGTTAGGCTAGGATTCGGTGTTTACCATTCTCAGTTCTCGGACAAGCGGACGTCTTGCCACCGTCCGTGCTAGTTTCAGACGCAAAGTCATTGTGATGGACGACGGTGATAAAGATAGAGAGGCAATGATCAATGAACATACAAGGCTTGCTTTTTGACTAGTGACATTGAGCGAGCACCTTTTTTATTTCCTGAACTTTGGTTGGGAGTAGATACGGGCACATGGATTTAGAGCATTCCCCCTCGCAGTTGAATGAGTGTCAAAAGACTTACGAAATGCAGTGGCACAATCGTATCGCTATCCGACTGAATTAGTCGTTCGAATTTGCATTCAGGTGCACAGCGCGTATCCACATCTCGCAGCGCCGAGCCAAGTTCATGTCAAGTTCGTGTGTTGCTCGAGGATTTCTGCAGCCTCTGAAATTCAAATATTTGGTTGGGAGTAGCAGTTGCCTCACATGATTCCCATGAATAGAGACACAAGTGCTGACGAAAAAAAGAATCAAATAAGTACAAAGCTGGCCCCAAGCCCCCAAGAAAACCTCTAGCTCAGCCAAGTAGAGGTCTTTGTCTCTTTGATATTGAATATGAGACGAATCTTTCTACCGGAAAATCTTTAAGGGAGATATATTGTGTTATTCTGTGTAAAAGAAAAGTCTTTGCCACAAAAGAAGCGTCCCAAAAGTGCAGTGGCCTAGATGGCCAAATCCACATCCACATCACATTGTAGGGCAAGCATCCGCGTGAGTACGGATAAGGCGAACACGAAGTCATAACACTCGTCATCTCGTAGCAACCTTCGCCAACAATGGTGGTATTGAGATGTTAGAATTGGGAGGTTGAATTTGGGAGTAAGATGTCACTTCGTAATTATTGCGCTACTGTAACATTTCGTTTGTATGTGCAAAAAATTGTCCAAAAATTGATTAATTAGGCTTAAAATGTTCGTCTCGCAGAGTACAACAAAACTGTGTAATTAGTTTTTGATTTCATCTACATTTAGCACTCCATGCATGTTATGACATTTTGATGTGATGGAGAATCTTCTTTTTGCATAATATATTTGATATTTGGGAGTAACTTTTGGGAACCGGGGCCAATGATTTCTCTCCGTCCTCTCACCTCCTCCTGCCCTGTGGAAGTGCCACAATTCACAGGCCACTTTCTTTCCCCTCCCCTAACCTGATCTGACGATACGCACAAGTGCGCGCGCGCGCGGCGACAACCGGGCCCTGCTTTCGTACGCGGCGGCCGGCGGCATCAGCCATTTTCTCCACCGCCCTGACCTGACCTACCACCCTTTTCGCTCCGGTTCCCCGGCCAAGTTCAGACAATCAGACGAACCCTAGACGGAAGACGCGACGAACCAGACAAGATGAGGCTCGAGCTCGTGCCACAGCTCGCCACACTAGCAGAGTAGCAGGCTGCTACCGGCGGTGCAGCGTATGATATGCGTCACTAGTTAGCTAGGCGCGACGGGAAGCGACAACGCCGTCCAGTCCTTGGAAGGCAAAGGTGAACAAGCGACAACGCCGGCCCGGTCACGGCTCGCTACCCCTGTCGGTCACCGGGCCGAGCAGCAGTAGCTAGCCTTTTCTCTTTTCTTTTCTTTTCGTTTATTTTGTGGAAAGAATTTCTTTATTTTTTTGTGCAGAGTTTCTTTATTCCTGCAGCGGAGCAGCCAGCGTCAGTGCGTTAGTAAGCAACAAAGATGTGGCAGCGTTGCTAGCGAGCCCCGGACCCCGCCCACGCCGTGTGTACCACCCAACCATCACGCCCGCCACCATTAAACTTGGTACTGCCCCTTCTTGATTTCCAGCTCCATTTCTTCTCGCGCGCGGCAGGCCAGCAGCCGAGTGATCTGTTGTGATCCCTCCCTCATGCCCTCATCATTTCTTCCTCATCACCTCACCTAGTTTTGTTTCAGAGGTGTAAGTTGCCGTTTCAGTGTTGCTTGCAAGTAGCAGCAAGCCTCCTGCTTGCCCAGACGCCGCCGGGGCAGGCAGAGACCGCCGGCCCAGAAGGAAAGAAAGCCGTGGGAACACCCACCCACCCCGCCTTTTAACCGCGCCACAGCGGCAGCGCCACCAGTTCACCACCACCGCCACCTCCACACATCCACCGCAACACGCCGCGCAGCAAAGAACAAAGCCAGAAAGCTACATGGCCGGCCGGCCGGGCATTATCACGACCTGCCGCGCAGCTCCGTCCCGTGGCAGCCGGGTTGCCTGAGACCAGCGCGGTCAGCCCCGTCCAGGACTCCAGGCCGCCGCGCCCGCGCTGGGGGTTTTCTTTTCCTTTCCTTTCCCTCGGCGTGCCGCCCCCACCACCGAGCGACTCCTCCCCGCGCTGCTCACTCCACCTCCAGCCGCAGCTCCGCCTACTAATACTTCATACCCCGGGCGGTGCGGGCTCGGCCGCCTTTAGCTAGTACACCGAACGCGCCACGCCGCGGTGGAGGCGGTGCCCTTTGTCTCTTCTCTCTCCCTCCCTCCCTTCTTCTCCCGCGGCGGGCGGCGGCGGCAATGGCGGCCACCGTGCTGCTCCTTCCCGCGGCGGCGGCGGTGCTGCTGCTCTGCCTCGCCGGCGGATCGGAGGCGACCAACGTGACGTACGACCACCGCGCGCTGGTGATCGACGGCGTGCGCCGCGTCCTCGTCTCGGGATCCATCCACTACCCGCGGAGCACCCCCGATGTCAGCACCTACATCTCCAGTCTCCGATCGAGCACGGGACACTGCTCTTTCTTGGTAAGCGAGCTTGGCTGATATATATACTGACACCGGCATGTCGCCGGCGGTGGCTGCAGATGTGGCCGGGGCTGATCCAGAAGGCCAAGGACGGCGGCCTGGACGTCATCGAGACCTACGTCTTCTGGGACATCCACGAGCCCGTCCGGGGACAGGCACGTACAGATACCACAATCACATCACTCAGCCCTGCTGTTATTCTTCTCTACTAGTAGTATCTCTAGTTACTCTCTTTTTCGCCTTTTTCTAATCATATCCTGCTGCTGCCCACCATCATCGATCTCTGTCATCAAAGGGCGCGGTGCTTGCTGCTTGCTTCCTCTGCACCCTATGCTTTATTCTCCTTTCTCTGCTCCTGGTTCCTTTGCTTCTCCTGTCGTGCTGTTTTCACTTTTAACACAAGAAGAGGTATTATTAGTCAAATAATTACTCTGACGGGCAAGAGGTGGTGACCGACATGGCATGGCAGTACGACTTCGAGGGCCGCAAGGACCTGGCCGGGTTCGTCAAGGCCGTCGCCGACGCCGGCCTCTCCGTGCACCTCCGCATCGGGCCCTACGTCTGCGCCGAGTGGAACTACGGGTCAGCATCACAGCCACTCTGATACATGATGATGCTGAAGAAGACGACCGAAGAAGGAAGGCTCGTCGCATGAACTGAAAACCCCTGCTCGCTTGCATTGTTTCCATCAATCACAGGGGCTTCCCGCTGTGGCTGCACTTCATCCCGGGCATCAAGTTCCGCACCGACAACGAGCCCTTCAAGGCGGAGATGCAACGCTTCACGACCAAGGTGGTGGACACCATGAAGGGTGCCGGCCTCTACGCGTCGCAGGGCGGGCCCATCATCCTCTCCCAGGTCTGCCCTGCCCGGCCGGGTCCCCCGTGCCTTGCTCCTCGTATTATTGCCCTGCAGCAGTGCCATGTGTTTATGTTCGCGCTGACGCGGCGTCGCGTGGCGTGGCAGATCGAGAACGAGTACGGCAACATCGACTCGCAGTACGGGGCGGCCGGGAAGGCGTACATGCGGTGGGCGGCCGGGATGGCCGTCTCGCTCGACACCGGCGTGCCCTGGGTCATGTGCCAGCAGGCCGACGCACCGGACCCCCTCGTACGTGACGTGACCACCCGCTCTCATCTCATCTCAACGCCCTCCTCCTCCTCTGCCCTCGTCTAGTACATGAATGAATGCAATGGAACGGAATGGCTGTGCTGCAGATCAACACCTGCAACGGCTTCTACTGCGACCAGTTCACGCCCAACTCCGCGGCCAAGCCCAAGATGTGGACCGAGAACTGGAGCGGCTGGTTCCTCTCCTTCGGCGGCGCCGTCCCCTACCGCCCCGCCGAGGACCTCGCCTTCGCCGTCGCGAGATTCTACCAGCGCGGCGGCACCTTCCAGAACTACTACATGGTAACAACTTGTGCGCCATGCCAGCCTGCTCCACGGCCCAAATGCAGGAGCAGTTAGGGCGCGCATTGATGCTGCCCTGACACAGATGGGTCGGCCCTGGCCCTGGCCCTGCCCTGCTGGAGCATTTCTAACTCTGGATCTTGGCGTCGCAGTACCACGGGGGGACCAACCTCGACCGCAGCACAGGAGGACCCTTCATCGCCACGAGCTACGATTACGATGCCCCCATCGACGAGTACGGTAAGAACCTTTTGGTTTGCCTCGGCAGCTCTACTTTTGTTTGTTTTGGGCTCTGTAACATTTGTTTTTGACATGTATGGTCGTTACACTACCTATGAAGCATTGCATTTTGGGTAGACCATTGCATCACCAATATAAGGCAGGCCATTGGCAAAAAGAAATGAAAATGCTTGATGGAATCGCTGTGTGAGAATACCTTTACTCCAATTTTGTTCAGCAACGACATTTTCAGGAAAGTATGTCTAGCGATGAAAAATGAATATATCTTATGTTTGGGGATCATTGGCACGTCGCATTAGCATGGATAAGGGTCACGGAGACAGATATTTTATTTATTTCCCCAAAAGAAAATATTCGCTGATGATTTATTTGCCCCCCGTTTCTATATGTGATTCAGGACTAGTCAGGCAGCCAAAGTGGGGCCACTTGAGGGATGTGCACAAGGCCATAAAGCTCTGCGAACCAGCGCTCATAGCAACTGATCCATCATACACTTCTCTAGGTCAAAATACTGAGGTAAACCCCTGCTTTGCAAAAGCATCCTCCTTTTTCGAGGAAAAATGTCTTCCAAATGACAGAAAGAGAGAGAGAGACAAACATCCACTATTTGCATAAATGAAGCAATTCTTTGTTCTGAAGTGAATATTTACCTTCACTGTCTAGTCGGGTATATAACTGTCTCCCCTTCTATCTTCAGGCAGCTGTGTACAAGGCTGGTTCAGTTTGCGCCGCATTCCTTGCCAACATAGATGGTCAATCTGATAAAACAGTCACCTTCAACGGCAAGATGTATAATCTCCCTGCTTGGTCCGTCAGCATCCTTCCTGACTGCAAGAATGTGGTATTGAACACGGCTCAGGTATATACAATTACACATAACTTGTTTGCACTTGCTTTGGAAAGAAAACCGACGATTAGTCTGATTGAGGCACACGCAACTACAATTTGCAGATTAATTCTCAAGTGACGAGTTCAGAAATGAGATACTTGGAATCGAGCACTGTGGCATCAGATGGCTCGTTCACCACGCCAGAACTCGCAGTATCTGGCTGGAGCTATGCCATAGAGCCTGTTGGTATCACAAAGGACAATGCATTGACAAAAGCTGGACTGATGGAGCAGATAAACACCACAGCAGATGCCAGTGACTTCCTCTGGTACTCAACAAGGTACATGATTTGCATGCTGTGTTGTAATTATGTGTATGATAATGTGAACTGACAAAAAAAATACTAATTATTTGTGCTATTGATGTAACTTGTGCAGCGTCACTGTTACTGGTGATGAACCTTATCTAAACGGCAGCCAGTCCAATCTGCTTGTAAACTCACTTGGGCATGTTCTACAGGTCTACATAAATGGTAAAATTGCAGGTACTGATAAAGATGATGGCACAAATTCCTTCGTATCTGGCATTTGAACTTGTGATCCTGATTTTCAAGAATAATTGGTCTTTCATATATAAATCGTATTTTTTGTTCTGAAATGTAAGTGCCAAAATATTACCAGGAAGCGCTCAAGGTAGTGCCAGCAACTCACTCATCTCATGGCAGAAACCAATTACACTTGTACCTGGGAGAAACAAAATAGATCTTCTCAGTGCAACAGTTGGGCTGACGGTAATAAACCTTCACTTTGGAAAAAGATCAATCTGTGATTTGGGGCAACAATGTTATAACATCTATTTCCCCTTTGCCTTGTCTATTCGTACAGAACTATGGTGCATTCTTTGACCTGGTAGGTGCTGGAATTACTGGGCCAGTAAAACTGAGCGGAGCAAATGGTGCACTCGATCTGTCTTCTGCACAGTGGACATACCAGGTAGCCAAAATTCTACTTTGAGCTCCATCAGACCAAATGCGTAGTACAATTCACATTTACTAATCATAATTTGATACTTCAGATTGGACTCAAAGGAGAAGATTTGCACCTGTATGGTCCTTCAGAGGCCTCACCAGAATGGGTCTCATCCAATGCTTATCCAATCAATCAACCACTGATTTGGTATAAGGTCAGTATGATCATCTGACAATGAAACCAATCCATATACTGTGTTAGAATAAGCAGTATGGGCTTAAAAGACAAGATCCGTACATTCTATTTGTTTGACTAATCCATTTCCTTGAGTTCTTGCCTTGGGTTGATACACTAACTGTAGTTCTCCAAACGCAGACCAAATTCACAGCCCCTGCAGGTGATGATCCTGTTGCCATTGACTTCACTGGAATGGGGAAAGGCGAAGCATGGGTGAACGGACAGAGCATTGGTCGATACTGGCCAACAAATCTGGCTCCACAGAGCGGCTGTGTTAACTCATGCAACTACAGAGGATCCTACTCTTCGAGCAAATGCCTCAAGAAGTGTGGACAGCCATCACAGACTTTGTAAGACTTCCGGAGAGTCCCCAGAATATGCTCTGTAATATTTTCATTGATCCTTTTTATTCCCTACATGCAGAACCAGTTTAGTATTTCACCTATGTTTAAACTATGACAGATAGAGGCATGAAGTTTCAAAATTGCAGTACTAATGCACATTATGATGTTGCCATGTGTTCTGATGATGCACAACAATATAGCTACTGCCAAAACTGAAGTACTGACCAGCTGGATTTCTTAACTTTTTAACCAGGTACCACGTTCCTCGTTCATTTCTCCAACCAGGCAGCAATGATCTAGTCCTCTTCGAGCAGTTTGGTGGTGACCCAAGCAAGATATCCTTTGTGACAAGGCAAACAGGAAGTGTGTGCGCACAAGTGTCAGAAGCACATCCAGCCCAAATTGATAGCTGGATTTCTTCTCAACAGAAGATGCAGAGATCTGGACCGGCACTTCGCCTGGAATGCCCAAAAGAAGGTCAGGTCATCAGCAGCATCAAGTTTGCAAGCTTTGGGACACCGAGCGGCACATGTGGGAGCTACAGCCACGGCGAATGCAGCAGCACTCAGGCTCTCTCAGTTGTTCAGGAGGTAACTACAAGCTGCTCCATTCTCATCTATCGATGTGTCAGCTGATTCTTATGAGTCACTGATATTGTTACTTGGATCTTTGTAGGCCTGTATTGGGGTGAGCAGCTGCAGTGTTCCAGTGTCGTCAAATTACTTTGGAGATCCATGCACAGGGGTCACAAAAAGCCTTGCGGTCGAAGCTGCATGTTCATGACATGTCTGATAAATATTGGTTTGTAGGAAGCAAAATCAGTTGGGAGAAGGTGAAACCTTCTCTGTGTAGGCAAGCAGGCAGAAAGGAATAAATGTTCCCATGCTAGTCAAAAGGAATAAATATTCCCAAAATTGCTAAAACCGGGCTATTAGATAGTACGCTTAGAAGGGTTCTTGTTAAGATGATAAATTCATTTATCATGACAAAGGCGGTCCTTTTGTAATTCTTTTAAAAAAAACTTTGTATTTAAATCAAGTTCAATTACACATCATCGCCAAAAAAAAATGAATTACACTTCTCAGTAAATGGACAGAGTTTTGTCATACAGAAAGTATACACCTGAAATGCTGAAGATCAAGCAATTATTGGAGTTGCAGGTTTTGTGCTGCAGACAAAAAAATGGAAGGCTCTATCAGACCTCAATAACATATACCTTACTATAATTCCTAGGTTCCCATGATGTTTGTGGCATAATGGTTCAGCTTGTGGTATTTTACTTCAGCCTCTTAAAAGTGGCTTACCTCAGACAGATTTCAGGATCATTTGCAATGGAAAGACTGTTTCACAGATTGATGAAGCACATTTAGCAGGGTATGGCCACCATAATCATCCAATTCCATCATGCTGCAAACTCAACAATAGAAGAACACAAATTGACATGAAAATTCAGTTTGCAACGGCATTTTGAAATAAAAAAAAATCCAAAAGGAACCAACAAGGGGTCAAAGGGCATCATAATACATTTTAACTTGTATACAGCCTTTATGCACCAATCCAAGGCAGAGCAAACAATAAAGAGTCAAGAGCAATAGTTTGAACCAAGCATGTCAAATAGCAATCAATATTATCCAGAAATGGATCGAAAGTGGTGTGCAGGCAAATATTGCCTCACAGCTCGTTAAAAAAGAAGAAATCAACACAAGCTATAACAGGACATGTCCATTCATGCTCTCGAGCCTTTACCTGTAATGGAGGAACTATAAAATTCCGCCCTGAACAATTACAGTTTGCAAGCTGCCTCTTTTGGTAATCACAGACATAGCCAAAAAATTTCTTTCCAGATCGCTCACCACTGTACCAGAAGAAACACATTGCCAAGAAAGAGAGAAGCCAGCTAGCTTATAAAGCCCGCCAACATAATCAATATACATAATATGTTATTAATGTTTTTCGTACAAGTTACGAGGCCCAATATATAGCAGATGCTCATGATATCATGCACCTAAACCACACAAGGAACAAGAGGCAAGATAGCCATGCAGGACTGCAGCAGAAGTATATCACCAATCAACAGCTGAACCCAGAAATGTCAGCATAATCTTCCAACTGAAGGTGTCTCACTTACAAATTGCTAACTAGATGATAAGATGGGTTATTCATTTTTATCATATGCACAAGATAATGTGCATCAGCCTGCTACAACTGCCAAAAAGGGAACAGGATACAATAGAGTTACCAACAGTCAAAGTCGATCTGCAATACTAGAACCTAGCTGTTTAGTTGTACTGCCTGCTCTAAGAACATACATCATTACATGTTGATGCAAAGTAAGGAAGGATGCCTCCTTTCCTAACACATAGGTTTACAGAGGTAGACAATCAAACTACCCCACATGCATACCACCTCCCATAAAGTAAGTGTTGGTTTCCATATTTGGTCTCTTATTTGCATCCATCACCTGATCCCTCATATCAAGAAGTTGCTTTGGATGGTAAACTGATGGGTGCGGATGCATTTGCATAAAATCTGTTGCGGCCATCGGCAAAGAGCCGCTCTCCAGGTTTACATTCACCAAATCAAAAGTGTGCATCCCATTGTGAGAAGTCGATACCATATTCATATCCACTCTGGTATCGCCCTGTATAAGGTGGGGGGATGCCATGTTCATGTCAACCCTTCTGTCACCATGCATCAGATGTGGAGATGCCATGTTCATATCAACTCTTCGGTCATTGTGTATAAAGTGGGGTGATGTCAGGTTCATATCAACTCTTCTGTCCCCTTGTATCAGGTGAGGTGATGCCATGTTCATGTCCACTCTTCTTTCCCTCTGCATCAAGTGAGGAGATGTCATGTTCATGTCAACTCTTCCCTCTCCATGAATAAGGTGGGTGGTTGGCATTTTCATCTCAGCTCTTCTGTCCCTATGAATCAGGGCCGTGGCATTTGATGCCATGGTATCACCATGAACTAGGGCTGGTGTGTTTGATGCCATATTTGCATCAACCCCTCTGTCCCCCTGAATCAGGGCTGAGGTGTGTGATGCCATGTTTACATCAACTCTTGTATCCGTGGATACCTGACCAGTCACGGTCATATTTACATCAACCCGTTGATCACCTTGGTGGGTGTGATCAGGCCTAATTAGTCTGTCCTTTGCTTCCTTCATGGCTGACAATACAAACTCCTTCAGCTCAGGTTCTCTTGCTCCAATGTCAATGACATCTTCAAAATATCCATGGCCACGAAAATAGAGGTCGTCATAAATACCTAGATTTCTATCTGGTTCAGTACAAATTGTGTTTTCGGATGAACTAAGTATCCTAAAATCCTTCCTCCAGCGGTTAAGGATGTACTTTGATGGCAGCATCAGCACATTCTCTTGCTTCAAAACTGCCAGAGCATGGCTGCAAAGAATGCCCCGTGAGGGAAAGGAGCGACAAATACACCAAACATCCTTGTCAGAATTGTTGTAGACAACTGTATAGTCAACCTTCTTTCCCTGTATTAACTCACTGACCATGTAAGTAATTGAGTTCCCGCTTCTGTCTACCTCTTTACAGATAACATGCATCAATTGCTTAATATCATCTTGGAACGCCTGAAACATGGTTACTGTGTAGAGCTCCACAAGTTGCTCCTCAAAGGGCAATCCTGACATCAAAGTGAGTCTAGAATAGTACGAGCGCAAATCATCATATGCCTCCCGTTCCAACTTCCCTTTCAGTGTAGCCTCATATTGCTCAAGGAAAACTGGAAGGGTAGTTTTAGTCACAACACCATCAAAGTACGGATCAGGTTTTTCAACCTTCCTGATAGCAGAAGTGCCAGCCCAGAATGAATGATTGACATAGCCAGGTGCCCACTGTTTCCGACAGCTGTACAAAGCAGAGAACCACTCATTGTCTTTGAGATTGTACTGGTCGACCATTGCTCCCCACTCTTTCTCAAAGTCGGTAAGAGTGACACTATCATAAACAACCTCCTTGAACCTTGAGGAAATTGCCTCTTTCTCATGTGTGCGTCCCACATTTTCAAGTAGCTTCTTCAAGATATGCCAAAAGCAGAACCGGTGCCTTGCATTTGGAAACACCTCAACCACAGCCTCTGCGATAACATCTGAATAGCTGGTCGTGATCGCTTCTGGCAGTTTGCCATTCATACAGCTCAACCACCTCTTTAACAACCAAACATAGTTCTCCTTGCTGTCACCGGAGAGGAGACCACAGCCAAGAAGCACAAGGTGGCCATGGTTGTTCACCCCAAGGAATGTGGCCAATGGGAGGCTGGTGCGTGAGTGCTGTAAATACATCACGTCAAGAGTAATGACATCACCAAAGTAGCGGTATTGCGCCTGGGCCCTAGAGTCAGTCCAAAAGAAATTCTTCACGCGACTTTCCCGATCAAGATCCCAGCTGTGTATAAAGTTTGGTTTCTTGCCCTGCATTGTTTCAATGAACTTCTTGAGTGCAATGAGGTCATCCTCCCCAAACCGCTGAACAAAACTCTCGGCCCTATTGAACCTGTGGCTGCCAACAGCAGCACCACCACTAGCACCCCTCTTGGGCCGTGTAGGGAACTTCCTCGTCTCAGCAATCTCACTCAGCGACTTCTCCACCATCTCATCCATCACATCGGTGATCTTGGCCTTCTTCTTGGCTGACTCGGGCATCTCCCTATACGCCTTTAAGAACCTAACCATATCTGGAGTACAAGGATGGTTATGCTCTAAGTTGACAGACTCCACCTTCCACCTTTCATCCACTCGCTTGTCACGGATGATCAGCATCGCCTTGCATCCTGTCTTCTCAGCAGCAGCAGCACCGCGCCGAGACTTCTTCTCCTGGGTTGCTGCCCCGCGCTTGCTGCGGAGCGGGTAGCGGGCGCCTGGGACGTCAGCGGGGGCCCCGCCCGCCTGAGATTTGCCGCCATGAGTGCAAGTGAAGGTGGAGCGGTAGCGGAGCCCCTCATAGTTGTGGCAGGTGCGGCGCACGGCATGGTACCCCGTGCGGTAGGCGTAGGCCTTGTAGAGCGCGAAGGCCTCGTCCACGGAGTCGAACACCGTGCCCACGCGCGGCACGAGGGCCTCCTCCAGCGTGCGCGGGACGAGGCCGTCGTCCCCGCCGCCGCCGTCTTCCTCGTCCTCGTCGGAGGGGATGACCACCTCATCATCCTCCACGACTACCTCCTCGTCGTCGTCCTCCTCCTCCTCCGCGGGCTCGCCGTTGAGCTCGTCGGCAATCTCCTCCTTGACCCGCCGCGCCTCCTCCTCGTCGGACTCGAGGCTAGGGTTTTGCGACCGGGTGGCCCGCCCCTTCGAACCCTCCCCCATGCTCTGCCCACCAGCTATTTAGCCACGCCCCGCTCTCTCGCGCGCGCACGCGCGCCACACCACCGCACCCCCGAAAAGTATTAACACTAGAGGTACAGTGGGGCGGATACCTCGCGGCGCGGAATGGCGAGGGTTCGGCGCGGGCGACCGTACGGGGGGAGCTGGCGTGGGGCGCGGGAGGGGCAGCGTGGCGGCGCAGGGGACGCCGATCTGGGCGGGGGCGGCCGCCGTGGGGACGTCGCCGGGGAAGAGAAGGGAAATTGGGGGGACTCGGGCTGGGTTGCTTTTGCTTTGGGGGAGGAGAGGATGTGTGTGGGAGGAAGATGGGGAATTCGTTGCTGGGTGAGCTTAGGATTTGCGCCTGTGCGAAGGGCTGCGGATGTGGCGGATGAGTGAGGCCAAGGAGCAGCGGGTGGATGAGTCTGACACGCAGGATTTTGTTCGAGCTCACATGTTGCGCCTCTCCCGCGTTCGACTGAGATTAAAAAAATGATTCGGAAAACAAAGGATATTTAGGAGCTTCTAGCTCGACATAATTTTGCAATTTCGCTCGCCACCGGCTGGATTCCGTGGAGGTTGGCAACGATAGGGTGAGACCACTCTGAAAAAAATAAATGTTATTATGAGTCACGAAAACTCCACATCTAAATTTCATTTACAACCATATATACCGGACGTACCCGTGATAGTTTTAGATAAGCAGTGAGAGAAAGGGGGCCAAAAGCGAGGATGATTAATTACATGAAAGACTTAAAGCATCAGATGTCAATTGTACGACATGTAGATGTCAATTGTATTCCCCGTCCAAGGAAGTCAAGTATAGGAGGTGAAGGAGCTCCTCGCGTTCCCCTGAGTTGCTGGTGTGAGACGCAGCATCGGGAAGTAACTAATGCCCTAAGCAACGCTGTCATGCACCGTCGTGCCACATGGCTGTCGAGAACGGAGAATGATATGGCAAACATCGATCTTTCACGTGTCGATCTTCATAGGACATTGTTTCATCGTCGTTCCCCACAATAGACAGTGTGACCCGACAATAAGTCAGATGTAGCAAAGCAAGCAGAAGGCCTCCCAATAGACATCTTCTTCCAAAGTACCGATGTTGATTCCTTGGCAGGCATATGTCTCCTAGAAGAAGAAGAAAAAAAAACTTAAAAGTGGCCTGGAACCAAGGGGTGGTGCAGACTTGAGGCGAGACAACAAGGCGACCATAGAGAGGCGAAGAAATGCAAGAATAGCATTATCGTGTGAGCCATATATTGCGGGGTTCAGATGGGATGGGAACCGTGGATATAAGGCCAGTCTCAGTGCAGGATTTCATCACACGGTTACCTAGACCAGAAACTAGGTAACTGTGTCAGATGAGTTTCATGGTGATAAAACTCCTCTCACATCCCATGAAACTCTTCACTCTCTCCTCTGTCACATCATCACATTTAATGCCATGAAACTGGTCTAATGTCACTCTCATGCTCTCATAGCCTGAGACGAAAGGAGTTTTGGGATGTGAGGGAGCAAGCAAGGTAGAGGACTAGAGGCATATTTTGAAGAGCGGAATTATACCAGTGATGAATAAGGTGGTGGAAGGAAAAAAAAAACACCACTAGTAGCTTGACAACCGTTGCATTTTAGTTACGTGGTGAGGATGGTCTAAGTACTATTCTACTTACATGACTTTTATGACTTTCGGGTTATGGAACTTAGGGAAATGGGATTATCTTGGTAACAACTTGAAGCCAATGAGTGTGTGTCCACCAAACAAGCTCTTGAAATTCGGAACTGAGGTCATATTTGATGTCGTTATATTAAAAAAATTGTGTTATTGCAGGTTAAAGTATTAAATGCAACCTAGCCATATTATCGAAAAAGATGTAAATCCAATCATATATTTTTCACATGTTTTTTGACTCCTCTTATATCGAAAGAGCAAAATGGATTGGCATGGAGTTCTTGCGCCCGTCAAAGTTACATCTTACTCGTCAAAGAAGATTGCATGTATATGCAAAAGGACATAATATGTTATAATTTTCACATATTAAATAGAAAAATAGAAAAGGTAATATATTTTTGGCACTTAAAACATATATCTTCACTGTATCAAACTCCAATTTGCTCGGTCACAAAAAGTGAAAATTACACGATATAGATTTGTTCTAGTAATTAATCTGTTAGCATTGGATGCTTGTAAGATAAAAATCACATGGCCTTGGTTATCTAGTATTACCTTTATTCAAGAATATAGCTCTGCTTAGTTTTATTCTAAGCCAAACTTTTTATATTTGATCAACATTAATAAAAGAAATACTCTATTTTAAATAGAAATTACATGTTATGATAATCGATTTCACAATAAGTAGGACCAGGAGGCCTTGTATCAAAAAAACAAAATATGTTACAATAAGGTGAAAGGACCTTGATGTCACCTAGAGGGGGGGTGAATAGGTGAATCTGCAAATTACAAACTTTTTCACACAATCAGTACAACAGAAACCGGTCAGACCGGTTTTTAAAACCGGTCAGACCGCTTAAAGCGGTCAGACCGCTTTGGAGAAGCGGTCAGACCGGTTTTCAACAGAGAAAACCGACTATGTGAATTAACCCCCTCTACGAGTTCTAGCACAAACCAAACTTGGTGATGAGCTCTTGTAGATGATAACAAACAGGTCCACTTAGTCCATGCACACAATTAGAGCACAACCAAGTAGAACGATGCGGAAGCGAATGTAAATGCTAGAATTGAACTTGTGAAGATAAACAAGAGACAAAGATATGTTTTCCCGAAGTTCGGAGTTCACCGCTGCCACTAAGGCTGTCACAAAGACACGATGAATCCTAGTCTCCGTTGAGGGCCTACGAAAGGCGGGCTTATCCACTCCAAGCCACTTTCCTCGATTCCACTAACTTTTGACCCTTTTCCACGAAGGAGGCAAGGCCAGCCTTTACAACCAATCCGTGGCTTACCACACACGAGGTAGCTCACCGGCGACGCCTAACCGTCTAGGAGGATCACCTCCAAGAGTAACAAATGCTTCAATGGTTGCTTGACTTCACCGGAAGTGCTCAAGACTATGGATATGCTCTCACTAGCTGTTGATTGCTATCTCAATCTTTCTATTGCTCACAATACATACATCCCTCAACCCAAATCAATTGATATGATCAAAATCACTCAACTCTCACAAAGAGAGGTTTGGGGAGAGCTTGCTGGTGCTTGGGAAGGCTAGGGACGTGCCACAAAGGCAGGGGAACCAGCACCCCTCAAAGGAGAGGGGTATGGGGTATAAATACCCCACACAACACAAACTAGCCGTTATAGCCGTTGGAAACCGGTCAGACCGGATTCCCAAATCGGTCAGACCGGTTTTCAAACCCAAGTAACCGTTACACCTGTCAGAACCCCAAACCGGTCAGACCGGTTTCCCAACCCAAGTAACCGTTACACCTGTCAGAACCCCAAACCGGTGAGACCGGTTTCCCAAACCGGTCAGACCGGTTTGGGTTGAGTTAGCCCTCTTGAGCCCAAAAGCGGTCAGACCGCTTTCCCAAACCGGTTAGACCGGTTTGGGTGAACTCAGCACACTAAGTCCCCAAAGGACACCACTCTCAAGGCTATCTCACATGGGTTGATCTATTGAGCACTTTTTGGTGTTATCAAAACAACTAAAGTTGCATCCCTCTTGATAGTACGGCATTCCTAAACTCAAGATTAAAAACAGTAAATAGAATCTACCACTTGAGCTTTTATATCTTCATTGATGCCATACTTTGTCATTTTCATCTTGAGGGCTTCAACTTCTTCATCTTGCTTGAGCAAATCCAATCTTGACCTAATGGCTTAGAATTTCCATTGTATGAAACAATTCATAAGCCATCGCACTATATAATCAATAAAGTTTAGATGCTTCGCATTGCTTCACTTGATATGACTTGATCGACGTATAGAAACCAAACCAATATGCTAGACCTTTCCACCAACAAAGTCCCTCGGCTACAAGACCAACTTGCCCTTCACTTTGCTAGGAATGTCACTTGCATCTAGCTTGATCCCTTCCATCCTTCTCTTGTCAAATTAAGCTTCGCTTTGCATTGCATCATCAATGAAATCCACATTGAAATCCATTGCTTCAATTTACTTGAAATATCTTCAATATTTTCTTTGGCAATTGACTTGTCCATGAGCTTCATGCACTTGAGACCATATACTAAACATAGAATCATGTCTCAATTTGAATATAACCATAACCATGGATCAAGCCCAAAGAAACCATAATTTCTTCTAATAATCTATCCCAAAACCTTTGACAAGTTTCTTATCAAGTGAGACCAACCAATATGCTTAAGTCCTTGTCTCATTTTCTCATTTCCAATTACTTGTCATTGTATTTATTGCATGGGATGATTACCACTTGTTTGCTTTCTTTGTTAATACCTGCTCATATACTTAATCAAACAAGTTAAATGACTAATCATGTTGTCATCCAAAATCACCAAAACATATAAGTGCCTAGATGCACTTTCATAAGGGTCACTTGACTTTTTATAAACATAATCAATCCAGTACTTTTTATTGGATAAACATTTAATCAATCTCTATGCAAATTTGAAAGACAAAGAGGTGGGGTAAAGAGCATAAGTAATCTATAACAACTATATAATTGGTACCCACTAAAAGTCCCACCCCCATTTCTCTATCCTCACGCATCCACGTCAGCATCTATTAATTAATATCGAAGTTGTTTCTGGTTAAAGCTCATCGGTGGACACCCCCTCGCCTCCCCACCGCACCACCTTCAGCGGTGCCTGTTCACTTACCAGAACTGATCGCTCACACCATTTTATTTGAATTCCCACCATACGAGAAGAAAATGCTTGCATCTAATGGTATTAACGCTCAACTCTAGTGCTCCATCAGCGCTAGCCATTAATCCCTTTGTATGGCTCTTTTGTTCCCTGTCTACACATATAAATAGAGTCCCGCTAATCAGCTCAGTACTCCCTCCCAAACCATCTAAACTCCAGAAACAAGTCAACCATTATCACAACGATGACCTCCTGCTCTTCTGTTTTGTTGCCGTTCGTTGGAATGGGAGGCGCTATGTATCTTGGAGTATCTTCACTGCCATCGTTACTGCTGTCTTCTGCCGCTGGGCGCAGGTCTCCTTCAATACTCATGGCTTCTCGGTATTGTTGCCCTCTCTCTGATTCTACTCCCGTCCATCTCTGTCTCTATGGTTTGCGACACAGGATCATCGCATGCCATATTTGTATTGACGATGGAGCCGGACAGAAGCAAGCAAAGCGGATTTTGCTTTTTCGCAGAAGCAATGGCCGGCACCAAATCTCACCGTCCAGAGCTACACCGCAGCAGCCGTTCAGGATGTCTAAAGTGAGATTTCGGTTCTCGCGGCATCGCGCGGGTATCACCTATTATATAAATTTGTGTAAATTATCCCGCAGCAACGCGCGGGGAATTCGTCTAGTTATAGTTATGACAGAGTACAAAATAAAGACTCACAAACGCCTGACTCACCAAAAAAAAATCCATGATTACGATGTCCAGCCACTCTTCAAATTTAACATAAAAGCACATCGATCCTATTTTGGATTTCATACCCTTAAGCTACAAACCTGCGGACCATCCTTTATTAGGAACAAGATAATGGTTGGACTCTTGATTTCTCTGGGTCCATGCTTATCCCCGTTGGGGCCTTGGGGCCCTGCATAAGCTACGCTTGTGTGCTAATTATGTCCAAGCACACGCTGGCTAATCATGCAACGTTCTACAAGCATCTACAGTCCAGGTTTAATCGTATGTCCCATCAATTAACTAGTAGAGCAGCACCATTGCACAATGCACTAGTGGGGCTTGTTCAACCATGAATTATGAGCATTGTCCAAAAGCTTTATTCCAAAACAAAGTGGTGTATTTAGTCATAATTTGAAGCCCACTAGGCAAAGCAGAACAAGGACAACTCTGGTTTGGCTCAAAGGACCTGACCCCTACCACTTCCACAATCCCACTAGAAATACATCTTTTCATAAAAAGCTTAGATGGAAACATACCCGTGACAGTTTACAGCTAGCACCTCCACTTTTGACTATATCGAATTAGCAATGTGAATGCTTGCAGCAAGTATAAGCCTAAGGCATGATTGACATTCGCTTGTCAAATGTAAAATCAAATTCGCTGCAAGAAATTTATAAAAAAAATGTTTTCATAAAAAAAATCATTCTGCATGTTTGAAAGTGGAGGTTTCACTCTCGGAATTTGTGAGATTTGAGACTTTTTTAAAAATTACGAAATACTATATAAGAGTTTCATCCAGATATGCTATGTTCAGATACTTAGTGAATGGAAGCAACAATTATGATGGATGCTAATCACTCCAATCGTCAGCATCAATTATTGAATGAACCAACCTAGACAGAACGTTTTCTCACCAGTCTCATAAAGTGAGGGTACTTCACGGTGTTTAGAAATAAAAGAAAATGGTTAGAAATAATGCGACATCTAACAATAGCTAGCCTTAAAAATATGATGGTAAATTTTGAAAATTACATTGTTTCCGCAGACAAAGGTAGAACTTGTTACCGTTAGTGGCATCCCTACACAATCTTGGAGTATATTCATCAAGTGTATCGGAGAGAAGTGCCATAAGTATAATTTTTTCGCTGACGCGTCATATGTGGTTTTTATAGGCAAAATGAACATGTGGTTGCTAGAAATCTGGTATATCTCTAAAATGTAAAAACTCCATTCCGCGTAAGTCGCGTTTCAGTAGTAAAAGTGCACACGTGGTCATTAGAAGTTCGTTCCTCCGCTTAAGTCGCACTTCACTTACAAAATCGCACACATGGTTATTTGAAGTTTGTCTTATCTTGTAGAAACTCCGTTTCTACACGTGGTCGTTGATGTTTTTGTCTGTTTTCTTAAAACAACTATTCTGCCGTAAGTCGCGCTTGCATGCCATAAACACGATGCATGTGAAGAAAATGATATGATGAGGGGCTCATGGTAATTACAATTTCTTTGCGTGTGCCAAACCTTAACCACCGGAAAAGCAACGGAGGACAGTGGTGGTGCTTTCCGCGCAACCTTCCATTATAACACCCAAAAATACAGGCAGAAAAGCAAGAAGCGTGAGCACTTCCTTATCGTCTCCTCCTTTCCTCCCCGCAACCCCGATCGAATCGCTCGAACCATTCCAGGTTTGTGCATCGATCTAGGTCTGCGCGAGGATCCAATCCCATCCCATCCCATCCCCTCCCCTCCCGTTTGAGCTTGTGATCCTTGAAGGAGTTCTTCGTTAGCCTTTTTTCTCCGATTTTTTTCGCTCATTTCTTCGAGCTTTTCGAGAGCAGAAGAGGCACTTTTGAATTCCGATGCACCCAGGGCTCAAGATCCAATTTTGAGGCCTTTCCCAAGCTCTCCGCGTCGATCTGCACAGGAGGATGGGTAACGCGGGCAGCAACGGTGGAGGCGCCGCCCCTGGTCATCGCCGTCGGAGCTCCGGCCACGGCCACGGCCACCACCACCAGGCGCCGCCGCCTCCCCCGCCGCAGGAGGCTGCACCAAACCGCTACGTGTTCGCGGCCGCCACGCCGTACCCGCCCCAGTACCCTAACCCCAATCCGCCGCAGTACTACCCGCAGTACGGGAACTACTACCCGCCTCCCCCTCCGTCCGTGCCGGTGCCTCTCCCGGCGCCGTACGACCACCACCACAGGCCGCCCACCGCCGCCGGCGGGGAGTCCCCGCCGCCGCCCCCGGCCCATCCCCACCACTACCCCGGCTGGGCTGGGCGGTATCCCTCCTACGGACCGCATCTGCCTATGCCGACGCCCTACGTCGAGCACCAGAAGGCAGTCACTATCCGCAATGACGTCAATCTCAAGAAGGAGACGCTTCGGATCGAGCCTGATGAAGAGTGCCCTGGTCGCTTCCTCGTCTCCTTCACCTTTGACGCCACCGTCGCCGGCAGGTGATTGTTCAGTTCACTTATAACATCATCAAATATATGTTCTATTCTATAATACGTATAATACATATTTTATGTATGTGTGAGAAGCTCTTTCGCGGTATGTACTTTGTTAGGACATGTATGCAATTGTTGTGATATGTATTGATTTGTTCTATGCATTGATGTTGATGCTTTGAGGAATTAGCGTATTGTGATGGTGACGCTTTCAGTCCTTAGTTCGGGCACTTTTATTAGTGATCTTTGACCTTCGTTTGTTTGTTGACTGACAAGTCTAAAACGAATGAGAGAGAATTACACAGATGGGAGGACCTGTTCTTTTTCAAAATATCCAAGTTAACAATAAGTTCTTCATTATGTATTAATGCTCAGCTTGTCCTCTTTTCTCAGTCCAAGTATGGATTCTTTACTACTGGGCCTTGCAAAATACTGTGTATTATTCTCGCAGACAAGTAGTGGAACATTCTATATATTCACCTTCTGCTTAAGCCCTACTGATATAGACTTGTAGGGTGTCATGGCTTCATTAAACCCTCAATAGTTAACAAAAGACATTCTATGTGTCCCAATGCCTACCACTCTTCTCTTGTTTATTGACTGTTAACTTGATTTGCCCAATGTTTGGACATTTCTTTCCTTGTCTTCATGTACTTTGTGTAGATTATTTGGCATTTATCACGTATTTGCATTCAACAGTGGTAGGTCTTGTAGCTGGACATTACTAGTTAATATAGGATCAATGGCATTACAATGCTATGAACCTTAGTCTAGTCTTAATTTCTAATCTTTCAGAACCATTTTTACAACATGACTGCTCTTTGCTAGAATTTGTAATAACTGTTGTCATTGTAACCATATATTTTAATTTATCCTAAATCTTAAAGTGTAATGGGGTGCATTTGGATTGATCAATGTTTCTCAGATCATCTATCTTATCTTTTGTTCAAACATGGTGTACTTCTAGATGGTTTCTGGTTATAATGCTTTGTTCTAAAGCTGCACAGCTGTTTACTATATAGGATCCTCGCATTATCTGTATAGTATGATACGAGCCCTGCAGCCAGAATTTCTTATTACTAACAAAAGAAGTTCTATGCCTAATGTAAAGTGATTTACAATTTTTTGTCTGCTTCTTTGAACAGCATGACTGTTTACTTCTTTGCAAAGGAAGAACTCAACTGCAATTTAACAGCGGTGAAAGAAGACATTATTAAACCTGTCACTGTTAGTTTCAAAGAGGGTCTTGGTCAAAAATTCAGGCAACCTTCAGGGTCAGGAGTTGACTTTTCAGTCTTTGAGGAATCTGATTTATTAAAACAGGGGGACATGGATGTATATCCACTTGCAGTTAAAGCTGAAACAGCATTGTCTGTTGATCAACCATTGGAAGGGGAAGACCAAAAGATGAAAACTCCTAACTCACAGATCACACAGGCTGTGTTTGAGAAGAAAGAAAATGGGGAGTATCAAGTACGGGTTGTTTGTCAGATCCTGTGGGTCAGTGGAACTAGGTATGAACTGCAAGAGATATATGGAATAGGGAACTCCATGGAAGGTGATGCTGATGCAAATGATCCAGGGAAAGAATGTGTTATTTGCCTCTCAGAGCCAAGGGATACTACTGTCCTTCCTTGTAGGCATATGGTAAGACTGCACTTTATTTAGAACTAGTGATCTGTGCTTGAAGTGAAAATGATCTAAGCTTTTGTTATTGTATTCTAGAGTCTAGACTAAAAATCCGTAACCTCACAATGAGTTATGATTCGATTATATATGCTTCCCAGATTCTAACTATATGATGATCTTCAGTATCCGTATTCAGATTCTTAGTCCAGAAAATTGCAACCCCATTTTCTTTGAACTGATGTAATGCTGTATTAGCATATGTGCTAAATCGTCACATTTTTCTCTTCTCTTTGTTACAGTGCATGTGCAGTGAGTGCGCCAAGGTCCTAAGGTACCAAACCACTCGGTGCCCCATCTGCAGGCAGCCTGTTGAGCGTCTCCTTGAGATCAAAGTCAACAACAAATCTGAAGATCAGCAGCAGACGCCCCAATCACCACCGCTCCCGCCCCCAACACCACAGCAGGAAGATGTTTAGCCATGATCGAAGTCAGCGTTCAAACATTATATGGGTCTAGTTTGCGGCCTCAGGGCCTTCCCTGAATGTTGCTCTTCCCATTTGAGCAATGGGGAATGTAACGATACTTTACCTTTAGCATATGTAAGCTTCTGGTATCGCATGGCTCGCTGACCTCCCACTGTATCTGGAGGTCATAGACCGAGATGCCATGAAGGGTATGTGTACCATATACATCATGCATGCGTGTGCCGTGGCTACGTGAAGAAGTGTAGGGAGGAGGACTCCTCATGCCAGGTTGACTTTCCCCACAGGGAAAGAAAGGGAAGCGAAGGCGGACTCTAAATTTGTACAGAGCGACTGTATTTCACCTTGATGATATATCTTCTGTTATGCCTGAAGAATCAACGAATTCTGTACTTTGTGTGAGAAATTTACAAGTGCTGTACCGTAGATAATTCATTTCTCTACCATGCCAGCTTGAGTAGTCCGTGAGTATACTGTTCTTCTGTATGAAAGTGAAGGTAGTTCAGAATATTTTGTTGCAATTTCGAGTGCATACCTGACTGGTGGTGAGATCTCTGCGTGTAATACCTGCGAGGTGGCCAAATCGTTCTGCAGTGTCTTGTCCCTTTGCGCTGTTGGCGTCAGGGCACGGTCGCTGTATGAATCAAATTTCAACCAATTTGAGTGGGATTTTTCTTTTTCAGGCTTGTCCTTGTTTTCTATGCCAGGTCTTTGCAAGGCACGGCGTTCTCGGTTGGTTGTTGTTACCAGATCCGGATCCCGCGAACCGGCGTAGCGGGGTCAGCATCCAAGTCAAAATCGCAATGCCTGGCAGGTTCAGATGTTTGTTCGCCACCTGCCGTGGCCAGGACACTGAACCGAGCCGGCTAGTAATTTGGAACTACGGTTTGGTCTTGTTGGATAAACCGGCCGGTTTGATGGATAGTGACAACGGGTGTGTTTAGTTTCAAAAAGAGAAAGAGAAAGTTTGGTGAAAATGTCACATCGAACACTGTAGCGTACTGTAGCAATTTTCGTTTGTTTGTGGTAAACATTGTCCTACCATAACCTAACTAGGCTCAAAAGATTCGTCTCGTCGTGTACATTAAAACTATGTAATTAGTTTTTTATTTACCTAAATTTAATACTTCATGGAAGAGGAGAGAGATTTGATGTGATAGGTGAATAGTGAAGTTTGGGAAAGAATTTTTGGAAAAATTTGGAAAGTGAACACAGCCAACACGTTTCTGTTGATGCCATCGCATAGTAGTACTTGTAACATGTTGCTCAAACATTGTATGGGTCTTGCAGCCTCCGGGCCTACCATGCATTTTTTTTTGGTTAACATAGGCCTTCCCTGAATGTTGCTCACTCCCATTTGAGCAACGGGGGAATGTAGTTGATACTTCACCTTCAGCATATGTAATCTTCTGGCATTCCATGGTTCGCCGATCTCCGACTCTAAAGGTCCAAGACCTAGATACCATGAAAATTTAATTATTGGTGTCATAAATGCTACTATAAATTTGGCCAAATTTAAAAAAAAAATAGTTGTGACAAAATTATAAATTTCATTATGCTCTTCTGCATTTTCAAGAAAAAACTTTTACTTGCCCTTCGGTTTTGTACACATCGCATCTAAAAGAAACTAAACACATTTGTGAAATTCACTTTTCTGCTATGCGCTTATGCGAGCCTAACGAGCCCCTGATTATTTTACTTGCGAGAGGCCTCGGACTGAAAGTCTGAAAGACGGCTTGTCCTTGTCTTTTGTTGACATCACGTTTCTTACTTATTTCATCAGTCAAAATTATGCGCGTGCTAAACGTTTTCTTATGAGGGCTGCGTGTGCACGCTGAACACTACTCCAGCCTCCAACTACTATAAACTTTTTGAAAATTACTAGCCTCCATTACGGCCAGGGACTGATGGCATCATCACCATGGCCACTGTGCTGGTCCGAATCAAATTAAACCAATCCACACCGAAGGATGGATTTGTTTCTGCAATTCCACGCTAGTCCCTGTCTATCCCAGGTCTTCGCAAATTGCAACGCATATTCTTGGTTGGTTGGTGCTTGTTACCAGATCGGATCCCTCGTCCAAGTCAAAAAAAAAAATCGCGATCCCTGGCAGGTTCAGACGGTTTGATCGCCACCTGCACCCGGGCGGCCCGGACCGGGCCGGGCCGGACCCGGACGTTCGTAGTAGGTGTTGCACGCCATGAAATGGGAACCCGGGCGGCTGCACTGGACCGGTGCCTCCCAGGCGGCCGGGGTAGGTGGCGACTCCGCGCCGCGTATTAAACCGCTCCCCGCTTACCTTCCCCCTCCACCTCTTCGTTCTCACCAGTCACCACCAACCAAACCAACCAGACCCTCCCTCCAATGGCCGCGCCCGTGTCGCAGCCTCCGGTGGCCGCCAGGGCGTCCACGCGGCTCCTCCCGCGCGGGCTGGGCGCGCTCCCGGAGTCCGCCCCCGCCTCCCTCCGCTTCTCGGTCGGCCGCCGCAGCCGCCGCGCCGCTCGCCTAGGTCCGCACTGATACGCTCCCCTTTACTCATGTTACCAGGAATTCATTTCGTGAACGGTGTTGGGTGGATAAGGGTGGCGCGTTTGTGTTGCAATTGGATTGGGATTGCGGAGGACCCCCTAGGACGAGAGCTGGGGGTTGCTCGACCGGCTGCTGTGGATTACACAGCACGTCCATCGTTGGTGGATAGATGGTTTCTGAAAATCTTTCCCGCCCTGGAGAGGCAATCACCTCCTATTCGATGACTTGGATACGTTTCTGCATGATTTCCGTAGGAATGAATCATATAAACACATGGGCTCCCAATTTCAGTGCTAACTCGCATACTCCAGTATTCAATTGATGTGTTTTAGATCCAGTGGTATCATAACTAGTACTAAAGCTGCTAGGTTTTGGCGTTTCCATCATTGATTTGTATGCTGCAACTACTATGATGCTATGGAAATGACTCGTCAATTAATTGGAGAGCAGACTCATAACATTCTGTGCTTCTGAAATTGGAGAGCAGAGGTGAAGGCATCAGGAAATGTCTTTGGGAACCACTTCCAGGTTGCAACCTATGGCGAGTCTCATGGAGGGGGTGTTGGTTGTGTTATAAGTGGTTGCCCACCCAGAATTCCTCTCACCGAGGCAGACATGCAAGTAGAGCTTGACAGAAGGTGTGTTCTCTCACGTTTCATTAATTTCAAGTTGCTACTACTGGGGTTAGGAGTTTGCATGTCATGGGCTAGGCCGGAGGCCCACCTGGCCCACCGGCCTAGCCCATGACACTACTGGCCATGATATTGCAAGTATATGTTGGCTAAATTCTAGGTTATTATGGTCTTCAAGTGGTACCTTTTGGGATATGCCACTCCCATGTCTCACTAACATGTTAGTAACATGTGGAGCAGCATATCATGAAACTCATATAGTCATATTGAGGTAGTAGCATACCCTCAATGTATGTTGCTAGATTATCTCTGTTGTGTTCATGAATACCAAATCATTGACTTTCCCTTCATATGCATGGTTATATTGTTTCAATAATGTCCATTGACACCAAAGGTTGATTTTTACAGACGTCCGGGACAGAGTAGAATAACCACCCCGAGAAAGGAGACTGATACATGCAAAATTCTGTCAGGGACACATGAAGGTGTGGTACCTACCAGAATAGAGGGCAAACTAATTGGAAATAAGAATGTATTAGCTTTTCTCAGTGGCATGACAATTGTTTGGGTTTTCTGCAGGGATGACCACTGGTACACCGATTCACGTCTTTGTCCCAAACACTGATCAAAGAGGCGGAGTAAGTAACTAGTCTTTTCTGGATACATATTTTGTTATGAATGAAGCCTATGGAATCTGGACGTTTAGAAGGGCAAGAATTCATAAACATATTCTCCTATCCAGGATTACAGTGAAATGGCTAAGGCGTACAGACCTTCCCATGCAGACGCAACCTATGACTTCAAGTATGGTGTTAGAGCTGTGCAGGTACTTTTGTCATGTACATATAAGTATAAACTATCACATTGTACACCTAATTGTTGCACATTTTCTGCTATAACTTGGAGGATCTGATGTTTTTCTTATTTAACATTCGAATTAAAATATTTGTGCTTGCTGAATGGTAGGGAGGTGGAAGATCATCAGCCAGAGAAACCATTGGCAGGGTGGCTGCAGGAGCTCTTGCAAAGAAAATTCTTAAGCTCAAATCTGGAGTAGAGGTGTGTCCCTACTTGCCACCCCCCCCCCCCCCCCCCCCCCCCCCCCCGCTGTACTATTATACACTTGTGATCAACCATGGTAGTTTGCCTGGTTGCTTCCCCATAGAGAATACAAGAAAAAAAAATGGAAACCCGTTTTGGAGACACCTAAGTAGAAGTATTGACCCTTTTTTCTATGTAAAAGCTGTGAGAGCAAGGTAAACAGTACTCGGACTGCTTTGAATAGGATCCTGGTTCTTACTTGACCTAAATCTGAGAATCATGTTGGTTATGTAGTTTGACCTATGCAATTATTATGCTAGAGTAATAGACTGCTCTTTTGCATTTCCATTTCCATTGATCATGTTTGTTATGTAGTTTGATCTTTGCAATTATTCTCCTTGAGTAATAGACTGTTCTTTTGCATTTTCATTTCACTGCAAAAACAGATTCTCTCCCTCTCCTCTCCCTTTATAGATAATCCTAATAGAAGAACATCATTTGCTTGCAGATCTTGGCATTTGTTTCCAAAGTGCATCAAGTCGTACTTCCAGAAGACGCAGTTGATTATGAAACCGTAACCTTGGAACAGGTCTCTTGCTTTTTACGTGCTCCCACTCCAGCATCACAGGGATATTCCAAGCAGACATTCGCTGAATTATATCTTATTCCTGTAATTTTTCAGATAGAGAGCAACATTGTTAGATGTCCTGATCCAGAATATGCAGAAAAGATGATTGCTGCCATTGATAAAGTACGAGTTAGAGGGGATTCAATTGGTGGGGTTGTCACATGCATTGCAAGAAATGTTCCACGTGTAAGTTACAACTATCAAGGCTCTGCACTTATTGTTGATTTTTCTTTAGTTTTGATTGCATCATATCTTTAAGGGTTGTTCATCGGTAAAATTCTTATTTGTATTAATTATGATAACTGGTCTGATTTGGGGTAATGACAATTCCTAGGGTCTTGGCTCTCCTGTTTTTGACAAACTTGAAGCTGAACTGGCAAAAGCTATGCTCTCTCTTCCTGCAAGCAAGGGGTTTGAGATTGGCAGTGGGTTTGCTGGTAAGGCATGATTTGACGCTGTTCGCACATAGGTGATGGTTTATGAAGCTTACTTTACAGCTTGCCTAAGTACTGATAACTTGTGCCCAGGTACTGACTTTACTGGAAGCCAGCATAATGATGAATTCTATATGGATGAGGCTGGAAATGTGAGAACACGAACTAATCGCTCAGGCGGTGTACAGGTTTTTATCCTAAAATCCTATTGCTTTACTGCCACATTTTTTTTCTGATGATATAGTCCTAGTTAGTACGAAACTGAAGAGTTAGTATTTTAAATTTGTATGTGCATGCAGGGAGGGATATCAAATGGTGAAATTATTTACTTCAAAGTGGCTTTTAAGCCAACAGCAACCATTGGGGTAAGGCATCCCTTCCAAAACAAACTTTGTTTGCTTCCTTAAAACAATAGGAAAAAGTCTAGATCACCCCCTCACCAACGAGGATTGGACTACATAACCCCCAACCTATAAAACGGTCTATATCACTCCCTGAACTTTTCAAAACCGGTCAAATTACCCCCTAAATCAATTTTGAAAAATCATAGTAAATCACAGAAAAATCATAAAATGGAAAATTCAATTGCGCTGGACTCCAAATGAGTATATCTACACAGTGAACATATAATATGGTATGCTTCAGTACATTTTTTTTGTTGTAGCTTCAGATCTATGCTTTTCTTCATAGCTGTAAAAAATGTACTGAAGCATATCATATTATATGTTCACTGTGTAGATATATTCATTTGGAGTCCAGCGCAATTGAGTTTTCCATTTTATGTTTTTTCTATGATTTACTATGATTTTTCAAAATTGATTTAGGGGGTAATTTGACTGGTTTTGGAAAGTTTAAGGGGTGATATAGACCGTTTTATAGGTTGGGGGGTCATGTAGTCCAACCCTCATAGGTGAGGGTGTGATCTAGACTTTTTCCTAAAACGATATATGTAGCATCATTGCCATGTAATGCCTTTTGAATGATAAGCACTTTTATCCGTAAATACAATTAAAACCACTAATTTGTCAAAAAAATAGAATATTAAAATATTTATCTAGTTGAATTTGTATAATTTCTTTTGTATGGATAACACATTATGGTATGCTTATTTTCTATATAATTTGAGCTAAGTTCAGGCTTGCTAATTGTGAAACGTTATATAGCCATTTGTGTGAGATGTTGGTTTCACTTTTGCAGAAGAAACAAAATACTGTGTCCAGGGAGCATGAGGATGTTGAACTTTTGGCAAGGGGCCGCCATGACCCATGTGTTGTCCCTCGAGGTAATGGCTCCACCTAAAATTTCCTTCCTTTATCACTTTTGGTCCCTGTGACTAATTTCTTTTTATTACTTCTGCAGCTGTTCCTATGGTGGAATCCATGGCTGCCTTGGTCCTTATGGACCAGCTCATGGCGCATATTGCTCAGTGCGAGATGTTTCCGCTGAACCTTGCCCTACAAGAACCCATCGGCTCCGCCAGTAGTGCATCTGAATTGGCACCAAACCTATCATAATGTCTATGTTGGATTTTCGCCCACCAGTTTTCAATCTTTGTGAGCCATAATTCTGGGCTTTGCTAAGCAGTTTGCAGTTTTGAATCAGCATGCACCCTCGATTATTGTACCCTAGACATCATAAAGTGAATATCAAAGATAGAAACAAATTAATGTTTTGTTATGTGTAGCATAACGGCAGTACATCTACCCTTTGTCTTTTTGGTTAGAGGATGTATGATATACAGTCTTTTGAGCAATAATGAGTATTTTTATCCCAATTTGGGAGAGGTGGTGTGTATCGTGAGCAACCCACAAGTGACTTTCTTTCCTTGCAAAATCTAAGCAGAGATCGGACATCAATTGTTGCAACAGTCTGAAGATTTTGTAAAGAGTTTCCTCCTTGCTTTTTTGCTTCCTGTCAAACCCTCGTTCCCGAGCATGGTCGGATTTGTCATGTGAACCCGATTTGAACAAATATGTAAGCATGTAGCCCTGGCGTCCATCAGAGGCAACAGACAACAGGATTGACTATCAGTGACGGTAAGAGGAGCAGAGGTACACACAGACAGCACGAGATATGCCTTCGGAAACGGAATGATTGGCCAACTGTAGTCATGTTAAGACTCATTCGTGTCCTGGGTTTAAACCATGGAAATCATTTCGGAAATAGAAAATCCAGATATGCCTTCGGAAATTTTATGTTTGTTCAAAGAGTATTAGAAAAGAGAGAAAAAACAAGAACGAAGCGATCATGACGCGCCTATAATGTTAATATCGTTTCTGTGGGTCTTGCGGCAAGCACCACCCTCCAATTCAAAATAGATATTAGTAACGACAATAAATAATTAAATACTTCCGTTTCTGCAAGTATTGAAGATTGACAGGAGCAAAGGAATCGAAGCATCGATTAAGTTGCACCCGCATTTTACCCCAGAGGAACTGATGCACCAGTTAATTAAGTTGCATACGTATTTTGCCGTGTCATGAACAATCATGCTTTGTACTTACAAGAGAGAACGTACAACATAAAGTATGGTTGTCCATGACATATACAAATCTAAAATTATATCTCCTGCAAGACTAAATAAAATTATATTTTCCACAAGTCTATCGTTGGAACAATATATTAAATCATCATACCTATTCGTTTGGCTTGTCAGCAGTCATCCAACAGTATTTTTCTCTCAATATAAATTAGCACCAACCAACCAGCCAGTGGTATTTTTCTCTCAGCATAAATCAACACTGGCCACCAACCAGCCGAACGGATCGACGGACGTGCTCTTTTTAGGACTTAGTACGGGACTATTTTGTTCTTAGCCATCACCTGCCGCGCGCGCACGTTCTGCAGATTTTACACTAGCTTCCGTGAGGCTTTGAAATGCGTTTCACTTAACCAAGCAGTAGCTGCCAAATTTTTGTGGTGCCACCGCACATGTGACGTGGACGCGTGGCGGCTTGCTATGTTTCATTTTTTTTCTTCATTTTCTGAAATCATGCAGGTCTGAAAATGTATCTCGGGGATCTTTTGAAAGAAATCATTTTGGTCTGGGTCGAAAAGAGCTTCATTAAAAGCAAATCCATGCACAGCCACAGCGGGATTCCCCTCGCGGAATGGCGATGGCCCAGCGGGTCCCGCCACCATTTCCAATTTCACTTATCGCCCTATCACATCCAGATGTACTTCTCACAGTCGATAAGCCGGATAACAGATCGATAAGTGGAGTCTCTTATCTGACGACCAATCCTATAAATTGAGGTTACCCTTCACTCCGCGTCCGAATAGTTTCTTCTCTCCCAGTCTGCGCCTCCCTCTCCGGCGTTTCCTCGCTAATCACCGGCGGATCGCCGGCGGCGGCCGTACCTACGGCGAGTCGGATCCGCGCGCAAAGCTTCCCAGGTGCTTGCCATAGTTTCCCTTTGCTTTCGATGCGTGTTGATTTGGGCCCTTTTTGAATAGAATTCAGATCTGGAGCTAAAAAATAGGGCAGCATCTCGCAGTTTTCTGGAGTTCCAGTCTCCTGCCCAGCTAAGGCTTCGATTTAAATATTTGCAGACAATATTTCCCTTTGTTTATCTTTTGCGATTAGATAAGAGTTGGTGCGTGCTTTTTTTCTCTGAAAACGGACATTTTTGCGGGAAATACTGAAGGATAAAATATTTAGTACTAACCGTTCTGGGCTTCCGGGCTCACCATGTCAGGGCCGGACCTGCGCTAGACCTCAAAGCCTCGATCGCACCGCATCTTCTCCCCCTGTTGCTCGTCCGCTCCGTCGCCGCCGCCTCCGCCGCCAGCCTCCCTTTCCACCGAAGGACGGCCGCCGGCCGCTCTACTACGCCCCCGGCGTGTCGGCTGCCATTGGATTGGCGTGGGGCGGCGATCCGTCCGAACCTAGGGTTGCTGGTAAGGAACCCTAACCTGCTTCGATGGGGTTTTTTCGCATCGAGATTTATAGTTCTGGGAGATCTCTTGCTCGCCGTTGGCAGTCAGATCCTAATTTTCTAGGGGAAAAGTAAAGGGGTTTGTGCTCTAACTCCGCCCTGGTACTATGCAGAGACCCCATAGGTACATCCAAGGCGCATCCGCCTCCGCGTGGGTGAGGCGGAGGGGAGAGGATGTCGTCGCTCAGCAGGGAGCTGGTTTTCCTCATCCTGCAGTTCCTGGATGAGGAAAAGTTTAAAGAAACCGTTCACAAGTGAGGAATTTCAACCGTAGCATACAACGGAAATGGACTGTCTCTAGTGCATACAACGGAAATGGACTGTCTCTAGTGCCAATTTCTTACTCGATGGTTTTTCTGTTTAGGCTTGAGCAAGAGTCTGGCTTCTACTTCAATATGAAGTACTTTGAGGACGAGGTGATCAATGGGAATTGGGACGAGGTGGAGCGCTACCTCGGTGGCTTCACTAAGGTCGATGACAACCGCTACTCAATGAAGATATTCTTTGAGATCCGCAAGCAGAAATATCTCGAGGCTCTTGATAAGTAAGTGGAGAGGGTTATGCAATGTTTATGATGCTTGAGTGGAGGGCCTTGCTTACTAGTTTTTTTTTCTGCTAGGCATGATCGGTCGAAGGCTGTTGAAATCTTGGTCAAGGACTTGAAGGTCTTTGCATCCTTCAACGAGGAGCTTTTTAAGGAGATCACACAGCTTCTGACCTTGGAGAACTTTAGGTAAAGTGCTAACCTGTCCAGCGCCATTTTTTTGTATGCATGGATCTACTGTCATTATTGTTAACAAAGTGTTTTCTGCTTTTGTTTTGTTAGGGAAAATGAGCAGCTCTCCAAGTACGGGGATACAAAATCTGCAAGAGCGATAATGCTTGTTGAGCTGAAGAAGCTGATTGAAGCTAATCCCTTATTTCGCGACAAGCTACAGTTTCCCAACCTGAAGAATTCTAGGTTGCGAACACTCATCAACCAGAGGTAGCTCCCTGTAAAAAGCCATCTATGTGCTCCTTACTCTGTAATCAAGGCATTTCTTTCTTCCTGTAAGGTATGCTAATGCGAGTAGCAACTGGAAAGGTTTGGACTAGGCTGCCTGGATTTGGTATATGTGATACAGATATGTTGGCAAAGGTGTAGGAAATTGATTTAGTAGAACACTATCCTAAAACGTTTAATACATGAAAACCAAGGAGGCCAATTTTTAAAGACAAGAATGGCTAAGAGGCTGTAGATGGGCTTCTGAAGGAGTTTTGAGCTGTTGGGAAGTATCAGGAAGGTAGACTAAGCATCAAACAAGAAATTTGCATTAGCTTCTTTATTTTAACAGGTTTTCATCATGTATGAGAATCCAGTATGGTACACGCGATCTTTAGAAGAATCCGTATAATGCATGTTTTAGATAACCCTCTTAGCTTCTGATTTATTTTTTCTGTTTTTATGTTGGAAATATTATTAATTTTGCATGTTGATTCTTATGGGATACTGTGGCCATAACCTTTTCTTTTCTTGTATTTTCATTTTTTTGGGCAGTTTGATGGGCCAAGTTGAATGTAGATAAGATTGTCAGCATGTTCAAGGTTTATAACCTTGGGATAGCACTTAACTATTTGGATTAAGTTGATTCTGGCTTTAATTTTAAGTTGGCATGCTGTGTATCTCTTGGTCTTCATATATATTTTATTACCACTGGTGATATTATAATTCTATAACTAAGAACTCTTTTTTGATATTTTTTTGTGGTAACCTTTTGTTCATTTTTGATAGCTTAAACTGGCAGCATCAGCTTTGCAAGAACCCTAGGCCGAATCCTGATATCAAGACTCTTTTTGTTGATCATTCGTGTGGACAACCAAATGGTGCACGTGCTCCATCGCCAGCAAACAATCCGTTACTTGGATCTATACCCAAACCAGGAGGTTTTCCTCCATTGGGTGCTCATGGAGTAAGTCTGCTGGGCACATTGGGATGCTTCATATGTATTTATGGTACAATTTTCTAGAACTTGTTTAGTGCAATTGTTAAGAACTTGATTTATGCCTTTTCAGCCTTTTCAACCTGCACCTACACCTGTCCCACCTCTGGCTGGGTGGATGTCAAACCCTCCAGCAGTAACACATCCTGCTGTGTCTGGTGGTCCTATTGGTTTTGGTACTTCTAATCCCGGTACATACGTTATCTTTGTTGCAAAGAATTATGGAATGATCTGGTTTGAAGGCAGTGCATGGAGCTGTTGACTAACATCTTTCTGCCTTGACATGTTGTAGCTGCTTTATTGAAGCATCCTAGGACACCCACAACTGCTAATCCTGGTATGGATTATCCATCAGGAGATTCTGATCATGTCTCCAAGAGATCTAGACCAGTTGGCATTGCTGAGGAGGTATGTGTGGTATCTCGTCCTGAAATATATGTTGTCATTACTAGATCTTGCTGTTGAAATTTGATTCTGTTCATTATGTTAATCATGCACATATGGTGATCTAATGCAGCAGGTGAATCTTCCAGTGAACATGTTGCCTGTGACCTATCCGCAGAGCCATAACTACCAACAAGATGATTTCCATAAAACGGTTGCACGGACCTTGAACCAAGGATCAGCTCCGATGAGCATGGATTTCCATCCACTTCAGCAAACTCTTCTTCTTGGTAAGTTCTTAGTACCTTAAAAGCTTTTTTTTAATGATAAGTTCGGTATAGTCCTTTCCCTGCCATCTTACCGTGCTATCTTTACCCTTGGCTGCTGTAGTTGGTACCAATGTTGGTGACATAGGATTATGGGATGTTGGTACCAAAGATAGACTAACAGTAAGGAACTTCAAGGTCTGGGAGCTTGGAAAATGTTCGATGGCCCTCCAGGTTTGTTTATCGCATTATGTGATTCAGTAACTTGGTGCCCTTTACTAGCCTTTTGTAATGTGTAATTCATCAACAGGCATCGCTGGTTAAGGATCCATCTGTGTCAGTTAATCGCATAATATGGAGTCCTGATGGAACCTTGTTTGGTAAGCTAAGGTGATTTAACCAGTGTTCTTGCTGTCCATTTATGGCTTCAACTTTCTAATGTATTTATTGTTTTAATAGGTGTTGCTTATTCAAGGCATATTGTACAGATCTATTCCTATCATGGTGGCGATGATATTAGGCAACACTTGGAGGTTTGACTGCATGTTCTTAGTTATTTCTGTCTGATAGTTATTTTTTTTATGTACTATCCTGTTTACAATTGGCTATTGTGATTCCTAATTTTTTTAGTTCTTGCTTTCTTCAGATTGACGCACATATTGGTGGTGTAAATGACATCGCATTTGCTCATCCAAATAAGCAGCTATGTATAATTACATGTGGAGATGATAAGACAATCAAGGTGAGTTCCTCTGATGGTTTAGCTCTTGGACTAATCATTCCGTTCAAATATGAAGCTCTTGTGAGTATTATGTACTAGGTATGGGAGGCCACAAGTGGAACAAAGCAATTTACCTTTGAAGGACATGAAGCTCCTGTTTATTCAGTTTGTCCGCATTACAAGGAAAATATTCAGGTATTCGTGTAGTCGATATAACAGGCTAGTTGATAGCCGATTAAGTCTATTGTATCATATAGAAAACTAATGCTTTTACCTTGTGTTTGTTCCTTATTGTTCAGTTCATCTTCTCAACTGCATTAGACGGAAAGATCAAGGCATGGCTATATGATAATTTGGGATCTAGAGTTGACTACGATGCACCAGGTCACTGGTGCACAACAATGGCATATAGTGCGGATGGCTCAAGGTTCCTATTTTCTTTCTTTGTTACTTGGTCTAGTCATGAATATGTGAGTTTTGTATTTTGCTTCCACTAATTTTTTTTGTCCTTTTCACGCAGGCTATTTTCTTGTGGTACTAGCAAGGATGGTGAATCACATCTAGTAGAATGGAATGAAAGTGAAGGAGCGGTGAAGAGAACATACCAGGGATTCCGTAAGCGATCCATGGGTGTTGTGCAATTCGATACCACCCGAAACAGATTTTTGGCTGCTGGAGATGAATTCTTGATTAAGATTTGGGACATGGACAGCACAGGTCTTCTGACTACCATTGATGCTGATGGCGGCTTACCTGTGAGTCTTTTCTTTCCATTCATGTTTGCTTCCTTTTCTTAAATGGCTGGTTGCATAAAATGAAGTGTGAAATTTCCCTCTTTTCCCCCACAATCATCAGGCAAGTCCACGGATACGCTTCAACAAGGAGGGGACTCTGTTGGCTGTTTCTACTCTTGACAGTGGTATCAAGATCTTAGCAAATGCTGATGGACTTCGGTTGTTACGCACTTTGGAAAATCGTTCTTTTGATGCTTCTCGTAATGCAGCTGAGACTGTAACAAAGGTAACTCCTTGTAACCATAAATTCTCAGAATAATTTCTTCAACCATGATCTAATCGGTCCTTGTTCATGCAGCCTCTTTTAAATCCATTGACTGCTGCGGCGAATGCGGCTGCAGCAAGCAGTTCAGGAACTCCTGCTCAGACAGCTATAACTGCAATGGTTTGCATATATTGACCGTACCTTTTCAGTTGATTTTAGATTCTTCTATCACAAAAGAACTACTGTGATCCTGAATAACTTTGTCGTACTCTGGCAAAAATGAACAGAATGGTGATAGCAGAAGTTTGGTTGATGTAAAACCTAGAATAGCTGATGAGGCATCGGACAAGACAAAGGTATGGAAGCTTATGGAGATAACTGAGTCAACTCAGTGCAGATCAATTAAACTGGCGGATAACATGAGAGCAAGCAAGGTGACACTTTATCCCTTCTCTTTCCTTCGTGTCAATTCTTGAAACTATACCATTTCTATTGACAACATTGTCATGGAGTTGTGCGCATCATTATTTGAACTTGATCCATTGCGTGAAATTAATCTATAGTGCGTTATTTCCATGTTTACATCTGTATATGTTTCAGCGCTCTGTCCTTTGAGCTGGAGCACTCAGAAGTACTTCTAATTACGTTAGATACTTGCCTGCATGCTTATCCTAGATTTTTTGTTTCAATCTGTGTGATGCTTATTGTATTCTTGATTTCTACATTCACCTTGGCAATTGTAATGCTGATTTTCTTTATTTTCCATAAGGTTGCTTGATGGTATATTTTTCATTAAAATTGCAGATTTCGAGACTGATTTACACAAACTCTGGTGTTGCTATCTTGGCTTTAACTGCAAGTGCTGTTCATCTACTCTGGAAATGGCCACGCAGTGATCGGAATTCAAGTGGCAAGGTGAAACTGTTTTCTTTTTTACCTGTAAACATGTATGACTAATGCTCAGATTGCTTGTCTTCTCTGCACAACATAGGCAAACAGCTCGTGCAGTAGATTGCTGCTAAAATTGTTCTATTTGCTGTTCACTCTTCTAGGCTACCGCAAGTGTGCCTCCTCAACTATGGCAACCTCCGAGTGGCATCTTTATGACTAATGACATGACTGACAATAATCCCGAAGAAGCTGTTCATTGCTTTGCTTTGTCAAAGAACGATTCATATGTCATGTCTGCTTCTGGAGGAAAAATCTCTTTGTTCAACATGATGACTTTCAAGGTTACTAAATCTTTAAACTGGTTCGCATTACTAGCTTTTGTGTAGAAACCATCTTTTACACTTACTTTTTGCTGCAGACCATGACAACATTTATGCCTCCACCTCCGGCAGCAACTTTCCTTGCATTTCACCCTCAAGATAACAACATAATTGCAATTGGAATGGACGACTCGACCATCCAAATCTACAATGTCCGAATCGATGAGGTATTAGCCTTGGCCAACATGACTAGCTTTGGTTTCCTGTCCATAGAACAGGACATGGTTAAAATATGACTTGTTTGTTCTACAGGTGAAAAGCAAGCTTAGAGGTCACTCTAAGAGAATCACGGGTCTTGCCTTTTCAAATGTGCTAAATGTGCTGGTCTCTTCTGGAGCTGATGCACAGGTTATTTACTGAACCGTTAAGTTAGATCATAACTCAAAGCTACTTATACTCTATTTTCACCGTTTTTAATTGTTTGCTCTTTTAGTTGTGTGTTTGGAACATGGATGGATGGGAGAAGCAAAAGAACAGATTTTTGCAGATACCATCAGGTCGCCCATCCAACATCCTAGACACCCGTGTTCAGTTCCACCAAGATCAAACACACTTCCTTGTTGTGCATGAAACCCAGATTGCTATCTATGATACTGCGAAACTAGAGCCAGTGAAGCAGGTAACCCAACCCCCTCTTTGTTGTTAGGAGATCATTACACATTTACACTTGAGTGGAAGTAAACTCTCTTTACTATGAATGTTGTCTCATGCCTTACCTCTTTACTTACAGTGGCCTGTTCGAGAGAATTCACCCCCAATCACACATGCCACATTCTCATGTGATAGTCAACTGATCTATGCAAGTTTTATGGATGCTACTGTTGGTATATTTAATGCATCGAGTTTGAGACTTCAGTGTCGAATTCTTCCAGCTTCGTATCTACCCCCAAATATCAGGTATTCTGAAGAACACGATTTGCTTGCACTTTTTGGGGAATGATTTTCAGTTTTCTTAAGTGCTGTGTTGAATTGGCATTCTTGTTTGATATTAGAATACTGCTGTCACTATGATTAAGAGTCCTTACTTTTTCTGAGTATATCAAACTGGAAAGCTGGAGCAGTAACATTTTCGAGTGCCCACACATTTTTCTCTGAACTATTGTTATAACAAGCAAGTCTTATGTTTGGCATATTATTGTGGAGTGTGAATAAGTTGCTGATAGATGTCCTTTCTATTCTAGTTCAAGTGTTCATCCTGTTGTGGTTGCGGCACACCCTTCGGAAGCAAGCCAGTTTGCTCTAGGAATGACAGACGGTGGTGTTTATGTATTGGAACCTTTGGAATCTGAGAGAAAATGGGGAAATCCTCCACCAGCAGAGAATGGGTCGACAAGCAACTTGTCCACACCACCACCTAATGGCGCTTCAAGTTCCGACCAACCAGAAAGATGATCAGGAGAAGTTGTACTGGTAGAGTTGTTGTGGCATGAGTCACTAACCAAGGTATCCTTAGAAGTTGATGAAACAAACTGCTACCTTATGATCTTAAATTAGTTGCTATGTTATTTGTAGAGCATTCTTAAATCTATAGTTTGCCCTTAGTTAAACTGCAACGATTTAGGTAGAAACGTTATGAAATACTTGCGCGCAGGAATAATCATATATCTATTTTGTTGACATTGTTTTCTTTATTGTACACAAAATTTAACATGATGTTTGGTGAATACCAAATGAATAATACAATGAATACAAATTCAGGAAATGGTGTATTTGTTAGGTTCGTAACCTCAATCTTGTTCTGCAGATGGGCTTCAAAGGGTGTGTGCAACTAACCTTGGCCGATTCGCTGCTTCCAAGGATCTAGTCGGCAATGCGCGCAATAATAGCAAGCTCAAGAGCAGTTTATCCGTTGCTTATATCTTTCTATTGACTATTGAGTGGAGAAAATTAGTCCTAGTATTTCATTTTGCCTTGTTCTTTGTGCTGTGCAAAGAAGTTTTATCAGTAGATAAGAGTACGAGTATCAGTTTGGCTGTACTTTGTACTTGTATTTCTGACCAGTAGTCGAAGTATCGCATTTCATTTGCTTTGTTACCCGGCCCCACCGTTTCTTTTTGAACAGAAAGATGCTATTTGTGACCATAGTCGTAAGCGCTTTTCTTTGGAACGGTGCCTATGAAGTGGCATCTTTTGATCGGGGCTTATAAAGTCTCGACAACCGTTTCAACAAGGCTTTTCTTCGGCTGTACTCTGTTTAAAGTTCCCAATTTTGTCATTCAAGGTAGAAGCATTTGGGGTGTGTTGGGCTCCAGCCTGACGTGCGTGGGACGAAGCAGGAGCATAACGTGGCACGCATGACGGGTTTGCACAACGCGGCTGCCACTCTGACCGCTCTCGTGCTAGGCAAAAGGCTCTGGAGCCATGCGCCCACGAGGACCGGCACTGGAGCGAGCGCTCAACAAGGTGGCGCTGAAACAGAGGACAGAAGTTTCAGCTAACCTAGCCTAGTCGCTGAGCAGCTCAGCTCATCCCGGTGGACGGTGGCGAAAGAAATGAGGCGGTGTCTGGTGTCATGGTGGCCGGTGGTCAGGTGAGCCACAGGGCCAGCCCTCCCATGCATGCACTGGCGAGGCGCATGGCGGAGATTTGGAAGGAAGCGGCCACCGGCCCCAGCCATTCCTGCCGCCCTTGGTGCATGCTAGCTAAGCACGTACGGCGTCGTACGACACGAGCTGGTCCGGTCCGGGATGGACGAGGACGACGACCCTACTGCTTGCTGCTGCTGCTGGGCGATTGGCTTTGGTGGGGGTTCGGTTCAGCCTGCCATCCGCGCGCCGGCCTCCACCTCAAGCGCCGGCCGAGCTCCCGCTGCGCGTTCAGTGGCGCAAGTTTTTCGAACCCGGCAAGGCAATAGCTTTTTCGCATGGTCCTGTGCTGCCGTGCACGGGGATGATGATGGCACGGGGACGGCAAGATGCCGCTGAATCGCTGACATACGTTGCAAGTGGGCAGCCGACCAGGCCCGTGACAGTACCTGAGCTCCCAACAGTGCCAACAGGCAACAGCTGGCTGAATCGGTCTTCCCGTATCGAGCCAGCCCCAAGTGCCCGAGTATAAAGGTTGCATGTCCTCCAGTCCATGGACGATCGTCTTACTGCGAGATTATCTGGTGGAGCGACAAGACAGGCGACCGGATGCGCTCGCAATAACAACGAATGCGGTTGAAGAGCATTGCAGCGACAGGTTTCCACAAACAAATCAGATAAAGCGATATAGGTGGAGTATCATGCATGTAATGTACTACGAGAGAAAAGAGAAAAGAGAAAAGAGAAAAGTCTGGTAATAAAAAATAAAATTCAACCACCACACTCACTAGCACACCAAGTCAGCAATGGCGCGCACGCAGTGCAGCCGTGCGTCCCAGCGTGACAAGTTGGCACGGCACTTGCACCTTGCGGCAGCCGTGGCCAGTGCTAGCCGTCCCAGCGTGCTAGCCCGGTGTCGCCGTCCCCGCCTCCTGACAGCGCTTTCGGCAGCAAAGCAGAGCTACCCCCTGCCGGCCCGGCAGCGCCGCAGGGGCCGAGGGGGGGGACAGGCGCTAGTGCCACCTCCAAAACGAGCAAAGCATCCAGCCATCTCTAGCTAGCTGCATTCCCTCGCCCTCGCCATCGGCTTCGCCGCGCCCACGCCCAGGCTGAAAAATCAAAAGGGGACAGGCGTCCCGGCCGGCAGCGGAGCATGCAGCAGCCTCCGCCCATCGGGTGGTACCTCATCGAACCGCCTGCGCTCGGCTCCAGCGGACGGGCCGGCGTGACTGCGTGAGCGCCCTACTCTCCCCCACGCCTCACCGCCCATGCAGCAGCGCGGGGGCCAGGGGATCGGACGGGCCGGGGCACGGAGGATGGCAGCGATTTGGGCAAAGGGGAGAAGAGGATGGCGTGGCCGGTCGCGGATCGGTGGATGGATCGCTTCAGCTAGCGAGAAGGGAGAGAGATGGGTGCGCGACGTACACGGGCTGTACGACGCACTGGATCGTGTTCTATCACTCTGCCGGTACTGGGTTTACAGCCATTTGCTGTATCTCTCGTACTCTCGTGGGTGGTGACAGCTCCTCTCTCTCGAAGATTAAAAAAAAAGTTAGCAGTGGCAGGAACCGACTCACGGCTCTCTGGACTGTCTGGAGACTCCGGACTGCACAAGTGGAGATGAACAATCGCGGCAGCGGTGCTGAGTCGCTGACCTATCGCTGCTGGCACAGCAGTCAGGCAGTTTTTCACTTTTACAGCTGGGCACCTGATGAGAGCAACGGAAGCAGCCGAGGCCGGCTGGCCGCCGCACGCTCACCACTTCACCAGCGGAGAGAAGCGGTGGTGGCCGGCGATGCAGCCGGGCACGCACGAGCAGGTCTCGCACGGGGATTCGCGGGTAAAGCTTCTTCGCAAGATTGTTTGGCAGCTGAGCGTCCGCTCGGGCGCACCGCGTCACAGGGCCCAGACCTACACAGCCGAGCACAGCACGCACTGTACGAGTACCCGAGGCCTCAAATTAAAACAAAATGCGTACATTTGCGCAACAGCTTTACTGGTGCAAAAGGAGCCCATCTAATGTCTTTAAAAAAAACAAACTACAGCATGCTTTAGGAATTCTGAATATAGAGTATGTCATATCAATCTCCATCGATGGGTTCCCATCCAAATAATTTCGCCGGAGACATATCAAAGGGCAAAGGCTGATTGATCTTGTGGCCTCTTTTGTCTATCCACATTGGATGGCGCTCGCTTCCTCAAATCTAGCGCCAACACTCTTGTGCAGTGGTTTCCGTTTAAAGAAATTTAATTGGTCAATGCTGCATATGATTGTTCGGGGCTATATTTTTCTACAGCTATTTGTAGTTTAATTAAACCCGTCACAAATGCGCATTTCACATCAAATTCATCACTTCATATCATCATATTCCACAACCTCTAGCACACTGGCACAGAGTGCAGGCACTGGCCTCAATTGCCTTGCCTTTTACTTGACTGCTTTGGTAGTAATATACCCCCGAGCAATCAACAGCCGAGCGTATGCCTTCAGGTTGTCGGCGCCAGACTAATGCCACTCAAGCTTACGATTAGGGACAGTGTAACCCGACACTCAACGGAATTAAGACGTAGAAGATTAGGTCAATGGTTGTTGTCGCAAGAATAGTTTATGATCCGTACCGCTCTCCACTTTGTGTTTCCATATCTGGTGCTATCTTTTTTTATAAAGGTTTTCAGGACACGTCCCTGGCCACAACTTTTGCAATACAATATCGTGAAAGTATAACAAGGACATGCCCGTTGGTACGAATTTAGTAAGCTCGATCCTCCTGATAGCTTTACACCCAGTGATGCTCTATCCACAAAATGCTGACTACGCGGATGCTAAAGCACCCGTTACGCAAAAAAAAAACGGCCTCTCTTGATTGATTCACCCCAGCAACTTGTCTCGAGCTCGAAACCCCTGCATGGGAAGGGAAACCCAGCGTCTGGGTCAATCCGTCGAGAGGAGCAGAGAGGGCCTGTACGAGCAACCTCCCCTGGCGGAGAGCAACCCCCAATTTAAGGCAGAGAGACGACCGGCGGAGCAGGGCACCGCCCTGGCCAACCACCGAGCGGTCTCCGACATGGCCGAAGAAAGCAACGGCGTCGTGGCCAGTAATCATTCGTGCCTCGGCGCCATTGGTCATCGAGCGAGCGAGAGTGCAGAGCGATCCGGCTGTAACGCCCGCGTTTTAATCTATGAGAAAATCACCTAATTAACTCACCCGGTAAAAAGTTTCAAAATGTTTTACCGCCCGAGCTCCCGCTTCCGCCATCCCCGTCCGCCTTGTTTCCCCCCCCTCTTTTCCTGTCCGCATCTCGATCACTGCCATCTTTTCCGTCCCGTCGCGCGTCGCCCGCCCTTGGGTCGACCGCCGGGTCCGACCAACCCCGACGCCGTCGGCTTTCCGCCACGATTCCCGCCGTCCCCTCCCCTTTCTTTCCCTCTCTCCCTCTTCCTTTTTCCCTTCTTTTCTTTTTCTCTTTTCTTCTTTTTCCCTTCTCCCCTCTCTTTCCCTCCCTCCTCTATTTCCTCTGCTCCTCCTCCCCGACACCGCCGCGACCGCTCTGCTCTGCCCCACTCCGCCCGTCGCCGACCACCCGTACCCGGCCGGCCCCACCACCCCTCCGCTCTGCTCGCCACCGGCCCCACTTCCCCGACCGGCTACGCCGCCCGCAGTCGCGCCATCGCCGCCGTGCACGCCGTCGACTGTCCCCTCGCTCCCTCACCTCGCACCGCTGCCGTGCCGCCCTCACCTGGCCACCGTACGGCCTGCGCCCAGCGCCACCGGAGCCCGCCGTCCTCCACCCCAGCGTGCACGTCACCTCTGCACCACCGCGCCGACCGCCTCCGCTCGTCGCTGCACGCACGCACGCCAATCCTACAGACCCGACCGCCGCCGTGCTCTCGTCCGCACTCAGCCCCACCCGCACGCCACTGCCAAGCTCGGCCGCGCGCGCTCTGCTCGGGCCGCCGACAACCACCGAGCCGACCACCGCCCTACCGCACTCGCCGCGCACGCTATCGCCGCCGGCTATCTCCACCACCGCCCGAACGCGCCGACCGCCGCAGCACGCCCTCCGCGCGCGTGCACGCCACCACCGGCCCCGCCGCTGTCCTTTCACCACCAGGCCGCGCGCACGCCGCGTCACGACGAGCACAGCAGCGCGCACCGCCGCTGGCCCACCCCCGAACCATCCCGTCCGTCGCAAGCCAAGCCGGCGCCATCAATTTCCCCCGCCGGCCATTCCTACCGCCCGCCGAACCCCTCTATCGTCGGCCCACCTCCTCGCCGCTCATCCCCGCCTATAAATAGGTCGGTCGGCCTCTCCTCCACCACCTCGCGCTCACCCACCCCCGCAATCGCCCCCTCCACCGCCATAGCACCGCCGACCTCACTGCCAGCGCCGCCGCCGCCCCTGGCCCTCGTGGGCAGCCCTCCCCACTGCACCTCCGGCCGTGGTAAGCCCACTGGTGGACTTGTCGTATACCCCTCTCTCTTCCCCCCCTGTTCCCGTCCACCACCGCCGCTCCAGTCGCCGGCAATTCGGCCGCCATCGCCGCCGATCTCCCCCCCTCTCTCTGTCTGTCGAGCGAAAGAGAAGGGCATTTTGCCCATACCCCCCTGAACTCTACCCTATTCAACCCGCCGTCCAAAACTTTAAGGCCCCCTCTCTCTGGTACAATTACACAAAACCCCCTGGGCTTTTGCCAAATCAACCCGCAAACCACGGACACTGTTCTCTCTCTCTCTGATAACTTCGCCAGAGGCCTCTGAACTTTTCCCTATTTACAAAAAGGTCCTTTTTCTTTTAAAACAGCCCCTAAACCCCGTTTGACCCCAAACTCCACCATAATATTCACCAATACATTTTCGCCAAACCCAACCAGTCCATACTCAAAATAATCATGCCATCATCAGTCACTCCTTTTTTCCATTTCCTTCTTTTGGAGCTCAATAAAAGCTTTTTCTTTTATTTATTGAGTGTTTGTTTGTGTGTGCCGTAGACTCCGCTGTGAGCGAGGAAGGACTCGAGGAGGAGCAGTGCTACGAGCAGGAGCTTGGAGACCAAGACCCCGGGCAGGAATCCCCCGAGGGTTGGGAGAACGGCAAGTGCAATCCCACCCTTTTGATGCATATTGTTGTCCCAATTTTTATAAACACAACCCATGGCCTGATTTATAAAACGTGCATAACTTTACTGCTAAACCCGTTTGGATAGCCATACCTTGATTGTTATGACTGATTCCTTGACATCCTAGATTAATATTTAAATATGACAATGTGCTGTTTGAATGTTAGTCGCTGCTAGAAATGCTTAGGGATATTTTTACCATTTTACCCCCATAACAAATACTTGGTATTTACAAAAGCAACCGTGTGCGTGCTTTAAAATAAAAGAGATGATTTGTGTAAATAAAATGAGTACCCGTGTGGGATGAGACAGACGGTATTTCCGCGTGAAATACCGAGGTGAGCTCGAACCGGTGTGGTTGAGCATGGTGGGAGTTGTCTATCCTATCACAAGTTTTGGGATGATGTTGATGTGTCATCTAGCCTAACCCATTTTTCTGTACCACCACTCGACCGTTGTATGTGGCAACGGCCTAGCATAAATCCCACTAGTTGAGCTGCTGGTTATGTGGTGTGCTGGTGAGCAACAGAGGGCCATGGAGCCGGGGATACGGTCTATGTGAGCTATTCCCCTGGTTAGAACCTCGTTGGTAGGTTGCTAACCCCTGGTCGCGTCTGTGATAACTTGTCGGTTTAGCTATGGTGGGTAATGGCTTTGTTAGGAGCTGCACTGGCACTAAGGTGTTCTTGTTGTGGTAGCCTACTTGTGGTTGTGTACCCCTCTGCAGAGTTAAAACCTATCCGGATAGCCGTGTCCACGGTATTGGGCGAGTTACGGCTTGGTCACTTCACTAGTCCCCTGTTTTGGTGTGAGAAAGTGTTGGTATTCGATTAAGCTGAGAAATGTTTTGGCTTGGGCTACGACAGATGGGGAATCTGGTAGCAACAACATCTTGTACGAAAAAGTGTTACATTTACCGTTCCTTTTAAAAGTAATATTTGTGAAAACCCATTGCGAAAACCAACCCCTTGCATGGGTAATAAAAACTGCTTCGCTGCTAAATGAACCATAAGCCCTCCTTGTTGCAATACTTGCATACTTCTGTTATACCCCTCCGTGGTTGTGGTTGCGCTTGCTGAGTACGTATGTGCTCACCCTTGCTTAATCTGTTGCAGAAGCAGACCCAGACTTTGTGCCTGAGGACGTCGTCTAGTGGGGTTCGTTCTGCACCCAACCTTTGCCTGTGTGTTAGGGTCACCCGCTGGAAGCCGCATGCGTTGCCACTCTGATGAAGACCTCTATGCTATCAACCTTTTTATCTGGAGCCTAGTGTTAGTTCTGTTTGTCGTGGCCCTGCAATGCCACCGTCTCCCGTAATGTTGTTATTGTACTGAACTATCCGTTGTAATAATGTGAGCCAGCATCCTGGGACTGGTATTTGTATCACATTAAGTTCTCTCTTTCGAGGGGACGCTTCAGGTGGTATCAGAGCCGATAGGTTGGCCGTAGGACGTACCCCTAGGATCTTGACCCTACCTAGTCTCCTCTCACCAGTTTGTTCTTGCCTAATCCTTTCCCCCACACAAGTACTCACCGACGGCTTTTTGACTTGTTCCAGATGGCCCAGCCGGTTGACGAGGGTTGGGGCGAAGGAGTCTGCCCCGCAGAACCTGGCCTCCCCAAGTTGCTGCTGCTCAGCCTGGAGCACGTTGGAGTAACAGAGATCCCCGAGTACTTTTGCCGGGAGTTCACCACCAATGGTACCCGTCGGTGCCGGATGTTCATCTTTGTGGGGAGAAGCTCGCTGTACAAGGAAGTGACACCTTGGTTTGTCCACGCCACCGGCTACGACCGCCCCAATGCCTACCGCAAAGCCGCAAGAAGAGCCTTGATGTGCCTCCGCACACTCTACAGACAGTACCTCGTGGGAACAGCACTAGGTTTCACCCCACCCCTGGTGAGTGGAGGACGCGAGTGGATTGCCCAGATGAGGAACCTTGGGAGAGATGAAGATATGGAGGATACCGTGTCCCACTTGTCCATTTACCTCACTGGTTTGGACAGGCTGTACCGAGAGACATCGGGACAGCTGAGGCACCAGATCCACGGAGCCGAGAAGGCGGAGAAGGAGTTGGAAGAAGTGAAGAGAGAGTTGGAGATTCAGAAGGTGACAGCTACTCAGGCTGTCAGCTCCCTAGCTGCTCAACAGGCCAGATGCCAGGCTTACTCCGAGTACATGGATAGGCTTGAGGCCTACAGGAGGGAGAATGGGCTGTTGGAAGGAGAGCCCGAGATGACCCACGTGGATACAGGCACTCAGACCGAAGATGAAGTGCCAGAGTATCAGCTCCCCCTGAAAAAGCACCGAGTCTGTCTGGAGTAGATTAGCACTTAGTCTAGCCTCTTCTAGAGTAGTGTCTGTTGTACCCAGTAGCACTACCAGCTTAGCCTCGTTGTATCCATGATCTTTGTACCCCACCATGTTATGCAATAAAGGTCATCTTTTATCCTGCACCTGTTCAGTTTTTGTTTTCCCCTGATTTCAGATGGTGGAACAAGGATGGACCCAGGGAGTTTGCCCAGTCACACCGGGCTTCGCTAGCCTGTTGATCCCCGCGCTGGAACGCCTCGGCGTACCAGAACGCCCGAGGTACTACAGCAGGGAGTATGAGCACCATGGGACTCAACGCTGCAGAGTGGTCATAGTTGTCGCCAAGAGTGACCTCCACCCTGTCGAAGCATGGCGAACGACCGCCACAGGATTCAGGCACCAGGACACCTACCCCTTGGCTCTCAGGAAAGCCCTCTGCTTCATGTGCGGAATCTTTGAAAGGCACCTGGTCCCCACTCCAATGAGGTACTTTCCGCCAGTCGTCAGAAGTGCAGTCTGGCGAGCCCGCATAAGGAACTTGGAGCAGCGCCGTCAAGAGGAACCCCTTTTGCACCAGGTGGTCACCTACCTCAGTTCCTTGGACCAACTCTTTGACGAGCAGGCCGAACGCCTGAGAGAACAGACCGCCCGGGCTGAACAAGCAGAATTCTCGGTCCGCATGCATCAAGTCCAGGTGGCCCAAGCTGAAGCAAGAGCTGCTGCTGCCATCAGCAATGAGGCAGTCGCCCAAGAAAGCCTCAGACAGGCTCGGGACCTGCGAATCCAGGATTGGACCAGAAGTGGAACGCCTGTTCCGGCAATTGGAGAACCCCATGTCCTACTTGGGACACCGATCATGGCATGGGGAGAAATTGTGGGAAACCCACTGGCACTGTCAGGAACTCCGGCAGGATCACCACCCGCCGAAGAAGGACCGTCTGAGCCGCCTCGGGAGAATGGGACCTTGACCGAGGCTGAGCAAGCTCGACTTGCACCACCAGAGGAAAGCTCGCCTCGCGAGTAGGCCCTGAGTCAAGCACTCGGATGGGAATGAAGCCAGCCTGGTCCGAAGAACTCTTGTAGCCCCAGCGGTAGTTTTCCCTACCATGTCTTGTACCCCGCCTTGAAGTGCGAGCCTTGTTGTACCCCCCCCCAAGTGTTGTAACCCTCAGCTGTTGGAATGGAACCTAGTGTGTTTGTTTGTTAGCTCGTGTGCTGTTTCTGCCTTGTTTTAAAATACGAACTAATCAACTTAAACATCACTTAACCCAATCTCACGAAGACCTTGCTCAACCTGCAGATGGTGAACACTCGTGCTAGCGCCTCTCAGAGACGCGCCCCTCTTGCTGGAGGAGAGCAACCAGAAGGAAGGAGGGAGAATCCCGAGAACCAGGAAGTGGATCAGCAGGATCCTATGGGGGAGAACCAGCCCGAGGGACAAGCGCCTGTAAGAGGCAGACCAGAAGCAAGCCATCCCAGAAGTAAGAATGAGGGATCTTTTGTTATGCCCCCACTCCCACCAGATTTCAACTTGGCACAAGCTTTGTACCACCACACCCTGTTCATGCAAAATGTGTGGAATGCCAGCCGCCGTCAGGAGACAGCCCGTAGACCCAATGCGGGTGACAAGTTGACTAACTTTCTGAGAACCAGGCCGCCCACCTTTGGAGGGTCCAGCAACCCCTTGGAAGCAGATGACTGGCTGAGAACTATCAGGAGAAAGCTGGAACCGTTTGGATGTGGAGACCGTGACAAAGTTCTCCTGACCTCCCACCAGCTCACTGGAACTGCTTTAGCTTGGTGGGATGCTTACTGTGCAGCTTCCCCAAACGAGTCTGCCATCACCTGGAAAGAGTTTGAAGAAGAGTTCCGTCGCTACCACATTCCCGACGCCACCATGAGACGCAAGGCTGACGAGTTCCGTGCACTAAAGCAAGGGAACAAGACTGTGGAAGAGTACACCCACGAGTTCACCGAGCTAGCCCGTTATGCACCTGATGAGGTGAAGACAGATGCAAAAAGACAGGACGCGTTCATCCGAGGGTTGCACCCAGATCTTCGAGCCCTGATAGTCACCCACAGTTTCCCTGACTTCAATACACTAATGAACAAGGCCATTGTCACAGAAAAGGCCAGAATGGAGGCAAGGCAAGAGAACAAGCGCAAGTTCCTGGAGAGCAAGAACCGTCAGATGGACCGCTCGCAGAAACCCAGGAGCTCCGGTTATGCTGCACCTAGACCCCAGGCTCCCGTGCAGTATAGGACCCAGTTTCAGGCCACAAGCTCCCAGGCTCCCAACAACCAGTTCAAGAGCCAGACCACCTCGAAGCCACCGCAGAGCAAGGTCAGTCAGGCCCCAGCCAGCAACAGCAATGCGAGAGCCTGTTTCAACTGCCGTGAGACCGGGCACTACATCGCTGATTGCCCGTACCCTAGAAGCAAGCCTGCGATATCAGTCTACTCCAACTCGGTGAATGGACCCAAGCCACCAGTGTCTGGAGCCAACCGTGTACCCGTCCGCAGCACCAACACCGGCAGCAACAACAACAACAACACCCAGCAGTCATACGGACGAGCCCGCGTCAACCACATCGACGCGCAGGAAGCTCAAGGAGCACAAGGAGTAGTACTCGGTGAGTACCTAGTTGTACCAAACTCCTTGTTCGCACCTCGGGCAGTAGTACTCGGTGCCCCGCTGCCTCCCAACCACAACGGGAGCAAGCAAGCCTGGGGCACGCGCGCGCGCGCACGCCGCCCCCGAACAGAACAAAGGCGGCGTACCAAACTCCGTGCGCACCCCCAATAACTTCACACACACGCTCTGACCGGCCAAGGAACATTTTGGCAGGCTACTACAAACGCAGATGTACGTATCACGGTAGAAAAATCGATGGATCGCGTCAGTATTTGTGACCGGGGCGAGTGGCGTGCACCGAATGATCATTCCAGTTGGTACATCAAACCATATGATGGGCGTCGAAAATCCCTGACATGAAAGTATAAGCCACAGCTGTAGGTGTTCTTCACCACACTGATGATTACTCTTGAGGAAGAACGCCGTGCCCGCGCCACCCCTCCCTGTGCCGCTAATGATCCGTGTCTGTCGGTTGGCATAGTTACCGTGGTGCGGTGCCGGGCGACGCCCTGGTCTCGGTGGCGGGGCGATGTGATCGTCCCCGACAGCGAGATGCTAGATACTCCAAATCCAACAACCAGCAATCATGCAGCGGCGCCTGTTCCCTGACAGCCCCCATCAAACGATCGACGACGCCGCCGCTCTCAACTCAAAGCTCATCTCGATCAGCTCACGCAGTCGCGGCAAATGATAAGCATGGTTTAGTGGGTAATTAGCGAAAGCTTCAGCGATACAGATGCGCGCGCACCTCGCCGTCGCCGTGCCGTCGCCATCAGCCTGTTGCGGTGGTCGAGACCGGCTTCACGGCTTCAACAAAGTGCGTGCGCCGTCGACTGGCACGACGGGAGCGCCCGGTCCGGTGCGGGGAGAACTCGAGCGCACACAGCCACACGGGGCGCCCGTGGCGCTGTAGCACGAGCTCCTCTCGCTGTCATGGAATGGACTCATGGAGGAGGGGCTAGGCTGTTCGTTCCTGTGCGTGTTTATGGGATGCTGTCAAAGCAGAGGTTACTTGATTTAGTTTGCGTGGAGGAATCTTTTGGCGCCTTCGTTTCGTTCGTTCGACACAGGTACATCCCGACCAGTTTCAAGATAGCGACGGCACTTGCACCAACAGTTTGTTGCTTTTTTTTTCTGTCTTCACGACTGAAAAGATGTCTGGGATGTCTCTTCGGTGTAATTTTGCACGGAATAGCATGGCCATTAGGGTATTGCAACACGTCCAGTAAGAAAATTTCATATATTAGGTTAATCCAAGAGCCCTCCAAAATCGTCCTGTTCGTTTGGCTGGTGCTAAATTTTACTGAGAGAAAAACACAGCTGCTGTCTGGTCCTGGTTTCTGCCGAGAGTAAAACACTGTTCGCAGGCTGGAAACCATCCAGGCGAACATGACGAATATATTCCAACATCGAGGTTCTAGGATGGCGGTACTTTTTTTTTTGAGATTTAGGATGGCGGTACTTAAGAAGTACCCTTGCACTATTGACAAGCAGTTTAACTTGAGTAAACAGTGAAGACTCGGTTTTTGTCTGCATGTTGGCAGGGCAGAAGCTCAGGTGTATCATTGTATCTCCTCGACATTTTTTTAGCAAAGCTCTACCGACACTTGAAAGTTGAAACCCCTAGCGAAATCTAGATTGGACAGTATTAAAAGGGACAGCAAAATTCTGCATAAGGGAAACTACATTTATCTCCTAAATTCAACTGAAAATCAAATATATATCGCAAATGTTCCTTTGATATTTTCCTCCTCTTCAACAAAGTTCACAGCGGCAAATGCTTCGGGGAGCAATGCCGTATTTGCCATGCCACGCTGCCGCGCAAAAAATATGCAGCAGGATTCCAGCCGGGAGCCCAAGCAAGGAGAAAGAGAGGCCTACATGTCCTCAACGCCACAGGTCCACGGTCACCAGCTCAGCCAAGCGCCTACGGCTTCTGCGGCGCCTGCTTGAACGCCACGGTGGGCGCGATCCGGGAGCCCCTGCTGCGGTGCTCGGCGACGAGCTCGGCGGCGAACCAGTCCAGCTTCTCCGCGTTCGTCTGCTCCCCCACCCGCCTCCCCTCGAACAGCACCGACTCCACGCTCCGCTCCTTCAGCATCTCGTCCGCCGCCGCCAGCACCGCGCGCACGTTCCCCGGGGTCGGCTCGTACTCCCCGTCCGGGCCGCACGGCGGCATGCTCTCCCGCTTCGCCTGATCACGCACCCAGTTCACCGGAGTTAATACAGAAGGAGACAAAAGCCAGCCATGGATACAATGCTAGAATCTGCCGATTGCTCACCTGGATGCGCAGGTAGTTCGACGAGCGGCATTGCCCGAAGGCGCGCGCCACGGCGTGGTCGACGAGGTCGGCGGCGCCGTCGGCAGCAATGCGGGCGATGGGGCGCGCCCACTCCTTGGGGCCCCAGCGGCGCATACGACGGAGGTCCGCGTCGGCGGTGGCTCCGGGGCCTCCGCCGGAGCAGCCGCCGATGGAGAGCACGAGGAGGTCCTCGACGCCGCGCACGAAGGGGAACTCGTGCTTGTTGTGGAGCACGTGCGTGATGGCGGCGGCCGCCGGGCTGCCCATGGTGGGCCCGCCGTCGACGGCAGCGCAGGACGTGGCGCCGTCCACCGACGCCACCTCGGCGGGTTCGAAGCGGCCGGCCTCGGACCACGCGGCGCGGCCGACCTCGCAGAGGCGGAAGTCGTAGCTCTCGTTCTCCAGGGCGTCGGCGCGCGAGAAGACGAGCGGCGCGGACGTCTTGAGGTCGTAGCAGGAGATGAGCACGGGCTTGATGGTGTCCCGCAGCGTGAGCTCCTCGCCGAACGCGGACTTCATGGCCGCCTCCAGCGCCGCCGTGGGCGCGGCCAGGGGGCGCTTCTTCCCGCGGCAGAAGAGGGACCCGGAGGAGCCCGCGGGCCTGCGGAACATCCGCGGCGCGTGGTCCGCGACGAGCCGCCACGTGTCGCCGGCGTGGAACAGCGGCGCGCCGCGCGAGTGCGTGGAGAAGAGCATCGCCGCGAAGACGCCCCCCGCGCCGGTGCCCGCGGCGAGGTCGAAGTAGTCGGCGACGCGGGCGTCGGGGTCCCCCGACGCGCGGCGGAGCGCGGCCTCCAGGTGCGCCAGCGCGCGGCCGGCCAGCAGCGCCCGCAGCCCGCCGCCGCCGCCGTCGACGCAGAGCACGCAGACCTTTCCCCGCTGCGCCGCCTTCCCCGGCGCGACAGCCGCCGCCGCCGTCGCCGACGCCTGCGCCGGCGGCGGCGGCTTCGGCAGCCAGAGCTGCTGCGGGTCGGTGTAGCCGAACAGGAACTTGCTCTCGAGGATGGAGAATATCTCGTAGCTGAGCTTGTCCGTGTCGGCCTCCTCGTGCTGCAGCCTCTCCACCTGCATCTCCTCCGCCTCGTCCATGCCCGGCCTCCCCTCCCTACTCCGCCAACACAGTCAACCCCTCCCCCCGCTCAGGAAAGCAGCAAGCGAAGGACAGAATCTCGCGCGGATTCGCAAGGATTTCTGCCGCTCGCCTTCTTGTCGCTCGCCCCTTTTAAGATCACAGCAGCCAGTCTCCGGTAGTGGCGGGCGGGCGCCTTTTGATCCTTGCGCGCGCCAGAGCACGCGAGGAAAGGGAGGAGCGAGCACAGAAAGGTGAGCGCCCTCGCGCGGGAGAGCGAGAGAGGGAGGGAGAGGAATGCAGGAAGCTGATGAGGCTGGTCGAGGGGGAGGCGAGGAGAAAGAAGGCGTGAGCGGGCGGGTCGTCGACTCGACTCGTCTTCTTCTCTCTCTCCCCCTCCCTCTCCCTGAAGGTGATCGTGTCGTGTCTCCCTGCTGCGCCGTAACCGATGGCTAGCGCGGCTGCAGGCGCTGGACCCGGTGCAGGGGCGCGGACGGTTCCGGGGGCGTACGTCGTGGCCTCGAGATGGGTGAGGCGAGACGGGCGCCCGTGGAACGGGTCCACGGAGGAGGAGGTTTGCGTCACGGCGCGGTCGTCACCTGGACTCGTGCTGGATTAAGCTAGAGTAATTAATTGGGAGAGTGGGGCCCAGGAAGCCAAAGCTGGGGGCTAATTAATCGGATTGATTCCACCACGGCCGTTCTAGAGCCTGATGGACTAGCACGATCGAAGATTCGAGGCGGCGACGGCGAGGGGCGAGGCTGCGCCTGCGTCTGCGTGGAGGCGGTCCACGGCGCCTGCGTCTGCGCTTTCTTTTTTCTTTTTCTTTTTTTTTGCCTGTTGTGCAGTAGTACCACGGCGATTGTCTTTTTTTCTTCCGTGAAGAAGATGAGGAATCTGGGGTGTGTGTGTGTGTGTGGGGGGGGGGGGGGGGCAGTATTTCTGGAAAGACCTGACAGCACGCGAGCGGCAGCGCCACTTCTCGCAAACTCCTAGGCACGAGAGCTCGGGATTAGGCCTGCACGTTGCTACACGTCTACCTGTCTCGTACGGACCAGGTGCAGCCTCAGGTGCCACTTCGACATCCACTGCCCACTGCCCACTGGCACGACGCTCCAGCTAAAGCCGGGCCTGCCTGCAATCAGCGCCATCGATTCACGCGGCAGCAGCAGCGGCGGCATTCACCATTCAGAAAAGGAAACCCCGAGTAAGAATTTCGATGGTGTACAGGACTCGGTCCACCTGGCGGCTCGCAGCGCGGACAAGCAAGACTGCGGGAGCGCGACATGGAGCCAAACAGGCAGATGCGGCCGGTCCACGGGCGGACGGGCCCAAAACCCCTTCCTAAACCCAAACGGCTAGACCTCGAGCAGCCGCCGCGCGCGCGCACGCCGTGGTTTACCGCCTCCGCGGCGGGTCCACGAGCCGCTCCACACATTTTTCCTTGGTCAAACGCAACGGTAGTGCTGGGCGGCGTGGCGTGCGGCGTGCCGCCGGAAATGGATTGGACGCGCCCCGCACGGCACGGCCACCGAGTCAGCAAAGCCAGTTCTTCCCCGGGGAGAGGGAGTAGGAAACTTTTCCACCCGGTGGCCTCACTTCCATGCGGGGCCCGCGCGGCTGACGATGCTTTGGCCGCCCGTTCTCCTCCGTTCCCACTTCCCAGCCCACTATGCCGTGGACCGTACGCGGGCGAGGAGGAGGAGCAAGTCAATGGCTCGGCGCACGAGCCCGTGTGGTCGGCGCGTGGTCCGTCCGGGCAGTCCACACGACACGACCTCACCGCTCGGGGACGAGGACTTCAGTGCTACTGCCACTGCGGCTCTGCCTGCCAGTCTGCCACCGCCTGTTGGCGCGGCGAGGTGAGCTGGCGGAGGCGAGGCTCACGTGTGCCCCGGACATTGGGAAGGGAACAACCGAGAACTCACGGGTGCCGCCGTGCACAGCGGCAGCCAGCACCCAGCAGGACTGGACGCCGCTGTTCATATATCTTGTGCCGCACCGGCACCGGCACCATGCATGCATGGTGAATGTGGTGCCGAATCGAGTCAGTATGACAGTATGGGTAGGAGGATCTCCTGCTATTTCTTTTTTTTTTTAAAGTATGGGTAGGATGACGGCAACTCTGTGGTTGCAACTCGTACAGTAAACACCTGGCCAGCAGGCTGCATTGCAACGAGGCGAAGCGGAACGTTGGACGTTGGAAACTGGCCAATGCTATGGTCTATGGCCGCTGTTCATCTACGAACTGGCGTTGGATTCCCTGAAACTGGGCCCCATTGCTATCTTGGACGCGTAGTTGCTGGGAATCACAAACAAGTCCTGCCGATGAATGAAAATACCGCGAATGCACCACGCGCTCCTGTAGTTGGACTGTTGGAGCGCTTTAATTAATTTCTTGGTTATACTACTAGACACTTGGCCGACGACGCGTCGGCTCACGCACGTACGCAATCACTATGCTCAAAGCTTTTCCTATCGGGGGATTTGATTGATTATGATGAGCCGATTAGGTTAGATGTCATGTTGGGACAGATACCTTTCTTGCCCGTTGCCCATGCCTTCCACTGAACAGTGCCAAATGGGAGCTCCAGATTTTCAGGCGAGATATATTGGAATGCGAATAATGCATGCTCGATCTTCAGGCTGCGGTATAGATTACGAAGGGCACACACTCCCTCGTCGACACGATTATTGCGAGTGCTCGCATATTCGCATCCTATTCTACTGCAGAGAAAGGCAAACCAGCACTTGTAGACTTCCACATCCTGAACCTGCACAGCAGGCTCCCTTTTGTCGTCCCTGTCCGAGCTTTTCTTCGCGCGTCATTGACAAACGCACTCAGCCGCCGCATCAGTCCGTCAGTGCCTCATATGATATACTACGCTTACTCTCATATGTGCGTTCTACGTATGCTAGCTACCGTCTCGTTTTGCACAAATTGCACGCACCAACCAGCTGCTCCGCACCATACACGGAATAGTTAAACTGCAAGTGCTGCGGAATAATCAGTGTGTGCACGGGTGCTGAACGGGTGAACAGTGGCCGTATCTTTCAGCAGGGACTGATGAGGCATGGCCGGTGTGATTGAGATCAACGCATCTACGGCGAATAATAAATCGCGTCAGAGCCGATCCTGTTGCTACGTCGCCCGTCCATCCGGTAGGCCGTACATCGTAATCCGTGTGTATATACAAGTGGTGCTGATATATGGTCCTCATCAACTTTATTTCTAAAATCTAACAACCTGCAAATTCCTCATGATTGTTTGGTTATGAGGGCATGAAGGTGTCAGGCGTGGCCTCTAGCCAAACTGGAGGTGATAGGAGTCTGTGTGATGTGATATAGAATACACATGTTTTCTTTGGTTCGTGGAGGGTATGGTATAGACAGAGGTCCACCCACCCGCACGTACACGACTACACGTATATTTCCTTTTCAAATATACAGGCCAGAGTTCGGTGAGACCTACTCCTACTTGTTTTAGCATGCATGACAACCTCTCAGAACGAAAGAATAGCTATTCGCCTATTCCAAAAATGCATGATTAACTGGATGGTGCCAACAGGAGATATTGTAATTTACAGCAAGTTTTGAAATTAGTGTAGGTTGTATCAACAAGCAGTCAAGTACAGTACTCCACTGTTCCATCAATGTATTGGAACGACTGAACAAGATTGAAAGAAAAATGTGAACATCTACCGGTAGATTACAAGCGATGGGTAGTCATCGTAGTCGGGATCAGCAGACAAGGGACGTTGAAGGCAAGTACTTTTTGAATAGCCGACAAGATGATAGGTCACTCAAAAAGCCAGACACGCTCCATAAGAAAATTTAGCGTCTAGTGCACACGTCCATTCGCAGTCGCAGTACCGACGACGGACAAAAACGAAACGGGGACAAACCGCTACGGCCCCGCGGCCATGTCGCCTGCTTTACCCCGTCCCCGTTTAACGACAAATAACCTACTAATAACACCAGTGTTAGTGTCTACTCCGTATATGCGAACGGAGGGAGTACTTCTCATCTGATCGACGGCCCGCAAACACCGAGCTCAGTGGGTAGCGCGATGACAATAGACAGATGTCGTTACCTGGCGTCGTCGCCTCGCACCAGGGGTGCGTGAATTAATGGATGTGTGTTGTGTGCTGAGCTCGCCGTCCATGGCGTTCCGGTTCAGTTAGTTCTGGGAGAATTGAATCGATATTCGTGTAGCACCGCCGGCACGGGGCAAGGCCGGTGTTGGTTAGCAGGATGCAGGGGAGACTGTTGATCGCTGGTTGCGCTGTATGATGTCTTGTGGTAATCTCCAGGTGCTGCTGATGACACACTGACTGGGGGAATAGAGAGCTGGACAGAGCGTGTCATCTTTTGTCTAGGGCCCGTGGACCGCGGTGAAATCTGATCGAGCCCAACGGACCAGACCAGAGAGCCCATATTAAGGCCCAGAACTGATATACCGAGAGATTAGCACTAGGGTGGTACATCTGTTGCACCACACACCTTTGTCAAGTTCATCCATCTATTTTTTTTCCCAAAAAAAAGTTCATCCATCTATTTCAAGAAAAAAAGTTCATCCATCCAGATCAACTAGAATCAGGGCTGAGCCACAGAGATGTATTTGACTACATATTTCACCTGCACACACTATCCAGTTTATGCAATCACCTTTCCGTCTGTATATGTTTCTAACAATGATTTTAGTTTCTGATGATGTGCAGCTTTGCCCAATCATATGCAGTAAGCCCGGTCCAGCTGCTTGACGATCCAGTCCTCATCTTCATTAATCAGTCAGTGCTGGAGGTCCAACATAGACTTCACCACGTAGCACGTCGATGTCCCCAAACCAACCAATGTATACACACGTAGATAGCCCTATCAAAGGAATGGAAAAGCCTACATTTGTTAGGTTACTGATTTTCATATACAAGTATCAGCAAGATGATAAGTCGTTCAAAAAGGTAGACATGCTCCATAGTAGCTCCTTATTTTCAGGTGCTGTTAGCATGTGAAGCTCGTACTCGTTAATTTCTCTCCGGCCCATGGGCACCGATCCTGCCCAAAAAGCAGCGGGGAGCATGTCAAATTTGGGCCTCAGCCGTTCGGCCCATGACGCCCACGCGTCGTCGTCAATCGCGCGGTAGCGATCGACCCGCTCGCACTCTTCTGGAGTCGTTACCGTGCTCTGCCACTTGCCAGCGTGTGCTCTCCTCTGCCAGGCCGTAGGGACACCAACGGCTTCTCAGTACGTGATTATGTGAAACTTGTCCGATCCATGCCGCCATCGTACTTGGCGTATTTTTGCAGTTCGACGACAATAATGCTGGTCGTCAAGCTGCTCCAGTTATTAGTCCTCTCGCAGGGACCATCTACAGCGACATACTGACAGCATGATTCCACTAATCAGTTCATGTTTTGCCTACTACTACTGTACTACTGCTGCTATTTACAAGGCCACCCTAACAGTCTTGCATCAACAACCGTAGTTAACGCGAGATCAACATTGGCGGCGCCAACTTAGCTTCTCGTCTATGAAACGAGAGAGGCGGCGTTGAAACTGTGGAAGTCCTGTAACATCTGCTCGAGGACCATGAAGACAGAGAACACGCCCATCCCAACTAGAACAGGCTTTGCGCTGGTCAATCCCCCTACCCCTCTGTTGTCTTTCCGGGGCTCTTCTTCTGCGAGTCCGGCACTCGTGCTCGTGCCAGACAGTTTGGAGCCTATAGCCCAGGCCATCAGTGGAGGGAGAACGCCATACAGGATAGTCATGCAGTATCCGCCCTGAAGTAGGACAGCGATGCAACAAGTCAGTGAGGAACGGGATGGCTATGCCTGCTTCATTTGAACAGAGATGCCACATGTTTTGATGTACCACTTACTGCGATGTCGGTAGATATGGAGAATGAATTCGGGACGGTAGCTGCGATGATCATGGTCGGGACGACCACGATCCCGGTAGCGATGTAGCTGAGGTTGCTCTTCTCCAGAATTGCTACCACGCCACGATGCCCGGATGCATCTTCCTCCTTGGGAAATACATCAATGCCTTCGTTGATCTTTTCCTGCAATCATCACCCGCTTGTTCAGAACACTCCACATATTGACATTGTTCCTAGAAATTGCTTTTGTTGCCTAGCCTTCATACTTACACGTTCTTGATGGGCTGATGATGAAGAGGCTAAAAGATTGGTCATCTGCTCGATGAAGAACTGGGAAGCCCCAAGCAGCGTTCTGATGAGCGACGTCCCGACGGCGAGGAGCGAGAAAGTCTCCACCACGGTATAGCTCCATCTGCAAATCAAAGAGCTCATATTCACCTGACAGAAAATTGAGGGATGCAGGCACGTGCATTTGTAACAGCGACAGTGGCCTTACTCTGTCTTCAACATGTCCCGGATGTCAAACCCGCCGAGGTCCGTGGCGAGGCCGAGCGCGATGTCGTCCCACACGAGAAGGGACACCAGCGGCACGAGGCTGCCGAGGAGGATGGACAGCCGGATCCTCGCGAGATCCCCTTCCAGGTACGCGCAGATCACTGCGAGATCACCGAACGTTCAGGTACGAGATCGAGCTCCCAAAAGTACGGCGTGGCGACATGGTGGATTGGGGTGGACGGGTGGTGGGGACTGGTTCGAGTTTACGAGCCAGATTGGACGGAAGGTACCTGGTGCGATGTCGTGGAAGACCAGTGTGAAGATGATCACGGGCAGCGCCGCCGGGACCTGCTCCCAGTTGGCGTTCGCTGGCAGGCTCAGGCCACCGCCGAGCGCCACGGCTGACACCTCAATCGTCAGCAGTAAACCTGTTGCGACAGATAGATCATGCATGGTTAGCTGGTCACGCGACTGCGAGTTCGTTCATTTCCTTTTTCTTTAAGGGCAGTCTCAATGCACCATTTCACTGTACGGTTACTTAGATCAGAAACTAGATAACTGTGCAAAGAAATGCCACGGTGATAAAACTCGCATCCCATAAAACTCTTACTTCTCTCTCCTATGCCACATCAGCACATTTAATGCCATGAAACCCCTCATAAAACCCCCACTGAGATTGGCCTAAGACCCGTCTCAATGGCAGGGTCATCAACATTTAATGGACTGCCACATAGGCTTTTTTGATGACATGGCACGAAATTAATGAAGGGAGAGAAGATCTTAGGGTCATGGTGATGACCCTGGGTCGACACAGATACCAATGCTTACGACCCTCCATTGAGAGCTCATGACCCTCCATTTGATCTCAACATATGTAAGATTTAAATGTTGCATTCTATCTATAAAACTGTGCCCATGACCTTCTGCATTGAGAGTGACAGGGTCATCATGCTAAAAAACTGATGTGGCAGACCTGAGCCCATAACTCTACCACTGACTGACCTAAGCTAGGGTTCATGAATTAATGAAAAATCATGGTACAGAGGCGGCTGCCCGAGTAACAGTAACAGATCGGATCACGTCGGGTACATCACGAATCCACGGTTAATAGGCACGGATATGGCTAGGTGTATGTGCTGTGTGCTGAGAATTCTGCCTTTGGACATGGACGCAGGCGTAGAGCAGGTGGTACTGTACGGAAAATTCGCCATTACGTACGAATGCCTTAGAATTCTCTTTTGGTATAATATGCTGGCACAGCACAGGCGTAGAGCAGCCGAGCAGGTTGTATAATTTAAAGACATTGCTGCCATGTCTTCGAATTCTAAGGCATCAGAATAAACAGCATGGGCCTGAAAGCAAGACTCGAGTCCCGTGTGTGTGTGTTATTGCAGATCTAGGGAGCGGCATTGATGCGCGCATCCATGATCAGCTTTCAGTAATGGCGATGGCAGCTCATCGGTGGCATATATGGCATGCACGCCTGTCCGGACACGTACGCGAGATCGAAAAAGAGCAGCGAGTGAGTACTTGCCTATCATGACGAAAGTGACCACCTGGTTCACCCGGTCGGTGACGCCCGTGCCGCCCGCGGCCACGAGCAGCGCGAGCGCGGCGGTGAATGCGCCGCCGGAGACGGGCTCGGGCACGCCGGCGACCAGGCGGGACAGCACCTCGCCGGACTTGGACGCGTAGGCGACCATGGACGTGTAGGACAGGAACAGGTAGGCGGCGGTGGCCAGGTGCCCGCCCCACTCGCCCAGCGTCTCCTCCGCCATGCTCTTCACGGAGATCACCTCCAGGTCCCGGTCCCCGCCGCCGCCGTGGCCGGCGTCCTTGTTCCGCCGCCGGCGCAGGTGGACGTTGATCTCGGCGATGAGCAGGGCCTCGGCCACCAGGAACACCCAGCACGTGACCATGCACGCCGCGCTCGGGATGAAGCCCTGCATCGATCGATTTGGCAAACGGTCAGTGCTGCTTTCCTGACGAAATGGGCGTTGGGTACGTAGGAATGGATCAATGCGGGTGTTTCTCATTGCTGAACAGGAGATCAATGCAGATGTTTCTTCCGATGAGGAAAATGTTTCCAGATCGAACACACAAGTTCAGAACCGAGTGTTCGACGTGGCGGAATTAAACGCGGGCGTTCGCTCATCGTGCCAACTGAAACCGAACAATGCGACGCCGATTGAATGAACATAACTGCACTAGGGTGGAGAAATTCAGTTGGTTTGGTACATCCAGATAGGGGCACGCGCTAATCTCTACTGGTACTGTACTCTAGGCTTGTGGTGCGGCTGGTCCATCGTGACAGTTACTGCTACGCTGACAGCACCGTGATAATTGGGGAAATCATTGTCCTTGCAGTAGCATCTTTCAGTGGGCTCGTTCGTTGCTGCAAATTGCAACTGCCAGCAACTCGGAAAGCGGGATCGCGGAAATGAATTCCAGCGGTTTTCGTCGTTGACGACGTGCCGCGCCCGCCGCGCCGGCGCCGATGGTGATTCGTGCTCGCTGATCTCGCTGGGGGCCAGGGCCAGGCCTGGGGCAAAAGGTAGTAAAACCGTAAAAGAGAGAGACTCACCGCGGGCGCCGTGCTCTGCGGCACGGCGAGGATGCCGGACCCGATGCTGGTCCCGACGATCAGCGCCACGGCGCCGGCCACGCTCCCTCTCTTCGCGCCGCGGGGCGGCGCCCCCGCCCCCGCCACGCCGGCGTCCGGCAGCGCCGCGTTCCTCCCCTCAGCCACCGGGCGCGCGTCCGCGACCCCCGGGACGTCGCGCCCGGCGGCCGCCGCGCACCATTTGCCACCGCCGCCGCCGCCCGAGAGGCGTCGGGGTACGTGGCGCTGGCGCACGCGTGGCGCCGGGCAGCCGAACGTGGCGCGGCGGGTCTTCGGGCACAGCGCCACGCGCGCTATGGCACCTTGCATCCGCGAGGAGCTTTGCTTCGGACTTCGGTGGCGCGCGCCGTCGCGGCTTGGGCGACCGGACTTGATCACTTGGTGAGAGGGGATATTCGCCGCTGGCCGCCTGGTATATTCACCGTTGGTTGTTGTGGCCGTGGATTCAGTGATTCACATTTGGGGAATCTCTTGATTCTTGAGGTCCGGTGGCCGCATCGCGGCTTGTGGTGCGCATCGCAGGAGCGGACGGGCACGGCAGTGCGGAGATTCTGGACCAGACAGGGCGCGCGCGCCCGCGCCGAAACCGGGCTCTGTGCGTACTACCAACCAACTACTCCGTAGACCGAAAACGATGCGTTCAGGTTCGGACGTGGTGCGTCGTCTTTTAGTACGTGGTCTGTGTGGCGCTGAAAAGATGATGAATCGTCGACGGGGGACAGGTCGGCGGTGCGGGTGGGACCCGGGCACGGTGCACCGAGGACAAGAACCGCAATGCTAGGCTTATTATCACACCGTTTATCTTCGCTAACATTTGTGTCACAAGCGTAGGTAAAAAGAATCGACGGTTGCACGATATCATGCTAGAGACATGAAAGAGCCGAGACAAGGCATATGATCATGAGATATAGGACATGTGTGGAGCTGCTTTCATTGTTGTGAGACTTTATGGCACTATAGTAGTTGCAACGTAAATAAGAATTTTGTACTCAGTTTTTAAACTGTTCGATCTAGTTTCTCGGGTTTTATTCTTCGAGTTAAACTCATATCAAAACTTTTAAATTGACCAGTCTAGTATCTCAAGTTTTGTTTTTTATTAGAATTGTCCCTCGAGAGCTCAAAGGTTTAATATATGAATACCTTAATTATCTTCATACACTTTATGTATATGTTTGCTGAAATATTTTATACTATTTTAAAGCTAGATGAAAGCCTAGAAGTCTAAGCATCCATATTACCTCTATAAAGGTTTAGATGTATATTTTCTAAGATTAATAATTAGCCTAACTAAATGACTATAGTCGATAGTTTGGTAAAAAGTAGCGACCCACGGGCGCTTGTTGCGCATAAAAAAAGTTGAGTTAAGCATGTGACACACAATGGATATAAGTATTGATTATGATGAATGATAGATGAGATGGTTAAAATTGAACCATCTGTATTTGAATACCAGCTGCATATGAAAAAAGCACTGTTGAGAAATAGTGAAATGGATAAAAAATAAAAGTTGAGGGATGAGTTTGACTTGAAAGTAAAACTCAAGTGACTACTTAGGGACTACTTTAGTTGATTTAAAAGTTGAGGAATGAAGTTGACCAAGTTGAGGAATGAAAGCTTCTATTTTGCCTTCATAAGATTATGGGAGCATTTCACAAGGCAAATGCACACAAATGATTATTTATGCTCCAAAACTAATTACTTTATGTTTATTGACAGACACAATTCTAGAAGTTTGATGCGATAAAGTAAAACACACCGAATATCTATGATCAAAGGGCGTACTTTGGAAGTTTGGACTACTTGAAAAGCGGTGGGGTCTAAAGGAAAAAAAAGAAGAATTCAGGAACTACTGGTTTGTGTTAGACTATCAATTCACGTATGTTATACTTCCTCTGTTTCAAATTGTAAGTCGTTGCCATGTCTTTGAGCTAGCTCTATTATTTCTCTTTTATATCCTCCAACTAGATAGAACAGTGACGTGCCATGTTTTGGACCTAGCTGTTGTACTGTAATCGTCCTAGCACAATGCATTGACTTAAAAAGTGCGATTCGGTAGTTAAATTTATATGCATTCGGTACTTTGATTTGCTTCCATTGTCCACCCAAAAGTGGGAAAAATGAATTGACATTGTTCTCTTTTCGAATGAATGTATTTTGATATTTTCGAGACAAATAAATTCATGTAGCTGTTCCAATACTCGAAGGTCCATCTGTGATGAAGCTAGTTTTAAATTTAAACTGCACACGTTCTCCTAGCATTCCTGTTCACTGTCTCACACTCTCCTAGCGGATGGTTGAGATTTGAGAACGAGTGGATTTTGGTTTGGTTATTGGCTCTTGCACATACGAGTAGTTTGGTAGTACTTGGGTGACGTACTGACGTGCATAATATTTAAAACGAAACAGCAAATTAAACGAGAGCAGAGCTGTAGCGCCGTACGGATTACGTGGAGGAGCTGAGCAAGTGAGCATCGCGCGTCCATGGCGTGAATGAATGCGACTGGCGCCGCTGCCGAACGGCATGACCACTCACGGCGAGCCAGCTCGGATGGATCTCCAACCCCGAGCTCCTCACCCCCCTGCCTGCGCCGCCCTCGTGACCTCCGATGCCCAAAGGTCACGCTCCGGCAGGCGTCTGGCGCCTTCCAACCGATTCCGCTCACGCATTCACTGCACCATTACTCCCCTCTCGCCACCCACCTACTCTACTCACTCCGGCCTCTTAAAACCTAGCCGCGTCTCCAGTGACTGACCGCGCACCCTCATGCCACCGCTGTCCTCATAGCACAAGCCACCGTGCGGCCGTTGAACGCACGGGAGATCGGAGCGCGCCGCCGGCGGAGATCCTAGTTTGGTTGCAGTTGATCGATCGGGGGCGGGGATCCGATCGATGGAGCTGCAGCTCGCCGCCGTGCTCGGCTCGCTCGCCCTTGGCGGCGCGGTGCTGGTGCTCTTCTTCGGCAAGTGGTGGCAGCCGCTGGCCGACACCGACCAGCGCGTCAAGGAGCTGGCCGACGCGGTGGACGCCCTGCTGCGGCAGCGGGCGGAGGTGCTGGGCCACGACCCGGCGCCGGCGTCGGACCCCGTGCGCGCGTGGCTGCGGCGCGTGCAGGAGGCGCAGGACGAGGTGGCGTCCATCAAGGCGCGCCACGACGGCGGGCAGCTCTACGTGGTCCGCCTGGTGCAGCACCTTTTCCTCCCCACGGGCCCCGTCGCCGGGCTGGCCGAGCAGCAGCTCAAGGCGGTGCGCGCGCTGCGGGACCAGGGCGCGGCGATCCTCGAGGCCGCGCTCGCCACGCCGCAGGCGCCGCCGCCGCTGCTCCGCGACCCGGAGGAGCTGGCAGACCTCCCCGCCGAGGCGGCGGGGCCCGCGAGGGCCCACCTCAACGGGGCGCTCCGCTTCCTCGGCGACGGCGACGCCGCGCTCGGCGTCTGGGGCACCGGCGGCGTGGGCAAGACCACGGTGCTGAGGCTGGTGCGCGAGGTGTGCGGCCGCGTCGCGCGCTTCGACCACGTCCTGCTCGTCGCGGCCTCCAGGGACTGCACGGTGGCCAAGCTCCAGAGGGAGGTGGTGTCCGTGCTCGGGCTGCGGGACGCGCCCACGGAGCAGGCGCAGGCCGCGGCGATACTGGGCTTCCTGAGGGACAAGAGCTTCCTGCTGCTGCTGGACGGCGTGTGGGAGCGCCTGGACCTGGAGAGGGTCGGCATCCCGCACCCACTCGGCATGGCCAACGGCAAGGTGAGGAAGGTCATAGTGGCGTCGAGGAGCGAGGCGGTGTGCGCCGACATGGGCTGCCGCAACAAGATCAAGATGGAGAGCTTCAACGAGGACGATGCGTGGAGCCTGTTTGAAGCCAACGTTGGCGGGGACGCCATCCATGGAAACACTCAAATTTCGAGACAGGTAATCAGCTGATTTATCTGTTCAAATCATGGTTTTGCTACTTACGCTGTTTCATTCAAAATATTTATTTCGTTATTGCTACTTTCTATGAGATTTGCTATTTATAGATTTTTGGGAGAAAATCTGTCGATTTTTAATATTATAAATATTGCTTTATGATGTTGCAAACATTACTAGGTGAAACATGGAAGGACAATACATTTAAAAATAATATTTGCAACATTAAAAAATTAGACAGATTTTACCCTTGAAAATCTGCGAACAGATAACTAGTCATTCCCATTTTTTAATCGCCACGACTTACTCCCTGTGAATCGAAATGTATCTTGTTTTAGATACTAGTTGGTCAATTTTAATTTGGTTCATCAACCTATTAAAAGTTGAACACGATTGCTGTTGCCAGATTCGTTTTGAAACATACTTAATAATATGTAATTTAGTTTATTTCGTCCCAAAAAATATAAGTTAGTTTATTTAAAATAGTATATGCTTTTACAGAATTTAAAGTGAAAGTATGAAACCATGTCGATATCGTAAATGATTTACATTTGGAATATAGAGGCAGTCAAACCATGTCGATATCGTTGCATGCCTTGGATCAGCATCCACGTCTTGTCATTAACTGTGTTAATTGTACAAAGTGTGCTAGGAAGCCACTTCAATACCGTGCATGGCCCGTTTTTTCAATATCCCAATCACGCATTAATATGTGCTTACTTTTCCTTGGCATAATAAATATCTACAAAGACAAATGTTTGATTTTTCCCGTTTGGCATAAATATCTCGGCGACACTGAATTTTCATTTGCAAGAATTTGATATCTTCAGGCTACTAACTTGTTCTGCCATCGAAACAGGTGGCTGCAGAATGCAAGGGCTTGCCTCTGGCCCTCGTCACCGTCGGCCGCGCCATGTCAAATAAGCGCACGCCAGATGAGTGGGCTGATGCACTCGACACCCTCAAGGCGTCCCAGCTCTCGAGCACGCCCGGCTCGGACAAGAGCACGCACGCTCTGGTGAAGTTCTGCTACGACAACCTGGAGAGCGACACGGTGAGGGAATGCTTCCAGACCTGCGCTCTCTGGCCCGAGGATCACAGCATCTCCAAGGACGAGCTCGTACAGAGCTGGATCGGGCTCGGCCTGCTCCCCGACCTCGGCGACATCGACGAGGCGCACCGGTTCGGGCACTCGGTGATCGCCATCCTGGAGGCCGCGCGCCTGCTGGAGCCCGGGGACAACCACCGGTACAACATGTTCCCGTCCGACACGCACGTCAGGCTCCACGACGTCGTGCGCGACGCGGCGCTCCGGTTCGTGCCTGACAAGTGGCTGGTCCGCGCGGGCGCCGGCCTCAGGGAGCCCCCGCGCGAGGAGGCGCTGTGGCGCGGCGCGCGGCGCGTGTCCCTGATGCACAACAGCATCGAGGACGCGCCGGCCAAGGCGGGCAGCGCCCTCGCGGACGCGCAGCCGGCGTCGCTGATGCTCCAGTGCAACCGCGCCCTGCCGAAGCGGATGCTCCAGGCGATCCAGCATTTCACCAAGCTCACGTACCTGGACCTCGAGGACACCGGCATCCAGGACGCCTTCCCCATGGAGATCTGCTGCCTGGTGCACCTGGAGTACCTCAACCTCTCCAGGAACAAGATCCTGTCGCTGCCGGTGGAGCTGGGCAACCTGAGCCAGCTCAAGTACTTCTACCTGCGCGACAACTACTACATCCAGGTCACAATCCCGCCAGGCCTGATCTCGCGGCTCGGGAAGCTTCAGGTCCTGGAGGTGTTCACCGCGAGCATCGTCTCCGTCGCGGACGACTACGTCTCGCCGGTCATCGACGACCTCGAGAGCAGCGGCGCGCGCGTGGCGTCGCTCAGCATCTGGCTGGACAACGACCGCGACGTGGCGCGGCTCGCGCGGATGGCGCCTGGCGTGCGCGCCCGGTCCCTCCACCTCCGCAAGCTCGAGGGCGCGCGCACCCTGCCGGTGCTGTCCGCGGAGCACGCGCCGGAGCTCGGCGGCGTGCAGGAGAGCCTCCGGGAGCTGGTGGCCTACTCGATCGACGTCGAGGAGCTCGTGGCGGACGCGCACGTGCCCAGGCTGGAGATCGTCAAGTTCGGGTTCCTGACGAAGCTGCGCGCCATGTCGTGGTCCCAGTCCACCGCGGCCAACCTCCGCGAGGTGGGCATCGGCGCGTGCCACTCCCTGACGCACGTGACGTGGGTGCAGCACCTCCCGTGCCTGGAGTCGCTGAACCTCAGCGGGTGCAACGGGCTGACGACGCTGCTGGGCGGCGCCGAGGACGGCGGCAGCGCGGCGGAGGAGGTGGTGGTGTTCCCGCGGCTGAGGCTGCTGGCGCTGCTGGGGCTGCCCAAGATGGAGGCCGTCCGCGTCGCGGGGGAGTGCGCGTTCCCGGCGCTGCGGCGCTTGCAGACGAGGGGGTGCCAGCGGCTGAGGAGGATCCCGATGCGGCCGGCGCGCGGGCAGCAAGGCACCGTGCGGATCGAGTGCGACAAGCACTGGTGGAACGCGCTGCAGTGGGCGGGCGAGGACGTCAAGGCCTGGTTCGTCCCCGTGCTCTGAGGAGTCGTTGCGGTAGGCGGATCGAGTTGCAATTTTGGGGGCGGGGGATGGGAGGTTCAGACGGCAATAAGATAGTTGCATTGGTTATTTTGGGGTTTCTTCCATTTTATCTGGGACAATTGGATTCTCGGCCTAATTCACTGCGTGTTGGCTGTTGGTGACTTTGGTTTTAGTTTGATGTATAACTCGCCAGGATATACTGTTATGCTTGCTCAATATTTTTCTTTTGTATGTGTATCTCAAAATTGATGGTAAGGCCTAAGGCCCATCTGTAACGGGATTTATTTTTTTGTCTCCAAATTTGCGCAGCAAACAAAATTGTTTCTGTCAAATGCATATAAATTTGTGTTTCTAAACAAATTTAAGCTTTGGTTTCTGAACGTGTGCTCTGTGTTAGATTCCACTGAAGCAACAATTGTTGTGTAGTACAAACCCTGCTTTGGTTTGCACAACAAAGCCTAAAGTTTGAACTTGAGTAACGTCAGGTTTCATATGATTCATCAACCCCATTTGGGCCTGGATAGCTCACTAGATTATCAGATATAGTTTTCATGCAGATTTTTAGTGGGTAGTTAGCGTACTCATCTTTTTTTAAGACTTCATATACAGCCTTCACGTCACAGGTTTTTAAACCAAAATCCGTATTGGATTGGATAATTCTCATGGATACACACCATGGTTACGAATTGATTCACAACGATCGTGGCGTCCCCTTTTTGATGGGAGAGATTTGTATCACCCAAATGGCCAAATCTGACCTCAAATCGCTAGCCTAGTAACGTACCGGCTGACACGAGTCTTGTAGGCGCAAAAACTCCGACCCGACCCGTCGCCGCGGCGCACCGAAATAAAGCCGCCTCCCTCTTCCTCCACCCCCTCCCCCAAGTAAACGAGACACACGCCCATGGCCTCCCGGGTCGCAAGGCTGCTCCAGCACCGCCGCCTCCTCGCCGCCGCTGCGGAGGCGTCTGCCCGCCACGCGCCGCGCGCTCCCTGCGCTGCCGCCGCCGTCTCCAAGGTAATCCCGCTGCAGCGATGGAGGACAACCCTAAACCCTTCTAAACCCCCCTTCAAGGTGTTCGACGGAATGCCGAAGCCGATCTCGGCGTCGACGCCACTGTCCTTGCTGCCTGTGGTTGTCGTGAGATGGCTAGTTAGGTTTCTGAACGGATGCTCTATGTTAGGTTCCACTGAAGCAACAATTGTTGTGCAGGGTTGTGCTTACTAGCTACTAGTACTACGGGTGGAGTATTGTAGTATCCTGTATTGCATCCTAGTCTGCTGGTCCTGTTATATCCATATGATTAAGGCTTAAACAATGCATGTGCTGACACTCTATCTGGAAAGTAGGAAACGCCATTCCCTGTTTCTGATCCGTGATTGCATGTATTCTTTTGGGGCTTTGGGAAATTCTTACGCTTTAATTTCCTTACTGGATTTTTTTGTTTTGTTTCTTGTTTGGAAATATATACTTATGAATATATAGTTTCTTTTGGCCCTGGAAATTCTTTACATTGTAATTTCCTCTGTCTAACTGCAGGATGTTGCTAGGGCTGAAGGTCTACTCCCACCTCTGATTAAAAGCTGTATTTGGTTGATCAAGTTGCAGCTACGAAATCATTTGTTTTTTTTGTCAACATTCCTGTTATAGTTGCATCAGTGAATCTGTGCCTGTTTTCCTGGGCTGGATGGATGCTGTATCCGACAGTTTAAACACTATGGATGCCTATCAAGATCTTAATTTAGCTGCTTTTGATGTATGTTGGCATTTCAAATCAGAGTAAATTGTTCGATGGCTTCCGTATTAGTCTGCACCGACTTAAGCATCTTTTAGCTAGTATAATCAAGATAAAACTGGATATGATGCTACTCTCAATCTTACTGCAACAAATATGATAAAGAGCTCAAAGCTGGTTTAGTATAAAGCTTCCATTTCCATGAGAATGCGCTGCCACTGCAACACTGCGTCTAGTATGGCTTTATGTGATACTTCTTTCATGCACTGGATATTCTTGAATGGAATTTTTTATAGGTAAAAAGAATCTCTATGTAGGATTATTAAAACTGGAGAGTCCGAAGGTGTTGATAAAACTTGAGCTATCTGTTTCTGTAGTGAACTAAATGATAATTCGGATACACGATTGTGATTGTTTTGCTCGTGATTCCCCTGTTATGAGTCAGTTCACACGGACTTCTCAGATTTTTAATGCATACAATTGATTCAAATATGTCTTGAAAAGATTGGTTCTACCTGCATTCCGTGTTATGAACATGCGTGGCTAGGTTTACAAAGAATGGGTCCTCAGCTATCTGGTCCAATTATTTCCATTTTTTTCCAGACATTTGAAAACTATCTAACCTTTGTGTACCATTTTGTTCTGCCTGGACCAATAATCCTGTTGCACTATTTTTCCACGTTGATATATGTTAATGCTGACATAATTTTCTTTGGGAAAAAAATCCAGCTTCATCTTTGAAATACTCAAGGTGGTACATGGCCAGGTCAAACACTTCAGGTCCTTTACCTACTCATTATGAGTGCCGCAAAGCATTTCCGTCTTTCATAAGGCCATGTGCATCGTACTCCACACAAGCTTCAGATCAGAATCCAAAACAGGTTTGTGTTAAGTTCTGCTTGCTCTGAGCATTTGCTGGCATAAATTATAATTAATGTTGTTTGTCTTTTGAACATGCTGCTAGGGCAGGTTGAACTGCAATATATAAATTTTTAGTTTTTGTGTTCATGATGATCATCTGAATTCTGGTGCAACTGCTTGTCACATTTATGATCTATTGAAAACTTATTGTTCTGAAAGGTGGGTTTTGGAGTTTGGACAACCAAAACTTCTTTAGAAAAGATTGTTAAGAAATGTTCCAAGTTTTGTGATCCTGCATATGTTGAAAAGATTGTTGTAATGATCTGCTCCCAAAATTCTCGCCTTATGGATCCATAACCTCAATGGTTCATATGGCGGACCCAATTATGCTATTCATTTAGCCAAAGCTAGAAGTACCTGTAGTGAGCATTTCCTCCATATGCAAGAAAGCGTATATTGAATCAACTCTTTTCCTTGGAATTTAGGAGAGCGTTGTGTTTATTGTCTTCCAGTTTTCCATTCACAGCATTCTGCTGGAGAAGACTTCAAATTTTGTTTATTGTTAATTTGTTATACCCCTTGACAGTTTTAATTACCTAAGATAGCTACAGTCATTTATTTGGGGTCATTGAAATTGTGTGTTCTATAGTAAACTGACATGACTTATCTCATTGTCAAATAAATGTTTGTTCATTATACCGCGAGCAGAATAGTTAGTAACTTAGTGTAGCTATGCTGTTGCACACTTTTTGTGATGTTTTATTACTTGTAAAGCACTGCCCTCTTTGTTCTCAGGAGGGAAAAGACTTGTCAACTACAGAACATCCCTTTGATGATATTACCTACAACATACCCGAGAAACCAGTGACATTTACTGAAGGTGCTTCTTACAGTCTTGTGATTCTTGCTGGACTTGGAATTGCAGCATTGGCTGGATATGCTGTGTTCAAAGAGCTTATATTTGAACCAAAAGAGTAAGTCCCTTGCGTTGTTATTTAGCTTCTTTGCACTTTTCAGAATGCTAAGTGGCCAGTTATGACTAGTCATGTTTTGATATTAACGAATGTGTTAGTAAATAGTAATTATTACCATATTCTGATATAAGTTCTACAGCATTTCCTTGCCAAAATTTTGTAGTGGTTTATCCTCATATTGGAATAAAAACACTTTTTTTGTGTGCTGTACAAATTCACAGGAGTTAATATGCTGTGTAATATGTAACTTCCTTTCGTCCTTGTTACTAATTTACATACACATCGTCTTAATCTGGACGCATTACTGTCTATTTAGGGTACATGTCTATGCTTCTCATTTTCTTGGCTCATAGAATAATATTTAGTGTAGAAGGAAGCTTTATTGTTGCAACTTTTGCCATGCTTATACCAGCCTAGTTTCTGCTTATAGGTTAGTTCACTACATGTCATTGCTCTTGATGTTCCGTTGTTATGTATCCTATCCTGGTGCAAGTTTTCTGCTAACATGTAGAGTGGCCTGATTCACTACCAGAAATACTACGCATTGCGTCCCAAGCAAGTTTGGGTAGCTACAGTTAAAATCCAACATGATATTTTGTTGCTTCTTGTCTCTCAGTGTGTGTTATCATACTTTTTTTTTTGCCTGGAAGAATGCCTGTGTTATAAATATATATCTTGAAGTCGAAGGGATATCAAGTTAACGCATGTGCATTTTTCCACCCTACAGGTACAAGATATTTGGGAAAGCTCTGGCAAGAATTCAGAGTGATAGCCAGGTTTCTGGTGTTCATGTTATTCTTCTGTGGATAGTTGTATTTTCCTCTCTTATTAGTTATATATATATATTTTGTCAGGTCACTGGAAGAATTGGCCACCCTATTACTGGATATGGTCAGGAAACTAGAAACCGTGCAGCTCGGCAACGGATTCCAAGTAAGATTTGGACAGACGAGGATGGTGTTGAACATGTGGAGGTAGGATATATTCTTGCCCCTCTGCTGCTTTTTCTGCTTCCATTATGTCATTTTACTTGAACAGATCTACTGTAAGCCAAGTCAATTAGAAAGGGACAACTTTACCAATTACGATTGTTCTGTCTGTTGTGCTCTCTGAGAGTTCATTAGTGCCTTGGCAGCATTTGACAATGGGCTAATTTCCCATAGTGAACAACGGCAAGCAGCATAGAAAGAGCTAGAGAATCATAACACGGAAAGTTATTAAGATGATAATTAATTGCCTTCATTGCTAATATTAATCATGAGGTAGTGTCAACACCAGAGAAGATTCCCTTTACAATTTATGTGCTCATAGGTATTGCTTTTGCTAATCGGAAAGGGGGGTGTAACACGTTGCATTGGTGTCAAGTCATACCATTTGTGTAGCTGTTTCTTAAGCCGCTCATATGCATCTTTTCAGGTGAACTTTCTCATCCGTGGGCCACATGGAGCTGGGAAGGTGTATTCAGAGATGTTTAAAGATAATTCTGACCGGACGTGGAAGTTCACATATCTTGTTGTTGAAATCGTGTCTCCACAACATGCAAAAACACAACTGATGTTAGAATCTTACTTACCAGCATAAGGATGCAAGAAACAGAAGCAGTTGGCAGTGGCACGATGTTGTAAGGTTCATCTCCCGGATAACTTCATATTTATACCATCCTTTTACATTATATACGGTTTTGCATTGTCGTTTGATCATAAAGTTTTTAATTTTGATCTTCTCTGAATGGTAAACATCAAATGGTAGAAGGATGAAATATGCTTCTAGTGATAGTAACCTAAAAAAAGCTGTACAAAAAGTCAATCTATCATGCTCACGTGGACAGCAGCAACCTCAACTTTACCCAGTGCGGTCACATGAAATCGTTTAAATGGTAATGTCAAATTAACTAATTATCATCCATTTTAGTACAGTAATACATTTTTATGTAAACATTTTCTAAGGTGTAGCAATACTCTTCCGCCACCACAGATGTTACCTTTTTAGGTGAAGAGGCCATATGAACACATGCTTGAAGCATGTTTTTCCATAGTAGTTTGTTCAAATCCTTTCCGTCGTTGAAATCTTGAACATAAATATTTATTATTCGAATTTTCTTTTTGGCTCGATGTTTGTCAGTTTTGTACGGATATTTATTCAATAATCTGATGATAGGAGTAAATAGTTTGCACTCAATAAAAGCATTTCTTCTGAATGATAGTAGTTTATATTTTATTACCTTTGAAAGTTCCTACATTTCTTTCAAGCCAGAAGTTTGTAGCCATGACCTTTGAATGCTTCTACATATTTTTTTCAAGCCAGAAGTTCCTAGCCATACACGTGAAGTTGAGTTAAATGCATTGGCGGCCCTAAAAGTTGTCATGAGGTACCGTCTAGGTCCCTAGACTCTTAGATGCACATATGGATCCCTAGTGTGCAAATAGAAGTCCAAATGACCCTAATCAAGAATCAATTATGTATGTGGTACTCCAGAGTAGAGCCTGAGATGTCCCCATGCTCTACGACTCCGTATGTGCTTAGGATCGTGGCCACTATCATGCCTCCTCTCCACTGCATGTCAGGTGCTATGTTGGCATGCCACGTAGGCAAGTTTATGCTAATTAGGGACTTTATGCCTCAAGCGCTTAAATATAGCAAGTTTAGGGACCTAGATGACACCACATGAAAAGTTTAAGGATAGCATGTGCCCTTCAACTCCATAAAGTCAGTTGACTCTTTAGTTGACTATTGATTATTCTTATTTTAGCATTATTTATATATAATTGTTTATTGCCAATCTTTATTGAATTTATTTTTTGTTTAGAGTTTGGCACATTTGGGAAGATTCTAAACAAGTTTTGGCTAAACTGGGAATGTCATGAACAAGTCCGAGCAGATCGGTAAACCTAGGAACAAGCTTTCAGAATGTACTGGCATGATACCTGTATTATGGAGTAATAACCGGTTCTTGCATTGCTAGAAGGCAAATTCGTTTCAGAATTCAGACAATCGATATCTCGAAATGTTTTGATGTTTCTTTAAAAAGGTTTGCTGTACCCCAAATTAATTTGGGATAGCGCTGCATACCTGGATGTTGAGGGTATTTTTGATATGTTGATCTCATTAGTAGTTTACATTGTCCAAACAATGTGGCCTAACACTTTTAAGTCGTCAATGTAAAATCGCAGTACTTTTGTTAACTGGGCTATGTAGCCGTTCCAAAGCATGAATCAAAGGTTGACCGTTTAAAACATCTCTTTCCGTAGCACAGTTTCTTATGGTTCTTTTTGTTTAACTGTCCTACCATTGACCTTTAATGTGCTGATTTGTAGTTGTACCGAGCGAAAGCTACCCTACCTGACGGAGACGTGCTGGATATCCGTCAACCTGTGCATGATCATGTCTGTTACTCTGCCCCAACGATCGGTCCACTTCTTTACCTTGATGCCAGACCCTTCAGGCTTTCCATTTCTCTAATCTCATATTCTCATCTGTCATCTGCATTGTGACCACGAATCCATCTGCAGATCCTCCCTTTAGACTTTTTTGCTGCAGGTCGATGCAAATCCAAAGGTTCAGTCATTTCATCATACATCGATCAGAAACTATTCTATATAGCTGCGCACACGGCACAAGCCAACCAAGTGAAATATCCTCCCATGCTCCGTTGTCTCCATCTGCCACCATGTGGCGAGGCTCTTCTTTTTTGAAACTTTATATGGCGAGGCTCTTCGCCTCCTACCGATCAACCCCTTTCGCTGTCACGCCTCTACCTGCTCCAGGCTCCAGCCTTTGCCTAGGTCGCCTTCGCCGCCGACATCACCATGCCTGATTGGAGCAAAGCTACAAGTAGGATGCGCCTTCAGATTGCCTGCTCCCATAACAGTTTTTCAGAGTGGTGGATGTATCTTTCAGTGCTCTAGTCGTTGCCTGCGGCCTCACCGTGTCGTCAATTCCCAGCTTCGCATGGCTCCAAACATCTCACGTCCTGGACGTGGCAGAGGGCTTGCCTGTCTTGGAAATGCCCGTTTGGCTTAACTTTCGTCCTGGGCCTAGCATGACAGATGATTGCTCGAACAAAGACAACAACATCCCGTTCGCACAATCGAAAAATTTACGGTCTTGACTGGTCAGCATGCCGAATAGTGTGACCCCATATTTCCTGTTTGAATCACTCCAGGTTCCTGGTTCTACTTGTACGCCGTATTCTGCAGTTGAAACCGGTGTTGTCTGATACCACCTTTTGACCTGTGAAGGTTGTATCTTGGAACTAGATCGACATACTGATCGATGCGTATCCCGCAGAAAGAAAAGAAAAGAAGAAAAAAAGACGTACTGATGTGTATGCTCAACATGAAGTAAGGGCCTGTCACTGCACTATGATGCAGGCAGGCTTGGACCAACGAGTCATGAACTAGAAGCATCTGATATTATATGCTCCGGCCGACGCTTGATGTCGAAATATTCTAGGTTTAGTGGTCCGATGTACGAGAGTAGCATGCTTCACAATATACGTACACGCAGTCATTTTCAAAGACATGGTCCTGTTTTTTGACTTGGCAGAGGCCGCCCAATCGCCCATAAGCTTAGGTTAACTGCCCCTTTCATTGAAATAGACAGTTGCTTAAGTCTGCTGTCATCTTGTTCGTGCAATGCAGTAGGAAATACGGCGCTTGCTTACATTACACGCCCTGCAAATTGCCAGGGAGTTCGCTCAATACCTGCAACAACAGCTGCCATGGAAGCTGCAGCTCCCAAATTCCAGCAAATCTTTATCATCTCCTCATGTGTCAGCACATGATTGACAAGATGGACAGGAACAGAACAGAACGGGACAGCAGAGCTCGGTAATGACAAGTTTGGCAACAATAAACAAGTAAGCTACCTCCCCACATGATGCATGCCCATATCCATTTGGTACATGCATATCAAATGGAGCAGTTGGGCCATCGATGCAAAGGATGAGAGTATCATAAGAATGATCCCCCAAGAAGACCCAAAGCTGGCTGGATTATAAAAAGATCAGAGGGCGCGTTGTGCTGTTGAAGCAGTCGGCCACCATCTCAGAGACAGACATGCAGTGCGCAGGCGTCAGACTGGGATACCGCAGGGGCGCCACAACACTTCTTGCTCCAGGATCATGGCCTACCTGGCTTTGTGCCAACCGCCAGAATAATTCCCCGAGTCCCAAACAAAGGAATCATCATCCTGAATTCCTCACTGTGAATAAAAGATTTGAGCATCCTGTTTGTTGCATTGGAATCCAAATGATAGCTCCATCATGCCTCTGCCAGTCTAAACCCTTTTGGAAACTGAAGAACCGTAGGTTACATATACACATGCAAGACTTGCCTATTAGCTAGTAGATGTTAATCATGCAGGGATAATCATGCACTAAACAAAAAGCTGGATTGGACATTTGGTCCTTATATCCTCACCAAATACCCCACCAAACCACTCTGAGGAAATACAATCCTCCAACAAACTCTAACTAACACATAGGTACATGTAAAGAAATGCGTCTCCTCTTCTCCATTTCTCTCCCTTGCTGGCCTACCGAGGCACGAGAAAGAAACAAAGTCAAACAAATACCTCACCCTTCCATCCCCTCCTCATCCCAACCACCATGACAGCAAACCATGAACGGTATATGCCCAAAACACCCCTACACCCCCCAATTAATCCATGCTAATGCCACCAGTCATTCGAGACATCTTTCCTAGGTAATCCCTTTGATTAGTACATACTGTTTGAAAAATTCAAGATAAAGGGCATACCTGGCAAGTCCCTACAAAGTTGCCGGTTAAACCCTCCCTATCCAGTTCCAAACTTCCACCCCCCCTCCCTCCTCCCACAAGCAACAGCAGCAGCACACCAGCTTCCAAGAAGAGCAACGAGAAGCAGGAGGGTGAGGAGTAGCTCTGAAAGCAAGCCATCATTGGCTACCAAATGCAGGCATGCATATAGCGAACAGGACAAGAAGAAGAGGAGGAAGAAGAAGAACAAGCGGGAGTCAGAGCTGCCGGGCACCAAGGAGCGGCTGGTTGCTGCCACCATGTCCTACGATCAGATGCTCTCGCCGCTTTTCGGTGCCGGCCGATCGGCGTGGAGAGCGGCGGGCGGCGGCGACGCCGTGACGAGGCAGATACTCAAGTGCACGAGATGGCAGCTCGAGGAGACCACCGACTTCGTCACCTGCCCCTACCACTACTACTGCGACAGCTCCTACCCCGGCGACTACCCCGCCGCCGTCGGGCTCCTCGTCGCCGCCTTCGCCGCGTACTGCTTCCTCTCCACGCTGGCGTTCACCGTCCTCGACCTGGTGCGGGGCAACAACAACGGCGGCGCGCCGGCGGCCGGCGTCAGGGGCATCAAGAGGAAGTACCTGCTCCCGTCGGGCCCGTTCCTGCTCCCGCTGGTGCTGCTCGCGCTCGCCAAGGGGCAGCGGGTCAACGCCGTGTTCCCGCTCGCGCAGCTCGGCCCGGCATTGCTGCTGCTGCTGCAGGCGTCGGCGCTGGCGTTCCGGAACGAGGCCGACGGCGACATCCGGTACGCCGTGCTGGAGGCGTCCACGGTCTCCGGGGTGCTGCACGCCAGCCTCTACCTGGACGCCGTCGTGCTGCCCTACTACACGGGGATGGAGGCGCTCCGGTGGTCGCGCTTCTCCGGCGAGTGCGCGTCGTGCCTGTGCCGGATGGAGCCCCTCGTCGTCGGCGGCACGGCGGTGCAGTACCGGGGCCTGTCCAAGACGGCGCTGGCCATCATCTTCGCGCTGTGCTCGCGGATGGTGTGCCGCATCTACGGCGAGGAGCGGCTCAGCGCGTGGACGCGGTCGGCGCTGGAGGGCGTGGGCTGGGTGTTCGTGGCGGCCGACGCGGTGTACCTCGTCGGGTGGGTGGCGGCGGAGGGCGGCGGCGTCGGCGTGGCGGCGTACAGCCTGGTCGCCGGGCTGGTGTTCCTGAGCGTCTTCGGCAAGGTTTACCGGTTCTTGGCGTGGGCGGAGGCGAGGCAATCGCAGTGGAAAGCCAGCCTCTGCCACGGCGTTGTTTGATTCATTCACGCTCTCCTCGGAGTTAGAGATCATCCCCCTCCCCCTCAGAAATCTGTAAAAAGAAAGAAAGGAAGAAAGAAACCGTTGCTTAGTTCATCTTTTGCTTGCTGTACAATCTACACACAATGGTAAAAAGGTGCGATTTTTTTGTTCATGTTTAATTAGATTAATGTTGCTGATTCTCCTGAAAGAATATTAATTTTGCTGATCCAATTCAGATTTTTGTTGCCGAAACTTCAGAGCTTCTTCTTTGCCCTTTTCTTTCGACGTTTTAAATATGGTTTTGATGGCAACATCCCAATCCTGCTGACCACAGTGCACGTTCTGATGCTAGTTAGGCTTTGAACCGGACAACTGTACTGCGGTTTATTGAGTTTCTTAATTCTCATGATTATATGATGGAGCTAGGTCACAGCGTCAGGATTTGGTAGCTGGGGATTGTTGGTATCAGGAAGGTGAACGGGACAATCCAGCAGCGAGAATGTGGCGGTTCAGGACATGTGTTGTGATCAAGCCAATTCTTGGAGGCTTCCTATCTGAAAGTTCCTCTGTTCTGGTTTTCCTTGTCCTCATCAGTTTGTGGAAGCGGTTGGAGCGCTTGTGTCTCATCGGATTTGGGACCGACGGAACATGGAGTGCATCTCTGAATTCTCACTGAAGCCACAGTGGCGTGAAAACAATCTGCTTATTTTGAACCTATGGTGGCAACATCAGCACGTGAGAAAATTCAAATGGTTTGCATAGAAAATTCAAATGGTTTGCATAGAAATACCCATTACTTGGCAAAGAGATTGGGCCCTACATGGTCATTTCTATGAAGTGAGAAGTTCTTGACATTGTTATTGCTCCTTTTAGATGCAAAAGTGTTTGACTTGGCTTCTTTGTCAAAGGGGGTTCTCTCATTCCTCGTGCAATTTTGCAATGGCTGAAAGAAAGGGTCAGGTGTGCACACGCACTCAACGTTTCTCCCTGCTGCAGAGTCCAATCCTTCCTTCCTATCGAGAGCCAGGAATGATTAGGTTTGATTAGGTAAGCTGACGAGGCTATCAAACTGGAATGGGTCATCGTCAAGTTGTTGCACAAATAATCGAGCCGAGCCCGTTGGCCTTCGTGCACCGGAAGCAAGTTTGAGGACTGAATAGCAGCATCTCGTCACTTTCAGAACCGGTCCAAGCGTGTAGGACGGCTTATGTGTGTTACATCCTTGTCTCCCAACAGCCACTGGATTTTCATCTGCTAGGGCCATGTGCGTCTAAAGTGTTTTAGTGTAACTCAAGGAGCATAATCCTCACTGTCAAAGGAGAAAAAAAAATAGATTCCATGGTTTTGCATGTGTCCAAACAGACTTTTAGTTGTTGGGTTTTAATCAGGGAAAAAGGGGGTCCATTGATGGTTGTTGTCCTACTAGATGTTATATTAGTGAGGGAGATGTGACGGATCTTCCTTTGTTGAGATTTGGTGGTGTATTGTCTTGCCTCTGAACTTTCATGATTTATGAGCCTCAAGTCCGAAACATCTCTCTTATATTTCAGGCAAACGCCGTTGCTGGCGACGTCTACCACTCGAGCATGTTCGGGAATTTTGGGAGGATAGTTGGGGATGCAACACCATGGAAGTAAAATGATTTTCTGTTGCATCTCACTCTGAAAGCCAAGGATGCCCTTGGCACAGTTATGTGAAAGTTAACTCATCCTTAATTCCTCCGTATTCAGCAACAAAACAGGCAAACAGCCGTCGTAGCAGCAGCATTTGTGTGACTTTTTTTTTTGAGAATTATTTGTGTGACTTTGTGCTCCCGGCAGATCGAATCCACCACGGGCCCGTCCGCCAGAGAAAGGGCCGAAACAGCTCACCTAAGATGGGCTGCCTCAGGTAGTGGTCTCTCGGCCGCCGGACGCGGCCGTGTCCGACACCGATTACGTTTAGGATGACGAGAGTCACAGACCCTGCGTCCTGGGCTCGCTTTCCCGTCCTTTCGCAGCTATTCCCTGCCCGTTCGCGTTGCCCACTTGGCAGATCGTCGCCGCCTCTTCTGCCACGGCCGCGCCATGGATGAGGAGAAGAAGGTGTCAGTCTCCATCGCCTGCAAGCGCCGGCCTCCCATGCCCCCCTCCCACCCCGCTGGCGCCTACGACGAGGGCCGTGCTGAGCTATAACCCCTCACCTCTGCAAAACTCATTGCGGGGACAGAACGGTTGGCGCGAACAAGATGACGGCGAATGGGACTGCGAAGAAGAGAGGTAGAGACACAACGGAGGACAAGGATCGCAATGCCGGCCTGCGGCTCAAGGAGCTCAGGAGAGAAATGTCTAGGACGGAGGCTTGCGAGAAAGAAAGAGATGGCGGCCATGGTAACAAGAAGGTGATGCTGTGGCCTGTGGCTACACAGCCATATCAGGGTCCGGGTGGTTAGCGAGAAGCCTGGTGATGGATGATGGTTTCGAGCTCGGGCAGGGGGTCGAGCAGGATATGCTGCACTGCACCGGACGAACGGGCGGGTGTTTGTGCTCTTCGGGAAGCACAAGGGTGTGTATGTCAGTATGGGCGCCTGGTGGAGAAGAATTCCGAGATGGAGATTGGATCGGTGGAGCTCAAGATGCAGTTACGAAGGCTATGATACGTGTTAGATATGATCAGATGGCAGAACCGCAGAATACACCGGCGATGACTTGGAGTAGCTTGTTGCCTTGTTCTCTATTGGAGGAGGAGCTTATATCTGCTTTGTGCTAGGTCAGTATGGAGCGGATTACAGTAAACAAGGGGCAGAGGTGTCTGCAAATGATCGACTTCGTCGCCACTAGTAGAACTATACGAGTTCTCCTATATATGACGACTGCAGTTGATTAGTTGAAGGTCAATATAGGGGGAAAAAGAATATGCATAGCTGCAGTTTAATTTAAACAACATTCTATGTAAACCAAATTGGAACTTTACAAAATTTTCTTCCTTATTTCCGGCTGGCTGGTGCTGGTTTTTTATGAGAAAAAAACACTGCTGGATGGTTGGTGGCCGGTGCTGGTTTTTGCTGAGAGAAAACGCTACTGGCTAGTGGCGAACAGGGCGCGGGCGTCTCCAATGGGCGGTCCTATCCTGGTTCCATAGATTTCTCTCTCCTATGAAACCAGGTTCCTACCACTGTGAGGTTGACTCTATAGAGAACCCGCTCCCATGCATAGAACCTGGCTCCATAGAATAAAGTGGGAGAGAGAAAGAGAGAGAGTGGAGGCGTGGGACCCGTTTATAGATCCACCCCCTGGTTCTATACATTGCTGGCAATACAACAGTAGACATCAAATTATTGTGGGACCTATTTATAGAACCGGGGGTGTTTCTATACATTGGAGATGCCGGTGCTGTGGGTCCATGCCATTCGCAAGTGGCTATTGCAATCAATTCTGCCTCCCGTGCAGTATTTAGATATCAAGCAGGTAGCATTCCACGCCCAGCTGATCTAGATGTCAAATGATGTACATAGATATAGGTACATTTTGGAATCTCAGGATGGACTTTAGCATGGTGGTTAGTCTGGTTTGTGCAAGGTTTTCAGCGCTTCCCTTATTCCAGATTATAGGAGTGTTGCTTTGTCTCACTTTTATTCAAGTTGTACGCAGATGGATGTTTCAACTATAGCACCTGTCCAATACTCCCTCCGTCCCTTTTTATCTGTTGTTTTCGCTTCCCGAGAAACAACTTTGATCGAATATAAAAAATATATATTAATATTTATGGTACATAATAAATATCATTAGATAGATATTTGAATCTAGTTTTTTTAATAAATTTATTCGAAGATTAAAATATTGCACATATTTTCTACAAATCGGATCTAAATCGTGGCACGGAAACCAACTGCGACAGTTAATAAGGGACGGAGGGAGTACTCCTATTCATATTTGTTATTAGCATCCTCCTGTGCAACTCCTATTTAGATTTGCTGTTAGCATAGGAAATCCTGCTGAAATTCTAAAGGGCACAGAAATCTCAGCCTGAAAAATTCAATTCGTACAATGGGATACCCTGATTAATTGTCAACTCTGAATTCGTTGGGCGCTATTTTAGTTGCTGATGAAGACTATTCTATAGAATGTGTAGAACCTAGTAAAGTTCTAAATATAATGCTGGTGAAAAAGCAGTCACGACTTCATCTCACAAGCCTGTCCATCTTTGCCCATTCAAAATCCATTAAACGCACCAGCATAATCAAGCTAAGGAGCTTCAACCAGCACTACGATGCAGGTGTACGGCAAAGCACATAATCCCTGCATTGTTTCTCATTGGATGATTATAATCCACGAGGTCAGACTATGGAGAACATTTGACATACAAAATATCCGTTTTCATATGAAAACAATATAACCAGGTTTTTCTATAAGCGGAACTTTCATGCACGAACGGTGTGAAGAATCAGTATATAACACCAACCGAGAACAAAACTGCACTAAGCACCAAACATCTCTGACTTGATTGCAACTGCCCTAAACATCCAAGTAACAGAATCTTATGATTTACGAGTAGTTGGTTCCAACTCCAAAATTTGGACAAGACAATGCATCCATGCATTGTCAGGTCAGTTAAAATTAATACTTAATATATGAAAAACCAAAGCAATGTAGAACACATATTATTTATAGACCACATGAGAAGTAGATATACAACACATGCCATATGCTAGATCCAGGATAGATTTTGATGATAGTTCAGGTAAGGATATTCAGCAATATTGTACAAATACACCAGGCAACTACATATTAAACTAAGAAGAACGAATTAGTTAAAATAACGTTGCACATAAATATTGTCAAATTAATAAACCAATTGAACTATCCAGCCTAGTTTTGCTAAGCACTTTATTGTTTCTATTAGATGGTAATATTCTTGCATATGAACTACTTCTACAATTCAGAAAGTTGGGCAGACAAACCTAGTACATCGATGCACACCAAATCATAGCCAGTAATCAGCAGACATGGAAGATGTGTAGATATGAAACTATTGCTTTTATCAGCCCACACCACAACTAATGAATAGGGTGTATTTTTAATCCTTTGCTCACCGGACAGCAACTCCAAAGTATCAGCATTAGAGCCGGATGCCTCAGAAGGGCTGCTTCAGCCTCCTTGTGCTTCACCATGGCCAACTCAACCATATGAGGCTAATAGCAACTGCCTCGAACACCCAAGTCACGCTCATATGAAGGATTAATAGATTGACTTACTGGCGCCAAATCAGGTCAATTGCAGCATTCAAACAATGCCAAATCAAAGCAATACTTGTATGCTTTATGTAAACCAGAATATGTGTTGAAAACACTATCTGGTAAAGATATTCAGAATGATACTGTGCAGATCTCGACGACAGCTGGACTACACATCCAACAAAAAATGAATTACTAGAAAGGAATTGGCACAAAAATATGTAAATTCTACAAACAAATCCGATAACCAACCAATGGAATTATCCAGACTACTTTTGTTAAAAGCAATTCTATTTCCTGAGATGGTACTAGTCAGGTGAACTATAGAAACCTGTGACAATTCAGAAGGTTGGATGCAAAACTTGTTATAAACGCGCAGCCGAATACGGCCTAGGCCCGGGTACCCTCGGGCCGGCGCAACATGAAGCTCAGGTCCAACGGAGCAACAACCAACAATGTTCAGGCCTAACTCAACCCAAAAGACTAGCCTGATAGACGAGGACTGCCAACGCCTTATATGTTGTGCTCCCCCATCATCAATTTTCGATGTGGGACTAAACCTAACAAAACTAGTGTATGGAAGCACACCAAATCACAGTCAGCAATCAGCAGATATAGAACACACTGTTTAGATATGCAAGTATTGCTTTTATTTGGTGGTTCGCCACTTAGCTCATCAGACAATAACCATACTCTCTGTTGGTTGCAACTAGGAAGACGGAGCAGCAGAGGCAGATGCCTCAGCGGGAGCAGCCTCATCATCCTTGTGCTTCACCATGCCCGAGTCGACCAGGATCGGGACCTCCGCCGCGAGCCACGGCGCGAGGCCGAGGCACAGCGCGTGCGCAATCCCAAACCTCGGGGAGTTCTTGGCCCACAGCGGCTTAAAGTGCACGGTGAGGCAGATCTTCCCTCCCCTGTACATCTGCGCCCACGAGCAGCCATCCATCACAAGGCAAGTCAGGAATCCTTGCCCAATTCCAACAAATTGAGCCGGCATACCGGCAGTATCACGGTAATCGGTTGGTAAATCCAGCTACCTTGTGGGTCTTGCCGTCGAGGGTGGGGAGCTCGATCTCGGGGGCGACCTGGGGGTAGGCGACGGGGATGTCGAACTGGAGCGGGAACTCGTAGCGGCGCAGGTTGTGGACGTACCAGCAGGTGCCCTCCCAGCGGGTGCCCTCCGGGTTGGCGGCGGCGATGCGGAACCAGTCGTTGTCCTTGGCTTTGTTCACCGAGGTGTAGGCGATCAGCGCGCGGTACTCCTCCTTGAGCCGCTGCCGCCACGCCTCGCCGTCCCGCGGACCCGCGCGCGTCGCCAGCAGCGGGATCGCGCCCACCGTGCTCTTCGTCCCCTTGTCCCAACCCTCCATCGCTTCGGCTCTGCTGCTGCTCGGCGGCGATGCGGCGGAGAAGAGAAGATGCGCTGCGTGTGTGACGCTAGAGCCCGAGGCTTTTGGGGTCTAGTGTGGCCGTGCAGGCAAACCACCGGGACCAAAGGCCCGAGTAGTGCTCCGCAGTTGGGCCGGCCCAAATCCTCGACTCGGACACGCGACACCGCCTCCGACTCGGCCACGGGACACGAGTCCACGACTATATTTTTCACGTGCCACACGCCCACGGCCCACAGCCCCGCACCACGCGCTTCCTCCACCTCCACCAAACAGGCGCATTTTGCCCGGATCGCTCGCTTCGGCCGCCGCCGCGGCGATGGAGAAGGAGAAGAAGCTCTCGTTCTCCATCTCCTCGAAGCAGCGGCCGCCCAAGCCTCCCTCACGTCCCGCGGCCGCCGCGGACGACGACGAAGCTGCCCCCCGCTCCGCGTCCGCCCCGGCCCAGCAGTTCGTCACAGAGTTTGACCCATCCCAAACCCTAGCTGCTTCCGGGGCGCCGCGGGCTGTTATTGCGCCCCTCCCCAACTCCGGCAACTTCCTCACGCACCGCCCCCGCAAGCCGTCCTCGCTCCCCACCCCTGAGGAAGAGGCCGCCCTCGCTGCGGAAACCGGCGGCGGCGGACCTTCGTTCGTCCTCGACACCTCCACCGCCCCCGACGACCCGTCATCCAACATCGCCTACGGCCTCACCGTCCGCAACGGCGCCACCGAGGCCACCACTACCAAGGAATCGGAGAAGGCGCCGCCACCGCCACCTCCTCCGACAGCAGCTGATGCCGCCCAGGCCGGCGATCTCATGCTGCGGCGGTACAAGGAGGATATGGCCAGCCTTCCGGACCACCGTGGCATTGACGAGTTCAACGAGATGCCTGTGGAGGGATTTGGCGCAGCGCTCCTGGCTGGATACGGCTGGAAAGAGGGTAAGGGTATTGGTAGGAACAATAAGACGGGGGATACCAAGGTTGTTGAGTACGATCGCCGTGCTGGCACACAGGGATTAGGCTACAATCCCTCTGAGGCTGACCCTCGCAAGACTCGCAAGGGCGACTGGATTGTTGGCGAGAAGAAGGCATCAGAAAATGGGACTACAAAGAAGGGAGATAGAGACAGCAGAGATAGGATTGAGGAGAGGGATTCTAGTGCCCGGAAGAAGAGATCAGGTGAGCAAAGGGCTGAGAGGGAGTCCCGCGAAAAGGAGCGGAATGGCCGGGATAGCCGAGAAGGCACAGGTAACGGCAGTGATACGCATAGCAAGGTCCGGTGGTTACAGAGCCATATCAGGGTTCGTGTTGTTAGCGAGAAGTTGAGCAAACGGCTATACTTGATGAAGGGTAAGGTTGTCGATGTAGTTGGACCAACAACATGCGACGTTATGATGGATGATGGGTCAGAACTAGTGCAGGGGGTGGAGCAAGATATGCTTGAAACAGTTCTCCCACGCACGAATGGCCGAGTGCTTGTGCTCTATGGGAAGCACAAGGGTATGTATGGGCACCTGCTAGAGAAGAATTCTGAAGAGGAGATTGGACTGGTGGAGGATGCAGATACGAAAGATATAGTGCGTGTTAGATATGACCAGATGGCTGAATACACTGGAGATCCGGAGCTGCTTGGCTACTGATTAATTTATTCTTGGGCAAATTTATTTGCTTACCTGGAGCTCTTCCACCTTGTTAGGTAATGTATGCTGCTTCTTTTTTTACCACAAACAGTAGTTGCTTTGATGTAAAAAATCTTGAGGGAACTGTTGGTTTTCTATGCATTTACTTGTATATGTATGTCTGGTACTTAATTGTCAGTCCTCAGTGGTAATCGATGATTTGGGAGGCGACCCTTGTACTAATGTGGGGCTCTTTGAATAAATGGTGTAATTTTTCTGAATGTCAAATTTTGCTCTTTATTAGTGCAATGGACAAAGCTGTGACTTTTGTGTTCTAGTAGCTTCTGTGTTGGCACATGTTATTTCTGAATTGGTCTAACGACTTCTCTGAATGAATTAGTTGGATCCTTGGCTGTCTTATTTTTCTTAATTCCACTTATTTTTATGTTCACGAGGGTATGTGGGTTTTTACACTTGGATCAATTCAACTACCACCTGGCTTGTGAAAGATGGTTTTTGAAATTTATATTCACGTCCAGGGATTTTGTTAATTATGTCTGGACATGTATGAACTTTAGTGTCTTCTCTGATGTGGATCGTTGTGTGACCTAGAATTCTCGTCTTCTACTCTTCTCTAATGTGGATCATGTGACCTAGAATTCTCATATCCTCTAATGATGATCATTGTATGCGGGTTATTGCTTTTAGACTATGGAGGCAGATATACAGATAACTTTAGAATATGTGAACTGTCAACTGCCCCACATTCAATAAGAGGAAGGGGCCCTGTGGTATAATTGTTTCTACACCAACTATTGTGAAAACTGAAGATGTTTTATTTACACACCTGTGTATAAGTGTATAACTTATAGGTTAGCTACCACTCTTCCTTAGCTTTTCCTGCATGCGAGGCTTGAGATAAGCCCCCTCGTAATGACAGGTGTGCTGCCATGGATATCAGATAGAAATGATTTGGTGACCTATGTGCTTGCATGGTATATCATCTTGCAACATTGGTTTGGGGCTTCCATTGTCAAGTTGCTGTTAAGCACATGGCATATGTTGCTGTTATCTTTTGCATGGAACATTTGTCGGGTCCTTCATTTCCATTTCATCACACCTACTGGATCGAATGCCTACCTTGGCTTGTGTTGTTAATGATGGGGGTGTTAAGATGATTTAACTGTGAGTATTCTTTCAGCAGCTTGGTTGCACTTATGCCTAACTTCGATGATTATTTTGCAAAGTGACGGTGTAAACTATTGAAAGCGTAATTTGAACTGGTTTGCGGGGCTGTGAGTGGTGTTTTCGAGATCCTAGGCTGTAGTTTTTATTAGGCGATGGCAAGTTTCTTGTAGAATGTTAGGTTATTTAGTCTCTGGGGCATTGGGTGTGTGAGAGTTGTTGAGCCATTTTGAACTCTTTTTATTCCTTCAAGTATAATTATGTGCAGTTCCCTTGCACTATCAAGAAAAAGAAAGAAGAAATATGAAACATGACATTTGTAGTTCACTAGTTCTTGTTTGTCTTGGTTGAACTCAACCAGATGCATTAGTCATCAACTCGTACAATCTATGGTGGATTTACTTCTAGTTAATAATGCTTGTGGATCTTTTTTCTTCCTTTCCCTTTCAAATTGAAGTCATGCATATGCTGATTGCCTTTCAACTATTAGACCGCAAGTCTAAAGATATGTTTATTGGCCATTGTGCCATTTTGACTTAATAAGTTAATAATGGTTGCTCGTCATCTCTAACCATTGGACCTTATCGTTTGACAGCTACAAAACAGGGACACACCTATTGCCAGCCATCCTGAGATTGCTCTCTGTTGCTGAAAGTGTTAACATTTTGCGGATCTGAACAGATTCTTCACGACTTCACCTGCCTTCTTTGGACCCATTGTATTGTTGTATAGCAGAGGATGCCTGTCACAACTCACAAACTGTCTTTCAATCCTTGCAAGTAAGAATATTGACCAAAATTTCGAACAAACAACAGAAGCATTTTTGTACATTTATTGTTTAACTTGCAATTTTAATGTGTTGAGCCAACACATAAGAGTCTGAGGATACAATTTGTTCTTTGCTTGTTGTATCAATGAAAACAAATTGGAGGGCTTCTTACCACAATTTTAACAGTAGAATGCAGTTGCTGGCCATCTTTTTTATTACTTGTTGTTTTTTGTTTGGTTTCTTACTGAAAGTATGCTTAATCACCTCCTCCCCTGTTTTTTCCCCTCTTGCCCTTCCTATGAATATAGGTTATATTTTCTAGGAATATGTGCATTTGATGCTCCTATTATACCTGCAGCTTAAGGGGAAAGTGGAGATGAGATCCATCTCTACAACTGAATTCAAACGGCATTACCACATTGTATGTAAACTTTCTGTGTCAAGCTTCCATTCCGTATGGTATTTGGTACATGTGTTTATAGACTTGTTCTAGTGGGTTGTATTTGATGTGGTGTGGCTTCGGTAAATGTTAGACTGGAAATTTCAAACCATCTATGGTTTCTCCTGATTTTTGTCGCAACTAGTTCTGTTGTGCCTTCATTATTTCTCGTTTTATTGTATATTATCATTCTAGTTTCATACTAGCTTGTGCATATGTAATATTAAGATTTCCATTGCCGTTCTCTCTTGTGCAGTATTGATATGTCATGGTGCATCATATTCTTACGTCCTGCGAACTGCTTTTTGCAAGGGGTTCCAGATTAGTGACTGTTCTCTTATCTTAGTCCAGATTAGTAGCTTTACTTTCTCTGACATTTATAACCAGTTGTCCAGATGAGTGTTGTAACCGTTGTGTTTATTTTAATGTTGTTTTGTCCGCTCGGATGCTCTTACATACTCGTTCTTAAACGTAAGGTTTAAATCTAATGAGAAATCTGATTTCAGTTGCTCAAGTTAGGTGTATGTGTATATTCAACGCGCCGAGAATAGTATGTGTCTATACTCAATGGTTCCGTACCTATTGATGATATTCGTATTCAATCGGTCGGCCGGGTGGCATTCGGCCCGCTCGCGTTCGATCCGGCAAACTGCGCGGAACAGGTCCGTTTCGAACACTTGGGCACTGCCGAGCCATCGGGCTCCCACGGACCATTTTGTGTAGCCCACTGCCGAGCTAGCAGCCTCCCACAGCCCATTTTGGCTTGTGTCCTCTTGTTGGCCGGGATCTGTTCATCTGTAGCCCCTGCGCCCTGCTGTACTATGCTGTTTCCACGTCGCATTTCAATTTTCAACTACTTCATCCAGTGCTCGCAAAAATTAATCCTGTTATCTGAATAGAGAGCCGTTTGTTGGAGAGTCCCTCTTCCTGTTCGGCTCGGCATGCAAGGCGTTGAGTGCGACGGAGGGATGTCAACTTCAATTATACCTGGCGCCCGCGCATAATTCTTCCGGCTGCGAGCTAATCATGTTTCCCTAGCAAGCTCAACGCACTTGCTGCTGTGCATAGTTGAGGGCAAGCTCATATGTTGGTGGTCGGTTAGTAGCTGACAATTAATCCCAACTCTCAAATTCGTCCCCTTTTTGCTGTTGCGAAATGACCCCAATCAGGTTGTTATTAATGACAGAAGGAAACAAACAACAGAAAAAAAAGGAAGCAAGTTACTATATATTACTATACAATTCCTAGAAGCGGCTGGAATTTACATCATCTCAGGCCTCGATCATCAACCGTATGTAGCAAATGATCAGGAGGCAGACTTGTTGCAGCAACATGCACAATCGTTCACCAAAGGAAGAAGGGGACATCCAAGGACAAGCTCAGCTAGCATGCATGCTCCTGACCGATCCAAGTCTAACGATCCGAATAAACTACTCGGCAACGAACTGGAACACCCAACTAACCCTCACCCACGCAGCTAGCACGTCCTGGTGTTGTTCCGCGCAAAGACAAGGCCCGATATGTTTACAGCAAGTTGGGCGCAGTCCCATGAGAAATGATTAGATGAATGTCAAATTAGGCGAATCTCGCGCTCGGATCACCGTGCCTCCTCGCGCCCCCTCATGCACGCCTAATGGCGGATTATGGGCACTGGCATTTGCTTGCAGGTAGCAGCACATCCCAGAGGGAGAGACAGAATAGTTATGGTCATCTGCGTGTATCATAATGCTCTCTTCTGAATTATTAGTGGATCGTGGCGCTCCCTCGTGCTTAACGGTACAGGATTTGTTAACCAGTTCCTTTGTTTAGTTTATTTTCCTCTGATCAACTGCCGTGGACGGCTCTAAATTCTCGTGATCGGCTCTGCAGAAACAGCAGTATCCTATCACACCCGGTGGAATATGATACAGCTAGAGCATATAAGTCCATGTGGGAAACCATGCCACAGAGAACCCAAAGACCATTTTCTCCCTATATTTTATCAGTTTGGTCAATTATCTTCTCCTAATAGTACTACGGTATAGTAAAGTCTTGCATGCCGTCATTTTTTCGAAAAAAAAGTCTCCATCTACAATACATACGTACGTACATGTGTAACGATGATCTTGAACTTAACAGAACTTCCTTTCAGTTATTAATCTCACTCTCTCTAAAATTACTTTGTGACGGCTGAAGGTTACGTACGAAAGCATCACGATCGAGATGAAGGTATAAAGCCCTGCATTGGGCTAAAAAGGCGGAGGAATGTGCTGCTGGGCAAAGACGACATTCCGGGTTCAGAAAGAAAAGGCCCCCTGGGAACGAAAAGGGTGTGGGACGCCCATTCCGTGCCGTTTCTGTTGTTAAACGGAGTGCACGTCACGCGCGGTGCCCTTTTGCTTCTACCGGAATAAAAGCGCCGTGTGCCGGCGCTCCCCCTTTCGTCGCCCCTCCCTGATGTGATGATCATGGAAAACCAGCCCGGGCGGCGCGTGCCCGGCATTCTACTTGCTGAGATCTGCTAGCTTGGCCGGGGCCTGACATCCCCCTGATCGCCGGCATCGTCACGTTCACACGCATCTCCTCAGCTCGCCACAACAAGTGCATCAGCTCATGGGTCACGCGCGCGCCTGCAGTTGCAGACTTGCAGCAGGCTGCAAGCCTCGTCCAGCAGGCAGAGACGATCACACGAAGCATCTAGAACGAATACGTATAATGGAGATTGAGATTCCACACTAATTTACGTGAGGAAAGAATTAACCTTTTTTTATTGTTTGCTCGATGCCTGAAGTACTGCAGAAAAGAAAGAAGAAGAAGAAGAAAGATTATACAGTAGTTTTCAGGCAACGAAGGGTGCCGCCGTATGATTAGGGCGCCGTGGCCGTGGGGGTGGCTTGAGAAACAAAACTGGGGGAGCGCTCGGGAGGGAGGAGAGGAGAGGAGAGGAGAGGAGAGGAGGGTATGCATGTGACGCGTCGCCGGCCGTGTCTCGTGCCGATGGATCCACTGTCCGAAGCTGCTGCTAGCCGGCGGTTGATGAATCTGCCCCTACTCGATTATTGCGTTGGGGGGCACAGCACAGCTCGTGACTACTGCAGCAGCTGCAGCTGCACACAGCCATGGGGGAATTCATCATCCGATCGACTCCTCGCTCATGGTGTGCAATGTGCATGCACCCGGATTTCGACAGACTTAATCTGGGCCTGCAGTACTCTGTACTCGTATTCTAAGAGATCGGGATGAGTATAAATATTAGAGCTGTACTCGCGTGTGACGAGCGGCTTGTTATTACCGCGACGAGCAGCTAACACCGACAGGTTTCTCGTTCGGATTCCAACTCCCCCATCGTCTATGCTCCCGCGCGCGACGGCAACCGATGTTCTCTGAACGTGTTCAGCTAACTGTCGTCTGACACCTGGTAATTGTCAATTCGGAGACACCCGACAGTACTTACTCCAAATCGTCCCCAATACAATGGCCGTGGCTAGTCCTGTATTGCTGGGATGGTGCATGCATGCATCATTTCGCAACGATTGTTGAGCTTGCATTGGCAGCAACCTCTCGAGCCTCAGATTCCCTCGAGGCCTCGACGTACGCAAAGCATCATACCACCGTCAAACGCGATGATCGATGTGCAAGTGTAACTGACGAAAAACCTGTAGTCTGGTAGATACATACGCTCACTGACTCGCATGCAATGCACGCATGAATTTGAGGCCGCGCATGCTCAGCTCAGGCGACTGGAAAATTAAAAGAGCTAGCTGCGCGGCAAAAGACAAAGGTAGACGATGGATAGATACAGCACAGGACTACAGGGCGCGTTGCGTTGCATACTTGCATGCATTCCGTCGCATAGAAGGGTGCGAAAGTGCGCCCGCAGCGCAAAGGCAGCAGAATTCCCCTCTCCTCTCTTTTCGGCCTTTTCTTCTCTACTACTATCTGCATGCCTCGGTTCGGTTGGCATCCTCTCATTCCCCGCCCCGGCAGGCCACTTTCCGCAAGTTTATTCGCTATCGTTTTTTTTGCGGGGGATGCAAAGCCAAATCAAGCACTGTGCCGATGCCAACCCCGGGACCTCATCGCAGCCGGTCGCCGGCGTGGCGCACTGCTGGTCAGCCGGTGCCGCGACTTGTGTGTGCGCTTCCAGCGCAGGACGCGTACGCGCTACAGCACCCGCAGCTCATTTTTTCCCTTCGCTACAGCACTCACTGGAGGCTGGCTGGATGAGCAGCGGCAGGACCCGATCGGAAAGGGTGTGGTGTGGCCGTGATCGAGGCTGCAGATCGAAAAATGGCGACGTGGCTTCGATCTCTCCGGAATCGGGCATGTTCGGGTGTTATGGATGCACAGGGTCCCCGCGCCCACGTACTGCAGCGTTCATGCACGAGCCGGTGCTGGCGGCGTCGACCACCCCAATGATTGGGTTGGGTGAACCAGCGGCCAGATGCCCAGATGGATGCACAACTGCACATAGCGTGGCAGGAGGTGCCAAGGAGGACTCAGATCGAGGCCGGAATTGAAGTGTGTGTGTGTGTGTGAGCGCTTTGAATTGAATTTGTAGCTTTCTGGTGTAGTAGTAGTTGTGCGTGCGGCGTGCCAGTGGGCCGTCGCTCCATGCCGATCCGTCGAGCGCGGGGGCGAACGACGCCGGCCGGCCGCCTCGCGCGCGCTTTCATTTCGTTCTGGAAGGAGGCGGCCATAGGCAGACAGAGGCTGGATGATAAGCTAGCCTGCTAGCTCTCTACCACCGAATCCTGAAATTACTGCACAGATTTGTGTATGTTTCGTAGCAATGTTACTGTGATCTGTGCAAATACGTTTGCATCACTAGTTCGCTATACAGTGTTCGGGAGTTCATTCAGGACGCCCAATGCAATAAGGAACTCGATGCAACAACACGTTTAGTATCTTTCAGAAACAAAGTACTCCATGAAGAACCTGAAACTTCGAGTCGATCAGTCAATCCAAGGAACTGAATGATCGAATCTCACTTTAGTATATATCCAGTTCCCACACAGGCACGGATATAGGATAAAAGAAGTTAAACTTTTTTTACTACTAAACAAGGGATGAAGTTTCTCCACATCTGAACGTACATGGACCAAACCTTGTCAGCTGATCAGCTCAGTGACATGCATCGCCTCGCTCTTTGTACAACTCGAGATCAAAGCCATGATCCACACCACTCTATACATCGACTAGATCGAGTAACAAAGTAACCTAATAAATAAATAAACCGACGCTAAACCAAACCCGGCCAGGAGGAACCCCCAAAATCACACCAAAACTATCGGGTAAAAACGAATGAAGGCAGCACATCGGAGTATCATACTACCATTTTTACTACTGTGTTCATCATCGCCGGAGACTTGGTCTTGCTGGGTCGGCTCTCGTGGCTCCAGCTCATGAGCTTGCGGAACACCCCTTGCCTCTCCTCGCAGTTTGACCTCCTCCCGTTGAAGCTGCTGCTCTTCCGCTTCTTGCTGATGCTGCAGTTGCTGCCCATGCTGCTCCAGCTCCCCAGCTTCGCCGCCTTCCTGTCCCCGCCGGCGGGGGACGCCGCCGCCGCGGCCTCCTTGTCCGGCACCACGGGCGGCGCCACGCACCGTATCAGCGCCCAGTCCACGCCGGCGAAGAACGGGTGGCGCTTGATCTCGGCGGCGCCGCGCGAGGCCCCCATGCGGCGGCGCGGGTCCCGCTCCAGGAGCCGGCCGACGAGGTCCCGCAGCTGCGCCGCGTCGGTGGCCTCGCCGTCGAGCTGCGGGTAGGTGACCTGCTTGGAGAGGATGCTCTTGAGGGTGGCCTCCTTGGTGGCGCCCTTGAATGGCGTGCGGCCGTAGACGAGCTCGTAGAGGAACAGGCCGAAGGCCCACCAGTCGACGCCGTTGCCGTGGCCGCTCCCGCTCACGAGCTCCGGCGCCAGGTACTCGTGCGTGCCCACGCAGTCCCTGGAGCTCGCCCCCGTCGGCTCCGCCACGAACTCGAACCGCTCCTTGGCTGCGCCGTCGTCGTCGTCGGCATCGGCGCCGGAGAAGAAGCACGACGGCAGCGGGAAGCCCTTCCTGCGGCGGCTCTGCTGCTTCCGCACCTGGCAGCGGCGGACGGCGGGCTCCACGGACGCCGGGAGCGCGAGGTCGAAGTCGGAGAGCACGACGTGGCCGTCGCCCCGGAGGAGCACGTTCTCCGGCTTGAGGTCGCGGTACACGAATCCCAGCGCGTGGAGGTACTCGAGCGCGAGGAGCACCTCGGCGGCGTAGAACCTCGCCGCGGCGACGGGCAGGCGGCCCCCCGGGCGGCGCCGGAGCACCGCGTGGAGGTCGCCCCCGGAGCAGTAGTCCATGAGGAAGCAGGCGTAGCGGCCGGCGTCGAGGCGGGCGTAGAGGGTGGGCAGGAAGGGGTGGTCGAGGGAGGAGAGGACGCGGGACTCGGCGAGGACGTGGGAGACCCTGGAGGGGTCGTCGTCGCGGAGGTCGATGACCTTGAGGGCGAAGAGCGGGGAGGCCGGCGGGGAGCTCTTGAGGCGGCAGAGGAAGACGCGGGCGAGGTGGCCGTGGCCGAGCTCGCGGACGAGGTGGAGGTGGGCGAGGCGGAGCACGCCGTCGGGGGTGGCGGCGCGCGCGGCGGCGAGGTGCGCCCAGTGCGGGGACGCGGCGGAGGAGTGCGGGCGCGGGGAGAGCGAGGTGGAGGAGGAGAAGGACGGCAGCGACAGCGAGCTCCGCGCGCTGAAGGTGGTGGCGGTGGCGAAGGAGGAGGCCGTGGAGGCGGAGGCCGTGGAGGTGAAGGAGAGGTCGAGCGCGGCGGCGGCGTCCGAGCCGGCCGCGAGCGCCGGCGGGAAGTGCGGGGAGAGGGCGGCGTCGGCGGAGAGCGGGGAGAAGGGGGCCGGGGGGTCGTGCGGCACGTCCATTGGCGGCGGCGCTTCCATGTGCATGGCGAGTGAGACCAGACGGGGTGGAGGAGAGGGAATGGATGATGCGGTGACGTGACGAGGTCTGTGTGAGAGCGGGGGTGGTGCTTATAAAGGCCGGCGTCGGTGAGAACGACGGGAGCTGAGCAGCGTGGGCCGTGCCGCCGGGGGTCCCAATCCAAACGGTCTAGGTGACGTTTAGATGTTACTCCCTCCGTCCCTAAAATATGTTTGTCGTTTTCGCTTCCCGAGAAACATTTTTTATTGAATATATAAAAATATATATTAATATTTATGGTACATAATAAATATTATTAGATAGGTATTTGAATCTAGTTTTTTAATAAATTTATTTAAGATTAAAATGTTGCACGTATTTTCTACAAATCAAAGCAAAGTCGTGGCACGGAAACCAACGGCGACCTACATTTAGGGACGGAGGGAGTAGAATTGAGAGGGTGAATTTAGGAGTAATATGTCACTTCGTAATTATAACGCTACGGTAGTATTTCGTTTGTATTTGTAAAAAATTATCCAAAAATTTATTAATTAGGCTTAAAATGTTCGTCTCGCCGAGTACAACAAAACTATGCAATTAGTTTTTGATTTCATCTATATTTAATACTCCATGCATGTTATGACATTTTGATGTGATGGAGAATTTTTTTTTTACCTGGTGTATTTGGGAGTTGCTTTTTAGAACTAAACTGTCCCCGGATGTCCGGGTGTTTTACCCTTCTATTGTACCGGGGGAGTGGACGGGCGCGAGATGCTGGAACAAACTTTTGGACGGAAGAGATTGACGACATGGTGTTTTGTTTTGTTTTACGAGATAATTGTATGTATGGGTAAAAGCATAAAACCTTGTATTGGTTCAGTGAACTACTGCTCCACTGCTTTTTCTCGGCAGATGTTTGTTCAGGTGGTGATTTCTTTTCAAACTATATGCTTTGCTAGTCTAAAAGTTTGATTACAATTGCGGTATGCCGGTATCCACGTAGCCGAGCGAGCCCGAAAGCAGCTACCAAACCAGGGTCGGCAGACATTTGTGTCGAGGATGAGCTGATCGAACCAGGTTCCTGAAGGGGTCGAGTGTTGGACCAGCACGTCGTCAGACATTTTGACCGTTGAACCACACAGCATTTCTAGATCACCTGCGTGCTACCCCTCACGGTCCTCCTCGGATCCCAACACAGTTCTGCCACGAGCAAATTACAGGAACCCGGCCTTCTCCACTGTCCACTGTACCGCAAGGATCTATCACCGCACGTAAACCGTCCGATCTGCGCGCGCTGCATCCCGTCCGTCCAACAGCCCCTGACGAGAAGCCGTGCGATGTACAGTTGAGACTTGAGTCGAGCACTGCATAGCTAACTCGCCACTGTAGTGGTTAGCTATCTTGTCAAGCTTTGAAGATAAGATCCACAAGTCCAGACGGTTTGTTCCCGCGGCGCGACTGATCGATCTGCATCAACTGTTGGTTATTAGACGCTGAACTGAACAAACAAGCGAACATGATGACGGGACGACGCGACGGCGATCGATCTGTGATCTGACTCGCTACTCTTTCTAAATTTTTCTAATTTTTTCAGACGGTTTCTTTCTAATTTTTTCTACAAGGCCGGGTTGGAATTGGAACGAATGAATGAATGAAGGTTCGGGTGGCAGATCGAGATCAGCCGCGCGCGCATGCATGCATGATTGACACGCATGTTTGCATATTCATTCGTTGAGTTCGATCATGTTCGCACGGGGCGGGGAGGGCCCCGATCGATCGAGAGAGCGGCATCGGCCGGCGTCGACATGATCGGGCACCTAGCTAGCTGTAGGCTGTAGCTGCTGCTAGCTCGATCCGCCTTTCGAGGCTTCGTTCGAGTGGGGCTGACGCCCGGAGGATTGCAGCTTCCAAGCACCGCCCAACCGAGGTCCTATATACTCCTATCCGATACATGTAGCCACTCAACTTTAATAAATCTCAACTCCGCATTTCAGGTCAATCCCCATCACTACCTCACTAGCCTCGTTAACAATTTTTTTATATAAAAGAGAATAATTAATACTGTAAATAATACGTCAACTCTGCGTACACTAATGTATAAAGTTGTTTCTTATCATCGGCCTCTGAATTTTCACTACCTGCCAGCACACGACGATGCCATATTACTCAACAGTAAACCGGCAGGTTTGTCTGCAACGGTAATGCCCGCGTACGCATGCCACACTCTGCCTACGTTAATATACAGATACACAATGCGCTCAGCATGCATCGTTGCTAACTTCTCCCGATCCAGAGGTCAACTTTCCAGTACGTGGAATATATACGATGCATAATGCTGATGCTTCGGGTTAGGCGGCATTGCATGTATATGGCCCGTCTCTGGGTCGTTCACTGTGGCTGAATATAATTTGGTGCGAAGAACAATATGGTTTTTTCCTTCCAGAGAGAACAAGCAGCTAAATGCGCCCAATGCCAGGCTTGAGGAATAAGTAGGTAAAAAAAGCCTCAATTCCCGGTCGTAATTCTAGTGCTGAATGATGCCCGCCCGTCTACCAAACACGACACCTTTCAATTGGCTGATGGCTGAACTTGTTCGCTTGTCCTCTCGCTCTCACTAACCTATAGGCTAGCTGTTACATCTGCCTAGCTTGAAGTCAGGACTAAACAACTCCAACGCAAATTGTGCTACTGACCAGAACTAATCCAACCTACCAATCCAATTAACTCTTATAATCTACTCCTCCCTTCGAAATTATAATTCAATTTGCTTTATACCAACTCAAACCCCCCGATTTTCAACTAATTTTGTAAAAAAAGTTCAACATCCGCAACATCATATTAGTTCATTGAATCCACCATATTTTTTTAATATTGCATTTATTTGGTATTATGAATGCTATTATATTTTTATAAATTTAGATGAAAATAGCTAAGTTTGATTTAAAAACTTCTCTGTTGGTTTTAAAATGTAAAATGTTTTACAGCCATAGGTGAACTTTTTAAAATGTTGATTGATTTTATAGAAAACATATTAATATTTACAATACTAGACAAATGCACTATATATATTTTATAGTATATTAACAAATTATTTTTGCAAGGATTTAATAAATTAACATGATGTTTTAGATATTGAGTCTTACATTCTAGAACAGACAACACAAAGATCGGTAAGGTTTTTTTTTGTATAACTTGCCTACTCGGATTTGAGTTTTTGACTTAGTATGGTGTTCATATTTGAGTTCTTGACTTAGTATGGTGTTAGTATTTGTGCTCGTATTTTTCTAGATTTATTTAAGATTTAACCAGCATTGCAATGGTAGGTGACATGTTGACAATACCTTTCGGAGTTTTTTTTTTGCGGGCAAATAGTCTTTCAGAGTTGCTGGGTAGGGTTTCGTGCATATACTTATAGAAGTGAGTGTGCACATTAGATGTGTATGTTTTTTTTGAATGAATGGCAAGAACTTTGACGAAATTTTACTAGAAGAAAGAAATAAAGCGAAAGAACAACAGACCCCACTAAAAAAAGAAGAAAAAACGAGCTCTCAAAGAAGCCCCAACTAACTAAACCACTGCAAAACACCAGAGAAACAAACAGACCATCCACGCCCCTAAACCGAAGCACCCGACTATCAAGTAACGCTAGACGAATAAGCTCTTCTTGTCCCTTGGGTTGCTAGACGGTATTGTTCCACATCTTCCTTGATAAAAAAAGCCACTTCCTCGACAGATTTTGCTTCATTGTTGAAGGTTCGTCTATTGCATTCTTTCCAAACAGTCCACCACAGATAGATCATCAGACCATCAAAAGCTGCTCGATTATCCTTGGAGAATTTGCTTCGACATTTCTTCCACCGTCTATAGATTGAGACTGATGAAGTGGGTGATGGTAGCTGTTGTAAATTGAACCAGCCCAACAGCTTGCTCCACACTCCCTTGTGAAGTTGCAGTACTTGCATAAAGTGTGTAGGTGTCTCCGGCTCGATGTTGCACAGCTTGCAGACTGGGTCGTGAGGCCATCCTCTCTTTGTTAGGTTGTCGGCCGTTAATATTTTCCGGTGCAGGAGGATCCAAGCAAAAAATCGACATTTTGGTTCCGGCTTGGCCTTCCAAATGGGGGTGATGTTTTGCCGACGAATTAACCAGGTAAATTGGATCTGATATGCACTTTTTGTAGTGTACTCTCCGTCCTGTGTCCATTTCCAATATATCTCATCTTCGTCTTCCAGATTGCGGTTCAAGGATTGAATCCGTTCCCATAAGTCTGTATATTCCTCGATCTCCACAGCCGAATCCAAAGGGTCGAGTTGTCTGATCCAGAAGTGATTATGTACTGCGTTTTGTACTGTGAAATTTTTCCATTTTGACTTCTGAAAGAGCTGTGGTGCCATGTTCTTAGGTGATTTTCTATCTATCCAACCTGAATGCCAAAAGAGAGCTTTGTTCTCTTTACCTGCCTTGACCACCGTGCAAGCGTAAAAGAGTTCCTTATCATATTTGTCGCACGGGATGTCCATCCCGATCCATGGGCGTTCCTCACATTTCCATTGAAACCAACACCATTGGAGGCGGAGCGCTCTAGCAAGGCGTTCCAGATCGAGGATCCCGAGACCTCCCAAATCCTTTAGCAAGCACACTGTGCGCAGTTTACTAGACAGTGTCCACCGGTTACTTTTTTTGGTTCCTCTCCCTTCCGTAGAAAACTTCGTCGAAAAACCGTCAAAGATGTGTATGTTTGTTGTTTCGCAGAAAAAGGGTTTGCACTACATGAGACATAAAAAATTCAAAGGAAACGGTCTACTTGCCGTAAGAACTAAGAATACAAATATTCTCGGCGCGTTTCAAACCCCGTTTTGAGCCGTCCACGCTCGGGCATGCATGGGTTGATGCTTCTCTGACTCTGGCAATGGCATCTCCGGCGCCGTCCACCCTTGAGATTCCGTGATCCCCCCAAGCTGCAACTCGCAATCTCGCATGTTGAGCGCGCATATCTGCATGTATGAACCAACCGATCTCGTGCTCGCGCAGCTCGCGCGCTCGTTTCCGCCCTGTTGGGTTTCGACGGCAAGATTCCTGATTTTTATTCCGCTTCCGATCCGCATGCGAGGCGGCGAAAGAAAACTCGCGCAAGTACAGGTGCGGCCGGCGGCCGCCACATGCTGGCTGGTGTGATTTCGCCGCGCCCAAATGATCGACGCGCTCGATCGATTTCGCTTTGCCCGGCCCGTTCGACGACGACGCCAAATCCGCAGAAGCTTTGCGGCTGGCTCGAGCTCGAGCCACCTGCGGCGTGCATTTTGTAATCGTAGCGCTGGTGCCGAAGCTAATATAATGTCGAGGGCTAGCAGCTGGTGTGTGTTAGTTTGTCCGCGTCTGCCTAGCCGGTTAGCTGAAAAACACCAAGGATCAAACGAGTAACGCCAAGGAGCAGGCAATGTGGAAGCTAGTGCGTGGCGACGCTCGCCTGATTTCTGACGAGCGATATCTGAAGTGGATTTGCATTGATACGATTCGTTTGTTCTGCAATTAAGGTAGTGCAGCAGCTTGCATTGCATAGCTGCACCTGCTGCAGATGGCAGAAATAATTAAGCGCGAGCAATCCACTCCCAGATTGATCTTTTTCTGAGTGGGATCGCCGGAGATGACAGTTAGGATCTTAGCTGGGGGAGGTAATATAACTAGAGGCTGCGCCCAGCTGCTCACTGGCAAACTGACCCACATGCATATATACCGGCCAGTTGCAACCGACCAGACAGTTTTTCACCGCCAAATTACCCGCGAGCGCGATCTGCGATCTAGGTCACACCTCGTGCAACACCTAGCCCCAGCTAACCTGCACCAACGCAAACCAAGTCGCACCAACACCTGCAGTACTAGGCCAAGAGTCAGTCCACACTACGTTGTCAATCACTCATCACACTGAGAAGCGACCATCCACTGGTACTCGGACACACCTGGTCCTCACAATGCAATTGACTACACATGTTGCATGCTGAATGCTGATTGCGATCTCTCTGCGTTCAGTGTTCACTCGCCTAGCACGCTAGCAGTAACCTGCCTCCAGTTTTCTGCTGAATAATAATGTGGCGGCCGGGTTACCGATACAACAGCTAGCTAGGCCGCCAGATCAGCCGTCCTTTCTATTGTAACATGGACTCTCGGAGGCCGTATAAAATCGTTTCCGCCGTACAATTGTCACGTGTGCGTCCGTGCGCGATACCGGTAAAACCGAAACGACGGATAAAGAAATGGCGCTACATGTGGATGATGCAAGAGAGGCGGCTAAGACGTACGTGTAGGTCACTGCAGCATTTTACCCAGCATCATGGTAAGTATAGTCTAGAGTAGACTAGTACTAGTAAACTGGTCGCTGGTTTCTAGGAGGTTACGATGTCACGCACACATGTGAGGATGGATGACTTTGCTCGTGTAGTCGTGTCGATGGGCGCATCCACGCCACGCGTGCAGGATGTTGGGGCTGGCGAGAATCCGTGTTGGTCATCGCGGATCCCCGTGCAAGATTGGAGCACCCACGGCCACAGGCATTCACCAGGCTTGAACCTTCCGTCTCCACGCACAAGTCAGCGCAGCTGAACAAGCAAGCAACCTAGCAGCCAGCTTGGTCTAGGCAATACTAGCACTAGCTGCCGCGCGATCTGGTCGATCGATCTCCTAAACATACGAGCCGTATCCAGTGGTACGTGCCATTGCTATACTGCTTCGTCGAGTCAAATGTTCACACCCCGGAGACTTTAGCTTGTCGGTGAAGTGTACGTGCTGTTCACTGCTCACCCCGTCGCGTCTGCGAGACTGCAACTCATCTTCAAGCAAGCGGGTAGAGTAGAAGTAGGAGCACGTACGTAGATCTATAGGAGGATGGGCATGGTTCCTCCTAGCTGCAGCCCGCTGTCTGCACAGTGAAAACGTGTGGCACTAGTCCCAAGTCCAACTAGTCTCTGTAGTCGACGATGAAGGCACGCCGCCGGCGAACACTGCAGCTAACTCCTTGTCGATCCAACAGCTATCAAGCACTTAACACTGCAGCCAGCAGTCTCGCAGCACCCACCCAGTACATACTGCGTGCCGCCTGCATCTAGCAAGCTAGCTAGGATGCTTCCTGTTGCGTGTCTCCCACACATACATGCGTGATCGAACACTGTTACACTGCACGTACGTGGCGCTAGCTCCGAATGCGACGAACGCGTACGTCCCCGGCAACGCGCGGCGCCGCGCGAGTACGTACGACCTCCGGCGACGTCGTCTAGCGCACGTAGTACGCCTCGCCAGTAGCTAGCCCATCCACTCCGGCGACGAGAGCGGCCGGCCGTGTGCATGCACGCTGCAGCAAGCTAAGCTATAGCCGAGGCGAGATGTATGTACCCGCACGTTGGCCGGCCGCGTCGATCGACAGCGAGCCACGCCGGCCATGCGCGCCTGTCCCGCCGCGCGGCGCCGGCCGGCGACCGCGGCGCGCCTCTGCAGGGCGCCGCCGCGTGTGCCTGCTCCCCCGCCCCCGCGCGCCCCTGTAGCTGCGTATACGCGGCTACGCAACGGCAGCATGGGCACGTGGCCAGCCGGCCGGGCCGGAACGTCGCTTCGCGCCCGTGGATGTTTTGAATCTGAAAAGGAAATCGGAGCCCGAACAAATTAAAGCCGCACGGTAAGACCTCCGTACGCCACCTCCAATATAATCCTCCGATTAATCGAAGGTTGATGATGCTTTGCGTAATAATTCGTGCGATTTGGGTAAAAAACCCGGCATTCACGGGCACTATATATAAGCAGCTGCCGGTGGATCAATGTGCCTAGGATTTGCTAGTAACCTAGTACAGTAAAAAAAGAGATCGCAGTATCATTGCTCATCATGTCAGTCACACACTCGCAGATCCCATGTTCCATCATGGCTTCATGTGACTTTCCTCAAGGAGATAAACGACAGTAGAGGCTCGAGTGGCGACCTGTGCAGGCAAGAGCAAGAGCAAGACACGCTCTCTTAACAGGAGAGCTGGCTCTAGTTTATTTACAGTTGTGCAGCGCACTTTATTTCCCCCCTTTACAACAGCAGCAAGAAGCGCTCCTTTTCATCTGCTTGGTCTAGCAGCAACAAAAGCGAGCATTTGAAAAAAGGGGTTAGTTCAAGGGCATCCTTTAGCGCTTTCGCAAACTTTGATGAGGCCACGAAAGCTTGCGGGCATCCATCATATCATTCGTCTCAACTCATCTCACATCTCATCTCATCCCGCGACGCGAGGCCGCGCCAACTGTTCGATCGTCGTCTCTTTCTCGGCCCAACGAACCAATCATTGTCGAGCTAGCTAGGTTCATGAACCTTGTTGCTCCGGCGCGCCATGGCCCGGCCGGTCTGCTGGAAGATAGTCTTTCTTATGCCCATGCCTGTAGTGTAGTGTATATGCATTTTCTACTTGGACCTTTCCATTCTGGAAACAACTATACAATACAGTAATGCTACTACTATACATAAAGTTGTTAAAAAAACTCAGTTCCGATTGGTGGTTCAAACTATGCAATACTCAAGGAGGCCGGAAGCAGGGCCACTTGTACTATACATATACATATATTTTCCCTTCAGAGAGCGAGAGGCAGCGATCGATCCATCAGGTAGAGCAGATGCTTGCTCTCCTGCTGGAGGTTGCAGCTAGCTCATGCATCATAATGCGGCTCGAGGGATGCATGGATGGATCCATCCATGGATCGATCGTCTCGTCTCGGGTCCCATTCGAGCTCGAGAGGCCATTGGACCACAACGTGTCCCTGTCGGAAGAGCCAGAGCCCAGAGCTCAGAGCGAGCTCGCCTGCGACGCCTCCTCCATTGACCAGGCTTTGTTTAATTGATCAGTGGGCAGGGGCCTTGATTTGCAGCTAACGATCGATCTGACCACGCATTAGATGGTGGCATGGCATGGCGTGAGGGGCAGCAGGAGCCAATTGGAGGAGGGGCCTCCGCTGCTGGTGGTTCGCGTGCAGGGAGACTGAGAGATTCCTCCAACTAACTGCATCATAACCTGACGTACCTACTCCGGGCAGTTTGTTTTGGATCTGTCTCTATTAGGGGCTTGTCAGTGTCAGGCAGCCTCTTGTGCCGTCCACAAGATGTTTCAAGGTCTTGCAGAGGAGGACTCCGGGTCAAGGAGTTGATCAAAATCGAGTCATGACTCATAATACAGATACTAGAACAGAGTTTTTTCTCCAATATGCAGGAGAGCATACTAGAACAGAGTTGAAGAAAATTCGATGACTTTCTGCAACGTCTGTGCATGATTACGTGCAAATCCCCTTGTATTTCTTCCAATGTTCTCCTCCCAAAACTGCCTGAAGCAGATGGACAGGCAGATCAAAGCCTGTTCTGCCAAAAAAAAAAGATTGGCACATCGCAGAACAACATCATTTTTTTCTCGAGAAACTCGCACAACAACCAGCAAGCACGCACGGCCCAGATCCTCATGGCCTGCCTGAACTGACGCGCTGGCCCAGTTGAACAGCAATCTGGTCTGGGCTGTCACTCTCGGCGGCTCGGCGCGGCATCCGCCACGCCCACGTCGCCGACTTCTCCTCTCCCCTCGGTTCCTCCGCACCCGCACGCTTCCGGCTTCCCCCCGCTGGCCCGCCGCTCCCAGGCGTCGCCGCGATCGCGAGAGCGTGCCACCGCCGCCGCTGTTCAGCCCGTCCTCCCTCCACTCCCTCCAAGCTCCAGCGGAGGCGATCAACTCCCGGCCGGCGAAGAATTCGAAGACCATGGAAGTGTGAGTACTCGCTATCACCGACATCTCGCTGTCCCACAACTCCGCTAGATTCCGCATCTATGTCTGGGTTCCGATCTGACCGCCGCGCGTGCCGCGTCGGCGCAGGGTGGCGTCGGCGCCGGGGAAGGTGCTCATCGCGGGAGGATACCTCGTGCTGGAGCGCCCCAACGCCGGGCTCGTCCTCAGCACCACCGCCCGCTTCTACGCCGTCGTCCGCCCCATCCGCGACAGCCTCCCCGCCGACTCCTGGGCCTGGGTGAGCCTCCGTCAGCTGCGTTCCTCCCCTTCTCCTCAGATTTCTCTGCCATTCCGCAGTTGTCAGAACCGCCAGCGAGTTGCTGCTGCTCCTCACCCTGGGTGCTGTGTACTGATGCTAGGCGTGGGCGGATGTCAAAGTGACTTCCCCTCAGCTGTCCCGGGAGGCCGCATACAAGCTGTCCATGAAGAAGTCGACGCTGCAATTGACGTCTGCAAGGCGAGTTCCCATTCTTAATGAATCTCGTGGCAAAGTGCTCCTTGTTTTGTTGAATTATTGCTGAAACTCAAGATTGGCGGTAGTGTCATTGATAGTTTTAGTGTTGCATTTCAGGGAATCTGCAAACCCTTTCGTGGAGCAGGCCATACAGTTTGCCGTAGCAGCCGCTAAATCGACCATTACTGATAAGGAGAGAAAGGATGCGCTAGATAAGCTGCTGTTGCAAGGTTGTGAAACTTCTCTTAGTTTTGCTCCTCTAAAGAACCACACTGGCTATATTTTCTGTGTACACTGGAGCAAATTTTAATTTCATTTTTTAAAAAGGTTTCAACCCTTTCTTGCAGGCCTGAGCATTACCATTCTGGGTTGCAATGACTTCTATTCTTATAGAAAGCAGGTAAAGCTTCACATTTATATTTTAAATTTTCGCAAAACTCTACACCCCAAAAAACCAATCCAATTGGTAAAGAAAAGAGAGATTTGATGTTAACATGAACCTTGTAGCTCTTTTACCTTTTTAATTTGAACAGGTAATTAACCCACAATAACGCAATAAAACAATACAAACAGTCAGTTTACCTTTCTACATTTTCCGATATATACACATTCCACTAAAACAATAACACAAGTTGCCAGACTCTAATTTAAAACATGAAGTGTTAACCCTTTTATACCGTGCTTCCATTCTGTATTCTTCCCATGATGACATACCTTTTGTGATAAAAGTATTACTTTAGTTATGACCAAAATTGGCATAGTGAGCTTCTTACTGTAAAGGGCTAATCAGATGCAGAACTCAAAAGTAAATGTGTTGGCATATTCATATGCTACATGTGATGTGCATGTAGTTTTTTTAGGGAAACAGCAGGGAAGCCCCCTACCTGTTTTTTTTTTACATATAAAAAAGACTGAATATTTGCAAGGAGCATTACAAGAGCATATTTATATGTAACATGTGATGCGCATGTAATGCTTGCTTTCGTTTGCTTAAAAAGTTCGTGTAGTTTAAGATTATTAATTTTCTTTATGCTTTATGCATTCATGGTTGCGTTTCTTATGTAAAACTAAGGATTCAATGAAATTTGAAGGAATTACCAACTGTAAAAATGTCAAATTGATGAACTGGACTGCTGGGTGGCAGTTTGTAAACATTCAGAAGTCGCGTGCATTGTTTAATGGACTGCAAGATGTGAATTTAATTTTGCTTTTACATACTAAATGTCTCCTATAAACAATATCAATTTTCCTTGTTTGACCTAGTTCATATTTACAACTAGAGCTCACAAATGAAGCACTATATCATTTGAAAATAATTGGCTTGTTGGTTTGCATTGTATCTCCAGATCGAAGCACGTGGTCTCCCTCTTACTCCAGAGGTATTGCTTTTATTGCCTCCATTCTCTTCAATTACTTTTAACTCAGAAGTTGCTAATGGAACACCGACCGGAGAAAAATGTAAACCTGAAGTAGCCAAAACTGGACTTGGGTCATCGGCGGCCATGACCACATCAGTTGTTGCAGCTCTTCTTCACTATCTTGGTGCTGTTGACCTTTCATGTGCAACTGGACGATATCTTGACTTGGTTCACGCTGTTGCCCAAAGTGCGCATTGTATAGCCCAAGGGAAAATTGGAAGTGGTTTTGATGTTAGTGCTGCTGTCTATGGGAGTCAGCGTTACATAAGGTTTTCTCCAGAAATACTCTCCTCAGCTCAGGTAAGAAACTTCAGTGCCAAACAACGTTTATCTCTTCAACTTTTTCAATAGAATCTGACTGCATTTTATAAGCTGGTGATTTATGTATGGCAATATTTACAGGCTACAGGTGGGACTTGCTTGCCAGATGTAGTATCGGATATTGTTACACGAAGTTGGGATCATGAGAGTACACAATTTTCGTTGCCTCCTCTGATGACCCTTGTAAGTTGCCACCAAGCCTCATGGTTGATGACAGTGTTTTCCGAAATGCCAATGAAGTCATTTACTGGTAGTCGTCAGCCATCAGAAGTGACCTTCTACTAGTGATATAGGATTTACAGTTTGTTCACTAGATATGATGCTTCTAGGCTGTAGCTATTAGGCCACCCCTTGTGCTGCTAGTGATAGCATATAAGGTGAGACTGCTGTTATAACCTCATATCTATATCAAATGCACATCATGCTAATATTGAATTCATGCAAATTTGAAAATCGACAAATTATAGGAGATGGTTGGTTTGTTTCTTTGTCTTCTCACCACCAGCAGATATGCCTCCTGCTTCGCCTTAGTCTGTCACAGCTTTGCCTTTCCTCAAAGTATCCTTTCAAATTTTTATCTTCATTTCTTCACTTGATTTCTATGATATAAGACTTGTGTGGCATGCATTGCACAACAGCACAAGTTTTAAAAAATCCATTGCCTTGCCCTTGCACAATGGATTTCTTACCCAAAAGTATGTAGCATACCATTCAAAAGTGCCTTTTACAGCATTTTCTGCAGTTTTATTTGGTATTATGTTTGTTTGTTGATTTGTGAGGATGTATTCTAGATTCTAATATAGTGTCGGATTATTTTTGCTAGCTCCTCGGGGAACCTGGAACTGGAGGATCATCTACGCCATCAATGGTTGGATCTGTGAAACGGTGGCAGAAGTCTGACCCTGAGAAATCCAAAGATACATGGAGTAAGCTGGGTGTTGCCAATTCAGCGCTGGAGAACCAACTGAGAATTTTAAAAAGACTTTCTGAAGATCACCGGGAGGCATATGGATCCGTAGTGCGGTCCTGTAGTCGTCTCATGTATGGGAAGGTAACTACAACTAGTTATATTTATATTTATTAGATTACACTATCAAATTTCTAAAACAACCAATGAAAAGGTAGTGTTAGGATAAACCATAATCTTTTTGATTTTAAGTTTTTTGGTTGGTTGTAGCTTCTACACCCATTTTTAGCCACTATCTATCACATTATTCTGAAACCTGTGGAAAATGAAAGAAAAAAGAAATTCTTTTTACTAAATTCCGATTCTCCTTTTTTCTCACCAGTGGACAGAGATGGCTACTAACCAACATCAAGAAGTAATTGTTAGATCACTGTTGGCAGCAAGGGATGCTTTCCTTGAGATAAGGCACCATATGCGAGAGATGGGCATAGCAGCCAGTGTTCCAGTAAGACCCCCTTTACAAAACTGCGAGTGTTGTAGTACAGCAACATGAATCACTACTTGTTTGTCAATTTTTGTGTGGGGGTGTATTGATTCTTATTCAATCTTTTGTCATCTTTGCCCTAATTTTGCAGATTGAGCCAGAGTCACAAACACAGCTACTTAATGCCACTATGAATATGGAGGGTGTTCTACTAGCTGGAGTCCCTGGAGCTGGTGGCTATGATGCAGTTTTTTCAGTGACTTTGGGTGATGCAAGTAATGCTGTAGCAAGTGCGTGGAGCTCAGCTGGCGTTCTGCCACTTCTTGTTCGAGAAGACCACCGGGGTGTTTCATTGGAAGATGCTGACCCAAGAACAAGGGAGGTGTCAGCAGCTGTATCATCCATTCAAATTAATTGATACTACTCTTAATAAGTTCTGTTTGAGTAAGATGTACCATTATTATCTCGTTCATTTAGAAGTACCCAATTGTGCCAAATAAGTGCCACACTTGCAGAAAGATAGCACATTATTTGTAGGGAGTGCCCATGAATGTAGAAAATAAGAAATTTTAGAGATCTCTGAGGAATTATTAGTGCCTGTAGCTATGGAATGTACTCGAGGAAATGTCAAGTTATTTCAATAAACTCGTACTGTAGACTGTATTTGTAACTCATCCATGGTTTACATGAGAATTCAGCATGTTTGGTATTTGAAAGGTGTGGTTATATGATGATGCTGTTTGATGTTTGTTCGTTATTCTATGATAGGTCGTCCTTTTAAGCCTTCAGGTTCAGGTGAAGAAACGCTGAGGCCTCAACTGTGGAGGAGTGGAACGAAGAAACAACCCAAGGCAAGCTAGTGGTCGTGGTCTAAATTTGGCTCTAGCTTTCGGACGTCCCCACTGCCCAGGGTCATGTTGAATTAGGAGGAAAAAACAATATTAAACACATATATTAACTATACAATATAGGGCTATATAGGGAGATTAGTAGAGCATTGGGGGTGTTTGTGTTGAATTAGGAGGAAGAAAACAATATTGAACACATATATTAACTATAAAATATAGGGGTATATAGGGGGATTAGTAGAGCATTGGGGGTGCCAGGCCCTCCTCAGCCCCCACTCCCTCCGCCCCTGTCAAATGTAAACCTTTGAGCAATAACGTAGAACATTTAGGCAATACAACATCCTTAGATGTGTTGAAATTAAATTAACCTATGAGTAAATTCAGCTCGGCTACATGCAATGTTTACCTTTTCTTTTGGCCGGGTTACATTATTGTTATGGCTTTATCATGAAATTTGCATAACCTGTCCTTAATTCACATGGGATGGTGTACATTATTAGTTGGGACTTGGATTTTGCAAGTCGGGATGCTTGTTCTTATCCTAGCTGGGATAGGGCTCACTTTGGCCTTTCGGCGAGAAAACGCAGAGGTTACAATCGTGGAAGCTCTACGATGTAAGACCAGATGCTTTTCTAGTTTGAGCCCTCGAGGAGGCCAGCTTGTAGGCCATGAATTGGGCTTTGGCTTTTGGGAAACGCTGAAGGTCACGGAATGCCAGGTATTCGCCATTCACCAATCAGTGGAACTTCAATTTGGTCATAAAATAAATAAACATGACTTTTATTATTATTGGCTCTTGTTGCATAAATCAGTGGTCCTCAAGAACCAATGTCTTACACGGTATACTAGTACGTTGCTATACCAGTACGCCAAATTACCACAAAACTCCAAACATATTCGTGCACATCCAAAGATGCGTACTCTTGTGAAATTCTTAAGGTAATTTTATCGGACATTTTGCAAAAAAAAGGGCGATGCTATGTGAAATTATTCTGTTATTCTAATTTCTAAACAGCGTCAGTCTAACATATAGGGGGAGGTGACAAGAGGAAAGAGAAGAAGAAGAAAGGAGGATGAGGGGAAAAGAAGGAACCCGACGGAGGATGGTGAATTGGTGATGGTACGTGAAGACGGTGGCTACAATATCAGACGCTATGTAAGAACTGTCATGCTTTCTCTTCTTACATGATTTGGCAGTCCTCCTACCGTAACCGTTTATAAAAAAACAATATCAGACTCCCATTGAGGCTGCACGCCAGTGCCTATTATCTGCGCGCCACCTAGGCCGATCATGTAAAATTGTAAACAGTCATTCAAGCCATTATATTATATTAGGAGAATAGAAGTGATGGAAGCGTCGGCGAATTCATTTATGAATAAACATTGGGAGCTAAGGATTGCCCCAAGGAAAAGTGGAGCTCACCAAACAGGCGGCTGGTTGGATAACATTGTGCCTACCTTCACCAAGTTTAAGATATAGGCATATGGGTACAAGGATGGTACATTAAGTACATTCGGAGCACTTATTAGATGAATCAAAAGGGGATGTCGTGGCGTCGTGCTCGTCGTTTTCATTATTCCAGGTAATAACTAATAAGTCTGTATCGATCTGTATCACTCATCCTGTGCAAATCTTTTGCTGGCTCGCTGAGGGGCGGCATCCCTGCATGGAAGATATGCTTACATAGAAGAGGAATATATGGCGAGTATTTGCTTGTATAAAACGTGAAAAGCTCTTATGGAAAAGAGGCGAATGTAGCCTCACGCCACCTTTCGTAGTTGACTCATGGATCGGACTGGATTATCATATTGTTTCCGAGGTATTGTATGCTGCAGAGTCGGAGGATGTTGATCAGCAGCACGCCAGCACTATAGTGGGAACAGCTCAATTGGTCTCTAGTCTCTCAACTTCTGGGAACAGCTCAGTTGGTCTCTACTCTCAACTTTTGTCATTGTCAGTGGCGGAGCTAGGACTTAACGCTAGGGTGGTCCAACCTAACATATATTTTTTATACTATATAAATATAATATATATCAAACATATACACATATATATAATTTATTAAATACGATACAATCACATAAAAAGGATGATACAAACATCTTAAAATAAACAAGTCTAAAATATGCACCATAAAACTCAATGTAAGTCTTATAGAAAACAAATAAATTAGCTAGATTTAAAGCAATCATGCAAATAATCTACTAGATAATTATGCACCCAAAATTCTAGGGTGGACCGTGGCCCACACGGCCCAACCCCTAGCTCCGCCCCTGGTCATTGTCAAGTGCATGACCTATCCAAGTAGGGGAAGGACTCGTCGGAACGTAGGGACATCCCATGGATTGGTTGGACGAAAGATTTTTTTTCCCCTATGATATTGTTTTTGAAAACTCACGGTTCCAATTCCTAACTACTCCATTTGTTTTAAATTATAGTTTACTTTAGCTTTGTCTTGAGTTAAAATTTATATGATTTTGACCAAGTTTATAGAAATATAATCCATATCTAAAGAATCAAGTTAATCTCATTAAATTCACCATGAAATGCATCTTGATAGTGCATTTATTTGGTACTGAAAATGTTATTAGATTTTTCTAGCTATAAACCTCGTTAAAATTAAATAACTTTGATTTAATGTAAACTATAATTTGAATAGAAGAGTATCGGAGCAAATTGGTTGTTTTCCTTAGTAACTTATTAAGTTTTTTAGGCAGATACTCGTCACATACCTCTTAATTTAGATGCAATTGTCCCTTGCACTCTGAAGAGTAAGAGACTCTCCAGATGCTGATGAGTGACTACAATCTGGTGTAAAAAAAAGAAGACATATGCTTGGATAAATTGTAAAGTTGGCTTTTCAGCAGTGGGAAAGTATGAGTAAAGCTGCAGCCTTGTGTAGGCATACAGCATGTGTCTCTAGGCGACAGTACAACACACTCATGTACATATGCTGAGAGTTGAGACATACAATGCATTTGGTTCTTTCTAGAGACGTACATTACGGAAGATTCTTCTTTAAGGAAATCGAATCGGATATGCAATAGAAACAATACTATGCACTATATACTCTTAATTAGCTCCAGTAACCATGGTAGAGAATCTACTGTGTGAAGCAGTGATGCAATATAGGGATGAAATCGGTCGGAAACGATCGAAAATTTTCATTATCATTTCCTAACCATATTTTTTTACTCGGAAACGAAAACGGAAACGATAAGTTCGGAAACGATGACGATAACGGAACAATCGGTATATCGGAAACGAAAACGTCGAAAACCTCAAATCGAAAACTTTATAGACCAATTTCAACAACCAACATTACTACATATTTATATATCATTTATGCATGTACATCAAAAGATAAAAACAATGGAGCTATATAGGGTGGGGATTCATTTTCATTTGCGACAAAGAAAATTTTAGGCGAAGTTGAAGGGGTAGCTGTGCATTTTGGGCCTCAATGATTTAACTGGGCCGAATTCGGAATTCCATCGGAAAATTTCCGATTAATTCGGTCGATAGAGATATTCGGCGGTATAAATCCAGTATCGTTTCCGTATCGTTTTCCGACGTGTATCGTTTCCGTTTCGTCGGAACGGAAAAATCTCGAAAACGAAGCTCGGTCGATCGGGAATTTCCGTAATCGTTTTCATCCCTAATGCAATATATCAATACATGGGAACAAGCTAAAGGCTCCCATAATTTTAAACTTCTCAGACACTTGAGTGTTGTGCTCATCTTCTTGTTTAGTGAACGATATATGATGCGATAGACAAAATCTCACAAGTTGAAGCATCTAATCTTCCGGCGTGCACCCACACACGATTAAAATTAGAAGGAAAATCTCATCGTTGTGGAGCAATCACAGAATGGTATAATACACAGGACAGTAAATTGCAGTGAAATTCTCTATCTAGGAGCTTCCAGTGCGTGCCTGACACTTTCTTTCAGTGCTATAATTCTTTTTTATATAATTAACCAGTAGCTGAGTAGATTCTTTCCTTGATTCTTCTGACCTCTAGAGAAGATACGTCACGATTCACGTAACGAGAGTATAGTACAAAGGAGGAAACTTTGTTTTTCCAGCTAAGCTAGGACCTACTTCTTGCCTTTTCCCATTGATTTTTTTCCCTTTTCAGTTTTGCCGTTATCTTCAGTAAAGATGAAGAGGCAAAAATGAGCAAGCATGTCAATGGAACGATGTCAAAGACAAAAACGAAAATTCTAGTTATGAGAGCAAGAAACATCAGGACCACCTCATGGAAAAAGGTTAAAAAAAATCCCATATGGAAATATATTCTCCAGATGGGAGTGTTTACTGGTTAATCATAGCACGCACTGAAAATACTTTAGTGTTTTTTTAGAAAGAAATACTGTAGTGGTTCACTCACCTAGCATGGCAGCACTCCTTACTGTACATAAAAAATAGAAAATATGATGTATGGATTATGCGAATATCTACCGAAGGTTAAATCAACTTAAGCAAGGAGAAATCAGTATATGAATAGTTTTGGACAAGTGTTTATATGCTGATTTATGTGCTTATAACAATTGCACATCTACTATTTATATGCTTATTTCACTTTTTTTCTTGTTGCACAAGTGTTCTTTCAACAACAAATTTTGCATGGTGGTACATGCCTGCATGATCTACCCTATCCATATTCTTCGTCCAATTTCTTAGGCTACTCCCAGTGGGGATTTCATTTTTGTGTTTCCAAGAATGCCACATAAGCCAAGTAGATATTTAATTCATAGATGAAATGGTCCATACAATACAGTTTTTCATTTTGATGTTTCATAGACAATGCATGTAAGATACAAATTTGTTGAAAACTCTGTATAAAGGGTTTCATCTAGATGAAACTCATTTCATCTCTCTCCAGAGACTCTTTAAAACTGGCGAGCGTGGATGGAGCGCGCGCCTGGCTAGACAAAGATACCTAGCGAAGGGGAGGAGATAGCTAGCGTGGAAAAATAATTATCCAGATGGCTAGTCTGTTGGATTCAATTTTTTTCTTTCTTTCCTTCTTTTTAGCTAGCCAACGGGATATACAAGAGATTTTGGATATGCTCTTACTACCACACTAGTAATCTTCCTAACAACAAAATAATACGGCTTAAGTTATGTGGAACCAACATTTATATTCAACCTTTGACCATTGATACAATTTCAATATTTCGCTAAAACTTTAAAAAATGTTATAGCTAGATTTGTCGTGATAACTAGTTTCACAATATTACAAAAGTGCTAACTGTATCAATTGTTTGTTATCAAATTAGTGTGTTTGGTAACGTATCGATGTCCAAAATATAATGTGACCGCATGGCAATTCTAGCACTATTTAAACAACCCCTACTCCAAATTTAAAAGGACAAAATAAAAACACCCCAGGCAGGGGTGGAAGGTAGAGAAAAATAGTGGGCGCGGCACTTCATAGCATATGTATGATATTTTTGAATATATGGTAAAAATTTAAAATTATTATTTTGGATTTTTGTGGATGCAGCCACGCCCACAACACACAACATAGTTAGGTTCTATATTTTGGAGAGGCTTTCAAATCCCCTCACCCACCCTTCATTTCTGTAGGGTCTCTAGTAAGGCTATTGCTAGAGAGTTTTGATGCTGTTAAAAAATAGAGTCATCCCTGTTTAGTATTGGGATGGTCTGATTTCGAAGCTACATTAATCTAACAATATTGACTAGTCTTCCAAGCACTACTTGTGCAGATACACCAAGAGAGTTACTATAGTCCAAATTCAAAGCCACCAACATTGCAATCGGAGACTATTCTTTGATGCTAATATGCTATCTGGTGCGTGATTATCTCAGGTGGAAGTTGTATCTATCGGGCGTGCAATGCAATTATGCAATAACAAAGCCACTTGTGAAGTTGTTAATGTGCGCATAATATTGTTGGAAGAATCTAAGCTCCCTGCCTTTAGTGCACTTGCGCTGTGTGTTACATATAACAAATGCAATTATTCCTTATCATTTGCTTTTTGTTCATGATCCCCAAGCAAGCCGAAAGCCTAAAGCAGGGTTTTGTGTGCATATACAAATGTTGGGCATAAAGTCAGGTGAACAACTTGACCCAATTCCTTTTCCACTGATGGCGCCATTGTATATATATGTGCTATAAGCTGCTACTCATGGCATTCCAAATTTGTTGCATGATTGGCCTATCCTCTTTTTCAATATAAGGCAAGCAATCCAGAATGCAGATCTGGCTTATTGGAACTTTTGCTTTAACTAGTATATACATGAGGAAAGAAATAAATTATATATTATCTGCTTCATCGTTGCATCGTATTGTTCGCGCGCGTGGTGTGCCGACTGCCGACTACCTTCTAGCTAGCTCTGTTTGGCAACGGGAAGACTTTTCAAAAGCATTTATTTCCCCTAATTTGAGATGTTAACAACAATAGCTACTTCTTGGAGGGAACTGGAGGAGGCTCGGGTGGCTAGCAGCTCCGTAGGTGGAGCTTGCGGCCCGGGTTCGAATCCCGTCAGGCACGTCTTCACCAGAGTAGAAGGCGGTTCGGCCAGGGGTGTAAGCCTTTGGTGCCTAACGTTCAAAGTACGCGGGGGTCTATTCTAGCCTCTGGCCCTCTAATAGCTATTTCTTGGAATGAACAAATATCTTCCCACGCAAATTCCCTTCTGTCGAGAAAACAAATTCAACTCTTGATTTTGGCAACCATTGGAACTGTGCGATTATATTACCAATCCTAGCCCTCTAGTCGCAATACTAAATACTCGATAATAGAGAGCTGGTAGTGGTATAATGCCACTGTCTGATATCACGAAGAGATGAGCTGAGCTTTTATTTTTGTTGCTGTAGTGAAGATCATTACTGCCTTGATTTCAAAACACATGGCACGGTTTGATTGACTTAACATGATCTTTAAGAAAGCACTTAACCACTGATTTTTTTTAAAAATGATAATATACATGAAAGTACTTTGAGATGGGTTCAAAGTGCCAAACAGTAAAAAAAAGACTAACCATCGACCAAGATCACAACGTTTCAATCACGAAATACATGGGCCCTTTTTTTAGAACATGCATAGCATGATTTTCATTAAGAAGAAGAAGCAAGGGTTTTTTATTGTGCATGCATAGGTTCCTTGAAGAATATATAAAATGCATATGATCTGTTTATGTATACGGCCCTACCATGAAAATTCCTGCTCACACATCTGCTCAAACATAAACTGAATTAACGTTTTGTTTCTAAACACTGAACTGAAAACATGACATGAAGTTGCAGTCGAAGAAAACAAGAGATAAGCGCTAAGCTATTTAGCCCAGCCTGTGGTAAAGCATGAGAAGGGCATCGATCCCTCTGATCTGGCAACCATTTCACAGAAAGCCAAGCCGCGGTTAAAATAATGCGACATCGCCTAAAGCCCCGATACTTTCTTACGTCTGTCGAATAAACCCCCCCGCCAATCAGGTCGCTCGTCAGCTACCTGCCATTGGAAAGCCCTCCCACCCCCTTGCATTGAGCTTTAGCAACTCGCCTCTTAGAATATTACTAGCAGCATCACAACTGTTACGACGATCCGTTTGCTGCAGCGTAGCATGTAGGAGCTGAGGTTTTAATTTAGACCCATGTTGCGACAGAGCCTTTCTTTCTGCCCCTATAAATATATCAATCGTCGAATGCTTGGTTCGAAGCAGCACAGATCGACTCAGCATATAGCAGGGAGAGCAGCAGTTAATTAGCAGCCAAAATCTAGTTGAGAGGCAGCTAGACGTTGGTGACCTTGAAGGAGTGTGACATAGCAAGAGATCGAAGCAGCGAGCTGCAGAGAAGAGGAGGGATCATCATGGAGTGGAGCACGAGCGAGAACGAGCGGTTCGAGCGCGCTCTGGCCACCTACGACCCCGACACCCCCCGGCGGTGGGAGCGCGTGGCGGCCGCGGTGGGCGGCGGCAAGACGGCCGACGACGCGAGGCGCCACTACGACCTCCTCGTCAACGACGTCGGCGACATCGAGAACGGCGGCTACGGCCGCCCCGCCGGCGACGCCCGCAACGGCAACAGCAGGAACAACAACAGCAACAGGTGCGTACGTGTACATATCATCCTATCTCACTGTAGTATATAAACTCTGTAGCTCCCATCGCGCGCGCATTTGTACACTTGGCTTCTGACCTCTGAATGCCTGGTTGCGCAGGGGCAGAGCCAACCGGCCGCAGACTTGATGCAAACTCGCGACGGTGCACATAACTTGCAGGCTCCATCGTTCATCAAGTGAGATATACATATATGTATGTATAATGTCGACATGTCGTGTGTGTACATAGGCATATGATGCATGAAAGTGTGCACAAGTGTGTCTGTACTCTGTAGGCTTTCTAGAGAAGTCTGCTCTGTGTGGCTGATGAGTGTCGTGTGAGCTGCGATCGAGGAGCACGGGCCTGCTAATGCTAGCTCGCTTCTGCCGTAGAGAGGCCGGCTAGGCCTGCTGCAATGCAATGCTATGCTCTTCGGTGGTGGTATATTGCAGTGCATGTAACTAAATCTTGCGCCCCTTAATTTGTAACGCTTCGCTGCTCATAATTAATCAACTAATTTACAGTAAGTGCTGTGCCGAGTGTTCTTGGGGGCAAATACTCTTTGGGCTATTCCATTATATATTTTTTCCCCCGAGGTATACATATATTTTTTTTCACGGGAAACCATTTGCATTATTCGCCTGCTTTTACCGAAAAGCAGATTACCAAGTTTCATTGCTGGGGACACCAGATTTGCACATTATAACAAAGCTATTGGTTCTGAAATGCGAAGGGGAAAAAAGACAATAATGCTCGCATATTCCACCATTACACAGATATGCTGAACGGGCTTTCGTCTTCTCAATCTTCTCCACCAGTAGCAGGACTCACCACTGACCACACCATCTGAGGGAGCATGGTAGAATAAACCACGGACATATGCGAAAGCCAGCTCGTAATTCTACCGGGGGCTTCACTGACCAGCAGGATTCGCCATTTCTGCAGAACGAAAATGATTTGTTGGAGCATGCCAGCATTCACTTTTGCGTCTTGGTGAACAAAAATGAGGTAATTGTTTTCTTTTGAAAGGAGGTAATTGGTCCATCTCACTGTAACTGTCAGGTGGCACATCTGTTGTTTATCTACCAGTCACTGTCTTTTACCTTTGGATCTACATTAAATCCTCCGGATCAACTTACAAAACATTTTTTAGAACCTAGAATATTTTCTTAAGCAGCTAGGATTTTTTTTTGAAATAAGAACATTCACAAATTGGACGGGTGAAACATATTCTTTCTTGAGCTATTCACAAATGTGACTGACACAACATTGTTTTTAAGCAAAACATTTACAAATTTGACGTTCAATAAATCTGATTTCTTGTTTGCCATTGGAAGCAATTGTTTGTTTAATTAGGCAAGCTGTAGTATTTCCTAGGGGATGTGCCACCTGTTGATTTGCTATGTCCCCCTAATTAACAGAGAGCTCATATTTAATATTTATCTTGTGAAATATGGTTTGCTTACATTATATGGACCAATAGCCAACCGGGTCTAATTTATTATAATCCGCTGACAATAAACCATAAACACATGAGTGAACTATTTTTCTCTTTTTGTCTTTTTATTCCAATTAGTATATCTAAAACGATTAATAGGTTATGGTCTTGTATGTTTATACATTCTTTATCATTTTCTTAAACTTGATTCAACAATTTGCGAACCTAAATCAACACCTTGGAAAAAATAGTTCAACATTTTCCATGGAAATATTGAAACTGCATATACAAAATGTTGAACTTGTATCGAATATTTTTTTAAAAATAGAACTAATTAAAATGCACTCATTTGGATCTCATTATGTTGCATTTATTCTAAATAACACGGCGATTTAAACGGAATGAAAACAAAAGTCGTGGTTTCAGTGAAAATGCATTTGAATTGTGAGGCTCGAAATAATTAACCACCTACCCATCACCACCTAAAAATTGTGCCGCACATCATGCGTGTGGATGGTTTGTTTATTTTCTCACCTCATCTTAATCATTTGTCTACTATAACACTAATCTCAAACAATAAATGGTGTCCCTTTGGTAGAGCTCCTCTTATGGTTCATTGTGATAAGTGATTCTATGAAAAGGATGTTTTTTATGACTAAAATTTATTTTCATCATCCTCTAGGTAAATATCAAGGAAGAAGTGCTTTTAACTGCGAAGTGAATCAAGAGAATATAACTTTTGTAGCGTCTAGGCCTTAATTCACTATAGAGAATTACTTCATGAAATCAGCCAACAATCACTTCTCTACGAGGAGTATTTGTTTGGGTTTGAGAATTACTTCATGAAATCACCCAACAAGCTCTTTGTAAAAGATGGATAGAAATTTCCGATTAACCGGGCGTTGAATGAAGCTCTAGAGTTTTTTTTTAGAAACATGAAGCTCTAGAGATGGTTCCCCTAGAAAACAGAGCATTGAAGCCCAGCCTAATTACCCGCAAAAAAAAAAACCCAGCCTAATAGCCAACTGAAGAATCTACCATCCCATTCGGCCCAGTTAAACACCTTCTCTGCATTTTACAGATCAAAATCCGGGCATCCCCAATAACATCCGCGACCTTTATAAAAAAATGTTCTAGATTTTTTTTAAAAAAACACCTCTAATAGCTCCGCTTCACTTGAATTCTGTCACTCCCTATAAATTTTTTGTGAAATCTGTGCAGTGACCCACATGCTCCAAGTGCATTCTACATAACAGGAGTAGTGTGTCGAGTTTTCAATCAAAAGGAAAAGCAGAAACTCGAAAAATCATCCTTTTCAGATTAAATATAGGCCAAACACAATGATTGTAAAATGAATGTGCCACTTTATTACCATAGTCCTGTACGACGGCAGCAGCCTTGAAGGCTGAGGCTGGTTCTGAATAGCAGCGATGACTTTTTAATCACCCCTTCAAAATTCATGGCGTTTGTACTGTAGGTCCCCCCTCCCCGGTTTCTACAATAGTTTGGCCACGCGCAATACAATTCATGTGAAATTTGCGGATTATAAGCTGGCCCTGCAACTGCAAATGCAGCCCAACGCTCCACTTGCATTCTACAGAAAGAGGAGCAGCATGTAGAATTTTCTCCTGAAAGGAAATGAAAAAGAAAAGTAGAAATTCAAATAATCACCCCTTGAAAAACAAATAAAGGCATAGGTCCATTGGCTGTAAAAATGAATTTGTCACTCAATTACCCTAGTCATGTACCTTACCAGCACAACAGCAGCCTTGAAGCCTGAGGCCGGCACTGAATAGCCGCGATGCTATTGCACCACATGACGAGAAGACACACGACTTCCATCAATTTTCTGATACTCTGGTTATCTGGTATTCTGGTATGGACCTACAATTTTTATAACGCCTTCAAGATTTGACAAAATCGGTTGGCGTCTCCTGCTGCTCTTGCACACTGACTGACCAACCAATAAATCATTCCCGGCCTTTTTTCCCCCTCTGCCCCCTTTGGTTGAAGCAGTCCACCCCCATCTCTCCTGCATCTACCCACCAGGCAACGAAACGCAACCACGTCAAAACACCACCACACGACATACCGATCGGTCCTGTGACGCTCATCAGAAGTCTTAACTGAAGTCAGCCTTGAGGGGCCATCCGCCATGAAGAAGACAGGCAGAAGCAGGAAGGTCGTAGTCGTAGGTGGTTAAGCACTTAACCAATCACTGGAATCTCAGCAGATGATCCCCGTCGTCAGCGTAATCCTGGAATTAGTACCAGCCAGGATTGACCGCTGCCACCCGGATCAACGCTGGCTGGCCCGGTCGAAACGACAGGGACCAGCTCCCGCTGCGGACGCCGAGCCCAGCCAGAGCCCGGCAGCCAGCGCCCGCCAGCCAAAGGCGACCGCCGCCCGGGCGCAAGCCCACTCAAACCCATCGTCTCCTCCTCTCTTCTCTTCCTCCTCCGCGTCGTCGTCGTCTCCTACCCCGCGCCCCCGTTTATAATACGGCCGCATCGCGACTCCACTCACCACCGCCTCGAATCCGCCGCCCTCCGCTACTCGAATCCGCGCCTGCTCCCGCCACCGCCTCGCTCCCAGGGACCATTCGTCGACTTCTCGCAGGTGAAAGCGCGCCTCCGAGGCTTCGAATCCATCCGCGGAAGCCAACCGCGCTACCTCGGAGATATCGTAGTGGCACGGGGCGGAGATCCGGCCGGACTTGGGGTTGATTCCGTCGTTTTTCTCGGTAAGGAAGCCCTAGCTTCGCTTGGATGGCTTGTTTGTGTTCTCCCGCTGGATCTTCCCGTTGCTGCCACTCGAATCCGAATCTCTCTCGCGGAGCGGGCGCTCGAAACCGTCCAATTTGTTGCGGATTCCCTTGCTGTGCGCAGGGGACAGCAACAGCGGTTTGTATTTCCCGAAAATTCTCAAGGGGGTTCAGCTGAACCCACGAGTCCCCCCACGTTAACCCCGCCGCGGCCCCTTGTTTCAACATTGGATTCGGCTGTTCGGCGATCGATCTGACTGATTGGCACTGTTTGGTTGGCAGATTCAAGGCACTGAACGTTTATACGGGAAGCTCCCGGGGGGCATGGAGATGGCATTGCCCGTTGTGAATGCCACAGCGGCGGTGCTCGCTCGGGTCTCGGCTGCTTTCAATGCCCCTCTTGCTCGTGCTGTCGTCTTCGGTGTCCACATCGATGGTAGTTCCCTCGTTAGTACTGGATTAGTAAGTTAGCTCGGTTGGGCTTAGTGTTTAACATTCAGTGGCGATGTGATTTGTCAGGGCACTTGGTCGTGGAAGGGCTTCTTATTGCAGTCATAGTGTTTCAGCTCACCAGGAAGAGCTACAAACCCCCAAAGAAGCCGCTCACTGAAAAGGTGAGGTGTTCTCCTCTTGCTGACTACTAGGATCAGTTAATGATACAGAGTATTTGTTTGGTCATTGCTTGGTGAATCATATCACTGAATGCTAGCATTTCGGTTTCTGCAGGAGATTGACGAGCTATGCGATGAATGGGAGCCAGAGCCGCTATGCCCTCCCATCAAGGAGGGGGCCAGAATTGACGCCCCTATGTTGGAAAGGTTTGTGCAATGGCTTACTTTCCATGATTACTAGTTAAAACAGTAGTTGACCCAATGTCATAGAAAACTTTTCAGTCAAATGGCTTTATTCTCAAAGTAAATTCACAAATATTTTAAGGGTCAAAGGTTATTGTTGCATGAGTAGTCCTACATACTATTTCTATATATGTGGATTAACGATGGATTGGTGTTGAAATTGTGGGAGTGTTGGTGCTGTTCTTACATTTGTTTTCACTAAGCGTAATAGTGTCATGTGAGGGACCAATATTGAGACATTTCTGGTTTTTTGTTATCAAAATGGATGCATGCAGTATGGAGTACAAATGCTTACGATGTGAAGTAGCTATGATTGCAGGATATCTGTAGTTGTTGGACATCATATATCATTTGAACTTCTGAGCATCAGAGTTAACCCTTCTATTCTGCTTTTATACAGTGCTGCTGGACCGCATACAATCGTTGATGGTAAAGAAGTTGTCAACTTTGCATCAGCAAACTACCTTGGTTTAATTGGCAATGAGAAGATCATTGTAAGAGACAAGCCTAGCTTGAGAGTGTTTCTATTTTCATGTTTTTCTTTCGGAATATCTAAACGAAGTAGGTGACTTTCAGGACTCCTGTGTTGGTTCACTGGAGAAATATGGTGTTGGGTCATGTGGTCCACGCGGCTTTTATGGAACAATTGGTTTGTACCATCATTCAGAGACAATGACCTTTGTTGCTAATATAGAGGAGGAACTTACCTTTTGAATGTGCTCTTGCAGATGTCCACCTTGATTGTGAGGCAAAAATAGCTAAATTCCTGGGAACACCAGACTCCATTCTGTATTCATATGGGATTTCTACAATATTCAGTGTGATTCCTGCCTTTTGTAAGAAAGGAGATATCATAGTCGCGTAAGTCCACCTATTCTTTGATGAAAATTTATGAAATTGACAAGTATTTATGGATCTTTGACTTGCTTGTTGTATTGATGAAAGCATGCTCACCTTTTAGACATGAATTTATCTGTACCTGATAAGATTTAGCAAGTTGTCACCTTTTCCTTGTCTCTATTGATGAATTACCATTGCTCCTCAATATACCTGGCTGGTTTTTTTCCATTAATTTCGTTCTCCCTTTTTCACTTGATGAATTTGTACCAACATTTAATGTGATTGCAGTGACGAGGGTGTTCACTGGGCAGTGCAAAATGGTCTCCATCTATCAAGAAGTACTGTGGTTTACTTCAAGCACAATGATATGGCTTCACTTGCAAGCACTTTGGAAAAGCTTACTCATGGAAATAAACGTGCCGAAAAGATTAGACGCTACATTGTTGTAGAATCCATTTACCAGGTGCGGTGGCTTTTGTTATTGTTGTGCTGATACGTGTTGTCTATTTTTATATGTTCCTATGAACGTTTGCAACATAAGTCATCAGATCTACCTGCAGAATCTAATCAATTCACTATCGTTGTGATATGTGAACGCAGAATTCTGGCCAAATTGCTCCCTTGGATGAGATTGTCAGGTTGAAGGAGAAGTATCGGTTCCGTGTTATTCTGGAGGAGAGTCATTCTTTTGGGGTGCTTGGCAAGTCTGGGCGTGGCCTTGCTGAACACTATGGAGTCCCCGTAAGTGTTTTGCTTCAGCCTTTTTAACACGTTTCACTGTAACACTAAGATGGTGTGAAAAAAAAAACAAGTGTTATAATCCACAGTTCATGGGCAGTCACTAATTGATTCTTGGAATATGGATCTCGTAATTCAAACTGAATACTTTAGGCACATTCTTCCCTCTTCTGAAACTTCCATGCTTGTGCAGATTGAAAAAATTGATATCATCACTGCTGGAATGGGAAATGCACTAGCTACTGATGGTGGCTTCTGTACAGGAAGTGTCAGAGTTGTTGATCATCAGGTATATGCAATACCAGATTGATGGAACGCCAATTTTTTATGTAGATATTCTTGCATTTTTAGTGTTTTATCTGATCAAGGAGATATAATTCTGCAGCGTCTAAGCAGCTCTGGGTATGTTTTCTCTGCCTCGCTGCCACCTTATCTTGCCAGTGCTGCTGTCTCTGCCGTCAACTACCTGGAGGAGAACCCATCAGTTCTCGCAAACCTAAGGAGCAATATTGCTCTTTTGCATAAAGGTAAAGATGATTTTATTGTTATTTACCTCTTTGTGTGACCATGTCGTATTTACTTGTTCTTTTCCCTGGGTTAATGAGGAAAAATATGGGTACAACACTCGGCTTCCTAAGGGTAAACTGTTAGACTATACACAAGTCATCAACCCATCATATGAGTTTACACCTTCTTTTTCCCTGTGAGCACTATGCTCCTAAACACCAGGTAAAACATTGTTATGTTGTGAAACAAATATATGCAATCCATGGTATGAGCTAAGAAAGTATAATATGGCATGCCTTGACTATTGTTCATGCATAATATGATTGCTATATATGAAGCTCATGCATAATATTGTTCATGCCTTGACTATTGTTCATGCCTTGAAACAAATATATGAAGCTCGCCCTAAGAAAAAAACTAATATGTAGCTGACCAGTGTCCACCATCTTGACACCCTTTGTATTCACTCTGCAGAACTATCGGATACTCCTGGACTTGAAATTTCCAGCCATGTTCTGTCACCTATTGTCTTCCTTAAGCTGAAGAAATCAACAGGTTCTCCTACCACCGACCTAGATCTTCTTGAAACTATTGCTGAGAGGGTAAGTTTGAATCAACTCTAATAAACTTCAAGTAGTTTGCATGACTTGTTGCAACACCTATTTACACATTCTTTCCCCAACAGGTCTTGAAGGAAGATTCAGTTTTCATTGTGACATCAAAGAAATCAAATCTGGATAGGTGCAAACTTCCTATTGGAATCCGCCTGTTTGTATCAGCTGGACATACTGAATCAGACATCTCCACGCTTTCCTCATCCTTGAAGAGGGTTTCCGCGGCAGTTCTTTCAGACTACTTTTGATCCACGCCAGATTCCCTTGAAGACCAAATGGATCCCTTTCTACGCGATGTGTACTCTAGGTCGTGGCCTGTGTGTTTGGTAAATGTACATAACCTGTACATTTCTACATCTGATGAATTGATCTTGTTGTTGCTCATACCTACAGTGCTTGCAAAATAAAATTTTGTAGAACAGTGATGTTGAAGAATAGTGCGCTTATGCTGTACATCTTTCTGATTTCCATGTAGTAATGAGTTTCCCTGTAACCTCAGCTACTCACTGGTCATCTTGCCTATCTGAATCCACATGCAGAGCAGCTACTTCTTATCGGCAGACCAACGACTGAATCTACATACGACCTGTTCCTTTTTATTCGAAGACCAGCGACTCACATTTTCAGACATATGCAATACCCCTTTCTCCTGTGATGCTATTTAAGCTCATATACCAAGATGATCTGGTCTTTGAAAACGTAGATCAGAAAACAGAAATTGACGCACATGCATTTATTTTGAACGAACATGCATTTATTAAACGGAACCGTACAGATGCTAATCTATTATATCATTCCATTCTCTCTAAAGTTGTCATGTCATATAATATAAGCATAATACTCCATAAGAATGATATAAGTCTCTCAATGCATAATATGATGCACGTGAAGAATGGATGAGGGGAGAGAGGGGTGCGAAGAACAGGATAATAAGAGGAATTAAAAAAGGAAATGGAAGGGAAAATGAAAGAAAGAAAGAAAAAAGATATTTTCAATCAGTTTTAAGCAACAAGGGGAAGGCATTTTACTGAATGTTTTTCAACCGGACAACTCGAAATCAAAAGATTTTGTAGAAATATAAAACAAATAAGTCACACTTAAAGTATACCTAACAAGTTATAACAAAATAAATAATATATTCACAAAATTTTTGAATGAGATGGATGGTCAAATGTGATGTCTGAAAGTTAACAAATCCTTATATTTTGGGACCGATGGTACTTCACTAGAGTAGCCAAAACTAAAATCATTTTTTGAGGAGCCGCAGCTCTGCCAAACGTTTTAATTCGCTGGAGTTTGATCTCGTCCTTGGGAAAATCTTGCAAAATTCACTGCTGTTTTTTATCAGTATTACACATAGATGTTGAGAATCCAAATGTGGAATAAGCCAAACCCTTGGCCTTTCACCATATTAGACGGACAATTTGCGGCGAGGGCAACTCGTAAGAAAAGGACAAAAGTAGTAGACTTCCCGTCGTAGGGGATGACCAAGCGCATGTGGCCTACTACTGCTAGGCTCCGACGCTGCACATGGCAAAAAAGGATCTCCCATCCGAGACCCGGGCTCGGGTCTCCTCCTGCCTGCCAGCGCGTGGTGCCCCCCTTGCTCGACTCCGACAGCGACGCGGCGTTGTTCCGCACGCCGGAGCGAACGGAATGCTGAACTGAACACCCCCCACGTCTGCTGCGTCAACCGGGCATGGCGCACGAGTTTGGCGGTTTGGCCGGAGTGGAGCCGCGCCGAGCGGGCCACGGTGCGTGCGGCCGCCACTCCCGGCGGCGGCCGGTAAAGCCCACGACCCGACGACGGCTGGGAAATCCGGAACCGGTCTCGCTCGCAGCGACTACCCGGTGTGGACACGGAGTGTCCGCGGATAACGCCCGTCATTTGGTGCAAAGGCATGCTGCCACACGTCGGAAATGGGGATGGCCGGGGGCGGTGCTTCTGCACTTGTTCTGCGCTCGGTGCTTCCTTTTGATAAACGGAAAGAGGACTTTTTCAAAAAACAAAAGGATATGATTGGGGACAAGGCGATCGATCTACTACGAGCAAAGAGATAAATGGGGCGGTCGCTTGCATTATTGGTCTTTGGAATTGATTGTCTTGAGCATGCAGTGGCCGGAAAAAGACCGATCGCTTGGTCAGCCGGCTTTGAGATCATCCCTGTGGAAAATAACTTGACATAGCTACGGGACGAACCCAACCGTGTTTCGTGCAGCCTAGCCACACAGGGTGCAGTTCCTTTCATACTTCTGTACAGTAGTTGGTGGTTGCTTCGCGTTGCGACAGCTCCGAACATTTAGAAAAATCAAATTCCAAACAGTACAGGCTTTCATTTTTTTTCCATGAGCTTGAGGTATCAGATGTTGTATTTATTCTTTTGAGGAGTCAAATTTTAACCAAATTTATTTACAAAACAGTATTAGGGCAGATAACACGGTGTCATCTTGAATCTGTTGCCACTCACATCGTGCCACTTTGCGTTGACTAAAGGGCAGGGTGGTATTGGGGGGTTCATAAGTTAGAATTAGTGGCCATCGGAGCTTCATATTCACGTTTCAAGAGCGAGTTTACAAATGTTTCTTATGGCCAACTGTTTTTTTCCTTGGTAGAGGACAGAGGACATTTCAGCCGTGCATGACTTTGTGTTACCGGTCACGAGGCAAACAGGGCACAAACAGTACCGTATGTACAGTACGGTACACCTCTGAACCTATTTTTTGAAAAAAAGGCATTCCAAAACAGTACAAGTTTCATATTTTTTCATGAGCGAGAAGTGTCAGATGTTGTAGATATACGGCGTTGTCTCAAATCTTGGTTGCCACTCACATCTTGCCACTTGCGTTGGCTCAAGGGGTTGGTACGTTAGAATTAGTGGCGATCGGAGCTTAATATACACGTTTTAAGAGATAATTTACAAACGTTTCTTATGGCCAACTGTTTCTTCTTGTGAGAGGACATTTCAGCGGTGCATGACTTTTGTGTTACCAGTCATGACGCAAACAGGTAAGTACGGTACAGACCCCATCTCGCCTCACGAAAATTGCCACCCCGATCGCGGATCGCCAACCGCACGCTGACATTGTCTGCCTCGGTGAACGAACGGCGTGGGCGGAGAGCTCAAAGAAAAGCACCATCCTTATCCCGGGTGTACGACACGGCCGGGCGCCCCGCGTGGGCGCACGGTGGCCACTCGCGCGGCCGCGGCGCACAGTACCGTGGTACACACGCGCTCGGTGCTCGTTGGCGCGCCCTTAAAGCCCAGCGACCCGGGGTCCCTTTCACCTTTCAGCCCCCGATCCCCGGGGACAATGGCGATCCAGCCGATCCCCTCGCCCCGTCGCATCGCGCGTCTGAAACTCTGAACCCGCCGATCCACCCCGGGGAGGCCCGCTTGACCGCAACAACTAAGCGAGAGCGTGGACGGCGCGCGCGGGGGTGTCCGGGGCGCACCTCGCTCGCTCGTGTCACCCAACCCGTCGATCGGGTCGCACCACCCAACCCAACCGGCAACCGAGCCCCGAGAGCCCGTCGCTCTCAGCCCAAGGACCCTCAGGCGGGCCGCGGGGTATATAAACGCCGCGCTCTAGCTTCAGTTCATCAGTTGTGTGTGCACTTGAGCGTGCTGCAGCAAGTACTAAAGATCCCGCTTTCCTGTGCGAGTAAACGCCTGCGGTTGCCTTGCATCGCCGCCGATCTAGTAGAGCTTGTCCAGCGCAGCTATGGACCCGTACAAGTACCTCAAGATCCGGTTCAACCCGGACGGATCGCTCTACCGCTACGGGGAGGCGCCGCTCCTCCCCGCGGCGCCGGCGGGGGAGCCCGTGGCAGTCGCCGCCGCGGAGGGCGAGGACGACCAGGGCCCGCGCCGCATTGTGGTCCACTCCAACGACGTCCCGCTCAGCGACGCCGCCGGCACGGGGCTCCGCCTCTTCGTGCCGTCCGGCGGCCACGGCCACGCCGGCCGGCTGCCGCTGGTCGTCTACTTCCACGGCGGCGGGTACGTCCTCTTCCGCGCGGCCTCCGAGCCGTTCCACAACACCTGCACGGCGCTGGCCGCCGCCGCGCCGGCGGTCGTCGCGTCCGTCGACTACCGCCTGGCGCCCGAGCACCGCCTCCCGGCCGCGTTCGAGGACGCCGCCGACGCCGTGCTGTGGGCGCGCCCGCACGCCGCCGCCGGCAGGCCGGTGTTCGTGATGGGCAGCCACAACGGCGCCAGCATCGCGTTCCGCGCGGCGCTGGCGGCGGTGGACGCCGGCGTGGAGCTCCGCGGCGTGATCCTGAACCAGCCGCACCTCGGCGGCGCGGCGAGGACGCCCGCGGAGGAGGCCTCGGTGGACGACCGCGTGCTGCCGCTGCCGGCCAACGACCTGCTCTGGGAGCTCGCGCTGCCCCTGGGCGCCGACCGCGACCACGAGTACTGCAACCCGGAGTCCATGCTGGCCCGCGTCGGGGCGGCGCGGCTGCGGAGGCTGCCGCCCTGCCTGGTGCTCGGCCGGCGCAAGGACCCGCCGCGGGACCGGACGAGGACGCTGGTCAACGCGCTGCAGAAGGCCGGGGTGGCCGTGGAGGCGAGGCTCGACGGCGCCGGCTACCACGCCATGGAGCTCTTCAAGGCCAACTGCGCCGCGGAGTTCACCGCGCAGGTGGCCGACTTCGTCCGCCGCCACTCCTCCTCCGCCGCCGTCCCCGGCGACGGCGACGTGGTTGGTATGAGCAAGCTGTGACGGGCGGTCAAACCCGATCGGCCGCAGTGGAGGCTGCTGCACGCACGGCACTTTGATGCAAGTTGCATTTCTCAATCAAAATATATATCATCATCGCCATGCTACAATGCGCAACGGCGACTGGCTAGTGGCGAGCTCGCCGGCGACGTTGAACGAACAGGTAGACCCGGTGGGAGGTCCATATCCGGTATCTCTTATCTCCGCTTCAAGTGCGGATAGGTGCGCTAGTTGGCTGCCCTTTTCTTCTTCCTTTTCTTTTTGGCTCTTTTTACGGCCTTGATTTCGACGTGAATTTGTGATCCGAACTACGGGAAGTACACGGAGAGAAAAAAAGGCTCCGGATCTTGCACTTCCCTGCAGTGCAAGGCGGATGAGTTTATGTATAATGTTTTTCTAATGAGTTTGTGTATAATGTTGTGAGTAGCTGATACGTACTCGTAGATATTATTGCTCCGAACTTCTCAATAACTGGAATCGCTTTATGTTGTGCTAAAAATCATATATAACGTTTTCGCTTATCACGAGTGACCATGGCGTTCTTTCTTAGATCATGCCTTTTGGCAACTTTCCACACTTAACAGGTCCATCGAGACAAAGAAAACGTTCCAATTAGCCCTGATGCAAACACAAAAATCTCTCTTCTACAGTTGACTTTGCACCCATACAGTTGGAGTTGGACCCCTTGCACTGTTGAAGAAATATCAATGCACAATAGCACCTGCAGACCTGCTGTGGGGATCCAAATACAGTTGAGCCGCTTGCCCAGTTGCCCTGCAGTACGAGTGCGGGACTGGTGAGTAATGACTCATCAGTGATTAGCACCCTGGCCTTCTCATCAGGGACAGCCCAAATAATTTTTTTTTGAGACTGACAGCCCAAATAAATTAAGACACTGGGGCATGGCATGGCATGCATTCACATTGACAGGAAGACATCAGATCGGCGAGGGACGCGCCCACCAACCAAAATCAATGATAAACAGCATTAGGTAGCGGCAAAACATTTAGTAGTAGGTCGTTGACAGTAACAGCGCCAATGATATGGGCGTTAAACAAAGCAGCAGTAGCCCCGGGGGCATTGTTTAGATCGGCAGCGGTGGCCTTTTTTTTTTCTAATACTTGGTGGCCGTTTGTTTGGGTCCTCTTTTATGTACTACCGCGCAGGCTGGATCTTTGGACGTCACAAAAGGGCATGGGCATGGGCGTCGCTCAGAGGAAGACACCCACGAGATCCCTCCGCGACGCAGCGAGCAGCATGGTGCTGGGCACTTGCAGTACTCCCGTGTCGGCGGCGTGGAGCACGCTCGCCGCGCGGCGGTGTGCCTGTGTGGCCGCGAGTGGTGGTGGAAGAAGCGAGGCACGTACGCCCGCATCGATCTGCCGCCATGCTCATATGAACGCTTGATGAATTATCCTCCGTCCGTTCACGTTCGGTCGCGGTCCTGGACCCTGGTCTCGTCGGAAACATTGCTGTCTTGGGTCCTGTTTGTGGTTGAACTCCACTTTCTGATGATCAGCTCTTGCTTTTTTTTTACTCTCTAATAAAGTGATTCTTGGGGATCGAGTAGGGTGAAAAACGCGTGAGAGTTGACTCAGAAGTGATTCGAGTAAAGATGGCTGTTTGTTTCCCGCGCTAAATTTTAGCACCGTCACATCGAATGTAAATATGTTAATTAGGAGTATTAAATATATATTAATTTAAAACTATTACATAAACGAGGAGTAATTTACAAGACAAATCTATTAAACCTAATTACATCATAATTAGATAATATAATGTTACAGTAAATATACGGTAATTATGTATTAATTATAGCGAAATTATGCTCGTTAGATTCGTCTCGCAAAATAAACATGACTTATGTAATTAGTTTTATAATTAGTTTATGTTTAATACATCTAATTATCATTTATTTAAAACGCTAAACTTTAGCACTGAATGAGTAGAAAGAACGGATATTTCTAGCACTCAATTCACAGTATAAATGGAGAAGTGATTTTTGATAACTCCTCCCTGAAATCTCATTGTGTTTTACTGTAGTTGTTTGGGTAGAGCTACAAGTAATATTAATTGCGGACATAAGGATTCCATTAAACGCCGGCTCAAGGAGGTCGCCGGGGAGGGGAGAGCAATTGGTTGAAGTCTATAATATCCGTAAGGGTTTGTTTGGCAAATAGAGTATTTGAGTGAATTGGAGTGGAACAATTTCCCCTACAAGTCAAAATCTTTCTCAATCCCTTCCAATCCCTTCAATACTCTTCAACAGTATATTTCTCAAACAAAGCCTGAAGAGGTCCATAGGTGCTACATGTTCCTACTTATCATATTATTACAAAAATTCTATATCATACTACTCTCTCAGAAATAAGACAATGAGAAACAAGCTCACCTCACGACTTAAATATGTGCTGACCGTATAATTAATCCTTGTAGTGCAACAACAATAAAGAGTTACTTATACTTATGATGTGTATATTCGAAAGGAATCCATTCTCCATCATCATTGTCTTCGCAAAATTTATCCCTACTGAACGAACACACGTTTGTAATATTCTAACTTTATAAGCACATAAGACTAGGCCATGAAGTTACTATAAAAGAATAATTAGTCGCAACAATCTCATCTTTATTAAGTTGGAGAATCTATAAACTTGTCCGGACAGGTTTCACGCGAAGTCTTGGCGCTAACGAGCTCATAGAGGAAAATGCATGGTATCGTCTAAAAAACGGTCTTATATATTGATACGTAATCTTGGGACGACTTATCGAATAACTCATTTAATATGTCGTTGTTTTGATCATCTTATAATAATATTATATTTTTTAATTTATGGATAAAATAAAAGAACTGCTATGAGTTGTATGACAATAACAACCCATACAATGGTGAGAGAGGTGTCTCGTAGTTTTAAAATTTAGCTCATGAGCAGTTATTTTATGAAAGAACAACCTTCTCTCTTCTTTATACTAACAAAAATTTAGCATAATATTATATTAGACAACCTATTAAACTAATGCTTACGTGTAACAATACACATACCCTCTTTAGTCAGCAAGTATGCCATTTCCGGTTCTCTTTCCATGGGCTAACGAGTGCAAATCCCGAGCCCATTCACGCACGGCCCGACGACAACACACACCTTCGACAGCCGCCGTGTTGCAACTCGCAAGGCCCCCGCGCGCTTTCGGCTCGTTCCGTCAATCCGTCCCTACCACCACCAGGGCCCATGCCACAAGGGCCACACCACACCACACCGCCGGACGCGAGGCGAAGGAAAAACTAGCCAGACGAAAACGGGGCCCAGCCGGCGTGGCTGCCGCACTCGGCTCGAACCCCTCCTTGCCGAAAGCGATCTCATGAAGCCCTTAAAGCCGCCACGTCCGCCTTCCCACGGCCCAAATGAACACAAATCAAACCAAACCAAACCAAACCGAAACCAAACCCTACACGTACCGAGCACACCGGGCGGCGCGCGGCGACATGGGCGCGGGGAGCGGCGCGGCCGCCGACCTGGCCCTGAAGGCGGCGTGCGAGCGCTGCGGCGCCGCCTCGGACCTCTACGGCACGTCGTGCCGGCACACCACCCTCTGCACCGGCTGCGGCAGGGCCATGGCGCGCTCCCGCGGGCGCTGCGCCGTCTGCGCCGCCCCCGTCACCAGGCTCATCCGGGTACCACCCCGCGCCGTCTCGTGAATGCGGATTTTTCCTTCGAGGCGAGCAATGGAGCTCGTCTGGGTATCGCTCGTTCTGGAATTTTCTGTAATTCCCATGGCGCGCTGCGCAGGAGTACGATGTTCGGGTGGATTCCTCCGCGGAGAAAACCCACTTCATCGGCAGGTTCACCACCGGCTTGCCGCCCTTGTCGCAGAAGAGGAGCGCGGGGAACAGGTGGTCTTTTCGCAAGGATGTCCCGCAAGGACGGCAGCTTACCGGGAATATGCGGGTACTGGTTTTTGATCGGGGATGGTCATCATCACCATTGTTTTGTTTTGGTCCTACCTGACAGTGCTGTCATTCAATTAATACCCTTCATCCCTAAACAATACAGTAGTACACAACCTCCTTTGATTTGTGTAAAAAATCAGTCACAATTGAGCTCAAATAACACAGTAGTCTCTATTAGGTAGTTCTGCTGCATCATTTATCTGTATCAGTAGAACATTAGCAGTACCGGGAATATGCAGTAACTTGTTCTGGGTATTGAAACTCAAGGACAATATAACCTTGTGTTTCCCCTGTTAATGAGCACACATTTGACCAAACAGGAGAAGTACTACAGCAAGAGGCCCTGGATTTTGGAGGATGAGACAGGTGAACATCAGTATCAAGGCCAAACAGAGGACCCGCCGGCTACATACTATTCCCTGACGTTGAAAGGCAAGGATATCACCGCTGTTCCAGTTGGTTCCTGGTAGAGCCCTGCTTCCCTCTTTATTTCATTTGTCTTTAAATGAACTGTTATCATCTATAATCTGAACACTATACCAGCAAGTTTCAAGTGCCATTAGAGTGGTTTCCTCAAGTCTTGGCATTACTAATTGTGTGCCAGAAAGCTCCTAATGTAATTTCTGAGATTAGTACACTCTTAATTTTGTTAGAGCATCCTTACAGTTTTTGTTATGTCTTCTCAGGTACAACTTCAGTAAAGTTGCACAGTATAAACAGCTGACCTTGGAAGAAGCTGAAGAGAAGATGAATAGAAGGAGAAATAGTGCATCTGGGTATGAACGATGGATGATGAAGGCAGCTACAAATGGAGCTGCTGCCTTTAGTTCGGGTGTGAACAGGCTTGACGATGTAAATGGAGGGGTAGCAAATGGGGTTCACCCCAAAAAAGAAGAGAGGAATGAGAATGAAAATCAATCTGACAAAGGTGAGGAGGACGAAGAAGAGGAAGCTGCAAGGAGAAACAGGCTTGGTCTTACTACGAAGGGCGTGGATGAGGATGGCGAGGAAGGCGTAAAGGACAGAGACTTCGATTTGGATGATGAAATTGAGAAAGGTATACATGTCAAATACTACCCTTTGATAATTCTGAGATTTCCTGATATTCTGCTTTCACACCCGTATAGTATGAGCACATTTTTTATTGTTATTCCTCAGAACTATTCACAGTTTCACACCAGAAAGAATAAAAAGACCATATCATATTTCCATACCCATGTTCTCGGCGTTCAATCCAGTATGCATCTTAGCTTGATTCTGGAACCTTTGTTTGTCAGGTGAAAATTGGGAGCACGAAGAGACCTTCACTGATGATGATGAGACTCTGGACATTGATATAGAGGAAAGGCCTGATCTAGCAGATCCTGAGGCTGCTCCTCCTGAAATCAAGCAGGTAAATAGAGATATGATGTGTCTGCTGCGGTATGCTGCTAGTAATCTTTTTACTAGATCTGCAGTCGCCGACGCCTTAACCAGAACTACCATTGGTGGATGCCATATCTGATTTCTATCATAATAATACTCACAGGATGACAATGACAATGAACAAGGCGGCAGCGGCAACTTGAGCAAGTCCGGCCAGGAGCTAAAAAAGCTGCTCCGCCGAGCTGCTGGAGAAAATGAGTCTGATGTAGACGACAAAAACACAGATGTAACGATCACAATTCTTTTTTAGAACTTGCATATAGGACGTGAGATGCATTAGCACAAGCAATCCTGTGGAATAAAATTCACCTTTTTAGTTGTTTCATCCAACAGGAAGATGAACCACCATCGCAAGAACTTGCTCCAAAACAACTGGTTGAACCCAAAAGTGAACCACTGGATAGCAACCCTGCTAAACCAACACCATCAGTGCATGCTCAGAGCACTACAACTCCATCCAAATCCACTCAAAAGAGGGGATCAGGGGGTGGTGATGCAAATACTTCGAATGATGCAGCCAACAAAAGGATAAAGACAGAACCTGTATGTAATTTCTTTTGCATTCATCACATGTGAAAGTTAGGTTTCAACCATCTATGATACATTGCATCCGATTCTTTGCATTAAAGTTGGCATATTGTTGGTACAGGAGACCAGAACATCGGCTGTCAAGGATGAAACTCCTTTGGAACGAACTTCAGGAGCATCTCTTCCAGCAAAAACGACACCCGTTACAGAGGAGGAAGTCAGGACAGTACTTCGTGCAATTGGACCTGTCACATCCCAAGATCTGGTGTCGAGGTTCAGGTCTCGTGTGGTAACTCTAGAGGTAGTCTGCTTCCACTTTTTTATGATGTTAGGTTCTTAATGTGTTCCCACTGCATTTCAAGTGTTATTATTTCTGTACATCCATTTCATTCAGGATCTATTGCCATGCCACCAGATGTTCAAGATATTGATGCCTTTTATTCTCTATTTATACAGGAGAAGACAGCATTTCTTAACATTGTGAAGAAAATCTCACACATGTACAAGAACAACGGCCGTAGCTACCTCATTCTACGGCAGGAACACAAGTGAACATACAAATTACCTTACCTGTATATGGTCATAGTAGTGTTATGCTCTTCTGTCATAGCAGCCATCTGAATACCGTGTTGTTTCGGAAATGCAGGATACAACAGTGTAACCGTTTCTTTTATGCCTGAGTGCAACAAAATAGATAGTTTTTTTTTCTTTTGCTCCCATCATACAGAGCTGTTGACTCTATTGTCAACTCTGAATACCGTATATTGTTTTGAAAATGCCGGATGTACAACAGTGTAACAGATTCATTTATGCCTCAGTGCAACAAAATAGACACCCCTAGTTTTTTTGGCTCCCATCATACGGAGTTGTCGACTCTATTGGCAACTAAGGTGCTAAAAAAGATGAGCCTGTCAGTTTTTTTTTTCACTCGATGTCCTGCTCTTTGCTCCTGCGTCGGGTTAACACAACAGAGCCAGTCCACGACTGGCTCGTTGGATTGATAACCCTCCAGAGCAGCTCATAATTGAATGGTAATTGACGGTGATAAATGTAAAGGTTGCGATCAATGCATGTTTTTTTACAACTCAACGCGTTGCGTCGTCAAAGCGTGCCGTGTTATTCGAAAAAAGGTTTTGTCGTGGGAATACCGTGTACACTGAATAAGCTAATGTGCGACAGTAAAATTTGGGATGGAAAGATTGTTCTTTAACAATGATACCATCAAAACTATATGAACATTGCAACAGTATAATCAAAACAAATGTTTTGCAATTGAAGCACCATGCTGAAGTCAGCATTGATTGATCAAACAGGTTAGAGGTCGATATGGGAAAACATTAACATTGAACCTGCTGTTTGCCTCCAGGGTATTTTTCCCTCTTCTGTTTATCATCTCAATTTGTAAATTTAATTGCCCCAAGAGCAGCACTGAACTGCAAAATGTTTAGCCAACAGTGCCCTAAAAACAAAGGTTCAGCCAAGAATAACAAGTTTGAAATTTCCACCTGCTAGGCTTGCTTGTATCAATGTGCTACGATCATCAGTTGCCAACAGTCCAACAAATCTACTTACGTTACATAAACAAGGGTTTGAGAATAAATTGCATCTTACAAATCAACAGGTTTGCCCAAAAGAAACACAGACACCAATCACAACACTTCAACATGTACTCTTGTGAGTTTTTGACATCAGACCAGTTTCTATACCACCATATGAAAAGTTGATTGCTTATTGATAATCATGACCATATCTGACTTTTGAGAAGCACAGATCAGATTACCTGCCGTTGGTTACAAGTTTCATATAACTGAAACGACCAGGATATGATCAATTATCACTGTGTCAAGTAGCTCTCACTAATGAGCAACCATTGCCTGATTAAACTTTTTTTCACACGCATCAAGTTTTGTACTACTTAATATCTTAGTCTTAGCATGCGAACAGTTTGGAGTTTACATTTATTTTCCGTTCAAGGAATTGGCCACAAGCAAAGACGACAAATGCATAACAAAAGGGAAGTATATAAAAAAGAGTAGCAAGTGTAGTTTAATTTACGTAGCAGTCAATGTAGTTTCAACAGATAAACAATATAAAAGTCTAAAAATTCATTGCAAGAACATTTTTCACACAAGACACAAAGCATGGGGTTCTACAGGGTCTTTACAAGCTTGGACTTTTTGGTAACTGCTTTAAAACATGACCCAGAATCTTATTCCAGGTTCAGGCTGGATAGACCAGAGCATTGCTCTGTTATACTAAACCAAGCTTGCACTGGCCTTTCAGATAGCACAGTAATCCATGTTCAGGCTTGATAAACCAGAGTAGCTCTTGCTCTGCTGTGCCCCAAACCATGTTCTACTTGATGTTTGTTCAAGCTATTCGAAGCAACCGACAACTTCATAGAATATACTTGGTGGAAAAGTGAAAGTGCCATCTCAGTGCTAAGGAAAAGTCAATCTTAGTGCCTAGTGGAAAGAGAAAAGTGAAAGGGAACTGTGAACAAGGAAAGCTTGAAAGTTGTTAACCATCACACAAGTGATAGTGCCTGTTTAGAAGCAAATGGCTGTCAAAAGGGGGTAAAATGCAATGCACTCTGAGGGCCTGGCAGGGGTACTACATCCAAAAAAAAAGAAGAATGTCCAAAAGCAACATGCTTTCCTATCTCCCAGGGAAAAAGGAAGGGGTCCCAATCTTATGTGGTCGTGCTGGACCAAATAATATATTCAAACATAGCACTCCTGCCATTAACCAAACAACGATTAAGCATGTTGGTTAATGGAGCACAATTCCTGTCAATTTAAACTGAAATCCATACTTGTTTACAATCAATCGATTGACTGGATAGAAAGGAATTTGCACTGAGAACAATCAAACTATGTCTATCCAATTGATTAATGGGGTGCAACAGTTCTTAGTCAATCTGAACCCAATATGGTACTGGCTTGTCCCATCAAGATCTTTACACATCAATAAATAAGCAGATAAATTAGGAACGTTGTACAAGAAGAAACAAGCATAAGGGTAGAAGACTAACACTACCTTTCTCATCTAACCAATAAACTAAACTCACCGGCCTTTCCTTCGAGACCTGAAGGGGAACCCACCAGGAGGCGAAGGTGAGAACTCTATTGGAAGAGGTGGTGGCTCACCCTCACCAGCAAGCATATCAAGCATCTCTGTGCTTGATGGGCGGCGAGCTGGTGACCGCTGGATGCAAAGGAGCGCAATGGTAATGCATAGAAGTGCTTGGTCTCGATCAACATCCTGCAGCGCAGGGTCTACAAGATCAAGCAGCCTGCCAACTTGAGCAAGATGCCTTGCCCATGAAATGAGACTTGCCTTCTCAAACTCTGACATTGGTGAGGTTGTCATTTGGAGCGGGCGGCGTCCAGATATAAGAACTAATAACAGCACTCCGAAGCTGTAAATGTCACATTTCTCTGATAGAGGTCCTCCACCACCGTACTCAGGAGCCACATAGCAGACTGTGCCCCGCATGCTTGGTGTGCTGCTCACTGCTCCACTACTCTTGGGCACAAATTCCCCACTGGCCCAATCCCTGCTGCTCCTTCTCACACCATCCACCCACCAACTGATGTTGGCATTGCCATTGCCATTGCCATTGCCGTTGCTGCTCCTCCGGCTCCAGCTTTTCATCATCCTCCACCTTGAATGCCCCTTCTCCTCTAAATCGCAATCCCTTTCCCACCACTGCACACTGGCACCAGCGTCACTCTTCGACTTGGCAAGCGCACGGCGTTTCTGCTTCTTAGTGAGCTCCTCTGCATACTCCTCACGCCACCACTCCCGCGCCCTGCGCTTTGGCTTCTTCCTCTCCGTTGAAGTAACAGGGGTGATTGCAGACGCTCCTGCAATCCAATCGTTCTTCGGCCGCTCCTTCTTGATCTCTGACCTAATCCATTCCATCACATAGTCCTTAACACCGCCACCGCCACCGCCGCCACCGTCACCGTTGTCTTGACGCCACCACCAGTCACTCCCAGTTCCTGATCCTGCAGCTCCTCCACCATTGCAGCTTCGGGCATTAATTCCGCTACCAACACTAGCCTTGTCACATCCAGAAGTGGACGCAGCCTCTGCAGGAGACGCTGTGGTTAACACCTCATCATCCTCGGGCGACTTGGCAGCATTGTCTTCCCCATTGACCACAATAGCAGTCACGCTCTCGCCAGCCACCGACACATCCTCGTCACATCCACCGCCGGGATTTCCATTCCCATCCGCATCGGCCCCAATCGCGCCGCTCTCCAGCTCATCCTCCTCTTCAGACCTGATCCGCGCGAGGCCGAAATCTGAGAGGCGGGCGCGGAGGTCCGCATCCAGCAACACGTTGCTGGGCTTGACGTCCCCGTGAATCACGGGCGGCTGCACGACGGAATGCAGGTAGTGGAGCGCGGCGGCGACGTCGCGGGCGACGGCGACGCGGCGCGGCCAGTCGGCCACAATCTCGGGGCACCTCTTCCCGAGCAGCGCGTCCTGCAGCGAGCCGTTGGGCATGAGCTCGTAGACGAGCATCATCCTCCGGCGGCGCGGCTGCGCGGAGAGCGAGTAGGCGAACGGGAGGAGTATGGATGGCGGCGCCCCTGAGGAGGCGCAGCCGAGGAGGTGGGTGGCCATGGAGAGCTCGTTGTGGAACTCGCGCTCGCCCTGGAGGGACCCCGCGGCGTCCATGACCTTGACGGCCACGGGCTGCCCCGACCGGGGCAGCGCGCCGCGGAAGACCGGGCCGAACCCGCCCTGCCCGAGCTTGCTCCCCGCCGCGAAGCCGCCCGTGGCGCGCCGCAGCTGCTGGTGCGACAGCCTCCGCAGCTCGGCCGCCGGCTGCGCCCCGGCCGCCAGGGCCAGCTTCCGCCGCCTCCGCCTCCGCCACAGCAGCAGCAGCGCGACGGCGACCACCAAGATCAGCGCCGCCGCCGCCGCCGCGGCGCCCCCGGCGGCGGCGGGGGCAACGGACGCGGGGCGGCGGTGGCGCCCCCCGCGGGATCGGGTGTCGGCGACGGCGAAGACCGCCGGGGTCGGCGACGGGGCGGGCGGCGCGGGCTGCCGCGAGGGCATCGCCGGGTGGGGGGCGGTGGGGAGGTTTAGCGGGCCGGGGAGGCGCAGGGGCAGGCGGAGTGGGGAAAAGACAAGCGGGGAAGGGGATGGAGCACCGCAAAGGGAGGCAGCGGACTGAGGCGAAAAGTGTGTTGGCTTTCCACCATTTCCTTCTCTCAGATGCGTGCGCGCTTCGCTCCAGCGCGACTACGCCCGGTTCGAGAGCGGGCGAGAGGATCCTATGCGGGTCGCTGGACGGTGGGTCCGGAGGTTTCCCTGGCCCACGGTCAGTGGGAAGGTGCGAGTCCGTCCGATCCGCGCCTACCGGGTGAGCTGTTGGCGTGGATAGAGAGGGAGGGAGGGAGAAAGAGATGGTTGGAGGCGGAGCCCAGCTGGCGCATTTGTAGGTAGGAATGTAGGATCGGGTTTTCGGAGGGGGGATTTAAGGGCGAATTCAATGAAGGCGATGTGGGGCCCGGATGGCAAAATGGTCAACGCAGAAATACAACGATAGCTCTGCTGGGAGTGTTGGTTATGGCAGGGGCCCCTAGGATTAGCATGGAGTGTGTATATCCACAACTCCGCAAACCCTAGATGGCTACATCAATCGAAACAAGATCTCTCACGAGGTAAACGAACATTCAAGCTTTCTGTTCGGGAATCCAATTCATGAGTTCATATGCGCAAATGCTACACACAACACAAGAAAGCGCCATATATGAAACTCAGTCTCTCTCGTTTTCTATAATATGGTGTGGGAATCAAAGTGTATTTGTAAATAATAAAATTATAATGCCCCGAACGAGACTTAAATGGCAACCATTGCTTGTATTGTACGAAACTCACAACCAGCAAAAGTTAGTTGGACTAGGGCCGTGTTTCTTTGCCTTGCAATTTTTTGCCAAAGAAAATCTTACAAAATCTATTTACAAAATCTTTTTTAGGGATGAGCGTAACTTTGCCACGACGAATCTAATGAGCCTAATTAATTCATGATTTACTACAGTAATGCTACAGTAACCATTTTCTAATCGTGCGGTCAAAGGCCTCATTAGATTTGTCTTATAAATTAGTCCAAGATTATAAACGTAATTTTATAAACCGACTTTATTTAATACCCTTAATTATTGGTCAAACATGTTGGCAATACTTTGCCAAACCAAAAAACACGGCCCATCGTTCAGACTAACGTGGAAGGAGAAGCGACATTGTTTATTAATTTCTAGCACAACACTTCTGTTGGAAAAGTGACAAAAAGAGAGAGAAAGAGACAGAAATATCGAGGAGAAAGGAGGAACAAACACTGAATCTCTTAAACTAGCAGCTTGCTTTACATGAAGGCTAGGATGCTACGAGTACGCAGCCAGGGGCAGGGCGGGAATATGATACAGTACGGTGCAGAGGACACTTTACAGGTAGCCTTCCCTTTCTAGATGGGCACGGATGGTCGCGTGGAGCAACACTGCAACATCATCGGAAGATTATTAGTGACAGTTTGGTTCTCTCCTGATCCCGGAATATCTCAGCCCAAGCACTTCCCTTTACTCCTTTTTCCAGCAAAGTGTAAAGGGTCAATGGAAGCAACAGTCCTTTTTGTCCATGTCCCATTGTCACGTGATCCTTTTCTTTTCATTGTTGGTCAACTTGCCATTGGCTGTATGTTATGCAGACCCTGACTCTTTTCTTCTTCTCTCTTTTTAACCTTTTTGTTGGCTTGGCTGCCTGTTGGGTAGTACGGAGTAGTTATAACGTAGCACTATGTTAACCTGGTGGTGAGGTCCATAATAATATTTTGCATCAAATGGGGTTTTAGTCTCAGTGTCACTAGGACACTAGCCTCTCGGCAGAACTTATCTCTTTATCAGTAACATGAGGTCATGCAATCGCTTCCCTCTTTGCCTTTTTTATGCCTTGTATTTCTGAAGCGCGCGACGTTTTCAGTTGACGATCTTCTTCGTCGCCGGCAAGGCTGCAACTGCTTAGCAGCTGCGGGTTACCGGCGGGATTCGAGTGCCATCGGACTTAGAGAGGAGATGGACGACATTGTCGTTGCTATCGTATCATGGTTGGCCAATGAAATTTGTGGTACCAAACTACCAATGATCAAGGAGCAGTGGAGCACACAAGAGGATCAGTTAGTAAGATATCTTTATGGTAATAAAGAAGAGAGCTTGAGTTTCGGAATGAAACAAAAAATTGTTTTTCTAAATACCAGCGCAGAGTACAGACACATATACTTAGGCATATGTGTACACTCATCTCTATGAGCAGCCGTGAGGATAATTTGCTTCTTCGATATGAACCGCATTTGCCAAAGTTTTAGCTCCCAAAACCCATACTTGAAAAGCCCTTTTAAAAAAACCCTCAGCGCCTAGTTGGCCCAAACTAAACTGAAACAACGTTAAGTCACTGTGCTGTATTCACTGCAAATATGGGCCCGTAACAGGGTCCCACATGTCATGGACTACGTCACAGTGTTATACTCCGTATATCGTAAGAGAGGAAGCCAGATAGTCACTGAACTCCGGTTTTTAGCCGGACAGCCCAGGTGTGGCCGGCTCTGGACACTTCGAATCAAAGGCTCACCTAGCAGTCCAGCACGAATCTCAAGGGAGTAACGCGTAAAAGGCATGCACAGATCCAGCCATGCAAAATTCGCCGTGACAACCTTCACAAATCGCACACCATCGCACGTCGGCCGCTAGCCCCCCTCTCTCCTCCCTCCCTCTTTCTACACACTTTATTGTTCCTAATTGCACGCGAAAAAATCGGCCCCAAATGGAGCGTTAGCAGTTAAAACAATTTGGAGAGAGGATCATCACCTATTTTGATCCAAGAATTTCCGTACGCAATTGCCGATTTTTCTCTTGATCCTTTTCTTCCTCACCTGTTCTTGGCACATCGAGAAGATTGAGGCCAAATGGGGTTCATATCGGGACTCATAACGGGGATGATCTTCGGCGTCGCCCTGATCGCCGGCTGGGCGCGCGCCATGGCTCGCCGCGCCGTCAAGCGCAGCAACAAGGCAAGTGCAACTGCATCATCCCAGTTTGATTTTCTCTCTGATCGATTTACCAATGGAGATAAGCTTTTTTGGTAGATATCAATTGCTTGTTGAAAGCATTGGTGTATATCTTCGATTTGGCCCAGTACTTTTAAATCAACATAGCCCATGGATTGGGGCTTTGGATTTAAGAACTGTTTCTTTGTTGGTGATGTGTGTTCAGCATCTATCTTCAAAATTTGTTTTTTCGCTGTAAATTTAGTTTCGTCTGAGTTTATAGGGTCAAATCTGTATACCTTGGTCTATAATAAATTTCATACATTTTGAAACAGGCTGCAGATATTAATTCATTGGGATCTCTCAACCGTGAAGATGTGAAGAAAATATGTGGAGAAAATGTCCCCCAATGGATATCATTTCCAGAATATGAGCAGGTGAAATTCTGCTTGGCTCTCTTGCTGTAGATATAATCATGACACTGTAAAATGTTGCGGTATTGGCAACAGTATAAATTTGACCATTTACTGTCCCAGCGAATACTGCGAAAGTTATCTGAATTTATGTTGTTGTAAATTATAGACTAATCTGGAAAATGGAACATCCATTATTCCATAGCATGCAGGTGTTTCTCCTAGAGCTATGGCCTCTTGATTTGTTGCTTGCATGCTTACCCTGATACATATTGTTGGTTTTACTTTCAGGTCAAATGGCTCAACAAACAATTGGGCAAACTTTGGCCCTTTATTGAGGAGGTAAGATAACTCGGAATAAAAGACACTTCCATGTTAAGAAACAGATCTGACTACTTTGCCGCTTTGATTGGCCATTTTTCTGTCCTGATTTGAAGTTGCACCTAATTACAGGCAGCAACCATGGTCATCAGGGATTCTGTTGAACCGCTACTCGATGATTATCGACCGCCTGGGATATCCTCACTGAAGTTCAGCAGACTCTCCCTTGGGACTGTCCCACCGAAAATAGAAGGTTGCTGAGATAAAATGGTGTCGATTTCACAGTTATGTGCTCATAAAGTCTTACTTTGACATATGTTATTCTGTGTCCAGGCATTCGGATTCAAAGTTTTAAGCCAGGACAGATTACAATGGACATGGACTTCCGGTGGGGTGGGGATCCAAATATTATTCTTGCAGTCGAAACACTTGTTGCTTCACTTCCCATTCAGGTTTGCAGATTGCAACATGCCCATGCCAAAAGCGAGACTATTTTTAATTTTCTACATAACTTCTATAAAAATGTGTTGAATTTTTTCCCCATGAAAATAATTATACGTAGGGAATGATTTACCATGTGGACTGGTATTAGTAGTTCCAGCTTACGCAAACCAAGTAAAAAGATGGATTATCCAAGTTTTAATTTTGTAGACTCCGGTACAATTATTTGCCTGTAGTACAAGAACTTATAAACTTGTCTAAAAATAATAACTCATGTGTTAAACTGCAAATTTTGATTTCACATTTAATAGCAAGTAGTTTAACAGTTACTTGTTTATATGTATGTATACAGTTTAAGAACCTTCAGGTGTACACCATCATCCGTATGGTCTTCCAATTGTCGGACGAGATACCGTGTATCTCTGCTGTTGTTGTCGCTCTTTTGGCAGAGGTGTGTTACTCAAACTCCTCTGTTAGTCAGGTTTAACTTTCGAATTCTAGTTCAAAGACCCTTTTTCGCCAGAGATGTTGTGTATGAGAACAATCTTTATTTTTGTTTCAGTAACAAGGGAACAGGCTTCATTTATTTGTATTTATTTGTTTTTGAGATGCATGGTTTCCCTGCAATTGCAGCCAAAGCCAAGAATCGACTACATACTGAAAGCCGTGGGAGGGAGCCTGACCGCAATGCCTGGGCTTTCAGACATGATTGACGTATGAAATGAATTTTCCTTTCCTTCTCCTTCCTTTTCACTTCTGTCTACGATGTCTGAGCAGGGAGAAACAATCACATTTGTCTGCTATTTCCCTCTAGGATACAGTGGCATCATTGATCACTGACATGCTCCAGTGGCCACATAGAATTGTTGTTCCGCTGGGTGGAGTCGACGTGGACGTCAGGTTAACACAATCTGCTAAGCCCCTAATCATGTCTACCCCTAATCTGTCAGACTCGAAGAGCAACTTGGGATGACATACAGAATTTCATTCTCTCTTGTGCAGCGATCTTGAGCTGAAGCCACACGGGAAGCTCACCGTCACTGTGGTGCGTGCGGAGTCCCTCAAGAACAAGGAACTGATCGGCAAATCCGACCCCTATGTGATCCTGTTCATACGCCCAATGTTCAAGGAAAAGACCAGCGTCATCGACGACAACCTCAACCCTCAGTGGAACGAGACTTTCGAGCTGATCGCCGAGGACAAGGAGACGCAGCATCTAATCCTTGAGGTACTCACAAACCTCACTTGTTTCCTTCCAGACACAGAAAGCAAGTGGAGGAGGTGGCCTGAGTTTTCTCTTCGCTTGCAGGTGTTCGACGAGGACAAGATGAAGCAAGACAAGAGGCTGGGCATCGCCAAGCTGCCCCTGAGCGACCTGCAGATGGAGACCGTGCAGGAGGTCAACCTGCAGCTGCTTTCGTCGCTGGACACGACCAAGGTCAAGGACAAGAAGGACAGAGGCGTGCTCACCATCAAGGCAAGATCTTGACCCCCTCGCCATCGTTGCCGCGTTCGCGTTTACGAGTTCGCAGCGGCACGCCCCGGTTGTCTGACGTGTGCTTTGCAAGTTAGTGCAGGTGGTGTACCACCAGTTCACCAAGGCGGAGGCGCTGGAGGCCCTGGAGCTGGAGAAGCAGGCCGTGGAGGAGCGGCGGAAGGTGAGGGGCGAGACGGCGGCGGTCAGCGGCGCCGCGGACGCGGCCAGCGGCATGGCGTCCACGGTCACCAACGTGGCCGGCGCGGGCGTCGCGGCGGCCGGCACCGTGGCCGGTGCGGGCGTCAGTGCGGCCGGCTCGGGCGTTGGGATGGTGGGCACGGGCATCGGCGCCGTGGGCTCCGGAATTGGCGCGTTCGGCAGCGGACTCAGCAAGGCCGGCAAGTTCGTCGGCCGGACTGTCACAGGGCCTTTCAGCAGCGCCAGGCGCAGTGCCAGCAGCGTCCCCACCATTGATGATTGACGGTGGTATCAGATTGGCTGCTGCTAGTTTTGTCGTCAGATTTTCCACAACCTTTTAGGCTTTGCTTTGATGATATGTACTTATGCTACGACAACAGCAGTCGAACGAGTTTATCATTAGTTTTTAAAACGTGTACTTTGGGTTTAGATTTGCATTTGGTTATGAAACATAGATCTAATTGACCGAGCGTACAAATGAAATGAGATCAAGCATTGACATGGCTCAACGCCCGGCAAACAAAAGAGATGGAAGCGACTAGGTACATAAGACGAGATCGATCGTAACGTAAATAGCACTTTTTTTATTGGCAATGAACACAATGCAATGTTTAACCCTCAATACAGTGCTTATTTATATCCAACATACACATCGCCAAGCGGCAACAACTTATTAGCATCATGCAAGGGTGATATCACCCCAGATGTGTTGCCAACCGACCCAAAAATCCTCTGCACGGTTCGTAGCCAAGGAAAAATGATTGCTGTTCGTCCCACGCTACACTAGGGACCGGAGGTTTATGATCCTTCCAAGACAACAGATGAAAAAATGATTGTTCTGGGAACAAAGGCCACCCAAGATTTTACATTGGCTACAATAAATACAAATGTTTGGACGAGCTCAATCTTCCTCCTCACGGATCAGGGCGAAAGAGAATGGAGCAAACTTGTAACCATCACCTTCATAGAACTTGTTCTGGAACTCCACCCAGTGAAGCCTCAGCGCGTGAAGGAATGCGCTCAGAGTCTCCATAACAAGCAAGACACCAATCGTGGCAAAGATGAAGATGATGATGCCAATAATAAGGATGAAAATATTGTTCATCCTGCAAGAGCAAACAGTTAAATTTCAGTGTGAGTTTTGTAATAAGTAGAGAGATTCTTTTTTGCAAACTTGACAGATTGCTTTGCTTACCCCCACGCCAACATGAGAACTTTATCGTAGAATACAGTAGACAACTCCGAATGTGCAAGACTGCAGGGATAATATCAGTTGCTCGTTAGCCGCCAGTGTAGTGAATAATGACGCAAGTGGGATTGTGAGTGGGTGCGGCTGTGTTTGAAGACACTGCTTAAAGTAGCATTACCTCAGAGCCCAAAGACGAAGGTACGAAGCTGTGTTCGAGACTGCACCAAGAACAAATTCAATTGTGTGGATCAGTTGGTGAACAAAAACTTCGCTGAACTCAAACTCCTCGTGGTCATGTGCTTCATCATGATGTTCCCCCAACTCTGCTCCCACTGATTCATCGGCGCCCTGAAGCATTGTGTATTGGTTGCCATGATGCCTCTGATTGAAAAGAAACAGAAAACAAACAGTGAGTGTAAAATTAAACTGCAACCACAAAGCAGCAGCAGAACGTGGTATATAAGCATACTTGCTCATGTTGCTTCTTCAATAGAAGAGGCTTTGGAATCAACATCCAAGGCACGGACACCAATGCAAGCAGAAGTAAAACAAGCTGCATAGGAAAACGACAAATTGTTATACATAATACTGGTTTGCTCCCCAGGCGGGCTTATCAATAAGAAGTATATATACCTGCACTGTCTTCTGGCCACTAAATAACTGGTTCTCCCCGAGGTCATCTGTTGGGCTAAGGAACATATAGATCATAACATGGTAAAGATCTGCTTTTGACCCCGTGCACCACTTAATAATGATAAGCAAGGACAGATATCCAAATAAGCTGTTCAAGAAAATCAGCTGTGGAATGAACTGGTACCTGTTTCAAAAGAATACAATTGGAATAATCTTACAACTTAGTGATTGTACCAAGGGCTATGAAAGGATCAGCAGTTCACAATTGTTATAGGTCCTCAACAAAAAAATAGAATGCCATGTTATCTGTCAGAAGGCGGATAAACTTACCACACATTAATACTGTTCCTGAAAAATTTTGCATTGAAGTAACTCATCACAATTCCAAGGTTCATTTGTGCAACTCCCAGAAGGATGGACATCTTCATCTTCAGCGAGTTCAGAAATGGCAGCTCGCTGCGGCTACCATGCCAGACCGGGTCCACACCAAAAGGGTATGCACCTCTTACCTTAACTAATCCTTCAGTAGTAGCATCTCTATAACCAAAGTGGGGAAATAAATGAGCTAGATGTTATGCAATTTATAAGAAAAAAAACAAACATAGGCTTTACTCATTCATTTTCTTACCTACAAGAAGGATCACGGCACGCATAAGCAGATTTACCGAAAAGCTCAAATGGGACAGAGAAAAATTCATTGTATATTAATCCCGTGTAGATTGAAAAAAGAGCCATCATCATAATTACATAACGTCCACCAAACATCATCTCCATTATGTCTCCAAGTTTCTGTGATAGAAATCAGATGTCACACACAGCTTACCACAGAATTATTAACAAAACATTGTCCTCTTAGAATAAAAAAAACTGGACAAATAAAAACTGTTGGTCTTGGGGAACATGGCTATACATTCCATGTCCAAACAAGTTGTAGACAAGCAGCATACAGATAAGTCAAAGCAAAATGCAATCAAAGACAGTGGACAAACCTGTGAAGCTAGTTTCTTCTCCCGGATAATCAGATATAGTGTTGCAAGTAACAGGCAAATTCCATGGCCCCAATCACCAAACATGACAGCAAACAAGAAAGGGAAAGTGACAATGGTGAATACTCCAGGATTTGCTTCTTGATATTTGGCTACCCTGTACCACATGGAACACAATGTTAATACCTAGCCACATTAAAGTATCCCCAAATCCCCAAACATGTATAAGCAGTCCCATGCTAGTTTTAGTCAAAGGAAACAATTTATAGAAATTCCTGAAACAGATGGTTGCGAAAATTTTGATTGGAACATTGAACGAATATCTGTGTATTGATGCTATGGCACTGAGACTTATTTTGTCAACATGCATTATGCATGTCCAATGAAAAGGAATTCAAGAATAAAGACAGGAAATATATTTGAGACGACAGTTTGTTGGTATTATCATTTATGCCACTTGGCGACAAACTTTAACCTCATGTTACAAGTATATCATGTTCTGATCATGGTTTCTCTATCTTGCATGAAGTAAGATGGGAAGACAACATTTTGGTTATTTTGAAGGATAAGACATCGAAGAAGATCAATGTAACTATTCTGCATATGTAGCATCAACATAGTCTGAGGCTTGTCTTGTAATAGAGGGAGTGCATTTTGCTAATCCCTTTAAGGTGAATTCTTCATGTTCTTCAGGAAAGCGTGTCATTTCATTAAGGTAGAGGGGAAAAAAAGGAGTGCACGAGCCTGGTTAGACCCTACCCGAGTATGGAAAAACCAAAAAACTTTCTTCAGGAAACAGATCGGTAGCTCGCTTAAAACAGGAATCAGGAAGGGAACATATAGTTTCTTACAAAAAAAGTAGGCAAAATCAAAGAATGCATCACTATGGTAGAGATCTTAGTATCTTATGCTTAGCAGTCCACAAAACAAATTATATTGAAATCCACAAGGACAAAAAAGAGCATAAAATTGTGCTACTAATTTATAGCCAAAGTTAACTGCACTATAAATTTGGCTCCCCATAAGAGGGGCATGGTAAGGGCTGCAAGGGTATTTAGAAAACATACCCATACGCATCAACAATTTCCTGGAACGCTGTTGTAAACTTGTTTGTCTGAAAATATGTTGGAGGAGATTCTTTTGTGTTGAGAACTTGAAAGATTGAACCAACTTGGGATTTGCTATCAACAGTAGCACGCTGAAGAGCATCTTGAATCTGCAGAGATCATTGTAAATCATGCAGGAATGTTGCGATGTGAAAAGGGGTCAAGAAGGCAGCCACCACGAGAGACATGGACTTTAACTACCTGAACGCTTGCAAAAACAGGACTCCAGCCCTCAGCAACTAGGCATTTCTTTGTTACATCAACGCTCAGCATGTTTAGAGTGTGATAAGTTGCTTTTTCCCTCTTTGCCTGTAGCATTGTTTTTGCAATTTAGTAATGAAAATGTGATACGATAAAGATAGATACAAAGTAAAGGAATTGCCAAACTATTTTGTCCATCAAACTTTAATGTGAGATTTCATCAAATGCATAGAGAACAATAGACACTTACCAGATGGTTCCACTGCTCAAAATCAGATGCAATACTTTTGAGTATACTGTCACGATGAGCTAAGCCCATGTCAATTGTTGCCTTCAACTCTGAGATCCTTCCAGACACCTATAAGATATCAGAAATTCAGAACATATGTTCAAATCCTGACCGAGGAAAACGCTCTAATAACAGTCAGTGCTCAGCCTTAATTGAAAACTTTAAAAGAATGCAAGCAAAGCATGCGAAGTCAGCAAATCGATTTCAGCAATTAACCACACCATCAATGATAAGCAGCAGCAGCATTAAGTTTAGATGTTATCTTCACTGAGGGAATTAAACACCAAGCATTGAAAATTGGTATCATTGCAATCATAGAAGGCAGATTCATTTTGTGAACTTGAAACAAGTACAAATGTGACCGGAATAGCATCCGAACAGGGTTTATTTGGCCACCCCTATCTGATGCAAAGAACATCAATGCCAAAAATGACACTGTTCTTCATATGCCGAATTTTCTAACTAGAATTGCTAGTTCATGAGAATCTAAATCCATGTAAAGTATTGAAAGTTATCGTTACCGCAAAGAAATCATAAAAAGAGTATCAGCAAACATTGTCCTTTAAACTGCTGACCTCCTGAACAGCATGGAGTTGTTTAGTAACATCCTCTGGAAATGGGTAACGGTTTGCATTAAAGGCGTCACATATCTTCAGAATTTTGGCTCTTGCTCTCTCTCCAGAGTAGAATATAACAAATGCATTTTTCGCTACCTGCATTATCATAAAAAAGGTCGAAAGCTAAGTCCACGCAAAGGAAAAGCCATAAGCTTAAAAGTCAGAACAGAACAAGTATTCAGAGAGATTAGTAAGCAATTGTAGAATCAACATGCTGATAATTGGGAGACGTTGTCAAGTGTAGCAATCATCATAATTAATCACTTAAATACCAATGCCAAAAAATCATAAATACCAGTGTTAGCACAATCAGAGTTGGAGAAGTACTTGCCTACCATTATCTTCAGTACAAGGAATAGTTATATCATGACTATTCTGATTTCTCTTCTTAATTGTGCAAATAAATGGGAAACACTATCAAAGTATAAAATTTTGAAAGGGCCAGGAACACAAATTTTACAAAGAATCGCCATACTCAAAAAAAAAAGAAGAAGAAGCCAACCTTCTCCCCAGAAACTGGGTCTGTTACGGGCTCGTCAATAGGCTCTTGCCTAAGGAATATGTTACCCCTTGTGGCACGGAATAAGATCCGTTCAAAAGCCATAGCCTTTTCTTTTGGCACAAGGCCACTCAATGAACCAAGCTTCACTTGTTTTGATGGATCCATTGACATCTCCTGAAAGAATACCAATATCTTATTAAAAGGGTCAGATAATAAATGATAACATAAGAAGGAAGGAGGGTGGTGCTGCTTTATCAAAAAATAAATAAAAATTTACCGGCTCTAGCAAGGGGCTCTCTAGTGAAGTTTGACCAGATTGATTTGCCTCCATTTCCCGTTGTTGTGCTGCAGCACTTCTTTGAGCTGAATAGAAAAATTCACCAGCCTGGAAAAAAGAATAATTAAACAAACTGGCTCACTTTAAAGTAATTTTTACTAGGATGACATTACAACTTGCATGCAATCAAATGACAACAGAAGATTCTGGTCATGAATAAGCATCCATTGTGTTGCATGTTGAATAATATTATCCACATGGGAGATATAAGTGGATCTTAGATACTAGAGCACAACACAGGAGTGATTAGTGGGCAAATATACGGCATGCTTCCTTCATTAAATTGTCATATCACTATTGTACAAGAAACAATTTAGGTTGCTGAGGGAGCAAATGTAGCTGATAAATACCTATAAGAAAATAAAGCAAAAGAACAGGATGAAGAACAAAGTCTTAGTCAAAATTATAGTTCAGACCGGAGGCACTATTAGATATGACAGATATTTCTCACAGCAGGGAAAGAAACTAGCAGGATGCAACAAAGTTATAATGGCCTGGCCTACACCTTTACTTGATCAAGTAAGCGTGGCATACACATCAAAGGTATATTCAAATAGAATACTTTCAGAAATGGTTTACCTTTTGGAGAACAGTATTGTATTCTAGCAGCTCATTGTAGGTCCGTTGTAACTTTTCATTGTTTGCATTAACTTCAGTTAGCTCAGCTTCCAGTTCTCCAAGCTTTATCTGTTATAGGCAGTGTTAAAAGAGCAACTTAGGATTTATTATAAATTGTGCAGGACCAGGGAGCATCCCAATAACTAGAATACCTCCAAGTCATCAAATTCCAGATGAGTTTCATTTAGTTGTGTAGGAGATATTCCAGCTTTTGACATCTGCTCCTTAAAAAACCTCAACTTGCGAGCCATTTCACTACACCTTTTGATCTGTACAACAAAAATAAAGCAGAGCAAAAACCAAAATATTAGAATAAATGGGCAAATAATCTTACTGAACAAATACAAATGTGAGGTCAACTATGGTTTACGAAAAATGAAAAGTATTGCTTGCTCAAGGTAACACCCTAATTTATCATGGGAAAAGGGCTTAAATTTATCACTAGCAAATTATATATTCTGCGACCACAAGGGACTAGCATGTCGGTGAAGATTTCAAGTTAATGTTATGGAAAAATTAAGAAAAAGTTGGTGTTAAGGTTAAAAGGGAAGTACCTGTGCAGCATATGTGCGTTGAAACGGGCTCTTCTCTGCATTAAGCTGAGGTGAAAAAACAATAATCAGAACAGCAAAACTAACAAGTCAAAAAGAAAAAAAAACAGCACCTAGAGCAGTTTTGAAGCATCAAAAGCACACCATTCACAATATACTAATCAAGATCAATTGCAGACTAACATCAACTTTTTGTAAGAAACTGTTACTTTAATTAACTGTGAATAGTGCATATTTGAGATAATTCCCAATAAAAAAGCATTCCTATGCTAAATTCACAGCTCCGATTGCAATTCCCAATCAAAAAGCATTCCTATTCCAAATTCCTAGCTCTGATCACAATCGATCAGGCCAATGTGAAACATTATACCATAATATGCAATGTAGAAGTACAGTGACCAGTAAAAATTGTGCGTTGTGGCTGCAAATTCCCCAATTTTGTAATGGAATCCCTCTCTAGTTCACAGGAAACCCCGATCACAAAGCCCTATCAGTCTATCACCGAGCCACCACCTTAGATTGAAACGTGGGGATTCGGCACGAGCACCGACGAGATCCCCCGCCTAAATACCTTAGCCCGGAACAGCGCAATCAATGGGACGAGAAGGGGCTGGAGGCCTTACGTCTTTGAACTGCAGGAGGCCGAGGTCGCCGAGGTAGGAGACAGTGAGATGCGCGGACTCGGCGGGTATAATGACCTGCACCAGCTGCATCGCCTCCGACCGCATCAGATCCATCGGCGGGCAGCACCCGCCTCCGCCACCGCGCGCCATGGCTGCTGGCGTGCGCGCGTGCCCCGCCGGGTCAGCAGCCGGCGCGCTGCTCCTCCGTCAGATCCCTGGAGATCCGACTAGACGTTTCGGATCGGACTCGCGCGGGCGGAGCGGATCTCCGGCGCGCGCGGCGGTGGCCCTGATCGGTTCCTCGCGTCGTGAGGAGGAGGAAGGCGAAGGGAGGAGGTAGAGACAGCAGGGGGTCGTGGACCATGTGGTATTATGCGGAGACGTGGCGGGGCCGAGCACCGATCGGGACTCTGACCCGTGGGGCCCAGGTGCCAGAGTTCGGATCTGGGGGCTGCTGATTGGTGACGGGTCTCTGGGATTTGTTTGCCGCGGGGCGGAGAGAAGAGTGTGGATTTCGCAGGGTGACTGACTTGTGGGGTCCGGTGCTATCGTATCTGTGGATGGGAAAAAAGAGTTCTCGCGGGGGTTGGTTTACGTGTCGAACATGACAGGGACTGTCGTGTTGGCCCGGTCGGCATTAATTGAGGAGGCGAGGCGAGTCGGGCCATAAAGTCTGGAGCCCTATTTGGTTCAGTGTACCTGGGCTAATAGTTCGGCCCACATGGACTAGCGACAAATGGCGCCATGAAGATGTATGACTTATCTAACGGCCCAATTTCAAGTGTAAACCACCAACACCACCAATCCTGGGCTTTTTTGCTTCTTATACGTAGGTCTGAAAAATAGACGCAAGCAAGGCCCCTGGAATGTTGGTCGCAAAACAGAAAAGGCCCATGGAATGTGCACGAAATCACAAAAGGGTTTTGGCCAAAAAAAAAAAACAGTGCGTTGCCTCATTGATCCGAGAGAGGCAAAAAAACGTGGGCTTATTTTTCTTCTTGTGCGGAACACCAACTATACCTTCCGGAAGTTTTTTTTTCTGCCATGCCTTTCGATATTTGAGATTCATGCCAACAATCTAAACTATAGAATGACTTTCCTATTCCACGATCGTCTCATTCTCATCCTCTATGTTGGGCCATCTCCACCACATGCGCCGCCGCGGCATTCTTCTTCGTCGTTTGCGTGTGCGGCCGCCCTCCTCCGCCCCCGCTAGCTCCTCTCTTCCGGCGTCTCTGTGCGCCGCATCTTCGGCGTCCTCCTTGCGCCACCTCCTTCAATATGTGCTGCCTCTGCCATCTCCATGTGCGGCGGCCTCCATCAACCCCGTGCGCCCGCCGCTGTCTCCTCTGCGGATGTGGCCTGCACGTCGCTCCCCATTCCGTCGCCACCTCTAAGCACTGACGCCATGACTTCTATGTGTTGTCGTCGTGATTCATGTGCGCCGCCCCAACCACCACCGTCGACGGAGAAGATTCAAAAACTAATTTTCTCTCTAAATGTTGATTCTTATTTTGAAAAATGTTGAATCACATTTGAAGATGTTGAAATAGTCTAAAAAATATTGAATGTTTTTTGTTTTTTGTAAAATGTTGATCCATTTTCTAGAAAATGTTGAGTCTATTAGTTTTAGATGTTGAAATATTAAATTTGTATATTGAAACGTTGATGTAGATTTTTAATTTGGGTCTACTCCTGATACAGATGTCTAATTTGAGTCTAATGAGCTTCAAAGCCATCATGTTTATTCAGCTTCCGCAGGCTGTATGGGAGCCCCGCTCACGCACGCACTTATGACATACCATATAGCGTCTGTGTTGTACCGTGTAATTCTTAAAAAAAACTTATGACATACCATACTTACGTAAACATCTTCGAAAGATTATGCTAACAAACTTTGAGATTAACAATTTAACATAAACGCGCGTTGCATACACTAAAACAATATTATCATCTAATTTTTCCGAAATAAACTAAAAGAAATACAATGGAGTCGGGAACTAAAACGAATTGCACAGAAGAAACCTAACTAACCGAGCGTAAAATAACATTGCAATTTCCTACAGCTAAGCTCCAGTGGGGAAAGCGTGGAGCATCAATTTAGTTGTTAAATCCTGAAATTCCGATCGATTGGTCCCTGCGCCATGATCGAGCGAGGCTGTTCGGTGCCAGGTGTCGATGAACCCCCACGCGGGGATGAGAAACTACAGCCGGTGCCGTGGAGCAGATTTAGATTTTCCGGTGATGCATGGATCGGTCTAATTGAGCGCCCAAATTTGAGAGGCTGCGGAACTTCGAGAACGGATAATATCCATATCCGAAAAGACCAAGCCTGGCCACGAACGCCTGCTCTCCCGATCTCCTCTTCGTCTTTTCTTATCCGCAGGTACGAGCCAAAACCAAATCAGCGACCCTTTTCACAGCAGATAGCGTGGACAAGGCTGTCAAGTGCGACAAAGCAGAGACTCAACTGCTGGTCCCCTGCTAATCCTGTAATTTCCCCTTTCTGAAGGATAGAACAGCCTTCTTTCTTCTTCATGGAGCTTCTCACCACGGATTAATTAAGGGCATTAATTACACGGTTTGTAACAGATTTCTGAGGGTAATTAACTCGCCATATGCACCAGCGATCATGCCTTCTAGTTATATAGTATGAACCTGCCAAGATTACTTTTAGCTAGGTTACAAGCAGCCGAAAATGACGAGGCTGCTTTCAGATATCCAATGTCTCCGTCTGCTGCACGATTTTTTCAGACCCAGTGGACCAACCCCTGCCCATAAGAAAGTGGAGCTCGCCATTTTGCTCAGGCTTTGGCAGCGGCAGCTGAGACTGCCGGCCGTGAGGGTTCTTGCTCCTGCTTCCGATCTCGATCCATGCTGAAGCATCTGGGTGGCGAACGGTTGCTGTGCAGGAGGAGGAGCGCTCACTCCTGTAAGAGAGCTTGATAATACTCCGTATATGTAGCCGGCAGGCTACAAAAAGTTCAGGAGCAAAGGTTAGTCGATCTGATTTGCCTTTATATTAAGTTAAAGCTCAAGCTCGATTTTGCTGCTGCAAGCATCATTGATCGCGGGTGTTTTTCCTGAGATCCGTCATTTGCCTTGCAGCAGATTAATTTCCCTTCGAGTTTACTTCACAAACATGACAAACTTATTTCGCAGGCCTCGCATAAACAATCTCTTTTTTTTCTGCCTCTCCTTTCTGAGTGTAGATCGATTTGGTTTTCTCTCTGTCTCAAAAAAGCAAAATCGTTTCAGTTTCTATTTGATTTTTTGAGACAAAGTGATACTTTCTTGTTCATTACTTTGTGATATATTACTGTTGCTCTCGAATGCTCCTCATGTTCAATGCATCATAAATTGTTTTTTTCCTTCTGAAAGCAAATGTATATAAGTTCTTTTGTCTCGAAACTTGATCCAAATAAATCACTGAACATCACATGTGAACGTCCATCGACATATATATAGCCTTTTATATATATGCACAAAAATAAATTTAAAAGTAACAACTATTGCGCAAAAAACTTCTATAGCAACCTAGAAAAAAATGGACAAAGACTTTGTGAAGTTGAACACAATTATCAGCGGTAGCTAGCTAGTTTCTTCAATATGCATGCTTAAAATAGATTTTATTAGATCCTATGGTTAGTTCCACAATAGATATGAAGAAAAAGCTTCTCAAGGACAATATATGCAGCATGCATGCGTGATACAATTAGCACATACAGATAAGTAGGCCCCCCATGTCTGCACTCCACCACCTATAGGGCGTCTCCCCTCCTCATCTCCTAATCCGTTTGCACTTGCTGAGACCTACCACCAAAGTTTGGATTGCTGATTTAGCATCTGTTCACTTTCACCATAACGTGATGTACGTGCTACATATTCGATCACCAGCAGATCGATGTCGGCCTGTGTTTCTCCTCAGAAATAGTAATCATCTGTCTGCACGTTGCATGTATTGAGAACTGGTTAGCTGTTTTCTTGCATACGTGGAACACGTTCAGATCATTCATTTGCAACACGCCAACACGTAAACCTAAAATCTCTACATCCCCATCCATGCAGCTAGCTACAACGCGCGCCGAGAAGGCGACAAGAAGCAAGCAATTCGATCCAGCATCATGGACAACCAGCCGCTGCCCTACTCCACCGGCCAGTCCTCGGCGACCGGCGGCGGAGCCCCGGTGCCCGGCGTTCCTGGCGCGGCCGGACCCCCGCCGGTGCCGCACCACCACCTGCTCCAGCAGCAGCAGGCCCAGCTGCAGGCGTTCTGGGCGTACCAGCGGCAGGAGGCGGAGCGCGCGTCGGCGTCGGACTTCAAGAACCACCAGCTGCCGCTGGCCCGGATCAAGAAGATCATGAAGGCCGACGAGGACGTGCGCATGATCTCCGCGGAGGCGCCCGTGCTGTTCGCCAAAGCCTGCGAGCTCTTCATCCTGGAGCTCACCATCCGCTCCTGGCTGCACGCCGAGGAGAACAAGCGCCGCACCCTGCAGCGCAACGACGTCGCCGCCGCCATCGCGCGCACCGACGTCTTCGACTTCCTCGTCGACATCGTGCCGCGGGAGGAGGCCAAGGAGGAGCCCGGCAGCGCCCTCGGCTTCGCGGCGGCGGCCGGGGCTGGCGCCGTCGTCGGGGGTGGCGCGGCGGGAGGGGCGCCCGCCGCCGGGATGCCGTACTACTACCCGCCGATGGGGCAGCCGGCGCCGATGATGCCGGCATGGCATGTTCCGGCCTGGGACCCGGCATGGCAGCAAGGGGCGGCGGCGGACGTCGATCAGAGCGCCAGCTTCGGCGAGGAAGGACAAGGGTTTGCAGCAGGCCATGGCGGTGCCGCTAGCTTCCCTCCTGCGCCTCCGAGCTCTGAGTGATGATGTGCGCTCCGTTCCTAGGTGCGGCCGGCTTAGCTACATGTGCAGATGTGCTTGCAGTGAATTAATATCGAGCGTTCGTTCAATGTGTCATGGTGTCTAGCAAACATGGTAATGAAGCTACATACAGAAGAAATAAGCGTGACGTGAGTAATTTGTACATGCACGTGATGTGTTGATTAATCAAAGATTGACATGCAGTTTATTTAGTTATTCTTGCAGCACAGGGCAATGATGGTTAACCAATAAATTTATTGTGCACAGTGAATATTGTTCTTGCTGATTAATCAAAGATTGACCTATAATTTAGAACACAAGCAACCTAAACATGCTTTAAAATTCCTTGTGTCAAAGAAACATAGATAAAGTTCCAAGTATGTTAATATGTTAATATTGAAACAATAGAGAGCTGAAACTTTGTCCTGGTTTCCTGGTGAATGACAGGGCGGCAATCATTGTGTCCTTAATGAAGGTGTTGCGCTTTGGAGGTTTTTTGTGTAGTGGTGGTGCACTTCACGTTGATACTATATTGGTACTATAGTTACCCAATTCAAAATCTTTGTTACCACAAATATTGAAGGGTTGCTGCTTGCATCTTTTCAAATAGAGATCACTAACTTTCAAGCATGTACGTAAGGATACTCACGTCTAATAACTTCGGCTTTAGTAGAATCTCCGGGGTATAGCTGATAGGAGAGTAAGAACCCGCAGTGTGCGTCCTGTCTAAAGTCACCATGCATGCACGATGCAGCTCCGAATGTCCACCAGGGTTATTCCGTGCTTAGAATTTTATCTAAATCTGTGTCAGGGGATAGGCTAAGTACAATACTACTTTCTTCATTCTAAATTATAATCCATTTTGACTTTTATAGATACATATATATAAATTTTGCTATGCATATATAGATGTAAGTTGCCGTTGGTGAACTTGAAGGGAGACATTAGTCCACTCTGACATGAAAAGATGGTGAAATTAAAAGAGATGAGGAAAAGTGCCACTACTGTTTGTTAAGCAAATGAAAATAAAATGTGCTCCTTATCCCACATATTAATTATTAAAATGTGGATACCAAGTAGCGAACTTTTGTTGTAGCAGGAAATAGATCAACATGGTAATTATCAAATAGCTTTTGTGATGGCACATCTAGAAATATCAAAACAAGCGTGCCGTTCCTCACCAAACTTCTCCGTGGTGTATTTGACAATATCCCACTGCTGGCTGCACTGGTAACTGGAAATCCAACGGACCTTCGATGTTGTCAAAACTTTTATTTAGACGTTTGTATTTGTGCATTTTGTGTTCTTATGTGACCCTTCTCTCAAAATCACAAGTTGGTACACTATTTAGAGCATGCAAAAATCAGATGAGGGATGGTGTATAGCGATCCAAGCAATATGATGCATGAGGGCGCATCAGTTTAGTTGTGTACGTGCTACCCTCCATTCCACAAATAACTACTATTCGCTATTGATATTTTCTCATAATGTTTGACTATTCATCTTATTCAGAATGATTATGTCTCGGTATCATTTTTTATTTACTTTATCATTAAATGTACTTTCTGACAAAGATAATAGTAAAGTGTTGTGAGAAAAGATAAGATGAATAATAATTTGGAGTGAAATTAAGGAGTATAGGCCAAAGAAGTTGCCGTTGGTGAACTTGAAGGTTTTCTGTTTGCATGCATCTTGTCAAATTAAGATCACAATTTTCAAAAACGTGTACGTAAGGATAATATGCACGGCTCATAACTTCCTCTTAGCTAGCTGACAGCTGATCGAGTAACTTAAAGTGGCACGTGCGTATACACACATAGAGCTCGTCCGTTGTAAAGTCGCCATGCCCGCCACGACGCAGCTCCGAATTTCCACGATGGCACTTTCCATCCGTGGAAATTATGCATGATATATATGTACAAACGGGTATAGCAATTAATCTCTACAAATAAATACGCTCAAAGAAACTTGCAACCTAATTGACGATTGCACCTTAACTTGGTGAACCAATTCACAACAACTGGCCGCTGGATCCCGGCCGCGGTGTTGCTGGATATGCCTATAAATACTAGCTATATTCGATCCTCTTGAAGGCACACACGCTGCGGTTGAGAACACATATCCACACAGCTACAGACTAGCAATGGCCTCCAAATCCGTAGCGTCCCCTGTTCTCCCGCTCCTCGCTATGGTGCCCATGCTTATTGCAACCGCTTCTGCTCGTCATCATCATTCCCTTGCACCGGCCTCGACACCGACGCTGGCACCAGCACCATCCCAATCTTTGTGCCCTAATGCCTTGAGTAGCATTCAGGACCTCGAGACTGCAGCTAGAGCGCTTGTGGACAAGGTCGAAATGATTTTTGTACCTAATTTGATGAAGCTCCTCGATGGCACACTCGCAAAGCTCCATCTCCTACACCCAGGCGTCGAAATATGCGTGTGCACCAACAATCCCCACTACTCCATTTCCGGATCGGAGCCCAAAATCAAATGCACCGGAGCCTCACTCATTGTCTAAGCATAAGCCCATGCAGCGCATGCTCGCGCGGCCAATTGAAATCATCTACATTTACTCACTTCTACATGACTACATATATGAATAAGCCGTCGTTTAGGGCAATGAATTATTGCCCGTTTCGTGTCTATTTGTGGGCACTAGCTCATCATGTATGCACGGCACCAAGCCGGTAACTGGAAATCGATCTATTTATCATCTTTGTGACATATTTGTGTTATTGTATACGTCTGCTCAAATACCATATATACTGGAAGCATGTTGTATGTTTTATTATGTTCCGTAAGTTAATGATAAGTGGAGATCACTATGCCAGGAATCTTTATTAGCGACGCGTATAGACAGTCAAAGGCGACGCGTTTTTTACGCGTCACTAAAGATACGTCACTAATGTAAAATCATAGGTGACACGGTTTTTACGCGTCACTAATGACTGATATATTGGCGACGCGTGTCTAGCTACCCGCGTCACCAAAGATGGTCATTGGAGACACTGCCTAAGTGAAACGCGTCTCCTATAAGGTCATTGGTGAGGCGGGTTGGCAACCCGCGTCTCCTTTGATGAATTAAAAAATAAAAAAAATAAAATTACAAAAAAAGCTCTCTGATCATCGATTATCACGTCTTTTTACAACTAGCTCCCTAGAGAAAGAAGAAATTACAACACACCTCAAACAGACTAACACATCAGAAATTACAAACAACTTCCTATAAAATTGGAAATTACATCACATGCCTCAAAACACATTGTCAGCTCTTGAATTCTCAGCTCTTGGCATTGGCAGCATAAGCCAGAACAACACTTTATTCCTGTCCAGTCAAAAAATATCCAAAATTCACTATATATCTAAAAAGAATCTGAAACCTGCGGAACTTTTTGATGTAGTGAAGAGACCTATATTGCCAGATCGTCAATATTAACAGCAGGTAATTTTACTGGAGACAAATCACTAACACAGAACAAAGTGTTCCACAAGTATTATTTGACACTACAGGATCATTCTCAGGTAGAGATCATGCTAAACCTGCTCAGTCTGGTGCTCGCGGGAATGGGATTAATGCAGATGACAGAGATGTTGTGGTAAAATTGTCTAGGTGCTGTGCAATTTTTATTATGTAATGTCAAATCAGCAATAATGTTGTAGTTCAATTAAAGTGGTGACCAGTTCTCACCTTGGCAAAGAAATAGAAAGAACACAATCCTTGCCTACAGAAACAGCTAGCGCAACCAGTAGCCCTCACATCGACCTGCAGGGGAGATTAGCATGGTTTAAACCAAGAAAGCAAGAAAACGTTTATTTGTGAACCAAACCAAGAAAGCATTCATCCATATAACCAAACCAAGAAAGCATTCATCCATAATGAGAAGTTGATAGCCCTTAATTAACATATAGATTAAATCTCCCAGAAGCATTCATGTGTTCCCAAAAAAAATGAATATATTGCAGTGGTTCATACAGATATGAAATAACAGGTCACATGTGAAAATCCCAGTTACAGTAATGAATACTCCGCTTTGTTCTCTTCACTGATTACTTATTTAAAGAATATATGTACCATACCTGCAACTTCCTTGACTCTTCTGGTTCAGATGTTTTTTCTGCTGATGAAGCCACACCAACCTGAAATGTTGTAAATACTCTATTTAAGCACTTTGTGGCAAGGGTTTCGTGATACAGTGTGATATACAGCTGGAAAACGTATTCAGTAAATTATAAAAACATTTTTCTCAGAATATAAGCAATTTACAGTAAAACATCTGAACCAACAGTAAATCTACACTCACTAGTACTTTAGTATACTCAATACAGCAGTACTGAATAGTGAATACAATGTTCTCGCATGATCAACGTGACAAGACACAAACAACACAGTACTGCTTAGAGTCACCATTCGCAGACAAAAAAACACAATGCGACAAGACAAACAGCAGAATACTGCTTAGAGTCACCATTAGCAGACAAAAAAAAATACAGATGGTCACCAAGTAATTTAGACAACCAGTGCCTAGAAGAAGATTACCCTCAACCATGTTCTCTCTCCGTTTCAAATAAAGCCTGACTTATAATGTGGAATAGAGGAAGTATCATCCAGGGTGGAGTAAGGAGGATGTATAGGATATTATAGAAGAGGGAACCTTGCCCCATATTCATCAGGGGACATGGTCAAAAGAACTGGGGGATCAAGCTCCTTGTCCATCAGTCGGCTGTGTAGTTTAGAACTATTCTGTTACACAATAGAAACAAATTATGTTATATCTGTCTATTTATAAGCACATATATCCAACCAGCTTACAACCAGACTCTAAATGGAGCAAATTAAATTCAGAGGCCAATTTCTTATAGTACAATAAAGTAACTCTAAATTAAGAATGAACAGCAATCAAGCAGTATCCCTCCGAACAGCACAAATCTTGAGAAAATTATGAAGAACAAACAACAATCGAAGAACAATCTAAAAGAATTAGCCATTGTCAATATTTGGAAACAAATAATGCTGAACTTAGAAATGCAGAGCAGGGATAAGAAGGCTGCCCTTGGGCATGTAATCGAAGACAAGCAGCTTCTCGCCCTTTGGCCCCAGGTAGTAGGCCCTGAGCGCCAGCAGGTTGGGGTTTCGGATCGAGCACCGCTGCCTCTGGCCTCAAAATCCTTGTGTCCCTTGCCCCTTGGTGATCTTCTCCCTGAAGCAACCTAGAACCTATCTCATGCAATCCCGCACACCAACATCAGAACAACCACGAGACACATACGAATCTAGGGATCCAGATCAGGGCATGGGCGAAATGAACGGGCACGAACCTGGAGGTCCTCGGGGAGGTGCTGGTGCTTCATGGAGAGGTCCATGGCGTGCTTGAGGTGCTGGATCCGGGTGCGGGTGGCGCTGGGTCGGTGCGGCGGCCGCCTCCCTCCTTTCGACGAGGCGCGCGGCGACGATGGAGTCTCGCGAGGGCGGGACGGTGCCGCGGGCCGGGGCGGGGTGGAGCATGGGCGCGGGGCGGCACAGGCAGGGGCGGGGGCGGAGGCGCATGGGCGAGGCCGGCGACGGGGCGGCGGCGCGGCCGGGGCCGAGCGTCGGGGCCGAGAGAGGAGGGGAGGAAGCGAGGAGGCGAAGCGCGAGCGGCGGAGGCTGGGGTTCGTGGGCGGCGTCGGTGGATGTGGGGAGGAGGAGAAGAGGCTAACCCTAGCACACGCGCGGTTTTATTCTGTGTGCCACTTCGTGGGCCGGCTAAAAGGCTGCAGCGGCCCAAGCCCGGGTTGCTGCCGATGTTGCTTCTCATTGAAATACGATATTTGCATGTTAGTTTTCATTCCACAAGGGTGACGCGGGTAAATGAACCGCGTCGCCAATATACTCGGTCATAGGAGACGCGTATTCGTGTGGACGCGTCTCCTTTATCTGAGACAGTCATAGGCGACGCGGTTTGTTAAGAAGCGTCGCCTATTAGGAGACTCGTCTTGACTCTGCAGACTTATTGGTGACGCGTCTGGTAAAACAGCGTCTCCAATAATATATAGGCGACACGTTTCAATTAAGTGTCTCCTATTAGTGTGTCTCCTTTAACGACTTTTTACATAGTGGATCTCAACATTGACGATCTGAGCTTCTAATTACTTAGATTTGAACCCCTACAACGGCAACACCACTGCTCTGTTGGTTACCAATCGTGCACACATAATTGATCTTGCCACGAAGGCTTCTCTGCATGCGAATCGATAACACAAGCTAAGACGATAAAAACGTAATCTAAAATTGAAGATGTATATAGCGAAAACAAGTATGAAGTTCAAACTCTTATCATGAAAGGACTAATCGACCAATCGAGAAGAACAAAAACAAGGGGCCCTGTTACAATGAATCGAATATGTTTCTCCAAGTAAAACTAGAACTAAATAAAACCCGAGCCTCTAAAGTGGCGACTACTGAGTTTATATCCTATAGGGGGCGTGCTAGGGTTGGGGCGACCAGGCACGCCCACAACATGGTCTTTGCCCGATAGAATTGAAGAGCCAAGGTAGCCCAAATCTGGTGATACAAGGCGTCGTGAGCTTGGACCAGAACCAAAATAAAGATCTTGTCCTTGGCTTTCCAACGCATCAAAGAACATCTCATTATTTCAACATCGAATGAAGGAGACATGGACGTTTTAGTGAATTGTTATCCACTGACTCTGAACCAAACTCGAGGTCAGTGTTGAAGACGACTTGTAGCTCGATGTAGATGCACCATCGTGTATGTGTCCGGCATAGAGATGTCCTCGTCACTCACAAATGAGCCTAAACTACCCTACCGGGTGGCCCTGGCCCGACTACTCCAAAAAAGATGACTACGATGCAAGACGACGTAGTAGTCTTGGAGAACGCTAGTTGGATACTAATAGGAGGCTTTCTAATTATATATTTTACTTCTTATTGTAACTGGCTTGTAATTCTGTTCCCCGTTCTTATAAGGCGGAGCATGTACCCCTCCAAAAGAACACAACCCATTACACAAGACAATATCACATATGACGTAGGGTATTACACATATTGTGACCTGAACCTGTCTAAATTGTTGTCTCGTGTACACCATCGTTTCTAAGAACTCGGCGAGACATCGAAAACTCTCTACTCTGACATACTCTAGATAGGTACTCGGTAGCAAAACATCGACAACATCTCTAGCAGATCCCCAGTTACCAATAATCCAACTACCGTATCGAAAGTGTTGGTGGAAAAACACTTTTCCTTTTTCCCAATAGTTACTGGGAACAAACTAATAATCCACCCCAACTCTAAGCATATAGTAGTTTGGAGGCTAATGAACTTTTTATTCAACGCTAAATCCACCTTCGTTCTGAACATGTTGCTGCCTCTACAAAAGTACTATTTTACCGACTAACGTTGGGTCCCATGTTGTTACCGAGTTCGACAGGATACGTTGCCCATGCCCAAAAGGCCAAAAGGAACGAGAAGATATAAATACTCACTTTCTTCAAGAGATATGATAGCAGCACAGCTAACGGCCATCTTGAAATATCAAAGCAGGCAGTTACTTACCCAACTTCTTCATGGTATGTTTGATTATGTCCTTATTCATAATGTAAACTAAATTTTATGAATTTGTATCATAATGTATATATACAAAATGTCCTAATTCAAAATGTCCAATATTGCACGTTCAGCCGATTGAATTTACACGTTGTTTAGTACGGCCTGGCGAGCAAGAACTCTTGGTTTATATATTGATGACTAGGATCGTGCCCGTGCGTTGCTACGGGCAACAAAATATTTATACTGCGATACACATCGAAATAAACATGACAATAATAATGTAAAAACAAATATAAATATGAAATAAGTATATTATCGAGATCGTAATTACACCAATAAAAAGAAAAGAGCCTACAACTCTGACCCAAGGTTATGGAAGTAAGTTTACCATTATGTGTGAGGTTATCAAAATTTCCACTAAAGACAGGAACAGACCAGTCAATATGTTACCTGCATGAAGAGGTAGCATCAGGTAAATTATGGTATGTTTACTTACCTGCATGAAGCCTCTTTGAATCCGTAATGGAAACATGCAATTAGAAGAGGGTACATCAAATGTAGGCATATCAGAATTTCAATGAAATACACTGTGCAAGACAACAGGTCCAATCTTGGAATCTACACTTACGTTCATCATGGAAAACAAGAAACTGAGTAGCCAGTGTGTTGATGTGCAAGATGGAGCATAGCTAACTGAAAGCACAATGTGCATCAAGTGTGCCATCTATAAGCCGGTAAGCATGCAAACCATGAAGCTTCCACCAGCATAAGATTTTACAATTAAGTGGTGCCAGTTAACACTCTATCCAATATCAGCCATCATTCACAGATAAAATAACTAAAGGAGGAAAAATAGTATGGAAGCAAATGAAAATTTGAGCAGAAAGTAATTAACCAAAATTTTTAGAAAGCATAACATTTTCATGGATCCATCACTCAGTTGCAAGCTTTCATAAAAAAGCTGAAGAGAGGCATTTGCACAAATAGTGATTTGGAGGACAAACTTAAAACAAAACTGCAAAGGAAAATTGTCTCACCTAGCTAATGGGTTCTTCAATTTTCCAAGGCCTGCACAAAGAAAATGAAAGCAGTTAGCTGAAAAATGCCACTATGGCATACAGTTCACCTTTACTCTCACAACATGTCAGAAACAATTATAGTCTTTCGGTTCAGAATTATTTTCTCTTATGTACCAGTTGTTTTAATCTATATGCACTGCCATGTATGCCTGGTTGGCTGAAAGCTTCTGTCCTTTTTCTATTAGGAAAATGAGAGCAGCTGATGCACTTCAAAAACAATAATGGAATGATTGACAGCTAAGGTTGGGTCCATGAAAATCCAAACAGTCATTCTATATTCAATTTGATACCTGTTCAACCTTTTTCTTGTTGTATTATTGCTCAACTTAGTAATTCAACAGCAATGGTCTGTCCATCGAATAACAACTCGTCACTGCACCGAATCAGATCGACTACTTCAAGCAGGCTAGTCACAATGACTAGTAACGGCGATTCCGGTTCCTCCGGTTCCGGTTCCGTCCCTGGGTATACACTAAATCCTCTCTGGTTTTGCTTACTGTTCTTGTTTTATTTGAGATTTAACTTAAACACAAGCACATGCTTTGCTCCCACTGGATCACTCATATTTGTCATGAATTTGTTGATAATTTCTGAAATTAAAATATACCGAAATTTGACTAGATTTCTAACAACTTGCTCAGCGATAACCTGACGCCCCTCGGGTTCGAGCAGTTCACTCTGGCGCTCTATCAGCTGAGCCCGGTCGACGCCGCGCAGTGCGTCTGCGACGACATCAAATCGGCCGGTCTCGACGGCGGCGCCTCCTCTGAAGCTGCCACTGCCTTGCTCAAGCGTGCCCTCGAGTTCTTCGACCTGCCTGTGCCCGACGGCTTCATTTGCAACGTCGCCTAGGCCTCTATATATATCACAGGCAGTACTGGCAGGCGTGCAGAGATGTTCAACATCTTCACTCTTGTGCTTACCGTGTATATATACGGGTTCAGCACAGACAGCGCCCGGTATGACCTACGGGCTACGGCATAAATAAATAAATAAATAAAGTTGCGCTTACATGCGTGGCATCGCGGATAGATCGGCGTGTGTTGTACTACTGACACACTTGTCTCCGATAATGTTACATGTTTACATTTATTGCTTCGTGTGCTAAAACGTTCACTTCCCTGAAAAAGGGAATGTGAATTTTGGTGAAAACGTCACATCGAACACTGTAGCGCACTATAGCACTTTTCGTTTATTTGTGGTAATCATTGTCCTACCATGTAGTTAGGCTCAAAAGATTTGTCTCGTCGTGTACATCAAAACCATGTACTTAGTTTTTTTATTTCTCTACATTTAATGCTTCATGCATGAGGAGAGAGATTTGATGTGATAGTGAATAGTGAAGTTTAGAGAGAGAAAGTTTGGGGGAAGTTTTGGATTTGAAGGGAAGCGAACACCGCCATTGGAAGTAACGCAACCTAAGGAAGTTGTCATCTCTTTGCAGTTCTTGAAGTGTTGGGCATATGTCTGGGCTTGCTAGGCCTAGCTCCACATGTAACAACCCTAAAATACCCTTAGGATCTGTTGAGTGCAAAAATGTGGTTTTCAAAATTTTTGGTGAATTGTTGTGCATGCAAACCCATATTTAAAATTAATTCTAATTGCTCCCTAAATTCTTAAGCAATTTAAAATTTGAAAATTTAAAATCAATTTGAAGTGCTAAGGATGAAATAGTGTGATTTGGAATTATTTGGATTTAATTGGATTTTTGGTTGGTTTAAATTCAAATTCTAGATTTGAATTCAAACTCTAACTATTTAAACTAATTCAAATCTGTCTAACTGTTTGTAGGCCAAAACCCGAAGCCAAGTCCATCAAACCCCCTCGAATTCCTTTCCCCGAGCCAGCCGGCCGAGCGGCCCAGCCGGCCTTTCGGCCCAGCTGCGGCCCATCCTTCTTCCCCTCACCGCGTCGCCTCCGCGTCTCGCACTCTCTCTCTGACGCGCGGACCCCACCTGTCAGCTTTCTCCCTCACCTCTCGTCATCTTCCCCGCGCCGCTCCTCTCTCTCGCGCGCGCGCCCGTGAGCACTCCAACCACCCCGCCGGTCCCATCGCTCCTGTGCGGCCCGTCCGATGCGCGCCGCGTGTCCGCGAACTCCAGGCCGTTCCATCTCGCCGTTCGCGCACAAACCCTAGCAGCCGCCGCCCTTTAAATCAGCCCCGCCGGCCGCTTTCCCTGTTCGAGCCGCCGCCGCCCCATTGGGGTTCCCAGACTCCAATTCGTGTGAGGAGAAGGAAGAGGAGGGCCAGAGGAGGACCAGTGGAGGAGAGGAGGAAGGGAAGCGAAGCCGGATCGCCTTCCCCGCGTCGCCGCAGCCGAAGCCGACGCCGCCGTCCGTGGAGCCGCCGAGGAGGAGCCGGACCTGGGACGGGAGGAGGAGCACGAGCACCGGAGGAGCACCGCGAGCCCTTCCCCGAGCTGCAGCGTACCCCTACCGGCCCCTAGGTGAGCGCCGACGCTTCTCCCCCTTCTTCCCCAACTCCGGCAGATCGCCGCCGCCTTGCTAGCCCCCTGGGACCCGGCCTTCGAGCCGTGGCCGTCGCTCTTGTGCAGGATCCCGACGCGCCGCTCTCCGCACCGCAACCCGCCGACGCCTTTGGCCTCTGGACCCCGGCCGCCATGCCGTCGCCGCGCACCGAGCGAGCTCGGACCGCGCGAGCACCATGGCCGCGGCGCGGTCAAGCCCATGGCTTGAACTGCGCGCGCACGAGCCAAACTCACCCGCGCACACACGCACCCACACAGCACCGAAGCGCGTGCACGGCCCTTGTGGCCAAAAGCACCCTGTCTTGTGCGTCGCCACGGAGCCGGCTCGCCGGAGCACCCGTGCCGCCGCCGTCACTCGTCGGGGAGCCGCTTCGTCGGCTAAGCCAACCCTTTTTCTCCCCGTCCGCGTTCACCAAACCCTAGCCGAGCTAACCCGATTGATCTTGAGCCCAGCCGAGCCTTTTCCGGCGAGAACCGCCGCCGACCATCGCCGCCGGTGCGCTCTGGTGCGCGCCGCGCGCGCGCTGCGTCGCGCCGTGGCGTAGCCACACCGAAGACCACACCAGCACCACGCACGAGCACGCACAGACAATCCCGATGCGGCCACAGATTGATCCCGTGCACCCGGCTCACGTGAACCGCACTCTCGGTTCACGGTGGACCTAGTCCACCAGAGCAGCACCAGCAGCGCCCCCTTCGTGGGCCGAATCTCGCGATTAAGTCTGTTTCACACCCCTAATCTATCTTGGCCCATCCATCTTTCGGCCCAGTTCCAGCCCAGCCATCGTTTAATCTTTTTCTTTTTCTTTTAACCGCGCTGACGTATGGGCCCACATGTCATACTCTGCGAGTCACTGACACACGGGGCCCACTGACCAGAGCTGACCGCTGACCGTTGACCAGTCAACGCTGACGTCAGCAGGGCCCACTGCTGACGTCATCCTAGGCGGACCCCACTGCTGACGTCAGCATCATGCTGACGTCAGCAGGCTAATTTTTATCTGTTTTTCTTTTTCGGAAATTATTTAATATTTTCAGAAAATGATTTAAACTTCAAAAAATAATAATAAATCAACCGTAGCTCTGAAAAATATGAAACCAGTTTCTATATTTTTCTAAAATCATGACCTACGCGTTAGTGTAGAGTTTGGTGTTATTTGGGTCTTCTCCCTTCACTGTTTTGGAGTTTCTTTGCTAGTAGTCGCGCCTTATTTTATTTTTCCGCGACCTTAGGAGCTCCGGAGAGTCTGGAGGAGCCGGACCACTTCGACAACTGCTTCGACGAAGGCGAAGACTTTTGCCCAGGTTCACGCCCGACCATTCTCTGAAATACCTATTAGACATGCAACTAGAATGCTAGCGCTTTACTTTACTCGCATGATAAACCTGCACTGCCTTTGCTAATATCCTGTTACCTTGCTACCTACTACTCACTTAATGAAATATGCTATGCTATGCATGTGTTGGGATGGTTGTGATTTGATCCTCTTGGCGTGAGTTGTGGGTGGTATGGGAGGAGTAGTGCAGCTAGGCGGTGTAAGCGAGTAATAACAACTCGATTGTTTGATCGAGGTGCTGAGGGGCTGCACTCGGGCAGTTCCTACGGAGTACCTGTTGCGGGTACATGGTTCTTGGATATTGGTACTTGAGGAGTACTTGAGGAGTTTGGGCGGCTATACCTGTTATGGGTGCCGATTGCGGACCGTTGCGGCGGATCGCTTATGACGCAGATACTCGCTTTACCGAAAATTAAGGACCGAGTCGTGCCCCAACTTTGGACATGGGATTACCGTGCTCACCATCTACCCAGTATGGGGAGGGTTCCAGCAAGCCTACTCTAGTGCGGCGCCGAGACTGTAGGAGAATCGAGCTTGATACGTGTAGGGGGGAATCGTTGCGGCGTATTCTCCCTGATTTACCACGGCCCCCGACTGGCCCCAGTGGGAAGGTTTCACGACCCTGGGGCAGATGTTAGATCGGATGTTTCCCGAGCCCAGGGAGACAGGATTGGCGCCGTTACTGTTTAGGGTCTTTGTTGTGGGCTGTGTCTCAGGTTGGTTGCGGACTAGCCTTGCAGCCCGGATGGATTCCTGGAGTGCCACCTCTGCAGAGTGTAAACTATACGTATAGCCGTGTCCACGGTTACGGACGACCCATTTCTGATAAGCCCCGACTAGCATGGGAATCTGCTTTCTTACCTCCTCCTTTGAATTGGGTTATGAGAGATTGGTCCAGCTGAGGCTGTTGAGACAAGGTGGGGAGGGAGCTCACCGAGTCGACTAGCGAGGGAAAGGTGTTGGTGGATGATGTTTTGCGGGAACCTGCTGTGGCAGGACGAGCCCGATGGGAAAATGTGAGGTTGACGGGTGGATTTGGGGGAGTGGATGTGCGTGTGTGAGAAGGAGTTGGTGATGAGATGAATTTGGGTTATTGCTGCTGCTTGCATAAGGAAACCCTGGCTCAAACCTTGATTATTTATATATCTTAGAATAGGCCACTTTAAAGCTTGCATCATATTATGGTTGGTGACGTGGACCTGTCTCATTTCCTTGGGGACAGATTTTGGGTTCTCAGGTGAAGACCCCGACCGCGAGTTCAACCAGGACGGGTGGTACGACTGAAGGGAGCGCGCTACTCTCAAGGATGTCTGTGGAGGAGTGGACTCTGATGATCTAGCTACCGCTGCGCAGATGTTTCTTATTGTCGATTTAGCCCAGAGGGCTTGTACCAGACGCTATGTTTTTATATATGTCATGTAATAGATCTTTTATCGTTGTATGGATGTGATATTCGACTGAGATGAGTTCTGTACGAGATAGCTGCTATTCCTGGGACTATCTCAAGGGTACAGGAGTCGGATTCTCGTCGTTGGGAATCCGGTTCGTCACACCGCAAGCCTCCTCTGCTCTCGCTGCGCGCCTGATATGGTTGGGCTAGACCGTTCGGCCTCTATCCTATATGCCTGGGCCCACTCCAGTTTTTCGGGCCGGGCCCTTTGGATACATTATCCCAAGCCCAATTGGAGTATTATAATTTTTTGGCTCGATAAATCACTTTCTTGCGGATCATCATAAAAGTACTACATGTTATCTTTTGACTATATTTACGCCTGCAGATTATACCGTTATTAAGAAGATTCTTAACAATCCTCTCATTTAGCATTCATAACAATCCTCTCAGTTAGCATTCAATCTTTAAGCGTAGTAGGTTGCTATCGTTAGGTGGCTGCTCCCCAATGCTTCCAAATAAATATTCAGTCTAAAGTATCACTATCCGTTCTAAAAGGTAACAAAGTGATTAAAGTGGATCATCATCACACTGCAGCATGATCTGAGATATACCATCGCATAAGGCTGATTTGAGGTCCTATCTCACAAGGCTGATTGCATCCATGAGTAGCAGTAAAGTGTCCTTACCTAGCCATAAGATGTGGGTCTTGTCTGCACCAAAAGGAAAGTATAAGCGGCGACTTTGTCTTTGCAAAAAAGGAAACTAAATGTGTCTCTTTTAGGATCTCCCTTCAGTCACAATCATCAGCCCATCATCTTTAACTGGTTGCTTCTGGCTGGGGCCTGAACTCTTCCTCAGTGGAGTTAGTCGCTTGATCTTAATAGTCTGAAAATCAAAGCAATGACGCATGCCAACAGTTTTGACATTGCAAAACATGCATGGTCTGTGGACAATTGGTTTTACGACTAATCTGATAGCGATACACAATATAAAGAGTTGCAAATTCAGGGCCTTTTTGGAAGTGGTGTAGGAACCAAATTCTTTACAATTTAATTGAATCTGAAACCGGACCTATGTTGATTCTTGGTTCTAGTTCTAACCTGCATCACGAAATCGAGGCACTACTTGTCTACTTTAGAAGGTTCAGATTCAGGATCATATATATCCATAACTATGCCGGATTCTTTACAATTTAATTGAATCTGAAACCCGGACCTATGTTCATCCTTGGTTCTAAGTTCTAACCTGCATCACGAAATCGAGGCACTACTTGTCTACTTTAGAAGGTTCAGATTCAGGATCATATATATCCATAACTATTATCTGATCAGTGTTTGGGTGCGTTAGGCTATCTTTTGGTGGAATATGCTATGTTTTGGTGGGTAAAGAAGAGCCTAAATTGAAAATTGCAATTGATGATGTCAGTTAGATGAGATTGTTTAAAGCAACTTCACTGATTTTGTCAAAGAGTGGAATACGTGTAACGGGTCCCATACATAACGTAGATGATATCACACAAATTATATAATACTCTCTCAATCCTAAAATGTAGGTCATTTTGACTTTTTAAATATATAGATATATGTAATATCTAGAAAACCAACTACAATATAGGACGGATGTAGTATAACACATAAGAGATTGTTTTGGGCCGAAAAAGATGCAAGGCCGAAGTTTTCATCGGTCTGAGTGCATGCTCTGCTCTTGTAAAATGTCAGGTTTCAGTTTTCCCCTGAAGAGTAAAAATATACTGACCTCAACATATCTTGACAGTAGATATTGTATACATACATAATCTTACAAAACTAGTACAAGACCGTTGCTTGTTTGCATCATGGAGAAATACAATAATGGCAATAAACGATGGTCGAGATGCGCCAGTAGGTTCGGTTGTTGTGACATAAGAACGAACCAGGCATCTAAGTGCTGACGAAACACATCATCAATTGCAATGCTTTTCATGACGTTATTAGTGACTGGCCACTAAACCACCTGTGACCTGTCCCCTCACCTACCATGGAATTATGATCTCAAAGACCCATGCATGTCCAACAAGCAGATCGATGACCGTGTGTCACCGAGTCGAAGCAGGGGGGAGAACAAGGAAAACGGAAAGAGAGAGATCTAGCAACGATGAATTCCTAGTTTTATGCTAAATGCATGGTAGATGAAATGCCGTACTACATTACTACAAAGAAGTACACAGAGTTGTAGGTCTGATCAGGAATGTCGGAGCAATTTGGAAATATACATGAGACAAAAAGGAAGACAATACGTGTATTATTCTGGTCATATATGATACATGTCACATGTGGGTATAGGAGAACATGGGTGCCATATACTGACAGATACACGGGAGGATGCGTTCATCAATTAAAGAAAAGTTTCATGTACTAATTAATCGTTTTTTTTGCTTGCCTACTATATATACTTACTGGTCACACATAGCTAGCTGTCGTTTTGGATATAAGCAATGTTAAACTTTAGCACACTATTTTTATTTATTTATTTTTTCGAGACCCCTATTGTATAAGTAATTTGCAGCATTATAGTAGTGTATATAGATTTACAAATATAACATGATAAAAATAGTAGTGCATATAGATTTACAAACATAACATGATAAAAAATAGCACTCAAAGTCATATTAGTGGGGTCCTTGCATTCTTCTCTTGCTTGGATCCTAATTTGAGGTTACACTTGTGGTGAATTTGCCGGGAATAAAACAAGGCTACCAGAGGAGAAAGAGCCAAAGCCCAAAAGGTAAGCTAGATTTAGCTTTGAAGGAATCAATCTACCCCCACCCATGCATGGCAATCATGTGAAACCGTCTTAAAGCTGAGACGTGCTCACGTGCACCCACATCTGTACCAAATCCTTGGCTTCACCTTACATCGTCGATCGGAGAATACCATGTCGATGACAACTAATAATTTTTTTTTTACCGTCACGGGGGGAGCATCCCCACCTGAATTTTCATTGATAGGCTCGTGGCAAGCCAAAGAGCTACAACACATGAAGTTCAGCATTTTACAACAACCCATACAGACAGAAGACAGAGGAAACAACATGGCTTCAGATCGAAAGACAAAGCTAAAAACACGAGCTAGAGACGACCACCGATTGTCGATGGGAGCCACCACCGAAAACAACATACTCGTCCGATGCACCAGCGGCCATTGCCCCTCCACACCGCCCCTCGTAGCTACGCCGCTCCGTTGTCACCCTCCATCTGAGGGTCAGGCCAACGAAGTGGGGACTAATGGCAGCAGGAGTCACGCAAGCTTGAGCTCACCGAAAAACGACGATCTTCCTTTTGATGCCGATGAGACCACCTTTCAAAGCACATCCGGGCTTTCCACACGCCAACATCCAACGGCGTGCAAGGGGAGGAAATGGGGAGGAAACCTCACAGGGGAATGTTGAAAGAGCGGTAAACCGGGCATAAAATTTGATGATGCCACCGGCGAGAAGCGCGTCGACGGAGCAGAGGCGCTCAATGGCGGACATCCGCACGGCTCACGATGAGAATCTATAGCTTGTATCCGCCTCGCACAGAACCGTCACCAGAGAAGGGGTAGCAAGCGCACCGGCTTTTATGAAGGATTAGCGAAGAACCTTGTAAAGAGGGCATGGTCTTGAACCGGCTGACAGGGCCTCCACGGCGACGCCTACAGGTAGGATGCGACGTCTTCGACGCCGTCGCCGCCGGTCTGGTAAACTAGAGCTGGGTTTTCACCGGAGGGAGCCCTTACAGGGGTGGAGAGTGGTCACGACGCCTCCAAGGAGGGGAGCAGCGCCCGCGGACGTTGCCGTCGTTTGCACGGATGTGCATGGATTTCGCCAAGCACTCCCCAGACCCCTTCACCGCTTGTGGGTGCACTGCCGGCCAAGGCTCTGCATCGCCGACCGCCAATACCTCGATGCCGCGCGCCACACGCTGAGGCAAGGAGCCTACCGAGGTGTGCGACGCGGCGGCGCCCTCCACGTGCTGTGGCCTAGACGGGCGGACGGGGGCAGCCGCCGCCGGCGGGACGCCAAGACCAACGGATCGCGCGCCCGGCGGCCGGGAGCGGCAGGGACCGCCGCATCCGGATTGAGGCGCGGCCGGCGGCAGCGAGGGCCGCCGGATCTGGGCCGGACGCGGTCGGGGACGGCGGAGGCCGCCGGATCTGGGCTGGGCGCGGCCAGGGCGGCGGGGGCCGCCGGATCCGGGCACTGCTCGGCCAGCGCCGGCCGGAGCCGCCGGATCCGGGCAGGGCGACGCCGCCGGCGACGGTGGCGACAGGGAACAGGTGAAGCCTCACCATGGCGAGATGGAGGAGGTAGGAGGGAAGGAGAGGGACACAGACGGGGGCCGGCTTCGGCGCCGCCGCTGGCCGCCGCCGCCGCGGCGTCTCCGGCGGCGACGGCGGCCGGAGGTGGATGGGCGCGGGGAGTTTTTTCCGGTGGCAGACGGGGACCCTCGAGTCGCCCCGCCGATGACAACTAATAATAAGAAATTAGTACTAGTAAAAAGGTAGCCACCACCACACTGTACGTATTTTCGTGATTCCACTTACACAATGCGTGTACAATGTTTCGTGTCAGGCTGTCAGCTACACCTTGGGAACAAATTTTTGACGGTGTGCAAGTGTGGTGCACGCAAAAGTTGCGGCGTGGGGTTTCATCGCCGATTGGTGAAACATGCACATGCATGCACAAGGAGCAGCTAGCAGTTAGCTAGGGCATATATATGTCTAGGTCCAGTCCGCCACCTTACGACTTGGACGCACGCCAGTGGTCACGTCCCGGCGCGCCGGACCAAAGAAAATTTTTACGCGCGACAGAGAAAGGAAGGCCGGAACACCAGATCCGATCAGAGCGCCCATGGGTCCATTGCCCCTCGCATCCACCAACCTCTTTGGCTCTTTGTCTCACTGCCCCGTGATATGGATCCTACGGCTGATGTTATTCGTAAACCGCATCTGAGCCGTGGGTTCAAAGCTACCACTTCTGGTCTCATGCACCCTATACCCACTTTAACTACTTTGCCACTTCGCGCGGTGTGAGCTGCTACACGGACCAGAAAATGCACCTCGATCATCAGTCGTTGGCATACGAGCTGTGCATGCTTCACGGTTTGGGGTCATCTCGGAGCCATAGCACCCGGCCGGGAAATATGAATGCTAGAAGTGTCAATAGTAACCTTTTAGTTATTGTGTAAGGTAACTCGAACGGAAATCTCAAGATATTATGGCAATATGTGATATATCAAATAAGCATGATTGCTAAAAAAAGGTTAGACATCATGATCATTCAGATCTTAATAAGAGACAGTGATATAATGTTAGGGCCACACCCAAAGATCCGAAAAATGATTCGTTGACAATCATTAAAAATGGATGCAAAACCAAGTTTTTTACCATTAGGTTTCATATGGGCTCAGTCAAGCTACGTGGAGTGGAAAGGGTTATGTCAATTGGGTTTCTACTCATTGCATCTTTGGGCTGTTGTATCCGATATGTAGCACATCATCCATTTTACTAAAATCTTAAATTGTAAGAAAAATACCATCTATATTCATTTTTTTATTTGTTTACTGACTTTAGCATTACGTATCTAGATGTGATCTTGATCACTATTTTCTATGGTTCTACTTTCTCCACTTCTAAATATATGATGCTTATGAGCTCACCGTAAACACCATGTATTTAAAAGAGGGAGTATATATCAATATGTTCATAAAATTATGAATGCATAAAGGCATCTATACAGATAAATTGTAAATAAGCGGGATTATTTTACAACTAGATATAGAGAACAACTAGCTATTTTAGAATGCTTATATTCACTGGTAGCCCATAAAATTGTTTTACATCTTGCCTAGAGTAGTTTTTTGAATAACTTGTCTAGAGTATTGTTTCACTTAAACGTAAGAAAAAAAGAACCAAACATAAGTAAAAGAAAGAACCAATCGGGTGGTAATACACTTTCTATGCTAAAAGCCTAAGCATTTTGAAAGCAATTTCCATGGCTGACCGCCTACACTTTTTTTAAAAATGCAGGCTGACGACCTACAGTTGGATAAGGGAAGAATAGTGTATACCACAGTATAAATACTCCAGCGTTGAATAAGGTATTTTTCTCCTTGGCCTAGGTCGATACAGAGGGCGAGGGACAGTTGCATTTATAATTGGTAAAAGAAATGTTCTCTGGTACACCCATGGTTGAACAAGAGTGGAGAGGGAGGGGCAGTCGGGTTGGTGAGTTTGAGCTGACGGCGGAGGGACGTGCTCGCCTCTCCTCCGGCTCTCCCTCTCCGCATTCCATTCCACCGCATTACCGGTATTTTTAGCCGCGGCCAGGAGAGAGGTAGCGTGGAGAGGGGGGGAACCCAGAGCTCCTGGCCGGCCGTTCCTCTCTCCTCACGGGCGGGGCTCCGCGTCTGTTCCGTCCATCGACCGCTCCGGTCGCCTCCCGGCCAGATCCCTCTCCTGCAAGGTTTCCTTGCGGTATGCTCGGTTCTCTGTAGTTTCGCTTTGGAATGTGTCGGTGCGGTGATGATGTTTTGATTTGTGTTCGCTTTGGTGGATCTGGTCGTGCGCAGAAAGGCCGGAGAAGATGATGGGCGGGTTCCTCTCCAGGGTCCTTTTGTAAGCGCTCTCTTGCTCTGAATCTTCAAATGTGTTATTGGCAGATTGGCATTTTGAGTTTGGAGGTTTCTTAGACGCATGCGTGTTCAGGGTTAAATTTGATTTACTAGAATGAAATGGGAAATCGACGATTTGTTACTGGCCATTCCCATTCGGGGAGTTCAGTCTTTCTCTTGGTTTGTTCATCATTAGTGTATTATTTTGTTTTTAAAAATTGGGAGATGCGCCCCATCCTGTCGATTTGTCCACCTTCTTCTTCGCCGGGAAATGGGGCTGAGAGCACGCAACGCATTCAAAAGTATTTTATTGTTCTCGAGGAGCATGGGAGCAAGTTTTCAATGCATTGCACAACGGTCAAAGGTTCTGTTCGTTTATTCTTCCGGTCCGGCTCGTTCTTTTTAAGGTTATTGTCTAATAACCATATTTCTTGAAATGCTTAAGATCAGAGAATACTACTGTATGAGTTAAGATGTGCTGTTCTCTTTGACCTGCTTCATCAAGAACTATCTTAGATTTCATGCCGTTCATTTGTGTGTTGGTGAATTCCCTACCTTTGTGGTTTGTAAGCGCATCGAAAAATTGTAGCCTCTTGAAGGATATTGAGGTACTAAATGCGTGCATCTTTAAATTGATAATTGCTCCTTTTGTGGGTTATTATGGAATAAAGGGGAAAAGGTGAATATAAAAGTAGTAGTTAAGAAATAACTAGCATTCTCTATGGTGTTCGGAAGCAATATACCACTAACTTTCATTTATCTTCTGGTGTTTGATGTGCCAATTTCCTGTAGGTTGGCCTTTGGCTATGCCTATCCTGCCTATGAATGCTACAAGACTGTTGAGCTGAACAAACCGGAGATTGAGCAGCTCATATTTTGGTGTCAGTATTGGTAAGGTGGTCCAATAATTTCTTTTGTCACAACATTGGTTTTCCATGAGCAATCTGCCAAATTCAGTTTGTTTCCTCTGTCTAGGATTTTAGTTGCCCTGTTGACTGTTTTGGAGAGATTTGGAGATTTTACAATATCATGGTGAGACTGCTTAAGGTTGCGATTTTCTTCAGTTCTGTGATGAGTCTCTAACATTGTTTGTGCTCATGCTGAAGGCTACCATTTTACTCAGAAGCAAAGCTGTTGTTCTTTGTATATTTGTGGTTCCCAAAGACAAAGGTGCTTAGTTTGCCCCTTCACCTTCTATCTTACAGGTTTTTTGTACATAGGATTGATATGCACTTTTCATTGCAGGGAACTACATACGTTTATGGGACTTTCTTTAAGCCATACATTTCTCAACATGAGAATGAAATAGATCGCAATCTGCTTGAGTTGAGAGCTCGAGCCACTGATACTGCTGTCCTTTATTTCCAGAAGGCTGCTTCTGTAGGACAGAACACTTTCTTTGATGTTTTGAAATATGTTGCAGCGCAGTCACCTTCTCAGAAATCAAGGCAGCGTACTCATCAGGTGTGAATCAAATGCACCATTACACTTTTTCTATCAATTGGCCATTGAATCAATATGTCTTCCCACCATAAGGATGTTCAACAATGTCATGTTTACGCAGATACTAAATATCCTTTTCTTGTTCTTCTCTGAGCCAAATTTGACAATGCTGTTATACTAGTTTCCTAGCTACATTGTTTACGCATTCGCTACTACTGCCAAATGGTAGTGTTTAAGTATCATTTGCAGAGGTATTTTCAGTATCTTTAGTTACTTTTTTAGAGAAATAATCAATATTAAATAGCTTTCTGCTAGGTTCTGAAAACTATGCTTCAAAATCTGACCTTGTCATAATTGAAAAAACTAAAGCAAAATGTATACTCCATATCTTGAACCTAACTTTGATGGCATGAAAAATGAAACAGCTTAAGAAATCTTGTCAGTGAACTCATATCTTCTCTGGCCACTGAACATCCGTTGCAAGAATATTTGAACCATATAGATTTTCTGATGTGCTTATCATATAGCTCAACTGAAAAAATATGCAAGCATGTATACTTTTTATCGAAGGGCCTTCAAAAAGGGCAAGGAGTTCCTACTGTTAACTATAGGAGAAAAGAAGTATCCCAGTTTATAAGGGAAATGAGGTCTGAAAACCATACACTCACAGTTAATTCATGGCAAACCGGCAGAAAACACACACAGCGACAGTAGGGCCAGAAAGAAGCACAAACAACGGAGTCTGCCATAGGTCATCAACTCATCATGTCATATGCCAAGCTCGTTGCAATAGCAACGCAGCATCACTGACTTCCTGCAACCCTTAACCCTGCCTAAGTTGAATCTCTGAAAAGACACTTCTGTCTAGTTTAGTAACCAAGTCTGCAACCTAGATCATACGTTGCTGTCACCATATTGGAAATTGGGAGTTGGGACTTCTCTATGAATTACCATGCCTTCTCCTCTTTGTTCTATTGAATTGGTTGATAAAAATAGAAGTTATTTATGTGTAATTGTGCATCATCATGAATATTCTAGCATTGTAGATTAGGAACATTTTCTCTTGTAGAAATTTGTAAGACACTTGTCTCTTCAGACCAGTATCAGTGAGTTTGAACTTTGAAGTAGTGTGACTTATATTTAGAACATTGCAAAAATGCACAAGAGTATCGTTATTCTGTGTTTGTTTGTTGGTCTTACAATGCTCATTGCCTAAGCAAGAGCATGTGGGGGCTAGCATTTGACATATGAAGGGGTGCTGAATTACATTTCTATGCACCAGAATCTGTGACAGTGTATGAGTATTTTCTCAAGCCATATCATGAACCTGTTAAGTTTCGTTTTGATCCTCTATCAGCAAGTTCAAGCATTTTTGCCATCTGTGGCATGAAGTTTTATGTAATTATGGTATCAGAAGCGCCATTATTCCTAAACAACAATAACTGGTAGCAGGTAACTGGTAAATAAGTATGCACTTGCTGGTCTCCTTTTTTTGTACTTGCTAAATAAGGTAGCTAGTTTGCGAAAACTGTCCAAGACTAGTAGCCCCCTCTTTATTTTTTCTAATTGAAACTTGAGAGAGGTACCAGTCCAATCTTGATCCCCTGGATAGTGGATACAAATATATGTCCATATGTTCAGGGATAAATTCAGAAATTTGCTTCGTCTAGGCATTCCCAATTTGCATTTTGTACAAAGAGGTGTCTGATAATGAAGGTTGTGATGCTTGGTTATTGTTAGCAATAGTTTTGGTGTATCCTCTATACCTCAGTTTAATAAACTCATGGAAACGTGTGCTCAGCTTCATCTGATCTTATAGTATTATCGTTTTACCCATGTTGTAATGATGCTTTGATTTCCTTCAGGAACCACAGCAGGCACAACAGCAGCAACCGCAAGTGCAGCCACAGCAGCAGCAACCACAAAAACAAGCAGCACCTGTTATGCGCAGAGCAGCATCAATCGCTGCTCGGCAAGCAGCAATGGCACAGCAATCTCAGGAGACCAAACCCGTTCCATTGTCCCCAAAGATCAAGCGCCAAGCATCAGCAAAATCTAGTTCAGTGGGATCCACAAAGCCAGTCACAGCTGCAACCACACCAAAATCTGGCGGGAGCCCAAAGAAAAGCGAGGCGAAACCTGCCGTTGAGCCGGTGCAAACTCCAGCCACAAGTGCTGATTCACCGAAATCCGAGCCTAGTGCCAAACCACTCCCTGAAGCCGAAGAGGTGGACAAGATGGCCATCGATGAGGCTGGTGGTGATGCTGCAGAGGAGGTCGACCCTGCACTCGAGGAGGAGACGCCGATGGAGGAGACGATCCGTGTGACGCGTGCCAAGCTAAGGAGGCGCACCGCCGCTGAGGATCCTGCTGGGAATTAACTGCAAGCCATTGTCCTCCTTGCACATTGTGTTGGTCCTTCATGAGGTTTAGGTTCCTGTTGTTTGGTGGAGTGGCGATGTTTTGTTGTTCGCTTGGTTATTCTGTTCCAGAGTCAATCGTCATCTTTTCCGTGCTGCCTTGGTGTTTTCCCATGTGCTTCAAGCTGTACATAACGCTCTGTCTGTCGGCATGTGTATTAGATTGGTGGCTTGGGCAAGGAATGCCTGTATTTGAAGCATTACTATACATTTCAATCTGGCCATTCCCTGCATGACTTTTCAGATGTCTCGTTTATCATAGTTTTCATCTGTTGGGGGCAAACAACAGCAGTTGTGTCTCTTCTATGATAGAAATTCCATCTGCCAGTAATTGCTTGAATCCCTGACTCATACGTGTTGCAGTCAGTTTTGCAGAGAAGCTTTTTCACCGTCGCTAAAAAGGGCTTACCCAGTGCCGTAGGCTTCCCGCACCGTGCGGGGTCTGAGAAAGGGTTGTGAGGCTGGGGCTTGAACCCGAGACCTTCCGGTTACAGATGGTAGGCTCTATTGTTGCACCAAGCCCGCAAAAAGGGTGGACAGGGGACTCAAACCTGCGTCGCAGCACTTAAAAGGCGGCAAGGAAAAAATTAATTTTAACATGTGGACTGTTAAAACACTTTGCAGAAACATTGGCGGATCAAAAAATATATACTTGTGTCGTTAGATGATTTTCCGAGCAGATATTGGAAGGGGATATTCAGGATATTGCCTCTATTTCTTTTTGTGTGTGTCATATCCTGTTATAAACAGCGTAGTTGGTTTTTTTTTGGCGGGCACAGCGTAGTTGATTGCGCACATGGAGAGCACGAGTGGCTGGAAGACCGGCGTAGTGCCACACTATTCCGTTGGGTTTCCAATTTCTTTCGCGTCTTCTTGCGCCGGTGTGGCCCAGTGCTCCTTGGCACCACACATGAAAGGACAAAAAAAGTGTGCGTGACACCAACTACACTCAGATGCTTCTGGAGCAAGCGAAGCATATGAGGCAGAGACAAACGGGGCTGATCGCAATTAGGTCACGCAGTTTGTATTTTTCCAAACCTAATGAGCGGCATCAGGATCCTCCATGTGTACCCATCAGACCGTCGACACGTCTCGTTGGTTTACAACTACACATCCATCGCCTGTGGAAATATTGGCCAGGAATAGACTAGTAACAATAGAATAACTTAGTACCTGATGATCGAGGGTTGGTTAATTTGCATGGCACTTGCACAGTTGCGCCCAGTCATCGATACGAATACTTCAGTGCCCAAGGGTGTTCACACATTCTCAGCTGCCGCTGAGTAAAGTAAGAGATAGACGTGCATTTCAACTCCTCCTCTTCATTTTTGCGAGGAAAAGGTAGATACGGATCGGATTAAGAATAATGCACCTCATTATCGCCACGGAAGACACGTTCCTTTTCGGCCTAGCCTGTCGCTCGTCAACCCCTTTCATTATAGCTAGCATCCAAGATCGAAAAGCTCCCATCGCCGCAGCTGTGCCTGGACGACACGGCCGGCCCCATCCCGCCCGTCGCTTTCCTCCCGGCAACCCGCCAATCCCCCCTCCCAGCTGCCAATCATCGCGACGCGACGCGAACGCGACGCGCGCCGACCATGACATATGCCTTCCCCCGACGGAGACGCAAACCCTGCTTTCACGTACACGGCCCAGTTGCCGGCCGCAGTTGTTGCGTGACGGGCACAACGGGATCCCGCGCGCGCGCGGACACCTCCGCCATCCACCCACCCATCACCCTATCGTCGATTCGTCGTCGTCGTCGCCACGATCGCCGCGCGACCCGTCGTGCGATAGAGCTGCGCGCGCGCGTCCGCCGAGCGAGATCGCGTGCGGCGGGCTCAAGTGGCCGGGCGCCGTCGACCACCAGGCACCAGGCCGGCCACGGCCAGCTAGCGGTCGGGACATGTGGGCGCCGCCCCCCATACGTGTCTCTCGCCCAGGGCGTTATCCAGCCGCCGACACCCCCAACCTTTTCGCCGGCCGGCTCGTCTCCTTCCCCTGCCTTTTTATTCTCCACGCGCGCGCCGCGGACAAATCAGACGCCCAGACGCAACGCAAAGCGACCGGCCCGGCTAGGTGCTACTGCTAGCCAGCTTGTGGGAAAGGAGAAAAAGGGGCGGGCAGAGGCGTGACGAGAGGCACGTCCACCGCCCGAGCTCACCTCACCTTACCGGTGCAACTTTTCCAATTTCCATACGCGCCGCCCTGGCCGCCTGGTACATATAAAAGGCGGGGAGGGCGGTGAGCGCTATGGAGAGGAGCAGCAGCTGGTTCCGGTGGTGGAGGAGGAGGAGGAGGAAGCAGGCGGGGGAGGGGCAGCAGGGCGGCGGCGGCGCCGGGGAGGAGGGCCACCAGCACCAGAGCAAGGTGGTGGTGGACGGGTCGGAGATCCGGGAGCTGGTGGAGGACCGGGAGGCGTTCGGGATGCTCGTGGACAGCAAGTTCCGGCAGCTCGACGCCGACGGGGACGGCAGGCTCTCCGTGCGGGACCTGCGCCCCGCCGTGGCAGACATCGGCGCCGCGCTCGGCCTCCCCGCCGAGGGAGCGTCGCCCAACACCGACCACATCTGCTCGGAGGTACGTACGTGTTCGCCGTGAATTATGTATGCTCGCAGCGTGCTGGTTTTCGCTGGTCATCTGTGGTTTGCTTCATGCGACGGACAAAGCTACACATACACATGGTACCTGACAAAGTGAGATGATCGTTGTACCCCATCCTACTGAGAACGTATTAGGATTTGAGAAGGCCAAAACAATCAGTTATATCAGTTTCTAATGTCTACTATAAACGTTGTACACTAACGATTGATCCCATGTATTAAGAGAAATTAATAACCAAAATATATATGCGTCCGAAGACTTTTTCAAATCCTACTATGTCCAATCTAAAGAAGAGGGTGCAGATCGAAATTGCCGGTTCTCCCAGTGAAATTGAATTCGTTTAGTACCCGGCACCACTACTTGTTCGATTTGGTCCTCAAGTAACGGCACCCCGATATGTCAATTTGATTTAAGACGATATGCCACTTGGAAATAATTGCATACATATATTATTGAAAAAATCATATGCATTTATCACATGGCAGTGACTTTAGCATAGGACGTAGGACAACAGAATAAAGGACACGAAAAATGATGCCCGTGTGTTTATTAGATGATGATAGCGTACTAGTAATAGCTGACACCTATTCGGCTATCTGATCTGCTCCGCTACAAGCCTATCAACGGGTGACACGCATACTTCGAGCGTCGCTAACTGAATTATCAACCATAGGAATGTTAATCATGAGTTCCTAATCAGCAAAAGGCAGATTCTAAAACGCAATGCAGGATGCAGGTTTGCCCGCAGGTCCATGTCAAGATGCCCTAGCCCCGAGTGCACTCCACTGGATCAGAACCTGAAACATCACAATCCAAACTTCAACGTCATATCATGAACCACTGGCATTTGAGGGGCTGTCGACGCGTCTTCCGAGTGAAATCCAAAGCGTATCACTCGATTTGCGTCAGCAAATGGAAACAAAAAAAAAGTCACTGTAGTAGAGATAAATAAACAGTTACTAGTCCTTTGTCTCGGCACGGCCAATGGTGCCTCTGCCCCATGGGATGATCCTCTGGCAGCAAAGAATCTTCTGCCGGCCACTGGCTACGAAGAAATTCAGATTATTTGCAGGCTTGTTTGTTTTCTCTGCACATCAATTCAAGACCGAGGTCGAGGTGCCAGTCTCTCACAAACTGCACCTGCTGGCTGGTGTGCAGGTGGTGAGCGAGCTGACTCATGGGACGTCCCAGGGCGAGGTGAGCAAGGCCGAGTTCCAGGAGGCCCTCTCCGACATACTCCTCGGCATGGCGGCGGGGCTCAAGAGGGACCCCATCGTCATACTGCGCATGGACGGCGAGGACCTCAGGGACTTCGTCGCCAGCGTCAGATACGAACCCTCAGCTGCTGCCATTTTCTCACTGGTCGGATCTGAAGGTGTGCCTCTGCGTCAGTGCCTGCTGGATGCTCTCCAGCAGCTGACCGTCGACCATGGAGTGCCACCGGCTTCAGACGCCTGGGTTGTCGAGAACATCATGGAGCCGGCGCTGCAGCAGCTTCCTGCCGATCAGCTTGATCAGCCGACCTCCCGAGATGGCTTCTTCCAGCAGCTCGGGAAGCTGCTGGGCGCCGTCGCGGAACGGCTCCAGGAGCAGCCTGTGATCGTCGCGCACACCGAGAACACCTACGACGGGAGTGGCGTCAAGAGGCTGCTGGCCAACAAATTCGAGCTGGACAAGGTTCGTCATCGAGCTTCTTTTTTTCTCAAACTTGGTTCTCACAGACAGTTTGTTCGGAAATGCCAATGCTAATTTATGTGAAATCTTGTCCCGTGCACCAGTTGCTGGATTCTGTCTGGAAAGGCGTAGCAGCAGAGCACAAGAACAAGGTATCCAAGGAGTGCGTCATAGCCGCACTCGATAAGATGGCCGATGCTGCAAGCCTGCCGCATTATGGCGCTGTTGAACAGGTAAACATCTCCAAATGGCACAGCACATTTACATTCAGTCCTGCAGCACATCTCAACTTTGGACCAAGTGTTTTCAGTCAGAACGTAGATCTTGATGCTTCTAATCTAACCATGGCTCAGGTGGATGCTGTGGTGAACGAGGCTATCAAGACGGCGAACGCCGGCGATGGAAAGACGGTAGGCCATGCCGAGTTCAAGAAATTGCTCACAGATATCCTTGGGGCCGTCATGCGGCAACTGAACGGCAACCCCGTCTTCGTCTCCACCAACACCGTCGTACACGAGCCATTGTCCGGTTCATCTGCTCTGTTCTCCTCGCCGCCGCCAGTGACATCATCGCCAAGTGAATAAAAGTAGACGGATATATGCAGGGAACAGAGTGCCAATATTTGAGGTGTCTGTGGTACTGCTTTTTGTTGATCACAGGCACTAGCTCGGTTGCAACCTGACGAAGCGCAAAGATGCAGGTCGTCAGGTTCGTTAACCTGATTGATGGATGTATCCGTTTGGAATAAGGTGTTCAAGCCAGACAAAATGATTGATGGGAAATGCAACTATTTTGCAGTATTTGTCCGCTGAGGATACGAGAGTTCGGCGGAATATGTTTAGTTTCTAGGTGCGCAAACATTCAGATGTTAATTGGTACCAGAGTAACAGTTTGCAACACATCCCCTTTGTTCTGGATCTGAGAAGACATTGAGTTCAACAACAATTGGTAATTCCAACACTGGATCGACAAACTTCACACCAGATGTCTGATAGCATTACTAGGTGGAAGGAACAATTCTCTCATCATTTCTCAAAGGTTATCCTGATCTAGCATATTGTCTGAAGAACACTTCTCATTGCCAAGAATGAGATGCTAAGACCTAACTAGAGGCCTTTTGCCTTTTGGTTTTCGCCTTAGGAACCACAAAATCGTCGTCGTCGTCATCTTCTGACTCACTACTCGCCTTCCTCTTCTTTTGAGATGTCGGTTTTCCAGCGCTTTTTGTAGCCGAAACAGACTTCATAGCAGATGAAGCCGGTGTCTTCTTGGTTGGAGAAGTAGGCTTTCTCTTGGAAACAATAGTTTTGACTGGTGACTTAAACTTTTGGCCTTGTTTCTTCTCATAAACTTTTCTAGCCACATCCAATGGGAGCAAACCCCATTCCATCAACCTATGCACATTCAAAGAGTATTGAAGATATTAGTTTTACAAAGAAATTCTGATGCATTCTTGAACTCTTGACACTGAATGATAAATGGATTAAAACAAACTGCAGAACAACCAACAGGATTTGTGCATGCTTATAAGTGCACTGGGTATGGGTGGATTATTCTATGCTGGGGAAATGATCTAGTAAAAAATTGCTGGAAACTAAAAAAACATTTCCCTAGCCAGAAGATTTTTTTTCAGAACTGACACTAACTCATGCTAAAAAACTCTAAATCTCTAAATGGGAAACTGCAGTTGTCGATTTTTGAAAATTCAGACCAAGCAAGATCTCTAGCGTCTACTAAACAACCAATTAGCTCTGGCAGAAATAAACACTTGAGCTTCGACATTTGACACTATGCATGCTTTTTTAGGAATTCACAACAGGATGGTATGGTTTTGAAAACGAAAGCTGTTGATTTCAACTAATATTAATTTACATTTCAACGTTTTGAATGTCATAGAAGGTAACCCTAACGTCAAACAGAACATAGTGCCTACATGTTAATTTCAGCTCTAAAAGATATTAAGAACCACAAAACAAATCAAGAATGTACAGAAGGCATGGATCATACAATAGAAAACAAAGCATGATACTTCTTTGAGATGGGACATTCAGATTAGTCTTTGCGTGAGGCAGTTTCACGGTATAAAGCTGTGCAGGCCACATTAATACAAAGGGCTGTAATATCAAGTTAAAATTACCATAAAATTGTTGCATGTACAATTTTTAAGACTTCTTGTTTAGACGGTTAAAGATAACAAGTGTTGTTGGCTTAATGCTCCATATTACCACAGATTTTCTTGCCATAATGAGGCATAACCGCTTGACAAACTTTTTGTTCAAGAATTGCTTTCCAGAAGTTACGAAATCTTTGGCAAGGGTTTTTCCAATGTATGCACATTAATATACCATTGGTTCTGGGATCATCAGATTGGTCTGTATTGATCCCAAGAAACATACGGGAGACACTACAGCTACATCTAGCTTTTGTAACACAGATCTTTGGAAGTTTATATATGTATATGGTGTATCTCACCAGATTGCAGCCATTTCACTAGTGGGCACCTGCTCATAGAGCGATTCATAGAAAATCCTCAATGGATCCCTCTGCGGCAAAAATAAAGTTAGTTTTAGAACAAAATAAAATTAGTTGTTTTGCAATAAATACCAGAATGGAGAAGGTAAGAATGGTCATACTTCTGCTGGAGGATCATGCTTCTGCCCTGGCAATTCATACACTTTCTTCTCTTTCTTCACCTTATCTCCCTTCACAGGCACAATTGCCCCTTCGTTGACACCCCCTCTTTTCTTCCTTTTCTTGTCCTCCTTCACCAAGTCAACTAATAAGCAAATAAACAATAGCACGGTATAAACCAAGGAGATAGCATACCTTAAGATCTTCCAAATCCTCATCTTTTAGTTTCTTGACCTTGGATGCCTTGGCATTACTGGCACCAGCGCCTACCTTTTTCTTATGTGAAATTGGCTGGAAGTTGAACAATTGTTAATCTCCAAACAAGAACAAAGGTGAAAATTGCTGGGTACAAAAGGGACATGAAAATTGCAACCATGAAATCATCATCATCATCAGAATCGGCTTCTTTCTTAGCTTTGGAAGCTTTTGTGTTGCTATTCATGGTCCCTTTCTGCTTGTCATTTCCCTACAGAACACAGAAATATTAGCCTTCTAGAAGATACGAGTAGGACAGTTCTCAGTGAACTAGGGCCATATGAACAAATTTTCAGACAGAAAACGTAAAGAGAACATAACACCCTTAATAGCCCTTAATTTGAACTAACACCCTCACCCCACCACCCAAAATTCTATTGAAATGCCCTGCAAGCCAGATAAGCTCCAAGCTATCCCCACCCTTTGGCAAAGCTTGGCCTGTGCTTTCCAAAAATTCTCAGTATTCACAAACGAAGTTGATTAGCTGACTGAAGAGAACCTAACAAACGAATTATCCATGAAACAATCAAGCAAATCTCTCAAAATCTAGTGTTGCTCGCACCGACCGCCCCGCAAACAGGCAGAGGAATAAGATCTGGATGAACCGGAGGTAAACAAACCTTCTTCGCCCGGGAATGCGAGATAGGAAGGTCGTCTTCCTCGTCATCGTCGTCGTCCTCCTTTTTGACCTTGGAGGCGCTCGCATTGCCCGCCTTTTTGGACCTAGAAAGAGCGAGCGGGACGTTGTCCAACTCGTCATCATCTTCCTCCTCCTCCTCCTCCTCCTTCAGGGGCTTCTTTACCGCTGCAGCACCGGCGGCGGCGGCGTCCTCTCCGGCCATCGCTACCTCGCTGCGAGGGTTTCCGGTTGTGGGCTTTTCGCGGCTGCTAATTGCGTCGCAGTCGCGGGGGTCGGGGGGGGAGGGGGCCGCGGGTGAGAGTTTAGGGTTGGGCTGGACGCACAAAAACGGAAAGCAACGTGTGGGCTTGGATGGTCCTCGAACTTTTTTTATCCGGCCTACAGTATATATGTTGTTGGTGGGCTGACGAATATGAGACTGCTGGGCTGTGGGCTGGACAACAAAAGATGATTTTATGATTTCCTTCCATTTCATTTATGTAGTTACAGGAGGAAGTAGGGGACCTTCTGCTTTAGACATCTGGGAGAAAAAGGGAAATCTTGTAAATATCCATACAGATCACGGCAAACGTCTGAAAATATTTCGTGCCCGTCGCCTAGGCAGTTTCGACCTAGGCAGGCAAATTTGGCGCTGATGCTATGCAGGTACAGCTGTAGAAGATCCGGCTAGCATTCAGGCCTAAATTGCGGACCAAAGCTATGTATGAATCCTGCCTGATCACGGTTTGCGGTCCAATTATTGAGGCTTGACTAGACAAGGAAAGCTCCGTCACGAATCCGACGGAACGATTTCTAGGGTGCGGCTGGACGTCGCTCCGGTGACAGGAAACCTCCTGTCACCCGAAGAGATTGCGGGCGACGGACATACGGTATTGGGCCAATTTCATCAAACAATTTTCTCAGCCCAATTAATATTATGAGCGGACAATTTTTTCAGCCCAGTTAATATTATAAACGGATGTTCACGCGTCATTGGAAGGAGGGCCTTCATGATTGAAGTATGGAACCGGAGAGAGAAACAATGCATCCGTGCATGCATGCATAAAACGACAAGATATATGATATCATCTGCATGCGGATATATTTGAGACTAAAAAAAGCTATAAATCTTAAACCGATCATCTAAATAAAATTCTGATTACACCATATTGTTATCTACACTGAGATCTTCGAAACAAGACCCCACATGACTATATTTCAATAAAAAATTATGACCAAGGTGATATACAAATTATTCTTAAAGGCGAACAATTCAACCCACATCGCGAACCGATAATTTAATATCGCGAACAAATTAATCTACAAAGCGAACAAAATAATTCCACGTGTGAACAAATTATTATATGTGCCGAACAAATTATTTAAGCGCGAACAATTCAGTCTACAAGCGAACAAATAATTTAACATTGCTAATAAATTGATCTATAAAGTAAACAAAATCACTCCACACACGAACACATTATTCTGTATGGCGAACAAATTATTCTTAAAGGCGAACAATTCAATCCACATCGCGAACCGATAATTTAATATCGTGAATAAATTAATCTATAAAGCGAACAAAATAATTCCACATGTGAACAAATTATTCTATGTGCCGAACAAATTATTCTTAAGCGCGAACAATTCAGTCTACGAAGCGAACAAATAATTTAAAATTGCTAATAAATTGATCTATAAAGTAAACAAAATAACTCCATGCACGAACACATTATTCTATATGGTGAACAAATTATTCTTAAGGTCGAACAATTCAACCCACATCATGAACCGATAATTTAATATCACGAACAAATTAATCTACAAAGCGAACAAAATAATTTCACATGCGAACAAATTATTCTATATGGCGAACAAATTACTCTTAAACGCAAACAATTCAGTCTACAAAGCGCACAAATAATTTAACATAAGGGGGAATAATTCAGTCTATAAAACAAACATAGAATTTAACATCGTAAATAAATAAATTGATCTATAAAACGAACAAAATATTTCCACGCGTAAACAAATTATTCTATATAGAAAGAAAGTAATAGAAAAAGAAAACATCAGAAAAAGAGAAAGAAATCGAAAGAAGGAAAAACTTGAAAGAAAGTAATAGAAAATGAGAAGCAAAGAAAAGAGAGAAAGAAACATAAACCAGGACAAAAAACTACGGCTAAATGTAGATAAACTTCTCCTTCGATAGTCCAGCATCAACATCTAACTGAATTCTTAACTCGTGGCACTTTCATCGTGTATTCGTGTGCATGTGAGTCTGTAAGCTTGGCTAAATTGGGCCGGACGCGACGCCTTCTCCAACGGCCCACGCAGCGGAGCGTTTGACTGCAGGCGACAGAAGTTATTTCATCGCGCGCGCGATGTATAGCCACGGCGCGATTTCTACCGTACATCCCTCCCCCTCCATGGCACATACTCTGGTCATTTTCGTCCTTAGAAACTGTAGGAGCGCGGCAGGGACATCCAATTCCGCAATTCGAAAACGATCAGGAATCCACAGAATCACGCGCCAACGATTCGATGATGACCGCTTCATCCGCCGAATCACCACGAGGGCGTCAAAGGAGAAGCATATCAGGTTGTATCACCACGTATCGCCCCGGAAATCTTCCGTGACATTACAAGGAAAGACACGCACCCGAGAAAGAAGTAAGGCCGTGTTTAGTTTCAAAAAGTTACTCCCAAATTTACTATGTAAAAAGAAGATTCTCCATCACATCAAAATGTCATAACATGTATGGAGTACTAAATGTTGATGAAATCAAAAACTAATTACACAGTTTTGTTGTACTGTGCGAGACGAATATTTTGAGCCTAAGTAATAAATTTTTGAACAATTTTTCGCACATGCAAACGAAACGCTACAGTGGCCGGCCTGACACGCGTGAGACCGGCCAGGCCCGAATCGGGGCTCGGCTTCCTGCATCTAAACGCGGCCTAAGGAAAAACAAAACAAAAGCACACGACCGTGCTGCCGGTCTCCACGCGTACACCCCACCAGACGTCGCGCACCGACACCTCATTTCTAAAAAAAATCCTGATCTGCTTCCGTCGCTTACATATACACTGGCCAGCTAGTGCGAATCCTCACAAATCACACGCGAGGAGTATTATTCTGTGTGAGCTTCCGAGTGTCAAATCACCCGTCAGCACTCGGCCGGACGAGGCATCATCATCCTCTGCTCTGCCCTGCTCCCACGATCTCTCTGCCGGTGCCCTTTGGGTCGTTACACGCACCCGTCTCCGCGCCGCGCGCACGACACCGATCGTGGTTGGTTACACGCGCCGCGCCGCGCCTGCCTATATCCCTCCCTATCGCCGGTTCCGCCCGCCCCCGCGCCCGCCCGTCCGCGTCGTTCTCAACTTCTCCCTCACTCGCTCGCTTTCCCCTCCGGCCTCCCAGCCTCCCAAGTCCCAAGAAAGCAAGAATCACCAGAGGCGCCGGCCGCAAGACCAAACCGAGCCATGTCGTACTACGGCGACCGGCGCGCGGAGTCTTCGATCGTGGAGGCGTTCACGCTGTCGCCGCTGCCGTACCCGGTGATCCTGATCCTGGCGATGGTGATGCTCCTCCTGGGGGTCTCGTGGTTCTTCACCTACGAGGACTTCATCGAGGAGGCGGCGGAGCAGTTCAGCTGGGCGCTGCTGAGCGTGCCCATCGCGCTCGTGCTCCTCATCCGCTGGATCTCCTCCGTCGAGTCCTTCGACGGCTACTTCGGCTTCTACCCCAGCGAGCGCCGCTGGAGGGGCCGGTACGACGCCGGCCCGGCCGAGGGGAGCTCCCCGTGGGGCGTCGCCATGGTCGTCGTGCTCCTCCTCGTCCTCGCCAGTTTCCACGAGACCATCCAGGACATGTGGAGGCCGTGAAGATATCATCGTCTATCCTGAATTATTCCTCCTGATCCGTATCATCTTCTTCTGTGCTCGATCGATTTTCCATGCTTTTTTCTTGCGCGCTGGGTTGATTCTACGCGTGCATGCTTGCGCTTGTACTGCTTGATGATCCATCGTCGATGTACATATAAAATAGGTCTGGATTAGTTCTGCAACTGGCTAGCAAGCTAGCTGCGGATCATAGAGTGACTACTGGTGATACTCGACTAGCTGCATGTTGTAAGACTGGTTCTGGTTTTTGTTAATCAAGTTCTGGTTTGGTTTATGTTTCGAATTTCTTCTTCTCAAGGTTCCAATCCTTTGTCTCCCTTTCTTGGAATTGACTGGAACCATCTCAAAGCTTCTTCCTCCCCTCTTTCCACCAAGCTCAAATATTCGTGAACTACGTGGACACTACTGTGGGGGATTCTTTACTTAACGAGGGCTGATCTTCAACCAACTTGAAAATTGCAGCACTTTGGTATGCTTTAGGCCTTCCATTCATAATTTTATCTTTTGCTCTGAACTTTCCTGTCTTGCTTTCCGTTTTTCTGGCTTGCTGGCTTCCACTGATGACGGCAGTTGGTGGCAGCAATCATACGTACAACTACAGGAGATATTTATGTTCAAAAAACTACAGGAGATATACTAGTACTTCGATGTATAAGTACAGGTTCAGTTTGTCAGTTCAGAGTGACGAAACATGCATATATATATATATATATATATGTGCACAGGAAGATAGTGTACTCCCTAGTCACTCCCTCCGTCCAAATAAACAGTCATGGCCCGGAAGGATCAGAGATGTGACGAGAGTGGATTATGGATACTGTTGATTGGGCTCAGGCAATCATGGCACTTCGCTCCTCCTCTCTATCGTTCCATTTGCCAACACCTGAATGGCTCAGACCGCCGAGAGCCGTGGGTCTCCATTCTCCGCCCAATCCGCCCATGCTTGTCCCGTTGTCCCGTCCAGCCCTCTCGTGGCCAAGAAGCGGACATCACTTTGACGAATACACGGAGGAAAGACAGGGTGTGGTGGTTGCGCCGTCGCACGTCAAACGGGGAAACCTTTTATGCACGAAATCCAATTTTAATTGTGATCTGTAGCCGCGATAGCTCCAGCCTCCAGCTTCCAGTGGATCGCAACGCTAGCGGTCTGAAACCAGTGTCCACGGTCCAGTCATGGTCAGGACCCTATCTATGATTCTATGGCATTAGCATTTTACTGGACACGGTTTTGTTCGGAAAACTTGCAATCAGTCCACCCTTGGAAACTAGTTTCCCGCGGTCATCCTCACCCATCCACCGATCGATCAGGTCACATTTCGCCAGTCGCCCCTTGTGGCTCACCGAGCACCAACGCATCACCGCCACCGTCCACCGGCCGTCCACTCCTCCCGTCCCGTCGGGGGGCGTCGGGCGGGTGAATCAGCGGCGCGGTTTCTGTGCAGCGTCGGTCAGTTCAGACAGTCACTGATTCGCCCCCGTCGGCAGAGCAGACGGCAACGGCAAGGAACAAGGGTGAACGGCGTCGATCGATCGCCAAGCGGTTCGGGTGCTCTGCTTATAATGAACATTAAGTTCCGTTGCAATGATTCAGAGGGCCACGGGAATTAACGGCGATAGCGGCCGCGGCACCGATCACTGGAGCAGCAGGGCCTTTGGGAGAGACAGCGAAGCGGTCGCCCAAGGCCTGGGCAGCGGGCGCATCCCCGCGCTGGTGCGCGCGGTTGGTGCTGTGCGAGGCACCACGGGAAGGAATTCCCGCGAATCCTTTCTTTGCTGCAGGAACGGAGGCGCAAAGCCTGCCGGGGGGCCTTTCCCTGCTCGGGGGATGCCGTGTGGGCCTCGTGAGAAGTTACGCTCCAGCTAGCTGTAAGGATTCCTCGCTCGCTTTTGCGACCGACGCTAAACAAGTGAATGACGGGAAAAAGAACTAGGCGTGGCTTGCAGCTCGCGAGGTTACACCAACTTGTGCCCGCCCCGATCCATCCACGCGTGGAACCTCTGAAAGGAACGCAGCAATAAAACACTTCAACCACAGCAGCAGCTGCTTGACATCACCAGACAATACATAGCTGCAGGGGCATTCGACTACTCGACACGTTGCGCCCTGTGTGCCTGCGTGTGGTTTGTGTGGTGAACGCAACGTGTCGCTTGACATCGTCTCCGTGTTTTTTTTTTAGGGAATCGTCTCCGTGAATTAAGAAGCCTGAAAAAAGGCCGGGGAAATTGTTGGCAGGCTGCTGCTGGGGTCCAGTAAATCCGAGCTGTTGCCTTTGCATCTGGGCATGTGGCCCTCTTGGGGGGGGGGGGGGGGGGGGGGGGCCGGCGACTGGCAGGCCGATCGCGGGCCACGCAGTGCTAGGCCCGACCCGATGGCTAGGTAGCACCGACGAGAGTATGGCCACGATCTGGATGGCTTAGGTAGCAGACCAGACTAGTATGGCCATTGGCCACGATCTGGTAATCGACTGATCACATAATTAATAGTAACATCATAAGTAACGTCAGCTATGACTCTTAAGAGTGCATTTCTAAGGAAGGACTGCTGAGCTGCTGTGGGCCTGTGGCAGCGACTAGATACTTCCGAGGTTGGCAACACGGCACGCCGCAATCTCACAACCTCTACCCTAAAACATCGTTTAGCTCATCTTGGTCGAGTGCAATGTCCTCCATACTACGGAGTACACTTCATCGGGTTGCAGCCGACACCCCACATCGCCTCCCTCCGGCCTGGTCCATCTCCTTAAGCAGGAAAAGTGGAGAACGTGTATAGGCTATAGGGAGACGGCAGTAGGAACTGGAGCTCAAAGAAGTAAGCTGCTTCCTGCATCATACAACGGCGATCTTAGCAGCAAGATTCGTGTCCCGTAACGGAGCATCGTCATTTGAACGACTAGGGGTACACGATGGAATCGTGGCCGGCAATAAGAGAGCACATGCCAGTCAATCACAATCCAGCAAAGGGGGTACGCACATGGATGGACGGAAACAGAAGGAAGGATGTACAAGGAAGAAGAGTTCAGTAAGCAGTCTATTCTGGTGGTCAACTAGACAAGATGGAACTTTGCATTGGGCACGATGTTCAGATCTCAGCAGTTCTCCAGAAACGCAGCTGGTGATGCTAGAAGCTAGATACATCATTCCTGCACACGCGTCTGTGGTACAGTTCGGCCATTGGATATTTGGATTTGTTTACCAAACAGGTCAATGATGCAGCCGACCAGAGGCTAGAGAAGCTGCTACTGCTACACGCCTACACATCCCTTGACACTTGAGTACCCCAGTTAACCTAAGATACTGAATATGAGTTCATCTTTTCAAACGCACCTTCGTGTAATCAATTCGCTTTACTTAAAAGGATCAATATAATCATAGACTGAAGTCTACAGTTCTGAAGATAAAAAAAAAGGGTACTCTACAATTATAAAGCAACAACAATCATGTAAAGAATCACCAGCAAGTTTCATCATGACCAAGTGCTTTATCTAGAAAATGCCACATCTAATACAAAAGGGTCAATTGGTTTCGCTTGACCACCACATGAGCAACTACAAGTGCACTCAACAATACGCTGGAATTTTTCTGATGCCATGAAAGATGACTCCAACCTGTGCTTCTGCAAGGCTTGATCTGTTAAATGTTTTTTTACATCATCCCTCAAATGGGAGGTAGGATGAATGCACGATACAATGCCACAATGTATCATCATGCAGTAATGTAGTAATGCTGGAATGTATTCAACAGTTCAATCCCATCCTACATTCCCACGAGTCCATGTCCAACAATTTGAACCAAAAATATTGTAAGGTGGGAACATAATAAGATCTTTAAAGGACGCAAAACCCATATTGCTATTTATGTACTATATCAAACATATCACCATAGTACTCCTCAGTTCCCACAAGGCACAATAATATACCTTCAGACCCCTCCAATTGTCATTTTTGTGTTTCCCCACCAGTTGTAGATCCATACTGTCACATTCAACCCATAGACATTTAAAAAGTGTAAGGATTGTTTGATTCACACCAATAAAGTGCTAACTACAGACAAGAGAACTTTTAACACCGTTATAGAGCTTACATAACTCTGGCAATGGCTCCATAAAAATAAACTCTGGCAATGAATCAAACCTAACAAAAAAATTAATACACTAAAAGGCCCACACAAGGTAAGTGATTTTAATGCAATAGCTGAATGATTTATAACGGTATGACCTGAAAACAAACTTCACAACATCAAATTTGGGAATAATCGTATGACCTGAAAACAAACTTCACATATAAAATTTCAGACCCAAAATGGATACAGTAGAGTTTAAGATTCTCACAGCAAAAATACGTTTGCAACGCAGCTGCTCAGTGTATGCACCACAATACAGAAAAACACACCCACAGCAGCAACAGAATGAACATAGGCAAATCGTAGATAATCACTAATTAAGTTGAACAAAAGAAAGTCATGATATACTAGTTCTCGCCCGTGGTACAAAATGTCACTAAAAGAATCTACTGTAGTCTTTTCAACAGAATGCTTTCCCCCCCAAACCCATGAAACATCTTCCAAACAGTGTCATCCTAAGAACCAACTAATGGAACTAGGATTAAATGCCCAGCTTCGAGGTAGCAAAGAGAAGCAACAGGCTTTTGACTTATGACAACCTAATGAGTAAACCTTAACTTCTGTTTCCCTTTCAGAATGTGCTGAGCAAAATGAGCCTCTCAATCTGATGAAGTAAGCAATGGAGGTCGAATTCTGGTACACACCGTCAGGAGAGGCCATGAAGACACTGCAGAGACAGTCATCTTGCACTACTCGAGCTGCCATTCCGACCACGTGAGCGCTTGCCATTGCTACCGGCATGCTGCTTCTGCTTCTCAGCCAAGTCAGGATGGTAGTACTCAAGGTACCACCGCACAAACTTCTTGAGCCCTGTTTGGAGATCTGTGGACGGCCGGTAGCCGAGCTCCCGCTGTGCAAGGCTTACATTAGCATGCGTATACGGCACATCTCCATTCCTTGGCATCTTGACAACCTTCCTTACAGCCTTTACTTTGAGCAGCTTCTCCAGCAAATCCACTAGCTGTGTAACAGGCACAGGCGAAGTGTTCCCCAAATTGTATGTCCTGAATGGAGCCGGACCTCGCTTCTTGCCTCCACTGCCTGTACTCCGACCAGCTGTATCCAATGCCGCGACACACCCCTTCACAATGTCATCAATGTAGGTGAAATCCCGGGAAATGGTAGTCTGGTGTGAGCCTCCACCTGCACTCTCATACACCGTAATCGGCCGACCAGCAAGGATGTCCCGGGTGAAGAAGAAGTACGCCATGTCCGGACGCCCCCACGGCCCGTAGACAGTGAAGAATCGGAGAGCGGTGAGTGAGAGCCCATAGATGTGGTTGTAGACATGAGCGATCTCCTCACCGGCCTTCTTGGTGGCTGCATAGAGAGAGGCTGGTCGATCCGTCCTGTCATGCTCGGAGAAAGGCACATGGGAGTTAAGCCCGTACACTGAAGACGACGACGCCCAGACGATTGCCGGCTGAGGGTTCGCGGAGCGCGCCGCCTCGAGCAGCGCCACGAGACCAGCGACGTTGGCGCGCACGTACGACATGGGGTCAACGAGCGCGTGCCGCACGCCCGCCTGCGCGGCGAGGTGGAGGACGTGCGTGAACGGGACGACGTCGAACAGCTTGGCCAGTAGCTCGGTGTCCGCGATGTCGCCGTCGACGACGTAGACCCCCGAGCGGGCGAGGAGCGCGGCGCGGCCTCGCTTGAGGGCCGTGTCGTAGTAGTCGTTGAAGTTGTCGAGGCCGAGCACGCCGTCCCCGCGGCGGCGCAGCGCGGCGGCCGCGTGGCAGCCGACGAACCCGGCCGCGCCCGTGACGAGGACGGAGTGGCCCCGGGGCCGCCTGACGCGCGCCGACGCCCTCACCTTCTTCTCCCAGGCGGCGCCGCCCCAGGAGGCGGCGGACGAGGGGGACGCGTGGAGCGAGCGGCGCGGGGACTCGGGCGCGGCGCGCGGGGCGGGCGCCGCCGAGGGGGAGAGGAGGAGGAAGGCGAGGAGGAGCGAGAGGGAGCAGACGGACCAGAAGGCGAGCTTGGAGAGGAGCGAGGCCGGCGCGGGGTGGTGGTGGCGCGGCGGCAGGCGGTGGTGGTGGTAGTGGAACTGCGACTTGACGGCCGCCGCGCCGCCCGCCGCGGCCGCCGAGCCGGGCGCGCCGGTCAGCTGCGGCGCCATCCCCTCGATCCGCGGCAATGCGGCTGGCGCTGGATCTCGCCTCGGGGATTGGGGGCGATTGGGTCCGCGGCGGCGCTTGGGTTTGGGTGGCCTGTTGCTGCTGCCGTTTTTTCGTGGTTTCGATTTGGTTCCGAGGGGGGTCTTGCTTCGGCGGATTCGGTTTGCGGGGCGCTACATCTGGGGAGAAATTCCGGGAATATTTCCTGTCTCTCTCTCTTTTTTTTTTTTGAGATTTGTCTCTCTCTTTTTTACCTTCCTGTTTTACTAGTACATTTTTTAGGAGCCCACGGGTGCGTGTGGGGTCGGCGCGAAGAGATCTCCATCGCGAATGAGCCCCTTTTATTTTTCATATTTTTTCCTCATTTGTATTTTGTTTTATTAACCTTTTTTATATAAGCGAACAGCACTGACTACCGACCCCATATAAAGAAACGGTAGTGCCCTTGACGAGGATACGACGTTGTCATTAGAAAATGAGGTCGCAAATCGCAGATACGTGTCCAAAACCGGAAGGGTACCATCTGTATTTAATAAAACTTTAAACGTTTGGCATATCTTTTTAAACTTCAAAGTGCTTGAAAATTTTCTCTTTATTCATTTGCGCATTTTGAAAATCAATCAGTGGGGGCAGCCTCGCGTGGACCAGACGATGAGACGAGCGCTCCGCTTCGTTTTCGGTTGTTGGGGGTGTGCTCCGTCGGTTGGGGCTCGAAAATCTTTTGTTTATCGTTATCGTTTTGGTTGGATTTCATTTTATACGAATACGAGCCCGCTCCCAGGCAGGAGTGATCGAGTGGCCAGCGGGGTCACGCGGCGCCGGTCCTCTTCACGTTTCATTTCGTTCGTCACGGGGATAAGGATCGGGTCCTGGACTGTCGGTACGCTTCCTCCCTGCCACCGGCGTTTCCCATTTTGCCCATTCGTGTCTCGCTTCGCCTCCGCTGCATGCGGATGATGAGCTAGATGGTTATGGTATGTATCAACCGCGTGATCGCGTCGCGTTCATATCCTAGAAATAGAATACGTTATACGTACGTACATAGTAATACGGAGTAGTATCTCGTAATGGCAGCACTACAATGATTATGGGAAACTTTTTAGATTAGTAGGGTGATTATGGCTCTCAAGTCTCAACAGTGCTGTTTGAGCTGTTACAGGCTGACGGCTGGGCGCGTGGGCACGCGCACTCGGATCACCTGTGCGTTGAGTGATTTCCAAGCCGTCCTCCTACCCGTAAGCAATAGTGTTTTTCATACGGCACGGAGCTGGCATTAACACACGGCTGCTCTGCCCTCGTTGACAATGTGAGCCTAGCACACCACTACACGAGTGAAGATTCTTAACGGGAGACCTGTACCTGTTTCCTGTCAAAACGAACGGGACGGAATCGGATTTTCTCGCTTGAGTACGTGACGGGGTTTAGCATCTGCTTTACCTTAGCTGTTAAGCGTCATCGGTCCAATAGACTGGGCTGCAGGTGGAGTTACACGCCGGATCTCCTCTGATCACACGTCGTAAGTCGTAACGATTCCGTGAACCTTGATGATCAAGTCAGCATTTCCTTTTGTTTGTTTTTCCCCTTTGATAGCACGTTCTCGAAGCTTGTTCTGAGACTATCTCGTTGACAATCTACCGTGACAACGTCACCCATGATATCATCCACCCCTGTAACTCTGGTGATTTCCGAAGGAAATGACAGGGGAAACGGAAGATGTTTTTTTTAAACATAATGACCAATGATACCATGAATCCATGTCAGTACATGTCAGAGTACAGACTTGTAGCCATTTCGCTGCAACGAAAGAGTTAGAATAATGATTCATACAAATGTGCTCATTAATCATTATAACAAGGTCCCATAGGTGTGTTCAGTTCCAAAACACCTATTCAGTTCCAAAAAAGGAATGGGAAAATTTGGAGAAAACGTCACATCGGACATTGTAGCGCACTATAACACTTTTCGTTTGTTTGTGGTAATCGTTGTCCTACCATGACCTAACTAGGCTCAAAAGATCCGTCTCGTCGTGTACATCAAAACTATACACTTAGGTTTTTTTTATTTACCCACGTTTAGTGCTCCATACATGAGGAGAGAGATTTGATATGATTTGATGTGATAGCTGAATAGTGAAGTTTGGAGAGAAAATTTTGAAAAATTGGTGGGAACTAAACACAGCCTGGATGAAGAAAATGATTGGATTGCCGTCGTGACTCTCGAGGTCCGAGCATGTGATGCCAGTTTGCCGATGCCCAACGGAAAAGAATGCTGAGGTCCATTTCATTGCCAGTTTGCCACGGTATTTCTTCTAGCTGGAGGCCTCCTGCGTCCTGCCCGTGGCACAGCAAACGTCACGGCCGCGAGTGACTTTCAGGAGGCGTGCCGCGGCCTGGAGGAGTCGTACTCTGTTGTCGCTGACCACTCACCGTAGACGGAGATACGTGACAGCACGAGGTACAAATACAATTCCCATATGCACGCATCAGCATCTCCATTTCCAGGATCTTTTCCTACAGGTACGTGGCGTTTTGCATGTTTTTTTCTTTTGAGACATGGCGATTTGCATGTCGTTGCGGAAGCACGGGGCGCAGAGTTTTATTTTTAAGAACAGGTTATTTAAGGTCGATACCATCCAGAATTCACGTTCACTCTGTTAAAAAAATCATGTTAACGAGCGGATGGGCTCTCATTCATTCAGATGCAAAAAAAGTTACAGTTTGGCCCAACTTATACTAAAGCTTTTCCTTCAAAGGAAAGCTGCCATTATGCAAAGCAGCTATCACTCGGAGGGTCGGAGTATGAACATTAGGATATAAAGTATCAGCTTATGATACTTTCATCTTTGGGAAAGTGGTGAAAGGAGCCCTAAATTTGATTGTTGTAATGTATCATGCCTGCACGAGGTGCACCGTAGCAACATTTAGGACAAGTGAGATATTGGCGGCAATGCGGCACACCACGCTGGTCATTGCTGAATACAGACTGAATCCTGCCAGCTTGAAAATAACACTAATCGGAACACTTGTGTTCAGACTTTATTAAAAGCACAATTAACCAACAAAACATGGCACACGACATTGAGAAGCAATTTACCAGAGAAAATAGATCCCAGAATCAAAATTTCAAGTTGCACAGCCCTTAGATCAGACAGACAGCTACAATAGGATTATAGGCGGCGAAAAACAGTCTTGGATGCTAAAAATGACACCATGTCTCTTACAAGCACACAAAGGGAGCACAGAACTAAACAAGATATAGATAGTCTATAACAGAGATGAACCGCACATCATTACACGTCGGCAATGGTAACCTCAACCTCAACACCAGGCTCAATGGTGATGGAGGTGATCTGCTTCACCACATCGGGGGAGCTGATCAGGTCAATCACCCTCTTGTGAATGCGGAACTCAAAGCGATCCCATGTGTTTGTTCCTGATCAACAAATTAAAATATGATCAGACAAGTTCCATCAATGACTTGAAAAAGAATCAACATGGAATCAATGTGCTGATTCCACATCATAAACCTCAGAAAGTAATCAATAACAGGAAAACAGTACGCAAAGGATCAAAAAGGCCTTGGTGCAAGCACCAGAAGATGAAGTACAAAGTTACTAAATGTTATCACTACTTAAAGACAACCCCAACAATAAGCACCCATGCATGAATTAATCAAATAGCTTGAGAACATAAAACTCAATTAATCAAATTGACCAAAGCCATGACATAACACTCTAACAGAGATGATTTGAAACAACTCAGTACCTTCACCACAAGGGGACTTGCGGGTGGTGATGTGGAGAACCTTGGTAGGGATCCTGACGGGTCCCTTAACCCTCAGCTGCTTGTCCTTGGCACCCTTCACCAAATCCGCACAAACTGAAATGTACCAGCAAAACCCAAGAATCATCAGCTTGGTAATCTTGTGACAGTCTATAACTCTAGTTCAATGATTCATACAGCATATATGTAACAAAAACACATTTTTGTCTATACTCTATGATATGAGATACCAGGTAGCACAATCACATACAGCATACTTGATCAGAATTCAATACAAGTGAAGAAAGGCCCATGGGGAGATCAACCATCTCAAGTTATCCACTGCATTCATTAATCAAAATATTGATCCACAAGTGCAAGAGCCGAGTGGTTACCCAAAAATGCTGGTATTGACCCATTGAATGCGTTAATGTGATGGCCCAGGAACCTCAGATTCTGCAGATGGACAAGCTCTAGAGGAAGGGCACCAGAGATGGAATTCATGGATACAGATAGCTTATCAAGGTACTGAAGCACCGATATGCCGGGTTAACGCTCAAATCTAGGTACTGGAAATGGAGTGCAGGTTCCACAGGCATCTGGATGCTCACCAAAAAAAAAACAACCACCATTGTAGTTGAGATAAACATCGCATGATGGGACGGGCATAAATCGGATGCTAAGCCAAACAATATCAAATGGGTCCACGCACCAATCAATCCTAACCAACGGGAGATTGCATAAGACAACAGTAAATTACAATACGACAACAGATTTCTGCATGTTCTCAAGACTCCAATTAGACGTTAGTAGGCCACCAGTTCGACAGACAGATCTAGAGCATAATCATAAACCATATACGGAGTACAAATCAGCAAGCTAGGAAAGCTTGTATAAAATCAAGTATAGCCAAAACACTAGATAAGACCAGATCAGGAAACAGGAGTCTGGGATTCTTGAGATTCAGTTATACCTTTCTCCAAGTTCTTGACGTTCTTGGAGGACAGGGTGATGCGGATGCGGTTGAGCTGCAGCTCGGGGGCATCCTCGACGCCAAGCTTCCCCTTGAGGCCGCCGTAAACTGCCGCCGCCGCCATGTTGCTCTTGCGCTCGGGGAAAGGGGTCTTCGCTTCCTCGCTCGGCTGCTCGGGGTAGGCGGCGCTGCAAAGCTAGGGTTTTCGCCTGCGGCTGGGTTCGAGGCTACTTATATGAGAAGAAGTGGGGGGGTCAGCCCAACTCGAACCAGGCTTTGGACGGCCCATGTAATTCCTTTGAGGGCCCATCTAGTTATTAGCTTTAATTTGTCCTAGTATCCTCTGGAAAAAAAGGGGGAAATTTGTCCTGTGGAATTTTTAAGGTTTATTTTATCCGTCGAAAGATCGACAAGGGCTGTACCCTTCATTTCCGTGATGAGACTATGAGAGTAGCGTTGGAAGAACACAACCTGTAAATTATACAAACACATGCTCGCAATGATCAAAGCAACATAATTTTGGAATAATCACATGTTATCCGCTACTTTAGAATTTGCTTTAAAGACCTCAAGGAAAATTCACCTATCTGTAGACCATATTTCATTTGCCAGCGAAATGCCACAATTTTGTGAAAATTAAACTGCAAATTTGCCAACGAAAAGTCGAGCACAGCAAACACGGTAGTAGTAAACTTACTCTGGGTTGCTTTGCTAATAAAAAAACATTACCCTCGTTATATGACAGCGAAAATCCTATATAAGAAAATTTTACGCTCGAAAAGACCTCAAGGAAAATTCACCTATTTGACCCTATTTCATTTGTCGGAATTCATGTAGAAACATAGGGATATTGAAGTCCAACTCCAACCGTCTTAAATTCATGGGAAGGGTAGCAAAGGGCACTCCGATTGTTCTTGTGTCATCTGGGTTATATGTTCTTGTGTCTATGATGGAGGCCTCAATGGGGACAAGAATGCTATGTAGCACTCATGATTTTAAGTTGTAGTGTCAGAGTAGTCGGTAGACCGACTTGTCAACTTGGATGATTAATCGTGGGTTCGCGGCTAGCCAAGGCCATTGAGCCAGGAAGTGCATCCAGTACTCACTACTGCATGGTACTGCAGATCAACTGAGCATGAACATTTGAACTTCTAAATTGGTACGTTGTCTTTGGGCGCGTGTGGTTTCAGTAGGCAGACACACCTTTTATTCTTAACTGAATAGTGCCGACTGGTTCTCGGTGTCCATAGTTTTCTTTTGTACATCTTTAGCTACAAAAATCCCACATCTATTCATCTTGCATTATGCTGTTACTTTGGATTCTAACTTTCCTTCTATACTAGTCAAGGGCTTCTGGTAAACTGCTACTTCACTGACATGTGTATATACTACACCTGCCTGTTTTAATTGCCAGAATGATGGCATCAGTGATGAATTCGGTGCTTCTTCAAGCATCACTAGAAAAAATAGGTGTGGAGACAAGAGTCCAGACCACACTGATGATTCAAGAAGTTGCAGAACCATACGTTAGGCGGCGAGCCATACGCCCCCTTGAAAAAGGGAGAGTCGTTATCTTTGGCGGGATTGGTGCTGGCATAGGGAATCCACTTTTCACAACAGATACAGCTGCTGCGTTAAGAGCTTCTGAAAGTACACTTCTATTCGACTTGTCCAATGGACTTGTGCATACAGCTTCGCATTCTCAAGTACTTTGTTTCTATGGAAGCTTCATCTGATACAGAGAGCAAATCTGACTAGATGTACTTGTCAATCAGTCAATACAGATGTTGTCCTTAAAGGTATTGTTTGTTGGTGATGATGATTATGGTTGCCCTCCTAGGAGCAATAGTACTGCGCCATTTGAGCACATCTCCTTCAGGGAGTTAGCAGCAATAGGATTCAGCAGAATGGACAGCAGTAACATGTTGCGAGGAGAACAGCATTCCTGGTTAGTACCTCATATCAACCATCTACAGAGTTGTTTTGCCGCTGAATTAGCTGTTTAGATAAAATGACATTTGTGTCCATACATTTCTTGCAGTTGTCATCTTTAACATGTTAGAGCCTGGTAACATCTCCAGAGCGATTTGTGGAGATCAAATAGGCACCTTAGTTGACCAATCGGGAAGGATCACTTAAAATTATGAGGATTTATTCTAAGCTTCAGGACATGCCAATCACTCTTCGCTTGCATGGAATTTTCTGGATAGGAGAGAGGCATGTCCATCAGATGGAAGCCTGCGCCAATATGGGTATTTAAGACAAAAAACCCCAAGATTGGGGTCATTGTGGCTCCATTTCCTTTCAAGATACAGGAGCCACATGAATATTAGTGCTGCACTTCAAGACATAAATCCTGAATGTAAAAATAACACAAAAATGATTGGGATTTGGACTTAAAAACACTCACATGGGGACTGACCTAGTGAAAGCAATTGTACCAAGCGACCCACTGCCGCCAAGGGAGATGGATATCGTCACTGACAAATAGATATCATAAAAAATCTTGTCTGTCACCATCGACTTGGCTCAGTAGTTCTTTCCCTAAAAGAACTATAGTTTCTAGTCTGCTGTCATATGAGGAACAGTACCCTAATGAATTCAATATCCCTATCGATAAATTTGGTGGGTAAAATAATGGCTTTGAATTATCACCCTGACATGTCAACAGTGCTCTTATTCCTGAGCATACTAAATCCAAGAATTGTATGTGAATCTACTGAGATGTTTCTTTAGTGCACCAAATATTGAACTATGCCACCACAGCAAATTTACCATAATACAAGTGCAGACAAACTTATCTGTCAAAGAGCATATCAGCAACATGGGAATCGTGCAACATAGTATAGGCTCCAACCTGCAAAATTTCTAAACTACAGTCACATAATAATTTGTGGTCAACTACTCAACTGTCAAAGATCGCTAATGAAGAGGACCGATAAGCCTAGCATCCAAATTCTATGAAAAATAATAAGAATTTTATACGACAGTGTACATCAAGATCTCACCTTGCACAATATCATATCATCTTCCCTGGGCCACCTGCCTTTATTGCAAGAGTTCAAATAATTGTCCATCTGCAGCAACAACCAACCAAAAAATTGGATAAAAAACACCCAAAAAAGTTAGAAACAATTATGTCATTGGGAAGAGTGAAGTTCAGATTAGCCAGGGACTAACCAATGTGATCGACACCTTCAATCTGTGGATTATAATCTCCAACTCCGACAGTATATGTGTCACATCTGCAAATCACAGGGCACAGTCAGTACTATTCCAACTTCACATCCATGTTTTTAACACCCGACAAGATAATCTTACCATGCAACAATCCTTTGTGGTCAGGTGACATCAAAATTGCTAGTTCATTCGATTCGGTCACAGAATTGACAAAATACAACATGTAGCACCCCAAACATTGAGAGGCATTTGTTGCATACATAAATGACTTCATGTATGTTATGACCACAGGACGAGAGACAATATTTACCTTGAGATTGGCAGCTAGTTTAAAGGTGTCTATCTCTCCAAACTTAACAACTGTGTGATGCAAGTGCATGGTGGTTGTCTGCTGGATCAATTTGATCTGTACTTCCCAATGGATCTCATAGAACCACATCAAACCCTTCAAGCTTCCCACGTTTAATTACCTGCGGAAGAACTACCAAACTGACCAAATTAGATGAAACATAAGAGTGGAGAGTTCCTTATTGGGTACCAAAAAACTTTCACAATGCTTCTCAGACTACAAAATACCTGCTGGAGGCTGTGCCTTCTTATCATTCTCGATGACAATCTCTGAACTTGTTCTCTCAGCCTAAACTTCTAGCCGGTGACGACCTGCTACTCTGAATAGACACCTCCAAAATAGCTTCCAATCTCAAGGTAAAATGTGTTAAGTTTCAATGGGACGATGTGAAAGTAGAAAGAAAATTTGAGGATTGCAAAATGTGTTCCAGCAACGGCAGTTTACTGCTACTTGCTTAAAGAACAGCTATATTCTCTTCTGCAAAGTGGCGTTGAGACACAACATGATCAGGGGGCTGTTGTAGCACTGAGTGCCAACGACATGAAGGCAATCGTTCCAGGTGAGAAATGGAATCTCCATAGGAATTTCCTTAAGTATTGAAACTTAAAAATATTCAATCTGCACTATGAAAGAAAACGATAATACAGAAGCAGAACTTTTAGAATTTCAGATATACGATGCATACATAATTTGGTGTATGCATACATAATTTCATATATACTCTTGACCTGGTGCTGAAAATTACACCGGAAGAAAGGGATAAAAGGTAATCCTACTTGGTTGTTTGTTAATGCTTTAACATATCTGTACTACTAATCTGGCTTGACTGAATGAACCAAACACAATATGCAGTGCAAAGGAAACTAAAAGGCTAATAGAATCTATGATGTTATAGGTAGAATTTTCTGCCTACAAAAAATTATATAAAGCATTGTACTACAATAAGATGACAATAAACAGATGGTCTTTATCAATATGGGCTAGAGAAACCAACATCACAACACCCTAGGAATACAATTTTGGCTACATGGAGAAACGACCAGGCCGTAGATTATTTGCTTCATATTAGAGCACCATATAAAAATCAGTCAAACCAACTGCGGTTAACTCAATATTTTTCAATTGTAGCCATTCCCATCCTGTCAATGGATAAACCATTTAATGTAGCACCGAAATTGTTAGAAATAATTAAACTAACAGATAGCATGTGTAAACATAGTTTCTGCACCTACCAGCATTGATCATTCCTCTTCTTTTTTCCATGTTGATATGTCCTTCATGCTGATCAAATAGTCTTGCTCGGTAAATTCAGTTAGACCTCCACATGATCTCTTTCGGCTCACGCATTGCCGACTTCCTGCATCAATTAGTTCTTTAGCACTTTTGCCTGCATGCAACTTCGGCAAGATACCTGTTTCTGCATAAAAAAAACTTATTAGTTTTAACAGCTTTTTTTATCTGAAAGACCAGGTAAAGACCACAATTTGTCGATTCTATACAATTTAGCACTGTTGTATAAACCACAGGAATTCTATATCTTTCGTCAATCTGATAACACATGATCCTCTACCAACATTTGTTAAATCCACTTTTGGCAAGATTATTCTAAGCACCATTCGGCAACTTGCCATGGATCCAAACAGACGAACTACCACATAATGGAAACTTAATGAATCTCATGATTCTCTAGCAGCACTCCCGTATGGACACTGTAGCAAGCTTTCAAAAGCTATGGGCAACAAGAAATGTATATTCAGCCCAAGAAACAGAGAGCAAATGTATGCACCAAGATTTCTGTGTGTATATGTTTTTCCTCACTGCATGACTTTGGAAGCCAAGATGACACCAAAAATGAAAAGGACTAAAAAGGGTTCCTGAATTTTTACCTTCCAGAAGCCAATTTCACATGAGCGTAGTCACGGTGATCGTGGTGAATAGATGGTGAAGCTGATGGCCTGCTAGTAACAGCACATAAAATTCTCATCAAAATCCTGTACAAAGATTAAAAAACGGGTATCGCTTAACTGCAAAATCGGATCACCAGGTACAGAAACTATTGGGATCAATATTTGTTTCAAAAGCTTACCAATCATTCACAGATTAAAAAGCATAGGTATATGATCACAAGTAGGTATTTAAATCTGAATTCCATGAAAAATAATCTGATAGGCGGCTTTCGATCGGCAGACGGAAGGAAGGGGTGGTCGCGGTTCCCCAGGCCGTTCTCCTGCTCGCGGGCGGCAAGTGTTGGGCCTAAACGGGCCACAAAGCAAGGCTGCTACGGTTAGAGACGCCTAGAGTCCTACTGGGAGGCGTGCACGGTCGTCCGATCGGAATGGACGGCCGTGGGCGGCCTAGGGCTTGCCCTCACAAAATGACACCATTGCCCCCGCATTATAAAATGAGCCAATTTGTGCCGCCGCTGTCGTTGCATGAGATCCCACCCAGCACGATGAGCGACGACACCGTCGACAACAGCACGATGAGCGACAACACCGTCGCCTATGGACCCTGGTTACCTCGCCGTCCGGCCGAGGCCGACCAACGGGGCGGGCGCCGCATCGCCGCCTATGGACCCTGGTTACCTCGCCGTCCGGCCGAGGCCGGCCAACAGGGCGGGCGCCGCGTCGCCGCCTATGGACCCTGGTTACCTCGCCGTCCGGCCGAGGCCGGCCAACAGGGCGGGCGCCGTGTCGTTGCATATGGGCCTTGGTTACCTCGCGCACCGGCCGAGGCCGGCCAACCGGGTGCAGAGGCCGGCCAACCTGGTGAGCCACCCACAAGAGGCGGCCGCGGCGGCCGTGGAGGACGCGGCGGCCGAGGCGGTTCCGACGGCCGTTGGGGCGCTGGCGGTGAAGGCGGCGCCGGCGGCGACGGGGGGCCCGACGGCTTCGGTGGCGCTGGCGGTGATGGCGGCCAAGGAGGAATCGGCGCTCCCGGCGGCGACGGCGGAGAAGGCGGGGACGGGATCGTCGGCGGAGACGGCGGTGGTGGCGGTGGTGGCGGTATCGGCTCGCGGGGTGGTCGAGGTGGGAACGGAGGCGCCGGCACGGGGGGCAGTGGTGGCCTTGGCGCTGCCGGAGACCCCGGAGTACCTGGTGTACTCGGCGGGGCTGGTGGGCTGGGCGGGCAGGGTGGACCTGCCGCTTAATCATCAGTAAAAAAAATAGAGTCCTTTACCCCTATGCCATTATAAATGATAGTGATTACCCGTATGCCATTAAAAAGTTCGGTCGCACCTGTATGCCATCCACCCAACTTTCTTTGACCTCCACGTCATTCCGTCCATGATCTGTTAGTTTGGAGGCTCTTACATGTGGGGCCCACCTAGTGAAATGACCATCTTACCCCTGTGAACATTATTGACAGTGACTGACACGCGAGACCCACTTGTCATCTCCTTCTTCCTCCTCCCATCCATCTCATTTCCTCTTTCTCCATTGCCACCGGCGAAGGAGCAGCCACGCCGCCGGCGAGCTCCGCCGAGCGGCCGAGCTCGGGCGAGCTCCGCCTCCGCCTCGAGCGGCCGCCAGGCGAGCTCCGCCAAGCTCCGCCTCGCGGGGCCAGCTCCGCCTCGCGCGGCCGCCAGGCGAGCTCCGCCGCGCGGCCGCCGGCGGGCGTGCGCCTGGGGGCAGCTCGCCGCGCCGGCACGACGCCGGGGGCGGAGCTTGGCTCCTTCCTCGTGTGATGGTCGGCAGCGGGAGAAAGGAGAAGGGGAGGAGGAAGACGGTGGGGCCCACAGGGGTAAAATGGTCATTTCACCCGTCGGTTTGACACCGTCAGCTCGCAAAGTGGACGGAACGGCGTGGAGATCAAAGAAAGTTGGGTGGATAGCATACAGGTGCGACCGAACTTTTTAGTGGCATACGGGTCACCACCATCTTTTATAATGTCATAGGGGTAAAGGACTCGAAAAAATAAAGGCAAAAGAGAAGGCGTAGATCCTCAGACCTTGACACGCAAATTGTTCGAAAAAAAAAAGACCTTGCCACACAGTCCAGGATCCACGTGACTTCGTCGAGGTTGCAGGAAGGGTGACACTGGTGAAGTCCCACCCATCGCAAAATAAAAGCAATGATGATTTCATCAGTCAAATACGGAGTATATTTTATCAAACGTAATTTCCAATCGAACTTTACTTACAGAACAAAGCATGGATTGACATTGACTCACCAAAATTGCGACTATATATATAGATTTCATTTACAACCTGCTGCAACCGATTCCATTGAACCTAGTTTCAAACAAAGGTGCGTAGGGAACAGACGGAGCCAATTGAATCATCACAAGAAACAAACGGAGCCAATTGAATCAATCACTGATCGACCGAGACAAATGAAATATTTCAACAATCGATAATGAAATATTCCAACAATATCATGTTCGTTTATTTCTTTTGAAATATGTTGCGTTCTCTTGGAATCGTTTTTTTAATTTATTTTTTATTCTTATTTTATTATATAATTATTTTATTTTTTGGGTGGGGATGGCCGGATGGAATCGAAATGACGAATTACATGCCATCACTGCCCATCCAACAAAGCCGAATATCTGGACTTTAGGCCAGCGTATGCATGACATGGTTTGGGCCTGAATTCGGGTGACGACGACTCCGAACAGTGAGTTAAACCATTAAACTAAAATACATTATTCTCACAAACCGCTAATTCGATTTCAAATCCGTTTAAACTATAATGTTACTGAGAATTAATGCTACAAAATGCTACAAAATGAGATCCCACATGAATATATTTTTTAAAATATTTAAAAATAAATAATTTAAATATAATATTTCAACTTTTTTGGTACATAATTTCAACATATGCAATGAACTGTTTTAACATTGTGTATAATTTTCTCAACATTTCAACATTTGTAAGGAACTGTTTCCACATTTACAATGAACTGTTTCAACATTGTGCATAATGTTTTCAACATTTGCAATGAAGTGTTTCAACATTTGTATTGAACCGTTTCAACATTGTGGATAATGTTTTCAACATTTCAACATTTGTAATGAACAGTTTCAACATTTAGACATGAAATGTTGAATATTAACAACCGAAATGTTGAAATGTATTTTATTGAAATGTTGAATATTTGATGAGCCTCGTGTGATTGTTTAGCTTGTCGTGGTGGGCTGAGTGCTCGATTGCTACGTGGCACTCAGATGCGAGGTCCCGACGACTCGCGATCGCGAGCAAGCAAGGTTGTGTTCGATTGGAGAGCCAACTAAAATGGAGCGTTCCATGCTTTATTTGGTTCGTGGACGTGGGAGCGGAGCCATCCCAAGGAGCGAATATTTGCTCAATGTGCGGGACGGACTTGCTCGCCAAAAACGACCGAACGAGTCCGCTCCAATCCAACACTGTCTCTCCCTGGACAACGGGCGGAGGGCGGTGAGGCGGAGCACAACGGGCGGAGGTCGGAGGGCAGAGGTCGTGGAGGCGGAGGGCGGAGCGGCGACGAGCGAAGCAATGGCAGAGGGCGACGAGGCGGAGCAACGGTGGGGAGGTCATGGAGGCGGAGGCCGGAGCAGCGGCGGAGGGCGGCGAGGCTGGTGCGGATTTTTGCTGAGAAAAAAATACTGCTCTAATGTTGATTCGTTGTAAGAGAAAAATATTATTGGCTGGTACTGATAAGCCAGACGAACAGGTATTAACAGAGAAACATATCGTAGCTAATTTCGCATTTCGTGAGCCACATATCATGATGCAATGCCTCCTAGCAGTATGTGATTTTGAAGAAGGGACACAGACTAATATAGTTGTGCCATGATATACAAGGGAAAAGATAATATCACTTTTCCCAATTTCACCTATTTGTTAGATCAAAAGTACCAAACTAATTCACACGATTCCCCATCATGCTCTACAAGTTACATTCTTGACCAGCAGCAAGACCTTTTCTCACCAAAAGTAACCATCGATGCAACTCCATAAAGTCGCCAATAGATGTTAATCCTATAACATCGAGGAAGGAAAAAGGAGAAAGTGTAGACGAAACAGTAGGCAACCAAGCTGCATCGGTAGTGATCTACAACAAAATAAACCACATGGTGCCTTCGAGAAACATATTCCTGTTTCTAATGTCCATTTTCATGGCTCTCATGTTCCTCCTCTGCATCCTCAAAACGCTGGTCGTTGATTTGAAGCTGTGAGCCAAAAAATGTCAACAATATTAGCTGAGAGTTCTGAAACATAGTTAGGACTAAATGCAGCAGGACAGATAATGTATGCCATTTTTTGCGAATAATATTTAATTTGCATCAGTTTAACTTACTAATTTACACATGAACACAATCAATTCATGATTAATATTGCATCAAATTCATGCATAGACTCATATGTGTGCTACATTATTGTATCCGGTGGCTGTGCAATGTCCACAGAAAACTTATAGAATCAACAGAGCATAAACCAGACCGATAAGAGTCATGAAAACAAACTTATAAGAGTGTAATAACATAAACAAACTCCTCGTGTACCTCAAACACTGAATGACTGAGGTCATAGTCACCATTTTGACCTATCGGATTGGCATTGAAAAATGGGGGACCATTTTCTGCATGAAAGGTAAGACATCAAAGTGCTGCTCACACATAAGCGCAAATATATGTAAATAAAAAGTACACACAACACTTACCATCAACCATGTCTTCATCACCATGAACCCAGCTACCATCAGTCATATCTTCACCATGGAACCAACCATTCTCCCCACTGCGCTCTGGATATTCAAAAGATTAGATAGATTTGCAACAAAATTGTTTTTATCAACTGTAATTTCATAGCTTACCAGCATTAGGATCAGGATTCAGTTCAGCACAATGACAGAAAACATCAAAAAGTGCATCCACTTAAGCTCTGTCAAGGATACAAGTCATGCAATGCCAAGAATGTATTTCAAGAACTCAAGACGCAAGAAAAAAGTAATAGTCTACCGACTTGAGTTTTAAAATTAAATATCCCAGGGTTAACTGTGAGAATTATTTAAAGAATGAAATCACCTTGAATCAGTTCAATAGATCACAAGACGTAATCACATAACAACTAAGTCAGGAAGCACTTCAACTCCAGCATCAAGCAACCAAGGAAATATTCGAATGAGACATGCTAATTTAAAAGGATACATTGACCAGGGTCCCCAAGTATAATGCGCATTTCAGAGACTCTTGATAGCTTTAATTCATCATTTGCTTCAGGATTTGATTCACCAGCCTCCTCATCTGTGCCAACTTCTGCCTCGATCTTCAATTACAAAGACAAAATGTCAGACATACCAGAGAATATTAAAAGCAAAACAACAGAACAAAACAGACACAGAATGGTTCACTGCACACCTATTAAACAGCAAGATGGGATCCACACTTGACAGAATCAGGATACGCAGATATTATATAAGTTCAACAGCGTTCTTATTCAAAAAAATTAACCAACATGGCAAGAGTACCATATATCTGTATACAGATGAGAGCTTGCTTTGTTCAGGAACTCTATAGCAACATCTGGTAACTGGTGACTTAATAATGAGTAGCAATGGAGAAACCTAGTGTGAAATAATAGAGATACTTCCACCTATCCACAAATGAGACAAAAACATCCATCGTATACATACAAAAACTTTGTTCACTAGTGGAATTGCATGAGGTACAAACCGTTCTACAACCATAAGAACCTATAAATTCCCAAGGACAACCAAGTAAATCACCAATCAATGCAAAGCTATAAACGCCAAAACCACAATGGTGCCAGCTACAACTTTAACCACAGGTCAAGTGCAATAATCAGGGGAGGGGGGACTAAGTACTGTGTGAGAAAAATCCTACACTGAATGATCAATACAGCAGTTCTATGATCTGTGAATCAAAGATCCCTGTTCTCTAAAAGCGGTGAGGTATTCTCAAAACATCCAGCAAACAGCAGAGGAACATTTTCCGTAACTCCATGAGAGAAGGGGCCCTTGGTCTCTCAGTAAGAGCATATCAAGCTGAAATGTACAGCTTACCCCACTAAACTACCAACATGGTTGGATCCTAGACCATGGTCCAAGTCACTTCAAGGTAGAAAATACCCCGAATTTCAAGCACAGATAGCTCAACTCTTAGAATACCAGAGCTACACCTGATCAATCTTTCATCCTACTAGACCTGAAAAGGGAGTAATCCGACAAGCACAACAGTATCAGCAGGAGGGATTGCTTCTCCAATCACCTGGGTGTAGAGGCAGGGCGATGGATACGCCTCCAGGTCGCGCGAAACAGCGTGGAGCGAGATGGCGAGGAAGTCCACGGCGTAGCCCTTGCCCTTCTCTGCCTCACTCAGCCAAATCACCCTCCTATTTCGAGTAAGCCAACAGTTGGCGAAACATCAGGCATCAGAAAAAAGCGCTGGAGGAGTAATCGTGTCAGCTGAGCTTCACTACCTGGTGGTGACGAACAGGGTCCCCGGTGGCTCCGGCGAGCGGCCGCCCAGGGCGACAGAGGCGGCGCGGTCAACGCGTACCAGCTCCTCGCCGGAGGCGGCGTCGAGGCGGGGCGCTCCGTCGCCGGCAATGTCGGTGAAGCTCTGGAGTCCTGGAGCCATGGGGGCGGCGGCGGGGAGGACGAGGTGCTAGGGTTTCGGGCCTTGAAGGCTTCGGGGTGTGCGAGATTTGGGGATTCTTTCGGAAGGGTTTAGCGGTGGTGGAGGACCGTGCCCGTGCCGTGCGTACGGCGCTGTGTGTTGGGAAATGTATTGCGCGTGGGCATGGCTATGTGACCCAAGACCCAAGTTGACGAAGGGTATATGTAGCTCTTCGGAATATATAAATATTAATATCTCAAATATCAAGTACTAATATTTACAATAAAAAATACTGCGAAGTGTTTTTTTGTATGCCGTAATCTCATAAGAAATTACTCATATAATCTTTATGGATTGGTGAGCGCCCCTCAACTCCAAGCATTTCGTAATTACCTATGGGAATAAAAAATAAAGAAAAAAGTCTACTTCACCCCAACCTATAAGGGGTGGAACAATCACCCCCAACCTATGAAAATAGATTTTTTACCCCCTAAACTTTTTAAAACCGGGCAAATCATCCCCTGAAGCAGTTTTGAAAAATCATAATAAATCACAGAAAAAACATAAAATGAAAAATCAAATTGTGTTGGACTCCAAATGAGTAGATCTACGCAGCGAACATATAATATGGTATGCTTTAGTATATTTTTTAAGCTATGAAGAAAAATATAGATCTAAAGTTACAGGAAAAAATGTACTAAAACATTTTGTATTATCTGTTCACTACATAGAACTACAAATTTGAAGTCCAACACAATTTGATTTTCCATTTTACGATTTTTCTGTGATTTATTATGATTTTTTAAAACTGCTTCAGGGGATGATTTTCCCGGTTTTAGAAAGTTCAGAGGGTAAAAAAATCCATTTTCATAGGTTGGAGGTGATGTGTTCCACCCCTCATAGGTTGGGGGTGAAGTAAACTTTTTTCAAAAATAAATATGTAAGGATCGCACGTTTGTTTTCCTTCAAAACAGTTGTTCTTCATGTGTGACTACTTTGTTCAAACAGTTGTACTTTTTTGCGGCAAACAATTGTATGGATTTTTATCTGGAAGTATTGCGACCTAGAATGGTTTTCGATTTTCTCTCCATCCCGAAAGGAGCCTCGTTCCGTCACGGGACAAAACCACAATCCACAAGCAGTCCTTATGGCAGGGCAAACACTGCTACGGGACAGTCACCGCAAATCCGCAATGCCTACCGTTGGGGTTCAACGCTTCGTCACGAGCAAGTGCTGCTGTGCTCCGCGACGCTTGCACAGTTACACGAACCCATGGACAAAAGTGTGAGATACCCACGGTCCCAGGCTCCCAGCTAAAAGATTTCACTGTTTGCGATAGCGGCAGCGACGACGAGCAACGATACAGCACGGACGTCGGACGCTGCTCTGCCGTGGCGCACCAGCCACAGCCCACCAGTCTCACTGGGACACTGGCCAAAGCAGGCAGAACAGTGCTCCTGCGGAGGCGGAGGCCAGCATGCCATTGCCACAGTCGCCACGGCCCGCGGGCGGCTTGACCCGCGGACCCCAACGCCCCCGCGCCTTCGACGACGACGAGAGCACCGCACCGGATGTCCCGATGCACACGGCACGGCGCGCGCCCGTGCGCGCGAGCGACACCCAAGCAGCGGGGCGAGTCCACTGCTACTGGCGTCCGTCGCGTCCGTGGCAGGGGCAGCACGCCGCGGTCGGGTGGGTGGCTCTGCCCTGCCCTGCCGTGCCCGCGGGTTTTCCGCTTCTTTCCACGTCTTGCCGGTGGAGCGACGGGACGTCCAACCGCTGGGCCGCTGCTGGTCCGCGCGACGGTGCCATGCGAGCACGTCGTCGTGACCCGGCAGTCAAAGCCTGGCGCCAGCGGCCAGCCCACGACTTGCGCAGCGCAGTGGCAGCGTGACGGGCGCACCCTCCCTGACACGGCCGGCGCGGACGACGAGGGAATGGCGACGGCAGGTGCTGCCTCGGGGGTTGCCAACTGACCACAGGTCGTCGGGCTCGGGCCTGGCGAGCTCTGGCGCGCATGCCGGCGTGCGTCCGGGCGCCTGACCCGCGTGCACGGTGTACCAGTAGCGTCACTGTGACCGCATGACGCCTTCCTGCCTGCCTCTGCCTGCCAGGGGACACAACACACAGGGCGGGCCTCTTGTCTGAGGCAGTGGCCGTGGCCTAGGTCTGCAGGCTGCAGCTGATGTATGGCGTATCAGCCCCTGTTTAGTTCCAAAAAATTAATCCCAAATACACTATGTAAAAAGAAGATTCTTCATCACATCAATATCGGTGGTACAGGGCGAGAACCATCTCTGATTGCAGCTAGAACTGGCAATAACGGTGGATCAGTAATTCAGTACAGGCGTATAGCCCGGGAGCAGTGATGACCCGGTGTGAATACTGCACCATTGCAGCCCATTGCCTGGTACCTGTTCTAATTTTCAATACTCGCATCAATTCAGTCAGGCCCCATGCTCATTAATACTGTATGACGTTCTCGCTGCATGACACAGCTCCTTGTCGACGGAAAACTTGTAACAGGAAGGTTCAGACTCAAAATTCAGATAGTCGCACACTGACGCAGTAACGATCTTCAACGGTCATCGCTGACCTTTAGAGTTTGCTGAATACTCCAAAACAAAAAATTGTTACATTTTTACAGATGAGTGCTCAGATACACGTGAGTAGTATCTATCTGATAAGTCCAGGGACCCCCGACTGCTGTGTATAGTGCGTGTTAGGACCAAAGCAATGTTTCCGACAGTTGCCGGTCCCCAACGCACGAAACAGAAACTGGCTATGCCTATGAAGCTTAGCTTTCCTCTTCACCAAGATGCCTCCAGCTATTCTGACCCTTGTTTTTTTGCCGGCTTATTTACACCATTGAATGCTTTGCTACCTCCAAACACAAGCTGAGCCAATGACATTTGTCAGACACTCGGAGCATTTCAAACAGCAAGGAACAGATGCCAGGGAATAGAAAACACCAGTATTTACCGCGCTGAAATGTTTGTTAATGTCCACTGGCGAACACGTTTGTGCAACATACGCTGCATCAATCCCAGCTAGTTCTGTTCCGTCTAAATTCCTTCTTCTGTGAAAGTACTTTTTTATTCTGAAGTCTCTTCCTTTCAGCAACTGCAGCACTTTGATGACCAACAGAAACAAACAAATTACCACTATATGGAACATTCAGTTGCAATAGAGAAAGATCCTATATCCAATTTTGAGTTAAGAGTGAAACAATAAAGATTTTGACATAACACCAGCATAAGGTTTATATGGTCCCCTGAGAATAAACAACCCAGATGTTCCGAGCAATAAATTAGCAAGAACAAACAAATTACCACTCTATGGAACATTCAGTCGTTGCAACAGAGAAAGATCCTATATCCAATTCTGAGTTATGTTCAAACAATAAAGATTTAGACATAGCACCAGCATAAGGTTTCTATGATCCCCCTAGAAGAAATAACAAGATGTTCTGAGCAATAAATAGCAACTGGAAGAGCCAACACATCTGCAACTAATGTTCCTACACTTTTGGCATTTATGCATCTTACCAAATGCAATATCAAGACGCCACTTAGTAAGACCATTTAATAACGCTAACATAATAAGAAGCATATACCATCCACATGTCATGGCAATGAAGAATTACCATGAGCTTATATATTACGAAAAGCTTAAGAAAACAAGTTACAGTACTTGTGTTAGCTCACTTCCTGAGAAATCACTGAGCACTTTGGTTTGGTCTAACTATCTATATAAATAAAAAAACCCACCAATTGGTGCATGACTTTGGAGAAAGAAACTAGTGAAATAAACAGCTTACATTTTTTCAATCTTTTTCTTCTGCTCTTCAGTAGGGGGCGGAGGAACATATGATGCAGCATCAATGATTGCCTGCTCAAGATAAATTCGTGAAGTCAACTGAATTGTGTTTTTTTTTAAAAAAAGTCAACAGAATTACTCCTAGAAAAACAACTGAGAGCAAGGAAGCATACCTGTATCTTCTGTAGAGCATCTTCAATGTTGCCCCTGGGATGATAAATCTTGTCAGTTGCTATCCAAAAATGGCTAAATAATAACAAAAAATAATAATTACTTCTGTGTTCTAGTTTTTGTAGAAGATATCACAAGCTCTCCATCTTTATTTATCCTATTCTTTTCCTGTGCATAAAGAGAGCTTAAAATGTAAGCAAAATGTCCACAGGATAAGAAAAAATATATGCAATTAGAAAAATACAATATAAGAGCAGAAGATTATAAAACAGTATGAACAAGCATGATCATGAAACAAGGTAGAAACAAATGTAAGAAAAACAGGTGCTAAATAAGGAGGTTTCTTTTACCGCTTGTAATATCCGTTCCTTGATTCTCTCTCCAAGCCAGTGAGCTTCCTTAACATTGAATCGCATGTCAACCTTTGTATTAACTGTAAGATTGTAGCAGCGTTTAGAAGAAGAGGCCAAAAAAAAGGAAAGAAAAGGGTAAAAGACATAATACTAAGTAATTATTATTTGGAAACCTCTGAGTTCAAGTATGTATATTTATGGAACATGTTGATGGACGCTTTTACCGGCAAAGCCGTCTATACTCAGAGGAGAAAGAAAGAGGTCCAGGCACCAGGCTAAGTTTAGCTAGAATTTGTCTACTCCAAGATTGGTTTGTTAGAGATAGTATTGATTTGGTTTGTTAGAGATATTGTTAGTCGGATTGTGAGGAGGGCCTGCTATACTTAAGGAGCTTGGCAGACAATTGTAATCAAGCAAGAAATAGTTGAGTTTTCTCAGAGCCTCCAGCGTGAGGGTGAGATCTCCTTCTACCTCCTTGCTAACATTGCCATTGACAGTAATCTAGCTATAACAGACCAATAACAATTATCTGATGATTAAGAATGACAAAAGGTATATTTATGGTATGGAATGCTGAATGAAGCAGGAAACCATTAGATGCTTAATGCAGGAACATAATGCAATGAAAGAACATAATGAACTTACAGCAGAGGTTTACATGCAAAAGAGCAAAAGGAGAACAGGTAAAAACATGAAACCTTTATTAACATTCTGACCACCAGGGCCACCACTTCTTGCAAAGTTAACAGTAACATGGTCTGCAGATATAAGATGGAGTTAGAAAAGGTTTGAGAAATTTTAAACAATAACTGGACATGCTTATCACAATAACAAATCATCACATGAAACTGAGATAAAGTATGTTGACCTCATAAGTTTTATATAAATGGTTTTTAGTTTACTGTTTTGTTCTACACATATTGCTATTGATACAAACACCAAATTTAAACAGATCTGTGCTTGCTTTCGGCCATTTTGTGTCACATGACAAGAAAACACATTCTCAATTGTAACCAATAACCTCAGAAGTCAGGAATAATGATGAAGATGTCATGTCCTTGGATACCACCTTATGAACACATACTACTGATATATCAATTCTGCAACCAGAAGTTCACTATAATTTCACAGCCATACCTATGCTTCCAACATTCTTACTTGTAGGGCAACAAGTCTAAGTGACTTTATTACCCGTGAGCAACTTGGATTCCGACAGTCCTAGTTCTACTCAAGGTGCACGCTAACTACACGATCCCAATCTTATTCACAGCTTGCTTTCATGGCATGGACTAATAAATCACGATCCATGTCAGTAGACATAAAGTGAAATGGATTAATTAGTAGCAGATACGAGTTAGCAGATAAAACTCACTGGAGCCAACCATTTCGGCCAAATGGACATACCACGTACGCCCAATTTTTGCCCTGCAAGTAGGATTTATACAGCAGTGCAAGCCCTATTAACAGTTTGCTCATACAGTACCTCGCGATCATAACTAGGTCCGATGCTAGTGTGTGTCGTTGATATTCAGAAGTCAATAGGGATCCTGGCACCGATTGTAAGACGAAATGTGCTAGCGTGTGCCATTGATATTCAGAAATCAGAAGTCAATAAGGATCCTGGCACCGATTGTAAGACGAAATGGGGATTCAGGCAGTTGTAGTTAGTTACCCAGTGTAATCTTCGGGGCGGGGTCGGAGCCTGCCGACGCGGCACGCTCCTCGGCGTCGCGCAGCACCTGCTGCGTCAGCGCCAGCCGCGCCGACACCTTTTTGCCCCCGTCGTCGCCGGACCCGGCCGCCGAGCAGCGGAGGCGTACCAGCCCGGCGCGGCCAACGGCCAGGTTCAGGCCCAGGCTCGGGGCGGGGCACGGGGGGACCTGGAACAGAAGGGAGGAAACCTGGCGGAAGCCAAGACGTAGGAGGCTGGCGCTCCGCATGGCGGCCGCCATTGGCAGCGTGTGGAGGAAGGCGAGCACGGGTGAAGGGGAAGCGGAAGAGAGAAGAGAGAATGCAGCAACCCATTGCTCTGGGCTTTTCTGTGGTCTCATTTGTTCGGCTAACTGGGCCGGCTTGGAGATCTAGCCCAATCTGGGGGTTTTGCTAATTTGGCCAGTTTTTTTTTCAGTAAGTTGTTGATTACTTGATTTTAGCTTCTATCTAGTCTCGACAAAAAAAAGTTTCAAAAAAAGTCTCTACAAAAAAGCAATCATGATCATATCAGATGAAACACCAAATAAAATCGGCCCTTCCTTTAGAAAATAAAATTTGCACTTCAAAATCATTGATTCATACATTTTTCTGACATCAAATTCCCCAGATATGAACCAATTAACAGGAATTATTTTGAAATCCAGTTAACAGGAAGAGAAAGGGGAAAGAGCGATGAGAGAAAATGGAAATAGAAAGCACGTGCCAGACGGTTAACATCGTTGGAAGGTCAAATCAATCTATTCCTATAGGTCACTCTTTATGGGAGTGTTTTTTTTAGCTTTCTAGATTTCGCTTCATGGCTCATGGGCATGGCCGCATGGCGCACTCTTGTTCTCATGCAAAACTGGAAATGCTGTATCGGCCACACAAAAAATCTTGCACTCCACCTGGAATCAAACTTGCAGAGGCAAAAGTAGATGAAATTGGTCTTGAATTCTTGATGCATTCACCCATATTCACACAAACAAGAACAACAGTAAATGGCTAAATGCAGATCGTGTTTTTACCGGACAAGGAAAATCCCCGTGTTCTCTTTACCTATGCGAACTACCCTACCCTACTGCTCTTACAGCTATCCACCACGTCTGTAGCACTCCCATTCATGTCACTACAGCTACTCCCCAACCCCACGCTGCTGTTGGCGCTGCTCCCGCCATCTCTGTGGCCTCCGGTGCGGCCGTTGCTGCCGCTGCTGCTGTAGAAGCACACGACCCTGCACTTCACCACGCCCGCGCCGGCAAGGTACACGTGGAACCCCGGCGCCACCATCATCTTCACGCTGGCCGGCTCCAGCCTCCCCGCCCGCCCGCCCGCCGCGTCCTCCATGAACCGCGGGTCGAAGCGCGCGCCGCGTTCCGCGCGCACCACGGGCAGCGGCGGGTGGACGGACCGCGCCAGGAGGCGCACACCCCAGACGCCCTTGGCCGCCAGGAAGAACGCCTGCAGCAGCGGCTCCGGCCACGCCCTCGCGCGCGCCCACCCGAGCGAGGACACCACCTCGCTCATCTTGGCGTCGCAGAACCGGCTGAGCCCGTCGCTGTAGTGCTTGGTGCCGTGGAGCAGGACCTCGTCCCACGTCAGTACGGCGACGGCGTGGTACGCGGCGAGGTTGGCCTCGCACCGGCCGGCGGGGTCCGGGGTGTGGACGTCGGCGTCGGTGTCCAGCTCGAAGTCGGCGTGGAAGGCGCGGTTGAGGAAGCTCTCGAGGCTCGGGCCGGGGCTCGCGGGGCTGCGGAGGTGCGCGGACAGCGCGCGCGCGAGGTTCCGCACGGCGGCGCGCGCGGTGGAGACGGCGCGGAGGAAGGAGTCGACGGGGAAGGCGGCGGCGGCGGCGGGCGCCGGGAGCACGCGGGACTCGAGGCGCGCGAGCTTGAGCTCGAGCTCGGCGAGGGAGTGCTTGAGGCGCGTGGTCTCCTCCAGCGCCTCGTCCCGCGTGCGCGTGGCAGCGGCGAGCCTCCGGGAGAGGTCGGCAGCGGCGAGGCGCCACTGCTCGCCGTCCCCCGCGTCGCCGGCGCCGCCCGAGGCCGACGTCGGCGACGGCGACGGGGACGGAGACGAGCGCGGGGTGGAGCGGCGCGTGAGGGAGACGAACAGCGAGCGGATGACGGCGCCGGGCGACGCCGGCGCGAGGGCGCGCTGCTTGAAGCGGCAGTCGGAGCAGGACACCGCCGCGACGTACGCCGACGGGTCGGCGCCGTCGCCGCCCTTGGCCCCGCGGGGCGTCTTCTTGCTGGCGCCGTGGTGGAGCGGCGTCGGCACGTGCGCGTACTTCTTGTCCGCCTTCTCCGGCGCCGCCTTCGCGCCGCCCCGCTGCTGCTGCTTCGGCTGGGAGGCCTGGCGGCGCATTGCGCGGTGAACAGATGAGCTACTCAAGCACGTACGGCAAAACCGTTGTTAACTACTCCAGGCAAGAGAAGGGAGGCGCACTTACGGCGGTGGAGAAGGGAAGGGGAGGGGAAGGCGACGAGACCATGGCCGCCGCGGATGGAGCGCTGCGCGCGTGATGCGTACGATGGGGATCTGACTGACTGACTGACTGACTGACTGACTGACTGGGGGTTTTCTCGGGTTCTGACGAACTTGGTGGCGGCGGGCGGGGCGGCTATGGTGGTGGTGGTGGCCGTCCCTCCCTGGCCTGTGGTGATGGTGGCGACGTCGCGATTGTGGTGTGGACTGTGGGGGGCGCTGGTTGTGCTCCCGTCCGCGTGTGACGTCGTTTTTTTGCCGCTCGCTTCACGCTCACGGGGATGAGATGAGGAGGATGGGGCGCGGCGCGGCGCGGGACTTGAATGCCGGGCAGGTCGGGTCGTTGGTGCGTGGTTAATGCCCTGCTCCCCATCTTCTTCCCCACTCCTCTCGTCGCCCTCTCTCTGAATCTTGATTAGGGAAGGTAATAATCTGGTTTTGTTTCCTTTGCCCTTCTGAATTCTGAAGTTGGGATCGGGGCATCCCCGACCTCGGCCCTAGGCGGCATATCACATATGCATGGGCAAAAACGCATGCTGTTGCTCCCTCGTACCGTCGTCTGTCGCAGAGTGCCACGCCGAAGCATCTGTCGGGACATGAATACGAACATGAGTACTCGAAGCACCGCGTGGTACGGGCACACACTACTCCGTTTACATGCAGTCAGTCCTGCATATGGTACTGTTCACGTCTAAGTGATCGATGTGCTCCTTTGACAGATGGTGACATCGTTTACGACTGCTTGCCATGAGCTGGGGCACGTTGAGAGCGGTTGGCGAGTCGCGTGGCGTGGGGCATCATGATTCATGAGCCCGGCCGGAGCTCGATCTGTACCGGCGCCTCGCCTCGCCCGGCCAGCTCGAATGAACTCGATCCGATCGGAGTGGAGACACGATCCGTGGACTGTGCGAACGAAGTGAATGCCACCCTCTGTCTCTCCCGTGCTCCCGACGGCGCCGGCCACCTCTCTCTTCTTGTTGATCGCGGCAGATTCAAACAGCGCGTAGGGGCGCCGGGCGGCGTCGGCAAATGGCTCACGCACGGTGAATACGAATCCAAGTCAAAGCACGCACTCGACAGCAGTGGCCAGAGGGTCAATCACGCTGCAGCGCTCAGGGAAGTCCAGACTCCAGATAAGGTGGTGTTTAGACGTTAGAATTGAGAGGTTAAATTTGGGAGTAAGATGTCATTTCGTAATCATTGCGTTAATGTAGAATTTCATTTATATTTGTGAAAAATTATCCAAAAATTGATTAATTAGGATCTAAATATTCGTCTCGCAGAGTACAACAAAACCGTGCAATTAGTTTGATTTCATCTACATTTAATACTCCATGCATGTTATGACATTTGATGTGATGGAGAATCTTCTTTTTACATAGTGTATTTTGGAGTTGCTTTCTGGACTAAACATGCCCTAAATACATGGAACTGTGGGACTGTGGGGAGGCCAAATGGTAACAGTTGGCCTGGCCAGTTGCTATTACCACAGAAATGCCGGTGATTATCACTTATCAGAACCAAAAGATGCGTGCATTTGACGTAGAGGCTGAAGTTGATTTTTCATTATAAATATACAATGGAAAATATCGTCCGGATTGATTAGAAGATTAGTAGACCGGTAGTTTTTTTTTGTGGTAGCGGTACGTAACCTTAAGTTGCACGCATGAGCGGACGACGTCTGCGAGTGCTGTACCTGTGAGTGAAATTAATGAACCTGCACCGTCATTTTCCAGTGCCTGACTGCATGGTGACGGTACCGTGACACCGTATGAATTGAAAGGCTCTTGATTTTGCGAAACTTGTACTCCGTACACGACAACACCTGGGAGTCCCGAGCTGCTGAATTTGACATATTTCTTTGGCAATAATTGCATTTGCCACTCCGGACGTTGCGACACAAGGCACAGGTGAAGTCATTGAAAGGTTCTTAATTTTTGAAGGAGATGGCATTGCCATGTGTCTTGATCTTGATCCGCAGCTGTACACAGGTCCCCACCGAGGGCATGTTTAGTTCCAAAAAGGAACTCTCAAATACACTATGCAAAAAGAAGATTCTTCATCACATCAAAATGTTATAAAATGCATGGAGTACTAAATGTAGATGACATCAAAAACTAATTGCACAATTTTATTGTACTCTGTGAGACGAACATTTTGAGCCTAATTAATAAATTTTTGGACAATTTTTCGCACATACAAACGAAATGCTACAGTACCGCAATGATTACGAAGTGACATCTTACTCCCAAATTCAACCTCTCAATTCTAACATCTAAACACCACCCAAGTGTCGTGAGGCACCGTGTGTATTGGGGTCAGTACACAGGGAAGATAGGATGGTTGGTGTATTGGTATTTTCACCAGCTGCCTTCGCGAGCGGGCTTGGGAAGACGGAGAAGAAATGGCACAGCCAAAATGATCGAGAACGGTAAAGTGAAATGGAAGAGATGCAGAAGATCTAAACACGAGGCTCTGTGGATGTGCTGGAGAGTTTCATGCAGTACATTTGGACCAACAGATGCCCGTACCCACCGTACGTAGCACGTCCACCGAGAAATCCTGTGACATGCTTACTTGAAGAGCAACTGTACCGTCTCCGTCTATACGCTCTTTGCAGAAAAAAAGAAGTGGGAAAGAAAGAAGAAAGGAAAATAAAAGAAGATCAGCTGCAGTGTGCACCCTATCCTCCGTACATGATTCATGCAGTGTCGCCTGCACTAGGCTGAGTAAGCACTGCAGATGGTCCCGGCATCCGGTGAATCCACACCGCCATTGACTTCTACAATACAGTTCTACTCCATGTTTCAGAAAAAAAAAAGGGAACGACTTCTACTTCTCCTGAAGATCAGACTCTACCACTACCAGGTTGTTGCACACACGGCCCAGGTCAGAGTTCACCATTTCTGACATCATAGTCGTAGTCCAGATGCGGCAATGCAACAAGAAAGCACAGACCGTTTTCAGTTCTGAATCCGTCGGCTTTCGGTTGAGACGATTCAGTGCAGCCGCGCATGCACGAGAGGTGCCAACCAGCTAGCGCTGCACCGGTACACGCTGATCGGCAAACAGCGGGCCGGACAGCAAGCGGATCAATCCAACTATTGAAGGCCCCCCTCCGGTGTGTCTCATCATGCACGCGCGAACCACTAGTCCACTACGCGCAGATCGAGTGCCCTCGCGCTCGCGGAACCGTGCATGCGACTGCACAAGCTTCAACCTACAGGGCCCGCCGCTAGCTCTTGCTTTGCTTGTTCTGTACTATCGTGCATGGAAAGCAAAGGTCTCGATCAGCTGAAAGTGCTGAGCTGAACCCATGCATGCATGACGAACTGGCAGGAAGCTAAGCTCTAGCTAGCAGCCAGCATGGCCTTGGCCAGTGGCCAATTCGCTCTCGATCGGTTCCATATGTCAAGACCCAGCTGGTTCAATTCAGAGAAGCATGGCAGGTGTGGCCTGTGACTGAGTAGCAGATAGTCCGCCGCTGTAGTATACGGATACGGACTGTGGACATCGACACAGCTAGCTGTACGAGTACATCTGTACATGTACCGTACCGAAGGACGTACTGGGACCTAACCTGTGCGCGCGGCTGTGCCTGCGCCTGTACGCCGTTGCAACGATCGGCGATCGCATTGATGCTCGGGTATGATGTCGGGGAAATGGACGGGCAAAGGTCCGCCTCCGCGTCACCGGAGACAAGTTTAATTTTAGTTTAATTTAAATGAGATAAAGTACAATATCTTATACTACTGATTAAAAATGACTAGTATATTAACATCCGATGATTGAGAAAAATTGTATACTATTGTAACATGGATTAGTAGTATAGTTAGTATATAGTGGGTGGTACAGGCAGTAACTAACGTGGACTAGTGGTATATGTAGTATATGGTGAGTGTTATAGGTAGGATAAAGATATTGTTAGAAAAAATATAGATGGCATCACTGTAATTAAGAACGGCTACTTATCCTATGGAAACCAACTTCGTATGCAAACTCCGATCACAATCGCTGGATCTCCATCCGAAGGCCAGAGAGAGAGGTGGAAAACTTTATCACTTAAACCCTCCCACCATTAACTTTGCTAATTACAATTTTCCTAAACCCCCCCTTCAAATCAAGCCTGGAACGGAGGGATCCTTTTTACGACGTCGCACCATTACGAACATCGCGATTTGACGTCGCCGCTGGGACTCCGCCGCCGCCTCCATATTGACGCCGCCGCCGGGGACTCCGCTGGGAGATCGACGCCACCGCCGCCGCGTATGTCGGCCTGCCCCGCTCCGGGCTCGCCTTCACCCTGCTGCCCACTGATGGGGACAGGATGGCCCGATCTTCCGTCAGGTGAAAGATAATTCGTTTCGGGCGGAGCGTAACACACCGATTCAGCTTCAAGTCAGCGACTCGAACCCCGCAATCTTAGCACCACGACTCCTCTGGTTATCAACCGTGTCACAACCTGGTTGACCTCGCCGAGAAGGCTAATCCCTACCTGCGAAACGAAAAACACAAGCAAGAACTCGAAAGAACGCAACTCAATCTAAAGTGACTCTGCAGATGTATGATTAAGATCGAAAGTTGGGGTTCTACAAACCGATAGACGACGAAACTGTTCTTGACAGAATAATCTAAGCAAAACTCGAGTCTCAACGACGGCGACTACTAAATTTAATGTCGTGGGGCGAGCTAGGGTTGGGGCGCCGCTCCCATGACATGGGCCGAAAGCCCGACACGATACAAAGCCTGAAAAGGCCCAAAACAGGTGACGTAGCACCTTTCATGGTCACATAGAATGATCCACGAATCTTCTGGGGCTAAAACCAGAACCAAAAGAAGCGTCTCGTCGTCACGGTTCCAACGCATCTAAGAACACCTTGATTGGACGTCGTATGAGAGAGATATCGCAGTTGAAGCGCAGACGTGTCGGCTGAATCCGAACCGAAGTTGTTGTCCGACGTGGTGATGACTTATACCCCGGGGAAGAGTCCGTCTCTTGTATGTCCAACGTGGTGATGTCCTCATCATCCTCCCCTTCTTGAATTGGAGTTGTCCTTGACGTCATCCCATCATTATCAAGCTCCTTAGCTTGACCACTACTGTTCAACCACTCTAAATGGTAAGGATGTTCAAGGCAACGTGTCGGCAAGTGAAGCTTCTTTACCAAATCTGAACTCACCAAGTTGTTGCAACTCCCACTATCAATTATGGTGAGCACACGATAATCTTTGACTATGAGAAACATATGGAATAATTTTTTGCGCTGAATCTTCTCCTCCTCACGTTCCACCTGTGAACTCAATGCGCGCTGAACAAGAGCCAAATTTTGGAACCTCGCTGATGCAGCCTCGGAGTCAATTGCTATAGCCTCATTATCGTCCTCCGAATCTGCAACAAAGTTAGTCGCAACAACTAATTCATCTTCAACATCACTAGCACTTACATATCTATTACCATCCGGCGAAGCGATGAAAGCACGAGTACTTGGACAATCCTTCATGACATGGCCCATGCCCTTGCAGCGGTGGCACACGATACTAGCAGATTTACTTGACGACCCCTTGTCAGTAGAGGTAGAAAGTGGTTTCTTGTGTTGTGGAACCGGCACATTAGATGGCGCCGGCGTTGTCGAACGTGCACTCGCTGGTGGCGTCGGACGTGCACTTGCAACCGGCGACGGTGTGAAGGTCTTGGCTCGTCCCTGCAATTCTTTTTCTGCAAGCATAGCAGGCTGGAACAACTGGTTGGTGGTAGTAAACTCTTTGTAGTCAACAATGTCCTGAATATCGCGTCTCAAACCACCATAAAAACGACATATTTTATCCTCAGGATCCTCTACTACCCCACAACGAACCATACCCTTCTGTAGCTCGGCATAATATTCCTGAACAGACATATTTCCCTGCTCTAAACATTGCAATTTCTTACGCAAATCACGCTTATAAGAGGCAGGAACAAAACGATCACGCATAGCAACTTTAAGTTCATTCCAGGAAGTTGGTTGTATGTTTAATGAAGCACATTCTTGCCACCAGATTATAGCAAAATCCTTAAATTCACTAGTTGCTTGTCTAACCTTATGTTTATCAGGAACAAGGTGGGAAGCAAATTTTTGTTCTACCGTCATCTCCCAATCTAGATATTCTTCCGCATCATAACGCCCATAAAAAGATGGTATAGTAAATTTAACTTTGGCGTAAGGATCATCATTACCATTACCTTGGCTTCGGCGGTGTATGTTACCTCCCATACCTGTGGTATTCTTGCGAAAGTGGCGACGACGTAGCCTCTCAGCTCTAGTCTTGATAAGATCATGCTCGCCATCGGATCCAAAAATAACATCATCATCGTCGTCGAGGTAGTCTTCATCAAAGGCATCCTCGTCCTTGGGCTTGGGGGGGGGGGGGGGGGTTGGACTCGAGGTTCTGAACCCTTGTTGTCAACGTGGAGACTCGCTTGTCCACACCCTCAATGGTATGGCAGGCAGCCTTGACCTCCGTCGTTAACTTGCTCAACTCCTTCATGAAGACATCCTTCAGGTCGGTCGTTGCCTGCACCAACTGACTAGACAAAACAGGGACGTCGTCTGGCATGGTTAGTGAACAACAAAATCCCTATGAACTATGTAGTCGGCTTTGGTGGACCTACACCCTCACACACGTCTTACCAAGTTCTTACCAGGTTCTTACCAAAGCAGGCAGTGGATGGTACAACCGGTGGCTGGTTCGTGATACATGTGAGGAGGTAGTACTAAGATTGCAAGGGTCCTTCGCTGCACTGACCTGAAGTATAATTTGTGGAGCTCTGGGAAGGCAAAGTATGTAGCAAGGAGTAGCCATGCACAAATACAGATTAGCAAAGTTCAATAAGTATCCAAAGTACAAGTCATAATTGCTGGCGTAGACGTATCCTAGACGTAGCACAACAAGTGAGAGCAAGAAACGATGGACTCACAGAACGAGCAAAACAGCACCCTCATGCAATTATTTTTAATCTTTTCAGCAAAAGCCCTCCGAAACCTCAGGACTAGTAGGAATCACGAATTTTTTATGTTTTGAACTATTTTTTTAATATTTTTATCCAAACACGGATATCAAAAGCTCCAAGCACACAAATTTGCAACTTTTTTGGAGCAAGGATGCGGTCTACAGAAAATCAGGAACGTTTCCTGAAAAACTAAAAACGACTTGATCAATTTTTTTCTTTATCTTCCCGATTTTTTTTGAATTTTTTGGTTTGGTTCCCCTCACAATGGAGTCACGAAGCTGCTGTAAAAAATTGAGCCAAAACGGAGCACCGAGCGAAAAGTTATGCCCGTTTTACTGAAGGTACCTCAAGTTATGGTTTTCGAGAGGCACACGATATAGTTCTTTGGAGGCTCAAATCGGCAGGATGCGCAGCAACGGCTAGGGTTTGCACGATGAACCAAGAAGGGCTGCGATGCAAGGCGATGAACACAGGGTGGCTCGCAACCTATCTAGGGATGCACGGCAGGTAGGAGTTCACACAAGGCGGCTAGCGAGGGCAAGTCGAGTTATGGAGTGGAACGACTTGTAATCTGGTGATGGTGGTGGATGGGATAGCGGCGGAAACAAACAAATCACGCAACGGACGATTGAACTACGACACGAACATGACCTAACCAGCAACAAGACTCGACCACGGACACGAACTCAACAAAGCCAATCTGAAACGAAATTGCAAGGCGAAAAAGGGTTCTAGGATAGCGGAATTTTTTTTGTAGGCAATTTTCTGGACTATAGGATGAAAGAAAAAACACGAATCTAATACTAGGGTAAATCCTGACGGTAATACCTGAGTCTCTGATTACCACTTGATGGGGACGGGATGACCCGATCTTCCGTCAGGTGAAGGATAATTCGTTTCGGACGGAGCGTAACACACCGATCCGGCTTCAAGTCAGCGACTCGAACCCCGCAATCTTAGCACCACGACTCCTCTGGTTATCAACCGTGTCACAACCCGGTTGACCTCGCCGAGAAGGCTAATCCCAGCCCGCGAAACGAAGAACACAAGCAAGAACTCGAAAGAACGCAGTTCAATCTGAAGTGACTCTGCAGATGTATGATTAAGATCGAAAGTTGGGGTTTTACAAACCGATAGACGACAAAACTGTTCTTGACAGAATAATCTAAGCAAAACCCGAGTCTCAACGACGGCGGCTACTGAATTTAATGTCGTGGGACGAGCTAGGGTTGGGGCGCCACGCCCATGACATGGGCCGAAGGCCCGACACGATACAAAGCCTGAAAAGGCCCAAAACAGGTGACACAGCACCTTTCATGGTTACACAGAATGATCCACGAATCTTTTGGAGCTAAAACCAGAACCAAAAGAAGCGTCTCGTCGTCACGGTTCCAACGCATCCAAGAACACCTTGATTGGACGTCGTATGAGGGAGATATCACAGTTGAAGCGCAGACGTGTCGGCTGAATCCGAACCGAAGTTGTTGTCCGACGTGGTGATGACTTATACCCCGGGGAAGAGTCCGTCTCTTGTATGTCCAACGTGGTGATATCCTCATCACCCACCGTCCTCCTCCCTTCCACCCTTTTGTCGTTGGTGATGATGGAGGCGGCCCCTTTCGTCATTGGTGATGATGGAGGTGGTGATGATGGAGGCGGCGGGAGCAGAAGGGAGGAGGGCGGTGGGCAGTAGGGTGGAGGCAAGCCTAGAGTGGGGCAGGCCGATGTACGCGGCGGCGGCGGCGTCAATCTCCAGCGGAGTCCCAGGAGGCGGCGGCGGAGTCAATCTCAGGCGGCGGCGTTCTGTTCGACCCTCGTAACGGTGCGATGTCGTAAATAGGATCCCTCCGTTCCAGGCTTGGTTTGGAGGGGAGTTTTGAGGAAAATTGTGATCACAAATCTAATGGTGGGAGGGTTTAAGTGCTAAAGTTTCCTACCTCTTTTCCTGGTCTTCGGATGGAGATCCAACGATTGTGATGGAAGTTTCTATAGTTTACATACAAAGTTGGTTTCCATAAGATACGTTGCTATTAAGAACAGAAGTTACAAAACTGTTTGCCTCTCATCATCTCGTGTTCTTCTTACCCATTTCATGCGGCGGCAGACGGTGACCAACGCCGGCCGCGTGATCGGCGTTCATCTGCAGGTGGGTGCACTACACGATTCACCAGCCGGTGCTGTGTACCATGATGTTCCTCCGCACGCTCAACTACCAGCAGCAGGAGGGAGGCGGCTGCCATGACGGCAGCGCAAATGCCGCCAAAGTGAGTCCCCTCCGGCGAGGGCGGCGACCATGGGTCTGGGCCGGTGATCTAGAATTTCTAGCCCAATTGCGTGGCAACATTTTGGCGAACGCATCCAGAACCAGAAGCCATTCCAGTGGGCCTAGGGCTGCGGTGCTGCTGGTATATGTATAAGGAATCCTATATGTAAATACCAGTCCCGTTTACTCGAGGGCATTAGCAAACCCTAGAGTAGGGTCGCGCCGCCTCGTCGATTTGCCATTCCCCTATCTAAACCTAACCAAGGCGGAGTGTGCGTGATGGCCTCCACGATTGTCGGATCTTAGGACCGGCAATCCACCTGGGGGTACCCAAGTGGTTGATTTGTAGGAGGGGCGATTGATGAACTAGTGACTTGATGGTACACAGGAGGCACTGATTTAGACAGGTTCGGCCTACCCGGAGTATAATACCCTACGTCCTGTGTCGGTGGTGGTGTTTGTATTGCTTGTATGGTTTACAGGATGTGATGCGATGATTTTCGGCGTGTCCCCCATGGGGGTGCCCTAGGCCGCTTTATATAGGGTTGCCGGATGATGAGGATCGCATGGAGGATTTGGTTTGTTGGGCGGATCGGTCCGAATTTCGTTTGAAGACGTATGGCGTCGGATTGGACCCGCCGGAGGGGATCTTCGACTACCTTGGTATATTTCTGATTGGAAATCCGACTTGTTGATTCGAGGAATGTCGATTAGAGACGTATATGCTGATATATTTTGCTTGATTTGCCGGTTACGATTAGTTGGTGTGATATCTATGATGCTAGGTTTGTAGTTTAATCCTGTAGTTCAATCCATCTCAAGCTGACGCCTTCCTTTGGAAATGGTCGAGTTCAGGAATCTTCAGCACTAAATCAGCTTACGAAGTTTCCTTCTTAATGATAAACGTGCTTTGCACGTTCTTAAAAAAATAGTTTAATCCTGTGGAGATGTCGAACCCGCTTATTATTTTCCTTTTTCCTTACTCTTTGCATGCACGGCTAAGATCTTCTCGCGAGAGGATGGGGCTGGAACAGGCTAGTGACGTCCGAATCGAGCCCAGACGACATGCCAACTTACAAGAACTACCTTAAGGACTTTTACATACGCAACACTGCTGAATCTGTTGCCCAGGCGTGGCAGAATGAGCCGGATGCCAACACAACTTATAATGGCACTGGACTCAGGACTAGCCTGCTGGCAACTCTTGCAAAATCGATACGTTCGCGTCCCTGCATGCCTTGATTTGCAGTACCCCATTTCTTGTTTGTCTGCTAATTTACTGCATTTGTTGCTGGAATGACCATGTGGATTAAAGTGCATAGAGGCTGAGGAGAAGTTTATTAACAAGAGGGAGGGCTATGAGCAAGATCTCTATCCTTATGAGATCAATCTCAGTAAAGAGATCCAGCAGTGTGTGCGTCATTTCGTATGCTTGGACGGTGAATTTACTGTCGCCGCCACTGCTTTGATGGTCTGTTTATTTCCTCTTTGATCTCAACTTAATCTCAAGTTGCTTGTCTGTTTGATTGCTTGTAAATTTGTTGTTTATTAAGTTTATCATGAAGGAGGCTGAGTTGATGTGCCGGTGTGTAACGCCCGCGTTTTTAAACTCTGGGAAAAATCACATAAATAAATCGCCGGTGTAAATCCTTTCAAAACGTTTTACCGCCGAGTTCCCGCTTCCGCCGAATCCCTGTTCGCCTCGTTGTCACCACCCTCCTTTCCGTCCCATCCCGCGTCGCCCGCTCTTGGGTCGACCGCCGGGCCCTATCGACGTTGGCCGACCGCCGTCGACGCCTGTCGTCTCTCCGCCGCGAATCCCGCCGTCTCTCCCCTCTCTTTTCCCCTTCTCTTTTTCTTTTCCCCTCTCCTTTCTTCCTTTCTTTTTCCCTTTCTTTCTTTCTTTCTTTCTTTTCTTTTCCCTCCCCTGTTTCCCCGGCCGCTGTGCGCTACAGCTCTGCTCGCCGCCGGCCATCCCCCCCTGCCGTGCTCCAACGTCCACCGACCCTACCACTGCGCCGGCCAACCAGTCTCCCCACCACCTCTGCTCGTCGCACACACTATCGCCGCCGTGCCGCCTCTCGTCGTGGCCCCACCACCGCCGCGCCACTGCCGCCGCTGCGACTGACACGCTGCCAAGCCGTCCCGGCCGCGAGCTCGTCGTCGCGAAGCCAACCAACGTGCACCACTGCCGTGCCGCCCTCGCCAAGCCCGGCGCCGGCCATTGCCGCGTCGCAGGCCCACCGCACCGTCCACGCCACCACCCAGCGCCCCGCCGTGCAGCCGACCGCCGTACGCAGCAGCCGTGCCGCCCTCCACCGTGACCCCGCCACCGTCGTCGCCAAACCACGCCGTCCACCCGAGCACGCTGCCGCCGAGTCACCCCATCGTGCACGCCACCCCTGCACCGCTGCGCCGACCACGGCCACCGCCGCTCCGACCGCCACTGACGCCGAGCCGACCACGCCACCGCCCGGCCCCTCTTCAGTCCCGTCGCCGCGTCACGCCAAGCACACCGCCGCACAGCGCCACCACTGCACCACCGTACCACCCAATCACCGCGCGAATCCCGGCCGCCATTGAAGAAGCTCCACCCGCCAGCCGCCAAGACCACCGCCTACCCCCCTCTCGTCGGCCCGCCTCCTCACCACCCCTCCGCGCCTATAAAAAGGCCAACGAGCATCTCCTTCACCTCCTCGCACTCACCCACCGCCGCATTCGTCTCCCCCACCGCTGCAACGCCACCGCCACCACCACCATTACCGCCGCCGCCGCCGCTCGTGTGGGCAGCACTGCACCGGCCACCTCCGCCCGAGGTAAAGGCCTTGGTGGACTTGCCATGCTGCACTCCTTCTTTTCCCCTGGTCAATTTGACCCATCGCCGCCCGGAACGCCGGCGAATCGGCCGGTCAGCGCCGCCGTCGCCTCTCCCCCCCCCTTTGCTTTGTTTCGCGAGGAGGAGACGACCGTTTTGTGAATAACCCCCTGACGTTCTCCCTATTCAAACCTGCCGTCCAAAACTTAAAACCCTCTCTCTCTGGTACATTTCCACGTAACCCCCTGAGTTTTGGCCAAATTAACCCGCAGTCCACAGACACTATTCCCTCTCTCTCTGTCTGTTTCGCCAGGGACCCCTGGACTTTTCGGTATTTACAGTTAGGTCCTTATTCTTTAAAAACAGCCCTAAACCCCCACTAAACTCGTCATTTCATGCGCCAAATTAATCCCGTTTGACCCCAAACTCCACCACAATAATCACCAGTATATTTTCGCCAATCCATTCAGTCCATATTCAAAAATAATCATATCACCACCATCACTCTCTCATTCTCTGTTCTTTCTTTCGGAGCTCAGCAAAAACTTTATTTCTCTTATTTATTGGGTGTTTGTTTGTGTGTACCGTAGACTCTGCTGTGAATGAGGAAGGACTCGAGGTCGAGGAGGAGCAGGGCTACGAGCAGGAGCTTGGAGACCAAGACCCCGGGCAGGAATCCCCCGAGGGTTGGGAGAACGGCAAGTGCAATCCCACCCTTTGATGCATACTTTTGTCCTAGTTTTTATAAACACAACCCATGGCCTGTGTTATAAAACTTGCATGTTTTTACTGCTAAACCCGGTTGGATAGCCATTCCTTGATTGCTATGACTGCTTCCTTGACAACCTAGATTACTGTTTGAATATGACAATGCTCTGTCTGAATGTTAGTCACTGCTAGAAATGCTTAGGAATATTTTACTGTTATAAACCCCATTACAACCACTTGGTGTTTTCAAAAGCAACCGTGTGCGTGCTTTAAAATAAAAGAGATGAATTTTGTGAACAAAATGAGTATCCGTGTGGGATGAGACAGACGGTATTTCTTGTGTGAAATGCCGAGGTGAGCTCGAACCTGTGTGGTTGAGCATGGTGGGAGCTGTCTATCCTATCACAATTTTTGGGATGATGTTGATGTGTCATCTAGCCTAACCCATTTTATTGTACCACCACTCGACCGTTGTATGTGGCAACGACCTAGCATAATTCCCACTAGTTAAGCTGTTGGTTATGTGGTGTGCTGGTGAGCAACAGAGGGCCATGGAGCCGGGGATACGATCTATGTGAGGTATGCCCCTGGGTAGGACCTCGTTGGTAGGTTGCTAACCCCCTGGTCGCGTCTGTGATAACTTGTCAGTTTAGCTATGGTGGGTAATGGCTTTGATAGGAGCTGCACTGGCACTAAGGTGTTCATGTTGTGGTAGCCTACTTGTGGTTGTGTACACCTCTACAGAGTTAAAACCTATCCGGATAACCGTGTCCACGGCATTGGACGAGTTACGGCTTGGTCACTTCACTAGTCCCCTGTTTTGGTGTAAGAAAGTGTTTGGTGTTTGTTGAGCTGAGAAAAGTTTTGGCATGGGCTACGACAGATGGGAAATCTGGTAGTTTAAAATCTCAGGAGTAAAATAATCATGCTCTTATGATGTGACTAAAAGTAATGCTTGTGAAAACCCCTTTATAAAACAAACCCCCTGCATGGGTAAAATTTTCTTTATCGCAAAAACAACCATAAGCATGCCCTTGGTTATAATCCTTGCATGCCCTTGTTATACCCCTTCCGTGGGTGTGGTTGTGCTTGCTGAGTACGTATGTACTCACCCTTGTTTTTTTTGTTACAGAGGCAGACCCGGACTTTGTGCCTGAGGACGTCGTTTAGAGGGGTTCGTTCTGTACCCAACCTTTACCTGTGTGTTAGGGTCACCCGCTTGGAGCCGCATGGATTTCCACTATGATGAAGACCTCTATGTTATCAACCTTTTTATCTGGAGTCTAGCGTTAGTTATGTTTGTCGTGGCCCTGCAGTGTCACCGTCTCCCGTAATGTCGTTTATGTACCGAACTATCTGTTGTAATAATGTGAACCAGCATCCTGGGACTGGTTTTTGTATCATATTAAGTTCTCTCTTTCGAGGGGACGCTTCACAGTGGCTGGAGTCTGACACCTATGACTCTGATGACGAATGGTGCGCCACCATTAACATTGCACGCAGGTGTGCTTTAGACTTAATGTTGTACAAAGGCCCAGAATCTTTTTGTCTAGCTGGGCTCATGATGGTATATTCCTGTCTCTAGTTAAACAAGCTACAGCTACATGAATTCTGGTCCTCTTGATGTTTATGGATTTGTTGGCACCAATTTCTAAATGATTGATTTAAGGGCATTGCTATGGAGACAAAGACAATCTGTGAGGCGATGAGGCAGGACCCAAGGGGATCCAAAAGTGGCTCTTCCATTGCGATCCTATTGGATGGGTGGAATGTTCTGGAGATGATACATGATGAAATGTTTTCTGATAGTCAGGATGGCGCCATTCCTAAGTATGACCATTTAATGTCCTTGTATAGTTATTGTTGGTTTCCCTATGTTATTATGTACGAGCTTGTTATATGTGTTTTTTATTTGTAGAGTCATAGTAACTTGCCATTCTGCTGTGACAGGATTAACACTGTTGGTGAGCTGATCTCTAAGGAGAATGATGGAAAAGATAGCTGCAAGACCGAGGTGAATTAATGCATTATTACAGGATCATGCAGTAAACCCCTTTTTTTGTGTGGAAGACATCATTTACAATTAAGCGCCATGTGTTCTCATACTTTATTTCAAATTTTTGTACATTTGACCATCATTGTGTTCATAATATGCAACTATTTTCAGTTATGATTATATTTTTTTTGTAGATACTGCTAGTCAATGATATCACAAGTTATAAACATTTTAATTGAGTCAGTTTAAGAGGATTCTAGAAACTTCGAAAAACATTGATAGATCTATACAAGACTAATAGTCACCCCTCCTAAAGTTTAGTCACTTTTAGTCTCTTTAGCAACCCCAAGCTACTAGAGAGGACTAAAGACCTTTTAGTCCCATTTAGTATGGGTGTTTGGATAAAAAGTTACTAAAATAGACTAAATGAGACTAAATTTAGGAGCTTCTAGGTGAACCAAACACCCACTAAGTACTCCGGGGCATAACAGAAGCTATGTACCTAGAAAAGCCAAAATGACCTATAATTTAAGACGGAGAGAGGTATAGAAACTTGCAAACAACATTTTTTTTTGTAAAACTTGCAAACAACATTGATAAATCTATAAAAGACTATAGTATCCATATACAAGGCCTTTGCTAAGTACCCATTTTATTAGTTGTAGCAAACATTGTTCAAAAGTGTTAGGCAACCCTCTCGTATCGGGCTCTTCAATCTAGGTCGTGTTTCTTTGGAGGTGATAAAATTTTGCCAGCGCCTTTGACCAATAATTAAGGATACTAAATAAAATCAGTTTACAAAACCACCCTCAAAACATTGGACTATTTTGTGAGACCTATCCAATGAGGTCTTTGACCAAACGATTAGAGGATGGTTAATGCAGCATTACTGTAGTAAATTATGGACTAATTAGGCTCGTTAGATTCGTCGCGCAAAAATAAACTCATCCCTAAAAAGGTTTTGCAAATAGACTTCATTTAGTACTTCATGCGTACAAGATTCTCTTTGGAAATTTATTTCCCCGGTTGGAAAGAAACACTTGTGAATGTATCTGATTCATTGGAATGTGTGAAGCTTGTCATCAAGGTCTGGTATCCTGTCCCCGTAGCTTCGTTGTCTTGATTAATGAGTGATTGGAACTGATTAGTTACCATAGCAAGTGGGTTGGGTCACCTGATTTCTTGACTTATTGGATTGCTGTATGCATATATTAGATCTTGCTTGACATTATGCTTGCCCACAGGCAGGTCTGCTTTAATCGGAAGTAGGTGTTGCTCACAAATGTGGCTCTATTTTAATGCAGGCAATTCAAATGGACCCGGCTGATGCAACATTGTATTCAAACAGGAGCCTTTGCCATCTACAAATCGGCGAGGCAAACAAGGCTTTGCTTGATGCCAATAGTTGCATAAAGATATGACCTGAATTTGTGAAAGGTTACTACTGGAAAGGCGTTGCTCTCATGTCACTCAAGGTTAGATATAAGTACTATAATATAATGTTATATTCCAAGTACTATTTTTTATGTCACTTTGTGGTATATTCATATATCCAATCTTTTATATATGTAGGAGTACATAGAAGCATGTGATGCTTTCTTGGCTGGACTGAAGTTGGACCCTACAAATGTTGATGTGGACAGGAAGTTCAGGTAAACCATCTATCGACTAGTATACTTACAGATTTGGTTGTCTTTATTTGCCATCTTTCGTGGACATTACTAATTGCTCAGTGTTGTCTTTACATGAATCACAGAGAGGCATTTGAGGCCATGAAGAAGGACCATGTTATACATAGGACCTCTACTACCAATTAGAGGAACTAGAACGTAACGCGCGCAACGTGCCCTATCCTGAACCAATTTAGTGTCTCAAATCCCCTAATCTTTCAGCTACTTAAGATCAATTAGTTTTAAAAGTTTTGGCAATCTCGAGAATAAAAGAAGGCAATTTTTACCGGAGAAGACAAACATCTCATGCAAATAGACTGTTTAACAAAACATATAGTAACAAAGCAGATATTATGCTCAGGTAAAAATTGCCTTCTAAACATATAGCAACAAAGCGAAAACAGTCTAAACCTTGCGGTGTTGAGCTAGAGGCGGTAGTACCACAACTGCGCAGCGCCCGTGAGGTGGAGAGATGCCCACCACACCTTGTGGTGTTTTGGCGTCTGGTCGCCTTGGAAGAAGGTCTCGCAGCGGTTGAGCCACGGCAATGGATCCTCCTTGCCGTTGAAGTCGGGGAAGGTCAGCCGGGGACGCAGCAGGAAGCATGGATCGATGGGCTCCTCGTACTCGTGGTGAGGACCGTAGTGATCGCGTGGAGAGCGGGATAAGCGATCGTGCGCTGCGCCTGGCACACCAAAACCCGGGCCGCTGGCGGCCTTGGACGTTGACGAGTGTGGCTCCGGTGCTCCGAGGGGGGCCTTGCCGTCGCGCTGGACAGACTCCAGGCGGGACACGGCCAGGCTCAGCGCGTTCACTTGGTTGGTGCCCTCGAACGCGGCGGCTTGCAGATTGGTCACCTTGTTGGGAAGGCCGTCGAGCTTGGTTACCGGCGGAATTAGCAGTTTGAGTGCTGCCATCTGGGTCGTGAGCTTTGCGACCTTGGCGGCGAGATCGGAGAGCGTCTTGAGCACATTGTCGACGGTCGACGCAAGTGTGTCGGCGTCTTGGGGAGCGTTGGCGGCGGCCATCGGTTCGGAACTAGTGGAATCTGATACCAATATGTCACGAGCAAGGATTGGAGGATTGTTTGTAGACAGAATATGGCGGAGATTGTATTCAAAAGAGGTGGCCGAAGTTGGCCCTGGACCTCGGCGGCGCAGCGGAGCAATGGCGTTGCTCGACGGCGCACCACGGAGGCAGGGCGAAGGAGGCGATAGATTACAATTTCAAAGCCTAAGCAAAACCTATTATAGGTCCAATCTTATATAATGATGGCCCAGACACAATCCTAACAAATCGAGACTCCAAGCAACAGGAGATCTCCTAACAATCCGAGACTCCAAACAACAGGAATCTCCTAACTTCCTAACACACGAGAACTAATCATGCCTTATCGCCGGACCTTCCATCTTGATTGCTGCTCTTCTTGTTACGTCAAGAATACTTCAATCCCCACATGACATAGCTTCAGTGAAAATGGCAAGTGCATTGTAGCTGCACTATATAGATGTGGTTGTGATGGGTTTACTATCTTGTGGCACCATCTGCGTCCTGGTCAAGCTAGACCAGATACAGTGACAAGATTCTACGTTAGGGAATCGAGATATTACGACAAGAACCCCAAGCCTCTTCCAGAGCTTGAAGACACAGATACGAAGGACACAAGGTCAATATCTGTAATAAGCATATGTTCTGAAGGATCAAGTCCATCCTTTGTGGACCCAATGGAACCTCAAGCCGCGTCCCTTGTTGAAGCTCTTGAAGACCTAGCTAGAGGATACTGTGGTGGAGCACAAGCTGAAAGGGATAAAGGATCATGCCGTGGAGATGCGAGATCGTCTGAAAGCAGGACATACTCCTTCTGTTGAAGACCTAATATCATCATATCAGGAAATAATAGATCTGTGCAATGGTTAGTGTGATTCACAGCTTTCTTAAGTTCACATATCTCTAATTTAAACCTAAGTTTTCTTTTGCTGCTGAAGATTATACTGCAGAGACTACCAGGGGATCTTGATATGATTACTGGGCTTTGCCAAAATAGACTCAAGGTAAAACAATGTACCTCAAGTTGTCAGTTTTATTTATATTTAATAATTTGCAAGGAATGTTGACACATATTATAGTTCATCATTATAAACTTGTAGATGCGATAGAACTTGACAACCAGGAAGCAATACAGGGGCATTCAACCATCTATTTTGGTCAATATAAATAAAATAATATTTGCAATCCTAATTTTATAAAACTCTATAGACGTGTTGTAGATTATGTAAATATTCCATTTTAGTTATGTACATAAGTCAAAGTATTATGTATTACAAGATATATAATTTCAAAGTAGGATATATTTTATTATATTGGGTATCTCGTAGGTACCAGAAACAAATAATTCGATCATCTATCTTGGATCTTCTAAATAAAATAGTATATACTACACAAATTTTATGAAACTTGACAGACATGATGTACACTATGCAAATATTTTATTTTAATAACTTGCACGATGCTAGATGCTATATATTTAGAGATACATAATTCTAAATTATGCTATATTTTATCCCTATTTGTTACCTCGTGAGATATTTTATCGTATCATACTTTACAATCAAGGTGAAAATATCTTTCTTCTAGTAGTGAAAAAATATACTGATAAGAAATTTTTAGAATTAGATATTATAAGCACATTATTTATCTTACAAGCACCTTATTTTATCCATCATTTTCTTTCTGGATATTGGGCTTAAGAAATTAACTCTCATCTCCCTATGCTATACACCACTTCATCTCCTCACTTATGCACTTTGTCCATCCCCACCCCATAAATATAATTTTGACTTAATTTACTCTCCTATCCTATTAATAACGGCTTAATTTACTCCTTAAGCGGGATTCCCTACGAGCATTCATTTACGGTCATCCGTGCAATTCTATTGTGCAGTACGTAGGCAAAGTATATTTTTACTTATTCATATCGTGCATTGTTGCATCATGTTTCACACAACAAGCCAATGAATAAAATACAAGTTCATGATTGTAATAAGTTCACAACATTACCACATGTCATACTGAAACTTTATTATAGTTTGAAATTATTACTAAAATTAAACAATCTAACCACTCACAAGGTACCAAATAGGGATAAAATATATCATAATTTAGAAATATGTATCTCTAAATATGTAGTATCTATAATTGTGCAAGTTACTAAAATAAAATATTTACTATTTTATTCAGAAGATCCAAGATATGTGATCGAATTATTTGTTTCGCGTACTTACGAGATACCTAATATGATAAAATATATCTTGTAATATGTAACACTTTAACTTGTGCACATAAATAAAATAGAATATTTACATCATCTACAACACGCCTATCGAGTTTTATAACATTCGGATTGCAAATACTATTTTATTTAGATTGACCAAAATAGATGGTTTAATTAGGGAGGGAGGGAGCTCCCTATCGCGCTGTGTTTTGGCGCGACAAAATAGAGTTGTCCACGTGCGTTGGTGCAACAGGGAGAGGGTCCATGTTACTTTCCCCCTGCAGCGTGGCAGGTTTGTCGCGCCGATGCTTGTGGTGTGGCAACGTTATTTTGTCGCGACATGCAGGCCGGCGTGACCAAAAGGGTCATGAGATGTAAATATTTATCTGGAAGGTTTATTTTTAAAATATTATTTAAAAATTGGTTAAAATTGAAAAAAAAATCAGGTACTGGTACTGCATTTCGTGTTTAAGTATTGAACTACCATTGCTGGTTCTGAGCCCTTCTCTCTTTTTGTGCAACATGAACCAACACTAAGTTTTCTTTATATATATAATTTGATCCAACATTAAGTCTGTCGACGTTTTGTTTTGCATTTGAATAATCTTAGGGTAAATGGAGTTTGCACATCTCATAAGCTGCTGCAACTGACATGCTGAAACTAGCTCGCCCTGTTCGTGTGGCTTATTAGCCACCGGCCAGTGGTACTTTTTTCTCAGAACAAATCAGCCATCAGCCAGCAGTACTTTTCTCTCAGAACAAATTAGCACCAGCCACCAACCAAACGAGCAGGCGCTTGTAATGTCCTTTTCTTGGTTTTTTTTTGAAAATAAGTCATTTTCTTGGTATTGCTAAGCCATTTACCATGCACACAAGAATGGGCAACAGGTCTGCATACGATTTGCCATTGTGGGTTTGGACCCTTTTCTCTTTTGTGCAAAATGGTGCAAAAATTAAGGCCCTATATGTGCGCCTGGAAGCCACACCAAACGGGCCCAAACTTGTCACTGTTTGGTGTTGCATTTGAATCACCTGAGGGTAGCTGATGTTTGCACATTACACAAGCTGCTGCAACTGATCATTATTTTGTGTTACAATTGAATCACCTGAAAGTAGCTGATGTTTGCATGGTGCACAGGCTGCTTGCAATTAACACTGAAACTAGCCTGTTACAGCACCGTAGCACATGGCAGCTTTTGCTTGTTTTGCCCCCTCATCTGACTTGCTCCCTTGGTGTTTTGGTTGCTCTGTTTGCAGGAACAAACTGGCCCTGGTGGGGATATGACTGGCTGTGGCTGATTAGTGGAGCAAGTTTTGATGGTTGAACAGATGCTTGGAGGAACCCCTATTCTTCCTTTTGAGATCGATTGAACGTGAACTTTCAAACTACATATATGTGAGAAATGCTAGGCATTCAATCGGTATCCCTGTGTAGGTTCCACTGGTGCCTTTTGTAAAAGAGAACTAAGGGCAAGGGCAATGTATATTGCTAAAGTGGTCTTTAACTATATATGGGCCTAGTAATGTGGGATGTGGTTATTCCAAGCCTCACACAGTGAAGCCCAGAACCAGATAGTAATGATGGGGCCTACAACAGAGAAGAAATAACCACCCAGAAAACATTGCTTCCCTTCCCTTCATCGTTCTCGCCGTACATATATATCTTCACAATCTCGCGTTGGTGGTAGGAAAAGGAACGCATCAGGGAGAGAGATGGTAGGTGAGAGAAAGATTATTATTTCTTTATCTCTTATATGGCGGGTCCATACGCTTGTGGGTAGCTTCATATAAAGACTGTTGTAAGGACTGGGAATTTTTTTGAATTAATATTATTTAAATACGAAATTACAAATTAATTACCCCGGATACCGAAATTACAGAAATGTGCTACTATCGTCTAGTGAGTAGACGAAAATAGAAATTTCGTCTACCCAGCAGACGAAAATACTGATTTCGTCTACCCATCAGACGAAAACATATTTTTGTCTATTGGGTGGACAAAATCCACCATATTCCGTCTACTCATTAGACGAAATTTAATTTGTCTTATCAGCAGACGACCATGCATGACTAAAATAGGCTGTGTATGACGAAATCTAGTTTTATGAGATAAAAATAAATTTCGTCTGTAAAAAAAATAAAGTCCACTCCCTGCCGGCGCCCAGGAGCTCGCCGGCCGCAGCTGCGCCCTCCCTCGTCCGCGGCCGGCCGTCCACTCCCTGCCGCACGCGAGCAACTCCGCCCGCGCCGCTGCAGCTGCTCGGTCCGCCGCCTGCCCCGCACGCGAGCAGCTCTCTCCGGCCGCGACGGCTGCGGTGGCACGCAAGAGCTGCCGGCTGCGGTGGCTCAACTACCTTCGCCGCGGCAACTTCACGGCCGACGAACAGGAGCTCGTCGTCCGCATGCAGGCCGCATGGGGCAACAAGTACTTATACTACATATGCATACGTATATATCTATCGATCGACTTGCTAGTTCCGCCAGCATTCGCGTACAGCTCCCTTATGCATTGCAACTAGTTGATGGCTTAGTATTAATTTGATGATTGATCACTGCACGCAGAGAGTTGCTCGCGTGCGGGGCTGGCGGGCGGAGGGAGCAGCTCGCGTGCGCGTCCGGCGGCGGACCGAGCAGCTGCAGCGGCGCGGGCGGAGTTGCTCGCGTGCGGCAGGGAGTGGACGGCCGGCCGCGGACGAGGGAGGGAGCAGCTGCGGCCGGCGAGCTCCTGGGCACGGCAGGGAGTGGACTTTATTTTTTTTACCCAAGGACCTAAATTTCGTCTAGCGAGAGAAGACGAAATTTATTTTCATCTCATAAAAATAGATTTCGTCATGCACAATCTATTTTCGTCATGTATGGTCGGCCGGGGGTAAGACGAATTAAATTTCGTCTAATGGATAGACGAAATATGGTGGATTTTGTCCACCCAATAGACGAAAATATGTTTTCGTCCGATGGATAGACGAAATCAATATTTTCGTCTGCTGGGTAGACGAAATCTCTATTTTCGTCTACTCACTAGACGATAGTAGCACCTTTCTGTAATTTTGGTATTCAGGACAATTAATTTGTAATTTCGTATTTAAATAATATTAATTCAAAAAAAAATTCTAAGGACTGGTTGGGTAATGTTTATGAGTGGCAGTATATATGATGCTATAAGGACTACTTTTTTGCACATTGTGGGTGCCCTAACCCCTGCCATGGATTCGTATTATAACCAGATCATTTTTTATTTTTTAGTATCTTCTGGAGTTAATTAGGAGGTGTTCATGTTGTTTAGTCTGAGTTCATAAAGCATGCAACCTGGATTGAGAAAATGTTTAGTCTGAACATCACCAATCTTACTTTTGCTTATTTCGTTCTAATTATGAATGCAAATTTGTGTTTTGCCGTCAGTGATATATACGGTGCTTTAAATAACCACGCATTAATCATTGTTCAACAATCAGTTTTTTTCATCGGCATGCCAAATTTGGAGTAGCTGGGTGCCTGGGTCATCAGTCATCACAAGGGCGTGTAGCTGATCCGCCTGAGGAGGCAGAAGTAGGCGAGGAGTCGGTAGGCGAGCGCCATGGCGAGGAGGATCCAGACCTCGCGCATGCCGCCGTCGAGGTCGACGGTGTCGAACGACGGCGACGACTGCAGCCGGCGGCACCCGCCGCGGCTGCCGCAGTCGTACGTCAGGTGGCCGTGGTACTGCGCCTTGAGCAGCAGGTTGAAGCCGTAGTGCATGAACGACACGTACTTGAGCCAGCGTATGAACTTTGGGATGTGCTGCACGTAGTAGCCGCCGGTGAGGAGGAAGAGCATGAGCACCAGCGACGCCATCACCCCGGCTCTCTTCACGCTCAGGATGGCCGCGCCCAGGAGCTCCCCGGTGCCCTGGCTCGTGAACACGATGAGCAGCGTGGCCAGCAGCGTGAGGAAGAAGCAGGGCACCGTCCGGCGGAGGCCCGCCATGAAGTAGAGGATGGCCATGAAGAGCACCGGGTACACGACGTGCGGCACGGCGTCGCACAGCGTGCTGCTGGCGTAGTAGGCGCTCAGCCGGTACATGTCTGCCTTGCGCTCCTTCACCAGGTACAGCTTCTCGAAGGGGAACACGTAGACGGAGCCGAACAGCGACGACGACGTCCAGAAGATGCAGATGTAGAAGATGAGCCCCACCTGGTCCCGCAGCTGGGCCTCGTTGCCCGTCTGGGACTTCCACCAGAGGAGGCCCAGGAGGAGCGCCACGCCCACGGCCTGCGCCAGCCGCATCTTGTCCAGGTAGTCGGAGGCGCGCTCCCGGAACGTGCGCCGGGACAGCACCGCGAACTGCTGGAGCCACCCGATGCCCCGGCGGTCCTTGCGCGCCCGCACCGCCAGCCGCAGCTGCTGATCCGTCGGCGCCGTTCTTCTTGACGCCGCCGCCTCGATGCTGCCGGCGGCCGCGGCGGCGGCGGACCTGTACTTGAGCTGCAGGTGCCTGATGACCTGGGACCTGAACTCCTGGGGGTCCGGCGAGCCGCGCAGGGACTCGGGGACGCTGATGTCGTCGAGGTTGCCGGTGGCGAGGTCCAGCAGGAACTCGGCGGGGTTCATGGGGATCTCCGGGACGAACCCCAGCGAGGAGAAGTGGGGCATGCAGTCCCGGGCCTTGCCGTGGTAGATGGCGTGGCCCTCGGAGATGAGCAGCAGCTTGTCGAACATGTGGAACATCCGGCTCGACGGCTGGTGGATCGTCGTGATGATCGTCCTGCGAGTCTGCAATAAGCATCCAATTAAGATTATTAAACTGATCGAATCAGATGAGCAAATTAATGAAGCGTACGTGCTGCTAAGTATAGACGTATAGTACCTTGGCGAGGCGCTGGAGTACCAGGATGAGCTTGCTCGCTGACGTGGAGTCGAGCCCGGAGGTGGGCTCGTCGAGGAGCAGCAGCGACGGGTCGACGAGGATCTCGTACCCGATGCTGGTCCTCTTCCTCTCGCCTCCTGATACCCCCCTCACAAACGCACCGCCGATCTTGGTGTGACGGCACCTAAACCACATGATCAATGATCGCAACTCATTCGATCAACATGGATGTATACATCATGTGGAAATGGAATTCCATGCCAATCTGATAGGCAAAGGTAGCACTAGCAGTGATGATGACCCAGCAACGACCTCTCCAGATTAAGCTCGGCGATGATGGCCTCGACCCTGTCTCGCTTCTGCTGCTTGGACATCCGAGCAGGGAGCCTCAAGAACGCGGCGAACACGAGGGTCTCCTCCACCGTCAGCTGTGGGAAGAGGACGTCGTCCTGAGTCACAAATCCAATCCTGCAGCACATAAATGATTAACACAATGAAAAAGAAAATATTTAAAAATGTAAGAAAAAACATACGGATGACCAATTCTTGTTTTTTTACAGTTTTTACCTTCTCTTGAGAGAGGGGGTGTAGGGGGTGTCATTGTAGGTAATCTGGCCCTTGATACCGCCACTGAGTCTGCCTCCCAGGATCTTGAGCAAGGTGGTCTTGCCACTGCCAGATGGGCCCATCAGCGCCAGGATCTCACCAGGGTCCACACTCCCTGCAATGCCCTTGAGAATGTGCTTGCAGCTGCTGCCCTGATCCACCCTCATCTGGGATGCAAAGGCCACTCTTGCCGCTGTGAGGGGGTTCCTCAAAGTCATCTTCACCCTGTACTCCACATTCTCAAACTGCATTTTGCCCCCCAAAAGTAAAAGGTTCAGTTTTTTCCATGTAATTTTCAATAGTGATGAAACGTCAGGACATCACACACTGTATGTTACTGTACGTTTAACAATTTGTTTCACAGCATAAAACGAGAGTGCGATATGTTAGAAAAGCGTAATACCTTGAGGAATATTGGAAGTGGGCCATCTTTCGTTGGCCACAAATGCTCCTCCTCCACGTCGACCTCAGCATCTGCATCTCCATGGCCATGTGAGGAAGGAGGAAGATGGCGGCGCTCCACGATGGACATCTCCATCCTCTGCTCATCACTGATCTCCATTGTTCCCTCTAGATAGAGTTGTTTCGGAGAGAAAGTGAAGCATATAGCACCCCTGTTCTTTTTTATGATGAAGTGATAGGTAAAAGAGGTGTGAGCTTAGGTAACTACTAGCAACCAAGAGCATGCCTACTTTGCTGTAACGTTGTTATGTATGCATGGTTGGTTCTGTTTACCCTGTTTGGTGGCCCACAATCTTTCTAAGGGGCTCTGGTAGGAGAGAACTTTCCACTCCATTGCATATAACGACTATCGGCATTACCTGTCGCATCAAGGACAAGGGGGTGTTTGGATATATGCATGATTTGATTCAACCTCAATACCTCATGCCATTACGGTGTGTTTGATATTCTAGTGGATATGCAGGAGCACGAGTAGTTGATAGTCTAGAACTAAATAAAGTCCTTCTAGTATACGTACCGAATTGCTTCAAGATGGTACTAGTTAAGAATGGCAACAAACACAAAGTCTGAACACCCACATTATCTGAAATCCACTAATACCAGCATGCTCTGCTCTGCGTGTGCATGATTATTGACTACTTCCAATCTGCAGTACGAGTGTACGATCGATCCGTCACAATCGCCGGATACAGATCGTTCACAAGAGGGCAGGCGGGCGAACGATTTGTAATTCACCGCAGCCACGGCCCACGCACGCAGGTAGCCGCAAGGCAACAGAGACCTCGCTAGGTTGCCGGCCCCGGCCGTGGACGAGGACCACCAGTGACCAGCCCGGCACCACCGATCGACCGCGGCAGGCGATCGGCGGCGGTGCCTGTAGCCCTGTAGGCTGTAGCCTGTAGGTAGTGGACTCGGCAGAGTGGAGTGCCGCTGCTGGGCCTGCCGCCCTGCCGGTGAGTGGCGTCGCCTGTGCGTGTGTCCCCCAGCACACAGCCAGTCCAAATCGGCTCAGATCCCTGCTTCGCTGCCATGCATCGACAAGGAGGGACCGTCAGGGTGAGTTTGCGGCCCACGAGTCGACCACATGACGCGTGACTCACATCTACAGTAACGTACTAGCTCCAGGTGTACATGTGATGCTCTGGCGCTCTGCTCTTTCTTTCTGAAAACATTTTGGCCGTGCCGACATGGACCATGCTCAGAAGTGATAAGAATAAGATAATCAGGTCAACTGAATGATAGGAGAACTGGCCCTGTTTAGTTCCCTTAAAAAACAAAAAATTCTGTCTCCAAACTTCATTATTCACCTGTCACATCAAATCTCTCTCCTCATGCATGTTAAATAAAAAAACTAAGTACATGGTTTTGATGTACACGACAAGACGAATCTTTTGAGCCTAGTTAGGTCATGGTAGGACAACGATTACCACAAACAAACGAAAAGTGCTGCAGTGCGCTCCAGTATCCGATGTGGCATTTTCACCCACACCCTTCCCTTTTCAGGAACTAACACGGTCACGGTCACGGCGCAGGTGCGCTTTGTCACGTCAAGACTGTCAGAACAAATAATGGCCCTGTCTAGTTCCATTAAAAACCCAAAAATTCTCTCTCCAAACTTACTATTCAACTATCACATCAAATCTCTCTCCTAATGTATGGAACACTAAACGTGGGTAAATAAAAAAACTAAGTACATAGTTTTGATATACATGATGAGACGAATCTTTTGAGCCTAGTTAGGTTATGGTAGGACAACGATTACCACAAACGAACAAAAAGAGCTACAGTACTCTACAGTATCCGATGTGACATTTTTACCAAACTCTACGTTCCTTTTCGGGAACTAAACACAGCCGGCTTTTTCATCGATGGCTGAGCTTGGTCGGGCATCCCTGTTCCCTGGCCGTCGTCTTGCACTTGCTGTGGTTGCATACTCCAGTCTTCTGGCAAATAGCATCACGCAGTAGTGTGAACTTATTTTAGCTGGGCCCTAAAATTTGTAACCGGATTAAGTCCGACAGCACCGCCAAGCTCAAATCCATGAGTTCCCAAATGAGTCCGTTCCAATTGGGCTCATTGCTGAATCAGAAGCGGGCTAAAGGCCCAGATTGAGATATTCGGAGGACACGTGACAGGGACATCGTCCCCGTGCCCAAGGCCAGGTGGGCCGCAATCCGCTTCCGGGCGACAGATCCTAGTGAGAATTTACAAATTTTGGCTACAATTTTCCAAAAATGTTGCAAATCATTTTCTTATAAAGTTTCTAGTTACATGAAGGTAACATGTTATAGATAAAATGTTTGATAAGTCTATTGATAGCCTAAAGTGTTCTAACATGAGTTCCATTTATTCGAGGTAACCTAAGGAGCAACATAGACTATTAGTCTCTTTCAAAAAGAAACAAAAGGACTTTAGAGACGAAAACAAAGCGGGAAGAGTCACGGATCATTTTCAATGTATTTTTTTAGTATTCTCTAAATTTGTCATTTAATATTTTTGACAAACCATTTAATCTTTTTTTGAACTGATGCCTTTTTTAGGAACAAATATGGAACACTCCCATTTCAAGAAAACATGAGTCCAATATTGAGAGATGGAAACACACGTTTGAAACCCATATCATTCCTTTTGCGATGATATTCACAGAATCCTTAAAGACATTTCTGTAATTTTATATAAAATGGTGCAAATCATGCAAGCGTATGGCATGATTAGTAAAAAATAATTTGGCTTCTAGAAATATTATAGATTTTTTCTTTGAAATATGGTATTAGGATCTCGTGTTTGCATCGCAATTCTCCCGCGTGGATTTTCTCCGTGGAGTGTTTGAGTTCATAAAAGAAATTAAAACTGGAAACACAAAATTCTAAAGTGCACTAATATACCCTCATTTCTACGTTTCAGGGTGGAAGAAAGTAAATAGTCACGGGCGATTCGCCCCCGGTGCGCTGTTCCACAAACATGACCCCCGCAAAAGATCAAACAGACACAGAATGCATGTATTTCGGAGAACTGCATGCAAACGGGATGCAATCGCGCAAGTCTGCAATAACGAAATCCCGAGCACAAGAGCTGATTTCCTCATCTTTGACATGCTGCTGTCCGCACCCTTTGCATCCGTCCCGGCTTTCTTCCCCGGGAAGGCTCGCAGTCTCCGCACTCGACCCATGTGCGCTTTCCACTTGCAGCCTTTGGAGCTACTACCACGACGACCGTTTCCCAGCTACTCCTCCAGTTCTGAGTGTTGACCCGTTTCAGCAGCTTGGCTATCAAGCAATTGTGCGGGAGAAGGCTGTCACCAGTACATCAGCTGAGCAACAAGAAGCTGAAGGTACCGATGGGCTGCGAGCTAGCACAAGGCCCAGGAGGGTGAATGGGGACGTGATAGGGGAAGAGTGGATCAACTAAAGGCCCACTCGTCTGCTGGGCTTGGCCCATGTAATAGGCAGTTTACTTATATGCTCGGGAGAGGAGAGGGGAGACTGATTCATTGATGTAACAAACTGAACAACACCTTCTTCTTCCTCAAGACTATTCCGGCGCAAGGCATCTTGCCTCTGCTGCTACCTATCCTTCTGTTGTTCTTTCCGATCTAGTTCCTCTCTATCCTTCCCACTACTCGGTCGTTAACAATTGGTATCAGATTCAGCGATCCTCGGCAAGTGGAGTGTGTCCCCTAGCTGTGACCGTCTTTACCGACGAGCAGCTGCATCGGCGAGCGTCGTTCCGACCTCGTCGTCCACGCCCCGCCCACCGACACCCAGTCGGCGGCGGCCACCGCAAACCGCCGGTTAGCCGTTCCGGCGCCGTCGCCCACCTCCTGTTCGCGCCGCTTAGGTGTAGTTGGGGGAATTTCGTCTCCGACCGATTCTGGATTTCCAACCAATCCACGACCATTTCACTCGATTCCAGCGCCGTCAGGGAAACATGAATCCTGAAACGAAGTTGATCCTTGACGAGATCGCGAAGATTCGTTCTGATTTGGACATCAAGTTCGCGGATCAGGACGCCAAGTGGGACACGCGCTTCACCGAGCACGAATCCAAGCTCGAGTCCCGCGTCAAGGATGTCGTGGAAGGTTGGGAGGACCGCTTCACCGCCACCGACGACACGTGGGAGCGCCGGTACGCGGATCTCGCCGTCTCCACCGACGCGCGGGTGGATGCGCTGGAGCGCGCGGCCATGGACTTCGACGACTGGCGTCCCGCCGTCTCCGGCAAGCTCGACGCCATGGGCTTGGAGGTGGGCAAGATCAACCGTCACTGGGAACGTGCGGTCCTCCAACGCCCGCCACCGCTGTTCGAGTCGTCCCCTACAGCTGCCGAGCGGCCATCTGCTGCTGGCCATGCTGACAGGCCCCATGGGTGCCGCGTCGATTCTGATCCCCGAGAGGGTGCTTACGGGTTCGTCACGACGGTAACTCATTCCCCGGGCAAGAGTTCGTTTCCTTCTCCTCGCCCCTCTATGTCCAATCAATTTCATCCTGTCATTGATCCGGGTGGACATATGCATAGCCGTGGTTCTAGAAGTAACAAGTTGCCTAGAATGAACTTCCCAGTGTTCACTGGAGATAACCCAAAACTCTGGATCAGTCGCTGCAACGATTACTTTGATTTGTATCATGTGGATCCAGTGTCTGGTCTTAAGCTTGCACTTATGAACCTTACTGAAGCGGCAGCTCTTTGGTTTCCATCAGTTGAAAAACGTGTGAAAGCTGGTTCATGGTCTGATTTCTGTGTTTTGGTACTGGACCGCTTTGGTCGAGATCAGCATGAAATTCTCATTAGGCAATTGTTTAATCTGAAACAAACTGGCACCGTGGCTGATTATGTGACTGCATTTGCTTCGCTGGTGGATCAATTGATAGCTTATGAAGTTTCCACTGACCCTCTGCGTTACACTGTCAAATTTATCCATGGCCTCTGTGATGATATTAAATCTACTATGCTTCTTCAACGACCTTCAGATTTGGATACTGCCTATCTGCTTGCTCAGTTGCCAGAGGAAATTCTGGACAATTCCAAGAAGAACGACCACAGGAAGCCTGATGTTATGTTTCAGCAGAAGGGCTCTTTCAAAGGGGCGTTGCCTTTGCCCAGTCCCAACAAATTCTCCAAGTGGCATTCTGGTACTACTGAAGATAGAAAGGTGGTGGATGTTGGGAAGCCAAAGTCCTCTGAAGATCGTTGGCAAGCGTTGAGGTCATTCCGCAGAGCAAAAGGTCTATGCCAGTTTTGTGCTGAAAAATGGTCCAAAGACCACAAGTGTGCTAATACAGTGCAACTCCATGTCTTGCAAGAAGTACTTGAATTGTTCCAAATGGAGGAGGAGTGTGCCTCTGGGTCTCCAGACTGTGATTTCCCACAGGAGCAACTCTTTCTAACAGTGTCTGTGGCAGCTGTAACTGGTGTTCCTGTACCCAAGACATTCTGTTTACACAGTACTCTTCAAGGCCAGAAGATCAGAATGTTAGTAGATTCAGGGATCTCTCATTCCTTTCTTAGTTCTGTGGTGGCTTCTGAATTATCTGGCATTGTTCCTTTAAATGATCAGCTATCTGTGCAAGTAGCCAATGGGGAGAAGCTTTGTTGTGTCAGTCATTTGCCACAAGCTGTGTGGTCTGTGGACAATCATCAGTTCCAATCAGATTTCAAGGTCATTTCTCTGTCCTCCTATGACATTATTTTAGGAATGGATTGGCTTGAGGCTCATAGTCCTATGAAGATACATTGGCAGCAAAAGTGGTTGGCCTGTTCTCACCAAGGTTCTACTGTTATGCTCTATGGCAATAAACCAGCAGTTCCGGTGGGTACTCTAGTCCAAGTATGTGCTGTAGAAGCAACCATTGCTGGTCAGGAAGTTTCAGTGGAGATTCCAGAGCCTATCCCAAACCTGATTCAGGAGTTTGCAGTCCTCTTTGAGGTGCCAGTTGAGCTTCCTCCCTCACGTGTTTGTGATCATGCTATTCCGTTGGTAGATGGTGCTGCACCTGTCCAAGTGAGACCATATCGATATGCTCCTGCTCTCAAAGACGAAATCGAGAAACAGATTAAGGAGATGTTGCACAATGGGATAATTCAACGAAGTTCTAGTCCATTCTCTTCCTCTGTACTGTTGGTCAAGAAAAAAGATAACACATGGAGGTTTTGCGTGGACTACCATCATTTGAATGCCATCACAATTAAGTGCAAGTACCCAGTGCCGGTCATTGATGAGTTTCTAGATGAACTGTCCAAAGCCTGTTGGTTCACTTGTCTTGATTTGAGAGCGGGTTTTCATCAGATTAGGCTTAAGCCTGAGGAGGAATTCAAGACAGCATTTCAAACACATTGTGGGCAGTATGAATTCAAGGTTATGGCGTTTGGTTTGACAGGAGCACCAGGAACTTTCCAGGAGGCCATGAACTCCACATTAGCCCCATACTTGAGGAAATTTGTTTTGGTATTTTTCGATGATATCCTCATTTACAGCAGAACTTTTGAAGAGCATCTCAATCATATTCGGTTAGTATTTGAGTTGTTAAGCAAAGAACAGTGGAAGATAAAATTGTATAAATGTGCATTTGCTCAAAGGCAGATTAGTTATTTAGGCCATGTAATCAGTGAGAAAGGAGTCGGCACTGATCCAGCTAAGGTGTCAGCTATTTCACAATGGCCTACTCCACAATCTGCAAAGGAGTTGAGAAATTTTTTGGGCCTTGCTGGGTACTATAGAAAGTTTGTGAGAAACTTTGGGGTTATTTCTAAACCACTCACTGAGCTGTTAAAAAAGAATACATTATTTATATGGACAACAGTGCATGATAAGTCCTTTGCAGCTCTGAAGCTTGCTCTATGTCAGGCTCCTGTTTTAAGTTTACCAGATTTTGCAAAACCTTTTGCTATTGAGACATGTTATGGTCGGTTTAACATACCAGCGCAGGAGGCGTCAGGCATAGGGACTGTAGGGCGTCCGGCAAGGAGTCCGGATCCTGGTCCAACTTCTATTAGATTAGGAATTGTTTTAGGATTACTTCCAGATTGTGTTAGAAGTAAACTCTATTGTACTCGGGCTATTTATAGCCAGCTACCGTGAAGGAATAAAGCAAGCAAGTTTAAACCAATCTAATCCTCTCATCCCAAGTTCTCTACTTCTCCTCTCCTGCTTGGTCGCCCCGGCGATAGTTACCTCCGGTGATCTAGTCGCCGGCGCTCGGCCACAACAACTTGGTATCAGCATCCAGGTTTTCTTCATCCATGGGTTCTCCATCAGATTTGGACCAAGTCAAGACGCTCCTGGAGGAGCAGAGCAAGGTGCTCAAGGAGCAGAGCGACGCCATCCAGCTTCTGCGCAAGGAATTTGATGACAGCCGTGCTAAGCAGTCGACCAACGACGAGACGCTCGGAACGGTACTGCAAGATATCATGAAACAGCTGGAAAAGTTGGAGCCCAGCAAGGAAGATCCATCTTCGGCGTCTTCTGCCGCTCCACCACCCGCCACGGGGCCGCTGTCCGCGTCCAAGTCGACCGCACCACCACAGCCAGCACCCAAGCCAAAGCCACCACCGCCGCCGCCACCACCCAAGCTTTCAGGAACTGGGATCTTGAACCGTGACAACACACTTGTGCATGGTGCCGATCTGCTACCCAAGCGAACTTTCGACGAGGTCATCCTGCCCAAGTTTTCTGCGTCCGGTTCCAAAGCTGTCGATGCTTCCATGGACACCATGGTGCCCCGGTACTTCAAGCTGGATTTCCAGCGCTACGACGGATCAGAGGACCCGCTGCCATGGTTGAGCCGTTGCGAGCAATACTTCCGCGCGCAACGCACGGAGGAGCATCAGAAGATCTAGCTCGCGACGTACCATCTCGACGGCGATGCGTTCCATTGGTATGCGCACATCGAGCGCAGCCGCGAGGCACCATCATGGGACCAATTCCGTGATCTCTGCAATACACGTTTCGGACCTCCAATCAGGAACAACCCATTGGGCGAGCTCAGGTCACTACGTCAGACGGGTACCGTGGCCGAATACCAGAGCAGATTCTTGGCCCTTCTCAGCCGCGCTGACCCAATGACTGATCGCCAGGAATAGCAGCTGTTCACGTCGGGACTTTCTGACGATATATGCATTAACGTTGAACTACATGGGCCCAGCGATCTGGAGGAGGCATGTGCTCTCGCCCGAGCATATGAGAAGCGGACAACCAAGCCAGGAGGGCGCTCTGGCTACTCTCGCCCGTTTCAGCAACCGCGAGCGCTGCCTGCACTACCAGCGCCGTCGACATCATCTGAACCAGCCGCTCCGCGCTCGATCAAACGCCTCACCCCATCCGAGATGGCGGAACGCAGGCGCCAAGGCCTGTGCTTCAACTGCGATGAGAAATTCGTGTGTGGCCATAAGTGCGTGCGCTTGTTCTTCATCAAGTACGAAGACGACCCGCCTAGTGACGCCGGCCATGAGGAGGAAGCTGTAACCTCATATGATGACCCACGGATCTCCTTGTACGCAGTCGCGGGAATCCAAGTCGCTGACACTTTGCGCCTTCGCATACACATCTTGGGGCAGGAGTTCCTCGCACTTGTGGATACCGGCTCGTCCCACAACTTCATTCGAGATGACATCGCGCAGCGCCTGGGGGTGAACTTCGAGCCGGTCCGGGCAGGGCTCAACGTGGTCGTGGCCAACTGTGATCGCCTGCCATGTTCTGGAGTCTGCCGTGCGCTCGAGGTCTTGGTGGGTTCTGAGCCATTCAAGATGGAATGCTTCTCCCTTGCTCTCGGTGGCTATGACTTCATCCTCGGTACACAGTGGCTGCGAACGTTGGGGCCGATTCTGTGGGACTTCTCCACACTCGCCATGACATGCTGGATTAACGGGCGTCGCGTCACATGGCAAGGCGAACCAGGGCCCTCTTCAGCGGCATGCCGGCAACTTCAGCCTGAAACACTACTGCATCATCTCCTGGGCGAGTTTGGGGACCTCTTTGTCGCACCTACGGGTCTGCCTCCGACACGCATACATGATCACCATATTCACCTGGAGAAAGATGCGTCACCGGTCGTCGTTCGGCCTTGTCGATACCCACAGCTGCAGAAAGACGAGCTCGAACGACAGTGCGCGGAGATGCTGCACCAAGGCATCATACGCCTCAGCACCTCGGCGTTCTCTTCGCCTGTTCTCCTCGTGAAGAAGAGCGATGGCTCGTGGAGGTTTTGTGTTGACTACCACGCTCTCAACGCCATTACCATCAAGGACAAGTTTCCGATTCCGGTGGTCGAAGAATTATTGGATGAACTTCATGGCGCGAAATTCTTCTCCAAGCTGGATCTCCGGTCCGGGTATCAACGACATTGCCAAGACGGCGTTCCGCACCCATCACGGCCACTACGAATTCTTGGTGATGCCCTTCAGATTGACGAATGCGCCAGCTACATTCCAGGCACTCATGAACGACATATTGGGTCTGTATCTCCGCAATTTCGTTCTTGTGTTCTTTGATGACATTTTAATCTACAGCAAGACGTGGGCAGAGCACCTGCAGCACATTCTCCTCATCCTCTCCAAGCTCCGTCGGCATCAGCTTCGCCTCAAGCAATCCAAGTGTGCATTCGGCGTCACAACAGTGTCGTATCTGGGGCATGTGGTGTCGGCTGATGGGGTAGCAATGGACTGCCAGAAGGTTCAGGCAGTGGCGGATTGGACTCGGCCACGTTCAGTGCGCGCACTGCGCGGGTTCTTGGGATTGGCCGGCTACTATCAGCGCTTCATCAAAGGATACGGCGCCCTCGCTGCTCCTCTCACAAAGCTTCTCACCAAGGATGGATTCATGTGGAACGAGTCGGCCGAATCTGCGTTCCAGCAACTCAAGATCGCTCTCTCTTCGGCCCCGCTGCTCCAGCTTCCTGATTTTCAGCGGCCGTTTATTGTTGAATGCGATGCGTCGGGGTCCGGCATGGGAGCGGTACTGTACCAAGGCTCGGGGCCAGTAGCATTCTTCAGCCGGGCTATGGCACCTCGTCATGGTGGTCTTGCTGCTTATGAGCGTGAATTGATCGCTCTTGCTCAGGCGGTCAAGCATTGGCGGCCATATCTATGGGGGCGTTCATTTATTGTGAAGACTGATCATTACAGTCTGAAGTTCTTACTTGATCAACGCCTATCTACAATTCCTCAGCACCGGTGGATTAGTAAGCTTATGGGGTTCGACTTCGTGGTGGAATACAAGCCGGGCAGTATGAACATAGTGGCGGATGCCTTGTCGCGACGGGACAGCGATGCACTCATGACTGCGTCCCTCTCATCGCCCACCTTTCAGCTCTGGGAGGTTTTACGCCAACAGCTGGGCGCCTTGCCTGACTATCTACAGCTTCGGGCAGATGTGGAGGCAGGACGCAAGGACGAGCAGTGGAGCGTGGTAGATCAGCTGGTGACGGTTGGCCGTAAAGTGTTCGTTCCAGCCAATGTGTCGGCCGTTCAGCAACTCCTATCCGCCGCGCACGAGGTTGGGCATGAAGGCGTACAGCGCACACTCCACCGCCTGCGTGCTGACTTCAAGATTACTGGGGATAAGGCGCTGGTCCAGGCATTTGTGCGCGACTGTGCCGTGTGTCAACGCAATAAGACCAGCCATCTACACCCAGCCGGGCTTCTCCAGTCTCTTCCAATACCAACTCAGATATGGAGTGATTTGGCAATGGATTTTGTGGAAGCACTGCCTAAGGTGAACAACAAGACAGTAATCCTTACAGTGGTGGATCGACTCTCGAAGGCTGTGCATTTTATTCCGTTGGGGCATCCATACACGGCCACGTCAGTTGCTCATGCCTTCTTTGATGAAGTGGTTCGTCTTCACGGTCTGCCGACGTCCATTGTTAGTGATCGCGATCCCGTATTCACCAGCAATTTGTGGCGAGAGCTGTTTCGACTGTCAGGAACCAAGCTCTGCATGAGTTCTGCTTTTCATCCTCAGAGTGATGGTCAGTCAGAAGCCGCCAATAAGGTGATTGTTATGTACCTGAGGTGTTTGACTGGGGATCGGCCCAAGCAGTGGCTCCGGTGGTTGCCATGGGCAGAATATTGCTTCAACACGGCCTACCACTCGAGTTTGCACACAACACCATTTCGCCTTGTCTATGGGCGGGATCCTCCGGCCTTGGCAGCTTATACTCGTGGCGATGCTCGCGCACCGGCCGTGGATCAGATGTTGAAGGAGCGTGATGAGTTCCTCCAGGACGCACGAGACCGTTTGCTCCAGGCTCAAGAACAAGCGAAGCTATATTATGATGAGCAGCATACTGCCATGGCTTTTGGAGTTGGTGATTGGGTTTGGATCAAGTTGCTGCATCGGCCGACTGCATCGTTACCTCATCAGACTAAGGGAAAGCTGTCACCTCGTTTCTATGGTCCTTATCAGATTCTGGAGCGCATTGGTGAGGTGGCATACAAAGTCAAGCTGCCTGAGGGGGCGCGAATCCATAATGTGTGGGCATGTTGAAGGCATTTCGTGGTCCTCCTCCTACTGCATTACCGTCGCTGCCCCCCTTGCTGCACGGTCGGGTTCTGCCAATTCCTTTCCAAGTCGTGAGGAGCAGGTTGGCTCGGGGCAGATGGGAAGTCTTGGTGCGTTGGGACGGTTTGGCTGCCAGTGACGCGACTTGGGAAGACGTGGAGGCCTTCAAGCAGCGCTATCCGACGTTCGAGCTCGAGGACGAGCTCTTTCCGAAGGAGGGGAGAGATGTTATGGTTAGTTTAACATACCAGCGCAGGAGGCGTCAGGCATAGGGACTGTAGGGCGTCCGGCAAGGAGTCCGGATCCTGGTCCAACTTCTATTAGATTAGGAATTGTTTTAGGATTACTTCCAGATTGTGTTAGAAGTAAACTCTATTGTACTCGGGCTATTTATAGCCAGCTACCGTGAAGGAATAAAGCAAGCAAGTTTAAACCAATCTAATCCTCTCATCCCAAGTTCTCTACTTCTCCTCTCCTGCTTGGTCGCCCCGGCGATAGTTACCTCCGGTGATCTAGTCGCCGGCGCTCGGCCACAACAAGACAGATGCCTCAGGCTCTGGGGTTGGTGCTGTGTTAACTCAGGAAGGGCACCCAATTGCTTTTATTAGCAAAGCACTTGGTCCTAAATCCCAAGGATTGTCAACATATGAGAAAGAGTACTTGGCCATTCTGATGGCAGTCCAACAATGGAGACCTTATTTACAACATTCCGAGTTCATTATTTTTACTGATCAAAAGAGCTTGACCCAGCTGACAGAGCAGCGTTTGCACACACATTGGCAGCAAAAGGTATTCTCTAGGCTGTTGGGGCTGTCCTACAAAGTGGTTTATAAACCAGGGTCTGAAAATAGGGTGGCAGATGCCCTCTCCAGAAAATCTGCTCATGAAGGGTCTTATGCTGCTGTATCAGTCTCTACTCCTTCATGGATATAGGAAGTGCTTGCAGGATATCAGAACGATGATCATGCCATTTCCTTGTTGACCAAGTTGACTATTGATCCTGCTGCAGTGGCCCACTTTACTTTGGCTGATGGTATGCTTAGGTATAAAGGGAGGTTGTGGATTGGTTCTAATCTGCCATTGCAACAGAAATTGTTGCAGGCCTGCCATTCTAGTACCTTAGGAGGCCACTCTGGTATTAGCACAAGGCCCAGGAGGGTGAATGGGCGCGTGATTGGGGAAGTGGCTTACAAACTTCAGTTGCTGGCTTATTCCTCTATCCATCTGGTGTTCCATGTCTCTCAACTCAAGCGTGCTGTGTCTGATGAAGTCCAGGTGTTGCCTTCTCTTCCCTTTGATGTTGAGCTCCCTCGTGTGCCTGAATTGATATTGCAGCGACGATTAATCACTCGAGGCGTGACTCCTGTACAACAAGTGCTGGTAAAGTGGTCTGGTTGGCCACGGGAGTTGGCAACCTGGGAGGATACTATTGCACTGCAACAGATGTTTCCATTTGCGCCGACTTGGGGTCAAGCGGCATCTTCTCGAGGAGGGAATGTCACCAGTTCATCAGCTGAGCAACAAGAAGCTGAAGGTACTGGTGGGCTGCGAGTTAGCACAAGGCCCAGGAGGGTGAATGGGGGCGTGATTGGGGAAGAGTGGATCAACTAAAGGCCCACTCGTCTGCTGGGCTTGGCCCATGTAATAGGCAGTTTACTTATATGCTCGGGAGAGGAAAGGGGAGACTGATTCATTGATGTAACAAACTGAACAACACCTTCTTCTTCCTCAAGACTATTCCGGCGCAAGGCATCTTGCCTTTGCTGCTACCTATCCTTCTGTTGTTCTTTCCGATCTAGTTCCTCTCTATCCTTCCCACTACTCGGTCGTTAACAAAGGCCGCGGCCCCAGGGTCCACGGGGCAGAATCTTCCCCTGCACAATCCAGGGTCTTCGAACTCCGTGGATATAAAAGGCTCAGGCACCAAGATCGTCACCATCCAAAGTTCCAAACACTCAACTGCATACTCCGTACTTGCCACCCTTGCCACCATCCCCTCTGGGCCTCTGGCCTCTTCCAAGAACCAAAATCTCATAAAAAAGGATGCTGAACTCAACTGTGGAGCTGTCTGGGCGTCGTCCAGGCCGTCACTCCTGGCCTTCTGCTTCTCCCACCTCATCATCGCCGTCCTCCTCCTCCTCGGCGGCCGCGGAGAGTGCACGCCGGCAGCCGCCGAAGCCGAGATGCTGGGCAGTATCCGAGCGCAAGGAGGGAAGAGGAGGAGCAGAGGACAGGAGCGTCCGACCGGTGCCGTCAGCGTCGTCGTCGAGCACAGGCATCCCTGTGCACCCGACGTCGACGGCCGCGTTGCCGAAGTTGACACGGACGCTGTCCAGTTGGAGGCTAGCGTGAAGAGCAGTGGGGGTGGGGCAGAGGGAGGGCCTGCTGCTGCTGCTGCTGATGCTGATACGGTGCGAGAGAAATGTGGCGGTGACGAGGAAGAGGATGAGCTCATGATGCGGGCCGAGGAGTTCATTCAGAGGATGAACAGAATCTGGAGGACAGAGAACGTGCTTGGGAGTTGATATGCTTGTTCAGTTACTCTCTAGTCTGTTCACTGTATGTTGGCAAAGCAGAATCAGGCATTCAGACATGAAATGATCGATTTTTTATTTTCCAACTGCCGACGAATTTTGGTGGTGGATTTTTTTGAAGGAGTTCTACGGTGACCGGAGAGTGGAGATTATTCCAAAAGCTCAATCAATCGCGGTCCAGCATAGTAGCGACGTTACTATTTTACAAAGACGACAACAGAGGAAAACGAGCAATCATCAGTGAATTCCGACCAGAATAGTCACTGAAAATAAACGCAGCATTGGCGTTACCCATGATGTGTCTACTGCACTCGCTAAACATCTTTTAAGTCATTCTCAATGCACGATTTTATTGATGATGTTACCAAAACTGTCACATCAAATTTTTAATAAAATAAATCTGTCTCTATTAAATCAGTCTCAATGCACAGGTTCATGATGTTATTATCAAGACTGCCATGTCAGGTTTTTAATGAAATAAAACTATCTCTTAGTGCACAGTTTCGTTGCACAATTTTATAGACATATTGTACCATTCAAGTCATGTATGTTGTTGTGATCAAATGCGTCATGTGAACTATGTGACCTTCATAAATTAAGAAGAATAATAGAATTAATAGCCACATGGGATCCATGGATTAAACGAAATAGTCTCAGTGGAAGTTTCATCTAGTTTCATAAGTCTTGGTAACTGAACCTGAACCTGAGGAGTGTCATGACCATGAGATTTTTTCCTCTACCCTCATAAATAACATGCCAAATCGGTATTTTCTTTTGCTGATTTGGCTATATATTTATTGCCATAAAACTCTCCGTGACACTTGCACTGATACTGATTTTAGTGTACAATTTCAATACACAATTTCATAGATATATTGTAACATTAAAGTCATGCATGGTGTTGTGATGGAATATGTCATGTAAACTATGTGGGCCTTTATAAATGAAGAAAAATAGTAGAATTAATAGCCACACGGGATTCAGGGATGAAACGAAATTGTCTGAGTAGAAGTTCCATCCAGTTTCATGGGTCTTGGTAAACTGAATCTGAGAAGTGTCATGAGCTCATGGCCATAGAATTTACTTTTCTTCTTCCCCATAAATATCCTGCCAAGTCAGTATTGTTATTGATGTAGTCATATATTTATTGCCATAAAGCCGCACGACGCTTAAAAGAGTTTAAGACTGATCTTATAAGTAGTACGGCTAACACATGTGCCTCGGCGCTCTCCATGGAGATGGAGCCCTTCCACCTCTACACGCTATGTGCCGTCCTCGTCGTCTCCTCCTCCCTGTACCTGCTCCGCCAAGTCCTCGCCAGCGGCCGCCGCAACCTGCCTCCAGGCCCCCGCCCGCTGCCGCTGGTCGGCAATCTCCTCGGCCTCGGCGCCCATCCGCACCGCTCCCTCGCACGCCTCGCTGCGCGCCACGGCCCGCTCATGGCGCTACGCCTTGGCGCGGTCACCACGGTCGTCGCCTCCTCCGCGGGCGCTGCCCGCGACGTCCTCCAACGCCACGACGCCACCTTATCGGCGCGCTCCGTCCCGGACGCCGTCCGCGCGGGCGCGAACGACGATCACTCCATGGCCTGGCTCCCGCCGGGGAGCCCCCGGTGGCGCGCCCTGCGCAAGGCGTGCTCCGCGGAGCTCTTCGCGCCGCGCCGCCTCGACGCACACCGGCCGCTCCGCCGCGACAAGATGCGGCGGCTCGTGTCCCACGTGGCCCAGCTGGCGCGCGAGGGCGCGGCCGTCGACGTCAGCCGCGTGGCCTTCACGACCGTGGTGAACGTGCTATCCTGCGCCATCTTCTCCGCCGACCTCGCGGACCTCGACGACCGCGGCACGTCGGGGGCGTTCAAGGGCGTGATCCAGGAGTACACCGTGGCCGTCGGTGTGCCGAACGTGTCCGACTTTTTCCCCGTGCTCGCGCCGCTGGACCCGCAGGGCTGAGGGCGCACCTCGGCAAGGTGTTCAAGAAATTGCACGCCATTTTCGACGAGCAGATCGAGCGGCGCATGAAGGAGCGCGGCGACGGGGAGGCCCCCAAGAACGACTTCCTGGACTTGCTCCTCGACTACCGCGGCGCAGAGGATGGCCGGGGCTTCGCTCGGCAAACACTGCTCTCATTGATTACGGTACACTGTTTATACACAGCTCCATCGATGTATGAAAAAAGACAGTTCCATACACTTGTTTTCAATATCGACATTGAAATTAAATTCCTCACCTGATTCTCTGATATTTCTTCAGGATTTATTCAGTGCCGGCAGTGACTCAAGCGCAGCAACGGTAGAGTGGGCGATGGCCGAGCTGCTACAGAACCCCTCGTCAATGGCGAAGGCCCGTGATGAGCTCGCACAGGTGATCGGCTCCAAACAAGAGATCGAAGAATCCGACATCGGCCAGCTCGGGTACCTCCAGGCCATCGTGAAGGAGACGTTCCGCCTCCACCCTGCGGTGCCGCTCCTGCTGCCCCACCAGGCCGAGACGACGACGGAGGTCAGAGGCTACACGGTGCCCAGGGGCGCGCGCGTCCTAGTGAACGTGTGGGCGATAGGGCGGGACCGTGAGCTGTGGCCGGAGCCGGAGAAGTTCATGCCGGAGAGGTTCTTGGAGAAGGAGATAGATTTCCGCGGCAAGGACTTCGAGCTGCTGCCCTTTGGGTCCGGGCGGAGGATATGCCCCGGGATGCTGCTGGCTGATCGCATGGTGCACCTGATTCTTGCGACCTTGCTGCACCGGTTCAAGTGGAGGCTTCCCGCGAATGTTGGGAAGAACGAGCTAGACATGACAGAGAATTTTGGGGCGGTACTGGGGTTGGCTACGCCACTCCAGGCTATAGCCGAACCAATTTGAGTACCATGCACGCATTACAGTATACGTATGTAAGTACTATACTAGGTGAGATACTAGCCACTCTAGTTTTTCTTCCATCCTCTATATACGTATAGCGCAATGTTTAGTTAAAATTTACGGAGCCTTAAATTAACCATCTTTCTCTCCAGGATAGCGTCCTGCCATATGTACTGAGTTGCAGAGAACTGAAACAATCAGCAAGGAGTGCCCCGCGTTCTGTGACGAATTGCAGAAGGCCATCAGGCGCAAAGCGTCCCCATTGCAGCAGTAGTACGAGGAGGAGTGCGATCCTGAGCGCCAGCTGAGGCGTGCTGTTGATTTGCAAATATTTTGAGCGAACAGGAGGTGCTTGGTGTGTGTGGGCGCGCGCGCTGTTCTTAATAATGAAATGGACGAAGTATCCATCCGTGGCGACATTCCGTGGTGTTTACTTTTTTTTTTGATACATTCCGTGGTGTGTACTTGAGTCAACCTGAATATGACTGTTGTACATGCTATCCGAGTGGATGAGATGAGACGGAGCTTGTGCTTGAGCTTTTTGGTCTGGGAGACGGCGTAAACGTCGGCTTCAAATGGCCCCAATAATCGGCCCATACCAGGTGTGGCCTACATTGGTTGGGCTCAAGAGCCCAGCAACTCTCAGGCCCGCCTGTTGTGCTGTTCGAGGCCGGTGATGGTTCCGCCACCGCCGGCTCGAGCTCGATCGACCCGTTCTGGCCTCTGACCTCTGGCGGGGAGGCTGCGCGCTAGCACTCCAGCGGCAGGAGCGGCGCCGCGCTGCAGGGCATGGCGCGCGCTCGCCGGTGATGGCGACACGACCGGAGGTGCATGTGTTTCGGGGTCGATGCGTGGCAGGTTCACAAACAGCGTGCCAGGAGACCACGTCTAGCCCTGTTGCCACGCGCCCACGCTTATAACACCGTAATTAACAAGCTATAAATGACGTGTATCGTGTCTCCACTCTCAGGACAACCGCGTAGAAGTATACGGAGTACTCCGTAGTATATTGGCCCACGCTACTGCAAAGACAAAACCGTCCGATGCATCGTTTGCCTACGAACAAAGATGTTTTCGAGGCCTTAGAATTTTGTTACACGACCACCGCTGTCCATCAAATCTTTTTCGCCAGAAAAGTGAACGTTGACGTGTACCTTCTTTTTCTCGCAAAATGGGTGGACGACTTGAAGTGCAATCCCTACCTCCACGCTGTTTTTTCTTTCTATAAAAAGAAGATAATCATAAAAGCCCCTCATTAATAACAGTGAGTTAATAGATTAATATAACCCGCGGTCCAATGCGCAAGCGATTGGGATCATAGTTGTAAATTCCATTCCTGTACCGGCCGGAATGGCCGGAATGCCCTGTTCCGGTGCCTAAACCGGCATAGAAGGGCTGAAATCCCGTACCGGATCAAATACCGGTCAATACCGGTCAATTCCGGCCAATACCGGCCGAAACGCCTGTTCCGCTCATTTCGGTACCGGGCTAAAACAAAATGATTGTGTTTTTATTTTCCATGTATGAGCTAAGGAGTATGAAATATGGTTATGGTCAGGTGAACTTAATGAATTATATGTGAGTTTGGTAAAAATGTCAGTGTGATGAAGCGTAATTATGCCGTAAGTATATATTTATATGAATATTTATGTATATGTATATTCATATATTTTTAATATAATAAAGTCCGAAACGGTACACCGGTATCGGCTGATACCGGAATGTTCCGTTCCAAGAGAAAAATGGAATGACCTCCGGAATGGAATTTACAAGTATGATTGGGATTCCCAATTCCTCGGCGATTAGATTAACGCAACACCAAACCCGCGGATAAACGGAACGAACAAAACGATCCCCTCCCCTACGATTCCCCTTCCCGATCCCGTCACGTCTCCTGAAACGCACGCCCTCCCTTCTTTGCCTTCCCTTCCCTGTCGTCCCCTCGTCTTCCTCCCCCCTCGTGCGATTTCCCCACCCCAGACCTCCAGCCCCCCGGCGGCGCAGTCCACCGCAAGTCACCGTCCTCCCGCGGAGCCTCCAGCCCCCGCCGCCCCGCGCGCCTCCCCCGACCCGGAGACCATCGCGCTCACGCCCGGGGATCGCCGGCGCTCCCAAGGTCGGTGCAGCTCCTCTCTCCCGCTTCGCGTGGATTCTATTTTTTAGATAGCGATTTTGTGGATAGATTCGCCGAACTAGTTCGATTCGATCCCCGTGATTTGTGATTATTGGCGGAGAACTCTGGTGGTTGAATCGGTCTTGTGTTGTGTGGTGGCTTGGGCACCGGTGGGCGGTGGGTTGGGCTGGAGAGTAGAGACTTTGCTGGAAGTTAGCTCCCAACCTGTTGGTTAGCTCCTGAATCTCGGTGCGGGACACCGTATTGCTTTTCGTAAATGACATGGGTGTGTGTGAAAGGGGATAGGTGTTGTGCAATTACGTTTGGGCTATTGTGTCAGTGGGGAGTCAATTGATCAATACGAACTTATGGTTTGTCTAGCTTGGGCTGCAACTATTGCTGCTTGCAGTTAGAGAGGGTAAACCGGTAGATATTTAGTACATCTGCTCCAAAATTATAGAAACTAGTAGTATTTGGTTTTAATGCCTTCCAAATGTAGTCATTTAAGCTCATCCAGGAATTAGTGTTGGCTTGTCTTCTGCTCCAAATAGTACTCCAAATAGTAACGCTTTTATATTTTGCATGGTTTGTTCCGTTTAGTGATTCTGTTGTTTTTGTGAGTTTTGAAGGAACAATGAATTTATTGCACTTTCTTCTTCAGTGGAAAATGGTGGTATGCAAAGTGTAGATAATTTGTTTTTGCGTGTAGGTGCATACATCTGGTATGGCAAGGGAGTTATCAACTGCCCCTGCCTTCTGTTTTGATGAATGATGTCCTTCCTTTCGAAGGACACACATGCACAAACAAGATTTAACTTGCCATGGAGAAGCCAATCCCCATTATCAGCTCAGCTGCTTGTTGATATTCCACCTGAAATAGAGTTGTCGGACTACCGACGATTGCCTGGCTCTGGAAGTGAGAGCCCGTCCGGACTTCTCCATGGTGAAGGCTTCAAGGAAGAACCGATTCCTGACTTGGATATTTTCTTTGAAAGGCTTTATGAATATTTCTGCGCAAAAGGGCTCAGGTGTATCATTACCAAATGGATAATAGAGATCCTTAATGTGCTCTTTATGGTATGCTGTATTGGGTTCTTCTTCTTATTTGTTGACTGGGATACCCTAATTCATTTGAAATGCGGTGTGGAGGCACTTGAATCTGGAGACGGACCATGTGATTTGATGAAGGTCATTAAGCATGATCCATTGGTTCCATTCACATTGCCCAAAATGATAACTGTTGGATCAATGATCATATTGACAACCTATGGACTCACCAACTTCCTCAAGTTCTTTGTACAGTTAAGAAGTACACTCAAAGTTCGTCAATTCTACTACGATAGGTAACTTTTCTGCTTATGTAGTTTCATGCTCAATTTTTTTCTTTCTTTTTAGAGGTCAGAGCAATGATTTTACCTATACTATATTTACCTTCATGCAGCCTTAAAGTCGATGATCTTGAGATCCAGACCATATCGTGGCCCCGAATAATAGAGAAGGTTGTCCTGCTTCAGAAATCTCAAAAACTCTGTGTTGTTAGGGATCTCTCAGAGCATGATATTATCATGAGAATCATGAGGAAAGAAAATTATTTGATTGGGATGGTCAATAAAGGCATTCTTTCATTTCCAATTCGTTCTTGTCTGCCTGGAGCTGGCCCAACTGTCAGATCACATGAGCATGGCAAGAGAAACCATTTGATACTTCCAAAGGCCCTTGAATGGACCCTAAATTGGTGCATCTTCCAAAGTATGTTTGACAGGTAAGGAAGACTGTAGCCCTTTTCTGTAACTACTTACTACCATTGGATCTTTTTTTTATAATAACTATATAGTTGGGTAACATACTTCAGTTTCTACACGACCAAGCTATGTGTTTGTTTTTACATACTATGATACTACTACTTTGAAATTTGAGTATAAGCTCAGCCCAGAGCGACTAGGCCCTTTATGTAAAAATAGGAGGAGCAACTTAGCACGTAGCAGAATAAGGTGTTAAGCTGCTGCTAGCACATAGCTGCATTAGAAGGCCATAAAACAGTTAACTGCCAATGCAATGTTCATTATTTGACCTTCACTTATAAGGCACTTGTATAATACTCTGTTGACATAACACGTAGTCATGTACCACTACATTGCGCATTGCTAAAACCTAGATTACCAGATTTAATGTCTCATATTACTTCCGTTAGCTTAAATAGTCAATCCCTAAAAAGGTTGTTGATGGATCCCACTTAAGTCTGAATCTCTTCTAACAGATCATGTGAGGATTTACATGTTAGCACCTCCACTTCGTATACCATTTGTGTAGCTTTCTAGTTTCTGCCAAGCATTCATATATTGATTTGGGATGGTTCAAATCATGCAGTTTACTAAATTGTTCTATTTTGCTAGGGTTTGGTCCCTTGTTGTTTTGAATTTTTTTACTGAGCATTTATCCTCCTTTTTCAGTAAATTTTGCATACGGAAAGAGTTTTTGACAAGCCCAGATGTGTTGAAAAAGCGACTTATGTTTGTTGGAGTTGCAATGCTTATCCTGTCACCCTGCCTTGTGATATTTCCATTGGTGTATGTCATTCTAAGACATGCTGAAGAAATTTATAATCACCCCAGTACAGCATCATCTCGACGATGGTCAAACTTATCAAGATGGATCTTTAGGGAATATAATGAGGTAGATTCTCAGTACCCATTTGTTCTGTCATTGTAGCTGCAACGATCTAATGATTCTTTGATCTCTCCAGCTTCCCTTTCTTAATTTCTGTCCTTCAATCTCTATCTGTGAGCATTGTTTTCCTAACTCACATGACTCACATTGCAGGTTGATCATTTCTTCAGACACAGAATGAACAACAGTGCCGTGCATTCTTTAAATTACTTGAAGCAATTTCCAACCCCACTGGTTTCCATCATGGCAAAATTTGTATCTTTTGTTTCTGGTGGCTTGGCTGGTGCTCTTATAATCATTGGTTTTGTGGGTGAATCTATTCTCGAGGGACATGTAAGCATTATATTTTGAATTCTTCATTTGGCTAAATTGCAAATACCCTGCTACAAGCCACTTCAAGTGCAAATACATCCCTGCATGTAAAATAACTGTGTTCATCGCCTACAAGTATAATCCCATTTGGTACCTTTGGATTCTTGCTTGATGGGGATCCACATAACTGCCTTCATGTGAACTCGAGTGTGCCATGTTGGTGGCAACCACTGAAAGGAAGAGGGCGTGGGAGGGTTTGACGTTAGGTGGGCACATTTGATATAGTTGACTTCAGTGCACATTTCCATGCTGGTGGCAACTAGCGGGGAATGCTTGAGGTTACAACTTGATATGGCATCAAGTTAGAATTTCACATAAGTTGGTTAATGCAACTAGTTTACATGTAGGGAATCAACTTGATATGGCGTTCACCTGACTTGACTTCTAGGGGGTATCTGCAGCTTGATGTGAATTGTACTGTGTGTTTGCATTTCCTTTGTATTTTGGTAGTACATGTATCCAGTGGGAAGTGGTGGATCTCTAACAAAACTAACAAAATTCCAGACGGGGCAAATCTTATAGACAACAGCTTAATAGTGCTTTTGCTTGTAAGCTAGTAGGGATGTTCAGCTTTCGCTTAAGCAATATGTAAAACCAGGAGCCAGGAGGGGCCATGGCTCCCTCTTACCAGCAATAAACTCTGCCCCTGTGTGCATCTTACTAGCCTTAGAAAATCTTATGTCTTACTTTTGCAGATTTTTGGAAGAAATCTGCTCTGGTATACTATTGTTTTTGGAGCAATAGCAGCTATAAGTCGAAAAGTAGTGGCTGATGAGCTTCAAGTAATTGATCCAGAAGGGGCCATGTCCCTTGCTGTTCACCAAACACATTACATGCCAAAGCGGTGGCGTGGCAAAGAGAGCAGTGAACTTGTGCGAAGAGAATTTGAAACATTATTTCAGGTAATTATTTCAACTCCAGTTCATTTCAATTAAGATAGCATAGTAGGCTAAGAATTTTCCAAATATCACATTTTACCAGCAGGCAAGGGTATTACAAAATTGTACTGTGACATACCATCTGGCTTTTAAACGTGAATGTTCCAAAACATTTTATTTGTATACACTGCTCCCTTTTTTGAAATTCCCGTTGCCATTTCAGTACTAAAAAAGCTATTCTTAACTCATTTTCTACTACTACCTCCGTTCAATTTTATTAGGTTTATTTTGATTGGAAAAGGTCCAACTTCCAACGATTTATCTAATTATATGAAAGTTCAGCTACAAAAGCTCAAAATCTAGATTCGTTCTACAAATTATTTTTAATGAAATATTGATCTGGCTATAATTGACACTGTAGGAGATTTAGTGGTGAAATTATGCTTATGAGGATTTTTAATCAAAATATGCCTTGTAAATACAGAGATGCCACTTTTAATAATTTTTCTAAGTAGAGTATTCTACTTCTAGTGGGGATAAAAGGCTGTTTGGATCTATGCTATAAACTATTTTAGTTAGCTATGTAAATCCACAGGGTGGAATTAAAATTCTTTGTTTCGTGGTTAGAAATCTATATCCTGCATTAAGATCTTGGTTGGTTCTACTTATACGACTTTGTCTTACATCATGGGTTTGCTCAAATCGCCTATGTAGTTTGCTTCTTCAATTATATGACTAAGGATTGACATGACAATTTTTGCATGCAGTATACTATCTTTATGCTACTTGAGGAGATGGCCTCCATTTTCATCACTCCTTACTTGCTCATTTTTGAGGTACCAAAGGTAATGTGCCCTGAACCAACTCAACAGTGATTTTCATGTAAACCAAGTTCACTGATAGCTGTGAATTCATATTATCCACAGCGGGTTGATGACATTCTGCGCTTCATCTCAGACTTCACAGTTTATGTAGACGGAGTGGGAGAAGTATGCAGGTTCTCTGCTGCCATTTCTTTTGTTAGTTCCTCAATGATTATTTTTACTTGGGCCTTTGCAATAGTTAACATTGTTATTTCTCTGTGTTCAATAGTCTAAGCTTATTTGACTTCAAAAGACATGGGAATAGAAACTATGGGTCACCATTCAATGCTCTTAAAAGCCTCAGAAGCTCCCAAGGGAAAATGGAGAAATCATTCTTAAGGTACATAAGTGTTTCTTTTTTTAATAACTAGGCATCATATGTGCTGTCAACGGTTGATTAAATGACTTGGAGTACTTCAATGCTTGCAAAGTTGTGTTACTGTCTTAGTTTACCTAAATTGTTTGCTCCTGTAAAATGTCTAAATGCACCAATCAACAATTTGGAAAGGGATTTTTAGGAACTAAAAATGTAGGATAGTCTATCGATGAACCGAAGCACCCCCACATAAACCCCTTGAGGTGATGTCTGGTAGTTTAATGTCAAGAGTAGTTATACCAGCCTATTTGAGAAACAATAAAAGCCTTTCGAGACTGTAACCAGGTCAAATCCTTAGGGTTTAATTGAAGTGTGAATAAAATCCTGAAAATTGCTAGAACATTCTGCCTCTTCAAAGCAGGCCTGAATAGGGGATTTCGTGGAAAATGTTGCCTAGAGAAATAAAAAATCCAGTATTTTTACTTTAATTGATTGGAGGCAGTAGCATATAATAGAGGGCTTTAATCCTGCAGATGGCCAAGAGCATTCCCTTTTTATTGCCGTGTCTTTAATCAGTACATCCTTGTCGAAGCTATAGATGTAACGGAATATAGGCACTGACCAAATTTTTTAGTACCAATCAGAAGATATTCCAAGCAAACACCATTCTATGTAGCCTGCTCACTAGGTGTTGTGGAAAAACACCGACCAATAAATATGGCAAGCACCATTTAATTTATTCTACTCTGCATATTATACACTTCCTATCATGTCCTGGCTTTGGCTGCTGCTATACAGGCCTGAATGCATTTTTATTTTTTCCCCCGATTCTTTGGATAATGGAATCATTGGGTGGTCAATATCAGAATAAGCTACCTGTGCTCAGCTGTTCAAACTAGGTTTTGTGTTGACATTGCAAAACCAGGAGCAGCTTATGAATTCTAACTGCATTACATGTTTTTTTTTCTTCAGTTTTCAGAGTGTGTATCCATCATGGGAACCGGATGCTGATGGTAAGCAATTCTTATCAAACCTCCAAAAGTTCAAGGAAAGTCAACTACGTCAACAAGCTCTTGCACAATATCAAGCAATGGAGGCTTCAGGCTTTGTGGCAGCAGGACAACTTCAAAGTGGTATCCATAGCCACGCTGAGGCAGCCCTGCCTCCTATTTATAACTTAGCGCCCTTGGGATTGCTTGAAACAGACCAGAGAACTCATCCATATATCCTGGACTGGTATTACATGTGTCATCCACCACACTCAGATAGAGCTGAGACTCCCCAGTTTGAGCAAACATTCCCTGAGACTGGTGTGAGCACAAGTCCACCAGCACATGAAACATCTGAAATCGGAGAAGTGGGAAACTGGGACTACGAGTTCTATGAAAGAGTTCAAAGTCATATGGGGGCATCAACATCAAGTGCTCTGTTCCAGAATGCTCCAGTGAAGCAACATGATATAGAAGAAAACTCGAACAGCCATTGGTGGGCTCATGCGCCTACATATTCAGGTGGTCCACAAGGCAGTTTCATCGAGCCTCCGGAATTTGGAAATCGATACATGGCAGATCCTCATTCCAGTAGTCATAGTGGCGATATTTCGGAGGGAAGCGCAGAGGATCTAGAGCGGAGTAATTGCAGAAGCAGTGGCAGCTGGAGAAGCCCCCAAGCCTTGTCTAAGACAAGGTACATGGATGAATCTGATATTGAGGAAGGGCTGAGCCTGCACTTCGCTGATGCCCATCATAAGGATGAAGATGATCGGCACCTGGTTGCCAATCATCAGGGCCCTACACCAGCTGGCCTTCCAGTAAGAATAATACCTAGAAGCAGTGACCCTGTGTAAGCTGGTTAAACTCATAGGACTAGTTAATGCTTTTACGCTCTTGTTATTCGCTGTGTGAATCACATCAGAAACAAAAGGGCACGTCTCGCTCATAAATCGGCAAAACAGCCACAGATTCTTTTGTACAGGTCAGTAAACTCTGTATATAGTTTCGTCCTGCTCAGTTTAGGGTGGGGATGATAGAAACATCATTCTTTTACATGTTGGAACGCGTGCTTGGAAATCTCGGTTATCGTTCTTGCGGCTGTTAAGTTGCATAAGCTCGCATTGAAATAAGAACTTGAGTAAGCTCGCATTTACTACCCGTTATATCCCGCTGTAGATTCTACGGAAATCAAATTTTCAGTTTTATTAAGGGACCGGAAATCCCTCACTGGTGATTCTGCCCTCTTGAGAGCCAGACAAGGAGGCCAGCTTTAGCTCTCTTTGTCGAGCTCAACTCGAAACTATCAAAATCCTGTCCTTAAAAAACGAGGCCGTTTTGATAGAAAGCTCAGAGCCATCAAGCGTCCTGTTCGTTTGGCTGGTGGCTGGCGCGGGTTTTCGCTGAGAGAAAAACACTGTTGGCTCGCGGGAAACAATCCAAACGAACAGAGCGAACATCGTTGTCCTGAAATAACGAGGTCGTTTTGATAGGTAAGAAAGTAGGTTTCGTAGGCACGCAACATATAGCCGATACCAAACTCTTTCAGCTATAGAAACAGACCGGCTGGATCAGTAGGGCTCTGGACTTCGGGGCATACCGGCGACACCAAGGGGAACTGATCCGCTGTTCGGCTGCTGCTGGCTGGTGCTGATTTTTGCTGAGAAAAAAACACTGCTGATTTGTTGGTGGCTAGTGCTATTTTTTGCTGAGAGAAAACACTACTAGTTGGTGGCTGGTGCTGAATTTTACTGAGAAAAACACTACTGACCGGTGGCTGATAAGCCAAGCAAACAAGTCGTCGCTGGAAATTGCTACCCACGTTGCTCACTGTTAATGGTTCAATTCCAAACTGCTTCACTGTAGTAGGTCCTCACCCCCGAACAATATACGCTTCGAACAAAAGAAAAAGGCCGTTTTTCTCGTTAGAAAAAAAGGCAAACCTGTTCACGGCAAAACCCTGCTCGTGAAAACAGGCAGAGGCAGCAGATCCCCATTTCCGTACGGTCGGCTAGTGGTCCATTCCACAGCGTCCTTTCGCCCAGTTGTCAACTTGACGTTGATTAATTGTGATGGCGGTCGTAGCCGCCCCCCGGCACAAGCGCACCGGCACCGAACCCCATATTCACACACACACACACAGAGACCCTCACGAGACGAGATAGTTTCCCGCACGTTTTGCTCCCCTGGACTCCACCCTCAACCAACCCGTCGTTTTCGCGGCATCAAACCGGCAACGAACGCAACGGCTCCGCCCAAACCAACGCCCAGGTAGCATAACTCCGATCCCGGGCAGGCGGGCACACGTACTCCTCCACCCTGATCTGATCTGATCTCTCCACCTCGGAGACAGAGGCGAGCCCGTGCCGTGACTCCGTTGGTTACTGGTGAGATCGAGGGAAATTTGGTAAAGGTTGGGCGGTCATTTTCCCCTGTTGATATCTGCCGCGGCCTGCCCCGAAAGCAACGGCGGCCCGCGCCGCCCGTCTCGTACCAGGATTTCAGTCCGACCCGCGGCAGTTGGGCGGTAGGTCGGCGGTGGTTGGGTTTGGGTTGGGGGCTCTTCGCGTTTCTTGCCGGCAACGCTGCTTGCCTGCTTGGATCAGTTCCGTTCCCGCATGCATGACCCGGTTATATAAATTTAAGCGTCGTCGGCGTCGATCGTCACCAGGGAAACCAACAGCCGCGTCACTGTGATGGACTCGGTGTGGTGGCGCCTTCGAGAACACAGAGGAAGGGGGGCGGCGAATATTCCCGTGAAAGCGAGGCGCCGGCCGGTGCGTTACCGTTACGCGCTGCTGCATGCGTGGTTCTTTTTTTTGTTCCCCCCTGGTTTCTTATTGAGGGGACAAGGCGAGCCGCGATCCCGTGAGCAAGTATGTCACGGCAGGGGATCATTGGTCTGCTCGAACCAAATCTTTGATGCAGTTGTAGCAGGTCAAATGGTTTTGTTTTCAGCGGACAGCGAAATGATGTCGGTAAATACGTTGAAAAATGGTAGCCGGAAGGAAATTTGTACTCCAACTGATGATCTCATAGACATTAGACCAATTGCAGTTGATGATCTTATAGATTCTAGACCAATTGAAGTTCTTATACAGATCTTTTTGACGAGGGCGGCGTGCTCGTTGAAAGTTCAAATGAAATATGTCAAATTCAACCGTCATATTTGGTTGATTATTGGGTTGCGTGACCTCGAATTTGGACTTTTTGGTGTGAATAAGTATAGTTTAGTAATATTGCGAGCACTCTTGTTTGGCCATGTAGCCGCACCTTAAATTTGAGTGAATCAAGCTCACGGTTTCAGCAGATCCCTATTTGATCGTTTCACTAGGATATGGGTTGGGTTTAAGGTTCATGGTTATTTCCATCGGAACCAATAATACAAATGCATATGCTCAACTTTTTGTTACATAATAGCAACACAGATGCAGATGCTGACTACAGGGGTTCGTTCATGATCTTTTTAACGACACCTTGCTTAATTTATGGTTTTCATAGATAATAATGGTACATGTAGTCAAGCTAAATACTTAGGACCTAAGAGAACTCCATGGCATTTGTTTTCCACTGCGCCATACCCATATTCAATTGCCTGACTTGGATGCACACAGCATAACTATTTCTCATATACTATTGCGGTAAACCACAAGGCTAATGAAATAGATCAGAAAAATTGACCCTGGATGTGTATGCACCGATGGGCGATGGTATGCTAGTCAAAGATTTGATGACCATCATTAGGTACTATAGTATGTACAACTCTACATGGATATATTTATATTCCATCCATCTGTCTATTTCCATGTAAAAGGAAGATATATACATGGCCCCACTAAAAGCTCCAAGCTGTTGCCGACCAGCAACTTTTAGGGCTTGTTTGCCTGCGGTCCTGGCAAAGCTGCCTGGCGCAGGCAGCAACCCCAGGCGTTCGATTTCGTCGGCCTGGGGTCCGGATCGCTGCCTGGGCGCGCAGCTGCCTGGCAGGCAGCATCCAAACAGCCCCTTAAAGCCTTCCATTCCACTTACTACTATGTACACGTGGCAATTAAACCTAGAAACGGCAAACTAAACTACTACTCTATTTACAAACTAACCCATGCACCATCCCATATTTACACAAGAGTCCCACCGGGCACACCCCTCCGTCGATCACGTCCTCATGAGCAGGATCTTATGAGGCCAAGGCTGACCAGGTTCCTCTTCACGAGGCTCCCCAGCGAGAAGATCCCCGCGCCGCCGCCGCCGCCCTCCGTGGAGCAGAGGCGCGGCCACCGCTCCTCGTCCACCCGGAGGCTCTCCGTCCCGACCTTCTGGATCACGTCGTCGATGGTCTTGGGGTCCGCGGGCCTGCCGGCCACGTCCGTGACGTGGAACACGTTCATGGCCATGTCGCCCCTGGTGGTGATCTCGGCGTGCGTGACCGAGAGGCTGTTCTCCCGGAACACGCGCGTGACGTAGGCGAGCAGCCCGCGGCGGTCGGTGATGCGCAGCTCCAGCCTCACGCCCTGCGCCACAGACAGACATCGGATTAGAAGCGTGCCGCGGGGTGGGACTTCGGCCGAACACATGGCGGTGAAGTGGAAAGTTGGGCGGAACGAAAGGGACTTTGCGCTCTCGGGAGTGTGGTGATGGTGAAGGCGGGGGGAATCACAAACCCCGGAATCGTGTGCTTTCCTGCTGCGGGTGGCGTGGCATGGAGGGAAAGGAAGGGAGATATTCAGCGCGATCACGCACCTCGGATGCGCGCCTCTCGATGGCCGCTTGCAAGCATTGGATCACGCGCCGCCTCTCGGCCGCCGAGCAGATTGGCCGCCCGTCCAACCTCCTGATGTAGAACTCCTGCGGCGAGGCCAAGCAACATGTTAGTTTCGGCTAATTCAGAGACGGAAATGAATGAACTCCACAGGAGTGCATAGGTTCATACTGTGTGAATTCAATTTGCAGCAGCATTTCCGTTAGTTTTGCCGGATGCTGCTTATTATGCAGTCATGAAACAGAACAGTGTAGCAATGCAAATGGAACTAAGATATAGATACTACTCCCTCCATTTTATTCAAGCCTGATAAATCCCAGAAAAATCAGTAAAATGACATGTCCGTGAACTGTAGTCATCAAAATGTTATTTAACCTGGTTAACTTCAACCTAACACAAGAATCACAATCAAAGTAAACAAAAAGGTAAAAGTGGCGTAAAAGTAAGAAAATTTGACAGAAAGGTCATACGCCAAACGCAACCGTTCACTCATGGAAACATCGCGATTCAGGACAGGAATCGCCGACCAAGAACTCCAGATGAGGGGAATTTGGTAATACGGCCCTCAATCAGGGAGAGAAAAGTCGGGGGATAAAAATCAAGAACTCCAAATGTGTAGCCCAAGCCCCCAACCTGTTCCAGCCGAAGAAAGATCCTTGGGGATGAATCGAGAAAGAAACGGCTAGAAGCCTCACCTGCTGCGCGTGATCGCCGTCCGTGTCGAACGTGCCGTGGTACACCACGTAATCCAAGTCCGTCAAGGTGCAGACGACGTCGAAGAGAAGCTTGGGCCTGTCGCGGCAGCTCACGGTGACCACCGAGTAGCCCCTCTCCCCCCAATCCTGCACGGCGACCGCCGTCGTCGTGGGCGCCTGGTCGGCGCGGCTCTCGGCCTCCCCGTCCTCGTTGAGCAGCTGGTGGAGCCTCCGGTCCAGGTTGACGGCGGCGGCGTCGGCGAGGACCGTCCTGGCGCCGCGCGCGCCGCCGCGGAGGACGTGCCTGAGCCTGGACTCGACGCGCCTGACACGCGCCGCGTCGTCGATCGGCGCGCCCGTCTCCTCGTCGCGCACGAACACGAGCGCGGCGACGCGGCCGCCGTGCGTCCACGCCCTGGCGTCGACGATGCCACAGCGGAGGTCGTGCAGGACGGCGAAGACCTCGGAGAGGAGCCCCGGGCGGTCCGCGCCGACGAGCTCGAGCAGGGTGAGCGCCCCCGCAGCGGCCGCCGCGGCCCCGGCTGCCGGCGGCGTGCGCGGCGGCAATGCGTCGGCGGAGAGCGAGGACTCGACGCGCGCCAGCAGCGCGTCGGCGTCGGCCACCTTGCGGCCCGCGGCGTCGGTGACGTGGAAGACGTCCATGAACCAGCGGCCGTCGTCGGAGGAGATGTAGCCCTTGCGGACGCAGACGCCGTGGTCCGACAGCGCCGCCACCGCCTCCAGCAGCACCCCGTGCTTCCGCGCGCTGTGCACCTGCACCAGCGTCGCCGTCTCGCACACCCCGTTGTCCACCACCACCCTGCACGTCGCCGACCGATCACCCGCCGCCCCCGACCCCAGAAAGAAATCCAAGAACAAGAAAAGAAAAAACCGCCGGAAAGAGAGGAAATCCCCTTACCTCGGGGTGTTCATGTGGCGCACGAAGAGCTCGTACACCTCGGAGGGATGGCACCGCTCCATCGCCGGAACCCTCCTCCTCTCCTCGCGCCGGCCTCTCCTCCGCCGCCGCTCCTCTCCTTCAGTTTCCCGGGCTCTCGCGGAACAAACGGTCCCCTTTGCCGCGGGTGCGTGCGTTTCTTTCCTTCTGGGCAGCGCTGGGCACAGCCGGCGGAGATTTCGGTTCGGTCGGGGGGAGATCGTAAATTTGGTTGGGATGGGTGGAGCGTCGCGCCGGTTCAAAATTGGGTGCGTTTCGCTCTGGTCGGTCTGTGCTGGCTGCGGAAGCGGGAGCGCCTCGCTGTGGCCTCTGGAGTCTAGCCTGTGTGTGTGTGGGGTGGCCGGTGTTGTCTCGGTCAGCGGCCGTCTAAAATGGGCGGGGCGAGAGCGAGACCGGCGATTTCACGCGATCCCTGCCACGGATTGGTGCGCGGGTTCGGCCGTGGCCTGGGGCGGGCTCCGGGGTCAAACGCCGGGTCGCGGGCGACGACCGGGCAAACGGAATGGTTCGTGGTTGGACTGCCGGAGTTGGACCGAACCACCAAACGGGTCCGGGCTGGGATTTTTTTCTTCTTTTTTGTGGCACTACTACTAGTACGGGTAGGAGGCTACTCTACATGAGAAAGGGATACGCTGCCGTGTGGAAAAAGCTTCAAGAAAGTGACGAGTTACTAAAAACTGGCGGTGTCGTGGGGAATGCGGGCGGGGGCGGGCGGGGATCGCCGCGCCCTGCTGCTCTGGCCCATGCGTGCGTGGTTGCCACCAGGCACCTGGCAGCCTGGCGCCACGCCCACGCGCGGCGCGGCGCGGAGGCGGGGAGCCACCTTTTTCCAGATTCTTTCGTGCGTCTGGAGTCCTGGACGCGATGCACGGCTACAGTGCTCACTTGCCATTGGTTAAAGCGACCCAGCCAGGCAGCCACCATGTTCACTGTACATGCCATGCTGGTTTTAGCGGTTGCCATTTTCCATTCGGCGTGCCTGCCGGCGAAGATGGTGGGCGTACGAGCGTGTCGACCTGTCGAGAGCACGGCGCCACGCGCACCGGCTTTCGGCGAGACGACGACCGGAGCGTCTGAACTCCCGATGGCCATGTGGGGCGTCGGCGTTCACACTCCGGAAAAACATGGTTCGGCTTCGGACCGTGTGATCCCAGGCATCGAAAGGGCGGAACCGGCTATACGAAGGGCCGAATCAAAAGCGCTTTTTATCCGCGTCGCTCTTCCCACGCACACGCCGGAAACGGAAATGGGGGAGGAAAGCCGCGGCCCCGGCGAGCCTTGATGGCGCCGACCCGGGTCAACCACCGCCACCGCCACCGCGCTTGGAGCGGGAGGCCAGGGGAATGCCAGGCCACCAGCACGCGAGCCCGACCACACGTCCACACCTGCCACGGCACAGCTTGCACGCGCAGGCAGAGCTCCCACCGAACCGTGGCCCCCCCGGGCAGGCGGAGGCGGGCATCTGCCTCTGTTCAGACGAGTCAGTGGTGGCTGATGGCCCAGTGCCACCGCGCGGGTTTTCTGCCCCTGTTGCTTGCCGTCCAAGCTAAGGGGTGTTTGTATCCGTAGGCAAATGGCAACTATTTTTCCCTTTTTTGTCATTTGCCTCTAAACACCCCCATGGCAAAAGGGCAAATGAAAAATAAGATGGCAAAAAAATTTTGGGTCAATATTGTGGAAAAATTGGACAAAAGAGCAAAATTGTGGCCCCACACGCACCAACCCTATCCCCACTCGCACCCCACCCGCGCCTCTCCCAGCAGGCGAGCGCGCCGCCAGCGCCGCCCCCGACCCCGAAGGCGAGCGCGTCGCCCCCGCCGCCGCCCCTCCTCCTCCACCACCACCGCCGCCGCCCCGCAGCTCCTCCTCCACTGCTGCCGCCGACGCTCCTCCTCCACTGTCGCCGCCGCCGCTCCCATCGTCACCGTCTCCAAGGCCGTCGTCGCCGAGACAAATCGCCGCCGGAGATGGCCCGATCTGGGGCTGATGGGACCCGGGATTTCTTCCCCCAGCCCGATGCGTACACCCACGACGGCGGATTCGACTTCTACCCCGACGACGCGGCCCGGACGCCCCGGACGCCGATGTCCAACTCGGTTTCTCGCCTGGGCATGGAAGGTCTCGCCCTCAACTCGCCGACGGAACGGTGGCCATACATGTCGACCTACCAAAACATGTTGCAGTCCGACCTCGGGAGCGGAAGCAACGACGGCAGGAGGCCCGTCCATGACGCTCCACCCCGCAGTGACACAGGGGGCCCCATCCGCGGTGGCCTTCGCGGACTACGAGGTGGAGGTGTTGTGAGGCCGTCGTCTAGCCGCAGCCAAGGCCTTCACGATGGGTTGCCACCTGCTCCTGCTGCTCCAGGACGTGTGACCTCTGTCGGCAGCGCTCGGCACAACGACAACGACCGGCACGACGAAAGCGACGACAACGAGCTTGAGGATGACTACGACCTGCAGGACAACACTCAGGTATTTCCATGCTTGATGCTTGGTGCTTGTTTGCATGATGAACTATGATGCTTGGTGAAATGTGCTCTTTGTGTTGGTAATATTGTCAGTGAAATGCTTGTGAGACCATAAGTTTTATTTGACTTTTGCCATGGCAGACATATGCCGTCATCTTGTATCCTTGGTTGACATCTAGCAGTAGCATTTTTGGGCAAATGTGGTACTGTGATTGCATTCTACTTGTGTGCTGAACTGCTGATCTTGTATTCTTAATACTCAAATGTGGTACTGTGAGTGCATTCTACTTGTGTGCTGAACTGCTGATCTTGTATTATATGCTAGTATTATGCAGCAGTGTCTTATATGCTATTATCAAAGCTGAGCTCTAGTTAGTGGCCATTTTATTGGATCTGCGGCAGTCTTATATGCTAGTCTCAGTAGGTAATTGTCGCTTGTGCTTCATCTCTGTTTCTTGTGATGCATATTGATGTAGATTGACAAAAGGAAAAAAAAAGTTGCAAAGAAAGTTGACAATGCAAATTGGTCAAATGCCAATAATACTTTGTTGCTTCAATTCCTCTCTGAGCAAATTGGGTTGGGTAATTACCACAAAGGAATCATGAATAGAGACGGGTACAAGCAGCTTGAGGCAAAGTACTACTCTCAAACAGGCTTAAGGCATGATAGGAAGCAGCTCGGTGGGCGAATTAGGACTCTCAAACAGATGTATGGGTTCATAAAAGATATGCACAATGACAGTGGTTTAGGCCGTGATGAATAGGATGGCCTATGGCAAGTAAACAGTGGTGGGATACAAAAACAAAGGTAATTATATTTTGCATTTCAATTGTGCAGAATTTAACTGAACATGCGCAGACCTGTGCAGAATTTAATTGTGTGGTGTTCATCCTGTGTTGCAGGGATGCTCAGAATTCAAGAAACTAAAGTGGGGACCTCCTGATTATTTTGATTTGCTAGAGCACTGTTTCCATAATGTACATGTTGATGGATCGACTTCATTTGTTCCGGGCCAAGAAGAGGAAGAGCAGCAGCAGGAATATGAGGAAGAGGAAGAGCAGCAGCAGGAATATGAGGAAGAGGAAGAGCAGCTTCAAGAAACCGAACCCAGCCCTATGAGTTCCAGTGGCCAAAAAAGGAGCAGCAGTACAAGTACAAGGTCTACTGCAGATAGTCATGTCAAGAAGAGCAAGAGCCCTATGATCAATGTGATGAAGCAATACCTTAACATGTCTGCTAAGCAATCAGCTCAAAGGAATCTTTTTTTGAAGAAACTTGGGAGCAAACAAGAATATGCTGAGGCGAAGTTGGATGAGGCAATTAAACATGCGCAACAATTGGCAAGACAAGATGGGTTAGCTGAAAGTAGTTCAGAGTTTTATGCAGTCTCCCATATCTGCAAAGATGAGGCACTCATGAAGTTTTTCATTAACCTACAGACATCAGAAGGCAGGAAGGCGTTCCTGAAAAGATATTGCAAGGAAAAAAGTCTGGATTAGTGTAGCATATTGAACTGTGTGCCTGAACTATGTAATAATTGTGTAACAATTGTGTGCCTGAAGTTCTATGTGTGTTGAACTATGTCAATGTCTGAACTATCTTCTATGTGTGTTGAAATATATTTCTATGTTATCCAAAATATATTTCTATGTGTGTTGAAATATATTTCTCTGTTATCTAAAATATATTTCTGAAATTTATTTTGCTGATCAATTACTGTTTTGCTGGTCAGTTGGATTCAAGTGACGAAGAGGTGGTCAACCTGTTGCTCGAGGATGATGAGCATGAGAAGCAAGTCATGGATGCGATCATCTTTTTTGGTATGTATCATGACACTTACATCCACAAAAATAAGAGGAAGAGAGCCCCTGAAAGTGGCGAAGAATGGGTGATGAGGAATTTAGATGATGAAACTGAATGTTACAAAATGTTTAGAATGACAAGACCAATGTTTGATAAACTACATGACCTGTTAGTGCAATCTTATGGCCTGAAGTCAACATCAAAGTCTAATACTATAGAGGCCTTAGGAATGTTCCTTTGGATGGTTGGCGCACCTCAGTCAGTTAGACAAGTGGATAATCGACTAGATAGGTCATCAGAGACGGTGCACCGCAACTTTGGAAAAGTTTTAAAATCCCTTGTGAAACTAGCTGCTGATATAATTAGGCCAGTGGATCCAGAATTCAAGACAATACATCAACGATTGAAAAGTCGTAGATTCAGGCCACACTTCAATGATTGTATAGGGGCAATTGATGGAACTCATGTGGAAGTTGTGGTGCCAAATGATAAAATGGTTCAATATCTTTGTCGAAAGGGACACAACACAAAATGTGCTTGCTGTTGTAGACTTTGACATGAGATTCACATTTGTGCTTGCTGGATGGCCGGGATCAGTACATGACATGAGAGTGTTCAATGATGCCACCAACAAGTACAAAGAAAGGTTTCCACATCCACCTCCAGGTATAATACCGATCTATGCAACAAGTACACTGCATGTGTTGTCTTATTGTTGGTTTTGGTATTAACACATAAGTGATTTTATAGGGAAGTACTACCTGGTGGACTCGGGATATCCAAATCGTGCAGGGTATCTTGCACCTTACAAGGGGACACAATACCATCTCCCGGAGTATCGAAATGGCACAATGCCGAGAGGTATGAAAGAGACCTTCAATTTTGCTCATTCTTCACTTAGAAATGTTGTGGAAAGGTCCTTTGGAGTTTTGAAACAGAAGTGGAGGATGTTGTTGAAAGTGCCAAGCTACCCACTTGCAAAACAAACCCAAATAATTGTAGCATGCATGGCCTTGCATAATTTTATGAGAGAGAGTAAGCTCCTGGATGAGGACTTTGATCGTTGCGACCGTGATGAGCATTATGTTCCAATTGAGGCATCTATGTCACAGCCACCTAGACGGGACACAGGAGCATTGGATGAAGATCGTAGCATGAATACATTTCGAGATCAACTAGCCAATGCTTTGTACATGGAGAGGAGGTATGTGTCATTTTTAAATTCTTATCCTGCTTGTAAGCCATGTGGAACTGTGGAAATGGATTACGGCACTCTTGATCTTTATTTGTAGGCATGCAACATAGTTATAGATAACACAAAAATTCCAGTCGGCAATATTGTTTTTCCTGTTGTATCTCCTAGCAGCTACCTGGAAGCTTCTGTTCACTATGATCAACTCTATTGCTTGATATCATGGAGTTTTTCTTGTTGATCTTTGTTTGCTTGTGCCAGCTCAAAATAGTTTGATGAGAAGAGGAGGAGCTGCAGCCGTATTGTTCCCATTGACATCTATGTCCCCGGATGCCCACCAACTGCCGAGGCACTACTGTATGGTGTCCTCCAGCTCCAGAAGAAGATCAACAGGCGCAAGGATTTCCTTCACTGGTGGAGCAAGTGAAGAATCGCCTGTTCTTGCTGTTGCTGCTTGCTATATCTCTTTTTTTTGCGGATATTGCTATATCTCTTTGCATTTGTCCTACTTGTCATCTGAAATAAGAACAACCTTGTGCTCAGATTTGCAAATTTGTTGTTGTACCTGGAAGGATGTATGATTTCCAGGTTGTTTGATGAGCATGGAACTCGTGTACTTATAATCAGTTCAACAGTAATGGGCAGACCAGCTGTGGATCTGTATTTTTGCTTTCCATTACAAACATAGGAATACGCCATGTCTTGTATGTGGTGTGGTAGCTGCTATATTTTGCCCATCTGAAATGTACATTCGTGAGTTGGAGCTGTTTTTATGCATTGAGGAGTTGCAAATTGAGCAAGTGGAGAGCTGGTGGGAGATGGTGGCGGGAAAGAGGGGATAGGAGGGAGAATGATTTTTTAAATGGGATTTTGCCAAAAGTTTTGCCATTGGATCCAAACACCCCTAATGGCAAAACTTTTGCCATCTTTTTTTGAGGGCAAAATTTTTGCCCTTTTTCCCTTTTGCCATGGGGATCCAAACACCCCCTTATTTTCAATTTAAGAATCCAAGTTCGAAAGAGCATGCTCAATTATATAGCATGTTGGAGAGAATGAAATTCGTTGAGAATGCTGATCCTCTCCTATCTACATTACAGACTTTTTTTCCCTCAAGGCGTCAAACAGTTCAAGCTATATTTAAAAATAAACATCTATACTACACATATACATCAAATATGCTTTCTATTGTGACTCAGGACCTCAGGTGAACATTGGTATATGCAAACAGCACACATCAGTAATTGAACCTGGTAATGTACTAATAGGGAAGTGCTTAACTGGGAGTCTGAGAATACTTCACATACAGAAAATTTGTCATCTCAGGTGAGTACACATAATTTATTTCTGGATATGATACATAACCACCAAACAGTGTCACATATACAGCCATCTGCGCATCTACATTCTATCTGCCTAGCAATTGTTCTCTCATTTACAATAAGAATGAATTAATCCTAGTTACACGTTGTTACAAGGAAAAGAATGGTTACAACGGGCCTGCATCTTTGCTTTTTAACTTTTGTAGATATGTGTGGAAGCAAATAGAAACCAGGTTCAATTGCTGATGCAATGTCGTACTACTTCATACCACTCTGGTTAGCAAGAAATGGTAAATGTACCTGAAACAACTTTCAATAAAAATCAGGTTAGCTAGAACCTTAAATATTACTTTATAAGAAACGATTGATTGCTGTGATAAGTGAAATACTATTGAAGTGATAGTAGAGATAATCCACATAACACTATGTTTTTGAACATTGCTGCTGAAAAGATATGTGGAAAGTGAAGATAGGAGGTGAATCCCACCAGGAAGGAATGATTATCAATTTCAAGGTATAGCTCTGCTTCCTGAGCTAGTTATAGGCTTACAGCCACAATGATTTACATACCAAAGTGTCCAACTGCCATAGGCTATAATTATTCAGATAACCTATCCAATTATACAAAGTCATATGTAACTGTCAGATGATTGAATCATGCAAATTGAAAGTTGCAAAAGAATAAATCTAGCACAATCTCGAAAAAGATATTAATCTCCAATAAATTGAGTGCTGAGCTAGACATACTGTACAAGAAGCTATGGTGGCATATTCAAAATTACTACCTAGAATAAGAAGACACCATCTATTTTATTTAGATACAAATCCACCTTACTCATCTTACTGGAATTTTATCATACACCTTGAAGACATGCAGAACAAAGGATCAACAAGATGGTTGCTTTATTCTAACACCCATCATATTTGCCGTGCAAATGCCACCGTTAAAAATGGAAGGAAAAGGAAAACACTATGGCATACAAATCATGATAGCAAGCATTGCTTATCAAACTCTATCCAGTAATCTCATGGTTTTAAATAGCGGGTTAAGGGGTTTAGCGGTTGGGGTCAAAAAAAAGCTAATAGCGGGCTAAATGAGGCTATAGCGGTTTTTAGCGGCTAAATTGTACATGATTTCAAATAGCGGTTTTCGGTCTCAAAAGGCTATAGCGGGAGATTTAAAACCTTGAGTAATCTACATCCACAAGGCAAACCATATGCAAAGGATGAGGGAAGCAGCGGGACCTCAGTCAGGTGCTGGCTGGAGAGGCGATGTTAAAGGGGAAGGCACTTCTGATTGAAGGGTCCAGATGATAAGTGGACATGTGGCCACCGGCTCTGACCATGGCCACCTGTCTAGCAAGCCCTTGCACAAAGAAAGCATCATTAAGTACAACAAGCCTCTCTGAAGCAGAAAAAGGGCCAAGAGCAGGCAGACAGAGTAGATCACAAAAGCAGAAGCCAATACCCCCACATTCAGCTTCCAATCAAAGTTGCAGCAACAAATAGGTAGAATTTGTTTTTTTTTTGGCAAAAAAGGAAGAGAGAATCAAGGTGGCACTCCATCTAACTCATAATGTTAGATGTGTTAATGGGTAAAAGGGAAAAGAGGAAATACAACCAACATGTAGAGAAGGAGCTAGAAGAAAAAACAGATGAGAGGTATTAATTCTATCCTTTTAAGTCCAAATTTGAAATGCAAGAAAATATTTGACATCATTGGTGGCTAGAACAGTTCTGGAACTGAAGTATGTTCCTGCACTATAATCCAAATGCATAGTGATATGAATCTGGAATGCCAAGCTAAAGGACATTCTGTAGCTTGGACCTTTTTTTATCTCAAATGTACCTGTGGTCTCCATGAACTTGAGTAATTCACTGCTACAATCGCAAGATCTACATCTATTACAGACTTGTATAGCCGATTGGATTATGTTTGTTCTTACCTGGCTGCTGGATGACTGAATCTGCTTCTCAGTAGCAAACTACAGCAAGAGAAAATAATCACTCATTCTACTGTCAGACTATTTAGCCATCAGAGGAACTTAATCATTTTATATAGGAACGTAAAGTAAAATTTGTATAGCACATGCAAATGTACAGGTAGTCATTGCCTAAATTTTACTTCATGCCATGTGAGAAATTTTCTTTTGTTTATGTTGGAAATCTAAGGCTATTAATCATCACTGATGAAATGCATATAGAAAAATGAAAGCAATCCGACCACATGAACTGTGCTGTGTTTATATACCTTGCTTTGCTTGCATTACATTTTCTTGCTTAGTACCAATCGGAACTCTTATAATCCGGTTGATTGATGCATGCTACTGCCCCCTGAGCCCCTAGCCATTGCCCAAGCGCTGCCCTCGCTGCAGGTCTCGTCATGTGTCTTGTAAAGGGAAGGACCCTATCTGAAACAAGAAGCAGGGCAAAGGGAAAATTTTGTTAATACCGTGCAATTCCAGGATTGGAGCTAGGAGGTAGGGGAGATGGATTCAATCTTACTACCGCACCCAACAGGAAAGGAAAGATGGAATCATAGATTGGATCTGAGCTACAACAATTTGGAGAAATAGCAAAGATGAAGTAGGAGCTCAATGTAGGAATTGGGAGGAACAGCACCAATCCTGTGCTCACCAGCGCCTGGAGCTATGCGAGCAAACCGCATAGTGACGAGAGGAAAAGCACACCGGCGAGGTTGAGCCTTCGGCCACAACGCTCAGGTGAGCCCAGCGATGGGGACGCCACGACGCCTCTGATCCGTTCACTTGCACCGAGGAGGGCGAGGAGGCGAACACGCCCAGCCATCGCCTCCCCAATGCACGCGCCGAGGCGAGGGAAGGGGGAGCGGGGCACCACCCGTCCGGCAGCGGCACTCCGGCAGCCACGCGCAAGGACGATGGGGGGCCTGCTACTCCACCTACGCTTGCTCTCAGAAGTTGCACGGGCAGGTCCGCTTCATCCTGTCTGTGAGCGCGACGGAGATGACCGCTCCATCAGCTCCGCCTCGTCGCCCCCGTCACCGTCCTCACGCAAGCACGAGGCCGGCCTCGGCCGTCGTGGACGGGACAACGGCGGCCGAGTTCGCGCGGCGCTACAAGATTGTTCTTTTTACAAGAGCATACATGTACTATTTATACCAGGAACAACCCTCCTAGATAAGTATGAACTGAAATAGCCACGTTGGAAGGTAGAAAGCCAACTGTTGAAGCATTCACGAAGTGTCCATTCAATTCTCGCGTGCATTTCCATCTTCTGGCAGTGGTCACTAAGATGAACATTACTCCTTATTGGGAAGTCCAAATGATAAGCCGTTTATTGGGTTGGAAAGTAGACTTCATAAGCTTTCCAACCATGTATAATATGTACCATGAAACTGTACAGATTAGTGCAGAATTGGACGAGAAGTGGAAGCACTTGTCAGCACCCGCACGACTGTTGGGCTTTCTGTACAGTCTTCACTATTTTGGCCATAACTCTTTATTGGCACGTCCAATGGACATGAGGTTTGGTGCATTGGATAATAGACTTCATAACAGTTCCATCAAGTACTTGGGGGCCTCCAGAACCATCAGGAATCAAGAGTTATGGTTGATTCAATCTGCTGGTCTGAACTGATCAGCATGTGGTCCAAACTGGTTGTCCGAACTTTCCAAAGAGAATTGTAACTCCTTATTAGTCCATTCCTTGTGGTTATGTTCATCTCTATGTGAAGTAGAATCCTTCTCTTCATGTGTGAACCTAAGCATGACCAATGTATGGCATTTAGGTAGTATAAAATCCTTAAATATGTTTAAGTTAATTTCAGTAAGGAATGAGTTCACCTGCTGTTCGAGTAACTTGGCACGGCTGCACGTAATCGGTCCTTTATATTCTTGTGTAGGTGCTTGGCTAGGTGTTACCTGAGTTGAGCTTGTGTCTTGAGTTGGGCTTGGTGTAACTTTTGCCATGCTCAATGGTGTAAGCGATGCAGCCGGCGTAATCGATGAACTCGGGTTATGTATGGTTGGGATGTCCTCATCACGCAGTCTATGAGACTTGGGTGATCTCTAGTAAGCTTACGAAGAGACCAGGGAGTACGACGTATATGCTGCCACCCGTGGGGTAGATTACTGGCAGCCTTGTACTGGTTCTGACTTTAAGTGAAACTTGTTCGCACAAAACTTGCAATTCAAGGTCTAGTCCATTGTCAAGTTGAGGATGAGTGTAGCTTGAAGCTCTAGGCGAGAGTTCAACTTAACAGTTCTTGTTGAAACACTGGTATATAAACAGTAGTGAGAGATATGCAAAATCTATGATGAGTATTTGAGATCTGGTGGAGGATTGATGGAATTTAGAAGATGTGGCACATTAGAGCCCATGAAGAAATTCTTAAATTCCTAAATAAATCTCAAAGGCCCATGTGTGCATGAGGAAGTAGTGCAAGGGTGCAACCCTTTAGTCCCACATTGCTAGTTGAGAGGAGGGATGACCAACTTAAATATGGAAGTTGTCTCCACTCCTCCAAGCTATGTGTGTGGGGAGAGAAGGAAGCTCCACATGCGCGCTCGCTCGCCTCACCGGGCGGGGCGAAGGGCGCACGACGTCTGCGTGAATGGTCCGCCGAATTTCGGCTCCTCGCCTTGCGTGGGCACGGTTTCTTTTTGCAGTTTTTATTTTTGGTTTTCTTGGCTATCAAGTCGGCGAGATAAGCGGAATTCTTATCGGTTCAGATCACGATCGCGACGTGAGACCGTGGGCTTCCCCTATATATCCGACCCATCGGCCTCTGCCAAAACATATCTATTCGACCTAGGGTTTTGCCTCCTCTTGCTGCTGCACCGCCGCTGTAGTCTACTCCATCCCGATCGCCGGCGTGCACCGGCAAACGAGAGAGCAGGTCTCCGGAACCGTTCGTCCTTGTGATTCTGCACCGGGAGAGGGCGGATAAGGTTTTTGGGAAGCGCTCCACGCGACTGCTCCAAGTCTTCGTCACGGCTCGTCTTCCGTGAAGATCCGGCGCTGTACGAGCTCGTCGTCTACAGCGCCGACTTCGCTTCGTGAACACCGTTGTCACGGCTACACCTGCAAGTTCGTTGTACGTACACCATGTTCAGATCTACTATTTCATCATGTTTTCTGAGTTCTTCATGATGATGCTGATGTTTACTAGTATGTTAGAGCGTTGCATGCTAGTATTGATTCGTGTGTTCGGAATTTAATCAGTAAATTGTCTATATTTCCAACAGGAGCTGCTGCAGGTGATGGCCTCGTGGAGCCACCGGCTTTGGCGGCGAATCGGATCCGATCGTCGGCGTCAGTAGGTGTCCCGCTCTGCGCCTCCCGTAGCTGCGTCGTGCAATGCAGCGACGATCCCATCCTCGACCGCGCTGCTCCTTCTCCACTCGAACCCATCTCTGTATTCATCAGTTCAATCGCCGCGGCGGGTGGCGCCGACTCGTGGCAGGACAACGAAGAAGGAACCAGTAACGACGAGTTCCTTTCCTGATACAGGTTGTCTCTCTGACAGCTGACTATAAAACATGAAGATAAGTGAACCAGGTATGCTGAATCAATTCTTGATGCTAATTAAATTATGCTCATGTATTTTGGTATTCTGCTCATGTGTTGAATCGTCACAGGTCTAAGCATTTCTCCACTTGCTATTCTTCACCCCTAAATTAAAGCAGTAAATCTGTGCTTGATGGTTCTCTGAATTGTTATTGTTGGATAAATTTCTAGCGTAACTTTACAGTTTTGTTAGAAAATTAGTACGGAGAACACATCGATGCTTTATGTATCTCCAAGGGATCCAATAGATGCAGTCATAAACAGAAACTTCATGGTTGATCACTGAAACTTCCTATAGTGTAGGTTAGGATTTGGAAAACATTGATGAATTTTGTGTCAGTTGGAATAGCCGGTAGCTTTCTTTGGCCTCTATTCGTGCATGTAGCACTCCGGATTGGTAAATATATAAACTATTTTGATCTTCATTTCTTTTTTTGGACTGTTATGCCCATAAAAAGATCCTAAAGCAGCGAAGTATGCAAAAGGCCAGCAAATGAGATTGTAATTGTGTACTTGAATGTAATAGTCTTCACATAACGATACTTGAGGAACATGAAGAAAGGGAAATCATTTTAGGTCTTCCTCTGACGGGGCTTCTGGATATTTCAATATGTGAACTCTTTCCATTTAATTACAGGTTCTTTCTGTTCCTATCATTGAATGTTCTAGGACAGCACCCATGCATTTTTTTTTGATAATTCAAGTTTTGCGAAGGAATACCTCTAGGATATAACACGATTGTATTGATTGAAATTAGATACAACTAATTCCTTCTGATAAGCTCACATCAGCAATTTTTATGCTACAATAGGGCATCCATGTTCCATGGCTGCAGCTACTGGTTCCAGCTACCATGGCCATTAGCAACATTGGTTTCAAATTTACATCCATAAAGATCATAGATTTAGGTGTATGCGATTTTTCATTTATGGACTATGCATATCTCTGTATTATGTTCCTCATCCCAAATCATCTTGTTGTGATGCTTCAGGGGAGTTGTTGATTACACTATGTTTATGAAAAGGTACTTAAATACTGAACATGGAAAAATGGTAAACTTGTAAAGTTGAACTATTTTTTTTCTCTGATTGCAATAATCTCAGATGGAGGGATTTGCTGCCACATACACTTATGGAGTTTCCATCACACATATGATGAGATTCTAAAGAACTGAAACCATGGCATAGGTATTATATGGAAATTTATAATTTTTGGGATTTGGAGTCCTTATTACCTTATTAAATCGTGTTCCTACTTGGAAGCAGGGCAATATCTTGGGTTTATGTGTAAGTTTTTTTAGGAATGGTCCAAGAATCACTACTACAGAAAGCGTCATCACAAACGGCTACATCACAAACGGTTTTGAAAAACCGTTTGTGAAAACCCCACCACAAAACGGTTTTTAAAAAACCGTTTGTGATATGAGCTAGAAACCGTCTGTGATGGGCTTTCCCAACCGTTTGTGATGACGGTTTGTGTAGTAGTGAATGCTTTTACTGTGTCCACTGTTTTTTTTTATTGACATTATGGAGTTTCCAATAACGCTTCTACCGTGGCCACTGTTTTTTAGTAACATTATGGATATTTTTACTTTGCCTTAACTCTGTGATGATTTTGAGGTGGCCACTGTATTTTTATTATTCGATGCAATGACTGAAGAAAGTTCGGTTCGTGGTTGCTTATTAGCTCAAGTTGCTTTTGCAGGCTCTTCTTTTGTGATCATCCAGTTCTCTTGGAAAAAGTGAAACTGATGCCTTGGTACAAGTATGCAAGCATTGATTATTAGATGAGCACAACTACACGATGAGGATAAACTTTCGGTATCAGTCATTTGTAACCGGTTTTTAGTGCATAACCACTTATATGCCTGCTTTTAAATTTGTTTGGTTGCCTAGAATGTTGACACACAATTTGTTTGCCGGCCTAGAATGTTGATTATGTTTCCATGCAGTTCACGGTGCACTACCAGAATAGTTGATATCTGCACCGGGTGGAAAAGCCCTTTAGCACCGGGTTTCCCACCCGGTGCAACTAATCCGAGGCTAAAGGGGTACCCCTTTAGCACCGGGTGCAGCCACGATCCGGTGCTAAAGGGCCTGCCCCGCAGCGCCTTTAGCAGGGCCTTTAGCACCGGGTGCAGCCACGACCCGGTGCTAAAGGCTCCGGATTTCTTTTTTTTTTGCTTTTTTCAGTAGCCATGCATGCACGTCTATATACGTGTATATACGTATATATTCTAATACGTGTATTCTAATGCGTATTCGGCCGATTCTATATTCATATTAGCTGACATTTCATCAAAATAGAAGACATATATATTACAAAAGTACATATTCATGCATGTCAACTCGAGTTATATATATTTAAACTGTATTTTCTACTTATTTAAGATTGACGACTTGTTGAACTGTCCGGCGGGCCGGCGGTGGCGACGGGCCGGCGGAGACGATGAATGGCGGCGCAGTCGGGGACGATGGCGGCGCGGGGAAGACAGTGAGGGCGCGAGCGGCGGCACGGGGACGTCGGCGGGGACGACGGCGACGAAAGCGGCGGCGCGGCCGGCCGGGGACGTCGGGCGGCGCGGGGACGACGGGCGGCGGCGCGGGGACGACGGCGAGGGCGCGGGCGGCGGCGCGGGGACGTCGGCGGGGACGACGGCGACGAAGAGCGGCGCGAGGAGGATGGACGAAGCCGCGGGCGACGGACGTCGGCGTGGGAGACGGGCGGCGGGCGCGGCGACGACGGCGGCGGTGAAAGGACCTTGATGTCACCTAGAGGGGGGGTGAATAGGTGAATCTGCAGATTACAAACTTTTTCACACAGTCAGTACAGAAACCGGTCAGACCGCTTTGCCAAAGCGGTCAGACCGGTTTTCAACAGAGAAAACCGACTATGTAAATTAACCCCCTCTACAAGTTCTAGCACAAACCAAACTTGATGGTGGACTCCTGTAGATGATATCAAGCAGGTCCACTAAGTCCCTGCACACAATTAGAGCACACCCAAGTAGATCGAAGCGGAAGCGAATATGAATGCTAGAAATGAACTTGTGAAGTAAAACAAGAGACAATGATTTGTTTTCCCGAAGTTCGGAGTTCACCGCTGCCACTAAGGCTGTCACAAAGACACGATGAATCCTAGTCTCCGTTGAGGGCCTACGAAAGACGGGCTTATCCACTCCAAGCCACTTACCTCGGTACCACTAGCTTTTGACCCTTTTCCACGAAGGAGGCAAGGCCAGCCTTTACAAACAATCCGTGGCTTACCACACACGAGGTAGCTCACCGGCGACGCCTAGCCGTCTAGGAGGATCACCTCCAAGAGTAACAAATGCTTCAATTGTTGCTTGGCTTCACCGGAAGTGCTCAACACTAAGGATATGCTCTCTATAGCTGATGATTGCTATCACTTGCTATCTATTACTCATACACATACATCCCTCAACCCAAATCCAAAGATATGAACTAAATCAATCAACTCTCACAAAGAGAGGTTTGGGGAGAGCTTGCTGGTGCTTGGGATAGCTCTAGGCGTGCAAGAATGAATGGGCAACCAGCACCCCTCAAAGGAGAGGGGTAAGGGGTATAAATACCCCACACAACCAAAACTAGCCGTTGGAAACCGGTCAGACCGGTTTTCCAAACCGGTCAGACCGGTTTACGAACTATACTAGCCGTTACACCTGTCAGAGCCCAAACCGGTCAGACCGGTTTCCCAAACCGGTCAGACCGGTTTGGGTCGACTCAGCACAACAATCCCAAAAGCGGTCAGACCGCTTACCAAAACCGGTCAAACCGGTTTTGGTCTTCTCAGCACACTAAGTCCCTAAAGGACTTCTCACTAAAGGTTATCTCACAAGGGTTGATCTATTGAGCACTTTTTGGTGTATGCCAAGACAACTAATGTTGCATCCCTCTTGATAGTACGGCATTCCTAAACTCAAGATTAAAACAATAAATAGAATCTACCACTTGAGCTTGAATATCTTCATTGATGCCATACTTGATCATTCTCAACTTTGAGGGCTTCAACATCTTCATATTGATGAGCAAATCCAATATTGAGCCAATGACTTAGAATTTCCATTGTATGAAAGAATTCATAAGCCATTCCACTATATGATCAAATAGAGATTAGATGCTTCGCATTGCTTCACTTGATGTGGCTTGATCGACGTATAGAACCCAAACTAAGATGTTAGACCTTTCCACCAACAAAGTCCCTCGGCTACAAGACCAACTTGCCCTTCACCTTGTTAGGAACGTCACTATCATCTAGCTTGATCCCTTCCGTCCTCTCTTGCCAAATTAAGCTTTGCTTTGCATTGCATCATCATTGAAATCCACATTGAAATCCAATTCTTCAATTGATTTGAATGTCTTCAACATTGTCTAGTATGCTTTCTTTGGTAGATAACTTGTCCATAAGCTTCAATGCACTTGAGACCATATACTAACCATAGAATCATGTCTCATTTTGAATATAACCATTGCCATGGATCAAGCCCAAAGAAATCCTAATTTCTTCAAATATTTTATCCCAAAACCTTTGACAAGTATCCTATAGATGAGACCCACTAATATGCTTAAGTCCTTGTCTCATTTGTCATTTCCAATCACTTGTCATTTTCTAGTTTTGATTGCGTGGGAAGATTACCACTTGTTTGCTTTCTTGTCTTTTATACAAATAATGAGCTTTTATTCTTCAACAATCATATTCTTTGAATATCCATAAGAATAGAAACCTGCTCATATGCTTAAGCAAACAAGTTAAATGACTAATCATGTTGTCATCCAAAATCACCAAAACATATAAGTGCCTAGATGCACTTTCAATCTCCCCCTTTTTGGTGATTGATGACAACATGATTAAAGCTAACAAAAAATATGAAATTTAAGCTCTAGATGACTAAGATATATGATGAGCTCCCCCTCAATATGTGCTTTGAATAGAATTTCAAAATTCGGCCTAAAATGCCAAATGCACATTCAACCAATAAAAAAGAGAGCTCCCCCTATATCTTAGCATCCAACATGTGCAACAAGTGTGTGTGACACAATAAAACAATGTGTGATGCATATGACATGTATAGCACTCAATAAAACAAGAGAAGCACATGCTTGCTGTCACGGGCCAAACCGGTCAGACCGGTTTGGGAAACCGGTCAGACCGGTTTCACCCCGCTGCCATGGGCCAAACCGGTCAGACCGGTTTGGGAAACCGGTCAAACCGGTTTCACCCAGACAGTAAGCATATGTGAAACAACATTGCATCAAACAATACATGTATATCACACTAGCAAATGGTCACTTAGAATATAAAACAAGGTTCAACACACAGTAGCACACATTACAAGTCCTCAAGTCCACAAAGAGATAAAGTGCGAAATTATTACAATCAAATGACTACAAGATCAACTAGATAAGCTTTAATCCATTCTTCTCCCCCTTTGTCATCAATCATCCATAAAAGGGCCTGGAGAAGCTTGTAGTCACGCTCCCATCATACATCCGCTCCTTGCCGCTAGAAAGTCGGGCTATGATCATCATGACTAGGAGCAGAAGTAGGTCCAAATAACGAAGCTGCTGCCTGTGAAGCAAAATCTCCAGGAGATGGAGATGGTGCACTCGAGAACTGAACTCCCGCCATAGATGAACCAGTGCCACCATATGCATATGATGAAGATGGAAGTGTAGCTGCTGCATAAGATGGTCCTGGAGGTGCAAATCCAAATGAAGAACCAAATAGGTCACCCTCTGAGGTAGGCATGTAATGCATGGTCCCTGGAGCACCAACTGACTGTGGCGGAGGCTGCGAGCTTGATCCAACATGTCCATATCCAAAGATATCACCATACTGCTCAAAGTATCCCGCATTCATGTGATCGGTCATGATGTCTCTAAGCGGGGGAATCTCAGGAAGCTCAAGAGGTGGTGAAATGGGTGATGGAGGATCATTTGGACTCAATGCGGCACGCAGTTTCTTGAACTCATCACGAGTTTTCTTGTTTTCAATTCTCTGCTGCCTAATGTCAACTTGAATATCTCTTTGGCCTTTGCAAATGCCTGTAAACATGGAAATGAACTTCTTGATTGGAGATGTCCGTCCTTCTGGCCGAGTACCACTGCCAGACCCAAACCGGTCAGACCGGTTTGCAGAACCGGTCAGACCGGTTCTGGCCTGCAGCGGTGAAACCTGCTGTGATGGCTGCTCATGTTCCGCTCCGGCTGCTGCATCTGTATCTGCTGGTGAAGGAGAAGGCATTCTAAACTTATGAGGCACAGGAGGGTGAAGTGGCTTGTGTTGGGTATCCTTTTTGATCTTCAAACTTGTAACCCTCTCAATGATGAACATGATGAAGGGGCTGTAGGCACAAATCTTCTGAGGACTCTCAGAAATAGTCTTGATCTCATGCCAAATGAAATCAGCAACACTAAATGGAGGAGTCTCCTCACCAATCCTCAGATAGTACATCAAGTTTCTCATATAAAGTGATATATCTGAAGTGTTGCCATCTCTAGGTGTGAGTGTCTTTCTGAGCAATCTATAAAGAATTCCATAATATGTGTAAAGACCACTCACCTTTCCCCAACTGCCATTTTGATCTCTAGGATACATGAATTTTATCTCAGATGGTTCCATAACTCCCCGGTCATGTATCCGGACTGTGTCATCACTCTCATGTCCAACTCTGAGAATAGAAGCAAAGTCAGAAAAGGTGACATGGAAGCGCTGTCCCTCTGTCATCCAGTGCATAGCTCTCTCTTGTGCACCATTTTCCTCAAAGTAGCCGAAGAACACAGTAGCATAAAACTGAGCAATGACCTCCTTGTTCCAATTATGCTTGAAGCCCATGAGATGCTTGATTCTCTTTTCTGAACACACTCTAATGATCTCATTGAACACTGGATTGTCTTGCTTGCTCATATATTCCCAATCCACATACTGTGCATCTGATGTGATTTTGGTCTTTTTCATGATAGCTGTGGCATAGAAATCCTGCTGAAAAAGAGTCCAAAATCTGTAGTCGGTTGCTGTCCTATCCACACCAAGTGGACTAGTCCTCCTCAACCTCCTAACTACATCAGTCATCCCACTGGCAAGATAATCTGTCACTCTTCTACTAGCTGGGCCAGTGGGTCGGCAAATCTCAAGAACAAGAGGGGCATTTTCATCAATGTCATCATCAGCCACCTCTTCCTCATAATCACCCGCTGCCATCTCCTCATCAACATCTGCATCCGCCGGCTGACCATGACGGTACTCAACTCTGAAACTCTCATCCTCAACCTCATCATCAGTGGAATTTTCAACAACATCCACCTCCTCAATTTCCTGGTCTGCTGCCCTCTTTGGCCTCCTAGGCCTCAAAGCTCTGCCACTCGCCGTACCCGAGCTACTGCCTCCGGGTGCATCAAACTTGCTCTTTTTGATTCTCTCGGTATGTGATCCTTTCGGCATCTTTTCTGTCCTTGCTGGGTCAAGATAGATGGATAAACATGATATAAGTGCCCAGAAAAAGATTGATAACAATTTGATCAACTTAAGAGCATCCAGCAAGTTTTGGGTCAGCTCAGAGCCAAACCGGTCAGATCGGTTACCCAAACCGGTCAGACCGCTTTTGCCTGAGCTGAGCCAAAACGAGTTAGGGATCAATCCGAACAGAGTATCATCTGGATTTTGAAAGGATATAGCATTACAATCTATCCCTAGTCCATAGGTGAGCAAACACGTTGCAAAACAGGGACTTGAGTCTTCACTGCCTAAACCGGTCAGACCGGTTTGCCAAACCGGTCAGACCGCTTTTGGCAGTGGAGATGCAAATCCATGTTGCGCAAAATGTAGCCAATCAAAATGATTCATCTCTTAGGGATAGGTTCCTAGACATGCCAGAAGATGTTCTACCGAAGGGTTTCACAAGATATGCATTGAGCTCATAGATCGGGCGATGGAAAGATTTGAATACCTTGAGAGCCTTGAACTCGAAGGGAGATGAAGATTTGAGAGCACAACTTGATGGGGAATCAATCAATCAGCCTTGTGGCACTCAAAAACCGAAGAGAAATCACTTTTTCCTTGGTTGAATCTTCAAATCGCCTTGGGGGCGCCTTCTCACGGTGAAGAACAGGAGAGAGAGAGGGAATGTCGTGAATGGGTATGGTAGGAGAGAGAGGGAATCACGGGATGAGATAAAACGTGTGGGCCACCTTCCTGGGCCAAACCGGTCAGACCGGTTTCTCCCAAGGGGTGAGACTGCCAGGAACTCCGGATCTTCCGAGAATTTTGTCGGATCTTCTGATGAACTTTGGATCTTCCGAGAGTATGTCGGATCTTCTGATAATCTTCGGATCTTCCGGGCCAGAAACAACTCGAGACCGAACCGCTCGGAACTTCCGACCTAAGGTCGGAACTTGCTTCAAAACTGTTCCAAAACCTGTTCCCTTGATCTGAGAAGATATAATGATGAAATTTGGCCTTCAAAAATCCAAGAATTTCCACAGAAAAGTTCACCCAGCTGCTTGGGCCCAAACCGGTCAGACCGGTTTGGGAAACCGGTCAGACCGGTTTTCCCAGGCAGCTGAGACTAGTCCAAAATAGTGGAAATTAAGATCCAAAACTTGTTCACTTGATCTGAGAGTGTATGTGATATGCGTGGTCTTCAACTTCTCAAGATTTTTCATAGACAAGATAAAATTTCCAATGAATCAAATTTCTTTCGTTTCTTCCGAAAGAATTGGGAGACAAAAGATAGATAAAGGATTTTATGGACTTGAGAAAATCTCACTATTTGTGACTAGCCATCAATCAAGCAAAGTTAACTATAGTCACAAATAGATCGACAAAGGTCAAAAGACCAAAGACTCAAATATTTTCAAAATCACACAACCTAGCATGCTAGTTGGATTTTTCAAAATCTATCCTATGTCACACAAGCACATGCACATATATAGAGCACATAAAGTCATTATCATATTTAGCTTACACTATTCACCAAGAAAGTGTTAACCAAATTGTCGGGGACAAACCCAGGGGGTCCCCTAATCATCGGGGTGATCACCCTCAAAGAACGATATACCACGAAAGGCCGAATCGTCTGCAGCTCGGCCCGTCACAGCCTGTCGCGGCCCAAGAACGGCCGTCCGAACTCGCCTGACAGGGGGGCCCGAGTCGCTACCCCCGTCTCGACCTCGCTCGAGGGCCGCGCACCCCTTCGAGGAGGCACAACACAAACTCCGCCTCGCTCGAGGGTCGCGCACCCCGTCGAACGGGCGAGCCAACTCCGCCTCGCTCGAGGCCACTCCTCTACATAACGCGGCGCTCACCAGCGCCCCAACCGACAACGGCACTTAATGCCCGCCCCATCAGGCGGGCGCCGAAGTCAAAAGGCAATCTTTCCCCCACGTTGCGCCGCTGACACCGCAGAGCTCGCTGTTCCACCTGCTCCAGTCACTGTGCGTCCTCACTGACGCTGTGCGGACGCACGCGGCACTGCGCAAGACCCTGGGCGGACTGGCAGGCGTCATTCTGCACCACTGTTCCACCTGCTACCGTCTTTTCCCCCGGGACGCCCCTCGAATGAGCATGGGGAACCCTCGAAAGAATATCTAAACAGCAACCGAGTACAGACTCCGGTCAGGCGTGGCCTGGTGATGACGAACGCCGGGTCAAATCCGCCAACTCTCGACCATCCCCTGGTGAACCGGGCACGCCGCGCACTGTGGTCGACGGCAACCACCATACCGACCCCTGTACCGCCAACTCCGGTCCTCCCTCACCTGCCCCGCCCTCGAAGTCAACCAGCGAACGGGCAGCTGGATGCGGACTGCGGCAACGACACCCCTCGAAGCCGCTCCAGGACAAGCACAGGGACGGCCACGACACTCGCAGAAGCCGGGGCTCGCCATAAATCCCCCGCCAGGGTCAAGGACGATGCACGGCCGACGCCATGCTCTCCGGTACATATCCCTATAGCACGTCACGCTTGTACTCGTAAACCCTACCCCCACCTTTCTCTCCTTGACCTATAAAAGGAGGTAAGAGGAGAAGAAAAGGGGAGGAGGACACACACCGCCACACACGATATTGGCACTTGCCTCAATCACACTCGCTTTCAGGGACTTGGAGACTCCTCCTCTCCCGCCTTGCTTGTAGCCCCCCTCTGCAAGCACTTCGGTGCAAGATAGTACAGCGCCCCGAGCGCACCCTGCTGGACGTACGACCTCACGGTCGGAACCAGGATAAACGCTTGTCTCATCGTGCTAGCTCTTGCATCAACCGTCAAGGGACGGGACACAACGCATTCTGTTTGGCGCTGGGGATTGGTCGACCGATCCTAGCACCGACAGTGGCGCGCCAGGTAGGGGGCTGCGCTGTGGGCAATCACACCCGATCAGTTCCCTTGACGGCAGGCCGCGTCAAGACCATGCCACCACGATCCGCCACGGGGTCCCCCGGCCCGCTTCCGGGCGGGTACCGGATCACGTTTGGGAGCCTGGAGTTCGAAGCGACCGGTCAGGGCCTCCTCATGCGACTCGCCTCCAGGCCGCTCAACATGATGCCCGTTACCCCGACACCGCCGACGCCGGCCCAGCTCAGGAGATGACGAAGACTGCGCGAGCTGTAGATCCACGCGGAGCGGCGTGTTGCTCCGCGCATCGTCCTCCCTGACTGGGACACACACCTGCTGCTCCAGCCCGCTGCCACATTACAGGGGGGCGGACCCCCGCCGGCGGCTCCCGCGGAGGGAGCGCGCTGGGAAAATGTGGTCGGGCCGGCGCAGCTCCCCCACGGGATGAACAACGCGGCCGCAAGCTACTCCGCGGCAATCAGCGCCAACCCGAACGCGCACGAGGATTCGCCGGGTCACCAGCTGGGTTCGATCCGCGGCCTCAACATTTCCTCACCCGGCGGACCCCAGTCCGAGTCGGATGACGAAGAGAGTGCGCGCGGGCAGGAGCACCCGAACTTGGACTACTCCGGGTTGCGCGACCGCGAAGGCCTTATCTCCTTCCAGGCCGTCGCAGACTTCTGCCTCACCTGCTCCGACGACTCCAGCGAGGGGGAATACGACCCCACGCGGGAATGCTTCGTCCTCGACGGCGAAGTAGAGTCCGTGGGAGATGATGAAGAGACGCGCGACGGGGCCGGACACGACGAACCGCCACCGGCGCCCGCCGAGCCAGCGAGTGAAGCCGCACTCGCGCAGGCACAGCTTGCGCAGGTGCAAGAGCTGGAAGCCAAGCTCCAACAGGAGCGCCAACAGGTACAGGAGCTGCGCGCAGCCTTGGAAGCCCGGCAGCCCAAACGCGGCGAACGCGCACGAGCTGCCGGGCGTATTGCTGAAGCGCGCATCATGGGTGACGGCGACGACGCCGGTCCTGCCATGCCGCCACGAGCAAGCCAGAAGCTCGTCGCCGCAGCAACCCTGATTCGGGCCATGCCCGAACCATCGACACCAGAAGCACGCAGCATGCGGCGCCAGGTGCAGGCCCTTGTCGAAGAAGCGGCCGTTCAACAAGCGGAAAGTTCCGCCTCCCGCATGCGCCACCGGGACAGTTCGAGAGCCGGAGGCGGCAAGTGGGATAAGGAGCAATCCATCCACACCCCACCCAGGGGCGCGTGGACGCCTCACCGTCCAACGAACGACGGAAGGGCGCTCGTGACCGGCGACAGCGAAACGAGGAGGTCCGTGAAGGAACGACTCGTGGACACGCGGGGCGCCGTCGACGATGGCGATGCGCGCAACGTCCTAAACAAGAAGAGGCAGGACGCGGCGCCTCCCCGCAGCAGGCACCCCCGACGGGGAGGTCGCTATGACAGCGAGGAGGACAGAAGCCCGACGCCGGAACCCCCGAGAACCCTGGTGTTCAGCCGGAAGATCCGTTCGGCCGCCATCCCGCCACGTTTTCGCCAGCCAACCACCATCACCAAGTATTCGGGTGAGACGAAACCCGAGACGTGGCTCAACGACTATCGCCTGGCCTGCCAGTTGGGCGGGGCCACCGACGATGCCATGATCATCCGCAACCTTCCGCTTCATCTCGCGGACTCGGCGCGGACATGGCTCGAACACCTACACGCGAACCAAATCCACGACTGGGACGACCTGGTCAAGATGTTCGTGGGTAACTTTCAGGGCACATACGTGCGCCCCGGAAACTCCTGGGACCTGCGCGGGTGCCGGCAGGCGGCCGACGAGCCGCTGAGGGACTTCATCCGCCGTTTCTCCAAGCGCTGCACCGAGCTCCCGAGCGTGGGTGACTCCGAAATCATCCACGCCTTCCTCGAAGGCACGACCTGTCGAGAGCTGGTGCGCGAGCTGGGACGAAACCATCCCACCAGCGTCAACGCTCTGTTCGACATCGCCACCAACTTCGCCTCTGGAGAGGAGGCTGTCGGGGCAATCTTCGACGGCAAGACCAAGGGGAAGCGCGTGGAGGAGCTGCCTGCGGAGGGCAGCAAACCCAAGGCCAAGACAAAAAAGCAGAAACGGGGCAGTAAAGGCAAGAAGCCTCGGCAAGCCGCGCAGCAGCAGCAGCAGGGCGAAGACTCTGACGACGCCCTCGTGGTCGAGCGAGGCCGCAAAGGCCCTCGAGGCCCCCCTCAGGGTGGAGGCCTGTTCGACGAGATGCTGAAGAAGCCATGCCCGTACCACAAGGGCCCTGTCACCCACACCCTCGAACAGTGTGGGATGATCAAGGGTTACTTCAGGCGCACCTCCGCGAAGAAGGATGGCCCGAATAAGGATACGGGCGATGGCGGCAACGACGAGTTCCCCCATGTGGAGAATGTATTCTTCATCGTGGGGGGGCCCATCGTGAACGCGACGTCCCGGGAGCAGAGACGTGAACGCCGAGAGGTCTTCTCCGTTCACCCCGCGACGCCAACTTACCTCGCCTGGTCGGACGAGACCATCTCCTTCGGCCGCGAGGACCATCCGGACTATGTCCCGAATCCGGGGCGCTATCCGCTTGTCGTCGACCCCGTCATCGGCAACACGCGATTCTCCAAGGTGCTGATGGACGGGGGCAGCAGCCTCAACATCCTCTACGTCCACACCTTAGAGCTCATGGGCATCGGCACGAACCAGCTGAGGCCAAGCATGGCGCCGTTCCACGGCATCGCGCCGGGAAAACGGGTCCAACCCCTCGGGCAGATCGACCTGCCCGTTTGCTTTGGTACTCCCGAGAACTTTCGTAGGGAGACCCTCACCTTCGAGGTGGTGGGATTCCCAGGAGCGTACCACGCCATTTTCGGGCGACCGTGCTATGCCAAGTTCATGGCGGTCCCCAACTACGCCTACCTCAAGATGAAGATGCCAGGGCCAAAGGGCGTCATCACCGTGGGATCGTCGTACGAGCACGCCTATGCGTGCGACGTCGAGTGCGTCGAGGGCGCGGAAGCGCTCGCCTACAGCGAAACCCTGGTGGCGGATTTGGAGAAGATGGCGAACGAGGCCGTCGACTCCACCAAAAGGCACGTGGGCACCTTCGAGGCTGCTGAACACACCAAAGCGGTGCCCCTCGACCCCACTGCCCCCGAGGGCAAGGCATTGAGGGTCAGCACCACCCTCGACCCCAAATAGGAAGCAGTGCTCGTCGACTTTCTCCGCGCCAATGCCGACATCTTCGCGTGGAGACCCTCGGACATGCCGGGGATCCCGAGGGAGGTCGCCGAGCACAGCCTCGACATCAAGCCTCACTCCAAGCCGGTGGTACAGCGACTGCGACGGTTCGACGAGGAAAGGCGCCGCGCCATCGGGGAGGAGGTGCACAAGCTCCTGCAAGCCGGATTCATCAAAGAGGTATTTCACCCGACCTGGCTTGCTAATCCTGTTCTAGTTAAGAAGAAAAACGGAAAATGGCGCATGTGCGTAGATTATACCGGTTTAAACAAAGCATGCCCTAGGGTTCCATTTCCTCTGCCTAGAATAGATCAGATAATAGACTCCACCGCTGGATGTGAATTGCTATGCTTTCTTGATGCTTATTCCGGTTATCATCAAATCAAGATGAAAGAGTCCGACCAGCTCGCGACTTCTTTCATCACCCCGTTTGGCATGTTTTGCTACGTCACTATGCCGTTCGGCCTCCGAAACGCTGGAGCTACATACCAGCGATGTATGCAACACGTTTTCGGAAGCCACATCGGGCGGACCGTTTAGGCATATGTTGACGATATCGTTGTAAAAACCAGAAAGGCGAACGATCTGGTCAACGATTTACAAATCACATTCGGTTGCCTCCGGGCGAACGGGGTAAAGTTGAATCCGGAAATATGTGTATTCGGGGTGCCGCGAGGCATGCTATTGGGTTTCATCGTCTCCCAACGAGGCATCGAACCCAACCTCGAAAAAGTCTCGGCCCTGGAACGAATGTGGCCAATTCGGGACCTCAAGGGGGTGCAAAGAGTACTGGGCTGCCTCGCAGCTCTCAGCCGCTTCATCTCTCGACTTGGCGAAAAGGGCTTACCTTTGTACCGGCTCCTAAAAAAGCACGAACGCTTTTCATGGACCCCCGAAGCCCAAAAAGCCCTCGACGGGCTAAAAGCGTCGCTCGCACGCGCACTCATCCTCACGCCGCCGCAGAACGGTGAGCCTCTCTACCTATATGTGGCTGCGACAACGCAAGTTGTCAGCGCCGTCATCATTGTGGAAAGGATAGAGGAGGGCCACGCTCTGCCGGTCCAGAGGCCGGTGTTCTATGTCAGCGAGGTGCTGACCGAAACCAAGATGCGGTATCCACAGATCCAGAAGCTAATCTACGCTGTAGTGCTCGCGCGTCGAAAGCTGCGACACTACTTCGAGGCCCACCCGGTCACCGTGGTCTCATCTTTCCCTTTGGGGGAGATAGTCCGCAACCCGGACGTCTCGGGTAGAATAGCGAAGTGGTCTATGGAACTCGTAGGGGAGACTCTCTCCTACGCACCGCGTAAGGCGATAAAATCGCAAACCTTAGCGGATTTCGTCGCTGAGTGGACCGACGTCCAACTTCCGCCGCCGCAGATCCAGGCCGAATGCTGGACCATGTACTTCGACGGGTCGGTAATGAAAACCGGGGCAGGTGCGGGCCTCCTCTTCGTCTCACCCCTCGGAGAACATATCCGATATGTGGTTCGCTTGCACTTCCCAGCGTCGAACAACATGGCGGAGTACGAAGCCCTCCTCGCTGGGCTACGCATCGCCATCGACCTCGACATCAAACGTCTCGACGTCCGGGGGGATTCTCAGTTGGTCATCGACCAAGTGATGAAGAACGCAAGCTGCCGCGACGAAAAGATGGAGGCGTATTGCAACGAGGTTTGTCGTCTCGAGGACAAATTCTATGGCCTCGAGCTGAACCACGTCGTATGCAAATACAACAAGGAAGCGGATCAGCTGGCTAAGATCGCGTCAGAGCGAATCACCGTTCCTCCGAACGTCTTCGCCCGCGACCTCGATCAACCCTCCGTCAACTTCGAGCGAAGGGCCGGAACCCTCAGGACACCCTCGGGGGCTGCGGGGGTCGAGCCCATGGAGGGGGACCCCTCGAAAGAGGGGCTCGAAGCCCTCGACGCTGAAATTTCTTCGGCCGAGGCCATGGAAATCGACGTAGACACGCGACCACAAGACTGGCGTGATCCGTACCTCGCGTGGATCGACCGCGGGGAGCTGCCCTCGGACCGAACCGAGGGGCGCCGCATCGCCAGAAGGGCCAAGACCTTTGTCTCGGTCGGCGGCGAGCTGTACAAGCGCAGCGCCTCAGGGATCTTGCAGCGATGCATCCCCATCCCCGAGGGAAGGCAGTTGATCCACGACATCCACGCCGGGGCGTGCGGACACCACGCAGCGCCGCGTACCCTCGTGGGTAACGCATTCCGGCAAGGCTTTTACTGGCCCACCGCCATGTCCGACGCGAACGAGGTCGTGCGCACCTGCGAAGGGTGCCAATTCTACGCACGAAAGACGCATCTCCCAGCGCACGCCCTGCAGACCATCCCTGTAACATGGCCTTTCGCGGTCTGGGGGTTGGATCTCGTGGGGCCCTTCCGCCCAGCGCCCGGGGGATTCACCCACTTGTTGGTAGCCATCGACAAGTTCTCGAAGTGGATCGAGGTCCGGGCCATCACCAGCATCAGATCTGAGCAGGCCGTGTTGTTCTTCACCGACATCATCCACCGATTCGGGGTACCCAACTCGATCATCACTGACAACGGCACCCAATTCACCGGCAAGAAGTTCTTGGAGTTCTGCGACGACCATCACATTCACGTTGATTGGTCGGCCGTGGCACATCCACAAACGAACGGCCAAGTAGAACGCGCCAACGACATGATACTACAAGGCCTGAGGCCAAGAATCTTCAACAAGCTGAACAAGTTTGGCCGGAAGTGGGTTGCTGAGCTGCCATCGGTGATCTGGAGTCTCAGGACAACCCCAAGCAGGGCCACAGGCTTCAGCCCGTTCTTCCTCGTCTATGGCGCCGAAGCCGTCCTCCCAACAGACTTGGAGTACGGGTCTCCGAGGCTCAAGGCCTACCAGGAAGACCAAAACCAGCGGGACCGCGAGAATTCGCTGGACCAGGTGGACGAGGCTCGCGACGTAGCGTTGCTTCACTCGGCACGCTACCAACAATCGCTCCGGCGATACCAAGCTCAGAAGGTGCGGCGTCGAGACCTCCACGAAGGGGACCTGGTGCTAAGGCTGCGCCAGGACAATCGAGAGCGCCACAAGCTCACTCCGCCATGGGAAGGACCGTTCATCATCGCCAAGGTCCTCAAACCTGGCACTTACAAGCTGGCGAACGTGAAGGGCGAGGTCTTCACCAACGCCTGGAACATCCAACAGCTACGTCGCTTCTATCCTTAAAACTCTCAGTATTTCTTGTAAATACTTCATGTTCTTAGTTAACAATAATAAAAAGTTTGCAAAAAAACATGAAAACATTGTTGCTAACAACACAAACAAGGGGGACTTGGTTCTATTTTCAAATAAAGCCAAGCCCCCCTCGGGGGCTGCAGGGGGGTTTACCCCCCTAATCGTCCCAATTTTCGAAAATTGTGCTAAAACTCGAGGCGCTTAGAGAAGATGCGGGGCGCGAGCTAGTTAAAGCTGGAGCTGGTTGAGCCGTGAGACCGCCTATGCCCGCGAAGGGATACGGCATCTCCCTCTCCACTCCATGCCTTAATTGCTTGCGGATTCGAAATACCCGGCTAAAATCTCTCCAAGCCAAGAGTAGCACAATAGAACAATCGAACAAGTTTGAAACGCACAATCGACTTTCAATCTTAGTTTATTTACAGAGCTAGTCTCCTAAAAACTAAGATACATCTAGATACTAAGCCTGAACCCTTCAGGCTCCACCTCCCTGCGGGGGCGCGGTGGCCTCGGCGGCAACGGTCGAGGGAACCGATGCAAGCGCCCCAGGACCATCGTCATCACGGCACACCGAGGCGATGTCCTGCTCAAGGGACGCCACGGCGTCGGCCTCAGGATCAACCTCGGCTTCGGTGGCGGTCGCAGCCTAAGGCCCAACGTCGGCGCGCGCATCTTCGTCCTCCTCGGGGAAAAGATCGCGCCCGAACTTGGCGGCAAGTGCCGTGGCGGCATCCTCGGCGCCGTCATCGGCCTCGTCGAGAGCAGCAAGGGCGGCGTCGTCGTCCAGGTCTGCGTCGATGAAGTAACTGCGTGCCACCGCCGCGAGGTCAATGTCGTAATGCGTCGACACCACGCCGAGTGCCTTCTTCACTCCAAGGTGAAGCGCGTGCTCGAGGCGCTCCGCCACGCAGCTCTTCAGAGACCTCAGGCGGCTGGGCAACGACGACCCCGACTGCACGTCGACGCACTGGACGTCCCGACACGCCGCATCGGCGGCGACCTTCAGCGCCTCGAGCTCCCCCTGGGCCTCGGAGTAGGCGGCCTGAATAGCCATCTCCTCATCCGCCTTCTCCGCCTCGGCCCTCCGCAGCCCTGACAAAGCTCAAGCACGTCAAGACGAACTCCAACACAGAAATCCAGGAAAGCATAAGGACATACCGTCCACCAAGGCCCTGGCCTCGGTAAGCGCTGTGCGCTCTTGCTGGAGCAGGCCCTCCGCGGTCGCCAGCGCACCCTCCTTCTCTCGAAGCGCGCGACCGAGCTGCTCGGCCTCCTGGGCCTTTTGCCCTGCCCGGGCCACCACCTCCGCGAGCTGGGACTACGCGGCCTCGCGCGCCTTGCGCTCAAGCTCGAGCCGCTCCAACGCTGCGGCCGAGGCTCGGGCCTCCCGCTCCGCCGCGCCTCTCTCAGCCTCGTGCTCCCGCTCCGCGCGAGCCTTGGCTTCTTCGTGTGCGCGGGCGGCCGTCTCTGCTTCCCTCACCCGGACGGTGAGCTGGGTCACTTCCGTGCCCAGGTCCGCGTTCGCCTGGCGGAACCGGCGAAGATCGGCGTACAAGCCCGCGATGCACGCGGTCTTGTCTACCGCCTCTTGCCGCAGAAGCTGCACGAAGAGCCATCAGGAATAAGACACAGACTAAGAACAATCTCGAAGTGCTGAGACGAGCACGGGGATACCTCGAAGAGCTCCAGCGCTTGCCTGGAATGGAGATCGGCGGCGGCTGAGATGGCCCGCTCCAGGTCCGTCCCGACCCGTTCGGCCTGAGCCCACAGCTCGTTCTCCTCCGCCATGCTCTGCCAGACCCGGGCGGAGACGCTAGGCTCCTCCGGCCACACGCTCGGGCCGCGACGACCCTGGAGCAGCGCCACCTCGGCCGCATCCCACTCGGCCGCTCCCCCGGCCACGGGCATCTGCGGCGGCCCCTGAGACAAGAAGCGCGCCGCCGACACCTCGGCCGCAGACACCCCAGCGGGGGGAACGCGCCCGCCATCGCCACCCTGGGCCACGCCTTGTGCGCGACCCAAAGCCGGCAGGATGACCGTGCCGCCGACCGGCACGACCGCCTCCTTCTAGTAGGGGCCGCCGCGGCAGTGGCATGGCCCTCCTGCTCGCCCACTTCCGTCGCCGGGGCGCCGTGCCCCGGCTCCACCTCAACCACCAGGGCGTCCTGCCTCGGCTCCGCCACCAGGGGCGTCCTCTCCCGCTCCTCCTCCGCCGACCCGGAGTCTCGCACCCCCGGCGCCGGATCCACCGGCATCGCTGCGGACATCGCTGCGGGACGCGGAGTCCCGCGTGAACGCGATCCTCCGGCGTGAGGGGAATCCGACCCCCCAACCTTCAACGCCTTCTTGGGCGCGAGGTTAGGGGCGGCCTTGGCGGCACCCCGCGTGCTAAATCAAAAAGAAAGAACGGAAATCAGGAAACAAAAAACCGAACAAGGATGGAAAGCTACGAAAATGTTCGAGGCAGAACTTACCGGATGCAATCCTGCAGCGCCTGCAGCTTCCGCTTCGAGCCGCCCGTTGAGGGAGCCCTCCTCAAACTCGAGGATCCCCTCAAATCGCTCGGGGGCTGCGAACCCCTCGAGCCCTCGACACTCGCTCCGCTGCGGCGCGGCGCGCCCGCAGCGGAGGAGAAAATTGCTCGCGCCCGCGGCGCCGCGGGTCGAGCAGGCGCGACCACCGTCCGCGCCGCCACCGGCGCAACATCGCCCGGGACCACCACGCCCGCCTCGGGCAGCGGCGCGGCCATCTCCTCCTCCTCACCGGCGGGCGGAACCCCGCTGGCATCGATCTCCTCCTCATCCTCCCCCTCGCTGGGAGGGTCCGGGGAGTCCTCGGGGGACGACGGCTGCGCCCCACCGTCCCTCCTCCACCGGCGAAGCGCCGCCTGGTGCGCGTCCCGCCGGGCTTGCCTCCTCCGGCTGCTGGCTCTCTTCGCCTCCTTCGCGTCCCTCTCGCGGTCACGGCGAGCGCAGTTCGAAGCGCGCACCTCCGGAGTCGGCGCAAGGGAGCGGTAGAGGCCGCAGTTCACATCCTGAAATCACGATGAATTGAGGAAGGGAATTCTAAATTAATCAATCCAACAGCCCGGAGAGGGAGAATGACGACTCACCGACAAAACATGGCCCTCGTCGGGGCGCAGCCGGAACGACCGGAGGTCGCTCGGCATGGTGTCGGGATGCACCGCCGTTCGCACCCTCGTAACGACGTACTCTTCAAGCAGTGGCTCCGACAACATGCGCGAAGCCGCCAGTGCCACCGGGTCGGCACCCTCCGTCATCCGGAACAGAGGGAGCTGCCTCTCCATGAGGGGAACCACCCGGCGGCGATGACAGTGCGCGAGCACGTGCGCCACGGTCAGGCCCGACCCCTCCAAGGCACGAAGGGCGTCGACGACGGGGCGGAGCCTCTTCCGCTGACCTTCGCCAGAGACGCCGTAGCTCCAGGAGTCGGCCTTCTCCGTCAAGACCTTGCCGGTGTACTCCGGCAACCCCAGGCCGTCGTTGCGCAGGTAAAACCACCCCTTGGCCCAGCCACTGTTGTTGGTGGTCATCCTGCAGGCCGGGTACAAGTGCTTCCTGGACTCGACCGGCGCGAGCGTGAGACCGCCGGCGCACGAAGAACGGCGCACCCCCCTCCCCGCGCCGGACGTGCTGAGCTCGGCGCGGAAGAGGTGGACCCACAGGTCCCAGTGCGCCTCGATCCCCAGCACAACCTCGCAGACGCCGACGAAGGCCGCCGCCTGCGAGATGGCGTTGGGGGAGAAGTTGTGGAGCTCCACGCCGTCGTAGTGGCAGAGGCCCCGCATGAACTGGCTGGCGGGCGCGTTGAAGCCCCGCTCGTGAAAGCGGATGAAACTCACCACGTACCCCGCCGGTGGGTTCGGCGCCCTGGCCGCCAGCGCCGGGACAATCCACGCCGGCCGCACCGAATCGCACCTGGGCGAAAGCTGTCCGCCGTTCACCAAGCCCTCCAGAAGGTGCTCGGTAGCGGTGGACGGAGTCCACTCCGTGACGCCTTCGATGATCACCATGGCGGACGGCGGAGCAGGGAGCGCGGAGCAAAGGCGACGAAGGCGTGAAGGACGAATGGAGTGCGACTAGAGGGCTCGGAAGCAAGCGAAAGGCAGAGGCGAGAGCTGGTGCGAGGAATGGCGAAGGTAAGAAATCCCCTTCCTCCCCCGCTTTCCTTTTATAAGGGAGCGGGCTCGTCCCTGCCGCGACACGCCAACCCACTGGCAACGGGCCGAACCCACGCGTGGCACGTCGCTGACAACCGGGGACCCCCCTCCCCTTTTTTTTCCCGCGGAACGGCACGCGTGGGTGGCGACATTTACTATGGCACGGCAAAACGAAACGACGCAACAACGGCGCCTGACCGCCCGTCGCCTCGCCTCTCCCCGGCGCACGCCGACTCCGCCTAAAAAGGCGCGCCCACTACGTCCATCTCGCCCACTCCGCGCCACGTCAGCCACGACCACGCCCGCCAGCGGTCGTGCGCGGGCCCGAACGACCTAACCGTTGGATTCCTTCCCGGGTAAGACAACAACCCCCCTCCGCCTCGAGGCACAAGGTGCTACTGATCAGGGACTCGAAACCCGGGCCTCGAAAAGGTTCGACGGGCGCCCCAGATTAAGCGATGCGAAGGCTGCCGGTCACGCTCGACCAACCCTCGAGCCCGCTGCTCGAGGGTGACCTGCACCTTTCGCAAGGCCCTACTGATCAGGAGTACGAAGCTTGGCCCTCGAAAGGGTTCGACAGGCGCTCCAGATCAACAGAGTCAGGGACGATTCGGGCGTGTCCAACGGACTTTACCCCGAACGCGAAGTTTGGGGACGCCCCTGTTGTGTTCAAGGCCGGACAAAGGCAGCTAGTGGGGGGATCCCAACGAGGGAGAGCTTTCACGCCCTCGGTCTCTGCGAAAGGGACCGAGCCCTACCTAGCAAACCTTTGCAAGCGCTACATGGACGTGTCTCCGGACCACGAGCCGACCCCCAGCGAACGGGGCACGGACGTCCACTTGAACTACCCGCTAACAGCTCACCGAGGCATCCGTGTACGCTGCCCGATTCGAGGGTTGCACGAATGACCTCACCCCTCTCCCCCGCGAAGGGGAGGCGAGGGTCGCAACTCAAAGACAAGAAGCCCCTCCGATCGCCTCCGCGCGGGCCAGGAGCTCGGGGGCTCCTTGCAGCATGTCCTCCTCCTCTTATGCGCGAAACACATCAAAGCCGTGCAGGGTTCGCCCCCCGAATTCCGTATAACTCAGTCTCACCCCCACCACACCGAAAGGGGAACGACTGACACAACTCTCGAAAGTCAAAGCCCTTGCACGAGTGAATTCACTCCTCCAAAGGCTCGGGGGCTACACCCGCGGGTGCGCTCGCGCGCCCCCACGGAAGAACGTGCATAATCGAGAAGGAGTAATCCCAGCAAAACGCCCGGGAACGATCCCACGAACCATCAGCCTCTGCCCGACTGACCCTTAGTCCGGCAGAGACTCGGGGGCTACTGTCGGGGACAAACCCAGGGGGTCCCCTAATCATCGGGGTGATCACCCTCAAAGAACGATATACCACGAAAGGCCGAATCGTCGGCAGCTCGGCCCGTCACAGCCTGTCGCGGCCCAAGAACGGCCGTCCGAACTCGCCTGACAGGGGGGCCCGAGTCGCTACCCCCGTCTCGACCTCGCTCGAGGGCCGCGCACCCCTTCGAGCAGGCACAACACAAACTCCGCCTCGCTCGAGGGTCGCGCACCCCGTCGAACGGGCGAGCCAACTCCGCCTCGCTCGAGGCCACTCCTCTACATAACGCGGCGCTCCCCGGCGCCCCAACCGACAACGGCACTTAATGCCCGCCTCATCAGGCGGGCGCCGAAGTCAAAAGGCAATCTTTCCCCCACGTCGCGCCGCTGACACCGCAGAGCTCGCTGTTCCACCTGCTCCAGTCACTGTGCGTCCTCACTGACGCTGTGCGGACGCACGCGGCACTGCGCAAGACCCTGTGCGGACTGGCAGGCGTCATTCTGCACCACTGTTCCACCTGCTACCGTCTTTTCCCCCCGGGACGCCCCTCGAATGAGCATGGGGAACCCTCGAAAGAATATCTAAACAGCAACCGAGTACAGACTCCGGTCAGGCGTGGCCTGGTGATGACGAACGCCGGGTCAAATCCGCCAACTCTCGACCATCCCCTGGTGAACCGGGCACGCCGCGCACTGTGGTCGACGGCAACCACCATACCGACCCCTGTACCGCCAACTCCGGTCCTCCCTCACCTGCCCCGCCCTCGAAGTCAACCAGCGAACGGGTAGCTGGACGCGGACTGCGGCAACGACACCCCTCGAAGCCGCTCCAGGACAAGCACAGGGACGGCCACGACACTCGCAGAAGCCGGGGCTCGCCATAAATCCCCCGCCAGGGTCAAGGACGATGCACGCCTGACGCCATGCTCTCCGGTACATATCCCTATAGCACGTCACGCTTGTACTCGTAAACCCTACCCCCACCTTTCTCTCCTTGACCTATAAAAGGAGGTAAGAGGAGAAGAAAAGGGGAGGAGGACACACACCGCCACACACAATATTGGCACTTGCCTCAATCACACTCGCTTTCAGGGACTTGGAGACTCCTCCTCTCCCGCCTTGCTTGTAGCCCCCCTCTGCAAGCACTTCGGTGCAAGATAGTACAGCGCCCCGAGCGCACCCTGCTGGACGTACGACCTCACGGTCGGAACCAGGATAAACGCTTGTCTCATCGTGCTAGCTCTTGCATCAACCGTCAAGGGACGGGACACAGCGCATTCTGTTTGGCGCTGGGGATTGGTCGACCGATCCTAGCACCGACACAAATGTATAATGGACGCATATGAGCTATATATATTTGCATGTACATGCACACTCTAGCATGACAAGGGCCTAGATGCACAAGGTAAATACTAGTTCATAGAAAACATACCTTGGCCTCTAGTAGAATGTGTTGTGCAATATTATCAAATTTGCCCATTTGAATTCTCTCATGATATAGACAAGTTGATCAATATAGAGAGAAAACGTTAATGTGCACAACACATAATTTCATAATCAATGACTTAAGTAAAGCATGAGAAACATATGTCATTAATTATGAAGCCACACAATATAGACCAAATTCCTTATTTTAGTGCATTTGTAGATAGAAAGGATTCATGTGCACTAGTTTTGAAAGATTAAACCATTTTTAAGGAATTTAATGCTATATTATGTTGAGTTGTCAAAACATAGAATGAGATCAAGATTCATGATGAAAAAGACTATAGTGTTACCGTCATGAATCACAAGATGAGTTGACAACTCCAATTTAGAGAAGAACTCTCTCACCATTGAGACTACAAGTTCACTAGAAGAAAAGGTTAGTCTCAAGGACACAAATATTGAAATAATCTCCCCCTAGATATGTGCATCATATGTAGACAATATGAGACATGCACTTTGTCTTGTGAATGACAAGGAAGGGATTAATTCAGTATTCGGTCAAATCGCACGAAAATTACTCTAAATGAAATATGCCAAGTGATCATACCATCATGAAGTACTAATATAGATAGCATATGCCAAGAGTGAGAAATTCATGAAATGAAATACTTGAGACTTCATTTCTCACACAATTGGCCAAGTTCCAACTTCCTGAGCCAAACCGGTCAGACCGGTTTGGGAAACCGGTCAGACCGGTTTGGGAAACCGGTCAGACCGGTTTCCGCTCGGATCTTCCGATTGATCATCCGGCCGGGAAAATTTCATCACAGAGCCGCCCGGATCATCTGGTCGGATCTTCCGGCCCCAGTGTCGGATCTTGTGTGGTATACCCTGAAAAGATGATCAAACTTTGCTCTACTAGAGAGCCATTAGGCATACCACATGGCATATGCTTAAATCATTAATTAAAAACTTCATTTTTCAAGAATGTGTCAAAGTTGCAAGTGCCTGGGCCAAACCGGTCAGACCGGTTTGGAAAACCGGTCAGACCGGTTTTGCCAGACATGTACCAAACTGCGTGGATTTCCGATGTTTGATTCAAATTTCGTCGGAACTTGATCCACTGCAACTTAACACAATAGTGCTCTACTAGAGAGCCGTTAAAAGCATCACATGGCATATATGAATGAAAAATTCAATAAAGAAATCTAAGTCACTATCAAGTGTCACAAGTTCAACACTTAGAAACACTTGATCCTACCAAAGGCAATAGTGACTCAAATTTAAGAATTTAAGCGCAAAGTTACCGAGATGTCATTGGGTATAGAGTACGAAGCGGAAGCAACTTTTCTTGGCTTGCTAGTTGATCATTGAAGATTGTCATTCAAGCCAAGTCACCAATGCATCTCATAGTCCCTATAATCTCATCAAGCATGCTTTGGTACCCAACTCGTGTTGGGTCCGATGTTGTTAGTCCAAATATGCTTAGGAACCCAAATTCCTCTTGTGCCACTCTTTGGAGAACAAATCACCTTAGAGGCACAAGGGGCATTTGGAGAGTCCCCAAGCTTTACATGCATAGAATGGACAATGTCGGGTTTAGTAGTTTTACCATTGGGACAATCTTTACCAAAATGTCCCTTTTCCCGACATGTGTAGCATGTCTTATGCTTGATGTTGATTGCTTTCTTCTTTTGTTGCTCGGTAGCCAAATCTTCCTTGAATTTTGCTTGGGCTTTGAGAAATCCTTTGTTGAGCTTTATTTGGGGCTTCTCTTGTTGTAATCCCTCCTTGTTTGGACAAGAAGCAATTTGATGCCCTTTCTCAAAGCAACCAAAGCATTTTCTTTTCTCCATATTTCTTTGTCTTTTGGAGAGAATTGGCTTGCCTTCTGTCTTTTTGGCTTGCTCTTGGCTTGTGTTGAACTTGAGTTGATTTGTACAAGAGCTTTGCACGGTTGATCCCTTCTCAAGCTTCTTCACCATTGAAAGTGCATCTAGGCACTTATATGTTTTGGTGATTTTGGATGACAACATGATTAGTTATTTAACTTGTTTGCTTGAGTATATGAGCAGGTGTCTATTCTTATGAATATTCAAGGAATATGATTGTTGAAGAATAAAAGCTCATTGTTGGTATAAAAGACAAGAAAGCAAACAAGTGGTAATCATCCCATGCAATCAAACTAGAAAATGACAAGTGTTTGGAAATGACAAATGAGACAAGGACTTAAGCATATTAGTTGGTCTCACTTAATAAGATACTTGTCAAAGGTTTTGGGATAAATCATTTGAAGAAATTAGGATTTCTTTGGTCTTGATCCATGGCAATTGTTATATTCAAAATGAGACATGATTCTATGGTTAGTATATGGTCTCAAGTGCATTGAAGCTTATGGACAAGTCAATTACCAAAGAAGACATTCAAATCAATTGAAGAATTGGATTTCAATGTGGATTTCATGATGATGCAATGCAAAGCAAAGCTTAATTTGGCAAGAGAGGACGGAAGGGATCAAGCTAGATGGTAGTGACGTTCCTAACAAGGTGAAGGGCAAGTTGGTCTTGTAGCTGAGGGACTTTGTTGGTGGAAAGGTCTAGCATCTTAGTTTGGGTTCTATACGTCGATCAAGCCATATCAAGTGAAGCAATGCGAAGCATCTAATCTTTATTTGATCATATAGTGGAATGGCTTATGAATTCTTTCATACAATGGAAATTCTAAGTCATTGGCTCAAGATGGATGTGCTCATCAATATGAAGATGTTGAAGCCCTCAAAGTTGAGAATGATCAAGTATGGCATCAATGAAGATTTACAAGCTCAAGTGGTAGATTCTATTTATTGTTTTAATCTTTAGTTTAGGAATGCCGTACTATCAAGAGGGATGCAACATTAGTTGTCTTGGCATACACCAAAAAGTGTTTAATAGATCAACCCATGAGAGATAACCTTTAGAGAGAAGTCCTTTAGGGACTTAGTGTGCTGAGAAGACCAAAACCGATCTGACCAGTTCTGGTAAGCGGTCTGACCGCTTTTGGGATTTGTGTGCTGAGTCGACCCAAACCGGTCTGACCGGTTTGGCAAACCGGTCTGACCGGTTTGGGCTCTGACAGGTGTAACGGCTAGTATAGTTCGTAAACCGGTCTGACCGGTTTGGGAAACCGGTCTGACCGGTTTCCAACGGCTATAACGGCTAGTTTTGGTTGTGTGGGGTATTTATACCCCATACCCCTCCCCTTTGAGGGGTGCTGGTTGCCCATTCATTCTTGCACGCATAGAGCTATCCCAAGCACCAGCAAGCTCTCCCCAAACCTCTCTTTGTGAGAGTTGATTGATTTAGTTCATATCTTTGGATTTGGGTTGAGGGATGTATGTGTATGAGCAATAGATAGCAAGTGATAGCAATTATCAGCTATATAGAGCATATCCTTAGTGTTGAGCACTTCCGGTGAAGCCAAGCATCCATTGGAGCATTTGTTACTCTTGGAGGTGATCCTCCTAGACGGCTAGGCGTCGCCGGTGAGCTACCTCGTGTGTGGTGAGCCACGGATTGTTTGTAAAGGCTGGCCTTGCCTCCTTCGTGGAAAAGGGTCAAAAGCTAGTGATACCGAGGAAAGTGGCTTGGAGTGGATAAGCCCGCCTTTCGTAGGCCCTCAACGGAGACTAGGATTCATCGTGTCTTTGTGACGGCCTTAGTGGCAGCGGTGAACTCCGAACTTCGGGAAAACAAATCTTTGTCTCTTGTTTTACTTCACAAGTTCATTTCTAGCATTCATATTCGCTTCCGCTTCGATCTACTTGGGTGTGCTCTAATTGTGTGCAGGGACTTAGTGGACCTGCTTGATATCATCTACAAGAGCTCATCATCAAGTTTGGTTTGTGCTAGAACTTGTAGAGGGGGTTAATTTACATAGTCGGTTTTCTCTATTGAAAACCGGTCTGACCGCTTTCGCAAAGCGGTCTGACCGGTTTCTAGAAAGTGTCTGACCGGTTTGGGAAACCGGTCTGACCGGTTTCTGTACTGACTGTGTGAAAAAGTTTGTAATTTGCAGATTCACCTATTCACCCCCCCTCTAGGTGACATCAAGGTCCTTTCAATTGGTATCAGAGCTTGGCCTCACATCCAAGCTTAACCGCCGTGAGGAAAGATGTCGACCACTTGTGAGGTAACATATGAGCCACTAGCTAGTGACGGCTCAAATTATTCAATATGGTCTTGTAATGTGCTTAATGATCTTAGGACTATGAGTCCTATTCTTGAGAGAGTTGTAGTTGAAGGCATTGATCGTCCGAATGTTGATTGGAGCATATCCAACCCAACCGAAGACGAAATGAATTGCTTTCAACTCAACTCTCGTGTCGCTAACTTCTTATTTGATGTTGTGAGTGATGAAGTTAGAGAACCGATTCTAGAAGATGAAGCAACTCTATTCGATGCTCATCTCATTTGGGCTCGAATTGAGAAGCTTTACGCCAACATCAAAAGCGACACGCAAGACCAAACAAGAGCCAAGTCACATGAGGAGAGCACTACATCAGCAAAATCATGCTCCAAGCCTCATGTGATGACCACCGTGGAGCCACAAGAGCAAGACGGCTCAGCTGCCCCTTTTATGCAGAAACCGGTCCGACCGGTTTCCCAAACCGGTCTGGGCAGGAAGGGCACAGCTGGCCACAAGAAGGGAGGCCGACGCCGTGCAAGCAAAATTTCAAGCTCACAAGCAACATCATCCTCCAATGATGAGGCAATCATATATTACAAGTCCAAAGAAGAAGAGAAGGCGGAAAACTCAAAGGATGAGACTATCCTAGCTCTCATCAAAGAGCTTGAGGAAGTCAAATTCACAAACGCCGCTTTGGTTTGTAAGTATGATGCAATTGTTGATAATTATGCTTGTGACACTATTCATATGGCTTCCATAGAAAAAGAAAACAAAGTGCTCAAGAATAAATTGGAATTAATTGCTAGCAAGCATGAGATGCTACAAGTGAAGCATGATGAACTCTTGTGTTCTCATGAAGAATTTGTAGAATCATATGCTTCATTAAATATTGCTCATGAGATTATAATTACTTCGTTAAAATCTATTGAATCTCAAACTCACATTTGCACATGCTCTCAAATTCAATATAACCTATCATGTGCTAACCCTTGTTGCTCTCAAGCAAAACAATCTTGGTATGATAAAGTGTGTGTAGAGTCTTGTGAAGACCTTATTGCTCAAGAAAATGAAGAACTCAAGCAAGAGGTAGAAAGACTCATAAAGAGCTTGACAACACTTGAAAAAGAGAGCTATGCACAACCTTCTCAAGATAACCGTGAATCCATGCTGAAGAAGCTTGAGAAGGGATCAACCGTGCAAAGCTCTTGTACAAATCAAGTCAAGTCCAACACAAGCCAAGATCAAGGCAAGGGTGAAAAGATTGCTCACATCAAGTGCTCAAACAAGATAGAAGGCAAGCCAATTATCTCCAAAAGACAAAGAAATATGGAGAAAAGGAGATGCTTTGGTTGCTTTGAGAAAGGGCATCAAATTGCTTCTTGTCCAAACAAGGAGGAACTACAACAAGAGAAGCCCCAAATAAAGCTCAACAAAGGATTTCTCAAAGCCCAAGCAAAATTCAAGGAAGAATTGGCTATCGAGCAACACAAGAAGAAGGCAATCAACATCAAGCATAAGACATGCTACACATGTCGGGAAAAGGGACATCTTGGTAATGATTGTCCAAATGGTAAATCTACTAAACCCGACATTGTCCATTCTATGCATGTGAAGCTTGGGGATTCTCCAAATGCCCCTTGTGCCTCTAAGGTGATTTGTTCTCCAAAGAGTGGCACAAGAGGAATTTGGGTTCCTAAGCATATTTGGACTAACAACATCGGACCCAACACGAGTTGGGTACCAAAACATGCTTGATGAGAATGTAGGGACAATGAGATGCATTGGTGACTTGGCTTGAATGACAATCTTCAATGATCAACTAGCAAGCCAAGAAAAGTTGCTTCCGCTACATACTCTATACCCAATGACATCTCGGTAACTTTGTGCTTAAATTGATTATGTTTAAGTCACTAGTACCTTTTGTAGGATCAAGTGTTTCTAAGTGTTGAACTTGTGGCACTTGATAGTGGCTTAGACTACACTCTTGAATTTCATTCATATATGCCATGTGATGCTTTTAATGGCTCTCTAGTAGAGCAATATTGTGTTAAGTTGCAGTGGATCAAGTTCCGACGAAATTTGAATCAAACATCGGAAATCCACGCCAATCGGTGCATGTCTGGCAAAACTGGTCTGACCGGTTTTCCAAACCGGTCTGACCGGTTTGGCCCAGACACTTGCAACTTTGTCACATTCTTGAGAAATGAAGTTTTTAATTAATGATTTATGCATATGCCATGTGGTATGTCTAATGGCTCTTCAATGGAGCAAAGTTTGATCATTTTTCAGAGTATACCACACAAGATCCGACACTGAGGCCGGAAGATCCGACCAGATGATCCGGGCGGCTCTGTGACGAAATTTTCCCGGCCGGATGATCAATCGGAAGATCCGAGCTGAAACCGGTCTGACCGGTTTCCCAAACCGGTCTGACCGGTTTGGCTCAGGGAGTTGGGACTTGGCCATTTGTGTGAGAAATGAAGACTCAAGTATTTCATTTCATGAATTTCTCACTCTTGGCATATGCTTTCTATACTAATACTTCATGATGGTATGATCACTTGGCATATTTCATTTAAAGTAATTTTTGTGCAATTTGACCGAATATTGAATTAATCCCTTCCTTGTCATTTATAAGACAAAGTGCATGTCTCATATTGTCTATATATGATGCACATATCTAGGGGGAGATTATTTCAATATTTGTGTCCTTGAGACTAACCTTTTCTTCTAGTAAACTTGTAGTCTCAATGGTGAGAGAGTACTTCTCTCAATTGGAGTTGTCAACTCATCTTGTGATTCATGACGGTAACACTATAATCTTTTTCATCATGAATCTTGATTTCATTCTATGTTTTGACAACTCAACATAATGTAGCTCAAATTCCTTAAAATGATTTAATCTTTCAAAACTAGTGCATATGAATCCTTTCTATCTACAAATGCATTAAAATAAGGAATTTGGTCTATATTGTGTGACTTCGTAATTAATGACATATGTTTTTCATGCTTTATTTATAGTCATTGATTATGAAATCATGTGTTGTGCACTTTAACGTTTTCTCTCTATATTGATCAATTTGTTTATATCATGAGAGAACTCATATGGATAAAATTGATAATATTGCACAACACATTCTACTAGAGGCCAAGGTATGTTTTCTATGAACTAGTATTTACCTTGTGCATCTAGGCCCTTGTCATGCTAGTGTGTGCATGTACATGCAAATATATAAAGCTCGTATGCGTCCATTATACATTTGGTTAACACTTTCTTGGTGAATAGTGTAAGCTAAATATGATAATGACTTTATGTGCTCTATATATGTGCATGTGCTTGTGTGACATAGGATAGATTTTGAAAAATCCAACTAGCATGCTAGGTTGTGCGTTTTTGAAAATCTTTGAGTCTTTGGTCTTTTGACCTTTGTCGACCTATTTGTGACTATAGTTAACTTTGCTTGATTGATGGCTAGTCACAAATAGTGAGATTTTCTCAAGTCCATAAAATCCTTTATCTATCTTTTGTCTCCCATTTCTCTCGGAAGAAACGAAAGAAATTTGATTCATTGGAAATTTTCTCTTTTCTATGGACAATCTTGAGAAGTTGAAGACCATGCATATCACATACACTCTCAGATCAAGTGAACAAGTTGTGGATCTTAATTTCCACCATTTTGGACTAGTCTCAGCTGCCTGGGAAAACCGGTCTGACCGGTTTCCCAAACCGGTCTGACCGGTTTGGGCCCAAGCAGCTGGGTGAACATTTTATGGAAAATCTTGGATTTTTGAAGGCCAAATTTCATCATTATATCTTCTCAGATCAAGGGAACATGTTTTGGAACAGTTTTGAAGCAAGTTCCGACCTTAGGTCGGAAGATCCGACAGGAAGTTCCGAGCGGTTCGGTCTCGAGTTGTTTCTGGCCCGGAAGATCCGAAGTTCATCAGAAGATCCGACATACTCTCGGAAGATCCGAAGTTCATCAGAAGATCCGACAAAATTCTCGGAAGATCCGGAGTTTCTGGGAGACTCACCTCCTGGGAGAAACCGGTCTGACCGGTTTCCCAAACCGGTCTGACCGGTTTGGTCCAGGAAGGTGGCCCACATGTTTTTATCTCATCCCGTGATTCCCTCTCTCTCCTACCATACTCATTCACCACATATCCTCTCTCTCTCCTGTTCTTCACCGCAAGAGGCCCCTCCCATGGCGATTTGAAGATTCAACCAAGGAAAAGTCGTTTTCTCTTCGGTTTTGGAGTGCCACAAGGCTGCTAGATTGTTTCCCATCAAGTTGTGCACTCAAATCTTCATCTCCTCTCGAGTTCAAGGTTCTCAAGGTATTCAAATCTTCCCATCGCCCGATCTATGAGCTCAAAGCATATCTCTCAAAACCCTTTGGTAGAACATCTTCTGGCATGTCTAGGAACCTATCCCTAAGAGATCATTAAATTTGGTTGGCTACATTTTGCGCAACAAGGATTTGCATCCTCACTGCGCAAAGCGGTCTGACCGGTTTGGAAAACCGGTCTGACCGGTTTGGGCAGTGAGGAATCAAGTCCCTGTTTTGCAACGTGTTTGCTCACATATGGACTAGGGATAGCTTGCAATGCAATATCCTTTCAATATCAAGATCAAACTCTGTCCAGATTGGCGCCCAACTAGTTTTGGCTCAGCTCAGGCAAAAGCGGTCTGACCGGTTTGGCCCCGAGCTAACCCAAAACTTGTTAGGAGCTCTCTTTTAACTCTATTATTAAGCCAATCTTTTTATGGGTACTTATATCATGTTATCTGTCAAAATTGATCTTCAACTCGAGTTGGCTCAGCTCAGACCAAAAGCGGTCTGACCGGTTCCTGGAACCGGTCTGACCGGTTTTGTGCTGAGTTGACTCAAATCCTGTTGAATGCACTCTATCTATTCAAATCTTTGGATCAATCATCTCCTGGGTATTGATACTTTGTGTGTCATCTTGTGAACCCAGGAAGGACAGTAGAAGATGCCGAAAGGATCACTTGCCGAGAGAATCAAAAAGAGCAAGTTTGATGCACCCGGAGGCAGTAGCTCGGGTACAGCGAGTGGCAGAGCTTTGAGGCCTAGAAGGCCAAAGAGGGCAGCAGACCAGGAAATTGAGGAGGTGGATGTTGTAGAAAATTCCACGGATGATGAGGTTGAGGATGAGAGCTTCAGAGTTGAATACCGTCATGGTCAGCCGGCGGATGTTGATGTTGATGAGGAGATGGCAGCGGGTGATTATGAGGAAGAGGTGGCTGATGATGACAGTGATGAAAATGCCCCTCTTGTTCTTGAGATTTGCCGACCCACTGGCCCAGCTAGTAGAAGAGTGACAGATTATCTTGCCAGTGGGATGACTGATGTAGTTAGGAGGTTGAGGAAGACTAGTCCACTTGGTGTGGATAGGACAGCGACCGACTACAGATTTTGGACTCTTTTTCAGCAGGACTTCTATGCCACAGCCATTATGAAGAAGACCAAAATCACATCAGATGCACAGTATGTGGATTGGGAGTACATGAGCAAGCAAGACAATCCAGTGTTCAATGAGATCATTAGAGTGTGTTTAGAAAAGAGAATCAAGCATCTCATGGGCTTCAAGCATAATTGGAACAAGGAAGTCATTGCTCAGTTTTATGCTACTGTGTTCTTCGGCTACTTTGAGGAAAATGGTGCACAAGAGAGAGCTATGCACTGGATGACAGAGGGACAGCGCTTTCATGTCACCTTTTCTGACTTTGCTTCCATTCTCAGAGTTGGACATGAGAGTGATGACTCTGTTAGGATACATGACCGGGGTGTTATGGAACCATCTGAGATAAAATTCATGTATCCTAGAGATCAAAATGGCAGTTGGGGAAAGGTGAGTGGTCTTTACACATACTATGGAATTCTTTATAGATTGCTTAGAAAGACACTCACACCTAGAGATGGCAACACCTCGGATATATCACTTTACATGAAGAATTTGATGTATTATCTGAGGATTGATGAGGAGACTCCTCCATTTAGCGTTGCTGATTTCATTTGGCATGAGATCAAGACCATTTCTGAGAGCCCTCAAAAGATTTGTGCCTACAGTCCGTTCATCATGTTTCTTATTGAGAGGGTCACAAGTCTGAAAATCAAGAAGGATACCCCACACAAGCCACTTCGCCCTCCTGTGCCTCACAAGTTTAGGATGCCTTCTCCTTCACCAGCAGACACAGATGCATCAGCCGGAGGTGATCAGCAGCAGCCACAGTAGCTTTCTCAGCAGCAGGCCAGAACCGGTCTGACCTGTTCTCCAAACCGGTCTGACCGGTTTGGGTCAGGCAGTGGTACACAGCCAGCAGGACGGACCTCTCCCATTCGGAAATTCATATCTATGTTTACAGGCATTTGCAAAGGCCAGAGGGATGTCCAGGTTGATATGAGGCAGCAGAGAATTGAGAATAAGAAGACTCGAGATGCGATCAAGAGATTACACACAGTATTAAGTCCAAATGATCCTCCGTCACCTATTTCACCACCTCTTGAGCTACCTGAGATCACATGAATGCGGGATATTTTGAGCAGTATGGTGATATCTTTGGATATGGACATGTTGGATCAAGCTCGCTGCCTCCGCCACAGTCAGTTGGTGCTCCAGGGACCATGCCTTACATGCCTACCTCTGAGGGTGACTTATTTGGTTCCTCATTTGGATTTGCACCGCCAGGACCATCTTATGCAGCAGCTACACTTCCTTCTTCGTCATATGCATATGGTGGCACCGGTTCATCTATGGCAAAGCGGTCAGACCGGTTTTCAACAGAGAAAACCGACTATGTAAATTAACCCCCTCTACAAGTTCTAGCACAAACCAAACTTGATGATGGGCTCTTGTAGATGATATCAAGCAGGTCCACTAAGTCCCTGCACACAATTAGAGCACACCCAAGTAGATCGAAGCGGAAGCGAATATGAATGCTAGAAATGAACTTGTGAAGTAAAACAAGAGACAAAGATTTGTTTTCCCGAAGTTCGGAGTTCACCGCTGCCACTAAGGCCGTCACAAAGACACGATGAATCCTAGTCTCCGTTGAGGGCCTACGAAAGGCGGGCTTATCCACTCCAAGCCACTTTCCTCGGTATCACTAGCTTTTGACCCTTTTCCACGAAGGAGGCAAGGCCAGCCTTTACAAACAATCCGTGGCTTACCACACACGAGGTAGCTCACCGGCGACGCCTAGCCGTCTAGGAGGATCACCTCCAAGAGTAACAAATGCTTCAATTGTTGCTTGGCTTCACCGGAAGTGCTCAACACTAAGGATATGCTCTCTATAGCTGATGATTGCTATCACTTGCTATCTATTGCTCATACACATACATCCCTCAACTCAAATCCAAAGATATGAACTAAATCAATCAACTCTCACAAAGAGAGGTTTGGGGAGAGCTTGCTGGTGCTTGGGATAGCTCTAGGCGTGCAAGAATGAATGGGCAACCAGCACCCCTCAAAGGAGAGGGGTAAGGGGTATAAATACCCCACACAACCAAAACTAGCCGTTGGAAACCGGTCAGACTGGTTTACGAACTATGCTAGCCGTTACACCTGTTAGAGCCCAAACCGGTCAGACCGGTTTCCCAAACCGGTCAGACCGGTTTGGGTCGACTCAGCACAACAATCCCAAAAGCGGTCAGACCGCTTACCAAAACCGGTCAGACCGGTTTTGGTCTTCTCAGCACACTAAGTCCCTAAAGGACTTCTCTCTAAAGGTTATCTCACAAGGGTTGATCTATTGAGCACTTTTTGGTGTATGCCAAGACAACTAATGTTGCATCCCTCTTGATAGTACGGCATTCCTAAACTCAAGATTAAAACAATAAATAGAATCTACCACTTGAGCTTGAATATCTTCATTGATGCCATACTTGATCATTCTCAACTTTGAGGGCTTCAACATCTTCATATTGATGAGCAAATCCAATATTGAGCCAATGACTTAGAATTTCCATTGTATGAAAGAATTCATAAGCCATTCCACTATATGATCAAATAGAGATTAGATGCTTCGCATTGCTTCACTTGATGTGGCTTGATCGACGTATAGAACCCAAACTAAGATGTTAGACCTTTCCACCAACAAAGTCCCTCGGCTACAAGACCAACTTGCCCTTCACCTTGTTAGGAACGTCACTATCATCTAGCTTGATCCCTTCCGTCCTCTCTTGCCAAATTAAGCTTTGCTTTGCATTGCATCATCATTGAAATCCACATTGAAATCCAATTCTTCAATTGATTTGAATGTCTTCAACATTGTCTAGTATGCTTTCTTTGGTAGATAACTTGTCCATAAGCTTCAATGCACTTGAGACCATATACTAACCATAGAATCATGTCTCATTTTGAATATAACCATTGCCATGGATCAAGCCCAAAGAAATCCTAATTTCTTCAAATATTTTATCCCAAAACCTTTGACAAGTATCCTATAGATGAGACCCACTAATATGCTTAAGTCCTTGTCTCATTTGTCATTTCCAATCACTTGTCATTTTCTAGTTTTGATTGCGTGGGAAGATTACCACTTGTTTGCTTTCTTGTCTTTTATACAAATAATGAGCTTTTATTCTTCAACAATCATATTCTTTGAATATCCATAAGAATAGAAACCTGCTCATATGCTTAAGCAAACAAGTTAAATGACTAATCATGTTGTCATCCAAAATCACCAAAACATATAAGTGCCTAGATGCAATTTCAGGCGGGGGCGAGGCGAGGAGGAGGGCCGGCGGTTTGGGGGAAGACGAAGTGCTGCGGGGGCGGGGGCCGGCGCGAGGCTATATAGAGCCGGGGCATTTAACACCGGGTGCAGCCACGACCCGGTGCTAAAGGCCCTTTAGCACCGGGTCTACACAGCACCCGGTGCTAAAGCCCCCCCCCCTTTAGCACCGGGTCTTCCCACCACCCGGTGCTAAAGGTCCTTCAGCACCGGGTCTTCTACAGCCGGTGCTAAAGGCCGTAACGGGCGCCAAACGAAAATTGGGGGCCTTTAGCACCGGATTTTAGATCAACCCGGTGCTAAAAGCCCCAAATTTTCGTTTGGCGCCAGTTTCCAAACCGGCCTTTAGCACCGGTGGCTACTATTTGGGAATCTTATAAATATAGTTTTTAATATATAGTTATTAATACTTATTTTAATTCAGTTATTAATACCTATTAAAAATATATATTAAATAAGAAAATCTTATAAATTACTAGAAAATCAATATAAAATGCTAGAAAATCTTATAAATTACTAGAAAATCTTATAAATTACTAGAAAATCTTATAAATTACAAAAATTGATATCTAAAAGAAAGATTTTGGAACATTAAATGGTCTCAGATGAAAAAGTCATGAATACCAAAATTTCATATCTCATCAAGATCTACAATCTTTATTTAAGTCATTTTTGCATTTGAGAAAGTGGTAGTATACATTGTTCATTAATCCTAGATTCACTCGCATAGTTTCTAAAACTTTGTTAGAGACTTGTCAAATTTGTACTACATGTTATTACCACTTTTGAAAATGACAAAAGGACCTTAATAAAGATTGTAGATCATGATGAAATATGAAACTTTGGTATTCATCACTTTTTCATTTGACATCACCTAGTGTGAAAAAAACCTTGGTTGTAGTTGTCATTTTTAATTCAAAATTTGGATTGTTCAAACAGTCTCACACGAGAAGATTTTTCAAAATAATAACATTAATAAGTTTCATAACTTGATAGAGTATGATTTTAGGAATTTTTAGGAAGACAAATGATTTTTTTTGAAGTTTGTACGAGGGAGAACGACTAGTTACAACTTTTATACAGAGATTAAAAAGAAAAATTGTTCTTGTTCATCCAGTGACGTGGCTCGTGTGCGCCTGGTGACGTGGGCAGCACCTCCCCTCCCACGGCCGAGCAGCATGAACACAGCGCCTAAGTGTTCAGCTGGCTCGGGCGGGCAAACACATTAGCACCGGGTCGTGGAAAGACCCAGAGACCCGGTGCTAATGTGCACCCTTTAGCACCAGGTGCAGCCAGCAACCGGTGCGAAATGGCCTCGGCACATTAGCACCGGTTGCTGGCTGCACCCGATGCTACAGGGGGCACATTAGCACCGGGTCTTGCTACGACCCGGTGCTAATGTGTCCGTCCTGACACACCTTTGCGCCGCCCCCGCTCCTAGCCGTTGGATCCGGTGCTGAAGCCCCATCAGCACCGGGTCCAAAAATGGCCGATGCGGATGGGGCGGGCGGATGTAGAGTTTTCTGGTTAGTGGTGGCTCCCTGCTTGTGCAGATATCATGTTTACTGCCATCGTCCATCCAAATGATTCTTATAGGGCGTGATTGGTTCCCGGGAGGACGACGTGCAAAGGACCATCCCGCACCGCGTCATGCGTTTTGGCCTAGTTTGGTTCCCCTCTCTGTATGTTTCTCCGTAGCTCTCCGTTCATTTGCTCCCCTCCATTCAGGTTCCTCTCGTACGCAAAGTTTGAGCTGCTCTCGCGAGCCGGGATGGCTTGGTGCATGCATGGCGCAAGGGTCCATGTGTCAGTCACCTAGACTTTCGGTCCATGCGTGAATCCAAACAATAGCTCGTATCATACAAGACCAACATAAAAAAAACAACCAAACATGACTTCCTGCATGAACTTAGCCTGGATACTTTGGACCTGCATTGGCCATCCATCCTAGTCCAGGGCGTGCACCACAACCAATCACACCCCTAGCTAATCTACAAATATTCTTATTGATTGCTATACTGTATCTGAGAATGGCAAACCTCTTGCTATACTATATTATTCAGTTAACTATACCTTTATTTGTTCTGAATTTTAGACCAGCCAAATTTATGGATGAGTCATACCTCACATAGAAAATTTTACTGGTTGTATAGCAGGCCATGGAGCTGAACAACGAGCTCAAGGTTCATGCTACAGGGCTACAGGCCATGATACCATGTATGAAGGTATGCTATATGCTTATACGTAGTTTACCAAACAGATACTTGCATGTCATTTGTGAGGCTAATGGATGAAGGAAACAATCATAGAGACATTTGAGAGAGCGATTTGCATGCATGGAGACTTGAAAGAGCGGTTTGCATGCTATCTGCTGTAGAGTTTAGTAGTATCCGCAGTAAATATGCTTAATCAGGAGACCATTGGAGACAAGTACGCGAGAAATTTTTGAAATCTCCCAGATGAATCATGCTACTTTTTTTGTAGGTTCTTGAGAGTTATGAAACTGGTTGGGTCCTTCTGCTGTGGCACTCCCATGTCCGATGCATGAGAACCTGACGCCCTTTTGCTGAATTGATCGGCAAGTACATGAATTACTGGGAATTTGTATGTAACTGTATGTCTAATAAAAGAGATATGGGTAAATCAAAGTGCCACAAACAGTACTATAGGATAATTTATAGTGCTTGTGATGCATCTAAGATCGATTTTTCTTGTCCCCTTTTTTAATTGCCTATCAGACTCCTGTAGCATTTTTTATTCTTCTCTCATTCTATACTTGAGTATTGAAAAATAATCATATTTTGTTATTTGGTATTGAATTACTGAATGCCGCTGCACGTCTGACACTTTGTAAATTATGTTTTTTTTCATGCTTTTTGCACTGTGTTGAATTTCATATTTTTTTCCGTAGCAACGCACGGGCATATACCTATATTTGGTATATGTTCAATAATATAATTACTTGTCATTGATCTCTCTTGATGTGAATGTTAATCTATTTTATTGTTTACTTTGTTTAAATATTTAAATATTTATATGTTATTTGCTATAAATATTTTGTTGCCCGTAGCAACGCACGGACACGGTCCTAGTCCACTATAGATGAACTGGTTGAGATTAATTTGGGTACTGAAGAAGCCCCCAGGCCAACATATGTTAGTGCCACACTTTCCCTCGAGGAGAGAGAAGAATACAGAAAATTATTGATGGAATATCGTGATGGTCATACAAAGAAATGCCAGGACTTGATCCAGAGGTAGCCACACACAAGTTGGCTATTGACCTACAATTCCGGCCAATAAAGCAATTGCCGAGGCGCTTTTGACCTGAGCTGCAGGACCAAATAGTGGCTGAGGTCGATAGAATAATCGCTGCGGGCTTCATTAAAGAGGTACAATATATATCCTCGTTGGTTGGCAAATATTGTGCCTGTAATGAAAAGAATGGGCAGGTCCGGGTTTGCGTTGATTTTCGCGACCTCAATCGTGCTTGCCCTAAAGATGATTTTCCTATCCCAGTCACTGAAATGGTTATAGATTCTACTACCGGTTGAGGCACTTTCCTTTATGGATGGGTTCTCAGGTTATAACCAAATTAAGATGCACAAACCAGATGCTGTCGACACGGCTTTTAGGACGCCAAGAGGTAACTTTTACTGTACAGTCATGCCATTTGAGTTAAAAAATGCTGGCTCAACTTATCAAAGGATTATGACTCATGTTCTGTTTGCGGTGGCCATCAATGTGCAGGCAAAAATGTGCAATAGTATTAAATTAGCTGGGTATTATTGGCCAGGAATCATGACGGATTGCCTGAGCATCATTGCACGCTCATGCCATATTTGCCAAATACATGGAGATTTCAAGCATCAACCTCCTGTTCCGCTCCATCCAACTAAATATCATTTATCGGTGTTCCACGTCGCATTACTTCTGATAATGGCAAAGCTTTTAGAGCACACAAGATGACTCGGTTTGCTGCAAAATATAAGATACAGTGGAATTTTACCACAGGATATTACCCACAGGCTAACGGAATGATTGAGGCATTCAACAAAACTCTTGGAAAAATATTTTTAAAAGACAGATGCACGAAATAAAAAGGACGGGCATGGCCGAATACGCACGTCGACACAATCCACTCCATGTGCTTTGGTCTTTGGTAGTGAAGCAGTCCTACCCCTAGAAGTTGAGATTCCATCACTTCGTGTAGCAATACACGATGAGCTCACTGTGGATGAGCAATGGATGAGCAAGTTTTATTGCGATATCTAGAATTAAATGCCGTGGAAGAGGGACGGCTGAACACATTGCAAAATCTAGAACTATATCGCGAAAATATGGCACGAGCTTATGACAAGCTTGTAATGCCACGAGTTTTTAGAAAGGGAGAGTTGGTGCTTGCTCTCCGGCGCCCCATTAACCTTAAAGGTAAGGCTCGGGGTAAGTTCGAGCCAAAATGGGAAGGGCCTTATATTATTGAACACGTCTATGATGGAGGCGCTTATCAACTCATCGATCAAGAGGGATTGCGACCAAACCTATAAATGGTCGATTTCTTAAGAAATATTTTGCATAAATCATCAAGTGCTTCTCAGCATTGTGACCCCTTTGACTACCATATGAAAAGTGGGTTGCATTACTCATGTTGAGATTTTTTTCTCTCTTCTTTTTTTTTCTTTTTCTGGATGTCAATACATCCAACAAAAAACAGGCTCTCCTAAATATCGCTTGGCTGGTTTTCCGGGTTTGGCTGCCGGAGGACTTGTAGCAAAAATGACAAATGATTTTGTGTGATACTCACGAACACGTTATTCACGGTTGGGATCAAAAGGCTGGAGACTGACTTGATTTAGATCAACAAGCTCATTACGCACCTTGTATCTCTGCGAGAGACATCATGCCACTGGGGACAACTATAGGACAACTATAGGAAGAAGAGCATGAGAGGGCTACCTGCCTGGACATAAGTCTTAGTTTAGTTTGAAGCTATATGCCGCCCCAGTGAGCAATAAACAAGGTCTTGAAAGAAAAAGTCATGCCTCCAAGGTTAGTCCACATAGTGTCGAACGGTGGTTTCTCAAAAAAAAAAATCGAGGCTTTATCATCTATACTAAAAGGATACAGTTCTTTTGAAAGCCTTTTGTACCAACGAAAACCCTTCGTACCCTCACCCATGTATTTTGTACCCACCCTTTTTTTTTGGAAAATCTCCCCCTCTCCTTTTAGGAAAATCTCCCCCTTGCATGGTTTTTAAATGTGGCAAGTATAATCAAACGTGTTATTTTTAGTATGCACGGCGGAGCAGTACTCTTTTCTCTCATGAAACCTCCTCTGAACCATTTTTTTAACCACGTATATACACAATTATCCCGTATTGCTAATAGACATAGATTGGAAAGTTTTTCTCCATATAAATAAAGACCAGCTATCTCAAAAATAATGTGCCTCTAGATTTGAGAATACCTAAAGCTCTATGTACATGAGAGAGCGAATATAAAGTATTTTTAAAAACGCTTCACACGACTGGTCTGTTTATCATTACCCACTCAAGTGACATTGTTTTAGTATCTATGTGTCATTAATAAACGTGCGTGCCGCACGTGAGTTTTTGCTAGTGTCAAAAAAAAGAGTAAAGAAAAGTGCGCAATAGTGATATCATGCAAAAAAAAGAGAGAAGAAAGCCGAAGAATGCAATGATGTGAAGCCTCCAAACTGAATGGAGAGAGACCACCTTCCACCACCCTTGAAAGAGAAAAGAGAGGCATATTTTCCCAGCCATAACACCCATCGCAATAACCATTCCTATGTCTCTTGAGGGATATAAACTCGCCAGTGCGCTCTAGCTGAAGAAATAGCTTAAGTATGTCTCCGTTATCTTGAGAACAACACACTAAAATAAATCATCTACATAATAATCACGACCATTGGTTGTCTTGCTACTTCAAGTCCTCTTGCAGCCTTACTTTTGGGCTACCCTATAGCTCAGTGATAAAGGTCATGTTTAGTTCCATCAAAAATCTAAAAATTCTCTCTCCAAACTTCACTATCCACCTATCACATCAAATCTCTCTCTTCATACATGGAACACTAAACGTGGGTAAATAAAAAAAACTAAGCACATAGTTTTGATGTACACGACGAGACGAATCTTTTAAGCCTAGTTAGGTCAAGATAGGATAATGTTTACCACAAACAAACGAAAAATGCTATAGTGCGCTACAGTGTCCGATGTGATATTTTCACCAAGCTTTCTCTTTGGGTGTGTTTAGTTACCAAACTTCCCAAAAATTCTCTTTCCAAACTTCACTATTCACCTATCCCATCAAATCGCATCAAATCTCACTCCTCGTGCATGGAGTATTAAATGTAGATAAATAAAAAAACCAATTATATAGTTTTGATGTACACGACGAGACGAATCTTTTGAACCTAGTTAGGTCATGGTAGGACAATGTTTACCACAAACAAATGAAAAGTGCTACAATGCGCTACAGTGTCCGATGTGACATTTTCACCAAACTTTCTATTTCTCTTTTTGGAACTAAACACAGCCTTTCTCTTTTTCAAACTAAACACACCCAAAAGGAGAGCCAACAAAAAAAATTACTCACTACCCTCTGCGCAACGCTCTGGTGCTGTAAGGAAGTAAATACAATGCTTGTGATCAATAAGCGCAAACCACCGAGAAGAGTAGACTATGTTGACACGGTGATTTTATCTCGAGGTTCACTTGTTTGCCACCAAACTAGTCCTCGTTGTGTCGACCAACAAATCGATGGTTCTTGGGCAAAGCGCTCAAGCCGCTGGCCACTCCGGGCACTCCAAGACACCACTCGCAAGTGAGGTAACTTAATGACACGCTCCATTAGAGTTGCTCTTCGCGATCCCCGCGGGGTGAGCACAATCCCCTCACAAATCCTTCTCCGGAGCCACGCACAATCTCCTTGTGTGCTTCAACGGAGCCTCAATCCACCAAGCCGTCTAGGAGGTGGCAACCTCCAAGAGTAACAAGCAAACCGGCTTGCAACACGAACACCTAGTGCCACTCGATGCAATCTCTCAAAGCAATGCACTAGATTCGCATTCACTCGCAATGGTTTCGCAATCTCGCATGAACAAGTGAGTTAGTGGACTCCCAAGGCAAGCACAAACATGAGAAACATATTCCCAAGGTGCTCAACCCCATACAAGCCCCGGGCACCCCTCTATTTATAGAGGGAGATGAAAAACTAGCCGTTACACTCTTTTCCCGAGCTCCAACGGCTACCGCGGACTGTCTGCCCCACTGGGCCGGACCGTCCGCCTCTCATTAGATCAAATGGCTAACGCTAGAAAAACTTGTCTCTTTTGCCTGTGGACTGTCCACCTCACAAAAAGTGTCCAAACGCTCAGAAACGTCTCTGTGTAAACAGTCCGCGAAAACAGACCGCCTCATAAAAATTTGCCCGCGAAAACGGCTCCGTAAAACGGTCATAACTTTAAGCTCCGATGTCCAAATTAGATGATCTTAAACTCTATGGAAAGCTCATTCAGAGGGCTATCCAACCCAACTGAATTCTTGACCCAAAACACTTTGGATCAAAGCAGAATTGAAAACCAAGATCACACTAAGCCATAACCATCATCCAAACTTCAACCCCTTTATAAATGTGCCAACTCCATAAGTGTACTTGTACCATCTTATATGTGAGTGAGTTAACATTTTCACAAACAATTCTCAAAGGGTTTTTCACTCTCTTCACCACGCCACTCGATCTTAGCAACATCACAACGCTCAAGAGATCGACAGAGTGGGTCCTCTCACAGTGCACAGTCCACGGATTGTCCATCAACAGTCCACGGACAGTCCGACGGTTATCCCAATCACTCGAACATCAATGCAACTACTCGAAGGTTAGCGCCCATGGCCCACAGGTCAGCGCTCACCACGGACAGTCCGAGACCTCATCACGGACTGCCCGAGAGACGATCGGACAAGCCGATCGGACACCCGAATGGAATTTTCTCAGATATTCAATTATTTTTCCAACTCACAAACCATGGACTATCCGAGGCACTCCCACGGATGGTCCGACACTTGGCTCAAAGTTCTCAAGTCTGCGCTCAAGTCAACCCACGAGTCATGGACCGTCCGAGACCTATCCGCGGACAGTCCGACCCTTACATCAGAACTTTGCTTTCTCAAGATTTTCAATGATGCCTTTCACAATGTTACTCGCCACTCGATCCCAGCAACATCGCAACGTTAGATCACTCAAATAGCACTAGATGACCGATATGCAAACAAGTTTGCCCCTCTTAATAGTACGTCCATCTATCCTAAACCCGGTCATAAACTTCTCTACACACCTATGACCGGTTAAATAAAATGCCTATTGGTTATACCTTTACCTTGCACATCCCATTCCATCTTTCCCTATGTTGATGCAACACATGCACCGACATCATCACAAATGATATGATCCACTTCATATCATCATGCGACGTATTGGTATATCGATCTTGACTCCACTTGCTCTTCACTGTTGCATCGGTCCATCGGCGCCAAGTCATTGCTCAAGCATCCCGCCACGCGGTCCAGCGCTTAGCCTCTAACTTGCCCTTCACACTTGCAACTGGTCCATCAAACCAAGTCTTGTCTTGATCTTCTCCACTTAGTCACATGACTCCATGTCATGTCTCATATACAATGAGCTCCTTCATCACATAATTACCTGTGGACTAATCACCTGTGTATTTCACTTAAACACATATTAGTCCACCTAAGTTGTCACTCAATTACCAAAACCAAACATGGACCTTCATAGGAGACTTGTAAAAATTCTCAAAATGAATAAAGAATGCAAGTTTTCCCTATTTTATTGTGTTTCTATGTGATTTACTTACTTATTTGTATACACTCGTATACTGGCACGCCAACAAATAAAACATCGCACGCAGAGAAATTTTAAGTATTTCTCTCGCGAAAACACAAACATTGACTATTTATGTTGCAGATACTATTGTTTGATGTTGCGTATGCTATTTTTGAATGTTGAAAAAAAATTTATGTTTCATGCAACATCATACCATGTTGCATTGGGATTTTTCTATGCTACAGTATCGTGGAGAGGAATACTTGATTGTGGTTGCGCCACGTCACCCGTTCGATTTTTTGTGCGGTAATGCTAGTAGTCGTACGTCCGACGCATCGGACGGAAGTCGAACAGAAATATCGGATGAGTGCGATGAGAGCGTGCTGGCCCGACAAAATTTATTTCGACTTCCCATCCTCTCCGTGTCCTCCGTCTCGCATCTTCCTGCTCCTGCACGCCGCCCCTGCCTGCTCTCCTCGCGCCGCCGATGCTGCCCTCCTGCTTGGTCCTCGGAGCGCCGCCGTCGCCGGCCCGTGCGCCGCCGCGGTCCCCTGCTGCTTCTCCACGTGAGCTCCGCAGCTGGTAGGGGAGCAGCTGCTTGTACCCATGGGTTGTTGAGACCGGACCTCGCCGCCGGCCCGGAGCTCGCGTCGCTGCCGGTCCGGCGCGAGCGCCGCCGCCGCCCCGCGGGCCTATCTCGCCATTGCTGCCGCGCTGAAGCGCCGCGCCGGAGCAAGTGTATGTTTTGCTAGGTTTTGTTGCATGTTGCAAGAGCATGTTTCACATGTTTCGGATGTTGCAGACGAATGTTGCAACTGTTTGATGCCAATGTTGCAAAAATAGATCTGGAATGTTGGATGTTGCATATGTTTCACATGCATGTCACAAGTGTTTCATCCGGATGTTGCATTTTTATTGAGAGTTTTTTTGACTGATGCCGTGCGTGCAAGAGAGTGGGAGCATGTTTGTTTTTAGTGTTGCAAACGATGATTATTAATGTTTTAATGTTGTATATGCTATGTTTGGATGTTGCAAAAAAATCATACGTTGCATGCAACATAAATCCATGTTGCGGCGGGAGTTTTAACTGCTATAGTACAGTTGGAGAGAAACGCTTGGTCCACGTTTTGCCACGTCACCCGTCCGATTTTTGCGCCCGGAACGGATGTCCGGGCGCTAGTGCAGCCGTTTTTTTGTGAGGCGTCACATGATGGTAGTTGGTATAAAGAAGATATGTGTGCGAAAAAATTAAAATAAGGAAAGAAATATTGATAATCAGACTAGAATATTATTTTAAGGAAGGAAGCAGGGACCACGAGGGCCGACAGCCTAATAGGCCCAGGCCGTCGCCGTCGCAGTGGGCCCGGGTCGGCTGTGGGCTGGGTTCCGGATCGGACGGCCAGGATGGACGGATAGGACTCGGGTCGGTGTCCTAACCCTAACTCTTTTAGGAGGTGTGCCTACCAGCCCCAGCCGCCCACAATATAATCTGGAGAGGTGAAATCAAATTCGCAGACACAGAGTAGATCCACGAGATTCAATAGTGTGGAGGAATCAATTGGTGGCGATGATCATGGCCGCGGTAGCGCTCCTTCGATCTGTTGCGAGCAAGATGGCACGCGCACCACCGACGCATCGTCGCCCTCTTCTCGCGCGTGGAATCCATGGCGGCGCCCGCCCACGGCCTGGTGGTTCCTTGACGCCGCCGCCAACCAGTAACGAGGTATGTACCTACCTGCACGGCGATATGTATGTATGAGACCAAGAATTTTTACTGGTACTTTCCGGCAGGGGAAGAGGGATCGATTTGTGGTTGGCATGGCCGCCACTGCAGGGCTTCGATTTTTGGCAACCAAGTTGCCTCGCGCACCTCCGTCGGCTCATCATCGCCTTCTTCTTCGTGGACTTCGTGCTGCATCATATTCCACGTCACCGCCTACCCAAATGGTATACACTTGCTTTTCCATGCAATTTTTACTTCCATCTTTAATTTTGCCCTTCCGTTTTATATTGTTTTCCTACAGGATATTCGTACTACACACTCTAAAGTTAGAGCCGGTGCCGCTTACATCATGCTCTTTGGTTTAGTGGTTTACATGTATGGTCGGGTCCTGCCCGTATTGAACAAGTTGAACAAGTTGGAAGATAAATTGAATTCCCGTTCGAGAAAGATGTCGAACCTGAATGATAAGTTAACCCAAGCCATGGAAGCTATTGAGCTTCTTCTGGCTGAAGATGTGTCCGAAGCTCAAAGCTCAGGTATCAGGCTCATTATTTCTCTTTGTAAGTGATGCACACTTTCATGATTGAGTTTCATGATCTTTGGACAACAAAATTAGCCTAGCTACATGTAGCTCTTGGTACAAATATATATGCCGCTAATTTTGTATTTGAAAGTGTCTTCTTTGATCATATTTCCTTGCTAGAAATAATATGCTATAAAATAATTTAGTAGTCAAAGATCAGATTTGGGAGACTGCACCGAGATATTTTGAGATGAAATACTAGATCGAGAGAACCTATTAATGGGCAGATATGTTTTGATGAGATGGGCATGCCGCCATGTCATGTCAGGTGTTTTGAGTGTTAACTTTTTAACTCCTTTGTTTTAATATGTAAGCTTTTGATACAAATGCATATTGGTTTGATGTTAGGTGTCAGCACCGATGAGATGTAATGTTGCACTTCAGCTGCGCATTTGCTAATGTTTATTTCATGTGCAACATGCAGAAAATGGTAAAGACCATGTTAGTGTGACTGGGAAGGGAAGGCTCAACAAGATCGAGAAAACTCATCGCCACTTCAAAGAGCTAGAAACTGCCATAAGGGACTTAGAATCCGAAATTACCGAGCTCAAGGACTTAGAATCTGAAATGGCCAAGCTCAAGATTGCATTGGAGTCAGCTCGTTCCAAAGAAAATGTGTAGTTGAGAGGATTGGGATCAGAAAAGTGTACTGATATGGGCTTTATTAACTTCCAGTTATTTGAGAGTATTACTGCTATGCATGTATAAAGTCCAGTGGCATGTCGATGTTGACTGATACATAATGTTTGCACTGATTCGGTTCCCCTTTTGTGTTTTTGTTTTACTTTGATGTATTGCAGTGCTTGAGTATTGACTTATTTTTGTTTGAGTTGGTAATTGGTGTAGATTATGAGTTAATATTTTGTAACTTTTGGCATATATAAATGGTAATGGTTGCTATCTATCTTCCGGAAGATGGTTAATAGCTTGGTCTACGGAAGAACCAGAGGTGATATAGGCGAGAACATGTTCTAGAAACGTGAAAACTTAATTTGGGGTGCCGGTTAAATACAAGTGCTATATTAAAGATGTAATTGCTCAATGCTTGTCGGTTGGTAAGGTTTTGTGATAGAACATCAGCATGGATGTTGGATTGTTCTTATTTGTCTGATTTATTTCAGGACATAAGTGGCTCTATTTTTCCAATGATGGATGATTCCTCGTCAACCGCGAGATGTTTGTGATGATGATTTTCTCAATCTTGACATCTTGATATGAAGTGCGACGCATGAGTAGGAAGATCCTTCCCTAGCTTTGCAATTGTAGATTCAGTTTCAGATTGGTGTTGAGTAGATTCAGTTTCAGATTGGTGTTGAGCAGACGCCGGTGGTTTAGAGTAGGATTGGATGAGTTTAAACTTTTGTTTAGTTTATTCTCATCTGGTGCTATTATCATTGGTTTTGTTACATTAGGCAGGAAAGAAAGCATATTAAATAAAAACAGAAACATAACAGATGCACCTAATTGTGATAACATCAATTCACAGGATTAGCAGTTCAAGCTCATTTTTACAAAAAATGATTTCCAAGTGTGAGCATCAAAACTTCTATGTTTTTCTTACTTCAAACCAAAGAGTCCAGCAGTGAATAAGAAATAACTCATAACTACTGATATTTTTGAAGTACATGACAGGATAATGTTAACGCCCATGCCTTGCTACGGGTAACAAAAATTATGTTAACCATATATTATTAGAGTCACACCTCGCAAATCGTAGACAAATCGCAAATCGTCAATGAAAATATTCAAATAAATGTTGACTTATATCAGGAAAAGCACAACTGATAGAGCTAATTACAGATAGCATCATCTATGCTTAAAATCATTTAGATGTAACAGGAATAGAGAGCCCAAAGAACCAATAACCACCTTTCTTTGTTTGCAGCTCATCAAGTTGTCACAAATATCTGCTGTTTCTCTCTGGAATGTTCTGAACAAAGTCAGTTACAGATCGGGCTGCTTGGAAGCTGTCGGAGACATTTTTTCTTTCCACTACGGGCGAACCCAAATTTTATTACTCAAACAAGCAACAAAATTACAGTCTTGTATAAGCTTTGCTCAGTTTTTGCGCTCACCTATGTTCTGGATAGACCGTGCTAGACAGAGGGTAGCAAAACCTCCTAGCAAGTAACCCACCCTTCCAGATTTCAGCCAAAAGAACACATGCCGCAATCTAAAGGTAATCGCTGCAGGAGAACCATGCCAATATCATCTCGAGCAGCTTCTTGGGGATGGAAATGCAGCGCCGCCATCTTGAATGCTTCCGCACCATAGAAGGATCTTCTCGTCGTCTCCCTGTTGAAGCCCTGCCCATATGAAATAAAAGAACATGCCAGGCATATTATTTCAGTGGGGGCTCTAATCAACTTCTTATCAAAGCATACATAATTTCTGGATTCCAGATTGCCCAAACAATCGTTGCCAGGCCAACCATGTACGATTCTTTCCATCTTTGATGATGTTTTTAATCCACTCCCAGTATTGATCCAAAGATCCTGGTCTACAATCTACCTTTAGCACATAAGTCAATATACTCCAAACATATTTGGCCATAGAACACTCAAAAAACAAGTGGTTACAAAAAATACAAAAAACATAGCTGCTGGAGACATATCTACAACAGAAAATGTGATGCATCTCAAATCTCTTTAGAGTTACAAAAATTTGAACTAGAATTTAACAAGTCACGTAAAAGTGGAATTGCATTTTCCCTTATCAAGAACTACATGCCACAAGTTCACAATTTGCACTCAGTGCAAACCAGCAAATGGCGAATATCAAAAAAGACTGAGAAGAAAAGACAAGCAAGTCCAATATGAAACATGGGAGAGTTGGATAAGAAAGAACCTACTTGCATTGACAGCTACCCAGCCTTCCTGTGGCTTTGCCGCTTTGGAGAAAAGGTGCTCTGCTCCCCCGGCCTTCCATGTGGCTTGAAACTCACACCTGCTCAATCGAATGTGATCGGTCGGAAAATATGAGATATAAGAACTGATATTAACCAAATGTCAAGTTATAATTATGCAATGTCAAAATAAAAAGTTAACATGTCATTAATTTGAATCATGCTAGTAGACCTGGGCACATCCTTCCCCAACTGAACTACCCACGCACAATTTAAAATCACCTGGGCGCATCCATGAATAGCTCACATTCCATAACTATGGCTATGCTGAATATTAGCCATAAATATGATCTATTCTGCAATCCTAACGTGTATATTGCAACAATTCCCAAGCACCTATGCTGCTATTCGATGCACTCAAATATTTCACCTATGTGACCTTTCATCTCTTACCTGATCACGATCATTACACAAGACCTGCTTGGAAAAGAAAAATCTACAATCCCATGAGAATCCATACGGATTTTAGAAGAAAAAGAAAAGTGCATTCTTAAAAAATAACATCCCATCACCACGATTTCTAGGGCATCAAGCAGTAGTATGCCTCTTAATATGTACTACCATCGTTCCAAATTACTATTTGTTGACTTTTTCCAGAATGTTTGACCATTCGTATTTTTCAAAAATTTATGTATGTATCAATTATTTTGTTTGTGACTTACTTTATCACCAAAGGTAGAGAAAGAAAGCTAGCTTCATTTCTGAATACTCGGGCATCCTGGCATGGTAAAAAATATGAATAGATAAGAGAGAGACTTCAAAATATGAAGGAAATAGTAGGCAATGAGAATTGAACTGACCAAGAGATCACGCTCTCAAAGGCTATAGCCATAGCCATGGTCAGAATAATCCTCAAAGATTTACAGTTTACATGGATATGTCAGCCTATCTGATACAGTGGAACTTTTACACAATCTGAAGACATCACTAATTTTGTCATGCACCATCACTCTGATCCCACATAGTATTTAACAACCTCCATGTTGCTATTATTTACAAAACATAGGCCTTAGAAACTGTTGTAAACTAAGCATGCCATGTTGTATTAACTATCCCTTCCAACATAGGTAATGTAAACGTAGCTCATTGCAAGTTTACTGTATGCAGACAGTCATAGGTAATGTCTAAAACTTATGTTACTTTCCGAAGAAAAATAATGCGATTACTACAATATAATCTCAAAATCTGAGATCCTACGTACTAAAAAGCCTAAGATGAGTCTACGATTAAGAGGACCATCACTCTAACTTACAGATATTAGAGATAACTAAAAGTAGAAACTCTTCTCAGTATCCACAATGCTCAAACGGCCAGTTGGTTCAGCTGATCAAACATACCCATTATTTAATTATCCAGTTGTAGCAACCAGTGGTTACTCAAAAAATTGGAGAACAATGCACATTAATAAATAGAATTAGAGCTCAACCTGGCACAAATATTTTCATCCTTGATGCTTGTAAATTCTGAACTGATAAGATGCAAGGTGTATATGTGTGGATGGCAGAAACCATCAATTTGGCACCTCTCATATTCAAAGGATAACCTTGATCGCCATATGGATGGGTATCAAAATAATTCCTGCAAGTTGATAGAAGGTGTAAACACTGAAATAATAAATTTCTATATAGGCGTATTAGCCGTCAATCTTGCATTGCTCCTTAAAAAAAATCAAACCACAATGGTAGTTTAGTTTTGGTACTAAACTCAGAACATGAGATCAATGTGGTACCAAAAACATGAGATGAATGTGATACTAAACTAAAACATGAAATGAGTACTACACATTGCAAATAAATTTTCTTTCATATGAGGATTATTGTGAGGAATATTAGGAAAAAAATGCAAGGTATTAGGGAAGCCTTCCAGTGGGTTGACTTGATCAAACCTGAAAATCATTCAGCTCTAATAAGCAGACACCCAATATGAGTGAGGATAAGCATATCTACTGCTATTACACTCTTCAGCTCACAGCATCCTCTCGTATCTCTCTTCCTGTAAGAATTATTTTATAAATTTCCTATTGAGGTAGATTACACGTAATCTCTGAAGAACGAATCCTGGCAGAAAAGGCGGGCGGAGAACCCGGCCACGTAACCCGTTAGCCTGCTTGCCGTCGGATCCGGTGAGAAAACGATGGGAGCCGTTCGATCTGGGTCGGAGCGGGCTTTTCGCCCGTTAAGCACGAACCCACGAGCTCTCGGATCCTCGGGAATTCGCGAGGACCTTATCCCCTTCACCTTCGCCTGCGAGGACCTCATCCGTCCGCTGGCCGCACCGCTCGCGCCGCCCTCCGCATACCCTCTGCTAGCCGCCTCATCCGGCCAGGGCACGATGCCGCACTGCCCTACCTGACCCGCGGCGGCCGTCAATGGAGCTCTCCTGCGGCATCCGCGGTGCTACCTCGCCTGCCTCCAAAAACTCTGGCCGGCGGCCATTGCTCCAGTCCTCCAGAACATGCTGCATCCAGATGCGGGCGGAGGATACAGTGTGCCAAGGATAGCAGCAAGCCCAAACACGGGTGCAATCTTGTCCGTGATGGTAACTAGTAAGGCACATCTCCCTGGCATTCTTTCTTCACCATCTGCATCCACTCTCCTCAGGGACTGCGCTCGCATCTGCTCTCCTCAGCGCCGCTCGCTGCCCCCGTGCCACCTCCTCTGCAACCTGTGGATGCGGTCGGCGAGAAGCTAAGGCCGTGTCCCGGCCCGGCGGCCCATCTCTCCCGCGAGGCACCGACCGGCACACGTGCGTGTGTCGCGGCTGTTCACAGCGCTGCGGCCGCTCCTGCGCTGCAGGCTGAGGTTGCTGCCGACGCTGGCGCGAAGGGCCACTCTACGTTGACCAGCTGAGGCACGCTGCTGCAAGGTAGAATTTCCACATGATCAAGGTATTCCCGATATATGCTTCAATCAATATTCAACCATTTCAAAATCCTCTTGAACTCCAAGTACTTGAATGGTGCAAAAATAAGTAATTTAATCAATCAGTTGTTAACATGCTGTGCATTATTGTGTTGTTAACATGACGTTGCTTTCCCGGAAGCCAAATGTTCCACGGGGTTGATTAAATTCAAACATACCAATTAAATGTACCTCTTCATTTTGTAAATTAAAATGACTTTCAACATTATCACAGTACTATTAAAACTACACTAGAAACACTAACTGTATAACTTAAAGTATGCTCCAACTAAACCAAATAATGCTGCTTAATTGTTGCTGTACCTTTTGATTTTATCAGAGGGAAACAGTCTAGAATGATTTCCATTGGTGCTCAAGAAGATCAAAGTCTGAGCCTGAATCAAAGGTACTTCTTACAACTGGTTTCCCTAAACCAAAAACAAAGCAGATTGGCAGCTAGGCAGCTACAGCTCCAATGGAAGAAATCCCATGGATGCTCCTTGCTAAATCCATGTTTCCCCTCAGCTCTAAGATGCCAGGTACATTTTCCTTTCCCTGCCTTTCTTCCATGGATTTCAAAGTCACCAAGACATAGGGTATGACTGAGAATAGGGATGTTTTTTTAAAAAAAACATTGCCATGGAACTGAGTATAATTTATGCAAAATGAATTAGTTATAATACAGTTAGATAAATCCCATCATTTCAGAGTTCGATACATCAAATTTTGAAACCAATTTGTATAAGCAAATATGGGGACATATTATTCATGACTGTTTCATATACAAAGGCGATTTTCATATATTTAAAATATATGTGCTATTTCACAGAGGGAAATAGTCCAATACTTTACCTTTATTTTCTCATATACCATTTATATTCATGTACACGTTCATGTTTATCTCTAGGACCTAACTAAGCTGCCCTGTCTGTTCAACTTCACCTGGTATTTCTTTTACACTAAGAGTTCCCTGTGTTGATTTTCTGTTCTTCTACAGCAAGAGTTCCTTGTGTTTATAATTCTTTTATGTATCCTTATGCATTTTCTATGTTAGTAGTAAGATCCATTCTTGATTTGTTTTATCATTCGTTTTAGCACCACCACTACGATTCCTCACAATCATATAGGCAAAGGTAGCGCTGTATCCTGACGCCACCTTTGTGGTGCCATTCTGCATTCCACAGAGCAGAGATGCCAAAGACAGAAAAGAGCTAATAATTAGGTATCTGCAACTGCAACATCAATCTGAAACAGAGAAGAGAGATGGACTGCAGAGAGCCGCTAAGATGTGTGTTCAGTTGTCTGCCTTTTTTCTTTTGTTTCTACTCTGTACCGAAGGGTGTAGCAGCTGTCCAGCTGCTAAGCTGTTTTTCATTGTGTTGAAATTTGTAGCATTCTCTTTTATGGCATTGCATTCCTTTTATAACCATGTCTGCTGAATTGATTGCAAGAAAATACTGTGCGGATTGGCTGTTTGTTTCACGTACTCAATGCCTGGGCTGGCCTGCTCAAAAAGGGTGCGGCAAGGCCGCACCACCAGTGTTTCTAGTTGTTCTGAAACAAAAGGTGGACTACTGTAACAAAGAACTTAGTATTTAACAGCAATAGTGGAAGAGATATCACAGTTGCACACTATTTTACAAGCATGGTTCAAACCCTGTTTCTACCAATCCAATTTTCCACCACAAATCTTTAAATACAACACTACATTGGGCGATAGATCAAAAAGAATCTTGTGTTGATAGATCGGTATGACAAAAATGTTCCACAATTATATAAACAAGTCATCGTCTCTAAAGAATCTTGTGTCGATTTCACAACAACCATGTACATTTCACAAGTACCGACTTCACAATTTTTCCATTAAAAAAAGCCATTTTCTTTTGGTTCATCCCCTTTCACAGCAAACTATTCATTTAGGTGAACAATGCCGGAAACCTAGAACCTGCTAGATATCCCAAATTACACTACCATTTCACTTCCAATCAAAAGAGAAAACAAACATATCAAATTACTGTGCAAAATATTGTCGACATAAGCATATAGTGAATCAGGTATTGTACACTGATATTCGGTTCTAGATTTCACAAGTTTCTCATTGTAAAACTCGGCCGGGTGGGGAAAGACCGCCCCACCGGTATTATCTTAAGAAGAAGCCTCGGCTTCCCCAACCGAGAAAATCCCCGGTTTCTCATATACCATTTATATTCATGTACACGTTCATGTTTATCTCTAGGACATGCAGAACAAAGGATCAACAAGATGGTTTCTTTATTCTAACACCCATCATATTTGCCGTGCAAATGCCACCGTTAAAAATGGAAGGAAAAGGAAAACACTATGGCATACAAATCATGATAGCAAGCATTGCTTATCAAACTCTATCCAGTAATCTCATGGTTTTAAATAGCGGGTTAAGGGGTTTAGCGGTTGGGGTCAAAAAAAGCTAATAGCGGGCTAAATGAGGCTATAGCGGTTTTTAGCGGCTAAATTGTACATGATTTCAAATAGCGGTTTTCGGTCTCAAAAGGCTATAGCGGGAGATTTAAAACCTTGAGTAATCTACATCCACAAGGCAAACCATATGCAAAGGATGAAGGAAGCAGCGGTACCTCAGTCAGGTGCTGGCTAGAGAGGCGATGTTAAAGGGGAAGGCACTTCTGATTGAAGGGTCCAGATGATAAGTGGACATGTGGCCACCGGCTCTGACCATGGCCACCTGTCTAGCAAGCCCTTGCACAAAGTAAGCATCATTAAGTACAACAAGCCTCTCTGAAGCAGAAAAAGGGCCAAGAGCAGGCAGACAGAGTAGATCACAAAAGCAGAAGCCAATACCCCACATTCAGCTTCCAATCAAAGTTGCAGCAACAAATAGGTAGAATTTGTTTTTTTTTGGCAAAAAAGGAAGAGAGAATCAAGGTGGCACTCCATCTAACTCATAATGTTAGATGTGTTAATGGGTAAAAGGGAAAAGAGGAAATACAACCAACATGTAGAGAAGGAGCCAGAAGAAAAAACAGATAAAAATGGCGTACCCAGTGCCGTAGGCTTCCCGCACCGTGCGGGGTCTGGGGAAGGGTTGTAATAGCGCCCAAACCTTATTCTATCCTTTTAATATCACTCATCTGTGGGTCGTACATTAAGCGTACAGATAATTCGTGGTATTGGGCTGCAGCTGATGGTGCATATTGTGCACCATGTCTCCAACATACATTCCATCAGTGTACGTGAAAATGCCCTCGCATTGGCATTGCAGCTTTTTGTTATGCTAAGTATTCTTCAATGCAAGTTGGTGATATCACTCATTCAGGACATGGCTATGGGCTGAAGGGCAAATAAATGCTCGCCGGGAGGGCTGCCTAGGGCCTTGTTTTGTATTCTTCAAGTAGTTTTTCAGGTATATTTAGCCCATGAGGATTACTAATATTAGTAGTTAGTAGCGAAGGTCAGAGTGAAGTAAAGCAGCCCATTTGGGCATTGTCCCCCGCTCTTCTTGCATAGAAACACAAGCTAGCCAGTGACCTTCTAGCTAAAGTAGTAGCAGTTGCAGCCATTACAGAACACCTTCAACTTTTCCTTGAACATATATTGAGAGAAATCTAACCATGAGTTCATCATGGACGACGAAGCAGAACAAGCTGTTCGAGAGGGCGCTGGCGACATACGACAAAGACACGCCGGGCCGCTGGCAGAACGTGGCGCGGGCAGTGGGTGGTGGAAAGACGACCGAGGAGGTGAAGAGGCACTACGACAAGCTGCTTCAAGACCTGCACCACATTGAGTCGGCAGGCCGTCAGGGTTCCCAATACGGCGGCAGCAGCAGCAGCAAATCCAAAGGTGGCAGCAGCAGCGGGGAGCAGAGGTAGTTAAGTAATACGAATCCATACTAGGAAAATGTGAGTCCTAGGCACTGGAATTGGTTCTCTTCTCCCTAATCCCTATAAGCCAGAAAGGGTAATAGGCTTTAGTGTAAGCATTTCCTCACACTTGTCTTCGTGGGCCACTTTATGTTGAGCAGGAGGCGCTCACTGTTCTCGTTGAAGCTGTTTATACAGGTTTTGGTGGCAATCCGAGTGAGATTGAACCTGCTTTTTAGCTTCTTCTTCGCTCTTCTCTTTCCAAAATTCACTACTAATTTTGACTACCTCCTTAGTCACCCTATCCACTCTCGTCCTGTTTTCGGGTTCCCTTTCAGGGATGAGAATATTTCGATGATTTATTCCCCGTAGGTGGAAAACGCGTGGGTGAGTAGAGTCTGTGCTTTGCTTTGGGGGGCACCGACAAGAAGCTTCTCGGCCACCCTACTCTGACTTGATTAGCTACTTACTAGTAACTAGGATCGTTCAAACAGTCAGTCAGCAATGCGTACTTCTTCCCTAGTTGAGTGGATCTGCATAGCAGAGCCCAATCTTCTACCACAAGCTCTGACCTGACTTGTTGTACTTGATTCACCCACGTAAATAGACAACTGGGATAAGGGCTTGAATCCCATAAAAGAGAAGTGAGTCCGCATGTCGGCAAATGATTTGGAATTGAAACTGGCCACAGAGGAAACCGAAGCCCTAACTCCCCATCTTTCTATCTTACATCGCCATCGAGCCCTGGCTGTAGAGTCACAAGTTTCTAATCGCAATGGATTTCTGTTTTCTTTGGCTTTTCCATTCGCTTCCACTAATGTCGTCTAAGAATTGTGAGGTGCCCATAGCTTCCCGGAAGAAGAAGAGTCATTGTCGTTTCCTGACCGATATGGATGCACATATTTACCCTCGCCTCGGGAAATACCACCAGCTCCGTTCCGTGGGCTTCTTTCGCAGCTCTCTTCACGCTCACTTTACGAGTGCAACCAAGTGAAATAAACTGTTCATGCTAATTCATAGACTATGCTGGTTTCTATCTAAGAGTCCTGTGAGACGCTTCCTTCTCATACACATCTGAAGGAACGTTTGATCATCAGCATTAGAGAGTTTTGCAGGTCCTTGAGAGAACATTATCCAGCCACCATGGTCTGAGGTGAAATTGGTCCTGGTCCATAAAACCCCCTTTTTACCAGCACCGTAACAGACTGGAATCGCAGGAACAACTGGTTCCATGGAAGTAGAAATGGCCCTTCTCCTAGAATGCCAAGAGGAGCAATGAAAGTAGTATATACTAATTGTCAATGGCCTGATACGGTCACCCTATGGCCACTTTAACAGGGACTGCCACTAGACATAGGTATTACTCCGGGGTTGTAAAGAGCATTGGTCCAGTGCAATATACTATAGCGTATCCCCAGACTGGAGAGTACACCATATCATCTAAAAAAAGAAGATTTCGAGGATCTACGCTATGGGTACTAATACTATAGATAATCGGAATACTTGCTTAAGATTTTCAATATACTTGCTTAAGACTTTCTTATACAATTGGCACTCCAAGGGAAGATCAAGGGATAAGCACTCACTATAATCGGGGTGAGATCTCGTAAGAGTTGGCACCCTCGCCGCTGGCTTACTAAATGTAAGAGAACTTGCGGTGAAAAGGGTACTCCCAATTGCTGTAACAGAACTCGCAGGTAGAAGAACGAACTTCCAATGCATCGAAGCTTTCTACTCCTGCTTGAATACTTGCTCTTGCTCAATGGCCGAAAGAGAACTTTATTTAGTAAAGCACTTTTCAAAGCTTTCAAAAATTGGCTAACTGGATTGATTTTCCCTTGTTGGGACTGGAGAGACTTGTGCAATTGGAGGGGCACTTTCACCCACAGGCTCGTAAGGGGAAGGGACAAATACCTTTACTTGGTCTAACAGTCCAAGAGCTCTCACGGTAATTGGATAGCTGGAAAGCTGGCTTGAACCAAGCCAAAAGGCGGTGTGTCATCACCTTGAACCAATGAATTCTCAGATTACTGGCAGTAATTCGTTCATTTCAATGAAAGAGCAGGTAGCTATAAGTTTCCCCACTCTAATAGTATTTTTGAGATTCAAGCTTATTTCCTTGAGAGCTCCAAGTAGTTTACCGGACAAATTGATAAGTCTGGCATTCCCAGCCCACCAAGCAAAGCCGGTGGTTTCTTGGTCACGACCAGCTAAAACGAAAGTTCCATTAAAGAGCGTTGCCACGTGGTAGAACCTCCTCAGGGAATATAAGATTTTCATGAGGCTGATCCTGAGCTGCCATCCACGCACGAATACCCTCGTTTAAAAGAATATTTTTGGTGTAGAAAGTCTCAAATTCAGGATCTTCCGCTGCACGGATTTCCTAGGAAACGAAGTCATAGGCACGTAGGTTCAGAGCCAGGCCAACTACGCCAATAGCACTCATCCATAAACCGGTGACGGGTACAAATAGCATAAAGAAATGTAACCAACGTTTATTGGAAAAAGCAACACCAAAGATTTGGGACCAAAAGCGGTTAGCAGTGACCATTGAATAAGTTTCTTCAGCTTGAGTTGGGTTAAAAGCGCGGAAGGTATTTGCACCATCACCATCTTCGAATAGAGTGTTTTCTACGGTAGCCCCATGGATAGCGCATAGCAGAGCTGCGCCTAATACTCCGGCAACTCCCATCATATGAAATGGGTTCAACGTCCAATTATGAAATCCTTGGAAGAAAAGGATGGATCGAAAATGCAACCTTTCCCATATAGAGCACATGGAAGAATCATGAGTCCTGTTCTATTACTCGACATGAGCAAACGTGGAGAAAAGCCACAAGGGCTAACCCTTGCTACTACGTCCTTCGATGGTTATTTGTATTTGATCGAGGGCTCAAGTGGCTGTGCAGATGTTGTTGACATTGGAGAGACCTCGTATGCAATTTATTCTCTGCTCTGCGAGATTTTGGTAGCATTTTTGGGTACTGTACTTACATCAATAAAGTGCGCTCACTTCTTTGCACTTTGACTGACAGGTACACCATGGTTTTGGCTGACAATGTGGATGGTGGAGACGATCTTGATCTTATTGTTACTACTATGAACGGCAATGTCTTTTGCTTTTCTTTAAAAGAATAGATTATAGATTACTGGTCTTAGCGGAAGAGGAGCTCTTAGCGATCCCCCGCTTTTTGACTTCTTTCTCTCTTTCCTTGGAAAGAACAGTTGTTTATTAAGGCCTAGCTTTTGGTTTTATAGAAAAGACTTTGAAAGTGGAAAATTGTAGGAAACTAAATCATGTGTTACTATCATGGAATTGCTTTGACTGAAGTTGGCCACATACATAGCTATGCCAATCTGCGTAGGGCTAGAAGTCATTTCCTCTAGCAAGAGAGGCCTCGTACACAGTGATGTTGATTCTCCCCATTTGAGAATTCTTGTCAAATCAGAAAAGGAATGTTGTTATATACTTGTTCTGTCAAAAACGAGTTTCAATGAAACGTTTCAATCTTCCGAAACTAGGCTTTGCTGAGACAGAACATGTCCACCGTCTCAGAGATCGCGAACTCATATTATCTATACCATTTTGATTTGAGTAGAACGTTCTTATTTAAACATTAGCTCTTGTTGTATTGGAATTTGGCCTTAGGTGCTTCGGCTTAACGATAACAGCTTGACAGGAGAGGAGTGTTCCCTTCTGCTTTGCAAGTCTGCAGAGGAAAGACAATGCTCAATCAGAAAAGGAAAACATTTGATAGGGAAGTAGCAGATTGGATAGGAGAAAACTTGTGAAAGGAAGGAAAGGGCTTCGTAGTAAATAATTAGTGGATCTACATCCCAATCACTTATCATGACAGTTCGGTGTCATTTTGTTTGTCGTCATTTTCCAAACATTCGGGGTCTTAGTTGCAAGTATGAGAAATGTTGGTTTTGGTTAATAAAAATAAAACATTCAGGACTGGATTTGACAAATAAGCCTTTACTTAATTCACGCTCCGCCCTCAAAGTGCCAATTTCAAAGCGAACAGCTAGAAGCTCCCGCATCAGAAGCTAGAATTGACGCCACGGCACAAGGCATCGCCTCCATGCTATGTGCACACGGCCCCGAAGTGGAATGGCTAATTTGCACAATCTGGGAAGCCCGGCCTTCTCCCTCTCAGTTCCTCCGCAATCGACTTACCAGAAATCGTCGTGGCAACTCCACTTCAACCCCCCACTCTTTCCCGGTGCCTATACTTAGCCCTTTGAAAAGTCTTCCAGTACCTCCCGCGTGGCAGCCCGTCAGAAGCATGCCTCATAAGAATCTTTGTGGCGACGGTCGAAGCCTCAGACGAACCTTCCCAATAGAGGCCTCCACAGAACACTCTAAAAAGTCAAAGGGGAGCATGTGGTCAACCACCAAGAATCTACCCGTGGCCGAGCTTCGTACCATGATCAATTCACTCTATCTCGAATCTTCCGCTTCCATGGCGCTTCTAGATTGTTCTTTCTTGTGTTGACCGTCTCTGAAAAGCTCGGTATGGTTCACTACATTCCAGCACTCTTTAGGCGATAGGGTTCTTCTTTCTCTATTTGAGAAGGGGGATCTGTCTAACTCGCACTATGTTTAACCCATTGACTTCGAAGTGGTCCTACTCTCTTCTATCTCCGAATCCATTTGCGTCCAGCAGAATCGATCATCGTTCCCCCACGACCAAGACCCAATTCAATATCTTAATAGGAAGAATGTCTTGATCCGGAAATTCTCGTACCAAAAGGAAAGAGTAGAGAAACCATACTCTGGCGCATAGTTAGTGGTAGAATGCTTATTGAAAAAAAGAGAGGGTTTAGTAATCTCCTGCTACGATAAAGAATTAGTATAGTAAATGGATGAATAAGATTTCTCTCGATTTAGAATCGGATTTGGCGGCATGGCCAAGCGGTAAGGCAGGGGACTGCAAATCCTTTATCCCCAGTTCAAATCTGGGTGTCGCCTGACCCACTAAATACTTTGGATTTCTTATTATCAGAAGTAGTGTTCGAGATCACAAGGCTAGAATGTCTTGTGTGCGAAATAGTGCCATTGGTTAGTGAAGTTAGCTGACGATCGTCATATCATATCCATAGTCTAAGGACTCTAAAAAAGATAGTGAACCTGAGGCTGTCTCCAATCCCACGAGTCCAATAGGAAGAGCTAGTCCTCTAAAGTAAAGTAGGCGAATTCTTGCTAAATAAAAGAATTCTTACTTTCACGGCCATCAAACATTCCAAGACATCTCTTCAAGACTATCCGACTCAGCTCTGCGTAGGCAGAGCCAGGAACTAGATCCGTATCCCATGATCAGTAATCTTACAATTACACAACCACCAGATCCTTTAGGTTTGTTCGATCTATCGATAACTGATAGACAGACGCCTTTGACACTTCCTCCAGGTGGAGTTGATTAACACTCTCATGGTTGGTCGATGGAAATAGCAAGACGAGACAGACATGATAATCAGATAAATATATGTGGTGATCCCTTAAGCAATATCTAAGAATTCAATGTGTCCAAGATTCAATTGATTGGTTGAATCCAAGGTATGGTTGACTTGGCTCGCTCGGGCATCATTATCTCATGAGTCCCTTCAGGGAAGAAGACAGAAGGCAACAAAGGCGCGTAATCAGCTTCAAGCATATAGAGAACTTGACTTACTCACCTACTTTAATGCCTGCTTTTTACTACTTGAAAGCTGGCTTGGCTCTCAAACCAATTAACTTGACACCTGCTTAGCGCCCTCACTGCTACTTCTCTCATTAAGCTGCTCTCTCCTTTTATCAACTTATGAAAGCCTATTGATCTTCCGTCGCTCGCTATGGATGGTTGCAGTTGCCAAAAGGCTACATTTTCGCACAACACTTAAATGAGTCACTGACAGGTTTTGACGTACGTAATACTTAACCTGACAATCGGCATTGCCCTTATTCTTGCAACAGAGGATTCGTTCTCTACGCCGAAAGGACTAAGAGCTCTTATTCCGCGGCCTTTAGCACATAATGGAATTGCTCCTTCTATGCTATGCCTCCTCATCTGTCTCGCCTGCAAATCCTGCTAACAGCCTAGTCTATTAGGAAACTGCTGATTCAATTGCGTGCTGTTCGAGAAGGGACAGCTTGTAACCCACGACTTACTACTATGAGGATTCTGGCGGAGTGCTTTTCACATATAGATAGGTCGGGATGAAGAAGCTCCGTAGTCAACTAATAGATAGAAAATCACAGTAACCTTTTCCAACAGTTTCACCATGATAAGAACAACCTTGTCATACATGATAATTATGGGCTTTCTTCCTCCTTCTTTATAGTCTTCAGTTCAATCTGCCAAGTCCGATTCATCTTTTTCCAACCCTTCCTCTGTTCTTATACTAAACCTCTTCTCTTCGTTCCCTTTGCCCCACCAAAAGAGGATCGCCCCTAGTAATAGAATAGCACCTTGATTTATTTGGAACATCCAGATAGGCATATCTTTTCTTTAGTTTATGCATCTCTCATTCAAAGACAGACAAGAAAATCAATCTAAAGGCACTACTCCTCTTATTACCCTGAAAAGGAAACTACTCACTTCTTGCGGAATGATAGATCCATTTGTCTTGCTCTACCTCGCAAGGACTTCTACCATCCCTCTTTTTTGAAATTGTTGTCAAAATCGCATAGTTCTATTAAAAGAGGAGGATTTCTCTGACCAACAGCATAGGTCAGAGTTTAGGTTTCTCCCTTCCCCTTCTACTTACTTGAGAGTAGGGAGCAAAACTAGATAAGTCTTAAGCGAAGACTGGGTTTAATGATACCCTCCCCATTCGTAACTGCTTACAGCGGAACTTCTACTATTCATTCTATCTACTATCTCTCGACAAATGAATCTGAATCAAAGTAGAGTAGAAGGCCAGACCTTAGGCGAATTTCGGTATCAAGAGATGAAAGTGAAAGGCGGAGGTATCCTTGGACCCCAGAAGCGAGTTCCAGTATCCTCATTTCTTTGGACACCAAACATGCAACATATCCTCCATTGGCATTAACACATCATAGTGAAGCTTCCTTCACAGAACAGATCTTCAGCAAGAAGTGACTAGTTGTCATTCCAAACTCCTAACCTTTTGTTTATCTCTCGCTTGCTTCGATTAGAAATTCATCAAATGAAGGATTCAGAGCTTTTGTGTCCCTACAGTAAAGTACCAATATATTTCTTGTCCGTCCAGCTATTCAGGAAAGGAAGGCAATCGATTCAATTCATTCCCCAATTTCAGGCTTGGTGCTGCGCATTATTAATAATATCATATAGAAAGATGGACTAGCTCGAGACCTTGGCTTCAACCAATCAATTGAATGTCAGAGTCATTCAAAGGAAAAATGTATTTTCGGCCTTCTCCGAAAGCTCCCGGACCACCTTTTCAAGCCAGATAGCGAGCGATCACTCAGCAATGATACCGCCGGCCGGGAATAAGTACCTGTCCCTTACGGGAATCGAACCCGTGTCTTCGACATGAAAGGTCGAGATCCTAGCCGTTAAAAGAAAGGGACAACATGAATTTTTCTATATAATATACCTAAGAAAAGAGAATAAAGTGGTTCCTTTTCTTTCTATACGAAATTCGACGATTTCGTTTGTGTTCATGTTGGTGATTTCATAAGGCGCCTATGGTTTGACAGGCTCACTACAAAGGGCACTCGCTGCTCGCAGGCCTGCTCTTTCTATTATGATTTCTATGTCTATGAAAGCTCCTTTGACTCCAGCCCCATAAACTATTCTTTCACCAGCACCTGCACCTACGAGATGACTATTGCTATTATTTTTCATTGCCATTCTTCTTCCTACTTCGGGGGGATCTGTAAAGAGAAGAAATGGACAAAAAAATGAGCTAAAGCCAAGCGAACAATTAAACAACTCGAGTGAAAAAGCCAGGAAAGAAAAGCTCTAACTTGAGTAAAAAAGCCAATAACCAAGATAAAAAAGCTCGGCGAGCGAGTAGGTTAGGTAAAAGACACTAAGCTAAGATTAAAGGTAAGTAACTAGTATCGATCCACGGGAGCAAGGAACAAGAAAGGTCTTGAGCTGCCAAGAAGAATGTACCTGGGTCGGGAGCAGGGGTTGGTGGAACAACTGGACAAGCCTAAGTATCTAGCTTTGCTCACCTTGTTGAAACTAGCCCCGTTGCAATAGAGAAATCCTTTCCCGTTGAGAATGAACAGCTTTACCAAGGCATTCCACTGTCTTTGCTGGAACTGCTGTCCTCACTGAACTAACTGCCCGTTTCACTTGTCCCGTAGCTGGCTTGGAATAAGAAAAGTCTTTTCTTCCTTCCCCGTGAGCTAGAAGGAAGAGAGAAGCTGTGGCTGGCTTTGTTCACTCGGCTGGCTGGTCTATTTATTGATATTTTGTCTTAATAGAGAAGAAGCTTTTTCCTGCGAAGATCAAGTTGAACGGTGAGTTCTAAAGGTTTTCCTGATGTACCAGTGTCTGTGTCGCTTTCCAAGTAGTCCTTTCTTATTTAATCAAAGTGCCGGGCTTCAAAATCCAGAACTGCTAACAAACCAAGGATATAAGAATATTCATTAGGTTAATCACTTTTCTGTGTTCATTAGTGAACTTCCCCAGATAACAAATGTCTAGAATCTCAAGATAAGGAAGTACTCTTCTCAAAACACAACTGCTAACTACAGATAATTCTTCATTTGCTCCTTTCCTTGGTTTAGACTTTAGAACAGCACTAGATCTTAAGTAATTGTGGGAGCAGACCCCCTAAAGCACCAGACCATTTTTTGAACCAATTGCAAGTAAAAGTAGTCTTTGCAGCAAGTTAAACAATAGTATCACAAGTTCACAACTATGAATGCTCACACTCAGGATAGACGCCCAGCTTTATTAAGAAAGCCAAAGTTCATACAAGAAAAAAGGAAATAAGGAAAGCAGGGGACACCTGCGTTACAATGAGGTAATCTGACTTATAACGACTCCTGAACAACTCAAACACTAGAAAGCACTAGTATCACCAAACCAACAACTGAGCTTTCGACAGACGGACTTAGTCTTTCTTCAGGTCCCGCTAACCTAGTGATGTAGAAGATTAGCGCCGGATGGCACAAGGCGCTTTGCATTAAAACGCAGCCTCTCCACGGAATTCTGCTGCATGCTGGGCCCTGATGATGGAACTGTCATTTTGGGGAAGAAGAAAGCCGCCCCCTTTTGCGGCAGAGTGGGCAGCATCGCTTTCCCTCGCGTAGCTTCGATGCCATGAAAAAGCAGAAAAAAGACAAGAAAAAGAAAAAAACAGTATCTTTTGGATTCTTGCCATTAGGAAAACGAATTGTGGAGCTGTAGGCTTCAAAGTAAGGGGAGGACTGAGATTATATACCCAGCAGCAGCGCGGGATCGAAGGGCTTGGTTGGAAGGTAAGTTGGTGGTTGGTTAGGGGTCTTTCCCGCGTGATAGGCTTGGCGCTTCCCGCCTGATAGATAACCACCACCACTGGCCCTTTTACATGCAAGACTGCCATGCGGCACGAATTTCACGGTAGGTACAATCCTGAGAAGTTTGCAGCAGTTGAGTCATGCCTTTGTAAACAAACCTTTCCCACCTTTAACAAACCGATCCAAAACCAAGAAAGAAAGAAAAGAAGGAATTTTAGCACAAGGTTCGCCAGACTTGCTTCTCGCTGCGCTTGATCAAAGAAAGAGAAATCGAACAAGAGCTGCGCTCGACCAAGAAGTCATGGGGATAGCTCGAACGATATAAAGATGGAATCAGCAGTGTCAGAAGGTACTTCAACCAAAACAGAGTAGCATGGCCGGGCAGTAAGCTTTCGAAGCCTGTGTTCTCCCGAATAGCAATGGAATATTTTCTGACGCAGATGGTATTTTCATTTTTTAGTGCTATTGCCTGGATGGTGTTCTCGGTATCGTTTTCTTCAAGAAGGGAAGGAATCGGGGGGATAGAGTTCCGGGCAAGACTGTTTGGCTCTATGTTCAGGAAAGGAATGCCCTCAGGGAAGAAAGAGGAAAGTAGCATAGCAGAGAAAAGAATCTCTGTTCTCAGTCTAAGTAAGCCCGTCCTAGCAATAGTGGCTGAAGCTGGTCTCGATCTCGAACTCAAACTGATGCCTAGCTGCCTCCATCTCCGCTTCCTTCTACTACCAGCGTGCGCTCATCCCTTGCTTGTTCTTTCAGTACTGAGTATGATGAAATATTTTGAGATCTGACTTACTTTAGTCCGTATCGTCGGTCTACTTCTGACAAGCAAAAGGCATAATATCCCCAATGAGTCAGGAATAGAAGAAAAAACAGATGAGAGGTATTAATTCTATCCTTTTAAGTCCAAATTTGAAATGCAAGAAAAAATTTGACATCATTGGTGGCTAGAACAGTTCTGGAACTGAAGTATGTTCCTGCACTATAATCCAAATGCATAGTGATATGAATCTGGAATGCCAAGCTAAAGGACATTCTGTAGCTTGGACCTTTTTTTATCTCAAATGTACCTGTGGTCTCCATGAACTTGAGTAATTCACTGCTACAATCGCAAGATCTACATCTATTACAGACTTGTATAGCCAATTGGATTATGTTTTTTCTTACCTGGCTGCTGGATGACTGAATCTGCTTCTCAGTAGCAAACTACAGCAAGAGAAAATAATCACTCATTCTACTGTCAGACTATTTAGCCATCAGAGGAACTTAATCATTTTATATAGGAATGTAAAGTAAAATTTGTATAGCACATGCAAATGTACAGGTAGTCATTGCCTAAATTTTACTTCATGCCATGTGAGAAGCTTTCTTTTGTTTATGTTGGAAATCTAAGGCTATTAATCATCACTGATGAAATGCATATAGAAAAATGAAAGCAATCCGACCACATGAACTGTGCTGTGTTTATATACCTTGCTTTGCTTGCATTACATTTTTCTTGCTTAGTACCAATCGGAACTCTTATAGTCCGGTTGATTGATGCATGCTACTGCCCCCTGAGCCCCTAGCCATTGCCCAAGCGCTGCCCTCGCTGCAGGTCTCGTCATGTGTCTTGTAAAGGGAAGGACCCTATCTGAAACAAGAAGCAGGGCAAAGGGAAAATTTTGTTAATACCGTGCAATTCCAGGATTGGAGCTAGGAGGTAGGTGTTGGATAAGCCTTGCACTGATTGGTCTTTGTGGGGCTGGTCCTGTTTAGGTCCTTGTGGGGCTACTGCTGGTCCATTGTTAGGACAGCAGGTAGGCAGGCAGTTAGTCCTTCAGTCCTTGGCAGGTAGGCAGGCAGTTAGTCCTTCAGTCCTTGGTCTTTGCTGGTCCTGCTGATAGGACAGCAGTTAGGCTTTGATTCTTGTACTACTAGTCACTGTTAGGCAGCAGCACCTGGTCCATTGACCTGCTGTGAAGTAGTGGCCTTGCTGCCCTCTCTAGGACAGTAGCATCTAGCATCTAGCAGCAGCATATGCTTGGCTGGTTCAGCCTATAAATATGTAACCCCAACCCCTTGGGTTGGCATCGCATTGTGAAGAGAAAACAGAAAATTGCCCCAAACTTCTAGTGTGATCCTCTCTAGATGAGAGTTACCATTGAGCTACTAACAACTGGTATCAGAGCCGTTCTTTCCTGCAGCCTAAAGATTTCTTGCTCTACTCCCTCTCCAGTCCAAAAACAGCCCCAAACAGAGGCAGCAACAGCAGCTGTCCCTGTCCAATCCCGCTCGGCGAGCAGCAGCTCGTCTGATGGAGGTTCCTCCAGGCGCAGCAGCAGCCCCCATGCAGCGCGCCAGGTCCGCAGGACCCTCTCTGCACTCGGTCGCCTCGAGCATGCGGAGCCGGCAGTCAGCCGAGCTCACTGCAACAGAGGAGCACGAACGAGCAGCAATGGAGACCGCGGCGGCTGCAGCAAGGGCATCGAGGCTGGCAGCAGCGGAGTTGGCAGCAGCAAGGGCGGAGGTGGAGGCAGCGGCGGCGGCCGACGCAGCGCGTGCGGCAGCAGCGGAGGTCGAGTTGCTGCGCAGCGGCGCCGGCAGCTCCGTATCGGCTGAGGACACCGCCGATGCAGACCTCGAGGTGTTGGCTGGTGGTGCTATTCGCGAGCGGGTGGAGCGGTGGATAGCCGCGCACGACAGCAGCGCTCCAGCAGGAGGCGTGCTTGACGGCGGCGCTCTCGCGGGAGGCGCGCCCGGTGGCGGCGCTCCAGCAGGAGGCGCACCCGGAGGCGACGCTCCCGTGAGAGGCGCTCTCGCGGGAGGCGCGCCCAGAGGCGGCGCTCCCGTGAGAGGCGCGCCCGGTGGCGGCGCTCTCGTGGGAGGCGCGCCCGGCGGCGGCGCCCACTACTTGGTGAGGGACGTCAGTTCCGGCACCAAGTGGCCCACCCTCACCAAGACCAACTACGTCAAGTGGGCTGCACTCATGAAGATCAAGCTTCAAGTGCGGCACATGTGGGAGGCGGTCCAGTCCAACGATGTCGACTTCGATGAGGATCGACGGGTGTTTGAGGCTCTCCTCAATGCAGTTCCGGACGAGATGCAGTTCTCGCTTTCCCACAAGAAGACTGCCAAGGAGGTTTGGGACGCCATTGCGGCGGCTCGCATTGGCAGCGATCGCGCCCGCAAGTCCACCCTGCAGGCACTCCGCAAGGAGTGGGAGAGCCTGGCCTTCAAGCCAGGTGAGGATCTTGATGACTTTGCTATTCGTCTCGACTCTCTGCAGCGGAAGATTGTGCAGTTCGGGGACGACACCTACGGCGAGGAGAGAGCTGTTGAGAAGCTCTTCCGCTGTGTCCCCGAGAAGTACAAGAACATGGCTCGCTCGATCGAGTCTCTGCTGGACCTCTCAACGATGTCGGTCTTGGACGCGATTGGTCACCTCAAGGTCATCGACGTCGACGAGCCACGGGCTCCCTCGGGGCCTGTCACCATTGGCGGCAAGCTTCATCTCACTCGGGAGCAGTGGGAAGCCGGCCAAGGTGACAGGAAGAAGGGGGAGTCTTCCTCCTCGACTCGAGGGCACAAGGTCGGCAAGCCTCGCAAGGTTCGCCGAGGTGGACAGGGCGGCGCTGGCAAGCGCAAAGACTCCCGCGACAACTCCTGCCACAACTGTGGCAGAACTGGCCATTGGGCCAAGGACTGCAAGCAACCGAGGCGCAAGGTCGAGGGACAGGCCCACGTCACGCAGGCTCAGGCCACCGACGAGCCGGCCCTGTTCCTGATGCACGGGAGTGTCGAGCTACACTCCTCTCCCGTGCCGGACGTCACCGCGCTTCTCCACCTCAACGAATCGCGTGCTCACGTCTTTCTTGGGAAGGACGTGAGCGAGGAGAAGATCGACGACTCGTACCTCGACACCGGTGCCACCCACCACATGACCGGGCGGCGCGAGTACTTCTCCGACCTTGACACCACCGTGATGGGCTCCGTCAAGTTCGGGGACGCCTCCGCCGTGAAGATCGAGGGTGCAGGTTCTGTCATCTTCAAGGCAAAGACCGGTGAGCACCGTGTGCTCACCGGAGTCTACTACATCCCGGCTCTGCGCAACTCGATCATCAGCTTGGGACAGCTGGATGAGATCGGGTCGCACGTGGAGATCGAGAACGGGGTGTTGCGGATCTGGGATCCTCGTCGTCGACTTCTCGCCAAGGTGAGCAGAGGGAGCAACCGCCTCTATGTGATCCATGCACATGTGGTGCAGCCTCTCTGCCTTGCAGCTCGACGGGAGGACGACGCGTGGCAGTGGCATGAGCGCTTTGGGCACCTCAACTTTGAGGCCCTGAGGCAGCTCAGTGCTAAGGAGATGGTGCGGGGCATGCCGCACATCGACCACGTGGAGCAGCTCTGCGACACATGTGTGCTGACGAAGCAACGGCGACTCCCCTTCCCGCACCAGGCCAGCTACCGCGCCGTCGAGAAGCTGGAGCTGGTGCACGGTGACTTGTGCGGTCCCGTTACACCGGCTACTCCTGGAGGCCGGCGCTACTTCCTTCTACTTGTCGACGACGTCTCCCGCTACATGTGGGTAGCCCTCCTCGACTCCAAGGCAGCTGCTGCAGACGCTGTCAAGCGTCATCAAGCTGCTGCGGAGAAGGAGTGTGGCCGCAAGCTCCGTGTGCTACGCACGGACAACGGCGGCGAGTTCACGGCGGCCGAGTTTGCCGCGTACTGCGCCGACGACGGCATCCAGCGCCACTACTCCGCGCCGTACAGCCTGCAGTAGAACGACGTCGTTGAGCGGCGCAACCAGACGGTTGTGGGGATGGCTCGGGCCTTCCTCAAGCAGAGGGGGATGCCGGTTGTCTTCTGGGGAGAGGCCGTGGTGACGGCCGTCTACATCCTCAACCGCTCGCCGACCAAGGCGCTCGACGGCAGGACGCCGTACGAGGCTTGGCATGAGCGCAAGCCGGCGGTCTCCCACTTGCGGGTCTTCGGCTGCCTCGCTTTCGCCAAGGAGCTTGGCCACGTCGGCAAGCTCGACGACAGGAGCACTCCGGGAGTGTTCATCGGCTACGCGGAGGGCTCGAAGGCCTACCGTATTCTCGACCCGACGACACAGCGTGTGCGCACCTCGCGCGACGTTGTGTTCGACGAGGGCCGGGGATGGGCGTGGGACAAAGCGGTGGACGATGGCTCGACTCCGACGTACGACGACTTCATCGTCGAGTACGTCCACTTCGAGGGAGCTGGGGGAGTAGGCAGCTCTCCTTCGCCGAGCGTGCCTACCCCAGTCCCTGAGTCTCCACCGACTCCGGCAGCACCACGCTCCTCGACCACAACTCCAGTTGCGCCGAGTTCTTCGCCGACTTCACCGACTCCGGCTCCAGCCACTCCGGCAGCACCGCGCTCCCCGGCCTCGACTCCGGCTGCTGTGAGCCCTTCGCCGGCTTCGCCACAGCCGGCGACACCGCGCACTCCAGCGTCGACAGCCACCCCGCCGGGCACGTCTACATCAGCACCAGCTCATCTCGAGCACAGTCCGGTGGAGTTCGCTACCCCGCTCTCCCGCGACGAGGAGCGCATCGACGCATACTACGACGGCGAGCCGTTGCGGTACCGTACGATGGAGGACATTCTCGGCGACCAACCGGTGCCGGGACTGGTGCCTCACGACTTGGAGGCGCAGTTGCACCTTGCGTGCGACGACAGCGAGCCTCGGTCTTTCGCAGAGGCCGAGGGACAGGCGGCATGGCGTGCCGCGATGCAGTCGGAGATGGACGCGGTTGTGGAGAACCGCACTTGGGAGCTTGCTGATCTCCCTCGTGGCCACCGCGCGATCACCCTTAAGTGGGTGTTCAAGCTGAAGCGGGATGAAGCCGGTGTCGTCGTCAAGCACAAGGCCCGCCTGGTAGCGCGCGGGTTCTTGCAGCAGGAGGGGGTCGACTTCGACGATGCCTTCGCCCCCGTGGCACGGATGGAGTCCGTGCGACTCCTCCTTGCACTGGCTGCCCAAGAGGGCTGGAGCGTCCATCACATGGACGTCAAGTCGGCGTTCCTTAACGGCGACTTGAAGGAGGAGGTCTACGTGCACCAGCCGCCGAGGTTTGTGATCCCCGACAAGGAGGGCAAGGTGCTTCGTCTGCGCAAGGCCCTCTATGGCTTGCGGCAGGCACCGAGGGCGTGGAATGCCAAGTTGGATTCCACGCTCAAGAAGATGGGCTTCGAGCAAAGCCCGCACGAGGCGGCCGTCTACCGGCGGGGCAGTGGAGGACATGCCTTGCTGGTGGGCGTCTACGTCGACGACTTGGTGATCACCGGCACCAAGGATGCAGAGGTGGCGGCATTTAAGGAGGAGATGAAGGCCACCTTCCAGATGAGTGATCTTGGGCCCCTCTCCTTCTACCTGGGGATCGAGGTGCACCAGGATGCCTCCGGGATCATGCTTCGACAGACCGCCTACGCCAAGCGCGTCGTTGAGCTAGCTGGGCTCACCGACTGCAACCCGGCTCTCACTCCGATGGAGGAGCGCCTGAAGCTGAGCCGTGACAGCACGGCGGAGGAGGTGGACGCTACGCAGTACCGGCGTCTTGTGGGGAGCCTTCGCTACCTCGCCCACACACGTCCGGACCTGGCGTTCTCCGTCGGCTACGTTAGTCGGTTCATGCAGCGACCGACGACGGAGCACCAGCAGGCTGTGAAGAGGATCGTCCGCTATGTTGCGGGGACCCTCGATCACGGTCTCTTCTACCCGAGGTGCGCTGGGAAGGCGCACTTTGTCCGGTACAACGACAGCGACCACGCCGGCGACATCGACACCAGCAAGAGCACAAGCGGGATTCTCTTCTTCCTCGGCGAGAGTCTCGTGAGCTGGCAGTCGGTCAAGCAGCAGGTGGTTGCACTGTCCAGCTGCGAGGCCGAGTACATTGCGGCCTCCACCGCTTCGACACAGGCGCTCTAGCTTGCTCGACTGCTTGGTGATCTCCTCGGCAGAGACACTGAAGCGGTGGAGCTCATGGTGGACAGCAAGTCTGCCCTCGCCCTGGCGAAGAACCCCGTTTTCCATGAACGGAGCAAGCACATCCGGGTGAGGTACCACTTCATCCGAGGCTGCTTGGAAGAAGGGAGCATCAAGGCGAGCTACATCAACACCAAGGATCAGCTCGCGGACCTGCTCACCAAGCCTCTTGGGAGGCTCAAGTTCCTTGAGCTCTGTTCCAGGATCGGGATGGTTCAACCCTCCCACAAGACGACGCACAAGTCTTAGGGGGAGAATGTTGGATAAGCCTTGCACTGATTGGTCTTTGTGGGGCTGGTCCTGTTTAGGTCCTTGTGGGGCTACTGCTGGTCCATTGTTAGGACAGCAGGTAGGCAGGCAGTTAGTCCTTCAGTCCTTGGCAGGTAGGCAGGCAGTTAGTCCTTCAGTCCTTGGTCTTTGCTGGTCCTGCTGATAGGACAACAGTTAGGCTTTGATTCTTGTACTACTAGTCACTGTTAGGCAGCAGCACATGGTCCATTGACCTGCTGTGAAGTAGTGGCCTTGCTGCCCTCTCTAGGACAGTAGCATCTAGCATCTAGCAGCAGCATATGCTTGGCTGGTTCAGCCTATAAATATGTAACCCCAACCCCTTGGGTTGGCATCGCATTGTGAAGAGAAAACAGAAAATTGCCCCAAACTTCTAGTGTGATCCTCTCTAGATGAGAGTTACCATTGAGCTACTAACAGTAGGGGAGATGGATTCAATCTTACTACCGCACCCAACAGGAAAGGAAAGATGGAATCATAGATTGGATCTGAGCTACAACAATTTGGAGGAATAGCAAAGATGAAGTAGGAGCTCAATGTAGGAATTGGGAGGAACAGCACCAATCCTGTGCTCACCAGCGCCTGGAGCTATGCGAGCAAACCGCATGGTGACAAGAGGAAAAGCACACCGGCGAGGTTGAGCCTTCGGCCACAACGCTCAGGTGAGCCCAGCGATGGGGACGCCACGACGCCTCTGATCCGTTCACTTGCACCGAGGAGGGCGAGGAGGCGAACACGCCCAGCCATCGCCTCCCCAATGCACGCGCCGAGGCGAGGGAAGGGGGAGCGGGGCACCACCCGTCCGGCAGCGGCACTCCGGCAGCCACGCGCAAGGACGATGGGGGCCTGCTACTCCACCTATGCTTGCTCTCAGAAGTTGCACGGGCAGGTCCGCTTCATCCTCACTGTCTGTGAGCGCGACGGAGATGACCGCTCCATCAGCTCCGCCTCGTCGCCCCCGTCACCGTCCTCACGCAAGCACGAGGCCGGCCTCGGCCGTCGTGGACGGGACAACGGCGGCCGAGTTCGCGCGGCGGTACAAGATTGTTCTTTTTACAAGAGCATATAGGTACTATTTATACCAGGAACAACCCTCCTAGATAGGTATGAACTGAAATAGCCACGTTGGAAGGTGGAAAGCCAACTGTTGAAGCATTCACGAAGTGTCCCTTCAATTCTCGCGTGCATTTCTATCTTCTGGCAGTGGTCACTAAGATGAACATTACTCCTTATTAGGAAGTCCAAATGATAAGCCGTTTATTGGGTTGGAAAGTAGACTTCATAAGCTTTCCAACCATGTATAATATGTACCATGAAACTGTACAGATTAGTGCAGAATTGGACGAGAAGTGAAAGCACTTGTTAGCACCCGCACAACTGTTGGGCTTTCTATACAGTCTTCACTATTTTGGCCATAACTCTTTATTGGCACGCCCAATGGACATGAGGTTTGGTGCATTGGAAAATAGACTTCATAACAGTTCCATCAAGTACTTGGGGGCCTCCAGAACCATCAGGAATCAAGAGTTATGGTTGATTCAATCTGCTGGTCTGAACTGATCAGCATGTGGTCCAAACTGGTTGTCCGAACTTTCCAAAGAGAATTGTAACTCCTTATTAGTCCATTCCTTGTGGTTATGTTCATCTCTATGTGAAGTAGAATCCTTCTCTTCATGTGTGAACCTAAGCACGACCAATGTATGGCATTTAGGTAGTATAAAATCCTTAAATATGTTCAAATTAATTTCAGTAAGGAATGAGTTCACCTGCTGTTCGAGTAACTTGGCACGGCTGCACGTAATCGGTCCTTTATATTCTTGTGTAGGTGCTTGGCTAGGTGTTACCTGAGTTGAGCTTGTGTCTTGAGTTGGGCTTGGTGTAACTTTTGCCATGCTCGATGGTGTAAGCGATGCAGCCGGCGTAATCGATGAACTCGGGTTATGTATGGTTGGGATGTCCTCATCACGCAGTCTATGAACCTTGGGTGATCTCTAGTAAGCTTATGAAGAGACCAGGGAGTACGACGTATATGCTCCCACCCGTGGGGTAGATTACTGGCAGCCTTGTATTGGTTCTGACTTTAAGTGAAACTTGTTCGCACAAAACTTGCAATTCAAGGCCTAATCCATTGTCAAGTTGAGGATGAGTGTAGCTTGAAGCTCTAGGCGAGAGTTCAACTTAACAGTTCTTGTTGAAACACTGGTATATAAACAGTAGTGAGAGACAGGGAAAATCTATGATGAGTATTTGAGATCTGGTGGAGGATTGATGGAATTTAGAAGATGTGGCCCATTAGAGCCCATGAAGAAATTCCTAAATTCCTAAATAAATCTCAAAGGCCCATGTGTGCATGAGGAAGTAGTGCAAGGGTGCAACCCTTTAGTCCCACATTGATAGTTGAGAGGAGGGATGTCCAACTTAAATATGGAAGTTGTCTCCACTCCTCCAAGCTATGTGTGTGGGGAGAGAAGGAAGCTCCACACGCTCGCTCGCCTCACCGGGCGGGGCGAAGGGCGCGGGCACACGACGTCTGCGTGAATGGTCCGCCGAATTTCGGCTCCTCGCCTTGCGTGGGCACGGTTTCTTTTTGCAGTTTTTATTTTTGGTTTTCTTGGCTATCAAGTCGGCGAAATAAGCGGAATTCTTATCGGTTTAGATCACGATCGCGACGTGAGACCGTGGGCTTCCCCTATATATCCGACCCATCGGCCTCTGCCAAAACATATCTATTCGACCTAGGGTTTTGCCTCCTCTTGCTGCTACACCGCCGCTGTAGTCTACTCCATCCCGATCGCCGGCGTGCACCGGCGAACGAGAGAGCAGGTCTCCGGAACCGTTCGTCCTTGTGATTCTGCACCGGGATAGGGCGAATAAGGTTTTTGGGAAGCGCTCCGCGCGACTGCTCCAAGTCTTCGTCACGACTCGTCTTCCGTCAAGATCCAGCGCTGTACGAGCTCGTCGTCTACAGCGCCGACTTCGCTTCGTGAACACCGTTGTCACGGCTACACCTGCAAGTTCGTTGTACGTACGCCATGTTCAGATCTACTATTTCATCATGTTTTCTGAGGTCTTCATGATGATGCTGATGTTTACTAGTATGTTAGAGTATTGCATGCTAGTATTGATTCGTGCCATGTTTATTACTGTTCGGAATTTAATCAGTAAATTGTCTATATTTCCAACAGGAGCTGCTGCAGGTGATGGCCTCGTGGAGCCACCGGCTTTGGCGGCGAATCGGATCCGATCGTCGGCGTCAGTAGGTGTCCCGCTCTGCGCCCCCCGTAGCTGCGTCGTGCAATGCAGCGACGATCCCATCCTCGACCGCGCTGCTCCTTCTCCACTCGGACCCATCTCTGTATTCATCAGTTCAATCGCCGCGGCGGGTGGCGCCGACTCGTGGCAGGACAACGAAGAAGGAAGGAGGACGAGAAAGCTGCCGGTAGCGGGCAAGCCATTGGCCGCGACAGACGACGATGGTTGCGAGATTGCGGCGGAAGACAGACTCCGCAACTCTGTATGGTGAGTTCATCCGAGACGAACGCTGCTGTCATAGTGCTCGGTTAGAAACTCTGCCAACCCATCGTTGCAACAATCACTTCATGTTTCATAATGGATGATCTCAAATGAATCATTGAATGTTGTTGTATTACTATCTACACGGAACCAGTAACGACGAGTTCCTTTCCTGATACAGGTTGTCTCTCTGACAGCTGACTATAAAACATGAAGATAAGTGAACCAGGTATGCTGAATCAATTCTTGATGCTAATTAAATTATGCTCATGTATTTTGGTATTCTGCTCATGTGTTGAATCGTCACAGGTCTAAGCATTTCTCCACTTGCTATTCTTCACCCCTAAATTAAAGCAGTAAATCTGTGCTTGATGGTTCTCTGAATTGTTATTGTTGGATAAATTTCTAGCGTAACTTTACGGTTTTGTTAGAAAATTAGTACGGAGAACACATCGATGCTTTATGTATCTCCAAGGGATCCAATAGATGCAGTCATAAACAGAAACTTCATGGTTGATCACTTAAACTTCCTATAGTGTAGGTTAGGATTTGGAAAACATTGATGAATTTTGTGTCAGTTGGAATAGCCGGTAGCTTTCTTTGGCCTCTATTCGTGCATGTAGCACTCCGGATTGGTAAATATATAAACTATTTTGATCTTCATTTCTTTTTTGGACTGTTATGCCCATAAAAAGATCCTAAAGCAGCGAAGTATGCAAAAGGCCAGCAAATGAGATTGTAATTGTGTACTTGAATGTAATAGTCTTCACATAACGATACTTGAGGAACATGAAGAAAGGGAAATCATTTTAGGTCTTCCTCTGACGGGGCTTCTGGATATTTCAATAAGCGAACTCTTTCCATTTAATTACAGGTTCTTTCTGTTCCTATCATTGAATGTTCTAGGACAGCACCCATGCATTTTTTTTGATAATTCAAGTTTTGCGAAGGAATACCTCTAGGATATAACACGATTGTATTGATTGAAATTAGATACAACTAATTCCTTCTGATAAGCTCACATCAGCAATTTTTATGCTACAATAGGGCATCCATGTTCCATGGCTGCAGCTACTGGTTCCAGCTACCATGGCCATTAGCAACATTGGTTTCAAATTTACATCCATAAAGATCATAGATTTAGGTGTATGCGATTTTTCATTTATGGACTATGCATATCTCTGTATTATGTTCCTCATCCCAAATCATCTTGTTGTGATGCTTCAGGGGAGTTGTTGATTACACTATGTTTATGAAAAGGTACTTAAATACTGAACATGGAAAAATGGTAAACTTGTAAAGTTGAACTATTTTTTTTCTCTGATTGCAATAATCTCAGATGGAGGGATTTGCTGCCACATACACTTATGGAGTTTCCATCACACATATGATGAGATTCTAAAGAACTGAAACCATGGCATAGGTATTATATGGAAATTTATAATTTTTGGGATTTGGAGTCCTTATTACCTTATTAAATCGTGTTCCTACTTGGAAGCAGGGCAATATCTTGGGTTTATGTGTAAGTTTTTTAGGAATGGTCCAAGAATCACTACTACAGAAAGCGTCATCACAAACGGCTACATCACAAACGGTTTTGAAAAACCGTTTGTGAAAACCCCACCACAAAACGGTTTTTAAAAAACCGTTTGTGATATGAGCCAGAAACCGTCTGTGATGGGCTTTCCCAACCGTTTGTGATGACGGTTTGTGTAGTAGTGAATGCTTTTACTGTGTCCACTGTTTTTTATTGACATTATGGAGTTTCCAATAACGCTTCTACCGTGGCCACTGTTTTTTAGTAACATTATGGATATTTTTACTTTGCCTTAACTCTGTGATGATTTTGAGGTGGCCACTGTATTTTTATTATTCGATGCTATGACTGATGAAAGTTCGGTTCGTGGTTGCTTATTAGCTCAAGTTGCTTTTGCAGGCTCTTCTTTTGTGATCATCCAGTTCTCTTGGAAAAAGTGAAACTGATGCCTTGGTACAAGTATGCAAGCATTGATTATTAGATGAGCACAACTACACGATGAGGATAAACTTTCGGTATCAGTCATTTGTAACCGGTTTTTAGTGCATGACCACTTATATGCCTGCTTTTAAATTTGTTTGGTTGCCTAGAATGTTGACACACAATTTGTTTGCCGGCCTAGAATGTTGATTATGTTTCCATGCAGTTCACGGTGCACTACCAGAATAGTTGATATCTACACCCGGTGGAAAATCCCTTTAGCACCGGGTTTCCCACCCGATGCAACTAACCCGAGGCTAAAGGGGTACCCCTTTAGCACCGGGTTGAATAACCGGTGTTAAAGGGTCCTTTTAGCACCGGGTGCAGCCACGACCCGGTGCTAAAGGGTCTGCCCCGCAGCGCCTTTAGCAGGGCCTTTAGCACCGGGTGCAGCCACGACCCGGTGTTAAAGGTCCCGGATTTCTTTTTTTTTGCTTTTTTCAGTAGCAATGCATGCACGTCTATATACGTGTATATACGTATATATTCTAATACGTGTATTCTAATGCGTATTCGGCCTACTCTATATTCATATTAGCTGACATTTCATCAAAATAGAAGACATATATATTAAAAAAGTACATATTCATGCATGTCAACTCGAGTTATATATATCTAAACTGTATTTTCTACTTATTTAAGATTGACGACTTGTTGAACTGTCCGGCGGGCCGGCGGCGTCGACGGGTGTAACGCCCGCGTTTTAATCCCTGAGAAAATCACCTAATAACACACCCGGTAAAATCGTTTCAAAATCTTTCCACCACCCGAGCTCCCGCTTCCACCAACACCTGGTCATTCTCGTTTCCGCTACCTTTTTCCCCCTCCCTTCCTATTTCGCTTCGTTGTCACCGCTTCCTCTTTTTCCGTCCCGCCTCGTGTCGAACACTCTCGGGTCGCCCGCCGGACCCGTCCACCGCTGGCCGACCGTCGTCGACCGCCCGCCGCGAATCCCGCCGCTTCTCTCCCCTTTTCCTCTCTCTCTTTCTCCTTTTCTCTTTCTTCTTTTTCTCTCTCTTTTCTTTTTCCTTTCCCTCCTTTTCCCTCCCTCCTCTGCTTCCTCTGCTCCCCCTCCCCGACGTCGTCCCCGCTCTGCTCTGCCCCGCTCCCCGTTCGGCTCCGCCGGCCGCCCCCTCTCTCTGCTCTGCTCATCGCCGCCACTCCACCTCTCTGCCTCGCCACCACCACCCGGCTCCGCCGCGCCGCAGACCCGCCGCACCATCCGCGCCGACCTCGCCACGCCCCGGCCCGCCGCTCCGACCGCCGTACGCAGCGCTCGCGCGTGCACACCACCGTCGGCTCACTCGCGCACGCTCGGCTCCGCTCCACACCACGCCACCACCATCGTACCGCCCTCGCTCTGCTCCCGTGCGACCGCCGTACGCCATTGCCGTGCCGCCCACCCGAGCTCCTCGACCAGCGCACCGCCGACCGCCGCCCCGCTCCCGCACGCCACCACCCGTCCCCGCCGCGGCCCCATCCCCCCAGGCACGCACGCCACGTCGCGACGAGCATAAACGCCAAGAACAAGGCCGCCCGTACCACCAACCCGCCGGCCATCGTCGTACCCGAGTGCCGGACGCCATTAACGCCGCCGACCTACCCCTCTCGTCGGCCCACTCCCTCACCACCCCTCCACGCCTATAAATGAGGTCCTGAGCACCCTCTCCCTCACCACCAGCTCACCCGCCCTCCAATTTAGCCTCTCCGCCACCGTAGCGCCGCCGCCCCACTCGCCATTGCCGCCGCCGCCACTGCTCTCGTGGGCCGCCCTCCACCCTTCACCTCCGGCCGTGGTAAGCCCACAGGTGGACTCGCCATACCTCGCTCGTCCTTTTCCCCCTGTTCCCGTCCACCGCCGCCGCCTCAATCGCCGGCGATTGGGCCAAACAGTATCGCCGCCGCCGCTCCCCCCTCCCCTGGCACTGTTCCGCGGTGAAGAAAGGGCATTTTGCCCATAACCCCCTGGCATTCTTCATATTTGAACCCGCAGTCCAAACTTAAAACTCTCTCTCTCTCTCTCTCTGACACGTTTACACAAAGCCCCCTGAACTTTTAACAAATTAACCCGCAGTCCACAGCACTATTCCCCCTCTCTCTGTTATATTCACCAGAGGCCCCTGAGCTTTTCCATATTTACAAAAAGGTCCTTTTTCTTTAAAACAGCCCCCTAAACCCCACTAAACTCGTCATTTCATGCGCCAAATTAATCCCGTTTGACCCCAAACTCCACCACAATATTCACCAATATATTTCCGCCAATCCAACCAGTCCATACCCAAAAATATTCGTGTCATCACCATCCGCCCTCGTTTTCCGTTCCTTCTTTTCTGAGCTCAATAAAACCTTTTTCTTTTATTTATTGGGGGTTTGCTTGTGTGTGCCGTAGACTCCGCGGTGAACGAGGAAGGACTCGAGGAGGAGCAGTGCTACGAGCAGGAGCTTGGAGACCAAGACCCCGGGCAGGAATCCCCCGAGGGTTGGGAGAACGGCAAGTGCAATCCCACCCTTTGATGCATATTTCTGTCCCAGTTTTATAAACACAACCCATGGCCTGTTTTATAAAACTTGCATGATTTTACTGCTAAACCCGGTTGGATAGCCATACCTTGACTGCTATGACTAATTCCTTGACAACCTAGATTAATATTTAAATATGACAATGTTCTATTTGAGTATTAATCACTGCTAGAAATGCTTAGGAACATTTTGCCATTATACCCATGACAAATATTTGGTTTTTACAAAAGCAACCGGGTGCGTACTTTAAAATAAAAGAGATGATTTGTGCAAATAAAATGAGTACCCGTGTGGGATGAGACAGACGGTATTTCCGCGTGAAATACCGAGGTGAGCTCGAACCGGTGTGGTTGAGCATGGTGGGAGTTGTCTATCCTATCGCAAGTTTTGGGATGATGTTGATGTGTCATCTAGCCTAACCCATTGTTTTCTGTACCACCACTCGACCGTTGTATGTGGCAACGGCCTAGCATAAATCCCACTAGTTGAACTGCTAGTTATGTGGTGTGCTGGTGAGCAACAGAGGGCCATGGAGCCGGGGATACGGTCTATGTGAGGTATGCCCCTGGTTAGAACCTCGTTGGTAGGTTGCTAACCCCTGGTCGCGTCTGTGATAACTTGTCAGTTTAGCTATGGTGGGTAATGGCTTTGATAGGAGCTGCACTGGCACTAAGGTGTTCTTGTTGTGGTAGCCTACTTGTGGTCGTGTACACCTCTGCAGAGTTAAAACCTATCCGGATAGCCGTGTCCACGGTATTGGGCGAGTTACGGCTTGGTCACTTCACTAGTCCCCTGTTTTGGTGTAAGAAAGTGCGGGTGTTTGATTGAGCTAAGAAATGTTTTGATTTGGGCTACGACAGATGGGAAATCTGGTAGCAATAAAATCTTGTACGAAAAGTTTTATTCCCACTGTTCCTTTTTAAAAGAAACGTTTGTGAAAACCCTTTGCGAAAACCAACCCCTTGCATGTGTAATAAAAATCGCTTTGCTGCTAAATGAACCATGAGCCTTCCTTGTTACAATACTTGCATACTTCTGTTATACCCCTCCGTGGTTGTGGTTGCGCTTGCTGAGTACGTATGTACTCACCCTTGCTTAATCTGTTGCAGAGGCAGACCCGGACTTTGTGCCTGAGGATATCGTCTAGAGGGGTTCGTTCTGCACCCAACCTTTGCCTGTGTGTTAGGGCCACCCGCTGGAAGCCGCATGCGTTGCCACTCTGATGAAGACCTCTATGTTTTCAATCTTTTTATCTGGAGCTTAGCTTTAGTTCTGTTCGTCGTGGCCCTGCAATGCCACCGTCTCCCGTAATGTTGTTGTTGTACTGAACTATCTATTGTATTAATGTGAACCAGCATCCTGGGACTGGTATTTGTATCACATTAAGTTCTCTCTTTCAAGGGGACGCTTCAGGTGGTATCAGAGCCGATAGGTTGGCCGTAGGACGTACCCCTAGGATCTTGACCCTACCTAGTCTCCTCTCACCAGTTTGTTCTTGCCTAATCCTTTTCCCCCACACAAGTACTCACCGACGGCTTTTTGACTTGTTCCAGATGGCCCAGTCGGCTGACGAGGGTTGGGGCGAAGGAGTCTGCCCCGCAGAACCTGGCCTCCCCAAGTTGCTGCTGCTCAGCCTGGAGCACGTTGGAGTCACAGAGACCCCCGAGTACTTTTACCGGGAGTGCACCACCAATGGTACCCGTCGGTGCCGGATGTTCATTTTTGTGGGGAGGAGCTCGCTGTACAAGGAAGTGGCACCTTGGTTTGTCCACGCCACCGGCTACGACCGCCCCAATGCCTACCGCAAAGCCGCAAGGAGAGCCTTGATGTGCCTCCGCGAGCTCTACAGGCAATACCTCGTGGGAACAGCACTAGGATTTGCCCCACCCCTGGAAAGTGGAGGACGCGAATGGATTGCCCAGATGAGGAACATTGGGAGAGATGAAGATATGGAAGACACTGTGTCCCACTTGTCCATTCACCTCACTGGCTTAGACAGGCTGTACCGAGAGACATCGGGACAGCTGAGGCACCAGATCCGCAGAGCCGAGAAGGCAGAGAAGGAGCTAGAAGAGGCGAAGAGAGAGCTAGGAGAAACGAAGGAAGAACTGGAGGTACAGAAAGCGACGGCCACACAGGCTGTCAGTTCCCTAGCCACTCACCAGACTAAATGCCAGGCCTACTATGAGTATATGGATAACTTGGAAGCATACAGGAGAGAAAGAGGGTTGTTGGAAGACGAACCAGAAATGACCCATGTGGACGCAGGCACTCAGACCGAGGAAGAAGTGCCCGAGTACCAGCTCCCTCTGAAGAAGCGCCGAGTCTGCCTAGAATAGATTAGCACTTAGTCTAGCCCTCCCTAGAGTAGAGTCTGTTGTATCCAGTTAGCACTACCAGCTTAGCATCAATGTATCCATGATCTTTGTACCCACCTTGTCATGCAATAAAGGTCATCTTTTATCCTGCATCTGTTCAGTTTTGTTTTTCCCCTGATTTCAGATGGCGGAACAAGGATGGACCCAGGGAGTTTGCCCAGTCACACCAGGCTTCGCTAGCCTGTTGATCCCCGCGCTGGAACGCCTCGGTGTGCCAGAACGCCCGAGGTACTACAGCAGGGAGTATGAGCACCATGGGACCCAACGCTGCAGGGTGGTCATTGTTGTCGCCAAGAGTGACCTTCACCCTGTCGAGGCATGGCGTACGACCGCCACAGGATTCAAGCACCAGGACACCTACCCCTTGGCCCTCAGGAAAGCCCTCCGCTTCATGTGCGGAATATTTGAGAGGCACCTGGTCCCCACTCCAATGAGGTACTTTCCGCCGGTCGTCAGAAGTGCAGTCTGGCGAGCCCGCATAAGGAACTTGGAACAGCGCCGTCAGGAGGAGCCCCTGTTGCACCAAGTGGTCACCTATCTCAATTCCTTGGACCAACTCTTTGACGAGCAGGCCGAGCGCCTGAGAGAACAGACCGCCCGGGCCGAACAAGCAGAATTCTCGGTCCGCATGCACCAGATCCAGGTGGCCCAAGCGGAAGCAAGAGCCGCTACTGCCATCAGCAATGAGGCAGTCGCCCAAGAAAGCCTTCGGCAGGCTCGGGACCTGCGTATCCAGGATTGGACCAGAAGTGGAACACCTGTCCCGGCAATTGGAGAACCCCATGTCCTACTTGGGACACCGATCATGGCATGGGGAGAGATTGTGGGGAACCATCCCATACTGCCAGGGACTCCGGCAGGATCACTGCCCACTGAAGATGGACCGTCTGAGCCGCCTCGAGAGAATGGAACTTTGACCGAGGCTGAGCAGGCTCGACTTGCACCGCCAGAAGAAAGCTCGCCCCGCGAGTAAGCCCAGAGTCAAGCGCTCAGATGGGAATGAAGCCAGCTTGGTCCGGAGAACTCTTGTACCCCTAGCAGTAGTTTTCCTACCATGTCCGTATCCCCGCTTTGTAGTGCGAACCCTGTTGTACCCCCCCCCAAGTGTTGTAACCCTCAGCTGTTGGAATGGAACCTTGTGTGTTGGTTTGTTAGCCCGTGTGCTGTTCTGCCTTGTTTTAAAAATGCGAACTAATCAACTTAAACATCATTTGACCCAATCTCACGAAGGCCTTGCTCAACCTGCAGATGGTGAACACTCGTGCTAGCGCCTCTCAGAGACGCGCCCCCCTCGCTGGAGGAGAGCAACCCGAAGGAAGGAGAGAGAATCCTGAAAACCAGGAAGTGGATCAGCAGGATCCTATGGGAGAGAACCAGCCTGAAGGACAGGCGCCTGCAAGAGGCGGACCAGAAGCAGGCCATCCCGGAAGTCAGAATGAGGGATCTTTTGTTATGCCCCCACTTCCACCAGATTTCAACCTGGCACAAGCTTTGTACCACCACACCCTGTTCATGCAAAATGTGTGGAATGCCAGCCGCCGTCAGGAGACAGCCCGCAGACCCAATGCGGGTGATAAGTTGACCAATTTTCTGAGAACCAGGCCGCCCACCTTTGGAGGGTCCAGCAACCCCTTGGAAGCGGATGACTGGCTGAGAACTATCAAGAGAAAGCTGGAACCATTTGGATGCGGAGACCGTGACAAAGTTCTCCTGACTACCCATCAACTCACTGGAACTGCCTTAGCTTGGTGCGATGCTTATTGTGCAGCTTCCCCGAATGAGTCCGCAATCACCTGGAAAGAGTTTGAAGAAGAGTTTCGTCGCTACCACATTCCCGACGCCACCATGAGGCGCAAGGCAGATGAGTTTCGTGCACTGAAGCAAGGAAACAAGACTGTGGAAGAGTACACCCATGAGTTCACGGAACTAGCCCGTTATGCACCAGATGAAGTGAAGACTGACGCAAAGAGGCAGGATGCGTTCATTAGAGGTCTACACCCAGATCTTCGAGCCCTGATAGTCACCCACAGTTTCCCCGACTTCAATACACTGATGAACAAGGCCATTGTCACAGAAAAGGCCAGAATGGAGGCAAGGCAAGAGAACAAGCGCAAGTTCTTGGAAAGCAAGAACCGTCAGATGGACCGTTCACAGAAACCCAGGAGCTCCGGTTATGCTGCACCTAGACCCCAGGCTCCCGTACAGTATAGGACCCAATTTCAGGCTACAAGCTCCCAGGCTCCCAACAACCAGTTCAAGAGCCAGAACACCTCGAAGCCACCACAGAGCAAAGTCAGTCAGGCCACAACCAGCAACAGCAACGCAAGGGCCTGTTTCAACTGCCGTGAGACCGGACACTACATCGCCGATTGCCCGTATCCTAGAAGCAAGCCTGCGATATCAGTCTACTCCAACTCGGTGAATGGACCCAAGCCACCGGTGTCTGGAGCCAACCGTGTACCCGTTCGCAGCGCCAACACCGACAACAACAACAACAGCAACACCCAGCAGTCATATGGACGAGCCCGCGTCAACCACATCGACGCGCAGGAAGCTCAAGGAGCACAAGGAGTAGTACTCGGTGAGTACCTAGTCAGTTCAGTTTTGGCAACCATATTATTTGATTCTGGGGCATCGCATTCTTTCATATCCTCAAGTTTTGTGGAAAAGCACAAAATACCTACAGTACTACTAAAGACACCCCTACTAACCCGAACACCTGGAGGTGATATTAAGTGCCAATTAGGTTGTTCGCGGGTACGGATTCTTTTAAGTGGGGTAGAGTTTCTAGCAGACCTGGTAGTACTAGAATCCAAAGGAATAGATGTGATCCTTGGAATGGATTGGTTAGGCAAACACAATGGTCTCATAGGTTGTGCTGACAAGGTAGTGCACCTAACCAACCCAGATGGAATACAAGTAGCCTGTCACACCAAAGGGAGTGAAACAGATCCTATGATCTTTAGTATGGAGACAAAAACCATAGAAGAAGTCCCGGTAATTAGAGAATACCCTGATGTTTTCCCTGAAGTGTTACCTGGTATGCCACCAGATAGGGACATAGAGTTTGCTATTGAACTAGTCCCTGGAACCTCTCCTATAGCCAAGAGACCTTATAGGATGGCAGCTTCAGAGTTGGCAGAGTTAAAGAAACAACTAGAAGAGTTGCAGCAGATGGGATTTATCAGACCCAGCACATCCCCTTGGGGAGCCCCAGTGCTCTTTGTGAGAAAGAAAGATGGGAGTATGAGGTTGTGCATCGACTATCGTGCACTAAATGATGTCACGATCAAGAATAAATACCCACTCCCTAGGATTGATGATCTCTTTGATCAGTTGAAAGGAGCCAAGTACTTTTCCAAGATTGACTTAAGGACTGGGTATCATCAACTAAAAATTAAGGGGAGTGACACCTCAAAGACCGCATTTGTCACCCGATATGGGCAGTATGAGTTCACAGTGATGCCATTTGGACTCACCAATGCACCGGCTTACTTCATGAACCTTATGAACCAAGTATTTATGGATGAGTTAGACAAGTTTGTCGTAGTCTTCATTGACGACATACTCATCTACTCCAAGAGTGCCGAAGAGCATGAACAGCACCTGCGGGTAGTGTTGGAAAAATTGAGAGCACACCAGCTCTATGCCAAATTCAGCAAGTGTGAGTTTTGGCTGGAAAAAGTAGCTTTCCTTGGTCACATTTTGACCGCAGAAGGAGTAGCAGTAGACCCTGAGAAGGTAGAGGCGGTCTCAAATTGGCAACAACCAACCAATGTGGGCGAGATCAGAAGTTTTCTCGGTTTAGCTGGGTATTACCGGAGGTTTATTGAAGGATTTTCTAAGGTAGCTAAACCCATGACAGAATTGCTTAAGAAAGAGAAGAAGTTTGCTTGGACCGAGTCTTGTGAAAGGAGCTTCCAAGAATTCAAGAAAAGATTGACTGCAGCCCCAGTTCTAACCCTACCGGATATCCACAGAGATTTTGTTGTTTACTGTGACGCATCCCGCCAAGGATTAGGGTGTGTTCTTATGCAAAATGGGAAAGTTGTGGCATACGCCTCCCGACAACTTAGACCTCATGAACAGAATTACCCAACGCATGATTTGGAATTTGCAGCTGTAGTGCACGCACTCAAGATCTGGAGACACTACCTAATTGGGAACAAGTGTGAAATATACACGGATCATAAGAGCTTAAAGTATATTTTCACCCAACCGGACCTGAACCTCAGACAGAGAAGGTGGTTGGAATTGGTTAAAGATTATAATGTGGAAATTCATTACCACCCTGGCAAAGCTAATGTAGTGGCAGAGGCCCTAAGCCGAAAATCTTACAGACCCAAGAATGCCCACCTGCAAGAAGAAATGGCACGATTAAATGTGCACATTGTCCCCCAGAATGCTAGCCACCAACTGACGATCCAGTCCACTCTGGAGGATCGGATCAGAGAAGCCCAGGGAACAGACAAGGATTTAGTGCAGATCTGCAAGCACACCGGAGAAAATAAGGCACCGGACTTTAGAGTCGACAGCAAAGGAACGCTGTGGTATAAAGATAGGATGTGTGTGCCTAAGGATGGAGACTTTAGACAGATAATCATGGACGAGGCTCACAACTCGCCATATTCCATTCACCCGGGATCCACCAAAATGTATTTGGATTTAAGGCAGAACTATTGGTGGAAAGGAATGAAAGCTGACATAGCCCAGTTTGTCACCCAGTGTGATGCCTGCCAGAGGATTAAAGCGGAACACCAGAAGCCGGCAGGATTATTGCAACCCTTGCCTATTCCAGTTTGGAAATGGGATGAGATAGGAATGGATTTTGTGGTAGGCCTGCCCAGAACACAGAAGGGGCATGATGCTATATGGGTAATAGTGGACCGACTCACTAAAGTCGCTCACTTTTTACCCGTACGGACCAATTATGGTGGAGAGAAGTTAGCCAAGCTTTATGTGGAGAACATAGTAAAGTTGCATGGAGTGCCCAGTAGAATTGTTTCGGACCGAGGGACCCAATTCACCTCGAGATTTTGGAAAAGTTTGCATAAAGCTATAGGCACCAAGTTGGATTTTAGCTCTGCGTACCACCCACAGACCGATGGCCAGACAGAAAGAGTAAATCAGATCATGGAAGATATGCTGAGAGCATGTGTCCTTACCTATGGTAAAGATTGGGAACAAAGTTTACCCTATGCAGAATTCTCTTACAACAATGGTTACCAGGCAAGTTTAGGTATGTCCCCGTTTGAAGCCCTCTACGGGAGAAAGTGCAGGACTCCTTTAATGTGGTCAGAAGTAGGAGAGCGTACACTAGTGGGACCCGCGCTCATAAAAGAAGCCGAAGAGAAAGTGGCTGAAATTAGAGAGAAATTGAGAGCAGCTCAGTCCAGACAGAAAAGCTACGCAGACAAGAAGAGGCGAGAACTGGAATTTAATCCAGGAGATTTTGTTTATCTCAAGGTTTCACCCATCCGGGGAACCCGCAGATTTCAAGTCCATGGGAAGTTAGCCCCTCGATATATCGGACCATACCCGGTGCAGAAGAAAGTTGGAAAGGTAGCTTACCGACTGGAGTTACCTGAAGCAATGTCAGATATACACTCGGTATTCCATGTATCTCAGTTGAGAAAATGTCTGAGAGTACCTGAAGAAGACCACATACCGGAGGGAGAAATAGACCTGCAGACGAATCTGCGATATCAGGAGGTACCAGTCAAAATTTTGGACACCGTCACCAAGAGAACCAGAAACTCCGAAGTACGGATATGCAGAGTACAGTGGAGCAGACACAGTGCAAAGGAAGCTACGTGGGAAAGAGAAGACGCCCTGAGGAAAGAGTTCCCCCACCTTTTTAGGAGACAGCCGAATCTCGAGGACGAGATTTCTTTAAGTGGGGTAGGTTTGTAACGCCCGCGTTTTAATCCCTGAGAAAATCACCTAATAACACACCCGGTAAAATCGTTTCAAAATCTTTCCACCACCCGAGCTCCCGCTTCCACCAACACCTGGTCATTCTCGTTTCCGCCACCTTTTTCCCCCTCCCTTCCTATTTCGCTTCGTTGTCACCGCTTCCTCTTTTTCCGTCCCGCCTCGTGTCGAACACTCTCGGGTCGCCCGCCGGACCCGTCCACCGCTGGCCGACCGTCGTCGACCGCCCGCCGCGAATCCCGCCGCTTCTCTCCCCTTTTCCTCTCTCTCTTTCTCCTTTTCTCTTTCTTCTTTTTCTCTCTCTTTTCTTTTTCCTTTCCCTCCTTTTCCCTCCCTCCTCTGCTTCCTCTGCTCCCCCTCCCCGACGTCGTCCCCGCTCTGCTCTGCCCCGCTCCCCGTTCGGCTCCGCCGGCCGCCCCCTCTCTCTGCTCTGCTCATCGCCGCCACTCCACCTCTCTGCCTCGCCACCACCACCCGGCTCCGCCGCGCCGCAGACCCGCCGCACCATCCGCGCCGACCTCGCCACGCCCCGGCCCGCCGCTCCGACCGCCGTACGCAGCGCTCGCGCGTGCACACCACCGTCGGCTCACTCGCGCACGCTCGGCTCCGCTCCACACCACGCCACCACCATCGTACCGCCCTCGCTCTGCTCCCGTGCGACCGTCGTACGCCATTGCCGTGCCGCCCACCCGAGCTCCTCGACCAGCGCACCGCCGACCGCCGCCCCGCTCCCGCACGCCACCACCCGTCCCCGCCGCGGCCCCATCCCCCCAGGCACGCACGCCACGTCGCGACGAGCATAAACGCCAAGAACAAGGCCGCCCGTACCACCAACCCGCCGGCCATCGTCGTACCCGAGTGCCGGACGCCATTAACGCCGCCGACCTACCCCTCTCGTCGGCCCACTCCCTCACCACCCCTCCACGCCTATAAATGAGGTCCTGAGCACCCTCTCCCTCACCACCAGCTCACCCGCCCTCCAATTTAGCCTCTCCGCCACCGTAGCGCCGCCGCCCCACTCGCCATTGCCGCCGCCGCCACTGCTCTCGTGGGCCGCCCTCCACCCTTCACCTCCGGCCGTGGTAAGCCCACAGGTGGACTCGCCATACCTCGCTCGTCCTTTTCCCCCTGTTCCCGTCCACCGCCGCCGCCTCAATCGCCGGCGATTGGGCCAAACAGTATCGCCGCCGCCGCTCCCCCCTCCCCTGGCACTGTTCCGCGGTGAAGAAAGGGCATTTTGCCCATAACCCCCTGGCATTCTTCATATTTGAACCCGCAGTCCAAACTTAAAACTCTCTCTCTCTCTGACACGTTTACACAAAGCCCCCTGAACTTTTAACAAATTAACCCGCAGTCCACAGCACTATTCCCCCTCTCTCTGTTATATTCACCAGAGGCCCCTGAGCTTTTCCATATTTACAAAAAGGTCCTTTTTCTTTAAAACAGCCCCCTAAACCCCACTAAACTCATCATTTCATGCGCCAAATTAATCCCGTTTGACCCCAAACTCCACCACAATATTCACCAATATATTTCCGCCAATCCAACCAGTCCATACCCAAAAATATTCGTGTCATCACCATCCGCCCTCGTTTTCCGTTCCTTCTTTTCTGAGCTCAATAAAACCTTTTTCTTTTATTTATTGGGGGTTTGCTTGTGTGTGCCGTAGACTCCGCGGTGAACGAGGAAGGACTCGAGGAGGAGCAGTGCTACGAGCAGGAGCTTGGAGACCAAGACCCCGGGCAGGAATCCCCCGAGGGTTGGGAGAACGGCAAGTGCAATCCCACCCTTTGATGCATATTTCTGTCCCAGTTTTATAAACACAACCCATGGCCTGTTTTATAAAACTTGCATGATTTTACTGCTAAACCCGGTTGGATAGCCATACCTTGACTGCTATGACTAATTCCTTGACAACCTAGATTAATATTTAAATATGACAATGTTCTATTTGAGTATTAATCACTGCTGGAAATGCTTAGGAACATTTTGCCATTATACCCATGACAAATATTTGGTTTTTACAAAAGCAACCGGGTGCGTACTTTAAAATAAAAGAGATGATTTGTGCAAATAAAATGAGTACCCATGTGGGATGAGACAGACGGTATTTCCGCGTGAAATACCGAGGTGAGCTCGAACCGGTGTGGTTGAGCATGGTGGGAGTTGTCTATCCTATCGCAAGTTTTGGGATGATGTTGATGTGTCATCTAGCCTAACCCATTGTTTTCTGTACCACCACTCGACCGTTGTATGTGGCAACGGCCTAGCATAAATCCCACTAGTTGAACTGCTAGTTATGTGGTGTGCTGGTGAGCAACAGAGGGCCATGGAGCCGGGGATACGGTCTATGTGAGGTATGCCCCTGGTTAGAACCTCGTTGGTAGGTTGCTAACCCCTGGTCGCGTCTGTGATAACTTGTCAGTTTAGCTATGGTGGGTAATGGCTTTGATAGGAGCTGCACTGGCACTAAGGTGTTCTTGTTGTGGTAGCCTACTTGTGGTCGTGTACACCTCTGCAGAGTTAAAACCTATCCGGATAGCCGTGTCCACGGTATTGGGCGAGTTACGGCTTGGTCACTTCACTAGTCCCCTGTTTTGGTGTAAGAAAGTGCGGGTGTTTGATTGAGCTAAGAAATGTTTTGATTTGGGCTACGACAGATGGGAAATCTGGTAGCAATAAAATCTTGTACGAAAAGTTTTATTCCCACTGTTCCTTTTTAAAAGAAACGTTTGTGAAAACCCTTTGCGAAAACCAACCCCTTGCATGTGTAATAAAAATCGCTTTGCTGCTAAATGAACCATGAGCCTTCCTTGTTACAATACTTGCATACTTCTGTTATACCCCTCCGTGGTTGTGGTTGCGCTTGCTGAGTACGTATGTACTCACCCTTGCTTAATCTGTTGCAGAGGCAGACCCGGACTTTGTGCCTGAGGATATCGTCTAGAGGGGTTCGTTCTGCACCCAACCTTTGCCTGTGTGTTAGGGCCACCCGCTGGAAGCCGCATGCGTTGCCACTCTGATGAAGACCTCTATGTTTTCAATCTTTTTATCTGGAGCTTAGCTTTAGTTCTGTTCGTCGTGGCCCTGCAATGCCACCGTCTCCCGTAATGTTGTTGTTGTACTGAACTATCTATTGTATTAATGTGAACCAGCATCCTGGGACTGGTATTTGTATCACATTAAGTTCTCTCTTTCGAGGGGACGCTTCAACGGGCTGGCGGAGACGACGAATGGCGGCGCAGCCGGGGACGATGGCGGCGCGGGGAAGACGGCGAGGGCGCGAGCGGCGGCACGGGGACGTCGGCGGGGACGACGGCGACGAAGAGCGGCGGCGCGGCCGGCCGGGGACGTCGGGCGGCGCGGGGACGACGGGCGGCGGCGCGGGGACGACGACGAGGGCGCGGGCGGCGGCGCGGGGACGTCGGCGGGGATGACGGCGACGAAGAGCGGCGCGGGGAGGATGGACGAAGCCGCGGGCGACGGACGTCGGCGTGGGAGACGGGCGGCGGGCGCAACGACGACGGGGGCGAGGCGAGGAGGAGGGCCGGCGGTTTGGGGGAAGACGAAGTGCTGCGGGGGCGGGGGCCGGCGCGAGGCTATATAGAGCCGGGGCATTTAGCACCGGGTGCAGCCACGACCCGGTGCTAAAGGCCCTTTAGCACCGGGTCTACACAGCACCCGGTGCTAAAGTCCCCCCCCCCTTTAGCACCTTTAGCACCGGGTCTCGCGAGCCGGGATGGCTTGGTGCATGCATGGCGCAAGGGTCCATGTGTCAGTCACCTAGACTTTCGGTCCATGCGTGAATCCAAACAATAGCTCGTATCATACAAGACCAACATAAAAAAAAACAACCAAACATGACTTCCTGCATGAAGTTAGCCTGGATACTTTGGACCTGCATTGGCCATCCATCCTAGTCCAGGGCGTGCACCACAACCAATCACACCCCTAGCTAATCTAGAAATATTCTTATTGATTGCTATACTGTATCTGAGAATGGCAAACCTCTTGCTATACTGTATTATTCAGTTAACTATACCTTTATTTGTTCTGAATTTTAGACCAGCCAAATTTATGGATGAGTCATACCTCACATAGAAAATTTTACTGGTTGTATAGCAGGCCATGGAGCTGAACAACGAGCTCAAGGTTCATGCTACAGGGCTACAGGCCATGATACCATGTATGAAGGTATGCTATATGCTTATACGTAGTTTACCAAACAGATACTTGCATGTCATTTGTGAGGCTAATGGACGAAGGAAACAATCATAGAGACATTTGAGAGAGCGATTTGCATGCATGGAGACTTGAAAGAGCGGTTTGCATGCTATCTGCTGTAGAGTTTAGTAGTATCCGCAGTAAATATGCTTAATCAGGAGACCATTGGAGACAAGTACGTAAGAAATTTTTGAAATCTCCCAGATGAATCATGCTACTTTTTTTGTAGGTTCTTGAGAGTTATGAAACTGGTTGGGTCCTTTTGCTGTGGCACTCCCATGTCCCATGCATGAGAACCTGACGCCCTTTTGCTGAATTGATCGGCAAGTACATGAATTACTGGGAATTTGTATGTAACTGTATGTCTAATAAAAGAGATATGGGTAAATCAAAGTGCCACAAACAGTACTATAGGATAATTTATAGTGCTTGTGATGCATCTAAGATCGATTTTTCTTGTCCCTTTTTTTAATTGACTATCAGACTCCTGTAGCTTTTTTTATTCTTCTCTCATTCTATACTTGAGTATTGAAAAATAATCATATTTTGTTATTTGGTATTGAATTACTGAATGCCGCTGCACGTCTTACACTTTGTAAATTATGTTTTTTTCATGCTTTTTGCACTGTGTTGAATTTCATATTTTTTTTCCGTAGCAACGCACGGGTATATACCTATATTTGGTATATGTTCAATAATATAATTACTTGTCATTGATCTCTCTTGATGTGAATGTTAATCTATTTTATTGTTTACTTTGTTTAAATATTTAAATATTTATATGTTATTTGCTATAAATATTTTGTTGCCCGTAGCAACGCACGGACACGGTCCTAGTCCACTATAGATGAACTGGTTGAGATTAATTTGGGTACTGAAGAAGCCCCCAGGCCAACATATGTTAGTGCCACACTTTCCCTCGAGGAGAGAGAAGAATACAGAAAATTCTTGATGGAATATCGTGATTGTTTCGCGTGGTCATACAAAGAAATGCCAGGACTTGATCCAGAGGTAGCCACACACAAGTTGGCTATTGACCTACAATTCCGGCCAATAAAGCAATTGCCGAGGCGCTTTTGACCTGAGCTGCAGGACCAAATAGTGGCTGAGGTCGATAGATTAATCGCTGTGGGCTTCATTAAAGAGGTACAATATCCTCGTTGGTTGGCAAATATTGTGCCTGTAATGAAAAAGAATGGGCAGGTCCGGGTTTGCGTTGATTTTCGCGACCTCAATCGTGCTTGCCCTAAAGATGATTTTCCTATCCCAGTCACTGAAATGGTTATAGATTCTACTACAGGTTGAGGCACTTTCCTTTATGGATGGGTTCTCAGGTTATAACCAAACTAAGATGCACAAACCAGATGCTGTCGACACGGCTTTTAGGACGCCAAGAGGTAACTTTTACTGTACAGTCATGCCATTTGAGTTAAAAAATGCTGGCTCAACTTATCAAAGGATTATGACTCATGTTCTGTTTGCGGTGGCCATCAATGTGCAGGCAAAAATGTGCCATAGTATTAAATTACCTGGGTATTATTGGCCAGGAATCATGACGGGTTGCCTGAGCATCATTGCACGCTCATGCCATATTTGCCAAATACATGGAGATTTCAAGCATCAACCTCCTGTTCCGCTCCATCCAACTAAATATCATTTATCGGTGTTCCACATCGCATTACTTCTGATAATGGCAAAGCTTTTAGAGCACACAAGATGACTCGGTTTGCTGCAAAATATAAGATACAGTGGAATTTTACCACAGGATATTACCCACAGGTTAACGGAATGATTGAGGCATTCAACAAAACTCTTGGAAAAATATTTTTAAAAGACAGATGCACGAAATAAAAAGGACGGGCATGGCCGAATACTCCATGTGCTTTGGTCTTTGGTAGTGAAGCAGTCCTACCCCTAGAAGTTGAGATTCCATCACTTCGTGTAGCAATACACGATGAGCTCACTGTGGATGAGCAATGGATGAGCAAGTTTTATTGCGATATCTAGAATTAAATGCCGTGGAAGAGGGACGGCTGAACACATTGCAAAATCTAGAACTATATCGCAAAAATATGGCACGAGCTTATGACAAGCTTGTAAGGCCACGAGTTTTTAGAAAGGGAGAGTTGGTGCTTGCTCTCCGGCGCCCCATTAACCTTAAAGGTAAGGCTCGGGGTAAGTTCGAGCCAAAATGGGAAGGGCCTTATATTATTGAACAGGTCTATGATGGAGGCGCTTATCAACTCATCGATCAAGAGGGATTGCGACCAACGCCACCTATAAATGGTCGATTTCTTAAGAAATATTTTGCATAAATCATCAAGTGCTTCTCAGCATTGTGACCCCTTTGACTACCATATGAAAAGTGGGTTGCATTACTCATGTTGAGATTTTTTTTTTCTCTCTTCTTTTTTTTCTTTTTCTGGATGTCAATACATCCAACAAAAAACAGGCTCTCCTAAATATCGCTTGGCTGGTTTTCCGGGTTTGGCTGCCGGAGGACTTGTAGCAAAAATGACAAATGATTTTGTGTGATACTCACGAACACGTTATTCACGGTTGGGATCAAAAGGCTGGAGACTGACTTGATTTAGATCAACAAGCTCATTACGCACCTTGTATCTCTGCGAGAGACATCATGCCACTGGGGACAACTATAGGACAACTATAGGAAGAAGAGCATGAGAGGGCTACCTGCCTGGACATAAGTCTTAGTTTAGTTTGAAGCTTCATGCCGCCCCAGTGAGCAATAAACAAGGTCTTGAAAAAAAAGTCATGCCTCCAAGGTTAGTCCACATAGTGTGGAATGGTGGTTTCTAAAAAAAATCGAGGCTTTATCATCTATACTAAAAGGATACAGTTCTTTTGAAAGCCTTTTGTACCAACGAAAACCCTCCGTACCCCTCACCCATGTATTTTGTACCCACCTTTTTTTTGGAAAATCTCCCCCTCTCCTTTTAGGAAAATCTCCCCCTTGCATGTTTTTTAAATGTGGCAAGTATAATCAAACGTGTTATTTTTAGTATGCACGGCGGAGCAGTACTCTTTTCTCTCATGAAACCTCCTCTGAGCCATTTTTTTAACCACGTATATACACAATTATCCCGTATTGCTAATAGACATAGATTGGAAAGTTTTTCTCCATATAAATAAAGACCAGCTATCTCAAAAATAATGTGCCTCTAGATTTGAGAATACCTAAAGCTCTCTGTACATGAGAGAGCGAATATAAAGTATTTTTAAAAACGCTTCACACGACTGGTCTGTTTATCATGACTCACTCAAGTGACATTATTTTAGTATCTATGTGTCATCAATAAACGTGCGTGCCGCACGTGAGTTTTTGCTAGTGTCAAAAAAAGAGTAAAGAAAAGTGCGCAATAGTGATATCATGCAAAAAAGAGAGAGAAGAAAGCCGAAGAATGCAATGATGTGAAGCCTCCAAACTGAATGGAGAGATACCACCTTCCACCACCCTTGAAAGAGAAAAGAGAGGCATATTTTCCCAGCCATAACACCCATCGCAATAACCATTCCTATGTCTCTTGAGGGATATAAACTCGCCAGTGCGCTCTAGCTGAAGAAATAGCTTAAGTATGTCTCCGTTATCTTGAGAACAACACACTAAAATAAATCATCTACATAATAATCACGACCATTGGTTGTCTTGCTACTTCAAGTCCTCTTGCAGCCTTACTTTTGGGCTACCCTATAGCTCAGTGATAAAGGTCATGTTTAGTTCCATCAAAAATCTAAAAATTCTCTCTCCAAAATTCACTATCCACCTATCACATTAAATCTCTCTCTTCATACATGGAACACTAAACGTGGGTAAATAAAAAAACTAAGCACATAGTTTTGATGTACACGACGAGACGAATCTTTTAAGCCTAGTTAGGTCATGATAGGATAATGTTTACCACAAACAAACAAAAAATGCTAGTGCGCTACAGTGTCCGATGTGACATTTTCACCAAGCTTTCTCTTTGGGTGTGTTTAGTTACCAAACTTCTCAAAAATTCTCTTTCCAAACTTCACTATTCACCTATCCCATCAAATCGCATCAAATCTCTCTCCTCGTGTATGGAGTATTAAATGTAGATAAATAAAAAAACCAATTATATAGTTTTGATGTACACGACGAGACGAATCTTTTGAACCTAGTTAGGTCATGGTAGGACAATGTTTACCACAAACAAATGAAAAGTGCTACAATGCGCTACAGTGTCCGATGTGACATTTTCACCAAACTTTCTCTTTCTCTTTTTGGAACTAAACACAGCCTTTCTCTTTTTCGAACTAAACACACCCAAAAGGAGAGCCAACAAAAAAATTACTCACTACCCTCTGCGCAACGCTCTGGTGTTGTAAGGAAGTAAATACAATGCTTGTGATCAATAAGCGCAAACCACCGAGAAGAGTAAACCCGGTCATAAACTTCTCTACACACCTATGACCGGTTAAATAAAATGCCTATTGGTTATACATTTACCTTGCACATTCCATTCCATCTTCCCCTATGTTGATGCAACACATGCACCGACATCATCACAAATGATATGATCCACTTCATATCATCATGCGATGTATTGGTATATCGATCTTGACTCCACTTGCTCTTCACCGTTGCATCGGTCCATCGGCGCCAAGTCATTGCTCAAGCATCCCGCCACGCGGTCCAGCGCTTAGCCTATAACTTGCCCTTCACACTTGCAACTGGTCCATCAAACCAAGTCTTGTCTTGATCTTCTCCACAAAGTCACATGACTCATGTCATGTCTCATATACAATGAGCTCCTTCATCACATAATTACCTGTGGACTAATCACCTGTGTATTTCACTTAAACATATATTAGTCCACCTAAGTATTCACTCAATTACCAAAATCAAACATGGACCTTCATAGGAGACTTGTAAAAATTCTCAAAATGAATAAAGAATGCAAGTTTTCCCTATTTTATTGTGTTTCTATGTGATTTACTTACTTATTTGTATACACTCGTATACTGGCACGCCAGCAAATAAAACATCGCACGCAGAGAAATTTTAAGTATTTCTCTCGCGAAAACACAAATATTGACTATTTATGTTGCAGATACTATTGTTTGATGTTGCGTATGCTATTTTTGAATGTTGCAAAAAAAATTATGTTTCATGCAACATCATACCATGTTGCATTGGGATTTTTTCTATGCTACAATATCGTGGAGAGGAATACTTGATTGTGGTTGCGCCACTGTCGGTGCCGGGATTGGTCGGTCAATCCCCGGCGCCAAACAGAATGCGCTGTGTCCCGTCCCTTGACGGTTGATGCAAGAGCTAGTACTCGAGAGACGATGGTTTATCCTGGTTCCGACCGCGAGGTCGTACGTCCAGCAAGGTGCGCTCGGGGCGCTGTACTATCTTGCACCGGAGTGCTTGCAGTGGGGGAGGGCTACAAGCAAGGCGGGAGAGGAGGAGGAGTCTCCAAGTCCCTGAAAGCGAGCGTGATTGAGGCGAGTACCAATGTCGTGTGTGGCGGTGTGTCTGGTCGTCGGTCTGAGAGTCGGGTGTCGGTCTCAGAGTTGGTCGGTCCAGAGTCGGTCGTGGTCAAATGGTCGGTCCCCTTTTCCCGTGTCGCTCCCTTCCTCCTTTTATAGATCAAGGAGAGAAAGGAGGGGGGAAGTTTACAAGTACGAGTGTGATGTGTGCTACAGGGATGCGCACTGGAGAGCATGGTGCCGGGCGTGCCATCGTCCTTGACCCTGGCGGAGGGTTTATGGCGAGCCCCGTCTTCCGCGGGCGTCGTGGCCGTCCCTGTGCTTGTCCTGGAGTGTCTTCGAGGGGTGGCGCTGTCGCCATCCGCACCCAGCTGCCCGTTCGCCAGTTGACTTCGAGGGCGGGGCAGGTGAGGAAGGACCGGAGTTGGCGGTACAGGGGTCGGTATGGTGGTTGTCGTCAACCACAGTGTGCGGCGTACCCGGTTTACCAGGGGATGGCCAAGAGTTGGCGGATTCGACCCGGCGTTCGTCATCACCAGGCCACGCCTGACCGGAGCCTGTACTCGGTCGCTGTTTAGTCATTCGTTCGAGGGTTCCCCATGCCTATCCGAGGGGCGTCCCAGGGGAAAAGACGGTAGCAGGTGGAACAGTGGTGCAGAATGACGCCTGTCAGTCCGCACAGGGTCTTGCGCAGTGCCGCGTGCGTCCGCACAGCGCTGATGAGGACGCATAGTGACCGGAGCAGGTGGAACAGTGGTGCGGAATGACGCCTGCCAGTCCACACAGGGTTTTGCGCAGTGCCGCGTGCGTCCGCACAGCGCCGGTGAGGACGCACAGTGACCGGAGCAGGTAGAACAGCGAGCTCTGTTGGTGTCAGTGGCGCGGCGTGGGGGAAAGATCGCCTTTTGACTTTGGCGCCCGCTTGATGGGGCGGACATTAAGTGCCGTTGTCGGTTGGGGCGCCAGGGAGCGTCGTGTTATGTAGAGGAGTGGCCTCGAGCGAGGCGGAGTTGGCTCGCCCGTTCGAGGGGGTGCGCGGCCCTCGAGCGAGGCGGAGCTTGTGTTGTGCCTGCTTGAAGGGGCGCGCGGCCCTCGAGCGAGGCGGAGATGAGGGTAGTGACTTGGGTCCCCTCGACTGGCGAGCTCGGACGGCCGTTCTCGGGCCGCGATAGGCCGTGACCGGTCGTGCTGCCTCGGTGGCCCTTCCGGGCTGCTGGTGACTCGGTATTTCGTGGTATGTTGTTTTTTGAGGGTGATTACCCCGATGATTAGGGGACCTCCTGGGTTTGTCCCCGACAGTAGCCCCCGAGCCTCTGGCGGACTGAGGGTCAGTCGGGCAGAGGCTGACGGTTTCGTAGGGTCGTTCCCAGGCCTTCTGCGGGGATTTACTCCTTCTCGATTATGCACGTTCTTCCATGGGGGCGCGTGAGCGCACTCGCGGGTGTAGCCCCCGAGCCCTTGGAGGAGTGAATTCACTCGTGCAAGGACTTTGACTTTCGAGGGTTTGTGTCAGTCGTTCCCCTTTCGATGTGGCGGGGGTGAGGCTGAGTTATACGGAATTCGGGGGGCGGACCCTGCACGGCTTCGACGCGTTTTGTACATAAGAGGAGGAGGACATGTTGCAAGGAGCCCCCGAGCTCCTGGCCCGCGAGGAGACGATCGGAGGGGCTTCTTGTCTTCGAGTTGCGACCCTCGCTTCCCCTTCGCGGGGGAGAGGGGTGAGGACATCCGTGCATCCCTCGAGTCGGGCAGCGTACACGAATGCCTCGGTGAGCTGTTGGCGGGTAGTTCAAGTGGACGTCCGTGCCCCGTTCGATAGGGGTCGGCTCGAGGTCCGGAGACACGTCCATGTAGCGCTCGCAAAGGTTTGCTAGGTGGGCCTCGGTCCCTTTCGCAGGGTCCGAGGGCGCGAAAGCTCTCCCTCGTTGGGATCCCCCCGACTAGCTGCCTTTGTCTGGCCTTGAACACAACAGGAGCGTCCCCAAACTCCGCGTTCGGGGTAAAGTCCGTTTGACACGCCCGAATTGTCCCTGACTCTGTTGATCTGGAGCGCCTGTCGAACCCTTCGCGGGCCAAGCTTCGTACTCCTGATCAGTAGGGCCCTGCGCCTCGAGGCGGAGGGGGGTCGTTGTCTTACCTGGGAAGGAATCCAACGGTTAGGTCGCTCGGGCCCGCGCACGACCGCGGGCGGGCGTGGTCGTGGCTGACGTGGCACGGAGTGGGCGAGATGGGTGTAGTGGGCGCGCCTTTTTAGGCGGAGTCGGCGTGCGTCGGGGAGAGGCGAGGCGACGGGCGGTCAGGCGCCGCTGTTGCGTCATTTCGTTTTACCGTGCCGCAGTAAATGCCGCCTCCCACGCGTGCCGTTTCTCGGGAAAAGAATCGGAGAAGGGTCCCCAGTTGTCAGCGACGTGCCGTGCGTGCGTGGCCCGGCCGCACTTCGCGTGCGTTCTTCGGACCGAGCGGTCGGGCCGTTGTTGATGGTGCGGCTGAACGGGCGCGCCTTTTATGACGAGGCGCCATGTGCGGGCAGGATCTGAGGTGATGCAATGATCCGGTCGTCTGGCGTGTCGACTCGCCCTGCCGCCCACCGGGTAAACGTGGTTTCCCTACTCGGGCGCCTTTGAGTGACTATCTTTGACCCGGTCCGTTCGCCTGGTCTACGGCTGTTTCGCCCGTGGTCTGTTGGGCGTGAGAACCGTACCGTGGGCAGGCTGAGTCAAGGAGGCGATCGGGGCTGCCCACGTGATGCGGCTGGTGGCTCGCATCTGTACGCGAATCTCGCGATCGCCCACCCACGGGAGTAACAGTCGCGACCCCGGGGCGCCTATAAAGGCAGTCGTCCAGGCGGGGGAGGAGGTCACCACCGGGTTCTTTGTGTGGCTTGTCGGATAAGCAGAGTTGCAAACTTCATCCTCCCGATGGGTTTGAAAGTGGGAGCAGAGCGGTCCGGGGTCTCGCCCCCGGCGCGTGCCATTGTTGCTAGAAGAAAGTCGACGAGAGGTGGTGGGCATGCTGCGGGGAAGGGGCAGGGCATCGCGCTCCTCATCGGGGAGGCGGTGACCCTGCCGGAGGCGTGGCGCAGCAAGGACGTCACGGCGGGCGCTCTGTTTGCCAAGAAACTGGCAGACGACGCTTGCCGGTCGTCATCCCTACGCGGGCACTCATCGATGGCAGGGCGCGAAGCCAGGCCCTGTTTGTCGGTCAAGTAGTCCAGCGTCCTTCGTTCCGCAGCCGCCTGACCATCTGGTTCTTCGGTTAGCTAGGTGCCAGAAGAAAATCGACGAGAAAGTTGTGGAGACTGGTTCTCGCGATATTGTGCTGGCCGGCTAACCGAAGTAGTACGAGAGCCCCGTTCGGGTGGCTCTGGTCTTTATATCTTTAAAACGGCCTATGGCCGAGTGTAATTTTTCATCGTGATTTCGCCATTCGCGGCGTATAAGGAATGAATCTTGTTTGTGTCCATCCCTTTCGTGGGTTGGCACGATCTCGTTGAAGGTTTTCGCGCGAAACTATGCCTTTTCTCATGATTTAGGAACGACCTTTGCCAAGGAGTTCGTTTTCGCGAGTGACTTGAGCGTTGTGCGACGGGGGGGATGTCGTGGCCTTTTGAGGGCGTAAGCAGTCCCACGACCCTGCCAACCGTCCTCAGTAGCAACTCACACCTTGTTTTTGGTCTTCCTCGATCTCTGAGGGAAAAGGACTAGTAACGCTTTCTGGGTTTCGATTTAGAGGAAAGGCAGACCCTTCTCGCGATCCCTGTCGTGCCGAGTCTGTCTCCGTGAGTTCCTGCAATGATTCCGGGAGTTCGGTCCCGTATTTTCGTGGTTAGCAGCACGATAGATAAGGATGTTTGGATTTAGTTAGGGTTTTGCAACCGTAGTTTCGTTTGTTTGGTGTGCCGCGCCTTCCCCTTAACTCTAGATCGGTTTCGGCAAGGGAACACCAGTAACTTTGGCGTCGAGTGGCGAGGGGGATGCCGTAGCCTTCGGGGGCGTAGGCGGTCCCACGACTCTGCCGGCTCTTGGCCGCGGTAGACTCGTGCCTTGCTTTCACCTTTCTGGATTTAAGGAGAAAAAGCTTGGCCACCTGGTTGATCGTTTGATTGCGCTACCCTTGGCTTGAATAGATTTCGGCCAGGTACTTCAAATTTCGCGAGTAATTAAGGCGTGGAGTGGAGAGGGAAATGCCGTATCCCTTCGCGGGTGTAGGCAGTCTCACGACTCAGCCGGCTCCAGCTTTAATTAGCCCGCGCCCCGCGTCCCTCTAAGCGCCTCGAGTTTTAGCACAATTTTCGAAAAATCGGGACGACTAGGGGGGTAAACCCCCCTGCAGCCCCCGAGGGGGGCTTGGCTCTATTGAAAAATAGAACCGAGTCCCCCTTGTTCAAGTTGTTAGTAACAATGTTTTCATGTTTTTCGCAAACTTTTCATTATTGTTAACTAAGAACATGAAGTATTTACAAGAAATACTGAAAGTTTCAAGGATAGAAGCGGCGTAGCTGTTGGATGTTCCAGGCGTTGGTGAAGACCTCGCCCTTCTCGTTCGCCAGCTTGTAAGTGCCGGGTTTGAGGACCTTGGCGATGATGAACGGTCCTTCCCATGGCGGAGTGAGCTTGTGGCGCTCTCGATTGTCCTGGCGCAGCCTTAGCACCAGGTCCCCTTCGTGGAGGTCTCGACGCCGCACCTTCTGAGCTTGGTATCGACAGAGCGATTGTTGGTAGCGTGCTGAGTGAAGCAACGCTATGTCGCGAGCCTCGTCCACCTGGTCCAGCGAGTTCTCGCGGTCCCGCTGGTTTTGGTCTTCCTGGTAGGCCTTGAGCCTCGGAGACCCATACTCCAAGTCTGTTGGGAGGATGGCTTCGGCGCCGTAGACGAGGAAGAACGAGCTGAAGCTTGTGGCCCTGCTTGGGGTTGTCCTGAGACTCCAGATCACCGATGGCAGCTCAGTAACCCACTTCCGGCCAAACTTGTTCCGCTTGTTGAAGATTCTTGGCCTCAGGCCTTGTAGTATCATGCCGTTGGCACGTTCTACTTGGCCGTTCGTTTGTGGATGTGCCACGGCCGACCAATCAACGTGAATGTGATGGTCGTCGCAGAACTCCAAGAACTTCTTGCCAGTGAATTGGGTGCCGTTGTCAGTGATGATTGAGTTGGGTACCCCGAATCGGTGGATGATGTCGGTGAAGAACAACACGGCCTGCTCAGATCTGATGCTGGTGATGGCCCGGACCTCGATCCACTTTGAGAACTTGTCGATGACTACCAACAAGTGGGTGAATCCCCCGGGCGCTGGGCGGAAGGGCCCTACGAGATCCAACCCCCAGACCGCGAAAGGCCATGTTACAGGGATGGTCTGCAGGGCGTGCGCCGGGAGATGCGTCTTTCGTGCGTAGAATTGGCACCCTTCGCAGGTGCGCACGACCTCGTTCGCGTCGGACACGGCGGTGGGCCAGTAAAAGCCTTGCCGGAATGCGTTACCCACGAGGGTACGCGGCGTTGCGTGGTGTCCGCACGCCCCGGCGTGGATGTCGTGGATCAACTGCCTTCCCTCGGGGATGGGGATGCATCGCTGCAAGATCCCTGAGGCGCTGCGCTTGTACAGCTCGCCGCCGACCGAGACAAAGGTCTTGGCCCTTCTGGCGATGCGTCGTCCCTCGGTTCGGTCCGAGGGCAGCTCTCCGCGGTCGATCCACGCGAGGTACGGATCACGCCAGTCTTGTGGTCGCGTGTCTACGTCGATTTCCATGGCTTCGGCCGAAGAAATTTCAGCGTCGAGGGCTTCGAACCCCTCTTCCATGGGCCCGACCCCCGTAGCCCCCGAGGGTGTCCTGAGGGTTCCGGCCCTTCGCTCGAAGTTGACGGAGGGTTGATCGAGGTCGCGGGCGAAGACGTTCGGAGGAACGGTGATTCGCTCTGACGCGATCTTAGCCAGCTGATCCGCTTCCTCGTTGTATTTGCGTACGACGTGGTTTAGCTCGAGGCCATGGAATTTGTCCTCGAGACGACGAACCTCGTTGCAATACGCCTCCATCTTTTCATCACGGCAGCTTGCGTTTTTCATCACTTGGTCGATGACCAACTGAGAATCCCCCCGGACGTCGAGACGTTTGATGTCGAGGTCGATGGCGATGCGGAGCCCAGCGAGGAGGGCTTCGTACTCCGCCATGTTGTTCGATGCTGGGAAGTGCAAGCGAACCACGTATCAGACATGTTCTCCGAGGGGTGAGACGAAGAGGAGGCCCGCACCCGCCCCGGTTTTCATTACCGACCCGTCGAAGTACATGGTCCAGCATTCGGCCTGGATCTGCGGCGGGGGAAGTTGGACGTCGGTCCACTCAGCGACGAAATCCGCTAAGGTTTGCGATTTTTTCGCCCTACGCGGTGCGTAGAAGAGAGTCTCCCCTACGAGTTCCATAGACCATTTCGCTATTCTACCCGAGACGTCCGGGTTGCGGACTATCTCCCCCAAAGGGAAAGATGAGACCACGGTGACCGGGTGGGCCTCGAAGTAGTGTCGCAGCTTTCGACGCGCGAGCACTACAGCGTAGATTAGCTTCTGGATCTGTGGATACCGCATCTTGGTTTCGGTCAGCACCTCGCTGACATAGTACACCGGCCTCTGGACCGGCAGAGCGTGGCCCTCGTCTATCCTTTCCACAATGATGACGGCGCTGACAACCTGCGTTGTCGCAGCCACATATAGGTAGAGAGGCTCACCGTTCCGCGGCGGCGTGAGGATGGGACCGCGTGCGAGCGACGCTTTTAGCCCGTCGAGGGCTTTTTGGGCCTCGGGGGTCCATGAAAAGCGTTCGTGCTTTTTTAGGAGCCGGTACAAAGGTAAGCCGTTTTCACCAAGTTGAGAGATGAAGCGGCTGAGAGCTGCGAGGCAGCCCAGTACTCTTTGCACCCCCTTGAGGTCCCGAATTGGCCCCATTCGTTCCAGGGCCGAGACTTTTTCGGGGTTGGGTTCGATGCCTCGTTGGGAGACGACGAACCCCAATAGCATGCCTCGCGGCACCCCGAATACGCATTTTTCCGGATTCAACTTTACCCCGTTCGCCCGGAGGCAGCCGAACGTGATTTGCAAATCGTTGACCAGATCGTTCGCCTTTCTGGTTTTTACAACGATATCGTCAACATATGCCTCAACGGTCCGCCCGATGTGGCTTCCGAAAACGTGTTGCATACATCGCTGGTATGTAGCTCCAGCGTTTCGGAGGCCGAACGGCATAGTGACGTAGCAAAACATGCCAAACGGGGTGATGAAAGAAGTCGCGAGCTGGTCGGACTCTTTCATCTTGATTTGATGATAACCGGAATAAGCATCAAGAAAGCATAGCAATTCACACCCAGCGGTGGAGTCTATTATCTGATCTATTCTAGGCAGAGGAAATGGAACCTTAGGGCATGCTTTGTTTAAACCGGTATAATCTACGCACATGCGCCATTTTCCGTTTTTCTTCTTAACTAGAACAGGATTAGCAAGCCAGGTCGGGTGAAATACCTCTTTGATGAATCCGGCTTGCAGGAGCTTGTGCACCTCCTCCCCGATGGCGCGGCGCCTTTCCTCGTCGAACCGCCGCAGTCGCTGTACCACCGGCTTGGAGTGTGGCTTGATGTCGAGGCTGTGCTCGGCGACCTCCCTCGGGATCCCCGGCATGTCCGAGGGTCTCCACGCGAAGATGTCGGCATTGGCGCGGAGGAAGTCGACGAGCACTACTTCCTATTTGGGGTCGATGGTGGTGCTGACCCTCAACGCCTTGCCCTCGGGGGTAGTGGGGTCGAGGGGCACTGCTTTGGTGTGTTCAGCAGCCTCGAAGGTGCCCGCGTGTCTTTTGGTGGAGTCAACGGCCTCGTTCGCCATCTTCTCCAAATCCGCCACCAGGGTTTCGCTGTAGGCGAGCACTTCCGCGCCTTCGACGAACTCGACATCGCACGCATAGGCGTGCTCGTACGACGATCCCACGGTGATGACGCCCTTTGGCCCTGTCATCTTCATCTTGAGGTAGGCGTAGTTGGGGACCGCCATGAACTTGGCATAGCACGGTCGCCCGAAAATAGCGTGGTACGCTCCTGGGAATCCCACCACCTCGAAGGTAAGGGTCTCCCTCCGAAAGTTCTCGGGAGTACCAAAGCAAACGGGCAGGTCGATCTGCCCGAGGGGTTGGACCCGTTTTCCCGGCGCGATGCCGTGGAACGGCGCCTTGCTTGGCCTCAGCTGGTTCGTGCCGATGCCCATGAGCTCTAATGTGTGGACATAGAGGATGTTGAGGCTGCTGCCCCCGTCCATCAGCACCTTGGAGAATCGCGTGTTGCCGATGACGGGGTCGACGACAAGCGGATAGCGCCCCGGATTCGGGACATAGTCCGGATGGTCCTCGCGGCCGAAGGAGATGGTCTCGTCCGACCAGGCGAGGTAAGCTGGCGTCGCGGGGTGAACGGAGAAGACCTCTCGGCGCTCACGTCTCTGCGCCCGGGACGTCGCGTTCACGGTGGGCCCCCCTACGATGAAGAATACATTCTCCACATGGGGGAACTCGTCGTTGCCGCCATCGCCAGTATCCTTCTTCGGGCCATCCTCCTTCGCGGAGGTGCGCCTGAAGTAACCCTTGATCATCCCACATTGTTCGAGGGTGTGGGTGACAGGGCCCCTGTGGTACGGGCATGGCTTCTTCAGCATCTCGTCGAACAGACCTCCCCCTTGAGGGGGGCCCCGAGGGCCTTTGCGGCCTCGTTCGACTACGAGGGCGTCGTCAGAGTCTTCGCCCTGCTGTTGCTGTTGCGTGGCTTGCCGAGGCTTCTTGCCTTTACTGCCCCATTTCTGCTTTTTTGTCTTTGCCTTGGGTTTGCTGCCCTCCGCGGGCAGCTCCTCCGTGCGCTTCCCCTTGGTCTTACCGTCGAAGATTGCTCCGACAGCCTCCTCTCCAGAGGCGAAGTTGGTGGCGATGTCGAACAGAGCGTTGACGCTGGTGGGATGGTTTCGTCCCAGCTCACGCACCAACTCTCGACAGGTCGTGCCTTCGAGGAAGGCGTGGATGATTTCGGAGTCACCCACGCTCGGGAGCTCGGTGCAGCGCTTGGAGAAACGGCGGATGAAGTCCCTCAGCGGCTCGCCGGCCGCCTGCCGGCACCCGCGCAGGTCCCAGGAGTTTCCGGGGCGTACGTATGTGCCCTGGAAGTTACCCACGAACGTCTTGACCAGGTCGTCCCAGTCGTGGATTTGGTTCGCGGGTAGGTGTTCGAGCCACGTCCGCGCCGAGTCCGCGAGATGAAGCGGAAGGTTGCGGATGATCATGGAATCGTCGGTGGCCCCGCCCAACTGGCAGGCCAGGCGATAGTCGTTGAGCCACGTCTCGGGTTTCGTCTCACCCGAATACTTGGTGATGGTGGTTGGCTGGCGAAAACGCGGTGGGATGGCGGCCGAACGGATCTTCCGGCTGAACACCAGGGTTCCCGGGGGTTCTGGCGTCGGGCTTCTGTCCTCCTCGCTGTCATAGCGACCTCCCCGTCGGGGGTGCCTGCTGCGAGGAGGCGCCGCGTCCTGCCTCTTCTTGTTCAGGACGTTGCGCGCGTCGCCATCGTCGACGGCGCCCCGCGTGTCCGCGAGTCGGTCCTTCGCGGACCTCCTCGTTTCGCGGTCGCCGGTCACGAGCGCCCTTCCGTCGTTCGTTGGACGGTGAGGCGTCCACGCGCCCCTGGGTGGGGTGTGGATGGATTGCTCCTTATCCCACCTGCTGCCCCCGGCTCTCGAACTGTTCAGGTGGCGCATGCGGGAGGCGGAACTTTCCGCTTGTTGAACGGCCGCTTCTTCGACAAGGGCCTGCACCTGGCGCCGCATGCCGCGCGCTTCTGGTGTCGATGGTTCGGGCATGGCCCGAATCAGGGTTGCTGCGGCGACGAGCTTCTGGCTCGCTCGTGGCGGCATGGCAGGGCTGGCGTCGTCGCCGTCGCCCATGATGCGCGCTTGAGCGATGCGCCCGGCAGCTTGCGCGCGTTCGCCGCGCTTGGGCTGCCTGGCTTCCAGAGCTGCGCGCAGCTCCTGTACCTGCTGGCGCTCCTGCTGGAGCCTGGCTTCCAGCTCTTGCACCTGCGCGAGCTGTGCCTGCGCGAGCGCAGCTTCGCTCACCGGCTCGGCGGGCATCGGTGGCGGTTCGTCGTGTCCGGCCCCGTCGCGCGTTTCTTCGTCCTCTCCAACAGACTCTACTTCGCCGTCGAGGGCGAAGCATTCTCGCGTGGGGTCGTATTCCCCTTCACTGGAATCGTCGGAGCAGGTGAGGCAGAAGTCCGCGACGGCCTGGAAGGAGATAAGGCCTTCGCGGTCGCGCAACCCGGAATAGTCCAGATCTGGGTGCTCCTGACCGCGCACACTTTCCCCGTCGCCCGACTCGGGCTAGGACCCGCCGGGCGAGGAAATGTTGAGGTCGCGGATCGAACCCAGCTGGTGACTCGGCGAATCCTTGTGCGCGTTCAGGTTGGCGCTGATTGCCGCGGAGTAGCTTGCGGCTGCGTTGTTTATCCCGTACGGGAGCTGCGCCGGCCCGGCCACATTTTCCCAGCGTGCTCCCTCCGCGGGAGCCGCCGGCGGGGGTCCGCCCCCCTGTAATGTGGCAGCGGGCTGGAGCAGCAGGTGTGCGTCCCAATCGGGGAGGACGACGCGTGGGGCAATGCGCTGCTCCACGTGAATCTGCAGCTCACGCAGCATTCGACGTCTCCTAAGCTGAACCGGCGTCGGCGATGTCGGGGTAACGGGCATCATGTTGGGTGGCCCGGAGGCGAGCCGCATGAGAAAGCCCTCACCGGTCGCTTCGAACTCCAGGCTCCCAAACATGATCCGGTACCCGCGCGGAAGCGGGCCGGGGACCCCGTGGCGGATCGTGGCGACATGCCGTCAAGGGAACTGATCGGGCGAGGTTGATCACAGCGCAGCCCCCCTACCTGGCGCGCCACTGTCGGTGCCGGGATTGGTCGGTCAATCCCCGGCGCCAAACAGAATGCGCTGTGTCCCGTCCCTTAACGGTTGATGCAAGAGCTAGTACTCGAGAGACGATGGTTTATCCTGGTTCCGACCGCGAGGTCGTACGTCCAGCAAGGTGCGCTCGGGGCGCTGTACTATCTTGCACCGGAGTGCTTGCAGTGGGGGAGGGCTACAAGCAAGGCGGGAGAGGAGGAGGAGTCTCCAAGTCCCTGAAAGCGAGCGTGATTGAGGCGAGTGCCAATGTCGTGTGTGGCGGTGTGTCTGGTCGTCGGTCTGAGAGTCGGGTGTCGGTCTCAGAGTTGGTCGGTCCAGAGTCGGTCGTGGTCAAATGGTCGGTCCCCTTTTCCCGTGTCGCTCCCTTCCTCCTTTTATAGATCAAGGAGAGAAAGCAGGGGGGAAGTTTACAAGTATGAGTGTGATGTGTGCTACAGGGATGCGCACTGGAGAGCATGGTGCCGGGCGTGCCATCGTCCTTGACCCTGGCGGAGGGTTTATGGCGAGCCCCGTCTTCCGCGGGCGTCGTGGTCGTCCCTGTGCTTGTCCTGGAGTGTCTTCGAGGGGTGGCGCTGTCGCCATCCGCACCCAGCTGCCCGTTCGCCAGTTGACTTCGAGGGCAGGGCAGGTGAGGAAGGACCGGAGTTGGCGGTACAGGGGTCGGTATGGTGGTTGTCGTCAACCACAGTGCGCGGCGTACCCGGTTTACCAGGGGATGGCCAAGAGTTAGCGGATTCGACCCGGCGTTCGTCATCACCAGGCCACGCCTGACCGGAGCCTGTACTCGGTCGCTATTTAGTCATTCGTTCGAGGGTTCCCCATGCCTATCCGAGGGGCGTCCCAGGGGAAAAGACGGTAGCAGGTGGAACAGTGGTGCAGAATGACGCCTGCCAGTCCGCACAGGGTCTTGCGCAGTGCCGCGTGCGTCCGCACAGCGCTGATGAGGACGCATAGTGACCGGAGCAGGTGGAACAGTGGTGCGGAATGTCGCCTGCCAGTCCACACAGGGTTTTGCGCAGTGCCGCGTGCGTCCGCACAGCGCCGGTGAGGACGCACAGTGACCGGAGCAGGTAGAACAGCGAGCTCTGTTGGTGTCAGTGGCGCGGCGTGGGGGAAAGATCGTCTTTTGACTTCGGCGCCCACTTGATGGGGCGGGCATTAAGTGCCGTTGTCGGTTGGGGCGCCAGGGAGCGTCGTGTTATGTAGAGGAGTGGCCTCGAGCGAGGCGGAGTTGGCTCGCCCGTTCGAGGGGGTGCGCGGCCCTCGAGCGAGGCGGAGCTTGTGTTGTGCCTGCTTGAAGGGGCGCGCGGCCCTCGAGCGAGGCGGAGATGAGGGTAGCGACTTGGGTCCCCTTGACAGGCGAGCTCGGACGGCCGTTCTCGGGCCGCGATAGGCTGTGACCGGTCGTGCTGCCTCGGTGGCCCTTCCGGGCTGCTGGTGACTCGGTATTTCGTGGTATGTTGTTTTTTGAGGGTGATTACCCCGATGATTAGTGGACCCCCTGGGTTTGTCCCCGACAGCCACGTCACCCGTTCGATTTTTTGTGCGGTAATGCTAGTAGTCATAAGTCCGACGCATCGGACGGAAGTCGAACAGAAATATCGGATGAGTGCGATGAGAGCGGTGCTGGCCCGACAAAATTTATTTCGACTTCCCATCCTCTCAGTGTCCTCCGTCTCACATCTTCCTGCTCCCGCACGCCGCCCCTGCCTGCTCCCCTCGCGCCGCCGATGCTGCCCTCCTGCTTGGTCCTCGGAGCGCCTCCGTCGCCGGCCCGTGCGCCGCCGCGGTCCCCTGCTGCTTCTCCACGTGAGCTCCGCAGCTGGTAGGGGAGCAGCTGCTTGTACCCATGGGTTGTTGAGACCGGACCTCGCCGCCGGCCCGGAGCTCGCGCCGCTGCCGGTCCGGCGCGAGCGCCGCCGCTGCCCCGCGGGCCCATCTCGCCATTGCTGCCGCGCTGAAGCGCCGCGCCGGAGCAAGTGTATGTTTTGCTAGGTTTTGTTGCATGTTGCAAGAGCATGTTTCACATGTTTCGGATGTTGCAGACGAATGTTGCAACTGTTTGATGCCAATGTTGCAAAAATAGATCTGGAATGTTGGATGTTGCATATGTTTCACATGCATGTCACAAGTGTTTCATCCGGATGTTGCATTTTTATTGAGAGTTTTTTTGACTGATGCCGTGCGTGCAAGAGAGTGGGAGCATGTTTGTTTTTAGTGTTGCAAACGATGATTATTAATGTTTTAATGTTGTATACGCTATGTTTGGATGTTGCAAAAAAATCATACGTTGCATGCAACATAAATCCATGTTGCGGCGGGAGTTTTAACTGCTATAGTACAGTTGGAGAGAAACGCTTGGTCCACGTTTTGCCACGTCACCCGTCCGATTTTTGCGCCCGGAACGGATGTCCGGGCGCTAGTGCAGCCGTTTTTTTGTGAGGCGTCACATGATGGTAGTTGGTATAAAGAAGATATGTGTGCGAAAAAATTAAAATAAGGAAAGAAATATTGATAATCAGACCAGAATATTATTTTAAGGAAGGAAGCAGGGACCACGAGGGCCGACAGCCTAATAGGCCCAGGCCGTCGCCGTCGCAGTGGGCCCGGGTCGGCTGTGGGCTGGGTTCCGGATCGGACGGCCAGGATGGACGGATAGGACTCGGGTCGGTGTCCTAACCCTAACTCTTTTAGGAGGTGTGCCTACCAGCCCCAGCCGCCCACAATATAATCTGGAGAGGTGAAATCAAATTCGCAGACACAGAGTAGATCCACGAGATTCAATAGTGTGGAGGAATCAATTGGTGGCGATGATCATGGCCGCGGTAGCGCTCCTTCGATCTGTTGCGAGCAAGATGGCACGCGCACCACCGACGCATCGTCGCCCTCTTCTCGCGCGTGGAATCCATGGCGGCGCCCGCCCAGGGCCTGGTGGTTCCTTGACGCCGCCGCCAACCAGTAACGAGGTATGTACCTACCTGCACGGCGATATGTATGTATGAGACCTACATATCTATGATGTGAAGAATTTTTACTGGTACTTTCCGGCAGGGGAAGAGGGATCGATTTGTGGTTGGCATGGCCGCCACTGCAGGGCTTCGATTTTTGGCAACCAAGTTGCCTCGCGCACCTCCGTCGGCTCATCATCGCCTTCTTCTTCGTCGTGGACTTCGTGCTGCATCATATTCCACGTCACCGCCTACCCAAATGGTATATACTTGCTTTTCCATGCAATTTTTACTTCCATCTTTAATTTTGCCCTTCCGTTTTATATTGTTTTCCTACAGGATATTCGTACTACACACTCTAAAGTTAGAGCCGGTCCCGCTTACATCATGATCTTTGGTTTATTGGTTTACATGTATGGTCGGGTCCTGCCCGCATTGAACAAGTTGAACAAGTTGGAAGATAAATTGAAGTCCCGTTCGAGAAAGATGTCGAACCTGAATGATAAGTTAACCCAAGCCATGGAAGCTATTGAGCTTCTTCTGGCTGAAGATGTGTCCGAAGCTCAAAGCTCAGGTATCAGGCTCATTATTTCTCTTTGTAAGTGATGCACACTTTCATGATTGAGTTTCATGATCTTTGGACAACAAAATTAGCCCAGCTACATGTAGCTCTTGGTACAAATATATATGCCGCTAATTTTGTATTTGAAAGTGTCTTCTTTGATCATATTTCCTTGCTAGAAATAATATGCTATAAAATAATTTAGTAGTCAAAGATCAGATTTGGGAGACTGCACCGAGATATTTTGAGATGAAATACTAGATCGAGAGAACCTATTAATGGGCAGATATGTTTTGATGAGATGGGCATGCCGCCATGTCATGTCAGGTGTTTTGAGTGTTAACTTTTTAACTCCTTTGTTTTAATATGTAAGCTTTTGATACAAATGCATATTGGTTTGATGTTAGGTGTCAGCACCGATGAGATGTAATGTTGCACTTCAGCTGCGCATTTGCTAATGTTTATTTCATGTGCAACATGCAGAAAATGGTAAAGACCATGTTAGTGTGACTGGGAAGGGAAGGCTCAACAAGATCGAGAAAACTCATCGCCACTTCAAAGAGCTAGAAACTGCCATAAGGGACTTAGAATCCGAAATTACCGAGCTCAAGGACTTAGAATCTGAAATGGCCAAGCTCAAGATTGCATTGGAGTCAGCTCGTTCCAAAGAAAATGTGTAGTTGAGAGGATTGGGATCAGAAAAGTGTACTGATATGGGCTTTATTAACTTCCAGTTATTTGAGAGTATTACAGCTATGCATGTATAAAGTCCAGTGGCATGTCGATGTTGACTGATACATAATGTTTGCACTGATTCGGTTCCCCTTTTGTGTTTTTGTTTTACTTTGATGTATTGCAGTGCTTGAGTATTGACTTATTTTTGTTTGAGTTGGTAATTGGTGTAGATTATGAGTTAATATTTTGTAACTTTTGGCATATATAAATGGTAATGGTTGCTATCTATCTTCCGGAAGATGGTTAATAGCTTGGTCTACGGAAGAACCAGAGGTGATATAGGCGAGAACATGTTCTAGAAACGTGAAAACTTAATTTGGGGTGCCGGTTAAATACAAGTGCTATATTAAAGATGTAATTGCTCAATGCTTGTCGGTTGGTAAGGTTTTGTGATAGAACATCAGCATGGATGTTGGATTGTTCTTATTTGTCTGATTTATTTCAGGACATAAGTGGCTCTATTTTTCCAATGATGGATGATTCCTCGTCAACCGCGAGATGTTTGTGATGATGATTTTCTCAATCTTGACATCTTGATATGAAGTGCGACGCATGAGTAGGAAGATCCTTCCCTAGCTTTGCAATTGTAGATTCAGTTTCAGATTGGTGTTGAGTAGATTCAGTTTCAGATTGGTGTTGAGCAGACGCCGGTGGTTTAGAGTAGGATTGGATGAGTTTAAACTTTTGTTTAGTTTATTCTCATCTGGTGCTATTATCATTGGTTTTGTTACATTAGGCAGGAAAGAAAGCATATTAAATAAAAACAGAAACATAACAGATGCACCTAATTGTGATAACATCAATTCACAGGATTAGCAGTTCAAGCTCATTTTTACAAAAAATGATTTCCAAGTGTGAGCATCAAAACTTCTATGTTTTTCTTACTTCAAACCAAAGAGTCCAGCAGTGAATAAGAAATAACTCATAACTACTGATATTTTTGAAGTACATGACAGGATAATGTTAACGCCCATGCCTTGCTACGGGTAACAAAAATTATGTTAACCATATATTATTAGAGTCACACCTCGCAAATCGTAGACAAATCGCAAATCGTCAATGAAAATATTCAAATAAATGTTGACTTATATCAGGAAAAGCACAACTGATAGAGCTAATTACAGATAGCATCATCTATGCTTAAAATCATTTAGATGTAACAGGAATAGAGAGCCCAAAGAACCAATAACCACCTTTCTTTGTTTGCAGCTCATCAAGTTGTCACAAATATCTGCTGTTTCTCTCTGGAATGTTCTGAACAAAGTCAGTTACAGATCGGGCTGCTTGGAAGCTGTCGGAGACATTTTTTCTTTCCACTACGGGCGAACCCAAATTTTATTACTCAAACAAGCAACAAAATTACAGTCTTGTATAAGCTTTGCTCAGTTTTTGCGCTCACCTATGTTCTGGATAGACCGTGCTAGACAGAGGGTAGCAAAACCTCCTAGCAAGTAACCCACCCTTCCAGATTTCAGCCAAAAGAACACATGCCGCAATCTAAAGGTAATCGCTGCAGGAGAACCATGCCAATATCATCTCGAGCAGCTTCTTGGGGATGGAAATGCAGCGCCGCCATCTTGAATGCTTCCGCACCATAGAAGGATCTTCTCGTCGTCTCCCTGTTGAAGCCCTGCCCATATGAAATAAAAGAACATGCCAGGCATATTATTTCAGTGGGGGCTCTAATCAACTTCTTATCAAAGCATACATAATTTCTGGATTCCAGATTGCCCAAACAATCGTTGCCAGGCCAACCATGTACGATTCTTTCCATCTTTGATGATGTTTTTAATCCACTCCCAGTATTGATCCAAAGATCCTGGTCTACAATCTACCTTTAGCACATAAGTCAATATACTCCAAACATATTTGGCCATAGAACACTCAAAAAACAAGTGGTTACAAAAAATACAAAAAACATAGCTGCTGGAGACATATCTACAACAGAAAATGTGATGCATCTCAAATCTCTTTAGAGTTACAAAAATTTGAACTAGAATTTAACAAGTCACGTAAAAGTGGAATTGCATTTTCCCTTATCAAGAACTACATGCCACAAGTTCACAATTTGCACTCAGTGCAAACCAGCAAATGGCGAATATCAAAAAAGACTGAGAAGAAAAGACAAGCAAGTCCAATATGAAACATGGGAGAGTTGGATAAGAAAGAACCTACTTGCATTGACAGCTACCCAGCCTTCCTGTGGCTTTGCCGCTTTGGAGAAAAGGTGCTCTGCTCCCCCGGCCTTCCATGTGGCTTGAAACTCACACCTGCTCAATCGAATGTGATCGGTCGGAAAATATGAGATATAAGAACTGATATTAACCAAATGTCAAGTTATAATTATGCAATGTCAAAATAAAAAGTTAACATGTCATTAATTTGAATCATGCTAGTAGACCTGGGCACATCCTTCCCTAACTGAACTACGCACGCACAATTTAAAATCACCTGGGCGCATCCATGAATAGCTCACATTCCATAACTATGGCTATGCTGAATATTAGCCATAAATATGATCTATTCTGCAATCCTAACGTGTATATTGCAACAATTCCCAAGCACCTATGCTGCTATTCGATGCACTCAAATATTTCACCTATGTGACCTTTCATCTCTTACCTGATCACGATCATTACACAAGACCTGCTTGGAAAAGAAAAATCTACAATCCCATGAGAATCCATACGGATTTTAGAAGAAAAAGAAAAGTGCATTCTTAAAAAATAGCATCCCATCACCATGATTTCTAGGGCATCAAGCAGTAGTATGCCTCTTAATATGTACTACCATCGTTCCAAATTACTATTTGTTGACTTTTTCCAGAATGTTTGACCATTCGTATTTTTCAAAAATTTATGTATGTATCAATTATTTTGTTTGTGACTTACTTTATCACCAAAGGTAGAGAAAGAAAGCTAGCTTCATTTCTGAATACTCGGGCATCCTGGCATGGTAAAAAATATGAATAGATAAGAGAGAGACTTCAAAATATGAAGGAAATAGTAGGCAATGAGAATTGAACTGACCAAGAGATCACGCTCTCAAAGGCTATAGCCATAGCCATGGTCAGAATAATCCTCAAAGATTTACAGTTTACATGGATATGTCAGCCTATCTGATACAGTGGAACTTTTACACAATCTGAAGACATCACTAATTTTGTCATGCACCATCACTCTGATCCCACATAGTATTTAACAACCTCCATGTTGCTATTATTTACAAAACATAGGCCTTAGAAACTGTTGTAAACTAAGCATGCCATGTTGTATTAACTATCCCTTCCAACATAGGTAATGTAAACGTAGCTCATTGCAAGTTTACTGTATGCAGACAGTCATAGGTAATGTCTAAAACTTATGTTACTTTCCGAAGAAAAATAATGCGATTACTACAATATAATCTCAAAATCTGAGATCCTACGTACTAAAAAGCCTAAGATGAGTCTACGATTAAGAGGACCATCACTCTAACTTACAGATATTAGAGATAACTAAAAGTAGAAACTCTTCTCAGTATCCACAATGCTCAAACGGCCAGTTGGTTCAGCTGATCAAACATACCCATTATTTAATTATCCAGTTGTAGCAACCAGTGGTTACTCAAAAAATTGGAGAACAATGCACATTAATAAATAGAATTAGAGCTCAACCTGGCACAAATATTTTCATCCTTGATGCTTGTAAATTCTGAACTGATAAGATGCAAGGTGTATATGTGTGGATGGCAGAAACCATCAATTTGGCACCTCTCATATTCAAAGGATAACCTTGATCGCCATATGGATGGGTATCAAAATAATTCCTGCAAGTTGATAGAAGGTGTAAACACTGAAATAATAAATTTCTATATAGGCGTATTAGCCGTCAATCTTGCATTGCTCCTTAAAAAAAATCAAACCACAATGGTAGTTTAGTTTTGGTACTAAACTCAGAACATGAGATCAATGTGGTACCAAAAACATGAGATGAATGTGATACTAAACTAAAACATGAAATGAGTACTACACATTGCAAATAAATTTTCTTTCATATGAGGATTATTGTGAGGAATATTAGGAAAAAAATGCAAGGTATTAGGGAAGCCTTCCAGTGGGTTGACTTGATCAAACCTGAAAATCATTCAGCTCTAATAAGCAGACACCCAATATGAGTGAGGATAAGCATATCTACTGCTATTACACTCTTCAGCTCACAGCATCCTCTCGTATCTCTCTTCCTGTAAGAATTATTTTATAAATTTCCTATTGAGGTAGATTACACGTAATCTCTGAAGAACGAATCCTGGCAGAAAAGGCGGGCGGAGAACCCGGCCACGTAACCCGTTAGCCTGCTTGCCGTCGGATCCGGTGAGAAAACGATGGGAGCCGTTCGATCTGGGTCGGAGCGGGCTTTTCGCCCGTTAAGCACGAACCCACGAGCTCTCGGATCCTCGGGAATTCGCGAGGACCTTATCCCCTTCACCTTCGCCTGCGAGGACCTCATCCGTCCGCTGGCCGCACCGCTCGCGCCGCCCTCCGCATACCCTCTGCTAGCCGCCTCATCCGGCCAGGGCACGATGCCGCACTGCCCTACCTGACCCGCGGCGGCCGTCAATGGAGCTCTCCTGCGGCATCCGCGGTGCTACCTCGCCTGCCTCCAAAAACTCTGGCCGGCGGCCATTGCTCCAGTCCTCCAGAACATGCTGCATCCAGATGCGGGCGGAGGATACAGTGTGCCAAGGATAGCAGCAAGCCCAAACACGGGTGCAATCTTGTCCGTGATGGTAACTAGTAAGGCACATCTCCCTGGCATTCTTTCTTCACCATCTGCATCCACTCTCCTCAGGGACTGCGCTCGCATCTGCTCTCCTCAGCGCCGCTCGCTGCCCCCGTGCCACCTCCTCTGCAACCTGTGGATGCGGTCGGCGAGAAGCTAAGGCCGTGTCCCGGCCCGGCGGCCCATCTCTCCCGCGAGGCACCGACCGGCACACGTGCGTGTGTCGCGGCTGTTCACAGCGCTGCGGCCGCTCCTGCGCTGCAGGCTGAGGTTGCTGCCGACGCTGGCGCGAAGGGCCACTCTACGTTGACCAGCTGAGGCACGCTGCTGCAAGGTAGAATTTCCACATGATCAAGGTATTCCCGATATATGCTTCAATCAATATTCAACCATTTCAAAATCCTCTTGAACTCCAAGTACTTGAATGGTGCAAAAATAAGTAATTTAATCAATCAGTTGTTAACATGCTGTGCATTATTGTGTTGTTAACATGACGTTGCTTTCCCGGAAGCCAAATGTTCCACGGGGTTGATTAAATTCAAACATACCAATTAAATGTACCTCTTCATTTTGTAAATTAAAATGACTTTCAACATTATCACAGTACTATTAAAACTACACTAGAAACACTAACTGTATAACTTAAAGTATGCTCCAACTAAACCAAATAATGCTGCTTAATTGTTGCTGTACCTTTTGATTTTATCAGAGGGAAACAGTCTAGAATGATTTCCATTGGTGCTCAAGAAGATCAAAGTCTGAGCCTGAATCAAAGGTACTTCTTACAACTGGTTTCCCTAAACCAAAAACAAAGCAGATTGGCAGCTAGGCAGCTACAGCTCCAATGGAAGAAATCCCATGGATGCTCCTTGCTAAATCCATGTTTCCCCTCAGCTCTAAGATGCCAGGTACATTTTCCTTTCCCTGCCTTTCTTCCATGGATTTCAAAGTCACCAAGACATAGGGTATGACTGAGAATAGGGATGTTTTTTTAAAAAAAACATTGCCATGGAACTGAGTATAATTTATGCAAAATGAATTAGTTATAATACAGTTAGATAAATCCCATCATTTCAGAGTTCGATACATCAAATTTTGAAACCAATTTGTATAAGCAAATATGGGGACATATTATTCATGACTGTTTCATATACAAAGGCGATTTTCATATATTTAAAATATATGTGCTATTTCACAGAGGGAAATAGTCCAATACTTTACCTTTATTTTCTCATATACCATTTATATTCATGTACACGTTCATGTTTATCTCTAGGACCTAACTAAGCTGCCCTGTCTGTTCAACTTCACCTGGTATTTCTTTTACACTAAGAGTTCCCTGTGTTGATTTTCTGTTCTTCTACAGCAAGAGTTCCTTGTGTTTATAATTCTTTTATGTATCCTTATGCATTTTCTATGTTAGTAGTAAGATCCATTCTTGATTTGTTTTATCATTCGTTTTAGCACCACCACTACGATTCCTCACAATCATATAGGCAAAGGTAGCGCTGTATCCTGACGCCACCTTTGTGGTGCCATTCTGCATTCCACAGAGCAGAGATGCCAAAGACAGAAAAGAGCTAATAATTAGGTATCTGCAACTGCAACATCAATCTGAAACAGAGAAGAGAGATGGACTGCAGAGAGCCGCTAAGATGTGTGTTCAGTTGTCTGCCTTTTTTCTTTTGTTTCTACTCTGTACCGAAGGGTGTAGCAGCTGTCCAGCTGCTAAGCTGTTTTTCATTGTGTTGAAATTTGTAGCATTCTCTTTTATGGCATTGCATTCCTTTTATAACCATGTCTGCTGAATTGATTGCAAGAAAATACTGTGCGGATTGGCTGTTTGTTTCACGTACTCAATGCCTGGGCTGGCCTGCTCAAAAAGGGTGCGGCAAGGCCGCACCACCAGTGTTTCTAGTTGTTCTGAAACAAAAGGTGGACTACTGTAACAAAGAACTTAGTATTTAACAGCAATAGTGGAAGAGATATCACAGTTGCACACTATTTTACAAGCATGGTTCAAACCCTGTTTCTACCAATCCAATTTTCCACCACAAATCTTTAAATACAACACTACATTGGGCGATAGATCAAAAAGAATCTTGTGTTGATAGATCGGTATGACAAAAATGTTCCACAATTATATAAACAAGTCATCGTCTCTAAAGAATCTTGTGTCGATTTCACAACAACCATGTACATTTCACAAGTACCGACTTCACAATTTTTCCATTAAAAAAAGCCATTTTCTTTTGGTTCATCCCCTTTCACAGCAAACTATTCATTTAGGTGAACAATGCCGGAAACCTAGAACCTGCTAGATATCCCAAATTACACTACCATTTCACTTCCAATCAAAAGAGAAAACAAACATATCAAATTACTGTGCAAAATATTGTCGACATAAGCATATAGTGAATCAGGTATTGTACACTGATATTCGGTTCTAGATTTCACAAGTTTCTCATTGTAAAACTCGGCCGGGTGGGGAAAGACCGCCCCACCGGTATTATCTTAAGAAGAAGCCTCGGCTTCCCCAACCGAGAAAATCCCCGGTTTCTCATATACCATTTATATTCATGTACACGTTCATGTTTATCTCTAGGACATGCAGAACAAAGGATCAACAAGATGGTTTCTTTATTCTAACACCCATCATATTTGCCGTGCAAATGCCACCGTTAAAAATGGAAGGAAAAGGAAAACACTATGGCATACAAATCATGATAGCAAGCATTGCTTATCAAACTCTATCCAGTAATCTCATGGTTTTAAATAGCGGGTTAAGGGGTTTAGCGGTTGGGGTCAAAAAAAGCTAATAGCGGGCTAAATGAGGCTATAGCGGTTTTTAGCGGCTAAATTGTACATGATTTCAAATAGCGGTTTTCGGTCTCAAAAGGCTATAGCGGGAGATTTAAAACCTTGAGTAATCTACATCCACAAGGCAAACCATATGCAAAGGATGAAGGAAGCAGCGGTACCTCAGTCAGGTGCTGGCTAGAGAGGCGATGTTAAAGGGGAAGGCACTTCTGATTGAAGGGTCCAGATGATAAGTGGACATGTGGCCACCGGCTCTGACCATGGCCACCTGTCTAGCAAGCCCTTGCACAAAGTAAGCATCATTAAGTACAACAAGCCTCTCTGAAGCAGAAAAAGGGCCAAGAGCAGGCAGACAGAGTAGATCACAAAAGCAGAAGCCAATACCCCACATTCAGCTTCCAATCAAAGTTGCAGCAACAAATAGGTAGAATTTGTTTTTTTTTGGCAAAAAAGGAAGAGAGAATCAAGGTGGCACTCCATCTAACTCATAATGTTAGATGTGTTAATGGGTAAAAGGGAAAAGAGGAAATACAACCAACATGTAGAGAAGGAGCCAGAAGAAAAAACAGATAAAAATGGCGTACCCAGTGCCGTAGGCTTCCCGCACCGTGCGGGGTCTGGGGAAGGGTTGTAATAGCGCCCAAACCTTATTCTATCCTTTTAATATCACTCATCTGTGGGTCGTACATTAAGCGTACAGATAATTCGTGGTATTGGGCTGCAGCTGATGGTGCATATTGTGCACCATGTCTCCAACATACATTCCATCAGTGTACGTGAAAATGCCCTCGCATTGGCATTGCAGCTTTTTGTTATGCTAAGTATTCTTCAATGCAAGTTGGTGATATCACTCATTCAGGACATGGCTATGGGCTGAAGGGCAAATAAATGCTCGCCGGGAGGGCTGCCTAGGGCCTTGTTTTGTATTCTTCAAGTAGTTTTTCAGGTATATTTAGCCCATGAGGATTACTAATATTAGTAGTTAGTAGCGAAGGTCAGAGTGAAGTAAAGCAGCCCATTTGGGCATTGTCCCCCGCTCTTCTTGCATAGAAACACAAGCTAGCCAGTGACCTTCTAGCTAAAGTAGTAGCAGTTGCAGCCATTACAGAACACCTTCAACTTTTCCTTGAACATATATTGAGAGAAATCTAACCATGAGTTCATCATGGACGACGAAGCAGAACAAGCTGTTCGAGAGGGCGCTGGCGACATACGACAAAGACACGCCGGGCCGCTGGCAGAACGTGGCGCGGGCAGTGGGTGGTGGAAAGACGACCGAGGAGGTGAAGAGGCACTACGACAAGCTGCTTCAAGACCTGCACCACATTGAGTCGGCAGGCCGTCAGGGTTCCCAATACGGCGGCAGCAGCAGCAGCAAATCCAAAGGTGGCAGCAGCAGCGGGGAGCAGAGGTAGTTAAGTAATACGAATCCATACTAGGAAAATGTGAGTCCTAGGCACTGGAATTGGTTCTCTTCTCCCTAATCCCTATAAGCCAGAAAGGGTAATAGGCTTTAGTGTAAGCATTTCCTCACACTTGTCTTCGTGGGCCACTTTATGTTGAGCAGGAGGCGCTCACTGTTCTCGTTGAAGCTGTTTATACAGGTTTTGGTGGCAATCCGAGTGAGATTGAACCTGCTTTTTAGCTTCTTCTTCGCTCTTCTCTTTCCAAAATTCACTACTAATTTTGACTACCTCCTTAGTCACCCTATCCACTCTCGTCCTGTTTTCGGGTTCCCTTTCAGGGATGAGAATATTTCGATGATTTATTCCCCGTAGGTGGAAAACGCGTGGGTGAGTAGAGTCTGTGCTTTGCTTTGGGGGGCACCGACAAGAAGCTTCTCGGCCACCCTACTCTGACTTGATTAGCTACTTACTAGTAACTAGGATCGTTCAAACAGTCAGTCAGCAATGCGTACTTCTTCCCTAGTTGAGTGGATCTGCATAGCAGAGCCCAATCTTCTACCACAAGCTCTGACCTGACTTGTTGTACTTGATTCACCCACGTAAATAGACAACTGGGATAAGGGCTTGAATCCCATAAAAGAGAAGTGAGTCCGCATGTCGGCAAATGATTTGGAATTGAAACTGGCCACAGAGGAAACCGAAGCCCTAACTCCCCATCTTTCTATCTTACATCGCCATCGAGCCCTGGCTGTAGAGTCACAAGTTTCTAATCGCAATGGATTTCTGTTTTCTTTGGCTTTTCCATTCGCTTCCACTAATGTCGTCTAAGAATTGTGAGGTGCCCATAGCTTCCCGGAAGAAGAAGAGTCATTGTCGTTTCCTGACCGATATGGATGCACATATTTACCCTCGCCTCGGGAAATACCACCAGCTCCGTTCCGTGGGCTTCTTTCGCAGCTCTCTTCACGCTCACTTTACGAGTGCAACCAAGTGAAATAAACTGTTCATGCTAATTCATAGACTATGCTGGTTTCTATCTAAGAGTCCTGTGAGACGCTTCCTTCTCATACACATCTGAAGGAACGTTTGATCATCAGCATTAGAGAGTTTTGCAGGTCCTTGAGAGAACATTATCCAGCCACCATGGTCTGAGGTGAAATTGGTCCTGGTCCATAAAACCCCCTTTTTACCAGCACCGTAACAGACTGGAATCGCAGGAACAACTGGTTCCACTCTACGTTGACCAGCTGAGGCACGCTGCTGCAAGGTAGAATTTCCACATGATCAAGGTATTCCCGATATATGCTTCAATCAATATTCAACCATTTCAAAATCCTCTTGAACTCCAAGTACTTGAATGGTGCAAAAATAAGTAATTTAATCAATCAGTTGTTAACATGCTGTGCATTATTGTGTTGTTAACATGACGTTGCTTTCCCGGAAGCCAAATGTTCCACGGGGTTGATTAAATTCAAACATACCAATTAAATGTACCTCTTCATTTTGTAAATTAAAATGACTTTCAACATTATCACAGTACTATTAAAACTACACTAGAAACACTAACTGTATAACTTAAAGTATGCTCCAACTAAACCAAATAATGCTGCTTAATTGTTGCTGTACCTTTTGATTTTATCAGAGGGAAACAGTCTAGAATGATTTCCATTGGTGCTCAAGAAGATCAAAGTCTGAGCCTGAATCAAAGGTACTTCTTACAACTGGTTTCCCTAAACCAAAAACAAAGCAGATTGGCAGCTAGGCAGCTACAGCTCCAATGGAAGAAATCCCATGGATGCTCCTTGCTAAATCCATGTTTCCCCTCAGCTCTAAGATGCCAGGTACATTTTCCTTTCCCTGCCTTTCTTCCATGGATTTCAAAGTCACCAAGACATAGGGTATGACTGAGAATAGGGATGTTTTTTTAAAAAAAACATTGCCATGGAACTGAGTATAATTTATGCAAAATGAATTAGTTATAATACAGTTAGATAAATCCCATCATTTCAGAGTTCGATACATCAAATTTTGAAACCAATTTGTATAAGCAAATATGGGGACATATTATTCATGACTGTTTCATATACAAAGGCGATTTTCATATATTTAAAATATATGTGCTATTTCACAGAGGGAAATAGTCCAATACTTTACCTTTATTTTCTCATATACCATTTATATTCATGTACACGTTCATGTTTATCTCTAGGACCTAACTAAGCTGCCCTGTCTGTTCAACTTCACCTGGTATTTCTTTTACACTAAGAGTTCCCTGTGTTGATTTTCTGTTCTTCTACAGCAAGAGTTCCTTGTGTTTATAATTCTTTTATGTATCCTTATGCATTTTCTATGTTAGTAGTAAGATCCATTCTTGATTTGTTTTATCATTCGTTTTAGCACCACCACTACGATTCCTCACAATCATATAGGCAAAGGTAGCGCTGTATCCTGACGCCACCTTTGTGGTGCCATTCTGCATTCCACAGAGCAGAGATGCCAAAGACAGAAAAGAGCTAATAATTAGGTATCTGCAACTGCAACATCAATCTGAAACAGAGAAGAGAGATGGACTGCAGAGAGCCGCTAAGATGTGTGTTCAGTTGTCTGCCTTTTTTCTTTTGTTTCTACTCTGTACCGAAGGGTGTAGCAGCTGTCCAGCTGCTAAGCTGTTTTTCATTGTGTTGAAATTTGTAGCATTCTCTTTTATGGCATTGCATTCCTTTTATAACCATGTCTGCTGAATTGATTGCAAGAAAATACTGTGCGGATTGGCTGTTTGTTTCACGTACTCAATGCCTGGGCTGGCCTGCTCAAAAAGGGTGCGGCAAGGCCGCACCACCAGTGTTTCTAGTTGTTCTGAAACAAAAGGTGGACTACTGTAACAAAGAACTTAGTATTTAACAGCAATAGTGGAAGAGATATCACAGTTGCACACTATTTTACAAGCATGGTTCAAACCCTGTTTCTACCAATCCAATTTTCCACCACAAATCTTTAAATACAACACTACATTGGGCGATAGATCAAAAAGAATCTTGTGTTGATAGATCGGTATGACAAAAATGTTCCACAATTATATAAACAAGTCATCGTCTCTAAAGAATCTTGTGTCGATTTCACAACAACCATGCACATTTCACAAGTACCGACTTCACAATTTTTCCATTAAAAAAAGCCATTTTCTTTTGGTTCATCCCCTTTCACAGCAAACTATTCATTTAGGTGAACAATGCCGGAAACCTAGAACCTGCTAGATATCCCAAATTACACTACCATTTCACTTCCAATCAAAAGAGAAAACAAACATATCAAATTACTGTGCAAAATATTGTCGACATAAGCATATAGTGAATCAGGTATTGTACACTGATATTCGGTTCTAGATTTCACAAGTTTCTCATTGTAAAACTCGGCCGGGTGGGGAAAGACCGCCCCACCGGTATTATCTTAAGAAGAAGCCTCGGCTTCCCTAACCGAGAAAATCCCCGAACCCCGGCCCCGCCCTGACACTAGGATCCGTAACCCCTGGGAATTGCCTGGGCCATACACGGTCCTCAGGCCGACCTGGGCCGGTTCTTAACTAGTGCTTTGGCACACGGGACTGGCGAGGGAATTTTTTTAACCACAGCCTGAAATTCGCTCCCACGGGGATTCGAACTCAGGACCTGTAGAGTGCCGCTCGAGTATCTTAACCGCTAGACTAAGCACCCTTTGGCACAAGTTTCTCATTGTTGAGTTAGGTTGATGTACACATGGCAGTGCTATGCAGATAGTCTAACCTAACTTATGACCGGGCCAATACAAGTATAAACATATTTTCTCTTAACAATCACAAAAGTATTGCCACCGTATGATTTATATCTCCAATAGGTAAGTCCTCTCGATTAGAGAAAACGTAATAAAAATGGAAAGCTCTATGCAATAAAGTACAGGATGACCAAGGTGTCTTTTTCAGTATTATTCAAAGCAAAGTTCTCCATACTTGTTTGAAGGAAAGGATAGGTACAGTATAGATAGAACCAGAAATAAGAGTACCTCAAAATAACCTTTTCTCTTTTACCAATGCCTCTGCATAAAAACAATTCACATATAAGTTTCTCCAGTAATATAGTCATAAGAAATATTGGGATTGCAATCCCCAAAACTGGCACCCTTTCCACCATAACAATACAGATCAAATTGACAGACCAAATCTGCCCAACAAGATTAATAGCTAAACTTGAGAGAATTTTTATACATACCTCCAATTGAAGCTAGAACCTAGGTCAGAAGATGATCTCCTAGACCTTTGCTGGCCCCTTGGAATAACCTGTACTTGGAATGAGTTGATAGAGATCTTGGAATGAGTTGACAGAGATCAGATGTATACCTTCAATTCAAAAGACAAACAGGCATTAGCGATCTCTTGAACACAGAGCTTCCTAATTGCTAGCCTAATGATAGGCTATGCATTTCATCAAACACGTAGAGGGCAGTGAGCCCTATTTTATTGGCAATGGCCAGCCACCAGGTGAGCTCCCAGCTCACCCTTCCTCACCCTCAAGTCCCAGACTCTGAAGATAGTGTGGCGGTGGTAATTTTGGTGCTGCTGAACACACCCAGAGCAAGCAGCTGCTCTTCTTCTTTATACACTAGCAAAAGACTTCCCTAGTACAAGCTACAGTGGAGTAGGAATACCAAATACCAACTACTAGTACTATGTACAAGACACCACAAGGCATGCCTCTCCTTCTACTGAGTGCACTGCTGCCCTATATGGCTCTGCAGTCAGCACTTGAGGAGTTCTACCAACTCCATTGACTTTGCTTAAGAAGAGATCAAGGGGAGCAACACAATTACTCAACAATTCTTCCCCTAATTGTGATCCTCCTTCTTGATCTCCCCCATTCCCACCTTGCTCCTTAGTTCCTGGAACCGAAGGCGCCCAAGTGGCTTGGTGAGAATGTCACCAAGCAGTCGAGCTGTCTCAACATACTCAATCTTGATCTTCCCTTCTTCGACGCAGTCACGGATGAAGTGAAACTTGGTGTCGATGTGCTTGATGCGGTCTTGAAGAACAGGATTCTTTATTAGAGCAATGGCGGACTTGTTGTCCACCTTCAGGACTAGCGCCCGGCCTTCTTCTCCGGTGAGCTCCTTGAGCAAGCGCGCCAGCCACACTCCTTGGCAGCTTGCCGTCGCCGCCGCGATGTTCTCTGCCTTGCAGGTGGACAGCGCGACGGTCTTCTGCTTCTGTCACTGCCAAGAGACTGGGCAATCTCCAAGGAAGAACAGCACGTCTGAGGTTCTCTTCCTTCCATCAATGTCGCCCTCCATGTCGTTGTCGCTAAACCCAGTCAGCTTCAGCTCCTCCTTGTCTTGCCTCGGGTAGTTGATCCCATACCCGAGTGTCCCTGCAATGTATCGTAGGAGATGCTTGACCGCGGCGAGATGATCTTTCCGCGAATCCTCCATGAAGCGACTCACATACCCAACGGTGAACGCAATGTCCGGCCGTGTATGTGTCAAGTACCTCAGCCCGCCCACAATGCTCCTGTATCTTGTGGCGTCGACCTTCGCCGCCATGCTCCGCCATGCTGTTCTTGGACAGCTTGAGCTTCTCCTCCATTGGCGCTTGGCACGGCTTGCACTCTCCCATGTCGCACCACTCCAAGAGCTTCTTCGTGTAGGCGCTCTGGCAGAGGTTGATGCCGCGGCTGCTCTGCTCCACCTCTACTCCCAGGTAGTAGCTGAGCAGGGCCAAATCGCTCATGCGAAACATGGCGATCATCTCCCTCTTGAAGCCGTTGATGTCGCTCTGCCTGTCGCTGGTGATGATCAGATCATCAACGTACACGCCGACGACCAGCGTGCCGCGCTCCGCCCGCCTGGTGTAGAGAGCGTGCTCTGTCGAGCACTTGGTGAAGCCGAGGAAGGTCAAGCTCTCATCGAGCTTGATGTTCCAGGCGCGCAGTGCCTGCCGCAGGCCGTAGAGTGCCTTGCGCAGGCGGAGCACCTTGCGCTCCTCGCAGGTGATGACGAATCTCGGCGGCTGCCGCACGTAGACCTCCTCCATTAGCTCGCCGTTGAGGAAGGCGGACTTGACGTCCATGTGATGGACCTCCCAATCCTTGAATGCCGCCATCGCCATTAGCAGCCGCACGGACTCCATCCGTGCCACCGGCACAAAGACTTCCTCGAAGTCGATTCCTTCTTTCTGGACGAATCCCTTTGCCACCAGTCGCGCCTTGTGCTTCACCACGTTTCCGTGCTCGTCGTGCTTCACCTTGAAGACCCATTTGAGCCCAATCGACCGGCAATTTGCCGGTGGATCGACGAGGGCCCAAATCTCGTTCTCTTCAATCGAGCTCATCTCCTCGATCATGGCTTTCCGCCACCGGTGATCATGTTCCGCCTCGCGGAACGTCACCGGCTCCTCTGCACTGCCTAGGTGCAGCTCTTGCTCGTCGAGGATGCGCTCCGCTAGCCCCGGCGGAGCGCCATGGCCGACGATGTTGTCCACTGCGCGAAATCGCAGTGGCTCCCCTTCGTAGTCGTCGTCGACAAGATCCGACACCTCCGACGGAGGAGAGGTGAATCGAATCGGGGACGACGCGATTAGGGACGGCGTGCCTGCAGCCGCCGCCGGTGTTGCCTGTCTGTGGGATATACATCCCCGGGTACCCTAAAGATAGAAGACCTAGTCCTAGTAGAACTACTCGGACAACTACTCTTGTACTCCTACTAGGACTAGGACTCCCAAATTGTAACCGACTAGGAGACTAGCCATGTAACCTTGCCCCCTGGGATATATAAAGGAGGGCAGGTGTCCTTAGCTCGGTAGATCCTAACAGGACAACTTCATACACAAACGTACGAGGAATACAATCCAACATACAGGACGTAGGGTATTACGCTATTCGCGGCCCGAACCTGTCTAAATCTTTGTGTTGTTCGTACACTGTCGTTCCTAGAACTAGGCGAGACCCACAAATCTACTCTCTGGGGTACCTCCAGATAGACGTGCGCGACATAATTAGTCGACACTTGGCGCCCACCGTGGGGACTATTCGTCGAAGTTCAACATTAAGCGCGATGGGATCAAACTTCAACATCATTCAACAACAAGATCAATCTACTCTGCGCGATGCTGCATTTGCAACTGGCCGCGTTTTCCGCCAGAAGTGGGACAGCAACCGGCACCGGTCCGATCGGATCAGAAGTCTGCTGCACCGCTGACCCGAAGAAAAAAAAGAAAAGCTGATACTGCCGCTGAATTCCTACCAAGAACAGGTCAAGTAGTTCTGCTACACGCACACGGAGATGCACCAGGAAGACTTCAAGATCTCCGCTTGCCGCACACGAGGAGATGTACGCGAGTATGACTACATCGATGTTCGGCTACATCGACTCGGCGTACCACTACTTCGACGTACTACTCATCTAGTTAAAACTAGTCGAGATTGGCATCGACTCGACGACTACTACTTCGACTACTTATTTCGACTAGTTAAAACTAGTCGACAACGACTACGGCTTCATCAACAACTAGTCGGAATTGACTCCGACTAGTCGGCTTCATCGCCAACCGTCACGGCTTCATCGACAATCGTCCGCGAACAAAGCTAAGTCGTATTTAATAATTATTTTCATTATAATAATTTTTTCAGCTTGTTATACACATGCTGGGCCATCCTATCGCCGACTGTGGAGCATGTCAGGATTATGCCCACGTATTCGGCAAATCGAGTTACGCAGGGCACTAGCCCGTGGACTTGGTGCATCGAACTACGTAGGGCTCTCGGAGGCTATATCTACAGATTCAAGATTCTTCGCCGATGGGTTACAATCCCTCGCGCGACCTCTCCAACAGGAGAAAAGTCCTAATCGACTACTTTTTTGCGTACCATGCATACTTTTATCGCATGTCGACTACTTTATGCTTGTTGTCTACTCTTAATGACCAACACCGCTCAGTAGCATGCACCTTAATTCGTGAAGCTTCGGCTCTTTTGCAACACCAACACGCCTACACGTCAAAGAAGACACCAGTCTCACGTTTGCAGGCTATGGTTAAGCGGGACCAAGTGTTTAAACGTAATAGGGCTACTATTCGAGTGGTTGAAAGTCTAACAAGAGCAATGAGTTTAACAGCTTAAACATGCATTACCACATGCTATTATTATCCTTCATGGATTTTTCTTGATCGGATACTACTAATCCAATATATTTAAACTGCAGGGTTCACAGTTGAGTACTCACACCAGTGAGACTTGACACCACTTCACCTCTCCATGACGCTGCGGAGCCGATCGGGTATTTATACTAGTCGGTGCTCACATGCTGAGTACTTTAACTAGTCGCTTGAAGCTCGAGGGCTACACATCGCAAGCTAAGACATGGAGACGATAACTGGCACCAGTCGATACTCAAACGGCGAAGCACTCACATCAGTGAAACTTGGCACCAGTCAAGTACTTTAAACAACAAGGTACTTTGAAGATTATGTTCTTGACCCTCGGACCGAATGTAAACATTCGCTTCGAGGCTCAGGGGATATACTCAAGGGGTACACATTTTTTGTGCCTATTATTGATCAATTCAAGACCTTCGACTAGTTTTTACAAAACTACTCGAAGCTCGGGGGCTACACCCAATGGGTGCACCTACTCGGTGCGCACCATTGAACTACTCGAGATGAAGATAGAAGACTGCTTTTGATCCTCCGACTACTTAAAAGTACTCGGAGGCTCGGGGGCTACACCCATTGGGTGCATCAACAGATGCACTCCAATGTAAACTACTCTACAGAGAAGATCTGAGCGTCTTGAGCTTAGCTCCAGCTACTCGAAGATGTTAAAGCAGATTCAAGACTTGAAGCAAAGGCGCAAGATGCTCGGGGGCTTGTGGGATATACATCCCCGGGTACCCTCAAGATAGAAGACCTAGTCCTAGTAGAACTACTCGGACAACTACTCGTGTACTCCTACTAGGACTAGGACTCCCAAATTGTAACCGACTAGGAGACTAGCCATGTAACCTTGCCCCCCTGGGATATATAAAGGAGGGCAGGTGTCCCTAGCTCGGTAGATCCTAACAGGACAACTTCATACACAACCGTACGAGGAATACAATCCAACATACACAACGTAGGGTATTACGCTATTCGCGACCCGAACCTATCTAAATCTTTGTGTTGTTCGTACACTGTCGTTCCTAGAACTAGGCGAGACCCACAAATCTACTCTCTTGGGTACCCCCAGGCAGACGTGCGCGACATAATTCGTCGACACTGTCCCACAGGCGTCCCCGGCGCGGGGGATCCCTGTCCAACAGGGAATGCAGAGTCCTCTGCTTCCGCCGTCGTGCCCTGCTCTGCTTCTTGTTCATCTTCCGCCGCACCACATAACAAGAGCTGCTCGATGGTGAACGAGCTGCTCAGTGCTTCCGCACCTCCATCTTCCCCGTCGTCGATCTGCTCCCAGCTCCAGCCCTTCTTCACGTCGAACACCATGTCGCGCGAGATGCAGACTCGCTGCGCCCGTGGATCGTACAGACGGTAAGCCTTGCTTCCCGCCTCGTAGCCCAGGAACACCATTGGTGTGCTCCTTTCCACCAGCTTGGTGAGGCCCAGCTTCGTCTTCTTGACCTGTCACACGCACCCGAACGTGCACAGGAACGACACGTCCAGCTTCCGGCCATGCCAGGCCTCGAAGGGGGTCATCCCCTTCAAGCTCTTCGTTGGCGAGCGGTTCAAGATGAACACCGTGCTCACCGCCTCACCCTAGAACGTTGTCGGCACGCTCTTGGCCTTCAACATGCTCCGTGCCATGCCGACGATCGTCTGGTTGCGCCGCTCCACCACGCCATTCTGTTGCGGCGAGTATGGCGCCGTGAGGTGCCTCTGCACCCCCTCCTCTGCACAATACAAACCGAATTCAATCGAATTGAACTCATCACCGCGGTCTGTCCTCAGCACCTTCAGCTTCTTCCCCGTCTCCGTCTCCACCCTCGCCTTGAACTGGCGAATCGCCGCCGCCGTCTCTGCTTTGCTCGATACTAGATGCCTGTAGTCATCGACGAGGAGGAAGAAGCGCCTGCCCCCGTGCGTGGCCGGAGCGATTGGCCCGCACAGGTCGCCGTGGACGAGCTCCAGCAGCTCGTCGGCGCGGTACTTCGCCGTCTTCGAGAACGCCCGCCTCCTCTGTTTCCCCGCCAGGAAGCTGTCACACAGCTCGCCTGCGTGCTCGATCCTAGGCAGCCCACGCACCATCTCATGGCGCTCCAGGCTTGCCAAGGCGTCGAAGCTGAGGTGCCCGTAGCGGGCGTGCCACAGCCACGCCTCGTCGTTGCCGTGCGCCGCCAGACACACGGGCCTAGTGAGCTGCAAATCAATCTTGTAGAGGCGGTTTGTTGAGCGTTTCACCTTGGCGAGCAGCTGGCGGTTCCTGTCGTGGATGTGGAGTACGCTGTCGGGATCAGCACTCGGCAGCCTCGCTCGTCGAGCTGTCCGATGCTGATGATGTTGCTCCGCAGCTTGGGGATGAAGTAGACGTCGCTGAGGGCGCGGTGCTCGTCGTTCTGGCACGTGAAGACAATGGTGCCCCGCCCATGGGTCTCCACGCGCGAGCCGTCGCCGAACTTCACTGTTCCGACGACGCCCGTGTCGAGCTCGGAGAAGACCTCACGTTCTCCGGTCATGTGGTTGCTGGCGCCTGAGTTCAGGAACCACATGTTCTTGCCGCCGCCACCGCCCTTCTCCCCGAGGTAGGCTTGCGCTCGCGTTTCATCGAGCACTACGCGAGCGCGGCGTCTCTTCCTCGGCGTCGTGGAGGGCGCACACCTGCACCATCAGGAGCGCGGGCTCGTTGTCGTCCTGCTGGGCCATATGGGCCCGCTCCTTGCGCGGCTGCTTGCAATCACGGGCCCAATGCCCAGATTCGCCGCAGTTCAGGCATTGGTCCTTGGTGACCTTCTTGCCGCCGCCACGACTACCGCTGTTGCTGCCTCCGCCGCGGCTGCCTCTCGACCGCGGTCCTCGACCACCCTCAGGCGCCCGGTCATGTCCTCGATGGTGAGGTCCCTCAAATCGAGCATGGTCTCGATGGAGAGGGCGATGTGGTCGAACTGAGGCGGCACGACGCGGAGGTACTTGGCGATGACATCCGCCTCTCTGATTTCATCCCCCAGCACCGCTAATTGGTTCACCAATCCGGTGAGGCGCAACGCGAAGTCCTCGACGACCTCGCCGTCGCGGAAGGAGATGGCCTCGTACTCGCGGCGCAGCTGCTGCGCCTTGGCCTTGCGCACTCGTTCGCCACCGAGTCACATGGTCTTGAGCTTTTCCCACGCCTTCTTCGCCGTCGCATCATCGGCGGCGCCCAGCGGAGACACGAGCTCCGGTGGGACGCCCTTGAAGATGGCCTCCATCGCCATCTGGTCGTCCTGCTCGTCCACCTCATCGGAGGTGACCGCCGCGTACAGGCCCCTGGCCTTGAGCATCACCTTCATCAGCACTACCCACTCCGGGTAGTTGGTGCGGGTGAGCATCGGGTACTTGGCGCTGCCGACGTCGCGGACGGTCTTCTGCACCACATGCATCGCCTCGCGACGCGGTGAGATGGACCTGTCCCGACGTCCGCCGTTGGAGTGCGCGCGCCCCCGGCCGCGCTCCTGGCGCCCTCTTCCCCGCTCCGCCATTGCCGCCCAGCGAGCTCCAACCGCGGCTCTGATGCCACTTATTGGCAATGGCCAGCCACCAGGTGAGCTCCCAGCTCACCCTTCCTCACCCTCAAGTCCCAGACTCTGAAGATAGTGTGGCAGTGGTAATTTTGGTGCTGCTGAACACACCCAGAGCAAGCAGCTGCTCTTCTTCTTTATACACTAGCAAAAGTCTTCCCTAGTACAAGCTAAGTGGAGTAGGAATACCAAATACCAACTACAGTACTGTGTACAAGACACCACAAGGCATGCCTCTCCTTCTACTGAGTGCACTGCTGCTGCCCTATACGGCTATGCAGTCAGCACTTGAGGAGTTCTACCAACTCCATTGACTTTTCTTAAGAAGAGATCAAGGGGAGCAACACAATTACTCAACGTATGAGGGGTCGCAGGAGAGACCTACGTGAAGACATGGAGATGACGCTCTTCAGTCTACATCGTGCCTTGTTTACCCAAAAAAAAATCTACATCGTGCCTTACCTCTGTTGTAGACGTGCGGAAGGAGGTGTTGCTTCAGCCTTCAGGCGACGCCCTCGCATGAGTGGGCCGCCATCACGCGGGGCGTCGATGCCTGGGATGCCCGGGCTTGCTTGGAGGAGATCAGGAGCTGTGCCGCCGACCCCATCAACAGCCGTGTGCGATGGGAGAGGAGGCCAGCGTCTTGCCATCTGTGTTGCCCGGTTATCCCCACCGGCGGTCACTCCGCGATGCTTGACAAGGAGCTTCAGCCACCAAATGCAGCGCCGCCGCAGGGACATGGTCCGTCGCGGCGTCGCCATTGCTGCACATCTAGGCCACAGACGGGGAGGAAAGGTGCTCTTGTCAACGAAGACCGCCAGCGAGGAGGAGGCGGGCGGCGGACCCCCAGCAGCTGCGACGCGCGGCGGGAGGAGGCGGAGGCTATGGCGGGCGCGGTCCTCGCGGAGGCGCTCTTCCTTGTTTTTTTTTCGAGGCGGCGACGGGGAAGGAACAGGTGGGGGCGACGACATTTTTGGCGGCCGAGTTTGGGCGGAGGGAGAGCAGATGATGGGCGTGCGGCGCAGGGAAAGGGCGCCGATGGAGGGCTCACGATGAGAAACGGATCATTCAACAGGTTCATAATGCTATGCAACCGATCAAAATAATGCTATGCAGCCGATCAAAATAAGGTTTTTTATAGACTAGTCTCGATGAAAGTTTTATGGACACAATTATCTAGAGTGACACGTCATCTAAGAGTGTTTAAAACTAGGATGAAACACCTTCCTCTCAATGCATTCATCAATTGTTGTTTTATGGAGTTTCAACACCATAAAACTTATTTCACATCTCTCTTTATTAATAAGTCCAACATCATCAAAAATGCTGACATGACAGTCAATTGACTGGAGTTACTATAGTAATTTTCTCAAACAAAATATGTCTGAAAATTATAAAAGCATCAATGTCCTAAAAGATCTGACGTGTCCATACTTTCAAAATTATTAAGGCCAGTCTCAATGACAGGATCATTAACATTTAATGAACTGCCACATAGGCATTTTTCATGACATGGCACAAAATTAATGAAGGGAGAGAAGATCTCAGGGTCATGGTGATGATCCAGGGTCGACACAGATATCAATGCTTACGACCCTCCATTGAGAGCTCGTGACTCTCCATTTGATCACAATGTATGTAAGATTTAAATGTTGCATTCTATTTATGAAACTGTGCCCATGACCCTTAACCATCATGCTAAAAAGCTTGTGTGGCAGACTTGGTAATTGTGCCCATAACTCCACCACTAAGACTGGCCTAAGGCAGTTATACATTCGAGACATACAAAATTGATCCACATGGAAGAAGCATATTACATCAACACAGTTCTAGAGCAGAATCACATCATTCCTTTCAATACTTATTCCTTTCAATACTTGGTGAGGCTAGCTCCCAGCTCTCCGATAGATAGGCTACAGGCAGTCTTTATATATCTAGGTGGAGGTGGCTGCCCAGCCATACGAAGCAGCTAAAAAAAAGATTGCAAAACACTCTTTGCTTGGGAAGGTATGGAGCCAGCAACTGGCTCAACCTTAGAAGGCCAGACAAGGGGCTTCTGGAGATTGAGCTGTGCTTCGACCAAACAAATACTGCTGATACTACAATCCCAGCCAAAAAAAGCTAATCAAAGACAATGTGATACAATAATGCAAATTAAAAACAGACCAAACAGGGCAACCCAAGCAATGAATGAAACAGTGCATAACAGATATCGCATTAAACCATGGCCAGCGAAACGTTTCGCTCTTTTACAGACACCCGTAAATGACAAGTTCCCAATTTGTTTTAGACACTGAAGATAAAAATTGTATCTGAAGACACCCGTAAATTTACTTTTTCTTCAAACTATCTATCTGAGATTGAAGGTCGCGAATCTCAAGCTCGACCCTCTTCTCCACTTCAGCATTGTATATCTTGTGCTTCTGAAGGTCATCTTCAATAACCTTTACTTTGGACTGAAGCTCGGACACCATAGAGTTCTGAACATCAACTTGATCCTTAATTCCTTCGACCTCACCCTTCAGAACATGAATTTCATCACGCTTAAAGAACTTGAGTTTCCTTACTAACACTACAATCTTACGGGCTGCCACAATCATGTAGAGGAAAAACCGACGAGAAACAGTTTCCTCCTCCTCTAGAACTGCAGGTAACAGATAAGATTAGACAAATCTTATTTAAACTGAAGGCCCAAAACAGCAAAATTGAAACAAACAATAAGTGGATATATAGAACATAAGCGGATAACTTGTAAGCTATAAATTTAATGGCCAGTGCAGGATCATAATCAACAATAAGCTAATAAGAGAACATAAGTGGATAACTTGTAAGCTACAAATTTAAGTTGGCCAGTGCAATATCATAATCCAGTGAAACAAAGTGGAACTGTGTAGAATGATAATCGGCCCCAAAAAAACCTATCCTATATGCAGCAGTCATAACATGTGTAAACAGAAAAAGAATTATAATCCACTCAAAGAAGCACTCAATACTTTCACTACAAGCCTATGTGAAATAACACCATGTTTGTCCTAAGCATTCTATACTTTTCTATATTACTTGAACCTGTTTCAGAAGAAGGGCCTAAGCAAGAAAATAACAATTGATAAAGGATCTTGACATGTGAATTCCCTTTTTTATTCAATTCCGTGGTTCCTGTTGTTGTAACTTGAGAAGAATGAAAGAGCACAATGCCGACCAAGTCACAATATAGGTTCTCCCGATTTGAAAGTAATTTGTTGATGCTTACCTCTTTTATACTCCTCTTCAAGAGCTTCCAGATTCATATCCAAGTATTCGATGCAGTATATGCCCGAAACACTTAAAACAAAACACGCAGAGCCCAGATAGTGATCTGCAATTCTGGAGTACAGCCTGAATAGATAGAATTACAAATGAGTGCAGTAGTAAAAGAATACAATCAAATACACATTATACAACAGGTATATGTATCAAAGACCATCATTCGGTCGAAGCACCAGAAATTACAAAAAAAAAAAAGAACTAAGAAACATGGCAGGAATTACTTCAATTTTCAGTGTATTTGAAATTACTCCACATCAGCAAAGGCTCGAAGAATATACATACCCCTGCCGAAGCAGTCCTCCCAGTCCATCAGCTCGTTTCTTAAGATGTTCTGGGATCTTAGTCACCCTTTCCAAAGCATCTTTTACCTTAGCCTTTAAGTTGACCTAAAAAGAAATAATATATGTTGAAATAAAGATGGAGAGATCAACAATAATCCAATCAACATAAATAAGCAACAATAGAGTAGATACCTTAAGATTTTTAAAGGCAGGCCTCCAGGAGAAAGGTCTCCTCTGAACTAACAATTGATTGGAGCGCCTCTGAAACAAAAATAGTGTCCCTAAATAACATTAGAAAGGTACCTAATTCTCTTTTTCCATTGATTGAGGAATAATTCCTTTACGGCAACTGATACACGACATAATGAATTTATATGGGTAGTAAACACTAAGCAAGCATCTGATAACTTAACATTGTACCTACTAGAAATACATTGCAATTTCAGTGTTAAAACCAAGGGCTGGCTACAATTATTGAATTGAACTATGATGCAAAGTTAACAATCCCAAACTAAAACGAAAGCAAAGAATGGTTTCATAGAAATATTCCTTTTGGGGATACCTAAGAGACATTACAGTATTAAAAAATGGGAAAGTACAGATGCTACTGAATGAATTACTGGGGAAGGAGACTTAACGGCCAGCTGAACTTTTAACGTCTAATAAAACCCAAACAGTCCCAATCTAAAAGGGAAGCATATGTTGCAAAATAACATGGAAAATCAACAACGCAAGACAACAAGAAGGCATACCTTGCTCATCTCAAACATGGGTTTGACTGAAAAATTTCTTGTCTGGATCACTGATACAAGACCTTTGGTATCAACAAAGACCTGAAAACATTTGCATTAAAAATAACTAGGGAAGTATCAGCAAGCTAAACGTTGACTACATTTAAGAAAACCCTAACAGATTACTAAGGTTCCCAACACAACAACACTAGTGAAACAGAACATTAATGCTGATCAATCCAAATTATACAGAAATACTCCGGATAACAATAAATGTTAAGTTAAGCATCCCGTGTTCAAAAAACAATAATTCAAAATCAAAAATAACCAAAGCTAACTGAACAAAACCCAAACAGATTACTAGGATTACCAAAATATAAAAACTATTGCAACAGAACAGAAACAAAACTAACTGAACAATCCAAAATTAGAGATGTATGACAATAAATGTTAAATTAGAATATCCAGTGTTCAGAAAACTAATAATTCATAATCAGCTAACCATGATCTATCTAAAAAGAAAGCAAGACAACAAGAAAGCATACCTTACTCATTTCCAGCATGGGTTTGCTTAAAAGATTTCTTCTCTGGATAACTGAACCTTTGGTGACCTGAAAATTAATAGTACCCTAACAGATTACTAAGGTTCCCAACACATCAAGACTAGACAAATGGTTACTCTTATTTAACTATGAGGGAAAGTTAACAGTCCCAATCTAAAAACTACAATGGTGCACACAATACAAATCACAGAATTATCGTGCATGGTTACAAATCCGAGATCTCACGAAAACAACCCTGCATACCATAGCATGGGACAGAGCTGAGGCAGTACGGGACAGAGCTGGGGCAGCACGGGATTCATTGAGCACATCAGTCACCTGCCATGGATCCGACAGGGTTAGAGAGAAATCATGGTTGGGATCTAAGAGAAATGCAAATCGGAGAGGTTCAACTCAAAACAGATCACGAATTACGTATCCAATATGGTTAGAGAGAGATCTCATGGTTGGAATGCGAATCGGAGAAAGGTTCACAACTCAAAACCAATAATTCAGTCATATTGGTATTTTTCCTAAAAAATCTAATCAGCTAACCATGATCTATCTAAAAAGGAAGCATATGTTGCAAAATGACATAAACAATCAACAAAGACAAGAAGAAAGCATACCTTACTCATTTCCAGCATGGGTTTGCTTGAAAGATTTCTTCCCTGGATAACTGAACCTTTGGTGACCTGAAAATTAATAGTACCCTAACAGATTACTAAGGTTCCCAACACATCAAAACTAGACAAATGGTTACTCTTATTTAAGACTATGAGGGAAAGTTAACAGTCCCAATCTAAAAACTACAATGGTGCACACAATACAAATCACAGAATTATCGTGCATGGTTACAAATCCGAGATCTCACGAAAACAACCCTGCATACCATAGCACGGGACAGAGCTGGGGCAGCACGGGATTCATTGAGCACATCAGTCACCTGCCACGGATCCGATAGGGTTAGAGAGAAATCACGGTTGGGATCTAAGAGAAATGCGAATCGGAGAGGTTCAACTCAAAACAGATCACGAATTACGTATCCAATATGGTTAGAGAGAGATCTCATGGTTGGAATGCGAATCGGAGAAAGGTTCACGACTCAAAACAGATCACGAATTACCTTTGGTACAAGCACGTCGGACAGATCCGGTCCATGGACAGAGATACGAACCATCTGAGAAACCTGATTGACACACGGCAATTTTAGGGAGATTAGGGTTACGAATAGTACTGGATCGGGCAGTTTTAGGGAGATTAGGGTTACGAATAGTACTGGATCCGAGAAACCTGATTGACACACGAGAGATGTATTACCTGTAGAACTGCACGGGATAAAACCATCGCGGCGGCGGCGGCGGCGGCGCGCAGGGAGAAGAAGCGAGCGGGTTGTCACAGGCAAGGGTACGCTTCAGCTCGATTAAAAGTTTAAAACCATAGCTGGAGGGGGCGTTTTATAGGGAGTTTGCAAACGTTGGGCCGGAAACGGCCGGGCTCTGGGCCCAACAACAGCATTCGTGGTCTGGGCTACTGTCTTGCTCGAGAACCTTTGCGGTTGCCGATCAAGGGAGAGCACCACGGCGGTGCTAGTGCTGCACCTAATTTTGTTCTTTGGGCTAGTCCGTTGGGCTCGCTTGGATTGCACCGTGGTCCCCACGCACCAGAGAAAGTGATGTCGAGCGGCACCAGAGAAAGTGATCTCGAGCGGTGACTTTACCTGAGATTACTGAGATTACTTTACCTGCGTCCCTGCTAGAGTCTTTTACCTGTATGCCACGGAGTATTTTATAAAAGTTGGTGATTACCTATATGTGTCATAAAAAAGTTCGCAGACACCTTTATGACATCGTACCAACTTTCGTTTACCTGTATACCATTTTGACGGATGGAGGCTAACAGAGTTACAAATAGACTGTTTTGCTCTCGTGCAGGGCCCACTTGTCATCCCAAACCTCCCTCCCTCACCTCTCCCACGAGCACCACTCCCAAGCCGCGCGCCGGCGACCCCTAGCCGTCGGGCCCTCTCGCACCGACGCCCGCCCTCGCCTTACGCCGCTACCGCCGGGTCGCGCCTCACGTCGCCGCCGCCGGCCCTGCCTTGGCGCAGCTGCCACGGCCCCACTCACGCCGCCATCGGTCCCTCTCGAGCAGCCGCCGCGGCCCTGCTCGCGCCGCCGCCACCAGGGCCCGCGCCGCGCCGACCGACCAGCTCGGCCGGCGCCACCCGCGCCGGGGCCGTGCCGGGGAGGGAGAGAGGTCGAGGATGAGGGTCGTGAAGAAGGTAAAGGGAGGCGGCATCGGCGATGAGAGAGCGTGGAGGTGAGGAGTTCCTCGGTGGCAGTGAAGAGGTCGGTGAGGAGCTCGAACTCGGTCATCCGGTGGATGAGGCTACGGATGTGCGGCACGTCGCAGGCGTCGGCCAAGCGGAGCTCCGCCCATGTTGGCACTTCTTACGATCCAATATCAGGATTGTGAATCCCAGTACTGGAGTAAGGAGTGTTTCCGTGATTTTCCTTATGGCTAGTAAAATATGTGAATATTATGCAATCATACAGAATTACCGCTTTAGTACTTCACTAGGGAGTAATCCGAGGTATCGTAATTTATATTTCCGCAGAAAAGTTTTGGCAAGAATACTAGCGAACGGATATTCGAGACTATCAAAGAAAGGTACACGACTAGACAAGACGGGGGACAACGGTATTAGATAGGAGTGGATATACCGTGACACACGACTTAAGGGAGACTCAGATAAGAAAAAGAATGAGTAGATAACTGGGAGGACAACGAGAAGAGGTAAAAGGATTCCTGGGTACTGTCTATCTGAGTTACTCGGGTAAGAATACGGTGGTTGATAGATAGCTCTAACAGATCAAGATAAGCTGAGACCTCGACTTCGGGACACAGGGCACGAGACACGCAGAAAGGGATGAGAAGGGGTGCCTCTAACCCTGTACGTTTGGGGATCCTACAGGCCGAGTGAGCACATGATGGAATACAAAGGCCGTATAGGGCTATCACCACCTAACGATTACCACCTTCGTGCCAGCTCAGGGATATTCAAAGGTCACTGGCTAGTCTAGGCACCACACCCATACTAGACTAAAACTACTTACTCCGCTAGCATAAGCAAGAAATCCTGTCAATACCCAAGCGACGAGAGCGAATACCAGAGCTTCTGAAGACGACTCCGGAACCTCCGACACAGCTCGATTCAACTCTAACTCACAACTAAACTATCCTAACTCTACTGGAAAGAAGTGGAATATGAGCTCATTGGCTTGGTGTGTGTTGATCCGGGGCTTGGGACCTTGCTTTTATAGCTTACAATGACGGTTGGAGGTGGAGTAACCACCAAGGGACCGAGGGGGTCGGTTTTCTTGATTCGGCCGAAGATCCTGGTTCAGTCAAATCGGTGGATTCGGCCAAACCAGAGGATCCACCGTCTCTGCTCCCCAAGGGCCAGGATTGCTCCCCGGGCCCGGTTTGGGCAGTGGGGGCGGTTCGACCGAATGGCATTGTTCTAATTCACGCGATCTTGAAATACTCGTTGACCAGGGCCCACCATTTGCTGCCGTGGGCGGAGCCCTGGGGGCTCGAGACGCCCATCTCATCCGCGGCCGGGTCGGCGGCGGCAGGGGCCTTGCTCTTCTTCGCCATCAGGTTGTTCGCGGCTGGAGGCTGGAAAGGCGGAATAGGTTTGGGGGCGAGAGTTTTGGCCTTCTCGGGATATAGTAATTGATTTTCCACCCTTTCAGAAAAGTAATAGATTTTCTGTTCTCCTGGCTGGATTATGATTAACTCTCTCCATCATGGTCGTCCATTGGAAACTTGAACGGTCTAAATTAGTTCAGCGATAGTAAATACAAAATGCTAGACTGCTCGTCACAGTTTTTCTAGAAGGCTTTTCACGAGAAGGTGATCAAGGATAAAAAAAATGCAAAAATTGCGAGTACGTCAATCATCTGGCTGCCAAGCTACAGACTACGTCTTTCCATACAACATTATCAAAAGCAACAAAGCCAAGCAACCTGCTTACGAAATCATGCATGTCGACGACTTCAGGAAACTGTAAAGCGAATTTGCCATCTAACCTAGTTGCTACAACAGAGCGAGATGTTACAAAGGGTTGTTGCCGTTCCAGGCCCAAAATTCTGAGAATCGGAATGCTGAATCAGCACCTTTACAGCCGCGCACCCTCATACGCGCAGGAAGCTATCTAGCAGCTACTACAGTCAGAGGGAGATGCAGATCAGGGGAGGATCATACTCGACACCAGCCAACTTCGTCATGGGGCGGGCTTGTTCAGGAACATCTTTATGAGTAATTCATCTCTCGGTAGTGACACTCCAGCCCTGAATGCTTGCTCCAGGACCTTTAGCCATTCATTCATGAGGGATCCCTTCATTTGCTGCATAGTGGTAAACTCCTGCTCGATGACTGACTCTAGCTCCTCAAAGTGTTTGATCTTGTATTGCATCTTTCTTAGCTGGCGAACATAGACAGACAGACAGACAAAACATCAGTGAGATTAAACAAATTCCATATTTCTGAAATACAGCTTGTAGTACATGTTACCAAGAAGTACTAGTCTGTCAACAAGACAGAAATTCATTGGTGGCACGTTATCATTTAGAAGCTACAAATAAGTTGTGTCATAAGGTCAATGTCTACCTGGAAGGCGTGTGATTGGAAAGTGAAATCGAAGTGAATACAGTACTAAACCATATTTTGCTCATTAATAAAACATATAAACAGCATGAAGCAGTAGGGAAAGTTTGAAAAAATGAAATAATACAACCATCTTATCTTAGGTCCCCATTGTCGGTTCATAAGAACCTCCCACTGACAACTCAACCAGGCAGTCATGATGATTACAACTGCACTAATATCGCTAACTATCCTACTTTAAACCGATCATGTTCATTAGACATGTATTAAGCAGCTCGAAGACCAAAAATGTGGAAATATTTAAATAGTGGTGTGTCATGGAATTGCAATGATTTGCTCAGAATATATCGTTTCATACAAGCGGTTTTCATAAGCAAAAACTACAAATCCAGAATACTATCAAGGGCTCATCGCAGATATTTAGGCAGGACATGACTAAAAGATTCTCACCTGAGTTTCAATTATAGATGCCATTAGGAGCTCCATTTCTCGCTCCTCCTGGTCTGCAAGCATTTTAGCACGGGCAGCAGCTACACCAATAGAAGTAGCAACAGCTGCCCTCACTTGATATGCATTAGCAATGAACTTCTTTTCCTGCTTCTTATCTGAATCATGAACAGATGACATCAATTTTAGGTGAGCAGAGTAGAACCAGAGTGAAGGGCGGGCTTGGTGCAGCGGTAGAGCCTACCGTCTGTAACCGGAAGGTCCCGGGTTCAAGCCCCAGCCTCTGCATATTTATGCGGGTAAGGTTTGGGCGCTATTACAACCCTTCCCCAGACCCCGCACGGTGCGGGAAGCCTACGGCACTGGGTACGCCCCTTTTTAAGAGTAGAACCAGAGTGAATACTGTATTTATATTAGCTTGGAAAAAATGTGAAAAGAAATTTGACCTACCAGAACCAGTCTGGGCATGCATTTCCGCATCCCTATTGCCAACTTCGCGATCACTGAAAGCGTAGCATGCAATTTTTTAAAAAAGATTGTACCAACACTAGCCAAAAATAAACATATGAACAAATCAAACTCATTCTTACATCTGTTTGACATGGTTTGAAGCGAATGCCTTATTCTTAAACTCTCGCTCACTGAGGCGGAAGGCTTTCCTAGCTTGGGGGTTTTCATTGCCCAACGCTTTAATTGCAGCATCAGCAGCAATAACATCTGGGCTAGTTGTTGTGGTCAGGAGTGCTAACTGAGGTAGCATAGACAAAAGTTAGTATTCCATTTAAAACTTATATGCATCCTTAGCACACGAGTTTCGTGTCGTTTTGTAGTAACTACCTGCTCCATTAATGAAGTGGTAGCATCCATTGAAGAAAATAACCGTCTGCGTTTTGTAGATTGTTCTTCAACTGATTTATCAGCATTATCTTCATTTCCATCAATCTGCATGCCATCAACCATTTCAGTTGAATGGCTTGAAGACACCTTCATAGTGTGCTGGTTCATTTTTCCATCAGTTGTTGGGCTCATGTGGAGCCTGCTAACAGATTTACCATTTATTGTGCCCAGCATATGTTCACCAAAAGGTAATTGAATAAGCCTTGCTATGCATTCCGATTTATTCTTTGTGCGGACATGCTGGGCGATAAGATCCCAGTCATCTCCATGTTTTAGGACTCCTTCTAAAAGGAGTAACGTCTCCGCATCAGTCCATGCACCAGAAGCATGATTGTCCATACTCTCCTTTTTGTCACCAGGACATTTATTCGCTTCCTCCTTGTTATCATTATTGCTTTTGGAACATTTTGAACATACTTTAAAACCATCCTGAAAAGTGAATGTGGGAAATGTTAATGAATACAGAGCAAGTATTTCCCAATTCTTATCACTGCTAGATGTATGCAGAATAATAAAATTACCACTCAGTCAGAGTGTAGTTGACACCATAAGCTTAAAAGAGACACTTGGCAATACGATTACGACAAATATCCAGTAGAGCTGAGTGAGCAGTGTGCAGGAACTCAAAACAGATTTTAGCACCTTTTCACAGAGGAGGGGATCCATCCTATTACCTACCAACCTCACCTTGTCGTCTAGCCCATAGGGAAAAAAAGGCATATTTTTAGTTCACATGGTAGTTATATTTATGAAACATAATAATGAGCGAATCCCAGAATGTCATCAAATCAAAATTGTAGGTTTCAAAATGTTCCATTCTAGAACCTAGGGGATAAACATTTAGCTAGCATTCATATCAATCTAATAATATACGGTAGCAACACAATTACTCCTTGCCCCCTATTTCATTATCTTGGGGTGTACGTTATGTACTAACAACAGTTTGAAATGGCCTTATCGCAAGTTTGTAGTGATTACCAAGCATGATTGAAATGTCCATGAACCTATACCCCAGTTATACAACTTGCTTTGGTCAGAGCTGTTAGCTATGACATGATCCGTATTCCACATTCTAGGGTTTAGCACCTCATATTCCAAAACCCAAAATCCATTAACAGATCACAATGTCATGGAGAACGTCCCTTCAAACATTGACAGTTTTGGGCATAAGGAGTTTAACAGTACCTGTAATGTATCAACCTTCTCATCATTGCACTCATTGCCACAAAACCCACATATAGGGGCCTTCCCAGGCGCCCATTCCCCAAACACATCACTGTAGGAGGTCAGCGGTGGCAAGCGGAATCCGTTCTCCTTCTCCCCGCCCGGCCCGGCCCGCTTCTCCTCGGTGAAGTAGGACGCCGGCGGCCGCGGCGTCACCTGCAGCCCCACGGGCGCCTCCACGACAACCCCCACCTCCTGCTGCCGCGAGGCGGGGCCCGAGGACGACGAGGAGGCCGAGAAGTTGATGAGGCCGGAGGCGTCGAGGAAGGCGAAGACCTTCCGGAGGAGTGTGACGTCCCCGACGAGCGCCCTGCGGACCTCGGTGAAGGTGAGCCGGCGCGCCGGGTCCTCCCGGTACTTGGCGATGATGAAGTCGCGGTACTCGCGGTAGATCCGCGGGTTCCGCGTCGCCGTCCCGAACCCGGCGCCGCCGGCCCCGCCGAAGAACTCCGGCAGCGCCTGCCGTTCGTTCTCGTGGATCCCGTCCCAACGGAACCAACCTGCGGGGGAGCGACAGCAGACACGGAATTCGGTCAGGCGGCCTGCTCCGCGGGGGTGGTCACCCCCGTAACCCTAGGAGGAGCCAACAGGGAAGAAGGGCGCGCGGGGAGGGAGGGAACTCTTACCGGATGAGGCCGGGATGGTGTAGAGCTCGCGCGGCGACGACGGCGCCCCGTCGCCGGAGGTGGCGGCCGCGCCGACCGCCGCCGGCGACATGGGGAGAGGGCGGGAAGTTGGGGAACGGACGGGGAGAAGGGGAGAGGAGAGATCTGGACCGTCGGATCTCGGATTAAGGGGGGCTTATGGTTTTGGCTTTGGGCTCGGGTGGTCGGAGACGAGCAGAGCCGCACGGGACGGGCGGGTGGCCGGTGTCTGCGTGGTCTGACGGCTGAGCGAGGACGAGGAGGATTTCTAGTACGCGTGGGGCCACATGTGTATTAGGTGCTCCCATGGTTTGGGCCTTAGCTTTTTTAGCACAGTTCGGGCCTTAGCTTCACCTGGCTTCAATTAAGTTGGGCCCAGTAAGTATGGGCCGTCCATGTGCCACATAGTCCAGGAAGAAAGCTCCCATCGTTTTCCTTCTAATAAACTGGAAGAAAGCTCCCAGCTTTTAATATTTGGTGGTTTGAGTCGCAAGTAATCTGTGGCAATTTGCATAAAGTTTGATCTTCTGTTTACTGTTACCCTTTTTCTTTTCCTGTAGAGAGAGTGTCTATCGGTAATCATCTATCCGTTCCCCCTTCTTTATTTCCTGAATACCTTATTCTATTTTGCTCATCTGCTAGAAAAAAGAGGTATTTTTGTTATTAATTTGTGTGCATCTACCTTTCTTAATTCGTTTATGATCTTCTTCGTATTTTTGTTCTTAATTAGTGTGCATCTGCTATAAAAGGAGGACAATTGAGAAGGCATAAATCAGAATTTTCAGACTTCTTGTTGTTTAATTAAAATATCTTTTTTATCGGAATCCTAACATCAAACTGAGTAACAAATCAGTTGTTAGATTTCCATGATGATATGCTCGTCTATGCTTTAGATTAGCTAATTACTTATTTTCTATTATACTATGACACCGTGACAAAAAAATGTTTGGTTTCAGGATGTGTAAGTCATGTGTTTAAACGTTTATTTATGTTCCACACTTCTTACTTCTCGAAATATTAGACTCGGTTTTATAATGTCCAATTTAAATGGATGCTTGAATTTTCTTTGAGAAGTCTAGGATTAAAGCTTCATGTCAACACTGCAAAAGTAAAACCAAACAAGCTATGGTGTTAAGTTGTAACATGATTAGGAAGGTGCAATCCCCTTAAAGGACGCAATGGAAACCGTGTCTTGTGAAGGTAAAGATGGATCAACACTGTGGGTGTTGACATTGATTCTCATAACACATTAGTCAAGGAGGTACAATAACTAATCATGGCCGTGTTTCTTTTCCTTCGGACAATTTTTTGCCAAAGAGAATATTATATGCATGAAGTATTAAATGAAGTCTATTTGTAAAATCCTTTTAGGGACGTGTATAACTTTGCACGACGAATCTAATGAGTCTAATTAGTCCATAATTTGCTACAGTAATGCTATAGTAACCATTCTCTAATCATGCGGTCAAATGCCTCATTAGATAGATCTCGCGAAATAGTTCAATGTTGTAAAGATAGTTTTATAAACTGACTTTATTTAATACTTAATTATTGGTCAAATAAGCCGACAAAATTTTGGCAATCCCAAAGAAACACGGCCATCTATAATATTCATGTCAGCTTCAGTTCTCTTTCTTAGCTGTTTCTCTTGATTATCTCTCTTTCATACACATACACTGCATGTGCAAAACAGAGGATGCTATTCCTGACTCCAGGCCAGACCGTATCATCTTCCCAGACCCTACATCTAAGGTATGTCTTTAAGTGCCAAATCTTTCCGTATAAATATTTCATAAGTCCTGCTGTATTTTGAGTATTTAACTGGTCTATCGTATCGTTTGGGTTTTGCTGCTGTAAGATGTATTGATGAAAATTCTCGCTTTATTTTGCTGCTTTTCTAATGGAACAAGCCATCGCTTTCGCCCTTCCCATGCTTCGTGAATGGATCAATAAGTGTTGAATTCTGCATTCTACCGTATTTATCCGTTCTTGTTGCCGGCCCTGGAAATGGACAATGACCGGAAGTTTCTATGCTTCTGCCAGGATCGTATGTGGGCTATTGCTCTCTGCTATGGATTTCATAACCTTACTTCACACGCGTAGACACGTGGACAGGAAGGAAAGCAACTCCGAGAGGGTCGCTATCTGTTTTGTTTCGGTAAAAAAAAAGAGAACGGATTAAAAAAACGCTTTCAACAGGTGCTTCATCGGGCTCGCCATATTTACATACTCGCTATCGGCGCCCTTCGACTCGGTAAATTTTGCTAGCGTCGCCCGCTCGCCATCGCCTTCGTCGCGCCCACGATTCCGGTTGCCGCGCCCACCCCTTCCCGCGCCCGCAGTCCCCTTCCCGCTTTCCTTCTTGCGGCCGCATCTCTCCATCTCCCGCACGCAAGTCTCCTGACGCGCATCTGGATCCCATGGCCGCAGCTTCCACCGGCAAATCGCCGTCAAAGTTGTTTTCCGCGGGACCAAATCGGCGCCACCTTCTTCCAGCGCCATGGCCCGGCCGCCGCGTCCCCCAGCTGAAGGGGGCCCGCTGTCCAAGTCGAGCCACCGGCGCCTGTTCGGGGAGAAGGAGCGCTGGCGGAGAGCACCGCCGGCGTTGACTTCTCCGCGTTCAGGACCTGCGAGGAGGCCGGCTCCGTGGTTGCCCTGGTGCAGCGCGGCAGCATCGAGGCGAGGCTGCACGCCATGTGTTGGGAATATGCCCAAGAGACAACTGGATTCGATCCACTAGTCTTAATGGGCCACAAATGTTGTGAAGCCCATTACCAGGGGAAGGGGTGCTTTATTTATTAGTCCCATATTGCTAATGGAATATGGTGTGGAGAATTTCATCCAAATAAATAGAGACCAAACCCCTCCTGAGAAAGACACGACTTCCAAGCAATAGTTGCTTTTCTCCCCATCGTGCTCGCGAACCTAGCAGTCCAGTGCGCGACGTTTCAATCCTCGTACGTGTGGATACCTCGGAGGTGCTGCGCTTGGAGCACAAGGACGAACTGCACGTGCAGGACCAGACGGAGGTAAGCAAATGCACTGCCACTTCGACGCGTTCGTCTACATCGAGACGGCTTTCGCTGCAACTGCGCATCTAGTGGTAACAATATGTGATCTATAATTGTTGTTGTTCCTATTTTTGGGTGAACGAGTTTTTGTGTGTGCTAGCGTAGCCTCCTCGTTTCCCAGCAGTGGCATCAGAGCCGTAACTGTTTCGTTATAGATTCGGATATATGCATATAGAGATATGCTTGGATGTAGATTAGTCTCTGATCGGTTCGTGATCTCCACTGTGATGGTAGTGTAACGAATTACTCCTACCGGTCGGAATTCCGCCATCGGAGTTAAGTGATACACGTAAACCCAGGCATGGTGAGATATAGATCAATTGGATTGGTCGAATCGAACTTAGATCAATGACAGTGTCGCATGTCGATATACGACAGTGTTGACTGGATCCACTATGATGGTAGTGTAACGAATTACTCCTACCGGTCGGAATTCCGCCACCGGAGTTAAGTGATACACATAAACCCAGGCATGGTGAGATATAGATCAATGTGATTGGTCGGATCGAATTTAGGTATATTGACGGTAGCGATAACGGCGGACGGTCCGCGCAAGAACGGCGGACGGTCCGCGAAAGAGCGGCGGACGGTCCGTAAATTCGGTCAAGAATCTTACAGAGACGTTATCTAGCGATCCAGAGGGTCGGACGGTCCGCAAGAGCCGGTCGGACAGTCCGAGGGAAACGGCGGATGGTCCGCGCAAGAACGGCGGACGGTCCGCGAAAGAGCGGCGGATGGTCCGTAAATTCGGTCGGAATTTTGACAAAAGCGGTTTCCAGCGTTCCAGAGGGTCGGACGGTCCGCCAGAGCAGGTCGGACAGTCCGCAAGGAAACGACGGACGGTCCGCAGGGAACGTCAGACAGTCCGGCGAAATTAAAAATATTGAAAACGATCCCTCGGAAATGTTTAAGTTTTGAATGTCCTCCCAACTAAATCTTGCACCATCACATGTCTTGTACAATTAGTGGTGGGTCTATGAAATTAGGGTGCCACTAGTTTTCCTTGACTAGATGGGTTTGTATCGGATACTCACTCGCATAAAGGGTTGGTTAACTTAAACAAGGTCATCTTAACGGTTAAGGACCTTGGGACATAAAGGTTGGACGCCGAGACATAGAGATGTCAACCAACAACAGGAGTCATATATGGTATGATTAGCAAGAGTTGCTTACCGATCTACCATGTCTTCTAGCGGTGATGCTAAAGCTCACTAGTCGACTTGTTAGTTGTGGATCCTGAATCACTAAGTATCAATGGAGGGATATTGATTTTAGTGGGAGTAAATTCCGTTAAATTGTTTAATGTATTTTACTCTGTCATAGATCTGTTGTCTTAGTATTTTGCATTATTTTCTGTTGTAGATCAATGGCACCTAGCACACCGTTTTCTTTGCGTTCAATCCTTGAGAAGGATAAGTTGAATGGAACAAATTATGCGGATTGGATCCGAAACCTTAGAATTGTTCTCAGGGCTGAGAAAAAGGAAGATATTCTAGACACCCCATTACCAGATGAGCCGGATGATAACGCAACTGTTGCTGTGAAACTTGCTTACAAGAAGGCATGTGATGGTACTATTGAAGTGAGTTGCCTTATGCTTGCTTGCATGGAACCCGAGCTGCAGATGCAGTTTGAGACAAACCATCAGGCGCACGATATGATCGAGGCGCTTAAGGACATGTTCCAAACTCAGGCCAGGACTGAAAGGTTCAATGTCTCAAAGGCCTTTGTGGAAACCAAGCTAGCAGAAGGCGTAGCTGTAGGGCCGTATGTGATCAAGATGGTTGGTTACTCCCAGAGGTTGGAGAAGCTAGGCTTCCCACTTGGCCCAGAGTTGGCCACTGATTTTATTCTAGCATCACTTCCGCCTAGCTTTGGGAACATCATCTCGAACTACCATATGCATGGGGCGGAGAAGGGATTGAATGAGTTATGTGGCATGCTCAAGACAGCAGAGGCTGACATCAAGAAAAGCGCTAGCAGCAGTCATGTGATGGCCATCCAAAACAGGCCTAACTTCAAGAATAAGGGCAAATCTTGGAAGAAGAAGGGCAAGGCTAAAGATATGATCTCTCAGCCAAGCTCAACGCCCCAGACTGAGTCTGGACCAGCTGCAGAAAAAGTGGAGTGCTTTTATTGTAAGGAACTTGGTCACTGGAAAAGGAATTGCAAGAAGTACCTAGCTCCTCTGAAGAAAGGCGGTAGTAAGAGTACTTCCGCATCAGGTACACTTGACATTAATATTATAGACATTTTTCTCGCTGAATCTTCTATTAATTCCTGGGTATTTGATACCGGATCGGTTGCTCATATTTGTAATTCGATGCAGGGATTAGTAAGAAGTAGAAGCGTGGGAAGAGGCGAAGTTGATTTCCGAGTGGGCAATAATGCAAGAGTTGCTGCTTTGACCGTCGGAACGATGCAACTCCACCTTCCGTCAGGATTTATCATGGAATTGAATAATTGTTATTTTGTTCCTAGTTTGAGTCGAAACATTGTATCTCCCTCATGTTTGATGAAGGATGGTTATACATTCGCGAGTAAAGACAATGGTTGTGTGATCTCAAAGAATGGCATGTTTGTGGCTCTTGCATCCATTGTGAATGTGTTGTTCATTTTAAATCTTGATGATTCACCTATATGTAATATAATTGCTAAAAGGCCTCGGCTAGATGATTTGAATCCTACCTACATGTGGCATTGTCGTTTGGGTCATATAAGTGAGAAGCGCATGAAGAAGCTCCATTCTGATGGACTTTTAACTTCATTTGATTTTGAATCATACAAGACGTGCGAAGCTTGTTTGCTAGGCAAGATGACCAAGGCACTTTTCACAGGTTTTCCTGAGAAGGCGCAAGACTTGTTGGAACTCATACATACTGATGTATGTGGACCAATGAGCATGATAGCTCGAGGTGGATTTCAGTACTTCATAACATTCACTGATGATTTTAGTAGATATGGCTATGTCTACTTAATGAAGCACAAGTCAGAGACTTTTGAAAAGTTCAAAGAGTTTCAGAATGAAGTTGAAAATCAGCGTGGTAAGAAAATTAAAGCCTTGCGATCAGATCGTGGAGGCGAGTATTTGAGCCACGAGTTTAGCACTCATCTAAAGAGTTGCGGAATTGTACCACAGCTAACGCCACCTGGAACACCTCAGAGGAACGGTGTGTCCGAGTGACGTAATCGAACCTTGTTAGACATGGTGCGATCAATGATGAGCCAGTCAGACCTACCGTTATCATTTTGGGGTTACGCTCTAGAAACAGCAGCTTTCACACTAAATAGGGTACCATCTAAGTCCGTGGAGAAGACACCATATGAGATATGGACTGACAAGACTCCCAGTTTGTCTTTTCTGAAAATTTGGGGTTGTGAGGCATATGTCAAGCGACTTCAGTCGGACAAGCTTACACCAAAATCGGACAAGTGCATATTCGTGGGATATCCAAAGGAAACAATTGGATATTATTTCTACAACCGATCAGAGGGCAAAGTGTTTGTTGCTAGGAACGGTGTTTTCTTGGAGAAAGAGTTTTTCAACAGCGAGAAAAGTAGACAGAAGGTGTATCTTGAAGAAATTCGAGATGAGCCTATGAGGCAAGACTTTACGAGTGATGCTGATTTAGCAGAACGAGTTGAGGCACCTGTGATAAGAGAAGAACCGCCACAACCACGAAGGTCGGAAAGGCCACGTCGCGCTACACAGAAAATGAATCTCCTAGTTACGGGAGAGCGCGGCATATTGTTGATGGACAACGATGAGCCTAGGACCTATGCGGAAGCTATGATGGACCCAGATTCCGAGAAATGTCAAAGTGTCATGGGATCCGAGATAGATTCCATGGGGCAAAATCAAGTTTGGAACTTAGTTGACCCCCCTGATGGTGTGAGACCCATCGAGTGCAAATGGATCTTTAAGAGAAAGAGAGATGTAGACGGAAATGTTAACGTCTACAAAGCACGACTTGTTGCAAAAGGTTTTCGACAAGTTCAAAGAGTTGACTACGACGAGACATTCTCTCCAGTAGCAATGCTTAAATCTATCCGGATCATTCTAGCAATAGCTGCGTATTTCGATTATGAGATATGGCAAATGGATGTCAAAACAGCTTTCCTCAATGGGAACCTAGAGGAGGATGTATACATGATACAACCCGAAGGTTTTGTCGATCCGACTAACGCTGGAAAAATTTGCAAGCTTCAGAAATCAATCTATGGATTAAAGCAAGCATCTCGGAGTTGGAACCTTCGTTTTGATGAGGTAGTCAAAGGGTTTGACTTCCGGCAGAATGAAGAAGATGCTTGTGTTTACAAGAAGGAAAGTGGGAGCTCTGTTGTATTTCTAATCTTGTATGTGGATGACTGAAAGGACCTTGATGTCACATAGAGGGGGGGGGGGTGAATAGGTGAATCTGCAAATTACAAACTTTTTCACACAGTTAGCACAGAAACCGGTCAGACCGGTTCCCAAAACCGGTCAGACCGCTTCAAGCGGTCAGACCGCTTTGACAAAGCGGTTAGACCGGTTTTCCACAGAGAAGACCAACTATGTGAATTGACCCCCTCTACGAGTTCTAGCACAAACCAAACTTGGTGATGAGCTCCTGTAGATGATATCAAGCAGGTCCACTAAGTCCCTGCACACAATTAGAGCACACCCAAGTAGATCGATGCGGAAGCGTATATGAATGCTAGAATTGAACTTGTGAAGTAAAACAAGAGACAAAGATATGTTTTCCCGAAGTTCGGAGTTCACCGCTGCCACTAAGGCTGTCACAAAGACACGATGAATCCTAGTCTCCGTTGAGGGCCTACGAAAGGCGGGCTTATCCACTCCAAGCCACTTTCCTCGGTTCCACTAGCTTTTGGCCCTTTTCCACGAAGGAGGCATGGCCAGCCTTTACAACCAATTCCGTGGCTTACCACAACCAAGGTAGCTCACCGGCGACGCCTAGCCGTCTAGGAGGATCACCTCAAAGAGTAACAAATGCTTCAAAGATTGCTTGGCTTCACCGGAAGTGCTCAACACTAAGGATATGCTCACTATAGCTGATATCAACTATCAATTGCTATCTAATGCTCACAACCCATACATCCCTCAACCCAAATCCAAAGATATGATCAAAATCAATCAACTCTCACAAAGAGAGGTTTGGGGAGAGCTTGCTGGTGCTTGAGAAGGCTTGGGACGAGCCACAAAGGCAAATGAACCAGCACCCCTCAAAGGAGAGGGGTATGGGGTATAAATACCCCACACAACCAAAACTAGCCGTTATAGCCGTTGGAAACTGGTCAGACCGGATTCCCAAACCGGTCAGACCGGTTTTCGAACTATACTAGCCGTTACACCTGTCAGAGCCCCAAACCGGTCAGACCCAGCACAACAGTCCCAAAAGTGGTCAGACCGCTTACCAAAACCGGTTAGACCGGTTTTGGTCTTCTCAGCACACTAAGTCCCTAAAGGACTTCTCTCTAAAGGTTATCTGACATGGGTTGAACTAATGAGCACTTTTTGGTGTATGCCAAGACAACTAATGTTGCATCCCTCTTGATAGTACGACATTCCTAAACTCAAGATTAAAACAATAAATAGAATCTACCACTTGAGCTTGTAAATCTTCATTGATGCCATACTTGATCATTTTCAACTTTGAGGGCTTCAACACTTCATGTCTTGCATTGAATTCCCCCTCAATATGTGCATTGAATAGAATTTCAAAATTCGGCCTCAAATGCCAAATGCACATTTAACCAATAAAAATGAGAGCTCCCCCTATATCTTAGCATCCATCATGTGCAACAAGTGTTTGTGACATAATAAAACAATGTGTGATGCATATGACATGTATAGCACTCAATAAAATAAGAGAATCACATACTTGCTATCACGGGCCAAACCGGTCAGACCGGTTTGGGAAACCGGTCAGACCGGTTTCACCCCGCTGCCACCGGTTTGGGAAACCGGTCAGACCGGTTTCACCCAGATAGAAGCATATGTGAAACAACATTGCATCAACTCATACATGTATATCACACTAGCAAATGGTCACTTAGAATATATAAAAGGTTCAACACACATAGTAGCACACATTACAAGTTCTCAAGTCCACAAAGAGATAAAGTACAAGATTATTACAATCACATGACTACAAGATCAACTAGATAATGCTTTAATCCACTCTTCTCCCCCTTTGTCATCAATCATCCATAAAGGGCCTGGAGAAGCTTGTAGTCAGGCTCCCATCATGTATCCATTCTCCTTCGCCGCTAGAATGTCGGGCTATGATCATCTGACGAAGAAGTGGTAGTCCAATGAAAACCTTCACTCAATAGAATGTGTATGTGTGATAAAAATGGAGTGATTCGGATGTGCTAGCCATGGAACTAAGATAGAGATGTGCTTTACATACCATGACTAGGAGCAGAAGTGGGTCCAAATAGAGAAGCTGCAGCCTGTGAAGCAAAATCTCCGGGAGATGGAGATGGTGCACTCGAAAACTGAACTCCCGCCATAGATGAACCGGTGCCACCATATGCATATGACGAAGATGGAAGTGTAGCTGCTGCATACGATGGACCAGGCGGTGCAAATCCAAAAGAAGAACCAAATAGATCACCTTCTGAGGTAGGCATGTAAGGCATGGTCCCTGGAGCACCAACTGACTGCGAAGGGGGTGGCGGAGGCTGCGAGCTTGACCCAACATGTCCATATCCAAAGATGTCACCATACTCCTCGAAGTATCCCGCATTCATGTGATCGGTCATGATGTCTCTAAGCGGGGGAATCTCAGGCAACTCTAGAGGTGGTGAAATGGGAGATGGAGGATCATTTGGACTCAATGCGGCACGCAGTTTCTTTAACTCATCACGAGTCTTCTTGTTTTCAATTCTCTGCTACCTAATGTCAACTTGAACATCTCTTCGGCCTTTACAAATGCCTGTAAACATGGATATGAATTTCTTGATTGGAGATGTCCGTCCATCTGGCCGAGTACCACTGCCAGACCCAAACCGGTCAGACCGGTTTGCAGAACCTGCTGCGATGACCCTCTTTGTTCCCCTCCGGTTGCGGCATCTGTATCTGCTGGTGAAGGAGAAGGCATTCTGAACTTATGAGGCACAGGAGGGTGAATTGGCTTGTGTTGGGTGTCTTTCTTAATCTTCAAACTTGTAACTCTCTCAATGATAAACATGATAAATGGGCTATAGGCACAAATCTTCTGAGGACTCTCAGAAATAGTCTTGATCTCGTGCCAAATGAAGTCGTCAACACTGAATGGAGGAGTCTCCTCACCAATCCTCAAATAGTACATCAAGTTCCTCATGTAAAGTGAAATATCTGAGGTGTTGCCATCTCTAGGTGTGAGTGTCTTTCTGAGCAATCTATAAAGAGTTCCATAATATGTGTAAAGACCACTCACCTTTCCCCAACTGCCATTTTGATCTCTAGGATACATGAATTTTATCTCAGATGGTTCCATAACTCCTCGGTCATGTATCCTAACAGTGTCATCACTTTCATGTCCAACTCTAAGAATAGAAGCAAAGTCAGAAAAAGTGACATGAAAGCGCTGTCCCTCTGTCATCCAATGCATAGCTCTCTCTTGTGCACTATTCTCCTCATGGTAGCCGAAGAACACAGTAGCATAAAACTGAGCAATGACTTCCTTGTTCCAGTTATGCTTGAAGCCCATGAGATGCCTAATTCTCTTTTCAGAACACACTCTGATGATCTCATTGAACACAGGATTGTCTTGCTTGCTCATATAATCCCAATCCACATACTGTGCATCTGATGTGATTTTGGTCTTTTTCATAATGGCTGTGGCATAGAAATCCTGCTGAAAAAGAGTCCAAAATCTATAGTCGGTTGCTGTCTTATCCACACCAAGTGGACTAGTTCTCCTCAACCTCCTAACAACATCAGTCATCCCACTGGCAAGATAATCAGTCACTCTCCTGCTAGCTGGGCCAGTGGGTCGGCAAATCTCAAGAACAAGAGGGGCATTCTCATCAATAGTATCATCATCAGCCACCTCTTCCTCATAATCACCAGCTGCCATCTCTTCATCAACATCAACATCCGCCGGCTGACCATGACGGTACTCAACCCTGAAACTCTCATCCTCAATTTCATCATCAGTGGAATTTCCCACAACATCTACCTCCTCAATTTCCTGGTCTGCTGCCCTCTTTGGCCTCCTAGGCCTCAAAGCTCTACCACTCGCCGTACCCGAGCTACTGCCTCCGGGTGCATCAAACTTGCTCTTCTTGATTCTCTCGGCATGTGATCCTTTCGGCATCTTTTCTGTCCTTGCTGGGTCAAGATAGATGGATAAACATGATATAAGTACCTAGAAAGAGATTGATAAAGAATTGAGCAACTTAAGAGCATCCAACAAGTTTTGGGTCAGCTCAGAGCCAAACCGGTCAGACCGGTTACCCAAACCGGTCAGACCGCTTTTGCCTGAGCTGAGCCAAAACGAGTTAGGGATCAATCTGGACAGAGTTTGATGTGGATATTGAAATGATATTGCAATACAAGCTATCCCTAGTCCATATGTGAGCCAACACGTTGCAAAACAGGGACTTGAACCATCACTGCCCAAACCGGTCAGACCGGTTTGCCAAACCGGTCGGACCGCTTTTGGCAGTGAGGATGCAAATCCTTGTTGCGCAAAATGTAGCCAACCAAAATGATTCATCTCTTAGTGATAGGTTCCAAGACATGCCAGAAGATGTTCTACCGAAGGGTTTTGCAAGATATGCAATGAGCTCATAGATCGGGCGATGAAAAGATTTGAATACCTTGAGAGCCTTGAACTCGAGGGGAGATGAAGATTTGAGTGCACAACTTGATGGGGAATCAAACTAGCAGCCTTGTGGCACTCAAAAACCGAAGAGAAATCTCCTTTTCCTTGGTTGAATCCTCAAATCACCAAGAGGGCGCCTTCCACCGGTCAAGAACAGGAGAGAGAGGGGATGAAGTGAATGAGTATGGTAGGAGAGAGAGGGAATCACGGGTGGCCATAAAAATGAGTGGCCCACCTTCCTGGGCCAAACCGGTCAGACCGGTTTGGGAAACCGGTCAGACCGGTTTCTCCCAGGGAGCTGGGTCGGTCAGCAACTTCGGATCTTCCGATAATTTTGTCGGATCTTCTGATGAACTTCGGATCTTCCGAGATTGTGTCGGATCTTCTGATGATCTTCGGATCTTCCGGGCCAGAAACAACTCGAGACCGAACCGCTCGGAACTTCCTGTCGGATCTTCCGACCTAAGGTCGGAACTTGCTTCAAAACTGTTCCAAAACATGTTCCTTTGATCTAAGAAGATGTAATGATGAAATTTGGCCTTCAAAAGTTCAAGAATTTCCACAGAAATGTTCACCCAGCTGCTTGGGCCCAAACCGGTCAGACCGGTTTGGGAAACCGGTCAGACCGGTTTCACCCAGGCAGCCGAGACTAGTCCAAAATGGTGGAAATTAAGATCCAATACTTGTTCACTTGATCTGAGAGTGTATGTGATAGGCATGATCTTCAACTTCTCAAGATTGTCCATAGAAATGATAAAATTTCCAATAAATCAAATTTCTTTCGTTTCTTCCGAAAGAAATGGGAGAGAATAGATAGATAAAGGATTTTATGGACTTGAAAAAATCTCACTATTTGTGACTAGCCATCAATCAAGCAAAGTTAACTATAGTCACAAATAGATCGACAAAGGTCAAAAGATCAAAGACTCAAAGATTTTCAAAATCACACAACCTAGCATGCTAGTAGGATTTTTCAAAAACTATCCTATGTCACACAAGCACATGCACATATATTAAGCACACAACGACATTAACATATTTAGCTTACACCATTCACCAAGAAAGTGTTAACTAAATATATAATGGACGCATGAGAACTTGATATATTTGCATGTACATGCACACTCTAGCATGACAAGGGCCTAGATGCACAAGGTAAATACTAGTTCATGGAAAACATACCTTGGCCCCTAGTAGCATGTGTTGTGCAATATTATTAATTTTGCCCATATGAATTCTCTCATGATATAAACAAATTGATTAACATAGAGAGAAAACGTTAATGTGCACAACACATGATTTCATAATCAATGACTTTAAATAAAGCATGAAAAACATAGGTCATTAATTACGAAGCTACACAATATAGATCAAATTCCTTATTTTAGTGCTTTTGAGATTAGCAAGGATTCATATGCACTAATATTGAAAGATTAAACCATTTTAAGGAATTTGAGCTATATTATGTTGAATTGTCAAAACATAAATTGAGATCAAGATTCATGATGAAAAAGATTATAGTGTTACCGTCATGACTCACAAGATGAGTTGACAACTCCAATTGAGAGAAGTATTCTCTCACCATTGAGACTACAAGTTCACTAAAAGAAAAGGTTAGTCTCAAGGACACAAATATTGAAATAATCTCCCCCTAGATATGTGCATCATATGTAGACAATATGAGACATGCACTTTGTCTTGTGAATGACAAGGAAGGGATTAATTCAATATTCGGTCAAATTGCACGAAAATTACTCAAAATGAAATATGCCAAGTAATCATACCATCATGAAGTATTAATATAGATAGCATATGCCAAGAGTGAGAAATTCATGAAATGAAATACTTGCATCTTTATTTCTCACAAAATGGCCAAGTTCCAACTCCCTGAGCCAAACCGGTCAGACCGGTTTCGGCTCGGATCTTCCGATTGATCATCCGGCCTGGAAAAGTTCATCACAGAGCCCCCCGGATCATCTGGTCGGATCTTCCGGCCTCAGTGTCGGATCTTGTGTGGTATGCCCTGAAAAATGATCAAACTTTGCTCCACTGAAGAGCAATTAAACATACCACATGGCATATGCATAAATCATTAATTAAAAACTTCATTTCTCAAGAATGTGCTAAAGTTGCAAGTGCCTGGGCCAAACCGGTCAGACCGGTTTGGCAAACCGGTCAGACCGGTTTGTGCCAGACTTTACCGATTGGCGTGGATTTCCGGTGTTTGATTCAAATCTCGTCGGAACTTGATCCACTGCAACTAAACACAATATTGCTCTACTAGAGAGCCATTAAAAGCATCACATGGCATATATGAATGAATATTCAATAACGTAGTCTAAGCCACTATCAAGTGTCACAAGTTCAACACTTAGAAACACTTGATCCTACAAAAGGCACTAGTGACTTAAACTTAATCAATTTGAGCACAAGGTTTACCGAGATGACATTGGGTGTAGAGTATAGAGCGGAAGCAACTTTTCTTAGCTTGCTAGTTGATCATTGAAGATTGTCATTCAAACCAAGTCACCAATGCATCTTATTGTCCCTACAATCTCATCAAGCATGTTTTGGTCCCCAACTCATGTTGGGTCCGTTGTTGTTAGTCCTAATGTACTTGGGAACCCAAATTCCTTTTGTGCCACTCTTTGGAGAACAAATCACCTTAGAGGCACAAGAGGCATTTGGAGAATCCCCAAGCTTCACATGTACAGAATGGACAATGTCGGGTTTAGTAATTTTACCATTTGGACAATCATTACTAAAATGTCCCTTTTCCCGACATGTGTAGCATGTTTTATGCTTGATGTTGATTGCCTTCTTCTTGTGTTGCTTGGTAGCCAATTCTTCCTTGTATTTTGCTTGGGCCTTGAGAAATCCCTTGTTGAGCTTCATTTGGGGTTTTTCTTGGTGTAGTCCCACGTTGCTTGGACATGAAGCAACTTGATGCCCTTTCTCAAAGCAACCAAAGCATCTTCTCTTCTCCATATTTCTTTGTCTTTTGGAGAGAATTGGCTTGCTTTCTATCTTGTTGGCTTGCTCTTGGCTTGTGTTGGACTTGACTTGATTTGTACAAGAGCTTTGCACGGTTGATCCCTTCTCAAGCTTTTTCACCATGAATTCACGGTTATCTTGAGAAGGTTGTGCATTGCTCTTCTCTTTGAGAATTGTCAAGTTCTTTGAGAGTCTTTCTACCTCTTGCTTGAGTTCTTCATTTTCTTGAGCAATGAGGTCTTCACAAGACTCTACACACACTTTATCATACCAAGATTGTTTTGCTTGAGAGCAACAAGGGTTAGCACATGATAGGTTATATTGAATTGGAAGACATGTGCATATGTGAGTTTGAGATTCAATAGATTTTAACGAAGTAATCATAATCTCATGAGCAATATCTAATGAAGCATATGATTCTACAAGTTCTTCATGAGAACACAAGAGTTCATCATGCTTCACTTGTAGCATCTCATGCTTGCTAGCAATTAGTTCCAATTTTTGCTTGAGCATATTGTTTTCTTTTTCTATGGAAGCCATATGAATAGCATCACAAGCATGATCATCAACAATTGCATCATACTTACAAACCAAAGCGGCGTTTGAGAGTTTGACTTCCTCAAGCTCTTTGATGAGAGCTAGGATAGTCTCATCCTTCATATCTTTCGCCTTCTCTTCCTTTTTGGTCTTGTGAAGCATGAGTGCCTCATCATTGGGGGATGATTTTGCTTGTGAGCTTGAAACTTTGCTCGCGCGGCGTCGGCCTCCCTTCTTGCAGCTGGTTGTGCTCCTCCTGCCCAAACCGGTCAGACCGGTTTGGGAAACCGGTTGGACCGGTTTTGGCAGGGAGCGAGCAGCTGAGCTGTCTTGACTTCGTGGCTCCACGGTGGTGGTCACATGAGGCTTGATGCATGTGTTTGCTGATGTGGAGCACTCCTCATGTGACTTGGCTCCTGTTTGGTCTTGCGTGTCGCTTTTGATGTTGGCGTAAAGCTTCTCAATTCGAGCCCAAATAAGATGAGCATCGAATAGAGTTGCTTCATCTTCTAGAATAGATTCTCTAACTTCATCACTCACAACATCAAATAAGAAGTTAGCGACACGAGCATTGAGTTGAAAGCAATTCATTTCGTCTTCGGTTGGGTTGGACACACTCCAATCAACACGAGGACGATCAATGCCTTCAACTACAATCCTCTCAAGAGTAGGACTCATAGTCCTAAGATCATTAATCACATTACAAAACCAAATTGAATAATTTGAGCCGTCACTAGCTAGTGGCTCATATCTTACCTCACAAGTGGTCGACATCTTTCCTCACGACGGTTAAGCTTGGATGTGAGGCCAAGCTCTGATACCAATTGAAAGGACCTTGATGTCACCTAGAGGGGGGTGAATAGGTGAATCTGCAAATTACAAACTTTTTCACACAGTTAGCACAGAAACCGATCAGACCGGTTCCCAAAACCGGTCAGACCGCTTCAAGCGGTCAGACCGCTTTGACAAAGCGGTCAGACCGGTTTTCCACAGAGAAAACCAACTATGTGAATTGACCCCCTCTACGAGTTCTAGCACAAACCAAACTTGGTGATGAGCTCCTGTAGATGATATCAAGCAGGTCCACTAAGTCCCTGCACACAATTAGAGCACACCCAAGTAGATCGATGTGGAAGCGTATATGAATGCTAGAATTGAACTTGTGAAGTAAAACAAGAGACAAAGATATGTTTTCCCGAAGTTCGGAGTTCACCGCTGCCACTAAGGCTGTCACAAAGACACGATGAATCCTAGTCTCCGTTGAGGGCCTACGAAAGGCGGGCTTATCCACTCCAAGCCACTTTCCTCAGTTCCACTAGCTTTTGGCCCTTCTCCACGAAGGAGGCAAGGCCAGCCTTTACAACCAATTCTGTGGCTTACCACAACCAAGGTAGCTCACCGGCGACGCCTAGCCTTCTAGGAGGATCACCTCAAAGAGTAACAAATGCTTCAAAGATTGCTTGGCTTCACAGGAAGTGCTCAACACTAAGGATATGCTCACTATAGCTGATATCAACTATCAATTGCTATCTAATGCTCACAACCCATACATCCCTCAACCCAAATCCAAAGATATGATCAAAATCAATCAACTCTCACAAAGAGAGGTTTGGGGAGAGCTTGCTGGTGATTGAGAAGGCTTGGGACGAGCCACAAAGGCAAATGAACCAGCACCCCTCAAAGGAGAGGGGTATGGGGTATAAATACCCCACACAACCAAAACTAGTCGTTATAGCCGTTGGAAACCGGTCAGACCGGATTCCCAAACCGGTCAGACCGGTTTTCGAACTATACTAGCCGTTACACCTGTCAGAGCCCCAAACCGGTCAGACCGGTTTCCCAAACCGGCCAGACCGGTTTGGGACGACTCAGCACAACAGTCCCAAAAGCGGTCAGACCGCTTACGAAAACCGGTCAGACCGGTTTTGGTCTTCTCAGCACACTAAGTCTCTAAAGGACTTCTCTCTAAAGGTTATCTGACATGGGTTGAACTAATGAGCACTTTTTGGTGTATGCCAAGACAACTAATGTTGCATCCCTCTTGATAGTACGACATTCCTAAACTCAAGATTAAAACAATAAATAGAATCTACCACTTGAGCTTGTAAATCTTCATTGATGCCATACTTGATCATTTTCAACTTTGAGGGCTTCAACACTTCATGTCTTGCTTGAGCAAATCCGTCTTGAGCCTAATGACTTAGAATTTCCATTGCATGAAAGAATTCATAAGTCATTTCATTATATGATCAATAAAAGATTAGATGCTTCGCATTGCTTCACTTGATATGACTTGATCGACGTATAGAACCCAAACTATGATGCTTGACCTTTCCACCAACAAAGTCCCTCGGCTACAAGACCAACTTGCCCTTCACCTTGTTAGGAACGTCACTCCCATCTAGCTTGATCCCTTTCGTCCTCTCTTGCCAAATTAAGCTTTGCTTTGCATTGCATCATCATGAAAACCACATTGAAATCCATGTCTTCAATTGTTTTGAATGTTTTCTTTGGTAGATAACTTGTCCATAAGCATCAATGCACTTGAGACCATATACTAACCGTAGAATCATGTCTCATTTTGAATATAACCATTGCCATGGAGCAAGCCCAAAGAAATCCCAATTTCTTCAAATGATTTATCCCAAAACTTTTGACAAGTATCTTATCAAGTGAGACCAACTAATATGCTTAAGTCCTTGTCTCACTTGTCATTTCCAATCACTTGTCATTTTATAACTTAGTTGCATGGGATGATTACCACTTGTTTGCTTTCTTGTCTTTTATACCAATAATGAGCTTTCATTCTTCAACAATCATATTCTTTGAATATCCATAAGAATAGAAATCTGCTCATATGCTTAAGCAAACAAGTTAAATGACTAATCATGTTGTCATCCAAAATCACCAAAACATATAAGTGCCTAGATGCACTTTCAATGACATATTGTTGATTGGGAATGATATTCCTATGCTAGAATCCGTTAAGACTTCGCTGAAAAATAGTTTTTTATGAAGGACTTAGGGGAAGCTGCATGCATTCTGGGCATAAGGATCTATAGGGATAGATCAAGGAGGCTTATATGATTAAGTCAAGATACTTATATTGACAAGGTGCTGAATCGGTTCAGCATGGAACAGTCCAAGAAAGGGTTCTTGCCTATGTCACATGGCGTACACCTCATCAAGATTCAGTGTCCTACGACGACTGATGAGCGGGAGCGCATGAGTAAGGTCCCTTATGCTTCAGCAATTGGATCCATCATGTACGCCATGATAAGTACTCGTCCAGATGTCTCATATGCTCTAAGTGTTACGAGCAGACACCAGTCTAATCCAGGTGAAAGTCACTGGACAGCGGTGAAAAACATTCTTAAGTACTTTAGAAGGACTAAAGATGTGTTCCTAGTCTATGGAGGTGAGGAAGAGCTCATTGTAAAGGGTTACACTGATGCTAGTTTCCAAACTGATCCAGACGATTCAAAGTCGCAATCAGGATTTGTGTTCACAATAAACGGTGGTGCTGTAAGCTGGAAAAGTTCTAAGCAAGATACTGTGGCTGATTCTACAGCGGAAACAGAGTACATCGCAGCTTCGGAAGCGGCAAAGGAAGGTGTTTGGATGAGAAAGTTTCTCATTGAGCTTGGTGTGTTTCCCAATGCATCTAGCCCATTGGAACTCTACTGTGACAACAATGGGGCAATTGCACAGGCTAAGGAGCCGAGGAATCACCAGAAAAACAAACATGTACTGCGGAAGTTTCACCTCATTCGAGAGTTCGTTAGACGTGGTGAGATAAAGATATGCAAAATACATACGGATTTGAATATTGCTGATCCTTTGACAAAGGCTCTTCCACGGCCTAAACATGAATCACACACGAGAGCAATGGGTATTAGATATCATTTAGATTAGCTCCAGTGTGAGTGGACAATGTTTTGTATCTATGACATATTGTTTATTTATTGAATATCCATGAAATGCAACTTGTATATGATTAGCAATTATGTGAATTGTTTGTGAAACTCTATACTTGTATGGTTATTCAAAAGGATGTCCCTAATTTGATTAGCACATGTATTAGTTGATGACTATGTTTCACAAGTCATGGACATGGAGATGTCAAACTAATAATGTGGGCACATGTATGACATGGGGCTGGACTGACCCAGTTTGAGACTTGTTTATCTCTTCTTCACAACGCGTATGCTTTGTCCTTAGACCTGAGATTGTCGTATGTACTCAAGATGTGAATTGACCTACTTAGGGACTACCAAACGCTGCTCCGTAACTGGGTAGTTATAAAGGTGGTTTTCGGGTTTGTCAGGAAGCATGCTGTGAGGTATGGTCAATCAAGATGGGATTTGCCCCTCTCTATACGAGAGAGATATCTCTGGGCCCCTCGAGTGATCGGATCAAGAAATGCATAGCCGTGCTAGGTTAAGTGTTAACCTCTTGAAGGATCCGACTCACAAATTCGAGAAAGGGAGGTCTCACTTGGAGTTAGACCAAATATCGTGAGGCAAAGGTAATAGCTTGTACGTGACGTTGTGGTGGTTCGTCTGATATGATCTTTACGTATTCATGGGAGTTGACACGTCTTGCTAGAGGCCGCTATCAACTATTGGAACGAGTAGGAGTACTCGAACCATGTCTATGTGTACGTGAACCCATAGGGTCACACACTTAAGAGGTTTGGAACACTGAAAACTTGCTTATGAGATTGTCTCTAGTGCAAGTGGGAGATTGTTGGGAATATGCCCAAGAGACAACTGGATTCGATCCACTAGTCTTAATGGGCCACAAATGTTGTGAAGCCCATTACCAGGGGAAGGGGTGCTTTATTTATTAGTCCCATATTGCTAATGGAATATGGTGTGGAGAATTTCATCCAAATAAATAGAGACCAAACCCCTCCTGAGAAAGACACGACTTCCAAGCAATAGTTGATTTTCTCCCCCATCATGCTCGCGAACCTAGCAGTCTGGTGCGCGACGTTTCAATCCTCGTACGTGTGGATACCTCGGAGGTGCTGCGCTTGGAGCACAAGGACGAACCGCACGTGCAGGACCAGACGGACGTAAGCAACTGCACTGCACTGCCACTTCGACGCGTTCGTCTACATCGAGACGGCTTCCGCTGCAACTGCGCGTCTAGTGGTAACAATCTGTGATCTATAACTGTTGTTGTTCCTATTTTTGGGTGAACAAGTTTTTGTGTGTGCTAGCGTAGCCTCCTCGTAACCCAACACCATGGCCATCGTCGCCAAGATCTCCAGAGCCAGCGACGCGCGCTCCTCCTCCTCCTCAAGCGCCTGTGCAAGTGCCCCGTGGGCCGGCTGGCCTTCGCCGAGCACTCGCTGGCGGTGCCCGCCGTGGCATGGGCGAGCCCCTACTCCCTCCACGTGCACGGCTCCCCGCGGCTCAGCGGGCTGTCGGCGTGGCAGCGGCCAGCAAGGGGCTCGCGGCAGCCACGGACGGCGGACGCGGCCTCGGCGGGGCGCAGCAGTCGGCGGCGGGATAGCTTGGCATCGGCGGCGGCGCTAGAGCGGGCGGTGGGGGGAGCTCGCCGGCGGCGGGAGCACGGGCGGCGGGGGAGCGGGCGGCAGGCCGGCGGCAGCGACGCTGGAGCGCGAGCGGCGAGGGAGCGGGCGGTAGGCTAGCGTTGGCGACGCTAGAGCGGGCGGAGCCGCACGAGGCAGGGGCAGCGGCCGGCGGTGAGACGAGAGGTGGGGGAGGAATTGAATGAAGTGTATGACATGCGGGCCCGCTAATATTTAAATATATAGAGACTCTAGTTTTATAGAGGCTGTTGGTTGACATCTATTTTTAGGAGGTTTTTTATTTTTAACTAGTCTTTTAATCTTCGAATTTAGCTAAAATTATTGGTACTCAATGCTCAAAACGGCACTACGGCAGTGTATAGTTTCTGTTATGTTGGCCGAACAAGTATGGGCCGGTATGGACAAATTGTTAGCGGCCACGTCTCCAACCTCCATTGACTCCATCCAATCCCGTACGGGCCATTTTCGGCCGAGTCTTGCAGTGATTGCCCTCTGAATCTCTTAGTACGTGTCAGTGGGCAGTGGCTACACCCGGTCTTTGTTTAGATGTAAAATTTACACCTTAAATTTAGACCCTTGCGTGTGTTGTTGTAACATTTCATTTTTATTTATGAAATATTGTCCAAAAATTAATTAATTAGGCTCAAAATGTTCGTCTCGCAGAGTACAACAAAATTATGCAATTAGTTTTTGATTTCATCTACATTTATTACTTTATGTGTGTGCCGATATTTTAATGTAATGGAAATATTCTTTTTTTTATAGTAAATTTTGAGGTGGAATTTAGTATCTGAAGCTCTATTTTCGCTCCTTCCTTTTCGTCCCATGGAACCAACCGATCGTACTGCATGATGGAAGAACTTTGTATATCCGTACTAATAGGAGGCAGGTAAAATGAAGGCCCTGTTTAGTCCCACAAATTTTCTAAAATTCTCTTCAAACTTCACTATTTACATATCACGTCAAATCTCTCTCCTCATATATGAAGCATTAAATATAGGTAAATAAAAAAACTAAGTACATGGTTTTGATGTACACGACGAGACGAATCTTTTGAGCGTAGTTAGGTCATGGTAGAATAACGATTACTGGAAACAAACGAAAAGTGCGCTATAATGTTCGATGTGACTTTTCGACTAAATTTTACCCAAACACACCGGAAGGGAGCAAGCTGTAGCTCGATTACCCGTGTTCCGAAAAACACGGCGGCTGTTACTCTCGACGACCCTGACCCAACTCGCAAATGGCAGAGCCGATCGACGCCACTCCACTCGCCGTCGCCGTCGACCAGAGCTCAGCCGCCCGACCTCTCGATCACTGGATCAGCGACCAGGCAAGCCACTGGCGCCGCTTCACAATTCACATCGCTCGTCCCGTCCGTCCGACCAATGCAATGGCCGACTCGTTAGGCACGCGACTACCAACTAGGATCACGTATGTGTGAACATGGTGACTGGTGAGCACGAGCACGACCAAGCCGCGCTACGCGTGTGTGTGGATACTTATATGGCGAACGCGCGCAGAGTGGCCGAGCCTCTCCTGCGTCTCGCAGACTCGCGGTTCGTATCGTCTTGTCGTCAGTTCTCGCACGGCTCGCTTCTCGCCTCGGCAGCAGTCTGATAGAGTGGGCAGGCAGAACGCGAGGCATGGCTCGGTCGTCTGGGGCCGCGGTTTCCCCGCTGCCGCTGTTGCTGCTCATGGTGCTCGGCGCCACCGGCGGAGGCGGCGGCGCGCCTCTCCGCGCTCGGCAGGACGCTCGTCGTCGAGGCCTCGCCCAAGGCCGGCCAAGGTGCGTTCTTGCACCGTCTCTATGCTCAAAGGTCCTGCACGCCCGTGCTGGATTGCCCGTTGTCGTGACGGGAACCGGATTCGCCTCTTTTTTCGTCGTCCCTGGAAGCTTTGAACAGAGACTAGCATCCTGGCAGGAACCGGTAGTTCTCGTCGTACCGAACTACCGATACGCGAGTTCCGCGTGAAATAAAGCACGGCTAGCGCGATGCTCCGTGTCCGCGTTATCGTGGCGGCGGGGCGGGCGCTCTTTTGTTCTGCACGGGCACGAAATGGTTAGGCAATCCTGAAACCGGTGATCAACTGATAAAAAAAACTGATATCGATGCTTGTTGCTTAGTTTTAGTATTTTGCCTGTTTGATGGTTCAGCCTGCCCTAGTCCTGGAAGCTGAAAAGGTAGTATGTGGCGAATCAAGGAATGACGAAACCTTGCCGCTAGCTCCTTTCTCCGGGCAGGAGCATCTTGTAAAAAGAAGATGTAGGTTGACGAAACCTTGCGAATTGATACTAGCTAGTCGTACGTCATTGCGCAGCTAGGAATTTGGCTTCTTGTTTTCTTGGTTATACTACCTGATATTGTTGACTTGTTTTCTTTTTAAAAAAGAAGATATCGTTGGCTTGTTGCCACGTTGGTTGTTGGCACAGCGGTTTGCTTCATCATTTATACAAAAAAAAATGCACATAAAACCATTTGTTACACAGAGACCTTTTACTTGTAGATTACAGTTCCGAAAAAAATGCATGTGTGTATACATATTCAAACATGTTAGATATCGGCAATTTTTGGTACATTTTAATTTTAGAAATTATCAATAAATTCATGATAATTGTGAGTGATCTAGTGAGAGCAAAGCATGTGCGAGTGTTCAAATTAAATCTCAAATAAAATATGAACAACAAGTAAAACCAGAGAAGGTTTAGTGTGTACCCAGGGACGGAGCTGGAACCGAAGGAACCGGAATCGCCGTTACCAGCTATAAGCGACTAGCCTGCTTGAAGTAGTCGATCTTAGTTGAAGCAGTGGCGAGGCGATGAAGTGGAGTGCCTTGAACGGCCTCTGGAATGTAGTCGTTCGCGTGACGAAGAGGACGTAGTTGTACAGCTTGAGGATGCCGGAAAGTAGTCGTACGGGTTGCTGGAGACGGTCGCCAGGAAGTAGACGAAGTAGTCGTTCACAGCAACGAGCAGACGTGTACGAGTATGCTCCCCAAAAACCTTATCGACCGCCTATCCCGAGCAGGATCACTAGGCAGACACAAGCAGAGTGCGAGAGAGCAGCAAACAACAGGGAGAAAAGAGTGGTCTCCTGAAAGGAGTACCAGAGAGAGTTCGGATGTGTGTTGCCTGGGAGGAGAGGCCTCTTCTTATAGGCGCTCAGGGAGGATGAACCTGGACACCCGAACACCCATTGAAAATGCGAGAGAGCAGCAAACAACATGGAAAAGATAGTGGTCTCCTGAAAGAAGTACCAGATAGAGTTCGGGTGTGTGTTGCCTGGGAGGAGAGGGAGGATGAACCTGGACAACAGCCAGCCAGTGCCATTAAACGTCAGTTTTCAGTCCCGTCAATTACTCCTTTCAGAGTAAGAGCTGTTAGTTACTCTCCCTCGTGAAGGCCGACACGCCCACGGCGAGGCGAGCGCGCGCGACATGGCCTTCTCCTTTTACCAACTTTATAAACGGTCTACGTTTGGTCCACCATTTAAGTTAGTTATAATTCCTGTTAACTCTGGATCCGGGATTTAGACACCTAGCAATCATTTATCAGTGAACCTTTAATTTTTTTATTAATTGAGAATAAAATGAGTCAAAGACCCAATTATCGTAACAAAGCTGACTCCACCCTGATATTCCTGTCACATCTTTAACAGTCCTGCACCCCGGCGAGGGCACCATCACCGTCACCTGGCGCCTCAACGCGTCCTCGCCGGCCGGTGCCGACGCCGGGTACAGGGCGGTGAGAGTGACCCTCTGCTACGCGCCGGCGAGCCAGAGGGACCGCGGGTGGCGAAAGGCCAGCGACGACCTGAGCAAGGACAAGGCGTGCCAGCGCGAGATCGCCGTGCGGTCGTACGCCGGCGGCGCGGGCGCCACGGCCGAGTACAGGGTCGCCCGCGACGTGCCCACGGCGTCCTACTACGTGCGCGCCTACGCGCTGGACGCGTCCGGGGCGCCGGCGGGCTACGGGCAGACTGCGCCGGGCTACCACTTCGACGTCGCGGGCGTCACGGGCGTCCACGCGTCGCTCCGGGTCGCCGCCGGCGTGCTCTCCGCGTTCTCCATCGCCGCGCTTGCCTTCTTCCTCGCCGTCGAGAAGAGGAGGAAGGACGTGTGAGCAAGCGCCATGCGCGATCGCAGGGTACAAGCACCACGACGTACGTGTTTGGTTTCGTGCGCTTTGTGCACGGTGTCGTGCTCGCTATGTAAGTGTGCAAGTTATACTTCCGGATCGTATTGCCATACACTGATTTAGATCCATATATGCTGGTAAATCATCAATTACGCCCACGAACGAAGGAGTTCAGTAAGAACGAGAGATAAGGGGATCACACCATCTCGCAGAATTCGGGGTTTCCCTACGTACTCTAGTCAGGAATTCAGAACTCAGAATATGCCTGGCGAAGACAGGCGTCAATACACAGAGATCATGTAGTACGACCCAGCCGGATAGCTGGTAATCAGATTAATCAGTTGAGTGCGTGTTCCACGGATGGCCATAGTCGGTGCTTGTGTGCTACGACCCCAAATCCAACAAAAGCGTCATGCTGCAGTAGAAATGGGTCGGACGGAATTCAAGCTGCAATGAACCTGAGGCTTGGTATTCCCAGGAGTGATCAAGGCTCCATCAGAAGTTCAGAAGTTAGGGGCGCAGCTCAGGCACTGCGCGCGTGGGCCATGAGGAACTCCCCCAGGGTGCGGTTGGCCACCAGGTCGACGACGGTCTACGGCCAACGCCTCCTCCTCGCCGCGGATGTTGGCGCGCTCCCTCAGCAGCGCTGCGCGTCGCCCCCCTCCCCAACAGCTGGCGGACGGCGGCGGCGAGATTGCGAGGACAGTGTCCAGCGACGGGGGTGTTCACATGAACCGTCAGATCGGAAACGAGCGGCAGGATCCAAGCGACGGAAGCGGGCCGAAGCGTCGCGTGGGCCGATTTGCGGCTCAACCAGCTCGGCCCAGTCCCGTTGAGGCCCATAAAATGAGGCCTGCCATTTCTCCGCCAGCACATGATCGCCGAGCAGATATACGCCACCGGCAGCCGCGCTCGAGTACAGGGTCGCCGGCGACATCCCCACGGCGTCCCCTACGGCCTTACCACGTGCGCACCTACGCTCTGGACGCGTCTGGGGCGCCGCCGGGCTACGGTACGGCCAGACCGCGCCCGCCTACTACTTCGACGCCGCGGGCGTCACGGGCATCCACCTCCGGCCTCCGGGTCGCCGCCGGCGTTCTCTCCGTGTTCTCCCTCGTCGCGCTAGCATTCTTCCTCGCCGACGAGAAGAGGAGGAAGAACGTGTAAGCTACATGTGCTGTAGCAGGCTAGCACCACGACGCGCTGGTTTGGGAGCTTGGATCACAGAACACAGATCTGTGCGCTGTCGGTCGTGCTCGGTATGTGCAAGTTCCGGACCGTACAACCCTGAGACATATGTACGCCCATATATACCGATGTATATCTGATTTAGATGTGTGCTACAAAATCATCGATTAGTGACGTGTTTGAGGTTTCCTGTGCATCTCGTCAGAAACTTAGAATGCATCTGTCTGCAATCCTGCAGAAGGCTTGTGATTTTTTTTTTGTCATCAAACTGGACACAAGATGTAACCCCAGTCCCAAGTTTTCCCAGCATCCTTGCATAAAGTAGAGTGTAACTGAGACCAACTGCTGTCTACTGCTGTCTCCACTACTCTCAACTCAACCATCCACAGCCTCTGAGGAATCGCCGAATCGGCAACCTCATACTAGCTGACACAAGTTAACAGCTAGACTGACAAGAAGGCAACAACGACGCACTTATATCTCACAAACATCATGTTTAGATGCACTTCAATAACAAAGCGCCATGCAGCTAGTAATCCAACAAGTACATTACCAATCTCTTCGTCAAACTTAAACCACACACGAGCGACAACACGCAAGCTACTAGAAGTCTAGAACTTCAGCTTGTTATTCTAAGGAGTGATCAAGCCATCATCAGAAGTTCAGAGGTTACCGGTATTAGCTCAGGCACTGCGCGCGTGAGCCACCAGCAGCTCCCCCAGGGTGCGTTTCACCACCAGGTCGACGACGACGGCGAGCGCCTCCTCCTCGCCGCGGATGTTGGCGCTCTCCCTCAGCAGCTCGGTGAAGGGCCCGCCGCCCCACTCGCCGGACCGGCGCGCGCGGATGAGCTCGTAGCAGATGATGTCCCAGTACTCGATGTAGGGCAGGACCTCGGGGCCGACGCGGGCGTCGCCGCTCTCGTACCCCTTGGCGACGGCCTCCCAGACCGGCCGCAGCCGCTGGGTCTCGACCGTCATCACCTTCAGCGTCGCCAGCGCGCGCTTCAGCGCCGCCACGGTGTCGGCGGCAGCGTCGTAGGCGGAGAGCGCGTCGGCGGCGCGCTGCGCGGGGCCCGGCCCCAGAGGCAGGCCCGGCAGGTTGTCCAGCCCGCCGATGAGGTCGTGGTAGGTGTTGCCGAACGGCAGGAGCGTGGACTTGGAGGGGTCGAGCACATGGCCGTACCCCGGGAACTCATGCCAGTGGCCGCTCCCGTTGCAGAAGCCGGCGAGGGAGAGGTCCTGGGCATCCACGGCCAGCGCGGCCACGTCGTCACCCTCCACGGTCAAGGAGATGACGGTAATGGCGGCATCGCCGTCATTGGCCGGACCGCACCGCGCCACCGCTGGAGCAGCAGCTGCTGCTGCTGGGCCTCCGTGGCTGTTGGTGTAGCTGGCGGAGGGAGCGAGAGCGAACGCGAGGAAGAGGAGGAGTGCGGCCCAGGAGGAAGGGGAGCGCTCCATGGCCATGGTGCCAACTGCCAAAGCGCACTGGCTAGTAGAAGCAACAGCTCTGCTCTGGCTATTTCAACTCCCGGCGGCGGCAGAGGAATGCAGGAGGCGTGAGAGGTAGAGGAAGATGGAGTGTGATGGAGCGGCTAGTTTCGGCTGTGGGATGTGAGCCTGCTCATGCCGCTGGCATACTGCTCTGGTTGGAAATGAACCGCGTGGTGTCTACAGCAGCAGCAGGAGGAAGGATAGCACATAGCAGCAGCCTCTTCGCACAAATGTGCTCTGTTCTCCGAAATTGATTTGTCATGATTGGTATTTACTAGATCATGTTGAGAATCAGTTAGCCACCAATGCAGGAAACGTGGGAGAAGAGAAAATGTGTTTACGCGCATTATGTAATTTATCCCAAGGAGAAAATGCAGAAACATCGAGACTATTTTGAAAGTTTGTAAAACGGAAATTTGGTTACAATTATGAATGGAAAAGTGAACAAACTAGCAAAAGGAGCACCAATAGCCGTTCATCGGCGTGGATTCTCTGACGTCCTTGAGGAAAGTCACGGCTGACTTACCCCCTCTCGAATGCCGTCCAGTTCGCATCCAACGGCTGCTGCTGATTTTAGGTTACCCGGTACAACGAAATAAGGCCATACTCCAGTTATTGGCCCAAAGAAGGCCCATTACGGGGACAGAACAGCATCTGCCGCTGCTCTGCAGCCGGCGACGCGCGGAAAATACGACGGGAGAGACGGTTTTGGTGCCAAATTGCACTCGTCCGCTCGACTCCTCTCTCCTGCTGAGGAGCAGGGCGCCGCTGGTCGGCCACTGGGTTGCCGACGGCGTGGATGAACGCTGCTGGAGGATCTCCTGATGCGGCGTCAGGTTACAACCATAATCAATGGCGACAAATGTTTCTTTGATTTCACATAGGGAGAATAGAAGTCCTAGTTGGCTACCTCAGATTGGACAAAAATTTAAAAACCTGGATGATGCTTGGTCATTTTGGGTAAACTATGGAGGTCATGTAGGTTTTGAGGTCAGAAAAAGGTACACAAATGAAAGTAAATACGATGGAAGGGCAACTTCATGCAAATATGTGTGTGCCAAGGAGGGTCGTCGAGCACAAGACAAGAGGGATCATGTCACAAAAAATCCCCGAGCTGAAACAAGAACATGTTGTCCAGTTCGAATGGGTCTTACGTTAGATCGTTACATTAGATCGAGTGGAAGAAAATTATGAGGTGTCTGATCTAATTCTTGTACATAATCATGTGCTTCACTTGCCCCAAACCTTTCATTTGATGTTATCACAAAGGAAGATTTTCCGAAGTGCAAGCTTTTGAAATTGAGACTGCCGATGATTCTGGAATTAGGCCAAAAGCAGCACATGAGTTGGCTAGTCGCCAAGTTGGAGGACAAATGAATCTCAGCTACACTTATCATGATCAAAAAAATTATCTGCAAAGTAGACGTCAAAGGGAGTTGGCATATGGTAGGCAGGAAGCATGTTGAAATATTTTCAAGACAAGATCTGTGAGAACCCTTCTTTCCACTATGCATTGTAATTGGATGTTGATGAGCATATAACCAATATATTCTGGGCCGATGCTAAGATGATAATTGATTATGCACATTTTGGGGATGTTGTCACATTTGATACCTACTTTTGGCACAAACAAGGAGCACAGGCCTTTTGGTGTTTTTGTTGGATTCAATCAATTCAGAGAGACTGTTGTTTTGGGGGCTGCTCTTCTCTTTGATGAAACAGGTGACTCCTTCAAATGGTTGTTTAATGCTTTTCTAGTTGCACACAGTGGAAAGCAACCTAGAACTATATTTACTTATCAAGACACAGCGATTGGAAATGCTATTCAGGAGGTATTCACAGATGCATGGCATGGACTGTGCACCTATCACATAATGCAAAATGCTGTCAAACACTTGTGCAATAAGAAAAAATGATGAAGATCCTTGCAAAAAAAAGAAAAAAGATGAAGACAAAGAACCTCATATTCTCTCAGATTTTAGTGCTTGCATGTATGATATTGAGGACAAGGATGCGTTTGAAGAAGCATTTGACCTCATGAGGATTAAGGTGGACAAGAAGAAAACATCATGGTTAAATAGCATCTACAAGTTCAAGGGAAAATGGGTGGAATGTTACATGAGGGACATTTTCACATTGGGAATGAGAAGCACACAGTTAAGTGAGAGTTTCAATAGTGATATAAAAAACCATCTGAAATCAGATTTTGACATTATTCGGTTCTTAAAGCATTTTGAAATAGCAGTTCAAGGAAAAAGAAACAAGGAATTAAATGAAGAATTTGAAGCTAGATAAAAGGAAACCTAGAATAAGAATGAGAACAGCTATGCTACTACAAGTAGGCAAACTTTGCACAGCCCCTATATTTGAAGCATTTCAAGCTGAATATGAAAGATCCATGGCTGCATGTGCTAGAGAATTGGATGGAAATAACACATATGTTGTTGCAATTGTGAGGTCTGATGGTGATTTCAGTTCTGAAAAGGAGCGCATAGTTGTTGGTGACCCTTTGGAGCAAAAAGCTATATGTAGCTGTGAGCAATTTAAAAGGACGGGGGTGTTGTGTTCCCATGCTTTGAAAGTTCTTGACAATGATGGACCATTATATTCTGAAGCGTTGGACAAGGGAAGCATGATTTGGAACTATACAAGACAATAAAGGAAGAGATATTATTGAAAATCCAAAATTGGATGCTATGCTCCGCTATAAGTCTCTATCTCACAAATTTCTGAATTTGGCATATCAAGCTGCAAGCTTTCCAGAATGTTATCTATTGGTGGATGATGCACTTGATTGTCTTAGTAAACAACTACAGGAGAAAATGGCTATCAGTACATCTGTAAGTATATTGAGTGATTCACATAGTGTTCAACATGGGGTTCAACAAGATGAAGATTTGCTTAGTTCTGCACGCCTAAAGAAAAAGGAGGTCGAACAAAAAAATTCAAAGCGACATAGAAGTTGGCTAGAAAAGACACGGAAGTACACAAAGAAAGTGCCAAATGAATCTTATGTATGTTGCTGAAAATCTTTGTCATATAATTTTCATATTCATTACTACCTAAATAACAAGTTGGATCTTTTTGTACAGCAAGAAGAGGGCGGTGGTGCTGTAGAGACTCAAGTAGAAGTGCAGATTCATAAGCACTGCAATGCCTTCACTAGCTTTACAGATTTACTGACGGTACCAGATTATTCTACTACAACTTCTCTTACTCTGAACTAGGTTTGGTTGCCCTGTTTTAATTATTTTCTTTTTTTTGTCATACAGGGTCCTAGTGAAATTGATGGAGTGTCTATTCAAGATCTTCTTTAGTTCTCTGATTTAGCAGTTGCTATCATTTTGGAAGCTATTTTATTCTTTTGGGATGAATATGTCGAGCGCTTGATGAAATTTAATGCTACTGTACTAACTGATGATGGCTTTTTGTGGTTACTAAGTGACCATGAAAACTCTGGGGTAATATGTATAGATCCATCTTGACCTTTGATGGATATTATTTTGGTTATTTAGTGTATGAAATTATTCAAACAATGAATGAAATGGTTGTTTAGTTCAGGTGCTGGAACGCATTTATGTAGGGCCTCATGCTTGTTTATTGGCTTTGTTCCGAACTGGGCCTTAATTTGGGCTAAAATGTCATCTGGGCTAACTGCTGTGTAGTGAAAAAACTGAATGCTATGACAGCCACATGATGGACAACAAGTCAGAGAATCCACGCCGCAATTTCATTCACCCAAGTCCAACAGAATCATACTGATAGGTACAATAATAAAAAATATCAAAAGCACCCATATAGATATCATCCCCTATGCTTCCTTGATTACCATGAGCACCATCCTCAGGCACAGTTCATGTATGGCATCACGTATGGAGTGTGATGGAGTGGCTAGTTTGACCGGCCGTGGCCTGCCAACTAGCGGCCACGTTCCCGCGACATGAAACGCCTGGCGCACTGCAGCGTTTCCGCTCAGGCCCCTCGCGTGCTGCTCTAGATGGAAACGAGCTGCGTGGCTCGTCTCTGCTGCAGGGACCGAGATCAAATGCAGCAGCAGCCTCTTCATATTTCTCTCAGAAATTTATCTGCCTCGCTAGTGTGGTTTTGTTTCGTCTCCACACTTGATCCATGAGAAATAATTGTTTTCCAGCCACTTTAATCTATACACCAAGGTCTCAACTCTCGAGTTAACATCTCTTAAACCATCAACAGTATTTTTTTGGTTCTTCGCAAAAAAAAATGTTCGTGTATTTTCATGATATAAAAGCAATTATGTGAGCAGAGGAACCTCTTGATTTTGCTGTTCGAACTGTTGTTTTTCTGCTACACTGCACATCAGGGCCTATAGGTGGATATACGCGTACTCCCTGCATGTACTAGAAAAGCATATCAGGATTGGATACGTGGTCATGTGCTCATCCATGACCATGAGTCAAAGGAATTGCGATGGATTTTTTTTGAGTGGGTGCGGCCAACAGAGGGGCCCCACCGGTGCCACCGAGGCGGCGGCCTGCCACAGAGGGGCACGCTCAGAATGCACGCGCCGGGTTCGAGCCCGGGCGGGCGAGCTCCACGCCTGGGAGCCCCACCAACCGAGCTACGTTCGGCTTGCATTACGATGGATTATTGAGCAGTACATATCAAGAGATGGTAATTTGTGTACAGCTGCTGTTCCATTCTTTGTTCAGCCTTAGGCTATCTGCACCGGCGAACCCAAAAGCAAACGCTACAGGGTTAAGCGTACACTCAGAGAATTTATCGCTGCAGCGGCGCACTGAGAAGGCTACGAAAAAGTTCCGTTCCCCCGAGGAAACGGCAAATCTGGCGCGATAGCGAGCCTACGCCACTCGCCGACGTGGCCCACATGGGGCTCGCGCACCAACCATCACGCGCTCCGGACCCGTAGCCGCTCCGGCCGGCTCGGCTCGCCGCCCGCCGCTGCTCCACCGCCCACGAGAAGGAGCGCCCGCTGCCTCGCCACTTGCAGCCGCCGCCGCCCGCTTTGCCACGCGCCGTCGCCCTGCTCGGCCGCCCAGTCGCCCTGTAGCCCGCTGCGAGAGAAGCTGCCGACGCCAAGACGCTAGCCCAGGGCCACCTACCAGCTCGCCGGCCTCGGCGGCAACGACGATGCTGCCAACCGGCTCCACCGACTTCTTCGCACGACGCCGGCCTCCACCATGGCCTCCAAAACGCCGCCCGGCCGCCCCGCCGCATCACGCGTCTCGCCGCCGCCGTGCGCGGAGAAGAAGACGACTGTGAAAAGGAGGCCACCGCGCGCGGAGAAGAAGACGACAGCGAGGAGGCCGCCGCCGTCCGGAGAAGAAGACGACGGCGAGCAGGCCATCCTCGCGATCGCACGCCATGGACTTTGAGCCCGAGCTCCATGTGCTGCCTTCGCCTCCGCCTCGTGCACGCGGGCGGCAAGCCCGGCGGCCTCCTCGAGCCTCTCCAGCGCGACAGCCTCCGCGGCCCTGCTCCACCTCGCCGCTACCGCCCGGAATCCGCACATGGCCGCCCGGAATCCGCCCGCCGCCGCCCGGAATCCGCCCACGAGCTCGCCCCGCTCGGCCGCCTCGAACTCGTCCTCGCCGCCATGAGCTCTCCCGCCACAGGCTCGCCCCCGCCCAGCACCACCCGCCGCCCGCCACGCGCTGGCCGGGACGTCCCGCCGCGCCGGCCCCGCGAGGAGCTGCCGCCGCTCACCCCCGCCGCCGGCCGCGAGGAGCCGTCGCTGTCGCCTGCTCCTCCTCTTGTGGACTAGAGCACGTCCGGGAGTGGCAGCGGCAGCGGCGGTGCCGGTCGGGCGGCGGGGTAGCTGCGGTGGCACGGGAAGGGCTCACGACGCTAGGCGGGGAGCCGCGCGCAGCCGCGTCCGGCCACCTCACTCCGTCTCGCCGTGGAGAGAGAGAGAGGAGGGCGCGGAGCGAGAGAACGATGGGGGTCGCGCGGGCGGAGGGGCTGCAGCGGCGGGTGTCGAGGGGGAGGGGAGGGAGGCGGAGGCGACGAAGGCGAGGGGGAGGGAATGCGACGGTGAAGGGGAAGGGGAAGGGAGAGAGGAGAGAGAAGATGGGAGGAAGGAGATGGTAGTTTGGATGAGAGATTAAAATATAGTATAGTTGGTATGAAGTATGAGATATAGGAGATGACGAGCGTGGATAAAATGGAACTGTACTGTCAAATTTCGATAATCAAGACAAAATATTTTTTTAGGGATGTGTTTGAAGTATGACGAGTGCGGATAGCTTTAGGAGTGGATGGATAGTACTATCCGACTACAGGAAATCCTTGCTCTTTGTAATCAGATAGAACTACCAACCTAAGCGGAGTAGAAGTTGCAGTGTGCTCTAGTAAATAAGAAAAAAATTAGCACCTAGTCAGATATACCCTCGACTGCAACGGCAACGGTGTTAGATGTTGGCGTGAACCGTGAACGCACCGGCGCGGCGAGGCCTTCAGCATTTCCTCCGCCTTCAGCACCCGAGGCCTACAAGAATAACTCACATCCGCACCCCTCATATGCCTCGGTGCACTCAAGATCCGGTGCTAATGTGACGTTAGCACCGGGTGCGAAATTAGGGTGCCCCCGGAAACACTTTAGCACCGGTTGCTAACACCAACCGGTGCTAAATGGTGACATTTAGCACCGGTTGGTGTTAGCAACCGGTGCTAAAGGCCCTCACACTTTAGCACCGGGTCGTAACACCACCCGGTGCTAAAGGGCTACCCTTTAGCACCGGGTCGTAACACGACCCGGTGCTAAAGACCCTTTCGCACCGGGTCGTGTTACGACCCGGTGCTAAAGGGGGTGTCATATGCTACTATAAAAGGAAAACATCTTTTATCTTATCACATGTGTAGCGTAGGTGAGATGGTTAGGTGGATACACGCGAGCCAAGAGGTCCTGAGTTCGAATCCCCGCAGCAACACACATATTTTTTTGGCGAATAGGCACCCTTTAGCACCGGTTATTTCACCCGGTGCTAAAGGGGCACCCCTTTAGCCTCGGATGATCTGCACCGGTTGAGATACCCGGTGCTAAAGCTGGTTCCCAACCGGTGCAGATGTCCGTCATTCTGGTAGTGCACGTGCTACCTGCTTTGACGGCAAGGCCTAGACAGATTGTCACACGCCCACAGGTAATACTCTTCCTAGCAGATGGCCAAGGCAAACGAACTCCACCATATCCAAGCAATTGAGCAGAACGACACAAAGGCGAAGCTGCGAGCCCGCAACTCAGATTTGAGCCGGGAGATTTGTTGCCGCTCCGGCGGATGACTCAGGCGTGGCTTTTCACGCCCATCTTGTGCTGCCACGCCCGCGCCACTCCGCACACCGCACTGTGCACGCAGGCTCGCCACCAATGGATACGGCGAGTCTGCAATGCAACGAGCGAGTATCGAGTTCGGCAATGCCAGGTTTCTCCTCTGCGTCAGCGAAGGCAGCAATGACGGTGGACGAGGACGAACGTGCGGGCGGCGGCGATGGGGAACACGGTGTGGGGATGGTCGGTATTTCATTTACCATCCACCAAGGGTCATATGAACCGTCGGATCGGGAACGAGCGGCAGGATCCGAGCCGAGGAAGCGGGCCGGAGCGTCGCGTGCGTCCGTTTATGGCTAAATCAGATCGGCCCGGTCCAACCGGGGCCCATAAAACGAGGCCTGCCATTTCTCCGTACCGCGGTCGCAGCAGCGCAGCTCCAGCCGGCGTCGCGGGTTCGCCGCCAGCTCAAGATCGCCGAGCAGCCGTACGCTGCCGGCACGGCCACGCTCCATTACAAGGTCGCCTGCGACGTCCCCACGGCAATCCCCATCATGTACGCGACTACGTGCCGGAGAAATCCGAGGCGCCGGCGGGCTACGGCCAGACTGCGCCCGCGGCCCGCCTACTACCTCGACGTCGTGGGTGGAGGAGGAGGATAGCACATAGCAGCAACCTCTTCACGTAAATGTGCTTTGATCTCCGAAATTGATCTGCCGCGAGTGGTATTTACAAGATCATGTTGAGAATCAGTTAGCCACCGATGCAGAAAATGTTTTCACGCTTGCATCATGTAACTTATCTCAAAGTTATGTGTGCGAAAATGGTTCAATTATCAGCAGTTTGACATCAAACCTTCGGAACCGCAAAGCAGATGAAACCATAGGCAACCACGGTGTGTTATCAGAGTCCAAGGATATATATCACCGTCATTTGGTATCTCAATAATAGAGAGCCTGCCAACATCTTCGTTGGGCAGACAACCGGGTCTCTCGTCCCGGGTTTCTCCGCTACGAAAAACCCATCTAGGGTTTAGTCGGGAGCGGAAGCTGGTTCTTTTTACCGGTCTCTAGAAGCGGTACTCCTACGTGGGATCAATCTCCTTTGTCTCGGAGAGGCCTTGCTACGTGGATTCTTCTGAGACTCCGGCCAGATTACGTTTGGCTTGCAGGTGTGTGCCCACTATAAATACAAACACCATCCTAGGGTTTGGCTTTTGACTGCTCTCGGATTTCTCGTGTGCTTTCGGCGACTGTGCTATTTGATCTCTTGGTCTTGCGTTCTGCGGTGGGGGTGATACGGGATCCCCGGTGAGGAGATTGCCCACCCGAAGCCAAAGACGCCTGATCGAGATCGGTAGTGCAAGCTGCTCATGAAGTCTACCTCGGGGGCCGCTGGAAGTGTCGACGGAGGAAATAATCTGTCTGAGAAGGCTAACAGATCCATCTCTGGAAGCCGGGGCGATCTGGAAGATGGGAAGAAACCGCAACACGAGGAAGATACAAGGAACGAAGATAGGAGGCTAGTCCTGGTAGGCGATGTGCATACCGGAGGTGAAGATGATGATGATGAGGAAGAATATGTTTTTGAAGATGACGAAGAAGCTATGCAGATGCCACATAAATGGATGGCAATTGCGCGATACTACTAAGGTCAGGAGTTTACTGATTGGTTCCTTTTTAATGAATTAAGCAAAGTGTGGAGAAGACAGGAATCAGTGCCGTTCAGATCGCTGGGTGACAATAGATACCTAGTTGAGTTTGACTCTGAAAGGTTGTGGAAGAAAGCTATTAATGGAGGTCCATGGAAAGTTTAGGGAGATGCTATGATTTTTGTGCCGTTCGACGGCATGAGGAGGTTCTCAGAAGTTGCTATTGAATCCATTGCATTATGGATCCGGATTTACGACATCCCAATAATAATGATGACAGAAGGTTTTGTAAGAGCATTGGCGTCAAAGATTGGCACCATACTGGAGGTGGGAAAGGCTATTAAAAATTACAAGAGAGTAAGGATTGATTTCCCGCTAGAAAAAGCAATTATGAAGACAGTTCAGCAGAAGGTGCGCGGGAAGGGAGTCATGGAGTTCCTGGTACGATATGAAAATATCCCTTATTTTTGCTTTGGCTGTGGAAGGATTGGTCATGCTCAACGAGAATGTCCAGATGAGGGTCCCGGAGGTGATGTGCATTTTGGGAAAGCCATTAGATGTTCACCACAGAAAGAAGGTGAGGGGAGGCATATCACCATACCGGCAGCGGACCCTAATGCTCGTAGAGGACTAAATTTTAGTGGTGATCAAAAGAAGAAGGTGTTATCTACTGGCAATTCGTCGAACATGCCAAGGGGAAGCACATGCTTCGGTAGTGGTAGTGGTAGGCGCAGGAACAATACAGAGGACAATGCTGGCAATGCTCATGTGGGTATTCCAACAGAGTTGTCAGATGAACTAGCGCAGGGGGTGGAGAATATGGTTGTGGATGGTGATCTTCCAGACTTGAATGCATCCCCACTAGGCTCTGTCCCGGCAGGGAAGGTGTCTGGTTTGGACTCATATTTGGGGTCAAGTGATGGCTCAGCCAGTATTAAATCTGAGGCAGTGCCTCTGGAACATTTAAGCATGCATGACAGGTTAATGCTAACTAAGGAGCGTGCGGCAGCTGCACGAGAGAAGGAACACAATATGGGTATGGAGAGGCAAGGTCTGAGGAAGGAGGAAATATCAAGAATGAAGGATATGAGGGAGGGAAATGTGAAGGCGGATGCGTCACTAGCGAAGGAATGCGAGTCCCCTGCCAAGCGTAGTAGGCTCTCTGAACCGCGCTCGAAGAACCTGACGGGAGCTCATGGTGAGCCCCGTCAGGAGCAATGAATGCTTTGGCTTGGAACTACCGGGGATTGGGGAATTCCCGGACAATTCGCGAGCTGTGCGGTTTCGTGCAGTGTTTTCACCCCAAACTTATTTTTTTTGTCAGAAACTAGAATGTCTTCAAGTCGTTCCCATAATCTTAGATGGAGATTAGGCCTTCGTAATTGTCTTTCTGTTAGTAGTGTGGGTCTTAGTGGTGGTCTTGCTTTATTTTGGGATGAGTCAATAAATGTTTACCTGCTTTCTCAGGGTGATCGTTACATTGATGTGTTGGTTTCTGAGAATAATGATGCTCCCTGGAGGGCAGCTTTTGTTTATGGCGAACCCAGGGTAGAAAAAAGGAAAGACATGTGGACCTTACTTCGCAATCTTTGTGGAGAATGTGAAAGGACCTTGATGTCACCTAGAGGGGGGGTGAATAGGTGAATCTGCAAATTACAAACTTTTTCACACAGTCAGTACAGAAACCGGTCAGACCGGTTTGCAAAACCGGTCAGACCGCTTTCTAGAAACCGGTCAGACCGCTTTGCCAAAGCGGTCAGACCGGTTTTCAACAGAGAAAACCGACTATGTAAATTAACCCCCTCTACAAGTTCTAGCACAAACCAAACTTGGTGATGAGCTCCTGTAGATGATATCAAGCAGGTCCACTAAGTCCCTGCACACAATTAGAGCACACCCAAGTAGATCGATGCGGAAGCGAGTATAAATGCTAGAATTGAACTTGTGAAGTAAAACAAGAGACAATGATTTGTTTTCCCGAAGTTCGGAGTTCACCGCTGCCACTAAGGCTGTCACAAAGACACGATGAATCCTAGTCTCCGTTGAGGGCCTACGAAAGGCGGGCTTATCCACTCCAAGCCACTTTCCTCGGTACCACTAGCTTTTGACCCTTTTCCACGAAGGAGGCAAGGCCAGCCTTTACAACCAATCTGTGGCTTACCACACACGAGGTAGCTCACCGGCGACGCCTAGCCGTCTAGGAGGATCACCTCCAAGAGTAACAAATGCTTCAATTGATTGCTTGGCTTCACCGGAAGTGCTCAACACTAAGGATATGCTCTCTATAGCTGATAATTGCTATCACTTGCTATCTATTGCTCATACACATACATCCCTCAACCCAAATCCAAAGATATGAACTAAATCAATCAACTCTCACAAAGAGAGGTTTGGGGAGAGCTTGCTGGTGCTTAGGATAGCTCTAGGCGTGCAAGAATGGAAGGGCAACCAGCACCCCTCAAAGGAGAGGGGTATGGGGTATAAATACCCCACACAACCAAAACTAGCCGTTATAGCCGTTGGAAACCGGTCAGACCGGTTTCCTAAACCGGTCAGACCGGTTTACGAACTATACTAGCCGTTACACCTGTCAGAGCCCCAAACCGGTCAGACCGGTTTCCCAAACCGGTCAGACCGGTTTGGGACGACTCAGCACACTAGGGTCCCAAAAGCGGTCAGACCGCTTACCAAAACCGGTCAGACCGGTTTTGGTCTTCTCAGCACACTAAGTCCCTAAAGGACTTCTCTCCAAAGGTTAATTCTCATGGGTTGATCTATTGAGCACTTTTTGGTGTATGCCAAGACAACTAATGTTGCATCCCTCTTGATAGTACGTCATTCCTAAACTCAAGATTAAAACAATAAATAGAATCTACCACTTGAGCTTGTAAATCTTCATTGATGTCATACTTGATCATTTTCAACTTTGAGGGCTTCAACATCTTCATATTGATGAGCAAATCCAATTTGAGCCAATGACTTAGAATTTCCATTGTATGAAAGAATTCATAAGCCATTCCACAATATGATCAATAAAGATTAGATGTTTCGCATTGCTTCACTTGATATGGCTTGATCGACGTATAGAACCCAAACTATGATGTTAGACCTTTCCACCAACAAAGTCCCTCGGCTACAAGACCAACTTGCCCTTCACCTTGTTAGGAACGTCACTACCATCTAGCTTGATCCCTTCCGTCCTCTCTTGCCAAATTAAGCTTTGCTTTGCATTGCATCATCATGAAATCCACATTGAAATCCAAGTCTTCAATTTACTTGAAATGTCTTCAACATTGCTTTGTATGTTTTCTTTGGTAGATAACTTGTCCATAAGCATTAATGCACTTGAGACCATATACTAACCATAGAATCATGTCTCATTTTGAATATAACCATTGCCATGGATCAAGCCCAAAGAAATCCTAATTCCTTCAAATGTTTTATCCCAAAACCTTTGACAAGTATCTTATCAAGTGAGACCAACTAATATGCTTAAGTCCTTGTCTCATTTGTCATTTCCAATCACTTGTCATTTTCTAGTTTGATTGCATGGGATGATTACCACTTGTTTGCTTTCTTGTCTTTTATACCAATAATGAGCTTTTATTCTTCAATAATCATATTCCTTGAATATCCATAAGAATAGAAACCTGCTCATATGCTTAAGCAAACAAGTTAAATGACTAATCATGTTGTCATCCAAAATCACCAAAACATATAAGTGCCTAGATGCACTTTCAGAATGGGAGGGTCCCTGGATGCTTTTGGGTGATCTTAATGAGGCGATGTGGCAATATGAACATTTCTCTTATACTCCTAGGCCTGAGCGTCAGATGCTAGACTTTCGTGAGGTTTTAAGCCACTGTGATTTACATGATTTAGGCTTTACTGGTTTGCCATGGACCTTTAATAACAATCAGGGTGGGCAGCATAATTTTTGCGTGCGGCTGGACAGAGGTGTTGCAAATACTGATTGGTCATTCCTCTTCCCAGATGCAGGTGTGCGACACATCTCTTTGCCTCGGTCTGATCATAAGCTGTTACTTTTGTGTACACGGCCTACTGCTGACCAGGTACAAAAGAACAACACTTTTAGATATGAAATTATGTGGGAGCGTCATTTTGGTTTAGATCAAATCATAGAGAAGGCTTGGCAAAGGAAGAATCCAGGGAGTGATTTAGGAGCCCTTACGGACTCTTTGAAAGAAGTAACAAAGGATCTGAAGAGGTGGAGTAGTGAATCTTTTGGCCATGTCACTAAACAGATTGAGTCGCTGAGGAGAGAGTTAGAGAGGTTAGAGGAATCGGGTCCTATCCAACACAGGGAGAAAATACTGGGAACAAAAAGAAATTTAGATGAAGTTTTATATAGAGAAGAAATGATGTGGTTGCAAAGATCGCGTATCTCATGGCTGCGGGAGGGCGATAGAAACACAAGGTACTTCCACCGCAAGGCTATGTGGCGGGAGAAGAAGAATAGAATCAAGAAGTTGAAGAGAGAGGATGGAAGCTGGTGTATGAACCAAACTGAAATGCAAGGTATGGCAGAACAATATTTTTCGAACTTATTTCGAAAGGATGATAATGTGGATCCACAGGAGTTGATCTCCCTATTCCACGAAAAGATCACGGAAGAAATGAATCAGGGTTTATGTAAACCTTATTCAGCAGAAGAAGTCGGAGACACACTTTTCCAAATCGGTCCGCTGAAAGCACCAGGCCCGGATGGCCTGCCTGCACGTTTCTTTCAGCGCAATTGGGCACTCATGAAGGATGACGTTGTCAAAGCTGTTCTGGAATTTTTTGATACGGGGGTGATGCCGAGTGGGGTTAATGATACTTGCATAGTTCTAATCCCCAAGGTAACGTATCCGGAAACTATGAAAGATTTCAGGCCAATTAGCCTTTGTAATGTTATTTATAAAGTGGTGTCTAAATGCATTGTGAACCTCTTGCGGCCACTGTTATAAGATATCATTTCACAAAATCAGAGTGCGTTTATCTCAGGAAGGTTAATTACTGACAATGCCCTGATAGCATTTGAGTGTATTCATGCCATAACCTCAAATTCAGATGACAGGAGTAATTTTTGTGCGTATAAGCTGGACCTCGCCAAGGCATATGACATGGTGGATTGGAGTTTTTTGAACAATGTTCTACTGAAGCTAGGCTTTCAAAGCTCATCGGTACAACGTGTCATGACTTGTGTGACATCTGTACGCTACACTGTGCGCTTCAATGGCATTTTGTCCATGCCATTTACTCCAACACGCGGTCTTCGCCAAGGTGATCCTCTTTCGCCTCGCCTTATCTTTTTCTCTTTGTCGCTGATGGCCTTTCTGAGTTGATTAGCAGGAAAATTCGTTTGAGAGAGCTGCAGGAATTTCACTTTTGTAGAGGAGCACCAGGAGTCTCACACCTACTATTTGCTGATGACACTCTGCTCTTCTTTAAAGTTGTTGCCGATCAAGCAGTACAAGTTCGGGAGATCCTGGAAACGTATGCTCGATGTACAGGACAACTTGTTAACCCATCAAAATGTTCCATTATGTTTAATGAGAAGGGGCAACAGAATGATCAGGAGCTTGTGAAACAGATCTTGGAAGTGCAAAGAGAATCTTTTGAGGTAAAGTATCTGGGGCATCCTACACCATCAGGGAGAATGAAGGGTGAGCGCTTCCAACCTCTGAAGGAACGACTTGGCAAAAGGCTGAAGGATTAGACTGAAAAGAATATGTCAAGTGGAGCTAAAGAAGTGCTGATCAAAGCAGTTGCTCAGGCACTGCCGACATATATTATGAGCGTGTTTAAGCTTCCGTTGGGCATGTGTGATGATCTCACTAGTTTAATCCGAGATTTTCTGGTGGGGTGCTGAAAATGGTAAGCACAAAGCAGCTTGGGTGGCATGGAAAAATCTGATACTGAAGAAAAGTTATGGCGGAATGGGATTTAAAGACTTAAGGCTCTTTAATCAAGCTATGTTAGCAAGGCAAGCGTGGAGGCTTGTGGAGTTTCCGGATAGTCTTTGTGCCAGACTATTGAAAGCGAAATACTACCCGCGGGGCTGCCTGGTCGACACTGCTTTCCCTAGTAATGCGTCGGCAACTTGGCAGTCTATACTTCATGGGCTCAAGCTTCTCAAGAGTAGAGTCATTTGGAGGATTGGTTGTGGCTCACAAGTCCGTATTTGGCAAGATCCCTGGATCCCACGAGATCTCTCTTTGCGGGTCACTACCGGAAAGGGACGCTGTCGATTAAAATGGGTATCTGAGTTGATGGATATTACTGGACGCAGCTGGGACTATAACAAACTCATGGGAATTTTCAACATTTCTGATGCAGATGCCATTGCCAAGATAAAACTCCCTTCAATTCCGGTTGAAGACTTTCTAGCATGGCACTTTGAGAAATCCGGGATGTTTACTGTACGTAGTGCTTATAATCTTGCACTAAAAATTAGGGATGGAACATTAATGACGGCGCCTAGTTCATCACCGGAAGGAGATAGGAAGCTTTGGAGCAATGTGTGGAAGGGTGGCATGCCCCCTAAAGTTAACATTTTTACTTGGAAGCTGAGTAGGGATGTGTTGCCGACTAAAAAAGGGAAATTCTTGAGGAAACTAGAATCTGATGCTGTATGCAATTTGTGTGGTCATGAGCCGGAGACGAGTTACCATGCAACAGTTCGGTTCCCACAAGCTCGTTCACTCAAGCTTGCCACGAGGGAGCATTGGAACCTGCCGTAGGAGAGTCGGTTTGCTTTTACAGGACCTGACTGACTCCTCCTCCTTTTGGAAACATGCTCTAAAGAGCAGCGTGATTCAGTTAAGCTGCTACTATGGAGAGCCTGGACAGTCCACAATAATATCACTCACCAATCAGGCCCAACAAGCATCGAAGAGTCAATACACTATGTGTTGTGCCTTCAGGCGTCTCTGGCGGAAATACGGCATCAGAAAGTGTGTGGTGATCAAAAAGGGAAGGCTCCCTATATGAAAATTGCTCAACCAATCTTAAGTGGTATTCCATCAGCCTGGATGCCCCCGCCTCCAGGATGCTCGAAAATTAACGTTGATGGATCATTTAGACCATCCAACTGTCAAAATCGTACAAACATAGAGCACGGATCTCCAACAGCTAGCGGACGGCGGCGAGAAGGACACGATGTCCGTGGCGACGGGGAACTAGGGGTGGGTGGTCGGTATTTCATTTACCGACCACACCAGGGATCATGTGGATCGGAAACGAGGAACGGGATCCGAGCCACGGAAGCGGGCCGGAGCGTTGCGTGGGCCGGTTTGAGGCTTAAATTGGTCCATTCCTGCCGAGGCCTGCAATTTCTCCGCACCGCAGTCGCAGGCTCGCAGCAGCAAGCAGCTCCGGCATCGCCGGCGTGCTCTCCGCGTCCCCCCTAGGCCGCGCTTGACTTCTTCCTCGCCGTCGAGAAGAGGAGGAAGGACGTGTAACTGTGTAATCGACATGCGCTGTAGCAGTCGAGCACCACCATGTGCTAGTTCGTGAGCTTGGTGCACGTACGGGTCCATGGATCACGGATCCGTGCGCTGTAGGTCGAGCTCGGCATGTGCACAGGCTCTTGACCGTATAAGTGTATAACCCTGAGATATATACGCCCATCTAACGATGTATTATGTATATCTGATTTAGATGTGTGCTACTAAAACATCATTAGTGAGAGTTTGGGGTTCCCTGCAAGTACGAAAGTACCCGGTGTGCATAGTCTGAAACTTCTGTCTTTAATAAATCCGAGGAAGGCCGGCCTGTGATCATCTTATCATCAAACTGTAACCTCAGTCCCCAGTTTTCGCAGCATTCTTGAACAAAGTAACTGAGACCAACCACGGCTGTCTCGATCTCAAATCAACCATCCCGTTTTTTTTACAGAGAAATCGGCAACCTCAAACTAGCTGACACAAGATAACAGCGAGACTGACAACAAACCAACAACAATGAACTGATCCATCTCACAGAAATCAGGTCCAGATGCACTCTAATAACAAAGCACAATGCAACTAGTAATCCAACAAGTACAGCACTAAGCTGTTTGTCAAACTTAAACACACATAACCGAAAACGCGCAAGCTACTAGTAGAACGTTAGCTTGTCATATTCCCAGTAGTGAATTAGTGATCAAGGCGCCATCAGGAGTTCAGAGCTTACGGGTAGCTCAGGCACTGCGCGCGTGAGCCACCAGCAGCTCCCCCAGAGTGCGTTTCACCACCAGGTCGACGACGGCGAGCGCCTCCTCTTCGCTGCGGATGCTGGCGCTCGACCTCAACAGCTCGGTGAAGGGCCCGCCGCCCCACTCGCCGGTCCGGCGGGCGCGGATGAGCTCGTAGCAGATGATGTCCCAGTACTCGATGTAGGGCAGGAGCTCGGGGCCGACGCGGGCGTCGCCTCTGTCGTACCCCTTGGCGACGGCCTCCCCGACCGGCCGCAGCCGCTGCGCCTCGACCGTCGTCACCTTCAGCGTCGCCAGCGCGCGCTTCAGCGCCGCCACGGCGTCGGCGTCCGCGGCGGCCGCGTCGTAGGCGGAGAGCGCGCCGGCGGCCCGCAGCACGGGGCCCCGCCCCAGAGGCAGGCCCGGCAGGTTGTCCAGCCCGCCGATGAGGTCGTGGTAGGTGTTGCCGAACGGCAGGAGCGTGGACATGGAGGGGTCGAGCACGTGGCCGTACCCGGGGAACGCGTGCCAGTGGCCGCTCCGGCGAGGGAGATGTCGTGGGCGTCCACGGCCAACGCGGCCACGTCGTCGCCGCCCTGCACGATCAACGAGACGACGACGGGAACGGCGGGGGCGCCGTCCTTGGCCGGGCCGCGCCGCGGCACTGGGCCTCCGTGGCTGTTGGTGTAGCTGGCGGAGGGAGCGAGAACGAGGAAGAGGAAGAGGAGGAGCGCGGCCCGGGAGGAAGGGGAGCGCTCCATTGCCGTGGTGCCAACTGCCAAAGCGCACTGGCTAGTAGAAGCAAGAGCTCTGCTCTGGCTATTTCAGCTACCGGCGGCGGCAGTGGAATGCAGGAGGCGTGAACGGTAGAGGAAGATGGAGTGTGTGTGATGGAGTGGCTAGTTTGACCGGCCGTGATCTGCCGACCACGTTCCGGCGACATGATGAGCCTGGCGCACTGCAGCGTTTCCGCTGTGGGATTTGAGCTATGCCGCCTGCTTATGCCTCTGGCGTGATGCTCTTAGTTGGACATTGTTCGCACCCAAAATTAGCAATTGTCTATCAGGCCAAGGGCAACCGATAAGACCGGTTCTGGAAAGCGGTCAGATCGGTTTTCCTGTAGCCGATCTGGCAACGGCCGAAACCGGTCTGACCGGTTTCCCTATCCGATCTGACCGGTTTCTCCCGAGTTATAGTAGGTTTAGAACTTAGAGTTTTATCCCGTATTGTAAACCGACTTGAAGGGATACGACTTCCCCACCCTATAAATATATATAAATATAAAGGGTCATGGCCGATTGAGGGGATCATCCAATCGAACAAACACATTTATCTTTATATTGTTTTGCATTACTTTTTATCTCCAAACCCTGGCTTTTCCAACCCCATATCTTCTATTCTTCTCTCGTCTCGACAACGTTTGAGGACGTTCCAGGTGGCCTGCCGACCCTAGAACAACCCTAGACTCTCAAGCTCCGACGGGGTCCCTCCCGAGCTCAAGATTTTAGTTTTTCACCGTCGCCCTAGCAAAAGCGGTCTGACCGGTTTCGCTACAAGACAAGCGGCGACTTCGTTGGCGCGATCTCGTGCCAACAGATATGAACCGCATGGTGTCTCTGCAGCAGGGGGGGGGGAGGAGGAGGATAGCACATGTCAGCAGGAGGACGATAGCACATAGCGGCAGCCTCTTCACACAAATGTGCTCTGTTCTCCGAAATTGATCTGCCATGATTGGTATTTACTAGATCATGTTGAGAATCATTTAGCCGCCAATGCAGGAAAGGTGGGAGAAAAGAAAATATTTTACGCTTGCATCATGTAATTTATCACAAGGTTAGGTGTTCTAAAGTGGTTCAATTATCAGCAGTGTCAGATATCAAACTTGGCAATCACAAAGCAGATAAAACCATAGGCAAGCAACAGTATGTTATCAGAGTCCAAGGACAAATACCACCATCTTTTGGTATCTCAATAATAGGAAACCACAGGAGAAAATGCAGAAGTTACCGCTCTTCGGTTGTTGGCAACATCGAGACTATTTTGAAAGTTTGTAAAACGGAAATTTGGTTACAATTATGAATGGAAAAGTCAACAAACTAGCAAAAGGAGCACCATCCTCGAGCACAGTTCATGTATGGCATCACGTATGCCCACGTTCCGGCGACATGATGCGCCTGGCGCACTGCAGCGTTTCCGCTGTGGGATTTGGAGTATGCTGCCTGCTCATTCCCCTGGCGTGGTGCTCTAGATGGAAACGAACCGCATGGCTCGTCTCAGCAGCAGCAGCCGTCTCCTCATATTTCTCTCAGACATTTATCTGCCTCGCCAGTGTGGTTTTGTTTCTTCTGCCCTAACAATTTGATCCATTGGCAATACTGTAATTGTTTTCTGGTCTCTTTTGTCAGGAACCGCCCAAATTATTTCGACTAAACCGGATTATCACCATTGATTAACCCGACTTAAGCAAAATAATCTCGGTAGTCTCCGGTATGTGTCTCCAGCATCACCCAGGAACAACTCACATATCGTATATACATCATGAAAACCTTCACAAGGTATATATGAGAGCAAAAATTTTAAACTTCTTATTACAAGTGTTGAACATATTACAAAAATCCTAGATTTTTATTACTACAACTAAACATGAGCCTTACACCAATTAAAGTGAGGTTCTTTTCTAACTTAGGTAGAATTGATCTTAGTGGTTACCCTACCATGTTCTCCTATATTGAGATATAACTCGCAGCGGAAAGATAGAAAGAATTAAGGAGCAACAATAATGTCTTTGCCCATAAGACACCACTTTGCATAACAAGAGCAGTATCAATCATTCATCCACTTTGACGGGTCCGGTGGGACGGACGTGACCACCGCTCCTAAGAAGCAAACCTGCAAAACAATTTAACGGCAGCACCGTAAGTACATTGCGTGCTTGCAGGACTTATCCATAGTAATAAAATTTGGTGGATGCAATAGGCTAGTCAAATTTTACAATTAAACCATAAAATGCGAGCGGAATTTATCAAGTGAGTAAGCAAAAGACATGGCACCTATAATCTACATCAAGCATCAATATAATTGCATAAGTAAAGGTGATAAGAAATTATGAGCTCAATCTTCCATAAGCCTTTCACGAAAACTCTATGTTAAAGTCAAAGTAAAGGAGCGTGCTCAGTGACCGAGAGCGCGGCTATTGCAATAGATTAATAACCTGCAGGGGTGTACAACTTTTCCCACACGAGGCGCAAGACCAACGACCATACCCGCGGCCAAGGGTAAGTGTTAATTCATGCCCTCAACCTTTCACATACCCGCACCCGGAATTGAACGAACAGCCGAAGGAAATAGATGCAACGGAACCGCCGACTACACCTCATTTGACCCGCGCCGAATCCGCCCAATACCCGGTGCAACTTATGCTACTTGGCTTATCATTACCATATTTAGACATGTGGTTAGTACGGGATAGTGCTCAAGTATCAAAGCGATAACACATAGTTCCTTAATCGCCTCAATTCTCATTTATAGTTGCTCACTTTTAGTCCTTCTCAACTATTCGCTTATAATTAAGCAATCATCCTATAGCTCGCGGATGATACGGTGGTGCCCTTGCCACCTCCCGACTTCTACCGATATCTAAGCATGGCTAAGCAAATTAATACGACAAGACTAAGACTAAGCATACATACTTTTACCTAGAATAAGTTGATCTAGAGCTAGAGGGAAACATGCCAAAATGGGTTCTACACATTACATATGAACTAAGTAGGGTTAAGCCCATGCACAAACATTAATAATAATAGCACATTATCATTCGGAAAATAGAGTGAGATAAGTAGGGGCCTGCCTGAGATTCGGTGCTCCATAAACGTGTCACTCCGGAACATCATACTCTAAATAAATAAGCGAATGCATGAATTAGAACAATGCCACGAATTCGGCCCATCTCTCGCATATGGTGCCTTATCTCAAGGAAAGCATCCCTTGCTGCCAACAGTGATCTAACAATTACTTCTTGATGTTGGTTAGTAGCCATCTCTGTCCACTGGTGAGAAAAAAGGAGAATCGGAATTTAGTAAAAAGAATTACTTTTTTCTTTCATTTTCCACAGGTTTCAGAATAATGTGATAGATAGTGGCTAAAAATGGGTGTAGAAGCTACAACCAACCAAAAAACTTAAAATCAAAAAGATTATGGTTTATCCTAACACTACCTTTTCATTGGTTGTTTTAGAAATTTGATAGTGTAATCTAATAAATATAAATATAACTAGTTGTAGTTACCTTCCCATACATGAGACGACTACAGGACCGCACTACGGATTCATATGCCTCCCGGTGATCTTCAGAAAGTCTTTTTTAAATTCTCAGTTGGTTCTCCAGCGCTGAATTGGCAACACCCAGCTTACTCCATGTATCTTTGGATTTCTCAGGGTCAGACTTCTGCCACCGTTTCACAGATCCAACCATTGATGGCGTAGATGATCCTCCAGTTCCAGGTTCCCCGAGGAGCTAGCAAAAATAATCCGACACTATATTAGAATCTAGAATACATCCTCACAAATCAACAAACAAACATAATACCAAATAAAACTGCAGAAAATGCTGTAAAAGGCACTTTTGAATGGTATGCTACATACTTTTGGGTAAGAAATCCATTGTGCAAGGGCAAGGCAATGGATTTTTTAAAACTTGTGCTGTTGTGCAATGCATGCCACACAAGTCTTATATCATAGAAATCAAGTGAAGAAATGAAGATAAAAATTTGAAAGGATACTTTGAGGAAAGGCAAAGCTGTGACAGACTAAGGCGAAGCAGGAGGCATATCTGCTGGTGGTGAGAAGACAAAGAAACAAACCAACCATCTCCTATAATTTGTCGATTTTCAAATTTGCATGAATTCAATATTAGCATGATGTGCATTTGATATAGATATGAGGTTATAACAGCAGTCTCACCTTATATGCTATCACTAGCAGCACAAGGGGTGGCCTAATAGCTACAGCCTAGAAGCATCATATCTAGTGAACAAACTGTAAATCCTATATCACTAGTAGAAGGTCACTTCTGATGGCTGACGACTACCAGTAAATGACTTCATTGGCATTTCGGAAAACACTGTCATCAACCATGAGGCTTGGTGGCAACTTACAAGGGTCATCAGAGGAGGCAACGAAAATTGTGTACTCTCATGATCCCAACTTCGTGTAACAATATCCGATACTACATCTGGCAAGCAAGTCCCACCTGTAGCCTGTAAATATTGCCATACATAAATCACCAGCTTATAAAATGCAGTCAGATTCTATTGAAAAAGTTGAAGAGATAAACGTTGTTTGGCACTGAAGTTTCTTACCTGAGCTGAGGAGAGCTGAGGAGAGTATTTCTGGAGAAAACCTTATGTAACGCTGACTCCCATAGACAGCAGCACTAACATCAAAACCACTTCCAATTTTCCCTTGGGCTATACAATGCGCACTTTGGGCAACAGCGTGAACCAAGTCAAGATATCGTCCAGTTGCACATGAAAGGTCAACAGCACCAAGATAGTGAAGAAGAGCTGCAACAACTGATGTGGTCATGGCCGCCGATGACCCAAGTCCAGTTTTGGCTACTTCAGGTTTACATTTTTCTCCGGTCGGTGTTCCATTAGCAACTTCTGAGTTAAAAGTAATTGAAGAGAATGGAGGCAATAAAAGCAATACCTCTGGAGTAAGAGGGAGACCACGTGCTTCGATCTGGAGATACAATGCAAACCAACAAGCCAATTATTTTCAAATGATATAGTGCTTCATTTGTGAGCTCTAGTTGTAAATATGAACTAGGTCAAACAAGGAAAATTGATATTGTTTATAGGAGACATTTAGTATGTAAAAGCAAAATTAAATTCACATCTTGCAGTCCATTAAACAATGCACGCGACTTCTGAATGTTTACAAACTGCCACCCAGCAGTCCAGTTCATCAATTTGACATTTTTACAGTTGGTAATTCCTTCAAATTTCATTGAATCCTTAGTTTTACATAAGAAACGCAACCATGAATGCATAAAGCATAAAGAAAATTAATAATCTTAAACTACACGAACTTTTTAAGCAAACGAAAGCAAGCATTACATGCGCATCACATGTTACATATAAATATGCTCTTGTAATGCTCCTTGCAAATATTCAGTCTTTTTTATATGTAAAAAAAAACAGGTAGGGGGCTTCCCTGCTGTTTCCCTAAAAAAACTACATGCACATCACATGTAGCATATGAATATGCCAACACATTTACTTTTGAGTTCTGCATCTGATTAGCCCTTTACAGTAAGAAGCTCACTATGCCAATTTTGGTCATAACTAAAGTAATACTTTTATCACAAAAGGTATGTCATCATGGGAAGAATACAGAATGGAAGCACGGTATAAAAGGGTTAACACTTCATGTTTTAAATTAGAGTCTGGCAACTTGTGTTATTGTTTTAGTGGAATGTGTATATATCGGAAAATGTAGAAAGGTAAACTGACTGTTTGTATTGTTTTATTGCGTTATTGTGGGTTAATTACCTGTTCAAATTAAAAAGGTAAAAGAGCTACAAGGTTCATGTTAACATCAAATCTCTCTTTTCTTTACCAATTGGATTGGTTTTTTGGGGTGTAGAGTTTTGCGAAAAGTTAAAATATAAATGTGAAGCTTTACCTGCTTTCTATAAGAATAGAAGTCATTGCAACCCAGAATGGTAATGCTCAGGCCTGCAAGAAAGGGTTGAAACCTTTTTAAAAAATGAAATTAAAATTTGCTCCAGTGTACACAGAAAATATAGCCAGTGTGGTTCTTTAGAGGAGCAAAACTAAGAGAAGTTTCACAACCTTGCAACAGCAGCTTATCTAGCGCATCCTTTCTCTCCTTATCAGTAATGGTCGATTTAGCGGCTGCTACGGCAAACTGTATGGCCTGCTCCACGAAAGGGTTTGCAGATTCCCTGAAATGCAACACTAAAACTATCAATGACACTACCGCCAATCTTGAGTTTCAGCAATAATTCAACAAAACAAGGAGCACTTTGCCACGAGATTCATTAAGAATGGGAACTCGCCTTGCAGACGTCAATTGCAGCGTCGACTTCTTCATGGACAGCTTGTATGCGGCCTCCCGGGACAGCTGAGGGGAAGTCACTTTGACATCCGCCCACGCCTAGCATCAGTACAAAGCACCCAGGGTGAGGAGCAGCAGCAACTCGCTGGCGGTTCTGACAACTGCGGAATGGCAGAGAAATCTGAGGAGAAGGGGAGGAACGCAGCTGACGGAGGCTCACCCAGGCCCAGGAGTCGGCGGGGAGGCTGTCGCGGATGGGGCGGACGACGGCGTAGAAGCGGGCGGTGGTGCTGAGGACGAGCCCGGCGTTGGGGCGCTCCAGCACGAGGTATCCTCCCGCGATGAGCACCTTCCCGGCGCCGACGCCACCCTGCGCCGACGCGGCACGCGCGGCGGTCAGATCGGAACCCAGACATAGATGCGGAATCTAGCGGAGTTGTGGGACAGCGAGATGTCGGTGATAGCGAGTACTCACACTTCCATGGTCTTCGAATTCTTCGCCGGCCGGGAGTTGATCGCCTCCGCTGGAGCTTGGAGGGAGTGGAGGGAGGATGGGCTGAACAGCGGCGGCGGTGGCACGCTCTCGCGATCGCGGCGACGCCTGGGAGCGGCGGGCCAGCGGGGGGAAGCCGGAAGCGGGCGGGTGCGGAGGAACCGAGGAGAGAGGAGAAGTCGGCGACGTGGGCGTGGCGGATGCCGCGCCGAGCCGCCGAGAGTGACAGCCCAGACCAGATTGCTGTTCAACTGGGCCAGGCCTCGCTCGCTTGTTGAAGCGCGTGTGATCCACGAGCCGCCGTGTGGGCTGAGACCGACTAGGCCAGCGCGTCAGTTTTAGATCAGGCAGGCCATGAGGATCTGGGCCGTGCGTGCTTGCTGGTTGTTGTGCGAGTTTCTCGAAAAAAAAATGATGTTGTTCTGCGATGTGCCAATCTTTTTTTTTTGGCAGAACAGGCTTTGATCTGCCTGTCCATCTGCTTCAGGCAGTTTTGGGAGGAGAACATTGGAAGAAATACAAGGGGATTTGCACGTAATCATGCACAGACGTTGCAGAAAGTCATCGAATTTTCTTCAACTCTGTTCTAGTATGCTCTCCTGCATATTGGAGAAAAAAACTCTGTTCTAGTATCTGTATTATGAGTCATGACTCGATTTTGATCAACTCCTTGACCCGGAGTCCTCCTCTGCAAGACCTTGAAACATCTTGTGGACGGCACAAGAGGCTGCCTGACACTGACAAGCCCCTAATAGAGACAGATCCAAAACAAACTGCCCGGAGTAGGTACGTCAGGTTATGATGCAGTTAGTTGGAGGAATCTCTCAGTCTCCCTGCACGCGAACCACCAGCAGCGGAGGCCCCTCCTCCAATTGGCTCCTGCTGCCCCTCACGCCATGCCATGCCACCATCTAATGCGTGGTCAGATCGATCGTTAGCTGCAAATCAAGGCCCCTGCCCACTGATCAATTAAACAAAGCCTGGTCAATGGAGGAGGCGTCGCAGGCGAGCTCGCTCTGAGCTCTGGGCTCTGGCTCTTCCGACAGGGACACGTTGTGGTCCAATGGCCTCTCGAGCTCGAATGGGACCCGAGACGAGACGATCGATCCATGGATGGATCCATCCATGCATCCCTCGAGCCGCATTATGATGCATGAGCTAGCTGCAACCTCCAGCAGGAGAGCAAGCATCTGCTCTACCTGATGGATCGATCGCTGCCTCTCGCTCTCTGAAGGGAAAATATATGTATATGTATAGTACAAGTGGCCCTGCTTCCGGCCTCCTTGAGTATTGCATAGTTTGAACCACCAATCGGAACTGAGTTTTTTTAACAACTTTATGTATAGTAGTAGCATTACTGTATTGTATAGTTGTTTCCAGAATGGAAAGGTCCAAGTAGAAAATGCATATACACTACACTACAGGCATGGGCATAAGAAAGACTATCTTCCAGCAGACCGGCCGGGCCATGGCGCGCCGGAGCAACAAGGTTCATGAACCTAGCTAGCTCGACAATGATTGGTTCGTTGGGCCGAGAAAGAGACGACGATCGAACAGTTGGCGCGGCCTCGCGTCGCGGGATGAGATGAGATGTGAGATGAGTTGAGACGAATGATATGATGGATGCCCGCAAGCTTTCGTGGCCTCATCAAAGTTTGCGAAAGCGCTAAAGGATGCCCTTGAACTAACCCCTTTTTTCAAATGCTCGCTTTTGTTGCTGCTAGACCAAGCAGATGAAAAGGAGCGCTTCTTGCTGCTGTTGTAAAGGGGGGAAATAAAGTGCGCTGCACAACTGTAAATAAACTAGAGCCAGCTCTCCTGTTAAGAGAGCGTGTCTTGCTCTTGCTCTTGCCTGCACAGGTCGCCACTCGAGCCTCTACTGTCGTTTATCTCCTTGAGGAAAGTCACATGAAGCCATGATGGAACATGGGATCTGCGAGTGTGTGACTGACATGATGAGCAATGATACTGTGATCTCTTTTTTTACTGTACTAGGTTACTAGCAAATCCTAGGCACATTGATCCACCGGCAGCTGCTTATATATAGCGCCCGTGAATGCCGGGTTTTTTACCCAAATCGCACGAATTATTACGCAAAGCATCATCAACCTTCGATTAATCGGAGGATTATATTGGAGGTGGCGTACGGAGGTCTTACCGTGCGGCTTTAATTTGTTCGGGCTCCGATTTCCTTTTCAGATTCAAAACATCCACGGGCGCGAAGCGACGTTCCGGCCCGGCCGGCTGGCCACGTGCCCATGCTGCCGTTGCGTAGCCGCGTATACGCAGCTACAGGGGCGCGCGGGGGCGGGGGAGCAGGCACACGCGGCGGCGCCCTGCAGAGGCGCGCCGCGGTCGCCGGCCGGCGCCGCGCGGCGGGACAGGCGCGCATGGCCGGCGTGGCTCGCTGTCGATCGACGCGGCCGGCCAACGTGCGGGTACATACATCTCGCCTCGGCTATAGCTTAGCTTGCTGCAGCGTGCATGCACACGGCCGGCCGCTCTCGTCGCCGGAGTGGATGGGCTAGCTACTGGCGAGGCGTACTACGTGCGCTACACGACGTCGTCGCCGGGGGTCGTCGTCGTACGTACTCGCGCGGCGCCGCGCGTTGGCGGGGACGTTACGCGTTCGTCGCATTCGGAGCTAGCGCCACGTACGTGCAGTGTAACAGTGTTCGATCACGCATGTATGTGTGGGAGACACGCAAGGAAGCATCCTAGCTAGATGCAGGCGGCACGCAGTACGTAGTGATGAGTGGGTGCTGCGAGACTGGCTGCAGTGTTCAGTGCTTGATAGCTGTTGGATCGGCAAGGAGTTGGCTGCAGTGTTCGCCGGCGGCGTGCCTTCATCGTCTACAGAGACTAGCTAGTTGGACTCTGGGACTAGTGCCACACGTTTTCACTGTGCAGACAGCGGGCTGCAGCTAGGAGGAACCATGCCCATCCTCCTATAGATCTACGTACGTGCTCCTACTTCTACTCTACCCGCTTGCTTGAAGATGAGTTGCGGTCTCGCAGACGCGACGGGGTGAGCAGTGAACAGCACGTACACTTCACCGACAAGCTAAAGTCTCCGGGGTGTGAACATTTGACTCGATGAAGCAGTATAGCAGTGACACGTACTGCTGGATACGGCTCGTATGTTTAGGAGATCGATCGACCAGATCGCGCGGCAGCTAGTGCTAGTATTGCCTAGACCAAGCTGGCTGCTAGGTTGCTTGCTTGTTCAGCTGCGCTGACTTGTGCGTGGAGACGGAAGGTTCAAGCCTGGTGAATGCCTGTGGCCGTGGGTGCTCCAATCTTGCACGGGGATCCGCGATGACCAACACGGATTCTCGCCAGCCCCAACATCCTGCACGCGTGGCGTGGATGCGCCCATCGACACGACTACACGAGCAAAGTCATCCATCCTCACATGTGTGCGTGACATCGTAACCTCCTAGAAACCAGCGACCAGTTTACTAGTACTAGTCTACTCTAGACTATACTTACCATGATGCTGGGTAAAATGCTGCAGTGACCTACACGTCTTAGCCGCCTCTCTTGCATCATCCACATGTAGCGCCATTTCTTTATCCGTCGTTTCGGTTTTACCGGTATCGCGCACGGACGCACACGTGACAATTGTACGGCGGAAACGATTTTATACGGCCTCCGAGAGTCCATGTTACAATAGAAAGGACGGCTGATCTGGCGGCCTAGCTAGCTGTTGTATCGGTAACCCGGCCGCCACATTATTATTCAGCAGAAAACTGGATGCAGGTTACTGCTAGCGTGCTAGGCGAGTGAACACTGAACGCAGAGAGATCGCAATCAGCATTCAGCATGCAACATGTGTAGTCAATTGCATTGGCTGGGGCTAGCTGTTGCACGAGGTGTGACCTAGATCGCAGATCGCGCTCGCGGGTAATTTGGCGGTGAAAAACTGTCTGGTCGGTTGCAACTTGCAACTGGCCGGTGTATATGCATGTGGGACAGTGGGTCAGTTTGCCAGTGAGCAGCTGGGCGCAGCCTCTAGTTATATTACCTCCCCCAGCTAAGATCCTAACTGTCATCTCCGGCGATCCCACTCAGAAAAAGATCAATCTGGGAGTGGATTGCTCGCGCTTAATTATTTCTGCCATCTGCAGCAGGTGCAGCTATGCAATGCAAGCTGCTGCACTACCTTAATTGCAGAACAAACGAATCGTATCAATGCAAATCCACTTCAGATATCGCTCGTCAGAAATCAGGCGAGCGTCGCCACGCACTAGCTTCCACATTGCCTGCTCCTTGGCGTTACTCGTTTGATCCTTGGTGTTTTTCAGCTAACCGGCTAGGCAGACGCGGACAAACTAACACACACCAGCTGCTAGCCCTCGACATTATATTAGCTTCGGCACCAGCGCTACGATTACAAAATGCACGCCGCAGGTGGCTCGAGCTCGAGCCAGCCGCAAAGCTTCTGCGGATTTGGCGTCGTCGTCGAACGGGCCGGGCAAAGCGAAATCGATCGAGCGCGTCGATCATTTGGGCGCGGCGAAATCACACCAGCCAGCATGTGGCGGCCGCCGGCCGCACCTGTACTTGCGCGAGTTTTCTTTCGCCGCCTCGCATGCGGATCGGAAGCGGAATAAAAATCAGGAATCTTGCCGTCGAAACCCAACAGGGCGGAAACGAGCTGAGCGCGCGAGCACGAGATCGGTTGGTTCATACATGCAGATATGCGCGCTCAACATGCGAGATTGCGAGTTGCAGCTTAGGGGGATCACGGAATCTCAAGGGTGGACGGCGCCGGAGATGTCATTGCCAGAGTCAGAGAAGCATCAACCCATGCATGCCCGAGCGTGGACGGCTCAAAACGGGGTTTGAAACGCGGGGAGAATATTTGTATTCTTAGTTCTTACGGCAAGTACTGTTTCCTTTGAATTTTTAATGTCTCATGTAGTGCAAACCCTTTTTCTGCGAAACAACAAACATACACATCTTTGACGGTTTTTCGACGAAGTTTTCTACGGAAGGGAGAGGAACCAAAAAAAGTAACCGGTGGACACTGTCTAGTAAACTGCGCACAGTGTGCTTGCTAAAGGATTTGGGAGGTCTCGGGATCCCCGATCTGGAACGCCTTGCTAGAGCGCTCCGCCTCCAATGGTGTTGGTTTCAATGGAAATGTGAGGAACGCCCATGGATCGGGATGGACATCCCGTGCGACAAATATGATAAGGAACTCTTTTACGCTTGCACGGTGGTCAAGGCAGGTAAAGAGAACAAAGCTCTCTTTTGGCATTCAGGTTGGATAGATAGAAAATCACCTAAGAACATGGCACCACAGCTCTTTCAGAAGTCAAAATGGAAAAATTTCACAGTACAAAACGCAGTACATAATCACTTCTGGATCAGACAACTCGACCCTTTGGATTCAGCTGTGGAGATCGAGGAATATACAGACTTATGGGAACGGATTCAATCCTTGAACCGCAATCTGGAAGACGAAGATGAGATATATTGGAAATGGACACAGGACGGAGAGTACACTACAAAAAATGCATATCAGATCCAATTTACTTGGTTAATTCGTCGGCAAAACATCACCCCCATTTGGAAGGCCAAGCCGGAACCAAAATGTCGATTTTTTGCTTGGATCCTCCTGCACCGGAAAATATTAACGGCCGACAACCTAACAAAGAGAGGATGGCCTCACGACCCAGTCTGCAAGCTGTGCAACATCGAGCCGGAGACACCTACACACTTTATGCAAGTACTGCAACTTCACAAGGGAGTGTGGAGCAAGCTGTTGGGCTGGTTCAATTTACAACAGCTACCATCACCCACTTCATCAGTCTCAATCTATAGACGGTGGAAGAAATGTCGAAGCAAATTCTCCAAGGATAATCGAGCAGCTTTTGATGGTCTGATGATCTATCTGTGGTGGACTGTTTGGAAAGAATGCAATAGACGAACCTTCAACAATGAAGCAAAATCTGTCGAGGAAGTGGCTTTTTTTATCAAGGAAGATGTGGAACAATACCGTCTAGCAACCCAAGGGACAAGAAGAGCTTATTCGTCTAGCGTTACTTGATAGTCGGGTGCTTCGGTTTAGGGGCGTGGATGGTCTGTTTGTTTCTCTGGTGTTTTGCAGTGGTTTAGTTAGTTGGGGCTTCTTTGAGAGCTCGTTTTTTCTTCTTTTTTTAGTGGGGTCTGTTGTTCTTTCGCTTTATTTCTTTCTTCTAGTAAAATTTCGTCAAAGTTCTTGCCATTCATTCAAAAAAAAACATACACATCTAATGTGCACACTCACTTCTATAAGTATATGCACGAAACCCTACCCAGCAACTCTGAAAGACTATTTGCCCGCAAAAAAAAACTCTGAAAGGTATTGTCAACATGTCACCTACCATTGCAGTGCTGGTTAAATCTTAAATAAATCTAGAAAAATACGAGCACAAATACTAACACCATACTAAGTCAAGAACTCAAATATGAACACCATACTAAGTCAAAAACTCAAATCCGAGTAGGCAAGTTATACAAAAAAAAACCTTACCGATCTTTGTGTTGTCTGTTCTAGAATGTAAGACTCAATATCTAAAACATCATGTTAATTTATTAAATCCTTGCAAAAATAATTTGTTAATATACTATAAAATATATATAGTGCATTTGTCTAGTATTGTAAATATTAATATGTTTTCTATAAAATCAATCAACATTTTAAAAAGTTCACCTATGGCTGTAAAACATTTTACATTTTAAAACCAACAGAGAAGTTTTTAAATCAAACTTAGCTATTTTCATCTAAATTTATAAAAATATAATAGCATTCATAATACCAAATAAATGCAATATTAAAAAAATATGGTGGATTCAATGAACTAATATGATGTTGCGGATGTTGAACTTTTTTTACAAAATTAGTTGAAAATCGGGGGGTTTGAGTTGGTATAAAGCAAATTGAATTATAATTTCGAAGGGAGGAGTAGATTATAAGAGTTAATTGGATTGGTAGGTTGGATTAGTTCTGGTCAGTAGCACAATTTGCGTTGGAGTTGTTTAGTCCTGACTTCAAGCTAGGCAGATGTAACAGCTAGCCTATAGGTTAGTGAGAGCGAGAGGACAAGCGAACAAGTTCAGCCATCAGCCAATTGAAAGGTGTCGTGTTTGGTAGACGGGCGGGCATCATTCAGCACTAGAATTACGACCGGGAATTGAGGCTTTTTTTACCTACTTATTCCTCAAGCCTGGCATTGGGCGCATTTAGCTGCTTGTTCTCTCTGGAAGGAAAAAACCATATTGTTCTTCGCACCAAATTATATTCAGCCACAGTGAACGACCCAGAGACGGGCCATATACATGCAATGCCGCCTAACCCGAAGCATCAGCATTATGCATCGTATATATTCCACGTACTGGAAAGTTGACCTCTGGATCGGGAGAAGTTAGCAACGATGCATGCTGAGCGCATTGTGTATCTGTATATTAACGTAGGCAGAGTGTGGCATGCGTACGCGGGCATTACCGTTGCAGACAAACCTGCCGGTTTACTGTTGAGTAATATGGCATCGTCGTGTGCTGGCAGGTAGTGAAAATTCAGAGGCCGATGATAAGAAACAACTTTATACATTAGTGTACGCAGAGTTGACGTATTATTTACAGTATTAATTATTCTCTTTTATATAAAAAAATTGTTAACGAGGCTAGTGAGGTAGTGATGGGGATTGACCTGAAATGCGGAGTTGAGATTTATTAAAGTTGAGTGGCTACATGTATCGGATAGGAGTATATAGGACCTCGGTTGGGCGGTGCTTGGAAGCTGCAATCCTCCGGGCGTCAGCCCCACTCGAACGAAGCCTCGAAAGGCGGATCGAGCTAGCAGCAGCTACAGCCTACAGCTAGCTAGGTGCCCGATCATGTCGACGCCGGCCGATGCCGCTCTCTCGATCGATCGGGGCCCTCCCCGCCCCGTGCGAACATGATCGAACTCAACGAATGAATATGCAAACATGCGTGTCAATCATGCATGCATGCGCGCGCGGCTGATCTCGATCTGCCACCCGAACCTTCATTCATTCATTCGTTCCAATTCCAACCCGGCCTTGTAGAAAAAATTAGAAAGAAACCGTCTGAAAAAATTAGAAAAATTTAGAAAGAGTAGCGAGTCAGATCACAGATCGATCGCCGTCGCGTCGTCCCGTCATCATGTTCGCTTGTTTGTTCAGTTCAGCGTCTAATAACCAACAGTTGATGCAGATCGATCAGTCGCGCCGCGGGAACAAACCGTCTGGACTTGTGGATCTTATCTTCAAAGCTTGACAAGATAGCTAACCACTACAGTGGCGAGTTAGCTATGCAGTGCTCGACTCAAGTCTCAACTGTACATCGCACGGCTTCTCGTCAGGGGCTGTTGGACGGACGGGATGCAGCGCGCGCAGATCGGACGGTTTACGTGCGGTGATAGATCCTTGCGGTACAGTGGACAGTGGAGAAGGCCGGGTTCCTGTAATTTGCTCGTGGCAGAACTGTGTTGGGATCCGAGGAGGACCGTGAGGGGTAGCACGCAGGTGATCTAGAAATGCTGTGTGGTTCAACGGTCAAAATGTCTGACGACGTGCTGGTCCAACACTCGACCCCTTCAGGAACCTGGTTCGATCAGCTCATCCTCGACACAAATGTCTGCCGACCCTGGTTTGGTAGCTGCTTTCGGGCTCGCTCGGCTACGTGGATACCGGCATACCGCAAGTGTAATCAAACTTTTAGACTAGCAAAGCATATATAGTTTGAAAAGAAATCACCACCTGAACAAACATCTGCCGAGAAAAAGCAGTGGAGCAGTAGTTCACTGAACCAATACAAGGTTTTATGCTTTTACCCATACATACAATTATCTCGTAAAACAAAACAAAACACCATGTCGTCAATCTCTTCCGTCCAAAAGTTTGTTCCAGCATCTCGCGCCCGTCCACTCCCCCGGTACAATAGAAGGGTAAAACACCCGGACATCCAGGGCCTGTTTAGTTCCAAAAAGCAACTCCCAAATACACTAGGTAAAAAAAGATTCTTTATCACATCAAAATGTCATAACATGCATGAAGTATTAAATATAGATGAAATCAAAAACTAATTGCATAGTTTTGTTGTACTCGGCGAGACGAACATTTTAAGCCTAATTAATAAATTTTTGGATAATTTTTTACAAATACAAACGAAATACTACCGTAGCGTTATAATTACGAAGTGACATATTACTCCTAAATTCACCCTCTCAATTCTACTCCCTCCGTCCCTAAATGTAGGTCGCCGTTGGTTTCCGTGCCACGACTTTGCTTTGATTTGTAGAAAATACGTGCAACATTTTAATCTTAAATAAACTAGCAAGGTGGCCCGCGCAAACAGCGCGGATAGCTAGCCAGTTTTTATAATAATATTTTAAATATCTATCACTTTTATAAGTATTTTTAATTCTTTAATACATTTTTTCTTTTGTTGTTTAATTTTAAGTTTTGTCATAAGAATTTCTAGTTATTCATTGTCATTTTACTTTAGAAGTTACAGATGAATCAATAATTTTAAGTATATATGATTTTGGGTATGGGTCCAATGGTTACATATTTTGTAGATTAAGTTTTTTAGTCTAAACTTCGTTTGGAATGATTGACGTCTAATTTTTTCAGCATATATTATATTTAGATTTTCCAATAAGGACCTATATGTATTATATTTTTATTTTAGTTATTTTTCATGTCTTTTTTTTACTTTTTTGTGTCCAAGTGTGCCATAGTTTGGGTCTATTTTTTTATCTCTTGAGGTTACGTGCGTAGCCACTTCAATTAAGGTAATTTAGTTGAATATCCAATATTTTCTAAAACATATGTTTATATAGTATGTTTAAAGTGTGTATATTTAAAAAATAAAGAATAACACAAAATAATATACTATTTAAGGAACTCAGTCCGAACAAAAAAGAGTAGCACACATCTTCATTCCTGCCTACCCCACTCTTAGGCTAGTGGCGAAGTGGTCCATTTTAGGCCTTAATTTAATTTTCTAGCACCTACATCTAAATCGGTTCACTGAGTGAAACAATTCCTACACCTTCTCCCATCTATATCACAATGTCGTTCTCGTTCTAGAGACGCAAGAACAATTTAGTCCAACCATGTAAAATATTTCTTAACACGATCCATGTTTCTTAATCTATTAATCTGGGAACTTTGTGGCGCTGCATCTTGTTTCTTTCTCCTTTGGAACGAAAAGTGAGCAAGCGTGGTGGTGGTGGCTTAGTGGAGGGCACACGTGTCAAGGCCTCAAGGGTTGAGGTTAGCGGGTACATGGTAAGTTGGCCCAAATCTTGTGCCCATCCCTACTGTAGATGTCTTCTTCAATGGCATGACGATTTTTGGTTTTGCGGCTTAAAGTTTCTTGCATGTGTTGTGGTTCCATCTAGATCTTTACTGTGCTTAGAATGAATTGCCTCCGTGACTTAGGATTTATGTTGCTTAAATGGAGAATAGTTTTTCAAGAGTTTAATTTGTGCCTAGTTTATTGTTTTTCATATGGTTTGAATTTTGTTCTGTATATTTTAAGCCAAAACTTTATTATCCATATGTGCAGTCTCTAGATCTTTGTGTATGTTCAGTTTACTACATTGTAAAACCATTAGGCTTACATTAGACGATGCTTTCATTTGCATCACTTAAGTATGCAAGAATGCAATGACCTTTGACTTTACATTTTTGCTAGATGTCTTACGCTAGGGTGCAACTGCACCTATCTACCGCTGACAGCTTTCAGCTAAACTGCACCGTACACCTGTCAGTGTGCTTCCTTGGCGTCTAGCTTGTTTGCCCTGATGGATTACCACCAGACTTCACTGAGTGATGATTTGTTTCCTACATACCCTACTTGCATGCCCTAATGTATGGGCATCGATTTGTTTATTTCACGGGGTGCTCTCCAATTCAACATGGACTCTATTTATTTTGAAATTATATATAATTGGTAGTTGTATTTAGCCCAAAATATATCAATTACCGTAGACCATTATATCATTATTAAATGTGATGGTGTAATAAGTTCTTTTCTTATTTAGATTACCGTGGAAATTTCTACGCACTCTCAGCTAATGCGGTGCCTTTTTAACACTATTGTATTAACATATATTTTGGGACGGAGGGAGTAGTTCATATGAAAAATCAAATGAATAATTTATTCATATTTTAATTTTAAATTAGAAAATTATGATTTGTGATTGATATGTACTCTTTTGGCTAATTTAGTTAGTTAGATCTTCATACAAATCCAATTGTTTGTATTTTTATTTTTTCATATACCGTAATAATATAGAATTTTTTAGAATACGTAAACTCTAACTGACGACGGGTCGCGGGGAAGGGCTCGCGCGCGGCCCGTCGCCACATACAGCCCCCGGCCAGTTAGGGTTCCATGTTTTCGGGGGAGGAAGGGCGCGGACCTAAAAGGGGTGGCCGGCCTGGCGGCGGCGACAGTCGCCGGGTTGAGGGCCGGGCGGCGAGGGCACCTCCGATCGGGCGGTGGTGAAATTTTTTAGAATACGTAAAGTCCAACCGACGACGGGTCACATGGAAGCGCTCGCGCATGACCCACCACTGCATGCAGCCCCGCGCGCCGCTTCCCCCGGCCGGTTAGGGTTCCAGGTTTCCATGCTGGTGGCCGGCTTGGCGGCGGCGACGGTCGTCGGGTTGAGGGCCGGGCAGCGAGGGCGCCGCCGACCGGGTGGTGGGGATCTCTGGTGGGAGGTGCCGGCGGCGGGGGCGGAGATGGAGGGAATACGTAAAGTCTAACCAACAACGGGTTGCACGGAAGCGCTCGTGCGCAACCCGCCGCTGCATGCAGCCCCGTGCGCCGCTGCCCCGATCGGTTAAGGTTCCAGGTTTCCGGGGCAGTGGCCGCCTTGGCGGCGGCGACGGTCGCCAGGTGGAGGGCCGGGCGGCAAGGGCGGCGCCGGCCGGGTGGTGGGGGATCTCTGTTGGGAGGTGCCGGTAGTGGGCAGAGACGGAGGGAATACATAAAGTCTAACCGATGATGTGTCGAATGGAAGCGCTCGTGCGCGACCCGCCGCTACATGCAGCCCCGTGCGCCGCTGCCCCCGACCGGTTAGGGTTCGAGGTTTACCGGGCGGTGGCCGGCTTGGCAGTGGCGACGGTCGCCGGGTGGAGGGTCGGGCGGTGGGTGATCTCTGGTGGGAGGTGCCAGTGGCGGGGGAGGGGGGGTTAGGGTTCCAGGTTTCCGGGATGGTGGCTGGCTCGGCGGCGGCGACAGGCACCGAGTGGAGGGCCGGGCGGTGAGAATGTCGCCGGCCGGGCGGTGGGGGATCTCTGGTGCGAGGTGCCGCCGGCGGGGGCGGAGACGGCAGTAGAGGAAACGATGACAATGGATTAGCGTGGTGGCGGCGGTAGGCGCGGGACGCCGTCGGAGCTGGGGTGGAGGAGGCCGAATGGTTAGCGTAACGGTTGTATTAATATAATAGATAGAAACACGGAGATATTAATAGATAGAAACACGGATTTCCCGTGTTATTGATTTTTTTTGTCTATTTATTAATTATATTTAGTCTTGATCCATTGGGTTGATGTGGACCGTTAGATCTTCGTAAAATCCAACAGCATATATTTTTATCTTTTTTATCAATGAAATATTATGGACCGTTAGATCTTTTCTCCTTTTCTTTCACAGACACCCCCACTCCCTCCACACTCTATCTCCCCACCTCTCTCTAGTGACGGCGGCGGCGAGGGGTGTCGGTCTCCCTGACCGGCAGCCTTCAGCCCCGCTGTCCTCCGACGGCGCGCGGAGCGGCCGGACCCCAAACTCCGAAGGCACGCGGGCGGCTCCCACGGCGGCGACGACGGTAGACGGCCTCCTGACAGCGGATGGTCGTGCGGCAATGACGAAGGACTCCTACGGCGGCCACAGACGGCCGCGCAGACGCGGTGGAGTGCTCCTGCGGTGGCTGGGGACGGCCTTGCGGCGACGGCGGTGGACGGCCTTCCGGCGTCGGACGGTCGCGCGGCGACGACGATGGAATCCCGCGGCAGCCACGGATAGTCGTGTGGCGGCGGTGGAGGGCTCCCGCGGTGGACGGGGACGACCTTGCGGCGACGGTGGAGGCCTCCTACGATGACATGGACGGCTACGCGGCTACGCGGCGGCGGCGGAGGGGCTCCCGCGGCGACCGCAGAGGGGTGGCGGCGGACGGAATAATATAGACCGTTAGATCTTCATCAAATCTGACGACATATATTTTTCTTTTTTTAGATTAACGGAATAATATAGACCGTTAGATCTTCATAAAATCCGACGGTATATATACTCTTTTCTTTAAACCGTTAGATCTTCATTAAATCCGACGACATATATTTTTCTCTTTTTTAGATTAACGGAATAATATAGACCATTAGATCTTCATAAAATCCGACGGTCCATATTCTCCTTTTTTTTAGATTAACGTGGGAATTTTTTGACCCTCTCGGCGAACGTGGTGGCTCCTTTTAACACTATTGTATTAATATAATAGATTTATTAAAAAACTAGATTCAAATACCTATCTAATAATATTTATTATGTACCATAAATATTAATATATATTTTTATATATTCAATAAAAAATGTTTCTCGGGAAGCGAAAACGACAAACATATTTTAGGGACGGAGGGAGTAACATCTAAACGTCACCTAGACCGTTTGGATTGGGACCCCCGGCGGCACGGCCCACGCTGCTCAGCTCCCGTCGTTCTCACCGACGCCGGCCTTTATAAGCACCACCCCCGCTCTCACACAGACCTCGTCACGTCACCGCATCATCCATTCCCTCTCCTCCACCCCGTCTGGTCTCACTCGCCATGCACATGGAAGCGCCGCCGCCAATGGACGTGCCGCACGACCCCCCGGCCCCCTTCTCCCCGCTCTCCGCCGACGCCGCCCTCTCCCCGCACTTCCCGCCGGCGCTCGCGGCCGGCTCGGACGCCGCCGCCGCGCTCGACCTCTCCTTCACCTCCACGGCCTCCGCCTCCACGGCCTCCTCCTTCGCCACCGCCACCACCTTCAGCGCGCGGAGCTCGCTGTCGCTGCCGTCCTTCTCCTCCTCCACCTCGCTCTCCCCGCGCCCGCACTCCTCCGCCGCGTCCCCGCACTGGGCGCACCTCGCCGCCGCGCGCGCCGCCACCCCCGACGGCGTGCTCCGCCTCGCCCACCTCCACCTCGTCCGCGAGCTCGGCCACGGCCACCTCGCCCGCGTCTTCCTCTGCCGCCTCAAGAGCTCCCCGCCGGCCTCCCCGCTCTTCGCCCTCAAGGTCATCGACCTCCGCGACGACGACCCCTCCAGGGTCTCCCACGTCCTCGCCGAGTCCCGCGTCCTCTCCTCCCTCGACCACCCCTTCCTGCCCACCCTCTACGCCCGCCTCGACGCCGGCCGCTACGCCTGCTTCCTCATGGACTACTGCTCCGGGGGCGACCTCCACGCGGTGCTCCGGCGCCGCCCGGGGGGCCGCCTGCCCGTCGCCGCGGCGAGGTTCTACGCCGCCGAGGTGCTCCTCGCGCTCGAGTACCTCCACGCGCTGGGATTCGTGTACCGCGACCTCAAGCCGGAGAACGTGCTCCTCCGGGGCGACGGCCACGTCGTGCTCTCCGACTTCGACCTCGCGCTCCCGGCGTCCGTGGAGCCCGCCGTCCGCCGCTGCCAGGTGCGGAAGCAGCAGAGCCGCCGCAGGAAGGGCTTCCCGCTGCCGTCGTGCTTCTTCTCCGGCGCCGATGCCGACGACGACGACGGCGCAGCCAAGGAGCGGTTCGAGTTCGTGGCGGAGCCGACGGGGGCGAGCTCCAGGGACTGCGTGGGCACGCACGAGTACCTGGCGCCGGAGCTCGTGAGCGGGAGCGGCCACGGCAACGGCGTCGACTGGTGGGCCTTCGGCCTGTTCCTCTACGAGCTCGTCTACGGCCGCACGCCATTCAAGGGCGCCACCAAGGAGGCCACCCTCAAGAGCATCCTCTCCAAGCAGGTCACCTACCCGCAGCTCGACGGCGAGGCCACCGACGCGGCGCAGCTGCGGGACCTCGTCGGCCGGCTCCTGGAGCGGGACCCGCGCCGCCGCATGGGGGCCTCGCGCGGCGCCGCCGAGATCAAGCGCCACCCGTTCTTCGCCGGCGTGGACTGGGCGCTGATACGGTGCGTGGCGCCGCCCGTGGTGCCGGACAAGGAGGCCGCGGCGGCGGCGTCCCCCGCCGGCGGGGACAGGAAGGCGGCGAAGCTGGGGAGCTGGAGCAGCATGGGCAGCAACTGCAGCATCAGCAAGAAGCGGAAGAGCAGCAGCTTCAACGGGAGGAGGTCAAACTGCGAGGAGAGGCAAGGGGTGTTCCGCAAGCTCATGAGCTGGAGCCACGAGAGCCGACCCAGCAAGACCAAGTCTCCGGCGATGATGAACACAGTAGTAAAAATGGTAGTATGATACTCCGATGTGCTGCCTTCATTCGTTTTTACCCGATAGTTTTGGTGTGATTTTGGGGGTTCCTCCTGGCCGGGTTTGGTTTAGCGTCGGTTTATTTATTTATTAGGTTACTTTGTTACTCGATCTAGTCGATGTATAGAGTGGTGTGGATCATGGCTTTGATCTCGAGTTGTACAAAGAGCGAGGCGATGCATGTCACTGAGCTGATCAGCTGACAAGGTTTGGTCCATGTACGTTCAGATGTGGAGAAACTTCATCCCTTGTTTAGTAGTAAAAAAAGTTTAACTTCTTTTATCCTATATCCGTGCCTGTGTGGGAACTGGATATATACTAAAGTGAGATTCGATCATTCAGTTCCTTGGATTGACTGATCGACTCGAAGTTTCAGGTTCTTCATGGAGTACTTTGTTTCTGAAAGATACTAAACGTGTTGTTGCATCGAGTTCCTTATTGCATTGGGCGTCCTGAATGAACTCCCGAACACTGTATAGCGAACTAGTGATGCAAACGTATTTGCACAGATCACAGTAACATTGCTACGAAACATACACAAATCTGTGCAGTAATTTCAGGATTCGGTGGTAGAGAGCTAGCAGGCTAGCTTATCATCCAGCCTCTGTCTGCCTATGGCCGCCTCCTTCCAGAACGAAATGAAAGCGCGCGCGAGGCGGCCGGCCGGCGTCGTTCGCCCCCGCGCTCGACGGATCGGCATGGAGCGACGGCCCACTGGCACGCCGCACGCACAACTACTACTACACCAGAAAGCTACAAATTCAATTCAAAGCGCTCACACACACACACACACTTCAATTCCGGCCTCGATCTGAGTCCTCCTTGGCACCTCCTGCCACGCTATGTGCAGTTGTGCATCCATCTGGGCATCTGGCCGCTGGTTCACCCAACCCAATCATTGGGGTGGTCGACGCCGCCAGCACCGGCTCGTGCATGAACGCTGCAGTACGTGGGCGCGGGGACCCTGTGCATCCATAACACCCGAACATGCCCGATTCCGGAGAGATCGAAGCCACGTCGCCATTTTTCGATCTGCAGCCTCGATCACGGCCACACCACACCCTTTCCGATCGGGTCCTGCCGCTGCTCATCCAGCCAGCCTCCAGTGAGTGCTGTAGCGAAGGGAAAAAATGAGCTGCGGGTGCTGTAGCGCGTACGCGTCCTGCGCTGGAAGCGCACACACAAGTCGCGGCACCGGCTGACCAGCAGTGCGCCACGCCGGCGACCGGCTGCGATGAGGTCCCGGGGTTGGCATCGGCACAGTGCTTGATTTGGCTTTGCATCCCCCGCAAAAAAAACGATAGCGAATAAACTTGCGGAAAGTGGCCTGCCGGGGCGGGGAATGAGAGGATGCCAACCGAACCGAGGCATGCAGATAGTAGTAGAGAAGAAAAGGCCGAAAAGAGAGGAGAGGGGAATTCTGCTGCCTTTGCGCTGCGGGCGCACTTTCGCACCCTTCTATGCGACGGAATGCATGCAAGTATGCAACGCAACGCGCCCTGTAGTCCTGTGCTGTATCTATCCATCGTCTACCTTTGTCTTTTGCCGCGCAGCTAGCTCTTTTAATTTTCCAGTCGCCTGAGCTGAGCATGCGCGGCCTCAAATTCATGCGTGCATTGCATGCGAGTCAGTGAGCGTATGTATCTACCAGACTACAGGTTTTTCGTCAGTTACACTTGCACATCGATCATCGCGTTTGACGGTGGTATGATGCTTTGCGTACGTCGAGGCCTCGAGGGAATCTGAGGCTCGAGAGGTTGCTGCCAATGCAAGCTCAACAATCGTTGCGAAATGATGCATGCATGCACCATCCCAGCAATACAGGACTAGCCACGGCCATTGTATTGGGGACGATTTGGAGTAAGTACTGTCGGGTGTCTCCGAATTGACAATTACCAGGTGTCAGACGACAGTTAGCTGAACACGTTCAGAGAACATCGGTTGCCGTCGCGCGCGGGAGCATAGACGATGGGGGAGTTGGAATCCGAACGAGAAACCTGTCGGTGTTAGCTGCTCGTCGCGGTAATAACAAGCCGCTCGTCACACGCGAGTACAGCTCTAATATTTATACTCATCCCGATCTCTTAGAATACGAGTACAGAGTACTGCAGGCCCAGATTAAGTCTGTCGAAATCCGGGTGCATGCACATTGCACACCATGAGCGAGGAGTCGATCGGATGATGAATTCCCCCATGGCTGTGTGCAGCTGCAGCTGCTGCAGTAGTCACGAGCTGTGCTGTGCCCCCCAACGCAATAATCGAGTAGGGGCAGATTCATCAACCGCCGGCTAGCAGCAGCTTCGGACAGTGGATCCATCGGCACGAGACACGGCCGGCGACGCGTCACATGCATACCCTCCTCTCCTCTCCTCTCCTCTCCTCTCCTCCCTCCCGAGCGCTCCCCCAGTTTTGTTTCTCAAGCCACCCCCACGGCCACGGCGCCCTAATCATACGGCGGCACCCTTCGTTGCCTGAAAACTACTGTATAATCTTTCTTCTTCTTCTTCTTTCTTTTCTGCAGTACTTCAGGCATCGAGCAAACAATAAAAAAAGGTTAATTCTTTCCTCACGTAAATTAGTGTGGAATCTCAATCTCCATTATACGTATTCGTTCTAGATGCTTCGTGTGATCGTCTCTGCCTGCTGGACGAGGCTTGCAGCCTGCTGCAAGTCTGCAACTGCAGGCGCGCGCGTGACCCATGAGCTGATGCACTTGTTGTGGCGAGCTGAGGAGATGCGTGTGAACGTGACGATGCCGGCGATCAGGGGGGTGTCAGGCCCCGGCCAAGCTAGCAGATCTCAGGATCTCAGCAAGTAGAATGCCGGGCACGCGCCGCCCGGGCTGGTTTTCCATGATCATCACATCAGGGAGGGGCGACGAACAAAGACGAAAGGGGGAGCGCCGGCACACGGCGCTTTTATTCCGGTAGAAGCAAAAGGGCACCGCGCGTGACGTGCACTCCGTTTAACAACAGAAACGGCACGGAATGGGCGTCCCACACCCTTTTCGTTCCCAGGGGGCCTTTTCTTTCTGAACCCGGAATGTCGTCTTTGCCCAGCAGCACATTCCTCCGCCTTTTTAGCCCAATGCAGGGCTTTATACCTTCATCTCGATCGTGATGCTTTCGTACGTAACCTTCAGCCGTCACAAAGTAATTTTAGAGAGAGTGAGATTAATAACTGAAAGGAAGTTCTGTTAAGTTCAAGATCATCGTTACACATGTACGTACGTATGTATTGTAGATGGAGACTTTTTTTTCGAAAAAATGACGGCATGCAAGACTTTACTATACCGTAGTACTATTAGGAGAAGATAATTGACCAAACTGATAAAATATAGGGAGAAAATGGTCTTTGGGTTCTCTGTGGCATGGTTTCCCACATGGACTTATATGCTCTAGCTGTATCATATTCCACCGGGTGTGATAGGATACTGCTGTTTCTGCAGAGCCGATCACGAGAATTTAGAGCCGTCCACGGCAGTTGATCAGAGGAAAATAAACTAAACAAAGGAACTGGTTAACAAATCCTGTACCGTTAAGCACGAGGGAGCGCCACGATCCACTAATAATTCAGAAGAGAGCATTATGATACACGCAGATGACCATAACTATTCTGTCTCTCCCTCTGGGATGTGCTGCTACCTGCAAGCAAATGCCAGTGCCCATAATCCGCCATTAGGCGTGCATGAGGGGGCGCGAGGAGGCACGGTGATCCGAGCGCGAGATTCGCCTAATTTGACATTCATCTAATCATTTCTCATGGGACTGCGCCCAACTTGCTGTAAACATATCGGGCCTTGTCTTTGCGCGGAACAACACCAGGACGTGCTAGCTGCGTGGGTGAGGGTTAGTTGGGTGTTCCAGTTCGTTGCCGAGTAACTTGCTTCCTTTTTTTCTGTTGTTTGTTTCCTTCTGTCATTAATAACAACCTGATTGGGGTCATTTCGCAACAGCAAAAAGGGGACGAATTTGAGAGTTGGGATTAATTGTCAGCTACTAACCGACCACCAACATATGAGCTTGCCCTCAACTATGCACAGCATTCTACTGTTAAAATTGTGGTAAGAAGCCCTCCAATTTGTTTTCATTGATACAACAAGCAAAGAACAAATTGTATCCTCAGACTCTTATGTGTTGGCTCAACACATTAAAATTGCAAGTTAAACAATAAATGTACAAAAATGCTTCTGTTGTTTGTTCGAAATTTTGGTCAATATTCTTACTTGCAAGGATTGAAAGACAGTTTGTGAGTTGTGCCAGGCATCCTCTGCTACACAACAATACAATGGGTCCAAAGAAGGCAGGTGAAGTCGTGAAGAATCTGTTCAGATCCGCAAAATGTTAACACTTTCAGCAACAGAGAGCAATCTCAGGATGGCTGGCAATAGGTGTGTCCCTGTTTTGTAGCTGTCAAACGATAAGGTCCAATGGTTAGAGATGACGAGCAACCATTATTAACTTATTAAGTCAAAATGGCACAATGGCCAATAAACATATCTTTAGACTTGCGGTCTAATAGTTGAAAGGCAATCAGCATATGCATGACTTCAATTTGAAAGGGAAAGGAAGAAAAAAGATCCACAAGCATTATTAACTAGAAGTAAATCCACCATAGATTGTACGAGTTGATGACTAATGCATCTGGTTGAGTTCAACCAAGACAAACAAGAACTAGTGAACTACAAATGTCATGTTTCATATTTCTTCTTTCTTTTTCTTGATAGTGCAAGGGAACTGCACATAATTATACTTGAAGGAATAAAAAGAGTTCAAAATGGCTCAACAACTCTCACACACCCAATGCCCCAGAGACTAAATAACCTAACATTCTACAAGAAACTTGCCATCGCCTAATAAAAACTACAGCCTAGGATCTCGAAAACACCACTCACAGCCCCGCAAACCAGTTCAAATTACGCTTTCAATAGTTTACACCGTCACTTTGCAAAATAATCATCGAAGTTAGGCATAAGTGCAACCAAGCTGCTGAAAGAATACTCACAGTTAAATCATCTTAACACCCCCATCATTAACAACACAAGCCAAGGTAGGCATTCGATCCAGTAGGTGTGATGAAATGGAAATGAAGGACCCGACAAATGTTCCATGCAAAAGATAACAGCAACATATGCCATGTGCTTAACAGCAACTTGACAATGGAAGCCCCAAACCAATGTTGCAAGATGATATACCATGCAAGCACATAGGTCACCAAATCATTTCTATCTGATATCCATGGCAGCACACCTGTCATTACGAGGGGGCTTATCTCAAGCCTTGCATGCAGGAAAAGCTAAGGAAGAGTGGTAGCTAACCTATAAGTTATACACTTATACACAGGTGTGTAAATAAAACATCTTCAGTTTTCACAATAGTTGGTGTAGAAACAATTATACCACAGGGCCCCTTCCTCTTATTGAATGTGGGGCAGTTGACAGTTCACATATTCTAAAGTTATCTGTATATCTGCCTCCATAGTCTAAAAGCAATAACCCGCATACAATGATCATCATTAGAGGATATGAGAATTCTAGGTCACATGATCCACATTAGAGAAGAGTAGAAGACGAGAATTCTAGGTCACACAATGATCCACATCAGAGAAGACACTAAAGTTCATACATGTCCAGACATAATTAACAAAATCCCTGGACGTGAATATAAATTTCAAAAACTATCTTTCACAAGCCAGGTGGTAGTTGAATTGATCCAAGTGTAAAAACCCACATACCCTCGTGAACATAAAAATAAGTGGAATTAAGAAAAATAAGACAGCCAAGGATCCAACTAATTCATTCAGAGAAGTCGTTAGACCAATTCAGAAATAACCTGTGCCAACACAGAAGCTACTAGAACACAAAAGTCACAGCTTTGTCCATTGCACTAATAAAGAGCAAAATTTGACATTCAGAAAAATTACACCATTTATTCAAAGAGCCCCACATTAGTACAAGGGTCGCCTCCCAAATCATCGATTACCACTGAGGACTGACAATTAAGTACCAGACATACATATACAAGTAAATGCATAGAAAACCGACAGTTCCCTCAAGATTTTTTACATCAAAGCAACTACTGTTTGTGGTAAAAAAAGAAGCAGCATACATTACCTAACAAGGTGGAAGAGCTCCAGGTAAGCAAATAAATTTGCCCAAGAATAAATTAATCAGTAGCCAAGCAGCTCCGGATCTCCAGTGTATTCAGCCATCTGGTCATATCTAACACGCACTATATCTTTCGTATCTGCATCCTCCACCAGTCCAATCTCCTCTTCAGAATTCTTCTCTAGCAGGTGCCCATACATACCCTTGTGCTTCCCATAGAGCACAAGCACTCGGCCATTCGTGCGTGGGAGAACTGTTTCAAGCATATCTTGCTCCACCCCCTGCACTAGTTCTGACCCATCATCCATCATAACGTCGCATGTTGTTGGTCCAACTACATCGACAACCTTACCCTTCATCAAGTATAGCCGTTTGCTCAACTTCTCGCTAACAACACGAACCCTGATATGGCTCTGTAACCACCGGACCTTGCTATGCGTATCACTGCCGTTACCTGTGCCTTCTCGGCTATCCCGGCCATTCCGCTCCTTTTCGCGGGACTCCCTCTCAGCCCTTTGCTCACCTGATCTCTTCTTCCGGGCACTAGAATCCCTCTCCTCAATCCTATCTCTGCTGTCTCTATCTCTCTTCTTTGTAGTCCCATTTTCTGATGCCTTCTTCTCGCCAACAATCCAGTCGCCCTTGCGAGTCTTGCGAGGGTCAGCCTCAGAGGGATTGTAGCCTAATCCCTGTGTGCCAGCACGGCGATCGTACTCAGCAACCTTGGTATCCCCCGTCTTATTGTTCCTACCAATACCCTTACCCTCTTTCCAGCCGTATCCAGCCAGGAGCGCTGCGCCAAATCCCTCCACAGGCATCTCGTTGAACTCGTCAATGCCACGGTGGTCCGGAAGGCTGGCCATATCCTCCTTGTACCGCCGCAGCATGAGATCGCCGGCCTGGGCGGCATCAGCTGCTGTCGGAGGAGGTGGCGGTGGCGGCGCCTTCTCCGATTCCTTGGTAGTGGTGGCCTCGGTGGCGCCGTTGCGGACGGTGAGGCCGTAGGCGATGTTGGATGACGGGTCGTCGGGGGCGGTGGAGGTGTCGAGGACGAACGAAGGTCCGCCGCCGCCGGTTTCCGCAGCGAGGGCGGCCTCTTCCTCAGGGGTGGGGAGCGAGGACGGCTTGCGGGGGCGGTGCGTGAGGAAGTTGCCGGAGTTGGGGAGGGGCGCAATAACAGCCCGCGGCGCCCCGGAAGCAGCTAGGGTTTGGGATGGGTCAAACTCTGTGACGAACTGCTGGGCCGGGGCGGACGCGGAGCGGGGGGCAGCTTCGTCGTCGTCCGCGGCGGCCGCGGGACGTGAGGGAGGCTTGGGCGGCCGCTGCTTCGAGGAGATGGAGAACGAGAGCTTCTTCTCCTCCTCCATCGCCGCGGCGGCGGAAGCGGTGGCGGCGGCGGCCGAAGCGAGCGATCCGGGCAAAATGCGCCTGTTTGGTGGAGGTGGAGGAAGCGCGTGGTGCGGGGCTGTGGGCCGTGGGCGTGTGGCACGTGAAAAATATAGTCGTGGACTCGTGTCCCGTGGCCGAGTCGGAGGCGGTGTCGCGTGTCCGAGTCGAGGATTTGGGCCGGCCCAACTGCGGAGCACTACTCGGGCCTTTGGTCCCGGTGGTTTGCCTGCACGGCCACACTAGACCCCAAAAGCCTCGGGCTCTAGCGTCACACACGCAGCGCATCTTCTCTTCTCCGCCGCATCGCCGCCGAGCAGCAGCAGAGCCGAAGCGATGGAGGGTTGGGACAAGGGGACGAAGAGCACGGTGGGCGCGATCCCGCTGCTGGCGACGCGCGCGGGTCCGCGGGACGGCGAGGCGTGGCGGCAGCGGCTCAAGGAGGAGTACCGCGCGCTGATCGCCTACACCTCGGTGAACAAAGCCAAGGACAACGACTGGTTCCGCATCGCCGCCGCCAACCCGGAGGGCACCCGCTGGGAGGGCACCTGCTGGTACGTCCACAACCTGCGCCGCTACGAGTTCCCGCTCCAGTTCGACATCCCCGTCGCCTACCCCCAGGTCGCCCCCGAGATCGAGCTCCCCACCCTCGACGGCAAGACCCACAAGGTAGCTGGATTTACCAACCGATTACCGTGATACTGCCGGTATGCCGGCTCAATTTGTTGGAATTGGGCAAGGATTCCTGACTTGCCTTGTGATGGATGGCTGCTCGTGGGCGCAGATGTACAGGGGAGGGAAGATCTGCCTCACCGTGCACTTTAAGCCGCTGTGGGCCAAGAACTCCCCGAGGTTTGGGATTGCGCACGCGCTGTGCCTCGGCCTCGCGCCGTGGCTCGCGGCGGAGGTCCCGATCCTGGTCGACTCGGGCATGGTGAAGCACAAGGATGATGAGGCTGCTCCCGCTGAGGCATCTGCCTCTGCTGCTCCGTCTTCCTAGTTGCAACCAACAGAGAGTATGGTTATTGTCTGATGAGCTAAGTGGCGAACCACCAAATAAAAGCAATACTTGCATATCTAAACAGTGTGTTCTATATCTGCTGATTGCTGACTGTGATTTGGTGTGCTTCCATACACTAGTTTTGCTAGGTTTAGTCCCACATCGAAAATTGATGATGGGGGAGCACAACATATAAGGCGTTGGCAGTCCTCATCTATCAGGCTAGTCTTTTGGGTTGAGTTAGGCCTGAGCATTGTTGGTTGTTGCTCCGTTGGACCTGAGCTTCATGTTGCGCCGGCCCGAGGGTACCCGGGCCTAGGCCGTATTCGGCTGCGCGTTTATAACAAGTTTTGCATCCAACCTTCTGAATTGTCACAGGTTTCTATAGTTCACCTGACTAGTACCATCTCAGGAAATAGAATTGCTTTTAACAAAAGTAGTCTGGATAATTCCATTGGTTGGTTATCGGATTTGTTTGTAGAATTTACATATTTTTGTGCCAATTCCTTTCTAGTAATTCATTTTTTGTTGGATGTGTAGTCCAGCTGTCGTCGAGATCTGCACAGTATCATTCTGAATATCTTTACCAGATAGTGCTTTCAACACATATTCTGGTTTACATAAAGCATACAAGTATTGCTTTGATTTGGCATTGTTTGAATGCTGCAATTGACCTGATTTGGCGCCAGTAAGTCAATCTATTAATCCTTCATATGAGCGTGGCTTGGGTGTTCGAGGCAGTTGCTATTAGCCTCATATGGTTGAGTTGGCCATGGTGAAGCACAAGGAGGCTGAAGCAGCCCTTCTGAGGCATCCGGCTCTAATGCTGATACTTTGGAGTTGCTGTCCGGTGAGCAAAGGATTAAAAATACACCCTATTCATTAGTTGTGGTGTGGGCTGATAAAAGCAATAGTTTCATATCTACACATCTTCCATGTCTGCTGATTACTGGCTATGATTTGGTGTGCATCGATGTACTAGGTTTGTCTGCCCAACTTTCTGAATTGTAGAAGTAGTTCATATGCAAGAATATTACCATCTAATAGAAACAATAAAGTGCTTAGCAAAACTAGGCTGGATAGTTCAATTGGTTTATTAATTTGACAATATTTATGTGCAACGTTATTTTAACTAATTCGTTCTTCTTAGTTTAATATGTAGTTGCCTGGTGTATTTGTACAATATTGCTGAATATCCTTACCTGAACTATCATCAAAATCTATCCTGGATCTAGCATATGGCATGTGTTGTATATCTACTTCTCATGTGGTCTATAAATAATATGTGTTCTACATTGCTTTGGTTTTTCATATATTAAGTATTAATTTTAACTGACCTGACAATGCATGGATGCATTGTCTTGTCCAAATTTTGGAGTTGGAACCAACTACTCGTAAATCATAAGATTCTGTTACTTGGATGTTTAGGGCAGTTGCAATCAAGTCAGAGATGTTTGGTGCTTAGTGCAGTTTTGTTCTCGGTTGGTGTTATATACTGATTCTTCACACCGTTCGTGCATGAAAGTTCCGCTTATAGAAAAACCTGGTTATATTGTTTTCATATGAACACGGATATTTTGTAGGTCAAATGTTCTCCATAGTCTGACCTCGTGGATTATAATCATCCAATGAGAAACAATGCAGGGATTATGTGCTTTGCCGTACACCTGCATCGTAGTGCTGGTTGAAGCTCCTTAGCTTGATTATGCTGGTGCGTTTAATGGATTTTGAATGGGCAAAGATGGACAGGCTTGTGAGATGAAGTCGTGACTGCTTTTTCACCAGCATTATATTTAGAACTTTACTAGGTTCTGCACATTCTATAGAATAGTCTTCATCAGCAACTAAAATAGCGCCCAACGAATTCAGAGTTGACAATTAATCAGGGTATCCCATTGTACGAATTGAATTTTTCAGGCTGAGATTTCTGTGCCCTTTAGAATTTCAGCAGGATTTCCTATGCTAACAGCAAATCTAAATAGGAGTTGCACAGGAGGATGCTAATAACAAATATGAATAGGAGTACTCCCTCCGTCCCTTATTAACTGTCGCAGTTGGTTTCCGTGCCACGATTTAGATCCGATTTGTAGAAAATATGTGCAATATTTTAATCTTCGAATAAATTTATTAAAAAAACTAGATTCAAATATCTATCTAATGATATTTATTATGTACCATAAATATTAATATATATTTTTTATATTCGATCAAAGTTATTTCTCGGGAAGCGAAAACAACAGATAAAAAGGGACGGAGGGAGTATTGGACAGGTGCTATAGTTGAAACATCCATCTGCGTACAACTTGAATAAAAGTGAGACAAAGCAACACTCCTATAATCTGGAATAAGGGAAGCGCTGAAAACCTTGCACAAACCAGACTAACCACCATGCTAAAGTCCATCCTGAGATTCCAAAATGTACCTATATCTATGTACATCATTTGACATCTAGATCAGCTGGGCGTGGAATGCTACCTGCTTGATATCTAAATACTGCACGGGAGGCAGAATTGATTGCAATAGCCACTTGCGAATGGCATGGACCCACAGCACCGGCATCTCCAATGTATAGAACCCCCGGTTCTATAAATAGGTCCCACAATGATTTGATGTCTACTGTTGTATTGCCAGCAATGTATAGAACCAGGGGTGGATCTATAAACGGGTCCCACGCCTCCACTCTCTCTCTCTCTCTCTCCCACTTTATTATATGGAGCCAGGTTCTATGCATGGGAGCGAGTTCTCTATGGAGTCAACCTCACAAACCTGGTTCCATAGGAGAGAGAAATCTATGGAACCAGGATAGGACCGCCCATTGGAGACGCCCGCGCCCTGTTCGCCACTAGCCAGTAGCGTTTTCTCTCAGCAAAAACCAGCACCGGCCACCAACCAGCCAGCAGTGTTTTTTTCTCATCAAAAACCAGCACCAGCCAGCCGGAAATAAGGAAGAAAATTTTGTAAAGTTCCAATTTGGTTTACATAGAATGTTGTTTAAATTAAACTGCAGCTATGCATATTCTTTTTCCCCCTATATTGACCTTCAACTAATCAACTGCAGTCGTCATATATAGGAGAACTCGTATAGTTCTACTAGTGGCGACGAAGTCGATCATTTGCAGACACCTCTGCCCCTTGTTTACTGTAATCCGCTCCATACTGACCTAGCACAAAGCAGATATAAGCTCCTCCTCCAATAGAGAACAAGGCAACAAGCTACTCCAAGTCATCGCCGGTGTATTCTGCGGTTCTGCCATCTGATCATATCTAACACGTATCATAGCCTTCGTAACTGCATCTTGAGCTCCACCGATCCAATCTCCATCTCGGAATTCTTCTCCACCAGGCGCCCATACTGACATACACACCCTTGTGCTTCCCGAAGAGCACAAACACCCGCCCGTTCGTCCGGTGCAGTGCAGCATATCCTGCTCGACCCCCTGCCCGAGCTCGAAACCATCATCCATCACCAGGCTTCTCGCTAACCACCCGGACCCTGATATGGCTGTGTAGCCACAGGCCACAGCATCACCTTCTTGTTACCATGGCCGCCATCTCTTTCTTTCTCGCAAGCCTCCGTCCTAGACATTTCTCTCCTGAGCTCCTTGAGCCGCAGGCCGGCATTGCGATCCTTGTCCTCCGTTGTGTCTCTACCTCTCTTCTTCGCAGTCCCATTCGCCGTCATCTTGTTCGCGCCAACCGTTCTGTCCCCGCAATGAGTTTTGCAGAGGTGAGGGGTTATAGCTCAGCACGGCCCTCGTCGTAGGCGCCAGCGGGGTGGGAGGGCGGCGCTTGCAGGCGATGGAGACTGACACCTTCTTCTCCTCATCCATGGCGCGGCCGTGGCAGAAGAGGCGGCGACGATCTGCCAAGTGGGCAACGCGAACGGGCAGGGAATAGCTGCGAAAGGACGGGAAAGCGAGCCCAGGACGCAGGGTCTGTGACTCTCGTCATCCTAAACGTAATCGGTGTCGGACACGGCCGCGTCCGGCGGCCGAGAGACCACTACCTGAGGCAGCCCATCTTAGGTGAGCTGTTTCGGCCCTTTCTCTGGCGGACGGGCCCGTGGTGGATTCGATCTGCCGGGAGCACAAAGTCACACAAATAATTCTCAAAAAAAAAAGTCACACAAATGCTGCTGCTACGACGGCTGTTTGCCTGTTTTGTTGCTGAATACGGAGGAATTAAGGATGAGTTAACTTTCACATAACTGTGCCAAGGGCATCCTTGGCTTTCAGAGTGAGATGCAACAGAAAATCATTTTACTTCCATGGTGTTGCATCCCCAACTATCCTCCCAAAATTCCCGAACATACTCGAGTGGTAGACGTCGCCAGCAACGGCGTTTGCCTGAAATATAAGAGAGATGTTTCGGACTTGAGGCTCATAAATCATGAAAGTTCAGAGGCAAGACAATACACCACCAAATCTCAACAAAGGAAGATCCGTCACATCTCCCTCACTAATATAACATCTAGTAGGACAACAACCATCAATGGACCCCCTTTTTCCCTGATTAAAACCCAACAACTAAAAGTCTGTTTGGACACATGCAAAACCATGGAATCTATTTTTTTTTCTCCTTTGACAGTGAGGATTATGCTCCTTGAGTTACACTAAAACACTTTAGACGCACATGGCCCTAGCAGATGAAAATCCAGTGGCTGTTGGGAGACAAGGATGTAACACACATAAGCCGTCCTACACGCTTGGACCGGTTCTGAAAGTGACGAGATGCTGCTATTCAGTCCTCAAGCTTGCTTCCGGTGCACGAAGGCCAACGGGCTCGGCTCGATTATTTGTGCAACAACTTGACGATGACCCATTCCAGTTTGATAGCCTCGTCAGCTTACCTAATCAAACCTAATCATTCCTGGCTCTCGATAGGAAGGAAGGATTGGACTCTGCAGCAGGGAGAAACGTTGAGTGCGTGTGCACACCTGACCCTTTCTTTCAGCCATTGCAAAATTGCACGAGGAATGAGAGAACCCCCTTTGACAAAGAAGCCAAGTCAAACACTTTTGCATCTAAAAGGAGCAATAACAATGTCAAGAACTTCTCACTTCATAGAAATGACCATGTAGGGCCCAATCTCTTTGCCGAGTAATAGGTATTTCTATGCAAACCATTTGAATTTTCTATGCAAACCATTTGAATTTTCTCACGTGCTGATGTTGCCACCATAGGTTCAAAATAAGCAGATTGTTTTCACGCCACTGTGGCTTCAGTGAGAATTCAGAGATGCACTCCATGTTCCGTCGGTCCCAAATCCGATGAGACACAAGCGCTCCAACCGCTTCCACAAACTGATGAGGACAAGGAAAACCAGAACAGAGGAACTTTCAGATAGGAAGCCTCCAAGAATTGGCTTGATCACAACACATGTCCTGAACCACCACATTCTCGCTGCTGGATTGTCCCGTTCACCTTCCTGATACCAACAATCCCCAGCTACCAAATCCTGACGCTGTGACCTAGCTCCATCATATAATCATGAGAATTAAGAAACTCAATAAACCGCAGTACAGTTGTCCGGTTCAAAGCCTAACTAGCATCAGAACGTGCACTGTGGTCAGCAGGATTGGGATGTTGCCATCAAAACCATATTTAAAACGTCGAAAGAAAAGGGCAAAGAAGAAGCTCTGAAGTTTCGGCAACAAAAATCTGAATTGGATCAGCAAAATTAATATTCTTTCAGGAGAATCAGCAACATTAATCTAATTAAACATGAACAAAAAAATCGCACCTTTTTACCATTGTGTGTAGATTGTACAGCAAGCAAAAGATGAACTAAGCAACGGTTTCTTTCTTCCTTTCTTTCTTTTTACAGATTTCTGAGGGGGAGGGGGATGATCTCTAACTCCGAGGAGAGCGTGAATGAATCAAACAACGCCGTGGCAGAGGCTGGCTTTCCACTGCGATTGCCTCGCCTCCGCCCACGCCAAGAACCGGTAAACCTTGCCGAAGACGCTCAGGAACACCAGCCCGGCGACCAGGCTGTACGCCGCCACGCCGACGCCGCCGCCCTCCGCCGCCACCCACCCGACGAGGTACACCGCGTCGGCCGCCACGAACACCCAGCCCACGCCCTCCAGCGCCGACCGCGTCCACGCGCTGAGCCGCTCCTCGCCGTAGATGCGGCACACCATCCGCGAGCACAGCGCGAAGATGATGGCCAGCGCCGTCTTGGACAGGCCCCGGTACTGCACCGCCGTGCCGCCGACGACGAGGGGCTCCATCCGGCACAGGCACGACGCGCACTCGCCGGAGAAGCGCGACCACCGGAGCGCCTCCATCCCCGTGTAGTAGGGCAGCACGACGGCGTCCAGGTAGAGGCTGGCGTGCAGCACCCCGGAGACCGTGGACGCCTCCAGCACGGCGTACCGGATGTCGCCGTCGGCCTCGTTCCGGAACGCCAGCGCCGACGCCTGCAGCAGCAGCAGCAATGCCGGGCCGAGCTGCGCGAGCGGGAACACGGCGTTGACCCGCTGCCCCTTGGCGAGCGCGAGCAGCACCAGCGGGAGCAGGAACGGGCCCGACGGGAGCAGGTACTCCCTCTTGATGCCCCTGACGCCGGCCGCCGGCGCGCCGCCGTTGTTGTTGCCCCGCACCAGTGTTAGAGTGGCGAAGCGGAATCCGGCCCGGCCCGCTATACCCACGATCCGGCGCCCTAACGAGCCCAGATCCACCGGAGCCGCAACCAATCAAGGCACAGGCCTAACTCAACCCAAAAGACTAGTCCGATAGGTGAGGGCGGCCCCCGCCTTATATGTCGTGCTCCACCCCCATCAATTTCTGATGTGGGACTAAACCTGACAATCTCCCCCGTCACACATCGGGCCCAACTCTTCCATCACACAACCCATGTGATCTCCCGGAAGACGTTATCCCAGGCCCCGAGTCCAACTCTCCAGTCACAAATCGCCATGTGACCCTCCGGAAACGTTCACGGGTTGATCTTCGTGATGGCGTTTGTGATCTTGTTGTTTTCGCTGCGATGGTAGGGTCGATCCGTCGGGATCTCGACGCTAGTACCGGTTTTATCTAACAAGTGGTACCAGAGCCAGAGCTGTGAAGAGTTTGGGTCGTACTCTATATCCCTAGGGCCCATAAATATGAGGGCACTACCGTGTAACCATGAGACGACTTGGCGGCTGGTGTGGGCGGCGGCGTGGCCGCGGTGGTGCCCGGATGCCGGTGTAGCTGCTGTTGATGGGGAGGAGCGCCCGTAGTCAGGCCCCGAGGATGTAGACACATGGCCGAATCTCGTTAAAAATATCGTGCCTCGGTGTCGTTCTCGTGTTGATCTTGGTGATGGCGTTTGTGATCTTGTTGTTTCTGCTGCGATGGTGCTAGTCGATCCGTCGGGATCTTGACGCTAGTACCGGTTTTATCTAATAAGTGGTATCAGAGTCGAAGATCGGAAAACCTGTAACATCTCAGGGGTCACATGGTAACGGGGGAGCTCGTGAACGTCTCCGGAGGGTCATATGGGTGTTGTGACTGGAGAGTTGGACTCGGGGCCTGGGATAACGTCTTTCGGGAGATCACATGGGGTATGTGATGGAAGAGTTGGGCCCGATGTGTAACGAGGGAGATTGTTAGGTTTAGTCCCACATCGGAAATTGATGGGGGTGGAGCACAGCATATAAGGCGGGGGCAGCCCTCACCTAACAGACTAGTCTTTTGGGTTGAGTTAGGCCTGGGCCTTGGTTGGTTGTGGCTCCGGTGGACCTGGGCTTGATGGGGCGCCGGCTCGTGGGTATAGCGGGCCGGGCCGGATTCCGCTGCGCCACTCTAACAAGTGGTATCAGAGCCAGAGCTATGAAGATCTTCATAGAGGTGCGATGAGTATGTTTCCACACCGCGTCGGAGTTGCACAATGTCCACGGAGGGACATGGCGCAAGGTGGAGCATGGTGGCGGTCGACGATTCGATCGGTGGAGTCAAACACTTCGAGGAGGAGACTCGAACCATCTGATGAGCAAGATATCAGCGGGATGCGTCCAGACGTGGAGATCGGGGCTGATTGAGCTGTTTGGTTGCTGTTCGATAGGGGCCAGTCAGACGTGACGACCAAATTCGACGGTGCAGCCGGAAGACGTCGTAGACGATGGCGACGACTTCGATGGCGAAAGCCATGGTGGACTTGGTGTTGATTGGGGTGGTTTGTTTCGTGGCGTTGTGATTTGCAACACGGTGACCGGCGGCCGAGGCAGCAGCAATTCTACAGGCATGCATGACGTGTTTTAGTTGGTCTAATGCACGTGAGGCCCAAGGAGTATGCAAACGTGAGATCTCATGCAAGTGGATGTTCGTGTATGGCAATGTGATGGAGTTCTGTTGGAATTATTTTTCACGTGGGCCCATGGAGCATGCATTGCGTGGTACAGTTTGCATGGGGTTTGGCTGCTACGGGAAGGCAACGCGGACGTGTCGTGGGCGGAGTTCGACTGCATGGAGGTGTACGATGAAGCCAGACGTGATCGGATTGGACTCGGTAGGCTCGGCGGCAATACGGTGCAGTCGTTCCAAAGGAAGTCACGTGAAACAAAGAAAGGAAATAAAGGCAGGAGTTTGTTTGATACGGACTCGTACGGTCCTGCCCATATATCAACAGAAGAAGTCTACAGAATTGCATCAAGGCAATCGTGCTAATCAGAACTGTAAGCTTGCGACGGTTGAGGACGAACAGCGGGCGGCGTTCGAGCAGGGTCACATCGTCGACGTGCAACGGCGTGGAGTTTGACGGGAGGCTCGGAGGCTGCGTGATCGGAGCTTTGAGGAGGAAGCTTCGTGGTGCACGGGCTGTGCACAACAAGGCTCGGCGACGTTCGTCGGCGGTCAGCGGCGAGGAGGCGTGCGCGAGCGAGGGTGTTGCGATCTAACCAGGTTATTCAGCTGGTTTAATTGCAGGTCGACATGACGTCGATGGCTTCCAAGTTCGAGGTGACGAAGTTTGACGGGACTGGCAACTTTGGGCTGTGGCAAACAAGGGTCAAGGATCTGCTAGCTCAGTAGGGGATCCTGAAGGTGCTCAGCGGGAAGCAGCCGGCGAAGGTGGACGATGATAAGTGGGAGGAGATGCAACAGCAAGCGACCGCGACAATTCGGTTGTGTCTCAACGATCGTGTCATGTACACTGTCCTGGAGGAGCCTGATCCTGAAAAGATTTGGAAGAAATTGGGCGATCAGTTTATGTTCAAGACGTTGACCCAGAAGGTGTATCTGAAGCAGAAGTTGTATGGCTTGAAGATGCAAGAAGGGTCGGACCTTGCGGAGCACATCAATGTCTTCAATCAAGTTATCGCGGATCTTGTGAAGGTCGAGGTAAAGATTGATGATGAAGATAGGGCTATTATTCTTTTGTGTTCTTTACCCGGGTCATATGAGCACTTGGTCACCACATTGACGTACGGCAAGGAGAGCATCAAGGTGGAAGATGTTGTTGCTGCGTTGCTTTCACATGAAGAGAGGAGAAAGAACAATGCAACTGGGAAGTCTTCTGGAGATGCTTTGCTGGTCAAGTATGATCGAGACGGAGAGACCGGAAAGAAGAAGAAGAAGAAGGGGCCGCAGTGCTATGGATGCAAGGAGTATGGACATCTGAGGAGGGATTGTCCGGAACTGAAGAAGGGAGGAACTGCTAGTGTTGTGTTCTCAAAGAGGAAAGATGACTCGGATAGTAGTGATGGTGACGTTCTCACAGTATCAAGTGAACGGTCTTGTGGAGCGTGATTATTGGATTCAGCTAGCTCGTTTCATGCAACATCTAAGAAGGAGTGGTTCTCGTCGTACGTTGAACAAGATAAAGGTGGATCTGTTTACATGGGAGATGACTCACGTTATCGGGTCATTGGTGTAGGCGACATCAAGTTCAAGATGTATGATGATCAAGAGATACTACTCAAGGGTGTGAAGCATGTGCTGAGGCTGCGGAGGAATCTAATATCGCTGGGGATTTTGCATGATGAAAGCTTGTTATATCAGGCGGCTCCTGATAAGAAGACTTTGAGGGTTATGCAAGGTGGCAAGACTGTTATGATTGGTGAGAAGTCAGTAACTACACACCAGTACAAGCTGAGAGGAAGCGTTGTTGAAGGTGGAGTCATGGACGGGAGAGCAACTGCAGCTGTGTGCAGTTCCGATAATGAGGAGGTGGCCTCATCGGTCTGTTCTGAATGAGCAGCCAAAGGAGTCAACTCAAGTTCGATACACGGAGGTTCGGCATCGACAACTTCAAGGTGTGGCGAGCATATTCGCCAAGGTGGAGTTTGTTAGAGTTGTGTCGAATATGTGTATGTTTGGTTACGACGTGAACTTGAGTTGTAATTGGTAGGTTAGGGATGGAGTTTGGGTCGTACTCTGTATCCTAGGGCCCATAAATATGAGGGCACTACCGTGTAAATGTGAGACGACTTGGCAGCTGGTGTGGGCGGCGGCGTGGCCGCGGTGGTACCCGGATGCCGGTGTAGCTGCTGTTGATGGGGAGGAGCGCCCGTAGTCAGGCCCCGAGGATGTAGGCACATGGCCGAACCTCGTTAAAAAATATCGTGCCTCGGTGTCGTTCTCGTGTTGATCTTCGTGATGGCGTTTGTGATCTTGTTGTTTCCGCTGCGATGGTACTAGTCGATCCGTCGGGATCTCGACGCTATTACCGGTTTTATGTAACAACCAGGTCGAGGACGGTGAACGCCAGCGTGGAGAGGAAGCAGTACGCGGCGAAGGCGGCGACGAGGAGCCCGACGGCGGCGGGGTAGTCGCCGGGGTAGGAGCTGTCGCAGTAGTAGTGGTAGGGGCAGGTGACGAAGTCGGTGGTCTCCTCGAGCTGCCATCTCGTGCACTTGAGTATCTGCCTCGTCACGGCGTCGCCGCCGCCCGCCGCTCTCCACGCCGATCGGCCGGCACCGAAAAGCGGCGAGAGCATCTGATCGTAGGACATGGTGGCAGCAACCAGCCGCTCCTTGGTGCCCGGCAGCTCTGACTCCCGCTTGTTCTTCTTCTTCCTCCTCTTCTTCTTGTCCTGTTCGCTATATGCATGCCTGCATTTGGTAGCCAATGATGGCTTGCTTTCAGAGCTACTCCTCACCCTCCTGCTTCTCGTTGCTCTTCTTGGAAGCTGGTGTGCTGCTGCTGTTGCTTGTGGGAGGAGGGAGGGGGGGTGGAAGTTTGGAACTGGATAGGGAGGGTTTAACCGGCAACTTTGTAGGGACTTGCCAGGCATGCCCTTTATCTTGAATTTTTCAAACAGTATGTACTAATCAAAGGGATTACCTAGGAAAGATGTCTCGAATGACTGGTGGCATTAGCATGGATTAATTGGGGGGTGTAGGGGTGTTTTGGGCATATACCGTTCATGGTTTGCTGTCATGGTGGTTGGGATGAGGAGGGGATGGAAGGGTGAGGTATTTGTTTGACTTTGTTTCTTTCTCGTGCCTCGGTAGGCCAGCAAGGGAGAGAAATGGAGAAGAGGAGACGCATTTCTTTACATGTACCTATGTGTTAGTTAGAGTTTGTTGGAGGATTGTATTTCCTCAGAGTGGTTTGGTGGGGTATTTGGTGAGGATATAAGGACCAAATGTCCAATCCAGCTTTTTGTTTAGTGCATGATTATCCCTGCATGATTAACATCTACTAGCTAATAGGCAAGTCTTGCATGTGTATATGTAACCTACGGTTCTTCAGTTTCCAAAAGGGTTTAGACTGGCAGAGGCATGATGGAGCTATCATTTGGATTCCAATGCAACAAACAGGATGCTCAAATCTTTTATTCACAGTGAGGAATTCAGGATGATGATTCCTTTGTTTGGGACTCGGGGAATTATTCTGGCGGTTGGCACAAAGCCAGGTAGGCCATGATCCTGGAGCAAGAAGTGTTGTGGCGCCCCTGCGGTATCCCAGTCTGACGCCTGCGCACTGCATGTCTGTCTCTGAGATGGTGGCCGACTGCTTCAACAGCACAACGCGCCCTCTGATCTTTTTATAATCCAGCCAGCTTTGGGTCTTCTTGGGGGATCATTCTTATGATACTCTCATCCTTTGCATCGATGGCCCAACTGCTCCATTTGATATGCATGTACCAAATGGATATGGGCATGCATCATGTGGGGAGGTAGCTTACTTGTTTATTGTTGCCAAACTTGTCATTACCGAGCTCTGCTGTCCCGTTCTGTTCTGTTCCTGTCCATCTTGTCAATCATGTGCTGACACATGAGGAGATGATAAAGATTTGCTGGAATTTGGGAGCTGCAGCTTCCATGGCAGCTGTTGTTGCAGGTATTGAGCGAACTCCCTGGCAATTTGCAGGGCGTGTAATGTAAGCAAGCGCCGTATTTCCTACTGCATTGCACGAACAAGATGACAGCAGACTTAAGCAACTGTCTATTTCAATGGAAGGGGCAGTTAACCTAAGCTTATGGGCGATTGGGCGGCCTCTGCCAAGTCAAAAAACAGGACCATGTCTTTGAAAATGACTGCGTGTACGTATATTGTGAAGCATGCTACTCTCGTACATCGGACCACTAAACCTAGAATATTTCGACATCAAGCGTCGGCCGGAGCATATAATATCAGATGCTTCTAGTTCATGACTCGTTGGTCCAAGCCTGCCTGCATCATAGTGCAGTGACAGGCCCTTACTTCATGTTGAGCATACACATCAGTACGTCTTTTTTTCTTCTTTTCTTTTCTTTCTGCGGGATACGCATCGATCAGTATGTCGATCTAGTTCCAAGATACAACCTTCACAGGTCAAAAGGTGGTATCAGACAACACCGGTTTCAACTGCAGAATACGGCGTACAAGTAGAACCAGGAACCTGGAGTGATTCAAACAGGAAATATGGGGTCACACTATTCGGCATGCTGACCAGTCAAGACCGTAAATTTTTCGATTGTGCGAACGGGATGTTGTTGTTTTTGTTCGAGCAATCATCTGTCATGCTAGGCCCAGGACGAAAGTTAAGCCAGACGGGCATTTCCAAGACAGGCAAGCCCTCTGCCACGTCCAGGACGTGAGATGTTTGGAGCCATGCGAAGCTGGGAATTGACGACACGGTGAGGCCGCAGGCAACGACTAGAGCACTGAAAGATACATCCACCACTCTGAAAAACTGTTATGGGAGCAGGCAATCTGAAGGCGCATCCTACTTGTAGCTTTGCTCCAATCAGGCATGGTGATGTCGGCGGCGAAGGCGACCTAGGCAAAGGCTGGAGCCTGGAGCAGGTAGAGGCGTGACAGCGAAAGGGGTTGATCGGTAGGAGGCGAAGAGCCTCGCCATATAAAGTTTCAAAAAAGAAGAGCCTCGCCACATGGTGGCAGATGGAGACAACGGAGCATGGGAGGATATTTCACTTGGTTGGCTTGTGCCGTGTGCGCAGCTATATAGAATAGTTTCTGATCGATGTATGATGAAATGACTGAACCTTTGGATTTGCATCGACCTGCAGCAAAAAAGTCTAAAGGGAGGATCTGCAGATGGATTCGTGGTCACAATGCAGATGACAGATGAGAATATGAGATTAAAGAAATGGAAAGCCTGAAGGGTCTGGCATCAAGGTAAAGAAGTGGACCGATCGTTGGGGCAGAGTAACAGACATGATCATGCACAGGTTGACGGATATCCAGCACGTCTCCGTCAGGTAGGGTAGCTTTCGCTCGGTACAACTACAAATCAGCACATTAAAGGTCAATGGTAGGACAGTTAAACAAAAAGAACCATAAGAAACTGTGCTACGGAAAGAGATGTTTTAAACGGTCAACCTTTGATTCATGCTTTGGAACGGCTAATAGCCCAGTTAACAAAAGTACTGCGATTTTACATTGACGACTTAAAAGTGTTAGGCCACATTGTTTGGACAATGTAAACTACTAATGAGATCAACATATCAAAAATACCCTCAACATCCAGGTATGCAGCGCTATCCCAAATTAATTTGGGGTACAGCAAACCTTTTTAAAGAAACATCAAAACATTTCGAGATATCGATTGTCTGAATTCTGAAACGAATTTGCCTTCTAGCAATGCAAGAACCGGTTATTACTCCATAATACAGGTATCATGCCAGTACATTCTGAAAGCTTGTTCCTAGGTTTACCGATCTGCTCGGACTTGTTCATGACATTCCCAGTTTAGCCAAAACTTGTTTAGAATCTTCCCAAATGTGCCAAACTCTAAACAAAAAAATAAATTCAATAAAGATTGGCAATAAACAATTATATATAAATAATGCTAAAATAAGAATAATCAATAGTCAACTAAAGAGTCAACTGACTTTATGGAGTTGAAGGGCACATGCTATCCTTAAACTTTTCATGTGGTGTCATCTAGGTCCCTAAACTTGCTATATTTAAGCGCTTGAGGCATAAAGTCCCTAATTAGCATAAACTTGCCTACGTGGCATGCCAACATAGCACCTGACATGCAGTGGAGAGGAGGCATGATAGTGGCCACGATCCTAAGCACATACGGAGTCGTAGAGCATGGGGACATCTCAGGCTCTACTCTGGAGTACCACATACATAATTGATTCTTGATTAGGGTCATTTGGACTTCTATTTGCACACTAGGGATCCATATGTGCATCTAAGAGTCTAGGGACCTAGACGGTACATCATGACAACTTTTAGGGCCGCCAATGCATTTAACTCAACTTCACGTGTATGGCTAGGAACTTCTGGCTTGAAAAAAATATGTAGAAGCATTCAAAGGTCATGGCTACAAACTTCTGGCTTGAAAGAAATGTAGGAACTTTCAAAGGTAATAAAATATAAACTACTATCATTCAGAAGAAATGCTTTTATTGAGTGCGAACTATTTACTCCTATCATCAGATTATTGAATAAATATCCGTACAAAACTGACAAACATCGAGCCAAAAAGAAAATTCGAATAATAAATATTTATGTTCAAGATTTCAACGACGGAAAGGATTTGAACAAACTACTATGGAAAAACATGCTTCAAGCATGTGTTCATATGGCCTCTTCACCTAAAAAGGTAACATCTGTGGTGGCGGAAGAGTATTGCTACACCTTAGAAAATGTTTACATAAAAATGTATTACTGTACTAAAATGGATGATAATTAGTTAATTTGACATTACCATTTAAACGATTTCATGTGACCGCACTGGGTAAAGTTGAGGTTGCTGCTGTCCACGTGAGCATGATAGATTGACTTTTTGTACAGCTTTTTTTAGGTTACTATCACTAGAAGCATATTTCATCCTTCTACCATTTGATGTTTACCATTCAGAGAAGATCAAAATTAAAAACTTTATGATCAAACGACAATGCAAAACCGTATATAATGTAAAAGGATGGTATAAACATGAAGTTATCCGGGAGATGAACCTTACAACATCGTGCCACTGCCAACTGCTTCTGTTTCTTGCATCCTTATGCTGGTAAGTAAGATTCTAACATCAGTTGTGTTTTTGCATGTTGTGGAGACACGATTTCAACAACAAGATATGTGAACTTCCACGTCCGGTCAGAATTATCTTTAAACATCTCTGAATACACCTTCCCAGCCCCATGTGGCCCACGGATGAGAAAGTTCACCTGAAAAGATGCATATGAGCGGCTTAAGAAACAGCTACACAAATGGTATGACTTGACACCAATGCAACGTGTTACACCCCCCTTTCCGATTAGCAAAAGAAATACCTATGAGCACATAAATTGTAAAGGAATCTTCTCTGGTGTTGACACTACCTCATGATTAATATTAGCAATGAAGGCAATTAATTATCATCTTAATAACTTTCCGTGTTATGATTCTCTAGCTCTTTCTATGCTGCTTGCCGTTGTTCACTATGGGAAATTAGCCCATTGTCAAATGCTGCCAAGGCACTAATGAACTCTCAGAGAGCACAACAGACAGAACAATCGTAATTGGTAAAGTTGTCCCTTTCTAATTGACTTGGCTTACAGTAGATCTGTTCAAGTAAAATGACATAATGGAAGCAGAAAAAGCAGCAGAGGGGCAAGAATATATCCTACCTCCACATGTTCAACACCATCCTCGTCTGTCCAAATCTTACTTGGAATCCGTTGCCGAGCTGCACGGTTTCTAGTTTCCTGACCATATCCAGTAATAGGGTGGCCAATTCTTCCAGTGACCTGACAAAATATATATATATAACTAATAAGAGAGGAAAATACAACTATCCACAGAAGAATAACATGAACACCAGAAACCTGGCTATCACTCTGAATTCTTGCCAGAGCTTTCCCAAATATCTTGTACCTGTAGGGTGGAAAAATGCACATGTGTTAACTTGATATCCCTTCGACTTCAAGATATATATTTATAACACAGGCATTCTTCCAGGCAAAAAAAAAGTATGATAACACACACTGAGAGACAAGAAGCAACAAAATATCATGTTGGATTTTAACTGTAGCTACCCAAACTTGCTTGGGACGCAATGCGTAGTATTTCTGGTAGTGAATCAGGCCACTCTACATGTTAGCAGAAAACTTGCACCAGGATAGGATACATAACAACGGAACATCAAGAGCAATGACATGTAGTGAACTAACCTATAAGCAGAAACTAGGCTGGTATAAGCATGGCAAAAGTTGCAACAATAAAGCTTCCTTCTACACTAAATATTATTCTATGAGCCAAGAAAATGAGAAGCATAGACATGTACCCTAAATAGACAGTAATGCGTCCAGATTAAGACGATGTGTATGTAAATTAGTAACAAGGACGAAAGGAAGTTACATATTACACAGCATATTAACTCCTGTGAATTTGTACAGCACACAAAAAAAGTGTTTTTATTCCAATATGAGGATAGACCACTACAAAATTTTGGCAAGGAAATGCTGTAGAACTTATATCAGAATATGGTAATAATTACTATTTACTAACACATTCGTTAATATCAAAACATGACTAGTCATAACTGGCCACTTAGCATTCTGAAAAGTGCAAAGAAGCTAAATAACAACGCAAGGGACTTACTCTTTTGGTTCAAATATAAGCTCTTTGAACACAGCATATCCAGCCAATGCTGCAATTCCAAGTCCAGCAAGAATCACAAGACTGTAAGAAGCACCTTCAGTAAATGTCACTGGCTTCTCGGGTATGTTGTAGGTAATATCATCAAAGGGATGTTCTGTAGTTGACAAGTCTTTTCCCTCCTGAGAACAAAGAGGGCAGTGCTTTACAAGTAATAAAACATCACAAAAAGTGTGCAACAGCATAGCTACACTAAGTTACTAACTATTCTGCTCGCGGTATAATGAACAAACATTTATTTGACAATGAGATAAGTCATGTCAGTTTACTATAGAACACACAATTTCAATGACCCCAAATAAATGACTGTAGCTATCTTAGGTAATTAAAACTGTCAAGGGGTATAACAAATTAACAATAAACAAAATTTGAAAAACAAAATTTGAAGTCTTCTCCAGCAGAATGCTGTGAATGGAAAACTGGAAGACAATAAACACAACGCTCTCCTAAATTCCAAGGAAAAGAGTTGATTCAATATACGCTTTCTTGCATATGGAGGAAATGCTCACTACAGGTACTTCTAGCTTTGGCTAAATGAATAGCATAATTGGGTCCGCCATATGAACCATTGAGGTTATGGATCCATAAGGCGAGAATTTTGGGAGCAGATCATTACAACAATCTTTTCAACATATGCAGGATCACAAAACTTGGAACATTTCTTAACAATCTTTTCTAAAGAAGTTTTGGTTGTCCAAACTCCAAAACCCACCTTTCAGAACAATAAGTTTTCAATAGATCATAAATGTGTGACAAGCAGTTGCACCAGAATTCAGATGATCATCATGAACACAAAAACTAAAAATTTATATATTGCAGTTCAACCTGCCCTAGCAGCATGTTCAAAAGACAAACAACATTAATTATAATTTATGCCAGCAAATGCTCAGAGCAAGCAGAACTTAACACAAACCTGTTTTGGATTCTGATCTGAAGCTTGTGTGGAGTATGATGCACATGGCCTTATGAAAGACGGAAATGCTTTGCGGCACTCATAATGAGTAGGTAAAGGACCTGAAGTGTTTGACCTGGCCATGTACCACCTTGAGTATTTCAAAGATGAAGCTGGATTTTTTTCCCAAAGAAAATTATGTCAGCATTAACATCAACGTGGAAAAATAGTGCAACAGGATTATTGGTCCAGGCAGAACAAAATGGTACACAAAGGTTAGATAGTTTTCAAATGTCTGGAAAAAAATGGAAATAATTGGACCAGATAGCTGAGGACCCATTCTTTGTAAACCTAGCCACGCATGTTCATAACACGGAATGCAGGTAGAACCAATCTTTTCAAGACATATTTGAATCAATTGTATGCATTAAAAATCTGAGAAGTCCGTGTGAACTGACTCATAACAGGGGAATCACGAGCAAAACAATCACAATCGTGTATCCGAATTATCATTTAGTTCACTACAGAAACAGATAGCTCAAGTTTTATCAACACCTTCGGACTCTCCAGTTTTAATAATCCTACATAGAGATTCTTTTTACCTATAAAAAATTCCATTCAAGAATATCCAGTGCATGAAAGAAGTATCACATAAAGCCATACTAGACGCAGTGTTGCAGTGGCAGCGCATTCTCATGGAAATGGAAGCTTTATACTAAACCATCTTTGAGCTCTTTATCATATTTGTTGCAGTAAGATTGAGAGTAGCATCATATCCAGTTTTATCTTGATTATACTAGCTAAAAGATGCTTAAGTCGGTGCAGACTAATACGGAAGCCATCGAACAATTTACTCTGATTTGAAATGCCAACATACATCAAAAGCAGCTAAATTAAGATCTTGATAGGCATCCATAGTGTTTAAACTGTCGGATACAGCATCCATCCAGCCCAGGAAAACAGGCACAGATTCACTGATGCAACTATAACAGGAATGTTGACAAAAAAAACAAATGATTTCGTAGCTGCAACTTGATCAACCAAATACAGCTTTTAATCAGAGGTGGGAGTAGACCTTCAGCCCTAGCAACATCCTGCAGTTAGACAGAGGAAATTACAATGTAAAGAATTTCCAGGGCCAAAAGAAACTATATATTCATAAGTATATATTTCCAAACAAGAAACAAAACAAAAAAATCCAGTAAGGAAATTAAAGCGTAAGAATTTCCCAAAGCCCCAAAAGAATACATGCAATCACGGATCAGAAACAGGGAATGGCGTTTCCTACTTTCCAGATAGAGTGTCAGCACATGCATTGTTTAAGCCTTAATCATATGGATATAACAGGACCAGCAGACTAGGATGCAATACAGGATACTACAATACTCCACCCGTAGTACTAGTAGCTAGTAAGCACAACTCTGCACAACAATTGTTGCTTCAGTGGAACCTAACATAGAGCATCCGTTCAGAAACCTAACTAGCCATCTCACGACAACCACAGGCAGCAAGGACAGTGGCGTCGACGCCGAGATCGGCTTCGGCATTCCGTCGAACACCTTGAAGGGGGGTTTAGAAGGGTTTAGGGTTGTCCTCCATCGCTGCAGCGGGATTACCTTGGAGACGGCGGCGGCAGCGCAGGGAGCGCGCGGCGCGTGGCGGGCAGACGCCTCCGCAGCGGCGGCGAGGAGGCGGCGGTGCTGGAGCAGCCTTGCGACCCGGGAGGCCATGGGCGTGTGTCTCGCGTCTGGGCTTTATTTCGGTGCGCCGCGGCGACGGGTCGGGTCGGAGTTTTTGCGCCTACAAGACTCGTGTCAGCCGGTACGTTACTAGGCTAGCGATTTGAGGTCAGATTTGGCCATTTGGGTGATACAAATCTCTCCCATCAAAAAGGGGACGCCACGATCGTTGTGAATCAATTCGTAACCATGGTGTGTATCCATGAGAATTATCCAATCCAATACGGATTTTGGTTTAAAAACCTGTGACGTGAAGGCTGTATATGAAGTCTTAAAAAAAGATGAGTACGCTAACTACCCACTAAAAATCTGCATGAAAACTATATCTGATAATCTAGTGAGCTATCCAGGCCCAAATGGGGTTGATGAATCATATGAAACCTGACGTTACTCAAGTTCAAACTTTAGGCTTTGTTGTGCAAACCAAAGCAGGGTTTGTACTACACAACAATTGTTGCTTCAGTGGAATCTAACACAGAGCACACGTTCAGAAACCAAAGCTTAAATTTGTTTAGAAACACAAATTTATATGCATTTGACAGAAACAATTTTGTTTGCTGCGCAAATTTGGAGACAAAAAAATAAATCCCGTTACAGATGGGCCTTAGGCCTTACCATCAATTTTGAGATACACATACAAAAGAAAAATATTGAGCAAGCATAACAGTATATCCTGGCGAGTTATACATCAAACTAAAACCAAAGTCACCAACTGCCAACACGCAGTGAATTAGGCCGAGAATCCAATTGTCCCAGATAAAATGGAAGAAACCCCAAACTAACCAATGCAACTATCTTATTGCCGTCTGAACCTCCCATCCCCCGCCCCCAAAATTGCAACTAGATCCGCCTACCGCAACGACTCCTCAGAGCACGGGGACGAAGCAGGCCTTGACGTCCTCGCCCGCCCACTGCAGCGCGTTCCACCAGTGCTTGTCGCACTCGATCCGCACGGTGCCCTGCTGCCCGCGCGCCGGCCGCATCGGGATCCTCCTCAACCGCTGGCACCCCCTCGTCTGCAGGCGCCGCAGCGCCGGGAACGCGCACTCCCCCGCGACGCGGACGGCCTCCATCTTGGGCAGCCCCAGCAGCGCCAGCAGCCTCAGCCGCGGGAACACCACCACCTCCTCCGCCGCGCTGCCGCCGTCCTCGGCGCCGCCCAGCAGCGTCGTCAGCCCGTTGCACCCGCTGAGGTTCAGCGACTCCAGGCACGGGAGGTGCTGCACCCACGTCACGTGCGTCAGGGAGTGGCACGCGCCGATGCCCACCTCGCGGAGGTTGGCCGCGGTGGACTGGGACCACGACATGGCGCGCAGCTTCGTCAGGAACCCGAACTTGACGATCTCCAGCCTGGGCACGTGCGCGTCCGCCACGAGCTCCTCGACGTCGATCGAGTAGGCCACCAGCTCCCGGAGGCTCTCCTGCACGCCGCCGAGCTCCGGCGCGTGCTCCGCGGACAGCACCGGCAGGGTGCGCGCGCCCTCGAGCTTGCGGAGGTGGAGGGACCGGGCGCGCACGCCAGGCGCCATCCGCGCGAGCCGCGCCACGTCGCGGTCGTTGTCCAGCCAGATGCTGAGCGACGCCACGCGCGCGCCGCTGCTCTCGAGGTCGTCGATGACCGGCGAGACGTAGTCGTCCGCGACGGAGACGATGCTCGCGGTGAACACCTCCAGGACCTGAAGCTTCCCGAGCCGCGAGATCAGGCCTGGCGGGATTTTGACCTGGATGTAGTAGTTGTCGCGCAGGTAGAAGTACTTGAGCTGGCTCAGGTTGCCCAGCTCCACCGGCAGCGACAGGATCTTGTTCCTGGAGAGGTTGAGGTACTCCAGGTGCACCAGGCAGCAGATCTCCATGGGGAAGGCGTCCTGGATGCCGGTGTCCTCGAGGTCCAGGTACGTGAGCTTGGTGAAATGCTGGATCGCCTGGAGCATCCGCTTCGGCAGGGCGCGGTTGCACTGGAGCATCAGCGACGCCGGCTGCGCGTCCGCGAGGGCGCTGCCCGCCTTGGCCGGCGCGTCCTCGATGCTGTTGTGCATCAGGGACACGCGCCGCGCGCCGCGCCACAGCGCCTCCTCGCGCGGGGGCTCCCTGAGGCCGGCGCCCGCGCGGACCAGCCACTTGTCAGGCACGAACCGGAGCGCCGCGTCGCGCACGACGTCGTGGAGCCTGACGTGCGTGTCGGACGGGAACATGTTGTACCGGTGGTTGTCCCCGGGCTCCAGCAGGCGCGCGGCCTCCAGGATGGCGATCACCGAGTGCCCGAACCGGTGCGCCTCGTCGATGTCGCCGAGGTCGGGGAGCAGGCCGAGCCCGATCCAGCTCTGTACGAGCTCGTCCTTGGAGATGCTGTGATCCTCGGGCCAGAGAGCGCAGGTCAGGAAGCATTCCCTCACCGTGTCGCTCTCCAGGTTGTCGTAGCAGAACTTCACCAGAGCGTGCGTGCTCTTGTCCGAGCCGGGCGTGCTCGAGAGCTGGGACGCCTTGAGGGTGTCGAGTGCATCAGCCCACTCATCTGGCGTGCGCTTATTTGACATGGCGCGGCCGACGGTGACGATGGCCAGAGGCAAGCCCTTGCATTCTGCAGCCACCTGTTTCGATGGCAGAACAAGTTAGTAGCCTGAAGATATCAAATTCTTGCAAATGAAAATTCAGTGTCGCCGAGATATTTATGCCAAACGGGAAAAATCAAACATTTGTCTTTGTAGATATTTATTATGCCAAGGAAAAGTAAGCACATATTAATGCGTGATTGGGATATTGAAAAAACGGGCCATGCACGGTATTGAAGTGGCTTCCTAGCACACTTTGTACAATTAACACAGTTAATGACAAGACACGTGGATGCTGATCCAAGGCATGCGACGATATCGACATGGTTTGACTGCCTCTATATTCCAAATGTAAATCATTCACGATATCGACATGGTTTCATACTTTCACTTTAAATTCTGTAAAAGCATATATTATTTTAAATAAACTAACTTATATTTTTTTGGGACGAAATAAACTAAATTACATATTATTAAGTATGTTTCAAAACGAATCTAGCAACAGCAATCATGTTCAACTTTTAATAGGTTGATGAACCAAATTAAAATTGACCAACTAGTATCTAAAACAAGATACATTTCGATTCACAGGTAGTAATCGTGGCGATTAAAAAATGGGAATGACTAGTTATCTGTTCGCAGATTTTCAAGGGTAAAATCTGTCTAGTTTTTTAATGTTGCAAATATTATATTTAAATGTATTGTCCTTCCATGTTTCACCTAGTAATGTTTGCAACATCATAAAGCAATATTTATAATATTAAAAATCGACAGATTTTCTCCCAAAAATCTATAAATAGCAAATCTCATAGAAAGTAGCAATAACGAAATAAATATTTTGAATGAGACAGCGTAAGTAGCAAAACCATGATTTGAACAGATAAATCAGCTGATTACCTGTCTGAGTGTTTCCACGGATGGCGTCCCCGCCAACGTTGGCTTCAAACAGGCTCCACGCATCGTCCTCGTTGAAGCTCTCCATCTTGATCTTGTTGCGGCAGCCCATGTCGGCGCACACCGCCTCGCTCCTCGACGCCACTATGACCTTCCTCACTGTTCGCACCCAAAATTGACAGGCCGAGTGCAACCGGTCAGACCGGTTCCAGGAAGCGGTCAGACCGGTTTCCCTGTAGCCGATCTGGCAACAGCCTGACCGGTTTGCCAAAGCGGTCTGACCGGTTTTACTCCGAGTTGGAGTAGAATTAGGAGTCCTAGTCGGTTCCAAATTGTAAAAGAATTCCTTGCGGGGCAAGACCTCCCCACCCTATAAATATAAAGGGTCGTGGCCGGTTGAGAGTTATCATCCAATCGATCAAATATTATCTTTCTACTTTTTATCTCCAAACCCTAGCTTTTCCAACCCCTTTGCTTTCCTTGTTTGTCTCGACGGCGTTCAAGGAGGTTCTGAGTGGCCTGACCGATCTCAGAGCGACCCTAGGCGCGCCATCTCCGACAGGGTCCCTCCCGAGATGGCGATTCTAGGTTCATCCCGAAGCTCCCGACAGAAACCAGTCTGACCGGATCCCTAAACCGGTCTGACCGGTTTGGGCGGGGCTGCGGCGAGTTCATCGTTTCGTTCGTTGCGCGATTCAGCGCTCGTGTGTGTTGACCAGAAAAAGCGTCAACATACTTTTGGCGACTCCGCTGGGGAACTATAGAAGATCTGGTTTTCGAAGACCGTTCAATCTAAGCTCCAGGCAAGATGGGATCTCGATGTGATCTTGATATGGATAACATCATCGCGGCTTCATTGGAAGATCTTACTCCGGAGGAGCAGAAGAAATTTGAGGCGCTACAAAATTTCATGAAGACACAATTTTTGGCTGGCGTCAAGAAAGATCGTCATGGCAAGGTGGCAAGATTGAAAGAATTTGAGCTACCGGCGATCAAGTTAAACGACGATCAAGTTGAGGTAATACCCACTGTAAGTAAATCACAAAAAACTCATTCTACTACTATTCCTAAAAATAGTGTAGAAAGAGATGAATTGCTTGCCTCATATATTGCTCGTTTAGAACGATTAGAGGATCTTGAAAAAGATAGGAATACTACTTGCTTTAACAATAATGAAACTAGTAGTAGCGTTCCTAAAATTAATACTAGTGGGGAAGTTTTTCCTAGCTTGTCACCCATACCTAATGTTAATACTGAAAAATACATGTATGGTATGCCACCTGAATTTGCCATTGGTCAATCCCTGCCTTTCCAACCGACCGGGCCAAACATGGCCAAACCGGTCAGACCGGATCAGGGAACCGGTCAGACCGGTTTGACCAATGCGCTTGAATTAGTGCATGAGCAACCTATGCCACTTTCTGTTTTGCTTGATCCAATGGTTTATGCTCACACTAATACTTTAGGTACTGCTAAGCCTCAATTTAGTACAACAATTAACACATCTGCTCAAACAAATGTTATACCTGATGATGTGTTTGAAAGCTATAGGCTAGCTCAAGCTAAGATTGCTCCCTACTTAAATAAGATGAATTTGGAGAGTGTGCAACCACAACAGCCAAATAATCCTAACTGGGCTGAATTTAACAAATTTAGAGAAGATTTGGCTAATGTGGTAAAAACTAAACTTGGTGTTGATATTGGTAACACAAATTTGTATCAAAAACCATATGATGTTGAGTTTGATAATTTTCCTCTTCCACGTGGTTGGCGAATGCCTGATTTGATTAAATTTAGTGGAGATGATGACCGGATCACGTGGGAACATATTAGTCAATACATAGCTCAACTGGGAGAAGCGGGTGCTTATAATGCTCTTAAAGTGCGTTTATTTTCTTTATCATTGACTGGCACCGCTTTTGCTTGGTTTTCTTCACTTGCTCCTGGTTCTATTATATCTTGGGATATGTTAGAACGTAAATTTCATGATCACTTTTATAGCGGGAGCTTGCAATTGAAATTGACAGATTTGACATCGGTTAGGCAAAGTAGAGATGAAACCGTTTCTGCTTACATTAAGAGATTTAAAGAAACTAAGAACCGTTATTTCAATTTGTCAATCACTGATATGAACCTTGCTGATATTTGCTTAAAGGGTTTAAGGTCGTCCATAAGAGATAGAATAGAGGGTTCTGATTTTCTTTCGGTTGCACAAGTTCAAATTAGAGCTTTAATTGTCGAAAACCGAATGAATAAGGAAAAAGAAAGAGATACTTCTAGATCACGTCGTTCTAATGTTCATATGATTGATTATGAGTCTGATGACTCAAGTGATAGTGATAAAGAAGTACTTGCTGCTGAATTTGTATGGCCTTCTAAAGAAAAAACTTACTCTTGTACATCACTTAAGCCGGTTAACAAAGGTCGGCAAGAAGAAGTTAAGTTTACATTTGATGTTTCCAAGTGTGATCGTATCTTTGATGAATTGCTTAAGTCTGGAAATATCAAATTATCTCATAAATTGCCTACACTTGAAGAATTGAAAAGGCGTGCATATTGCAAGTTTCATAATACTTATTCGCATGCCACTAATGATTGCAATGTGTTTCGTCGACAGGTTCAATCGGCCATAAATGAAGGTTGTTTGACATTTCATGAGATGCAAGTAGACAAAACTCCTTTCCCTGTCAATACTATGGATTTACAACAGCCTAAGGTCTTGGTTCGGCCGCATCAAACCGAAGCAACCAAAGGAAAGAATGTTGTGATTGGTGAAGCAAAACCTGATTTAAGGGGAAAAGAGTTGATTCGAGAGGTTGCATGTGAGAAAACTCCAGATGGCAGGGAAACATTCAAAATCACTGTGAGAGCCTCTGAACATGGGGGGCAAGGGTCGACCGTTCCTACCGAGCAGAGACCGTTTGAGCCTGTACAGGACAAACCGGTCAGACCGGTTAGGGAAAGCGGTCAGACCGGTTTCCCCCAGGGTCGTCCAAAGATGATTAAACCGAGCCGTCCGGAGATTGGAAATTGGAAGCTCAATGTTGCAAAGAATCAGGGGAGTACTCTTAAGCCAAAGGTCACCTTTGATATGCTATTTGACAAGTACTCCAAGCAAAAGGCCGTTACAAGTGATCGGCCGGTAAAAAAGAGAATGAGAGTGCCCTCACTTCAAGAAGAATGTTCTCAGCCAAAGAGAAATTTTGCTCCGCAATGGGAGGCATCAAGTTCATATCCACCTCGTCCAATTTATGATGATAATGGAGTAATGTGGGTACCGTATCAACAGCCTTTCCAACATGGATGGGGAGGACCACGAAGGCCAGCATTAAACAGAATTTTAAGGCCTGGACAGGACCGTTTGGCACTTTGCCAATCTGGTCAGGGTCACCTGACCCAACCGGTCAGACCGGTTTCACAAACCGGTCAGACCGGTTTCCCTGGGAAATCGGCAACACCTCCTATGAAGCAAGTTTACAAGCCAAAACAGCGTGAGGAGGTGAATAAGATGGATATTGACCCAGAAAGGACAACAAATCAAGATGTTATTCAGATTGGGTTGATAAACGTTCCCCTTGGAGACGGTGGCAAAGGACCGATTGTCACAGACAATAAGGTTGAGACACCTATTCAGAAAGGATCTGTTTTTGACAATGATCATGAAGCCAGTGGAAGTAGTTCTAATTCAAAGTACTTTTTGCCAAGGTGGTGTCCTCCCGGTTTATCTCGTACTCAAAGGAGGAAGCTTCAGCGCTTGAGGTTTCAAGAGATGAAGGAGAAGGAGCTAGAGAAGCAGAGAGACAAAGCATTCAACAAGTACAGGCCCATGATTCCACAAGGGAAAGAATGGAGAGCCAAGACCAGCTCCCAGACAGAACCGGTCAGACCGGTTGAGGAGTCGGTCAGACCGGTTGAACCGGTCAGACCGGTTGATGAAAGCGGTCAGACCGCTTTACCCGATGCGCCGCCCGGTTTTTCTTCTCCTACTCCTTTGGTTTGTGATGGCAAGTTATCATCGGTGTCTACTTCAGAGGACGATGAGGAGCTTGTTGATTATGGTTCTTCTCCTGAGCGCATGAATTTTGAGCTTAATGTAATTCATATGTCTATGGATGGTTATGTGTTATCAGAGGAGAGCATCGCTCATCTTGATTTTGGGCCAAAGGAAGCTATTTTCCAGAAGCCTAAAGCTACTGAAACTCATCTGAAGGCTTTGTACATGAAGGGTCATATTAATGGGAAGCCTATCTCTCGCATGCTAGTGGATGGAGGGGCAATAGTTAATTTGATGCCATATTCTCTGTTCAAGAAGCTGGGAGGTTCAGATGAGGAATTGATCAAGACCAACATGACTATCAGCGGCGTTGGAGGAGGTGAACCTATGGGCGCCAATGGAGTTGCTTCTATGGAGCTCACTATTGGAAGCAAGACTTTGGCTATTGCGTTTTTCGTCGCTGAGACACAAGGTAACTACAGTTTAATCCTTGGTCGTGATTGGATTCATGCAAACCAATGTGTGCCTTCTACTTTGCATCAATTTTTAATTCAGTGGATAAATGATGAAGTAGAGGTCGTTCATGGAGATACATCGGCTTGTGTTGCAGTGGCCGATAGTTCTACTATAGATGGTCTTGAAAATCTTAAGTGCTTATCTGGTTTAGATTTATCTGATTGTGAGATCATTAGTTGCACTAAGGATGGCTTTGCTACTGCTGTTATGAGGCCGATCGGAGATCTGGCTATACCATCTCTTATGATTTAATGGATCCAAATCTAGAATGGTTACAGCAGAGGCGTGAACACTATCGGGCGCGTAAGAACGATATGTGTGAGGCCATTGAAGATTTTGATGATTTAAGCAAGTTAGGACAAGGGTTTACGTCGGCTGATCCTCTAGAGGAGGTAGATATTGGTGATGGTACTATTCCTAGGCCGACATTTGTAAACAAGAATCTTGGTCCTTTGTTTAAATCCGAGTTAATAAAGTTATTGAAAGAGTATGTTGATTGTTTTGCATGGAGTTACAATGAAATGCCTGGTTTAAGTCGTGATTTAGTTGAACATCGTTTACCCATTAAACCTGGTTTTAGACCTTTTAAACAATCTCACAGAAACTTTAATCCTGATATTTATGACCGAGTGAAAGAAGAAATCAATCGGTTGCTAGATGCTAAATTTATTAGGCCTTGTCGATATGCTAATTGGATCTCTAATATTGTGCCTGTTGAAAAGAAGGGTACAAAAAAGCTTCGTGTTTGCATTGATTTTAGATATCTTAATAAAGCTACTCCTAAAGATGAATATCCTATGCCTATAGCCGATTTTCTTGTTAATGCTGCATCTGGACATAGAATTCTTAGCTTTCTTGATGATAATGCTGGTTATAATCAAATATTTATGGCTGAAGAGGATATAGCCAAAACGGCCTTTCTATGTCCGGGTTTTGTTGGTCTATTTGAGTGGGTAGTGATGACTTTTGGTTTGAAGAATGCTGGTGCTACATATCAAAGGGCTATGAATTTGATTTTTCATGACTTGTTTGGCATTATAGTGGAGGTTTATATCGATGATATTGTTGTCAAATCGGCTGGAGTAGATTCTCATTTGGCTGATTTAAGGCTTGCATTTGAAAGAATGCGTCGATATAAATTGAAGATGAATCCACTCAAATGTGCTTTTGGTGTATCGGCTGGAAAGTTCTTGGGATTTGTTGTGCATGAAAAGGGCATAGAGATAGATCCTAAAAAGATTGAAGCTATTAACAATGTAAAGGCTCCTACTTGCAAGAAAGAGTTGCAAAGGTTTTTGGGCAAAGTAAATTACTTGAGAAGATTCATTTATAATTTGTCCGGAAAGGTGGATGCCTTTACTCCTTTACTTCGGTTGAAGAATGACATTGATTTTACTTGGGGGGCAAAACAACAAGAGGCATTTGATGAGATCAAGCAATATTTATCTTCGCCACCCGTTCTTCAAGCGCCAAAGAGTGGGATTCCATTCAAGTTGTATGTGGCGGCGGAAGAAAATGTCATTGGAGGTGTTTTGACTCAAGAAACCGAAGGAAAGGAACATGTGGTTACATACGAGAGTAGAAGATTATTGGATGCCGAAACAAGGTACACCTTTATCGAAAAGTTATGTTTATCATTATATCATACTTGTACCAAGTTGAGGCATTATCTTTTACCAAGTACTTGTATAGTAGCATGTCAAACCGACATAATCAAATACATGTTGCACAAACCAATCTTAAGTGGTAGAGTCAGCAAATGGGCTTATGCTTTAGTTGAATATGATTTGCATTGTGAGCCATTAGTTTCGATGAAAGGTCAAATAGTAGCCGACTTTATTGTTGGACATAGAGTAGATAAGCAACTTGATTTAGATGTCGGTTATGTTACTTTTACTCCATGGAAGTTGCATTTTGATGGATCGGTTTGCAAGAATGGTTGTGGTGTTGGAATTGTTATTACTTCTCCACATGGGGCTGTTTTTGAAGCACTTAACCGATTAGATCATAAATGTACTAATAACCAAGTCGAGTATGAAGCTCTTCTATTCGGATTGGAAATTTTGCATGACATGGGAGTAAAACATGTAGAAGCTTATGGTGATTCTTTACTGGTGGTACAACAAGTTTCTAAGGTATGTCAATGCTTAGATGGATTTCTGAATGCCTATCTCGATAGATGCTTCGATATTATATCTTGCTTAAATGAATTTGTGATTCGTCATGTACCACGAGAAAGAAATCCAAAGGCAAATGCTCTGGCTCAGCAAGCATCTGGTTATAACGTTCAGAGAAGAAATTTTCAAGAACAAAAACCGATATTTTTGGAAGCCGAGTGTTCTGTTCTGGAGGAACCGGTCGCACCGCTTCCTCAGACCGGTCTGACCGGTTCAACCGGTCTGACTGCTTTAGAAGACCGGTCTGACCGGTTGCCTGGTGAAGATGCTGCTTCGGCTGTTGTTTGCAATCAAGACGAAGTGGATGATTGGAGAAAGCCTTTGGTTAGTTATTTGCAAAATCCTAGCAGTACAGTTGACAGAAAAATTCGACGATGGGCTCTCAAGTTCGTTTTGGATGGTGATGAGTTATATCGTCGGACTATTGATGGTTTGCTTCTAAAATGTTTGGGTCCTGACCAAGCTAGGTTGGCTATGGCAGAAGTTCATGAAGGAATTTGTGGTACTCATCAATCGGCTCCCAAGATGAAGTGGCTCCTTAGGCGAGCTTGTTTCTATTGGCCCAATATGATAGCCGATTGTTTTAGATACTACAAAGGATGTGAAGAATGTTAGAAGCATGGAGATATTCAGTTGGTACCTGCGGCATTGATGCATCCAATTATTAAGCCTTGGCCTTTCCGAGGATGGGGTTTAGATTTTGTTGGCAAGATTCATCCTCCTTCGACGAAGGGTCATTGTTTTGTGATTGTGGCAACTGATTATTTTACCAAATGGACGGAACCAGTTCCTTTGAAGAACATGACACATAGAGAGGTGATTGAGTTTATTAGAGAAAATATTATACATAGGTTTGGTATTCCACAAACTTTGACTACGGATCAAGGGACTTCATTCATATCCAAAGAGGTGCGTGAATTTGTTAATTCCTATGGTATTAAGCTTCTCAATTCATCTCCATATTATGCTCAAGCCAATGGTCAAGCTGAATCTAGCAACAAGACCTTGATAAAGCTCATCAAGAAGAAGGTAGAAGATCATCCTAAAAGATGGCATGAGGTATTATCTGAAGCTTTATGGGCTCATCGTATTTCTAAACATGGTGCTACTAAAGTTACTCCGTTTGAGCTTGTGTATGGTCAAGAGGCCGTTTTGCCTGTAGAGGTGAATCTTGGCGCATATAGACTTGTAAAGCAAAATAATCTTGATGTTGATACATATTATGCTTTGATGATGGATAATATTGATGAAGTAACTGACAAGCGTTTGGGAGCTTTAGAAGAAATTGAAAAAGATAAGAGACGAATGGCTAGAGCATACAACAAGAAAGTGAAATTCAAATCTTTTCAAGTAGGTGATTTGGTTTGGAAAACGATCTTTCCCATTGGATTGAAAAGCAACAAGTTTGGCAAGTGGTCTCCAAGTTGGGAGGGTCCTTTCAAGATTGTGAAAGTTTGTTCAGGAAATTCCTATATGGTGGAAACCTTGCAAGGACAGCAGCTGCCTAGAGCTCTCAATGGGAAATACTTGAAGAAATTTTATCCAAGTGTTTGGCAAAGTGCTTGATAGGACATGGCCGATTTATGGTTAAAAATCGCCTTTAGGATAAAATGGCCGATGAATTCTGTAACATCGACCTTAGCATATTTTCTAGTGCATAAAATTTACTAGAAAACAGGGGGGCATATGTTCGCACCCAAAATTGACAGGCCGAGTGCAACCGGTCAGACCGGTTACAGGAAGCGGTCAGACCGGTTTCCCTGTAGCCGATCTGGCAACAGCCAAACGACCGGTTTGCCAAAGCGGTCTGACCGGTTTTACTCCGAGTTGGAGTAGAATTAGGAGTCCTAGTCGGTTCCAAATTGTAAAAGGATTCCTTGCGGGGCAAAGACCTCCCCACCCTATAAATATAAAGGGTCGTGGCCGGTTGAGAGTTATCATCCAATCGATCAAATATTATCTTTCTACTTTTTATCTCCAAACCCTAGTTTTTCCAACCCCTTTGCTTTCCTTGTTTGTCTCGACGGCGTTCAAGGAGGTTCTGAGTGGCCCGACCGATCTCAGAGCGACCCTAGGCGCGCCATCTCCGACGGGGTCCCTCCCGAGGTGGCGATTCTAGGTTCATCCCGAAGCTCCCGACAGAAACCGGTCTGACCGGATCCCTAAACCGGTCTGACCGGTTTGGGCGGGGCTACGGCGAGTTCATCGTTTCGTTCGTTGCGCGATTCGACGCTCGTGTGTGTTGACCAGAAAAAGCGTCAACACTCACCTTGCCGTTGGCCATGCCGAGTGGGTGCGGGATGCCGACCCTCTCCAGGTCCAGGCGCTCCCACACGCCGTCCAGCAGCAGCAGGAAGCTCTTGTCCCTCAGGAAGCCCAGTATCGCCGCGGCCTGCGCCTGCTCCGTGGGCGCGTCCCGCAGCCCGAGCACGGACACCACCTCCCTCTGGAGCTTGGCCACCGTGCAGTCCCTGGAAGCCGCGACGAGCAGGACGTGGTCAAAGCGCGCGACGCGGCCGCACACCTCGCGCACCAGCCTCAGCACCGTGGTCTTGCCCACGCCGCCGGCGCCCCAGACGCCGAGCGCGGCGTCGCCGTCGCCGAGGAAGCGGAGCGCCCCGTTGAGGTGGGCCCTCGCGGGCCCCGCCGCCTCCACGGGGAGGTCTCCCAGCTCCTCCGGGTCGCGGAGCAGCGGCGGCGGCGCCTGCGGCGTGGCGAGCGCGGCGTCGAGGATCGCCACGCCCTGGTCCCGCAGCGCGCGCACCGCCTTGAGCTGCTGCTCGGCCAACCGGCGACGGGGCCTGTGGGGAGGAAGAGGTGCTGCACCAGGCGGACCACGTAGAGCTGCCCGCCGTCGTGGCGCGCTTTGATGGACGCCATCTCGTCCTGCGCCTCCTGCACGCGCCGCAGCCACGCGCGCACGGGGTCCGACGCCGGCGCCGGGTCGTGGCCCAGCACCTCCGCCCGCTGCCGCAGCAGGGCGTCCACCGCGTCGGCCAGCTCCTTGACGCGCCGGTCGGTGTCGGACAGCGGCTGCCACCACTTGCCGAAGAAGAGCACCAGCACCGCGCCGCCGAGGGCGAGCGAGCCGAGCCCGGCGGCGAGCTGCAGCTCCATCGATCGGATCCCCGCCCGATCGGCCTGCAACCAAACTAGGATCTCCGCCGGCGGCGCGCTCCGATCTCCCGTGCGTTCAACGGCCGCACGGTGGCTTGTGCTATGAGGACAGCGGTGGCATGAGGGTGCGCCGTCAGTCACTGGAGACGCGGCTAGGTTTTAAGAGGCCCGAGTGAGTAGGTGGGTGGCGAGAGGGGAGTAATGGTGCAGTGAATGCGTGAGCGGAATCGGTTGGAAGGCGCCAGACGCCTGCCGGAGCGTGACCTTTGGGCGTCGGAGGTCACGAGGGCGGCGCAGGCAGGGGGGCGAGGAGCTCGGGGTTGGAGATCCATCCGAGCTGGCTCGCCGTGAGTGGTCATGCCGTTCGGCAGCGGCGCCAGCCGCATTCATTCACGCCATGGACGCGCGATGCTCACTTGCTCAGCTCCTCCACGTAATCCGTACGGCGCTACAGCTCTGCTCTCGTTTAATTTGCTGTTTCGATTTAAATATTATGCACGTCAGGTCACTCCAGTACTACCTTTTTAAAAGGTAGGTTGTTTAACATTTTTATCATAAATTTAACCGTTCATCCTATTTAAAATTTTTTATAAAAATATAGTCAAATTTAACATATTTTTTTAAAAATATTAATAAAGCAAGCCACCATAAAAAATATGATCATTTACGTAAAATTTTAAATAAGATAAACGGTCAAACTTAAAGTTAAAAAGGTCAAGTGATTATAATTTGAACGGAGGGAGTACTACCAAAATCCACTCGTTCTCAACCATCCGCTAGATGTGAGAGTGTGAGACAGTGAACATCAATGCAGACTTTTGAAAGGAAATGAGGTTATCGGAAATTTAGAACGTCTGCGGTTTAAATTTGAAACTAGCTTCATCACATATGGACCTTAGAGTATTGGAAAAGCTACATGAATTTATTTGTCTCAAAAATATCAAAATACATTCATTTGAAAAAGAAAACAATGTCAATTCATTTTTCCCACTTTTGGGTGGACAATGCCAGCAAATCAAAGTACCGAATGCATAACTACCGATTCGCACTTTTTAAGTTATTCCATTGTGATAGGACGATTACAATACACAACAGCTAGCTCTAAAACATGTCACGTCACTGTTTTATCTAGTTGGACGATATAGAAGAGAGATAATAGAGCTACCTCAAAGACGTGGCATACAATTGGAATGACTTGCAATTTGAAACAGAGGAATTATAACAACATACGTGAATTGATAGTCTAACACAAACCAATAGTTCCCGAATTCTTTTTTTTTCTTTAGACCCCACTGCTTTTCAAGTAGTCCAAACTTCCAAAGTACACCCTTTGATCATAAATATTCAGTGTGTTTTACTTTATCGCATCAAACTTCTGGAATTGTGACTATCATTAAACAGTAATTAGTTTTGGAGCATAAACAATCATTTGTGTGCATTTGCCTTGTGAAATGCTCCCATAATCTTATGAAGGCAAAATAGAAGTTTTCATTCCTCAACTTTGTCTTGAGGGTCAACTTCATTCCTCAGCTTTTAAATCAACCAAAGTAGTCCCTAAAGTTTTGTTTCTCTGTCAAACTTCCCCCAACTTAAGTTTTACTTTCAAGTCAAACTCATCCCTCAGTTTTTATTTTTTTTATCCATTTCACTACTTCTCAACACTACTTTTTTCATATGAGCTGGTATTCAATATAGATGGTTCAATTTTAACCATCTCATCTATCATTCATCATAATCAATACTTATATCCATCGTATCCATTGCGTGTGTCACGTGCTTAACTCAACCTTATGCACAACAAGTGCCCGTGAGTCGCTACTTTTTACCAAATTATCAACTATAATCATTTTAGGCTAATTAATAATCTTAGAAAATATACATCTAAACCTTTATAGAGGTAATATGAATGCTTAGACTTCTAGGGTTTCATCTAGCTTAAAAAGAGTATAAAATATTTCGGCAAACATATACATAAAAGTGTACGAAGATAATTAAGGTATTCATATATTAAAACTCTGAGCTCTCGAGGGACAATTCTAATAAAAAAACAAACTTGAGATACTAGACTGGTCAATTTAAATGTTTTGGGATGAGTTTAACTCGATAAAACTCGAGAAACTAGATTGAACAGTTTAAAAATTGAGGACAAAATTCTTATTTACGTTGCAACTACTATAGTGCCATAAAGTCTCACAACAATGAAAACAGCTCCACACATGACCTATATCTCATGATCATATGCCTTGTCTCGGCTCTTTCATGTCTCTAGCATGATATCATGCAACCGTCGATTCTTTTTACCTACGCTTTGTGACACAAAATGTTAGCGAAGATAAACGGTGTGATAATAAGCCAGCATCGCGGTTCCTTGTCCTCGGTGCACCGTGCACGGGTCCCACCCCGCACCGCCGACTTGTCCCCCGTCGACGATTCATCATCTTTTCAGTGCCACACAGACCACGTACTAAAAGACGACACACCACGTCCGAACCTGAACGCATCGTTTTCGGTCTAGTAGTTGGTACACACAGAGCCCGGTCTCGGCGCGGGCGCGCGCGCCCTGCCTGGTCCAGAATCTCCGCACTGCCGTGCCCGTCCGCTCCTGCGGTGCGCACCACAAAGTGCGAAGATTCTCGGCTCTCTGCAGCCACCGGAGCTCACGAGATTCCCCAAAGGCGAATCACTGAATCCACGGCCACAACAACCAACGGTGAATATACCAGGCGACCGGCGGCGAATATCCCCTCTCACCTAGTGATCAAGTCCGATCGCCCAGCCGCGACGGCGCGCACCACCGAAGCAAAGCTCCTCGCTGATGCAAGGTGCCATCGCGCGCGCGGCGCTGTGCCCGAAGGCCCGCCGCGCCACGTTCAGCTGCCCGGCGCCACGCGTGCGCCCCGTACGCCGAAGTATCTCGGTCCGCGGCGGCGGTGGCAAATGGTGCGTGGCGGCCGCCGCGCGCGACGTCCCCGGGGGCGCGGACGCGCGCCCGGTGGCTGAAGGGAGGCAGGCGGCGCGGCCGGACGCCGTCGCGGCGGGGGCGGGGGCGCCGCCCCGCGGCGCGAAGAGAGGGAGCGTGGCCGGCGCCGTGGCGCTGATCGTCGGGACCAGCATCGGGTCCGGCATCCTCGCCGTGCCGCAGAGCACGGCGCCCGCGGTGAGTCTCTCTCTTTTACGGTTTCACCTTTTGCCCCAGGCCTGGCCCTGACCCCAGCGAGATCAGCAAGCACGAATCGCCATCGGCGCCGCGGCACGTCGTCAACGACGAAAACCGCTGGAATTCATTTCCGCGATCCGCTTCGGAGTTGCTGGCAGTTGCAATTTGCAGCGACGAACGAGCCCACTGAAAGATGCTACTGCAAGGACAATGATTTCCCCAATTATCACGGTGGCTGTCAGTATGTAGCCGCGTTAGCAGTAATTGTCACGATGGACCAGCCGCAAGCCTAGAGTACGATACCAGTAGAGATTAGTGCGTGTCCCTATCTGAATGTACAGTACCAAACCAACTGAATTTCTCCACCCTAGTGCAGTTATGTTCATTCAGTCGGCGTCGCATTGCTCGGTTTTAGTTGGCACGATGAGCGAACGCCCGCGTTTAATTCCGCCACGTCGAACACTCGGTTCTGAACTTGTGTGTTCGATCTGGAAACATTTTCCTCAACGGAAGAAACATCTGCATTGATCTCCTGTTCAGCAAAGAGAAACAAACACCTGCATTGATCCATTCCTACCCAACGCCCATTTCGTCAGGAAAGCAGCACTGACCGTTTGCCAAATCGATCGATGCAGGGCTTCATCCCGAGCGCGGCGTGCATGGTCACGTGCTGGGTGTTCCTGGTGGCCGAGGCCCTCCTCATCGCCGAGATCAACGTCCACCTGCGCCGGCGGCGGAACAAGGACGTCAGCCATGGCGACGGCGGGGACCGGGACCTGGAGGTGATCTCCGTGAAGAGCATGGCGGAGGAGACGCTGGGCGAGTGGGGCGGGCACCTGGCCACCGCCGCCTACCTGTTCCTGTCCTACACGTCCATGGTCGCCTACGCGTCCAAGTCCGGCGAGGTGCTGTCCCGCCTGGTCGCCGGCGTGCCCGAGCCCGTCTCCGGCGGCGCGTTCACCGCCGCGCTCGCGCTGCTCGTGGCCGCAGGCGGCACGGGCGTCACCGACCGGGTGAACCAGGTGGTCACTTTCGTCATGATAGGCAAGTACTCACTCGCTGCTCTTTTTCGATCTCGCGTACGCGTCCGGACAGGCGTGCATGACATGGCACCGATGAGCTGCCATCGCCATTACTGAAAGCTGATCATGCGCGCATCAATGCCGCTCCCTAGATCTGCAATAACACACACCCGGGACTCGAACCTTGCTTTCAGCAGGTCCATGCTGTTTATTCTGATGCCTTAGAATTCGAAGACATGTCAGCAATGTCTTTAAACTATACCACCTGCTCTACGCCTGTGCCATATTATACCAAAAGAGAAATCTACAATACCACTTACCACCTGCTCTACGCCTGTGTCCATGTCCAAAGGCAGAATTCTCAGCACATAGCACATACACCTAGCCATATCCGTGCCTATTAACCGTGAATTCGTGATGTACCCGACGTGATCCGATCTGTTAGTCTGTTACTGTTACTCGGGCAGCCACCCGTGTACCATGAGTTTTCATTAATTCACGAACTCTAGCTTAAAGAAAAAGGAAATGAACTCGCAGTCGCGTGACCAGCTAACCATGCATGATCTATCTGTCGCATCAGGTTTACTGCTGACGATTGAGGTGTCAGCCGTGGCGCTCGGCGGTGGCCTGAGCCTGCCAGCGAACGCCAACTGGGAGCAGGTCCCGGCGGCGCTGCCCGTGATCATCTTCACACTGGTCTTCCACGACATCGCACCGGGTACCTTCCGTCCAATCTGGCTCGTAAACTCGAACCAGTCCCCACCACCCGTCCACCCCAATCCACCATGTCGCCACGCCGTACTTTTGGGAGCTCGATCTCGTACCTGAACGTTCGGTGATCTCGCAGTGATCTGCGCGTACCTGGAAGGGGATCTCGCGAGGATCCGGCTGTCGATACTCCTCGGCAGCCTCGTGCCGCTGGTGTCCCTTCTCGTGTGGGACGACATCGCGCTCGGCCTCGCCACGGACCTCGGCGGGTTTGACATCCGGGACATGTTGAAGACAGAGTAAGGCCACTGTGGCTGTACAAAAGCACGTGCCTGCATCGCTTTCGGCGCTCTGCATCGCTGTTCAACGACGGCGAGGCGTTCGATTTTCTGTCGGGTGAATATGAGCTCTTTGATTCGCAGATGGAGCTATACCGTGGTGGAGACTTTCTCGCTCCTCGCCGTCGGGACGTCGCTCATCGGGACGCTGCTTGGGGCCTCCCAGTTCTTCATCGAGCAGATGACCAATCTTCTAGCCTCTCCATCGTCAGCCCATCAAGAACATGTAAGTATGAAGGTTAGAAAAGCAATTTCTAGGAAGTGTTCTGATCAAAGAGGTGGTGAGTGCAGGAAAAGATCAACAAAGGCGTTGCTGTATTTCCCAAGAAGGAAGATGGATCCGGGCATCATGGTCTGGTAGCAATTCTGGAGAAGAACAACCTCAGCTACATCGCTACCGGGATCGTGGTCGTCCCAACCATGGTCATCGCAGCCACCGTCCCGAATTCATTCTCCATAGCTACCGACATCGCAGTAAGTGGTACATCAAAACATGTGGCTCCTCTGTGGCTCTGTTCAAATGAAGAAGACATAGCCATCTCATTCTTCACTGACTCGCTGCATCGCTGTCCTACTACACAAATGTTCAGGGCGGATACTGCATGACCATTCTCTACGGCGTTCTCCCTCCTCTGATGGCCTGGGCTATCGGCTCCAAACTGTCGGGTACAAGCGCCGGACTCGCAGACGAAGAGCCCCGGAAAGATAGCAGAGGGGGACTGGGTGGGGGCTTGACCAGCGCAAAGCCTGTTCTGGTTGGGATGGGTGTGTTCTCTGTCTTCGTGGTCCTCGAGCAGATGTTACAGGACTTCCACAGTTTCAACGCCGCCTCTCTCGTTTCATAGACGAGGAAGCTAAGTTGGCGCCGCCAATGTTGATCTCGCGTTAACCACGGTTGTTGATGCAAGACCGTCAGGGTGGCCATGTAAATAGCAGCAGTAGTTCAGTGGTACTGTACGAAGTAGTAGGCAAAACATGAACTCATTAGTGGAATCATGCTGTCAGTAACTCAGTATGTCTCTGTAGATGGTCCCTGCGAGAGGACTAACTGGATCTGCTTGACGAGCAGCGTCGAACTGCAAAAAAACGCCAAGTACGATGGCGGCATGGATCGGACAAGTTCCACATAAATCACATACAGGGGCGACGCTATATGCGTCTTCCCTGGTGACAACTAGTGATTGACGTGCGCCCAGCGCGCGGCTTATGAGAGCTGTGATATCATACATTAAATTTGTGGCATAAAAACATTTTACTACTATTTTGTTCATTATGCTATTGACATAATATCACAAAAGTTCATATAAAGGTAGATATGGATTCATCAAGCTATAGGACCTGGGAGTACAGGAATTCATACGCATCGATATTATTTTACAGGACGAGAAAGGATAGCGTACACTCCGAGACTTACCACATTCACAATATGTAGTGATTTTTTTCTTTTTTGTTGCCATAGAGTTAGGGGGTGTTTGGATCCAGTAGGCAAATGGCAAATGGCAACTATTTTGCCCTTTTTTTTGCCATTTGCCTCCAAACACCCCCATGGCAAAAGGGCAAATGAAAAATAAGATGGCAAAAAAATTTTGGGTCAATATTGTGGCAAAATTGGGCAAAAGAGCAAAATTGTGGCCCCACACGCACCAACCCTATCCCCACTCGCACCCCACCCGCGTCTCTCCCAGCAGGCGAGCGCGCCGCCAGCGCCGCCCCCGACCCCGAAGGCGAGCGCGTCGCCCCCGCCGCCGCCCCGCAGCTCCTCCGCCGTCGCCGACCCTCCTCCTCCTCCACCGCCGCCGCCGCCCCGCAGCTCCTCCTCCACTGCCGCCGCCGACGCTCCTCCTCCACTGCCGCCGCCGCCGCTCCCATCGTCACCGTCTCCAAGGCCGTCGTCGCCGAGACAAATCGCCGCCGGAGATGGCCCGATCTGGGGCTGATGGGACCCGGGATTTCTTCCCCCAGCCCGATGCGTACACCCACGACGGCGGATTCGACTTCTACCCCGACGACGCGGCCCGGACGCCCCGGACGCCGATGTCCAACTCGGTTTCTCGCCTGGGCATGGAAGGTCTCGCCCTCAACTCGCCGACGGAACGGTGGCCATACATGTCGACCTACCAAAACATGCTGCAGTCCGACCTCGGGAGCGGAAGCAACGACGGCAGGAGGCCCGTCCATGACGCTCCACCCCGCAGTGACACAGGGGGCCCCATCCGCGGTGGCCTTCGCGGACTACGCGGTGGAGGTGTTGCGAGGCCGTCGTCCAGCCGCAGCCAAGGCCTTCACGGTGGGTTGCCACCTGCTCCTGCTGCTCCAGGACGTGTGACCTCTGTCGGCAGCGCTCGGCACAACGACAACGACCGGCACGACGAAAGCGACGACAACGAGCTTGAGGATGACTACGACCTGCAGGACAACACTCAGGTATTTCCATGCTTGATGCTTGGTGCTTGTTTGCATGATGAACTATGATGCTTGGTGAAATGTGCTCTTTGTGTTGGTAATATTGTCAGTGAAATGCTTGTGAGACCATAAGTTTTATTTGACTTTTGCCATGGCAGACATATGCCGGCATCTTGTATCCTTGGTTGACATCTAGCAGTAGCATTTTTGGGCAAATGTGGTACTGTGATTACATTCTACTTGTGTGCTGAACTGCTGATCTTGTATTCTTAATACTCAAATGTGGTACTGTGATTGCATTCTACTTGTGTGCTGAACTGCTGATCTTGTATTATATGCTAGTATTATGCAGCAGTGTCTTATATGCTATTATCAAAGCTGAGCTCTAGTTAGTGGCCATTTTATTGGATCTGCAGCAGTCTTATATGCTAGTCTCAGTAGGTAATTGTCGCTTGTGCTTCATCTCTGTTTCTTGTGATGCATATTGATGTAGATTGACAAAAGGAAAAAAAAAGTTGCAAAGAAAGTTGACAAGGCAAATTGGTCAAATGCCAATAATACTTTGTTGCTTCAATTCCTCTCTGAGCAAATTGGGTTGGGTAATTACCACAAAGGAATCATGAATAGAGACGGGTACAAGCAGCTTGAGGCAAAGTACTACTCTCAAACAGGCTTAAGGCATGATAGGAAGCAGCTCGGTGGGCGAATTAGGACTCTCAAACAGATGTATGGGTTCATAAAAGATATGCACAATGACAGTGGTTTAGGCCGTGATGAACGAGGATGGCCTATGGCAAGTAAACAGTGGTGGGATACAAAAACAAAGGTAATTATATTTTGCATTTCAATTGTGCAGAATTTAACTGAACATGCGCAGACCTGTGCAGAATTTAATTGTGTGGTGTTCTTCCTGTGTTGCAGGGATGCTCAGAATTCAAGAAACTAAAGTGGGGACCTCCTGATTATTTTGATTTGCTAGAGCACTGTTTCCATAATGTACATGTTGATGGATCGACTTCATTTGTTCCGGGCCAAGAAGAGGAAGAACAGCAGCAGGAATATGAGGAAGAGGAAGAGCAGCAGCAGGAATATGAGGAAGAGGAAGAGCAGCTTCAAGAAACCGAACCCAGCCCTATGAGTTCCAGTGGCCAAAAAAGGAGCAGCAGTACAAGTACAAGGTCTACTGCAGATAGTCCTGTCAAGAAGAGCAAGAGCCCTATGATCAATGTGATGAAGCAATACCTTAACATGTCTGCTAAGCAATCAACTCAAAGGAATCTTTTTTTGAAGAAACTTGGGAGCAAACAAGAATATGCTGAGGCAAAGTTGGATGAGGCAATTAAACATGCGCAACAATTGGCACGACAAGATGGGTTAGCTGAAAGTAGTTCAGAGTTTTATGCGGTCTCCCATATCTGCAAAGATGAGGCACTCATGAAGTTTTTCATTAACCTACAGACATCAGAAGGCAGGAAGGCGTTCCTGAAAAGATATTGCAAGGAAAAAAGTCTGGATTAGTGTAGCATATTGAACTGTGTGCCTGAACTATGTAATAATTGTGTAACAATTGTGTGCCTGAAGTTCTATGTGTGTTGAACTATGTCAATGTCTGAACTATCTTCTATGTGTGTTGAAATATATTTCTATGTTATCCAAAATATATTTCTATGTGTGTTGAAATATATTTCTCTGTTATCCAAAATATATTTCTGAAATTTATTTTGCTGATCAATTACTGTTTTGCTGGTCAGTTGGATTCAAGTGACGAAGAGGTGGTCAACCTGTTGCTCGAGGATGCTGAGCATGAGAAGCAAGTCATGGATGCGATCATCTTTTTTGGTATGTATCATGACACTTACATCCACAAAAATAAGAGGAAGAGAGCCCCTGAAAGTGGCGAAGAATGGGTGATGAGGAATTTAGATGATGAAACTGAATGTTACAAAATGTTTAGAATGACAAGACCAATATTTGATAAACTACATGACCTGTTAGTGCAATCTTATGGCCTGAAGTCAACATCAAAGTCTAATACTATAGAGGCCTTAGGAATGTTCCTTTGGATGGTTGGCGCACCTCAGTCAGTCAGACAAGCGGATAATCGACTAGATAGGTCATCAGAGACGGTGCACCGCAACTTTGGAAAAGTTTTAAAATCCCTTGTGAAACTAGCTGCTGATATAATTAGGCCAGTGGATCCGGAATTCAAGACAATACATCAACGGTTGAAAAGTCGTAGATTCAGGCCACACTTCAATGATTGTATAGGGGCAATTGATGGAACTCATGTGGAAGTTGTGGTGCCAAATGATAAAATGGTTCAATATCTTTGTCGAAAGGGACACACAACACAAAATGTGCTTGCTGTTGTAGACTTTGACATGAGATTCACATTTGTGCTTGCTGGATGGCCGGGATCAGTACATGACATGAGAGTGTTCAATGATGCCACCAACAAGTACAAAGAAAGGTTTCCACATCCACCTCCAGGTATAATACCGATCTATGCAACAAGTACACTGCATGTGTTGTCTTATTGTTGGTTTTGGTATTAACACATAAGTGATTTTATAGGGAAGTACTACCTGGTGGACTCAGGATATCCAAATCGTGCAGGGTATCTTGCACCTTACAAGGGGACAAAATACCATCTCCCGGAGTATCGAAATGGCACAATGCCGAGAGGTATGAAAGAGACCTTCAATTTTGCTCATTCTTCACTTAGAAATGTTGTGGAAAGGTCCTTTGGAGTTTTGAAACAGAAGTGGAGGATGTTGTTGAAAGTGCCAAGCTACCCACTTGCAAAGCAAACCCAAATAATTGTAGCATGCATGGCCTTGCATAATTTTATGAGAGAGAGTAAGCTCCTGGATGAGGACTTTGATCGTTGCGACCGTGATGAGCATTATGTTTCAATTGAGGCATCTATGTCACAACCACCTAGACGGGACACAGGAGCATTGGATGAAGATCGCAGCATGAATACATTTCGAGATCAACTAGCCAATGCTTTGTACATAGAGAGGAGGTATGTGTCATTTTTAAATTCTTATCCTGCTTGTAAGCCATGTGGAACTGTGGAAATGGATTACGGCACTCTTGATCTTTATTTGTAGGCATGCAAAATAGTTATAGATAGCACAAAAATTCCAGTCGGCAATATTGTTTTTCCTGTTGTATCTCCTAGCAGCTACCTGGAAGCTTCTGTTCACTATGATCAACTCTATTGCTTGATATCATGGAGTTTTTCTTGTTGATCTTTGTTTGCTTGTGCCAGCTCAAAATAGTTTGATGAGAAGAGGAGGAGCTGCAGCCGTATTGTTCCCATTGACATCTATGTCCCCGGATGCCCACCAACTGCCGAGGCACTACTGTATGGTGTCCTCCAGCTCCAGAAGAAGATCAACAGGCGCAAGGATTTCCTTCACTGGTGGAGCAAGTGAAGAATCGCCTGTTCTTGCTGTTGCTGCTTGCTATATCTCTTTTTTTTTGCGGATATTGCTATATCTCTTTGCATTTGTCCTACTTGTCATCTGAAATAAGAACAGCCTTGTGCTCAGATTTGCAAATTTGTTGTTGTACCTGGAAGGATGTATGATATCCAGGTTGTTTGATGAGCATGGAACTCGTGTACTTATAATCAGTTCAACAGTAATGGGCAGACCAGCTGTGGATCTGTATTTTTGCTTTCCATTACAAACATAGGAATACACCATGTCTTGTATGTGGTGTGGTAGCTACTATATTTTGCCCATCTGAAATGTACATTCGTGAGTTGGAGCTGTTTTTATGCATTGAGGAGTTGCAAATTGAGCAAGTGGAGAGCTGGTGGGAGATGGTGGCGGGAAAGAGGGGATAGGAGGGAGAATGATTTTTTAAATGGAATTTTGCCAAAAGTTTTGCCATTGGATCCAAACACCCCTAATGGCAAAACTTTTACCATCTTTTTTTGAGGGCAAAATTTTTGCCCTTTTTCCCTTTTGCCATGGGGATCCAAACACCCCTAACTGTTATCTATCTGGAAGATGCAGGACAGGTTCGTTTCTTTTTTTTCTTGGGCCTGTCAAGGCGGCTCGACCAAAGAAAGACGGGATTCCCTCGGTCAGAGAAAGCCGGTCAGGGTGCTGGCGCATTAGAAAAGACTAAACACGCCATGACTTCCAAGGACTATCAGTGGTGGCCAAAAGAATTCAGAGGATCGGAAGCAAGAGTTTTCCCACATGTTCTTTTCATCGGAAAGGGAAAAGACGTGTATCATCATTAATTAATCAGGGTTAGTTGGCGCCAAACCCATCCGGTAACAGTGCTTCTGTTGCTGCAAACCTCCGGTCGCTCTGAAAGGCAATCGTCGTCGCCGTCCTAGCGTGTCGATCATGCATACGACTCGCCCGATCCGATCCGCCGCCCGGTTCCCATCGATGTGCTGCTGCTCTCGATGGCCAGTCGGACTCGGTAGATTTCCCCCAGCTGGATTTGCTTGCGAGTGAAGCACACGTTGTCATGCAGGGGGCAGCAGGTGGGAGAAATCCGGTGAGATCTCATAATGAGGCCGTTCAAGTAGTATGACCCTGCAGATCCAGCTCGTAATGATGCTGTCCTTTCCGCACATGCCTTTTTTTCTTTTCCTTGCACAATTTTCGCCCCGTCCTGCAGATCCTTTCAGGTTAGTTCTACAAGGTTACGACTTTTTGGCTCATCATGAGGGACACCGCATGTGATCTTCCTTCCAAAGTTACAGACATCCGTTTTCAATGCCGATCGTTTGTCACGGATCAACACAGATCATGGAGTGGATCATTTGCCATGCCAGTCTTTTTATTTTCTTGATCCGTGATGATAGTGAGCTAATAATCCTTGCCGAGTTGGGTGTGCAAACTTGTGTTTTACAGCGGCGCTTGTTTGCTCGTTTGCTTGCTCCCAGTGATTTTCCAGTTTAAGATTGCAAACTAGGGAGTAAGATTCAATTCTTGGCCAAAACTCTTTCCCAAAGCGGACGGCCAAGCTGATAAGATCGGCGGGGGAAGGAAGGCGGAAAGCACGCCATGTAGCTAGTGCCGCACCGAGCGTTATTTATTGGCCCAATGACATGTACGAGTGAGATAAGAATGTGACCCGTACGTACTACTACATCATCGTGGCTGCTAGGGCTACCGGATCAGCAACTCACCAGCATGCATGTGATGTTTATCCCCCCGTAGCGAGACCCCTCCTGGCTACTGGATCCGTAATCATATCCAAGTTGCGCGTCACTACTTCACTAGGCTGGGGTACGGCTAGAGCTTGGGACCGCAAGGCCACGTCGAGGCCGGCGGCCGCACCCGGAAACTAAGGGTCCGTTTGGTTGACTGGCCGAGCCAGGCTGCCCGCATTCAGCATTTTTGTGTTTGGTTGCCTGTATCGCAGCTTGAGCCTGGCTCGTCGGATGCAAGATTCCTTGCCCAGCCAGGCTCCGGGGAAACGAGAATGGTGGTCGTTTCTCCGGAGCCAGGCTCACCAGATGCAAGGGATTAGCCGGTTAATGATGTTAATAGTGTATGATTAGCATATATTAAATGATATTGGTATATTTTAAATGATATTAAGGAGTAATGAGATGAAATAGAGTTATACTAAAATATTTACACATATTAAATGTTGTAATGATAGTTGTTTATTAATTTTTTTCTCATACGACATGTTTCGTACGGGCAATCAAACACCAACTCATCTGAACCAGGTTAAACACGTGCAGGTAACCAAACATGAGTATGTTGCATGCGCTCAGCCTGTCTCATGGGAGCCTGGCTCCAAAGTACGAGCCTACGCGAACCAAACGCGTCCTAACGCGCCCGCAGCGGGATCGGCGGCCGTGTTGCGTGCGCACTGCGCCGGCGACACGCTCCGCCGTGAACTCGACCGTTTCGTCGCGCGCAGCGGCACGTCGCCGGTCAGTTGGGCTCTGGACGCCACGTCGCCACCGCTGATTGGTCTTTGGCAGAGTGCTTTGGAGTTTGGACCCCCTAGCTGGGTGTCGGGACCCCAAATTCCAGTTCGGGCACCGTAGGCCGCCGGGCGTATGCCGGCGCGACACGTGCGGGCGGCGTCCGCCTGACCCTAGCGCAGTCGTGTGCAGCGACCACGCCGCCAGGGAACAGGAGGCAAGCGCGTGCACGTCGCGCGTGGCGCCTCCCCGTTGGGCGCCGGGGCGACGTGGTGCGCCCTCGGGCTCCGGGTACGGATCGGCGCGCATGTGCGCGGCTCTGTCTGTGAGGGGGAAAAGGGCAAAAGCCGGAGGCGCGGACGTGTCGACGCCCCACGCGCTCACGTGAGGCCGGCGCCAGAGCCGCGGCATGTGCCGGGCGCCAGCGGCGCGGCGGGCCATGTGATGCCGGTCGGGTCGCGGAACAGGGAAAAAGAGGGAGGACTCGGCGCGGCGCCCGAACCCCACCCGCCCGCCGTGGCCAAATCGCAAGCGCGCCGGGGGCCGGGGCGGACGTGCTCGCCTCGCCCTCCCGCCCGAATCGCGGGCCTCGAAACCGACGCGATCGCACCGGCCACCGGGGGCACCAGAGCCACGGCCGAACGGTGGGCGGCGGTCGTCGCGGCACCACGCGACGCCGCGCATGTGCCCGCGCCTGCCGGCTGCCGCCTCCGCCGCGGCGTGCACCCGCTCTCACCTCGCCTCGCGCCAAGCCAAGCTAGCTATCGCGATCCCGTGGCGTCTGTGATCAATTCTTTTCCCCACGTGCACTTGTTTCACCGGATCGCGTCCGGGGATCAATTAATTAAAAGTCCGATTTCCCCGCATCATCTGGGAAAGCGATGGTGCTAGACCGCCGGTACATACTGAGTTAGTATTGTGATGATGGAGACAGCTGCTGTCTTTTCGACACAGACAGACAGCTGAACATGCAGCTTGTACAATGGATTGTCTGTTTGACTGTCTTTATGGTAATTAATTCATCATTTGACACACTAACTCATGTTGATCTAGTGCATAATTGATCTTTGTAGTTATTTTATTGCTCTGCACTGCACTAGAGAATGGACGATATCAAAATTTATATAGTTATTGTCCTTTGTGCATAAACAATAATAGTTGAAAAAATATGTCCTTTGTGCCACTACACCGCGTCCTTATCCCCCTCACGAGCCGGAACAGCCATGCCAATCCTGCCAGCTCCACGTTCTTCTCTGCCTGCTACACCTCGTCCTTATCTCCCTCTCCATCTCTCTCCCCTCAACTACTCGTTCTTCTCCTCTCTTTCTCCCTCCGCTCTCCGGCAGATTGAGCAATCAAAGCTCCACCAAATTTGCTCCGCCTGCTCCACCAAAACCAAATCGACGCCGCAAACAGCTCCTCCACTTTCTTCTCTGGCCACCCCTGCCCTCCATTGCTGCAGCCGAGCTCCCTGCCGACGGGGTTTTAGGGGCAAAGTTCCAGCTGCACCATGGGAGGCTGACGACAGAGCAAGTGCGCGAGCTGGAGGTGAGCTTTGAGGCCCGGCGGCGAGCGGTGGCCCATGCGGCAGCTCCCCGGACGGCGAGGAGGAGGTCGGCCGCGGAGGAGGGAGACCAGACGCGACCGCGGAAGCTACTCAAAGAGCGGCGTCCTCGGCAAGGCCCCGCGGCGGGGCTGCAGCGTGCGGCCGGCGAGGCCCCCGCGGCGGGGCTGCGGCGTGCGGCCGGCGGCCCCCGCGGTGGGCGTTCCGACGCACGGTCGGCGAGGCCCGGCGGCGAGTGGTGATGTTGATTTCTTCGCGCCATCTTCCAATCCTTCACGGCAAAGAGAGAATCCGCGCGCATGGGATCCGCGACGCCGACACCAACCGCCGGCTGCTGGTACAACGCGTGCTGGGACTCGGCGACTCGCGTCGGAGCACGCGCCCGTGCCGTCGACGAACGAGACGACGGCTCGCCGGTCGCGGGGAGCTTTTCGCAAAAAAAACACTGCATGGCGACGGATGGCGACGCCCGTTGTACGTGGGCCCTAAGGAACCTGATGCGTGCCGGGGGGCTAATGATTCTGAGGTGAGCGTATACAGGAGATCAATCCTCCACAATCTCGGAGGACAGCGACGCCCTCGCCCTCGCCCTCGCAGTCCTTTGTTTAAGCGAAGTAAAGCGAAGCAAAGGATTAATTGCGGTTTATTAGCACGAGGTCCGATTCGTGCTTGCTTTCGGTTGCGACGGCGATGTCGCCCAGCTGGACGAACAACCGCTTTTTCCCCCAGGTTTTTCTTTACCCGGCCGGCGCCGTGGTCGGAGGATCCAGGCCTCCGCGTACCTACCTTTACCTGTTACACCCAGGCCAAGTTGGTGCCTGTTCGTTCACCAACCCCGTCGTCGTCTCTGCCGTGGCTCCGTCCCTGTCCGTCGCTTGCCACCGTCTCGGTCGGTGTCATTCTCGTGCATGGCCTGGCTCGCTCGCATGTGTCGTGGAATTGTTGTTCCTTGGCGTGCTGGCGAGCGGCCATTGCTGCGTGGTTAAGCGTCTTCCTACCTGCTAAAAACTACTGGCAGGACGGGGTAGAATTCAGGTCGTCTGTGCTAGATTCAGGGGAAAGAGAACTTTTGCCGATCGAACAAATTCTTTGGCGGTTGGATTCGTATTCCATGCGAGGCGAATCCGCGCAACAAGGCGAGGCCGAGGAGTGACTAACACGATGGATGTTGTTTTGAACTTGGATCACGTTTGGTTCGTGATGCTGATGCTCTGGCCACTTTGGCCAATGCACCTGCCCACCTGGGAATACGCCTGCCCATCGGATTCTCCCTCCGAAGATGCAGCTTCCCTGCGAACTGTGCACAGGTACGGTGCTCCCTGGCCCGATCGAGCGTCCTCGCATTCGTCACAGCTGGGACGGCGACGTTGATAGTGAATTAGTGATAGATAGATCGATGGCACCGGAGCGACACTGCTGGATATGGATGCGCTTCTAGCCTTCGGTAGGCTCTACCACATCTCCGATGGCCATGTTGCTTGGCTAGTCAGTAATGTAACACACCAACAACGAACTTGTATCAGCATAACACCAGGCAAAAGCTACACCCAAGGCGCATTAGCTCCGCAGTCCGGCCTCGTTGTCAGAAACAGTTCATACGCCGGCACATCAACCATCAGACGTGAAACCGCCACTCATGATTTTTCAACAGAAACATGATGAGCTCGCTGGTCTTTTCGAAACAAGATCAACCAGTGCACAGACATACTACCGCTAAAGACCTACTCCAGGTGAGACGACTTGACGGTAGGCACCTCACCTGGATCATATTCGTCATCGCAAAACGCATGGCTCACAGCTCCGATCCGGCGGGGCCCCGAAAGAGACGCAGCGGACGTACGACGCATCCCATGTATCCGTCCGGTCACGACGGTGCGGCGCGTCGGCGCCAACAGTGGCTTCGAGCGCCATACGCCCATACCCAAGCAAATGATCGGCCAAAGAACACGGCTGCGATGACCTTTGATTGGGTATTTGAGGTTGATTTGGGTTGCCATCAATCGAAGACCCAACTCTGTTGCATGTTCAGAATCCGTGTTCCATATTTCAAACCGGCGCGGCATACGTTTCTCTGGTGAATCTTTCAACCCTACAAACATATTCACTGCTCGGATCAAGCAAACTTTTAAGCCAGAAGTAAGAACACATCTCAACTGAAGAAATTGAATTTTTCACCAAGTTTGGAAGGTTCCTGTTTGGATTGCAGACAGAAATTCAGAACCGACTTGAAGCAACACTAACTGGAGCTTTACAACCTTCAAATGAGAACCGACTATTTAGGCCTGCTGAGTGCTGACTGGCTTATGAGTGATTAGGTCCGATCGCTGTAAGTTGGAGGGCCTTTTACAATGTAGCCTTGAATCAATTGTGACACTTTACGGATGCCAATTTAGAGACACTGTAAGTTGAGTCCAAGGTTAGCAACAGACGACTTCAAGATTCGGTCACTGGAACAGCTCATCTCTAGCTATACGAATACGACACACAGCACGACTTCAAACGGAACAGGTTCGTTACTTTCAAAAAACAAGGAATATGGCAGAGAAAAGGAGCGACCGATGACAACACAGGCAACCACCACGACGGGGCATCTAGACCAGTGCAGACCTTCGCCTTCCATTTGGCCGCACACATGCAACAGATGCTGCTGCTACGGAGCCCCCTGCAACGTATCTGAACACACATGCAGAGATTGACCCGAAGGGAGACTCCATCTGATGAAGGCCAGATGGAGCCAGCTCGAGTACTACTACTTCCGGGCAACACCAGAGAATTCCCGCCCGGAAAGCTGATTAAGTAACCTGAAGCAAAGCAACAGTAGCTCTGCCCAGAAAAGCTGATTAGTAACCTCGAGGGAAGCAACAGTAGACGGCCCTTCCGGCATGCTCAAGCCGCTGCAAGCTTCTCATCGCCGTCGCCATCAGCTGCAGATGCAAGTAGGCAACACATATGACCAGGAACACGACTGTAGTGACCCAACCCATGATTCGGCGATCATGGTGGCAATACGAATAGCTTCAGCTAGTTGCTTTCACTCGCTGCAGTGCTAACTTTGGGGAGATCCCCGGCCATGTAGGCTAAACAGGCCCATACTCCATAGCACTAGGTAAATATAGCTATATAGGTAACATGGCCTTGGTCCTGGAAGTTCTTGATAATTTTACCCCCGTGATCACAAGAAACATCCAAATCACACCTTGTGGACTTTTCTTTAGACCGCTGCGTGGACTTGCGTGCAAGAGGATGCATTCCACAAATGCTATGTTTTGACACCACTTGCATAACTGCTGTATACCATGTGCTTACTGAAGCCCGTGCACTCAATTGTTACTGTAAATATGGAAAATGAAGAGGGTTAAAGGATGGTCACAATTGGAGAGTTCAGTAAACCAAACACATGCTGCCGACAAATGATAAGCCCGACTCTCATCCAAATGTGACTTGTTAACCAATTGGGAGACATGGAACTATTCAAGTCAGTGGCCAGTCAAAAGGAAAACTAGGCTGCAATGTAACTATTTAACACTGCCATCAATGATTTGCTTGAAGCGAAATGAATAGCAGCCTGCCGATTCCTTTCACCTGTTCAGCTTTGCAAGGCCCTTCCATGAACAGCAAGCATGAATGACTCAATCGCCATATTTCCACTGCTGGCAAACAAAGCAAATTACTTCAGCATGGTTATTCAGATACTCGCAACAACAAACTATAGTTATTTAAATCTTCACAATACCACATAATATACTGGACATATCTCAACATTAATTGCCTGATATTTCATGAACCATGACTCGAATACCATCTGTTGCCTTATGGAGGTTACCCTTACTGCAGTTCTGGTGATTGTGTGGCATCGTCATCATGACTTCAGCAAAGCAAAAACTAACAGGCTCGTCATTTCGCAAACACGAAATATTCAAAGAGATCATCGATGAAACAGGCAACCACAGCACATCTTAGTCTGCTACAGACCATATCACTTTTATTCTGCTGCACTTCCATGTATCAGTACACGAACATAGTGGCAACTAGCAAAGGCCCAAATACACCCATACTGTCATACGAGATTCTGAAAAAACATGAAGGTCATGGATCCATCAGATGATCAAGGCCAGACACAGCTCCACTGTTTTCAGGCATCCTTGGTGCATTCCTCCTTGCAAACCATCGCACAGTAATCGTCAGTCATCCCCGCTGCGAGCAACCGGCTGTGCACATAGTATAACAATCAAAGCCAACACCTGCGGCATTCTCAGGCCGCTGCAGGACGTTAAAAGATGCAGGCATCTCATCGCCGTCACTGGCAACTGCAGAGACAACACACATGACCAGGAACACGACGGCGGCGACCCTTGATTTGGCTCTCATGGTGGCAATTGCAGTTGCTTGATTGTCTCTTCAGAGTCCAGAAAAAGCCTCTTTTGCTTTCACTGGACCTAACTCTCACTGCAGTGCTACACTTGTGGAGACCTTCAGCCATATATAGATACTAGACGAACTGGTCCATAATAGCAGTAGGCAATGACTAACATAGGTTACTTGTTAAATTTTAGTTTCCCCTCAGATCACAAGTAATATCCTATATATCACACTTGTGGAGTAGAGAGATAGGCACATAGATTTGAGTGCTCGAGGTTGCATTTAGTAAGGATATCTTCAGGCACCACTTGCTCAGTTGGTGTCAGGGTCAACTGGTATGCAGGTTACCATGTGCCTTCTGGGCATATGCACTGAAAAGCTAAAAACTGTTAAGTGAACCGTCACAATTACCCAGGCTTAAATAAACTGAACCTATGCTGCCGACATATGATAAGTTCAACAATCATATAAATTTGAATTGTTAGCCATGTGGAGACATCAGAGTAATCAAATAGCTGGCCAGCCCTAACAGAGAAAATGGGAATGTAATGCAATGATTTAATGTGGCCAATAGCAATCAATAATTAACTTGGAAGCAAAAGGAACAGAAGTCTGTCAATCCCTGACATCACTTCAGCTTTATAAGGCTCTTTCACTGACAGCAAACATCAGTGACCAGATCACCATATCTCCACTGCTGAAAGGCAGAAGAAACTGCTCCGGCAGAGTTATATATATGTTCATCAGTTCATGGCCCCACCACATATTAGGTATCCCTCACTTAGCAGCAATTACCTGCTATTCTTAATATTTCACGTTGTGATTACCCCTGTTCTGCAGTTCTGATGTACAGCACATATTTTTTGTGGAATATTATTTATAATTCTCTGTTCATACTGTGGCCATGAGGATGGACTAGCTTGGCTCTTTCCAGTTTCCACCACTCCTAAGAGCAACCAAGAAGATGAGACTGTTTTCAGAGGACTAATCCATTCCTCAACCTAAATATGAGTAAATAGAACTGAACAGGCTAGCCAATGGATGGCAACAATCTCACAATCAAAACAAGGTTTCCTGGGTAAGTAGCTAATAATAGTAATAGAATGCAGTCATGATCCATGAGTGCATGAGTCGGTGCTGTTTTTATCAATTTGTTATGTATCTAATACTTACTTCCATCACCCTATATATGCTAATAAGACTATATCTAACTGGAGAAATCCTCAGTACATGCACCTTATGCCTTATTTTGAAGGCCTCATTTCCATCAAAGTTCCCATAAATAGAGCTTGTAGAATCTTGGGAAGGCATTAGATTCCCAGAAGCGGAGGAAAAAACTCTAGTCCATTTCTTGACTCATTTTAGATATATCAACTCATGCAGGAACACCACCTTGAAAACTGCCTATTCAGAAGGGCTTAGCTTCCGTCAAAAGTCCATAGATAAAACAGACTTGTTGTAGAATCTTGGATAAGGCCTTGGATTCTCAGAAGAGTGCAGAAAAAAGACTCTAGCCGCTTCTTACCTTATTGTTATAAACGCGCAGCGGATTCGGCCCGTGCCGCTGCACCCACGGGCCGGCACAACATGAAGCCCAGGTCCAATGGAGCAACAACCAACAATGCTCAGGCCTAACTCAACCCAAAATGCTCAGGCCTAACTCAACCCAAAAGACTAGCCTGATAGGTAAGGACTGTCCTCGCCTTATATGTTATGCTCCCCCATCATCAAATTCCGATATGGGACTAAACCTAACAATCTCCCCCATCACACATTCGAACCTAACTCTTCCATTAGAAGAGGTTATTATAGGCCTAGAGTTTAAATCCTCCAGTTGCAGCACCTAGAGACGTTCACGGGGCTGCTCCGTGACGCTAACGGGCTCCCCCGTCAAATGTGACCACTGAGATTTTACAAGTTCCTCGACCTTCGGCTCTGATACCACTTGTTATAAATGATGACGAATAAACGACGAGAAGTAAGAGAATCAAACCGCAGGAGACACGAGATTTTTAACGTGAAAACCCTCCCAGTGTAGAAGGGAAAAACCACGGGCGCCAGCCAGCAAAACTTTACTATATCAGATGTGTGTTTACAACGCCTATTGGCGGCTTACAAGAGGATGATTTTTCATCAAGGGCAAAGCTCTATTATATAGCCAGCTCACGTGACCGTGCTTGGTTGCGTTGCCGATGTGTGACTAAACTGTGCACTCGTGAGAGGAAAACACAGTACCCCTTCGCTCCGGCCCAAACCTCTGGTGATGGGCCTCCGCTTCGCTCCATCGGTGAATTTGGATCATATCACAACAAACTCCACCTTGAGACAAATTCTCTTGCAGCATCTTCACTTCATCCCGAATCATCATGAAGAAAATACAACTGGCGCCAAATAGCCTCTTGGGCTAATTAACTAAACCAACTAAGCTTGAGCACAGCTCAAACTTAGCAACAGGAATAGGTTTAGTCATCATATCAGCTGGATTATCATGAGTGTTGATCTCGCATACCTTCAGCTTACCTTCCTCAACCACATCTCGTACATAATGATACTTGATGTCAATATGCTTTGTCCTCTCATGGAACATCTGATCTTTGGTAAGGTAAATAGCACTTTGACTGTCATAATATAGATCAATGCAAGAATCAGCCCCAACCAGCTCAGAGTACAATCCGCTCCAAATTAATTCTTTGCACGCCTCAGCAATAGCCATATATTCTGCCTCAGTAGTAGACAAAGCCACAACAGACTGCAAAGTAGCCTTCCAGCTCACAGCACAACTGCCACCAGTGAACACATAACCTGTGAGCGACCTTCGTCTATCAACATCAGCAGCAAAATCTGAATCAACATAGCCAATAAGTCCCTTCTCAGTTCTGCCAAACTTCAGACAAGAATCTGCAGTGCCTCTGAGGTACCTGAAAATCCACTGAACTGCCTTCCAATGTTCTTTACCAGGATTAGTCATATATCTACTAACCAGACTCATAGCATAAGATAAATCCAGACGAGAACAGACCATGGCATACATCAAAGAACCAACAGCACTAGAATAAGAAACTCTGGACATGTACTCAATATCCTGATATGTACTAGCACACTGAGCAGCTGGCAATTTAAAATGAGGTGCAATAGGAGTACTGACAGGCTTAGCATCATCCATGTTGAAACGCTGAAGAATTTTCTGAATATAATTCTGCTGACTAAGAAATAGCACACCAGATTTTCTATCTCTAATAATTTGCATGCCCAAAATTTTCTTAGCAGCACCAAGATCTTTCATGTCAAATTCGCTACTCAATAATTTGTTCAACTTAGCAATTTCGACTTTACTCTTGGCAGCAATCAATATATCATCAACATAAATGAGCAAATAAATAGGTGATCCATTAACATGCATGATGTAGACACAGCTATCAAATTTAGACCTCTTAAAGCCGTGTGATAGCATAAATGAATCGAACCTTTTATTCCACTGACGAGGGGACTGTTTCAAACCATACAAGGATCTCTTCAACTTGCACACAAAATTCTCCTTGCCTGGCATTATGAACCCTTCTGGCTGGTCCATGTATATATCCTGCTCAAGTTCACCATGCAGAAATGCAGTCTTCACATCTAACTGCTCGAGCTCAAGATCATGAGCAGCAACAATACTAAAGAATGTTCGAATGGAACTATGCTTTACTACAGGAGATGCTTTACTACAGGAGAGAAAACATCATTATAATCAACACCAGGAATTTGACTGTAGCCTTTCGCTACTAACCTTGCCTTGTACCTTGGAGGCTCGCTTGGAGATAAACCCTCCTTTTCTTAAAGATCCACTTGCAGCGGACTGTCTTCTTCTTCTTTGTCAATGGTACAACATCCCATGTTTGATTCTTCTCAAGTGACTGCATCTCCTCATGCATAGCAAAAATCCACTTCTCTTTATCAGCACAATCAATAGCCTCAACATATGTGGCCGGCTCATGTGAATTCTCCACATGTTCAGCACAACTCAAAGCATAATGGGTTAGATTACACTCATCAATGAGACGTTTAGGAGATCCACAATTTCTCTTTGACTTGCGCTGAGCAATAGGTAAATCCTCCTCTAGCTGCAAATCAGGTGGTAAGTGCTGAACATCATCATGAGCCTCATCATCAACAGCCTGATTTTCCTGATCATCCACAGGCGGCTCCTCCTGCTCGTCTGTATCATCATGCACATGTTGCTGCACATGCACACTTTTCTCATCACCCACATGCTCCACCTGCACGCTCATATGCTGCAGCCCTTTATCAAAATTACCTGAAACATGATCTGAGGACAAACTATCATTAAACATCACAGATTCATTGAAAACAACACTCCTGCTCATGAAAGTCTTTTTAGTTTCGGGATTCCACAACTTATATCCTTTAACCCCCGAACCATAACCAAGAAAAAAACATTTAATAGCTCTAAGCTCCAATTTTCCATTATCAACATGAGCATAAGCAGTGCAGCCAAAAACTTTCAACTGTAAATAATCAGCGGGTGTGCCAGACCATACCTCAATAGGTGTTTTCTTATTAAGTGGAATAGAAGGCGACCTATTTATCAAGTAGCATGCGGTGTTAGCTGCTTCAGCCCAAAAACGCTTGCTCATCCGTGCATTGGACAACATGCAACGAGCCTTCGAGATAATGGTCCTGTTCATGCGTTCAGCCACACCGGTATGGTGTGGTGCCTGACAATGTCTTCCTGCCTGCAATAATCATTAAATGCAGCAGAACAAAATTCTCCACCATTATCAGTACGAAGCACCTTCACCTTCCTATCGGTTTGCCTTTCTATCATCACTTTCCAATCTTTAAAAGCAGCAAAAGTATCATCTTTATTTTTCAGAAAATAAGGTCATACTTTTCTAGAGTAGTCATCAATAATAGTAAGCATGTAACGAGCACCACCATAAGAAGGCTTACGAGAAGGACCCCATAAGTTAGCATGTACATAATCAAGAGTACATTTGGTGGTATGAACAGCAGTGTTGAACTTTACCCTTTTATGCTTCCCAAAAATACAATGCTCACGAAACTCCTTGCTACTCAAAATACAACCATCCAGTAGGTTTCTCTTCATCAATTCTGCCATACCAAGTTCACTCATATGCCTAAGACGCATATGACAAAGGTTAGTCTTACTAGGTTCAGCATTACTAACAGCAGCAGCGGAAACAGAACCATGTAAAGTACTTCTCTTAGGACATATAATTTTGCAGAATTCAGATCACCTACTAAACAAACAAGAAAACCTTTTGATACCTTTAAAACTCCGCCTGAACCGGAGTACTTGAATCCTTCTGCATCAAGTGTGCTGAGCGAAATCAGATTTCTGGTCATCCCTGATATGTATCTCACATTCTGTAGCGTGCGTGTCATGCCATCATGAGCCTTGATCTGAACTGAGCCAATCCCCACAATGTCACACGGATTATCGTCTCCCATACGCACATCTCCTTTCTACACAGGCTTAAACGAACTAAACCAATTTCTGTTAGAGCAGATATGAAACGAACATGCAGAATCAAGTATCCATTCATCATGACCAGAAACACAACCAGCAAGAACAATCGGAGATTTCAGACAATCTCCTGAATCAGAAGTATTCCCAGCACCAGAAACAACAGAGGCATTACCATCCGAATTATTTTGTCTGTTCTCTTTGTTCTTAAGCTTCCAACACTCCTCAATAAAATGTGATTTCTTCTTGCAATACTTACAGAACTTCTTGGGTGGTTTGGAGTTAGAACGACCTCTACTTTCTTGGCTCTTGTAACGATCATTACTTTCATTGGAAGATCTGTGCTCCGGTCTGTCTCTCACTTGCAAAGCATCGCCCTTGGACGACGACGATCCGTCAGGCTGCACCATGCCTTTCATCTTTTCCCTTGATTGGAGTGCCTCATAAACTTCCGAAACGGTTAGTTCATCGCGGCTAATCAACAAGGTGTCACGGAAATTTGCAAAAGAGTTTGGCAGAGAACATAACAATAGAAGACCTAAGTCCTCATCATCATACTTAACCTCCATCGACGCTAGGTCAGAAACGATCTCCTTGAACACAGATATATGGCTCATCACTGAATCACCCTCCTTCATCTTGAGCGTGAACAGCTTCAACTTCATATGCATTTTACTGGTTAGATCATTCGACATGCAGATCGATTCCAGTTTCAGCCAGAATGCTGCAACAGTCTGTTCCTGCAGACATTCTTGCAGAATATCATTAGACAGATAAAGCTGAATTAAAGACAGAGCCTTACGATCCTTGCGCTTCTCCTCATCAGACCATTCGTTGGACGACTTGCCACCAAACTTGTCCAACGCCTCATCAAGATCATGAGTTTGCGCCAGAACAGCCCGCATCTTGACTTGCCACAGCGCGAACCTCGTCTTGTAATCCAACAGCGGTAGATCAAACTTCATCGTTGTTGACATCAAGGAAACCGAATCTGAAACCGGCTCTGGTACCACTTGTTATAAACGCGCAGCGGATTCGGCCTGTGCCGCTGCACCCACGGGCCGGCGCAACATGAAGCCCAGGTCCAATGGAGCAACAACCAACAATGCTCAGGCCTAACTCAACCCAAAAGACTAGCCTGATAGGTAAGGACTGCCCTCGCCTTATATGTTGTGCTCCCCCATCATCAATTTCTGATGTGGGACTAAACCTAACACTTATTTCAGATATATTAACTCATGCAGGAACCGCCATCTTGAATACACCATAGTCATACCATCATATTACGCTGTGAATACTATAGCGATTCCATAAGTACTGCTGAAGGAGGAATATCTCCAGAATCCACATTTAAAATGGCTGCAAGGATGGAAGCAATTTTCATCACCATGATGAGTAAGTCACATCCATGGTTATGCTGTATGAAAATTGCTCAAAGTCCACTGCAAGTGCCAAATGGTGTTAGTGGGAAAAGTATAGAACATATTAGATACCACATAAAGTTATCTCCAGATATTCATTTTAGCATCTTAACCCTGACTCTACTCAGCAGAATGCTTCATACAAATCAGCAATGAATTTGAAGTATGGTTATGAATTTCCTCCCTGAAAATCATGGATCTAGTTGAATCATATAAGAGTTTAACTACACTAGTTCGATTGTTAGCACTGGCTGCCTGCTTTTTAGCTGCAATTGGGCCAAAAATAAGAACACTAAGGGCCTGGTTGCTAGGGCTCTACCCGCTGATTCTCTGTGGGAGCTGATTCTATGAGAGAAGTGGTTCTCTATGATAACTTTATGGAGAAAGGGTTTCTATGTGACAAGTGAATCGGGATAAGCTAGTTTAGTTTTTTCAACTCACAAAGAGAAGCTACATTTTCAAGCTCCGAGCCTCTTAGTTCATTTTTCAGAGAATCACTTCTATCTGAATCAGAGCAGCTCTAGGAGTTCTGCCAAACAGAAACATAGAATCACTTCTCTCTAGAAAACCGTTTGGCACAGCTCGTACTGCTGCGAAACAGGCCCTTAATTACTAACCTGCCAACAACTTATAGCCCCTGAATAATGCCGCATCATAAAATGGAAAAGGCACAGAATTTAGGTTCTCCTAACCTCAAATGATGCCATGCCATCTGATGCTAGTGGTTGAAAATAATGTGAAGGAATTTCCAAGCTGAAAGGCTGCACATCTCAAATATTGCTGATGGACCTATATGTTGAAGGTCAAGAACAAATGATTAGTGACTCACTTGACATAGTTTGTCAATAGTACTGGTAAATTCACCAGGGTAGAAAACAGGTACAGCAAAGGAAATGGTACAATGCAGCCATCCTAAGGAACTAAAGCCATCCCTTGAAAATCCATGTATGCACTGGCCAAGATAAAAATTCTACTATGGCAGAGAAGCAGAGTGAAATAACTTTTCCATATAAATTACTTAAGTTACGCAGATTGCCATTCCTTGAAAAAAGGGAGCAAATTTGTAGAGTTAGAACAGGCAAGTTCTTTCAGTTCTCCAAGATTACAAATCAAACATGTACATATATTTTACTATGCTAAATTATGCAAGAGAATTGGATTTGCTGTTGTTGCATGACATTGACACACAACTCTAATATGTGGATCCCAATCCCACTTCACAGTGAAACATACAGTGTGTTTTATAATTTATACTGCAAGATTTATCCAAAGTTTAAATGAGGCAGAAAACCCAAAGATTTATCCAAAGCACCCCCCCCCCCCACACACACACACACTGCCTGAACTTTGCAAAGACATTTTAATAAATATGGCATGGAGAAGTCCTGGAGGTTCTTGGGGAAAAGGGGCATGAAACCTTTGAAATGTATCCAAATAAAACTTTCTTATAAGAAATCACGTTTCTTGTTGCCTCAACGTAGGAACCTTCAAGTGTTTTGGTAAAACCAACCAATCAACCACATTGATCAGAAGGAAGAAATATGGAAGGAAAAGTGAATCATTTAAGCTAAAGCATTCAGTAGATGCAAAACACAAAATGTTGTATCAGTATCTCATACTTAATTTTAAAATTCAGAAGGTTAGTGGGGAATAAGAAGATAAAAACACGAGCAAGTTTCTAAATCATTGCATTCGAGGTATGTCCAGAACAAGGAAATGAACAGTTAAGCACAGGCACTTAGCAGTTAATAGTTAATATAGTAGATGCAGCCGAGTGAGAACAATGAGACTGATAGAGCTTTATTAAGTAAAGAGAAAACTCACCATAATTGTACTAAAACTGTTGATAAGCTCACATGCAAGCGTGAGCACACAGAGTCACTGAGCAAAATAAGTAGCACAAAAAGAAATAATTGAAAGCAATAGAGATTGCGTGGAATATTGGAATAGATTGATTAGAGGAGCCTATGTACATATATATAGGGCCAAGGAGATCTCGTGGCTTATAGAAACAGGGCCAAACGAGATCTCCTCATATCTCTCTAACCATAATGGGCTGGCCAGCTATACAGGCAGCCGTATCCCATACCAAATACACACACATGCCATACACGGCACATACATATGCTAACAATAATGAACAACAGAATCATAGCTTTAATATCTTGAAGCAAGCCAGTAATCAATACAGGGACTATATACATGTTAAACAAAAGTTGATTTGACAAATGCAGCCTGTATATATCAGGGCAGACAGGTTACTTTGACTGAAGCTCCACCTACAGATACTACATCAAATTGGTGTGAGCTAAATACATCTAGTATACAGAATTTACAAGGCCCTCCAGGTATCAGGTTATAACAACTCTTACACAATCCCACCATGCCTAAAACTACTATCCCCTGCGTCAACACTGGAATCCAAACATACTGGTGAATCATACCATTTTGGTCCAGTGTAAAATCCTTCTACATGAATACCTACCAAACCTGGGTCAGTTACCATGGTATCATCATGCATCAATGGTTTGATGATCTTGGAATCCTCCACGCAATCATCATCTCCACAGTTAAGAATACCCTTCGCATCAAAGTCACCTGCATCATCCTTAAGCATCCACTTGTCACACTTTGGGCTATCACCCATGAGCATCTTTCTATCCTCGCACTCTGCTGCCATCCTATCCCAAGAGACGATAGGTCCAAGGCTCGAGCCAAAATCAGTATCATCATCATCAAGCATCTCATCATCCTTGCAGAATGCTCCGTCATGTTGTTCTAAATGGCGGGACAAATCACCTGCCCCCCATCCCCCCACTTCTTCATTGCCTACCATCAACGCCTCCTCTGGCTGGTAGACATTACCTTCCAAGTTAAACTTCCTAATCCTGTGCAAAACCTCAGACAACTCAGTGGACAGAGACCCCAACAATTCTGGCTGCATCTTAGCCACCTTCCCTTCCAGCAAGAGAACTTCTGACCTGAGATCCCGTACTTGTTGCAAGACTGCCTGATGTGAATCATCAATATCAACATCTTCATCCCCCTTTGCTGAAAAGGTAGGATCCCCTTCCTCACTGACACCATAAATGTCTGGATCAAACTCAAGAGCCCCCTTATGACCAACCAACCTGTGAACAATTCGTGCATTGCCATCAAGTGGACCTGGCTCATGCCCTGAGTGCACCGCATAAAGTTTGAACACTGCAGTGCCCTCCTCCAAGTACACAAAAGATTTGTCCTTTTCGTTATAATTGGCTATTGGCACAATTGCCCGGATACGGAACCCACAACCACACCTCTTTGACTGGTATGGCTCTCGCTTTAGGACCCGTGCCTTCTTACCCTCGGAATTACTAGCTGAAGAGGAAGCAGCATTTCCAGCACTTGAAGTGGGCACTCCAGCACGGTGGCACGCATAATCCTTCACCTCAGCCATGAATGGCTTATACCTTATATACTTCTGCCTGATACAAAGGACAACCTTGTGCTTGGCAGCCAATTGCTGTAACCTGCGTGGCACGTCACGAGCAGGCACATCCAGCGTCTCAGTATATTCAAACCTGCGCCGCCGCTTCCCACGTCCAGGCGATGAAATGGCAGAATCAGGTTGGCCAGCAGGTGCAGCCTTGCAAACGGGGCATGCAGCAACACATACACGGACAAATGATTCCGGAATACCGTAGAATTTGGCCCCCACAGTCCACGACTGCTTGATGCGGTCGACGGTGTCCTTGAACGCGAGGTGCCGGAGCAGGTCGGGGTCGGCGTGCGCCTCCGAGACTATGTCCCTCCACATGCCGACGTGGGAGACGCGCTGCGCGGCGTTGGTCTTGAAGTGGAGGTGCCGCCCGTCGGCCGACGCGGCGAGCTTGTCCTGGATGCGCTTCCACGCTGTGAGGTAGGCGGTGTCCTCGTTCCGGTCCTTCCACACGGCCCGCCACGAGGCGAGCACGGAGAGCGACGTGGCCGCGCGGACCTCGTCGGAGGAGGCGGGGCGGCCGGCGAGGATGCAGCGCAGCATGAGGCCGTACGAGGCGGGGCTGAAGGTGTAGAACTGCGAGGAGATGTGCGGGGCCGGGTCGATGGCCGGCAGCAGCGCGAAGGGGGCGGAGGCGCCCACCAGGCTAGGGTTGTGGCCGGGGATTTGGATCAGCGCCTCGTCGTCGGCGTCGGCGTGGAGGAGGTAGCTGCAGGGGCTAGGATTCAGGGGGCTAGGGTTTGGGTCCGGCGGGTGGGGCGATTTGGGGAAGGCGGAGGAGGGTAGGAGGGGGTTCATGGCGGAGATGGTGGGGGACGGCGACGAGGTGGTCTTCGGCATCCCCGGAATTTTGTTTCTCCCTTTCGATTTTTGGGGGAATTTTTTTCCTCTTCGATTTCACTGTGCCTGTGCGCGCGGCTATATATCGCCTCTCGCCGGTCGTCTTCCTCGAGCTTTATCTATCGCCTCTGCTGCAACGCTTGCTTGGGCTGTGAGGAGGAAGGACGGCCGCGTCGCGCTCGTGTGACTGCAAGATGGGGCCACCGAGCGATGTGATTTCGGTGGGGCTGGTTGTCAGTGGGTTTGGTCCTTTTGAGGTGGACTTGGGGGCTAATCTCTCCTGCCGTGCCTGTGCTGCTGTGCTTGGCTTGGCTTTTCCCTTCTCGCCTGGCGAAAGGGGATGGCGACAGGACGCGTCTACCGGTGACGGCATGACCCGAACCCGACGGGCTAGGACTAGGAGCAGATCGGGGAAGGGCAGAAGTGAAGGCCAGCCTACCTGTCAGAAATTAGTTGTTTGTTTGCCACAAATGGTTACTCTATGATGTTCTGTGGGGTTATGGGCCGTCGGACTGTTGGAGAGGTCGACGGGCAGAAGCCCAACAGAACACGGATGGAATAGTCAATTTGGCCCTCAAAAGTATGGCTCGAGGCCCAATCTGATCCGGGATGTCCTCCTTGAACTTTCTCCCAGGTTCAAGATTATCCCTAGCCTTAAGTTCAAAAAAGATTATCCCTAGCCGATGCCACATGTTCATGGTGAGCAACAGTAGAACTAGGAAATAATCCTGTTACTTCCTATCTTAGTTGAAGCTAAGGCTAGTCATAATAAGTTGTACTATATACTACTTAACTAGATGTAACGTAGATTTTTTTCTGCTGATGTTCCAAAATTTTAATAGAAAAGAAATGAAAGTTGATATAGCTTTGGCACGCTATGTTATGTCCTGGTTGGTTCATTCCAATAATTATTAAGAAAGGAAAATGCAATGCAATTATGTCGGAGCACTGTATTTATACTCTCCGACATGAATGATTGTTTGAGAATAGAATCTGTAAGGGATGCTCCTAGGTGAGGTCACCATTCGCCAATACAACAAAGAAGACGCTCTTAGCGTTGATGAAGCTCGAGCTTGACACTGGCTCCGGGGTCCTGTAGGACCTCCCCCATGGAAGCGGAGGCCCTGCCTCCCAGATCCAGAGGAGTCAGCGGAGCTCCTCTACCATGCCATCGTGGCGGCGGGCCCACATGCTAACCACCTCGCAGTTCCCCTCCCGCCCCCGCCGTTGCCGCTTTGCTGGTGCAGCCCTCCGCGCCGCCGCCGATGGAGCCTTCCACGCCGCCGCCGTTGGATCCCGCTCCGGCCCGCCCGCAGGTTCTCACGCCGGCGCCCGAGCCAAGCTTGTCGAGAGAATGTTTATGTGAAACGATGTAGACTAAAGTTTCATCCTCCTGATAAGATATTCTGCATGTCATTTTCATCTGCAACTCCTGAAAAATATATTGGTCTATTGGCTAACACCATTGCTTAAATGCAAGCCACATAAAGAACGTCAACATGAGATAAGCCATCCCTTATATGTTAGTAGCAAGATTTTACGCGCTACACATAAGATTGAATAATTAACGGTCAAAGAAATTAGAAAGGTCAGCTTGAAAACATCAAATCAGATTATAAAAGTCGTAGCATGGCAAGTAAAGACGTGGGTACACAAGGTGAAAAAAAACCCAACAGTAGAAACTCCTAGAAAGTGATTTTTTTTGTTTGACGTTGCAAATTCATCCACCCACTTTCTTCTATAAATCTAACATATGAGCTCTCTGTGAGGGGATGGGTAGAAAAATTATAACTAAAAATTATTTTTAATTCTACTAAATCCATATAATAATATAGATATAAATATGATTACTACGCTATATTCTTTGTTCTTACGTTTTAAACGTATCTTCGTGTTCTTTTTCTTAAGTTTTAAGTTTTTATGTTTAATTCTTTATTTCACAGCTATGTGTCCTTTTAATTTGAGACATGTCTCTCATTCCTCGCTTCCAAACAGGTGATGAAACAAATCCCTCTATGCCTAAAACACGTACGGAGTGATTTTTATTTATAATTGCTCCATGGTCTGTTTAAAAACAGAATTTTATGCATGTTGTACGACGAGTGATCAAAAGGGTCTTTTCCAAAAAAAAAGATAGTTAAGGGTGAAAACGCTGTATATGGCCTTTGCCGAGCGGCCGTTCTAGCCCATTCTCACAGTCAGTCTGCTCTATCTCTTTCCTCTATCCAAGCCAGAAACCCCCGGAAAGAACCGAAATCCTCCCCTGCCATGGCGACCGCCGCCCAGGCCGCCGCCGCTTTCCTCTCGTTCCTCTCTTCCTCCCCCACCCACCAAACTGCCCCCTCCTCTTCCTTCTCCCTCGGGGCAACCCGTATCCTACCCGTCTCCCTCCGGGCCGTTTCCACGGGTGGCCCACGGCTCCCCTCCCACCTCCGGGGCCGCCGTGTGGGCGCCGTCGTCGCCCAGCTCCCCACCACGTAAGCAGAAATGTTGATACTCCAGCCTCTCGCGGACTTTAATCATCGCCGATTTCGAGCTGTTATGTCTTCATAGTCATAAATCTCTTGGAAGATAGCACGTCGATAGGCTAGTTTGCTTGGGATTTTCTAGCATTACTGGACAATTTGATGATCTTGACCCATAACTGTTATTACTCTGTAGGCATCCCGAGGTAGCTTCTGGGGACAAGAAGATCACGTGAGCTAACCATTTATAATTACCTCATCAGGGAGCATTAGTGTCCATTTGTAGCTGACATGGTGATTCCTCCCAGATGGTCTTCAAGGATGGTGCGGTCATTTGCGATGGCGGAACTGGAGGCACGAAAGATGAGGTATCCTACCACAGGCACCGAGGCGCTCCTCATGGGCCTTCTTGTTGAAGGTGAGACAAGAACTCTTAGTGTTTTTTTTTTCCACCACCAAAGTATACTTTTCCACTAATTATGGAGCCATGCCATAACTTAGGTGTGTCAAACTAGCTATAAATTGTGAGTGTATGGAACAGAAACCAATAAAGATGATTTATGAACTGCAAGCAGAAAGGGGTATGAAGATTCAGGATGATAATAATGTGTAGGTTGTCGTGACAGTTTTAAGCCTAGCAAGAAACCTGAATGCATCATTAACAACATATGATTGTAGTAACTTTTGCGGTTTCGAAGATGCATCTTGTATATGGTGTACATGGCTAAAATCTGTTTCTATGAAATGATAAAGAGATAAAACTGTGCACTATATCCGCGTGCTTGATAAAAATATGAACTGCTCTGTAGAATGGAATCTAGTGGATACTGAGAAAGTAGTATAGAAACACTAAGGCCAGTGCAATGAACTGCTCTGTAGACTGGATCATTTATTGGCTGACTAATTTAGTTATCTAAATCTTATAGCATCTATATACGTATAGATGCAGTAACATTAAAAAATCTTCTACTTACGGAGAACCATGTAAAGCCAAAAAATCATGACATTGTGACGCACTGGCGTGAAACCCATAATTGGTTAACGATGTCGGAGACATTCGACCTTTCGACCTGTCTTACTTATATATAGAGATAATTCTAGTGAATGCTGCAGTTCTAACCCCAACCTTTGATTGGTAATGGGAGTTCAATTTTTAGACATGGTCTTTTTTGACAAACTACTGTACTGTATTCTCTAAAACTTTGTTATTCTTTACCCATTTGTCACATTTGATGATGCATATTGCATTGCTTGAGCCAGTAGTCAATTATTTTCAGGAACTAGCAGTGCGGCGAAACTTTTGCGTGCTAATGGAATCACGCTTCTCAAAGTGCGTGAGGAGGCAGCAAATGTGCTTGGGAAATCAGAAATGTTTTACTTTAGTCCTATGTATCCACCATTGACTGAAGCTGCCAAACGAGCCCTTGATTGGGCTGTCAATGAGAAACTGAAGTCAGGTAATTTCTGTTCAACATGCTGCAAAATTGCTTGTATGTAGTGTTGCTTCTTGATTGCACAATTTAACTTCTTATAGTATTCCACTATGTACAGAGATGTGTGTTGTACCCGCCGGGTATTAAGCAAGAATGAGTACTTCTCTCAATACGGAAGTCCTTTCATCACATTGTATAGTCTATTTTCCCTCCCAATTCCCGATTCCCTAGAGGCGTGTTGTTTGGCCCTTTTCTTTAGAGGCTGTATCTAGTTGCCAACTAACCTTCGCAACAATTTAGTTTCAAGGCAGACATGTCTGTTCCAGTGTCTAGACAGCCAGTGCCCACCAGGCCACCACCTCTTCAACAATATGCCTGTTACAGGAGACTGCAAAAAAGGACCCTCCATTCAGGGTTTAGGAATGCTCTCCACAGCATTAAGGGTTCCTGGTCATTGTAGATTCTGAAATTTTATCTTTCAGATAACATAGATTAAATATACGGTGTTTCACAACTAATTTCTGCATATGCACTACCTATGCACCCTGCTGACTACATTGTTTGCTATATGGTTTACTGCCTAGGCTTGATTGTGCAACAGGAGTACTTTTCTTACAATTTCTTTGGAGCTATAGTTTCCACACTGGAGGTAGCTGAGTTTTGTTCTAACTCAAACACTTAGATTCTATTCAGTTCTTTTTTTCAAACCACGCAGGAGAACTGCGTGTCATTTCATTAAGGTAGAAGAATAAAGTGGGGGAAGCCCCCACTGAAGAACAACACACCACACACACCCTCTAATTACAGCAGAAAGATTTTATTCAGTTTTGAGAACTTGTTTCAAACTTTCAATTCATACTTCATCTGGAGGTATATAATGTTGGCTCCGGGACATATATCTTGTTGGAACCAAGTTCTGGTCATCCTGAAGACCGGAACTTATCTTTCTCAAAGGATTTTATTCTTAATTGGTGGTGCAAATGTTGGCACAAAACAAAAAGAACACCGATAGTGTTGTAAACATTTTCCAAGGAATATCCGACAAACACCAGACCTTACTGTGTTCCCAACGGTGGTTCTAAAATCTTAATTCACCTGCATGGAAGATTTACCAACTCCAAGCTTGCAATGGTTTGGTAAAGCTACACCATAGTCTTGTACTCTTGTTTGGCAGAAATAGTTGTGGATAAATGGAACTTTTTTCCCTTGAACATGCAGGGCAAAAAATGTAACCCTTACACTACATGCCCATCCACCACACACACACACCAGCCTTTGTAGAAAAACAGAAGCACCGCCAATTAACAAGAAATGACCACCACCGTGAAGAAAATACCTAGGGCCAGAAAGCACTAAGCTCTTTTGCACCTTCCATACACCACCACAATCTAGCGGTCTAGCCCCCACTCTGGATATCGTGTATGACCACCTTCCTTCGAACACGCTAGCATTCCGGTGGTTGTCAACCACCATGCAACCAAAATAGCTAGCCAATTGAAACCCTTCAGGAACTGCCAGGGAACCTACTGCCGCGCATGCCACCTCCAGTCCTTGAAGACTAGCTCATCCTGCTTGTGGCTAGAGGGATTAGAACTCATGGTACTACGCGTTTGTATGCAACCCAGACTGAGGTTACCTTTTGTTTCCTTTTCAGCTCAGCGTAGTACCATTTGATGATATGTTGCAAGATGAGTGCCCATTAAACTTACGCCAGGACATTGTTTTTGCTCCATGTGTTGCCTTTGGATGAACGGATTTGGCTTGGCCCAGTTTTTTGTGGGGCCATGTTTGTTCCATGTATTGCATTTGGATGAGGAAAATCGACCTACAGTGCCAGACCCAGAATGGCATTATGGGGTTGGTGGAACATCAGGCATGCAGAACTGAAGGCTTATCTCCACTTTGTCCTGTTCTGTAGGTTCATAATTTATGAATTTTCAAGTTTGTAAGTGCAATAGATGATGAGTTGAAGATGACACTTGAATCTGTCTTGAGATTTGAAGAGATTGGAGAAGGTTGTTTGCCTTTAGGTACTTAGAGCACAGTTTCTGTCCTGATGCCATCTTTGCCATATACCTAGGAGTAGGGGCCTGGAATTTATGTAATGCACTCTTTGTATTGCAAAGTTTGGTAGGCATCAATGCCAGTATAGTAGTTTTAAATTGTTAAGAAACCGTGCACGAAATGATATCTCAATGTCTAGCTGTAGCTACAGTGTGCCCTAGAAGGGTGCTTGCTGTTGTTTGAGTAGGCCTGTTGCTATATTTTGGGCCTAGTGACTAGTCTATTGATTAGAGGGCCCGTGTGAATTTACAAAAGGCCCATCGCCCCACTTTTTAGAAAGTCTTCTGTTAAAAAAAAGAAAAGAAAGTCCCACACTGTTTAGTTTTGACTGGACTCTGGAGGTTTCTACTTTTCTACTGTACTCCAACAATTTTTATGTTGCTGTTGAGCATAATTAGTTTTTTGAATGTCCTAATCCTATTTCTGTGCGTTTAGGTGAGGATGGAGAAGTAACTGCCAATCATTTGCTGCTTGGGATATGGTCAGATAAGGAGTCAGCTGGTCATAAAATCCTGGCTTCACTTGGGTTTGATGATGAGAAAGCCAAATTACTTGCCAAAACGGTAATATTCTGCCCTCCATGCAAAGGTAGATATTCCGTAATGGATCCTTTCATGATTTCTCATATCATCTATTTACCCTTCGCAGGCCGGGGAAGAGGCTGCAATGAGTCCTAGATAGCAAAGCGAGGACCATTAAACTTCTCTGAGGCTGCTGATGTGCACCTGGCAACCTCTGACGGCTCAAGTAGACGTGCGTTAAGTTACAAGGGTGGCCTCTGCTAAATTTAGGAGATACGGTAGGTTAGGTGGCATCCGATATTTGTACTACCACTATTATTGCTGATGCCTGTAAAAACATTGTGATTTCTTTGCACGATGACTGCTTCTGTTCCTTGCGCAGCTGGATTTGTGAACTGTTAGGCTGAATCCGATATTTGTATTCTCTATTGCTGATGCTTGTAAAGGCATTGCGATTTCTTTGCACGATGAAGCTTTGTTCCTTGCGCAAGTGGATTTGAGTGGACGCAATGCTTCCTTCAGAGTTTCTGCTTCACATCCTGAATCCTGACATGCATTGCATTTCGCCGAAAGTGACTGTCAGTCCGTATCCATTTAAAAGATATGGGACACATGACATGCCATATGGAGGTCTTTTTAAAAGAATTATTGTTTGCCATTTGGCAAAAAAAAAAAACCTTCTATCACTATGCAGGTTCAGGCGGGGGAAGCGTCGCGCACTTTACACCAAATCTTCACGAAGGTTGGTACTTGACGCTATGCTTTGATTCCAAGAACATCCATCTCCACATCTTTTACATTTGTTTATCATTATTCACCCTGGCTTGTGCGTCTGCTTATTTGCACACTGCTAATCAGCTGACGGAGACTGTATCGGGAGGTTTACACATTGCGTTCGTGGACAGCAGAGAAGCGTCATGCCCTGACACGAAGCATGCACAGACTGAAAGCTGACGCCATGCCGGTGGCCTGCCGCAGTCCTGCGCTTAGGTTTCGGCTGCGAGGTTCCCATCAGGCATCAATTCCATCTGCCATCGAAAGAACATCCCCTTCCTATTGGGTAGGAACTCGGGGAGATGGATGGAACGGACAGCACGTGCGCGCTTCATGCTTCCCGTTTGGGTTAGCAATGGAAGCAACAGGATTAATGGCGGATTATTCTTGCGTGTCAGCAACCGCACAGACGCTTTGAACGAAATCTCTTGTCATTTCAGCTCCTGGGATCTGTCTGTATTCGTCAAAACACGCTGAATCCACCTTGCAAGCTTCTGACATTACATGCCCCTAGTTATGAGCTGGGTATGCAGCTGTTTGTACTGCCGCAGGGGAAATGTAAACTTGAAGCCTCGTGCTTAAGTACTGCTAGCTGGGATTAAATTAAACAAACCTCCAAGTTTAATGAGCACTAGCAGACGAACAAACAAGCAAGAATCGGTGTGCAACTCCGTGTTGACTTGACTCTTTTCCCTGTCATGTAACATGCCCAAGCGTGTAGGGGCATAATGGCAGGCTATAAACAAGAGGAGAGTTTCTATTCTCCAAGCGTGTATAGTATTCTTTCCAGCGTCTCTTTTCTTCAGTTCCTTAGAATGTTTGCATCAAAAAGCATGTAGTACCCCGGCTTGTTTATTCCTTGGTTGGAGTTCCCTTGGGTCCTAATTCAGATCTCCTTGGGAGTAGTGGCCAGTGAACATCCCAAGTCTCCTCCACATTAAACTAATCACTGTCAAATCTCTAGTTTCTCTGCCACGAGCATGCACGAATGATGCATCCATGAGCACTGTAGGCCTCTAGATTTCATAGCTCAAGTGTAAAGAAGACCATACCCTCCATCTAGCTGCTAAAATGGTTTGACTATTAGAACTGCACGGAATGGGCTGTGCACGTGCTTGCCTTTGTTTTTTCAGTCTCGCACGTGCCATCTACTGGGTCATGTTCATGTAGGGGTGTACTGCACTGCAGTGCTGAAAGGTTGTACAGTAGGAAGCACTGCCAATGGAAGTGGGGAGTCTGGAGTTTGGATTTGGTCCTTCAAAGTCTCACGTCCTCCAGGTGTACCGGCTCCTGCTGCATGCACTCTTCGTCCAATCATTCAGGTGTCTCAGTCGCCTCAGCATTCATTGTGTGGTTACTGACGACACTGTTCCATCAATTTGGCTTGGTATAGACATGGCATGGCTTTTGTCTACATTTTTTCAATGGCGATAAACATGACTGTGATCTTGCATTCTTGCCAATGTCTTGTTGGCATCCTTGCATTGCCTATATTCACACTTCAGCTTGGAACAAAGGGACATAGCACAAACAGGTTGTGTGTTCGAAATCTCGACAATTCCATGAAAACATGGACGAAGGGACATGTATGCAATAGAATTATCAAGTCAAGACATTTCTGTTATGTAACTGGAGGTACTGCCAGTATAGCAGCTTATATATTTGTTCTTGCATGCTGGGGCTGGGGCATGCCCCTAGGCTATCTAGAGCTGATGCGGCTCCTCTTTTCTGCGATAGCTGTCGGCAAAACAGATGGTCACCCTGCTGCGTTCGGAGCTGACATCTTGTCACTGAAACCCATTACCTCCCGCAGGATTTCAGGGGGGAGGTACTCCCAGCTCACTGAAAGCAATAGAGAAATCGCGGGAGGTGACAGGCCCACACTCCTCAGACCTCAGCAGCTAAGCTTTGGTGATTTCTATGCGCTGACCACACGAATGGAAAGGAACAACTAAAACAATTGTGCTTACTCCTACCGAGACCATTTCCCCTATGTGGATCTGTTAATTCTGGGTCATGTAATGCAAATAAACTGCCAAATTGGCCAGCACCCTTTTTTTCTTCTACTCCGTATTTCAAGGCATGTGTGAATGTATGCCGTGTCGGGTACTTTCCTCCGGTTGCTAAACATGTCCAATTTGGTTAGGGTCACGTCCCTTAAAAATAACTTAGGCCGCTTAAGTAGTCTGAACTCCTATTGTGAGTATCTAAAAATGTACTACTGTTGATCAGACAAATATGATCTTTATGTTTCTAATAACAATATAGATACTGAAATGATGCTCATGATCTACCTTCAAAAATATTGCTGCATGTATGTCCAAAACTACATGTACTCCGTATTTGTAATTGCTACAGTAGTACTACTTAATCTGTAGTATAGTATGGTGATGTGTCTCATTGAGGGGGATCCGCGAGATACCACTTTCTCTCTGATCACATACTATATAAGTTCATTTAGATTTTGTTATAAGTCATTTTTTACTGTTAGCCAAAGTATTATACTGGAGATCATGCATTTGTGATCGGAGGAAGTAACTTTATATTTAATTCACATGAAGTTTGAAGAATCAGATTGAGCACACTGAAACTGTGAAACTGGCATGCCACTCACACGTCAGCAAATGTTAGTTAAAAATATGAGAAATAATGATGTAATCCCATCAAAATCATGGGGACATGATTATGCGATTAATATTACCAATATGATGAGGTGCTTGATCAAATCAAACACCCATACTCCACTATAATGAGGAATAATGATGTGCTTGCGTATGAATATAAATTTGCATGGAACAGAGAGACTTGGAAGTTGGAAGTGTTTCTTTTGCTCGGGAAAACTATGGATTTTACTGCTGTTTATTAGTATAGCCAGACAGCTTTAATTTTGAAATAAATAATGGCAGAGGTAGACTTGCAGCACTGTTCACATTGAAGTACTGGAGTGCGTCCTCACAGTTAGGAATTTTATTGACTTGACTTGGCCCTCACTACGGCCATGTTCCCTAGGGCCCTAGGAAGCTCGCCATGTCACGCAATCAAAGTTGACGTGTCAGCTCTTACTACACTTCCCGTGTGGTGGCTTGGCTACCTCCATGCAAGCAAATGGAAGTGAGAGACTTGTGAGCAATCCGTTGGATACGTATCAAGGCAAAAGGACAAAGTAAGCCCCGCCGATCTGCAAAAGTGGTATGCTTAAAGAGTGCTTTCTTATTAGTAAGTAGTAAATTATTCGACAGTTTGCATGACAGTCTTTTTTTTTTTCTGGCCGGTGAAAATTTACTCTGCTCTCTCCACACATGTTTTGGCAGGTACCTGTTCTAGGTACCTGACATCACATGGATTGTCGAGGTCACCTGCAAGCGAACGAGAGCAACGTTACAAAGGCAGCTTTCCGAGCATCCTCGCTCGCTCCCTGTTTTCCTGGAGGCTGCCGCGTCAGTTTCCCCATGATCTACGACTAAAAGGTTCGGTGTAACCGCGCGCGCAACTTTTTCAAAACAGACACTACTGATATGCATACTCCACAACTAGAGGCCTAGGTACTTCGATCACTGGCTAGACCGATCGATAACGAACTTCACTAGCTTTACTTTACTTGTGTGATTAGTCAAAACAACTGGCCGAGTACTACGCGTCGTCTATGGATCGATCGATCGGAGCTTGATCAGGCACGTCACGTAGGGAGGGAGAGGTCGACGCGGTTTCTTCCTCCACACAGCATAGTGATCATATCGCAAAACGTACGCGGCGAACAGTTGTTTTCCGTTTCAGCTGGCACCTGAGTACAGTTGTTCATCCCAAATCTTTGGGGGCGCGTAATAAAAAGCTGCCGTGCTTTCCAAGCAGGTGGATCATCGAAGAAGAAACTCGATCAAGCCAGACGCGGACGCGCGGCGCGGCGGCTCGGTTGTGTATTCCTCCGTTCTGAAAAAACTGACGTTTAGGACAAGGTTTGGGTCAAACATTGAGAATATAAATCATCAATAACTTTTAAATTGTTAAGTTTACAAATGTGAAAACTATATGAATAGATTTGTTTTGAAAAATACTTTCACAAAAGTATACATATATCACTCTTTGATAAATATTTTTATAATAACAAGAGGTCAAAATTGTGTTTTGGAAACCGTGTCGCTCGTGTTCCTTCGCGCGCCGGGCTCTCAATTAAATTTGGTCAAAATAAACCGAAGTGTCCACGCGCTTGAGCTTCCGGCCGGGGGCGCGTGATGCAGCACGCGTGACGCGCGCGGCTAGCTTGCGTCGGTTGATCTCGTGTACTACGTACATACGGTGGTGGTGAGTTCCACGCAAGGCGGTGGTCGTCGATCGTCGCTTGGGTTAAAGCTACTCGCATTTTCGGAATCCTTGGCTTTGCAACGAGAAAAAAAAGGATGAAACGGGTGATCGGCGAAGCGCGTGGCCACCACATTCTTTTTGTTTGTACGAAACGGCTTTTTTTTCGAAGCAACGAAACGGCATTAGGAGGGCAAAAGTGTAAAGCTTCATCAATTCTGTATTATTATGTAATGTACGCCTACCTGCTAATGCGTACTACCGATGTATGGGCAGAAATATCTTGTACATTATCATTGTCAAATAGGCAGGAAGCGGTGCTTGTAAGTTAACCGATCCAATCTAATCTCCCATCGGTATCACATACGGGCCAGTAATTATTTGCCGTGTTCATTCAAGCTGCAAATAAATCCCCTCCAAAAATAAATCAAAATAAAAAGGAAAAGACGAGAAGAAGATGCCAATAAATAAATAAACATACTGTAAATAAATCCTGTGACAGAACAGTGAACGTGGCGGACGTACACGTCGCCACCACTAGGTAGCCTCCGTATGCAGCAGCAGGGGCACCGAGCGATCGATCAGAATCACCCTACGTGTGGCGGAACGAGTGCACAGTGCCCCCGCTGCGTGCGTGCCGGCCGGCGGCCAAGTCTTTGACCGAAACGTCAAGCCCCCGGGCGGCAGGCCGGCCGGCCGTAGCCTCTACTGCTTGCTCCGACTAGGGCGCATGGCAAGTGAAATCACCAGCATGCAGCGGCTGGCCCCCGGCCGCAATGAAAGCGCACACATATGGCGTGTGGACTGGAAGGATGTCATGTTCGGATCACGTGGGGGGACTAGAGCTGCTGGGCCACTGTTGCAGCGGAATGTGTGTGAGAGAGACCCCTCGATCGGCAGGAGCTCAGCTCGCTGTGTGCTGTGACTGCGAGCCAGCCCATGCGCCAGTGAATGTTTTTTTCTAGACAAGAGAGAAAACAATTACTCTATCTGTTCTAAAATATAGATCATTTAATTTTTTATTATAAATTTAACCGCTCGTCTTATTCAAAATTTTGTATAGATTATAAAATATATGGTGGCTTACTTTATTAATATACAATCATTAAAAATATCTTAAATTTAACTATATTTTTATAATTTTTTGAATACCACGAAATTTGACTATGTACTGTAATTAGCTAGCTTCGTCGTCCTCTCTCTCTCTTTGATCTGTTCTGTGGCAAGAGCGGAGGAGAGAGATGGATGCATACATGTTTGCTTCACGCAATCTTCTAGCCCTTAAGAGAGCGAAAGATGCAGAAAGGGAAGTGTGTAGGGAGGGAAAGGGGGAAGAGAGGGGTGGTACCAGCACCAGCAGCAGCTGCCGCTAGGCTTCTTCCATGCCGTGGCTTTAAAGTCTCATCAATCAATACCACGAAAACAAACCGGCACATATATAACCCCCTGTAGAGCTACTTCGAGAAGAATATATGTTTATATGGAACAGGGAATTAATAAACGGGAATAAAAGTGAAGTAAAATGGAAATGGAGCTGTGACCCCCTATGACCTTCCACCAATAGGACAAACACCAAAAGGGAAGAGATAGACTTTTCCCGTGTTTATTTACACATATGCCCCCGCCCCCGGGTCTATATTGCCAGCCCTCCCCCCATTCTTCCTCCTCTCTCTCTGCCTTCCCTGCCCTCGCCATTGTTTTATCCCTATAACTAGTAAGCCCCCGATCCCCGGTCAGTGGAGCAGGCGGGCAGGCAGGGAGATAGATAAAAGGTCCTCGAGGCCAGGGCAGGCACCTGAGGCAATGAGCGCGGGAGGCGGCACCAGCACGCTTGGCGGCGGCGGCCCGAGTGGCAGCGGCGGCGGCGGCGGCGGCAGCGGAGGACCCGGAGGAAGCGGCGGCGGCGGCGGCGGGCCCTGCGGCGCGTGCAAGTTCCTCCGGCGCAAGTGCGTGAGCGGCTGCATCTTCGCGCCCTACTTCGACTCGGAGCAGGGCGCGGCGCACTTCGCGGCCGTGCACAAGGTGTTCGGCGCCAGCAACGTCTCCAAGCTTCTGCTCCAGATCCCGGCGCACAAGCGCCTCGACGCCGTCGTCACCATCTGCTACGAGGCCCAGGCGCGCCTCCGCGACCCCGTCTACGGCTGCGTCGCCCACATCTTCGCGCTCCAGCAGCAGGTAGATTACCAACTCACTATTCGATCGATCGATGGATCCATCCGTCCATCCATGACGGGCTCTGCGAAACCTTGCATGCATGATCGATCACGATGGATGATAGATACGCCCAGCTAGGCCTGCCAGTAGTTGCATGATTTCGTATTTGCGTCTGGATCTGGGTGTTTTCTGAATTGGCTCCGAGAGAGATAAAGATTCTGGAGCGGCCAGGCGTGTTTCTTTCTCGAGGAAGGCAAGTCCCCTTTCATGAGGAAATCAACACTGCCAAGCCAAGCAACGGCAGTGCAAAAAGAAGCACGCCAAGCGCTAATCCGGGAGGCCTGCCTGCACCCGGCGATGAATGATATGCACGTCTCATCCGTCACATCCCAGCCGTCCGACTCCCCCATCCGTCAAGCCACGTAGACACCGCATGCGTATGCATGTGTATCTTGGGCCCTGCACAAACCGACAAGTACACTGCCGCTACTGGTGGTACACTAGTACCCGCTTGGTTCTCGATCTGACTGACCCCTCGGCCCTGAAAAGAATAGCCCCCCAGCGCCAATCTCTAGTCTTCCTAGAAGATCCAAAACCTGCATTCTTTTTGCCAATCTTGCGATCTTTTGACACCTTTCAGTTTCTTCATTGCATTCTTGCATTTGTGCGTGATGCAGTCGTCCTTTTCAATATTATATGCGCCTGTTACATGGGCCGTGTTCACTTCCAGAATATGGGCGCTGGATTTGGGACTGGCGGGACTTACGCGCGTCAGTCCGGTCACTGTAGCATTTCGTTTGTATGTGCGAAAAATTATTCAAAAATTGATTAATTAGGTTCAAAATGTTCGTCTCGTAGGGTACAACAAAACTGTGCAATTAGTTTTTGATTTCATCTATATTTAGTACTTCATGCATATTATGACATTTTGATGTGACGGGGAATCTTCTTTTTTATAGTGTATTTGGGAGTAATTTTTTGAAACTAAACAGCCCATGATTGTGTGGTTTGAAGTTTGCACGTAACAATTTACTGTTGGTGCATGAATGTCACGTCCTGTGACCATTCCCCAGGTGGTGAATCTCCAGGCCGAGCTGACCTACCTGCAAGCCCACCTCGCCACGCTGGAGCTGCCGTCCCCGCCGCCGCTGCCGGCCCCGCCGCAGATGCCCATGCCGGGCCCGTTCTCCATCTCGGACCTGCCGTCGTCGACCAACGTCCCCACCACCGTCGACCTGTCCGCGCTCTTCGATCCGCCGCCGCAGCAGCAGGCGCCGCAGTGGGCGGTCCAGCACCAGCAGCACCACCACCATCAGCAGCACCACCAGCTTCGGCAACCGACGGCGTATGGCGCGCCGGTCAGGGGCGGCACCGCCGGCATGGCGGAGAGCTCGGTCGGCGGCGGCGGCGGAGACCTGCAGGCGCTGGCGAGGGAGCTCCTGGACCGCCACCGGTCCGGCGGCGTGAAGCTCGAGCATCCGCCGCCGCCGCCGCCGCACTCAAGATGAGCTGGATGGAGGGAGGGAGGGATGGAGCAATCAAACATTGCGGAGAACAAGGTGATCAGTGGCATGGAGAGATCGATCGAGTTGGCGCGCGGCAATAACGAGGGAGATAGGGGTCGGTGACGGGTCCATGGCGAGCAGGGAGTAGGTAAGCAGCATTGGCCGGTTTTCGCGTATCCATCTTGTTGTTAACCAGCTGGGGTGCAATGGCGCCCACTTGCTTGATATAAGCTCCGGTTTGGATTTGCTCCTCCAAGACAAACAAGAATGCTGGGGATCGAGACTAGTACTAGAATTGACATGTAGTAGGAACAGTATTACCTTTGTCACCGTTCCATTAATTGCAAGATTTTATGAAAGCCAAGTCCTATGGTTCTATATATATACTGCTAATTGCTAAAAAATCTACAACCTTTGTTTCATGCTTTCATAGTCTAAATGCATCAACAGTGATACAACATCTTGATCCATTTGCATATTTATAGTAGTAGTAGCATTCAACACAGCTAGCCTGGGTTTTATAGTTACAGTAATTACGACAAAACTAATTGAGACTGTTTCTCTGTTTATCTCAAACTTATAGTAAGCTGTGTACTCAACAAATACAAGTTCAGAATTAATTTAAAACTTGGCAGATGATTGGCAGGGCTACCTATACTATATATATGGAGCAACACCAGCAGTAACAGCTAGCACTACTGTATATGAAAGGGTCACTTCTGATTTGGACTTGTATAAATGAACTCCATTCCTCTAGAAGGGTACTGTATATATGTGGCTCCTCGGTTTGAGCTGATGAGTGATGAGATGGAAAAGGCCATATGGTTTTGGTCAGTGGGTCAAGCATGCATTTCTTTGACTGGACAATAGTTTACATGCATGTTACTACTGCAGATGATGTTGCTTGTAGACCTACGTCTGCCCCTGTTTCCTGGGGCCGGTTTCCACTGTGTCGTTGAAAAGTGGAAGATGTGTGCAACTCTTTTGAAACTCCAGTCACGCTTCGTTTTCTGATTCGTTCTACCTGCTTCCAAGGTTAAAGAAAAAACATATAGACAAATCAATTTTGATGGTCGGATTATTTGCTTTTGAATTTGCATATAAAACGCTAGGGAATAAACTGTGTATGATTTCATGTGCGGTTTTAAGTCTCATGCATTATAATTCAGTTATGGCTATATGTTGATTATAACTTGGTTACTCACTTACTCCTACTAATAACAATTAAAGTGTTGTGCGGTCGAGATGTATTGCATCTTTTGTGATTCCCAAGAAACAAAATGAATGATTACTTCTAACTAGTCTGGATTATTGCTGAGACTTGCTGTTACGAAAGAAAAACAAATCAAGCGCGCTTTGATGTTTACAATACATACTAATAGTAGCGTGTAGGACTCTACGATGAGCTACGCCTTCACAATTTTATTCTTAATTTGGTCGATGCGTTCGTTATAGATGAGCTGTACGTGTATAAAGTGCAGCACATTTTCTTTTATTAATACCCAATAACGCCTTACTGTGGCAAGCCATCCCACCATATTTTTCTGCTAATTATTGTGGTTTCTAAAAAGATCTTGTAAGATCGAGCCAATATTTGTGTCCATTTTAATTCAATAAAAAAACCTAACTTATTGGCACACTAACTCAAGTAGTAAAACCCTAAGGCCAGTCTCAGTGGGTGTTTCATGAGGAGTTTCATGTCATTAAATGTGCTGATGTGGCATAGGCCACGAAAAAAATAGCGCGCTATAGCGCAGCGCCAAACCAGAACCAACGCGAAGCTATTGTGCCTTTTCACGCTATTGGCGCTATAGCCGATATAACGCGCTAAAGCGCCGCTATAGCTATTTAGCGGCATAGTGCGCTAAATCTGGCGCTATTTCCACATTTCCCAAATATGGTGAATTCGGCCCAAATGGAGAAGATGACAATGATATTGATATGCTATCTGATTCTGAGGCTGAAGCTGAACCATACAATCCATACTACATCATTGCTTTGCTCCTTAAGTCCTTAGTCCTTAGTCTTGGCTGCCAATGTGGAATTGACAAATTATAGCTCTTTTGCTTTGTTGTGAACTTGTGATCGTGATGTGAATTGTGAACTTAAGTCCTTAGTCTTTTGTTTATGTTGGATTATTTCCCGTGCAATATTGGGTTATAATCACTTGATTATCAGTTATCACTTTATCAGATATTCTTATATTAAATTATAAATTTATGATCATGTTTTTTGGAAACAAATAGCGCGCTATAGCGTGAGCAGTGATCTGCCGCTATAGCGCGAAGCTGCCGCTATAACGCGGTAATAGCGCCGCAATAGCGGCCGCAATAGCGGCATATCGTCTAGAAAATGGGAAACGCTAAATTCAATAGCGCGCCATTTAAAACCTTGGGCATAGGAGAGAGAAGGTAGAATTTCATGGCATGTGAGAGGAGTTTCATCATCGTGAAACTCCTTTGACACAATTACCTAGTTTCTGGTATAGATAACCGTGTAGTGAAACCTTGCACTGAGACTGGCTTAAGAAACCCTCGAGACTCTTCATGCACAACTTGTGACAACAAATGTGCTCTGCCGCAATTCGTTGTTGCATGCATGATTATCCAATAACAGTCTGATTTTGGTTGTTATTGTTATCATGGTTCGTTTTTAAAAAAGGATGCTACTTCCCAAGTGACTCCACATAGTCAGATGCACATCCAACAGCTCAGATGCACGACATCTTCAACCTCCAGACGCGTTCCATCGCCATTACTTGACTTCGTTTTTTCCTTTCGCGAAAGATCGGCGCTTCGTTTTTGTTGCCCCCCGTCCCGCATCAGTTCCGCCTCCGCGGCCGACCCAACGTACTGCTCCGTGCCCGGCCCACACAGCCTCTGCCAGTCCTACCTCCCATGGCCGGCCCACACAGCGTGCAGTCGTGCAGAAGGAGAGCAAAGCTCAAAGGTGTTGTTCATTGGAAAAAGTCCATTCCACAACCCTCATCTATCGCTGTTGTCCGATTTGAGACCCTCAACCGCAAAACCAGCTCCTCAGGGCACCCCAACTATTGAAACCGTCCATTTTTCAACCCTCGGTGGTTTTGGTGGTTTTTTGACCTACATGGTGCCACATAGGCATGTTGACGTGGAGTCTAAGAGGCACCCGTGCGTGTAAAATGTCTCTTGTACAATTTTGTCTTCTTCATCTCCTCTCTCTACTGTCACTTACACGTGGGACCCACATGTCAGATTACCTTCAACCTCCAGCTGTTATGCCTACCTGCGCTCCGCCTTCGCTCGTGTGCCGTCGTTGCTCCCGCCGCCCCGGCCCCCCGCCCCCACCTCTACTCCTGCCGCCCCGCCCCGGCCCCACCACCGCAGCTCAAGCTCTGCCGCCCCCAGCCCCTCCGCCACAGCTCCGGGCGGCCCCACGAGCCGAGCGCGGCTGACCGTCGTCACTCCGATTCGCGGAGCCTCGTCACCCTTAGAGCAAGCCAACAGCATAACGACGATCCCCTGCCGCCGCCCATCGCGCTGCCCCCCCTCTGACCCCTGCGCTGCGCCACCGGCCGCTGCCAGGAGACCTCCATGCGTTGCCGCTGAGCTCCGCCGACCTTGATTCGCCGCCTCGGTTGCCGCTGGATCTAGCAGACACCGCCATGGGCTTCTTCTCGTCGAGCTGAAGCTCCGCTGTCGGTCGTTGTCGCCTTCTCGCCGCCGGCACGCCAGAAGCTTGAGCAACGAGGATGTGCCCTTTCCGGCTACTCTCCCGCTCCTCATTGGCGCGCGCCACAGATGGTGCAGGGGAGGGGAGGCGGGGGCGCGCGAGTCGGCGTAGGCGGCGGTAGCGGCACCGTACGTGGGCTGGGGAGCGGCGGCGATGGAGGGCTTTCGCGCGCCCGTCTCCTCCCCGCGCTTCCTTCGCCGCCACCGCGTGCTCCAGCTGCCCTCCCGCTCCTCGCTGGCGCGCGCCATGGATGCCGTAGGGGGCGGCGCGAGTGGGAGCCGGCGGAGGGGAGGAGGGCGCAGGGAGGGGAGGCGGGGACGAGTCGACGGGAGGGGGTAGGCGGCGCCCGCGCCGCTGGCCGGGGCGTCTAGGCCAGGCCAGGCCATTGCCGCGCCGTTGGTCGGGGAGGCGGCGGCGCTGACTCGGGCCCGACCCGACTCCATGTCAGACATGCCTATGTGGTGTCACATAGGCCAAAATAGCCACCAGAACCATCGAGGGTTGAAAAATGGACGGTTTCAATAGTTGGGGTGCCATGAACAGCTGATTTCGCGGTTGAGGGTCTCAAATCGGACGACGACGATAGATGAGAATTGTGGAATGGACTTTTTCCTTGTTCATTTGCCTTGTGACCCATTTTGCCCATGCCTCGTTTGTGGCCCAATATCCGGCCCATTTAACTCCGTGCCTCTGTTATCTGGGTCCGTCGCGCTCATCACCCGCGATTCACCTGCCTCCTTCCGGTCACAATTGCATCGTCTTCGCCCGTCGATCGCCTGCGCGCAGGATGCAAAGTTGCGAGCTGCAGCCCCACCAGTAACTCACCGACACGTTGGCCCCATTCAAGCTTTTCCCCACCTGTCATACACTGCTGACAGATCCGTCACTTGGAAGCTCCCGTCGCAAATCTACGACGCGCACGACCAGCACCTCTCTCCTTCTCTCCCCCTGTGGCTTTCTCCCCGACGCCCCACTGCCCGATCCAAACCACCTCAAACCCCCGCCACGCCCCGCCCAGATCCAGATCCACCCGGCGCGGCGCGGCCGCGGCCACCGGATCCCGCCGAGGAATAATGGCCTCCGCGGCCGCGGCACCACCGCCGACCCCGCCGGAGGCCGACCCGCGCCTCGTCGAGGTCTTCACGCCCTTCCTCGAGAAGCTCATCAAAAACGCCTCGTGGCGTAACAAGGCGCATTCCAAGCTCTCGCACACAGCCAAGTCCATCCTCGACCGCCTCCAGAAGCCGCCGCCGCCGCCGCCCGCAGCCGAGGCGCAGGCGCCGTCCACCCCGACCTCCGCCCCCTCCACGCCGACCTCCTCGTCCGCGCAGCCTGGCCCGCTGCGTAGCCTGTCGCTCGCGGACTCGGAGCTGCTCCTCGCGCCTGTCACCTCCGCGCTCGGCTCCGGCAGCGCCAAGCTCGCCGAGGCCGCGCTCGAGCTCCTACACAGGCTGATCGCGCACTCCTACATCCATGGGGAGGCCGACCCGTCCGCCGACCCATCGGCGCAGCTCGTCGCCTCGCTCCTCGACGCCGCCTGCAACGCGCTCGGCCTCGACGACGAGCACATTGAGCTCCTCCTCCTCAAGACGCTCCTCTCGGCGGTCACTTCCACGTCCGTGCGCCTCCATGGCGATTGCCTGCTACGGGCTGTGCGGGCGTGCTATGATATGTACCTCGGGAGCCGCAGTGCCGTCAACCAGGCCACTGCCAAGGCGTCTCTGGTGCAGATGCTGGTGATCGTGTTCCGCCGCATGGAGGCTGACTCGTCGACGGTGCCTGTGCAGCCCATAGTCGTGGCTGACATGATTGAGCTGCCTGATGCTGGTCCTGGCTCCTCGCCAACTGCCGACCCCAACGTTGTACAGGGATTCATTTCGAAGATCATCGCGGACTTTGATGGTGCACTCACACCTCTGGCACGGACAACTTCATCAGCAGGGACAGGGGCAACCGTGGCCCATGATGGTGCGTTTGAGACGACAGCAGCAGCAGAGGAAGGGGCGAACCCAGCAGATCTGCTTGATTCGACAGATAAAGACATGCTTGATGCCAAGTACTGGGAGATCAGCATGTATAAAACAGCTATTGAAGGTCGTAAAGACGAACTTGGTGTGGAGGGGGCAGTGGTGGGCACCTTGGACGATGATGCCGATGTGAGGATTGGAAATAAGCTGCGGAGGGATGCTTTCTTAGTTTTCCGGGCATTGTGTAAGCTTTCAATGAAGACACCACCCAAAGATGCGCCAGCAGATCCCATAGTGATGCGGGGCAAGATCCTTGCTCTTGAGCTTCTCAAGATCTTGCTTGAAAATGCTGGTGCTGTGTTCCGGACCAGCGAGAGGTACATATGCCCTTACTGAAACCTGTTTGACAAGTTTATAGTGCTATAGATCTTCAGAATTTGTTCAAACTTCGTTAACAGTTTCAAATGTTAATTCCTGCACCAATTATTGCATGGAAACTGAGAGAGTGGCATAATGGTGGCAAGGCGAGGAATTGACATTTTTAATCAATAACCCCTAAAAGATTTAGGCATTGAATTGAATGTGGTGATACTGCTGGATTGATATGTAGATTGTTTCTATGTCTATGTGAATAAACATTTACTAAAAATATCGAAATCCCTAATTGCATTTTGGTAGGATTAGACTGATAGGTACATTGCTTATTGCTTTGGCTGTTGAAAAAGAAACCTATTGAACTTTTCCCGATGACCTGGAAATGAATCATTGAGTTATATTCGGTATCACCAATTCTTGGCCATTGTTTTGAAAAGCAGTACATGCTCTAGTCAGGCAGGATGCACGAGGAAGAATATGAGCATCGAATCGATTGTAGATTTCAGATTTCAACTACATGTCATAACATTTGTGATTGTCAGTTGAAATGGGGCTAAGCAATGGTTGATGGTTCCAAGAGTTCCAAGTGTGTGGCACCATGAATTTATGTTGAATGTACCTAATCTCAGCACTAAAACACGGATTACATTGTGGATTACTGTATTTAGATTCTTCACTTGCCATCATGTACTGTAGGCCTATATGGTGTGCACTCTGTTTCCATAAGCGTTATCTCGGTTTGTCTAGCGCAGATGGAATTGAATGGAGTTATTAATTTTATTACATAAAATATACCTACATAGTTACTCCCATAATCATAATGATTCTGTGGCTACAAAATGTCTTGTGTTGCTGGTTAGAAGGTTTTTTTTTATTACTTTGGTCATGAGTGTTTATGAGAATATACTGAAATCCAGTCTCAGTTCCAAATTCTCTATGCCTTTTGATCTTCATGCACTTCTGTTGTCTTCTTAGTTTATTGCAATCATGCTCCGTCTGGCTTTATTGTAATAAAAGAATTGGCATGGGCAGTTGATTTGAAATTACTTCATGGGGAAATGATCAGTAGCTAGAAGAATGATGTTGGAATTGCCAATAGGGAACATGCTTTAACTTACAGTCTGCAGTTTTCATCAGAACAGAAATGGTAAAATTGTGAGGCATGCGACTTGTAAATTTGTAATAACTACAATAGAAAAGTTGAAATCCATTTTTTTGCAATCATAATAACCTCCTTGAGTTGCAAAATATGATGCAAACCATGGTACTCTGTCATTTATTTCAGTTGATTTTGGTATGTTGGTATCTTTAATTATGTAGCCAGGAATCATGGTGTTGTATATTAAAGTGATGGGAAGGGTCACATGGATAGCCAGCCTACCAATAATTTTTAAATACTATTCAGTATTCTAAGTACACCACACACCAGCATCTCTTCTAGTTTTGTGCCGAGTACTTGATATACTTGGTAATTGATATTTGTAGTGCCATAGCTGTGTTTCCACTCATCAAAGCAACACTAGAGGTGTAACCCATTTTCTTGATTGCTTTTTATGTTTCTTGGAAGATCACTGTTTATTAACATTTTTTCTCTCTCAACACATCCAGGTTTCTTGGTGCTATCAAGCAGTATCTATGCCTATCACTTTTGAAGAACTGTGCCTCATCACATATGATTGTTTTTCAGCTATCTTGTTCTATTTTTATTAGCCTAGTGTCAAGATTCAGGCCAGGATTGAAGGCAGAGATTGGAGTATTCTTTCCCATGATCATTTTGAGAGTTTTGGAGAATATTGCACAGCCAAATTATCAGGCAAAGATGATTGTTCTTCGTTTTTTGGAGAAGCTCTGTGGCGATTCTCAAATCTTAGTTGACATTTTCCTCAATTACGATTGTGATGTCCATTCATCAAACATATTTGAGAGGTACTGGATCGTTAAGTTTTTCTTAATACTCTAGTTTAGCATTAGTTGTATTTACTACTCTTGTTGTGACATTTTCTTGATTGGCCAATAGGATGGTGAATGGCCTACTAAAGACGGCTCAAGGGCCTCCTGCTGGTGTCCCTACCACGTTGGTGCCGCCTCAGGATACCACAATGAAAAGTGAAGCAATGAAATGCTTAGTTGCTATTCTCAGATCCATGGGGGATTGGATGAATAAGCAGCTACGCATTCCGGATCCTGCGTCTCCTAATGTAGAATCAGAGAAAATGGACAATGATGGTGGCAGTGAGCTTCCCCTGACAGATAACAATGGAGATGAGTCTAGTGAAGCATCTGATTCACATTCTGAACTATCAAATGGAATTTCAGAGGCTGCATCTTTGGAGCAACGCCGAGCTTACAAGATGGAGCTTCAGGTGGATGATACTGTACCATAAGTTATTTTTGCTTGTACTGCTTGGTGGGAATGTGCTTGCTATTGTTCTTTGCTCTACAACTTGCTGCATCTCCAGTTCTTCATTATATATGCCTTTCTTGTTCTTATTTGCTTTGATTGATTACATGTGAATAACAGGAGGGTATCTCTTTGTTTAATCGGAAGCCAAAGAAGGGAATTGAGTTCCTAGTAAACGCAAGCAAGGTGGGGGAGTCACCAGAGGAAATAGCTGCTTTCCTAAAAAGTGCTTCTGGCTTGAACAAGACTATGATTGGTGATTATTTAGGGGAAAGGGAAGATTTGTCGCTCAAAGTGATGCATGCATATGTGGACTCATTTGAGTTTCAAGGAATGGAGTTTGATGAAGCAATTAGAGCTTTCCTTCAAGGCTTCAGATTGCCTGGAGAAGCTCAAAAGATCGATCGGATTATGGAGAAGTTTGCAGAGCGTTACTGCAAATGTAACCCTAAGGCCTTTTCCAGTGCAGATACAGCCTACGTCCTTGCTTATTCGGTCATAATGCTTAACACTGATGCACATAACCCAATGGTCAAAAATAAGGTACTTTCTTGTGTTTAAGGTTCTTTCATGGAGTTCTACTTTTTGCAATTCTGTAACATGTAAATTGATGCAGATGTCACCAGAAGATTTCATTAGAAACAATCGTGGTATTGATGATGGGAAAGACCTGCCTGAAGAATTTATGAGGTCCTTGTATGAAAGGATTTGGAAAAAGGAGATTAAGATGAAAGAAGATGAATTTGTTCCCCACCAGCAACAGTCAACAAGTTCTAATAAAATTCTTGGGTTGGATAACATTCTTAACATTGTCGTACGCAAGCGAGGTTCATCTATGGAGACTAGTGATGACCTCATTAAGCATATGCAGGAGCAATTTAAAGAAAAAGCCCGCATGTCTGAGTAAGTTATATGAGACGTTTAGATGGATAGTCATATCAGCTAAATTACATTAAGATGCTTGTTTCGTTTGAATATTTTTCTACCTTGCTACCCATGTGCCTTTTGTGGTTTATTTAATCATATAAATGGCTCATCTAGGATTTGTTTTTGAACAATCAGGTCAGTATTTTATCCTGCCACAGATGTAGTTGTTTTGAAGTTCATGGTTGAGGTTTGCTGGGCTCCTATGCTTGCTGCCTTCAGTGTTCCACTTGACCAGAGTGATGATGAGATTGTCATATCCCAGTGCCTTGAAGGGTTTCGCTCTGCAATCCATGTTACTGCAGCAATGTCGATGAAGACTCAAAGGGATGCATTTATCACTTCACTTGCCAAGTTTACATCACTTCACTCTGCTGCTGATATCAGGCAGAAAAATGTCGAAGCCATTAAGGTTTGTTGTGTATATTGAGATGTAAATGTTAAGCCATCTGCTATTCTACTGGTTGGAGCATTATCCCTCTTAGTATTTGTTGAAAAGGTGATAAAGGGAAGACATCGATTGAAACCATGCCGCTTAGAAGTTAGAGGCTTGTTTTGTTTTGATGACTACATAAAGTATTAAAGTTAACTGATTTATACTTTGATGTGTGACGGGTTCGTGCTAAATTTCGGAAAGGTCCTTTTTGATAGTACAATGCAGCGACGTTTGGATGCAACCAGATATTGTTCCGAGTTAGGGCTGCTTGGTTTGATAATGGGATGACCTGAACATTTCTAGCACTGCTGGTGTCATGTTGTGATTCTTGACCTCTATGATGGAGTGCTTGTGTATTCTATCGTACATTTTTGAGATTGATATATGCCATATGTCATGGTGCATTGCAGTCTGCCATATGTTAGTTTATGAATCATGATAAAATCCTTTCTCATTCTCGTGTCTTTTGTTGTGGTACTGGATTGCCTCACAGGCAATTCTGTTAATTGCAGATGAAGATGGAAATTACTTGCAAGAAGCATGGGAGCATATATTGACTTGTGTTTCTCGTTTTGAAAATCTACATCTTGTTGGAGAAGGAGCGCCTCCAGATGCCACATTCTTTGCACTGCAGCAACCAGATGTTGATAAATCAAAACAGGCCAAGTCATCAATTCTTCCTGTTCTGAAAAAGAAGGCCCCTAATGCCGCTTCAGCTTCTAAAAGGGGCTCCTATGACAGTGCTGGTGTGGGTGGTAAAGCTTCTGGTGTCGATCAAATGAATAATGAGGTGACAAACCTCTTGGAGCAAGTTGGAATGGCTGAAATGAACCGTGTATTTGTAAGAAGTCAAAAGCTCAACAGTGAGGGTATAATTGATTTCGTGAAGGCTCTCTGTAAGGTTTCGATGGAGGAATTACGGTCTGCATCTGATCCACGAGTTTTTAGTCTGACAAAGATAGTGGAGATAGCGTAAGGAATCTAAGGCTTCGTACCATTAGTACATTGCAATAGGTTTCTTTACACTTATGCTGTCTTATAGGCACTGTTTGATTACTTTCCCCCCATTGTAGGCATTACAATATGAACCGCATCAGGCTTGTCTGGTCAAGCATATGGCATGTCTTGTCTGATTTTTTTGTCACTATTGGCTGCTCAGAAAATCTTTCAATTGCAATATTTGCTATGGACTCCTTGCGTCAGTTGTCTATGAAGTTCTTGGAGCGGGAAGAGCTAGCTAACTACAATTTCCAAAATGAATTTATGAAGCCTTTTGTTGTTGTAATGAGGAAGAGCCGAGCTGTTGAGATCAGAGAACTTATCATTAGGTGTGTCTCTCAAATGGTATTAGCCCGTGTTAATCATGTGAAGTCAGGGTGGAAGAGCATGTTTATGGTATGGCGCCTCTACTTATACTCATATACCATACCTTTTATCAGAAGACTGTCTGGAACATTCTTGTTCCCATTGTTGAATACTGATTGCTGGTGTACATGTTGCAGGTCTTTGCGACAGCTTCATATGATGATCACAAAAACATTGTACTATTGGCCTTTGAAATTATAGAAAAAATTTTGCGGGAGTACTTTCCGTACATCACTGAGACTGAGTCAACGACTTTCAATGATTGTGTGAACTGTCTCATCGCATTTACTAACAGTAGATTTAACAAGGATATAAGCCTTAATGCAATTGGCTTTCTTCGATTCTGTGCGGCAAAGTTGGCCGAAGGTGATATTGGATCCTCAAGGTTGAAGGAAAATCCCACTTCAAACAGTAACCCACCCTCACCGCATTTGGCCAGTGATGGAAAGCAGGAAGGTGCAGTTCTTGCCGATAAGGATGACCATATACACTTCTGGTTTCCTTTACTAGCAGGTAATTGCATTTCTACTTTTTTATTCTGGCGATTGTTCTACTGCTTTCAGTTGGCATTGTTATATTTACAGCTTGAGGTAATATTTTTTTTAACATTGCAGGATTGTCTGAACTTACCTTTGACTTAAGACCAGAAATCAGAAAAAGTGCTTTGCAGGTGTTATTTGACACATTAAGAAATCATGGCCATCTTTTCTCTCTGCCTTTATGGGAGAAGGTGTTCGATTCAGTGCTTTTCCCAATATTTGATTATGTACGTCATGCTATTGATCCATCTGGTAGTGCACAAGGACAAAGTGTGGAAAATGATCCTGCAGAACTTGATCAGGATGCTTGGCTGTACGAGACATGCACTTTGGCACTTCAGCTAGTTGTAGATCTCTTTGTTAGGTTCTATGACACAGTTAATCCGCTTCTAAGGAAGGTTCTCTCACTCTTGACTAGTTTCATAAAGCGTCCTCATCAGAGTCTTGCTGGCATAGGTATTGCTGCATTTGTCCGTTTGATGAGCAGTGCTGGATCTATGTTTGTGGATGAAAAATGGCTAGAGGTTGTATTATCCTTGAAAGAAGCTGCCACTGAGACGCTTCCGAATTTCACTTATATTTCGTCTGGAGCTTACCTGGAAAGTGTACCAACAGAAAATGGAGGCCCTTCTGAACAGAGAGAAGATGAATCTCAGTCATTAGACAACGGCAACGAAGAATCCTCTAGATCTAGGAACCTATATTTTGCAATTGGCGACGCCAAGTGTCGAGCTGCTGTGCAACTCCTATTGATCCAGGTATGTGCTATTTTTTTTCATTTGCTCTTATGTCTGGAAGCATATTGTCTTTTCAGACTTCTGACTTTTCTAAACTGGTATCAACCCTGTTAAAAAATGTAAGGCAGCCTCGTTAACTTCTCAAAGATTTTTTTAGATTTCCTGCATCATCTTCTATCATGAAGTAGATTTTTTTGGTTTCCTGATGATGTTGATGATTTCTTAATTGCATTATATTATTAGATAAACTGAATGCAATAGGTAAAATTTTTCTAGAATATTCCCTGCCTCTGTAGAGCTTTTCTCTGTCATCTGTTATAGTCTATTTTTCTGCCATGGTCAATTGTAATCGTAATTACTCATATGTATTTCCCTTGTGTAGGCTGTGATGGAGGTATATAACATGTACAGAGCACAGTTGTCAGCACAGAATACAGTAATCCTCTTCGAGGCCCTGCACACTGTTGCTACCCATGCCCATAAAATAAACAGTGATAACGACCTGCGGTCCAAGTTGCAAGAATTGGGCTCCATGACTCAAATGCAGGACCCACCATTGTTGCGTCTTGAGAATGAGTCATACCAGCTGTGCCTTACTATCCTCCAGAACATATTCCTGGACAGCGCCCCTAACCATGGAAGCACAGAGGTCGTGGAGGATCACCTTATTGGCTTGTGCAAGGAGGTCCTTGAGGTATACTTGACTACAGCAAGACCTGCCCAGCTTTCCAGTGGCACGCAGCCGCTAGGGCACTGGCTTATCCCCGTCGGTTCATCAAAGCGGAGAGAGCTCGCGGCTCGAGCACCCCTAGTTGTTGCAACCCTGCAAGTTATCAGTGGCCTAGGTGACTCATCTTTCGAGAAGAACCTTGGTCTGTTCTTCCCCCTCCTCGCTGGCCTCATAAGCTGCGAGCATGGCTCGAGTGAGGTGCAGGTGGCCTTGAGCGACATGTTCAGCACTTGGGTTGGACCGCTTGTGCTCCAGTCCTGCTGATGCTGAGCAGTGAAAACCATGTGATACATAGTATTATACATCCACATGTAAGTTATTCTTTGTTTCAGTGGAATCCCATTGTGTTCGAGTTTCCCCCATTGTGCTCTGTTAATCATTTACTTGCTGGGGAAGTTTATATTGGTGCGACAAACTGATCTTGCAGATCATTTTTTCTTTACATTCTTTTCTTGTTCACCTAGGGAGGAGTGTATGTTGCTATAGAGGACTGAATTATTTATGGTAGTTTAGTTAAAGTTGTGCCCGTCCTGTTCGCAAGGTACTGAACAAAATAGTTTCTTTAGACGTTTTACACCCCTTTATCGAGTACCACTTCCTTGGCTTGTGGTGCTTCGTAAGACATTTTGCAACTTTTATGGATTGGAACATCGTACCATTCTTTGTTAAAATTTGAATACCACATGTTAGATAAGTATGCAAATTCACAATAAACTGCTTCAAAATAACTTTTATGAGCCCATTTGAACTTCTGAGATGCCAAATGGTTACGGAAGACGAACAAGCTCCGGCAGGTTTTGTCCTTTTTTTCTTCTTAGCCAGCATATCTGAATTTTATCGCCATCTGCTCCGACGCATATGCCCCCTTCGTTATAAACTTATAATCGTTACACCCCCTCTAAAGTCGGCATCCATGGAATGATAGAGATGCCCCTTCCCAAATCTGGAATCCTAAATTAGCTCTTCCTCCGTTCGGCAACAACGTTGAGAGAGAGCCAATGAACTAAAGCATACACGAGCGTGTTTCGTTCGGTTGATCAGCATGGGCCGGTGGAAGCATAAATCTGTAGAAAGTGTTTGCTACTTTGCTTGCCCGCTTCCCCTTTACAACCTAGTCCGGCGATCAAATATTGCACCAGCGGTTGGATTCGAGCGTAGGTCTGGCGGATGCAACCGCAAGTGGCGATAGAAATGTTTATTCACATCGCAATGTGTAAATGTCACAAGACCTTAGGTCCCAATGGCCCATTGACCGCCAGTAGACAGCGTGGCCACTTTATTTTGTTTTAAAAGCAAATGAGCAATCTGTAGTAGGATTGGATCCGGTCAAGAGTAACATGAGTACATGACAACTAATTTAGTCAGATTAGTCTCAATTTTTTGTATTTTAACTTAAGAAAAGTTTGCATCCTTATTGAAGATTGATTTCATCATTTATATTTTCATAGTATGATGTTTACGAGTATTTTAGGTAATCGGAAGAATTCGCCAATGAGAAGAGCACTGGTTTTCTTTTTTCAAACTCATGGACTCAAAAAAGGGCTCAAGTAAACTAACGAGATCACGGGATTTGATATTCTGTTCAACTAAATTGAAATGACATGAATCATGGTTGTGGAATGGAAAATAGCGAGGTAGGATTATTAACAAGGCTATTTATCACCTCAATCTTGCACTACGACATATAGTTCAGACAACAGGAAATCAGACTTAGCATGGAGGTAAGCACAAGCCATTCTCAAGTTTCATGGAAGTTTCGTACATATTGACATGGCATCACATTTAATAAGAAGAGAGAAGAAACCAGCTTAATCTAAATAAAACTACGTGCACACGAAGACCCTCTACGAGTCATGGAATTAAATGCTATATTGTGCCCCAAGGAATTGCGCACTGGAGGCATAGTTTCAAACACCATTGCATTGTTTCATGCTTATGTATCTTGTAAATATCAAGATAAAACCTCCAACTAGGATTTACGGGGCGAAGTCAACATATCCACCAAATACAAGAAAACGATAGCCTTCTCAGCATATTGCAACAACCATTACAGTTTTATTTTAGGCCCACCAAACACAACTTTCCGAAAACCCCAAACATGCTCATGCGCCGCTGTAAAAACTCATTTGTGCAGCCAAACACACCTTACAAATACAGATGTACCTTTGTAGTACCAGCAGTGCTCTATTCTGCTACAATCCCCCCCGTACTCTTGCCATGTTACTAACAGTCGTTAACATACTAAAACTTGACATACTCAAACTCCAATAAAGATGAACCTAACCTAACTTAGTCTGTGTTATGCAACATTGGTCAATTTGACCCAAAAAAAACAAATGGATATCCCGATCTTTTAAGTCGAACTCCAAAATCCTTGTTCCGGAGTATTAAACACAACAGTAAAAACCTCATAAATTCAAGATTAGAAAGAACATAAACACTGCTGTTGAAACAGTATATATGGGGACGTAGGTTTACAGGTACAAAAAAAAAGGGTGACCACAAAAGCACTACTGTACACCTCGAGTAAACCAGTGGGAACCAACCTACCTGCCTTGTTAAGCAAATCCGCTGGAAGCAAACGAGCTACACAGCATACTGAACTACGTGAAAAATTGTATAACCCCCCTTATTTCATTAAAAAAAGAAGGGGGCACAGCTAGTAGCCAACAACCACCTACATATATAACTGTTTCAGAAATGGCCTATGTCTCAATTGTGCATTTCGCCGCCCATCGCTACAAGGAAAGCCAAAAACTTTCACATATCGAAGCAATGATGATTATTGACAAAAACTTTCCTACTGCCTACTCTTGTACATAGATGCACAATGCTCTGCTGGGAGGTACAGCACAGGTGCAAGACCTAGTTCTCAAGCTCAAAGGGAATGTCACATTCAGTCTTGCCTAGAGGAAAAGCTTGAACATCAAGCAAAAACTTGCAAATGATACCAGAAAAAGAAGTCAGCTGGGTGCTTGCTGTAGCATCATGCAAAAGAGACCATCTTCCTAGCTACCTTGGACAAGCCTGTAATCCTGTATCATAAACTGACAAAATGTAAATTGATGAAATAAGAGAGCAAAGGAAACATAAGTTGGTGAAATAACAGAGCAAATGAAAAGGCACAACCTATCAAAAACTCAAAATTTAAAGTTCCAATAATCAAATTCCTCGTTCATAAACATTAGTACTAATAATATCACACAAAAACGTATATAATCAAGCCTACTCCAGGAAGAGGAGTAGAGTCACATATTTTTCAAGCAGATATAATTAAGCCTACTCCGGGAAGAGGAGTACGATTCATATATTTTTCAAACAGCATGAATACCAGTTGTGAAGATACGAAGATCTAATTGTGATTGATAACGCACTAAAAAAGAAAAATGTAAAAGCGGGATCTAAATTGTTATTTTCCAAAGACAAGATAGCAAGAAAATACAAAATACATTAACTTCAGGGAATAAGACGACTGTGAGAATACGGTATAGACGGACTTCAAGATGATTAGCTATGTTATCGAGAAAGAAACATACTTGTCCGTGCTGGTTCTTTGATGGCCAATGCTCCGGAGGCATCAGCTTTATCCAAGTAAGGCGTGATGAGGGCATCCAATTTGACAACCCAAAGTGCAACTGCTGATGTTGTTTGTGGCATTGTCTGAAAGTAGACGACGATGTCATCCAGATACGTGCTAAAACTTACAGATGATGAACTTTTGTACAACCAATCCTCATCCATTGCCCCAACAAAATCGACAAGAACCTGCAGTGGACATCCATATTGTAAAGAAAAAGCAGTAGAAAACAAGTAACAATTGTTTATAACCATGCAAACAAGGTTAAGATATTAACATAGAAGATATGAAAATATTTCACTGACCTGCAAAAGCTCTGGCAAAGATGATGTTCGTCGCAGCCGCTTAACCCACAGCTTGTGAACAGACTTCATCCAAGAACCAGTAAAAGCTACCTCAGGCATCGATGCCTACATGGGGCAGAATTAAACATGTCATGTGTTTCTCAAGACACTTTTCACTTCTATAGGCACAGAATGTCTGATCAAGTCGATCCAGATGATCAAACTGCATACGAGTCAGTACTCACCTCAATAGCATGAATGGCTGCTTTAAGTGCCTGTAGCTGCGAAGGCAGAACTTTATGATTTGGCACCTCATGTGCATCCTCAGGCTCCCTGCATGTTGCCACATGTACTGCATATCTTTCTTCGAGATCAAAACCAACCTCAAAAGTTGAATGGCATATTCTGCAATGTTTCTCATCTCTCCAATATAGATCATGACAACTTTCACAACGAACTAGCGACTCCTTAAATGACTTCTTGCCACATTTAACAGCAGTAAGGACAGAATAGAAAGAAGTCCAGATCCACTTATCAAATGCTTGCAACCTATCCCACATCAATATTCGCTCATCACTTCTCCTTCCACTTTCAATTACTATTGCAGATGATGAATCCAAGTTACTATCTTCAAGGTTTGTAGGGACTGAAGCAGTATCAACATCTGATACAGGTGAAGCTCCAGATACACTACTTGTCTTGGGTGAAGCTCCGGATACACTACTCGTCTTGGGTGAAGCTCCATCACCGGTACTTGTCTCGGAGCGAAATGAATCGGATGAGGCTGGAAGCCCGAATGTCCCTCCTTCCACATGTTTTTTCATGGCTTCAAAAAGGCAGGCTTGTCTCTTTTCCATTGATGCAAGGAGATGGGCTTCCCTAGTTCCCCTGCTATCTAGGACAGAGAGCAATGAAAGTAATTCCTGCATTCGGCAAAATAAATGGCAAGGTCAATTTATCGACAAAATAAAAAAACACGGTAAGAGGTACAATCTCAGCAAAAGTTGGAACGCAGGCAACCTGTGGTGAATCAACCACCTCCCAGTGACCATCCTCCGAAGACTCGAAGTAGACCCTACGGTGCCCCGGATCATCTGCCCTACAAGGGCCAAGGAAGAGCCAATAACTATTATACCTGCGGTCTGATCCTAAGAGAACCACCTGTGGTTCATGTGCAACTCCAGACAGATCATTCCTTCCAGATTCAATGCTGTAATCCTGATTTCTTCGGATTGCTGATTGGCCTTGCTGAGAACAATCCAAGTTGTACGAGTTTCCTGGTCCATTTAAGGACTCATCACTAGTAGATTGATAAAGATTTTTTGTTGATTTCTTTATTTTCCCACCTGATTGGTGTGGATGCGCTCTTGGCATATTATTCAAGACTCTTTGTGGTTCCTATAGAAGTGAAAATAACAGTATAAGTTTATGTGATTATCCAATAGGAATACAATCAAGGAAGAAGATGTTTTCAGAAAGCAGTGGTGAACTTGCACATAAAATAAAAATAAACGCTAGAGTTCATTCCAAACAGATAAATAGACAATTATAAAGCAATCTCAATCACAGGAATTCTGGAAAGACGCTTGCATCTATGATACGCAAAAATAATAATATACTAAGATACAGATAGTATCTGCAAACTGTATTAGCCTAGAATTAATCCCTTAGTATTTAATCCGAACCTTAGTGGTAAGAGGTTATAACATTGGTCGACAAGAAAAGCCAAAGTTAAAGCAACTTTCTCAAGAATAAAGATGACATGCTGCAACCGAGAAGTACCGGAACAGTTAACGAATAAAGATGACATGCTGCAACCGAGAAGTACCGGAACAGTTAACTGACTATTACCTCAAGTCTTGGAACAGAACCAGCACCAGAAACAATATCTATCAAGGCAACTAAACAATCCAACTTCTCATCAATGCTTAGATCCGAATACTCGCCTTCCATCAATCCCAGGAGCCAACGTTCACCTGGATAACTTTCATCAATTTCACTACATTTATTTGGACTTTCAAGTGCATTTTTCTGCGTCTTCCTTCGAGCAATTCTAGTATCATGCTCGGGCAAGTTAATTTCTTGTGAACCATGAGATTCATCATCACTACTGATAGAATCCTCATCATCATCAACACTTCCAGAATCCTCGCTATCTGATCTAGTATCTTCCTTCCCTTTAATTTGGGGATCAACACGGAGACGATACGCAGAAGGTGCAATCTTCTCAAATAATGTGATGTCACTAGAGAGAGTTAAACATATCAGTTGCTCTAGTTCTATTGTGCTCGAGACATTAAGATCAACAATCTGAAAATAGAAAAATCAGGGAAATGTTGTAGACAAACTCTGTTAAATATACAGTTATCATCAATACAAAAATGATTTATTTCCAAAAATAACAGGATAAGTACCTCAGATGATTTGGCTAGAATTGAAACCTTTAATCCACCACTTCCTGCCTTAGACAATAACGCAAACAATTCACCTTTTAGTGTGCGGGGACGCAGACCATATTTAACCATTTGATTTTTCTCCTAGAAAAAGGTACCAAAAAGAGTTACTTGAAAACATACTTGAATTAATAGTGGAGTGGCAGACAAAAAATCCACAGTTACAACATAAACTGACAAAAGAATTTAGAATGTTGAGGTACCGCATAATACCTTGTTAAAGAAATCCCGATTCAGCATATGCTGTTTTGACCCAAAGCCTGAAGCAACAAGGACTTCACGTAGTATTTCAACCCAAGTAAGAGAATTCAGTGACCTGATCCAGAAATTAACATCGAATTCTTGCTCCCTAACCTGGAAGGAACCATCTTCAGAAAGGAAAAAGAAAAGGCATCGTGCAAGGACAACACATATTTTAAGAGTTTGCAATTTCAATTACATAGTGTTTCTGAACTACTTTACTAATTCAATATCCTCTTTGAAAAGTAAGAGATTCTCTATTTTTTTGCCAGCTACAAGCTTTGCAGGCCCATCAAAGAAGCTTTTGCAATTATCATGTTATTTTTTATCTGAACAAATAACCAACTCGGGTGAGTAACCTAGCATCTACCAAGGAAAGTAATTCAAGGAAATTTATAAAGTAAGAAGGTAAGTCCCAAAAATCAATCACTACTCTGGCATTCTTTCAGATGAACAAATACCTCAGAAGTTTGGCTTCATAATGTTGCATAAAAGCACAACATAAAAGAATAGCATACTTGACTCAATTGAATCTAGTATAGTTTCACCAGGTCCTAGGAGGGTAAAACTGATAATATCAACATGAAAAAGTGTTATGCTGTGCTTCTTGCACACCATTTCTAGTCATCAAAATAAAACTTTACACTACTGGATAATGTTAAATTCCTCCAAAACTCTGAAGATATGATATAATCTATTAGACCCTTCAGGGAATGGTTACTCATTTATTGGACTGAAGACTAAATAGACCCTTTACGAAACTTCCAAAGTTCAGGGAACTAAGAAATCAGAAGGAGAAGATTGTGGAGCAAATGCACCACCATTGCCCATTTCAGCATTAAAGAATACTAAATAGACACTTTACGAAACTTACAAAGTTCAGGAAACTAAGAAATCTGCAGTCTTTAGAAGATCGTGGAGCAAATACACCACCACTGCCCATTTCAGCATTTAACAACAGAAGTTTCAGAAGACCAATATGTACTTCCCCCAATAACAAAGAGTCCTGCAAATTATGTTAGGGTTATGGGAAAGTACTACAAGAAATCATGCTAAATTCTACAGAAAAATGATTAAATTTTTGCACCTTATCATGTAAAGCTTGTGCAAACTCATCAAATGTGAAGGGGTGAACATCAATACTACCAAAATGAGAATATATAAACCGGACAACCTGTCAAGAATAATTCTCCAATCAATATGTGTATCAATTATCGGAAAATGAAAATAAGATAAGAGGAAATACTGCTGCATAAAGAGCATATATAATGTAACCACTGTGAGCAACTGAGCATCCAGGTGTTTGGTGTTTAATCACATGTTTGTTGGTTCTTGTGGCTACTACATAATTACCTACACCCTTGGGTGATTTTTGGGCTAAATGCTTTCTTCTGAGAGATTTTAAGTGATCCAAGATCACACCTAGCAGTATGAGGACATCACTAGGTCACATACATGTACACCTTCAACAGCACAAATGCCTGCAGATCAGTCTATTAACACATGCATATCCCCACAGGAAACAATTCAGTTCATTTCTTGGCAAGTTAATAAGTTACAGAACAGGTGGCATTAGTTGAAGACTGCTGATAGCTTCTTACTACTTGCAAGGGAATTCTTGGAGAAGTTGCTGATTAAGATTTGACAAAGATGGACGGTAGCCAGAAACTGCAAGAACGACCATGAGAGGGAGGGAGGGAGGGAGGGAGGGCGAGAGGGATAGAGAAAATTCATCATAACCTCATTGAGTGCATCATTTCTAGTTGTTTAGGTTGCTTAGTTAAGTGACAGCTCAAGGTTTTGGAGTCTACTTATTAAGAGCTTCCATTGGCGGAGCTTGTTGGAACACTAATGTATTGAAGGAGAAACAAAGGAAAATCAAAGGAATCATAGTTCCAGAGGAATGGCAAATTTTGGATCGTTCGGAATGGAGAAACCAGTGAACAACTTTCCTCTGGAAATGTTCCTGCACCTGCACTTTCACAGGAAACAAAAAACACACTTGAAACTCTTGGGAAATTTTCCTACGACGCTAAGGCATTAGTTGATGTTGTTAATCACTGCTATTCTTGCTCCCAAATCAATCCATAGAAGATATGTCGCTAGCTGTTTTATCTCCACAAGTCAACACCAACACAAAGAGAGAGATATCCATCACAAAAATATATATAATGTAGAAAAGGACTGGAGGAACTAGTTGTGATGGTCGAATGTCCCCACACAATGGGTGGCTAAATAATAAAAGAACACGAACAACGGGTCCAAGAACATGAAATTACTACCCATCTCTAGTTTTATTTAAACTTTTTTCATTCCTGCATTCCAAACACCAATTTCTCTAAAATTCCTGTGTTTTCCAATCCTCTGTTTTGCTACTGCATTCTTGTCCAATTCCTATGTTTCTTCCCTTTCCTGTGTTTCGTATTCCTCCGTTCCAAACAGGCCCTAAGAGTCTTGTAAAGATTAGTGTCCACCAATTCAGGGGAACAAAATTTAAACCCAGAGTATCATATGAAGGTTTTGCAGGCTCTTATGCTGAAGCTATATACTCTTGAAGAGTCCTCCATGAAAAAATAGTGCCTTTTGGCTGGTTTTTTCATATCCATTATTTGTTGCAATCTACTAAAAACATGTACATAGAGCGTGTCTATCAGACTCATCTAAATCCAGATTGAAGCGGTGTGGTGCTTGCTGGGGAGTTATTTTCCTTTCAAACTGATTATACCCAGAAAGTTATAATGCCCCTGGAGCATCAAGATCTATGCACACAACAAATGCATGGAGAAAGGAGAGTCGAGCAAGTAAAGGATCAGGGAGAAGTCAGTTGGGATGGTAGGCATGCTTCAGTTACGAACTTTATACTAACAATATAAAGGGTCCCCGGTTAGTACTTTGTGATCCTTTCTGCTTTCAATAAAGCAATGCTTGATAACAGTTTTAGCCTGGAAAAGGTTATTCAAATGCCTAACTATGTCCATGTATTGATTTCCAAAGCAAACAAAAGGTAATTACAATCAAAATGAAAAAGCCTCTAGGTAAAAAAGAGAGTATATTCCAACTTCCTGTACTAACACATGCAACTGTGAGATCCAGTTCTAACTCAGTCTGGCTTCTTGAATCTGAACCAGCATAATTTACATACTTTATTGAAAATGTGATGCCTACTAATTCACGAGAGAAACTTAGGATGGAAATGAGAATATTAACTGCTTTTAATGCCAGAAGACCTGATCAGGTCCATCAAGATAGTGATAATGATGCAAAAATAGAAAAAGAAAAATAGTAGCATTTCATATCACCTGAAAAAGCTTTTTCACCATTTCAGGTGACGAGTCCCAAGGTTTTGCGGAGAATGGCTGTTTCATCTTGACATTCTGTGGAGGAAACTTAGCGAGTAAATCTGCACAATAAAGGTGTTACCTGTGTAAATAATAATTATCTACATAATGTGGGTACAGCGAGATACAAGATGGCAGTGGCACTACAAACCTTTACAAAGGGGGCAGCCATGTCTCCCACTTGATGAAAGATGAGCTGAACATCTTAATGGATTAGGACCTGCTTGTAATTCACTGAGCTCAAGCTCCTCATCGTCCACTAAAGTCACCTGCTCAGTCAGTAGTTCTGAAGATTCCGATTTATCAACTGAAAGATGGCAATCAATTGGAGGATGCTCCTTTGGACCAGTAACTCTCTTACATGGCACCTATAGAGAAAATTCATTATTATGGTTCAACATAAAAGAAATTCACTATTCTGAATCAGAAAGAAAAATGCCAAACTGGACAGTTTTGCTTTTCCTCCAAATGACCAACTTAGCAGGTGAGGTAGTGCTACTGTAGAAGGTTTACTCCAAGCAAGAAAAAAAATACCTTTCTTTTGTTCGATGCAGGTTTACTCCTTTTGCCTACCTTCTTCTGTGCCTGACCTTGATTCTGCATATATTGAGGAACCAGAGAGGCTTTGTGAATGGCTAATTCTATGATAAACAAACATGACAATTTGAAGTAACATAGTTTTCATCAAATCAAAACAAATAATTGAAACTTTACTTGAGTAGTCTTTCCATTATCTCCCAACCCATCATAATCATCAAACGGTCTCAGGGACCTCAAACAACCAGTTTCATCAATGAAATTTGGGCCGCTTTGACATTCCACATTATGGGAATACATTGCGTGCCACACTGTCATCAGACCTTTGCCAATTCCATGTTTCCTCACAGGAACAGTATCCTCATACGGCAAATCAGACCTCTGGCTGGTAGACTCCATGATCTACAGATGAACAATTGAAGTGCACAAATGGTGCCACGTTAGAAAGATCAATGTGGAAATAAAAACTAGTTGAGATTTCTAGTTTAGGAAGACTAAGAAACTTCCAAGAGAAACAATAATGGCCTAAATTTATCAAATATAAAAAGGCAGTGGCACATGTTTCTAGCTCGCACCAAATATATGAAATTTTTAAACATTATTTGAAGTAAAGAAAAAAAAAGGATTTAAGACAGGACATAAGGGGTGGAAATGGATCATGGCCCTTGTGTCTCCTTCACAATCCAACTTGGCCCTAGTTAATTTTAGCTAAAAAACTAGTAGTATTTTGGCCCCGCCCTAATTGAGCCCGATACTTAAAATTTCTAGTACAAAATATAGGGCCCTGACATATAATAGAGCCCAATCTTACAATTGAAGTAAAATGGGTGGAAATTAATAATTCACAAATGTTTACAAAGATATCCGAATGAAAGTGGGAGCCATTCAAATCTGGGTGATTACGAACTGATCCACATAGTTAATAGGATTTCCTATTGTGCCAACTGAACAAACTGTGCAGACACTTGATTCCAGAGACCAGAGCTTACATTTATACCCCTAACTGCTACACCCAAAATAAAACTTAGAAACATAGGTCTTGGTGACCAGTAAATGTATAATAGGAGTAAATACTAAATAGCCTAATTGTGTCGACTTATTGTACCTTTCTCTTCTTCACAGCTCTTTGGTTCTGAGAGGAATGATGGCATGTAGTATCTGTAAAAATAAATAACAAAAGGGGCATTTATATCAGTTGCACACAGCGCTATTGGGATACTAAATGCATCTAAAAGAGAAAGATGAAGCTTGTGGAAGAGGTTGCAACTGTTAGCAGCAATAGCATTAGAAAACATTAACTGCAAACCAGGAGTAACTAACTTGTGGATCAGATCATTGTTGTTTCCCTTGTTAACTTAATAGACTAGTAAAATTTCTGCACCAGAAAACAAGCAACTGCAACTGTGCAGAACCAGTGAACAGTAACAAACAAAATCAAGCACAGGAGCACAGGAGTGACTCTAAATTCAGACACAACAGCTGAATCAGTCAACAGAAATGGGGAGAGTCAGAAGCTCCAACAATAACAATTCAAAGTGAACAGTGCAGCCATTAAGGTGAACATGAGCACATAAATGAAAGCATATTTATTATCCCAAGCAAAACAAGAAAGGACCATAACTGTTAGTAGATCTGGCCAAATCCACCCGTTGGTGGAAGAAATCTATGATTGTCTAAATAACAAACAATAATCTTCATTTGCTAAAGGCATACCTCTGATACAGCTACGTTCTCTTTGGGGGAGGGGATCAAATTCATTCCCAAGAGGTGGACCATCTTTGCGGAAGATTTTCCTCAAAATATAATCCTTGGGGAACAGAACTTGTGATTGAAATGTACTTTCCTCTCCTCCAATGCTGGTACTCCTACTGTCGAACTCTGGTTGTGAACATGAAATACCATACATGGGAGCTAGGTTACAAGAGGACGAACTGCTGCTGGATCTAGGTCCACTTGATGGTGCACTAAGCTGCCTTCCCATGCGAGACCCAATGGTTTCCATCTCCCTCCTCTCTTTCCTCCTCCTCTCTTTGAACCATATGCGAACCTGACTGTAAGTCAAACCAACACAGGTTGCGTACTGCCCCAGTTCCTCTGGCTTTGGATACTGTACATCTGGATAGAAAGATATATCGTCAACAATGAAATGTATAGCACAGTAGAAGGAAAGACTTCCAAACATTAGGTACAAACTAGCATAAAACTTCTCCAGCATCTGGATTTGCTCAGGGGACTTTTTTGTCCCTGCATTCTCCCTTCTTGTCCCAAGTCCATTGGTCACCATCTGAACAAGGCCATAATTAGTATTCGACAAGATAAGCTACAGAAATAGCAAAACTAGCCAGAACCCCAACTCCAGAAGATAATAACTCCTGAACTCATGTTATGAGCTCAAATGTTAAGAACAATGCCAATACAAACTGATTGCAACTGATCAGCAAATATTACAACTACTCACGCTAGAACAAGCACTGGTAACGAATCTACAACTATTTGACAAATTTCTTTTGACAAATGAGTGGATCGAACAAAATACCATGCCCGCATATCAACATGATACATCTCAAACCTATATGGTTCAATTAGTTTTATTGATTTCCAACCATTCCTAGCAGATATTATAAAATCAAACCAGGCTAGATCACACCTATAACACCCCCCCCCCCCCCCCCCACCAATTGGACGAATCATAGCTAAAAACAAAACACACTAAATGGTACAAGCGAATAAAACCAATTCGAGAAGAAAACACATCCGCAAATTGCACGGAGAAAGAAGGCAGCGGGAAATCAGGGTTCACCACCATTCTACCGCGCAAAACCATGATCCCTACGACCCACGCGCTCAGGCCCTCGCAACAAAACCGCAAATACGAACTTGCAAATCAACAAATTAAACCAAAATCTGGAGTTCTGGACACTTCAGTCCTCACGCCACAACCCCAATCCATCACCTACGCAGGCTATGCTGATCACGCCCCCCACATATCCCCGCGGGTCTAATCCCTCAAATCCAACCCCGATTCCCACATAAACCGGTCCAATCGCCATAAACCCAGCCGCTGGATCACCGGAGCGCGCGCTCACGTACCTGCGCGGGAGGCATGGCGGCGGTGGCGGCGCGGGGGCGTTCAGCAGGCGGGCACCATGGGCGGTGGCGAGCGGGGGATGGAGGCCGCGGTGGAAACGGCAGCCTGCTGGGCGAATTGGCGCCGCGGGAATGGTGCGCGGAGGGTGCAGGGTGGAAGACGGCGGAGATGGGCAGAGGGGCCAAAACCCTACCAACGAGCGGCCATTTCTGCTGCTCGTGGCTGCGCGCTGCCCCTTTTCGGCCCTTAAACCCTGGCGGGCCGGGGAGATTAGGGGTTGGCGACTACTTTGGGGGAGCATGGAAATATCTTTGTGTTCTTTTTACGGATCAGTCCTTGAGGATTACTCGATTTAGAGAATTCTTTTCTTAAGCACACGCGATGATATAAAGAGCGAACGATTTTGTCCGCCAGAGCCTCGACGCCACGCGGAAGAAAAAACACGCTGTCATCTCAGGAAGTCAGGAAGCAGAGCACGGTGCCGCGAGCTTGAGGACCTTCAGACTCCAGTACATGGTGGTTAGCACGAGCCAGTAGAAAGCAGAAATTAATACGGGCACAACAAGAGAGAATCAGAGAATGCAAAACGGATCATACAGATGTGATTAGAGGAAGATGGGAGCACCTCGTTTTTCTCTCCTGCTCACCAAGAGAAAAAGTAGAGCAGCTCAAGCAGCCCGTCTCCGCTGTTCCGGGCGTCGGCGGCATACGTGTCACGTGTCCGTGCGGAGGTCGCACCTCGCTGAGGGTGCGGACCACGGCTCGATGTGGTCTCGAAACCCTACGGGGTGGGCGCGCGCAGCCGCGCGCCTAGGCCTTCTTCATTCAGAGTAGTGGCTCTTCGGCCCAACTGCCCTAGAGTGGCCCAAGGGAAGCCCATTCTTCTTATTATTTTTCTTTATTTATTATTAGGTAAAGACACCACACCTCCAAACTCCAAGCCTGCAACTCTGCAAGGAGCCAATGGCCCAAAGGTGAAGTTCTGGGCGGAGCCGGCCTGGTGGGGGGTTTGCCGATAACAAGTGTAGATATACTAGTATTTAATTATTTATCATTCTTACAAATGGTGCTATTACGAAGATCACTCTTAAAATGGTTCTTACGAATTTTTCATAGTAGAGAAATATAGGCTACACATTTGCTACTTTTAGGGCAAGCCAAGTCGTCGTGGCCAGTATGGAGCCACAGAAAATAACAACGTTGCTCCTACCATTATCTGATTGGAAAAAGTCTACTTCACTCCCAACCTACGATGGGTGGGACACGTCACCCCCAACCTATAAAAATTGATTTTTTATCCCCTAAACTTTCTAAAATCGGACAAATCATCCCCTGAAGCAGTTTTAAAAAATCATAATAAATCACAGAAAAATCGTAAAATGGAAAATCAAATTGTGTTGGACTTCAAATTAGTAGTTCTATGCAGTGAACATATAATACGGAATGCTTTAGTACATTTTTTTTCCTGTAACTGGAAAAAAATGTACTAAAGCATATCATATTATATGTTCACTGCGTAGATCTACTCATTTGGAGTCCAACACAAATTGATTTTCTATTTTATGATTTTTCTGTGATTTATTATGATTTTTCAAAACTGTTTTATGGGGTGATTTGTCCGGTTTTAGAAAGTTCATGGGGGTAAAAAATTCATTTTCATAGGTTGGGATGTGATGTGTTCCACCCCTTATAGGTTGGGGGTGAAGTAGACTTTTTCCTTATCTGATTATCTCACTTCAAATGCCCAGCACTAGTCCGCCTTTCCTTTGCCTCTCTTTATCTCCCACCTCAGCCCGTCCAGACTAGTCTGTATGGGCAACTAGTGTTTGTTAACTTCAAAGAGGGCAAGCTGGAACACATCATTAGGGCGAAGTTTAGAAAATTGGAGTGTATTGCACCTCCTTCATTCTTTTCTCTTTCCTCTTAGCACCATCTAAAATCGCACGCTGGAGCTACCTTGTCTCTGCTTGTCTTAACGCGTCGCTGCAGGGTATACACAGCGCACAAACTCTATTGCATCGTACAGGGCCTTCAGGCTTCAGGATTTCAGACTGGTCAAGAAAAATACATCGATACCTTTGAAATTAACCCAGGTACGTGCTTGTTCCTTCAAGAAAAAAGAAAATTAACCCAGGTTAACTGTACATCAAACCAGTCCAAGGTCAGTACTCGGTACACAGGCTACTTCACAAGAGAATTCAACACAAACCAACAACCATGCTCTTCTTCAGGCAAGTAAGCACATGTACAGTGAGGTTTTAGTGAGGTTTCAAACACAGCAACCCAGAAAAGCTCTAGCAGAAGATACCGATGGCTTACATTCCCACACACACTGTCGCCGCAACCTGCTCCACTGCAAGCTGAGCATTATTCCAGCAACCCAAGGCATCACCTGAGGGAAATACACAAGCAGGCTTGCCCCACTAGCTCTACAGAAATTCATGGCCTCCACCATCCCACCCATTCGACGTCAATAATCAACAAATCTGATGCTGCATTGCTGCAACCAACATAGTTTTTACTCTTTGCCCTTTGTGAAGAACCGACTGAATCCCCGGCTCTGTTTCTCTGCCAGCTGGGGGTTAGCGAACGACGAAGATGAAGAGGATCTCGGTCTCTGTTTCTCTGCCAGCTGGGGGTTAGCGAACGACGAAGATGAAGAGGATCTCGGTCGATGCTTGGGACGCTTGGAGCTGTTTGGAGAAGGAAAAGGGCTTCCGTCCACGTCAGAAGGGGTCATGTGCATCTTGAATCCATTGACGGGAGACTCATTTCCTGTCCCAGGCATTTCGTGGTCTGTATCAGGCTGACCTGACGGCTTCTGGGAAAATTCTACTGCGGTTGTTCCAACAGCATCCTGTAGAAAGTCCTCCATACGTTGCCGGTTGGGTGAAGAACCTAAAGACTCTGCTGGAGGACGCATAGATTGTAGTTGACGGCCAAGAATCAGTATTGTCTCCTGGCACTCTGCCAGCTTCTCTGCTGCAGCAGCTATCTCTTTCTCCTGTCATCATTTAAATACAAAAAGTAGATGTTAAAAGTATTCCATATCCAGAAACGTTCAGTAGTTCAGCACAGAAATCTACAGTCCAGAGTAATAATCATGAAAAATGCTCGCATGTATTTAGCCCTTGTGTATATTATGTGATTCTGCGCTGTCATGTTTAACGATTTGGAAGCCTTTATTCTCAAATCAGAAGGTGTACTGCCAGTACTTTTCATCAAGAAGCTACAAGTGAATACTTCATCCGTTCCAAATTATAGTTAGTTTTATCCTAAGTCAAATTTGTGTAACCATTTTATAGAAAAATATAATAACATCTACGATACCAAACAAATGCACTATCAAAACATATTTCAGGGTGGATTCAATTAAACTAATTTGATGATGTAGATGCTGATACTTTTTTCAATAAACTTAATCAAAAGTTAGACATGTTGACTTAGGACAAAGCTAAAGTGAACTTCTGGACAGGAGGGAGCAGAAGGTACTAGGAAATAGCAATGTGAAAAACTTTGAAAACTAGATGTTTTTGGATTATAGTACCTGCTTTGACTTGGTATCTGGATCCTCATCTACAAACATTGAACTCTCCAACTCATACCTTCATATAAGAAAACAAGGTCAGCAGAGAAATGAAGCAGATGCTAATTTACATGTCAAGGATTTGAGTTTCACCTTTCCATCTTCTCCTCAAGATCTTTGTATTTGGCTAAGTCATCCTGATGGCTTTGTCTTTCATCAGTGAGTTCAGCTGTCAAAGTATCTATTTTAGACTGCAACACTTCTATCTCGTTCTCTAATTCAACTTTTCTTGATTCAAGTGACTTGTAGGATTCGGCCATACACTTTAACTGCGTCTCACTCAAGCTATTTGATTTCTCACTGTCAGCCAACTTGGCTGTGAGGTCTTCCAAGTTTTTCTCCATATCACTTAATCTAACCTTTGTTTCTTCTATTATTTCATTACACTTAGCTAATTCTCCCTCCAAATCGGTCTTATCAGATTTAAGTTGTTCATATTTCTCTGGTGAGCATATTCTCACTGCAGTCTTAGCATCAAATCCAGCATCACCAGGCCCCTCAAACTCAGGATCAGAAGATGAACGAGGCAACAGTGGGCAGAGACCAGAAACATTGTCTTTTACTGGCCCAGTCTGAACCTTATTTTCAAGTAGAGTCACTTTATCAACACAATCTAAATTGTTACTTTCTGCTTCGTTGCTGTTCTCTCTAGACATTGTGAACTTAATCTGACCAGTTTCTGACAAGATAACAGACAGTGCCATTACAATGTCATTTAGGCCATTGTCATTTGACAGAACTTTGTCAATTAATGCATAGAAGTGTTGTGTTTTCTCACATAGCCCATCATAATCAGATGTTTGGCCTTGAAACTTGGAGAGTTCTTGATCAAGTAACTTGACAAAGTCTTGAATCTTCAATATGGCAATCTTTAGTTCTTGATCCATGACACATTTGCTCCCTGGACTTGAGGTCCCATCCAAGTGATGAGTCCCATTTGCATCCATCGATTCTGCCTCATCTTCAATATCCTTTAGAATATTTCGGATACTATCAAGCACCTTTCCAGCATTGTTCTCTGGTGATTCAGAATCCAGTAAGGAAGATATTCTTGACTGTAATTTCAAAAGTGAAGATTTGTCAGATAGCTGCTGTTTGCTAGATGGAGTTTCTGAAGTTGGTGAAGCTGACTGCAAATCTTTAACGCCGTCTCTTTCAGTAATACCAGACAAATTAGCCCCAGCTTCATCTATCTTCATTTTGTCAATAGTACTGCCATTGCCATTAGCCTCAGAAGTCAAGCACGCTAATCTCTCCATCTCTAAGAAGTCATCCATGAGTTCCAACCTATTGGAGCCTTCTGTTGCACTGACCTTGGTCGCTTTCTCTTTCTTGAAGTGAGAGAGTTCAGATACTAGAGCGTTGGCCCAAGATTCCGTGCAACTTCCTTCATCATCAACACCATCTTCAGACATTGAAGTCATGCTGGGTGGGTTGCTTCCGTTTTGGCTCAGTGCACCATCATAGTGCATATCCATGTTTGGAGTTGATGGACTCTTGTGTTGGTTTCCAGTCAACATTTGGACCTCCAAGCTTCGGAGCTTGCCTGCTGTTTTAGCATACATGCTTCTTGATGACTGCAGCTCACTGTTTCGCTTTGTCAATGCCTCTTTTAGCATCTTGGTTTCTTCTTCCATTGTTAATAGACGAGCTGTTAAAAACTCATTCTCTCTCTGCATGTGTTGTATGTTCTCTATGGCATAATCAGGAACAGGAGACATTGGAGACATAGGACGATGGAAACTAGAATTCTTTGCAGGGGATCGCCGTGGTACTCTGTGATCTCCATACTCTCTGCCCAAACTCTCCACCTCCATTTTCATTTGAGCTAGTGCAGCGGGACCAGGTAACTTCTTCCGAACAAGGCCACGTAATCTTTGGCATTCAGCTTCAAGTTTTGATATTTTCTTGACATCTTCCTGGTGCTGTTTAGTTGCTACATCAGCTGAGCGCACGCTCATGTTCTTTTCTTCATTGCGGATTTCAAGCTCTTTGGCGACAACATGCAGTTCATATTTTAGGGAATTTATCTCTCTTTCGCCTGACTGTATTGTGCTTTTCAAGACTTCAATCTCGGCTTCTGCTTGAGATTTTTCCTCATCAATTTTCATCAACAATTCTGCCCGTTCTTGGAGTGCTCTTGTGAGGGCATCATTTTCAGCACCAGCCCTTATGAGTTCCTGTTCAAATTCAAGTAATTTTGCTTCGAACTCGGCCTTTATCTTCTCCCACTGTTTGGTTTTGGCAAAAACTACATCGTGTAGCTTCTGCTCACCTTCTTCTTTAACAGTTCTTACTTGTTTCATGCATTCTTTCAAAGCCCCATCCAGATGGGCACCTCTTTCTTCAGCTGCTAGTTTAGACAATGTAACAGTTTCTAGCTGAAGCTTCAGTGCAGAAGCCTCTGCTTCAGCTTTCTCCCAACCTAGCATGATAAAACATAAATCATGTCACCACTACTTTAGTATAGTGATCTCATAAACTAAGCTGTAGCGTGTCGAAAATACTATCCAGAGAAAAATTGTCTAGAGAAGCCCAGCCTACTTTCATGGACCCAATAACAGGCCAACTACTACACAAACTAGTTGTTATATTCAAACAAGAAAATGATTCATTATAAATATATATTTCAAAAAGAGAACTAAAGTGGGCGTCTTATGTGCACCTGATACGGCTTCTTCAGCAACTTTTGCATGTTGTTTCACTAGGGCATCCTTGGTTGTGATCTCAGACTGTGCTGCAGAGAGTTTTTCATTCAAGTCGTTCACATTTTCTTCTAAAACTTTTACTTTTTCCTCTGACTCAGTAAGATGTGCATATGTTTCAGGTGAAATTTGCACAAACTTTGGAGCTTTATCTTCCTGCGAAGTAAAGAAACTTTATTACTTAAAACTTAAACATAATGAACAAATTTACTGTCCAACCAGCTTTTGAGATTTAAAATGATACAAAATGTGCAACTAGTGCCGACAGTTGTTTTTTTAAATGTCATGTGACTCTTTGGCCACACAACGCAGGTGCACAAAGGAGAATGAAAAAAAAGAGAGAAAAGAATCATGTGAAAGATCACAACAAGGGACATGATGGCATAGGTTAGAAGGCACACAATCAAGACAAGAAAACCATTTGCTAAAGGAAAATAAATGAACTAAAGAGACATGACTGCATAGACCCGCAACCAAAGATTGTGGCGTCAGTTAACTCAGAACAGCCCCTATGGTATTGCACCTATCAAATCTTTCTTCTGGCAGCATCAAGCAGAAAAACTAATACTACTTAGACCAATCTAAAACAATACTACACAAGAAAGCTCGGCAAACCTGTTCTTGATTGGAATTCTGCAACGCATCTGCATTTGACGATTTATCAGATGATTTCTTCTTCCAAGGCCAGCTCCTTCGATCCATTGGTTGCAGAGTATCTAATAAGATTAAAAATTTGTGATCAGAAACCAATGTGATAAATTGCCTTTCTATATTCTGCATAAATAGAGCAAGCAAGCCTCTAGTATGAAAAAAAGCTCAAAAGTAACTCAATTAAATTATTCGCCCACTAACTTTGACAACAATACAAAGGAAATAAATAACTGGTATTTCATGAAACCAAAGCACAGGTCTAGAAAATGAATTAACATGCATTGTACCACATGGCTTTAGTCACCGTTGTGATATGCATATAAGTTTCCACAAATAGTTAGTTCAAAAAATTATATTTTCAAAGCAAGATCACAAGATACAACCAGTATTAACCTGAGATCAGGTACCAAATTTAACAAAATTTCGTTGCAGAATACACACAGTAAAGCGAATATATGCTTTTGGAGACGGCAAACATCGAAAGTAAGTGAACATAAGCTAGACGACTATAACAACTGCTTGGAATTGGACAGGAAACTAATGTATGGCTCCAGCAATCAGACAAATAAGCTACTCCATACAACTTCCATAATTGGCACTGCAGGCAAGAACCCCAATTAGCATATCATAAATAAGAAACAAGTGAAACACCTGTTGTTAAGTTCACAATCATTCCACCATATATAGCTATAGAATAATATCAATAATGCAATCAACAACTCCAATCAGTCAAAGAGTGTGGACGTGTAGGGTTCATAAATCCGAACGTACCTCACCAGCTCAAGTATCTTAACATTCCACTGGCAGGCCGCGTACACATTCAATTAGAAAAGGCAGAAGCTTCTGCCACAGTGGAGACACAGCTATATAGGACAGGGCAGGGTCAGGATCAGTCAGGCCAAAAGAATCGAATCCCTGCAGGAAACCAATCCTTCAAGCAAGAAGGCCGGGTACAATCAGCACGCGTCGTTGCGGGCGGCCCCCACTAGTGGCCAAGTTGCGAGCACAGCACAGTACGCCCGATCCGATCACCGTCATGCCAGAACTAGGCCAGGGCATTGACGCGGGCAACTAAGCTTATTGTCATACTCTCTCACTCATGTGTGCGCACCAAACTTGAGCTCAATTGACGCGGTATCTTCTCCGCATGGACCATCTGTCCATCATCGCGCGTTGCGCGCAGCTGCAAAGCGCACAGGCTGTACTGCTGTAGAGCTTAGCGCGAACGGCAACCGCAGGCAGGCAGACCCAGCCCGCCCGGCAAGAACCGCAGTTAAGACCAGCACCTAAGACGCCCGTGGAAGTAATTGCCAGCGTGGGGGCGGCACATGTTTATCCGGCCGAGATGACCTGACCGGACGCCTACTGCTCCCCCGGCCACGGGTGACGAATCGGAAAATCAATATGGTTACTCTGCTGCAGCTGCCGGTTCTAGCAAAGTCGGCGTTCCGGTGAAAGAACTGGTGGTTCCGGCCGTAAAGAAGGCGCGCGTGACCCGGCTTAAAAGCTCGGAGCTACTACTGCCCCCAAACTCGATACGGACATTGATGGCGGTCTCCGCTCGGCGGATTTGGCCTTTTTAACCAGATGCCTCGTTGCATCGTTGTCCTTGCGTGTTCTTGTGGCGCGCGTCCTCTCTTCATCTACGTCTTACTAATCTTGGCAGTAGCAGCAGTAGTACTAGAAACCCTTATCAGTTATCCCCATGGAGATAAGCTGCCGTACCAGTGAATTGTTTCACTGACGACAAAACTAAAAGGCAGGTAAACTAAAATCGAGGGTGCGTGAGGTGTGGATTGGAATGTTCCATGACCGAGGAGAGAGTGAGTTCATCAGAAGCAGACTGCAGACAAGCGTGACGTGAGAAGGGGAAAGACGAAGCACAGGGGAAGCACCGAGCACGAGCGCAACTATTCGTGTGCAACCGACGCCGCGTGAGTGATCCTCGCTGCAACCGAGTAGAGTTCCGTCCAGAAAGGACGAGGAAACACGGAGCGGAAAGCCCGGAGGGCGGAACCAACAACCAAGCGAGCGGCGCGGTGGGAAAGATGTTCAGAAACTGTGGAGAAATTTTGGGTTTAAACTGCACAGTAAAATTTCAGATAGGCCGCAGTGTTTAGTTCCAAAAGGTAGATGGAAAAGTTCGGTGAAAATGTCGCATCGGACACTGTAGCGCACTGTAGCACTTTTCGTTTGTTTGTGGTAAACATTGTCCTATCATGATCTAATTAGGCTCAAAAGATTCTTCTCGTCGTGTACATTAAAACCATATAATTAGTTTTTTTATTTACCCACGTTTAGGGTTTCATGCATGAGGAGAAAGATTTGATGTGATAGGTAAATAATGAAGTTCGAAAAGAGAATTTTGAGAAGTTCGTCGATGTGATGGAGAACTAAACACAGCCATAAACAGAGGAACTCCGCATCCAGGCTCCACCATCGAAAAACATGATCAACAAAAAAAAATATCTCGAACAAGACGAGTAAAAAAAATGCTACTGTACACACATTGCACGAACGAACGGGAAGAGCAACCGCACCACAGCAACGAACGGAGAACAGGAACGATACTCCAAGCCAGCACGCACAAGGCGAAAGGGAAGCGGGCGCTCACCGGGGGAGACGGGGGCGCGAGGCGGTCAGGAGGCGGCCCTGCGCGTAATGCAGATCCGGGGCGGGGCCGCGGTCGCCGGAGTCCGCCGCGATTCCGGCGGGGGCGTTGGATCTGGCGCGCCGCTCCGATCGGCTTGACGCGGGGGGGTGTCGGTGTCGGTGGCGCGCGTCGCTTGCCGGGCACACTTCCTCCCTTCCAGCCAGCCAGTCACCGCTGCGCAGCCGCGTCGGCCGTGGTCGGGGGTGGATTGGATTGGACTGGACTCCCCCTCAGTCCCCTCCCCACTGCCCACTCCCGCTTTTCCCCCCTCCGCACCTCGCCTCCCCTTTTGCTCCCGGGGGCCTTTTCCCTTTGGAATCTCGCCCCCCGCTGCTAGCCCTGCTTGTGCTTGCGAACGCTAGCGCCAGGCCAAAGCGCGTAGACTGGCGTAGCTGGTGGCGCTGGCGCTGGGGCTGGTACCTCCCCGGCTCGGTGCGGCCGTCGCGTACTCGCGTGCGCGTGCGAGCAGCCTGGTTTGGCAATGCGGCTTCCTCTCCCTCTCGGCTCTCTGCTGCTGAGAAGAGTGGTGGAGGAGGTGGCCGGTGGTGTTTGGGTTTTGTTTTGAAGGGGTGAGTGGAGTCAGGGAGAGAGAGAGGGCGAGCGAGTGGGGAATGGAGGTGTGGGTGCTTTTTGTTATGGGGGCGCTGCGGCTGCGGCTGCTGCCGGTAGGTGGGCTAGAAAGCGGGCGGGGGGCGATGGCAGGGAGGAGGAGGCGAGGGAAGAAAGCGGGGGAGTGGGGAAAAGTTGGGAGGGGAGCTCTGCTGCTGCTCTGATGAGAGAGACTCGGAGATCAGAGAGGAGAGGAAAGACGAAAGAGAAGGGGGGAGGGAGTGATGGCAGCGGAGAATTACACATCACCTCAAAAGAGAGGGAATTGACGGCGACAGTAATACTATCTTGGAACAGTGATAAAATAGAGTTTTACTTTCACTTAAGTTACTACTATTTGAAGCAAGTTTATGGTTTGGGATTCCTTTTTTTTCTCAAAATAGTGTCAATTTCACACTGCAGATGGCATCATGTGAGGGCACTAGTGTCCCGGGGTAGTTCGTAATCATTTTGCCTACTGAAAGTCATACCGGTACTCTACCCACTAGTACTAAATGGTCACACGTCACCACTTGGCCTGTCTGCTACAATGAGCTGTACTTTGCTAAGTCTGCTTCGTATACTCAGCATTTACACGTACTATTTTGGTATTTTCCTGCCATGGCGCTATTGAGAATTTTTGTGCGGTTTCGAAACTCGGGATAGAATGCAAATTCAGCTCTTAGTAATAACCCAAAGATGGGAAATGAAGGAACTATTACTATTTTTATCGGTGCTGGTAGCATGTGGAATCTGATGCTTCTGCGAGTAGTAGGTTTGATGTGTTCGACGGGGCTGGAGGCCGGCACCAGGTGATCAGGGCCGCCGCGTCCACAACAACCGAGATGCGGAGAGCAGCGCCACATTGCCCATGCAAATCATGCGAGCAAACGGCCGCCCGGAACGCGCGCCGCCTGCTACATTCACACGGTTATATGCCTCTCCGGCATCTGGTCGTATCCGATGTCTGGCATACCGTAACACCCTATCTTCCACGAGCCGCCCTGCACAGCCCTTCGTCGGCGCAACTCACTCACACAGTGACGTCCAGTGCCGGCGCCATAGTCCATGCCGTATGCCCTACCCGGGCCATACGCCCTATGCCCGCACACTAACCCGTACGCGCAACCGTGAGGGTCGGCTCTGATACCATTTGTAACACCCTGACTTTCACGAGCCGCGATCTATGACCAAGTACTGCTCCGTAGCAGACAGCAGCTCCGATCGAATCGGTAGGTGAGATATATACATATGTAAGTTTATTGTTAATCTATGACACTTGTCCCTGATCTATCTATAATTCCATATATCTATATCATTCATTCCTATCTGCTGCTAACAGCTCAACCAAGCCATCTTTTCTTATAAAACCTGGCACGGGCATAGCACAATCAAAGGCGAGTGTAACCAAGAAGGGCAGTCAGTTGGAACATCGCTAGCCTCCAAAGGCGCATTCAGCTTTTGAAAGTGCACTGGATGATGCACGGAACTCAACTGAAAGCCGAATTGATGCATTGTTGTCGCGTCCATCCGATCCTTGGCAATTTCCAATCAGCAGTACCACCAGCACCAGGCCAGTTGTTTATCGGTCTCAAAAGGAAAAGATTGTTATAGGCCATTGCATTCGTGTCGGATGCCTTGCTTTCGTTGGGAGCCAGAAAAGAAAATTCTTGCTGGTCTCTGCTGGTGATTAAAAAAACGGAGCGGTACAAATCTGATTGGTAAAACTCGCAACAGCTCACCACCTACTGATACCTATGGTCGTAAACAGAAAGGCCCCTATGGTGTGTAGATCGAAAAGGATATGATGGAGGAAAATAAGCTTTAGAAAACGAGAAATCACTAGGCGCACCCGAGGACATCTTCACGAAACAGTGACACACCGGCAAAATTCAGTTTCAGCCTCCTAAACACTTCCTGATTTCTCCATTCCGAAGAAACCATGACATGCGGCGAAGATCTTTCTCTTAAGCAACGCTAACACCTCAATCAGACATGTCATTGGTTTCCTTAGGAAACCAGCCAAAGATTCCAGCTTGACGCCGCCAACAACGCCGTTGAGCTTTTGCTACATTGACTGCCCTGTTCCTGGAACAAATAGACGACGAGCTTCGTTTATTTCTTCACATGCCTGAAAGTAAATCAAGGTGAGACCGGAAGGTAGGTGGTGGTGGCGTGGTGCCGTGGAAAGGTAAGCACGTTCAGATCATATCCAGCTCCTGGCGCCGGAAAAGAGGAAGGGAAGATACCAGTGGTAGCGGGCGGCAGTACAGCTCACAACGTCACACACACTCTCTCTCTCCCCTCCGGAGTCCGGACCAAGCTGTTCCACTGGCCTGGCGGCTTCTCTAGGCCTGCGCATGTGCCCGTGACATTTTACTATGACCACGTATGCTGCCGCTGGCCACTGCCGCAAGTTCGCAAGCCGTGTCAGACAGCGAGTCAGTGGCATGTCACCGCCACGCGCGCTTAAAATACTCGTGGCGAGTATTATCGGCATCCATCTAATCTAATCACATCGGATGGGGAGAGGAGCTAGCGGCCGAAACGAACGGCTACGGCTACGATGATTAGCCGAGCTCTCGGGCAACGTCCAAGCGCAAGCGAACAAGGTTTGCTCGCAGTAGGTGGCACGTATTACCACTGGCTACACCGCCACTTGAGCTACCACCAAGTCAGCGAGCGCTAACAATGAGGCGGGAGGATTTAATACGAGCAGTTGCGAGTGACACGGTGCCCCTGCCCCTGGGGGTCACGCGCGAGACGCACCTGCGCCGTTGCGCTTGCGCAGGGAACCGACGGCTCCGATGCGAGCGGTGCGGCCGCCCCGATGCCGAGCCGTTACCCCTTTGGCCGCAACGAATTCTGCCTCAAAAGCATGGCGAAGTGGCAATCTGCTCGGCTCGCTGCCCGTGGGAGCCAGGAGCCCAGAGCTGCAGAATGCGATGTACTCCATGGCCGTGTCCAAATTCCAAAACCATCATGGCCGGCGGGGGGCATGCATGCATGTGTGGGGGTGACGGCCAAAAGATTTGGCGCTGATTGGGCTGAAACCGCGGGGAGTTGCACAGGTGTGTTGCGCCTTTCTAGAGCCTGGCCAGATCCAGATGGAGTGCTCGTACTCGATGAGAATGGCTGTGTTCACTTCCCATAAAATTTTCAAAATTCTCTCTCCAAATTTTACTGTCCACCTATCACATCAAATCTCTCTTCTCATGCATGAAGCATTAAATGTAGATAAATAAAAAAACTAAGTACATGGTTTTGATGTACACGACGAGACGAATCTTTTGAGCCTAGTTAGGTCATGGTAGGACAATGTTTACCACAAACAAACGAAAAGTGCTACAGTGCACTACAGTATCCGATGCGACGTTTTCACCAAACTTTCTCCTCCTCTTTTTGGAACTAAACACACCCAATGAGATGTTATCCTGTACGCCTGTCTGCTTGTGTCATGTGTGCTCCTTTATCACAGGCATGTAGTTTCTGCGATCTGATATATGTTCTCTGCGTTGTAAATAACCAGTAACCTCCTTGTGCACGGCATCTCGCTGTTGCACGGGCTGTCGTCCTACATTCGGAATAATTCCTAATTCTTTTTCTCCGTGCGTCCTGGAAAGAAGATGGCAGGAGGTGGTCCCAAGAAATAGTTTCGCACCGCCTCTGCTGACAGCCGGCCGGTGGTTCAAGCTTAGGGGTGTTTAGTTCCCTGAAAATGGGTGAAAAGGAAAGGTAAAAATGTCACATCGGACACTGTAGCGCACTGTAGCACTTTTCGTTTGTTTGTGGTAAATATTATCCTATCATAACCTAACTAGGCTCAAAAAATTCGTCTCGTCATGTACATCAAAATCATGCAACTAGTTTTTTTATTTACGCACGTTTAGTGCTCTATACATGAGGAGATATATTTGATGTGATTTGATGGGATAGGTGAATATTGAAGTTTGGAGAGAGATTTTTTCCCTTTTCAAGGGAACTAAACAGGGTCTTAGCTGTAAAGAGCCCGGAGTCAGCTTCATTAAGGCCCTGTTTAGTTCCAAAATTCCACTCCCAAATTTACTATGCAAAAAGAAGATTCCCCGTCACATCAAAATGTCATAACATGCATGGAGTACTAAATGTAGATGAAATCAAAAACTAATTGCACGGTTTTATTGTGCTCTACGAGACGAACATTTTGAGCCTAATTAATCAATTTTTGGACAATTTTTCACAAATACAAACGAAATGCTACAGTGACGTAATGATTACGAAGTGACATCATACTCCCAAATTCAACCTCCCAAACTCAACATCTAAACACCACCTAAACCAAGTGGTTAAAAGAACTGCCAGGGACAGGCTTTGACTGCAAGACCAAGAGTTTACAGCTTTATTTTTAATGGGGGATCGGAGACAAGAGGCAGAATGTGCAGCGGCGCACAGCTGCATCGCAGTAGGGCCTATACCTGGTTTTCGTGGCTCCACCGGGCCTCTAGATGCACTGATGTGTGATTGGTTGGCTGTAGCAGCAGTTGAGCCTGTCCCTGGCCATGCAAAATGCACGCCTGAACCTGGCTCTGCAGATGTAGCAAAAATCTTCGTTTCCCGCGAGCCACGCTCTAGCGGTGCAAGATGTGCGCGCCGATGTGCGCGCCTTGTGAGGTGAAAAAGCCCGGACGCATGCATAAACAGACAACCAATCAATATCTTGTTGCAGCTAGGCTATCTAGACACAGGAAACCAATCAATACTACCTGGCATGTGCAGAGCCTGGCCAGCAGGAGCCTGGCTCCAGGAACGAGCGAGGCCGATACGCACGAGAACCAATCAGACCCTTAGTTACCAAGGCCTTGTTTATACGTTGAATTTAAGAGGTCGAATTTGAGAGTTTGATGTCACTTCGTAATTATTACGTTATTGTAGCATTTCGTTTGTATTTATGAAAAATTGTCCAAAAATTGATTAATTAGGCTCAAAATGTTCGCCTCGCAAAGCACAACAAAACTGTACAATTAGTTTTTAATTTCATCTACATTTAGTACTCCATGCATGTTATGACATTTTGATGTGATAGAGAATCTTTTTTTTGCATAGTAAATTTGGGAGTTGCTTTTGTGATCTAAACAAGGCCCAAATTCCACTCCAAATTTCACTATATAAAAAGAAGATTCTCATCATATTAAAATATCGACACATGCATGGAGTACTAAATGTAGATGAAACCAAAAACTAATTACACGGTTTTGTTGTACTTTGCGAGACGAACATTTTGAGTCTAATTAAACAATGTTTGTATAATTATTCACAAATACAAACTAAATGCTACAGTGTCGTATTTACGACACTTTCTAAACTTGGCATTTCAAAGTTTGGAAGGCTAGGCCAGGTTTTCAAGCGGACGTGAATGAATGTCTGGTGATGTTATCACGCGGAGGCGTAACATTTTTTTAAATGAATACTCCTTCAATCATATAATACAAAGCATAAAAGATTTCAAAATTTACATCCAAATACAGAGCATCCTAGCTTTATTTAAATTATTGTTCATTTATTTATTTTAAATTAGTGTTATTAGTTTGATTTATTGGTGGATAGATATAGGTTAGCTCCTTTTTATCCGCAGCTGTCATTAAAACAATCAAACAATTAATATAACTATTACTCAGGGGTATGTCCGTCTTTTGCCAATCTTCTTACTTTGTTCTAAAATCTCTAAAATGTCATGTATCATAGGACGGAGAGAGTATTATACTTCTACAAACATCACAACACGAGATCACCTTGGAACATATTTACAGAGGATTTTTATAGGATTGAGATCACCTTGGAACATATTTACAGAGGATTTTTGTAGGATTAAAAGCCTACAACTTTTCCTTTATAAATCCATTGGAACAAATGGTTGTTCATCCTATCTTTTGAGGAAAAAGGTGCTAAGGCACGTTCAAAGAAAAAAAAGATTGATCATCTTGAATTCTATAACCGTTTTTATAGAATGGCTCAACCCAATGTGTTTCTTGAGAAGATATGTAGCTTGAGGTCCAACCCCTTGGAAATGTTTACCTATCTCTATTTCTCTATTCTAGTTCCTATATTTCTCCTGCCTCACATTAAAACACACAAATGTATATTTTTTTCCTTTAGAAATGCAAATGGTATGCAATTCCAATTCTATGTTTTCCCTATCCCTATGATTTTGAGAATTATACATCCCAAAAAGGATCTAAACTGCTCCTATACCCTAAGAGCTTACACGGTGCTACTGGCTCTTTAGGTGTTATAGTGGTAACAAATACAACAACACCCAAACCGACGCATAAGAATTTACACAAAAGATTAGGGCAGATAGATAGTGGAATCATCTATGTCCCACAATGCTCTAGTTAGGTGCGGTGCTACCGTGTGTGATAACATGGTAGCACTAAAGATATTCTCCTTTAGAGCAACTCCAGCAATAGCCCTCAAATCAAGCCTCTAAATCTTAACCGGGGGCTGCCATTATTATTTGAGAGCCTTCAAATTTGCTCCAACTCTAACAATAGCCTTGATTGGTGGAAGACTCCGTAAAGACCTCCAAAAATAGAGGGTACACGAGGAGACATGGAAATAGATGAGAGAACTTTTTAACCCTAGCTAACCAATCCAGCCAGAGTGCCGGTCGTAACGAAAATAACAAGGCAACTAAAAAGCAATAGATTGGATTTAGGCTAAAAAAGGACATAAGATATATAATTAGACAATGAAAGATAAGGGGCGGATCCGCGATGAAAGGTAGAGTGTATGTATCATTTCGAAATTCAGATGTGAGGCCAGGACAATTGCTTTCTATTTCCCTTTTATGCTATGCTCCTCCATTGCTGATATATAAAAATATCTTTGGGTTGGGTGGCCACTTACCTCAAACACTTGATGCAAGCAGTGTATACGGCCTACGGCGCACCCAAGCAGCTTCAGCACCTTTTGAAGCCGGCATTCACTAGCCATCATCGAGGAGTGAGACTGAACAGTTAACCGTGTGGCAGTAGGCGTTCGCTTGGCGCAGCTTTCTTTCTACAGGCGGACGGATGGCTGATGATCGAGTGAGTTGTCTGAGCATGACAGGCGAGTTCCCAGTGTAGCCCCGAACCTGGGGAACAGTGTACAAGCAGTAGCAGAAGAGTATGCGTAAACAGTATACTGGACCCTCCTCTGGTAACAGGAAATAACGAGTAGACAGCGACGGCACGAACTGATGAACGTCTGCGCTGGTCAATCGTAGTGCGTAGAGCTTGAATTCTTGGTCTAGCTGAAACTGGAAGGCATGACGGTACTGCCCTCTTGCGCACTCAATGAAGGTTCGCATTTACAGTAGTCATTTACACTCCACAGCATGGACACAATGGTGAATTGCTCGGCAGAATGACGCATGGCCAAATCGATCTGCGGGTACTCTGCTTGGCCTCCCCGTGATTGGTACTGCTCCTACTAAATTTCTCGTAGATGCGTGTGAGGCGAGCTGGAGACGATGCTGGTCTGAGTATAGAATCAGGCATGGCTCCCAGATGTAACGGCTGACCAACTCCACCGTGAGGTCTCTCAGGGTTATGAGCTTTCATTTCGCTCCAGCGTTTTCCCTGCTTCTCTTCGAACACGTTGATCCATCTTTCTCTTCGATTTTCATCTTGCTCTTGTGCTCTAGCCGGATAGGAAAGTTTGCTAGAGCTCTCAGTAGTGCCCTAATGAACCTACCTGCCTAGCCATTCCTACCCGGCTGATCAGCCCTTTATCCCTTCACGCGCCCATCACTCCAAAGCCGGGAGCGGGGAGCAGCGCGTGCGTGCGTGCGCGGAATGAGCCGAAGGAGACGAGCGCGAGGGGCCCCGCGCCCCGCCCCGTGCCCCCGGCGGCCGCGAGCGTCCCTTTCCCCTTTTCTGATTCCCCGCGACGCAGCACCGCGGCCTTGGCACAGGAAAAAAAAAGGGAGCTGCTAGTGAACGAGTCGGTTGCCGCGTCGCCGTCGCCGCTAGCTTTACCCCGTACCGTCCCTCGCTCGCGTTGTTATTTGTTAACTTGTCACACCGGCCATCACCTCCGCCTCCGCCTCCTCGCGCGTGCGGTGCGCGCGCTCCTGGCCGTCCGGCTCCGGCCCGCGCCGCCGGTTAGGTCACCGGTAGTTCTCCACGCCCTCCCTGTCTCCCTCCATCTCGGCCGGCGTCGACGCCGACCGCGCCTGCCTGCGCACTGACATACAGATACGGTCCAAACATGCGCAGACACAGGGGCGAAGGCAACGAGAGGTATGTCTGCACGGGGACGTCGACGGGTGGCTGGCTATCGACCCGGTATCACTCGACCGACGCTCCGTTCGATCTCCGCCGTGCACCGCATAGCCAGGCCGGGGATACATGCCTGGCCTAGGTATATCGATCGATGGCCGGTCGAGCGGAGAGGGATAATTGACGGGGCGCGTCTCTGGATAACTGTGGATTGTGGACGGAGAGTTCGTGTGGGCCTCTCTTGAGATTGGTGTGGTGCATTCACACCGTGTACTAGGACGAAAGAAGCAGACAAAGGGTACGTGTGCGGGACGAGGCGCCCGCCCGCGCGAGCTGATATTATCTGTAGGTAGGGCGCCTGTGGACCTGTACGTGGTCCTGGAACGTACGCCCCCGACGAGACAGAGTGGTACGCGTACATGCACGGGCTCGATGCCCGTATACGGGTACGACAGCTATCATTTCTTGTTTATGATGTGATGTATGCGTAGCATACGTCATACTCCTATTTATGTACGTGTACGTACGTACGTACGTGTGCGTGGCCGGGGAGGGTCGATTTCTTCTGATCCCTGTTGTCCGAGGGGCACACGTACAGCTCATGCGTGCATGTAATGGCCCAGTATTTGCGGATCGGACGCCCCACCAGTGTGTGGTCATATTGACAGTGCCACCGCGGTGCACGATAAGGACGTGTCGTTCGTCGTAGTGTGCGTGCAGTACACGTCATGGGAATATATGGCAAGAAATTAAGGTTCGTCGTGTCGTTAGATAGAACGCGCCCACGGCGTTGACGAATGGCGCCTGCTCAATCATGCCTTCGAGCTAGTGTCTTGACAAGTTTTCTCACCAGAGGATCTCATCTCATCGTCCAGCTGTGTAGTGTTTGGCTAGCGTACGTAGCGTGCCTGTGGAACAAGGAACTCCGAAACTTGGGTTGTCTCCGCGTTGGAATTCGGGGTGTCGTGATAGGTGCTTCAATTCCTTGCGGCAAAAGGAAGCAGGTTCAAGTGGCCGCGTGCGTGGACAAAATCACAAAGGCGCATGTGCATTAGAAATGCCGTAATGGTCAATGGGGACGGGACGGGGAATTATCGGTAGGCAACTAGGCCTTCCCTTCAAAAGTCAAAAATTCTCTCTCCAAACTTCACTATTCACCTATCACGTCAAATCTCTCTCCTCATGCATGAAATACTAAACGTGGGTAAATAAAAAAACTAAGTACATGATTTTGATGTACACGACGAGACGAATCTTTTGAGCCTAGTTATGTCATGGTAGGACAACGATTGCCACAAACAAACGAAAAGTGCTACAGTACGTTACAGTGTCCGATGTGACATTTTCACCAAACTTCACATTCCCTCCTCCTCGCGAACTAAACACCGCACAACAAAGTTGGTACTAATATATCAACCCATCTAGATTCTAGATAAGCTAGCTCCGCCTGCATGCATGCACATATTTTTCTCAGTTCTGCACGTCGTATGGCGTGTGGCTGCACGCCTGAAGAACCAGTACAGCAGCACTGTAGACTGTACATAACGTTGGAGTACACTGTAGAGTGCGTTGGTACCTTGGCACCTAGATGTTGATGACCCAGTACACAGTACAAACGCACTCTAATCGTGACGTCAAAAGCATAATGTATTGACCGTCCCGGCCCGGTCACGGGCACTGTACACGCCTACTGGACGGGGTCCCCGCCTCCCCGGTCACGGCCAGTCCCCCACGCCCAGCGGAACCCGATGCGCGCGATTCAACTGCGATCAACTCCCGGCGTGCCTGGAGATGCGTGCTTTGTCTCCAACCACAGAGGCGACGAAGAACAGACTGACGCTTGGCACTGCATCGATGATGGGGCCGGTTTGTTGGGTTTATTGGTTTCTGGGTTCCCGTGGACACGACACCACCCGTATCCGTGTCCCCGTCCTGTACGACGACCACACCTAGGAGGCGGTAGGTCTCTGTTTCTTACAGTACGTGGGCAGAAGCGAAGCCGTAGGCACGGCACGCATTGGATGCTACTGCTCGGAGCAGTGCCCGTGCTGTTTTTGGTCCCTGCCCCAGCGACTCGGCGAGGAACAGGGTCGAGATTGCCATGTTCCAAACAGTGCCGACTTACCTTGTAATTACCAGTCAATTTCATCGCATCTCCTTTGGCCCCTGCCTAGTCCTGTACTTTGTAGGACTGTAGAATCACTGTTTCTTCTGAAAGTGCCGCGTAGCTGTTGCAGTAGTGTGATGCATGTAACAACCAGAGTACAAAGATGCCGAAAGCACAGCCCTGGTCTGCGATCGGGTGGAGACGACCGGGTCCTCTCCATGATTGCGTTCAACTGAATTTGCTCAATCGGATTACATACACATCAACCGACTGCAACAACCGCAACCAGAAACGGGATGGCGGCATCACCAATCATTCACCCCTTCATCTAAAACTTCCAATGATTCGTCGGCATCGATCAACAGCTCCCGACTGACGAGGTTAGTTAATCCACCGAACGGCCCGTATGATAATGGTATGGTATGATTCGGCCAAGATGGAGATGAAATGACGCTCCGGATTTATAGAGAAGTGACACCGAAAGATTGTTTGGCGCCGCGCGCATCTATCTAGAGATGCTCAACGGCTCAACCACCGTCGCCGGAAGGTACTGACCTACGGAGTATCTTTGTACTCCTTGAACACTACTGCATGCTCGAGACCTCGGTTTTGCTCATGGTCACAGCCTCACACTGCTGGCTGAGCCGCCCATGGTGGCACGGCAGAGAAGAGTCCACGGTGACTGACGTCGGTTGTAGTGTTGTCAGTGTCAAATTGGCGACAAAAAAAACAACTGCTCCGCGTCGAACACGCGATCGAGGAGGAGGCTCGCCGCTCGGCGCTCGCCGGCGCGCGTGCGTGAACGCGAAGGAACTCTTCCAAAAAAGCAGCACAGAGATCGCGCTGTGTGCCCATAAATTTCCGGGACGCGTGTTTGGCAACCTCCGACCTTCCTCCCTGGCCCGGGCCGGGGGTCCCCGCGTCGTCGCAGGAGATCTGCCGGCGACGGCGAGATGGACAGGGTTTCAGCATCGATGGTGGGTAGCATAGCATTTCTCTGATGAAAAAGCAGCAGTTCTTTCAGTAAACACGACGCGAGTGGTCTTTCGAGGTCGTACGTCTCGCACAATCCTGCTCGCGAGTGCCATCAGAGAACTGTGCCGCGCGGAGCACCGCTACTTGGACTTGACCCAAAGCAGCATCGTTACGGCTGCTTCAATGCGAGTTGTTTAGTCATGCTAAAAGGGAGTTGAGTTGAGGGTTACTGACCAGCTCACCTTTGAGCCAAAAATCAGGTAGACTGTAGCCGAGTCGATGATTGGGAAGTCTGGGTAGGATGGGCATGGTTTGTTGGGTCCGTTCCATTCATGCAGGTATGCAACGGTCTATCTGATAACCCCTTCGCGTGTTGACAGAGAAACTGCTTCTATCTTCTTTTCTTCCATGTTCGTTCAATTCAAGCATCTAATACGTGACATTAGACCATATTTCAGATGCCACTGTGGACGCGGACAGCAAACCTCTCCTCTGCTCGATCTGATGGAAGATCACACTCATGACAATCACAGGAATCCATTGGGCCTGCAAAATCAACGTCTAAAAACGATACTGCATGCTAGTGCTAGCTAGTATGGTTAGACAGTCTTCATCCAGAAAACTCTGTGAAACACAAGCGAAACTGTTTGACTCCTGGCGTTTACGAATGACCTCTCACGCATGCAACTGTGCAAGGATCGGACGGCCGGACGGGCATGTACGACGCCGCGACAAGCGATGCCCATGCCCGGCCGTCGGCTTTCGTGCTCCGACTCCGAGGCCGTCCTCCTCCTCGTGTGCCGACAACACAGGCCGATCGTGCAGGAGGCAGCGGTACGAATCTACAGCCGCGGCGTGGCACCCCACTGCCCTCTCAGTCTGTTCGCCAGTAAATGCCGTGTCAGGGATCGATGCCGGGCGTGCGACAGCGAGATGTGAGACGGGGAAAATCATCTCGCTGACAGCAACGCCCCGCCCCGTACGCGTCCGGCCGCCGCGCGGCGCCCGCCGGGTGTCACCGCCGCGGCACGCCGGCACGGAGGGGCTCGCGGGTCGCGGCACCGCGCGGCTCGCGACACGGCGTGGCCACAGGCCACCCCCCGGGCTCTTGCGTTGGGACGTCCATCGTGTGCCCCACTCTGCTTGCAAAAGCACTAGTCATGATGCAGCTTTTCTATCGTCATCGCGATACCGCCAACCGCGCTATCCTGAACGGTGAAGCTTGTTTGCAGAAACGAGCTTTTGGTGATAAGATTATTACGAACTTCGAAATGCAAACGGTTAACTCTTGTACGTGCTACTACGACTAGGGGTGGTAAAGGGTCCTCACTTTTGTACTAGAAATTTTAAGGATCGGACCGGATTAGGGCCGGACCAAAATAATACTAGTTTTTGAACTAAATTTTGTTAGGACGAAGTTAGATTTTGAAGGAACAAAGGGCATGATCCGTTACCACCCCTAAGACGCACGGGGCCGGCTTAGCCATGCACGGGACACGGCAGCTGGTGGTAGGTATTTTGTACACAGTAGCTCCGTGCATCGTCCTTTTTCTAGAGGCCCTCGTGTCGGCGTTTTTTCTCTAGCGAAAGCTGGTGTCGGTGCTCGGCAGTGCCGTTGGAACGTTCGATCACGGAGAAGAACCTCCCTTCGGCAGCCAGCATTCTCCTGTTTCTCCGCCATCACAAGAGGCCGGCATGCGTACTGCCATCACCAGGCTACGCCAGCACGGCAACACTGTGACGCGATGTCCGTTCTCCGGCTCTGTTCGGACAGGTGGGTCAGGTGAACAATATCGTGGCACGACGACGAGAGCTCTGCCGTCGGCGTCGCAGCCGCAGCCGGATCTAGAGCCAGTACAGCAGCACCGCCAACGGCGTGCGTCACAGACCCATGCACAGCAAGTATGTTTTCGCACTGTGCCCCTGGACATGGTTGTTTCATTGTTTGCTACGCAGCGTATGGAAACCCACACGCTGACTTCCACAATTTTTTCAATCGAGAGAACGACGACGGATAAGAACTAATGATCGACATACTACAGCTTGGAGTCAATCATCGGAAGTCGTCAAGTTTAATCAGAAAAATCTGTTCTTAAACGGCAAGGGGACGACGGGCGAATCTTCGGTTGTTGGACGAACTGCTATCAGTCATGAACCTGCTTAGGAGTAAATAACAAAGCTTGATCTATCGTCCTACATGCCTAGAGAACGGCTCTAGCAAGAGTCTAGTGGCACAATCCAGTGCTTTCGAGATTGGAACTCTCCAACTAATGCCCGGCACAACGAAAGGCTGCTAATCAGCTGATGGACGTGTTCCAACAGAATAAAGCTTTTCTTAAAGACTCCATCAGCACTAAAAAATTGTGGTCGTCAAGCTCTGCAGCTTTGGCTGTATACATACCGGTGGCAACATCAGTATGAACAGAATATAATACAGTACTCATCTGGTACTGTGTTTAGATCAATGGCCATAGCTGATGATCAAGTGGAGTGCATGTTGGAATGGATGTCTCTCTTTTGAGTGATCTGAAGCTTCTGATGTGGTTTATATAGAGGGGAACCTCATTCTGGATGTAGTTAAAATTTTGAATCTGAGTCATGAACCTTTTCCTTCTTTGTAAAGGTGGTAGAAGATAGATGTGGGCTTTTCTTTTGTGAGACATTCCACGTGTAAACGTGGCACACGGTTGCCACTTCTTGTTAAATTTTTCTCAAACAATATACTCGAAAATGATTACTTGTGTTCTGTATGTTACCTTTATTGGGTATAATTATCATTTCCTATCAAAACTAATTTGCTGTTTAAATTCCAGAGATGCACTTACAATGGGACGGGGCAGTACACACTGTCAGCTCTATCCATGAACGATGTACTTCTCCAAAGTGCATACTGCAAATCTTAAGATGGCAACTGGTCCGAAAAGAACTGTTAGCACACTTGATTATTCGTTAAGGAACGAGAGATCAATTTATTAATCAATTCAAACGGATGACCAATGGTGGGGTCGTCCTCGAATCATGAAGTCTGTTTTGACCGAAGGTCATGGCTTCATCCGTCGGTAGACTAAGCTGGTGTTTAGACGTTAGAATTGTGAGGTTGAATTTGGAAATAAGATGTCACTTCGTAATCATTGCGCTACTATAGCATTTTGTTTGTATTTGTGAAAAATTATCAAAAAATTGATTAATTAGGCTCAAAATGTTCGTCTCGCAGAGTAAAACAAAACTGTGTAATTAGTTTTTTATTTCATATATATTTAGTACTCCATGCATGTTATGACATTTTGATGTGATGGGGAATCTTCTTTTTGCATAGTAAATTTGGGAGTTGCTTTTTGGAACTAAACATGGCCTAAATATTCATCAGAAAATAACTGTCTTTGCTCTGCTGATTGAACGAACTGTGGCCTGCCTTCCACTGCTCTCCCAGTCTCAGGTGGTGTTTAGATGTTGAATTTGGGAGTATGATGTCACTTCATAATCATTGCATCACTGTAGCATTTCGTTTGTATTTATGAAAAATTGTCAAAAAATTGATTAATTAGGCTCAAAATGTTCGTCTCGCACAACAAAACTGTGCAATTAGTTTTTTATTTCATCTATATTTAGTACTCCATGCATGTTATGACATTTTGATGTGATGTAAAAAATTTTCTTTTTGCATAGTAAAATTGGGAGTGGAATTTTGGTACTAAACGGGGCCTCAGCTGTGCATCTTGGATTTTAGGACCATACGGATGCAGGACCTGACTGTTGTTGCCTGGTGCTTGCACGGCGACGGGCATGGCACTGAATTTCATGTCAGAAATTGTTTGATCCGTGTCGGGAAGAAATGAACAGCGAAAACTGTCACCGCTGCTGTGAGGAAGATTGATGATTGACCGGACAGCAGCCCTCACCTATAAATTTAAAGCCGTCGTAATTGTTTCATTGACCTGCTATTAGCTGCATTAATCCTCAAACCAAGCCAGCCATAGATGTCATTAATACCTAAACAGAATAATTGAGCAGCTTAACCAATAATTTTGCTTTCGGTACTGGCACGGCTGTACTTACAATGAAAAAAGAGAGATTAATCGAAGCGTACAGTGTCTGGGCAGCAATTTGCAGCAAAGATGAACATGTGCACTTCTGAAGGTTTTTTAAGACGGTTTTGTAGCGTTGTCATTGTCTTTTTAGAAGATTTTAGAGAGTTTGTAGTTTGTTGACCTGATCCTTTTGTATGGGCTTCGTGAATCGTGATAAGAATCCACATAAAACTATACTTGCCCCCGGCTCAACGGGCTATATTATGGGCCGAATTCACTACATGCATGAATGATGACCCAACCAACAGTACTAGGCCGCAGCCTCGCTGCTCTGATCCACGATCGTTCGGGGCCCAAAATATATCCGCGAGCAAGCAGCAAGCAAAAAGCGTGCAAGTGCCCCCAAGAAACATGGGCCTAATTGCTTCAAGCCAATTGCGCTCCTACCTGAGCCCAGCATGGCTCAGCCTTGGTTGCTTGGGCGCGGGCTCTTCTTCTACCTACGGGCTACGGCCTACCCACCGCCGTGCCTTCCATGTGGACCACGCAACGCACCAAGCGTTTTCCATGCGGGGGGCGTCCCCAAGAATCAAGAAATACAGCCGTTGCAGCCGAGTGACCGACGGACAGCCGTCCATTGGATTCCACCCGGCCCGTCCCAAGACTAGTAACCGAAGCCACAACAAAACTCGTGTTCAACCCTATCTCACCGATACTGGGACCCATTGCCGAGCACGACCAACGTGTCGAGTCGCTAGAATTCGTCGTCCCCTTCGCTCATCAGCAGCATCCTTTTCTTCTCGAGGCACTGTACAGTGTACACCTCTGACTGCCGAGAAGACACAGGTGATCTCCTCCCAAATTCCCAATTCTTCCTCACACCACTCCGACTACAGTCACCACCCGTGCGATCTCTGTATCACACAATCAGGACTGCGCTCCTGGTCCCGGAATGGCGCCGTGCCGCCTGCTCCTAGTCGGCAGGGGGCTTCCACTCCCGTGCCTCGCGGCGGCGCTGTGCACGGCAGCCGTCGCGCTGGCGCGGGCGCCCGCCGCGGACGCGACCTCGGCGTCGCTCGTGGGCATCAACTACGGCCGCGTCGGGAACAACCTCCCGCCGCCGCAGGCCGTGCTGCCGCTGCTCGGGGGGCTCGGCATTGGCCGCGTCCGGATGTACGACGCCGACCCCGCCGTGCTGCGCGCCTTCGCCCGGACCGGGGTCGAGCTCGTCGTCGGCGTGCCCGACGAGTGCCTGGCCGCCGTCGCCGACCCGGGCGGCGCCGCGCGGTGGCTCAAGGCCAACGTCGCGCCCTTCCTGCCGGACACCAAGATCGCCGTGCTCACCGTCGGTAACGAGGTGCTCACCGGCGGCAACAGCTCCGCGCTCTCGCGCACCCTTCTCCCGGCGATGCAGTCCCTGCACGGCGCCGTGGCCGCGCTCGGCCTCGACAAGCAGATCACCGTCACCACCGCGCACAACCTCGGCGTGCTCGGCACGTCGTACCCGCCCTCGGCGGGGGCGTTCCGCAAGGACCTGCTCCCGTTCCTCTGCCCCATCCTGGACTACCACGCCAGGACCGGCTCGCCGTTCCTCGTGAACGCCTACCCCTACTTCGCCTACTCCGGCGACCCCATGGGCGTGCGTCTCGACTACGCGCTGCTCGAGCCGGGCAACGCCGGCGTCGCGGACCCCGGCTCCAGCCTGCACTACCCCAACCTCCTCGTGGCGCAGGTGGACGCCGTGTACCACGCCATCGCGGCGGCCAACGCGGCGGCGTCGCGGGTGGTGGAGGTGCGCGTGTCGGAGACCGGGTGGCCCTCCGCGGGCGCCGCCAACGAGACGGCCGCGACGCCGCAGAACGCGGCGCGGTACAACAGCGACGCGATGCGGGTGGTGGCGGAGGGCAAGGGCACGCCGCTGAAGCCTTGGGTGCCGCTGCGGGCGTACGTGTTCGCACTCTTCAACGAGAACCTCAAGCCCGGGCTGGAGTCGGAGCGCTACTACGGCCTGTTCAAGCCCGACGGCACGCCGGCGTACGAGCTCTCCTTCAAGCTGCCGCGCGACAACTCCACATTTGCCCACGGCAACGGCGGCGGCGGTTTCGGCTGTAACGGCAACGGCAACGGCAGCGGCGGTTACATTAGCGGAGGTGGAAACAATGGCTACTACGACATCTCGGCGGCGGCGCTGGACACTCCGGTGAGCTCTGATTCTACCCTGCTCTCCCTATTGTTCTTGCTTGTAGCGATCATGATTTAGTTGCTGCTGTGTTTCTGAACTGAAAATAAAAAAGGAGAAGGTACTTTAGGTGATTGCATCAGGTGTGGCTGCTTTAGCACTCGAGAATGTCGTGCGATGATTATTCTCCGAGTACATGTCGTAGGTTGACCATGCTCTGCACCACGGATTGGATTGGATGGTGCGATTAGGAAATTTGCTGCACGATCAACACCCAATTGTATATTCCCCTGATCCCCACCGCGCGCAGATCCTGCGAATCGGCATAGTAGATAGGATGGTTACATTTTAAAAGACTGATGTGGACGCTTAAATCGTCATCAAAACGAATCTGTTGTCGTTGTATCCAGTATCATTTCGTAAATGGCCTCTTTAATTAAAATCCCTAATGGTGCTTGAGGTGCATTGATGATCTTCACATCTTTCATACATGGATCCTATATGAGGTAAGAGCGATTAGGTGCCTGCAGAAACCAACACTAGATCTAGAAGTTTCTCTGCAGTGGGCTACTTGTTTGGATGTACCCCTGCACTACACAACACAGCAGTACAGCACCTCCACGTTCGCACCAGGACCGCAGATGCGGTCCAACACTCGATGAAACTTGTTTTGAAATGGGCGCTGACGAGCGTCGCCCGCTACTTTTCCCGGGACTGATCTGCTTGTTGTTTCCTCGACGAATTTTGCTCATGTGATGCTTTTCCTAACGAGGCGTGCTCCTCGTCTCTTTCTGGCTTGTGGTCGACAGGGTCGCTGGCGGATGTGGGCGCAGGCGGCAGTGGCAGGAGCAGCAGCCGTCGTGATGGTGGCAGTCTGAGATCATGGCGGCCCGCAAAAGGCCGCAATGGCAATGAGTACATGGAATGGCGGATCGCCAGGGTAGCTGGGTAGGTAGATCAGGGTGGAATGGAGCTGCCGTCCTGGGCAGCCGCAATCGACGATGGTGAACTGATCTCCTTGGTGGTTGGTGCTCGTTTGCTGTGGTTTGTGAGACCGATCTGTGACTGTGACTCTGTGAGTGACCTAATGCTTTGGGTGGCAGCTGAGTCCTCATAAATTAGTGCTGCTTCCTAACCCGGTGCATATTGGAGTTTGCATCCGCGTTCGGTAAACCCTTTTAAACTGGTCAAAACTAGCATAACGGATTAGGAGAAAAGAGGCTAAAAAGAGCAGAGACATGGAGAAGCCATGTGACTATGTGAGCGAAAGCTAAGCTACCGTTCTTTGTTTTCTGGTAGAAAGGTGCCAAATCCCGGTAGAGCTTTGTTACGGCTTAAGTAAGCCATTTGGTTTTGGCCAAGAAGAACGGAGTAAGTCATAGCAGGAGCATAGGTTACTAAACAAACGCAGCAGTGCATCCTTGCAGTAATGAAAATCCGTCGCACATGCGCTGTCGTTCCTTTTCGGCAAATCGTTTGCCGCATTTTGATACGGTCCAACAGGGGCCGCAGGCACAGAAATGAGAAAATGGAGCACAGCTTGCTTGTGTACGATTCTTCACTGTTTTGGGGCGGCGGGACCCACCTAGAGTGCGGCTGATCTGTTGGTTCCCTTCACCGTTTCCTTCAGGAGACGCATTGCACGTACCGTCGTCTACATTGTCGTCCATTGAAACCCAAAGGCCGACGCCGTAGCATACAGCCCAGCATGAATTTGTTCCGGCAAACCCAACGAGTTCCAAACGTGCGCCCTGGTTAAGTAGAGTTAAGAGGTGTCTGGATCCCTATACTAAAATTCAGTTCCGTCGTATCGAATGAAATGATGCTACTTAGAGGTATCAGATATAGATTAATTAAAAAACTCATTACATAAACAAGGATTAATTTAAAAGATAAATCTATTAAGCCTAATAGTTCATAATTAGATAATATAATACTATAACAAACATGTGATAATTATATACTAATTAGAGATTAATTAGACTTGTTAGGTTTCTCTCACAAAATAACCATAACTTATATAATTAATTTATATTTAATAAATTTAATTATCATTTATTTAAAGAAATGGCCCTTGAATCCAAACACACCCTTAATAATACTTAACTCAGCGCTGAAATTAACCTACCTAGGCATCGGTATCATATTTTTTATTTTAAAATTTAACATACATTAGTATTTTTTTATTTTAAATTTTTATTTTAAAATTCGTTAGACTTTCAGGGGTAGCTAACAACGAGACAGCTAAGATAACTTAAGATAACTTTCTGTTATATATGTAGACAACGAGACAGCTAAGATACTTTCCTGTCAATTTTAACATGTGGCCTATTTTAGAGTTGTTCATAAGATATAGTTTCTATTTTTAAGTTGTTCATAATAAGGATATGGTTGCCTACATGTATTTTTGAGGTGAGTATAGACATATTGGTTTCTATTTTTAAGTTGTTCATAACAAGGATATGGTTGCCTGCATGTATTTTTGAGCTGAGTATAGACATATTGTGAGCACCTATCTATACTGATCTTTCAAACAAGAAAACGGTTGATTGGTTTAATATGAGACATTAAGGACAAATATAGTTGTTGGTAGAAAACCAAATAATGGTCAAAATTTTAACATGCTCATATTGAAACCAAAGAATGCAGGCAGTAGTAGGAGGGGGCACGAGAGGCATCCTAATAAAAGGGTTTATTCACATTATTCCATTTTTCTTTCGATTACCTCGAAAGGAAACCATCAAGCTTCCGTTTGCTGCTTCCGAAACCTCAACCCGTCTACCGCACATGCACGTCGATGACCTTGCGCTCGACCTCGGTCTTGGGCACGGTGACGAGGAGCACGCCGTTCTTGAGCTCGGCGCGCACCTGGCTCTTGTCGCACTCGTCCGGCAGCGCCAGCCGCATGTCGTACGAGCTCACGCTGCGCTCCTTCCACCACCCGTCGCCGCTGCCTTCCGCCCCCTCTGCGCCCTCCTCTTTCTTGTGCTCCCCGCGGATGACCAGCGTGTCGTCCTCCACCATCACCTTCACCTCGTCCCGCTCCAGGCCCGGCATGTCGAACCGCATCTTCACCTCCTTCTCGTCCTCCATGATGTCCCACGGCATGCGCATCTCGCCGGTCGCCGCCGGCGACCTCCGTGCCGCCGTGGGGAACCCCACGGCGTCGTCGAACAGCCGGTCCATCGTGTCCAGCATTTGCCGCATCGTCCGCATTGGCGACATCGGATCAACCAACCCTGCACGCAGAGTAACCATGTGATGTGGTGTTAGCCTCCTCCGCACTCTGATCACAGAGTATCCTCTGCTCTGGAAAGAGAAGCAGTGAAGTGATGCAACCGAGGGGCTTACCGAACGGGGAGATGTCGAGTGGCGCCGCGCGACGCGGGCGGCGCTGGACGGCGTTGCCGCCCTGCTGCGGGTTGCGGCCGTTGTTCTGTCTGACCTGGACGTCGACGGCGGTGTTGTCCCTGCTCTCCTGCGCCGCGGACGCCACGGCGAGGGACCGCGCCCTCCCTGCTGACGATGACGCTAACCCGGGCGCCGGCGTCGCCGCCCTCCAGGCGCGGACAGGGAGGCGCGCAGCCGGGGAGAGGCGGCTGGCAATCGCGAACGGAGCAGCTGCCATTGCTCTACTACTGAGGGCTATTGGGATTCTTGTCTTGGAACTGAAACTCTCAGAGCGTTTGAGATCGCCGGAATTTGCTTTTGTGCTCGCTGATTACTAGCTCGATGTGCTTGCGAAGCGCTTTGCTTACCTGATGGGAGACCGCAGGTCTGCGCCGCCTTTTATAGCTCGTGCGGGATGCACGGTGGAAGGATGGGGAAAGGCGTTGAAGCTTCGGGACAGCGCCGGCTCCGGTACACTGACAGAGTGCGACGGGAGAGCTTCGCGACGCCGGCGCGGACGCTTGTCGGCTTCTCTTGAACATTCTCGGGCGCTCCGAGCCGCTTCGAGATGATGTTATGGATGTCTGGATTCTGTGGGGCGGTAGAGTTTAGTGGGCCTTTACTCCTTGGCAACGAATTACTAATGGGCCTTCTCACGGCACGGAAGGATGGGCTATATAACCCACTACCGAGCCTGACCGATAGATGTTGGCTAGCCCAATAGAACACAGGGAATGAATGGGCTTAGCCCCACGACGCGTATAAAAAAACAAGGCCGTGTGCTGTTGTTTTTTTTCTTGCGAGAAAAAACAAGGCCGTATCTGGGCAGCACAAGCGGGGTCACATCGCAGAATTTCCTTCAGCCGACTGCTGAAACCTGGGGATCAGGGAAGCAAAAGCAATTCGAGGCACGTGCTCGCTGCGCATACTAATCTCTGCCCTGAAATGCATGCATATGCATCGCGCTAGCTGTGCACACTGCACAGAGCTGTTGCTCGTCATCAGCTCGAGTAAATGCTCCCCGACGATGGCGATGTCCAGCTAGCAAACGCAAGAGCCCTAAACTACATACAGTAATAAACTATACTGACTACTAGTACATGCAATGTATCTACCCCACATGATAAAATGAACTAAATTGGAAAAAATTGTGGGGCCAATTCGGCCTGGTTACTGTCAATACTCTACAGCCAATTGTTTCCACAGTAATCCCATCAATATGATTGCATGATGTAACTCTGTCAGTCAGGCAAATACAGAGTCAACCGTCGATTGTATCGCCGAGGAAATTACACCTTTCTAAGCTAGCTAGATTGCTCTCGAACAAACCATTGAATTGCAAGAAGGATTAGGTGAGTGGGAGACGCGAGCGCGCATCCTTAACCTGTGACGACTGTGATAATTAGTTAGCTTGCAATGCGATCGATTCCACGCTTGCTGAAGCTACTGGTCCTGTGAAAATAATGGAAATCTTGTCGCCAGACAGTCCGGCACCAAGGCCTGGTAGGGCTCGCACGGGCGCACTGGCATTACCTGAAAAAAACGGCGTGTGACGGACGCTCATGTGCCAGAATTCCACCTGTCAAGTTGGCCGGAACTCCGAATTCCACCGAGCGGAGTAGCATGCACAGTAAAATCGTCCGGTGATTTTGAATCGGTTTCAGTAGTTACTATTATTTACACCATCGATTTTCTTATTATGGAACTTTCGACAGGAGACGTTGCAGCTAGGGCACGTTTGGATTCTGCTACACACCTACCCTGCAAACGTGTTGGCCGGCCAAACTTTGGCGTAGGATTTGGCCGCCCGAGTTTGGCCATGCATGAGCACGTTTTCTGAGTCTTGCCTCGATCCAAACAAACATGCTAGCGCCAGTCAACGGCCAAATATTGGCACGGCCAGCTATGGGCAGCATCCAAACGCGCCCTCTCCGTACTCCGTATATCGACGTCTTAAGATAAGGCACGTTCCATTACCAGAGTCAACAGATTTGACGTCTGCTCGAGCATGTATCATGTACTCTCTGAGCAATTCCAGCAGGGGCCTGTACTCCAAAATTTAGAGGCTTGGAGAAAAACACAACTCCAGCAGGATTTTTAAATGGGCCTGCATTTTGCATAGGACTCCAAATCTCCCATCCAAGCCTCCATTCCTACAGGTCCTCCAATTCCCCCTCTAAAGTGGGAGAGAGAAGTAGATGTGGCTGACAGGTGGGCCTACGGAGAAATAGAGGCCCGAGTTTATATGTCCACTGGAGTTGAATGTTTATTTTGGGCCTCTATTTTTTAGAGATGGACCTGCAAATGAGTTTTAAAGGCCTCAATTTGAAGGGCTCCACTGGAGTTGCTCTCAGGCACATTAAAGAGCTGATAGGTGTGTAAAAAACTGGAAACTGCCAACGGCTACTAGTACCGCGTTGTTAATTGCTGACCGCCGGCTGAATTCACACCGGGCTCGGTCAGTTTCCGCCACGCCTTCTGATGCCGATGTGGTACTGTTGAGCGTTAATCTCTGAAGTCTCCGTCAGGTTGGACAGCACAAAATTAAAGAGCCTTTTCACTTTCACCTCCAGCATTACAAACACAGCATATTCATCAAGCCGAGGACGTGCTCGGTGCGATATATCTTCGTGCACTTTTTTAACAGACCTCGCTGCAGATAATACGCAGTGTCATAGTAGTATCACGGTATATGAAACGAATGGAGTACGAGTGGTACCCGGCCGTATGCATGGACCGTACCTGCAGCGCATTATTCACGCTCGCATCAACTTGCCGGGCAATACCTAGAAGCGCAGCCGACGAACAGTGGCCATTACTGACTCCTCTGGGTCTGAGGCTATGCGTGGCTCACCGCGTCCGTGCAGTGCAGCCGCAGGCGGTGACAGCGCGGAGCCGGAGCATGGGCGGGCCGCAGTAGCTGTACTGTACTGTACCCCCTTCAATTCGCCAAGCAGCCGGCAACCGCTCGCCGCTCACCAGCCGAATCATTCGGCAATCCCGGCCGGCAGCCGCCGTCGTGCTTCCGCGAACTTCCCGCCGCGGCCGCGCCTCGCTCTGACACCGCGGTCCCGTTCTGTTTCAACGGCCACCCAGCCCGGCGCATTGCTCATTTGCCCATGGCTAGGCGCACGTGCGGATTGATGGGGCCGCTCCGTAACGCCATGGAAGGGAAGGCAGCGAACGACGCCGGAGTGGCGTGGAGAGCGGAGGAGATCATATAGTGGGGGCGGCAAGTCAGCTCTGCCAGCAAATAAAGTAATCCGGCATTATTGTTTCAACGAGTCAAGTTCCTACAGTTAGCTAGTACCTCTCGCCGCGGCAGCACTAAATGGCTTCATGGTCATCGCATTGGACTTTTGGAGAAGAGCAAGCAGCGGAGATACGAAGTAGTACAGTATATCATTCGGGGGACGTGACCACCCATACTGTTTTTCTTTTCCTCTTCTGTTCTGGCAGATCATCGCTGCCTGCTGCCAAACGGAACGAAACATTCAGCGGGATTCCCAGTTGCATCGTACCGGAATTTCCGAGCCTGATTCCGTGGGCATGCCTCGTCATTTCGGGCAGTGCTCTATCTAATTTGCTGATAGATTGATCTTCTGCCAAATGGATTTATCTCTTCCATCTCGGTAGCGATAGCTGCACAGTAGCATATCTCAGTCCGCCTTTGTCACGTGATTCGCGTGCCCCGTTCCTTTGAGCACAGAGGTGGCTCGTTTGTCGTTTCATTTGCTCCTCCAGCTCATCGAGGAAGAAATGACCATTAGTCGAAAGCATGCCAAGAGTCCCCTCGTGTACCTTAATGTTTGATCGCCAAAGTGCGAGAGTTAGAGTTTTATGTCATATTTATGTAATCACAACTTTGTAAGAACCGGCATTCTCCTCCTTATATGACACGGCAGCGCTCCTGCCTATTTTTCGAAAAAAAAAATTTGCTCCTCCTTCCTGTCCGGGCGATCCACCTGGCGATCCACCTGCCTAACGAAAACAAGACTCTTCCAAGTTCTAACTTCTAAGAAATCACATCAAATCTCTCTCCTCATGCATGAAGCACTAAACGTGGGTAAATAAAAAACTAGTTACATGGTTTTGATGCACACGACGAGACGAATCTACGAATCTTTTGAGTCTAGTTAGGTCATGGTAGGACGATGTTTACCACAAACAAACGAAAAGTGCTACAATGTCCGATGTGACTTTTTCACAACTTTTTTCACCCTCTTTTTTGAACTAAACACACCCTAAAATTGAACCCCGTTTTCAACCAACATGAGCTCCAGTTTTAGAGAAAAAAGATATTTGCATACAGATATAGCAGTGGCAGAATACGATATTTCTGTTAGAACGCATTCATGTGGCCTGCAAGCAGCCGGAAGAAACCTGTCACACCTCCCAACTAACAGAATTACGCATGAAAAGGCCTGACGCCACGAAGAACCGCCGCATAATAATACTGAAAAGAATCGCTGCCTACTAAAATTGCTTTCTCTTCTGCTTAGTTCCAAAATTCCACTCCCAAATTTACTATGCAAAAAAAAATTCTCCATCACATCAAAATGTCATAACATGCATGGAGTACTAAATGTAGATGAAATCAAAAACTAATTGCACAGTTTTGTTGTGCTATGCGAGATGAACATTTTGAGCCTAATTAATCAATTTTTGGACATTTTTTTTACAAATACAAACGAAATGCTACAGCGACGCAATGATTACAAAGTGACATCATACTCCCAAATTCACCCTTCCAAATTCAACATAAACACCACCATAGCAATGGAGAACCAGTGGAGAAACACGAGGCAGGGAAAATTTAGGCCTCGCCGCCGCGAGTCTCATTTCTTTTTGGATTTTAGTTCCTCTCCGGCTAATCCCCACCTGCCAAGAAAACGTTGCGACATCCCCATTTAATCAGAGCTGACGCGAAAGAGATTTTTTTTTCATAGAAATGATGAATTGAGGGTACTGTACGTATGTGCTCGTGCCGTAATAGGGCCAGCTCGCCCAGCAGAAGCGCGGGAAGAAACCTGTCAACGCCGCCCCCAGGCCCCAACGAACCGTGCACGGTTCTCATCGTTTGAAACTGAGAAGAAAAAAACAAAGTTTGGTCAATCAATAAGTCTGTTGACGATTGGACAAAAACAAAGGAAGCGAAATCGCAGCACGCTGGGCGTTGCCTGCCGGCCTGCTGCGTGCCTTGCTGGCTGGCCTGCGTCCGTCTTGCTTCCCGGCCACACCACCGGCCGCGCTCGGCGGCCGGCCGGCATCGCCAGGCGGATCCTGTACGCGTCCACCTGTGCCTCCTTAATTCCAAGTGGTTGAGCGTCCCCCGGTAACCACCGTCATTAATAGGCCACCCTCCCCACCTATCCCTCTCGCCCTTCCCAGTTGCTTACCCTTAATTCTACCCCGCCGGGCCCCACCCCCTCATCCTCTTCTTCCTGATGATGGAGCTCCTAGGTCAATCGTGTCGCGTGTGCCGGCCCGGCTCGGAAACAGTAACAACTCACAAGTGTTAGCCGTCGTATCCGGGATAGTCGTACGAGTAGCAGCTGTACACGATCGGAATACGTTACCGTTTCGGTGTCGGAGCGTGCCGCCCTCGTGTTCGTATTCGTACTCGTGTATGCACCGGTATGGCATACGGGTCGGAGAGGAGTAGTTGCTCCGGCGTGCCTATAAATTTGACTGCTCCGGCAGCTGGATACGAACGCAACAGGTTTCGCGGCAGGTGGGTCGACCGCTCGCTCGTTCGCTCTCCCGGATCCCTATATATTCGGAAGCTGCCCGCGTGACCCAGACCACGCATCCGGCTCCGCCGTCCGCTCTTCCAACTCACGCCAAAGGCGGCGACGTCGTGTTCCGCCGCCTGACACGCTTCGAGTTCCCCCAGCTTAGCTAGCTCGCCCGCTCGCTTCCGGTGGTCTCCATGGAGGCTGCGCCCGCGGCGGTCATGGAGCGGGAGCGGCTCACGGCGGAGATGGCGTTCCGCGGCCCCGACGAGGCCCATCAGCGGGACGGCGGCGACCCGGCCGCGCCCATCAGCATCGTCATCAAGATCCGGCGCCGGCTCCCGGACTTCGCGCGCAACATCAAGCTCAAGTACGTCAAGCTCGGGATCCGGCACGGCGGCAGCCCGACGTCGCTGCTCCCGATGCTCTGCGTGCCGGCGCTCGCCGCCGCCGCCTACTCGTTCGGCCGCCTCGACGTCATCTACTACTCCATCGACCTGCTCACCTGCGTCGCCTGGCTCGGCACCGCGCTGCTCCTCCTCACAGTCTACTACTTCAAGCGGCCCCGCCCCGTGTACCTCGTCGAGTTCGCGTGCTACAAGCCCGAGGACCAGCACAAGATCTCCAAGGCCGGGTTCCTCGAGATGACCGAGAGCACCGGCTGCTTCAACGACGCGGCCCTGGATTTCCAGACCAAGATCACCAACCGCTCCGCGCTCGGCGACGAGACGTACCTGCCGCCGGGCGTCCAGGCGCGGCCGCCGCGGCTCAACATGGCGGAGGCGCGGCTGGAGGCCGAGGCCGTCATGTTCGGGTGCCTGGACGCGCTGTTCGCGTCCACGGGGGTCGACCCGCGCCGCGACGTGCGCATCCTCATCGTCAACTGCAGCCTCTTCAACCCGACGCCATCGCTGGCGTCCATGATCATCCACCACTACAAGATGCGGGAGGACGTCAAGTCGTTCAACCTCGGCGGCATGGGCTGCAGCGCCGGGCTGATTGCCATCGACCTCGCCAAGGACATGCTCCAGGCCAACCCAAGCTCGTACGCCGTCGTCCTCAGCACCGAGAACATCACCCTCAACTGGTACTTCGGCAACGACCGCTCCATGCTGCTCTCCAACTGCATCTTCCGCATGGGCGGCGCGGCGGCGCTGCTGTCCAACAAGCGCGCCGACGCCGGGCGCGCCAAGTACCGGCTGCTCCACACGGTGCGCACCCACAAGGGCGCCACCGACGAGTGCTTCAACTGCGTGTACCAGCGCGAGGACGAGGAAGGCAAGGTCGGCGTGTCCCTGGCGCGGGAGCTCATGGCCGTCGCCGGCGACGCGCTCAAGACCAACATCACCACGCTGGGGCCCCTGGTGCTGCCTCTCACCGAGCAGCTCAAGTTCCTCAAGTCCCTGATGATGCGCCGCGTGTTCCGCGTCAAGGGCGTGCGCCCCTACATCCCCGACTTCCGGCGCGCCTTCGAGCACTTCTGCGTGCACGCCGGCGGCCGCGCCGTGCTGGAGGAGGTGCAGAAAAGCCTGAGCCTGCAGGACACGGACATGGAGCCCAGCAGGTGCTCCCTGCACCGCTTCGGCAACACCAGCAGCAGCTCGCTCTGGTACGAGCTGGCCTACGCCGAGGCCAAGGGCCGGGTGCGCCGCGGCCACCGCGTGTGGCAGATTGGCTTCGGCTCGGGGTTCAAGTGCAACAGCGCAGTGTGGCGCGCGCTCCGCGACGTGCCGGCGCTGTCGTCGTCGTCCACCGCCGCCGCGGGGCCGGACGGCAGGAAGGTCAGCTGCAACCCCTGGGTGGAGGACGTGGACAAGTACCCTCCCAAGGCGTACGTCTGATCGATGGCCCACGTCAAGTACACAACAATTGTATGATTCGATTCGATTTTCCTCACGACGACGAAGGAAGAAGGGCGGCGTGCCAGGGGGGAAAAAGATATATGTTTTTTTTTGAAATTTCGCTGTAATTTTTTTTCGTTCTTTCTCTTCCTTTAATTTAGGTTGCCGTGCGTAGACAGTGCTGGTTTTTGGAATTCATCCGAGATTCGTGTGGTGTAAAATGAATTCCAAAAGCTAGCAGTGCCATTCTTTTTCAGCTTTTGGAGTCTAGTCCCCTTGGTCTTCCTTGGCTTTCTAGACGCCGGGGAAGAGCTGAAGGACGGACTGGACACCGTTGTGCAGTTCTCATGACTAGAGATTCATCGATCAAGTGTGAATTACTAAATCAAATATAGTACACGTTCTGGTCTCAAAGTTTTAAATCACATGTATGTTGTGAGGTTTCACAGGCTTGGCTCTCTTGCTGGTTCCAATGATTGGTGCAGAGAAGATCGATCCCTGACGAAAATTTACGTTTTCATCAGTACGTGCAGTTTCGTCCGAATTCTTGACACGATGTTTATCCACGTTGCATGTAACAAACGAGGAGCACATCTGGTTGGAGAGACGCTCGGCTATACGAGGACTTGGCCACTTAGAGTAGGTGTGGTAGCTTGGTGTTGGATTTGACTTCGCACATCCGTGTGGTTCCGCGTCGTTGTCTCGGACTAATTGCAGCGTCAATCTATCTGTTTCGCATGACTATCGTCCAACGCTCATCGGACTTTTTTGCATGATGATCTTAGCATACGGCTCCAATGGAGCACCTAATAGTATCTGCTACTATAAATACGGCGTACTACAGTTTTGACCTGCTCGAATTCAGCTGATGCTTTTGGTGATCAGCCATTGCTTTCAGCGAGAGGAGTACGTACCATTGCCGTTCTCTGGTTGTACCTTGCATGACTTTACAGTTACTATATGCCGTATGCATCGACAGAACCATAATGAGATGTTATTAACCCTTTATGCAATGATTGAGTTCCGAAACTTTTCATCCGACAAGCCGTATGTGTACCACGGATCATCTTGTGATATTACTGAAGATATCTAGCTTTGATGCATATCCTGGCATGACAGAGACATCTGACGTGGTGGCAATATATCTTTTACGACCTGATGTATGAAAGGCCAGAGCAGCCTGACACTTGACCTCTGAAAATTACAGCACAATAGGGTCCTGCTTCCGTGAACACTAAGCGCTGTCTTCATGTCTTGACAGCATCAGAAGTCTAACATCTGCTATAAGACTTTACCACGTCCAATCGAAAGCCAGTTAAGTATTTTACTTCCAAAACAACACGCTTTCGCGGTCAGGGGAAGACTACCCAGAGCTCCACTTGAATCCGAGACAGTGAGCTGAACCTGATCGGGAAGGTGAAGTGGCCAAACAACTCTCAACGCCCAACCACGAACCATCCGCTTCCGTGTGACAGGATCAAATCAAAAGGCGATGGGAGGTTAGCGCTGGATACCCGAGCGAGCCGGCCGACCTCGCCTTCCTTGCCTTCGTCCGTCAAGTTGGACAGGGAGTCCGGCAGGGTCGTGTCGCGCCCATTTAATTCCTGACCGCGCCGCGGCACCAGATGATGGCCTGGAGAGATCTGAAGGCAGCAGCATTGATTGGGCGTGCAGTTTCGTGTGACGACTAGCTGCTGATTGCTGGTTAGCTGATGGAGATCGAGACGGCTAGCAGCCGGCTGTGCCCCCCACCCGTGCCTTGCACCATACCCGTGTGCTCAATGTGGGTCCTCAGGATTCGAAGACGCGGCGTGGAATGCTGCAGGAAGGTTCCATAGCCGAGTGGATATTATCACTTTTTTGCCATTGTACGAAAAAAAATTACCTTTTTTCTTTAAAAGTGATCTTGTGTAATATGCATGGTAAGCTGAAAGAGCCTAGTAGAGAAACCATTTTACTACCAAGAAGTGTTACTTTGTCCGGTCTCTGAACTATTTCATTTGATCCTCTAATACGATTACTGTTTTCTATTTCTTTATGTACCGATTGTTTTTTAAGTTTAAGATGGCATAGGACATCACAACCTATGTTAGAAAATATATTAAATGTTTTTCATGATTATTTTCATAGATTAGGAGCATCTAATATTAAATTAATCCAGTACCTACCAAACTGTATGGAAATTAATGACGATTTTTAAAATATTTAAAAAATAGGATATCTTGTCGTGCATGACCTTTTTGAACTGAAAAACTGTACATGTAGGCAGATAAATAAGAAAAAAAAATCTCAATAGGATAGATCATATGAAGATGTTTAAAATATTTAAAACATAGGATATCTTGTTCTTCATCACCTTTTTGAACTGAAAAACTGTACGTGTAACATGTAGGCAGAGAAAAAAGAAGAAGAAAAAAAATCTCAATAGGGTAGATCATCGCCAGCCCCTGATTACGAATTGAGCCGAATTTGTTTTTTCCAGACCAGAGCGCTACTACTCAACCTAAGCCCAATATCCTTTAAAAAGAACAAAGCCCAATACAAACGTTAATGTATTTGATGGGCCTTGTAGAAACCAAAGCCTATAGAGATATAGTTTTGTTTACTGGCCCAACCTAACACAGTTCACTTTTTTGTTTTTGTTTTTTATCGAATAGAAAAATTAATCAGAATTCGACACTGCATCGAGGTGTGGTTTAGAGAAGAACTGCATTTCTAATAGTTGAATTCTACTATTGATGGAGTGGTTAAGTGGAAACATAAAGAATTTCGAATGAAGTTGACCAGTTTGATGTAGTCCCGTGTTGTACCACATGAAGAAAATAGTGTTATAGAATAATAAATATAACCTGATCCAATGTTGAAATGGGCACCTTCGTCAATACCGGATTCAGAGTTTCAGTCATAGACTTGCTACGTATGCGCCACTATCAATTGTCCAACTAGCATTAGTTCATTCAAATTTCTCCTGCGGCGCATCAGAACCCGATCGACTAGCCAGTCAACGCGCCCCAAACCGCAACCAATCTCCTAGCGAAGTCTCGTCCTCGTTCTCTTTCCTAATCTCCCACTGAAACATTGGAGCCGGTATCGTCAACCACTCAACGTTGCCTTTACACCGTCATCATACTCCACTCCATCGTCATCTCCCGCTATAAAAGACATGACAGCCCATGCACAATCACAAAGCGCAGCAACAGTAACAAACACACACAGAGATCCATAACCTCCCATTCCATTCCACCCGACACCAGCGCACGAGTGCCGCCCAAACCCAAACCAGCAGCCATGCAGCTAAGCGCCCCCCATCTCGCCATGATGTGCCTTGCGCTAGCCTTTCTCCTGCCGTCCTATGCCGCGGCGACGGCGACGGCCGGCATAATACAGCGCGTGACCAAGCAGCAGATCCTGGCGAGCATCCCGCCGCACTGGGACGAGAACCCCGTGCTGTTCCTGACGTCGCCGTCGGGCAAGTACGCGGCCTACTTCATGCGCAGCCAGACCACCCCCGGCGCCGGCGGCCTCGGCGCCGACTTCTGCTACGTGGAGGTGCTCGACACGACGGCGCCGGGCGCCGAGGGCCGGAGCGTGTGGGAATCGGAGTGCCTGGCCGTGAGCACGGTGAACACGTGCGCGCTCGTGTTCTCGTGGAACGGGCTGGAGGTGTTCGACGGGAGCACCTCGGTGTGGCACACCCACGACGCCCAGTCCGACTCCCAGAACTTCCTGGAGACGCTGCAGCTGGTGGACCAGGGCGACATGCGCATCCTCGACAAGGGCGGCGAGCTGGCGTGGAAGGCCAGCGACGAGCCCCGCGCCGCGCAGCACTGCGGGATGCCCGGCTCGCCAGGCCTCGCCTCCGCTCTGCCCCCGTTCGCCGAGCCCATCGGGCACGGGAGCAGCGACCTGCCCTTCGGAGTCGGACAGGGAGCCGGCGCCGGCGCCGGCGTCGGAGTTGGCGCCGTGGCGCAGCCTGAGGCACCGGCGGCACCTTTGCCGCTGCCCGAGGCACCGCTGCCGCCGTTGCCGCAGCCTGAGCTGCCACTGGCGCCGCTGCCGCAGCCCGAGCTGCCACTGGCGCCGCTGCCGCAGGAAGCGGATGAGTTCGGTGGCGCCGCCGCCGGCGCCGCGGGGCAGGGGCAGGCCGGGGCGGGCGTGGGGAACGCGTTCGGGTTCGGCAACCAGCCGCTAGTGGACAACAGCCCGTACGACAGCGGGGCGTCGAAGCATGGATGCGGCCTCGTCGGGATCTCAGTTGCTCTGGGTTTAGGCGTTGCCGTCGCCATGGGTTTCGGACTCTGAACACGAGACGCGCGCGCGCGATAGTGGTTGTGGATTGTGGTTTACTGAATTCCTGTTCTTTCCGGCACAAAGACGCCGGGAGGTGGTGCATTCGTTGTGTGTTGGGGTGGTGCTTTTGCTGATGTCAGTGTCAGTGGGGTGGCTGTTCTTGTACATCTGATATTTCATATTGTAATTGAGTTGGTCTATGCATTTTTATGAAAAAAATTTCACTAAAGCGCAAGTGTTGAGGATTCCATTGAGGTAAACGTGGACAACTCAAGCAGGTGAATCTCAGACCCCACGTGTCATGTATTATCCAGAGCTCGACGGTAGAAGAAAAGGGACGAATATACAGCGCCTGAAAATTTCCATCCTTATACATGGCGTAAAATGACAATAGTACCTATGCTTAACTCATGGCATGAAACACTATGGACAGGGGCGGAGCCAAATATGTGTTATGATCCGGGCTAAATTCAGGGTAAAGCTTCAAATGTGTCTAAAGTCTTTAGCGACTAAAAGGTTTTCCAAGTAAATTTTATTAGGATTTGAGCCTAACATTTATGGTTGCAGCCCGGGCGGTGCCTCCGCCACCGACTGTGGAAAAGTATCACTGGCTTCTTTGTCAAAGTAACTAAAGATGAGATACTCGAGTTTGAAACTCAACGGTTTTACTCGCAAAAAAAAAGAGAAGAAACTCAACGGTTTGATCGACAAGACAACATCTCGACAAAAACAACCGTAAGTCAACGAATATGCACCTTAGCATAGTTGTGATTGTGACGATCATTATAAAAAAGAGATTTCTTCCTCGCCAGACGACTGAAATCTCGCTTTCACGTCAGTCGACGACACAGTTCGTTTGATTGACGATCAATGGACGAGGGGACTCATTTGTTAATAGATTAATCGGGTTCACGTGATAACTACTCCCTACGGCTTGGTAAAGGAAGTCGTTTCGTACAACGACACGGTCACCAAAACACAATTTTAACTTTTTTTCTATAAAAATATTTCTTAAAAAAATTATATATGTATATTTTTATGAAAGTAATTTTCAAGACCAATCTATTTATATAATTTTCATATTTTCAAACTCAACGACTTAAATGTTATTCATGATTTATATTCTCAATGTTTGACTCAAACCTTGTCCAAAACGACCTACTTTACCCAACCGGAGGGAGTATTTTCCTGTCCGTTTACTGTTATCGGGTCGTTGTTGTGTTATCCGACCACGCCCATGCGCCCGCTTCCCAGTTCCAACCTCCTCCCCATTGGACCTCCATCCATTCCCATTTCTCTCTTCTTCACATTTCTCGTGAGCAAGGGTCCTGACGTTTCCCGGCGGCGAGCGGGCTTCCCCTCTTGGCGCGACGCTGGTGCGTGGCTCCCTATCCGATGAGCACCACCGTTCCCGCACGCGGCTCCCATGCCCTTTTGTTGTGGCCGTTCCTCCGCGGTGATTCCTCAGCTCTGACCGACCTGCGCCTCCACCTCCACCCGATCCCATCCATGCATGTAGGCCCGTTGTCTCCTGCTTCTTTGATTTGTCCTCCAAACAACGACCATGGATCTGTACGATGACTCGGTGGTAAGTGCTAGTGCTTAGGCCTATTTATTTGAGATTTTGGGCAGCTTTTCAGCCTGAAAAGCCAGAAGCTCAAACAAACATAGAACTTCTCGCACAGCTTCCGGAAAGCCAAAAGCTCAGAAAAACTGAGTTTATATGGGAAGCTGAAAAGCTCAGTTTTTTTAGCTTTTTGTAGCTTCCTGATGTCAGAAAGCTAAATACATCCCGTGAAAGTTAGTATTGGCTTTTTCAGAACCAAAAGCCTGCATCGGCTTTTCAAAAAAACTCCAAAAGCTGCAGCTTAAACAAACATGCCCTTAGTCTTCTAGGGTTAGGGTTAGGTCCTAGGTTTTCTAGGTTATGTGTCCATGACAGCAATGGCGAGGTAGCACTAGTGTTTTTCATTCACCACATCCATTTATGTTTATGCTTGTGACATATTTGTTAGATCTTATTCTTTGAGTTATAGAGTTTGTGTAGGAATTTCGAATCTCTTGTGCACTAGTGTGTTAATGGACTAGCATAAAAAGATACAGAGAAAAGGTATGCAATATAAAAAAGTCCCGTAACCCGCTAACGGGTCACGGGGCATGCCCGAATTGATATGAGTTTCATGTTAATGGACGTGCTACAGTGTTTTCGGTCATGTTAACAGCACCATGTGCTTGAGAACAGTTTAGCTGTTGGACGCTGATCCAATGGCTCCGCATGATGACTAACAAATAAAACAAATGTCAATCGACTGACACCGAGACAGGTCCTTCAAAAAATCACGAGAGGTATATGCCCCCCTGCTTTCGATTCGTTCGTTTGTTAGTTGGCTTGAACGCATAGGGGCTTCTGTGTATCCTTTAAAAAGGTGTGTATAAATTTAAGCCCAACACGCGGCACATCAAACAACCCGTATCGATCCGATTTGTGTTGCTGCGGCAATAAAAAAACAGATCCAGATTATTTTTCAATAAACGCCCAGCACACGGTGGCTTGCTGTTTTCTCCGCTTCACCGGCCTAGCCCAGCCCATTCTATTTATGCTTTTGGGCCAGACATTTTTTTTGGAAAAAGTCCAAATTACTCCCGTCAAGTATAGCGAAAGTTCGGATAACCTCCTAAACTATGTTTTAGTTTAATTTACCCCCTAAACTATGTTATTTGGTCCAACTTACCCCTTAACACAATTTATCTTTTTTGTTTCTCCATGCACAAGATGAATTTTAATTTGAGACTTTACAGGGAGGTAGTGAACTGTAACGCCCGCGTTTTAATCTCTGGGAAAATCACCAAATTAACTCACCCGGTAAAAAGTTTCAAAATGTTTTACCGCCCGAGCTCCCGCCCCCGCCATCCCCGTCCGCCTTGTTTCCCCCCCCCCTCCTTTTTCTGTCCGTATCTCGATCACTGCCGTCTCCTTTCCGTCCCATCCCGCGTCGTCCGCCCTTGGGTCGACCGCCGGACCCTATCAACCTTGGCCGACCGTCTCTGACCGACCAACCCCGACGCCGTTGGCTTTCCGCCACGGTTCCCGCCGTCCCCTCCCCTTCTTTTCCTCTCTCCCCCTTCCTTTTTCCCTTCTTTTCTTTTTTCTCTTTTCTTCTTTTTCCTTCTCCCCTCTCTTTCCCTCCCTCCTCTGTTTCCTCTGCTCCTCCTCCCCGACACCGCCGCGGCCGCTCTGCTCTGCCCCACTCCGCCCGTCGCCGACCACCCGTACCCGGCCGGCTCCACTTCCCCGACCGGCTACGCCGCCCGCAGTCGCGCCATCGCCGCCGTGCACGCCGCCGACTGCCCCCTCGCTCACTCACCTCGCACCGCTGCCGTGCCGCCCTCACCCGGCCACCGTACGGCCTGCGCCCAGCGCCACCGGAGCCCGCCGTCCTCCACCCCAGCGTGCACGTCACCCCTGCACCACCACGCCGACCGCCGCCGTGCCCTCGTCCGCACTCAGCCCCACCCGCACGCCACTGCCAAGCTTGGCCGCGCGCGCTCTGCTCGGGCCGCCGGCAATCACCGAGCCGACCACCGCTCTACCGCTTTCGCCGCGCACGCTATCGCCGCCGACTGTCTCCACCACCGCTCGAACGCGCCGACCGCCGCAGCACGCCCTGCGCGCGCGTGCACGCCACCACCGGCCCCGCAGCCGTCCTTTCACCACCAGGCCGCGCGCACGCCGTGTCGCGACGAGCACAGCAGCGAGCACCGCCGCTGGCCCACCCCCGAACCATCCCGTCCGTCGCAAGCCAAGCCGACGCCATCAATTTCCACCGCCGGCCATTCCTACCGCCCGCCGAACCCCTCTATCATCGGCCCACCTCCTCGCCGCTCATCCCCGCCTATAAATAGGCCGGTCGGCCTCTCCTCCGCCACCTCGCGCTCACCCACCCCCGCAATCGCCCCCTCCACCGCCATAGCACCGCCGACCTCACTGCCAGCGCCGCCGCCGCCCCTGGCCCTCGTGGGCAGCCCTCCCCACTGCACCTCCGGCCGTGGTAAGCCCACTGGTGGACTTGCCATACTCCCCTCCCTCCTTTCCCCTGTTCCCGTCCACCGCCGCCGCTCCAGTCGCCGGCGATTCGGCCGCCATCGCAGCCGATCTCCCCCTCTCTCTCTCTCTCTGTTCTGTCGAACGAAGAAGAAAGGGTGGTTTTACCCATACCCCCCTGCCCTTTCATCAATTCAAACCCGCAGTCCAATAAATAAAACCCCCCCTCTCTCTGGCACTTTGCATATGACCCCCCGAGCTTTAAACAAATTAACCCGCAGCCCTTCAGTCACTATTCCCTCTCTCTCTGTTTATTTCGCCAGAGGCCCCTGAACTTTCTGGTATTTACAAGAAGGTCCTTTTTCTTTTAAAACAGCCCCTAAACCCCACTAAACTCGTCATTTCATGCGCCAAATTAATCCCGTTTGACCCCAAACTCCACCACCATATTCCCCAGTATATTTCCGCCAAATCCAACCAGTCCATGCTCAAAAATAATCATGTCATCATCATTCGCTCTCGTTTTCCGTTCTTTCCTTCTGAGCTCAATAAAGCTTTTTCTTTTATTTATTGGGTGTTTGTTTGTGTGTGCCGTAGACTCCGCTGTGAACGAGGAAGGACTCGAGGAGGAGCAGTGCTACGAGCAGGAGCTTGGAGACCAAGACCCCGGGCAGGAATCCCCCGAGGGTTGGGAGAACGGCAAGTGCAATCCCACCCCTTTGATGCATATTGTTGTCCCAGTTTTTATAAACACAACCCATGGCCTGTTTTATAAAACTTGCATAATTTTTCTGCTAAACCCGGTTGGATAGCCATTCCTTGATTGCTATGACTGATTCCTTGACAACCTAGATTAATATTTAAATATGACAATGTTCTATTTGAATATCAATCACTGCTAGAAATGCTTAGGAACATTTTACCATTATACCCCCACATGACAAATATTTGGAGTTTACGAAAGCAACCGTGTGCGTGCTTTAAAATAAAAGGGATGATTTGTGTAAAATAAATGAGTACCCGTGTGGGATGAGACAGACGGTATTTCCGTGTGAAATACCGAGGTGAGCTCGAACCGGTGTGGTGGAGCATGGTGGGAGATGTCTATCCTATCACAAGTTTTGGGATGATGTTGATGTGTTATCTAGCCTAACCCATTTTTCTGTACCACCACTCGACCGTTGTATGTGGCAACGGCCTAGCATAAATCCCACTAGTTGAGCTGCTGGTTATGTGGTGTGCTGGTGAGCAACAGAGAGCCATGGAGCCGGGGATACGGTCTATGTGAGGTATGCCCCTGGTTAGAACCTCGTCGGTAGGTTGCTAACCCCTGGTCGCGTCTGTGGTAACTTGTCAGTTTAGCTATGGTGGGTAATGGCTTTGATAGGAGCTACACTGGCACTAAGGTGTTCTTGTTGTGGTAGCCTACTTGTGGTTGTGTACACCTCTGCAGAGTTAAAACCTATCCGGATAGCCGTGTCCACGGTATTGGGTGAGTTACGGCTTGGTCACTTCACTAGTCCCCTGTTTTGGTGTAAGAAAATGTTGGTATTTGATCGAGCTGAGAAATGTTTTGGACTTGAGCTTTGACAGATGGGAAATCTGGTAGCAACAATATCTTGTACGAAAAAGTGTTACATTTACTGTTCCTTTTAAAATTAATATTTGTGAAAACCCATTGCGAAAACCAACCCCTTGCATGTGTAATAAAAATTGCCTTGCTGCTAAAAGAACCATGAGCCTTCCTTGTTACATTACTTGCATACTTCTGTTATACCCCTCCGTGGTTGTGGTTGCGCTTGCTGAGTACGTATGTACTCACCCTTGCTTAATCTGTTGCAGAGGCAGACCCGGACTTTGTGCCTGAGGATATCGTCTAGTGGGGTTCGTTCTGCACCCAACCTTTGCCTGTGTGTTAGGGTCACCCGCTGGAAGCCGCATGCGTTGCCACTCTGATGAAGACCTCTATGTTATCAACCTTTTTATCTGGAGCTTAGTGCTGGTTCTGTTTGTCGTGGCCCTGCAATGCCACCGTCTTCCGTAATGTTGTTGTTGTTGTACTGAACTATCTGTTGTAATAATGTGAACCAGCATCCTGGGACTGGTATTTGTATCACATTAAGTTCTCTCTTTCGAGGGGACGCTTCAGGTGGTATCAGAGCCGATAGGTTGGCCGTAGGACGTATCCCTAGGATCTTGACCCTACCTAGTCTCCTCTCACCAGTTTGTTCTTGCCTAATCCTTTCCCCCACACAAGTACTCACCGACGGCTTTTTGACTTGTTCCAGATGGCCCAGCCGGTTGACGAGGGTTGGGGCGAAGGAGTCTGCCCCGCAGAACCTGGCCTCCCCAAGTTGCTGCTGCTCAGCCTGGAGCACGTTGGAGTCACAGAGACCCCCGAGTACTTTTACCGGGAGTGCACCACCAATGGTACCCGTCGGTGCCGGATGTTCATCTTTGTGGGGAGAAGCTCGCTGTACAAGGAAGTGGCACCTTGGTTTGTCCACGCCACCGGCTACGACCGCCCCAATGCCTACCGCAAAGCCGCAAGAAGAGCCTTGATATGCCTCCGCGAGCTCTACAGGCAGTACCTCGTGGGAACAGCACTAGGATTTACCCCACCCCTGGAAAGTGGAGGACGCGAATGGATTGCCCAGATGAGGAACCTTGGGAGGGATGAAGATATGGAGGACACTGTGTCCCACTTGTCCATTTACCTCACTGGCTTAGACAGGCTGTACCGGGAGACATCGGGACAGCTGAGGCACCAGATCCGCAGAGCCGAGAAGGCAGAGAAGGAGCTAGAAGAGGTAAAGAGAGAGCTAGGAGAAACGAAGGAAGAACTGGAGGTACAGAAGGCGACGGCCACATAGGCTGTCAGTTCCCTAGCCACTCACCAGGCTAGATGCCAGGCCTACTATGAGTATATGGATAACCTGGAAGCGTACAGGAGAGAAAGAGGGTTGTTGGAAGATGAACCAGAAATGACTCATGTGGACGCAGGCACTCAGACCGAAGAAGAAGTGCCAGAGTTTCAGCTCCCTCTGAAGAAGCGCCGAGTCTGCCTAGAGTAGATTAGCACTTAGTCTAGCCTTTCCTAGAGTAGAGTCTGTTGTTTCCAGTAGCACTACCAGCTTAGCCTCGATGTATCCATGATCTTTGTACCTCACCATGTTATGCAATAAAGGTCGTCTTTCATCCTGCACCTGTTCAGTTTTTGTTTTCCCCTGATTTCATATGGCGGAACAAGGATGGACCCAGGGAGTTTGCCCAGTCACACCGGGCTTCGCTAGCCTGTTGATCCCCGCGCTGGAACGCCTCGGTGTGCCAGAACGCCCGAGGTACTACAGCAGGGAGTATGAGCACCATGGGACCCAACGCTGCAGGGTGGTCATTGTTGTCGCCAAGAGTGACCTCCACCCTGTCGAGGCATGGCGTACGACCGCCACAGGATTCAGGCACCAGGACACCTACCCCTTAGCCCTCAGGAAGGCCCTCCGCTTCATGTGCTGAATCTTCGAAAGGCACCTGGTCCCCACCCCAATGAGATACTTCCCGCCGATCGTCAGATGTGCAGTCTGGCGAGCCCGCGTAAGGAACTTGGAGCAGCGCCGTCAAGAGGAACCCCTTTTATACCAAGTGGTCACCTACCTCAATTCCTTGGACCAACTCTTTGACGAGCAGGCTGAACGCCTGAGAGAACAGACCGCCCGGGCTGAACAAGCAGAATTCTCGGTCCGCATGCACCAAGTCCAGGTGGCCCAAGCTGAAGCAAGAGCCGCTGCTGCCATCAGCAATGAGGCAGTCGCCCTAGAAAGCCTCCGGCAGGCTCGGGACCTGCGTATACAGGATTGGACCAGGAGTGGAACGCCTGTTCCGGCAATTGGTGAACCCCATGTCCTACTTGGGACACCGATCATGGCATGGGGAGAAATTGTGGGAAACCCCCTGGCACTGTCAGGAACTTCAGCAGAACCACCGCCCGCTAAAGATGGACCGTCTGAGCCGCCTCGGGAGAATGGGACCTTGACCGAGGCTGAGCAGGCACGACTTGCACCACCAGAGGGAAGCTCGCCCCGCGAGTAAGCCCTGAGTCAAGCGCTCAGATGGGAATGAAGCCAGCTTGGTCCAGAGAACCCTTGTACCCCTAGCCGTAGTTTCCCTATCCTGTCTTGTGCCCCGCCTTGAAGTGCGAGCCTTGTTGTACCCCCCCTCCAGTGTTGTAACCCTCAGCTGTTGGAATGAAACCTTGTGTGTTTGTTTGTTAGCTTGTGTGCTGTTCTGCCTTTTTAAAATGCGAACTAATCAACTTAAAACATCAGTTAACCCAATCTCACGAAGGCCTTGCTCAAACTGCAGATGGTGAACACTCGTGCTAGCGCCTCTCAGAGACGCGTCCCTCCTGCTGGGGGAGATCAACCAGAAGGAAGAAGAGAGAATCCTGAGAACCAGGAAGTGGATCAGCAGGATCCTATGGGAGAGAACCAGCCCGAAGGACAAGCGCCTGTAAGAGGCGGACCAGAAGCAAGCCATCCCGGGAGTCAGAACGAGGGATCTTTTGTTATGCCCCCACTCCCGCCAGATTTCAACTTGGCACAAGCTTTGTATCACCACACCCTGTTCATGCAGAATGTGTGGAACGCCAGCCGCCGTCAGGAGACAGCCCGTAGACCCAATGCGGGTGATAAGTTGACCAACTTTCTGAGAACCAGGCCGCCCACCTTTGGAGGGTCCAGCAACCCCTTGGAAGCAGATGACTGGCTGAGAACTATCAAGAGAAAGCTGGAACCATTTGGATGTGGAGACCGTGACAAAGTTCTCCTGACCTCCCACCAGCTCACTGGAACTGCTTTAGCTTGGTGGGATGCTTACTGCGCAGCTTCCCCGAACGAGTCTGCGATCACCTGGAAGGAATTTGAAGAAGAGTTCCGTCGCTACCACATCCCCGACGCCACCATGAGGCGCAAGGCTGATGAGTTCCGTGCACTGAAGCAAGGGAACAAGACCGTGGAAGAGTACACCCATGAGTTCACTGAACTGGCCCGTTATGCACCTGAGGAAGTGAAGACAGATGCAAAAAGGCAGGATGCTTTCATTAGAGGTCTACACCCAGATCTTCGAGCCCTGATAGTCACCCACAGTTTCCCTGACTTCAATACACTGATGAACAAAGCCATTGTCACAGAAAGGGCCAGAATGGAAGCAAGGCAAGAGAATAAGCGCAAGTTCTTGGAAAACAAGAACCGTCAGATGGACCGCTTGTAGAAACCCAGGAGCTCCGGTTATGCTGCACCTAGACCCCAGGCTCCCGTGCAGTATAGGACCCAGTTTCAGGCCACAAGCTCCCAGGCTCCCAACAACCAGTTCAAGAGCCAGAACACCTCGAAACCATCACAGAGCAAAGTCAGTCAGGCCACAGCCAGCAACAGCAATGCGAGAGCCTGCTTCAACTGCCGTGAGACCGGACACTACATCGCCGACTGCCCGTATCCTAGAAGCAAGCCTGCGATATCGGTCTACTCCAACTCGGTGAATGGACCCAAGCCACCAGTGTCTGGAGCCAACCGTGTACCCGTCCGCAGCGCCAACACCAGCAACAACAACAGCAACACCCAGCAGTCATACGGACGAGCCCGCGTCAACCACATCGACGCGCAGGAAGCTCAAGGAGCACAAGGAGTAGTACTCGGTGAGTACCTAGTCAGTTCAGTTTTGGCAACAATACTATTTGATTCCGGGGCATCGCATTCTTTCATATCATCAAGTTTTGTGGAAAAGCACAAAATACCTACAGTACTACTAAAGACACCCCTACTAACCCGAACACCTGGAGGTGATATTAAGTGTCAATTAGGTTGTTCGCGGGTACAGATTCTTTTAAGTGGGGTAGAGTTTCTAGCGGACTTAGTAGTACTAGAATCCAAAGGAATAGATGCAATCCTTGGAATGGATTGGTTAGGCAAACACAATGGTCTCATAGGTTGTGCTGACAAGGTAGTGCACCTAACCAACCCAGATGGAATACAAGTAGCCTGTCACACCAAAGGAAGTGGACCGGACCCTATGATCTTTAGTATGGAAACAACAACCATAGAAGAAGTCCCAGTAATCAGAGAATATCCTGATGTTTTCCCTGAAGTTCTACCCGGAATGCCACCGGATAGGGACATAGAGTTTGCTATTGAACTTGTCCCTGGAACCTCTCCTATAGCCAAGAGACCCTATAGAATGGCAGCTTCAGAGTTGGCAGAGTTAAAGAAACAACTAGAAGAGTTGCAGCAGATGGGATTTATCAGGCCCAGTACGTCCCCTTGGGGAGCCCCAGTGCTCTTTGTGAGGAAGAAAGATGGGAGTATGAGGTTGTGCATCGACTATCGTGCACTAAATGATGTCACTATCAAGAATAAATACCCACTCCCCAGAATTGATGATCTCTTTGATCAGCTGAAAGGAGCCAAGTACTTTTCCAAGATTGACTTAAGGACCGGGTATCACCAACTAAAGATTAAGGGAAGTGACACCTCAAAGACCGCATTTGTCACCCGATATGGGCAGTATGAGTTCACAGTGATGCCATTTGGACTCACCAATGCACCGGCTTACTTCATGAACCTTATGAACAAGGTATTTATGGATGAGTTAGACAAGTTTGTCGTAGTCTTCATTGATGATATACTTATCTACTCCAAGAGTGCCGAGGAGCATGAGCAGCACTTGCGAGTAGTGTTGGAAAAGTTGAGAGCACACCAGCTCTATGCCAAGTTCAGCAAATGTGAATTCTGGCTGGAAAAAGTAGCCTTCCTTGGCCATATTCTGACCGCAGAAGGGGTAGCAGTAGACCCAGAGAAGGTAGAGGCAGTCTCAAACTGGCAACAACCAACCAATGTGAGTGAGATCAGAAGTTTCCTCGGTTTAGCTGGGTATTACAGGAGGTTTATTGAAGGATTTTCCAAGATAGCTAGACCCATGACAGAACTGCTCAAGAAAGAGAAGAAATTCGTTTGGACCGAGTCTTGTGAAAAGAGCTTCCAAGAGTTGAAGAAAAGATTGACTGCAGCCCCAGTTCTAACCCTACCGGATATCCACAGAGATTTTGTCGTTTACTGCGACGCATCCCGCCAAGGATTAGGGTGTGTCCTTATGCAAGAGGGGAAGGTTGTGGCTTATGCCTCCCGACAACTTAGACCTCATGAGCAGAATTACCCAACGCACGATTTAGAATTTGCAGCTGTAGTGCACGCACTCAAGATCTGGAGACACTACCTAATTGGGAACAAGTGTGAAATATACACGGATCATAAGAGCTTAAAGTATATTTTCACCCAACCGGACCTGAACCTCAGACAGAGAAGGTGGTTAGAATTGGTTAAAGATTACAATGTGGAAATTCATTACCACCCCGGCAAGGCTAATGTAGTGGCAGATGCCCTAAGCCGAAAATCTTACAGACCCAAGAGTGCCCACCTGCAAGAAGAAATGGCACGGTTAAATGTGCACATTGTTCCCCAGAGTGCTAGCCATCAACTGACGATCCAGTCCACTCTGGAAGATCAGATCAGAAAAGCCCAAGGAACAGACAAGGATTTAGTACAGATCTGCAAGCATACCGGGGAAAATAAGGCACCGGACTTTAGAGTCGACAGTAAAGGAACACTGTGGTATAAAGATAGGTTGTGTGTGCCTAAGGAAGGAGACTTTAGACAGATAATCAAGGGCGAGGCTCACAACTCGCCATATTCCATTCACCCGGGATCCACCAAAATGTATTTGGATTTAAAGCAGAACTATTGGTGGAAAGGAATGAAAGCTGACATAGCCCAGTTTGTCGCTCAGTGTGATACCTGCCAAAGGATTAAAGCGGAACACCAGAAGCCGGCAGGACTATTGCAACCCCTGCCCATCCCCGTTTGGAAATGGGATGAGATAGGGATGGACTTTGTGGTAGGACTACCCAGAACACAGAAAGGACATGACTCTATATGGGTGATAGTGGACCGACTCACTAAAGTCGCTCACTTTTTACCTGTACAGACGAATTATGGTGGAGAGAAATTGGCCAAACTGTATGTGGAAAACATAGTGAAGTTGCATGGAGTGCCCAGTAGAATTGTTTCGGACCGAGGAACCCAGTTCACCTCGAGATTTTGGAAAAGTTTGCTTAAAGCTATGGGCACCAAGTTGGATTTCAGCTCCGCGTACCACCCACAGACCGACGGCCAGACAGAAAGAGTAAATCAGATCATGGAGGATATGCTGAGAGCATGTGTCCTTACCTATGGTAAAGATTGGGAACAGAGCTTACCCTATGCAGAGTTCTCCTACAACAATGGTTACCAGGCAAGCTTGGGCATGTCCCCGTTTGAAGCCCTCTACGGGAGAAAGTGCAGGACTCCTTTAATGTGGTCAGAGGTAGGAGAGCGTACACTAGTGGGGCCCGCACTCATAAAAGAAGCCGAAGAGAAAGTGGCTGAAATTAGGGAGAAGTTGAGAGCAGCTCAATCCAGACAGAAAAGCTACGCAGACAAAAAGAGACGAGAGCTGGAATTTAATCCAGGAGATTTTGTCTACCTTAAAGTTTCACCCATCCGGGGAACCCGTAGATTTCAAGTCCATGGAAAATTGGCCCCTCGGTACATCGGACCATACCCGGTGCAAAGGAAAGTTGGAAAGGTAGCCTACCGATTGGAGTTACCCGAAGCAATGTCAGATATACACCCAGTATTCCACGTCTCACAGTTGAGAAAATGCCTGAGAGTACCGGAAGAGGAACACATACCAGAAGAAGAAATAGACCTGCAGACAGATCTACAGTATCAGGAGGTACCAGTCAAAATTTTGGACACAGTCACCAAGAGAACCAGAAACTCCGAAGTACGGATATGCAGAGTACAGTGGAGCAGACACAGTGTAAAAGAAGCTACGTGGGAAAGAGAAGATGCCCTAAAGAAAGAGTTTCCCCACCTTTTTAGGAGCCAGCCGAATCTCGAGGACGAGATTCCTTTAAGTGGGGTAGGTTTGTAACGCCCGCGTTTTAATCTCTGGGAAAATCACCAAATTAACTCACCCGGTAAAAAGTTTCAAAATGTTTTACCACCCGAGCTCCCGCCCCCGTCATCCCCGTCCGCCTTGTTTCCCCCCCCCCTCCTTTTTCTGTCCGCATCTCGATCACTGCCGTCTCCTTTCCGTCCCATCCCGCGTCGTCCGCCCTTGGGTCGACCGCCGGACCCTATCAACCTTGGCCGACCGTCTCTGACCGACCAACCCCGACGCCGTTGGCTTTCCGCCACGGTTCCCGCCGTTCCCTCCCCTTCTTTTCCTCTCTCCCCCTTCCTTTTTCCCTTCTTTTCTTTTTTCTCTTTTCTTCTTTTTCCTTCTCCCCTCTCTTTCCCTCCCTCCTCTGTTTCCTCTGCTCCTCCTCCCCGACACCGCCGCGGCCGCTCTGCTCTGCCCCACTCCGCCCGTCGCCGACCACCCGTACCCGGCCGGCTCCACTTCCCCGACCGGCTACGCCGCCCGCAGTCGCGCCATCGCCGCCGTGCACGCCGCCGACTGCCCCCTCGCTCACTCACCTCGCACCGCTGCCGTGCCGCCCTCACCCGGCCACCGTACGGCCTGCGCCCAGCGCCACCGGAGCCCGCCGTCCTCCACCCCAGCGTGCACGTCACCCCTGCACCACCACGCCGACCGCCGCCGTGCCCTCGTCCGCACTCAGCCCCACCCGCACGCCACTGCCAAGCTTGGCCGCGCGCGCTCTGCTCGGGCCGCCGGCAATCACCGAGCCGACCACCGCTCTACCGCTTTCGCCACGCACGCTATCGCCGCCGACTGTCTCCACCACCGCTCGAACGCGCCGACCGCCGCAGCACGCCCTGCGCGCGCGTGCACGCCACCACCGGCCCCGCAGCCGTCCTTTCACCACCAGGCCGCGCGCACGCCGCGTCGCGACGAGCACAGCAGCGAGCACCGCCGCTGGCCCACCCCCGAACCATCCCGTCCGTCGCAAGCCAAGCCGACGCCATCAATTTCCACCGCCGGCCATTCCTACCGCCCGCCGAACCCCTCTATCATCGGCCCACCTCCTCGCCGCTCATCCCCGCCTATAAATAGGCCGGTCGGCCTCTCCTCCGCCACCTCGCGCTCACCCACCCCCGCAATCGCCCCCTCCACCGCCATAGCACCGCCGACCTCACTGCCAGCGCCGCCGCCGCCCCTGGCCCTCGTGGGCAGCCCTCCCCACTGCACCTCCGGCCGTGGTAAGCCCACTGGTGGACTTGCCATACTCCCCTCCCTCCTTTCCCCTGTTCCCGTCCACCGCCGCCGCTCCAGTCGCCGGCGATTCGGCCGCCATCGCAGCCGATCTCCCCCTCTCTCTCTCTCTCTGTTCTGTCGAACGAAGAAGAAAGGGTGGTTTTACCCATACCCCCCTGCCCTTTCATCAATTCAAACCCGCAGTCCAATAAATAAAACCCCCCCTCTCTCTGGCACTTTGCATATGACCCCCCGAGCTTTAAACAAATTAACCCGCAGCCCTTCAGTCACTATTCCCTCTCTCTCTGTTTATTTCGCCAGAGGCCCCTGAACTTTCTGGTATTTACAAGAAGGTCCTTTTTCTTTTAAAACAGCCCCTAAACCCCACTAAACTCGTCATTTCATGCGCCAAATTAATCCCGTTTGACCCCAAACTCCACCACCATATTCCCCAGTATATTTCCGCCAAATCCAACCAGTCCATGCTCAAAAATAATCATGTCATCATCATTCGCTCTCGTTTTCCGTTCTTTCCTTCTGAGCTCAATAAAGCTTTTTCTTTTATTTATTGGGTGTTTGTTTGTGTGTGCCGTAGACTCCGCTGTGAACGAGGAAGGACTCGAGGAGGAGCAGTGCTACGAGCAGGAGCTTGGAGACCAAGACCCCGGGCAGGAATCCCCCGAGGGTTGGGAGAACGGCAAGTGCAATCCCACCCCTTTGATGCATATTGTTGTCCCAGTTTTTATAAACACAACCCATGGCCTGTTTTATAAAACTTGCATAATTTTTCTGCTAAACCCGGTTGGATAGCCATTCCTTGATTGCTATGACTGATTCCTTGACAACCTAGATTAATATTTAAATATGACAATGTTCTATTTGAATATCAATCACTGCTAGAAATGCTTAGGAACATTTTACCATTATACCCCCACATGACAAATATTTGGAGTTTACGAAAGCAACCGTGTGCGTGCTTTAAAATAAAAGGGATGATTTGTGTAAAATAAATGAGTACCCGTGTGGGATGAGACAGACGGTATTTCCGTGTGAAATACCGAGGTGAGCTCGAACCGGTGTGGTGGAGCATGGTGGGAGATGTCTATCCTATCACAAGTTTTGGGATGATGTTGATGTGTTATCTAGCCTAACCCATTTTTCTGTACCACCACTCGACCGTTGTATGTGGCAACGGCCTAGCATAAATCCCACTAGTTGAGCTGCTGGTTATGTGGTGTGCTGGTGAGCAACAGAGAGCCATGGAGCCGGGGATACGGTCTATGTGAGGTATGCCCCTGGTTAGAACCTCGTCGGTAGGTTGCTAACCCCTGGTCGCGTCTGTGGTAACTTGTCAGTTTAGCTATGGTGGGTAATGGCTTTGATAGGAGCTACACTGGCACTAAGGTGTTCTTGTTGTGGTAGCCTACTTGTGGTTGTGTACACCTCTGCAGAGTTAAAACCTATCCGGATAGCCGTGTCCACGGTATTGGGCGAGTTACGGCTTGGTCACTTCACTAGTCCCCTGTTTTGGTGTAAGAAAATGTTGGTATTTGATCGAGCTGAGAAATGTTTTGGACTTGAGCTTTGACAGATGGGAAATCTGGTAGCAACAATATCTTGTACGAAAAAGTGTTACATTTACTGTTCCTTTTAAAATTAATATTTGTGAAAACCCATTGCGAAAACCAACCCCTTGCATGTGTAATAAAAATTGCCTTGCTGCTAAAAGAACCATGAGCCTTCCTTGTTACATTACTTGCATACTTCTGTTATACCCCTCCGTGGTTGTGGTTGCGCTTGCTGAGTACGTATGTACTCACCCTTGCTTAATCTGTTGCAGAGGCAGACCCGGACTTTGTGCCTGAGGATATCGTCTAGTGGGGTTCGTTCTGCACCCAACCTTTGCCTGTGTGTTAGGGTCACCCGCTGGAAGCCGCATGCGTTGCCACTCTGATGAAGACCTCTATGTTATCAACCTTTTTATCTGGAGCTTAGTGCTGGTTCTGTTTGTCGTGGCCCTGCAATGCCACCGTCTTCCGTAATGTTGTTGTTGTACTGAACTATCTATTGTAATAATGTGAACCAGCATCCTGGGACTGGTATTTGTATCACATTAAGTTCTCTCTTTCGAGGGGACGCTTCATGAACATCATAATCTATATTAGAAAATATTTTACGAATTTTTCATCACTACTTTCTATAATATATTGTATTTTAAGGATAACTTTATTATTAAATATATTACCTTATCAAAACAGTGAGAAAAAATTTATGATATATTTTTTTAACATGTCTTATATTGTCTGCTATAATTTTGCAAAAGTTAAACTTTAAATTCCACTTGTGCATGGAGAAACAAAAAGACAAATTGTGTTCCAAAAAAAAGATAAATTGTGTTAAGGGGTAAATTGAACCAAATGGCATTGTTTAGGGGGTAAACTGAACCAAGAATTAATTTAGGGGGTTATCCAAACTTTGGCTATACTTGAGGGGAGTAATTTGGACTTTTTCCTTTTTTTTTATCCGTCTGTTCGGTCGATTCCTTCTCCAGCAGGCGCTGCGACAGATTTCTGCAGTACTTGACGACAGAGTGTGAACCTTACCTTTCAGCGACTCTCCAATGGCGACTCTACAAAATTGCCCGGTGTAATCACATGGACGCCGAGGGACACCGGCCATTCATAGCACTCGCCAATTCACGGTTGTTCGCCGTGCAGCGTGGAGCTACGAGCCGAAATGTTAAGCGGCCATTACGTGCCTCGCATGTTCGCTTACTTGCTCACTACTACAACGCTGTCACTGCTCGTTTCCAACCGACGCCTTTCAATTAGCCCGAACCCAGCCGGTATTGTTTCCGTGCTCGATCGGTGATGGCACGCACATGGTCGCTGCAACCCACCCTCTCCTGGGTCCTCTCCCATCACGCACAAACCATGCGCCGTGCGAGGTTTATGAGCCACCCTGACAGATGAAGCACACCACATTGGTGAGGGACTGTACCGTTGGCGAGTCCAAATTTCAAACGCCAAATAAGGCCCAAGAAGCATGAAGATTAATTTCGAAGCTGTTGGCATTGTTGTTGGGAAAAGAAACAATGGTTTTATGAAGCATTTCTAGGTGATAAATAATGGATGTTCCAGTTTAATTACTTCCATGTCTGACGGTAACTTTCACACGAAATGAGCCGGAATCCTTTTTGTCAGCGCAAATTCTTTTTATAGTTGGTCAGTTATGGAAAATTCGGCGTAATTGCAATACGGGTTGGTGGTTAGATAAAGGTAGAAATGACCGGACGGAATGATCATATCAGTACTGTGATTCCATTGGAAATCTGCAGAAGCCTATTGAATTATTGCCGAAACTTTTTAGCCCCCACGAGCTGGTCTCATGGACACCGGCCAGTACCTGTCCCTCCCGGGCTTCAATTGCGGAGCCGGCCGGCCACAGTGTCACACCGTCACTCCCCAGCACTATATAAACGCATGCACCCAAGCAGCATCTCACCATCCAAACTCACAACCATTTCTTCCTCTGATATCTACTCCTGAAGAAGAAGAAGAAAGGCTCTAAGGCTTTATGATGGGGCGCCTTCCTCAAGCCGCGGCTGTTTTGGCCTCGCTCTTGGCCGTCAGCTTCGGCGCAGTGGCTTGGAAGGCCGAGGCAGCAGCGGCGCCGCCGGTCGTGGTTGGCTCGATCAAGTGCCTGGACTGCTCGCCCAACGGTGTCAGCGCCGAAGATGCCTTCAAAGGTACGTGCAAATTGCCTGCTTCCACACTTGCACTTCTCGATTAGTCCTGTCGCAGCCATGAAAAATAGACATGACTAGAGCGCTACTGCCTTTCCAACCAACTTTATATGATAGCTGCTAATAACCAAACGAAAGCTCTGGAGGTTTCGAGACAAATTTCTAGAACAGCACTATGTTCACAAAAAGATCAACTGGAATTTGTTCATAAGTAACTGGAATAATAATTTCTACTCCCAGTACAAAGGTGCAATAGGAAGGTATTATCTCGTGACATTCAACAAACTAGAATATTTTAACCAGATAAAATATTTGTCACACTTCACTATTTCTTTTGCAAACGGCACACTTTGCTTTCCACTCGCATTTTCCCAGTTTTACTGATTTTCTGTCCTTCTAACCAAGTACTCGCCGCGGACTGGGCCGCATGTATGTCTGAATCAGACCCAATTAGGCCGGACTACGCTTGGGGCCCATGTCATGGCCGCGAACACTAAAATTCTGTTCCCTTCCTGCGTTACAGGCCTGCAGGTAGCAGTCAAGTGCAAGTCCGACGCCGACGTGACCTACGTGACGAAGGCGGTTGGCCCTCTCGACGACACCGGCGTCTTCCGCATCCCGCTCGCCGCCGAGCTCCTGCGCGACGACGGCGGCCTGGACGGCGACTGCTTCGCCCAGCTCCACAGCGCGCCCGACACGCCGTGCGTCGGCCAGGCGCCGCCCAGGATCGCGCCCACCACCCAAGACGCCGGCACGGCCACCGACGACACCGCCACGTACCTCGCGGCCGCGGACGACACGGTGTTCTCCCACGTCGCGTGCGCCTGCGGCAAGAAGAAGAAGCACTTCATGTTCGGCCCGCCGCCGCCGCCGCCGCCCAGGCCAACCCCGAACCCGGCACCGACGACGCCGACGCCGACGTACGGTCCGCCGACACCGACGCCCACGCCGGTGGTGCCGGAGCCCAGGCCACCGGCGCCGGAGGAGCCCGAGCCGTTCTTCAAGAAGAAGCCCAAGATGAAGTTCATGCACAAGAAGAAGCCGTGCCCGCCGCTCGTCGACGACGACAACGCCCGCCCTGCGGCGACAGCCGGGCAGGAGAAGGTCCCCAAGAAATTGAACTAGAGCGCGCGTGCAGGACAGCAGCGAGATGTTGGCGTGTCAGTGATGTTCGTTTTGTTTCTGTGATGTGGTTGTGTTGTCAGTGATTGTCTCGTTCGGTTCGCGCCTTGCTGCGGTGCGTGCGATTGGTTTTTCAGTGCCGTTGCGCTTGTTTGTGATTTGATTTGACAAATAAAGATAGTGGTTTATAAAGCAAAGCTTCTCCGATGCTTTCGGGATCAATGGCGATGGTTTGTTGGATTGTCAGTGTAGCTACTGAAGATGAAAATGCTAGTCTCACGAGGAAGACATCGAGATTTATCACATTCCTTCTCTGATTACCCTGCAACTTTGTACTCCGGTCCAACGCTGAAATTACTCTCCCCATTATATTCTTCTCCTTGAAATCGACAGCACACGGTCGGTTGAACACTAGAAACAGACCATTGAGCGTTCCACCGAGAGGCTAACAACGAGCGCGCCGATGCTCAAGTTCTGCTTCAACGGGGCGTGGCGCGTGAGCTTACTGAGGTTGGGCATGCCACATTGTGCGAAGTGAGAGCGGCAAAGGCGCCTAGAGGCCAGAGCGTAGAGAAGCACTATAGTATACGTAGGTGCTTTTAATTATCGGTCAACAAGAGAGTCAGGAGGGGTAATTTGCTGCAGTGCAGTTGTCATTGCAATTTGTACATGCCATAGTCCTTGTCATATACTCCGTATGTGCATTTATATAGAATATATTACATAAGAAGCATGTTTAGTCTTCTAAATACCAGGTGGTCAAACAAATCTGAATAAAGAAATCATACCTCACCTATGGCCATGCTTCATGAATAGCTTTCCGTTCACAGACTAGAAACACACCAACAAGGACAAAATTCCTAGTTGCTGAAGTCATTCCGGTGCATCTACTCCTTGAAAATTCAAATTTTCACTGAAGTATGCCTTTGTAAGATTGCCAACATGATGAATTTCAAGCACATAAAAAGCAGTCTGATGATATGAGACATACAAAATGCTGCACGGCAGAAAGTTTAAATTACACTGTGTTAGATCATGAATTTTCTCAGCTATTAGAACAATGTGTTGGTTGTTCTTTGGGCCCCCGAAAGAAACTTGAAGAACTTAGAACAGACTATCTGTTTACTTAATTCTCACACGAAAGTTCTATTAATAAGCATCTATACTTCCCGACAGACTAACAAAAAAACACTACGCTGGTGCAGTAGTGCATACATTAAGTAACTAATCATTAAACTTTATTGCATGTATCGTTCTCTCAAGACATCCTCCATATTATATATTCTCTTAGAATCCTTTGATTGTACCTACATTAAAAAATATATATGAGTAAGATACCAGTAATATCTGTAACTCAGTACCATTTGAAAATAATCGAAGTAAGATATCAAACAACCTTCCTATGCAGAAATATTGCAGCATCAATAGTTCCTTCAGCGTAGATTGAACGGCCACAAACATTGTGCTGGAACTCAAATGAAACACTGAAAGGAGAACACAGCAAAGTTGGCATAGATAAAAAATAACATGCTTGAAATTGGTCTGGTGTATTAACAAACCTATAAAAGCATCCACGATCTCAGTACTACCAATTTTCAAGAGAATGGTTATTACCTATCATCAGGAGAAGTGAGATGGTACAAATGGAATGCATGCCCTTCAATGTGCTCTTCGGGGACACCCACCATCTCAAGCTGCTGCTCAGGATCTCTAATCTTAACCATCTGCTAGCAACGAAGGTAATAAAAAAGAGTGAAATCCATTTTACCCCCTGATCTCGAAAACCTGACATCATACACCCCTAACTCTTTAAAACCGGACAAATTACCCCCTTAGAACACTTCAAAGTGGTTTTGGCCTTTTTTGGTTCCCAATATATCACTAGGGTTTTTCTCGATATTTTCTAAGCCTAAAGATAATGTTTGTGATTTTAAAAACCTATCTTGTTTCTATCAGATTTATTTTTTAGCTCAAAAAACCAAAGCCACCTTCAAAACCGCTTTGAAGTGTTTTTTTCTTGGGGGGGGGGGGGGGGGGGGGCGGGGGTCATTTGTCCAGTTTAAAGAGTTGTGGTATATGATAGGATAGATAGACATTACTCGATAAAAAAATATAGTAATTTCTGTTTTCTTTGAGGATAACAAGTAACATAACAAGACGGAGAAAAAAATCAGCAAACCAAATCAAACAGTGTGCTCATAGGACAACTCTGAAAATGAAAATATGGATCCATATTGTGTAAAATGATGGAACATTTTTCATGGCAATCCACATAACATGTACTGGAAGAGAGATATCCTACTTACGCACCGTCTTTCGACTATAAGGGGCCAACTTTTATTGGGTCAATTATACATTGTTTTTCTTAGAATTACATAAACTGAAAATGAAAACATGGATTGAATATAATATTAAATGATGGAACTATTTTTCAATTTTCATGGCAATCCACATAAATGTTCAATCAGTAATCCACATAACATATACTGGTAGAGTGCCATCTTTCAACAGTAAGGGACCAACATTTATTGGGTCAAATTATACAGTGCTTTTCTTAGAATTACTTACACAACTATAACATCATGCCAACAGAATCCTACCACGAATTTACTTATCAGTTACAGGTATTTCAATATATGAAATTTGAAACTGAATAGTCAAGAGAGTTCATAAGAACAGCAACGAAAATTGACAAGGAAAATATCTTGATACATGAAAGTGTGGTAGTTTAATTGCATTGATGTGATTTCCAGAGCAAAAACAGCTATTTTCTCATAACATGTATAGTTTATATAAAATTTCAAGCGTAAAATATAAAGCATACCCGGTTCATGTCATATGAGACACCTAATTTCTCAAAACAAGCAATCACATCTTTAGCTGTACCAGATGTGTCCTTCTTACCAGCTTGATGGGATTCTAAAACCTGGAAAAAGAAATCCTGACACTGAGCTGCAGATATGGTAGATGGTATGACCAAAGATCAGAATTCAGTCACTGAAAACATCTTTAGCCTAATGATCTGAAATAAGTTATAGACAACTAGTTGAAAAACCTACAAAGAAGCTTAAGCACTTTATAAATCCTTAAACGCAATGAACCACCATTCTGAACCTTTTAATTCCTACTATAGAAACAATCAAGGTAGAACTGTACCTCTAAATGATAACCCGAAAAGGCCCCTGGAAACTGCTCGGCCATGATTCTCATTAGAGCAACAAATGCAACAACCTGATCAAGAATGGGAAAAAATAATACAAATCATCCAAGCTTTCAACATTATGAAGTATAACAATGACAAACTGATAGTGGTAAACTCTATTAAAATAGATTATTGTTTGTATACCTGTTTTCCCATCTGGGGAGATATTAGTGCATAGTTTTTTGAATCTTGCACTGACTTGTAGAGTAACTGTCTGTTCCCACCGGTTGTGCCCATCACAAATGGCAAGCCAAGCTTGCAATAGAGTTCGGCATTAGCTGCATAATGCAAGAGTATTTGTGTGTTTAACATCAAAAGAATAATGCTTAATCAAATACAGTCTCTGCAATTTGCTTTCAGATTCCCTCCCCCCAGGCAGCAAAGATGAAAGCAGTAGTTCAAAGCTTTCAGCTAGAATAAACCCAATATATAAAAATATTATTCTTATAATTGTTGCTATCCTGACATGTAAGAGCTGAAATGTAATCATTAACATAGACCTAACAAAAACCAGCACAAAAAAATCCTAAATATACATTTTGATTTAAGCATGGGTGCATGGCAGCAAAGAGAGACTATATGAACACCAGCATGTTTAGCATGAACTAGCAAGAAGACTTAAGGAATTTCTCAAACTGTAATATCATCATCGCATAAGGTACTTATACTAAGAACTTTGTATAGCATACAAAGAAAATAACAATTTAAACAGTTTACAGTTCACAGAATCAGGTGCCGTGTAGTCCACAACAATGACATCCGGGAATTCATCAGCAACAGATGAAAGAACATCTTCTCGTGCAGAAGGACCATATATATGAATGTCCGTTTGTCCAACTTGTACTGGCTTTTTAACATTCTCTCTACTACTGAATGAAATGGGGACTAGGTGAAGACCCCTACGAACAGCGGCCTCAGCAACACATAACCCCATGTTACCAGTGCAGCCATTCACCTACATAATGGAACAAATGGAAAGATTAAGTACTAAAAAGATCAGGTCCCTTCATACCAGCGAGATAGACAGAAGAAAACTGAACAGCTATTCCAGTACAAAAATGCATCCAGCTGCACAAATAAAACATTAACATCGAGCGTAACACTGTTTAATGTGAGAACTGAGAAGCACTGAAAAGTTTGGATAATAGGACTGTTACAATATGAGCTAAAATATCTGTATTTCCCTTGTAGAGTATGAAGTTCTTTCATTAACGAACAGCGGATGCAAACTACTGATATAAAATACTAAAGTTGCACACCTCTTGACACTTCAATAATTAAACATGGGCATAGTTGATGATCTATGCTTATGCCTCTCTTTCCAAATCCTTTTCTTTATGATATCGTCAAATTCCTATATAGTTCTGATATTTCTGATGGCCCAGACAAGTCGCTGGCAGCACAAGGATGTTCTGTTGATCAGGATTTTCGCTCCATGGAAAGAGCATCCATGGGCAATAGAGTCTTTGCACTTGCTTTATGTGAACTACAGAAGCAAATGCGATAGGCCAAGAAGCCCCCTTTGCAGTAAACCCAGCTTCATATGACCAAGTCGTTTACCTCAATATGTATCAGCTAGCCAGAACCCTAGCTTGTGTTAGAGGATGGCACATGTACGTGCATTGTGCGAGCCGGAATATGTATATAGTGGTGCACTTGCTCAGTTAAAATCTCTTGAGAAAGAGTGACAGAAAATAGGAAAGTGAAGCTACTCATCATTACCCAAAATAAAAACATTTAGACATTAGCAATGAGATATTGTTTCTCCAGAAAGATGTACATTGCTGTCCTAGAAGATGCACACATCGCGAGTCGTAAGCACATTTGGTCAAGCCTTAGGTTCTATGTAAAAAATTATCTTCCGAAGATCCTAGAGCGCAAAAGCCAAAAGGTACATCCGAATCCAAACATAAAATGGTTTGAACCTCTGATTCCATCAAAAGGGAGCCCGATGCACCATCTAGGCCTAAGACGGCGAGCTGCGTTGTGGCATTACGTCGAACACGTGGGTGCTAGGTGGAAACCATCATGTAGAATAACAGAGGCAGTACCTCCAACGCGTCATTCCACAGAACAGGTTAGGGGCACGATGGGGACGACCAGCGGAATGCGTACCAGAATCGGAAAGGAGACGCTCCCCGGCCCCGCGGCTGTCTCCAGTGCGGACGCCGGTGCCGCGGTGCTGAGACAGTGCGGCGCCGCGCCGCCGCCAAGGCAGCCCCGCCTCAGCCACGGCGATGTCCGCGGGAACGTGGTGCGGGGTGACCGCAACGAGAGCATCTCCCAACTCCGGCGGCGGACGGTTTGAGACCGGCGCGGCGGGACGGGTACCGGATAGGGGAACGGGATGGATATCTCAAATGGAACGAGTCCCTCAGCGGCTCCGCCCAGCCGCCTGAAGCCTGGAATGGAACAGCCCAGCTAAAGAGCCTTCTAGTATCTAGCGTTAGTCAACAACATATGGCTCAGCCCAGCTAAAGCCCCTAAATTTATGCATATGACAAAGAATAATACAAGTTGCATAAAACTTTACACAACATATGGCTTGTCCAATATGACTTAGATGTTTTGTGAAACCTATCTCGTTCTCTTGTCTCTTTACATTTTATGGAAAAAAAATATAGCGTTTTATAAGACAATATACTAGGTTAATGTATAAGATCGTACTTGTCCTATACACTCAACGGTACCTAAATTCAAAATAGCTCAGTTGAGCCCTATACATTGATAACATATGGCCTTCTAAAGTATCTCTTGTGCTCGTGTTGTGGGTAGGTATATCTAAAAATATACTCGAAAAATTCCGCTAAAAATCTATAACGACAGGATGTATGCAGTGGTCCTATAAAAATCATTACTTATTCATACACCAAGCAAAGAGAAAAATATTTTCTTGCATTGTTTTTTTAGATAATGGATAAAAGATTATCCGGCCTTGACCAAATGGCTACAGCCTGGGTTTACACAAGAGCAGCACTTTCGTCTGCGCACTCAATCTTAAATCAACGAAACACACACCACACGAATGATGAAAGCATTAGTTTGTAATCCTATTACTAAACCTCCATCCATGATGTGCGAAAACACGCATGGCCAATGCCTCCAAAGCTTGGCAGACGTCCTTTATTAATTGTTTGTCTTCTTCGAGCCGATGTAGCTGTGCCCAGAAACGAAGCCAATACGTGCCCCGGAACAATACCTGCAAATAAGTTTTTTGATGGTGAGTTGTCAAAAACTAGATCATTCCTGCTTAGCCATAGTGCCCAACATAAAGCAGATGCACCTGCCAACATCATATTTTTTAGTTTTTTGTTATAACCGATTAGCCAATCACCAAACAGATTACTAGAAGGTTTTGGGCGATTCAAAACAAACTGAACAACCCTCCAAAGGAAAGAGGCCATATGACAATCAAAAAATAGATGTTGTATTGTCTCTTCATTGGAACAGAACGAGCATCTCTTATTCCCATTCCAGTTCCTTCTGGCCAAATTATCCTTTGTTAGGATGACGCCCTTTTTCAAATACCACATGAAAATTTTTATTTTCAATGGTACTTTCATTCTCCATATTCGCTTATGACGTTGTATATTACCGTTATTCATAAGAGCCATATACATTGATTTGACAGAGAATAAACAAGATTGAGTTAAATTCCATCTAAAGGTGTCCCTACTGTCTCTCAACTGTATATGGCTAATCCTGGCTACCAAGTTATGCCACAGAATTAAATTCTGGCCTACTAAGGCTCTCCTGAAAGACACATTAAGAGGAATCCTAGAAAAAACCGAGACGACCGTGTCACTCCTCTTTCTAGCAATATTATATAGTGTTGGGTATTGTTGTTGTAAGGTAAAATTACATAACCACCTGTCTTCCCAAAACCTGACTTGTTTACCGTCATTTAAATGGAAAGCACCAAAGTTAGTAAATGTTTGTTTAACCTTCATCAGGCCCAACCAAAAATGAGAGTCTCCTGGTTTTCCCTGCACTTGCGTAATGGTTTTAGCACACATGTATTTATTCCTCAGCAGCTGTTGCCACATATCGTCCCCATTTATTAAATTAAATAAACACTTGCTCATTAGACACTGATTTTGGACCTCCAAATTCTTGATACCTACCCCCCCCCCACTTCTTTTGGTTGGCAGAGAAGCTCCCATCTCGCCAACCGGTACTTCCTTTTATGTTCATCTGACTGCCAAAAAACCCTGGATCGATAATAGTCGAGTTTCTCTAAAACCCCTTTAGGAATCTCGAAGAAGGATAGCATGAATACCGCCAGACTACTCAGGACGGAATTAATTAACACTAACCTCCCGCCTACCGACATGTGTTTACCCTTCCAGCTAGCCAATTTCTTTTCAATTTTTTCTTCGATTCCTTTCCAATCCGCGTTGCTGAGTTTTCGATAGTGCATAGGGATGCCCAAATAACGAAAAGGATAAGAGCCCGATTTGCACCCAAATAACTCCGCGTATTGTTGCTCACTTTCCTTTGCCTGGCCAAAACAGAATATTTCACTTTTGTGAAAATTGATTTTAAGACCTGATAATTGCTCAAATGCACACAACAACAGCTTCATGTTCGTAGCTTTCACAATATCATGGTCCATAAACAAAATGGTGTCATCCGCATATTGTAAGATGGACAATCCACCATCTACTAAATCTGGGACGACACCAGTGATTTGACCCTCCTCTTTGGCCCTATTAATGAGGATTGCTAACATATCAACCACAATATTAAACAGAATTGGTGACAGCGGGGCCCCTTGTCTTAGCCCCTTCCATGTCTGAAAATTCTTACCAATCTGGTCATTTATTTTAATACCGACATGACCATGCTGAGTAAAGGCCTCAATCCACTGTTGTCATTTGTGTGAAAAACCTTTCATCCTTAAGGTCTGTTGCACAAAGGACCACTTGACCTTGTCATATGACTTTTCGAAGTCAATTTTAAAAATCACACCGCTCTTATTCTTTCTATGCAATTCATGAATCGTCTCATGCAACACTACCACTCCTTCCATTATATTCCTCCCATTTTCTTGCATTGTTATTTGGTATGAATGTTGCGTGAAATAATATGTGTAGTTAAATAATATTTAAATTACTCCTAATCGTGTAATCAATCTCCAATAAGATTGTATAATCCAGTTAGCATAAAGATTTATGAACTTAGAATGAATACGATGAGTGCGATGACTAGCTAAGTTCCTCTCCTCTTCGGCCAATGTTCTGGTACAGCTGAACCTTAACCCTTATAAGGATGAGTACGATGACTAGCTACACACTCTTGCAGTCTATGGATGATGATGTCCGTCCAAGTCACTGTACAATAGTCTGTTCCATCCTTGGGTGTGTTTAGTTCCAAAAAGTAAAAGAGAAAGTTTGGTGAAAATGTCACATCGGACACTGTAGCGCACTGTAGCACTTTTCGTTTGTTTGTGTTAAACATTGTCCTATGATGACCTAACTAGGCTCAAAAAAATTTGTCTCGTCGTGTACATCAAAAGTATATATTTAGTTTTTTTATTTATCCACTTTTAGTGTTTCATGCATGAAGAGAGAGGTTTAATGTGATTTGATGTGATAGGTGGATAGTGAAGTTTGGAGAGAGAATTTTTGTGTTTTTGGTGGAACTAAACACATTGCAAGGGCAAAGACGGCAAAGTTATTCGTCAATGTTATTACGTACAGTGAATCATTGCTAGCTGAAAACTCAGCTCATGTAAGTCTGTAACTGTATTGCTGTATGCCTGTATTCCTCTATCCTTCCTATCATCACAGTTCCACCACACTCAGTTGGTGTTTAGATGTTAGAATTGGGAGGTTGAATTTGGGAGTAAGATGTCACTTCGTAATCATTACGGTACTGTAGCATTTCGTTTGTATTTGTGAAAAATTATCCAAAAATTGATTAATTAGGCTCAAAATGTTCGTCTCGCAGAGTACAATAAAACTGTGCAATTAGTTTTTGATTTCATCTACATTTAATACTCTATGTATGTTATGACATTTCGATGTGACGAGAAATCTTATTTTTACATAGTCTATTTGGGAGTTATTTTTAAAGCCGCGAGCCCCAATGGACCGTGCCATGAATGAAGCAGATGGATTCCAGAACCTTGATCCGATCCGTCCGTCACCCGTTGGGGTACACCGAGGGTTGAGATTCTCCTCCCTCGGCCTCGGTTGCCAATAAAGTCAACCGGCGCAGCAGCCAATACGCGCGGCCCAAAGAGAACGTTGACCCAGCGCCGCCCAGCCCATGGCGGAAGAGAAAATTCCCTATTTGACACTGAAAAAAATGACTCCTTCCTTTCTTGACCCTCGAAAACTTTTCGTTCCCTATTTGACATCGAGAAAATTTTTCTTTCCCTATATGACACTGTCGTCCAATCCGTGAGAATTTACCGTGAGATAGGGATAGAAACCTGTCAGTTATTTGGTGGATAGACAAAATTACCCCTAGCAAACATTACCTCACACATGTTCTTACCTGGGTCAATCGATTCCCATCCAGTCCTCCACCGAACCGTTCCAACCCTATCTCCTAGCGGCAGTGGCGGCGGCGCTACAGGATGGAGGGGATGGCGTCAGATCTGGTGGGAGGGCCCCCCGACGGCCAGGAGGCAGCGGCCATGGCGTCCCCCGACGGCCATGATGCAGCGGCCGGTCGGGCAGCGGCGCCCCCCGACTGCGAGATGGCGGCGGCCGCGGCGCGCCCAGAAGGCCATTGGACAGCGGCCGTGGCGCCCCCCAACGGCCAGGCCGCGGCGGCCCCCGACGGCCATGCGACGGCAGCCATGGCGCGCACCAGAGACCGGGCCGCGGCGCTCTCTGACGGGCAGGAGGCGGCGGACGTGGCGCCCCACGACGACCAGGAGGCCGCGGATGCTGTAGTGCCTGCCGACGGCCAGGATGCGGCGGCCATGAGCGCGCGCCCTAGGGCCTCTGCAACCTTTCCCGCGAGCAATGAATGGAGTGAAGGATGAGTCTGTTAACATCTTTGTGTTCCTGTCTAGCATAGCAGTTGGCGTAGGAGTAGGAATATATGCATCTTTGTATTCCTGTCTAGCATAGCAGTAGCAGTGTTGATGTCTTATATTGTTGGTTTCACTTATAGGATGGATCCAAATTCAACTTTTCTACTGAAATTAAACTGTTTGGCAACAAAAAGAAAGTGAGAAATGAGTTCAGATGTTTCAGTTTTGAAATGGTTGTTGATTCCGATTTGACAAACCATAAGGATTTAATTGAAGAGATTGTTGAGAAGTACCCACCGGGTTATTTAGAAGTTGCTCATGTTCAGTATAAGCATGGTCATTCTAGTTCTGGACCATCAAAAAGGTACCAAATTACAATGAAAAATTACAATTCTGAATTTTGTATTACATTCCAAAAAAATTGCTATGTAGTCTAATTAGCTTCCTTCTAACCATAGTCAAAACATGGAGATTACAAGTGTCAAGAAGGGCAAGCAAAGTGGCAGTTCAGGAGCATCAAAAAGGTAAAAAATATGAATTCTAAATTTTAGAGAACAATACAGCCCACAATTTCATTTTTTATTCTCTAAATGTATTGCTTGCTATGTACAGATCAAGGAGTGGCTCAAATCAACCTGAGCCACTTTCCATTGAGTTACCTCTGCCTGTGCCTGGTGTGCAAACAACAGCTCCTGTCAAAGAAAAGGCCAAAAGAAAAAGGAAAGTGTTGGCTACAAAGAAGCAAATGACTCAACTTGACAGTCCGGCAATGGCCACAAAAAGCAAAAAGGTGGATGCTGCTAGCCCTGCACCGAGCACAAGAAGCAAAAGAAGGCTCAGCCTATGATGTGAATGTGATCATTTCTTTTCTATGTATGTGAACCTCATGTGAACTTGAATTTGGCTTCAGGCTTGTGAACTTTCTTGTCTGTGTGAACCAAAACTTTGTGTGAACCTAATGTATCCAGACCATTGTATGCAAATGTGAACCTTGTGTATGCATGTGTCAAGTTAATGTGTTGCAGTATCTGTGTGTAATTTTTTTTGTTATAATTCATAACTATATGTTGTTATATTTTTGGGAACGAAATAATGCCAAAAAAGTTCAGCACCAGACCCTTGCTGTATGTCAATGTCCAATGTTCAAAATAATGCCAAAAAATCGAACTATATGTTGTTGTATTGTCCATTACACAGCAAAACCCTCGAGGGGTAAAATCGTCTTTTCATGTCCCTTTTAACGCTGTTAGCTAGTGCTTCTCACGGCAGTGTCATTTAGGGAACGAAATTTTAACTCGGTGTGGAAAAAAAGTTTTTAAGGGCCAAATAAGGAAAGAGTCATCTATTCAGTGTCAAATAGGGAATTTTCTCGAGAGAAAAGGGCTGGAGGAGCCTGCAGCGAGCCAACTGCCAACCCGCGCCTCTCAAAATCTTCCCCGCTCGCATCCGGCGTCTCATCACAACAAGACTCTGTCAATCCCAATCCCCTCCCTCCCCGCTCCCGCCACTCCACCACCAGCGCCACCATGATCTCCCCGCGCCCCTCGCTGTCCCCCAGCTTCCTCGCCTTCCGTCCCGGCGGCTCCCCGGCCGCGTCCCCGCCGCCCTCCCCGCGCCCCAACGCGCCGCCGCCCCTCTCGGCTTCCTTCTCCGCCTCCGCCGCCGTCACCGCGCCGGACCACGCGGCGGCCAGCTCCTTCTACGACGTCCTCGGCCTCCGCCCTGGCGCCAGCCCTCGCGAGATCAAGGCCGCGTACCGCCGCCTGGCGCTCGCCGTCCACCCGGACGCCGTCCCGCACCCGGCCTCCTCCTCCTCCTCCTCCGCCGCCGAGGACTTCATCCGCGTCCACGCCGCCTACTCCACGCTCTCCGACCCCGACAAGCGCGCCGACTACGACCGCCGTCTCCTCCTCGCCGGGCGCCGCCGCGCGCACACGGTGGCCCTCGGCCGCTCGCCCTCGTTCCCGGCGCGCCGCTCCCGCCGCACCTGGGAGACTGACCAGTGCTGGTGACAGCGGAAAGATCTCCCACTCCTGCGGCTGGAGCGGGCCCTCGCTGTCTCCGTCGGCCCACGAAACCTTCCACTTTGGTTGGAAACGCCAAGATCCCCGCAGCCACTACCTACTAGGCTCGCTTGTGGCCGGGCGCTAAGCTTCCAGAAGAACAGTATCACGATTTCTCCACGGCCTGTGAAAATGATGGAATCGTATGGTGTATGACGTCCCCCTTTTTGGATCGTGGATGTGTATGTATGACTCTGGCGTGGCGGTGTGATCTTGTGACAGGATAGGTTAACTTACAGTAATCCACAATAATGTTTGCTGAGGTTTGAGATGAAAAGCGATATTTTTGTCTCCTTTTGCATACTCTTCTGGAATCTCGGGTGTGTGACTGGTGATTGTGGACGTGGTGGGAGAAAAAAGAGTAAATCCGTCGGTGTCTTTGCATACTCTTCTCGCGTGGTGAATGCGGACGTGTTGCCCAGTTTGTGGATTCTGAATGCTTCAAGAGACAGAATTGCTTGTTTTTCTTCGAGTGTAAGGTTGTGGATCCATTGTCCAAGTCGCCTCACGAGTCACCAGCGACACAATTGTATAAAACTTCTATCAATATATTTGATCCATTTGACCCCCTTGCTCGTTTAATTCCACCGTTTGTCAGTGTTGCGTGCATGATGGGTGCTGTTGTTCGTATAAAACTGACTCTGCTCGGCAGTTGTTGCAGTATAAGATTGGTGCCTTTTTGTTTGCACTCTGGTTTCTTTATACGGGCAGCTGCCGCTCGCACGGGCTAATCCGTTAGTACTGCTGCTGATGTTGCAGCACCGCTGCAAAACTGCACAAGATAGGGCAATCATAGATGCGCTGTAGTATTGTATTTATCAGCTACTTGTAGTTCAGCAGTCAGCATCTCACCTCATTTCCAGAAGCACAAGAGGGGCGATAGATCTTTGATTTTGTGCCATAGCTAGTGGGTCTCACAGAGGCACAGTGTCTGCATCCATCCATATAAAAGAAAATTGGGATCCGATCCAAAACCAGCAAATATCATATGCAGCCTTTTTCAGGCAAATATGGCCCATAAATTGGCTGATGGCATATGATCGGGCAGATACTTTTCTATATGTGTTTGGCCCCTTCGGTGCTCTAGTGGTTACACTGCTATCTATCACGGATCATGGGCGGGTGGACCTAACACATGCTCAACTCCTGTCTGTTTCACGCCAAGGCCATGCTTGCTGCAAAGATGGATATCCATGGAGGGTTCTTGCCTTCTTGGTGGCCATTGCCCGCTAGCATTCTTTCTATGAATCAAACGCAGCCCTTAAACATGGAACCTTTCGTCTTCGAGAGGATTGATCTGGATCTCCGAACGGTTGAAAGGGCGCTGTGGTAAAGACCTTGAAGTAGCCACGCAAGTGTTTTTCTTTCCTTTTCTTCTGAGATGGTTTATTTTGTATTTTTTTTAAAAAAAACGGCAGACAAGTGTTTCCTTTTGAGTGTGACTTTTTTTTTGAAGGGGTGACAATTGGTTTTAAGGGAAGAGTGGGCCGAAAAAACATACAGTACTCCGTAGGGGTATAACAATACAAACCATCACCGTTAGCCTAGGCCCCAGTTGTTGTTTCCGAGGAAGCATCCACACCCTGCGAACATTTAGCCCAACGACAGCCCATTTTCCTGGTTACGTTGGTGGGCCAAATATTAGTCATCGCTACTCCTTCCGTCCCGTAAAGAATGCAATCCTCACTTTTTGAGAAGTCAAACCATTTCGAGTTTGACTGAATTTATATAAAAAGTTACTAACATTTATGATACAAAATAAGTATCATTAGATTAATCACATATTATATTTTCGTACTAAATCAACTTGAAGACATAAATATTAGTACTATTTTGTATAAACTTGGTCAAAGTTGAAATGGTTTGACTTCTCGAAAAGTGAGGATTGCCTCACCACCAGATTTGAGCGAGCTTAATGGGCCGTGGCTCTCCTTTCTTCTCTCTCTGTCTTTTCGTTCCACGCACGAACGGCAGCGCGGTCGTCCTCCATGCATCGCCTCTCTTTTACTTCGCGTCACTCACTAGTCACTACTCAGTGCTCACTAGTCACCGGCTTCCCGCCGCCGGGCCAAATATGCTGCTGCGGGCTGTGCCTCAAGTCTTCAACTACTACTGTATCTTTCTTCCCAATATCCCCAAAAGCACTGTGCGTCTGTGCCTGCCTTGCGGGCCTGCGGCTGCGGCTCCCGCAGTCCCGCTCCGCTCATTTTGGCGGTGCGACCGGTGACCGCTAAACCTGTTGACACGGCGGGGCAGGAGGCGTCACGGGATCCGACCGCGATCCGGTGATCCGGAACCAAAAGCGGCATGGCATCTGGCACACGTCCACCCGTGCGGTTTCTGGCCGTCAGCGTCAGGTGCTTGTAAAGTTGTGGGCGAGGGAAATTCCCTGGGGCCTAAGGGCATGTACAGCCCGTCGGTATACCCCGTCGGTATACCGGCATATTTTCATTTTGCCCCCCGCGTTCGGCTACAGACGACGCCCGCGTCGCCTCACGAAAGGACGGCTCCGTCCCGTTCCGCAAGGTTCTGCAGACGCCGGACGCCGCGCTGTACCTCGCGTCTTCTCCAGACGACGGCGCCAGCGGATCCCGCACGCCCGCGCTCTCCCCTCTCCCCAATTCCTTCGCGCGCGGGAGTTTCTCCCGCCAAATCTCCCAGCTCGCTGCAGCCCCGCCGGACGCAGCCTCGCCGGCGCCTTGGCCGGCCGCAGCCCCACCGTCGCCGTCGCTTCCCGACGAGGGAGCTTGCACGCCCTCACGCCGCCGCTCAACGGCAAGGGAGGTCACCACCAGCCAAATCGTGGTGTGCAGAGGAGGGGAGCACAACAGCAGCGGGAGAGGGCGACGAGCTCGGGACGGCGAGCGGCAGGAAGGAGGGGTCGCAGATCCGGCGGCGTGCTCGCTCCCCGACGGCCATGGCCACGACCCGCTGCCGGATCCCGACCATGGCCTTGACCCGCCGTCGAATTCGGACCCGACGAGGAGGCCTCCATGGCCGCGGTGGGGAAGAGAAGGCCGCCATGGCCCCGCTCGCGCGCCTGTGGGGAGGCCCGCCGGCGGCGCACCCGTCGCCATGCACTTCCCGCCGCTGCCGGTGCTGGTGGGCGTGACGACCATGGGCAGGTTGTAGTGCCGCCACCGCAGGACCGAGCTCGACGCAGGCGCGCGGAGCTAGGAGGCGACCGCCGGCGAGCGCAGTGAAAACAAACAAGAAAAGGCTGCCGGCCGCAGGGGATGTTGGGAAGGGATAAGTTTTTTTTTTGAGCGGTGGGAAGGGATAAGGTTGAGATGAGCTCGGTAGATGGTAGATATTTAGTTGGAATTTTACATTTTAGGTCTTGTAACTATGGTTTTCACGTTGAGGTCCTTTAGATGGCAAATTTAACGTGAATGAAATAAAAAAGTACAGTTCAGCCCTTGTATTTTATGTGCGATATATTGTTTAGAACAAATCACAAAATAGTATACAAATATCATCTTTTTGATTTAAATAGCCACACAATGATATACACAAATACATTTGTTGTTGATCCTAAGCTACATACAAAACATTAAATAGCTTACAGACTATCTCTCTGTCTATGGGTTGTATGAACTGTATGTCTATCTGTACATTAAATTCGAGATTCTACAGACTGCATGTCGTCTGTGGGCTGTACATGCCCTAGCCAGCCAGCTGGGAGACGGCGGCCTTTCAGCCTGTCACAGCTCACGGAGTTCGTTCGTAATCGCCCAAAGAAACCATTGTTAACCCCCTTGTGTCAGGCGGAAACGTGGACTGACCGAGAAAGCTCATTTTGTTGCCGTGTGATCTCCTGGCCCGCCGCGTGAACCTTGTCGTCCTTGTTTATTGTCAGCCACTGTACACCGTACCGTCGGTGTAGCTTGCGTTAATTTTGCCGGGCGGAGCGGACACGACACGGTCGTTGGGCGAACAGATTGAACACACACTCGGTTGCTGGAGCTCAGTTGGTAGCCGCTTGAGAGAAAAACAAAAAGTTATCTTGAGCAGACCAATTATTTGGTTTTTGTTTGCATTATTCTTTTTGAAATGGACTCGTCAAACAGATTAGCATGGGCCGCGATTAGCGTTTATATGTTGTTTACACGCCACTGCTATATTATACTCGGGCAAGCAAGATTTGGCTTCAGCGGTTGATGGGGAATGTCTCTCTAAAATAAGGCCTGGCTCAAGATGCACTAGGATTTTTTGCCGCATTGGCTCCTGCCACGTACACACGAAAAATCAGGCTGCAAATGCTTGCGAGAATATTTGGTGCTGGTACCGTAGATCGTCTGTTAATCATAGCCACAAGCGTGGGTTCATCATTGCATACCATTTATTTTCCCATAAATGGTAATCTGGGACCGGGACCGGTAGGCCTGCTTCGTTCATAATGCATCGCCATATTTAATCCAGAACAATCATCGTCTAGTCCGAAGGGACAAATCTAGAATTGTGTTGCCGTGGTGTATTTCTCAAAAATGAATTTGAGATTATCTGGGGCAAGTAGCCCTAGTTTCCCCCTGATGCAAAGCTTGATCTAGAATCCCTGCGCGAGTGCTATTGTTTAGGAGGTGTCGGCCAGTGGGTGCTGAGTTACTAGTTTCAACCACAGTTTGATTAGGCTACAAAACTCGCAGTACTTTATGCTCTTGCCCGCAAAGAGCCGTGCCTGTACGTGCTCCCGTATTCTATCCACAGGGACATCCCCGATACAAACTAATGCTATATGCAGTGTATTTTTTTCTGAGTAAAATGCGCGAGCGGTACATCAACTTTGCAAGCAGTGTCATACAGGTTCCTAAACTCTGAAAATGCACATTCAAGTCCATAAACTTGATAATCGGTTCACGTGAGGTCCAAACCTCTGCAATCCATATTAAACCGCATACGTGGCATGCTGACTGTATGATGACATGGACATACATATGTGGGACCCACATGTAAGTCAGCCTTCCTTCTCTCTCCTTCCCCTTTCTCTCTCCCTAAGGTACAAACTTGCCCGGCCGGCGGCCATGCCTGAGGGAGAGGGAGGAGCGGACGGCCCACGCGGGAGGGACAACAGCGGCGGCACCTAGGCGCGGGAGGAGCGGGCGGCGGTGTCAGCTTGGCTTGGGAGCGGGAGGACCGGAGGAGCAAATGGCCCTGCGGAGGTGGTTCAAACGACGGCGAGCCCGAGCGGGAGGGATGACGGCGACTGTCGGGCGGCGGCGGCCTGGCTCACGCGTACGACGGCCTTCCACGGTCGTCCGGCCAGGCCAATCGAACCACCAATGCCGCCCTGCCGCCCGCCATGGCCAGAGCTTGAGCTCCAAGCCGTGCCACCAACCCAATCGCCGATTCCCCTCGCCTACACCGCCGCCACCTCGCCCTGTCCCTCCCCAACTGCTCCCAGCCATCCACCGACCTCGCCAAGCCGGCACTGTCGTCCCGCCGCCCGCCATGGCCGCCGACGCCGGAGCTGCGCGATAGGAGCTCCTGGAGGCCGGGGACACGGGCGGCCGCGCCCCGCCCGCCCGCCGAGGGTGACGCCGCCGCCATGCAGCTGCAGCCTCCGCTCCCTGCACCGCTCCCCGGCGGCGTCCGCCTCTTCGCCCCTGGCCGCGGCCTCCGCCGCATGCCGCTCCGCTTCCGCCCGAGCGTCACGCAGCCGCGCGTCCTGGCGAGGTCGGACTTGGCGCAGAGCTCGGAGGAGAGCGCCTCCACCTCGGCCTGCAGGTCGTCTGGCTCCTTGCTTACCTCGACCTGGCAAGAGCAGGTCGGGAAGAAGGAGCGGGACATGGAGCGGCGCCAGGAGGCTAGAGGCTCGGCATGGACAGGGCGAACTCTGGCCTGGCGCAGTGGGGAATCGGGGACGGGGCCAGAGGAAGGAGGAAGGAGAAGGTTGACTTAGGGGCCCATATATGCATGTCCATGTCGTATTACAGTCAGCATGCCACGTATGTGGTTTAATATAGATTACAAAGGTTTGGACATTACGTGAACCGATTAGCAAGTTTAGAAACTTGGATGTGTATTTTCAGAGTTTAGGGACCTGAATGACACTGTTTGCCAAGTTGATCTGTATTTTACTCTTTTTTTATGGTTTGCTGCAACACACGTAGTCGGACCTCAATTTCTACCGCCCACGTCAATTGTTTTGCCCCCGTCACATCGTTTCATGCCTATACAGAGGTCGGTTCGCTGGGGCGATAGTTTAGTCAGTGGCGTTACTCACATATGGCGCCAGAGTCAGCACCTGCCTCCTGATTACGGAGTACTTTTGTTACTGTCGACCGATGGGAACGTCGAAACGGCGTGGGAACTGACCGTTGGACTTGGTCCTTGGCGTCTTACTTGGGCTGTCTTTAGTTCCACACAAAACCCAAAAATTCTCTCTCCAAATTTCACTATCCATCTATCACATCAAATCACATCAAATCTCTTTCTTCGTGTATGAAACACTAAAAGTGGGTAAATAAAAAAACTAAGTACATAGTTTTGATGTACACGGCGAGACGAATCTTTTGAGCCTAGTTATGTCATGATAGGACAATGTTTACCACAAATAAACGAAAAGTGCTACAGTGCGCTACAGTGTCCGATGCGACATTTTCACCAAACTTTCTCTTTTATTTTTTAGAACTAAACACACCCACTGACAGAAACACCTCGTGTTATGTTATGACTGATAGGGCCGGTAGCCGTGAGGGCTCATGGAGACTGGAAGAAGAGGGGTCATGGCGTAGACCGGTAGGCACGAGCTCATGCTGGATTCCGGACCCGGCGAAGAGAAACCATGGTTCGGTCACAGCACTACAGCAGCCTGCCCGGAAAACGCAGAAACCAGGGAATGGTAGCCGTCGTGGCTGAGCATCGCGACAACTGACAAAGAGACAATTCGGTAGTTTCGGCTCGATCGGCCTTTTTCGTTTGTGTTATCAACCACCAATCATCAGTGTTTTTCTCTCAATGAGAATCAGCACCAGCCACCGTCACCAACCAACTAGTAGCGTTTTTCTCTCAGTAAAAACCAGCACCAGCCATCACCCAACCGAACAGTCCGGAAGTGGCAGTAGGCAGCAAGAAAACGGTGCCCGGCGGCGGCGGGTACACGTACGTGCACGAGCCGAAGCTGCGAAGCTAGCACACCGGTACACCACCGCGCTGAACTGCTGGCTGAACGCAACAGCGGCCTGACCAAACGGCAACGGCGACCAGCGGCGCCGCGCGGCCGCGGCAAAAGGCCAGAAAAAGCCGCCACGACGGCCCAGCGGCAGGCGGCCAGCGAGGCGGAGGAGGCCCACCGCGACCAGTCCACCAACCCGGTCTCACGACTGACTGAGGTTAGCTGGTTGCTCGGCTTGCTGATGCTAAAACCCGCCTCCCCCGCCCACTCCTGCTCTGAATCCACCTCCTCACCCCCGTGCTCTCCAAGGGACGAAACCGAAGACGGCAACGCCACAGGCCACACCAAAGCCAAAGCGATCAGCTTAGGAACCCACGCGCCCGGCGGTTCGTTCGTGGCGGGATTTTCCTTCCATTTTCCAGGCCCCAGCCTCCCGGCGCCGCGCCGCCAACACCGCCGCCGAGCAGTGCAAGCCCGCCCCCGATTTAAGCTCAGTTCGTGGGGGATTGAGGCATCGGAGCCGCCCAAATCTGCCTGCCTCCTCGCCGCAAACCTCTTCCCTGTGATCCCGAGAGCTCCGAGGGATGGGGGAGGGGGCGAAGGCGATGCTGGCGAAGCCGATCCAGCTCGCGGACCAGGTGGCGCAGCAGGCCGGGTACCAGTGCCTCCGCACGGACTGCACCGAGCTCCGCGCCCGCGCCAAGAAGCTCGCCGAGCTCCTCCGCCAGGCGGCGCGGGCCGACCTCTACGAGCGCCCCGCCGCGCGCGTTATGGCCGACACCGAGCGCGCGCTCGGCAAGGCCGCCGGCATGGCCGCCCGCTGCTTCCAGAGCCACTCCCGCCTCCGTCGCTTCTTCACCCTCAAACCGGTCTCCGGCCTCCCGCGCACCCTCGCCATGCTCGACACCGCCCTCGAGGACATCGACTGGCTCATCCGCATCTCCTCCCCGCAGGCCGACGGCGACGGCGACCTCCGGGGCCTCCCCAACATCGCGCAGAACGACCCCGTGCTCGGCCTGATCTGGGACAACGTCGCGCGGCTCCACACCGCCGGCGGGCTCGCGGCGCGGGCCGCCGCCGCCGCCACGCTCGCCTCCCTCGCCCGCGACAACCCGCACTACGCCAAGGGCATCATCGAGGAGGACGGCGTGCCGCCCCTCGTCAGGCTGCTCAAGGAAGGCGCCGACGACGGCCAGGAGGCCGCCGCCACGGCGCTCGGGCTCCTCTGCCGCGAGGAGGAGAGCGTCGAGAAGCTCCTCCACGCCGGGGTCTGCTCCGTCTTCGCCGCCGCGCTCAAGGAGCCGCCGGTGCGCGTGCAGGCCGCCGTCGCCGACGCCATCGCCTCGCTCGCGCACCACAGCCACAAGTGCCAGGACCTGTTCGCGCACAACTTCGCCGTCCGGCACCTCGTCGGACACCTCGCCGCCGGGACCATCCAGGAGCACAGCAGGTACTCTGTCGGTAGGAACGGCGGCTCCAGGACCACCCCTACGGCGGCGCCGCCCATGACGTCGCTTGACAAGCTCCACTCCGTTGTGCTTGCCAAATCGCGCAGCGTGCGCCAAGGCGTTCCTGGTTCCTCAGCAAATGAGCCGCCGAACCCGTCGGAAGCTTCGAACCGCCAGCAGCGAGCAGGATCGAACCAGATGCAATCGGTGGTGAAATCCGCGATATCTGCCACTGCCAGCGCGACGACGAACGGGGTCGCGCCTCCACCGGCCAGGCTTCAGCTGAGCTCAAACGGTTCGAGCGGCCGCGGATCGCGCGAGGCCGAGGACCCGGACACCAAGGCGCGCATGAAGGCCATGGCGGCGAAGGCTCTGTGGAAGCTTGCGCGCGGCCATGTGGGAATCTGCACCAGCATTACAGAGTCCCGCGCGCTCCTCTGCTTCGCCAGGATCCTCGAGCACGGCGACGGCGGCGCGGGCACGCACCTCCAGTTCTACTCCGCGATGGCGGTCATGGAGATCGCGCGTGTCGCGGAACACAACCTGGCGCTCCGGCAGTCGGCGTTCAAGCCCAGCTCCCCGGCGGCCAAGGCCGTGGTGGAGCAGCTCCTCCGCGTCGTGCGCGAGGGAGACGACGAGGGCCTGCTGCGCCCGTGCGTCACCGCGCTGGGCTGCCTGTCGCGCACGTTCACGGCGAGCGAGACCCGCGTGATCGGCCCGCTGGTGCAGCTGCTCGACGACCGCGAGGTCCCGGTCATGAAGGAGGCCGTCGTCGCGCTCACCAAGTTCGCCTGCAGCGAGAACCACCTGCACATGAACCATTGCAAGGCCATCGTGGACGCCGGCGGCGCGCGGCACCTCGTGCAGCTCGTGTACCTCGGTGACCAGCTGCAGATCGAGGCGCTCATACTGCTCTGCTACATTGCGCTGCACGTCCCGGAGAGTGAGGAGCTCGCGCAGGCCGGGGTGCTCGCCGTGCTCCTGTGGGCGTCGAAGCAGGCACACATGGTGCAGGACCTGCGCGTGGAGGAACTGCTGCCGAAGGCCAGGTCTCGGATGGATCTCTTCCAGTCCAGGGCATCCAGGTGATTGGTTGCAGCATTCGCCAATGGAGATGAGTTGGTTCATCTTGCTTTGCAGAATCAGATTAGGTTTGTGTCAATTGTTCTTTGCTAGTAGTTTCCCTTTCATGTTCCAACTACGTTATTGTTAGAATGTACATATCGCGGTTCTGTTTGTCTCCAAAGAAAAAATATTTATTGAATTGACTCCTGTTGATCATTTCTGTACGTGTAAAGTCGAAATGAAAAAGAAAAGATCTGTTCATACAATTGGTTGAGCCTTTTTACATATCAATACTTGGTTGGTTGGCTTGTCTGTAGCTTCAGACATAATGGCTGGTTGACTTGACTCCTAATGCACCTTGAGTCACTTCTTTTTTCTTGATTTATATATTGGTCCAGTGGAATTGAACTATTGAAGTATATATCATTTGGGAGACACCATACTATAGCATAGCAGGTTTGCTCTGTCATATTTATCATTTCTCGGAAAAATAGATGTTTATGGTCAATGTTTGAGTTATTTTCAACTTGACCAATTTGTAAAATTATATGTTCTTTCGAGACCATGGAATACTCTACCATCCATGAAAGGCATGTTGTGTTAGGGTACAAGTCCACCAAAAGTAAAGTTTAACCGTTAATTCCACTTATATTATATTGTCAATTGCTATAAAATCAATATCATTTTAAACACACATTGAATACAGATCCATCGGTTTAGGCTTTATTATACACTAAATAATATGGACTTCTGGAAAGTTTTTTTTGACAGTTCAACAAACAATAATTGGACTTTAGTATCTGCCCTTAAACATACATTTTGTTAACTTTGTACTTCCTCAGAAATTTCTACAATGGAACTTGTCGGTTCAGTGAAATCTCAAGAAAAATGAGGTCAAGTCAAAATCTCGCAATAGAAGCCCCCGCCCCAGTTAACGCTGCATATTCATTGAAATGTTTAGTTCTGCTGACCTTGTACACAAGTCACAGAATGGACAAATGGTGGTAGTAGTATGTTTTTCTATGGGCAAGTATCTCCATGTCCCTTCACTAGGATTGCATTTGTCTACTAGCCTGTCGGTCAATGAGGATCTTGCGGCGCGTGCAAAATGTCAGAACGGAGCTAATATTATTGAACGTAGTAGTACTTCTGACTTTAAGCGCTTGAGTACTAAATCTTACATTCATGTGGCGATATTATAGTTTTTTTTCTCGTTCTTGACTTGATTTTGTGAAGAACTTGATCCAGAACAGGAGGGAAAACAAAAGGCATATGGCTTCATATTCAGCTCGTCACTTTCCTGGTAATTCTTGGACAGCGGCTTTTCTTCGATTTTGTCGGGATTTTCTCGGACAATAGAGCACACATTTTCTGAGTGGATGTCAGAGTTAGCATCAAAGCAAAGAAATGTGCGTCCCTACTCTATGAGCATTGGTCGGTGTCACATAAAATACTTTATCTCATCAGTCATCAGGGTAAAAAGAAAAAGGAATTCAGAGTACGGTACACGAGCAACCGACCGACCAACCGTTGTTTTTTTTTACTTGGGATTGGGACGAATAAAATGGGCCCCGTATACTTGCGGCATTCCGGATCGGGCCGGGCCGGCTGCTTCGCCTTCCTGGGACGACGACGAGGGCCCGCGTCTTTCGAATTTTGCAGGCCGACATGCCTGAAGGAAATTGGACGCAACCGGCACGGGCCGTATGCCTTGCTTTGGGCCCCGGGTGAAGAGGCCGCAACTTTCTGGGCCCAAAACGTTTCTTTGGATTGGCCTTGGTAAAAATCAGAGCTGCGAAATTGGCCGTTCACCCAGTCATTTTCAGTTGTCCTCAAAAAAGAAAAACCCAGTCATTTTCAGTCTTGCAGCCGCAGTCTAGCACTCTAACCATACCACAAACGACAGCATTTTCAGTCTCTATATCTAGTACTAGCTAGCTACGGCCTAAGTACGAGCATTGGCATAGGGTGCCAGTAAAGCTGAAGCTCACGACAGCCGAGAGATGGGGCAAAGAGCTCCTGACTCCTGAGTCCGGGTCATGCATGAGTCCCCCTGACTCGTGAGCGCACCAGCGCCGAAGTACTGCCAATGATACAGCACCGAATGGTGGAATACCGCTAGACTGCTACAAAGTTGACGAGCTATGCTATGCATGAGGATGAGCGAAAGCAGAGCAGCTAGGCTCGGCATCTGCGGCCGTAGAAATATTCCTCTTTTTTGAGCTCCACGCCAGAACACAGCTCGGAACACAAGACACTCCATGCTACTGATGCAGACAGCGATACCCTCGATCACCAGCCTTTTTTCTGAAGTCTGAAACTCTGAACAGCAAGCAAAGCAATCGGCACCAAAGCTACAGCAGGTGCCGGCGCTAATTAAGCTAGACTACTAACTACTGGATTAGCTGATCGAAGCTAAATCAGGGTCATGCATTGCACTGCATTGCTCCGGTAACGCTTCAGAGCCCGTGGCCGTGATGCCGGTGGTGGTGGAGGAAGTGCGCCGGCGAAGGAGCCGCGGCCGGCGGGAGCCCGCCGTTGAAGGGCATGGTGATGTTGGTGAGGCCGCCGGGGAAGGGCAGGGGCGGCGGCGGGCACTGGTAGCACTTGGTGAAGAGGCCGAAGGTGTCGATCTGGTGCACGAAGTTGGTGATGCTGGCCCAGCCGCCGAAGCCGAAGCCGACCACCAGCACCCACGCCACCACGAACGCGTTGATCAGGTACGTGCCCGTCCACCGCCCCACCAGCCGCGGCGGCGGCTCCACCGCGTTCTGCACCGAGGCCACAAAGAGCTCGTCAGTTATTCCAGATTTCCAGGGCATGTATCCATGGTTGTGTCAACATGTTAAAGCATTGTTAGAGCAACGGTAGTCAGTCAGGATTATAGGGTTATCATTTGCGTGGAACTCAGTGCTATAAGTCTACGAGGTTGGTATTCTATTCTTCTGTTACATCTTTCGTACTGAGAGAGTACAAATATTTCCTGCCGATAAAGCATCTTTGTTGTGGTTAACGTTCTTTCGCTTTGTTGCTAAGCTTTGCGCCATCCTTTCTCTTCTTTCTTGCTAGTACGGACGGCTACGTAAAAGAAAGCTTGACAGTGCCGTTGTTTTGTCTTATGTTTCAGACTTTCAGTAATCATCAGTACTCTACCGGAGGCAGCGTTTTAGAACCCTAATGATTTCAGCACTAATCATTAGTATCAGAGCTTTAGTACGTAGCAACATTTTGCCTTGTGCAGTACAAGGTGGGGTCCAATTGAATGACTACTGGGTCTCGACTCTCGTGAATGTTTAGGCTGCTCTGCAAAGTGGCATCTACGCAGGAGCTAGCTATAGCTCGCGTGGCGTGCCACTGTAAAGCGAGCAAGCTACGAAATGCCCAAAGAACATATAGGCATGCCGCGACAAGCTACCAAATTCCTATGCACGATAAAAGTCGAACGACCATCGGGTAAAACGTAAAAACATGCAAGGTAAAATGAAAGGAATATATTGCTTGGCTGGTAAAAACATAATAATAACATTGCAAAGAAGAAGTGCAGTACTCCGTATACCTCACGGGCGGTTGCGGAGCGGAAGGTGATCATGTGCGCGAGCGCCGGGATGATGTAGACGGTGAAGCTGACGAGGAGGGAGCCGACGGCGGAGTTGATGGGCCCGAAGAAGGGGAAGACGATGGCGAGGAACCAGATGGGCACGACGACGGGGAGCCTGGCGGCGGCGCGCTTGCAGAGGCTGCGGCAGTCGTGGAGGCCGATGAGCTTCTCCCAGACGAAGTAGAGCGGCGTGCAGGCGAAGCCGAAGGTGATGAACTGGTGGATGAGCATGAGCACCACGGCGGCGTCGCGGAACGCCGTGCGCGGCAGCAGCGCCAGCGCGTTGGAGTGGGTCAGCAGCTCGTCGCCGAACGCCCAGTACACGCTCGCCGCCGACGGCAGCGTCAGGGACAGCACGTACAGCGTCGCCAGCAGGTAGATCGCCTTGAACTTCTGGGGGCGCCACATCGCGTGCATGATCTCCCTGCATGCAAAAGCATTGTTCATAGTCACCTCTCAAACGCAGGTCGATCGGTTTTTGACAGGAGACTAGACTGGGGCACTGGGCACTGTAGCCGTTGTTTTTTCAAAATTTCGGTTTCTTTTTTCGTGCACGCAGAAACTTGGACCGACATCCGTTGTGCAAGTTTTTCGTGTTGTTGGCATCTGCGGAGGGGGTATCGTATCGGCATCTATCAGGACTCAGGGAGTCAGGGCTCCGTGGTTGCAAGTGCAAAAGCAGCAGGAGCACTGACGATGCTGGGGTAAGGCAGCAAATGCACGCTTCTTACCTAGGGTGGAGTGGCCAGCTCCTTTGACTGTACAAGCAAATGAGTCAGGGGAGATAGGCCTGCCCTGCCGTGCCTTCTGAAGTTGTGAAGACGCACGAGGCAGAGATACTTGTGTCAGTGTGTAACCTGCTTGTACGGGTCTGGTGGTGCCAAGATGGAACAGTGCTGCGTAGTGCAGAGAGCCTTGGCTGTGTTTCTTTCCTCCCTGAAATAAATTTTTAAAGGGAATCTTCCATGCATGGAGTACTAAATAAAGTCTATTTGCAAAACTCATTTAGGAATGAGTGCAACTTTGCGCGACGAATCTAATGAGCCTAATTAATCTATGTTTTGCTACAGTGATGCTACAGTAACTATTTTCTAATCGTGCGGTCAAAGGCCTCGTTAGATAGGTCTCGCGAAATAGTTCAATGTTGTGAAGTTAGTTTTGTGTACTGACTTTATTTAATACCCTTAATTATTGGTCAAAGGATGAAATATTTTTCCAGAAACACGGCCCTCGATTTCGATAGACGATGGCAGGCATTTTCCGTTCAAAAAAAGGCACCATCAGGAAACTGTAGGCTGTATGTCTCCATTTGCATGCCACGCTTACAAGACTCCATGAGACCATGACTGAGCATTTGCAACAGTTCTACTGCTTCTACCTTCCGCCAACTATGCAAAGGCGAAAATGGGGCAGATGCTCTGCCGTCCATGCATGCATTCATCTTCTCCGAGAAGCGAGAGGCAAAACTAGGCTATATCGTGTAAACTTGTGCATGGCTACAAGCCTGGATGGCTGGATGTCTGAAGCGTATGGCGTAACGCCGTGACCTGACGAGATGTATATGGCACGACCTTATCAGATCACGCAGTATATAGTTTCATTGACTCAGTAGTGTCATGTGGTCCCCTAATGCATGCGTCCTCAAATCCCTACCTCCGCATGGCATGTGACCGGTGCGTGTATCTTTTAGGAAACCAACTCATTGTACTCTTTGTTTTCGGCAGGAACGTCCACATTGCTATAAATCTAGTTGCTACAGCTTTGTTGACAACTAACACAGTGACATAAAAAGGGTGCTTGTCTCCTTACACGGTAACAGCGTGCCCGCCGAAGGTGTAGAGGATGTTTGTGGCCCCGGTGAAGTAGAGCACCATCTTGGTCGGCCCGGAGTGCTTCACGCCATCAACCTGCAAAAAGTACACCGGCCATGAATAATCCACAAAATGCTTCGACACTACTCAATGGCAACACACGCATACATCAGCATATGCATGTGCTTGGTGCACTTGAATGTGTTCGTACCTGGCCATGGATGAGGGAGGCGATGGCGAGGTACCACGCCGTGTAGGTGGTCATGACGAGGCCCAGGAACGACCAGATCCGGTAGTTGTGGAACGACGGGATGAACACGGTTGTGGCGCAGCAGGCGCCGAAGATGTACGTCCACGTCCGCTTGTCCAGCTTATCGTTGATATAGTAGATGTTGCTGCAGGTACATTACATCGTTATTATACATAGTAAGAGTCGAAGTCTCTTTAGACACAGGATCCACCTGACTCGGATGCATGTATAGCAGAAACAAACAGCCAGAGCACGACGGAACCAAGCAAGCGAGACAGCAGTGTGTGCATATGGTACCTTGCGCAAGCGATGAGCTGGATGACAGAGCCGAAGAGTAGGAACGTGCAGTTGAAGGCCAGGCCGACGTTTCTCCAGTGCCTCCCGAGCAGCCCGTCCAGCACCTCGAACCACTGCGGATCGATATATGCGTGGTTCAGAACAAAGTTCAGATTGGCCACACGTACCAAAGCTGATAATCAGTACTCCGTAGATGGATAGATAGTTCTTCTCACCTGGATGACATGGTTCCTAAAGTCGGCCTGCTTCTCCCTCTCCTTCCGGGTCCGGTACTCCACGTACAGGATGCTGATGAGGTAGGCCGTCCAGCTGCCCATCAGGCCGTACAAGAGCTGGAACAGTATGCCGCTCAGCATCCCCAGCTGGGAGAAGGAGTAGGGCAGGGTCAGGAGCACCTGAGCCACCTGAACAAAGCACACAAACAAGATGGATAATGCATGAGTTCTGCTAGCTTCTTCTATGCAGCAGCACGATTGCACGAACGATGATTCAGCTTGCTAGCTGATGACCACAAGAAGGAAATGGCAAGGTCATCACCTGATTGGAGGCGCAGCTGAACCAGGCGTCGTAGGCGGAGCCGCCGTGCCACAGCAGGCCGGAGAGGCGGGACTTGACGGTGTTGGAGTCGCCGTCCTGCTCCATCTCCTCGTACCGGCCGACGCCGACCGTCTCCGCCGGCGCCTTCTCGTTGGCGAGGCTCCCATTGGCCTCCGAGGCCATGACCTCTCCTCTCGCTCGCTCGCTACTAGATTTCTAATAACACTCAGCTCGGTGTCCTATCTTCTAGCTAGCTAGATAGTTAAGCTCCCCTCTTCGATACGCTTGCGCGGTAGTGTGCGTGTGCTAGCTAGACCTCTCACGTCTCGGCCTGTGAGACGTTGTCCGTGTTCAAGTGGAGAAGAGGTGGAGGCCGGATGGGGTGATATATATGGAGGAGAGTGAGGTGCCGGCCGGGTGAAGCAAAGACTGCAGCACGTCCGACAGGTGAGGATAAAGAAACCGGTCTTTCTCCTAATCTCTCTGTTTCTTTCCAGGAGCTCTTTTGGATGCAAGCAATGGATAGAGAGCATGAGAAATAAAAGACAAGGGAGTCTTCCGGAGCATTTCTTTTTTAACCATGTGGCATGTCCTCTGTGTTTCTAGGGAAAAGTATCAGTGGCAAAACCGGGATGGAATGGGGACAAGTGCCTAACAGAGTAACAGTATGCAGAGCAATTAGCACACTAGAGTATATATTATCATTATATATCACGAGGTAGCAAGGTCGTAGTATATGTAGTTTTGTAAGTTTTTCATAGATTTCTAAACTCATAAAGTTAAAAACATATTGTAAAAATTAGTATTGGAAAACGTTTCAAAAGATGCAGCTCAAACAAACAGACCCTTAGAGCGAGCAATAACGCCCTTGCAACAACGCGGCAAGAAAAAAAGTACATGTTCATTTTAGCTTTCTTTAAACTTTATAAAAAATAATTATTTACAAAAACATATAGAAAATATTTCGTTATTTTTGAAAATGCCTCTAAAATAGTTATTAAAAACTATCCTCAAATCTCTAAAAGCATCATTTGGAAAAGTATTAGAAATAAGAATACTTGTTCTATTTTTAAAAAAATATATTTAATGAAAGATAGAGCACAATTTTGTAGTGGATATTTACACTGAACCCATCCATCTATCTACTCCCTATGTCCCACGAAGAATCTACTCCCTCCGTCCCATAATAACAGGCCATTTTGAAAAAATATCAGACAAATTAGTTGTTATGATAAATGACCATGTTACCCCTCATTAGAGTTATAAAAGTAGCATTAACTAACTATTTGATCGGCTCTATGTGTTTCTCTATGCACTTTTACATTTCTCTATGCACTTTTGTATTAATGTGTGCATCTCTAAAAGCTAAATTGACATTCTTTGTGGGACAAAATTTGAATGCTAAATGGCCTGTTATTGTGGGACGGAGGGAGTAACTCTCATTTCCCAAAATGTCAAATATTTTAAAATTTATCAAGTTTATACAAAAAAAATATTAATATTTATGTATTCAAATAGGTTTTATATGAAAATGCATTCTATAAATCTAATAATGTTTGTTTTATAACCTGTAAAAAATAACATTTATTTTGTATCATAAATGTTAGTAGTCAATTTTTTTTACTTCTAAGGAAGTATGACATAAGGAATTTGATAAATTCCGTATTATAAATGGATGCAACTACGTACAAGAGAGGGGGCTCCAGAGTACTATTAATACAAGAGCCTCTTTTCTTCCTTGACTTTTATCTTAACATGATTCAGTCCCGTCCACTTCATAGCCAACTAAGATCATTCACCCAATTTTTACACATAACTTCTCTTGCGAATTTCTTAGTATAACTTCCGAAACCATCTAGCATAACTTTCACAATTGTATTACCAGGATAATTTCTTAATTTTTAAACTTTTCTAGATAACTTAAGCACATAAACATTTTACGGTGCAACGTGTCCAATGAAACATTTTTAAAATAAGTCTTCAAAACAATTCGTCCCAACAAAGTTCTGTGCAAACTTTTATTCACAACACACAATGTATTTTTCTACAAAAACTTAGAAACAGGAAAGGAAAAGGTTGGCAAGTATGCAGTATTTTTTTTTTCTGCCGAGCGACGAGTTGTTCCCCTGTCTCTGTATCCTCACGTACCGAGCGCACACGATTGGCACATGTGGTACAGGGTACTCGTACAACGAACGTGCGGTATTGGACATGAGCACACGAACATGCACATCCCTTCGGCGCTTGCCCGGCAGATCGCCCTGAAGCCCTGCGCGGCGTGTGATTGCCTCGCCTGTGTGCACGCCATGCCGGGTTATTAGCTTCTGTCATCAGTAGAGCACTAGAGCGTTTCCGCTTTTAGCCCCTTTCCGTTCCCGCGCCGGCTCGCGCCGTCGCTGCGCTGCGCCTGCACCGAGCCAGCAAAGGCGCTTTGCCCATATGGAGCGGAGGCGCCCCGCCCGGCCGGCCGCCCCTGAGCAGCCGGAGCCCGGAGCACCGCCACCGGCGTCCAGACCCCAAACCCCGCCCGCCCGCGCGCGCGCACCTCTCCTCTCCTCTCCACAAAACACGCGTGCCACCACCACCGGTCGTCCTCGCCGCCTCCGAGCACACGGCAAATGGTTTCCGCGACCACGGTGGCGAGGGGAGGCCCCAATGCGGCAGCGAGGAGGTGCGCCGCGCCGCGACGCGTCCAGGCCAGCGCCGCGGCCGCCTGGTCCGGGGACATTCCGTCCTTTTCGCCCGGTGCGGTGTCCCCCGCTTTGGCGACGCTCTTTGGAGCCTTTCTAGGCACCGGTTCTCGCGTCGCGCGCGCCCCACGCCCACTGCCCACAGGCGCCCCCCGGCCTAGAGTAAACAACTTCGCTCTCCGTGGCTACCCCGCCGGCTCGCCCATTCTGTAGCCCTGCGCCTATTCCGTAGTCCGTTCATCACAGATAGGCTGCAGAATATGATTATGGATGGATGTAGTATACTACTCGGTCCCAGGCCCATCTCGTCCTTGAGAACTGAACGCGCAATTCTTGAAGAAAGCATGGGGGACGTGCAAAGATGAGCAGTTGGGGATGGACGTGTCCGCAGTCCTCATTGGCCAAACGAACTCCCACGCGTCCCCGAAATGTTGCCCGGGGAGCAAGAGCCCGTGTTCGGTGTAGTGTACTTGCCTACTTGGTGACTTCGTCGCCGGCGGCGTTCCATCGCCGAGGCACCGATCGAGCGCGATTCTAGATGACCAAGTTCTCCAAGGAGTAAGATAAACAGGCCACAATGCAGCATTGAGCTGGTCAGTTCTCCGAGTACGCCGCACGTCCGCTCTGGGTGAGGGTGACTGAGTACTAGAGCCCTTTACCCAAGGCTGGCCATTTCGATCTTTTTTTTATCGAATACGCAAGAGAATTACGCATCTTTATATTAAAACAGAAAGTTATGGAAGTTTTACAACGACGCTCGCAGCGCCAATCCCACCCTGTAAATAAGCGATCAGGTAGGCAAAATAGCAGCTGTCGTGGCTGCTGTAAGAATATCTCTGCAAGGCTGGGGGGAAAGCTACAGCCTGCAGCAGCATGCATCCAAACTCCAAAGCGCTGTACAATCTCGCTTGGGCTGAGCTGTTGTTGTGAGGTTCAGAATCTGCTCAATTCGATGCAGTGTTCCCAGGTCCAAACTTTGGCGAGGTGGAAAAGCAAAGGCTGCTGCTCAAGTTCGCATTCAATTTCATCCACTGTCTTTTCAGTATTGACAGCTCGGCGCCTCGGCAGCAAATTTTTGGCAAAGCTTGGCTTCGATTCTGGATATTCAATCTTACCTGCATCACCTTGTCAGAGTATGTCACTGATGGGGGTCATGGGTGCACTGAAGAATATTCCTCATAGTCCTGCTACAGAATCAAATGCTTGCTTACCAGCAGCATTTGGCTATTTTCAGACTCTTTCTTCTCTAATCGACCAAGTTAGGGCACTTGCAAAAATGCTGCTACTCGATTGATAAATTATTTGGTGGGGTAATGGGTAACCAATGAGAAAAAAAAGGCGATGCAAAGGTTGTAGCCAGCAGGTAACACAATGGAGCATTGCCGGAGTAACACTCTAACAGATAAGCCAGGGCACCAGAAAAGTTGAACAACCAAATCGTCTGCACTTGTGCATGATGACACGGCATTTGTCATCATGCCGGGAGATCTGTCATTTGCTTTCTCCCAGCTCTCGTCTGAAGAGAAAGTCAGAAGGATCGGCATCATATGACTAGCGATCTGCAGAAAGGATTGCATCAGAGGCCATAAAACAACCACATGACTATATGATGCTCGATTAAGCCCCAAATCTTGGAACAGGCTATGATCTCCCCAACTGTAAATTACGCACAAAAGATGTAGTACATGCCAAGCTGGCAAGCCCTGACGAACACTCAAAAGCAAAGTGGCGCAACTTATTCACACTTCATAAAGCCACTTTCTTTTCTCCCTCTTTTCCAAGGAGCATCGTCTCTTCGTGTCCAAAAAGAAAAAAAAAAGAAAAGCAAAGATGTGTATATGTATCGTCTCTTCTACACCAAAAAGGTTGTCACGAGCTACAATCGATTGAGAGCCCATTTTTGTTCCCATGTACGAGCTGGCTCTGCCATGAATAGATTCCCTCTCCAACGGAGCGGAGCCTATAATTCGCCATGAGTACAGAGTACAACATGGTGCCTCCATGCTGAAGCAAATACCAAAGGAATACTGGAGCGTCATCTGAAGGCCAACCATGGGCAAGCAGCACTGCAGCAGCCCATGAGACTTGCCTGGCATCATGTCCCAGATTCAGTAGTGTGCTTCTCCCTGTGAAAGCTTGTATCATTATTCATTAGACAGCCTCAAGCCGCATTGCCTGAAGAATGTCCTGGAATCAATGGCATGATAAAGCTGCAGAGCCGCAGTATTAGCGTTGTTTTTAATCAGTGCACCTGCACATCTATTCCTACGGCTATGGCTCTGAATAAACCCGCCCCTTGGGATTATACAACACAGCAAATTCGTGTCGCCTGCCGTCGCCTGCCTGATGGGTGTATTGGATGGCACAATAAAGCTGCCGATGGCCATTGATCACACGCAGGTAGCTTAACAGCAAAGGCCATAGCAGCTCGTACTTTAATCGTCGGAGTCACTGCCGCCAATGACTGGTCGGAAGTTTTTGCCCCCATTGTTTTCCCTGTCCAAATGGCCTTATAATGCGATTCCACTGTTCACTCAAGTGGTCAGAGACTGATTGCTGATATGCGTCTGCTAATTGGAAGCATGAAAGCATGAAGCCCTGCTGCGTCTACATGTTGCCATGATTACGGATTCTCCGGTGAGTACTCTAGTACTCTACACGATCTTTTGAGCTTGTTATTTCAAATGTTCAATCAACATTCAAGAAGTAGCTTGGCGTGGTATGACCTTGACACAGTCTTTTATTTCTTGGTGTACTTATTAGGCATGCGGAAGCTTTCCCATCGCTGTGATCGTGTCACGCGAGATTGTGCTTATTGCAGCCCGCGGACCTAGCAACTTAGCAAGTATGGCTGAATTATACCGTCCGCGCTTTGCTTTGCCTTTGACCGAGAGAATCTCATCTCATCTTCTCCCTTGATCTTCATGGAAGCATCCCATCGTTCACACTTCGCAGCATTTTGACACCTCGTGTTAGGTTTGTTTGCTCGGCATGATGGATTTGGCCCCCGAGCCGGCACACCACAGCAAAGCGCCTTTTGTTCGGCACGCACCACCGCCCCCTCGCGCGCCTGGAGGCAATGAATACCCCGGAGAATTGTGATGGCGGGCGCTCTCTTTTCACGATCCCGACCCGTAGCAGTAGGGCGCGCGCGAGGGGGCCGGCTCAATCGCAGGCCAGGAGCGGTGGGTGCCCAGCCAGTTGTCGGCTCCGCGCATGCATGCTGCCGTGCCCCCCAAACCCCCAAAGCCGCACCCGGGCTGGCAGAACTAGCAATCGCGAGCACAAGCTTTGGCCCAGCGTCGTCTACCTATATGCCACTATGCCAGTCTGCTCGTGAGCTCGTCGTGCCACCAGGAGAGAGGATCGGGCGCGCTCGGCGCAACACCATGATTAGCCGCCGTCGTCATCGCTCCCTCCACACCCATCATTCTGTTTCCGTCCGCCTGATCGACCGACCCCATCGTGGCTTTGCCATCCGGCGGCACGCGTGGAGGAGATGGACGGGGACGGGATGGCCGGAAACAACAACCGCAAGGAGCGGGCCTGCCGCCGCTGCAGCCTGCAGTGATCGACCGGTGCCCGTTGTCGCCTTCGTTTGACACCGCATGGCGCCCAGCCGGTCGCTGATGGCGCGATCTTGGATGCCCACGCAGCGCTGTTAACACTGCAAATCGCAGGCCTTTTATCTTCACACTGAGCTTGAAACAAGACGCTGTCTCCTGCCTGGGACCAAGATTTCGGGCACGCTTCAAAGGCCTCATCCCGGCCGCTCGGCACGACGGCGCGATCGCTTTTCCGCGGCCGCGTGGCCGTCGCAAAGCCCTCGGCCACGGCTGGTTCCGCAAAGTGCCCCCCCGACTGTTCCGTGCTAAAAGGCGCCGAAAAGACGGGCGGCGTTTTTAGATGTGCTTTTACCATCAGCGTGTGTATTCGTTTGACCTGCGAGGTCGCCCTACTTAACATCACCTTGGGGACGCCGGCGGAAAAGGGTCGCTGAGAAAAGCTAGCTAGCCCGGTGCATCGCGTCGCGCGTGGTACGCTGATCCCTCGAGGTCGAGCGTGACATGCAGCGAGAGGTGGGGGGTGGTGTGTGAGATTGATGCAATGGCTGATGATGAGCTTTATCGCACAGGAGTACAGGACTACAGGAGGGAGGAATCTTAGCGGAACAAAGGCCAGAGCATCCATTGACGCCCTGGCAGGCTCTTCTCGCCCTCGTGCCTTTTAATCATGGCGTTCCATGGAATAGGAGGGCAGCATCAGCAAACCATGTGAAAGGCTCGCGGTTAGCCCCCATGCTAGTTGGTTTCAGTTAACCATGTCTGCCCTTGGCTCCTCGTCAAGGTTGCAGTCCAAGCATCATGTTGTCAGACTTGTCTCTCACAATTCACAAAAGGCGCCTTCATATTCTTCCCGTGATAATTAAGAGCTGCCAAAATGTCGTCTTTAGTATCTGTCTTCTGCCTAGCTGTAACATTCAAATACGAAATAAGAGTGTAGGGTGTTGCATCCTCATCGACCATCATTGGTGGCTTGGTGAAGAGGTCTGTCAGCTGCAAATATTTTTTTCTGCAAACATGTAAATTTCTACCTAATTATAAAGCAAGAATGGTTTCTGCGGTACGGTTACTGCAGACGTCATCACCTATAATGCTTACGTCAGCATCTCAACAGATCTCTGTTTGGTTTCCTCCCGTCCACCCAATTTTCCCGAGCCCGGACTCCGAAGCGACTCCCGTCCACCCAATTTTCCCGAGCCCGGACTCCGGAGCGATTCTCCGGTGCGATTCCGATTCCTTTCCCTTCTTGTGATTTCCTTGAGTCCTTCCAGATGCATCAACTCCACCGTGTGATTCTTGCGGTGTCCCCAAATCTTAGTCGAGTCCCATGCTACACCGTACCGGGAGAGCAAGAGGCGTAGGAAGATGAACATAAAAAATCAATCAGGTCGTCGACGTTCTAGATGTGATTGTTGATGAAGTCGAGATGATCCCACAGTTAAGACAACATCAGGTCCTCGAGATCGTCGGAGGGCATGAATACAAAAGAGGAGAGAGCAGCACCCAGGCGGCGAATCGAGCTCCAGTGCGCGCGGCGGCCTGCCAACTCCAAGCCCTCCTCCTCTTCAGGCGCATGGATGAAGGAGATAAGACGGTCAGGGAATGAAACGAGGAACCGGACGGATTACTGGAGATTGAAGGCATAGAGAAGGAGGGTGAGGTCACCGTTGATGCAGAACTGACGGCGGGATTCTCGGCGGTGATGGAAGAGTCGACTTCCATGACTGCTGGCTGTTGGTCCGTGGGCTTCGACATGCGGCAGCGGAGGAGTTGACCATGGGGTCCAACTCCTTGCCTACTGCTGGTCCACGGGTGGGTGTGTGGCTGACTCGCTGGTGGATCTCTAGCGGTGGATTCAGATGCAGCGAGCGTAGGCGAAGACGACAACGCCTGCCTCTGTTTGCATCCAAGAGGCCATCCACGCTGCAGTGTTTCGGATAAGGCTACAACACGTTTATATATACCCCCTTGATCTATCAATAAATTAAATCATAATCCTTATTGTTTAGATATCTTTATGCTTTGGGCCACAGGATAAACATTAATTACAGAATCAGTCTCCGTACATAAATCACCGTGCTTTATTTTCCTAGAGCAATTATACAGATATGTTTGTTTGCATTGGGCCCTTATGTTAAATGCAACTTAGGATGCTGTTTAATTTACACAAAATATAAATAATCTTGTTTGTTAGGACACGAAAAACAAGATTAGAGAGCCATGGTAGGAGTATATAGGAATTGAAAAGCACAACACTTTTAATTAAAGAGAGCCATGGTAGGAGTAGGAATCTTAGAAAAAAAGAATCTTGTTTGTTAGGACACAAAACAAGATTAGAGAGCCATCGTAGGAGTATAGGAATAAAAAAGCACAACTCTTTTATTTTTCTGGTGTTGCGATCAATCTTGATTATCTATTCAAATCAACGACTGAGAGCAGGGTAGGAGTTTGCCAAAATTCACGTTTTAGGTTTGATTAAAAGTAGTCCAGCCTATTATATTATTTTACATGCTTCATCTTAATTTTTTTCGTCGCAACATACGGGCATATTTGCTATCTAATATCTAATACTAAAGCAAAAATTGTTTGATTCCTTCCCTCTCATAATGTCGACAGGTGGGCCTCACGTGTATGTTTCTATAATCACGTCTATTTCAGAGACCAAGTACAAATGCAATACGCTGAAATTAAATTAAAGCATGAGAGAAAAGAAGAAATAAATCTGCATGGTTCAGGACCAGTTAAATCTCTCAATATATATCCATGTGGTCTATGTCCGTAGCAACGCACGTGCACATTTGCTAGTAAGACTATAACTGACGAAAAAACTTTGCCTATACAAAGTTGGGCTTGCCTATGGGCCTTGGAGGAATGTAAATTTACACTCAAAGCTTAATTAGCATGTACTTACAAAGGCGTTTACTCATCATGGGCCTAAAGACTCTTTTGGGCCCTGCTATAGTATTTGGGATTAATAACGTCAGCTGCGCATTCTCGGAGCCCAAGTATGATGGGCTATAATTGGGCTCTATTTAATAATGTCTACAGTATGTTTGAGGCCCGAAGATTCGATTTTGAGTTTTTGATTGAAAGAGTGCTTAGCAATGCTGTTTCGCACCAAACACTAGACCGGTCACCGGACACGGACGGACCGTGCGGCTGATATCGAAGTCTGAACATGCTCTGAACTTCGGCACCGTGTTAGGAGCAAACCACTGTTCTTGATTGCAATCAGTCGATCCTCTGCTGACACATGATCACGGATCTGATTGCAGCCGAGCAGCGTTCCCATCCCATCCATCTACCAGAAGATTAGGACATGAATCTGAAAGCGCAATCATACTACCATAGAGATCTCGAAAGGTTTTTCCGCTAGATTTCCTCGTGTGGTCATGAAGAGACTGAGCAGTAGCTTCGTCGACGTCTGTAGCAACTGGCCAATTGCAGCATCTGGCATGTAGGCCACGTAGCCGTAGCACGAACGGTAAAGTCATCGATTCACATGCCACGGTGCCCGTGAGGCCTCGAGGCCTGCAAAGACAAGTCAGGCAGGAGTAACTTTCAAGTAACATCGATAACATCTCAACCCTTTCGTCCTTTTCCTGTTCCCTCCGTCCAACAGTTAAAAGAATAACCGTCATCACAGTAATCTATTGCACGAGGAACAACGATCCGATACATCGTTTCTGCCCAACAAATCATCGAGGAAGCGTGGAGAAGAATGCAATGCAAGAGAGGTCATCACATGCTACCGGTTATCCTAAACCCTGCGACATAAGTAAGCTAACCTAATAGACAGAGAGTAAATTAAAGCTGCTATAGTCTATAGATGCGATCCGGTGTGGGGAGATACGGAGTATCGTTGTTTTCTCGGTTAGCCGTAGCACAGCAGCGGCCGTGTCGTCACTCGTCATGGGCGATGCGAGGCGAGGCGACCCCCAATTTTTCTGCTCCCGAATCTTATCCCTGCCCCCCCGTCACGCCGGAAGCGGCGCGCCGGACAAGGACAAGACACCACGCACCAGCGGTGGCCAGTGCGCTCGCTGCTGTACACCGACGGCGACTCCTGCCGCCGCCGCCGTTTCACACGGAGTGGCCAAGCGGCCGGCCGGCCGGCCAGCTCAGAGCACCGCGACGGCGGCGAGGGCGGCGGCGGCCAGGAGGATCCGTGACGCGCCGGCGGCGAGAGCGGAGGCGTCGCCGGTGGCGAGCTGCTCGCCGCCGAGGTACACCATGCTGCCGTTCGTGGGCTGCAAGCCCGCGGCCTGCGGGTTCTCGCCGGAGTACTTGCCACTGTAAAATAGTAAAAGACAAGGGTCACCGTTAGCACGTGGTAGAAACAAAGTATATACTACTTCTACAGTTCTACGGAGTACTGCAGTTAAAGAGTTCTTTAACATCGTGACAGTACAAGAATTGAAGTTCGATACTACTGCTGTACTTGGTACGTGAGCGTGCGAGATCTTTTGCACAGGACGGTGGCGATATTTTGGTATTTTGGGCAACGCGTAAATGCAGTTGCACGCATCTGACATCTGAGAGTGGGAACATGGGATGCGGTTGCGGGCGCAGGCCAAATCAATGGCATGGGACCGTACGGCGGAACGGCTACATTTACGCGTGTCAGCGGCTCATTTTGGCCTGTGTGCGGAAAAGAAACTGACCCGGGTCCACGCCGCTCGACGGCCATGGTCCCATGGATCCAGATCCTGAGAGCCGTTGATGTCGCAGTACCGCTAGGAGCCGTTGATGGTACAGTGCTGCTGCTACTAGCCGTTGGATCGTCCGTTACCGCCTCTCGCCGGAGACATCCAACGGCTAAGGTCAGACAACCTTTTCTGACAAGAGCATGTAACCGAAGACTAGCAGCACAGTATAGGTCGGCGAGGAGCAGTGAGAAAAAAGGCGCTCCACAGTCACCACGGGATCACATTTCCGTGTGGGCTCTGTGATGTGTGATTTGTCATTTGTGAACTGTTAATTGCCTGGCGCAGGGCGACGTCTCAGCAGTCAGCATTCCTGCCAGCGTTTTCCACGCTACCATGATTTCCCATCCGAAACAGGGCATTGAGTCGTGCGGTGGTGAGGCTGATCGATTTCCTACCTGTCCTATCGAAGTCCCAACCAACGTCTTGCAGAATTCTACACGAAACCGATTCCAATAATTCAATTGGTATCGTCCACTTAAACGTTGACCTGTCCCTATCACCATTAAGCCAGCCCCCCTGGTGAAAACCGCCTGACCGTTCATTTCGCGCCATTTTGGTGAACTATTACCGTTGGAGCTTAATTAAACGATGATAAAGCTTCAAGCAGGAAACACTAAAATTTGGGGCATGAATTTACCTGGTGGTGCTCGGGCAGAAGGTGATGGCGTAGCTGATGCCGGTGGCGCACGTGAAGGTGGAGGTCGAGTCGTCGTAGGCGTAGCTGTATGCGCGCGGGCACGCCGTCTTGAAGAACTGCGAGTAGGTCGACGGCTTGCAGGTGCTGGGGTTCCCGTACGCGCCGCTGCAGCAGTACTGCGGCGTCCCGAACGCCTCGCACGCGCTGCGGCACGCGACGGCGCCACCGCCGGCGCCGGCGCCCGTGGTCGCCGAGGTTGCCATCACCCTCAGGTCGGCCGGGCACGCGCCGTTGAGGTCGACGAGGCAGCCGGTGGCCATGCACTTGGCGGAGTCGGCGGACCCGTTGCCGCCGGCGCCGGCGCCGCCGCCCGCGCTCTGCGGGACGATGAGCATCGGGACGTTGTAGCCGTCGACGAGGCTGACGTCGAAGAAGTCGAGCCCGCCGGAGCCGTCCAGCGTGAACTCGGCCAGCGTGGCCGGCGGCGCCGCGCCGCCACCGTTGCACTGGACGCTGCCGGAGCCGCAGTCGCCCGTGCCGCAGGCGAACTTGCCCGTGGCGGCGTCGGTGGCGCAGAGCGTGCGCGCCCACATGCGGCCCGACCAGCTCGCCGGCGCGTCCACCGACGCCGACGCGCCGTGCGCCAGCGCGAACCCGGTCGTGGACAGCGGGGCCGTGCCGGCGCCCGACAGCAGCCCCGGCCACACCGTGTAGCCGCAGTTGTTGGTCATCGTGAACGTCGCCGACCACGCAGCTGCAGCAATCGCCCACAAATCAGAACGCAATTGAGCACTGGGTCACGAAACTGCAAGGGAACATGGAAATGCTCAATGCGAGCAAGCAGAAAAGGGAGCAGAGCACTCACCTGGAAGCAGGAGGAGGAGCAGAGCAAGTGAGCAGAGAGCGACATGAGCTGGGCTCCGCGCCATTTTTGGATCTTCACTCGCTGAATGCGTAGCGCGCACAAGTCTCAGCTCCAAGCTCCACTGCTCGGCTGCTCGTTGCCGCTTCTGCTCTGCTTTCGTGGAATGGGCCGGGAGAAGAAAGGGAGGATGACGACCAGCCCCTGGACACGGCCGATCGATTTATAATAAAGGCGAGAGTCTCACTCAGGCTCCGTCAGCACAGCCCAAGAGTGGAAATGGTGGGAGCCGTATCTGGACGGGCCGGAGGCCACTGGGCCCGGGGTGTCAGCCTCCCTTACAAAGTCGGCAGCAGCTCCAACCCTTCCCGCCGACGTCGTGCTTTGTCCGAGCGTGGGGTAGCTACCAGCCCCACACGCCTCTCTAGGGCCACACGGCGTCGCAGAGGGAGGTCGGCGAGAGGGCTCCAAAAATATCAGGCCGATGAGCAACCGACCCGAGCTGCTGATATGATCTCCTCGTCTGCTGCTCCATTTTATAGAGAGGTACGGGACGGGCATGGGCGAGACGGAGGTTATTGACCCGACAAGAAATTAGGGAAGTCGAGCAGGAAAAGAAAGCTCTGCCACGGAAGCTGTGCCCGTGCGGTTTCCAGGTTACGTGCGCGCCGTACTTGTGTTGTGTAATTGTGTTCACCCCCGATGTGATTTTCCCTCCGCCACGGAAATTCCTGCTATCCGAATATGGGTATATTTGAAATCGAAAAAATCGGCGCCGTTTCTCCACCTTGACAAGGCACGGCAGATGGCTGCTTATTTTCCTGGAGAGAATAAGCGACGGTGTACGGCATCCCTCAGGTATGGTACACATATTATTGATATATAAAATTCACGCATGGAATATAAATCCAGGGCGAACTGGGTTATCAGATTCGACAACGACAGACGAGCTCTCCATCTCCACGGCCGGACGCTAAACATTTGTGCGGATCCACTGCTGGCAAGCGAGCACATCCACGGAACGGAATCGCCCATGAGGGGAGCAGAGCACAACAGCTAGAGCAGATGGGGGAGAGCCAAGCCAAGCAGCCCACATGTGGTCGAGCGGCCGTAACAACTAACAAGCCCGGAAGCCGACAGGATCACCGGGCGTTCCGAAAGCGGCGGGGCCGAGCAGCCGCCGTTGAATCGTGTGGCCGCAGGCGAGGCGGATCCGGTCGACGAGGACGACCGTTCGGTCGGGCACATGCACACATGCTGCCATCTTATCCCAAAAATGAATGCATGTTGCATGCAGTCGCCTTTTGTTCTGCAGGCAGAAATGAGTGACACAGTGGCTCCTCTGAATTTGTCGAACGACCAGGGTGTGTTTAGTTTCAAAAAGAGATAAGACAGTGTTTAGTTTCCGAAAAGGGAATGTGAAGTTTGTTAAAAATGTCACATCGGACACTGTAGCGTACTGTAGCACTTTTCGTTTGTTTGTGGTAATCGTTATCCTACCATGACCTAACTAGGCTCAAAAGATTCGTCTCGTCCTATACATCAAAACCATGTATTTAGTTTTTTTATTTACCCACGTTTAGTGTTCCATGTATGAGGAGAGAGATTTGATGCCATAGGTGAATAGTGAAGTTTGGAGAGAATTTTTGGGTTTTGAAGGGAACTAAACAGGGCCAAAGAAAGTTTGGTGAAAATGTCACATCCGACACTGTAGCGCACTGTAGCACTTTTCGTTTGTTTGTGGTAAACATTGTCCTACCATGACCTAACTAGGCTCAAAAGATTCGTCTCGTCGTGTACATCAAAACCATGTAATTAGTTTTTTTATTTACCTACGTTTAGTGTTCAATGCACGATGAGAGAGATTTGATGTGATAGGTGAATAGTGAAATTTGGAGACAGAATTTCGAAAAGTTTGTTGATTTGATGGGGGAACTAAACACAACCAGGAGCCATCCAATTCTGATTCATGGAGAACTGGCGATGCTGGAGGGACTCACTCGTCGAACCAAAACTGAGCCACGATAAAAACGCAGGAGTCAGATTCAGGTATCGGTCCGTATTTCGGATTTTTGGATAGCCAGTTTGCGACTTTTACGCGTGTTTTGCTACTTTCCCGTGATTTGGTACAATGGGTTGTTCGTAGTCCTTTCAACACCAGAAAAAAAGATGCCGGGCCACGTGGCTCCAGCCGGGTCTGACACAGCCGACGCACCGGCACACCGCGCCGCGCGCACATGTTTTGTTTGCACCGAACGGAAAAAGGTTCTCAAGATCTTAGGCAGATGACGAGAAGATGCTCGTGGAGTGTAAAACTTTTTCATGGAGTTGAATGTGCCCATTAACGATGACGGAAAAGGAGGTCACCGCTACGGCCATTTTTTGACTCGGCCGTCTTCCCTCACATATTTTTTTCCAAACAGTTTGGTAGGCCTAAATACGTGTCTCCAGACACGAACTCCTGTTACCCGTCGCAATACTGGAAGGAATTCCATCAAAAGTCCTCGCAACAGATCAGCAAGAGTGGATATAACACTGCTTTTGCAACTACCGGTCTGAATGTTTATGTGAGTGACTCAGCGGAGTATTCATTCAGGCATTCAGCTGGTACCGATGACTCATATCCAATGGAAGTAGCACCCGGTGTCTCCTTCCAACTCTACCGTCTGCTGCCTAGCTTTGCAGGAAAGGTAGCGCCTACCAGATCGGCATGGCGAGAAAGCGCCCGACGCAGGGGGCAGGGCATGAGCTCTTCCACTCCGTTCTGACTTTCCAAGCCGAGTGGGTGATGACACAAGCGGCGGAGCTTTTGTGAAGGACAGAGGATGAAGTTTTATCCATCCATGGACATGGAGGCAACTTGCGAGCACCTTTCAGAGACAAATCTTGGGTAAAGGTCCTCGGCTGTTGATCGGCTTCAGGTTTTCTCTTACGGATTGGGCCCATTCCATGCAGAAAGTGACTGGCAGAACATGCTGACCATCTTCTCGCCAAAGCTTTGCAGCGGATTAGAGAAATCGGTCGAGTTGCCGTGGGTTTAGACAAGTGAAAAATAGATAGTCAGTCACCTGCATTGATAGCTCGAGCTAGGTTTTACAGAAGATTGAAGAGGGGAGATACTGCACAACCATGCGACTTTTTTTAGATAATGGATTAAAAATAATCCGGTCTTGACCCAAAGGCTACGACCACAGTTTACAAACTAGCAGCACATCGTCTGCTCACGCAAAGATCACTAATGAAGAAACCACCATAACCAAAAGAGAATTACAAAGCAATCCTATTGCTGAATCTCCAACCATGGTGGGCGAAATATCGCATTACCAGGACCTTTAGAGTCTGACATGCCTTCTTTATTGTATCTCTTTCTTGTTCACACCTTTGTAACTGCGCCCAAAAGCGGAGCCAATATGTCCCTCTGAAGAGTACCTGCAAATAAGATTTCATTGGGGATTTCTCAAATACCATATCATTCCTACTGAGCCATAATGCCCAACATAAAGCTGAGGCACCGACTAACAGTTGATTTTTAATCTTTCCTCCCACCCCAACCAACCAGTTGTTCAACATGTTGTTAACACTATTATGTGGTCGCAAGTTAAAAGCTATCTGCATAGCTCTCCATAGGAAGCGTGCCATATGACAATCAAAAAAGAGATGCTGAATAGTTTCTTCCTGGAACAGAAATAACATAATTTGCTCCCATTCCAATTCCTTTTGGCTAAATTATCCTTCGTTAAGACTACCCCTCTTTTTAATTACCACATAAACACCTTGATTTTCAATGTTACTTCTAGCTTCCAAATTTTATTATATCCCTACGCATTATCATTTGTAATTAACGCCATATACATAGATTTAACAGTAAACAACCATGCGACTTGGAGCAAGGATAATAATAGAGACACTATTACGGAGTATTTGTCTACATACCACTACTTTGTTACCATTTATTACATTATCTTTTCTACTTACTCTCATATTCTCTCTCATCTGGCCCCATATTACTTATAGGAGCCGTGCTCAGCTTGTTGCCTGCATGAGAGTCAAGCTCTCTTCTCTCTCCTCTTTTCTCTCCCCCTCATCAGTAAAAATACTTATTAGCTTGGCTATAAATCTATTATTGTATCTGCTTTTATTTGAGTTGTGACGGCACTGTCCATATCTAAGGCAATCCATGTCTGTTCTTCTCAACCCGCGGCGTAGAAAGGCTCCGCCCACGCTATGCACGAATTGAAATGGAGGTGTAATGAGGCAGCCGATTTTTTTTCTTTTTTAAACAAACAGAAAAAATCATTACACTTTCCTTTTCTTTTCTCACACCTTCTAGGGGTGTGACGGGTTGACTTTGTCTCCATTTTGAATTTGTATCATAGTGTTGCGATATGAAGGTGGCGGATATGGCTTGTCTAGACGCGGCGGGCCCTGGAATCCTAGGGCTAACAACGGAGGAGTTACGGTGGGAATAGCTGGAAATAAATCTTAGAGAATGGTATAACTTGGCTGACGATGATAGTATTGGGATGCATAATTGCATATCGATACGATGATCTGATAAGAGCTTTTGCATGGCTGAGAAGATCTTGATGAGGTGGCTCTTGGGCCCCAAGGCGCCCAAGGAAAAAAAATGTAAATGAATGTAATACGCCGAGGTATTTGAAATAGCCGGTCATTAACTAGTCATTAACTAGTCACTTCCTGATATTTTTTAAAGAATCATATACATATTTGAAAATAATAATATTTTTTAAAGAGCGGTATTTGAAATAGCCGGTCATTAACTAGTCACTTCCTGATATTTTTAATGAATAATACCCTATTTATTAATTTCAGATTATGTTTCATATAAATTATATAAGCTAAATTATAGTCCAAAGATAGCACCATAAAAGTCAATTCTGGACCACCTTAGAACCACATATAATCTAAAATAAGCTGCATATTTATTGGCATGTGGTGGTTCTTTTATTATACTACCTATAGCTCATAATCCAGATTATATAATCTACTCCTTCCATTTGATTTTGTAAGGTATGATTTGACTTGGTACAATTTTACACTTTGACCATTCATTTGTCTTATCACTATATTTAAATTATATTATTTATGATTATGAACTTATAACTATTAGAGAGTACTATTCCAAGTTTGTACCATAAAAGTTAAAATTTGTTGGTTTACTTATTGGTTTATTGGTAGAAGTCTATAAAGTTTAAATCTTGATATACGTGTGCGCCTTAGGTCAGTCTTAATGGAGGCGTTAGGTCAGTCTTAGTGAGAGATTCATGGGGAGTTTTATGACAATGCAACATATATTGAGATTGTCTTGGGAATTTCATGCCAATAATGACTGGACACATCAATATATTTATGGACGTGGCAGGGTCTTTATAAAGAGAGGAGAATAGAGTTTCATGCCTACGACACTCCTCTGGCCCAATTAGTCAGACCATGAAACTGGTTGAACTCCAACTGAAACACTTTTATTCATTCGAAACACATTTGATTACAATACTGTTAGAAATTAAATATACAACATGTTTATGAAATGCAACGAAACTATGCATTAAGAGAGTGTACCTTTGAACAAATACGCGTGGGCTCCATTCAGTTTTGACTTGTCAAGGCCCAGTGGGCGATGACACAAAGCGGATGGGCCTTTTTTTTGTGACAGAGGATGAAGACATGATGTCATAACTTGTAAAGGCTTCTTGCCTTTTCCATGTGAAAAATGACTCGGAGAACTTGACCTCCAATGATCACTCGAGCTGGGATCAGCTGATATGATGCATGTGCAAGAGTAGGTGAAGATGTAAATGTACGGAGTAGATAATACAGTACTACGCATTTGGGCGAGTGCCATCGTGTTCTGGACCCGTACGAAAACCGGCACGTTTAACACAAGCAAAGCATGGAATCACGGGTGCCCTGTGAGTTGCGACATCACATTCCATGGCTGTTCTTGTCAGACTGCAGCCTAAAAGGTCTTTCAAAAAATAAAAGGTCCGGCACACGGCACACCATGTCTGGATTGAATGGAATCGAGGCAGGCGATCCAGTCGTCTCGCTGTTCACGTGTCTAACTGTTTATACACCATGTCGCCGTTGAAACGAGCTTGTTTCTCTGTCAGTTGGGCATCCTTGCACCTTGATCTGGCATCTGCTGAGCTTTTACACTTGTGACTGAATTCCAAAATTCCCAAAAGAGTCGTGGAACCATGGGTCCGCATCAGACGTTCAGAGTCTGAACTTCAGACTACCCCTCGGAAAACCGAATACAAAGACGCCCGGATAAGAGAGCGAGCAGCGACTGTAGGGCTTCGGACTTCGGAGGCGCCTGCAGCTCCGTGCGTTGCCCGGGCGGCAGCGGCCGCGCCGGCGGGTCTAGCCTCCGAGGCAAGGAGCGTACAGGGAGGCGCCGCCGGCCGGCCGTTATGGGTGCCCGTGGTCGACGGATCCAGATTTGCATTGGAGGATTCGTCGGTCAGGCAGGGCGGAGACGAGGGGAGATCGGGTGCAGGAGCAGGAGCCAGGGAGCCAGGACGCAGGCGCAGCGGCCAGCGGCCAGGCATGACGGAGCCGCGAGCCCGTGGGCTTTTCCTGCTTGGGCCGATAAGATAACGTATTGCAGCAAGGACAACCAGGCTGGGTGGCATCGCCTGGTTGTCCCAGCACATCACAAAAACAGGTAAAAAAACATGAAAACGAATTTTAGCTTGAGATGAAAATATTGTAGTATAATGTATAAAAATAGTGTAAGGAGTTGTTGACGCTGTCTAAATATTTGTGATGCGTCTGTTAGAATGGGATTACATCATAAACTATTTTCTTTGTATTTGAAATTATATTTTATAACTGACAGAGTAACCGAAGATTATGAGGTTTCAATCTTGAAATGTGTGTATAAAAAATTGGAGTATTTTATAACATTGTTTTCACATTACTAATATCTAGGGCTTATATGGATAAGGGAGTTCTCAGCCCACATTGTTTTGCAGATAAAAGATTATATTTGAGTCTTTTACTGAAAGAGAATGTCATGCTAACCAAATGCAAAACACATCTCGCTTGTCCAAGAAAAGCTCTAAAACAATGTTTCCTTTCCTCTTTTAGCTCACGGCTCCAAGGATAAACTGGTTGGTGCCTGATACGAATGAATCCATGTGAATGCTACGGAATATGTTATATCAAAAAAAAAAGATTCAGCGCCTCATTATTATGCTATTACCTCTGTTTTATTCGATGCTTTGCTTAAAATCCGTACACTTTAAGCTGAATTTGCTGTGCATACATACAGGCACGTTTTTGGGTATATGAACGTAAAGAAAAGGTTTATGTAACATGTGCTTCGTCAGGATACTTGCACCTATCTTGGAGCTAGGAATTGCTCGTGATCTAGTCAGGATAATCATCAGGCATGTATTTAACACAAAATTTTCGGCGGCAGGTGTTCTGCTCGAGGCAAATGTTTGAGGTAGTAGGACAACAATCATAGCAATCTGCAGGTTCGGCTAACGTAGGGTCCCCCGCTAATGCTCATCGCACACGCAAATGTCAATATGTTACCACTAGCCTGTATATCATGTGAGTTTCTGTTGACACCAAAAATTGGCACCAGGAAGAGGCTGACATGTGGGCCGGAATCGTCGAAGAGATATCATTCGGCAAAGGAGTTTTTCCCCAGAGCATTCGGTAAAGACGTTCTGCGGTCGGGAGCGCATCGTCATTCGGCAAGAGAACTGTTCCGCAAAAGGCATTCGGGAGCGCGTGATGACGTGGATCAAGTATAAGGGAAAGGCTGGTTTAACTCGGAATGCAAGGCGGATACGGTGCCCCGGCGTTTATCTTTTTTAGGAAATAAATAATGTAATCGTAATCGATTAGGAGTCGTGTCGAAACCAGGGTATAAATATAAACCCATGGTGATTGTAAAAGTATCGATCAATCAATCATACAACAAACCGGCCCCGTGCCAACATCGAGTCCTTTAGTCGAGTCGTCGAGTTCTTCGAGAGGAGTCATCGATCCGTCGACCTCCGTAAGTACCGGCAACCCTGCGCCATGCCTAGTATCATGCGGTGGATTTAGGCTCTGGTTCAGGAAGGTTCCATTGTTAGATCATGAGCCATGCGGTGGGCTAAGTTTTAGCGTGGAACAAGTTATCGGCTCTATTGGATTTTGGCAAGATCTGATAGATTCATTAAGTTACCATGTGTTGCTCTGGATTTTACCTTTATGTTTAATTCATTACAACACTCTTTTGCCCAGTCTAGATTGATTAGATTCGGTTCTAGCTCACAATGCACTGCGTTTCCATAGCCGAATTCGAAGTCAATCTAGATTGCCACGTGTTGCGGGTTCAAGCTCGTTGGTCTTGTTTAGATCTTGACAGAACCGGGTATCATGCGGTAGATGCAGGTTTTTGGGTCGTCTTAGAGCTAATCATCCGGTGGATTAGAATTCGATTCGATCTGATAGATCTATCATCATCAGCGAAGCGTGTTCCTTCTTCATGGAACCCGATTCGGCTATATAGCTGCATTCGGCAGTGTCGCCACGAGCGAAACGTGCTCACGGTTTTGTTTTAAATAAAGGATGCTTTTAGCCTTCCACGTTTAGAGTGTATCATGCGGTGGATTGCTCTATTCTTGGTTGGTGGTGGGATTCTAAACAAGTCGTATCATGCGGTGGATTAACTTGCTTGTTTCATGCTCGACGGGTTGAAAAGTACCTAGACATGCGGTAGACTAGTGCTTTTGATCTATGCATTCTTGTTTATTATGAAATTATGGTCATGTTTTCGCCCTTTTATTTATCTATCATGCTCTGTTCCTCGTTAATCGGCTATGAGTATGCGTTACAATGTTTATTCAGTCATTGCCGATCTTTCGTCATGCTTACGTCACGCATTCGGCAGTGCGCCTCCTGCGTGCTTTGCCGATTGCCGAATGATGCTTTAATTGCCGACAGATAGCTTCTCTGTAGCTATATGTCGTTCGAAGCTGGCTCCGTAGCCGCAAATATGGAACTGACTGGTATCATCCGGTACGTTCCAGGTGTTATCTAAACATCTTTTCCCCCTTTGTCAGTTTCAGGAAAATTGACTGGCACGCTTTCGGATTCAAAAGCCCGGGCCACGTGTGAAGCCAGCTAATTCGGCTTGCTGTGTGCTTGGCGTGAGGTGTGTATTTTACGTCAACACACTTTTTGGCACGCCCGGTGGGACACAAGCTTCGAAGATGCCTGAATTAAAAGACATTCTGGATGTCACTTTTGAAGAATTGTCTGATGAACATCAACAAATGGTGAAGATTGCTGCAGATCAGTTCATCAAAAAATGCTTGCTGTCTTTTGCTAAGAATAGGAGTGGTGCACCGTTTCTCAAGTCAGATCTGCCAAGAGTTCTTCTGCCAGGACAATCTGATCTTACTGAAGAAGAAGAAAGGGAGAAGTTCTCTAGCTTGTTGTACAAGGCTTTAGGAGAAACAATGACCAATCATAATGCTGCATTCCTGAACAGTTTTCGGCTCATATTGGTCAACATCTTTGGTCAACACGTGGATAAACCTTTTGAGCAAGCGCACGGACAACTTGGTGGACCAACATATTTCAATATTCAACAATCGGTCCCAAAACGTCATGGTAAAGGTATTGAAGAAACTGAAGTTTCTGGAACCAAAGACACGAATGGACAGCCGATTCAGCAGGAAACTTGGCATGAGCCCTGGAGATTTAACGCCGACAAGCATCGTCTTGAATGATTTTGCTGGAAATCCTTCGGACACCAAAGGATGTGTACATGTAGACCTGATGATTGGATCTAAGATTCTGCTTACAACCTTCTTCGTTATTGAAGGCAAAGGGGCATACAGCTTGCTACTTGGAAGGGATTGGATCCATGCGAATTGCTGTATTCCATCTACTATGCATCAGCAGCTTATTCAGTGGATAGATGATGAAGTGGAAATTGTCCCAGCAGATGATTCAATTAGCGTGGCTAATGTGGAACCAGCCTTCTGGGAATATCAAGGCATAGATTGTTTCTCAGGCAAGGACTGGGGAGAAGGTCCTGTTGAGCTAGTCAGCAGTGATCAACAGCCGATCGAAGCAGTCGGCTCTTTTAGTAATTTTTAATGGATAACCCAATCGATGGGACTGACGGGAAGCTAGGACATGGATTTGTGTCGGCTGACAAATTAGAAGAAGTAGACATTGGAGATGGTGACAAACCAAGGCCGATGTTCATCAGTGCTAGCTTGGATTCAGTTTTCAGAGAAAAGTTGATTGAGTTGTTAAAAGAATACAAAGATTGCTTTGCTTGGGATTATTCGGAGATGCCTGGTTTAGATCGTTCCATTGTTGAGCATCGATTGCCGATCAAGCCTGGTTATAAACCTTACAAGCAACCACCCCGGAAAATCTACAAAGATGAAGTGTTGGCCGATGTAAAGAAAGAAGTGGAAAGATTAATAGCAGCAAATTTTATTCGGCCATGCAGATATGCAGAATGGATCTCTAATATTGTTCCTGTGTACAAGAAAAATGGGAAGATGAGAGTTTGCATAGACTTTAGAGATCTGAACAGAGCTACACCCATGGATGGATATCCAATGCCTATTGCTGACTCGTTGGTTGATGCTGCTGCTGGATATAAAGTGATTAGTTTCATGGATGGTAATGCAGGGTACAATCAAATTTTTATGGCATTGGAAGATATAGCGAAAACAGCTTTCAGATGTCCAGGACATATAGGGTTGTTTGAATGGGTTGTCATGACTTTTGGTTTAAAGAATGCTGGTGCAACTTATCAGAGAGCCATGAATTATATTTTTCATGAGTTGATCGGCAAGATTGTGGAAACATATATTGATGATGTTGTGATTAAGTCATTGGATCATGAAGCACATTTGGCCGACATAAGGAAAACTCTAGAGTGCACTAGGAAACATGGGCTCAAGATGAACCCGAATAAATGTGCTTTTGGAGTTTCGGCAGGAGAGTTTCTGGGATTTTTGGTGCATGAAGGAGGAATAGGAGTTGGCAAGAAAAGTATGAAAACCATTGATGAAGTTGTTCCTCCAACTAATCTTAAGGAATTGCAGTCATTACTTGGTAAGATCAATTTCGTAAGAAGATTCATATCAAATTTATCACAAAAGGTGTTACCTTTCTCTTCACTGCTAAAAGACAAGAAGGATCAGAAATTTGTATGGGGTGACGAACAACAAAAGGCTTTCGATGAGATCAAAAAATACATGAAAGAACCACCAGTATTGGTACCTCCACAGCTGAACAAGCCTTTTAAGTTGTACGTGGCGGCCGATACCCAAACTATTGGATCGGCCCTCATACAAGAATTTGAGGGAAAGGAAAGGGTAGTTGCATACCTTAGCCGAAAATTGCTTGATCCCGAAACAAGGTATTCGGCTACCGAGAAGCTTTGTTTATGTGTTTACTACTCCTGTACAAAATTTCGGCACTATTTGCTACATGCCGAATGCATTGTGTATTCAAAATTTGATGTGATAAAGCACATGTTGTCTATGCCAATTTTGAACGGAAGGATTGGCAAATGGATTTTAGCCTTGTCTGAGTTTGAATTAAAGTTTGAATCGGCAAAAGCTGTTAAAGGACAGGTTATTGCTGACTTCATTACTGAGCATCGCGATTCATCGACTAATCTGCTTGAAATTACTCCTTGGGTATTATTCTTCGATGGATCTTCATGTGACAAGGGTGGTGGGCGTTGCTCAGAGGACTTCAATACTTGAGAGAAGCAAAGGCCATTGCAGTTGAAGTCTTTGGAGATTCAGAACTAGTCATAAGGCAACTAAATGGCGAATATGAGTGCAGAAACAATACCTTAAGAAATTACTATGAGGAATGCAAGCAAATCTTAAAGGAGTTTCAGTCAGTAATTCTGCGGCATATTCCTAGGAAAGACAATGAAGAAGCAAACAGATTAGCTCAAAGTGCTTCGGGTTATAAAGAGCTTCAAGAAGTTTTTGCTAATGATGTATATGCTTTCGGGAGTAATCTGGCAGAAGATGATTGGAGAAAAGAAATTGTTGATTATCTGGAGAATCCATCCCGAAAAGTTTCTAGAAAGCTCAGGTATAAAGCTTTAAAGTTTGTTCTTCTTGATGATAATTTATATTATAAATCCTTGGATGGGGTGCTGTTACATTGCTTAAATCGAGAAGAAGCAAAAAGGCTGATAAGTGAGGTGCATGATGGGCTGTGTGGAGCACATCAATCGGCTTACCGAATGAAATGGGTTATTAGGAGAACTGGGTACTATTGGCCCACAATGCTAGAAGACTGCTTTGAATATTACAAGGGATGCCAAGATTGCCAGAGATTTGGAAACATTCAAAGAGTTCCAGCATCGGTCCTGAATCCTATTATCAAGCCATGGCCGTTCAGAGGATGGGGAATAGATTTGATTGGCCAAATAAATCCTCCATCTAGCAAGGGGCATAAGTTTGTGCTTTTAGCAACCGATTATTTTACTAAGTGGGTTGAGGCGATTCCATTAAAGAAGGTGACATCAGAGAATATGGTTGAATTTGTTAAAGAGCACATTATTTACAGATTTGGAATTCCTCAAACAATCACCACAGATCAAGGAACTCAGTTTACATCTTCAGAGTTCAGAAATTTTGCCGAAAGTATGGGCATCAAATTGTTGAATTCTTCTCCTTATTATGCCCAAGCTAATGGTCAGGCGGAGGCTTCTAACAAGATTATGATTAAAATTATACAGAAGAAGATTGATCAGAAGCCAAGAAAGTGGCATTCGGTACTCAATGAGGCTTTATGGGCTTACCGAATGGCTCCACATGGAGCTACACAGACGTCTCCTTATGAATTGGTATATGGACATCATGCTATCTTGCCATGGGAGATGCAGTCAGACTCAAGGAGAATTAAGTTGCAAAAAGATTTAAGTTCTAAAGATTATAATGATTTAATGATGGACGAATTAGAAGATTTGCATATGATTCGTCTCAGGGCCTTGGAAAATGTTGAGAAAAATAAAATGCGAGTTGCTAAATATTACAACAAGAAGGTGAAAGCCAAGCAATTTGCAGAAGGAGATTTGGTTTGGAAAGCAATATTGCCGATTGGGACTAAATACAGTGCATTCGGCAAGTGGTCTCCAAACTGGGAAGGTCCTTTCAGAGTGGCCAGATGTGTGCCTGGAAATGCATATATCCTGAAAACTTTACTAGGAGAGGAGTTTACTGCTGCTATCAATGGGAGATACTTGAAGAAATATTATCCTAGTATTGAGATTGATCGCTGATTGAAGTATTTAATGTCAGAACGACTGAAACAGCCGGTATTCGGGAAGGAGCTATCTTCAGAACAAAAATATTGACAGAAGAAGAAATGGCCAATACTAGAACGTATTGCCCTTAGTGCAAATATATTACAAAAAATGAGTTTGACAGAGTCATCACATAAAGATCAAAAAGATAAGTTTTATTGCCGAAATTCCATAATCCCTAGTACAAACTAATGGAACAACCTGTTCAGAACAGATTGGGGATGGATGGAATCGGCAATGGCGGCGCCATGAGCATCAAGGCGATCTATGGAGGCCTCAATGTCGTCGATCTCCTCCGGATTGCCATTGGCAAAGCCGGGCGGTAGCCTGGAGTAGTCAGCGCCGGTGCGCGTCGACATGGCGACTAGGCCTGCGGCAGTGCCCAGACGGATGCCGTGTGAGGCCACCTCATCGATGCGGCCTGCCACTGCACCGAGGCGAGCTTCTGGCGTGTCCCCAGGAGCATTCACCTTGTTTGCCAGAGACTCGACTAATGTCTTCAGCTGATCGAGTTCGGCGTCGCGAGCTGTAGAGTTACGAAGTAATGGTGGTTTAGTCCAAAATCAGATTGAAATTAAAGCAAACCGCAGGAATTACCGTCGATGGTCTCGAGCAGCTGCTTGCGCTGGTGTTGCCACTCCAGATCTGCGATCCCGGCTTGTTTGGAGATGACCTCCAGTTCACGCCGAGTGTCGTCACGTTCCTGCTTGAATCGGCGAGCGTCGCTATCCGAATAGGGCAAATCCCAGTTGGGCCTTGAGGATCGGCTAGATGACTCCGAAGAGTCATCCGCTGCAGCCGGAGCCGCGGTCAAGGCAGTAGCGGGGTTCCATTGGATGAGCGTGAAAATACAAAGGAAATTGAGAATAAGGCAAAATCTGGAGGAAAGGATAAGGAGAGGCAGACGGTCATCACCTCCGACGAGCGCCGGCGCGGCTCCCTTCGGCTTCGTCGACAGCCGGGCGTCTTCTGTTGTTAGACATCAGGGTTTCTTGGAGGTTACTGTGCTGGAAGAGGAAGAGACTCAGGCTAGCAGAGAGCTCGGGTTGAAAGATTTGGTGGAAGATTAGGAGTGCTCAAGGTTCTTATTTATGGAACTAACGAAGAGATCGTGGCCGAAGATTGTGGTGCATATTCCAAGGAGTTCAGAAGGTGGAAAGGATTTTCCAACCGATCGGTTTCCATGTCGTTTGGGATTCTTGCCGAGTCGTGTTCGGTTTTGACTGAGTGAAATTCGGCTATGTCGTGTTTGAAGCGTTTTCGGGTCTGACACTGTTATAGCCAGCTTTGCCGAATGAGTTATCCACAATGGAGAAAAGCAGAGTTAAGGAATGACAAGATTGCAAGATTGATAAAGCATTCGGCTATCGACTGTTTGTTACAATTACAAACCCAAGTGCTTTGAGATTACATTTTTAGCATCCGATATCATATTGCTAATGTTCTCTAATAAGTTTTTGTCAGCTTCTTGGGTTCTAGCCAGAGCAGCAAGCTTTGCCTTGAGTTGTTTTTCTTCAGTCAGAGCTGCTGAAGCTTCCTTTCGTATCTTCTCTGTCAAATTGGGAAGCTCAGCCATTTCCTTCTCATCAGCTTCGATTTCGGCCGATAGATCTCTCAATTCGGCTTCAAGTGCAGCTTTCCTGACCTTCTTATTTTCAAGTTCAGATTCCAGTTTGGTCAGTAATTCTTTGCTGTTCTGAGCTTGAGTATGCAGGTCTTTCACGGATTGTTTGGCTATGGATCTCCTTTGTTCCAGAGCTGGTTGAGAAGATTGGATTTTCAGAGCCTGCTTTACTGCAGCGTATTGTTGAATCAAATGAGAAACTGGTTCCAAAGAGATTTTGATATCATCAGGAAGCTCTTGGTCAATGGATTCCAGTACATCCCTTAGGAGATCAGCATCTTTAACTTGATCTTGGATGCTCTTGTGCAGCAAAGCAAGGATATCTCTCAGCTTTGTTTGATTTTCTTCTGACAGAGTTTGGCCAGAAGATGTTTCTTCCCCTTGTTCGGCAACCAAGTCATCCACAGCAAAAGAATAGCTGGATGATGAAATGGGTTTCTCCTGAAAAAAGGTCTTGCCGAATTAATAATAATCTGCTGAATAAAAAAGTAGAAAAAAGTGAATGATTATGTTTACCTCATTCCTGGCTTCCTGAATGGGGGAAAGAAGCCTCTCAGGCTCAATGGGAAGAATCTGTGTATCTTGCTGAGGAGAAGCCGGAAGATTCCTTGGTGGAGATAATGCTTCTGATTGAGGAAGAAGTTGCAAAGCTGAAGATGGATCGTGATGAGAAGAAGAGCTCTCCAAGATTGGGTCCATTGAGGATTGTTCTGCAGTTAACAAAGAATGAGTGCCGATGAGAAAGAAGTTAAAAGAATAAAGTGGTAGAATTTTACCAGTCAATGAAGCATCGGCAAGATCTGCACTGATTGCTAGTTGCTGTGTTCTGGCCTGAAACCAAGAAGGGATAAAACTGAGCAAAATACCAATGGCATTATGGTTAAGGAAAGAAGGCTCTGACCTTGATTTTTGCTGCTTGTTCTTTTCTTCTTTACAACTGAGGGAGCAGCTAAAAGAAGGGTTTTTCTCTTGACAAATGATGGTCTAGTAAGTGTTGGATCTAGAGAAGCCTGTCTAGCCATCAGTTGAGCCAAGGTAGGAGATTGGTGCCCCAAAGCAGATATTGGGCCTGCGGTTTTGTATGAGATCGCCCTGGCAAGAGGGGCAGGTGTTATATCCTGCAAAATGACAGAATCAGAATCAATTGGGGTTAATATTATTGATGGCAAATGAGGGATGAGCATATTACCTCTGAAGTTGGCTGATAATCAAGCATCAACTCGAGACAGAAAGGATGGATTGGCATGTTGAAGATATGATCATGAAGTTCTTGCCACCAGAGAGTGAAAGAAGGATGGGCAGATATTATTGGCACAAAAGGCTCAGGTGCATAAATAGTTCCACAACATTTATAAGTGAAAATCCTTCTTGTCTCTGTGGAATCCTTGACAATCTCCCTAGGCTTGAGAAATTCGTGAAGAAATAGCCTAGGGGGCACTTGGCCACATCCCAACTGTCTAGCCATCATGTTGGGCTGATAGTATTCATAAGTGCTTTGAACCAGCCTTCCTCCACAGAATTCGGCTGGCAAGATGCAGGGCTGGATGAAGGCATTGAAGATTGCTATAGATTGTACATCAGTGCATCCAGTCTCAAAGCTGAATTCGCAGGGGAGAGTGAGGTTGTCGTTGTCCAAATATGGGAACCAAAGAGGGTGAGCAAAACCTCTGAAGAAGAGCTCAAACAGTTCACCGATGTTCTTGTTGATAGATACAGTGGAAGCAGCTTCTCCATAGGTTTGACAACCTTTGGTTCTCCGAGTTTCTCCTTTTTTGTAATTAATTGAAGGAAAGTCTCGGCTGTTGAGATCAATAGCGACGATTTGGTGCATGTACAACTGCAGCCACATTTGGACAAACCACCAAGGACCATTGACACAGGGGATTTTCTTGCTGGTATGCATCAGCTGGGTGGTTTGATTGAGCATATGGTAGACACTCCCCAGGAGGTATTTCCCGAGTGGGATGAGTTTTCCGGCAGCCAGCTCTTCAGCCATCACAATATGATTCAGAGTTGGCTCATTGGCTTTACCACAGAAGACTGATCTGCATAGCCACATGTTCAGGAAGGCTCTGTATTCAACATCGGTCAGAGGGCCATCAGACATATGATTCTGGATGTATCTCTTGTATCCGACCCCTGTTTTTACTCCTGTCTGCTTGGAAGAACCTTTGTGGCCATATGGGTATACAGTTCCTGTAATGTTCAGGCCGGTCATCATGTAGACATCGGCTAAAGTGGGGGACATTGGGCCATGGCCGAAAAGAAAAGCATTTGCACCATTGGACCAAAAATGGCAGGCTGCAATCAGGAGGTTCTCATTCTTTGGTGTTTCGGCTAGTGACAGCTCCAAGCAATGAGAAATACACAGTTGGTCCCAGTTCTGTGTTTGGGGGCTTTTATCATCAGACATCCTTTTGTACCAATTTCTCCAGCCGGCAATTGGGGGCAAAGGCCAGTTCTTGAAGGCGTCTTGCCACTCATGAGGTTTTGTCAATGAAATCTTGAAAGGAATCCTCTGAGATTCGGCCGCAATGATTTCGGAAGGGTCTGAATCTCCTACAGGGCCGAGGAAGTAGGATGGAGCTTTTTCCTCAACAGGGATGAGGATTTCGGCAGCTAGGGCCTATCAAGAATGGAAAGGGATGAGAAGAAATTTAAGATGCAAATCGAAAGTAGAATACCGAATGTGCTTGAGGGGATTGAAGCTACCTGGAGGGCAAGATCTTGGTTCGCCATTTGAAGATTGAATCTTGAAAGTCGATGACCTAGGGTTTGGATCCGGATGAGAGCTCCAAAGATTCAAAAAGGAGAAGCGGGTGCCGGGCAGAACTAACTTAGGAATGTTGAGTGCTTCTGGTCAATTCCGAGATAAAATTACCTTTTATCCCGAAATTGAAGGGGCATGTGTTGACACCAAAAATTGGCACCAGGAAGAGGCTGACATGTGGGCCGGAATCGTCGAAGAGATATCATTCGGCAAAGGAGTTTTTCCCCAGAGCATTCGGTAAAGACGTTCTGCGGTCGGGAGCGCATCGTCATTCGGCAAGAGAACTGTTCCGCAAAAGGCATTCGGGAGCGCGTGATGACGTGGATCAAGTATAAGGGAAAGGCTGGTTTAACTCGGAATGCAAGGCGGATACGGTGCCCCGGCGTTTATCTTTTTTAGGAAATAAATAATGTAATCGTAATCGATTAGGAGTCGTGTCGAAACCAGGGTATAAATATAAACCCATGGTGATTGTAAAAGTATCGATCAATCAATCATACAACAAACCGGCCCCGTGCCAACATCGAGTCCTTTAGTCGAGTCGTCGAGTTCTTCGAGAGGAGTCATCGATCCGTCGACCTCCGTAAGTACCGGCAACCCTGCGCCATGCCTAGTATCATGCGGTGGATTTAGGCTCTGGTTCAGGAAGGTTCCATTGTTAGATCATGAGCCATGCGGTGGGCTAAGTTTTAGCGTGGAACAAGTTATCGGCTCTATTGGATTTTGGCAAGATCTAATAGATTCATTAAGTTACCATGTGTTGCTCTGGATTTTACCTTTATGTTTAATTCATTACAACACTCTTTTGCCCAGTCTAGATTGATTAGATTCGGTTCTAGCTCACAATGCACTGCGTTTCCATAGCCGAATTCGAAGTCAATCTAGAATGCCACGTGTTGCGGGTTCAAGCTCGTTGGTCTTGTTTAGATCTTGACAGAACCGGGTATCATGCGGTAGATGCAGGTTTTTGGGTCGTCTTAGAGCTAATCATCCGGTGGATTAGAATTCGATTCGATCTGATAGATCTATCATCATCAGCGAAGCGTGTTCCTTCTTCATGGAACCCGATTCGGCTATATAGCTGCATTCGGCAGTGTCGCCACGAGCGAAACGTGCTCACGGTTTTGTTTTAAATAAAGGATGCTTTTAGCCTTCCACGTTTAGAGTGTATCATGCGGTGGATTGCTCTATTCTTGGTTGGTGGTGGGATTCTAAGCAAGTCGTATCATGCGGTGGATTAACTTGCTTGTTTCATGCTCGACGGGTTGAAAAGTACCTAGACATGCGGTAGACTAGTGCTTTTGATCTATGCATTCTTGTTTATTATGAAATTATGGTCATGTTTTCGCCCTTTTATTTATCTATCATGCTCTGTTCCTCGTTAATCGGCTATGAGTATGCGTTACAATGTTTATTCAGTCATTGCCGATCTTTCGTCATGCTTACGTCACGCATTCGGCAGTGCGCCTCCTGCGTGCTTTGCCGATTGCCGAATGATGCTTTAATTGCCGACAGATAGCTTCTCTGTAGCTATATGTCGTTCGAAGCTGGCTCCGTAGCCGCAAATATGGAACTGACTGGTATCATCAGGTACGTTCCAGGTGTTATCTAAACATCTTTTCCCCCCTTGTCAGTTTCAGGAAAATTGACTGGCACGCTTTCGGATTCAAAAGCCCGGGCCACGTGTGAAGCCAGCTAATTCGGCTTGCTGTGTGCTTGGCGTGAGGTGCGGATTTTACGTCAACAGTTTCTTAATTTTTAACACAAAGTGTGTGGAATGATACCTAATTGCTGCCGCTGCCACATCAGAAGAAGCCTCACCGGCACAAAGTTTTGCAGGAGCTCAAGGAAAAGAAACCAAAGGTTCTCTCTTGTATTATACTCGCTAACTTGACCATGGAGTCAGCGGCTCAGAGGCAGTGCTACTGCAACTGTTTAAAAGATGCAGATATAATGGACCTGCTTGCGTGAAGATGTTGCGTTCGGTATCACCAAATTATGGTAGGGTTCTGTTGGCATATTTGCTTTCGATAATTAGCATCTTTGGCTTCAGGTCCTCACAGAAAATTGGTCAGCGTACTTCAGTTTATGCCTTTATGCAGAGGATCCAAGGGATCATAAATAAATATTGGCACGATCTTCAGATGACCAAGATGTGAGAGTTATCCTATTGAATCACCAGCATACAAATGTTCTGCAACATCTATGAAATTCTACAACTCTTCTTTCCATATTGACATAATCTTGCTATGTAAATGCACCCTGTTTACTCTAAAAAAAAGCACCCTGTTACTCAACATAATCTTCACCTAATATTTCATAGAATGCGGTCATAATATGGGAAAAGTCAAAATGTGACCATAACAGTTAGTTATGATAAACATCGAATGCGACGAAAGCATGGAAGTCATGACATATTGTGACCTGAGCTCTGTTACTAAGTGCTGAATATGTGGCAAAACCGTCATCCTCTTTTGTGATGCTACCTCCTATGGATCTTTTTGAGCATCTTTCGTTTCGAAATGTGGTCTCACTATACGCTTAACAGCGAGCCATACATTATCCTTCAATACTTTTCCTTTTCCCTGTGCTGCCGAATTGCTGCTCCTTTATTTTCATTTCATTTCCATCAACAATTCGGACTGTACACATTCATACGAGATATCACAATCATATCATTTTCAGGAACAGCACACAATGTTGGGTAGCTGATTGTCATCACTTCTTGGCTTCTTGCCGCCTCTGTTCTTCAATTTCCATTTCTCTTTCAGCACCTTTTACTACTGGCTTCAGAAATCAGACAGACCAACTACCTTGCTATCGTATGCACATGCAATGCAGGTCCTGACCACCGGGGACTTCAAATGTTGAAGCTTTGCTGCATTTAGCCACCATGATTACTGGCAAAACAGCTCAGACAACGGCCTCCATTTCCTTATGTTATCCTCTAATCGTCCAGAGGCTACAGATGTTGGTTCAGCCATACCTGTCACCCCTCCACTAATCTCATCGCCTTTCTGCTTAAAGATACGGACACCACCGAGCACCAAGGCACCATGCTTCCCATCCATCCTGGGAACTGCACAGGGCAATTACAGCAGAGCTACGCTTCCTACTGCAAATTGCCGAGCAAAAGGGGCATCTGAATCCAATCAGGCCGTGTTCACTTTGCTGAAGAAAGCATGATTATACTGGGCGGAAAGCGAGTTAGTATACTGCCTCCCTTGAGCTATAAGTGTAGTCCAAGAGGGAGTGCTCGGATTCCCCCCTTCTCCTCCTCCGCTCCACCAGTCTCCATCCCTCAACATATCCCTGATAGTTTATGGGTGGTCTCTCTTCCGTCTCGCCCAGCCCAGTCCAGCAGTCGTCTGCCTTCCTCGCTTATCTCACTTCTCTCTAACCACTGTACTAAACCAGCAGTACCGTAGCTGGATTGCCCTTCTACTCGTACTGATTGCTTGTAGTCGTACTGTGCTGACATTATATACCTCTTCTTGCTCGTGCCAATCGCCATTGCCAACCGCAACGCAGAGCTGCATTGCTTCGAGAACATGGGAGTTCCAAAAGTTTTCGTCGTCGTTCTTTTTCTGGTCTACATATTCGTAAGAGGTAATTCGAGTAGTTGCTTTGGTAATTGATGGGATTCCCTTTTTGTAATGGGGGAGTTGAATCGACGTCTTTGGTTCTTGGTTGCAGAGGGCAGGGCTGCGACATTCACGTTCGTGAACCGGTGCACGGGGACGGTGTGGCCGGGCATCCAGTCGAACGCCGGAAGCTCGAGGCTGGACCCGACGGGTTTCGTGCTGCCGCCGGGCACGTCGCGCGCGGTGCCGGCGCCGTCGGGCTGGTCCGGCCGTGTCTGGGCTCGCACCGGCTGCGCGCAGGACGCCACGGGCAGGATGGTCTGCGCCACGGGCGACTGCGGCTCGGGCTCCCTGGAGTGCAACGGGCAGAACGCGGCGACGCCGGCGACGCTGGCCGAGTTCACGCTCGCCGGCGGCAACGGCGACGACTTCTACGACGTGAGCCTGGTGGACGGGTACAACCTGCCGATCCTGATCGAGCCGGCGGGCGCGGCGACGGGCGCCACGACGTGCGCGGCGGCCGGGTGCGTGGCGGACCTGAACGCGCGGTGCCCCGCGGAGCTCCGCACCGAGGGCGGCGCCGGGTGCCGGAGCGCGTGCGACGCCTTCGGCAAGCCCGAGTACTGCTGCAGCGGCGCGTACGCCAACCCGAACACCTGCCGCCCCACGCCCTACTCGCAGGTGTTCAAGTCGGCGTGCCCCAAGTCGTACAGCTACGCCTACGACGACCCCACCAGCACCTTCACCTGCGCCGGCGGCCGCGACTACACCATCACCTTCTGCCCCGTCGCCACCCCGAGGTCCGCCGCTCTCTCCTCCTCCTCTGCCTCACATGGCCACAGTTCACTTCACACGCCACTGCCACAGTAGCTACGGAGTACAGTAGTACTCAATTAATTAACTTTCTCCTACGACTGTATAATTTGGCGTGAGGTCTTGATCAGAGTGTGGTTAATTAGCCATAAATGCTCGCGAGATTTGCGTGCAGAGTTAGGCTGCGGCAATGAATTGGCGATGCCAGCATGGGGTGTTTACACGGTTACACCTAGCCATCGTGTACGGGTAGTGGTTGGTGTACGATCACGAGTGACGGAGCATTGAGCGTGCCATATCACCTTATCTGTCTTATTTAAATGCATAGAAAATGAGTGCAGGTGCAATATGGCAGCTTCTAAATTCCGGGATGGAGCAGAATGGGACAGTGAGAGCGAGAGGTTTGGAGGATTGCAATGTGGTGTGATGATTGGCCTGGCCCGGGGTTAGTAACTTAGTAGTATATCTCATCAGGTTAGTATGCAGTGGATTTTGTCATTTTAGGCGGGTGCTAAACTTGTCACGAGAGGTTTTGAGGTTTGACCCCCTGTGTGGACCCTTTTTACTGCTGTCGGTGGTTTACATGTCGACGTCATAGCAGGCCAGGCCAGTCGGTTTCTTATCGCGTGAGATCATGGTAGAAAGCGAACTGAAGCCCTCAAACAAACCACCGCTGCCAATCTGCCATGGCATCAGGACGGCAGTGGCAAATATATTTTCCTTTTTCAAAAAGCGTGAATATTTACGCAGAAAGGATAAAAAGCACGCGCAAAGGTTTACTTTCAGTAGATTTACTGGCCGGGCGTTCTTTTCACTGACTGTATGCCCTTTTTTGATGAAAACGTGCAGCGTGAAATCGTCGGGTGGGGCTGGTTCGACGCCGGCGGCACCGACAGGCCCGACGCCGACGCTGCCGGGCGCGACGCCGCAGATGCCGAGGCCGGCGGGCGATCAGGGCGGCCCGGACGGGCAGGGCGTCATGCTGGGCGACAACTCCTGGCTCGCCAGCCTCGCCACGGGCGACGCGTCGTCCGCGCCGCCGAGGAGGCTCCCGCTCCCGCTCCGGGGGGCCTTGCCCCTCCTCGCGCCGGCGCCGCTCCTCCTGCTGCTGCTATAGTACCAGCGGAACCCGACCACCAGTGAGGCGAACGTTTTGGTCAAAAGATCGAAGCGGGCGTCGCGCGCGCACGGACGGACGGACGGGCCACTGGCGCAAAGCGAAGCGGTGCGCTCGGTTGCTGCTGCCCTGCCGTGCCGTGCCGGTGCCGAGCCCTCTCGATGGAAGGGTGGTTGGTGTTGCGCTTGCGCGCGGTGGGGACGTGGGGCTGGCCGGGGATGGGGTTTGTGCGTGCGTGGGGATGGATGATATGATTGCTTTGACCGGGATCGCATCGCGCCATTCGTAAAATCCGCCATCTTTTCTTCTTCTTCCTCTTCTTCTTCTTTTTGGGTTTGTGCCGTTGTGTTCATGGAAAAGAAAGAAATGTACAAGAAGATTGTTTCGAAGATAATGAAAGAGAGAGAGAGAGAGCAATGATTATGCACGCACCCAGCACTCCGGCCATCAGGCGCTAGTGGCGAACCAACTAACACTGAGCCCGACGGATCATTAGGCTAACAAAAGTTTATTACTATACTGTAGTAGTGTAGTTCACATCATTTCTCAACGGATGGAAGTATGGAACACAGACACGTACCTGCTACAGTGGTTGCTGTTACCGAATAGCCGTTTTCAGAGACGTGGCAGGTGCACTATCTCGGACAGCCTACCGAACGCTCCCGCTACACTTGGAACACCATTTTCTCACAGTGCAGGCGTGCAGGAGATGATTTTGATGGCTACCCGAACACGTGCCCCAATCAACAGCTAAAAGAAAAACAAATGGCCTCTATTAGTAGTACATTACTACCGCTAATGGCAGAGGTGGCAGAGGCATGGACTGAAATACTAGAATACTGTTATACTGGTGCTAACACTAGTTGTATGGTACAGCTGCCACTTTAAAGTAGAGCGTACGCCGTGCAGCTGGTGACGCAGTCCTAGGCGACTGGCACATGGGAGAAGATGTGCCACCTGTGCTTGACGATGCCGATCAATCAAATGCCACAAGTGCGGCGCGGGCGGGCGTGGTGGGGTGGTGGGCATGGGCGAGGTGATGGCCACTGATCTGGTCCACTGCTTTTGAGTGAAGCCAAAGGAAGGATCGGTGCCGGGCGTTCATGCCTGCCCATGATCGTCTCTGAGCCGCGTCGTATCAGGGCATCAGGTTTAGGAAGATCGCCTTTCAAGTGCCAACGTAATGGGCTCCTTTCTGCTGTCGTTGATGCGATCTGTCATGTACTCATCTGTGACTGCACAGCAGGGACCAGACCATACATCTGAACCTAAACTTGGGTTCTCCCAGATTCACTGGCTCATGGTTTCCAAGAGTTTGTCTTCTCACCAAAGACAGGAAACTGCTGCCGAATTCGGCAATTGGTAGTACGATTGGGCTGCTACTGATACAGACTTCAGAAGGCAGCGCTATGAACCAAATTAGGGGTTGCGTTCAGCACCAGGAACATAACAATTATCACTACACGATGGCATACGAATCTTCAACCACTTCTGTCAACGCATGCTTTCGGTCAGGTGCAGCGTGTACGATTCTATCGCCATATAAGAAATCTCTGAATCTGGTGCGTGAGTACCTAGACACGTTTGACTTACCGGACATCAAATCGCACCAACTGCTGGCCTCGTGATCTTGCTTAAGAAGTTAGTTAAAGGAAGCTAGCTCCGGGCCATACCAAACCTAACATCCAGCTCCTGCGTTCAGTGATCAATCGCCATTACCAAACTCTCACAGAGAAACCACTCCACCAGCTTTCAGATCGATGCGACGCAGGACGTACATGTTGCCTGCAGAAGAAAAGGATGCGACGGGCATGCTCAGCTTTAGAGATCAGTATTTCAGTCTTCGGTGGTCTTTTCAATCCCAAACTGGACAGTTTCTCCTAACAGCAGTGAAACAGCGACAGGGCATGTTCACCGTAACTGCCGGAGATCTGGCATGGACGCGAGCCCGGATGTGACTTTCAGGCGCTGGTCAGATTGAAATGAAATGAGGTAATATGCCGGGTCGGCACATGAGGATGTCCGGTGGCCGCGACGCTGATCGCCCACCGACCGGTCGTTTCAGTTTCCGCGCTCACAAGGGAGGCGCTGCCGATTCTGATACGCGACGGCGCTTCGAATATCCGATCAGAATACAAGCACAAGCACAGAATACTACAACAGCATCTGCTGCATCTGTGCCTCAGTTAGCTGCCTATACTAGAAATTAGAAAAGATACAACAGGGCACTGCATTGCCTGCAGCAAAAGGAGCTTTCGATTTGGCATGTGTGATTCAGCATTAGTTGTAAGGCGGCAACATTGTCACCTTTGTTTGCTAAATCCCATTGCTTCTGCAAGTGATTGTCCATTGAGCATTGTGGTTGCCTAGTTGCACCCTCGTGAAATTAAGGGCTCGCTTTTCCATTGACTTCCTAGTCGCTTAGCAACTGAAGCACTGAAAGGACATGTTTCGCTGTGATTGAGGTTTGTTAAACCGGATGGAGGAATCTTGAGTCAAAAGTTGAGTGTACTGACAACAATCCTTCGATAAAAGACGCTAAAAGAGGATCCTTTTGGGAATGACAAGGATGCTTGTAAAGAGAAAAAGGTGAGCGGAGAAGGGCGTAAAGGAACGGAACGGGTGCATATGCCGACCACAGTTAGCACAAGCTACATTTGGTCCATTGTTAAGGAATGTCCTGCCCTGCATCGGTGTCCCACATGCTTAGCAATAGCATACCGCTTTGCTCTTGATCATTAGATTATGGATGTAATTGTGCTACGATGGATACACAGATAGTTTTCAGTGCGTTTTGTAGGCTAGGGCAGAACACAGAGACGTTCTCCTAACATGAGCTGATATACTCGTCGATGAAATTCAGAAACTAGCAGTAGCAGGCAACATAAATCTTGTTACAACAACACCGGCATTTCCATGGGCATTATAGTATTTGGTAGTAATGACGAATCATCCTCAGTTGTAATTCAGGAAGAGTAGTAGATTGAGCACATTGGTATATTTGAGGCTTTTCTTGTAATGGCATAGCGATGGGATGAGGGAGAAAAAAAAAGGAGCTGCTGCTTTTGGGAAGCGTCGCTATATGTTCATGAACCTTTTACACGTGCAAATTCTCATGAAAAATATCCACTTTGCCTAGAGCGCCTATGCAAAGTCCATGGATGGGATTGACAAGATCAATACACCTAATGAGGCGGTTCATAAAGAAATGAATTAAAGCAAGTACAAATGATATCATCGATGGAAAATGGACCACCGAGGGAATTGCCAAAAGCCTCACTGGGACAACTACATCTCGACGACCCTTCTAAAAGTATTCATCAGTTATCACACCGTATCTTGTATTGTTTATTGTTGCTAAAGAGCATTCGACACGCTCAGATTCATTAAGACTATGCAAGGCAATCGCAGACGCAGAAGGGTATGTGGATCATGCACTTGCTGGCATAATAAAAGTTCAAGAGCATTAACAGCTATGCAGTTACCCATGATCCTTTGCTGATATCTCTAATCGCTTTCATCCAGTCAGCAACCATGAAGGTTTGCAACAGCCGTTAGATAGGAATCAATTGCATTTGAAAAGGAAAATGATAAGAGAGTCATGCAGACGCAGCAACATCAGACAACAAACCAATATGGGTGCTGTGATGCAGCAACCACTAGATTGAGATAACACAAGTCCTCAATCATCGTTAGTCAAAACGTCAGCTTAGCAGATGCAAAGTCATAGAAAGCGGCAACGAAGAACATTACTTTCAACCTGCAACCTGTGATCTTAAGGACAAACAAACTACGATGAACCATAGGTAGCTGTCAAAGCACCAAAGACAATGAAATATATTCTACTGCCAACTAATGCATGCTACTCTAATAGCAGCTGTTGAAACGCCATATTTGAGAAAGGTACACCACACACCAATTGCCTAGCAACTAAACACATGCACTAAAGGGGGATCTAATGATCACCTGACTCAGAAGTTTGGCAACATGAGTTTCTTAACACATTATCTACGTTTCTTGAATTATATACCCCCCTCAATACTCAGTGGCACAGAAAAGTTAAGATAATATATGCACCCAAATCAGTTTTAAATGCTAACGTTTTTCGATAAGGTAGCTAAAATGAGGGACCAAATGTGTTAGTCACTGTCTGAATGCTAGGCAATCGCAGTTTATGTACTAGATAGGCTGATAAAAGGGGTGCTTGTATGATCATCTTGAGGAGTTGAATACACAATGGCAACAAGTTGCAACATAATATCATATCATGTTACGAAAATAATGCATTGTTACATGTCACACATGCACTTGTATCAGTGACGTCATGGAAGAGTGTCCTTTGAACTCTCCTGGTACTTCCATAGAAAAGGGAAAAGTTTTCCACAATATTCAACCAAGATCCAACTACAGGTTTACACTATTATGCTGGATGGATGGAGTAGATTAATGAATTGTAAACAGATATTCCAATCAAACAACAATATCCTAAATGACTACTCAAGAAAGGATCTAATTCTAACCAGAAGAGGGTAGCAATGCTCCTTGTCATAATTAGGCCAGGTTCTGTCATTACCAGCCACATAGTTTTTGTGTAGATTCCAGACAGTAGGATCATAATTCTCTATCAATTCCCAACTGAGGCCATTCTCTTTAATTGTTACCAGGAATTTGTCGAGTGAGTCTCCTCTTTTGGGGCTCAGGAAGATGGCTTGTGAGGTTGCCGAATGCTTCAGCAAGGATTTAACTGTCCGGGCAAGGCTCTCATGGAATTGCTTGAAAAATGTGCTGCAGCACCAAGTGAAATGTATTAAAGTGCAGACAAAATCAACCAACAACTACAAGGTATTTCTGAAACATTCTTTACATAAAGATGCTAACAAGGAGCTCCAAGATATCAATATTACTAAACAAAAACACTAGTTGGTCAGATGCATTATTGAATGCCAAATTACAGCCTCATGGCATATCACTGACACGTGCGAAAACAGTAAGCCCCTACAGAATTGAAAAGAAAATAAGAATTCAAAAATTGCAAAGTATCAAGAGGGTTGAACACACCAGTCACTGGCAACAATGATGTCAAAAGTATTCAATATTTCCGAAGCTTGCTCTTTGTCCCAATGCAGTATCATAGAATTAACCTTTGTTTCACCAAAAGTTTCTGAATTGATGGATATGTTCTTCTGAATGTCTGCGGGTTAATGGCTTACAAAGACCACATAATTTGATTTGGAAAAAATAAAACAAGGGCCATAATGGGCTGACATTGGAGTAATCTGATCTGTTTTTCTGTGACATTTACAAAAAATAGCAAATACGTGATTGTGCATACATGAAATTAAGAAGGATACATCTGACTACTTGTGGGTTTCCATCAGAAATGACAACCTCGTCAGCATCTGTACAGGCTGCAATAACAAGTCCGGCTAATCCATAACCAGATCCAAGTTCAAGCACTTTCTTGGCCCTAGAATGAAATAAAATATTCAGCTAAGGGATAAATATAATGGAAACTGGTCTTAGTTGAAGTAGAAATGAACTACTCTACTATCATAAAAAGAAAGCTTTCAACGGACTACTATTATGCAAAAGCTTTAACTTTAGACTATTGCCATAGGCAGTATGGCAGAATAAAAGGTATAGAGAATTCTACATATAGAATATAATTTTGCAACACAAAATTATTGTGCACTGCTGCAAAAATCATGACCTAATGAAGCTCTCATATATATGTTCCTTTTCTGCTCTAAATATCATCAAGAACAGAATAATGATGAAAAATAGCATGGATAGAAAACAAGGGCAAGAGTGTAACTATAAAACCCAGCCTACAAACACAGCTCAAACCTCTGATGAATTTATTTAAATAACTCTTGAAATGTTTACATGAACAAGAGCCTACGGAGTATATTTTATTATTGCACATTTGTCTTGCAGGTTGTCCTAGAAGGACACATTGCCAGCTTATGCTGTGAGAGTGTGACATGGTAATGTACCCCTACAGTCCTGTTTGGCCATATCCAAAATCTAGGATTGCCTCAATCCCACTTCCATCCTATCGTGGGTTCAACAAAGAAGCCAGGTCAGCCTATTATATTTACTAAATAAGAGATTTATGATCCTGTGCAATTTACTCAACTACGAATCACCTGACTCCAGCATGCCATACCAAATCAGGTAAAGATTTAATGATGTTTTATCTTTGCAAAAAAGAATCCATACGGATGCAGGAGTGTCACATGTGCAATAGATCTCGCAATTCACAAGTCAGGACAAACCTGAACATGTCTGAGTGGTTAATACAGTAGTAGGCAAGGACCTCTTCTGATGGCCAACAACCTTCAGTGGGAAAAACACATGTAAACTTAGCTGAACTTAACTTCACTTGAACACAAGATGGGATAACATGAAAAGGTAGAAAAACAAAAGGAAATTCAGAATAGCATATTATCAGTAGACAGCATGGCCCTTTCAACTCCTTTATTGATCTCTCAATTCTAAATTGATCTTTTTTATAGCAATTTCCTACTTTAAAGTCAGCCATATGCAATCTTTAACCCTTAAGTGCTCACTGACAGAAGAGTACTCTCTACGGTGCAAGTATAATAAACTTTGTATCAGTTAAGTTTAAAAGTTCAGTAGGTATGTAGGACCACAATTCTTAGTCGAATAAGGAAAAATTGCCTCGCATAGAGGGATAGTATCAATCGTCTGTCTTGATCAAAACAATGCGAAGATAGCCACATTGTGCAAAGTGGTCAAGTCTCGAGAGTCAAGACACCAAAGTTTACAATACACATATGTTTACATTCTTTTCCACACAAGCTCCTTATTCTCATAGCAAACAGGAAAACACAAAAAAATCTGGCAGGAAGTAACAGATAACAATCCAAAAAAACACAATAAACACGAGCACACAGATGAATTGATGCAGACAGATGGAATCACATTGTGTATGGAAACAGAAAAAATAAACTTGCTTTTAAAAAAACTTACATACTAGTCCAGTAGTGTCGATGTTGTATCTGTTTGACGCTTCCATGTCATTTAATTCAAGGGAATCCTCTCTTCTGTATCTGGAACATGCACTAAAAATAATAAGCAATGAAAAATAGTACACCGACCTTTCTAGCTGGTCGAAAACTTCATTATGGTTAAATTTGAAGTCACATGCAAGGCTTACTGGCAAGAAAACAATATGGTTTCCAATCATATCAGGGAAAAACTATATTTGGTATGACAGTAACTAAGGGCAATAGTAGACTACTTACACTAGGTTAAGTTTAGAGGAATCTCCATAAGGCAGCTTATAATATACATAAACATCCTTTTGACATCCCAAATCATTTTCATTTCCATTGATTGAATTCCCAATTGATTTCACTAGCTGTGAAATTGGCAATGAATGGCATTCAATCAGGTTAAATCCACGCAAAGCCCTTCTTGAAATATTGTTGGTACCATCTTCAATATGCTGATCACTAGAAGTTCCCTCTGCGTGGAAAATAAATAAAGGTATAAAAACAAATTAACAGCTTAATATATATAAATAATTAACAAATATGAGCTGTTTAAGCAGTATAGATGTGGAACTCAAACTGCTTCAAGTTGCCATGTTGAAAATCAAGATACATGATCACATTACTCTATGCAAATTGCAAAGTAAGTACTACAGGGGGAAATACCATTGCCTTCTGGCCCATAAAAAAATATGATACAAATTAAAATAGACCTTGCATTCAATGGTTCAACAGTGCTTATATATGAGATGCAGAACCCATAACAAATCTCTCAAACACACACTGAAACAGTGCTAGCGTGATAACCTTATACTCATACTCACTTGGAAACCACCAAGTGGAGTTTGTCGGTGAACTGGTAAAGGTGTCCACAATAGACTGGAACTTTGTTGTAATTACAGTAAAATTTAGCTGATTAAATGTGCATAGCCCTTTCATGGTAAACACTAACTTTAAAAGTGAGCCGCCATAATTGCCCAAAGTTTGTACTATTGAAGCAATAACTCTAGACACATCTCCCTTAAGGCTTTAACTAGGTAACCAGTAACAGGACATGACACAGTAAGTTTGTGTATTAATAACCATTCTATCAGAATTGTACAAGCACAAGAAGCTAATAGCTGAAATGGCCCACTACACAGATTTTGCCTCAACCATGCTTGTGGAAAGCTTCTGAAAAGTCAAGCAGACGGGCACAAAAGGCCATTGTGTGTAGCAGCAGGTCAAGAGCTGAAGTCGCATACTAGAATTATCCTGTGGCACCACAAGAAACGACAGCGATTGGCCTTCCCGCGAGCAGGATGCCTTCTGCCCTATATGATCTATGCGGGAAGTCTTCTCATATTTTTGGATCGCTCAGTCACGAAATCGAATGCTACATAAACGGTGTTACTTTCCTCCTACATTAAAACAAGGCTGACGCAAATGTTCACATGAGGTGAGGAGAAGGGGAGGGAATCGGCGGGACCTGGGGCGGGCGACGAGGAGGAACGAGCAAGCAGGGCCCCGCGAAGGATGCTCCACCGCCGGGAGGCATTGGAGGCGCCACGGGATCGAGCCGCCGCCTGCGGCGGCGCCGGCGACGAGGAAGAGTCCATGGGAGTTCGAGATGTGTGGTGCGCTGTTTGTTCGTTGCGATTTGGGAAGAAAAAGCCCACGAGAGAGATTCAGCACGGTTAGGAAGGCCCGCCTTCTTTATGTTGATCGGGCTCAGATAGAGTTGGTGGGATGCCAAATTGAGAGCCCAAACGGCCCAAGTGACCAAACAGATCATGCGCTGCGCTGCGCTGCGTTTTGCGCCTGTGCGGTGCTTCCGTTTAGTCCCACCTCGGTTGGTTTCAAAGAGCAGAGCCGGAGTATCTGTTCTTATCAGTTTAATATCTGAAATGTGGGCCATGTGCCCACTTCGATATTAAATTAATTTTTTGTGGGGGAGGGCCCATCACAGTGGCTACTGGGGCCCTCGAGCGTCGCTTGGGCGTTTCACTACAGCCCAAGCCTGGCGCACCCCAACCAATTCGCTACAAAATTTTTATTGGGCCGGGCTCTTTTTCAAGCCTAAGCTCCTCTTTGGTTCAACATAGCCTTTGGTTAGGCGCGGGCCACACTCCCTTTTTAACGTCTCCGGAAGCCTAGAATGGGCCCAAGAAGACCAAGTATGAATCATCATCAGGAGAAGGATGACAAACATACTGTTTGCCCGGTAATTGTTTTTTCCGTGAAAAAAAAATGGGCCCAAGAAACATGAAAGGATGACAAACATAGATTGACCCATGGTCCAAGAATGCAACTTTCAACAGCCACTAAGTTATCTAGTAAGCAGTAGCATATATATCACCACCCGTACTACAGTATGTGACAAGGAGTCAGGAGCCCAAAACAAACAGCAAAGGACTAGTAATAAGGCCAGGCAGTAACAGCGTGGCTCGTAATGCCACCGGTCGTCACATCTGGACGTTGATGTGCCTGGTCTCGTCTCCCGGCGACAGCGAGAAGGTGGACTGCGTGGTCCTGTTGTTGTAGCTCACCGTTAGGATGTACTCCCCCAGGTACCCGCTGAAGCTGTATGCTCCGTGCGCGTCGGTCTGCCCTCCGGCCTGCAGCGTCCGCCACTCGTTGAGCAGCCGGTCGACCACGTCCCCGGTGGGCAGGTTGTTTAGGTTCCAGTCCGTGAGGCACATCTGGTAGCACCCGCTGGGGTGCATCGCCGTCCACAGCATCACGCCGCTCACCGCCGGGTGCGAGTAGGCCTCCCGCAGCACCTGCTCCAGGTACGCCGCCTGCGTCTGCGCGTCGAACTTGTTGCTGATGTCGATCTCCGTGAACCAGATGGGCAGGCCCAGCGTGGCGAGCTTGTCCAGGATGGCCCGCATCAGCGGGATGTTGGGCTTGGAGAAGTGGCCCTCCAGCCCGACCCCCTCCAGGATGGCTCCCCCCGCACGGAGCTCCTTGAGCTTGGCCACGTACGTGTCGACGGTGGAGAAGGGGTCGTCGCAGGTCTCGATGACGTTGTACTCGTTCATGAAGAGCGTGGCCAGCGGGTCGGCGTCCTGCGCCACGCTGAAGAACTCCATGGACGCGTTGGGCCCGAGGCGCTGCTCGTAGAAGCTGTAGTGGAGCATCTCGTTGTTCACGTCCCAGTGCGCGAACTCGCCGCGGTACCGGGTCATGAGGCTCTGGATGCGGGTGTTCACGGCGGAGCGGAGGTCGTCGCCGGTCAGGTTCTTCACCCACCGGGGCGTCGCGTCCTGGTTCTCCCAGAAGATGTTGTGGCCGCGCACCATCACGCGGTGGGAGCGCACGAACGCCAGCATCTGGTCGGGGACGTCGAAGCGGAGGAGCCCCGACATGGGCTCCGTCGAGTACCACTTGAGCTCGTCCTCGAACACCGCCGCGTTGAACCGGTCGACGAACCACTGCTGGTACGCCTGGTTGTTCAGGATGGTGGACGCGATCGCCGACCCGATCGGGAAGTCCTTGGTGGTCTGCTGCACGGACACGGACGCGCCGACGACGCGGGCGCCCTGCGGGTCGGCGACATGGATGGTCGCCACCCGCTTCCGCCTCTGCAAAATCCTCCGACCAATTAGTAGCACGTACGCGACAACGTACTAGTCGGGACACGTCTCAGCGGAGCGAAAAATAACGTTACCTTTCGGATGGTATCCTGCTGGTGCATCGCCCACTGGTCCGTCGTGAACGGCTGCAGCGACCCGCCCGCGACGGTGATCTTCATGGGCGTCTTGTCAGCGTTCTGAAGGAACACGGCAAAAATAAATTAGTGAGCACTCACTACTGAAGGAGTTTCTTTTGTGAATCACATTCACATCAGATGCATGCGTGCGACGCGTACCTGGAAGAAGATGACAGAGGTCTGCGTTGGCGAGTCCAGGACGAAGCCGCCCTTGACGAAGGCCCAGCAGTCGTTCCTGGCGAGGGCCGTGGCGATGCACCTGGCGCCGGAGTTGTCCGGCGCCAGCCTCGCAGTGATCAGAGCATTGGAGGCGCCTTCCAGCTTCACCCAGCCTGCACACGATGCCAGAAATTATTGAAGCTCACATGACGACCGCACAGAACACATAAGCTAACCGGTTGCATTAATCTGAACTGGAAAGGGAGAGGACATGGGCAGGCGGCGGCGGAGCTCACATGAGAAGGTGTACATGGTGGTCTTGTTGAGGTTGTAGACCACGAACGCCGGGGAGAAGACGCCGGTCTCCGTCGTGCGGTAGCCGTCTGGGTCGTCGCTGCTGCCGAACTTGAGGATGCCTCCGTTGTACAGCGCCGGCTCCGGCTGGCCTCTGCACTGCACGCCATGCAAATTTCCAGTCAGCTCACAGCGTTCTACCTCGTGCAGGTATCAAGCAAAATTAATTTATCAAGCTTAACCATATGATAATCGATAACTAATTAAGTGCTTGACAGTGACAGATGACACGCGACACACACAAAAAGTGCAGCTAAGTGTACAACTAATTAATCCGCCGCGCGTTAGTTGGTCGCTTGGTCGGCCCAAAAACGCATGTTAGACGCGTAGCAGAGTTTGGCGCCGGTGCTTTGGCGCCTTGCAGAGCTTAGCTTCCAAGAAGAGCATCGATCGAACAAACATGATGAGCCGATGCATTATGATCAAAGATACTCCTAACCATTTCAGAGCTTAGCGGAAGTCGATAGTAAAATATTACGAGAAGTTTAGTATAGCAATGTCAGTTGGTCCGTGTGATAATGTTTATTGGCTGCTAGCAGATGGTAGGTACTGATGGGGCCGTGGCCGGTGTCCCCAGCGCACGCATGGGAACAAAACTGGAATAACCCGAGGGAGGATCATGTGCATTGTGGCCTTGTGGGGAGGAAGCATCTGTTGAATTGTTGTGGTCCAACAATGGCTTTGAGCCTGGTCATCGTCCTTGTTCGTTCGATGCTCAGCTCAGTTCTCCAATGGCATTGGTTATTTGGTGGTCACCGGAATGGTCTTTGATAACGACGCAAGAACAGCCAGGTGACGCAATGCAAGACAGTTTTAGTTAACAGTTAAAGAGCTTGCTGTGTTACTCATGCATGGCGTGCAAAAAGTTCTTGCTAATTCAGGAAGAGAGAAGGTGTGTTTCAGCGAGAGAGACTTACATCAGTGTAGGCGGTGTAGTCGTACCAGCCAGCTGCATGTCACCAAGAAGCTCAAACAATGTCACATACTCGCTCGTACGCGTGAGAGAGAAAGATAAGAGGGAGCAAACAAGCATGGAGAATGAGAGCAGATAACAACACTGACCAGGAGGCACCGCTGCGACGAGCTCGCTGCCGCAATGCAGCATCGTCCACAGCACGAGGAACCCCACGGCACCCAGAGCTAAGCGAGGCGTCCTCATCGCCGCTGCTGAAGAGCTCTCTCAACCACTTCCTCTGCTCAAAGGCTTCAGCCTTCAAGGTTCAAGGTGCTCTCTCGCACTCTCTGTCTGTGAGTATGGAGGCGAAAGCTCTAGCAGCTAGTGAGCAGTGGAGGCCGGAGAGCTAGCGAAGGGAGAGTACAGAGTACTACACCACGGACGGGTCGTGATCAGAGCAAGGAGCTGTGCAGCGCTATATATATAGCCGGTCACATGGCACCATTCGGTTCCAGCACTTCGGCTGGGCCGCGCCCTTTTCGCACCTGGCGGCCTGGCATTGGCCGCCGAGTCACGGGCCGCCGGCCGTGGGCGCCCACCACGCCCTCACGCTCACGGTACACCTGGTCCTCGCACGCCGGAGGCTGCTGCCTCCGCAAGTAAGCGCTGTCCTGTTTGGTGCAGTGGCCTTGTGGTGCTCCTGCACCGGGCCTAGCCAACACTAGCGCCTGTCAGTTCGCCCGGGTGGAGTGGAGGTTCACATGCGAGCGGCAGAGCAGGGGTGATCGACTCGACTGACCCGGGCTGAACGGTGCGAGGTGAAGCAGAGGCATGGCGCCCGGTACGAGTGGGATCAAGGGCCCTGTGAACGATGTGTCGCCTTATTCTGTGGCCGCGCGCGTCGCGCCATGGGGATTGTACCGCGGGACTCGAAGTTTCTTCTGTTGTTTTCTTCCTGGCTCCGATATGATCCGGCCTCCGGCATTGAATCGGTGGGCGGGGTCGGGCAGGCGGTGGTGTACGTGTTAATGCCAGAGGGCATGGAGCTCGCTCACGGTCACGGTGCCTCGCTCGTTCACGTGTTGCTGTGAGCGCAGTGTCCGGGAGACGGGCAGACTGGCAGAGTGAGTGCCGCGCGCGGGCGTAACAGTGCCATGTCTTTTGTGCTTCACTCGAGTTTCATGATCACTGGTGAGGAGAGATCACGTTCCGCGGATGAACTGGGGCAGCAAAGTTGCTCGATCAGCAGTGATGTCATGGGAGTTTACTTTTTCGTTTTCTTGCCTGCTGTCTTGTTCAACTAAACCTATGCTACATCCGACATGCATGCATAGGTTAACGGCAGTGTTGGATGCTAGTGTGGAGTGCTGCCCAGCCTACCCCATCGTGAGACCATAACATAGACTAAATGCATCCCTTGGTCGCTAATTGCTTCCACTTACACCATTGCTACTATAAGCAGCATTCCACCAATTTGGCCAAAGGATGCACTTTTATAAACTTACAACCTTGTACTCATGCAGCCACAACCTACCGCGCCGCCTTTTGCGTATCGATACATGCATGCTAGCTATCATAGCATCTTCTGATCATCTTCCTTTGCTCTTTATTTTTTTCCCTTACCAAACCAAAGGGGGAGTTTAAACCCATCTTTTGCACTGGGAAATTGGTCCAAAAGCACCGCACGCCGCGGCGGTTGGTACGCTAGAATTGGACCATAACCGGCCAGAATATTGCCTGCATTCTCCTCTGGACGTCGGAATTATTGTCTGCCTTTCGGAAGTGGGTTTCTAAAGCTACTCGTTGCCGGCCAAAAAGGAGTAGTCCCCTTTGCAAACCCAAACCCGGCCGGGCCATGCAATGCGTGCATGCGATCGCTAGAACATTCAGTTCTTTGCCCCAAAATACACAGAAACACTAGGCACTTGCAGTTGCGGAGTATTCTTTTTTTTTTGTTCCGTATAGACTACCAGTCGTGTACAAGCAAAGCTACACAAATCCGCGGAGTGGGGCGCTCGCACGCGTGCCACATACAGGGCCCGCGAATCCCACGTAACAAAAGCATTGTAGGCGCCACCACCACCACCACCGCCACAGGGTCGAAAAGCGCATGGCCGATGCCGCGCGCGCGCCTCGCCATGGATCGATCAATCACGTTTTGGCGGTAGCTAGCTAGACGAGACGCTAGCTGCCGGCCGCTTTGGCCTGGCGCGCCCCCCGCCCCGCGCCCGGCCGGCTTTGGTAGGCGAGGGGTACACCTCGGCCGGCGGGATCACGGGCGACCCCGGCCACGGGGTGCGTTTGACTCGCGGTGCCGCGCGCGGACGCCGGATAGAGCCGGGCGGGGGCTTCGGCGGCACGGTCACGGACGCGCTCGCGCGCGGGCGCGGGCGGGGATGGGACACTTGTTGCGGCATTCGCAGCCCGGGCCGCGGGCGTTGTTGGACAAGTACATCTCGGCTACCGTGCCTGCGCTCTTGTGGGTCATGTGACTTGGCCAGTTCGTGGCCGAGATTAACCGGGCAGAGAGCTAGGGCCGACGCCGAATTGATCGGTCCTTTTGTCCCGGAGCATGTGCCATCGGTAGTGTCAGTCATCGGACGATCCGTGCCGAGTATTTCACTGGTGGAGAGCCTGCGTGATGGGGCACGGTGCTTTTTGCACTTTTCGCTCGGCTCTCTCTCCGTCACAGGGGGCGCGCGCGCGGCTATAGTATCGCTGTCCTGATCCAGGCATCCAGCCAAAGAAACATCGGGACTCTCTGCTGGCCTCACGAGTCCATTCTGCTCCGGGAAATGATAGAATGAGATGACCGCGACGCGTATCATGTTCATTTGGCACGATGTCAGTGTCTGGCTATGTAATTTTCGATTTCATATGAAATAATAAACCATAAACTGTGAATAATACTTCTTTCAATTATACATACAAAGTCCATTAGGACATTGGCACGACCTAGTTCATGATACTTTGACTACTAATATTTATAAAATATATTATACTAAACTAAAAATTATATATACACATTGTACCAAAATACTAATGTCCACCCTGTATTGTCAATCTATACAAAATTTAGATCTTGATGGTCAAGATCAACTTAGGATAAACCTGCTTGGACCTATATCAATGATAGTGAAATAAAGTCTTATGAAAACGAGTAGTGAAACAAGAGTAATGATTTGTTTTTGACCGAATAATGAAAAACATGATGGGCCGAGTCCCTCCCTTTCGTTCGGCCATTTGAGGCGCACTGTTCTGCCTTTTAGATGCGGAATTCCTTCGGGTGCTTTTTGGTGGGTAGTGTCTTCCCAATTTAGGAGTCAGTTTCGCAGCCTCGCACCTACTCCCATAATTTTTATTTGTAAGACACGCACAAATATCAAGATTTAAACTTTATAATCTTTGACCAATAATTTAGGCAGGAATTTTTAACTTTTATAATGCAAACTTGTTATGGTTGGATTTGTCATCAAAAGTACTCTACAATGATCATAAGTTTATAGTCATATCCAATACAATATGAGATAAATGAGTGGTCAAAGTATAATTTAGAAAATCATGACGAGTCATATCACGACTTATAAAAGTATAAACGGAGGGAGTAGGTAGGTAAATCGGAAAAGCGAAACGTCAGACACAGCCCGACAACTCCCCCGGCCACTGGCCCTAAAAAACCCTACACACGCCACCGTCACCCATCTATTGCCACCCCTAAATCCTTCCACTTGTCTAGATTGTTAGATTTCTGTGCTTCTCTCCAAATTCGAAGCCGATACTATATATACCACAATGCATTTTTCTTTGAAATAGATTTTACCGTGACAAATTGATGTCTGCCCTTAATTTGACCTTTTGCATACTTAATGTAGTGCATGACTTCTATTTATTTGCAACCTTTGGTCGTCTGATATGAAAGTTATCACTTGATAGATTGATGTATACTTTCGTCAAGATAATCATCGCATGTTGTTTCAACTAATGAAATCTTTACCTTTTTATTGTAGGGAAACTCAGCATAAACTTATGAATTATTTCATTTTTAATACAACATTTTAATTTGGATGATATCACACACTCAAAATGGTGGGAAGATCTTGTTGCGGTTTTATTGATAATCATGTGATCCAATCAGTACAGAAGCATATCAATATGATACATATAGGTATTGCAGTGCTCTAGATGGTGTCTTCTACTAGGAGAGAACTTTGCCAATCAGCAACATAGCTTGTTTTCATCAATAAGCTCCAAGGACATGATATCGCTAAAGGGAGGGTAACCTTAGTGTTTCAGTCTATGTCAGATTTGGATTGAAGAACCCTCTCGTAGTCCCATATGATGGGTCAAAACAATTCATAGGCTATAAAGCTCTAAGGATTTTATTTGAGTCATTGATCAGTAGAATCTATGGGTCTTCGGTAATATTTTGCTAACACGGAGATGTCCACCATTTTTTGGACATGCTTGATGAACATAGTAATGATTGAGTATGCCTTTACCATATTATGTTTCTGTCACCCTCAAGAAGAGCTTTGATTAACATAAGTCTGCATTCACTTGTCGGGAATGAAGTCAACTTAGATGAGTTTGATACGAAGAAGGGAGCTATACATGAAATGTTGAAGAATCTTCCGAGACCACAAAATCATTACATTATCTTGTCTCATATAAGCCTGCATCTAGCTTTACTTTTTTTCCTAATATTTGGTGTGGTGTTTAACATATGACATTGTTTAGGTTCTGGATAAAATATTTTGATCAATTTTATTTGAAAAAACAAATAAATGACATAGCGTATTATCTTGTTGGTATGTCTTTTTATCATACTTGAAAATGCCACATACGGGAGATCTCTTGTAATATGTCAAAACCATATTAGATATTTATTTATAATTGAATGAAAAAAGGTTACATAAAACAATTATAATAGTAGACTCATCTAAAGGCAATCAAAACTGACACGACATTAACACATGGCTTGCCACATCATCTCAAGTACCATTGTGATCCAAAATTAGAAGTTTAAGGACTTAGATGGATTATTTAATATTTCGAGGACCAAAGGGACCCTTGAATTCAAGTTGGGGGGACCCTATTTATAGGAGTACATGACCAAGGGAATGTTGCCATGTGGTACATTCCACACTATTTCTATACAAATATCTAACTCTAGAATTTTCCACACTCCACCCTAAAGTATGGTGATCTACATATCTAACTTCCACACACTTTTTAACTTTGCCATGATCTTATCCATATGCATGGCAAATGTGTCTTTCTGATATCCACAACCTTCTAGAACCTTCCAATTTCCAAGTATGCATTGCCATCTTTAATTCTAGAGAATTCCATACTTCCCATAAAGCATGGCAACCATAGCTTAACACATGCTCTTCAATCTTCTAGAACCATCTCAAGTATGCATTGCTATTTTTAACATATGGTCTTTGCAACTTCTTGTGTTTCAGTAGTATAATGGATACCTTGTAAGCTACGATGCGGTACAACGTTTAATTTGTCCTTTCTATTCAATTTCCATAACAACTTGGGAAATCTTGTCGGGTTAATCACGATCATGCCGTGCACTATTACCAAGATCTCCAGATTTTGTATCCGTCGGGACAAAGTGAGGAGTCACGGAGGCATCAATGAGGATTCGAGGAGGCGACGGTTTGTTTGGGACACGAATAAGAAGAAGCTGAGTTGATTGCGTACCGAATTCAAATTCAAAATTTTCGTTGCGTACACTAACAATCATCATCTTTGACAAAGTCATTCTTATTTGACTTTTCATGCGATATATATGGATCCATGCCTATCAAAACCGGAGTGAGCTCGTTCGCGTGCACACCATGAAGCAAGTAGCTTCAACTTTTACAAAATTCAGACGAATTATAAATGCCCATCCTTTGCATCTCCTAACAAGACACCAGCTGGAGATTGGTCCAGGGGATTGGCACCATAGGCATTCATAATGATGGAAACACCGTCGATGCATCATGCCCCCGTGACAGACAGCTCAAGCCAACCGAAGCCTTTTTCTGTAGTCCATGGTTGTCTCCTTGTGGGAAAGACTGCAACAGAAAAATAATGTGCATGCTCACAACCATTAAAACACTACCAAAAGGGGAAATAATACCCATTTAGATCTAAATACATCACTAATAGATAGATTATATATTTGAAATTTGTTTGGTGTCAGTTTCATATTTTTCTGATTTAAAATGAATTAGTCATGTATTTTTTTAGATTAAACTAGACTTTATTATTTTTAGAAAATACGTATATTGGCAAAACCATATTAGAAACCATTTAGAGGGTCAAAGTTGTCCGATTTTCATAGTTCGATGGTCAAAATACCTGGTTTTCTTTTTTAAAAAAAAAACTGGTTCTCAAGTTCGATGGCCAAACTAGACTTCAGCAATAGTTCAAATGTTCAATGGTCAAAAATAGTTTTTTCCTATTTGACGTGAAATATTGAAATTACTCCAGCAAATCGGGCGACACGTGGTCTGGGGCAACAGCTGGCATGACACATTGTCTGGCGTGATTGCGGTAGAGCACGCCGACTCGGTGAGCAGTCGCACTAGACTACGGGCGAGAATATGGCAGCACCCGCTCTATAATTATGGATAGAGGGAGTAGCTCTTAGGACAATTCCAACCCTCCAACCAGGATAGTTTATGCGATATTAATTATATTATCATATAGGATCCACATCAAAAATTTCTAGATTGTAGAGTGTAGTTCTAAATAATATTTTAGTAAAGCATCATTATAGACACTACCCGTATATATCACGGGCTTTCCTCCTGCGAGGAACCGCACAGGAGACCAAGCGCTACTGTACTAGAAAGCTTGGTTAGTGTTTCCTTGGTTTTGGCAGGTCATGGAGAGTTCGAAACTTCGAATAAAGGTTGTCAGGCTAATTAGTTCAGCATAAGGTTGGGTTAATTTAGAGTGTGTTCTATCTATTGAATATAGTTAAATATTCTATTGTAACTTTTTGTGAACTACCATGTTATGTACTCGAGGCAACGAAGTAATTCTGGGTGAGAAGTTGGATTTTGACATATCATTTCCGTCGACGAAATGATAATGCTCTAGGAGGCAACTGAAGGCCACGGTGATGTAATGTTGTACATTTACGATGTAATCAACGGATGAGGTTGAGAACTGAAACATTTATGGATAAACAAAAACAGTAGTAGTAGTGTGCCATGCATACCCAAATCAGACGATTTCAGCAATTCGGAATAAGATAATCTTACCTGAACCGCTTAAATGCTTCGTTCCAAACTACGTGGTAACAAATATATATAATTACCACTTAGCAGGGGTAACGTTAATATTGACTACAACAGATGACAAATCTGCAGCTGGTCAAATATACAGGCAGCAGCAGCAGCAGCAATTACAGATATATACAGTCATATATATATACACGAGCCACCATCACCATAGCACTAGTATTAGCACAACAACCACAACTGTACAAATCTAATCTTATGAGGAAGGCATCAATAGTGAACCTAGCAATGGGCTGGAATCACCAATGCAAGAATAATTGATGAGTCTTTGCCTTCATTCAGCAGGGATATCAGAGCTCTGGCCTGAAAATTTCCAGATTAAAGAAGGGGTGAAACATAAATCTAAGAAAAACATGACCACAAGTTCGAAATTCATTGACTTAGGAATTTGGATATGTTTTATCAACCATGATGAATTTAAACAAAAACAATCTGAAACCAATTTTATCGTATGGCTACAAAATACTGCATGAGTGGCAGGAGAACTATCAATAATTTAGTAATCTTCCAGCTAAATACTGTTAGCAAATAGAAAAAATAGGTTGCACGAAATTCAAAGTGACTATATCTAATAAAAAATTAATAGGCAAAGGCAGTTTCATTAGTGCTACAGTCCATCATATTAACAGCAGCAGAATAAATTGTGAATATGTTTTCCTTTATCTAGGAGCAATGAAAATCCTGCCACAGTGCCAAATATATGTGAAGATTTATACCTTTCTCTGGGTTAGGGGAAGTTATTGGGCGACCTTCATCTATGCTAGTACTACCTTCATTCCTGTAAGAAATTCATCCACAGCAGACAGTCATGCACCAACCTCTGTGTACCCACTTGTTCTAAAAAGATCATCATATTGGGTCACATCAAAGCTACCATTTGTGACTGGTGCATATTACCAGCAAAAGAAACGGGTACAGATAAAGCTGAAAAATTCATTTGAACAGATTCATACCAGTGCCTGTCCATACCAGTCAGTGTGTCAAGTACCACAGTTGTTATGGTGATAGTATTCTTACTTACTGTATTCTAATTTCACATTGATATAATACTCCCTCTGATTAAATATACATGTTGAGTTAGGATTTCTGCCAGTCAAGCTGTTTTAACTTTGGCCACAATATGTAAAAAATTACGTATTTTTTTTGCAGGTATGTAAAAAATTACGTAGATGGACAATGTAAGGTACATGCCACCTGGATATATCATAAGTACTTTCAAAATATTTAATCAGGTTTCTTTGAAATGCCATATTCTCATTGGTCAAAGCTTCACCTTGTAGAAAGTGTCGATGTACTAAATTAGACATGTCTTTCGATTGGAGGGAATAGCAACTTACCCTTGATTGCTCTGTTGGTCACTAGTAGCAGTAATGGTTAAGATAGTCTCTGCAGATAGACTACCAGTGTCATGTTTCTTTGTATCCTAGATAAATACACAATATGTTAGCCTTTAAGCACTTCTATCCAGTTTACACTACACAAACAAGGAAAAAAAATATGTGTATTGAAACCTAAACCTACACTTCAATGGCAATAATAGTAAATTACCAAGGTTTGATTCCCCATCCACCCTGGAATTGTTTCTGATAAAAGATCCATGTATTTCTCCATAGCAATCTCAGGATGCATGTTCCCTAACTTTTGCCAAGCGACCCTGAAAGAACAGTAAATGGTTAGTGGTAATCATAATGAATTTCTACTCTTGTGTGTAACTTTACAGAGTAAGAAACTAGGCATAGGTCATCCCGGCAAGATAATCGCTATGATGTCTACTATTTCACCTTTTTTTTCATGCTTTCAGACACTAGAGTGGTGAAAACTGACAAAATATGTCCAAAAAATATAAGGATCATCAAAATTCATCTCTTACAAGACATCTTGTGTGTCTTTCCTTAATTCTACTGCAGAATTCTACATTCATGGAATTATTGGAATTTTTTTCTCTTGAAAGGAATTATTGGAAATAAAAATATAAATATGCCATTATATAATTATTGCAAGTATTGAATCTGGTGTTACTTGTGTCATATCAAAATATAATTGGTAGAACATTGACCAGCTTCCAAGGCTTAACATAAAGAGATACACACCAGTCTACCAGAAATAGGGGCGAGATATCTGTCCTTTACATCATGTAGATCAGTTTGGTGCGTTGAAATTTTCATTGAATACTTCTGGCCAGCAGTGCATATTTTATAGCATATATATTATTCTCACTCCAAGGGATAACTTTGGTAGTTATATGTATAAAACAGGTTGTCAGTAGCCCATTTGATTGATCCATAAAAAAACATGGGCAAAAAGGAGGAGAGCTGTAATGGCGTGCATGTGCAAAACATATCAATGCATCTTACAGTGCTAAACTGTTCCTGTCTGGTGGCTCATAGAAGAAACTGCTTCAAATATTTATTTGGTGAATACATCATGACAACGACTCATTTAGAAATCTGAAGGCAAACCAACAGTTAGTAGTAACCAATATGCTCTTATTTTCCCTCTAAATGCTATGGTACCGTATGGACTTTGCCCATAAAGTGATGGCCATCTGATGAAGCATATTAAAATATTGTGCTCTCATGCAGCACGAAACGGCACAGTATATTAGCTAGTGGCCTCAGAATTCAGGTGGACAAGTATAATTTGCAATCTAGGTCAGGGTGCAGCAAATGCAGAACCAAACAACATCCATTTCATGTTGATGCCATTCCAAAGAGGTGACTGCAGGGGCAGCTGCCAAACGCGAGGGTTTTTGAGACAGAAGGAGATGGGAAGTGTGTGTGTGTGTGTGTGGGGGGGGGGGGGGGGGGGGGCTTCGCATAGACACAACAACTTCTGGTACAATAATTCAACAACCTACAGTTAGTTAGGCTATACATGTCTAATTCTAAACAAGAAACAAAGATTCATTTGATTCAGGATTGTTAATTTACTCAAGTTTGCACCAGATCCACCTCTATGATTTTGACATCTATCTTACTTTTTTGTTTGCATTTAATTTATGATTCATACCTTCATTTTAATCTATTCTAAAAACTCAACATTATCCTATGAACCATGCGATATCGTGCACTCCTTTTTAAGACATTGGCCTGCTCAAAATCAATATAAATTTTAAAAGCTACTGCCTCTGATCAGACGTGAGAAGGAAGTGTGGATTCTCATTGTCTCATGCAGGAAAGTGCAATATTCTCCTGACCACCGGAGGCAAGGCATATAGCTCATTAACTCTAACATTATATACTTCTTTTGCTTTTTTGTAAAGGAGTTATATGCTTCTCTGAAGCTTGCAGAGGTTGACAAACCCAAATTCAGGAGTCATATGCCTATATTTGTAGCGGTGGGTGTCTTCTTGTAATAACTAACTTTGGTCTGATGCATCCTCGGCAGAGGATGGCTGAAGCAGGAAATATATCTTTCCATCATCTAAAAAAAGAAGAAGAAAAGAGGAAACCGAAGACTTGTATTGCAGAGTTGCATAAATCCTATTCCAACTTGATACACCAATCTCTTAACAATAAATGCATAAACCTAACCATGTTGAATTTTATATGGACATCACATCTTTCCTGTTGTCATGAATCTCACATCTGATGAAACCAATAGCCAATAACATGCCAAAATGCAGAAGTCCTTCAGACCAAAAAGGCATTGCATTTCTTCACCTCAGGCTTACTTTAATAATCATGACTTGTCAGCAAGGATAAGGAAACAGATCCATTACTATTAATGTGGTTTGGCAACTATAGAAAAAGGTTTAAGTTTCAAAGTTGATTTGGACATCTCTGCCCCAACTTTAGCATATGGTTTTAGCCTTATAAACAGAAGCCAGAGCCTGATGTTGTGGTTCATAATGGTTTACCTAAGTAGAAAGAACAGTGAACCCTGCTTCCATGTATATAAGCCACAAACAATGCTAAAGCTGGTGAAAAGGTGTCTTTTGGCCTTCCAATCAGTCTCAAAAACAAATTAGCTTACATGTGATCTATCAGTATTGAAGAATTTGATGGCTGTTGTGATCTAGCTACTTAAAATGCGCCAGATTTGCTGATGTACAGCTTTTGTCAACTTTGAAACAATGAAGAACCAAATGATTTAGTTTTCAATAGGATTTGTTTCTGTTATTTCTTCCTATTGGAAAGAACCAGTATGCTACACTTGCTCTGCGTTGATAGAAAATATAGCAGAGGACTAGAGGTCCAGTGTTGATGACATCCAGGCCAAGCTTTGCTTATCGTTGAGCTATAACCTACCGCAGTGTAGCAACGATAAATACACCCACGGTATCAGGAAAAAGAATGAGTACCATTTTGCGCGAGACGAAGGCCTCAGTGTAAGTGGCTGCGTAGAGTCATAACAGGGGCCGTCAATGGCAACCTTGAGGAGCCCTTGAAGCTGCCGCTGAACGTCACTATCCAGCCTCGATAGGGCAGCTGCCCCAGCCCCACTAGCAGCAAATGCTGCAGCTGCGCCAAATCTCTTCTCCACTTCACTCCTCTCAATGCCTTCCCACTCCTCAAAGTCCATGTCTGATTCAGCATCTCCCTCCGGCAGCCCTGGCAATGTCACTGCCTCCACAGGCAACTCGGTGACCACTCTATCACTAGAGCTGCCTTCATGGCAAACATCAACATGATCAGTCTTTCTTGCCAATGACTCCTCCTTGGGAACCAGTTCTTCTTGTTGATCCACAGGACGGGCTTCACATTTAGCTTCCTCCTTGCTCAGCACTTCCTCATGTGCTTTGACAGCTTCTTCGACAAGGTGTTCATCTTCAAGCTCTTTCTTCTCTACCAATGGCACATCGAGAACTGGCTGTGGAGCAGCCTGCACAGGCAATTCGTGCTCCTTCGCTTCAACTACTTGTGCCTCCTCCTCCTCCACGTCAAGAATCTCTTCGGGAGTAGTCTCAGAATCCAATTCATCTGATCTCACTTCGATAGCTTGCGCACTCTTCCCCGCCGATCCCACGTCAAGAACGTCTTCAGCAGGAGCAACTTCGGCAACCCCCAGATGGTGCTGTTTCGCTTCAGCAGACTCTGTTTTCGAGGGAAAGACTTGCGCGACTTCAACAGCTTCCACTCCCTGCTTCTCCGACCCTGCTTGGAGAACTTCAATGGGAGCAACCTCAGCACCCAGATCATGCTCCTTGACCTCAACATCTTGTACGCTCCCTTCCTCCCAACCCGCCACGACAACAACCTCCCTAGGCACAGCCTCTTCTACGGCTGACACCTGTTGCGTCGCCTCATCAACCACCGCCGTGACAGCAGCCGCGGGGGTCAAATCACGCCGCTTCACGCCGTCACCGCCGCCTTCCTCCTCCTCCTCCTCCTCCACTCCAGCACCAAGGCGCACCTCCCTAGCAGCCTTCACCGTCGCCCCCTCCTCTGGCTCCTCCTCGACGACCACCTCCGGCGCCTTCTCCACCTCGACCCACCCCTCCGCCTCCGCCAGCGCCGCCACCGCCCTCCCTTCGCTCCGCCTCACCTCGTCGACCTCGATGATCCTCTCCTCGTCCACCACCTCCTCGGCGATCGCGTCGGCGGCGCGATTGACCCCACGCCCGCGGCGCGGCGGATCATTGGCGGCGAAGAGCGTGGCGAGCAGGAAGGCGGCGAGGAGGGTGACCGCCGCCGTGAGGAGCAGCTCGTGGAACAGCTCCATCTCTCCGGGGGATGGTGTTGGGAAGGATGCCGGCGCGGCCCCCCTTTTTTCCCCCTTCGCTTTCTCGCTCGGCTGGGCCGGGAGCGGGGAGGGAGGGGGACAGGGGAGAGAGGAAGGGAAAAGGCAAAGCGGAAGGGGAAGGGGAAGCGAGGAGGAGAGGATCGAAGCGGTGGGTGTGGGGGAGTAAAGGAGGTGGGGCGCCAAAGCAAGGCATATTCGGACGGATACGATCGCCACGGAGGCCGCGGGTAAGGAAGGGTGGGCGACGCCGAAAAAGTCTCTTCGTCCGGGAGCTGCTCGCACGCAGGCGATGCGGATGCCGACGCCGTCAGGCGTCAGGGGATTTCGTGTGCCCCCATGTGGGCTGTGGCACGTTTGTTTCACCTCGGGGGCGTAGCGCAGGGACCCGGCACCGGCACCGAGTTAGGCAGATGGAGCCATGGAGGCACCGCACCGCCGCGCTCGCCGCTCGGTCGAAGCGGCACCGCGGAGCGGAGGCTGCCAATCTGCCGAGGCTGGGATGGGATGATTTGCATGTGGTATACAGTATAGTGGTATGGCGTCTGCTTGTCACTGACGCGTCCTTGTTCGGATATACAGGATAAGTTGTGCAAGAAACTTCTATGCAGAATTTACTCTAGCTGAGCTGACAGCTGAGTGCACTTTGTTGGGTAATGCTAACTTGTTAGCGAAGAAAGATCGATCCTTTGAGAACAGTTCAGTGCCAACTGCCAAACAAAAATGAGAGGGCCACGTCATTATTGTCTCCGTCGTTAGTCAATGGCCACTGTACTGTGTATTGGTGTCAAAGTAGTTGCCCGATAAGTTCAATTATACATATGATAAATTGACGGGGTGTTTTATATGAATATGGGACAATTTATACTGTTCCTTGCATAGTACCACGAACAGGAAGGAAGCAGAGGTTTCTCTTGTCCTCTCGGCCCCATGTGCGTGATCACCCCACTTGCCGTCGACACGACTCAACGCCGAGCCTATCTAGCAGCACTACGAAGGCCTAAGAGGGGTACAGATAGCATGAAGCACTAGACTCATTGTGACTACTCCATGGTCGTCAGTGGCAAATGAAACTCATTTTCATCCAATTCCCCCGTCTCTTTCATAGATCATGGTAGGATATTGATCACTAGCTTGCAGTGACGTAGATCACCTCATCCTAAACCCCTTTATTCTCAGTCCACGAGTATAAGTATTTTGAACAATTTTGCGACAATTTAATATTAGAGTAAGATCATTATGATTCCAATTGAAAATAAATAAACAACTATATGTGCATGGGTAACGGCCTTCATACACCTGCCTAGTCAAGTGCGTGGTGAGGTTTTGTGGAAAGGTTAATTTTGAGAGAGGGTATGTAGATGTATTAATGGTCCGGGTGATATGATCAGAAAACCATATGAATGTGTATGTTTGTGGACATTTTTTAGATGCCAGAAATCATTATATATGTGATATGTCGATGGAGTAATTTGTTGACACATGTATATAGCAGTATAGTGCCGAAGAGGAGGATGTTGAGAACCATGCGTGGAAGAAAAGAACAGAAAATTTGCACAGGAGAATGTCCAGCAAAGGCCGTAGCCAGCTTTATAGATAAAGCAACTGAAAGATACTGGGATTACCAGTTTACAATAAAGTACAATCCGCTTTAGAGCGGCAACCAACAGATCCTAAAAAGACCATCTAGGCCTCGCAACAGAGAAGAGCAGACTACTCTAGATGCTCAACTAAAGGGTTAAGCGACCAAAACACCCTCTATTGGACCCGCCCATCCGCGGGGCCTACGACTCCACCATCAACAGCTACAGGAAGGCAAAGACGCAACTGCGCCCACGTTTGGTTTTCACCACGGAGAGTTTCCACGAGCCACCGCCGAACGAGATCCTGCAGACAACGCCCTCAAGAGGGAAGAGCACACTCCGTTGCCCGACCCGACACCGGGTCGAAGCTTACGCATGAGGGTGCACAGGAGAATGTCGAGGCAAATGGGACAAAAAGCAGGGCGATTTGATTATTGTCACAAGAACACTAAATACACAAATATACAATGTTTTAGTTGTACCATCTATACAAAAAAAAACTAGATGGTCTAGATGTTAAATATTTTCCATTGTGTGGGCCGAACTCTTCTACTTGAAAATACATAAATAAAATTGTTGGGCCGCCCGATTTTCTGGGCCTGGTTTCCTGTGATCAAGCCCGTCCGTACAACAGTCGCGTGCCAGGCTCGGCCCGGGGTCCAGAAATGATCAGGCCGCATAACCGCATACCAGTCGGGTTCGGCTAGTGTTGGGTTCGGAGTCAGATCCGACTGCACCCGTAGCCTCTGACTCCAAATAAGGACGCCGGCACCCGATCCTCTCCCTGCTTCATAATTCTATCTTGCTCCGCAAACAAGCCCAAACCCTCCTGACAGCGGCGGCGACACCCCCAGCGGCGGCGCCATGGTGCTCGAGGTACGCCGTGCGCCCCGCCGGCCGTTTATCTCTCGGCGAACTCCGATCTCCAACTAATCTCGTACCCTCCGCTTGGTTTTCCCCTGCAGGCGACCATGATCTGCATAGACAACTCGGAGTGGATGCGGAACGGCGACTACGCGCCGTCGCGGTTCCAGGCTCAGGCTGATGCGGTGAACCTCATCTGCGGCGCCAAGACTCAGGTACCAACCGCCCGTCCAGTGCCGTCCCCCGATCCGATCGATCGGATTTTCGCAGTTACGTGTGGGTTAGGGTTTCTGGGATTCCGGATCTGATTGCTTCTGGGTGTTGGTGGGTGCAGTCGAACCCGGAGAACACGGTAGGCGTTATGACGATGGCTGGCAAGGGCGTCCGCGTGCTTGTCACTCCCACCAGTGACCTCGGGAAGATCCTCGCCTGTATGCACGGTAAGCTCACACCGATCCCAAAACCTTGCCTTACTATACTACTGTGCTGGATGTCTTTTGGTTGTACCATAGGAGAATTGTGCGAATTAGTTTAGGGATTCAGTGTAGCTTCATAATTCTACCCATAATTTGTTAAATCGTGGTACTTGTAGTTTTCTGACAAATTGATAACAATGTACTGGTGTAGGGTTGGAAGTTGGTGCTGAGGCAAACTTGGCTGCCGCCATCCAGGTTGCTCAGCTGGCACTAAAGCATCGCCAGAACAAGAGGCAGCAACAGAGGATTATAGCTTTTATTGGAAGGTATGTGGTGGTGGCATAACTAATATGACAATTATTATCTTTTGTTTGAATTTGTGCTTAGTGACACTTGTCATATCTATATCAGCCCCGTGAAATACGACAAAAAAGTTTTGGAGACAATTGGAAAGAAGCTGAAAAAGAACAATGTTGCTCTTGATATTGTTGACTTTGGTGAATCTGATGATGAAAAGCCTGAGAAGCTGGAAGCCTTGATTGCCGCCGTCAACAGCAGTGATAGCAGTCACATTGTTCATGTTCCTCCCGGTGAAAATGCCCTCTCTGATGTCCTTCTAAGGTAATTGTGTGCCATGTTACTGAGATCTATGTTTTCTGGTGCTACGTATCTGTTGATGACATTATTTTTCTATCTCTGCAGCACCCCTATCTTTACGGGTGAAGAAGGTGGAAGCGGCTTTGCTGCTTCAGCAGCTGCTGCTGCAGCTACTGGAGCAACTGGATTTGAATTTGGTGTGGACCCAAATGTAGATCCAGAATTGGCACTTGCCCTGCGGTTATCTATGGAAGAAGAGCGAGCAAGGCAAGAGGCTATCGCGAAAAAGGCTGCAGAGGATACTTCTGAAAATAAGGACCATGCCTCAAGCTCAAACACCGATTCTGTTATGGCTGAAGCAGAGCCTGCCTCAAATGCTGCTGCTGATGACAAAAAAGAACAGCCAAAGGTATCATCACCATCCATTAGTTAGAAACTAACAATGACCTGACCCCATGCTTTAAATGTTTGAGCAATTCGAAAAGGCTTATTACATGTTTCAAGTTTTGATTGTTTTATGCATTCTCATGTGCACTTCTCTGTGATTCTTAAATTTGATGGTGCATTTGCTTCCACGCGTTCTAGATCACCTTTAAAACTTGGATGATAATCCGCCAGTGATTGTTTGTCAAGGCATACCCGGCAGCAGCGCAGGTTGAAACCTGTATATGCTAGTGTTCTATTAATTAATGATGAAGTATCTTGATACACGCACCCTCCTATGTTTTGTTGATTGATAACTACACAGAAATCAATTTTGGTTCTTCTTTGACAAAGAAAAATAAGGAAAGTATTGGGCTGGTGGTTCATCTTTTCTTGGCAACCCTACTTGTGCAGATGTTAAGTTTGACCCTTTACATATACATGCAACTTGTCACTTGCTTCTGCTGAATGAAATGAGCCACTGCTAGTACAGAGCTACTTTTTTATCCTTTGGTTGCTAAAATCAATTATCAGCAACAATGCTTCTCGCTTTGGTGTTGTTTAGTTGATGATTCTGCCACAATTTGTCTGCTAGCGTTGGAACCAGATAACATTTTCTATCATAACTTTAGTTTAATTTATATATAAGTTGTTTGACTACTGTGGTTATAGGCAGCATAGCTTGTCTTCTGTAATTGTTTGATAGTAGAGGTTGCAAGTATCAATGATCTTTTTCAGTTAAAATGCCTTACTCTGTATCTTCCATTTCTATTATTTAGATTTTTTTTATGTAATATAAATAGTTAAGATGACTGACGTAGTTGCAATCCACAGGATGATGATGATCTACTACAGCAGGCACTTGCAATGTCAATGGAGGGCGGTGCTTCTGGATCTGCAGCTGTTGCTGATGCTGCTATGGCAGAAGCTGGTGCAGTTGACCCTGACTTGGCACTTGGTGTGTTTTTCTCTTCTTTCTAATGGTGTCCATATGGTATCTGTTCGCATGAAAAACCTCGTAGTGACAAATTACTACTTGCTAGTGCTCACATGAAAACATGGCTGTTTATACTCCTTGCTTCAGTAGGAAAGATATAAACCATCAATCATTAACTTAAAACATGAGCATTTTTACTATGGGTAATATTGACCAATGGTCAGCAATGACCATGTTGAACTTGGAAAAACAACCATCTTGTGGATTTGGTGGTGTTTATCATGTTCATATCAGTTTTTTTTTTCTCGGCACTTTTTTTTCCTTTGTTAATTGGTTTCATACCTATCTAATCTCTCCTAATCCTCTTAAGCCCTACTAACTGATTAAGGAAACCTGTACTCCATCATTTGTCTTGGCTGCCAATTTAAACTTTAGTAAATCTTGTTTCATTCAACGTCATATCTTCACATAACACGACACATAGCTTATTGATTTTCTTCATTTTACTATCCTGTTTTCTTTTACTATTGATTAGAAAGCCCTTTTCTTTTGTCGACCAGTTCTAGTATTCCCGTATTCTGATGTGTATTATGATCGTTTGTATGCAGCTCTTCAAATGTCTGTCCAGGATGCAAACATGTCCGGTGACTCTGATATGAGTAAGGTGTTTGAAGACAGATCGTTTGTTACATCTATACTTAATTCGGTATGTATTCTTTTAAAACTAATTACATACAGAATATACAGATGCAGTTTTAGCTTCGACATATCAGTCACTTACGATTGGTCCCTTTTTGCCTGTGAAATAACAGCTTCCTGGTGTTGATCCCAATGATCCATCTGTTAAAGATCTGCTGGCATCGTTGCACAGCCAGGGAGAGGTATGTGCTTTATTGTGTTCCTTTCACTAGAAGTTCTGCCAGTACAGTGATGCTATGGCATCCATGTTCCCTCTAGAGAATCAAATCTTATATAAGATCATCGTTCAACTTCACCTTCACTAAATAATAATCTAAAATATCTGTTGGAAAGTCTTCATAGTATTGTGCATTGGGATGCAATTTCTATGCACAGTTGTAACAACAGTTCAAAATTTGAATAACTAAGTAATGGCACTGCTTTTTAAGATAGCAGTCTCTAGAGCTATTATGGAATGAACTAGTATAGCATTCTTTAGTGCTATTATGGAATGAACTGGTAGCACATCATTAGGCAACAGCACCCGACTACATTGGAAAACAGTTGCCACCAAATTGAGCCCATTTGTGGTTTGTTTTCACGGGCTTGGTGAAACTGAAATATGCGCCTAAGCAATAGATCCAAGTTTCACATTAACTTTCTATCCTGCAACATGACTAATCTGTTCTCAGTTATCTATGTGTATAAATCTGAGTGTCTCTTTTTTCCTGAACAGCAAGAGAAGAAGGAAGACAAGTCAGACAAACCAGAAGACGAGAAGAACTAATGTAGCCATGTTCTTGCTTTCATGTAAGAGTTCATGCCATTGTTGAAATGCATATTCAGTATAGCTTGTTCAGTTCTTATCATGTCATATTACTAAGCTGATGTTAATAAGAGCTGGGGTGTGTGCTCTGTGTATATCCAATATTCGTCCTGGGTCATCACCAGATTTTCCTTAGTCTGCAATCTCAGACAGGAAATCACAGAATGTACGATCTTCATTGCAGTGTTCGGAACCACAGATTGTCATTCCTTTAGTGCTAGATCCTTTTTTCTGTATAAGCAGGGAATTTAACTTCTCTTTCTGATTTTGCAGGCGCACAAAGCAATTGAAGATTTGTCTGCATTAGCCCCGTTTACCCTGTTGGTCATGGAATTTGCTCATCCTTCTGAACTGTGCTTTGACCATAACTTAATGCCGAGGGAATTTGTATTATGACTGCTACAGACTTCTCTCCGTATATGTTTAATGATTTCGTATTTCAAGCTTGCCAGTTTGTGTTTATTTCTAGCGATAAAGTGTCGTATGCATGGTGATGCTAGATGCCCTAGGCAGCAATTCTGAGTCGAATAGGTAGGAATGGACGATTGTATGTTTTTGTTTGCATGACTTGTTTTAATTGGATCCTATTGTGGCGGCTGGGTGGACGTGGTGACGGTAGTATTGGACAAGTTGATACGCACACTAGATTTGGGCTTTACCAAAACTCCAAAAATGAACTTCTAGACGGAGTTGAAGATTTGAGTAGGTTCTGTCCGATTCTATCCATCATATATGTGCCACTGCTTGTATGGGGCTGTTTTGTGACAGCAGTCGCCACACGTAGCCTCCTCGTCGTTCGTGGATGCTGAGCTTCCGGCGGTGTAGAATAGGACGCCATCAGGTTGCTATCAACCACAGCAGCCACACACCTGCGTCTAGGACGCCATCAGGAGCGAGCATTTTCTTGCCCGGGACATACCAAACGCCAATGTCCTTTGATTCCCTTCTGATCAGCGCCCAAACCGTTCGCTGGAGCCTTTTCCACTGCCAATCAAGTTGGGGGCGATGCCCCGCCTTTGGGCAGCAACCGGGCCGGGTACACCACTGACAGGGGGGCTTGTCGCATATCCCTTGTCAAGATCGTCTCCTCCCCAACGCGGATCCATGCGACGATGTGCTGTTGCCTGTCAGCGCCCTCTCCCCTCTTCCATCGCTTTCCGATTGCAGTCCGATCGGCGTCGGCTCGCGCGTGCAGACGAGCGTCACAGCGTCAGCGTGTGCGTGTCGCCAAACTAATCCCATGGAGCCGGGCCTTCTCTAATCCCATGGCGCGGAACCGAGAACAGGTCGGGATAAGCTGTCGTGTTTGGCGGGGTTTCCTCGTCGGCAATTATCGCGCCATGCACTGCTGTCGATGAAATTCCCCAGGGATGGTGGGGCACTACGTCCTTGTTGACGTAGTACCTTGCTTTTTTTTTTGCGCCAGATGTCTACGTCCTCGTCGTTCTGTCCGTAGGGCCCACACCCCTCCTGCAGGCTGAAGGGACGCGGCGCTCTGTAGGCGTCGAAGGAGTGCACGTCGTTACTCAATCATTGCCAAGCAAATTGCGAAGGGCAGTTAGAGAGCAAGTTAAGTTAAGGGGGGCACCGGGGCTGAGTATGCATCGTTCTCCTTATAAAAGCTGAGCAATGTTCTGTTCGTTGGATGCCTTTTGCTTTCATTTTGTTCTCCGTTATACTATACCTCTTCCATTTATCCTCGAGTGTTTTGATCATGGCAAGTTTCTTTTCTCATTTATCCCGTTTGCCTTTTCTTTTACCATTTCAATTCTGTAACATCAGCATGGATGCTGGAGTTGCTGTCTAATAGCCTACACCCGAGGGGTTCATGATTTATCGACGGTCTCACTCTTTTCGGAACGCTCGATCACATCTACGGGCTAAAAAGACTGATCACTCAGGGACACGGCTAGTCCTAGGGCAATTCAGGCTATTTTATCATAGTTCATCATGCGTTCTCTGCACCTGACTAATGACTCCTCCCCTCGTGCTATCTTCAGAGGAAAAGGCATCATTCTCTCCGGTCAATTTCCAGACGCTAAACATTTGCCAAATCTCGATGGGGGCTACTTCGCTACGCGATCCAGTCGCCCATGATCCATTGTTTTCTTCGTACCACCAGCAGCGTGTTGCAATTTGCAACATCCCATAAAGCTCTTCCATCACCCGGTCAGTGGTCGCGTCCGTTTGCCCTTGTCTCGCGCCCTCTCCCTTTCCCCCAACACTGTACGACCACCATCTCGTTGCATAACAAACAAGCAAGCATCATCGCCGCACTCGTCACCCTCGTCAATGCCCGTGAAAAAATTGGACGTTGCGTTGGAATTCAACTGGGCGTGCATGGATCAAAAGAGATGGCCTGCCGCTGCTCTCAAACTTCGTCGCGCGCACGGACGGGTTTCCTCGTCACACCGAGAAATCCACGCGCACGCAACGAGAGAGAAAAAGTCCCCCAAATCCCCATCCGCTTCCTGCGCTGCCGCCTGCCTGCGCGCACGCACATGTCCATCCCACCGACACGTTCGTGAAAACGTGACTGTTACAGACGAGGGGAGGGAAAAGGGTGGAAAGCGCCACGGCCGGACAGGCACCCCCACCTCCGGGCCACCGCCGTGGCGTGCATCAACTCTTTCTCTTCTTTTCGTGGGTGGCTTGGTGCGGGTGCCTGACGCCGATTGGCAAACGGCGAGGGCATCCTCTTCCTCCCTTACCTTGGAAGCAAAGGATGGATGGGTTGCAATGGAGCGGGCACGGCTCATGAGAGTCATGAGGGCGGCCGGGGCCGTGCTAGATGCTAGGCGAGGCGTGGGGGGTCGTTTTGCCTCTTGCATGGTCGCGGTGGTGATGATGGATTGATGGTGATGCAATGTGGAATATATGCGAATTTAAAATTGGAATATATGCGGTTCTAAATTCCCTGAGTTTTCTTTTTCTTGGGCCGGTAAAATAAAATCTGATATTCCATGCCATCCATTTTCACATAATCTGATATTCCATGCCATCCATTTTCACATCATACATTTTCAAACACCAAATTAAATGAAGGTAGGAAAACTAATTAAAAGCTACTGTAAGATTTTACTGGGACTTTATTCCGGGCTCACCTGTAAGCAAAAAAAGGAGCATTGTGGGGGCAAATAGTATGTGCCCATTGCATTCTTGCCTCTCTTTTTTTTCAATTTCAGGGAGGAGAGAAGGGAATTTGGGCAGCTTGCCCTGTTTTTTATAAAGTCGACCCACCCTCACCTAATGTCAAAAGCACCCGCAGCAGGCTAGGAGGCCGGGAAAGAGAGAGGAGGGAGGGTCCTGAAAGGAAGAACCCAAACCCAAGCAGAGAATACCACCGTCGTTGTTCCCTCGCCGGGGCGTCCATCCGCAACGATCCGCAGCCATGGCGATGGCTTACAAGATGGTAAACCCAGCGTCGTCCCGGCCATGCGTCGGTAGCACTTCCAGTTCTGAGTTCTCTCGTGCCGAAGCAGCCATGGCTGACGGCGTTCTGTGTCCTGTGCGTGCGTGCGTGGTTGCAGGCGACGGAGGGGATGAACGTGAAGGAGGAGTGCAAGCGCTGGTTCATGGAGATGAAGTGGAAGAAGGTGCACCGCTTCGTGGTGTACAAGATCGACGAGCGGTCGCGCGCCGTGCTGGTGGACAAGGTGGGCGGCCCCGGCGAGGGCTACGAGGAGCTCGTCGCCGCCCTGCCCGGCGACGACTGCCGCTACGCCGTCTTCGACTTCGACTTCGTCTCCGTCGACAACTGCCAGAAGAGCAAGATCTTCTTCATCGCCTGGTAACCCCTCACTCTTACTGAACTCGATCTCGATTCGCGCGATCCCTCGACCAATTCTCTATCACCTCGCAAAAAGCTCTCAATTCCTTCGTTCTCTCCCATGGCGATCTTGAATAATACATGGATTGATTTCTCTTAGGAAAGGCGATAGTATTAAACTTGGTAAATTGCGCTGCAGAATCAATTAATTTGACGACGATCCGGTCCATGCCCATTTACTCGTTGCTAATTTGAGCATTCATGTGCAGAATATAATAGCTTTTTCTACGGTAGTGTTCATAAATCCGACCTGCAACCTAGCAGCGCCAACTGTCCAAACCTGTATCTGTCAAGTTTTTCTCTAAAAGCATTCATGCAGCTTGGAAGATGAGCAACTGAACCGTAAACTACGGCAGCGAAGAAACCAAATCCTCTTCCGTTCATTTTTTTTACTCCGTTGAAAATAACGTAAGGGTTTGGTGATCGTATTATTCGTAGAAAACATGGTAACTTCAGTTAGTACCATTGAGAATGCAAATAACGAAATGACGTCTTGCAAACTGAAAAGTCAGGATAGTTTCGAAGTCGTTGGGTAAATTGACATAAATTGGCAGAATGTGTCTACTTCCTAGGAAAGGAAGGCAAGAGCTGCACTCTAGAACATGTCCTGTCGCTTGTCTGAAGGAAAAAGAACTGTCATCTTGAGCCTTGGGATTGCAGGAAGGCATCACACAATTGACTAGAAATCTGCAGATCTAATGACTGTTCAATCAGTGCCGCATCCTTATCTCGCAAAGAAGGAAGGTGCGCCAAGCTTTTTCGTTTTTTCCACATAGAAAAAAGTTTGCTTGCTGCACTCATCCCCGCTGCTGTGCCTTTAGTCGGGATCATGACGGGGACCAAACTTTCCTGATAAGCCCCGGCCAGGCCTCCCTTTCTTTCTCCCTGTAACTGTTGTCTTGAGTGCTCTCTCCACGCATTATTTTTCTCCAAAACCTCCAGTGCTGTTATTTTATCAGATCTGATCTAGCCTGAATACACATGTTGTCTAGATCTGTCAGCCCTACTGTCACCGAAAGCACGCATCGCCCACGCCAAAAGCCATAGTCAAGACTGTCCATTCCGTCAGTTTATCATACCATCCTTACGGCTCTTCCCACGGTTTAATTTCCTTATACTATATTTTATATATATATATATATACACACACACACACACACACATCTTTCTTGGCTTGTCCGCGTCCGGGAACAAGAAAACCAAAGGCGACCTGATCACTAACCTGCACAGCTTAATTGTTTAACTACTGTTAGCAAGTCCATTTGCTCCAGTTTCCACTTGTTAAAGCGCTATGATTCTGCTGGCGACTGCAATTTTTCAGTGGGCTGCTGGCTGCGTGCTCAGGCAGTTGCTTTGGGCGTTTGGTTTTGCTGATGCGTTCGTTGCTTGGCGCCTGCCTTTTTCTTGGCACAGGTCACCGGCCGCGTCGAGGATCAGAGCCAAGATCCTGTACGCGACGTCGAAGCAAGGCCTGCGGCGGCTGCTGGACGGCGTCCACTACGAGGTGCAGGCCACCGACCCCTCCGAGATGGGATTCGACGTCATCAGAGGCCGCGCGCAATGAAGCCGCTCGCCTCCTGTCTGCTGTCACTGTCACTGTCACTGCTACTCGCTGCTGCGCGTGTGTTTGATCGATCGGCCGGATGCTAATTGGCGTTAGTTGGTGTGCTCCCGTAGCGTCGATGATGCCATCTGACGAGGGTTCTTGTGTGATGTGATCTCGTAGAGTTTTTGGTGTGTTTGCTTTGGCTATTTGGTGTGCTGATGTAATTGATGGAGTAGAAGCTGAGGGAGTAGCAGCGGATTAATGAAACGTCCGTCTCTGTGACGTAGAAATTCCACTGAAAAATTGCTCCTGTATATGCTTCAGATTTACCTGGCCTTCTGTCCAAGTATTATATAAAAAGATCTCTCCGTGATTCGAAGTACAGTGAATTTGCATTCCTTTCTGCGATTGATCCAGAGCAACAGGTACAGGGGTTTGCAACTCTTCAGATCTGAAGAGAACAGTGAACCCAGTTGATCTCAAAGATCGCATTCATGGTACATGATTCCAAGAGAGAATCAATCACGATAAGATAAGAGTTGTGGCCCGTGCCAAGCGCCAGCGAAATGGGCATGTCAGGAGCTCGTCCTTGTCGGTGCTCGCCACATGGAAAACTCACGCTGTCTGAACAGAACTCTGTGAATGAACGAACCGGGCCGCATGCAGGCAGGCAAGATGCGTGCGTGATTAGTTGGTTGCCGCGTAAGTATAGCCCAGAGGCCAACAAAAAAAAGCTGCCTGTAACGGGGGCCCGTATAACTCTACGATTGCCCTAGTCCAAGCAGGCCCTATTACAGAAAGTGGACTACCTTTATTATGGGCTCACTTATCTCGGAAGACAAGGCCCAAACTGCGTAACCATTTGAAAAAAGCCCACCGAAAACCTGAGAGCAGGGGGCTAAGCACCCACCGGACTCGGACGGAACTCGCTAGTCGCTGCGCGTCTGGCCCTCTCTCTCGTTCGCGCACGGTACGCGAATATGCGATGTGGTTGCTCACTGAAGCACCGTCGTCAAGTACCCGATGCTCCATTATTTCTAGTTGAAATGAAACCAACATTAACTGCCACCTAAGGTAAATGATCTGGAGCTGAACCCTGAGCAAATTTGTCTCAATCAACGATGGTGGTTACTGAAACGAAAATAAAAGATTGGGCATGCTCCGTTTGTTCAGCATTCAGCGTCTCTAACATTATATATAGAGGAGCAGTAGTCAGTCTCTTTTCATTTTGATCGGTATTAAATTTAGAGGATACTGTTGAAACACATAGGCATTTTGATCGGTATTAAATTTAGAGGATACTGTTGAAATACATAGAGAGTACTCCATCCGTTTTAAAATGTAGGTTATTTGATTTTTTAACTCTAAGTTTGACCAACTCATCTTGTTCAAAATCGTGTGCAAATTATCTTTTTTTTTCTTGCTTTATTAATAAAAAATCTTTAAAAATACCTTACATTTGATTATATTTTCATAATTTTTTGAATAAGATGAACAGTCAAACTTGTGGTAAAAAAAAGCTAAACGACCTACATTTTAGAACGGAGGTAGTAGTAATTGTTGAAGCTATAGTTTTTTTACAAGAATAACTCTTTAATGCGTAATCCTCATTACCTTTCGAACGAGAGATGCTTCGACTGCTTCGTCAGCTACGTCGCACCAATTCGGTATTTTTCTATCCAAAGCCACTGGTTTTACGCCACAAATAGGGCGCCTGAGCTCGTGACCTTTACTCGGCAGAGAACAAACAAAAGGAGTCAATGGAGAGGTCACCACTTTCGCGGGCAGGGACCTCATCATTTGGTGAGCGCCTTTGCGAGATGCCACTGAAAAACGAGCGTGGCTGGAGCCCCAAAGCTCACTTTACCGCGAAAGCACGCTCCCGTCTTCCACCCCCTGATCCGGTTTAGAATCGGTGCCCGCATTAATGAAGCGGATCAGCACAAGTGCTTAATCCGAGCTTCGCCTTTGCGACAACATCAGTTCGGGGCTCCAGGTCCCCTCCCGAGCTTCTCGCGAAGGCTCACATGCGTGTCAGTATCTCCTGGGACCGGCAGCCCCAAGACATTACCAACAGGAGAGTTGGAAAGTTTAGTTCCAAAAACAGAGTTGGAGAGTTTGGTGAAAATGTCACATCGGACACTGTAGCGCACTGTAGCACTTTTCGTTTGTTTGTGGTAAACACTGTCCTACCATGACCTAACTAGACTCAAAAGATTCGTCTCGCCGTGTACATCAATACCATGTACTTAGTTTTTTTATTTACCCACGTTTAGTGTTCCATGCATGAAGAGAGAGATTTGATGTGATTTGATACGATAGGTGGACAGTGAAGTTTGGAGAGAGAATTTTCGGGTTTTTGGTGGAACTAAACAGGGCCAGGGCCAGTATCACATGCAACGCGCAAAACTGCCCCCGATCCTCCGGCACTCCTGCTTTCATGCAGCTGTATCCTGTGTAACCGATATAGAAATACATAGAGATGTGTTTAGTTCCCCAAAACTTTCCAAAATTATCTCTCCAAACTTAACTATTCACCTATCACATCAAATCACATCAAATCTCTCTTATCATACATAGAACATCAAACATGGGTAAATAAAAAAACTAGTTGCATGGTTTTGATGTACACGACGAGACAAATCTTTTGAGCCTAGTTAGGTCACGGTATGACAATGTTTACCATAAACAAACGAAAAGTGCTACAATACGCTACAGTGTCCGACGTGACATTTTTACTAAACACACCCAGAATTAGAATCGGGTAATTTGACCCAAGGTATTTGAGAACGATCACCTTAGCCGCGGTCCACTGGTCCAGTCACGTCCCGCCTTTCATTTTTTGACGTTGGCGATGGCCTCACTGTCAGGACTCGGCGCACAGTGCCCGTGCCCACCTGCCCAGCTCCTTCCCTGCAACCGTAGCGCGCCTAGCTACCCGGCTAACGGGGTGTTTAGATCCTAGGGACTAAAGTTTAGTCCCTTGATAATTAGGAGTATTAAACATAAACTAATTATAAAACTAATTACATAAGTCATGTCTACTCTACGAGACGAACCTAACAAGCCTAATTAATATATAATTAGTACATAATTATCATATGATTACTGTAGCATTTTATTGTCTAATTATGGACTAATTAGGCTTAATAGATCCGTATCGTAAATTAGTCCTGTAATGCGTTTTTAAATTATTCTATATTTAATACTTCTAATTAGCAATCTTAGATTCGATGTGACGGAACTAAAGTTCAGTCCTGTGAACCAAACAGGCGGATGCACACGGCAGGTAACCACGAGCCACGGCCATTCCTCAGAACTTTTCCCACCCATGACGCCCAACATTTGTACTGAAATACCAGGGCCAGGGCGGCATTTAACCATGCCACGGGCGTTGGAAGAGGGGCCAGAGACAATTACTACGTACTGCCCGGCCTACCGCTGCTATACGAATCCCACGTCGACGGCCACCGCACCGCGAAAAGGCAAAACCGCCCCCCAACCATCCAACCCCACTACCCCTCCATTAACTCACTCCCCCTCGCACCGCACTACTCCCCGCTTCCACTGTTCCTCGCCATCCCCACGCACGGTGCCATCACTCTCACCGCTCCCTCTCACTCACCAATGGCGCCTCCTCGCCGCTACCCATTCCCCTTCCTCCTCCTCGCGCTGCTGGCGCTGTCGGCGCCGGCGCTGCTGCTGCGAGCCGACGGCGCGGACGAGGAGGCGAGGAAGACGTACATCTTCCGCGTGGACCACCGCGCCAAGCCGTCCGTGTTCCCCACCCACGCGCACTGGTACGCCTCCGCCGCCTTCGCCTCCGGGGCCGCCCCGCTCGAGCCGCTCCACGTCTACGGCACCGTCTTCCACGGCTTCTCCGCCTCCGTCCCGCCGTCCCGCGCCGAGGAGCTGCGGCGCCACCCGGCGGTGCTCGCGGCCTTCGAGGACCGGGTCCGGCCGCTCCACACCACCCGGTCGCCGCAGTTCATGGGCCTCCGCGCGCGGCTCGGGCTCTGGTCCCTCGCCGACTACGGCTCCGACGTCATCGTCGGGGTGCTCGACACCGGCGTGTGGCCCGAGCGCCGCAGCCTGTCGGACCGGAACCTTCCCCCCGTCCCCGCGCGGTGGCGCGGCGGCTGCGACGCGGGGCCCGGGTTCCCGGCGTCGTCCTGCAACCGGAAGCTGGTCGGCGCGCGCTTCTTCTCGCGGGGCCACGACGCGCACTACGGCGCCGCCGCGGCCGCGGCCGCCAACGGCTCCTCCGCGGGGGAGTTCATGTCCCCGCGCGACGCCGACGGGCACGGCACGCACACGGCCACCACCGCCGCCGGCAGCGTCGCGTACGGCGCGAGCATGGAGGGGTACGCGCCCGGGGTCGCCAAGGGCGTCGCGCCCAAGGCCAGGGTGGCCGCCTACAAGGTGTGCTGGAAGGGCGCCGGGTGCATGGACTCCGACATCCTCGCGGGCTTCGACCGCGCCGTCGCCGACGGCGTCGACGTCATCTCGGTCTCCATCGGCGGCGGCAGCGGCGTCACGGCGCCCTTCTACCTCGACCCGATCGCCATCGGCGCGTACGGCGCCGTCGCCCGGGGAGTGTTCGTGGCCACCTCCGCCGGGAACGAGGGGCCAACCTCCATGTCCGTGACCAACGTCGCGCCGTGGCTCGCCACCGTGGGCGCCGGCACCATCGACCGGAATTTCCCGGCTGAAATCGTGCTCGGCGACGGCAGGCGCTTGTCAGGGGTGTCGCTGTACTCCGGCAAGCCTCTGGCGAATTCGTCGCTGCCGTTGTATTACCCCGGGAGGACAGGTGGGCTGTCGGCTTCGCTGTGCATGGAGAATTCCATCGACCCGTCACTGGTGAAAGGCAAGGTCGTCGTCTGCGACCGCGGCAGCAGCCCGCGAGTGGCCAAAGGTATGGTCGTGAAGGAAGCTGGTGGCGCGGCAATGGTTCTGACAAATGGAGAAGCCAATGGTGAAGGCCTGGTTGGAGACGCCCATGTGCTCCCTGCTTGCGCGGTGGGGGAGAAGGAGGGCGACGCGCTCAAAGCCTATGCTGCCAACGCCTCCAATCCCACCGCAACAATTAGCTTCCGGGGCACGGTCGTCGGCGTCAAGCCGGCGCCCGTGGTGGCCTCGTTCTCGGCGCGAGGACCCAACGGGCTCGTCCCGGAAATCCTCAAGCCGGACTTCATCGCCCCGGGCGTCAACATCCTCGCGGCGTGGACGGGCGCCACGGGCCCGACCGGACTGGAAGGCGACGCCCGCCGCACGGAGTTCAACATCCTGTCGGGGACGTCCATGGCGTGCCCGCACGCGAGCGGCGCCGCGGCGCTGCTCCGGTCGGCGCACCCCGGGTGGTCGCCGGCGGCGATACGGTCCGCGCTGATGACCACGGCCGTCGTGTCCGACAACCGCGGCGGGCCCGTGGGCGACGAGGCCGAGCCCGGGCGCGCCGCGACGCCGTTCGACTACGGCGCGGGGCAGATCAACATGGGCAAGGCCCTGGACCCCGGCCTGGTCTACGACGCCGGGGAGGAGGACTACGTCGCGTTCATGTGCAGCATCGGGTACGAGCCCAACGCGATCGAGGTGGTGACGCACAAGCCCGTGTCGTGCCCCGCGGCGGCGGGCGGTAGCCCTTCGGGCTCCGACCTCAACTACCCGTCCATCTCCGTGGTGCTCCGCGGCGGCAACCAGTCCAGGACGGTGACCCGCACGGCCACCAACGTCGGCGCCCAGGCGTCCGCGACGTACACGGCGCGGGTGCAGATGGCGGCGGCGGCGGGCGGCGGCGTGGCCGTGGCCGTGAGGCCGGAGAAGCTGGTCTTCTCGCCAGGCGCCAGGAAGCAGAGCTTCGCGGTGACGGTGACGGCGCCGTCCGCGCCTGCCACCGCGGCGGCGGTGTACGGGTACCTCGTCTGGTCGGACGGCGGCGGGCACGACGTGCGGAGCCCCATCGTGGTGACGTGGCTGCAGCCGATGTGACTGTCAGGTGGGGACGCCGCCACGGCTCGTGGTGTGGGGCCCGGGCTGCCGATAAGGAGGCAGCAGGAGTCAAGGCGCAGTGGGCCAGTAACGGTAAAGTCGTGCGGTCGGGACTGCGCCATTAGGCCAGTCTCAGTCGGGTCATCATCAAAGTTATCTACTGGAATCTTAAGAACTGTGTCAGTAAAAGGTCATGGTGATGACCCTCCTCTCATGTTTCATGATCATCTTCTTTTCTCTCTCGTAATACTATTGGTAGTGTTATCAAATTTAATGTCTATAACACTCGCATGACCCTCCCACTGATACTGCCATTAAAGTTGGCAGCCGGCGGTTACTTTAATTGGGTGGGGTCCTGCACGCTCGCTCTGCGGAAATTGATTAACCGTGGGGTGGCATGGGGTATAGCGAGTGACAGTGGTCAGTGGTGTGTGAAAACTATGGAGTCGGGGTGCTTTCGCCTGGTGCTTGTTCGTTTCCGGAGGCTACAGTACGTGCCTTCCACTGGAGGACAGTAGTAGAGTACCAACGGAAACTAGGCTAAACAAGACAAAGCTACGAAATATTTCTGCCATTAGCTTTGGCTATTTCTATGTGGATTATCTTAAACCTGTCTAGTCGCACTCTCCAGCTAAACCTAGTCGAAGTTGTCTGTCTGTTTATGGAGCATTTTCTTGTCTGGTGCTGCAGGTTTTGCTGCGTGTTGTCGGGTATTTTTGATGGATGGATGGGTGCGCACAGTACCTCATGGCCTGCTGATAAAGTTCGTTGGATGTTCTTATACAAATGGGTGGGCCAGACTCGTATTCGGTGCCTTTTGGGTCGTTTTCGTCAGGCGCTTTGCCCGGCAGCGGCGGCGACGAGAAAGCCAGGGCCGGGCTTTGATGCTTCTCGAGCGGTGCGGGAGCAGGAGGCACTCGAATAAGAAACGCCATCATTCGGGGCATCAGGGCATTCAGGACACGTACAAAGATATTTGCGAATACTTGAGTATCAATGACCAATCTAACGAATGAAATGTTGTGCAAGTGCATCTACGGGCAGTAACGGTCATGCTGTCTTTGACAGTGACACCCACGAGGCCACGGCATAGCTCTCCACTCAAACCATGCGGGCTAGCCTGTCATTAGGGTACTTATTAGTGTAGCAGCCAGCACGCAAATCTCATTTTGCTAAAATATTTTCTCATATTTAATACTAGAAGGGAAGAGCTATCTCTTCATCTATAGATAATTTTATATACACACTTCAAAATTATAATAATATACGAGGTTATTCATATTATGAGCTATGTGTTAATAATCGAATCATTACAAAACTTGTCTCTTATAGTGCTTAAAGGTGGGTACTAACTCATACCATTAAAAAGCCTTATAATCATAGCCTCTTTTCTCAGAGATTTCAGGTGGGTGTTTCCGCTTTCCCACCTTGACAACTCAATCCCTTGGTGGTAGGCTGGTAGCGGGAGAAACTATAGACCATCTAATTTCCGGCGAGACGACGGTGATGAAATATCAGTGTGTCCCGCGCTAGGCCGGTTTACTATTACTAACCCGACGCTAAAGTTGCCTACGGGCTTCCGAACAAGTTGAGCTCCATAATGGGCCTTTTTTATGAGAGCTACATAGGATATTGTGACGGCAAGTGCTTAACATCCAGGGTGATCCCCCTGCCGGCCCTAAACCAGTGGAGCCCCTGAATTTTTTGCATCATGGGAGAGAGCCCGGATAGGGTGAGCTGGAGGTTGAAGGTACGGAGAAATCATGTAATTGGGTTAACAGGCTTAGAGGAATAGCTATTGGGCTTCAACAGCCACAGCCCATAGGCCTAACAAGCAACAGCCCATCTATTCCCTAATCTGCATTCTTCCGATGGTTTGAGTGGCTGGCTGACAGACACCCAGCGCACAGGCGAGCACCCCTTGAGCTTCCCCGTTCCTCTTTCCTTGCTACACTTTTTATTTAATTTCTCAATGGATCTCGGTATTATACTTATGCATATAGGTCCGACAGTTTTCTTTTCGGGGCCAGCATTGTTCAGCAGCTCATCAGCATGTGTTGCATCCAAAATGATTATATCCATTTCGGTATGAGCCTGGTTAGTTCGTAGGCTACTACAGACACACGACGGCAGGAGACTCGCCCCCACGCACTCCCCGTCGCCGTAACACGTAAGGCCTGCACCGTTTCACGACTTTGTTACTGTACCTCGGGGTGGGCGTTCGGTTTTTTCGGTCTTTTTATATTTCGGTTTCTGCAGAATGAAAACCGAAATTTAACCCGAAAACCGAAGAACCGATGGTTCGGTTAACCGAAATATCGGTTCGGTCTTCGGTCTGACCGACGTATAGGCAAACCTGCAGCCTGCTCCTGCAGACTGCACTTCCGCAGTTTTACTTGTACATATAAATTAACATTTCACAGATAATAACAGAAAATAATATAAAATGAGAAAATAACCACATAGGCTCATAGAGTCATAGACTCACTCAGCAGTAGTACCATTGATATATGAATCAGCATTAATTTGTCGGCTACAGTACTTGCATTTTCCCTTCTTCACAATACCTTTGTCATCCTTTATCTTGATGAAGTGCAGCCACATTTCAGACCTTGCTTCCATTTCCTTTCTAGAATTTTTTTCCTTTCCATCTCCGTCTCCAGCTTCACCTTCGTCCTTCTCTTCTCCATCAATGTCAATCACCTCGTCAGCATGTTTTGCTTGATTAGCAGCTTCTTCTACCATCATCTCAGTACCCATTTCAATTTCTTCAGGATCAGAGGCCATCTACAAAATAAAATTAACATGATCTCCACTGTATTAGTAAAAAAACAGCATCTCCATATCCTTTCTCTAGTATAAATCTATAGGATAAATCTATAGGATAAACAGCAAAGTGACACATACTAGCATGTAAAGCTGTAACTCAGCCTAAGCTGTAACAAAACAACTAACAATATATGTATTACATGTAATTATGAAGCCACATCACATATTCGCAGTTCACAAATCACAAGTTCCTGATAGCTAGTCGCCTACTAATTTCTAAACTAATTCAAAAATAAGGAATTTCGAGTCTCACAGTCACAGACTCACAGAGAATAGAGATAGTCAAACCTACATTGCAAGATTCCAAGGACTCCGTTGTGCACAGGAAAAGGTCCTTCTTCTTCCTCCTGCCTCCACCAGGATCTGGCCACCGGGATCGATGGTCGGGTGGCCGACTGGCTGGGCCGTCCGCAGATGGCGAGAGCTCGAGGTACGTCGGAGCCTCGGCCCGGGGATTGAGCAGTCGGCGGTGGGGGACTCAGGGGCTCGGGCGGGGCGGGGCGGCGCTGGAGGCGCGACGACGGTCAGACTGGTGGGCGGTGGCCTGGTGCAGTGGTGCCGCCGGCGGCGGCTAGGGTTAGATGGCTGAGGGAAGCGTGAATGAGGAATATTTGAGGGGAGCGTGACTGGGTGAAGGAAGTTTATGCGTCCCTCGCGGTCGCGGCAATACTGGGCCAGTGGGCCGTCTTGGTCTGACTTGGTGGGCTAAATCTACACAGTCTCGGGCTATTCGGTTATCTCGGGTAACTAGCAGAGGAAACCGAGGAACCGATATAACATTCGGTGTTTAGGAATCGGAAACCGAGCAGAAGACCGACACCCGAGGTTTCGGTTCTTTCGCGTTCGGGTTCGGTCCTTTCGGGTTCGGGTTCGGTCCTCGGGTTTTTCTACCTCACGATAGTGAAACTCCTCTCACATCTCATGAAACTCTTGCTTCTCTCTCCTATGAAACATCAGCACATTTAATGTTATAGAACCCCCATTTAGATTGGCATAAGAGCAGGTTTAATAGTACTTGGCTACGGAGTACTCCCTCCATCTACTCTTGTAAGACATATTAGAGGGTACTACACATACCAAGAAACCATGGAACCATATGCTAGTGTTAATTAAAGAGATGATTTTTTCATGTGCATGGCTGCATGCAGCCACATGCAGAAGTCTTTTGGTTAATTTTTCAAGTACCAAGACAGAGGACCACGGATTCCCAAAAGCAACGCCCTATATAATGAGAAAAGCGAAAAAATGGCCATACGTTCCACGTGTCATGTGGCCAGCTGGTGGGAGACCCTCGCCACGCTCGCCGGAACCCAAAAAATGGCCATATGTTCCATTTTGCTACTAGTATGCTGGGAGATCTGGAAGGAGAGAAACATGCGAACCTTCCAACACAAAGGCTTGTCGGCGCCGTGTTTCTTCCAAAAAATAAAGGAGGACGCTAGGACTTGGTGTATAAATAACTTCCTCTCCCCTCTCTAGTCGTGTCTTTCGTTTTTCGTTCTATGTAATTTGCCCCGCTGGGGGGCCCTGTAAACTTCTTCTATGTTAATAGAACGGCCCAGTATGGGTCCTGTTCGTTAAAAAAAGAAAAGCGAAAAAACGTGATATGCCTTATAAAAGTAGATGGAGTAGATGGAGGGAGTATAAGCCAAGCGAGAGACAAGTCTGGAGTCTTTTATGTGCAGCAACTGAAGACGTCATCCGTCGCTTGCTGCCTAGGAAAATGAGGAGGATGAGTGGTGCCTACTTGTAGAGAGAGAGAGAGGAGGGAGCTTGGCTTCTGCAGTAAATGTATTGGCGAGCGTGTCGAGCTCGGCGAGTCGGCGCCAAGTCTGGCGACAAGCTGCGCCGGTGTGCCTCCCTTCTTTCCTCCACCTCATCCCTCTAGCTGACGTGTCGGGCGTCATCTACAATTGTTGGTCTTGTTTTAAGAGCAGGGCCAGCGTATGTGCTAGCAAAAAATTCACACTTCATTTCCAAAAAAAAATTCACACTTCACAACTCACGTGGGTGCTACAACAAAGAAATTGCTACAGCGTGTAGTCCAAGCGGTGAAGTCCTCTCGTTGGATAAAAAAATCTAACCTTACTCCCTCTTATTTTCTCTCTCCTACCGTTTTCTTCCCGCAGCTCTCGTCCTCTTCTTTCTCTCAGCGTGCCAACTAGTGTCTGCTATTGTATTTAGAGCAACCGGTGCAAAACTAGAGCGGTGCTGCTAGCGGGATTATTCAGAGCACCCCCTCGTCCAGCGTGGGGCTGTAGAGAATCTTTCTCTGACATCCATTGGCAGGCCCTCCAAACACAGGCTGGAGCTGCTCTAAGGCCTCCTCCAACGGTTGAGACATCTGCCAGCTTCAAGGTACACTAAATAAATAGTACAATAGTGTGTTGTACACAGGCCTCCGTGGGGCGGAGGGGGCTCGAGCCCCCCTACCGTCATGCGCTCCACTAAGCCTTCCTAAGCTCCTCCTAGGAATTTGAGGAGGAAAAAAGAGATGAGGGGCTGGAGGAGGAGGAAGAAGAGGAGTCAGCCCCTTGTCGCCGGATCCTGGCCGTCACTGGTTGTATCCGATGCAGTGAGAGAGAACATGCATGAGGTAGCGCAGGAAAAAGCCCTAGCATATGGATTTAGGCACTTTTCATCAAATAGAATATGCTATAAGCTAGTGCACAGTGCACCGCTGGAGGAGGCTAACATGAAGTTATCCCTAGAGTAACTTTTATCCGTTGAGCGACGACCCTTCCACTCGGCACCGTCGGATCACTAAGGCCGACTTTCGTCTCTGCTCGACGGGTGAGTCTTGCAGTCAAGCTCCCTTCTGCCTTTGCACTCGAGGACCAATGTCCGTCTGGCCCGAGGAAATATTTGCACCCCTCCGTTACCTTTTGGGAGGCCTACCTACGACGCCGGCTGTCGTGGTTTCGTCTTCAGTTTCAGTCCTGTGATGAACCAGCAAAGTTTCCGCGCAAGGTATTCCCACGAGTCTTTACAACCAGCAATTTCCGGGAGGTGACGAGCCTGCTGCTGCAAGGAGTCGGCGAGGAGCCCGGGCACGCACCTGCCAATTAAAATCCGCCGACCGCCAAGGACGGGCACGGGACAGGGCGCCATTATTTCGTCGGACGGCGCGGCGCGAGGCCACTCGCAGAGCAGGAGCCACCCGAGCCGGGAAGGCCGGAGCGGTGGGCGGCGGCATAAAAAGCTGCCGCCATGGGCCTCGGCGAGGGCCCTTTTTTCCCCCTTGTGAACCGGCGCTAGCTGCCTGTCACGCACACCTCACCTCGCAACTTGTCCACGGAGATGTTGTGGACGTGATGCAATGGTCGGCGCTCAGCGGAACGCCGGATCCAGCACCGGGTTGGGTTATCCTATACTATTCTATTGTACGGTACTCGTCTAGCAAACGCCAACATGCATGGGATCGGTGACAGGAAATGCCGTCAAATGGGAGTTAGTCAGTCAGTTAGCTGACGCCGCCGCGTAAACTAAAACCACAGAGATGATCCACCGAGCTCTCGCTCGCTAACTAAATTTAGGTTGAAATCCAGAGGCCAAAACAGCACTGTTGACTGCAATAACTATAGAAAATTTACCTGCAAGCTCTACAGCCGCAAAGCGATGCGCGTGTACGAAAGCGTAGGAGGCTTTGTGCATTCCCTGATGCGCGTGCCGTGGCCTCTCGAGTCAAAGCACGGACACCATTCCACGGTATATTGACAGACCAGACGATTGCAGCCTGTTAATTTGCCGCCAATGTTACGAGTTTAAAGTTTATGACATTTGCAAGCAGCCTGAGTTCCCCCACTTTCCTGCTTGCAGTAGCTACCATCACATCGCACGCACGCCGAGAAAGATACGCGCGCGCGCGCTGACTACAGCGCCCAGCATGCCGTGCACATGCGTTTGCGTTTCCTTTTCCTGCTCGCTCACCTCACCTCACCGAGGCCACACGTCCTAGCAGAAATCAGCCGACAAATCCCACAGCTTTCCCCGGAGCCAGCAGTATGGTGGGCTACTGCTACTGGCGGTGCGCGCGCCGCCGCTGACGACGCTGCCGCGCGCGGAGGGAGGTGGCGCGCCGACCTTTCCTTCTCTGAAAGGGAAAACGCCGCGCGGCGGCGGGGCAGCTCGATCGCCATTCGCCTACGGCAGGAATATTTCTGGCTCTCGATCGGCGTCGCCTGCCCGCGAACCGTGACCATGACCGGCCGAATGCGACCACACGGCCGGCCGATATTTACTCGTAGATCGCGTTCGATCTGGTGCCAAACCGCCGTCGATCTACCCAAGACGGAGACGTTTTCTGTATTGGCAGCAGTGTTTCGCGAGCACGCTGATATGGTAGCTGGGCGTCAGCAAATGCCGCTCTGCTCTGCCGAATTAGTTAGAAGTAGCTGTCGGAATTAGCTCTCGAATGGGCCCCTCACTGGTCTTCGATCGCTACCATCTTCATTCAGCTCAGAATAACTAAGGTTGTTATCGATCTTTCTCATCACGGGGGTCCTGCTGACGCATTATTCCAGAGCTAGCCAGCCTAGCCTAGCACACATCGCCGTGGGAGAAATGGTGTATATTTCTATATTGGAGTGGTTGCTGCTGCTATGGCTGGAGACCATTCCAGAGAAATAACTATGTTTGGAAAGGCTTGGAACACAAATGATGATGGGCAGTTTGTTTATTGGGAAGAGCGGGGTTATTAGTTTGATTGATCTCGTCAGTAGGATAAAAGAACGGGCAATTGGGCATAAGGAATTTCGAGGAGCGCCGGCCATGGAGGTTGTTTGTCCTGAACATGTGTTGTATATATGCTCACTTGCGTTATATTGGAGAAACTAAGAAAAGATCTAGCCGATGCTATCGAGGTTGCACTAGCAGCTTACTCAAATAAATAAGATGGTGACCACATGACGTTTTCAATTGCCTCTAAAGAGAGGCGGTACACACATACAAGAACTGAAAACGTTTTCTATTCGAGATCTTGAGAAATTGCAAGGAAATTGGTAGCCAAAAAAGTGGCACTTCATTTGTGCCAAAATGATAGAACACACATGATGTAAAGTTAGGGGAGTGTTTATGGAATTTTCCTTTTACCTACAAAATTCGTTCAAGCTATTGAAACACCGGGACATGCTAGCTTTAATTGATAAGAATAGCTTGTTTTACCAGTTCCTTTTAGTTTTTAACTTACTTCTCTGAAGGAATATTTCACTGAAAGCTCCTTTTTTCAACCTGGTCGGTGCTTAACAAATCTTCAAAGGGTCTATCCTCAAATAAAAGAAGAGATATTCACCTCATCGTGAGCCCACGTGGTTTCCATGATGCTCACGGTACATCTCTTCCCCTTGGGGGAACAGCACCCAAAAGGGTCATCACCGCATCACTTTCTCTAAAGAAACCTATCTTTCTACCAAAATCCCCATCAGCAAGCTGGTGTAAGAGAGATGCTTGGGCTTTGAGCAGAGGTAAAGAATAGATCGACCCTTCTCTTTACATGTTACACATGTAGAACTTGTACTAATCTACAATCATGTCAATGTATACGTTTTCCTTTCCGGTAAGCGTTCAGATCTTTATCCTACGATTGAGGTATCTACCTTTTAATTTACTACCTGCGCTATCATCATTATTCTTCTTTTCCCTTCATAGGTTCCAGTTGCAAGGTGAGACAAATGCGCAAATAGAAATATATGCACGTTACGTTCATTGCACTCTCACATCCGCGAGTATGCGCGCTCCTATATAATAATGTCTAAAATTTGCCGTTAGCTAGAGGCACTACAGGTTTACCATCGCACTAAGAGAAATTAAGGTCCTTTTTACTGCATGTATACATTCATTTCATCTAGTCTAAAAGAAGTTGATGTAATAGATAGATAGCATTATTTTAGTGTACCACATAGTAGATATGCATTGCAAAATTCAAATAATAACACATCTTTTTTATTATAAAAAGACACATTTTGTATCTCCTCATCAATCATGAAATATTTGTCTCAATGATGCCATTTTTAGTTGCATAGCTTTAAACAACCATGATATATTTTTAAAGGTTTGTTTAAAAGACACATGAGTAGATTTGTGTCACCAAATCAGTTTCTACTTCATTTCCCTATGCCATAATACCTTTTTCACATACATGGCTAGATTTGTGTCTAAAGAAGTTTTCTAATGCATTTGCTCCCTTTAAAAAAAAATACTCCAAGTAAAACAGTACTGGGATGTTGTTGAAGTTGGAACAATGATGACCCAAGACTTTAATCATAGATATAAACATAGTAGTTCTATCTGCCAAATGATCACATAGGATGCTAATATATTCTTTATAGGTTCATAGCACTGCAATGTTGCTGGGTTTTTTTTTCAGTATAAAACCACCAATCCGATTACCGACCAAAAGTCCAAATCCGATTCTTTTGGCTGTCTTGTATCAGCAACATGGTGTCCTTTTTCCGTGAGCCTCAGGTAGCTATGGCATAGCCCCAAACAGCAACAACTCAACTTCTTCCATTCGTGCATCTGAATACCCGCGATCACCGAAAAATTCATGTGGTTTTGTCGGTGGCGTGCTACAGCTAGCCTTCGTTCAGGGGGTGTGTTTAGTTCCAAAAAGAGAATGTGAAAGTTTGGTGAAAATGTCACATCGAACACTGTAGCGCACTATATCACTTTTCATTTGTTTGTGATAAACATTGTCCTATCATGACCTAACTAGGCTCAAAAGATTTGTCTCGTCGTGTACATCAAAACCATGCAACTAGTTTTTTTATTTACCCACGTTTAGTGCTCCATGTATGAAGAGAGAGATTTGATGTGATAGGTGAATAGTGAAGTTTAGAGAGGGAATTTTAAGAAGTTTTAGGGAACTAAACACACCAGAGAAAAGTGGTTGTAGCCGGAGCCTCCCCTTTGACGCGAGTCTTTGAAAAAGCCTAGTACAGCAAAACCCGCGTGCTGCGCAGGCGCGGGGTCAGCCGCCGGCCGGTGGACCCGGGCAAAAGGCCGGGAGGAAAAGCAAGGCGGCGTCGCTTTCCGGGCGTCCTCTCGCGCGGCGAGCCCAACGGACGGCCCGATGCGGCCCAGCGGCACCTGCCGAAATCTCCATCCGACGGCCGGCGTCGGTTTGGCGGTTGCCGGCCTACCCGCAGTCGGTCACTGTCCTCCAGATTCGCGCTACAGGGAAAACCTAATTAAACAAAGCATCCAGGGAGGAGATCTTTGTGCCGCTGCGTCCTCGAAGGTCGCTGTGCAATGGGCCCGATGGTTTTGGGTGGGCTCCACGGACCCTCTGTCATTGAGATAGTGCTCCGTATGGAAACCTGAAACTTTTTTGGCACCGCTGTTTTTCTTCCTCAAGTCTTTGTGGTTGACGAGTAGGCTGGTCTAACTGTGGCTGTGGCTGTGTCGGCATTTTTGTTTTGCAAAAATGCAGAACCACCCCACTTGCATTTTTATTTTATTTCATAACCCCTTGTCTCGAACAAAAGGTGCTTGTTATCAAGGTGGCACAATTGATTGCCCTAAAAAAAGGTGGCACAATTGATCTTATCTTACGACGAGCAGTTAAATTTGGCTCAAATTTCTTATCTTTATTTTTTATGAATTTATTTGTGTGCATCCGTGTATTTAAACACGTGCATACATATAGTTGTTACGTTGAGCTGTACAAATAAATTTTACATGAATGGTCCCTCAATAATTTGGCTTTATCTTTTTCTATGAGCAGTAGTGTTCTGAGAACAATGCTCACACAACTGGCAAAGGCAAAAATACCATTCTCTCAGGGGGAACCAGCAAAAGCTTTTCTAAACTTACCCTAGAAGATAATTTGACACGTGCAAACTTTCCATTAGCGCTAGAGAAGAAAACTAGGACGGTAAGTTTGTGGTCAATTACAGTACTCAATTGTCAAATCCCCTCCCATATTTTCCCCTCAACGTTAGACGGTGTGACACCTACCCATGTCTCAACCCTCATCTCTCTGGCTATAAAGAGGGGCCTCCGCACGCCACCGAGCTGTAGCCCGGAGATAGAGGGTGGGCTTGGTTTTGGTGCATGGCCATTCCCTCTCCACCTTAGACAGCAGCTAGCTGGGTGAGAGGAAGATAACATCTCCACACAAAAATAGATATAGCTGCTTTCTTCCTCATTGATTTCTTTTGTTCCTCTTTTTTTCCCTTTATTTCTTTCTTCTTCTTGATCTAAATCCGCCATCGATCGATCCTAGCATCTATCCTTGCTGTTTTTCTTCCCCAAGGATCTTGCTAGCTTCATTCTCCGTGCAGATTTTACTCAAAACTAATACAAGTTCTTTCAGCTTTTAACCTTCTCGATCACTTCTCTCCTTTTGATTTCCTTTGGCCCTTCCTTCAGCAATCCCAACAAAAACCTCTCTCTTAGTCTCTTTCTTGGAGCAAAAATAGCGCAGAGAGACCTAAGAAGTAAGACCTTTCATCCTACATCAACAAGATGGAAAACGTTCTCCTGGATCGATCCTCTGGAAGCCTTGAGTTCCCGAAGAGGTCCCTTGGCCGCAGCCGGCGGGGGCTAGGCGGCGCGAGGCCGGCGCCGCCGCCGCCAGCCGGCGCGTACAGCTCCTTCCCGACGTGGCAGCCGCCGTACAACCACCTGCAGAAAGGTGGCGGGTGGACCTCCGCTACCGTGCTTCCCTACGCGAGGCCTCCGCTATACTCATCGCCATCTCTTCCTCTCCTACCGTCCAGCCAACCGCCGCTCCTGCCGCTCCCACCCACCGCCACCAAGTACGCCACTTTCCCCTGCCTGCTAACAGCAGCTCCGCCTCCGCCACCGCCGGAGGCGGCACCACGCAGGGGCACAGCGGTAACCGTAACCACCACAGTTCCAGTTCCAGCAGCAGCCGCGCCGCGCACGAGGGAGAGGAGGAGGAGGCCGGCAAGGCCGCCGTCGACGGCGGAGACGCCCAGCAGGGCGCAGAAGAAGAAGCCGCTGGAGCGGGCGACGCCTCTGCCGCCGGCGCCGGTGGTGACGGAGGCGCTGGACGACCTCGAGCAGGAGGTGGCCAGGAACTTCGTCCAGGACCTGCTGCACGTGCTGGCGCCGCCGCCCAGCAGCCTGCCGCTGCCCAGCTTCTCCCTCGTCATGAAAGCGGCGTCATCGCCTGCCACTGCCACGGCACCCAGGGTCGTCGGGGCTCCGGTGGTCGCGCCGTCCTGCAACGTGGAGGCCGCCACCGCCGACGGCATCAGCGGCCTCCTCCGCCTCTAGCTAGGAGGAGAAGGCTTCTCTTCCGTGTGTGGTAATCTATAATATTTCCCACCAATATTATTTTTTTGGTTGGGAAAATTAAATGCGTACTAAATTAAAGGTGTAGAAAAAATACTGGAAGAAAATATGTGATGCTCTAGCCATGGTCGGTCGAGTTTGTCCGTAGTGTGAGTGTGATGGTGGCGTTGGATGGATGCTATCTCTGGCGGTGCAAAAGCGAGAGGAAGAAGACGATGTCAGCTAAGGTTAGTTTGTGTAACACGTCGTGTCTCGTGTGGTAGATATCTAGGGTTTTAATTTACGTGATGTCTACCGACGTAAAGTACGTAGCTGTGCACGTAGTACTGCCTTCTTGATTGGGTGATGGGTTTTTGAATTACCTTGTATCAAGAGAGTACTACATATAAATATATATGGTGTATGCAAGTGTGTGACTTTATAAACTATGTGCTTGGCAGAGTATTGAAGTGTTGAAATATTATTTCCTTGTGATCTAATTGATCCATTGCATCACATTCTTTTTTTCATGAAAGTGGCGATAATATCCATTGGAAATTTTTGGTCTTGATGCTTGTTTATTTTACAATCTCCTCCGAACAAGTACTTGCGGCCTTTTTTTCTCCGCTTTCAAATTCTGCCATGCTTTAGTTATGTGTTTGGAGCACCTGGAACTTTGGAAGCGGAACGCAGCAAATTAAAACATACTCCGAATGTAATTAATGATGATCGGTGAACATTAGTCTCTTAAAATTGTTTATTTGTAATAATGTGCTCGGGTGCTGACCATGCATGTTGAACAAATTATCGCACCTGGGACCGTGTGTGCTAGGCTTGTGTATTAAGCTGATGAACCCTTTCCCTTTACTATGAAGTATGAACAGTCCTATGTCCTCTCCCATAACAAGCGGTGATAGCTCTAAACAAAGAGCCGAATCAGCTCTTCGATCCTATAATAATTGTCTCCAAATTGTGCTTTCGTTTCATATATATGGAAAACAGTCTCGAATAATCCTACAGATCGAGCAGATCGATCGATACGTACTACAACAAGACGAAAATATCTAATAGCTGTTAAATTTAAGAACATTTCTAAAAAACAGTGGACCTACTTCAATCTGAATCTTGATAATTATGAATCCTAGACAAAAGGAAAATAGTGCTCACTTGACGTCTTAGGCTAGTCTCAGTGCAGGATTTCATCACACGGTTACCTAGAGCAGAAACTAGATAACTATGTCAGATGAGTTTCATGGTGATGAAACTCCTCTCACATTCCATGAAACTCTTCACTCTCTCTCCTCTGCCATATCAGCACATTTAATGCCATGAAACTCCTATGAAACCCCCACTGAGATTGGCCTTAAAGCTGAAATTGTTGGTAAAACATGAAATCCGATCCATAGGAAAATGTCCAGCTAGAATAAGTACAATTTATGAATTCCAAAATACAATGGGTCTTAAGCCTAACAACCTTGTCCTTGGGGTTATTGGGTTATATATTTCTATATGAGATTTATTTTTTGGATGTACGCAATGTTTTTTGTTCAGTTTATTAATAGAATTAATCATGGTAAGATAAATAATTATTCACGTTGCACATCACCAGTATTTAATAAGTCCCATTGCCAACACATACACAATGTATCTTTTTTTCAAACAACATACACAATGTATCGGCAGTATGATACACACACTTCTTTTTTCCGAGAAGCATATATACACATTTGCCTTCAGTTGTTTAAATAAAAGATCCTCGTGATTTAAAAAAATATCATAATACATTTTAACGATAAGTAGTGCAGGCATCAGTAGCTAAACCTTTGGCGATCATAGAACTGCTTTGGTTTTTAGTCCTAGATTAGATACTAATTAAGCAATATATCCTGCAACTGAAATTAAAGACCGTACCTAGGAACTTCATTCCCGGTGCTATTGTATCCGCGGCGTGAACGCAGTGTTCTCCACGCGCGCACCGGGGTGTTCTCCACGCAGTGTTCACGGGGTCACGGTCTCCTCGATTGGCTCTGGGCGGCGCGACCGCGCGCGGTCCACGCACGGGCTGCTCCGCGCGCCACGTCGACGCGTCGGCGACCGTCAGCTACGCCCCTCTCCGACTCGAGACGCGCGTGTGCGGCCGCTGCGATCGTCGGACGGGTGGAGTACGTGAAATTAACCTGCTGGATCGGAGCGCGGCACGGCACACCGCACACGGTAGCCGGGCGGCCGGTAATAAACACCACACGAACGTCTCTTCACGCCGTATGCGCCGACCACACGGCCACACGGGGGCACGGGGCCTGCGCGACACGTATGGGTCGTTTGGGTTGCGGTGCGCTCCAGCGCGCGGTGTCGCCGTCCCAATTCCAAGGCGAGACGATGCCTGTTGCTTGCCTGGTGCGGAACGAGGTGGCCATGTCGTGCGGCCTGCGTGCGTGAGTGTGATGAGATCGCTGCCTGCCGGTTGATCAGCAGGTCCAAGTTGCGTGATGGGGTCGCCACCGACCAGGGCGACCAGAGATGGGAATGGGCATGGTTTCACTTTCACCGTTCCAGGCTCTGAGCTTAGATAGCCTGGCTGTGGGTTGCTTCTCAACATCCGTCAACAAGGGGAAAAAAATCTTCTATTTGCTTTGGTATATCGTCGGCACATTATGTGTGTTGGCCTCGTCCCAGTTACATGTCTACTAATGAATGAATACAGATGGGAAAAAAAAGGAAAAGGAGAGGAGGAATCGCCTAGTGATAAGATAATGACGGGACAAATTAAACGAAACAAAAGCTCACCTTGGCAGCATTCAAGTGCTGCAAGCAAGGCATTAGGTAGCTCAAGATGCCGATAGGAACTCATTCCTCGGCACCATATGCTTCCCACATTTTACAGGTATAAATGGCATATATGAGCTCCCCTGGCTATATATCATATATTCATATCTTCTCGGCTTGTCCTACCGCTGCTCACGTCCGGAAGAGACGAGGAGGAGAATCGGTGATATCTGTAGTTATCCAAGGACGACACAGGCTGTTGTGGATTCAGAGTCGGTGGAGGTGCAAGGTTCCTTTGTGCCGGCAGCGGGACTACTCCATTGTACATAAAGCCCTCACCACTAAGGCTGCAAAAAAAATGTAGATAAGCACGTCATGTCAATATTTTTGCAATCTGCGCCACAATTATGCTCCAGATAAATTAATTATTTCCCGTTTCTTCATCATTTTTCTCGGATCATCATTTGAGTTTTGTCTTTTAAGGTGGTCTCTTTCAGGTTAGGCACGCTCACCTTTTCCTTTGGAAGCTATCGATGCCATCTCCAAGAGTCTCTACAGGAAGGATGGTATCTTCTCTGGGAGTAAGAGACCAGGGACTTGGGGCAGGAGGTTCATTTGAAAAGTATCTTCTCCTGATCAACTGAAATATGTGTTTCAACAGCATTAGAGGTGGAATTCATGGAGTGGAGAAAATAAATCAACGGAACTCATCTAAACAAACCATGCGGAAAAACTTGGTTATGGCTTCTTTGTCATATCTTGCTTGTTTGGCAGCCTGAAATCCATAAATACAATGTACTGCATCATGTTCCATAAGCACAAACAGAGTCCAAATAACGTGAAATGGGAGCAGAAATGTCAATAAGAGATCTAACCGACAGGAGACCGGAGTTCCCAGGAAAGCTCTCTGTGAGTGGTAGTTCTTCACTACATCGAAGAAGGCCCTGCTTCTCAGCCCATTGACGAGCAACATCGACAAGATTCCCGCTGCTTGCTCTTGAACCATCTCTTGGAACGAGATCCACTTTATTAGCGATTACCAGATAAGGCACTGGAAGTCCTCCCGGTCCACCAGATCCCAGTGGAGCTAAAAAGGTGCCCATTTCAGCAATTTCAACTGCCCATTTACTCAAGTTTGTCTTGGACTTCCTCTGAGAGAGGTCATAAACAAATATGACCCCTGATGGACAAATTTGGAAACGGTAAATTTTTAATGCTTACAGTATTGATGGATAAGAAGCACAATAACTAAAGAGGGCACAGGTTTATCCAAATAAGAGGTTCTGGTAGCTGGCAGGTTGCAATGAGAAGAAATTTAGAACCAAAGTAGAAATAATGCACATCACTGACAGAAATGATATAGAAACGTCAAAAGTGCAGATCAAGAACTGCTACAGCCAACAAGTATCCTACGCATGTTGAAGCATTAGCACTAGAAGATATAATAAATATGCCTACTCTCCATGGTTTTCTAGAGTCAAATGGCAACTGAATCTATCAAATGTTTCGCGTAGGAAAAAAACTGCCAAAATAAAGTTGTGGTGCATACAAAGATGCAGGACATGGACAGTAATATGTTGGTAATAAGAAGAGACACGACATGTACCGTTGATTTGTGTATAGAAAATTGATCGGCATGCTTTGTACCGTTCATGTCCTGAGACATCCCAAAGCTCAATAAAGAAGTTCCTTTCAGCATCACTGATGTTATTGGATGAACCGCCTGCACTTCCATAAGTGATATGCTGAAATGATAAAGAGTACAAAATGTAAGTAGGCACAAATTGCAAAACCTGCAAGTCAGGAAAGCATACTTACTTTAACGCCCACTGTGCATCCTACTGTTTGTGCTGGTCGAGTAATAGCAGAACCTTTCAAAATGAGATGCACTAGTGAAGATTTCCCAACACCTGAGAAGGGGAAAAAAATAAGAACAAAGCATAAAACTGAAGCACTATAGCCAGCATAGTAAAATTCAAAAACATGACATTGTATAGTGGAGTTCAGTAGCTAATTCTTTGGCACACAATATCATCTTGTATCCTCCATAAAGAAAGTGTAGATGAACGATTAAAGGAACACACAGAATTGCCAATAAAGTTCTCATGTTTGAATTGGTGCCAGGCCGAGTTGTTATCAATACATGCTGTAGTAACTGTGTTGGTTTCACAGAATACAATGGGTTTTTCCTCCGCTCGTAGTTTTGCTTTCCTACTAAATTCTGTACTTGCAGGGTCTAGGACTCAATCCCAGGACCTCGTACTTACCAATTTGGGCAACTACAAGTCTATCATCTAACTAATTCTTACTTCTAGATGAAATGTGTGCATTAAATGTTCTCAAGACATTTTTTAAAAGAAATTTAACAATGTTAAGTTTGCTCTATGCTATTTCAAAGTTTTTACTGTAGTTCATAATATGATGGAAAGCAGGATCAGCATCTCAATCTTCAAAGAGATATTACAGCTATTTGCAAGATGCTTTTGAGAAATTAAAGGAGTCAATGTTGCAGGTATCAAGCTTCCAGGCTAAAGACAGACTAGCTCCAAGAAAGTTTCTATCTCAGAATACTTGCAACACTACACCACTTGTGAAGGTGAGCCCCTGATGAATAATGGAATCACTGAACACCGGGAATAAATTTCCTCAGATACTGCAGTCAGGTTCAGTACCAGATACTTAAATTTGTTAATGTTAGTGGATGAACCAGCCGGATTCCAAGTTTCCAACTCTGTGAATCCAGTGAGATGAATCATCAAGGGGTTCCCAAGTTTCCAACTCTGAATTCAGGGGCACTGTCTAATAACCGTTCCCATTCTACAGTTCAGAAAATTCCGAACCCCCACTATGCAAACAGATGTATCCACCTTAACACTATCGATTCTATTGGCCCACAATGCTCTTCTGCTGATACTACTGCACCTACATACCGTGCAATTCCCTAGGTCAAAGCCGGCAAAAAAAGGCTAACAGAATAACCACACATTCAAGCAGAGCTCTACCACTCTGAAATTCTTGAATAAAGGTTTAGGTATATGCTAACTTCTTCTAAATTTTATGAAACCCTGCTCAGAATGGACAATGCACGGTCCCAAATCGCCACTAATACGAGTGCACAATCGTGTTACCCGCATCCTGATAACTCTTGCCAAGTATCAGGCTCTAGCCTTTGCCTTTCCAGGACAAGTTGCAAAAGGGCACGCACCTGAATCACCGACGACGAGGACGCGCACTTGTCCGAAGGGTCCCACGCCGTTCTGATCCCGGCCGCTTGCGCTGCTGCTCCGGCTGCCGCTATCCTTCCAAAACATCGCCGCCGCCGCTCGCCGGCACCGACGAAACGCCCCGGTGATTGGAGCTGGGGTAGGGATCGCCGGATCGGTCTCGACGAGACTCACCCGCAAAGGCGCAATTCGACACGGCGGCCTCGGAGGAGGCGGGACTCCGGGAAGAAAGGGGCGGCTCCCTCAGGCGAGGAGGGGGGGGTCCGAGGTCCGAGCACCGACACCGGAGGCCGTGAATGGCCGCGACAGGGTGGCGAAATACGTGAATCTCCTCTGTTTTGAAACTTTCGTTTCAAGAGATTTACAGTTTACGCGTACGATTGACTGGCAATAAAATATGCGCGCTTAGATCCTGGAGACTGGCGGGTGGGCACATCCGCACATGATTGATGCTCTTAATTAGTCAACGGAGATTTTGTGCTCGTCGGATCGCTCAACGTTCTTTTACCCAAACAAAGAAAAAAGAAAAAAATAACTTGACCTGCCAAACGCGCAACGCAGTTAGGTTCGACAGCACAATCTCGTGCGTGCGGCAGAGCATGAAAGCACGATCTTTCTTGCAGGAAAGATTATGCAACGTTTTTTGCAGGATGGATTATGCAAAAGACTAAACAAAAAAAATTAGCAAGACGGTTTGATGTTGAAGAGAGGGCCGTTCAGATGATATACATGTGAGATTATAAATGATTGTGTTGAGTCATTGGGTCAGTCATCAATTCATCATGGTAGATATGAACAAGATGAATCAGCTCGACGAAATAAACGTTAATCGGCACCTGCCCTACATTTGGTGAGAACCATTCTACTCCATTGTCTACTCCGATTTTCAACAGCCGCATCAGTGATCAATCAAAATAAAAAAGAAACCTGCTCGATTGAACATGCTGCTTCAGGATGTCAGGTCGAATTCTGGTGCTGCCTTTTCGGCCTCAGATTTGGTATGCAGAAACGGCAGGCCTTGCAAAACTAACCTCAATGGTACCTTTAAACTGAACAGCTACACAATCAGCTATGCAGCATGCATCAACGATGCGTTGCTGTTTGATAGGATAATGCAGCAAGGATGCATGATTTAACTTAGCATTCTTCTATCTCATCATCATCTTCATAGTTACTTCCATCAGCATCAGTTCTATCAACCAACAGCGAGCCGCTTACGATGTGAGGCAATGAGCTGCTTCCAGGCCCACTGTTGCGAGGACCAATCCATCTCTCCAGAGGTCTGAATTCTGTGACTACGTCAGCGAAGTTGCCAGAACTACAGGAGCTTGAACAATCAAATCTTTCCTTTAAAATCTGGTCCTGCATTTTCCCCAACAAATTGAAAACAAATACAGATCGTCATATACCAGGTGACTAGTAAGCATATAATAATATAATCACTGCAATGATTCCATCGACCAGGATCTAAATGAGAATTATTATGAACCTCCATTGACACGGTTTAGCACTGTACTAAATAAACATGTCGAAAGATGTATGAACAGATTGACTTCAGAAGACAAGTTCTGATACCCAAGAAAATGTTTGCATTTGTATTAAGGAATTGGGTGAGAATAAGCATACTATTTTTTCGTAAATCATTTAGGTAAATTGCATAAGACACTTTATGGCTTAGTTATTAAATTTACCTTATTAGATCGAAATGACTGCTCAATTCGCCAAAGCTTTGGACTCCGGATTGTATGCCACCTGCTTATGCCAAATCATAGTAAAAAATGAACATCCCTACCTCTGCCATATAAAATTGCGTTGACAGTCAAAATACCTTGAGGAAGCCACATGAGCATTTCCAAAAAGAACCCCTCGCGCTGCAACAGATGCAGCAATGAGTTGTGCGATGTTTTCTGAGTTGTATGATGCGATTGGACTACCAGTAAGAAGACAATCTGCATCACTCAAATATGATACCACAGCCAATGCATCATCAACAGCTTCATCGTCAATGAAGTCAAGAACTGAAAAACATCAAATGTCAACAATTAGTTAATCCATTTTAATAACGAGTGAAGAATCACTTGTGAGTACACATTTTCATTGAGGGAGCACCGGCTTCAAAAAAGAAAAAACAAAGGATAAATTTAGGATAAATTACTTATGGTTCGACAAATCAAATGAATACTTAAAAAACACCAACAATAATGAATTAAAAACAATGGCAGCAAATTATAAATGAGCTATCCATTTTGAATATAGTGGCCCCAAGAGATGTTTGTCATCACATTTCACTGCAAACTGAATCTGCTTCATTTGCTACTTCTGCCAAATAAAATCAAATTAAAGACAAAGAGGCCTTAACAATCTCCAAAGTGAACACACATAATTTATGCAGCATATAAATCGGTAGTTTTTTAGCCTGTGAATCCGTGTACTGTTATTTTGTATTCAATAAGAAGATCGGCTGGCCTTTCAACTATCCACCTAGTTTGAAGATGCACATTAGACTTAGCTAGTCCTAATAGACTAGAGGAAGACCCAAGACATCAAAGAAGCAAAAGCCACAAAGACAAGACTTAAGTCGGGTTGAATTCGAGGAATCCCCCTGGAAAAGCAGGGCTGACAGTAGCAGCATAGCACGGGTAGTAGCAGTCTATCGTCAGTAGTAGCAGCATCAGAATAATTCCAGGGCAGTCAGAGGTTGATTTGCTGTAGAAATGCTAATGGAATGCCCTTATACTTTGTTACTTCAGTAGTTCTATGAATGCTCGTTGGCCCAAACTGATTCGCCCATCAGAACGAAATGCTGACAAATGTTAAACAAGGTGAACAAATGATAAATTGCCACCCAAACAAACAAGGCATGCAAAGCAGCACAGATATCATAGTTAAGACATTGAGCCTGAATAGTTCAAAACGATCCATTTATTTAGCCAGGTGATCATGACAACACCAAAACCATATTTAGATTATTATATGGTACCAATTAAATGGCGCATAAAGTAACATCTCAGGGTGATACTTCAGTCATAGTGCATTAAATAAGCAAAAAATATGTATTTTAAAAATGTTCCGGTTCGTCTCCGAGAATAATTCCAAAGTTCAAGAATTACTGTTTCAGAAATCAGCTTACAATCAACTTACAGCAACACCAAACATAAGAAGAAAATATATGTAATGATGTTCCCAATATACATCAATTACACTCCTTGACATGAGTGAGAACTACATAAAAATCTTAAGGGGCAAACACAGGAAAAGTATATGGTATTCTGTACTCCTTATGATCGATGGTCACTTACCATTTTCATAAAGAAAATCTGCGACTGTCCGTACTTTTCCATGTGCTTGTGAAAGAATCTTTTCAGGAACATCCATTTTTAGCGGATTCCTTCTTAGGTTATCTTTAAGAGGGAATGGATCCAGGTCTACAGAAATATCATAAATTTCAGAAAGGAGAAGACAAAGTAATTATACATGATGGAACAAGCCCTCTTAAGGATGTTCCGAAACACAGGATTGCGATCATTAGCCCAATAATAAATTAGAAGCCAGTCCAATTAAATAAATAGAAGGCGCGACATATCACAGGGCACTAATTTAAAATATGGGAGTCGAGAGCATGGAAATCCGAATTAAAACACTAATTTTGACCCTATGTAGTGCAAAAAATACACTGGAATTTGAAAGTGAATTATTTGATTACTAAATGTGGGTATTATAGTCAAACAAACCCAATGCACATGCTAAATAGGAGCAGAAATGAACGAGGCACTATCTGGATCACAGCAATTCCCCCCTACTTCGTCAGAATTTAATTATTTCTCGTAATTCCTGCATTCTAAGAAGGTTCTAATGGGCAGCTTATACGTTAAACTTACATCCAGCGTACTGAAAAGGATGCACAGCAAATTCATAATAAACAACTAACAATGAATAAATAAATAAATAAACAGAGGGCAAAAATGTGCTAACAGTTCAAGTTGAACTCAATACGCAACAAGTCAAAAAAAAGGCACCAGAATATATTCGCGCGCAACATTACCCTCAGGTTTGCAAAATTAAGAATTCTGTGAAGTGAGCTGTTGATAGGGTGAGATAGTGCTTATTTCTTACATACCGATATCATTGTCACCATCAATTTCCCTCTTATTGTGCAAAAATTTCCCCAGCGCATGAAATAGTGTAATTGTCTCATCTCTTCCACATGCAGAGGGTAGTGCACTGCTGAGGCCACAGCTCTCCTGCCGCAGAACCCGAGAATCACGGCCCTTTGAACCAGCACGAGTAGAACTTGTTGCCAGTACAGAACTATGCCTTCTAGGATCTAGACAATAGTATTGAAGAGACATTATTGCGTGTCTGATGTCACCTCCACTGGATACTGCTATTTGATGCAGTAGCTCTTCAGATGCATCATATCTTTCTTCTTTGCATATTCGAACGAGAATTTTCTTGATCGAATTTGTGGTTACCGGATTGAAAGCAATCTGCAAGAAATTGGCGGTGTTCTATGAGAAAACAGGCAGTTTTTTTAAAAAACTTATTTATCCATCATCATAAAATCTGTCAAACATTTGATCATATACCTTATGAGCACCAGCACCTTGAAGTAAGGACTCGAGGTCCTCAGAGTTCCACATTGCAGTATCGTTACTCTCACTTTTGTGATAGTGGGTGAGTGAGATGACAGTTGGTACTTGGGTACTTCGAATCAAACCAGTTAAGCATTTTCCTAGTCTTGCAAAAGCAGCATTTCCACTTGTTACTGGGATGTCATCAATCAGAATGATAATTAGCTTTCTCTGGGATGTGCTGATTGGACGAAGCACTGCATACTTCCTTATCTTCTCTACAAAGTTCTCGAATTCTTCCAGTTTGGATATATAGCGTAATCCTTCAATCGAACATTGAAGAAAAATAATACATTATTTGACAGAAAAGTGCTGACAATTGGAATGCTTTGACAACGTGCTGGAGTACTATGGACTAATTCATGAGTATGATAGAAGTGTGTGGATGTGGAGTTCATCAGTACTACTTCCATCAATTCTTCAAAACAATCAAGAGAGTAAGAAAGAATTAGAAAACAATAACACTACCTGAATTAGTATGAACATGTTCAGACCACAACGTTGGTACTGGAGTTGTCCACTCACATAAGTCCGCTCCAAGGTCAGCAGCAATTGCTTTCACAGTTGCCTGGGATATACAATTAACTAGCTAAATACAGTTCCAGAGCAACAGAACCAAGTTCTCAACTAGTATAGCATAGTGATCTTTTTCTATATCTTCAACTAAGAATTCAGAGCAAACAATAATTAACACATAGGAGTAAACACATTTGAAGAAAGCAATTAATTCAACTGTGAGATGCTAGTAAGCAGGATATTGTTAGAAACTGAGCCATGCCATTATTTTTGTTATTAAACTTAACTTGAACAAATTCTTAACTACAACTATGATAAGGTGAATAATCTAAAGTGAAATGTTATGACGTTGTGGTTCATGGTGCACCAAATCACATCTGGCCAACTAGAGACCAAACAAATGCACTGAACTAACTAAAGAACTTAATGACACTGTGCTCAAACTCGATTTCATGATTTGGGTACGAGAATTTCAGAGGAGTGTTAGGGAAGGACATACTGATTTTCCAACACCAGTTTGCCCAGTTAGGACTAGGGTCCATCCTCCTACTGTTTGCTGCAAAATTGTCTCTCCACTATTAGTATCTCTATCAAAGTTGGAAAAAAATAAAAATTAGAAACAGAAAAAAGTAGCTGAGCAGAGTTGATATTTGGTAATCTCAGAACTGAACCTACAACAGTAATAAAAGTCAATCAGTAGTTTTGTGATTCAAAATTTATATTAGTTCTATCAATGCACGCTTCTTCTGTCACGAGGGAACGCTCAAGAGCTTTGCTTGATCCCTAATAACAATACATAATGGTAGTCGGATTGTGCTGCCAGGAAAGGCATACACAACAACATGGCTTCTCCTCTACTCTAGCAGAGATTTCTTCACAGGGACCACATCTCCATCCAATTCATTTTGAACCCAGGTAGGAAGATGTCCATGTATGGTCCTTGAAGGCTCGAACTATCAAGAGAGTCCGATTTTGGCCTTCGAACTCCAAATACCAGAACACTTTGGCCCTTCAACTATTTATACCGGGTATTTTGCCTTCAACTGTTTCGAAACGGCTGGAGGACCAAAGAATTCGGTTTGAATAGTTGAAGGACCAGAGTTGTCTTGTTTTTTGAGTTCCATGGCCAAAATCGGACCCTTGTAATAGTTGAAGGACCAAAAATAGACTTCTTCATAAGGGACTAACAACAAAATACTATAGCTCTACGCGGTTCGGAGCAACGAATATGTTGACGACCTAAACAATTACATAATTTCAGAAAAAGTTTTATGTTATAAGCTTATTTGCGTGATCTCAGAGAAAATGCATTTTATCCAAATATATTCCACTAAGTTAAACTCGTAACTGAATCCATTGCCATTCAAAGAACAATCACCTTTGGTGCCTTCAACTTCTCTTCCAACCAGTTCTTCACATCTTCAACCTACAAGGACAGATTATGTGAACTATTGGTGACAAACTATGAAAAGACTGAAATAGTACATCAACACCCTGATATATTGACATTTAAAAAAACTATGGATCAAAAGTTCAAAACGAGAAACATAAAATAGGCAACATAGTAGATTGAGCATACCCCCATCAAAGGACAACCTAATAAAGGTACTAAAGGTGTAGTATAACTTATGTTGTAAGTTTATAACAAAAGAACCAACCTTCTTTTTATGAACGGCAAGCTCTGCTAACGAGTGGGGCGTGTACTTGTCAACCCAAAGCTCTTTTGTTTTCCGTATGGATCCTGCCTAGAAGTAGGCTAATCAGCAGAAGAAATCAAAACAGAGAAACTTCACATTCACAAAGGTCCATGAACATCAGAACGTCACAGAAATAAGTCAGGAAAGAAAGAAGATATTATCCAAGCCAAAGGGTTTCCACATGAAGACAGGGAACTAAAGGTTCATCTAAAAGCAACAGACAAATATATGTGTGGGAATCCAGTAAAATACTTCTATATGCTGATCTGGATCTTTGACTTGCTATAAACGTAAAAAATAAGTCTGAACTGCTTTTTTTTTCTACATACAGTTAATGATAGATCAATTATCACCGGTACATGTTTATTTTCTGAATCTTCCAGTTTATTTTATATATTTAATTAATTTAACAAACTAGCAAAATGTTCATTTTATCTCAAGATTCTCTTGCTAAGGATGAAATATTGAAATGCTTAGCCTAACAAACAGGTTGTCAAAGGTGTGTAGTGTCTCTTGAATTGCTGATACTAGCGGGTGCCACAAGTCCTGAAAATCTAAATAGCAAAAGTAGCGTCTTATAAAAAAATATGTAATACATAAAAATTTCCAAAAGGAGGGAATGGGTGGAAAGAGATGTAAATTTGTCGGGAGCTGATTCAATATATCATTGCCACTGTTTATTATTATGTTTTCAGCGACACTTCACCTTGCTAATTGATCCTCAAACTGCTTAACTTGTGTCAATCTAGCAATCATAATTCCATAGTTCCGTCCACCATAATTCCATCCAAGAAAGCTTATCTAGGGTTGATCCGATTTCAGTGGTACCAGACATTCAAAAAAGAAACAATGATTGCTAGACATCATCTTATCTACTCAGCAAACTATTTATTTTGTAACAATTGGGAGCCACATTTATGCTTAAGTACAGCCACAGCAGTATAGTACTGACTGTCTGACTCCAGTGCGAAGATCAACTTAAGGATTTAACCATGCAATGCAGTATGGTGACACGGTCATTGTAGTAACTTGAACATTATGCCATGCAGACTTCCATAACATACAAATGAAGAGACAACTTAACTCGGAATTGCTAAAATAATATATCGAACAGCAACCCACTCAAGTGGCAATACACATTATGTTTATTGGATGGTTATAGTACGCACGATTTGAGAACTTTTTCCAAAAGAAACAGTGTGTTCACAGCTTTGTTCCATTACATGAAATTCAAAGCACGCTATAGAGAAATAAAATATACAAGAACAGAAGTGAAGTAAATATACCTGACATGCCCAGGTCATCAAAACATTCTGAAAAATCTTCAGAAAGCATATCAAATTCGGCCTTTTCAGACAAGGTAAGAAATTATCAGTGACCAATTACACAAAAGGATCAGCTCAAGTTATAAAAGACTATATGATAATAGACAAAAATGCATAACACTAAGAACAAGGTAAGACAGGAAATTGAATTAGATGAATGTTCTATCCCTGTTCCTGGCGAACTAGAAGTTCACTTGCAGTTGTAGGCAAACTGGAATCAGCTTGTAAGTTATAATAATAGTCATACAAGAGACCACACGTCCAAATTTACTTACAGATAAACAACGAAGCAGAAATGGACATTCCTCGCTAATATTTATTGTAGCAAAAAATCAGTTCAGAAAATAGAACCATTGTTCCATTTGATATTTAGGTGAGAAGGAAAAATAGAAATGAGGATCATATCAGCGCGAACTGTGAGAATTTTCTTCTTGACTGATGCCAGCCTTCAAACTAAAATGCTGGAGGACATACCATATATTTATTATTTATACAAATCCGTGTCTTGATGTTAAGTGACAGCCTAGACTGACCAATCAATATGCATCATATGAAACCAGAGCCTAGGTTTAATTATGGATAATAGAACTTAGAACCATTTATGAGTTCAGCATCCAATTTCACGAGGCAAAACAGATAGCATTACATTGGCCTAACAACAAACGAAATAGCACACTGCTACGCACGGCACGCAGCTTTTGTGACAGCAAAATCGCCCAACCAGACTCTAGGTCGAGTTTTATCACCTTCAAGGAGTCCGAAGCCGCGGGTCCCGAGGCGCGGCGGCGTCCTCTCCCTGCGCTGCTCTCGCGGCGCGGCTTCTTCCTCGCGACTGTCGCTGCCTGAGACTGCGCCCGCGCCGGCGCCGATGCAGGCGTCCTCGACCTCCGCGCCGGAGGGGCGCGGCGCCCCCCGCCGTCGTCTTCGCCAGAGGAAGATGAAAGGACGACGACTGGCGGCCGCTTCCCCATCGGTGGCGGCGGCGGGAGGCCGTACCGCCGTACCGGTTGCAAGGACCCTAGGGATTGGCCTGAGAATCGGCAAGGCGAAATGGTTGGGTTGCGCGCGAAGTTGGGGGGTTTGGGAGGGGTCTAGGCGGAGAACGGGGGAAGGAAACTGGGGAACTACTGCAGAAAGAGGGCCGCAGATCCGGCGGCTTCCAAGACCTTGTTTTGTGGCTGTTTGCACAGATACCAGCTCGAGCTCAGATAACTTCACATTTTTCAGCTCCACCTACTTCAATTAATATGGAGCTGGTTTAACGTGTTTGGCTACAAATGTAACTCCAACTCAAAAAAAATATAGAATTTAATGGGAAATATCATTCTTATCCTTGCATTGATTTTTTTAGTCTGGTTTTTTTTTCTGCTACATTACACCACTACAGTACCAGACAAAAACCAACGAAAAAAAGAAAAAGGGGGTGTTTAGTTCCCTGAAAATGGGTGAAAAGGGAAGGTGAAAATGTCACATCGGACACTGTAGCGCATTGTAGCATTTTTCGTTTGTTTGTGGTAAACATTGTCCTATCATAATCTAACTTGGCTCAAAAGATTCGTCTCATCGTGTACATCAAAACCATGCAACTAGTTTTTTTATTTACCCACGTTTAGTGCTTCATGCATAAGGAGAGAGGTTCGATGGGATAGGTGAATAGTGAAGTTTGGAGAGAAAATTTTTCCCTTTTTAAGGGAACTGTTTGGCCAAAGATAAGCTACGTGAGGAATGGAGGCGACAGAGAACAAAATAAAAAAAATTGTTGGTCTTGGTTTTTTTCCTGCTATAGCACGCCGCTACGGAAAAAAAGAAAAAAAAAAAGCTACGACGGGGAATGGAGGTGATGGAGAAAAAGAAGAAAAAAAATAAACGACGTGAGGGAAGGGGTCGGACGGAACAAATGCTTTTTTACGTGAAAGGTATGTGTAATCAATGGTAACGGTGGGTAATTTCACCCTAACTCCATGAAAATGTATGTAATCTTTGTTTCTGAAGCACTCCTTGAGGTGCTCCATGTTTTATCTGGAGTTGCCCCTAACTCCACTTTTTTCTTGGAGTTGCACGTGTTTGGGTAAAAAAATTGAGAGCAGAGTTGTAAAAGTTGGAGTGGAGCCGTACCAAACAGTCTTGAAAGAGCAACTCCTAAATTCACTATGGTTGTGTTTAGTTCCAAAAACGGAATGTGAAGTTTGTTGAAAATGTCACATCGGACACTGTAGCGCACTGTAACACTTTTTCGTTTGTTTGTGGTAATCATTGTCCTACCATTACCTAGTACATCAAAACCATGTACTTAGTTTTTTTTATTTACTCACGTTTAGTGTTCATGCATGAGGAGAGAGATTTGATGTGATTTGATGTGATAGGTGAACAGCGAAGTTTAGAGAGGATGTGTAGTTCCCCATCACATCACCAAACTTCCCAAAATTCTCTTTCCAAACTTCACTATTCACCTATCACATCAAATCTCTCTCCTCATGCATGAAACAAAATAAAAAACTAATTACATGGTTTTGATGTACACGACGAGACGAATCTTTTGAGCCTATTTAGGTCATGATGGACAATGTTTACCACAAACAAACGAAAAGTGCTACAGTGCGTTACAGTGTCGGATGTGACATTTTCACCAAACTTTTCCATCTACTTTTTGGAACTAAACACAGCCAGAGAGAATTTTTCCCATTCTAAGGGGACTAAACAGTTTTATTGTACTCTGTGAAGACGAACATTTTGAGTTTAATTAATAAATTTTTGGACAATTTTTTTCGCATGCAAATGAAATGCTGCAGTGCACATGGAATGTCGTACTCTCAAATTGGTAGTCCCAAATTTGGGAACTAAACAAGTCCAAGTTACAAGGCCTCTGCGGCCGCTGGATAAGAGTGAATATGCAGACAGCCTATTTTCATTATCCATTTTTGACGTTTTTTACAACTTTATTATTATTATGTATCGAATCTTGGGAAAGTTTTTCAAATGAAATCCTCTTGGACACTGTGGTCACCTATCATTCTTCAGCGTTGTTGTATCATTTATCAAGAAACACCATGCGAAGCCTTTTATAAAGTTGTGATTACAAGCAAACTACAGAAGCCTAATTAACAAAGCAAAACTCGAAATGAATAACTTTGAAGATGACATTTATTTAGAACCAACGAGCAAGAAGCCGATGAATTCAAGCATGTGTGACATAGCTTGATTGTGGATCTTTAAACATATAAAATGGAATTTAAATAAGATGTGTCTAAGATATGACAGTTAAGATTTTGGGTGACTTGGAGGAGATAATTCAAATAGAGTTAAACATGGACAGATCGAACAACTATTGCAGAGGCCATGTACATTTCTAGGGCATTGCCGGAGTCTCTCATGCATAATATAGTATAAGCAAATATATAGTATAAGCTGTTCTCAGTATAGGCACTCTTAGTGCTATGTCGATGGCTACATAAATCATTTACACAATTTAATCCAGGCTAATACAATTTTATTGAATTATAAGTGTATATTATTTTCGCATTTCCCTAGTCAGTTAAGGTTCCAGGCTAATACGACTTTATTAAATTATAAGTTGTTCTCCGTTGCAAATGATGCAGTCAAATTGGTGGGAATGGTGTGTAGATCTGCGATAAGATGTAACATTCAGTACCATTACACTATCGCTAATGATATATTTTTTTTAACTTTTGTCAGTATTTCAGGTGCTAGGCTAATGCAATTTTATTGAATTACAAGTTGTTCTCTGTTATAAATGCTGCAATCAAATCGGTGGAACCATGTGTACATTTACAATGAGATAAAAGGTTCGTTACTATTACACTATCACCGGTGACAATACTTCTAATTATTAGTTCCACCACTGATACCAACAACATGACCTGATTTTCGTCCCGTTTGCGTTATCACTTGATGACACACAAAAAAAAGCACCTTAGACTTGCTACATCCAAATGGTGTGAAGCAAAATTAATGCCGGTTAAAAAAAGAAATCGTCAACATCCATTATCTTTTTACACTAATCACTATGATCAACCAACAGTTCTATAGCGCGTATACAACTCTTGACCGAATGTTCTCACTGTAGCATCGAATGGCGCCGGTTGACCTCTCCTTGTCGTACTTTACTTAGCGAGAGCGGCAAATACAGCTATGAGCTGCCCGGTGGCAACGAGACCAGTTGACCAAGCCCTCACGTGCCACGGACCTCGTAGCACTAGCACCGTCATTTCTCGATTCGAGTCAAACCATCCCGGCCGACCAGCTCTGGCCGCTCCCGCCGCGCCGCCGTCCACGCCCCGAACGGCCCAAACGAATCTCGCGAGAGTCGACAGCCGTTCGCTGTCGGCGACGCGGCGGACGGAACAGATGCAAGGTCAGGTGCTTTCGCAGTTTCGCCGGCGGGCACCTGGTAACCGCTGTGCGAACAGGTTTGGCACGTTCCCAACTGGAGTTCGCCTCCAGCTCCAGATTCCTGCTGCTTTTGCTCGCGCCTCCGTGTCCGGTGAGTTGTTCCCCCGTTGCCTTCGCCGCGACGGCTACGCGTCGCTCCCTCGGTTCCTTTCTTCCAAAGTCTTCTCGTCTCATCGGTTCACGGGATCCAATACCTCCGCCATCTCCGCACCCGCAGCTGTGCCCGCGGCGAACGCGCTGTAGACGACGAGGCAGCCGAGCCGTGTGCCCGTGTGTGCTTCGGTTTGGGCAACCGTCGCAGGTTCGCGGCACCGGCACCAGCCGACGAGCAGAAGATCTCCGCGTCCCTGAGCGCCACAGCGAATCAACAACCGTCGCCTTCACCAGCTCGCTCCGCCCGTATTAAAATCACGCCCCTCCCCATTTCCGTCTCCCCACCACTTCCGGACTCTCTCGATTCGATCCACGGAGCAGAGCAGCAAGCTACAGGCGAGCAACCGACCAGCAGAGGAAAGCGAATCCGCCATGGCTTCCGCCTCCAAGCAGAGCCTCTACCCCGAGGTGGATCAAACTCACCCTGATCTCAACACCCCCTTCTACTCCGCCGCGGCGCCCACCACCTCAACCTCCACCGGCAGCGGCCTCTACCCCACCGTCGACCCCAACCTGCTCGCCGAGAACCTCTTCCCCGAGACGGCCGAGGAAGACGCCGCGCCGCCGCCGCCCACCACCGAGGAGACCGTCGTCGCCGTCCCCGGCGCGCAGCTCCACCTCGTCGACCCCGACCGCAGCCTCGACCTCGGCGCCGGCACGCTCTCCGTCGTGCGCCTCCGCCAGGGGGACCACTCCGTCGCCGTCCTCGCGCGCCTCGCCCCCGAGAAGCCGCACCACCGCCGCGGCCTCTTCCGCCTGTTCAGCAGCGGCCGGTCCGGCGATGGCGCCGAGCAGGAGCCCGTCCAGTGGCCGCTCACCCGCGATGTCGCCGCGGTCAAGCTCGACGCCGCGCACTACTTCTTCTCGCTCCATGTCCCGCACACCGACCACCCGGAGGACAAGGAAGACGCGGAGGAGGGCGCGGACGAGGCGGAGGCGGCGCTGAGCTACGGCCTCACGGTCGCTGGAAAGGGGCAGGAGAAAGTGTTGGAGGAGCTGGACAGGGTCCTGGAGGAGTACACCACCTTCTCGGTGAAGCAGGTGGAGGCGGCGGCGAAGGAGAAGTCGGCGGTGATGGACTCGACGGCGGTGGCCGAGATCACGCCTGAGGAGGCTGTCGGGGATAAGAAGGAGGTTGTGGAGGAGAAGTCGGCGGCGTTCTGGACGACGATCGCGCCGAACGTGGACGACTACAGCTCGTCGGTGGCGAGGCTGATCGCGCGGGGCTCGGGGCAGCTAGTGAGGGGCATCATCTGGTGCGGCGACATCACGGCGGAGGGCCTGCGGCGTGGAGAAGATGTGGTGAAGAAGAGCGTGGGGCCCAGCGCGAAGCCGACGCAGGTGAAGCCCAGCACTCTCAGGAGGATGAAGAGGTAGGATGGTGAATAATCTTACTACCACTCGCATTTACCTAACTGTTAATTTCTTTCAGTGCGGTTGCTCCTAATATAGAATGCGACTGTTCTTGTTAGTTTGCAGTATTTTAAACACTACTTGAGTTATCTTGTATGTTGCCGTAGCTAGTAGGACCAGACAACTTACAAGTAGCTCCTAGATAGTAAATGTTTCTTAGTTGGAATTGGAACTCCCTTTGCACTTCAAGCATTGATATATGTTATTTTCATTATATCAGAGCAGGGGGTCTTTTGCTTGAGCAGGCATGGACACTTTTAACCCGGATGCAAAGCAAATGTCCCATTCATATATAATCATGTCAATCCTTCAAAGGGCTGCCGTCCATCTTTATTAGTTGATTGGGGGAAAATTGACCCATGGCCCGAATTTAGCCATTGCCTGCTTTATGTTCGCCATCCAGTATCTATTATTTACATTTTGCATCCATCATGGAGGCACCTAGCATCTCTTGATAACGACCACTGATGTTTTCCTGCCTGATGTTACTCGCTATTATGGTACTGAAAAAAATGCTACCAGAGACATGTGAGAGAGATGCAAATTAGGATTGTTATCGGAGCATCTAACTTGTGTGCTAGATTTGACAGTCTGATCAGTCAAGTATGTCATTTGTTATTAACATGCATATGTAGAAGTTTTACAGCAGCAACTGTTTTTTTTTTTTTGACCGAAGAGCAGCAACTGTTATTGTCATCTCCCTTTCGGTTGGTTGGTGACTGTTGCTTTTAAATTAACATGGCAATCAATTTCATGTCCCCCATTCCTGTTCCTTATTACTCTCTTTCATCTTTCTCAGGGCTAGGAGGGTTACAAAAATGTCCAACAGGGTGGCAAATTCAATCCTGTCTGGTGTTCTAAAGGTCACAGGCTTTGTCACAAACACTGTGATGAGCTCCAAACCAGCACAAAAGTTCTTCAAGTTGATGCCTGGTGAAGTTATTCTTGCTTCACTTGATGGATTTGGTATGTCTGCTTTAATTTTCAAGATTTGCTTGATCATTCATGCCGGTTTATATGCTTCTGGGGGGATTAAATCTATGATAAATTTAAAAAACCAGCAGATAGGATTGATTTACGCCACTTCACAATGTTTAGTTTTTGCTGGCTTGCTGCATTGCAAGTTATGGTTGTTTGATTTACTACTTTTTCAATGGTCCAGGTAAAATATGGGATGCTGTTGAGGTGTCAGGCAAGAATGTGATGCAGACATCATCAGTTGTCACAACTTCCGTTGTAACACACAGGTAACTTACAATGCATTTGCATGATTTTTTTTAGGCTGTGCAGTTTTTTATTGGGGTTAAGCAGCCCCCATTTTTTAAAAAACTGTGTATTGCAACAACCATTCTTTTTTGTCAGCAAACTCTCAATGCTATCTTCTACGAACACTTCGGCAACAAGTTCCGTATGGTATATCATATAAGATAAATGAAACAAGGCTTTAAAGTCATTTTTTGAAAAATCAAATTCGAACAGAGTCATGACGACAATGACAATTAGGAGAAACTGGAACTTACAAACTTAGCAAATAAAAGGTATTTTTAGAGAAATGGCATGAAATCTATGAATTAGAAAGCAGTACTCCTATGATAAGGCATTTAGAAACAGGGAATGCATTTTTTTAAGAAAGAAAATCTTTTGTTTTCAGAACATGGTTCAGCAACAGCTGCTACATAAATACGTAGTATATCTTTGGCCCTGTGGTTATATGAAAATTATTTGACCAAGGTCGTACTTTTTAATGCAACTATAGTGTCGACACTGAGATGAGGCTAATATTTTGACCTGGTGCAGATATGGTGAGCAAGCAGGGGAGGCCACACACAATTACCTTCACGCTACAGGCAATGCTCTCGGAGTGGCTTGGGCTGTGTTCAAGATTAGGAAAGCACTCGACCCCAAGGGCAACATGAAGAAGTCGTCCATTGTGAGCCAGGCAGCGCACGCTGTGGCCAAAGAATCAATGTCCAGGCAAAAGAAGAAGTGAGCTTGACCTGACTAACGGTTCCATTGTGTCAGTACTGTAATACGTTCTGTTAGCTAGAAGCCCTCTCTTTGAGAGCTGTTTGTGACTGTTTTTTTTCTCGAATACGCGGGCAGCGTATCATTGTATAAGACGAAGAAGTAATTGATACAAAGTTCGGTTACAACCCATTTAGAACGGACTCCAAATGGACACAAGCCGGCGAGCCAGCTGAACACAACCCGAAATAAAGCTCTAACATGAACTACTCACATCCAAGACAACCTACACAACCTAGACGAGATGCTCTGTGCGGAGCCCTCAGTCGACACTCCATCCCAAGGAGGGAGAGGTCTTGTTCTTCAATATTGGAAACATGTCCATCATTGCATCCATATGTTGCGCTGAATGACCTTCGCCGAAGAATTGCTTCACCACTTGCCTTGCTGGAACCGTCAAGTCAAGGGGCACACCGACCTCACCGAGCCGGCGTCTCAGGACCACCGCTCCTCGCTCCGTCGTCTTGACGGCTGAGAGAGGGTCTAAGGCTTGACAGCGGCTTCGCCTGAGCCCACACGCCTCCGGAGAAGGCGGTCGAGGGGGCGCATCGACGAGGACGGGTCGACTCGACGACGACGAGGCGGCTTGTCCACAAGAGGCGTCGGGGTGTCCTTTGTAACCTGAGCGATGAAGCCTTCCAGAGCCGTCGAGGTGTCAACCTCCGAGTCTACGACTGTGGCGCCTGCCTCCACAGAAGGCACCACGGTCTCTGGTGGCACCAGCGAGCACCCAGCTAGTGCTTCCAAAGGGGGCGAAGCACTTGCCGCAGCAACCAACGAAGCACTTGCCATTGAAACACGATCACGGATTTCCGGTGACCGGAAGGTGGCCATGAACAGCTTAGGGAAGGCAGGCCCGATGGTGAGGTCGTCCTCCTTGATGTTAAGCGCAGCCACGATGGCGGACTTAGCCGCGGTCAGAGCGACCATGGCTAAGGCATCAGTGGCCGAGCGTGAGGGCGAGGCCACTGTCAGCCACCACGGGCGATGCGCGCTCTTCCGAGATCGAAGGTCGAGCACGGCCATGCCCAGACCCAACTGGAGGGGCAACTTGGCCGTCCAGTCGAGTGTGGCCCTGGCGAAGCTTCGGGCAACGAGGCCGCCTGCAATCCTTGGCGTGGTGTCGAAGGCCATGACAGCGCAGGCATCGCGATGGTTGACGACACGAAGCAACGCGATGCTTGAAGGAGAGGCAATTCAAGCATCGCCCATCAAGCACCTTGGGGAAGGACCTCCGTGGCGCCTCTGAACGGGGAGGCAGCTCCCGGTGCGGAAGTTCCACACGCAGCGACGCTCGCCGCCTCTCAACTCGCTGCCAACCATCAGGGTCAACGCGAGGAGGGCGATGTGCCGCACGTCCCCCGTCATGGCCAGTGGCAATCTGACCAGCCAAGGGGTGGTCATGCCTCCGAAGCCCGACGATCATCTCCGTCGTTCCGCGCCAACGGTTGCCGCGCTTGGAGCGACGCTTGGCCGGCTGGGGCGGTGGAGGTGGGGCGGCCCCGCCGCCGGGGGCGCTTGCGGTGTCTGCCCTCACCACGGGGAGGCTGCACCACGATGGAGCGAAGCGTGGGCTTCGGAGCCGGCGCGGGGCTGCGGAGGACGGCATCAAGGTAGGGGGTCAGGGAGGATGCGCCAACCTCACCGGCGTTGACTACCTCATCGATGTCGTCCTCGGAGTCGGAGTCGTCGGAGTAGTCCATCCAACGCTTGGCCATACCGCGGTCTGCCGACGAGACGACGGGGAAGAATGGCTCCGCTGCGGGTGAGAGCGACGAGGGGGATGCCGCACCAGGAGAGAGGGCGCCTGGGCTGCCCGTGGTGTCGGAGGTGGGCGTCTGCGCCGGCAACGGAGGATGGCCGCCTAGGTCGGGCGGCACCGTCGCGCAGGAGCAAGGCTGCTGGCCCACGACCGGTACCGCGCCATCTTCGTCGGCGAGGGCACCTGCGTCGGCAGCCGGGAGGGCTCCTGGGCTGCCCATGGTGTCGGAGGTGGGCGCCGACGGTGGAGGATGGCCGCCGAAGTCAGGCGGCACCGTCGCGTGGGAGAAAGGTTGCTGGCCCACGACCGGTACCGCGTCAGCTTCGCCGGTGAGGGTGCCTGCGGCGGCAGCCATGGCTGCGGCCTCCGTGCGTGAGAAGGGAGGGCGCTGCGCAGGCGAAGGAGGAGGGCGTGGGAGGAGCTGCTGCGGCTGGGGTGGAGGCCGTGGGAGGTGCGGCCGCGGCACCGGCGGCGGCGGGGATGCGGGTCGCCCCCCCCCCCCCCCCGAGTCGCCCCCTGGTGGGCTCATGGGCCTACGGGGCTGTTTGTGACTGTTGGCATAATGATTTTGATATCTTATTCCCGTGTTTTTTTTCTGTTTGGGTTCATTTTGTTGTACAGTAGTGTGAAACTTCACGTGTATGGTTTGATGTTCTACATTGCATACGTGTAAAACTGTAGAATTTAGACGTTTGGTTTATAAGATGACAATTTTTCACCTACATTCTGAATGTTCTTTGACTCTTTGTACATAGTTCTTTCTTCTTCTAAAGATTGTTCTTGCTAGTTGCTACAAAGTTCTGAACCACGTATGATGCTGCAACATGTTCCGCGCTCCATCCCGCCGGGCATAAGCTAAACCTATTGCATCATTTGCGTTTTCTTTGTTGCCACTTGCCAGTGGGCACCAGGCAGCGTGCCAGCGTCCCAAACTCACAAACCCCCCGTGGCCGCGTACTCCCAGCTCTCTGCTCTGGCGCACGCTCGCACGCAGCTTGGCCAGAAGCAGGACCGCACCCGGATCAAAATTGGTTGCCCGCGCGCGCGGCGCCCGCGCCCGCCAGAGACGATCCCGATGCCCGCGTCGCGGAGCCACCTGCCCACGACCGGCGACGCCGACGCCCTCCTCCGCCTCGTGGCCGCCTGCCGCGCGCCCGCTCACCTCCCATCCCTGCGCGCGGCGCACGCGCGCCTCCTCTCGCTGCTGCACCCTTCCCACCCCTCCGCGGCACCCGCCCGCGTCAAGCTCATCCAGGCCTACGCCGCCTGCACCGCGCTCCCCGCGGCCACCGCCCTGCTGGAGTCTCCCTGCTCCCTCGATCGCGGCACCGCCACCACCATCTGCGTCAACGTCCTCATCCGCGCGCTCACCGCCGCCTCGCTCCACCGCGACGCGCTCCGCCTCTTCGCCTCCATGCGGCCGCGGGGCCCCGCCTGCTTCCCCGACCACTACACCTACCCGCTCGCACTCAAGTCGTGCGCCGCGTCGAAGGACCTCCTGCTCGGGCTCCAGATCCACTCCGCCGTCGCCAAGCTCCGCCTCGACGCGAACCGCTACGTGGCGCACTCCGCCATCAGCATGTACGCGCGATGCGGCCGCCCGGAGGACGCGTACAGGTGTTCGACGGAATGCAGCACCGGGACGTCGTCTCCTGGAACGCCATGATCTCTGGCTTCGCGCGCGCGGGTTTGTTCGAACGTGCTGTGGAGGTTTTCAAGGAGTTTGTGGCGCTGCCGTGTTCAATCCCTGATGCCGGTACAATGGCAAGCATCTTGCCTGCTATGGGGAATGCCAATGCAGAGGACATATTTTTGGCCAGGAAAGTGTTCAACGAGATGCAGTTTAAAGAACGTATTTCTTGGAATGCAATGCTCGCTATATATGCTAACAATGGGTACCCTGTTAAGGCTGTTGAGCTGTTTTTGAGGATGGAAAAGGATGGGGTCGAACCTGACTCAGTGACTCTGGCAACAGTTCTTCCTCCATGTGGGGAGCTCTCAGCATTTTCACTGGGAAAACGGATCCATGAGATTATCAAGAGGAAAAAGTTGCTCCCTAACTTGTTGCTTGAAAATGCTCTGACGGATATGTATGCGAGCTGTGGATCTTTGAAGGATGCTAGGGAGGTCTTTGATTCCATGAGTGCACGGGATGTGATATCATGGACTTCAATCATATCTGCTTATGGCAAGCATGGTCATGGAAGAGAGGCTGTTGATCTTTTTGAGAAGATGCTAGGACACGGTGTGGAACCAGACTCTATTACCTTCGTTGCTGTTCTCGCGGCATGCAGCCATGCTGGCCTTTTGGATGTTGGAAAACACTACTTTGATTCCATGACTTGCAGGTATCACCTCACTCCAAAAGCAGAGCACTATACTTGCATGGTAGACCTTCTTGGCCGTGCTGGATGTATAAGTGAGGCATATGATGCCATCATGACAATGCCTATTGGGCCAAATGAAAGAGTCTGGGGAGCCCTATTGCAAGCTTGTCGAATTCACTCCAATATGGACATTGGGCTTGTGGCAGCAGGCAGTTTGTTCAGATTGGTACCTGAACAGACGGGATACTATGTGCTATTATCTAATATGTATGCGAGGGCTGGGAGATGGGCTGATGTTACATCGGTGAGAAGTGTGATGGCAGACAAGGGTATCAAGAAATTGCCTGGTGCTAGCATTGTCGAGCTAGGGGATCGGGTTTACACTTTCCATGTCGGCGATAGGTGTCACCCGCAATCTGAAATGATATATCAGAAATTGGATGAGCTATTGAGAAAAATCAGGGGAATGGGTTATAACCCAGAAGTGGAGGCTACACTTCATGATGTTGAAGAAGAAGATAAAGAGGGTCATCTTTTTGTTCACAGTGAAAAACTGGCTATTGCATTTCTCCTTATAAACACTATTCCAGGGACACCTATCAGGGTAACTATGAATCTCAGAACATGTAGTGATTGCCATCTTGCTGCAAAGCTGATCTCAACTATCACTAGTAGAGAGATTATCCTCAAAGACACCAATAGGATCCACCATATAGTAGAAGGATCCTGCTCATGTGGGGACTACTGGTAAAGGATTTAGTATTAGCATATCTAGCACTATTGTTGAGTCAAGTGTGGCTGCTTGAAAGAGAAAAAAAAAAGGCTTTGCTCTTTCAAGCATGAAGCCCCGTCTTCAACTTGTGCCTGCTTAGATTGAATGGCGATGGTTATCTGGGTAGAATATGTCACATAATCGCAACATCTGGGTTCTAGCAGATTTAGAGAAAACAAAAACACATCTAGTATTTATCTGGTTGTTCCATGCAGCTGAAGCAATCTATCAGAAAGACTAAACAGAAGTAAATAAAAAATATCAATTATTAGCTTTCAATTGTTGTTCAACTTTCGAGCAGATTTGTATTGTAGCTAGACCCCAGGTACCAACTTATACAAGATTCGAAATCATCTGGCTCGATTATATTTGCCTATCATCTTCCAACTCAACAGGAACATGTGGAACAGAAATGTTCAGGAATCATGCAAGCAATGATATGACACTACTTTAAAGTGTCAGTTTCTACCGTCCCAACAAATCATAGGAACGACAGTCACAGAAGGTATTACCGCATGGCCCTACTAGGAAGTTACATGACAGTCCATTTTGCAATAATGAATCCTATTAGATAGTCAGAGGAGGCAGGCAATTCTAGGAGTAAAAACTAAAGATTTCTATCATGTTGTCTGCGGCAGGAATCCAAGGCATCCACTTATCTTTCCTATCACTACTTTCTTGTGGCCATTTGAGTTTGTCATGATTGCAAATTTGTTTATTGAGGTTTTGTGTTCATGCCAGCTTGCAAATCATGCATATTTAGCATTCCATGATTAAATAAAAAACAATTCACCGGCATATACTTTCAGTAACTTTATTATGTAAATTTAGGTCACAAAAATCCTGTTCCATGAACAAAATAATCAGAATATGTATTTCTTATTATTAGTTTTCAGCAAGACATTTTCAAAGAAGAATGTAATTTCCTGTACTTTACTGTGATCATCCATGGGTTTATCTTATTTTAACTTGTCCTTAAAAGATATGGAATTTGTAAATGGCTAAAAGGGGACCATGAAAAACATGGTTTGTATCAGGTCAACAAACAAAGGTACTGTGGGATTACGTCGAAAACTGGAAATGCATCTTTTATATGGCCACAGGTAATGATGTAAAGAGTAAACACTAATCAGCATCATTAGCTGCATAAAGTTTGAAGCTCTTTGCTGCAAGGATGCAGATCACATCCCTGCTATACCCAAAGAGCGGAAACCTCCCTGCCTGACCTCAGTTTAGCACTGGTGGCTCGGGCAGATGCAGGACAGCCTTTGTTTGATTTCACCAGTATGATGATTACACAGCTCACATTGATGAGAAGGTAAGCTTGATTTGTGTGAGATCCAAGTCCAACTAGAATATACATCACATTCATGTAGATTTTTTTTCTGACAGTAGGTTCTAGAAGATAAAGCTCACCTGTTGATCATTGAGGACAATAAAAATCTATTTCTTTTCAAGACAGTATATGTTGTGTCTTTTAATGCATGTCCAAATTGGTATTATTTTGCTAATGTGAAAGCTAAATGTACTTTCAGGTTCATAAACTGATGTTATTATTATGCTAAAAAGAAGCTGGCTATTGCAGAAGAAATTGGTTTGATTCCCGTGAAGGTATGCACGAATTTGTGAATGATTACTCATGAGTCTACGATTACATGTTTCTATAACCAGATTAGACCAGTGGGTTCTGACATATCTCGTTTAATTTCATTTGTAGGCAGCACATGATAGCAAACAGCTCAGATGACAACACAGATAGCAGGGAGGCAGTATGGACGCCACACGATCAGTAAGAAACGTCGAAACGGGATTGATTGATACCTTTGTTTCATCATCAATGTTCTACATGTATCCAGTGTTTATTGCACAGCCATTTAACTCATCCGGCATCCTAGGATACAATGAATTGTACTATGAACTGCCAAGCTACAGTAGTACAGTATTTGAACGAGTGAAGGTGGCATCTGTGTCGTTTCTATAGTGTATGGACCATTCTAGGCCAGACCCAGGGATATTCATCTTGCTCTCTGATGCAACAATCCTGGGAGGCTGTGTCTGTGCATTGTGTGCTGAAGCCCAAGCCTGTTTCGCAGCTCCAACGACCACTACAGAACAAGGTACGACGCGCATCCAACTGGAAACGGACTCTTCACCTTGCTAGGATTCCTATCCGATCGATCAATCTCCAGGTGGTGGTCTTGTTTATAGATAAGCAATCTGTATTTTGCAAACAAATGCTGAATTATTTAAACATTGAGGTTATTTTGTTTTATATTATGATCTCCTGTCAAAGATTATCACTGTCAGCTTATGCAACGAAATAAATTTGAATTTGAATTTGAATTCGGTACGAAATCAACTTACCTTCTCCTTATCCGTGTATACTCTTTCTGGACCTTCTTTCTCCTGTCTGCCTGCCCCCGCGGATCAGGATACCCTAACTCACAAGGATACGGCCGGCTCTCCATCTCCGCCAAATCAATCCCTCTCGCCCGCAGCTCGGCTTTCGGGGCGCGACTCGAGAGACGTTGCCGTCTGGGAGTTTGCGAGGCCGGAGCAGCAGCGGCGGAAGCTCACTAGACTATCCGCGCACCGGCCACGGCGGTAGCTGGTCTGAAGTAGCCACGGAAGCCTCTCCGGCGGATACAAAACCTGGAAATCTCGACGACATTGCACCGCTTGACTGGGAACATTCCGACAAGATTTCCCGTGTCGTCATGGACAATGAACAGGAAGGACAAATTGAAGGCCTTGAATGGGATTCCGCCAAGCTCCGAAAGGAGATCAGTTTTTATCTCGACCAATTGTACGCACCTCTTGGCGACTACAGCGGCGGGGACGACGACGACGACGAGTTTTGGGCCGAGTACGAGGAGCCACAGCTTACACAGCTGAAAGAACGGCTCGCGCTGTACCGCATCATAGCTCACGAGGTATCCATGACTACTGAAACACAAGAAGTTTGAAGACTACAAATTCTACATATTCCGTCTGGTTCTGGTCTCTGGCTTGTGTATAATTTATCTTTCTGCGCCTTGTGTCCATAGATATCGGAGGGACGGCCACCACGGGATTTTGCAGAGCTGAGAGAAGAGTACCCTCCACCCGTTCTTGAAGAAGAAAGATACTTTGAGGGGTACGAGTGGAGTTTCGGGTGGTATTTCGATCCTGAATACTGCGATTATGTTGGTTTCCAGGACTACCAGCGGCTAGTGCTTCGTGAAACGGTGCGTAACATTTGATTACTCCATGCAGTTAGTTCTGGACATGCTGCTCAAGTGCTGATAGATGTCACTTTTGCTGTTACTGGCAACTTATGTGCTATTGGCAAGTTTCTGTCCTGCAGCACGAGTACCACGACTGGAAGAAATACCGTGGAACTAGCGATACATATGAGGTTGATCGAGATTTTGTCAAGTTCTATGAAAAGTTAGCAAGTGAAACTAAGGTATGCACGTGATTATTTTAAACCATTGGCTATGCCATCTTGGTCTGATAGTCTTTACATTATGTGTAGTGGATTGAAAATTGCCTGACAGAAGGGAAGGTCGAGGTAAACATCCCCAAAAAGTCACATGTCACTAATAATATCATCGAGTGTATGTGATGTTGTATTCTCACACTTCACATCCTATGACTTCTTTGTTGTTCAGTGGGGAAGAATAAAGTGCGTGGCTTTTTATCAGGCAATGAAGATCGCAGCAGGCTTTGGTAGTATCTGTAGGGCTTCAGTATACTTCTACTTCACTGTAATGCCCCTCCTTTAAATTTTAATTATTAATTTAGTTGGTGCTCCAAATGGGTATGGTATTTCACAATTCTAACTTCTTCTGTTCAGGAGTTCATATGGAGTGTTTGGTTTGATTATTCTATCCATAAGTTGCGTGGTCGTCTCTATTTTGAGATTTGGAAACGCGTCGCTAAGCAAAAGGTTAGATTCTTTCCTTAGTATGCGGAACTAAAGCACCTTATGTCTTATGGTCACCTCTCTCTTTTTTCTCTGTCCCAGCTGTATATGCTTAATGATGGACATTTTTTTTCATTTAACATTGCTCAGATGATTTTCGTGGATGCTTTGAAGCAAATTCATGAACAAGGCATTTGTCCCTCGTTCAGATTTGAAATGAAATATGAGCTTGACAGATACAGTCGGGAGTCTGGTTCCATGAAAGGTGAGGTAGGTTGCTCTTTTTCATTGATGATTTTTCTGTTTTATTTCTTCACCTTGCTAATTTTTGTAGATGGTTTTCCATTTTTTCCACTTTTTCTCATGAATTCTTTTATAATCTCCAGTATAATACCTATGTGGCTCACATTGATGAAAAGGTAAGCTTGTTTTGTCTGAGATCCAAGACTAATTGATCCACCACAATCATACATCATTTGTCTGTCTGTAGGTCCAAGAAGGCAAAGCTCATATGTTAATCATGAAGGCCGTGACAAAATCTGTTAGTTTGTTCTGTTCCTGTTCAAGATAGTTTATGAATCCTTATTCTGGCTTCGATGCATGTACAACTCGGCTTTGTTTTGCTTATGTGAAAGTTAATTTCAGGTTCCTAAACCAAAGACCTATTATGATTATGTCAAAAAGAAGTTGAATGTTGCAGAAGAAATCGGTTTGATTCCCCCTAACTAAAAGTATGCGCAAATTTGTGAACAATCACGCATGATTACATGTTTATATAACCAGATAGACCCGTGGGCTAACATATCTCGTGTAACAGATTATGTAGCAACAGCTCAGATGACAACACATAAAGCTCGGAGGTGATAGCAAAGCGATTTCGACAGTAAGAAAGGGAACTGTCGGTATTGGATATATTTCATCATCTATGTTCTACAATCAATGTGTCATGTTTTTGTTTCACAGACAGTATTAAGTTATCTAGCATCCTATGATGCACCGAAGTGTATGCGATGCCAAACTATTACTACTAGTGTAGTACAGTATTTGAACGAGTGCGCATCACATCTTTTCTCTGTTCTGTAGTCTATATGGACCATAACATTCCAGGCCAGAGAGAGCAAATGATTGACTTACTCTCTCTGATGCAGTAATACTGTTACCGTGTCTCTCCTACCTTTGGAAAACCATGAATAGGTTCAGCTGCCCGCATAGCTCAGCCTGCAGGCACCCACCGTGCCGGTGCCCTGCTGCTGCTGCGATATCCAGATATTCTGCTGCTGTGTTCCTTTGGTTCTTTGATGCGCTGACTATGATTGATGAGGACTTAGCCAAATGGCCCGTTGCCCATTTGCACTTTTTTCGCTCCTTGAGTTCTATTTGTACCAGAAATAACAAGCGCGCAGGTCAAATATCAGTTTCCAGCTTTTCAAGAAGCAGATGCATAACATATGGGTGAACCCAAGTACTGGCTTATCAGTACATGTATGCTCTTGATTATATTTGCATAGCATTATCCAACTGAATGAGAACCAGTGGAACCAAGGTTTTCAGGAGACATGGAAGATATCAGATCACACTACTTCAGAATGCTAATTTCTGTAGTTCCAACTCTCAACAAATCTCAGGCATAAGCCACATGTTACAGGACTTTGCCAATTGAGATTCCCAAGCGGCTCTCCAATAGAAATAATACAACCAAGGCGCCAGGCCGCCAGTACGTACTAGGACTAGGAGTGAAAAAACTGAAGAAATCCTTCACATGTCTGCTGTAGAAATCCAAGGCGTGCTTCTGAACTTTCTCCCTACTTTATCGTGCTCTGAGTTTGTCGTTATTGGCAATTAGCTTATTTAAGGCTCCGTGTTCATTCCCGCAGAAATCATGCTAGGTTGCAAATGGTGCTTAATTTAAAATTCCTTGATTAATTACGAAAATATAGCACGGCACATGTTTTTATTATTTTGTGAGTCTGCCCCATGAACACACACACGAAATATACATTTAAACTTTCAGCTAGAGGTTAACTCACCATCATTTGACATCTGCTTGATTGGTTGTGTAACACCCGTGTTAAATCTCTGGGAAAATCACTAACGAAATCACTCGGTAAAAATCTCTTTCAAAATCTTTTTCCCCGCCTGAGCTCCCCCTCCCGCCGAATCCTCTTCGCCCGTCGTTTCCCCCCCCCTCTCTCCCTATCCGCATCGCATCACCCTCCTTCCCGTCCCGTCTCGTGTCGCCGCTCTCGGGTCGACCGCTGGGCCGACCGTCTCGGGCCGACCGCCGTCGGCGCCTGTCTTTCCGCCGCGAATCCCGCCGTTCTCTTCCCTTTTCTCTCTCTCCTTTTTTTTCTCTTTTTCTCTTTCTTCTTTTCTCTCTCTCTTTTCTCTTTTTCCCCTTTCTCTCCCCTCCTCTGCTTCCTCCGGCCGACCACCGCCACTGCTGCTCCGCTCCCACCCAACACCGAGCGCCGCTCCCCTGTCCTGCTCATCGCCGGTCAAACCCTCCCCCTGCACCACGGCGGCCGCACGCACCAACGCGCCACGACACCGCCGCTGCTGGCTCTGCAGCTCTGTTCGCCGCCGGCCATCTCCTTCGCCGTGCTCCAAGTCCACCGACCCCACCCCGCCGCTCAAGCCAGACCCGCCCTCACGCCACCGTTGCCGTGCCGACCGCAATCGACGCCGTCGTCGCCTCCCGGCCACCGTCCGACCACTGGCCGCCTGCTCGCACGCCACCGCGCACGCGCACGCCCCGACCACCGCTGCCCCGCCGTGCCGACCTCGCGCACGCGCCGACCGCCGCCGTACGCTCACCACGCGCGTGCACGCTACCAAGGGCCCCGCTGCTGTCCTATCGCCGCACGCACGCCACCTCCCGACGAGCACAGCGCCGCCGTACTAACAGTCGCCGGCCGCCTTTAATTTCCGTCCGCCGGCCGCCACAACCACCCGCCGAGCGGCCTCCCGTCGGCCCACCGCCTCAGCACTCCTCCACGCCTATTTATAGGCCCGTCCGCTTCCCCACCACCATCTCCCGCTCACCGGCCGACCAACTCACCTCCCGCACCACTGCATCACCACCGCCTCAGCTCCATTGCCGCCGCCGTGTCTGGTCCTCGTGGGCAGCTCACCACGGGCCACACCAAGCCAAGCCGACAGCACCAGCAGCTTCCCCTCCACTCCCTGCAGCTCGACCACCCTCCAATTGGCCCTTCCCACCACCATAGCACCGCTGCCCAGCTCGCCGTCGCCGCCGTTCCGCCCCCTTTTGCGGTGACGTCGCTACAAGCCACTACCGCACGTGGTAAGCACCTCGGTGAGCTCGCCACGATCTCCTCTTGCTGCTCCACTAGCCCTAGTCCACCACCGCCGCCTCTTGCGCCGGCGCCGCCGCCGCCGACGGCCACCGCCCCCTCCCTCTGCTCTGTCGCGAGGAGAAAGAAGGGCAGTTTTGCCCGTAACCCCCTGAAGTTCCTTGTATTCAAACCCGCGATCCAAATGAACATGCCCCTCTCTCTCTACGCACTTTGCACAAGACCCCCTGCACTTGTGCCTAATCAACCCGCAGTCCAACGACCACTATTCCCCCTCTCTCTATTTGTTCCGCCCATGGCCCCTGAACTTTCTGGTATTTACAAAAAGGCCCTGGTTCTTCATAAACAGCCCCTGAACTCCATTAAACCCGTCATTTCATGCGCCAAATTTATCCCGTTTAACCCCAAACTCCACCACAATTTTCACCAATATATTTCCGCCAGACCCAACCAGTCCATACCCAAAAATAATCATATCATCACCATTCGCTCTCATTTTCCGTTCCTTCTTTCGGAGCTCAACAAAAGCTTTTTCTTTTATTTATTGGGTGTTTGTTTGTGTGTGCCGTAGACTCCGCTGTGAACGAGGAAGGACTCGAAGAGGAGCAGTGCTACGAGCAGGAGCTTGGAGACCAAGACCCCGGGCAGGAATCCCCCGAGGGTTCGGAGAACGGCAAGTGCAATCCCACCCTTTGATGCATACTTTTGTCCCAGTTTTTATAAACACAACCCATGGCCTGTTTTATAAAACTTGCATGATTTTACTGCTAAACCCGGTTGGATAGCCATGCCTTGATTGCTATGACTAATTCCTTGACAACCTAGATTAATGTTTAAATATGACGATGCTCTGTTTAAATATTGGTCACTGCTAGTAATGCTTAGGAATATTTTACCATTATACCCCCATGACAAATACTTGGTATTTACAAAAGCAACTGTGTGCGTACTTTAAAAAAAATAAAAGAGATGATTTGTGTAAATAAAATGGGTACCCTTGTGGGATGAGACAGACGGTATTTTCGCGCAAAATACCGAGGTGAGCTTGAACCGGTGTGGTTGAGCATGGTGGGAGTTGTCTATCCTATCACAAGTTTTGGGATGATGTTGATGTGTCATCTAGCCTAACCTATTTTTCTGTACCACCACTCGACCGTTGTATGTGGCAACGGCCTAGCATAAATCCCACTAGTTGAGCTGCTGGTTATGTGGTGTGCTGGTGAGCAACAGAGGGCCATGGAGCCGGGGATACGGTCTATGTGAGGTAGGCCCCTGGTTAGAACCTCGTTGGTAGGTTGCTAACCCCTGGTCGCGTCTGTGATAACTTGTCAGTTTAGCTATGGTGGGTAATGGCTTTGATAGGAGCTGCACTGGCACTAAGGTGTTCTTGTTGTGGTAGCCTTCTTGTGGTTGTGTACACCTCTGCAGAGTTAAAACCTATCCGGATAGCCGTGTCCACGGTATTGGGCGAGTTACGGCTTGGTCACTTCACTAGTCCCCTGTTTTGGTGTAAGAAAGTGTTGGTGTTTCATGAAGCTGGGAAATGTTTTGACTTGGGCTACGACAGATGGGAAATCTGGTAGCAACGAAATCTTGTGCGGAAAAGTGTTACATTTACTGTTCTTTTTAAAAGAAGTGTTTGTGAAAACCTATTGTGAAAACCAACCCCCCTTGCATGAGTAATAAAATTTGCTTTGCTGCTAAATGAACCCTGAGCCCTCCTTGTTTCAATACTTGCATACTTCTGTTATACCCTTCCGTGGTTGTGGTTGCACTTGCTGAGTACGTAAGTACTCACCCTTGCTTAATCTGTTGCAGAGGCAGACCCGGACTTTGTGCCTGAGGATCTCGTCTAGTGGGGTTCGTTCTGCACCCAACCTTTGCCTGTGTGTTAGGGTCACCCGCTGGAAGCCACATGCGTTGCCACTCTGATGAAGACCTCTATGCTATCAATCTTTTTATCTGGAGCTTAGTGTTAGTTCTGTTTGTCGTGGCCCTGCAATGCCACCGTCTCCCGTAATGTTGCTGTTGTACTGAACTATCTGTTGTAATAATGTGAACCAGCATCCTGGGACTGGTATTTGTATCACATTAAGTTCTCTCTTTCGAGGGGACGCTTCAGGTGGTATCAGAGCCGTTAGGTTGGCCGTAGGACGTACCCCTAGGATCTTGACCCTACCTAGTCTTCTCTCACCAGTTTGTTCTTGCCTAATCCTTTCCCCCACACAAGTACTCACTGACGGCTTTTTGACTGTTCCAGATGGCCCAGCCGGTTGACGAGGGTTGGGGCGAAGGAGTCTGCCCCGCAGAACCTGGCCTCCCCAAGTTGCTGCTGCTCAGCGTGGAGCACGTTGGAGTCACAGAGATCCCCGAGTACTTTTACCGGGAGTGCACCACCAATGGTACCCGTCGGTGCCGGATGTTCATCTTTGTGGGGAGAAGCTCGCTGTACAAGGAAGTGGCACCTTGGTTTGTTCACGCCACCGGCTACGACCGTCCCAATGCCTACTGCAAAGCCGCAAGAAGAGCCTTGATGTGCCTCCGTGAGCTCTACAGGCAGTACCTCGTGGGAACGGCACTAGGATTTACCCCACCCCTGGAAAGTGGAGGACGCGAATGGATTGCCCAGATGAGGAACCTTGGGAGAGATGAAGATATGGAGGACACTGTGTCCCACTTGTCCATTTACCTCACTGGTTTAGACAGGCTATACCGAGAGACATCGGGACAGCTGAGGCACCAGATCCGCAGAGCCGAGAAGGCAGAGAAGGAGCTAGAAGAGGTAAAGAGAGAGCTAGGAGAAGCGAGGGAAGAACTGGAGATACAGAAGGCGACGGCCACACAGGCTGTCAGTTCCCTAGCCACTCACCAGGCTAGATGCCAGGCCTACTATGAGTATGTGGATAACCTGGAAGCATACAGGAGAGAAAGAGGGTTGCTGGAAGATGAACCAGAAATGACTCATGTGGACGCAGGCACTCAGACCGAAGAAGAAGTGCCAGAGTACCAGCTCCCTCTGAAGAAGCGCCGAGTCTGTCTGGACTAGCTTAGCACTTAGTCTAGCCCTTCCTAGAGTAGTCTGTTGTACCCAGTAGCACTACCGGCTTAGCCTCGATGTATCCATGATCTTTGTACCCCACCATGTTATGCAATAAAGGCCATCTTTTATCCTGCACCTGTTCAGTTTTTGTTTTCCCCTGGTTTCAGATGGCGGAACAAGGATGGACCCAGGGAGTTTGCCCAGTCACACCGGGCTTCGCTAGCCTGTTGATCCCCGCGCTGGAACGCCTCGGTGTGCCCGAACGCCCGAGGTACTACAGCAGGGAGTATGAGCACCATGGGACCCAACGCTGCAGAGTGGTCATTGTTGTCGCCAAGAGTGACCTCCACCCTGTCGAGGCATGGCGTACGACCGCCACAGGATTCAGGCACCAGGACACCTACCCCTTGGCTCTCAGGAAAGCCCTCCGCTTCATGTGCGGAATCTTTGAAAGGCACCTGGTCCCCACTCCAATGAGGTACTTCCCGCCGGTCGTCAGAAGTCCAGTCTGGCGAGCTCGCATAAGGAACTTGGAGCAGCGCCGTCAAGAGGAACCCCTTTTGTACCAAGTGGTCACCTACCTCAATTCCTTGGACCAACTCTTTGACGAGCAAGCTGAACTCCTGAGGGAACAGACCGCCCGGGCTGAACAAGCAGAATTCTCGGTCCGCATGCACCAAGTCCAGGTGGCCCAAGCCGAAGCAAGAGCCGCTGCTGCCATTAGCAATGAGGCAGTCGCCCAAGAAAGCCTCAGGCAGGCTCGGGACCTGCGTATACAGGACTGGACCCGGAGTGGAACGCCTGTCCCGGCAATTGGAGAACCCCATGTCCTACTTGGAACACCTGTCATGGCATGGGGTGAGATTGTGGGGAACCATCCCATACTGCCAGGAATTCCCGCGGGACCCCCACCCACTGAAGATGGACCGTCTGAGCCGCCTCGGGAGAATGGGACCTTGACCGAGGCTGAGCAGGCTCGACTTGCACCGCCAGAGGAGAGCTCGCCCCGCGAGTAAGCCCAGAGTCAAGCGCTCAGAGGGGAGTGAAGCCAGCTTGGTCCGGAGAACCCTTGTACCCCTAGCAGTAGTTTCCCTATCTTGTTCTGTACCCCCCGCCTTGAAGTGCGAGCCTCGTGTACCCCCCCAAGTGTTGTAACCCTCAGCTGTTGGAATGGAACCCTGTGTGTTTGTTTGTTAGCTTGTGTGCTGTTTCTGCCTTTTAAAATGTGAACTAATCAACTTAAACATCACTTAACCCAATCTCACGAAGGCCTTGCTCAACCTGCAGTTGGTGAACACTCGTGCTAGCGCCTCTCAGAGACGCGCCCCTCTTGCTGGAGGAGAACAACCAGAAGGAAGGAGAGAGAATCCTGAGAACCAGGAAGTGGATCAGCAGGATCCTATGGGAGAGAACCAACCTGAAGGACAAGCGCCTATAAGAGGCGGACCAGAAGCAGGCCATCCCGGAAGTCAGAATGAGGGATCTTTTGTTATGCCCCCACTCCCGCCAGATTTCAACTTGGCACAAGCTCTGTACCACCACACCCTGTTCATGCAAAATGTGTGGAATACCAGCCGCCGTCAGGAGACAGCCCGTAGACCCAGTGCGGGTGATAAGTTGACCAATTTTCTGAGAACCAGGCCACCCACCTTTGGAGGGTCTAGCAACCCCTTGGAAGCAGATGACTGGCTGAGAACTATCAAGAGGAAGCTGTAACCATGTGGTTGTGGAGACCGTGACAAAGTTCTTCTGACCTCCCACCAGCTCACTGGAACTGCCCTAGCTTGGTGGGATGCTTATTGCGCAGCTTCCCCAGACGAGTCTGCCATCACTTGGAAAGAGTTTGAAGAAGAGTTCCGTCGCTACCACATCCCCGACGCCACCATGAGGCGTAAGGCTGATGAGTTCCGTGCACTTAAGCAAGGGAACAAGACCGTGGAAGAATACACCCACGAGTTCACTGAGCTAGCCCGTTATGCACCAGATGAAGTGAAAACAGATGCAAAAAGGCAGGATGCTTTCATTAGAGGTCTGCACCCAGATCTTCGAGCCCTGATAGTCACCCATAGTTTCCCTGACTTCAATACACTGATGAATAAGGCCATTGTCACAGAAAAGGCCAGAATGGAGGCAAGGCAAGAGAACAAGCGCAAGTTCTTGGAAAGCAAGAACCGTCAGATGGACCGCTCGCAGAAACCCAGGAGCTCCGGTTATGCTGCACCTAGACCCCAGGCTCCCGTGCAGTATAGGACCCAGTTTCAGGCCACAAGCTCCCAGGCTCCCAACAACCAGTTCAAGAGCCAGACCACCTCGAAGCCACCGCAGAGCAAAGTCAGTCAGGCCACAGCCAGCAACAGCAATGCAAGAGCTTGTTTTAACTGCCGTGAGACCGGGCACTACATCGCTGATTGCCCGTATCCTAGGAGCAAGCCTGCGATATCGGTCTACTCCAACTCGGTGAATGGACCCAAGCCACCAGTGTCTGGAGCCAACCGTGTACCCGTCCGCAGCACCAACACCGGCAGCAACAACACCCAGCAGTCGTATGGACGAGCCCGCGTCAACCACATCGACGCGCAGGAAGCTCAAGGAGCACAAGGAGTAGTACTCGGTGAGTACCTAGTCAGTTCAGTTTTGGCAACAATATTATTTGATTCTGGGGCATCACATTCTTTCATATCATCAAGTTTTGTGGAAAAGCACAAAATACCTACAGTACTACTAAAGACACCCCTACTAACCCGAACACCTGGAGGTGATATTAAGTGCCAATTAGGTTGTTCGCGGGTACGGATCCTTTTAAGTGGGGTAGAGTTTCTAGCAGACCTAGTGGTACTAGAATCCAAAGGAATAGATGTGATCCTTGGAATGGATTGGTTAGGCAAACACAATGGTCTCATAGGTTGTGCTGACAAGGTAGTGCACCTAACCAACCCAGATGGAATACAAGTAGCCTGTCACACCAAAGGAAGTGGACCGGATCCTATGATCTTTAGTATGGAAACCACGACCATAGAAGAAGTCCCGGTAATCAGAGAATATCCTGATGTTTTCCCTGAAGTTCTACCCGGAATGCCACCAGTTAGGGACATAGAGTTTGCTATTGAACTAGTCCCTGGGACCTCTCCTATAGCCAAGAGACCCTATAGGATGGCAGCCTCAGAGTTAGCAGAACTAAAGAAACAGCTGGAAGAGTTGCAGCAGATGGGATTTATCAGACCCAGCACATCCCCTTGGGGAGCCCCAGTGCTCTTTGTGAGGAAGAAAGATGGGAGTATGAGATTGTGCATCGACTATCGTGCACTAAATGATGTCACTATCAAGAATAAATACCCACTCCCCAGAATTGATGATCTCTTTGATCAGCTGAAAGGAGCCAAGTACTTTTCCAAGATTGACTTAAGGACTGGGTATCACCAACTGAAAATTAAGGGGAGTGACACCTCAAAGACCGCATTTGTCACCCGATATGGGCAGTATGAGTTCACAGTGATGCCATTTGGACTCACCAATGCACCGGCTTACTTCATGAATCTCATGAATAAAGTGTTTATGGACGAGCTGGACAAGTTTGTCGTAGTCTTTATTGACGACATACTCATCTACTCCAAAAGTGCCGAAGAACATGAACAACACTTGCGGGTAGTATTAGAAAAGTTAAGAGCACACCAGCTCTATGCCAAGTTCAGCAAGTGTGAATTCTGGCTGGAAAAAGTGGCCTTCCTTGGCCATATTTTGACCGCGGAAGGAGTAGCAGTAGACCCTGAGAAAGTAGAAGCAGTCTCGAACTGGCAACAACCAGCCAATGTGAGTGAGATCAGAAGTTTTCTGGGTTTAGCTGGGTATTACCGGAGGTTTATTGAAGGGTTTTCCAAGATAGCTAGACCCATGACGGAACTGCTCAAGAAAGAGAAGAAGTTTGTTTGTACCGAGTCTTGTGAAAAGAGCTTCCAAGAGTTGAAGAAAAGATTGACTGCAGCCCCAGTTCTAACCCTACCGGACATCCACAGAGATTTTGTTGTTTACTGCGACGCATCCCGCCAAGGATTAGGATGTGTCCTCATGCAAAATGGAAAAGTTGTAGCATATGCCTCCCGACAACTTAGACCTCATGAGCAGAATTACCCAACGCATGATTTAGAATTTGCAGCTGTAGTGCACGCACTCAAGATCTGGAGACACTACCTAATTGGGAACAAGTGTGAAATATACACGGATCACAAGAGTTTAAAGTATATTTTCACTCAACCAGACCTGAACCTCAGACAGAGAAGGTGGTTAGAATTGGTTAAGGATTATAATGTGGAAATTCATTACCACCCTGGCAAGGCCAATGTAGTGGCAGATGCCCTGAGCCGAAAATCCTACAAACCCAAGAGTGCCCACCTACAAGAAGAAATGGCACGACTAAATGTGCACATCGTCCCTCGGAATAATAGTCACCAACTGACGATCCAATCCACTCTGGAGGATCGGATCAGAGAGACCCAGAGAACAGACAAGGATTTAGTACAGACCTGCAAGCATACCGGAGAAAATAAGGCACCAGACTTTAGAGTCGACAGTAAAGGAACGCTGTGGTATAAAGATAGGATTTGTGTGCCTAAGGAAGGAGACTTTAGACAGATAATCATGGACGAGGCTCACAACTCGCCATATTCCATTCACCCGGGATCCACCAAAATGTATTTGGATTTAAAGCAGAACTATTGGTGGAAAGGAATGAAAGCTGACATAGCCCAATTTGTCGCTCAGTGTGATACCTGCCAGAGGATTAAAGCAGAACACCAGAAGCCGGCAGGATTATTACAACCCTTGCCTATCCCAGTTTGGAAATGGGATGAGATAGGAATGGATTTTGTGGTAGGACTACCCAGAACACAGAAGGGACATGACTCTATATGGGTAATAGTGGACCGACTCACTAAAGTCGCTCACTTCTTACCTGTACGGATGAATTATGGTGGAGAAAAATTAGCCAAGCTTTATGTGGAGAACATAGTAAAGTTGCATGGAGTACCCAGTAGAATTGTTTCGGACCGAGGGACCCAGTTCACCTCGAGATTCTGGAAAAGTTTGCATAAAGCTATGGGCACCAAGTTGGATTTTAGCTCCGCGTATCACCCTCAGACCGATGGCCAGACAGAAAGGGTAAATCAGATTATGGAAGATATGCTGAGAGCGTGTGTCCTTGCCTATGGTAAAGATTGGGAACAGAGTTTACCCTATGCAGAGTTCTCTTACTACAATGGCTATCAGGCCAGTTTAGGTATGTCCCCGTTTGAAGCCCTCTACGGGAGAAAGTGCAGAACTCCCCTAATGTGGTCAGAAGTAGGGGAGCGTACACTAGTGGGACCCGCGCTCATAAAGGAAGCCGAAGAGAAAGTAGCTGAAATCAGGGAGAAGTTGAAAGCAGCTCAATCCAGACAGAAAAGCTACGCAGACAAGAAGAGACGAGAACTGGAATTTAATCCAGGAGATTTTGTTTATCTCAAGGTTTCACCCATCCGGGGAACCCGTAGGTTTCAAGTCCATGGAAAGTTAGCCCCTCGGTACATCGGACCATACCCGGTACAAAAGAAAGTTGGAAAGGTAGCCTACCGATTGGAGTTACCCGAAGCAATGTCAGATATACACCCGGTATTCCATGTCTCACAGTTGAGGAAATGCCTGAGAGTACCTGAAGAAGAACACATACCCGAAGAAGAGATAGACCTACAGACAGATCTACGATATCAGGAGGTACCGGTCAAAATTTTGGACACCGTCACCAAGAGAACCAGGAACTCCGAAGTACGGATATGCAGAGTACAATGGAGTAGACACAGTGTAAAGGAAGCTACGTGGGAGAGAGAAGATGCCCTGAAGAAAGAGTTTCCCCACCTTTTTAGGAGCCAGCCGAATCTCGAGGACGAGATTCCTTTAAGTGGGGTAGGTTTGTAACACCCGTGTTAAATCTCTGGGAAAATCACTAACGAAATCACTCGGTAAAAATCTCTTTCAAAATCTTTTTCCCCGCCTGAGCTCCCCCTCCCGCCGAATCCTCTTCGCCCGTCGTTTCCCCCCCCCCCTCTCTCCCTATCCGCATCGCATCACCCTCCTTCCCGTCCCGTCTCGTGTCGCCACTCTCGGGTCGACCGCTGGGCCGACCATCTCGGGCCGACCGCCGTCGGCGCCTGTCTTTCCGCCGCGAATCCCGCCGTTCTCTTCCCTTTTCTCTCTCTCCTTTTTTTTTCTCTTTTTCTCTTTCTTCTTTTCTCTCTCTCTTTTCTCTTTTTCCCCTTTCTCTCCCCTCCTCTGCTTCCTCCGGCCGACCACCGCCACTGCTGCTCCGCTCCCACCCAACACCGAGCGCCGCTCCCCTGTCCTGCTCATCGCCGGTCAAACCCTCCCCCTGCACCACGGCGGCCGCACGCACCAACGCGCCACGACACCGCCGCTGCTGGCTCTGCAGCTCTGTTCGCCGCCGGCCATCTCCTTCGCCGTGCTCCAAGTCCACCGACCCCACCCCGCCGCTCACGCCAGCCCCGCCCTCACGCCACCGTTGCCGTGCCGACCGCAATCGACGCCGTCGTCGCCTCCCGGCCACCGTCCGACCACTGGCCGCCTGCTCGCACGCCACCGCGCACGCGCACGCCCCGACCACCGCTGCCCCGCCGTGCCGACCTCGCGCACGCGCCGACCGCCGCCGTACGCTCACCACGCGCGTGCACGCTACCAAGGGCCCCGCTGCTGTCCTATCGCCGCACGCACGCCACCTCCCGACGAGCACAGCGCCGCCGTACTAACAGTCGCCGGCCGCCTTTAATTTCCGTCCGCCGGCCGCCACAACCACCCGCCGAGCGGCCTCCCGTCGGCCCACCGCCTCAGCACTCCTCCACGCCTATTTATAGGCCCGTCCGCTTCCCCACCACCATCTCCCGCTCACTGGCCGACCAACTCACCTCCCGCACCACTGCATCACCACCGCCTCAGCTCCATTGCCGCCGCCGTGTCTGGTCCTCGTGGGCAGCTCACCACGGGCTACACCAAGCCAAGCCGACAGCACCAGCAGCTTCCCCTCCACTCCCTGCAGCTCGACCACCCTCCAATTGGCCCTTCCCACCACCATAGCACCGCTGCCCAGCTCGCCGTCGCCGCCGTTCCGCCCCCTTTTGCGGTGACGTCGCTACAAGCCACTACCGCACGTGGTAAGCACCTCGGTGAGCTCGCCACGATCTCCTCTTGCTGCTCCACTAGCCCTAGTCCACCACCGCCGCCTCTTGCGCCGGCGCCGCCGCCGCCGACGGCCACCGCCCCCTCCCTCTGCTCTGTCGCGAGGAGAAAGAAGGGCAGTTTTGCCCGTAACCCCCTGAAGTTCCTTGTATTCAAACCCGCGATCCAAATGAACATGCCCCTCTCTCTCTACGCACTTTGCACAAGACCCCCTGCACTTGTGCCTAATCAACCCGCAGTCCAATGACCACTATTCCCCCTCTCTCTATTTGTTCCGCCCAAGGCCCCTGAACTTTCTGGTATTTACAAAAAGGCCCTGGTTCTTCATAAACAGCCCCTGAACTCCATTAAACCCGTCATTTCATGCGCCAAATTTATCCCGTTTAACCCCAAACTCCACCACAATTTTCACCAATATATTTCCGCCAGACCCAACCAGTCCATACCCAAAAATAATCATATCATCACCATTCGCTCTCATTTTCCGTTCCTTCTTTCGGAGCTCAACAAAAGCTTTTTCTTTTATTTATTGGGTGTTTGTTTGTGTGTGCCGTAGACTCCGCTGTGAACGAGGAAGGACTCGAAGAGGAGCAGTGCTACGAGCAGGAGCTTGGAGACCAAGACCCCGGGCAGGAATCCCCCGAGGGTTGGGAGAACGGCAAGTGCAATCCCACCCTTTGATGCATACTTTTGTCCCAGTTTTTATAAACACAACCCATGGCCTGTTTTATAAAACTTGCATGATTTTACTGCTAAACCCGGTTGGATAGCCATGCCTTGATTGCTATGACTAATTCCTTGACAACCTAGATTAATGTTTAAATATGACGATGCTCTGTTTAAATATTGGTCACTGCTAGTAATGCTTAGGAATATTTTACCATTATACCCCCATGACAAATACTTGGTATTTACAAAAGCAACTGTGTGCGTACTTTAAAAAAAATAAAAGAGATGATTTGTGTAAATAAAATGGGTACCCGTGTGGGATGAGACAGACGGTATTTTCGCGCAAAATACCGAGGTGAGCTTGAACCGGTGTGGTTGAGCATGGTGGGAGTTGTCTATCCTATCACAAGTTTTGGGATGATGTTGATGTGTCATCTAGCCTAACCCATTTTTCTGTACCACCACTCGACCGTTGTATGTGGCAACGGCCTAGCATAAATCCCACTAGTTGAGCTGCTGGTTATGTGGTGTGCTGGTGAGCAACAGAGGGCCATGGAGCTGGGGATACGGTCTATGTGAGGTAGGCCCCTGGTTAGAACCTCGTTGGTAGGTTGCTAACCCCTGGTCGCGTCTGTGATAACTTGTCAGTTTAGCTATGGTGGGTAATGGCTTTGATAGGAGCTGCACTGGCACTAAGGTGTTCTTGTTGTGGTAGCCTTCTTGTGGTTGTGTACACCTCTGCAGAGTTAAAACCTATCCGAATAGCCGTGTCCACGGTATTGGGCGAGTTACGGCTTGGTCACTTCACTAGTCCCCTGTTTTGGTGTAAGAAAGTGTTGGTGTTTCATGAAGCTGGGAAATGTTTTGACTTGGGCTACGACAGATGGGAAATCTGGTAGCAACGAAATCTTGTGCGGAAAAGTATTACATTTACTGTTCTTTTTAAAAGAAGTGTTTGTGAAAACCTATTGTGAAAACCAACCCCCCTTGCATGAGTAATAAAATTTGCTTTGCTGCTAAATGAACCCTAAGCCTTCCTTGTTTCAATACTTGCATACTTCTGTTATACCCTTCCGTGGTTGTGGTTGCACTTGCTGAGTACGTAAGTACTCACCCTTGCTTAATCTGTTGCAGAGGCAGACCCGGACTTTGTGCCTGAGGATCTCGTCTAGTGGGGTTCGTTCTGCACCCAACATTTGCCTGTGTGTTAGGGTCACCCGCTGGAAGCCACATGCGTTGCCACTCTGATGAAGACCTCTATGCTATCAATCTTTTTATCTGGAGCTTAGTGTTAGTTCTGTTTGTCGTGGCCCTGCAATGCCACCGTCTCCCGTAATGTTGCTGTTGTACTGAACTATCTGTTGTAATAATGTGAACCAGCATCCTGGGACTGGTATTTGTATCATATTAAGTTCTCTCTTTCGAGGGGACGCTTCAGGTTGTATATATACACAAGACACACACACGCATTCTCTATTTTCTGGACAAGGTTCATGCTGTGGTTAAGCTCTTGCATTGGAAACGGAATCAGATGTAGGATGGTGATGCATCTAGCTGAGCCGTGAAGATTAGCTTGCTAAGATACAGTACAACACGTGGTTTGAAATAAAGAAGGCATGTAAGCAATTGGATGATTGGATCCTTCTCTTTGAAAGGTTATTATACTCACTCTGCTCTCATCATGTTGCTATTATGATATCCCTGTAGATTATTGTATGCTTTTGATGAAAGATATGAATAAGTGCGAAGCATTCAAATTATTGAGCTAAGTTTTAAACAACTTCATCTTTACCCAAATGAAATTATGAGATCAAGATGACTTTATCTAAAAGAAAATATCAGTGAAGTAATTAAGCATGATACTACTGCCTTGTCAGCTCCCACTTGTCCTTGTTCTATGTAGTCGCCACTAAAGGGGGCATACTAGTCCCTTTTTATAGGTAGCTGCTTGGTGTTATCGGTTTTTTCAGTGCATCATAGCCTTTCGATCATTCAACAAAATTTCCAACCCACTTTTCACTGGATATATACCGCATTAAAACTTTATGAGTGCAACAACGCCTAGAATTGATATGCTTTTATAATTTGGACGCATACATTTCGTACTAGGAAAAAGAATCGAAGCCTGAATTAACGTCACTGTCAAATTTATGATTCTGGTTGAAGCCGACCGCTGAAACGCAGCCAACATTTATTATGCAGGAAAATCTGTTTTGTTTAGTTGTCAATCATTTAAGACATCACTTCCTGTTTATTAATCAGTTGAAGAAATCAGCGAGATAATAATACCTGCTCGATCCTATCTGAGAGAACAAGAACAGGAAGTGCATTTCTGTTGCTCCATGCTTCTGATTTATTTTTGTTGCCACTTTTCTGCCAAGCCACTACGAATCAGTCCGAGTGCGTTCATCTGCTTACTGCTATTTTATATGTTTGATCCAGTGTTTTATCTTCCATGGATGAGCTTTGCATAGTTATTAATACTGAAAAAAATAGGTTCAGCACAATCAGGTGACGTATGTAGTAGTTATTGTTCGTTCAAAAAATGTAGTATTTATTGTTTTGTCATCACATCTTTCATTTTTGGACCAAACATTACATAGATTTTAGTTCCAGATCATCTGTTAAGCACTAGCTAGCGCGACATAGAAATGCAGGAATGTTTATTATTGACGTACAATTCAAGTACTAATTATGCCATCGTCACAAGTAGTTTCCAGCTCATCCAGTCCAGACAGCTTCAGGAGGCAAAGGCATTTCAGCAAGGTCCTCGATTGAGCGAACATGATCTGATTTGCTGATATCCCAACAGAACGGAAGCGGACCGGCGAATACAAAAACCTCGTGGACCAGTGCTGCGCGTGTGGACGTTCCATAAAAAAGATCCACAGAAAGGTTTAAAATTGCATCAGAAGCAACGCTTCATCTAACCACCTACCGAGGTGGGTCACGCACCCTAGACACGACGGCAGGCGGAGACGAAGCGAGCATGCGATGCACCAGCTTTCCGCGCCGTGCTCCCGCTGCCCGGCCGTCCGCCGTCTCCCCGTGAAGGCATCCGCTGCGACGCCGCACTCGCGGTGCGTGCGATGTCTCACCCGACCCAATGATTGACCACCTCTTCCTCCTCCTCCGGCACAAACATTAGGTGGCAGACGTGCAGGTGCCCCGTCCTGATTTTTTGCCCCTCTTCTCTCGGCTCTCGCCATCGTTTTCCTCACGGGCTTTGTGTTCGAGAGCCCCCGGACTTTGGCCCTGCCGGAAACCCGGCACGACCGCTAATGCTATTCGCTGCTAATGCTCCACACATCGCTTTATTACTTGGATCTTGTCCGGGCAGGGAGATGGCGATCTGACATGGAACTACCGGAATCTTTGCTGTTACTGTTGTGCTCCCTCGTCCTCTTCCTGGAGCGATTGGTTCTGTTCTTTGTTTGGTGTTTTAGTTGGTGTGGTGGGTGCCCGATCAGAGGAGCGATGAATCAAGAAGCAGCCTGCTGGAGGCAGCGCAAAATCTGGAATGCGCTGTAAAAACTGTACTGATGAATTATGGCTTAGTGGTGTTAGAAACGTCAAGTATTAAAATACGGAGGTAGTGGTATAAAAGAAGAGAAAGGATAACAAGTCTTCTCTAGTACAGTAAGTGCCATGTTGCTAGTCCACAATCCGTCACGTTTACTTGCCGTCTTAGAATGCGTTTATCCCAGTCTTTCAAAATGTTGACCACCATTGCACAGATGGTCTCACCAAAAGTTGTTGGTATGGTATCTATCATCGATATTTTTGCTCTCACTTAGTACTGTATACTATGGAAGCATCATACTCTCGGGCCCACCACAGTTAGAGTACCCTTTTGGTACATCTTACGAGTACTAGACTCGAGTAATGTTTAGATTTATCCTAATGTGTCTATGCGGAACCCGAGTATTTTAGGAATACTCAACACTCGGGTGTTTATATGGAGCAGAGCACCTGATTGGCTACATAAAAAATTCGAGTGCTACAGTTGGACTCAACACACGTTTTTTAAAACCATCGAATTTCAATCTGATGGACAAAATTAAAAGACGTGCTACAAACTATATACACCGACACTTACATAGGCCTGATTGGTTAGATATATATCAGATTCGGCTAAAACATGAAGAATAATATCTAACCTATAAAATTGACGGTACAAATAGTACTGTCAATTAGAAGCTATTGTACTGTCAATTTAAAATTGATATACTGTCACGTTCTAATTTAAATAGGATTACATTTAAATCAAAGTGTACTGTTCACATTACTTTGAAACATACCGACATAAGCAAATAACGAGCTGAAATGCAGAAGCGGAGAAAAAGCGAGGTGAGGAAAAACTGGTTAAAAAAACACATCGCAGATAGATAAGCAACGGCCGTCCAACGAACAAATTGAAACATGCGCTGACATATGGGGCCCACCAAAACAGGAAAAACAAAAAAAAAAGACAGCCAGCCAACATCCAACGAACAGGAAGCAACATCAACAGACATCAGAACCACAGACATCTAAAATCTTATTACAAGATACACACAACAACATATTAACAGAACAACACATAATAAGATCAACATATTATTTTATAGTAAATCAGATAACAAATAAAATGGGCCCTACTGGAACCCGGAAAATGAAAATAAAAACTAGTCAACACATCAACATATTAGCAAATTAAAGATATATAAAAGCAAATAAACAGATTAACAGATTATTTTCTATAGTCAGTCAAATACAAATGAATTGGGGTGCTACTGAAACCCCAAAAATGCAAATTTAAAAATACAAATATCAAATACATGTAAAGGTAATGCAAAAGAAAATAGAAATGATACTGTTAATTAGAAGCTAATTTACATTTAAAAGATATCCAAATATAAAATTATAACAGTTACATAACTAACCTATAAAATTGACAATACAAATAGTATTGTCAATTAGAAGCTACTGTACTGTAAATTTAAAATTTCCATACTGTCACATTCTAATTTAAATAGAATTACATTTACATCAAAGTGTACTGTACACATTACTTTAATTCATCAAAATTGGTAGAAACCAGACTAAAAGTTCAACCATAATAGCAGAGAAGCAGCAAAGGTAGGGAACCTATCATCTCGCGAATAATAACTACAACAGAACCTGATGAAATCTAACGACCCTAGGTTAATCTCAGATGCAGAAATAATGAATCAACAAAGGGGACAACCAAAAACAATATGAGCGCAGTAAAATTAGGATAATCACAGATCCAAATTTACTACGGGAACAACAAATTCACTCACCAGAGTCAAAATCGCCAGAGAGCCTAGCTAGTGGTCTTGCCGCATGCGCGAGGGAACAGCCTGAACAGGGAAAGAAATGGAGAAATCTAGAGGATAACGGGACAGCCAAGAATATAAAAGGGCGCGATCCCCCAAAATTAAACAGTACAGACTGACAAATGGGGCCTATAGAACAGTACATCCAAAAAAGAAATCCAGACCACAACAAATATCGGACGCTGGAGAGAATCGCTGAGCCAAATCGGACGCGGCAAAAATCGCGTGCTGCCGCCTCCAGAAACACTCGAGTAATGTTTAGATTTATCCTTTTTGTTTTTTTAGAATTAGTAAGGAGCAAGTTGGCGACCTACATGCGTGCTGTTCTCTTCATAATCAGTCAAGTCTTAAAGAGGGGGGAAAAAGCCCTACTGGCCCATAAACGACAATATGTGCAATCATCAGGCAAGCAAAGGGACTTGATAATATGTACGTATGCTCAAATGAGTGATGGAATAATTTGCCTTTTTAATGATCTAATCTCTCCGACCGACACACTACAATTATATCCGACAAAAAGATAAGAAAGCTAGGCTAGCTGGAACCAAAAGGCGCACTACACTCGTACAACAAGCTATGCAGGACCAATAGTGCGCGTGTAGTGCCCAAGTCGAGTGTGTGTACATTTTGTGCCGGCAAAGAGTTCTGCGCTTTTGTGCCGCCAAAGAGTTCTGCACGAAAACGTAACGGCCCGCCAAAAAAAAGTGCACGAAAACATGCATTGTGATCGCCTTTGGGTAGCGCAAGATCTTATTAGACCTCTGAACTATTATCATTCCAGAAATATGAGATTACCAGAGACTCTCCGTATGCAGGGCTAGGGGTTTGAAATTTGAAGCTCATTTGGTTAGCTCGCCTGTCACACCACGCTGCAGGTACATGCACCGTGCTGCATCCTCTGCAGCACTAAGCCGGCAGCCACGTTGTAATAATGTAATGTAACCGCCGGTGGATGGAGCATGCTAGCTAGTTAGCTAGTGGTGTCGATCTCCCGCACTCGCGCCTCAGATCAAGAGCCGGCCGGCCGCGCTCGCCACCCGTACCCTGTGCGCCTCTGGCACCACCACTCCACCAGCGACGGCCGGCCACTCGCTGAGCCGCCCCGGGCGCGTACGGCCGCACGCCGTTCGCTGTGCCAAACAGATTCAGCCAAGCATCCCCCGCCGGCAGGGGACACCGCGTCGAGGTGGTCGAGCTCATGCCACGCATTGCCACCAGCAGCAGCTCGCGCGCCGCCGTACGTGCCATGACCGACGACCTGCCGCGCGGGCGCGCCGGGGCCTCAGCTCATGATGAGGTCGAACATCCAGCGCCGTGGCCCCCGCGTATGCGATCGAGTACCGGCCGGGAGCATTATGTTATGTACGGAGTACCACCGACTCGATCCCGTCCCGTCTAGCACGCGCGCGCGGGCACGGCCGGCATAACTGCGGCGACAGCGACCGGGGGGCGAGGACGGATGGCAACCGTGCAGCCACCTCCACCATCGCCTCCGCCCTCCCCCTTCCTCCTCCCGCTAGCTAGCTCGTGCATGCCGCCCGGGCACCCAATGATTTGCCATGCACGTACGAGTACGACACACGCCGCTGAGAGTCTGAGCCGGACCCGTCCCGGCCTGGTCGGTTGAGCCGTCGCTGCCTGCGCGCGCGCGCGATCGAGACGAGCGTTTTCCACGGCCGGCCGGCGCTGGTGATCCCCATCTCGCCTTGGGTCGTCCCTCTCGGTCGTGTCAGCCGCTCGCGACCGGCGATCTTTCGGCCGGGCCTCGCGGCGCCCGCGCGCGCGCGGCATCTGTGTGGAAGGGAGGGAGGGAAGGGGTGGTGCTCGATTGGACGGTGGATGATTGGACACCCTGGTCGGTGCGGGCGTGTGTCGGTGGCCGGGCGAATGGGCGATGAGGCGACTAGGCGAGGCTGCTTGCTGCCGTGGAGCGCGCGCGACGTGCGAGCCGTGGGGAGGTCAGGTGCGCGGTCGGAGGGGAGCCGCGCGGGAATCTTTTTTGTTTGGGGACAGGAGGTACAGTCCATCACTTCAGCTCAAGCCGACATGTCCAATCCGTTGATTATTGCATACTGGGGTGTGTTTAGTTTAAAAAGAGGAGGAGAAAGTTTAGTGAAATGTCACATCGAACACTGTAGCGCATTATAACAATTTTCGTTTGTTTGTGGTAAACATTGTCCTACCATGATCTAACTAGGCTCAAAAGATTCGTCTCGTCGTGTACATCAAAATCATATAATTAGTTTTTTTATTTACCCACGTTTAGTGCTCCATGCATGAGGAGATAGATTTGATGTGATAGGTGAATAGTGAAGTTTGGAGAGAGAATTTTTAGAAAGTTTGCCATGTATACTCCTATGTTTGCTGATGAAGAAGCTGCAGTATATTGTTGTGTTGCATGGTCTCGACTTGAGTGTACAGTGGGGATCCTAAGTGCAAATGTCAATGTGGCACCACCACACCAAGGATGGACTCTGCGATTATCAGCACGTTTTGATTTTGGAACTGGATCAACACGACACTAACTTAATAATTGGCAGCAGCCAGCAGATCAGATTTAAAAACTAGCAGCACTGCTTTTTTGTCCTTGGGAATACTTGGGATCATTCTCTCCTGCACCTAACGCCCCCTACTCTATTCATCCTGCCGATCGAAGAATCATGGTGGCCTCCACAGTCTGGCTGGCATTCCCCAGTCAGTCCCCCACTCCCCACGAAAAATCAATCCAAATTAGTCAAAAAAATGAAGCCAAATCATTTTGCGATGGAGCCGAACTCACTCCTCTGGTCCTCTGTCCGTACATGTGGAATCTGCTCCGAAGCAGAAGCCCCGAAAAAGAAAGAGGGAGGACGCCGAGTGGGCAGGCACTGAACGAAGCGAGCGTCCATCCCGAGGGGGTGCTGAGTTAATGCCGCTGCAGGGGGTTCGGTAGGTCCCCCGTGCGCCTCCTCTCGCTGGCATCGTCGCCACGAGCTGCTTTGGTGGGCCGCCGCAGTCGGTGCTGTCCTCTACCACACCCAGTGCCACTCGCCCCTCGGCCTCGCCTGCCCGCGCGCGGGCGCTGCGTTGCGTCGGTGTCGGTCCCGGACTCCCGGGTCTCGGCCACGGCGACGGGCCTCGCTCGGTTCACCCACCATCCCTGCCAAGCAAGCCACTGTCGAGTGCCCACTGCGGAAGATTCTCATGATCCCATCGATCTCCACTGTCCACTCTATCTCTCTCTCTCTCTCTCGTTGCGGTTGCCACGGGTGGGAAGACCGCGACCTGCCTGCCGCTCGAGTCGCGTAACGTTGTGTCGCCGGCCTCCTTGTCCCAAAACGGCCGCGTCGTCGCGTTCGGCCGGTGGCCACATCCACCCACCTGCCCCGCGCGTGTGGCACGGCAGCGGCCGGCGTCGGGCGAGGTGGCTGATGCCGCCGGCTAGTGCGGGTTCCCCGCCGGACAACACCACGGTCCACGGCGGCTGCGCTGCATTTCTGCGAGTGGAAGTCGGAGTACAACAAAAGGTATCACGATTGACAACGCCACGCACGGCGGCGCGTGGACGGCTGCTGCGGAAGTTGGAGTAGCAGAAGTAGAACAAAAGAAACTGACCGGAATTTGTAAACGTTTATCAGGTTGATGATTTATTTGCCGCCTACTTACGATGACTCTGCATACACGCAAGGATTTTTTTTTTGGGTATCATCAGGCGATTGAAAAAGAAAAGAAGTCATTCAGGTCAGCAAACAAGGGTACTGTACGATTGGGACGTAAACGTTTTTTTCGTACAGTTATACAGGTACGACTTCCGGCCAAGAATTGACGGGCATCGTTGAGCTGAAACCGTCCTGCGCGATACACACCGGTCAGCGTCATCAGCTGCATACAAGTCGAGGCGATACGACCATGGTTTATGCCATGGTAACAGGAAACGGGGTCGGTGCCACGTTCCACGACCCGGGAACGTCGTCCCAATTCGTGGGTCGGGGTCACCATGGGTCATCGTCCCAATTCTCGCTGGATCATCGTCCCCACCCCGTAGGGTCATAAACTCTGGTCAATATCGTGGAGGTCGCCATGAAGAAGCTTCAACATGAGGCACACGTGGTGTTACAACATAGATTGGGCAATGAATATACGCGAGGGCTTTAGGACAGCTCATCTAGCCCTTTTCTTTTATCATTTTCTCCCTTTTTTTGTTTTCCTTGACTCTTTCCGGGGTCATCGACCCAATACTCCTTGATTCACGTACCATGTTGTGAATTTTCATCTCAAAGAGGTATACCCCTCCGTACCACAATTTTATAAAGCATCGACCCTCGATCCTCGATCCCGTTCCTCGACCCAATCGACCCGGGAACTTTGTGACTATGGTTTATCCTTGCAACGTCAGTGTCTATCCACTATCCTCATGGCGTCCTGGAGCAATTGGACGGCTTTTGGATTCCTACATCATACTGGAGTACTGTTCTGCAGCGTTACTTGAGGAGAGTACTCGTATACTAGCACCAAAGGACACTTGTCGCTAGAAACAAACACCCTAAGAATGAACCACGACTTTCAAATTTCCAGTTAAGGAGCTGCTTGGTTCTTGAATCTAACGAGGAAAATCTTCCTGTACTATGATAGTATCACCGTTCAAACTGATAGGAAATAACTCTTCCAAGTTTGCACATGTCCTGACGTTGCAAATTGGCAATACATAGAGTACACGTTTTTTTTTCTCTTTGACGGGAAATACATACAAGCTGATGGGACCCTGGTGGATGAATGAAACCATATTCCAAGGCTACTAAAACTGACCCACCACAAAGTCGCCATCAGCTTAGATCGAATGAAACTTGAATAAAAAGGACTCCTATCATAGATGACGACGATCCTGCACCGCACCTGCCCCTGTGCGCTCATTGAATTCGCGATTCGCTTCGCAATACAATTCAGCTGCACGTACTGTCCGAGCAGTTTTTCTAGTACTCCATTTTTCTAGTACAGCAACACATGGCTATTTTCCCATTTGACCTTTGGTGAGGGTCTTCCTCTTCCAGCAGTATCTTTTGCACAGAGCCAGCCACGCCCACCTCCGTTGAACCTGAAACTCAAGGTAAAAACCACGTGCGATCCTCCTCGATCCCGACGCAACATTTCACTAGGGTGACGATGCTCTTTTGCTTTCCCCAAAGAGCACTTCCTCTTTTTCTTTCTGTCCATGTGGGGGGTAATTTCTTCCTCATTTTTTCGGATGTGTGTGTGTGTATGGACCAGAGAGACCGATGGACGATGGCGCCATGTCCTGCGTCTCCAATTGCTCGATCGCTTCCCACCCCCACCCCCCTCTGCCTCTCCTCCAACCTCCACCAAGAAAATCCTTCGCCCAATTCTCATCGTCCCCGTCGGGCCGTCACATTTCCCCGTCGCGTCATCGCCGATCCCCTATTGCCCACATCTTTGTTCCTTCCTCCCCCGTAGCGTAGGCCACAGCCTCGCGTCATCACATCATCCCCTCGCCTTGCTCCCGCCCGCACGCTTCTCTCTGATCCTGTCGCTGTCACCGTCTCCTTGTTTGCTACTACCGCCGTGCCACTGGCCCGCGCGAAAACAGCAGCCGTGTGCTGGCTGGCTGGCTCCCCGGCGCTGACCGGCGACGGCGGCCGCTGCCGTCTGTGGCGTTCGTCCGTTCCCCCGGCACATACGTCCGGGGACGGGGCTGGCCGGCCTCGTGCTTTTTGCTCCTCGTGGTTGGAGTGGTTGAGCCGATGGCGACGATCCCGGGCGGCGTGGCGCCATGACGGAAACAATTTTAATACGCGCCCGCGCCCGCGCCCTGCAGCTGAAACCTGACAAGCTAACCAGATTTTAGGTGGTTACCCCTGTCGCTAACCCCTCGCCCTTCGCCGCGACGACGCCTCCTTTTCCGTCCAATATAGTTCCCGCTCTGGCCGCTTGCGCTTGTTTCTTCCTCCTCGTCTCAGGTCAGGTCACACTCCCGCCTCGCCTTTCGGCTCGGGGCTGGCCGTGGCCGAGCGAATTCAGCCACGAAGCGAGTGAGTGGCCGGAGTGGCAGCGAGCGGCGCCCGGTAACGGAACGCGCGCCGCGCTCGCTCGCTTTCCAGGCGCAGCCAGGCGACGACCGCCGCCTCGGCACTTTTCTATTCCATTCGAGCAGCGCGGGTTCGACTTCGAGTTCGACTTCCGGGTCAGACATTGGCTGCTGAGGCCAAGGCAGCCAAGCAAGCGCCCAAGCTAGCAGCCGGGCGGGATTATCTCTTGTCAGCGCGGAGTCCACGGCGATTAGCGGTTGAGCTAACCGCTGGCCTGCTGCTTGCTAGTTACTGACCGCGCTCTCCGTGGGCGCGCGTGCCATGGCGAGGCGCGGCTCGTGCTGATTTCTGGCCGGAGCTGCGCGCGCGCGAGCCGGCTCACGGCGATCGGGTTGAGGCGCCATGGCGGCGGCGGTGGAGGAGCACGGGGAGGGCGTCGGCCGGTGCATACTGGTGGGGCTGCACATGGACGCCGTCGGCAGGGACCTGCTCCGGTGGGCGCTCAACATGGCGGCGAGGCCCGGGGACCGCGTCGTCGCCGTGCACATTTACCGCAAGTCCGGTTGGTATCTCCCAAGAACTCGGCACGCAGTTCGATTCGATCGTCTAATTTCCGTTTCAATCCCAGTGGAAGTGGTTGGGAATCATTAGCGCTAGCTCTTTATTTTCTTGACATTTTTCTTGGTTTCTCGTCGCTGCCTGCAGACCTGTGCAAGACGAACACTCTGAAGCTGATCAGGACGCTGGAGTAGAGTGCTGGACGACTACCTGGCGGAGTACGAGTCCCTGTGCAGCCACAAAGAGGTAAGTAAAACCAAGCGGGATGGGCGGGCCAGACGAGCAACGCAGCGTTGATGATTATTGCTACGGACTTGCGTGCGTGCCATGTCGCTCCCGATGCAACTCACATGCTACCATTGATTGGGATTCGTGTCAGATCGTCCTTGTCGGCCGGGTGACGCCGGGGAGCTCGATCCAGAAGGAGCTCGTCAAGGAGGCCAAGCTCTGCGCCGCCATGGTCGTCGTGCTTGGCGCCAACAAGAAGTACTCCTTCGGGTAAGCCGTAAGCAAGCGCGCTGGAGTGGGAGCAACCTTTGTATGATCCAACTGCTTCTTTCGTCACCATTTCTTACCAATTTTTCTTTTCTGGTTGGGTTGGTTGCGGCCGCTCAGAGGGTCGACTTGCCTGGCCAAGTACTGCGCCAAGAAGCTGCCGCTGACGACCACCATCGTCGCCATCCAGAACGGCAAGGCCGTCTTCGTCAGGGAGGCCCCCAAGCCGCCACTTGGTAATCGTCATCCGCCTCTTAATCCGAGCAAATTAAGCGTGGCTGGTTGGTTGGTTGCGAGTCGCTAATCGTTTGGTGGCGAGCTGGTGGTGTGCGCGCGCAGGAGCGGAGCCGAAGCCGGTGCTGCACCCGAGCGTGGGGCTGGAGCCCAAGGTGATCATCCCCAACCCGAACCGGAGCGCGCGGTCCATGGACTTCGATGCCGAGAGCTGCGGCGGCCGCGACGGCGCCAGGGTGGGCACCGGCGGCGGCGGGGTGGCGCCAGAGCAGAAACTCGGGTGGCCGCTGCTCCGCCGCGCGCACGCCGCGGCGGCGGCGGCCGTCACGGTGGCGCCCGGCGGCGCCAAGGAGCAGGAGCCGCGGAAGCAGTCGGTGGTGCAGTGGGTGATGAGCCTGCCGCGGCGGACCGCGGCGTCGTCGGAGTCCCCCGAGCCGCCGCCGCACGCGGGGCCCGGGCTCGCGACGGAGCTCAGGGCAATGCTCGACGGCGGCGGCGCGCGGTGCCGGTGGTTCCGCTACGAGGAGCTCTACGACTCCACCAACCACTTCTCCGCAGGTTCGTTCGCTTCCTCGTCGTCAATCTCGCGATTCGTCCGTCGCCGCCGGCGCCAATCCCCGTTCTTGGCTTGCTCGCAGAGAACCTGATCGGGAACGGCGGGAACAGCCGGGTGTACAGGGGAAGCCTGGCGTGCGGGCGGCAGGTGGCGATCAAGCTGTGCAAGGCGTCGGCGGAGGCGTCCAAGGACTTCCTCCGGGAGGTGGACATCATCACCAAGCTCCAGCACCACCGGATCGTGCCGCTGATCGGCGTCTGCGTGGAAGGCCGCAACCTCATCTCCGTCTACAGCTACCTCCCCAGAGGCAGCCTCGAGGACAACCTGCACGGTACCAACACCAACCACACCCCAGCTCGAGCTCGTTTCGGTTACACATTCAACAGTTGTGTTCATGTGAAGTCATCCCCGAACCAACTCGCGCTCGGTACGGCGGATTCGGTTCTAAGGAACCTGGAATTCCGCAGACAACGATTCGTGCAGGAGACTGGATTTTTTTAATTTTTTTTACGAAATCAGTCGTGTTCAGAACAGTTGGGAGCAGTTGCGATTTGTTCTTCACTCCCTGGCGTCTGATGATGCTTGTTGGGTCTCTCTGCAGGGGAAAGGTCAAAGCCGGCACTGTCATGGGAGAACCGGTACAAGGCGGCGCTGGGGATCGCGGAGGCCCTGAGCTACGTGCACTCCGGCGGCTCGCGGCCGGTGATCCACAGGGACGTCAAGTCCTCCAACATCCTCCTCGCGGAAGAGTACGAGCCTCAGGTTAGTACCAACGACGACGTGCCACCACACTCCCCATGGATCGTAGCGAAGGTTTTCGTTTGGACTCAGCAGCACTGATGACTGCGGACCCTGACTGAACTCCCCAGCTCTCCGATTTCGGGCTCGCAATCTGGGCGCCGACGAACCCGGCCTCCCTGACGCACAGCGACGTCGTCGGCACGTTCGGGTACACATACGCCGTCTCTCTCCAAAGCTTGGTCACCGCGCGCGCGCGTCGTGTAGGGAGCGGTGCACGGCGTTGTGTGGTTTCGTGTTCCCCACCGGCTGGGGAGTGATGGTTTGTTGTTTCCCCTGTGCGTGGCAGGTACCTGGCGCCGGAGTACTTCATGTACGGGAAGGTGACAGACAAGGTGGACGTGTACGCGTTCGGCGTCGTGCTGCTGGAGCTCCTGTCCGGGCGGAAGCCCATCAGCAGCGACGGGTCGTCGCCCAAGGGCCAGGAGAGCCTCGTCATGTGGGTAAGATCACTCACCTCCTTCCTGCTCTCGTATTGCTCTCAGTGCGTCATGTCACGTACCAGGCGTGCGTAGCCTAACGATTGGCCGCCGTTTCCTTGGCGCGATCGACAGGCGACTCCGGTGCTGAGCAGCGGCGACATCTCGGACCTGCTGGACACGAGCCTGGACGTGAAGCACGACGAGGCGGAGGTGAGGCGGATGGCCACGGCCGCGTGCCTCTGCCTCCGGAGGTCGGCTCGCCTCAGGCCGCCAATATCGCAGGTCAGCCCTTCAGTTCAGTGTCAGGCTCACGGCTCACCTCGTGCGGCCAGGTTTTCACTGACCAGTTAGTTGTGCCGTGCAGATACTGAGCATACTACGGGGAGAGAGCACGGCGAGCATCGATGACTACGGCAACGGCCCGGAGATGGACTGCCTGGACGACGAGACGTACCCGGCGGCGAACGTGAGGTCGCACCTGGGCCTCGCGCTGCTGGACGTGGAGGACTCGGAGTCCATCTCGAGCACGGAGCATAGCAGCGGCCTCAGCCCGTTGGAGGAGTACCTGCGGGAACGGTGGAGCCGATCGTCCAGCTTCGACTGATCGACGCCTGCGGTTTTGTGGACAATGTGTTTTTGTTTTTCCCCGGTATTTCTCTTGTTTGTTGTTTGGTTTTTGTTATACCGGGACTGTGTACAGCACAGAATGAAAAAGCCAAGTTTTCGGCAACAAGAGGCTTCCAGGGAAGCTTCAGATTATCCATGACACTATAGCATGATAGGAAAAAAAGAAAGAAAAGGAGACAGTGTGTCTTTTCAAGCCCTACTGTTGTTACTTCAGTAACAGAAAGTTGTGATAGCTCGACAGTCTTTACAGTTAGTTTTTATACTATTACTGGAGGTCGTGGACATAATCGTCGTGTCATACAAACAGTAACTGCATTGGAACAAGTCACTAGCAGTTCAACTGCTTACATAAATGAGTCAACGAATTCACCAACATTACAGTAAGTTCGACATAACACAATTGTCCTGAAACGAACAAACACTCTGGAACAAAGCTGGAAAACTGCGGCAGGGAGCCGTCATCCCCCACATCCACACAGCTCTATCCCAACATCTCTTCTACTTCTCATCTACCTCACCAGGAGTTTAAAATGGGATAACGTATGGCAAAGAGTAGATATGGAGGTCTGGCAAAAGAGTTGCCCTCGGTTGCAAGGAATGCTGCTGCTCCATAGACTGGAAGGGTACTGAACTATCACTTGCTCTGCAGGTCATGCTGGCATCAGAGTTCCTTGTACTGCCAAGCAGCCAGCCTTGCTCGCCAAGATCCGAACCTTGCATTTCTGTTGAAACTGGATTCCAGGTAACAAACAGGTCACTGTACTTCTTCTCTTTCTCACTGTACTTCTTCTCTTTCTTCTCAGCCTTGCGGAGTTTCTTTCTATCTGACCGAGACAGCTTCGCTTCCTGCACTGGAGCAACTTCTGCATTTCTACCAGAGAAGCAAGGCTCTTCTTTGGGCAAAGAGGAGATTGGCTCCTGCTGCTGCTTGAGGACAGGCAAATCCTTAGTTGTTTGCAGAAGGGGTTGCTGCGGGGCTTCTGGAAGACGAACAGCAGGAGATCTGAATTCCTTCTGTGCCACCTTTGTACTAACTGCAGGGCTTTTTCTTTGAATCTCCTCAGATGGCAACTGGGGATCTTTCTGCAAAATCTTAGCAGGTGGATGATGAGCTCTTTGCATCATCTTGGCAGGTTCGGGATGAGATCTTCCCGTAGCTCTGACAGATGAAGGATCCATGCTTCCCAAGAACTTCGGAGGTGGGAGGTCAGATCTCCTGATTGGTGCCTTCCCAGATAACTGGGGATGAACCGGTTGTGTTACCTTCACTGCAGGCTGGGGCAAAACTTTCTGCACATTATTTGCAGGGGGTTCTGTAACCACTCGTTTTTGTACTGCGTGAGAATCACCATTGATCGTTTGCTGCGCAGTGGCAGATCTCACATTGACCTTATTGTTATGCTGGATTGAATTTTGCTTGCTCGAAAGGGAACCTGATACCATTTGTTGGACCAATGGTCGCTCAAGAACCCTTGGTTTCTCCAAAACTGCTGCTTGGGAATCTAGATTAGTTTTAATCTTGATGCGGACAATGTTCCCTACAAAATCACAAGCACAGTTGAACAAAATCCTGAAGTGGTTTCTATAAAAGGCTAAAATACAAAATAAGGACAATGCTCTCACCATTCTTAGCTTGGCTAGGGCTGGGCAGGACAACCTTTCTTCTCTTGCTGCTGTCCTGCGAGCTCTCAGGAGAGTCGCGCACTGTCTGTATAAAACAAGGACCTCCATGCTCTTCTGAGAGTCCACTCTTCTCCAACTGCTCAACTGATTCTTTGGAGACCTTCTTGGGCTCCTGACCAGCTGTGCTAACATCTTCATGCTTTCTCTTCTTATGGCTGTGCTTTGAATGTTTAGACGAATCACCCTGCTGGAGAGCTTTCTTGTCACTCCGTTTCTCTTTCTTCTTTTCGGCCTTTTCCCTTTCTTTCTGGAGCTTCAGCGACCAGAGTAATCGTCAGTTCTGATTTAGAACGGACGATGGGAATGCAATGCAGCATTTTGGCAATATCATAATGTATTTTGACACTTACACAAGCACATAACAACAAACAAATGTAGTATTTGCACATATGTGCCACCAATTACAGTTCAGACATGGATGCTCCACAAAGATTTATTCAGTTATCATTGATATGCTCATTACACAGTTAACCATTAACCACAAAATTACAATAGTTCCAATCGTATTGAACACATTCTTTTCTTGACAACAGTAACGACCTGCAACCTCTATATACAACATAAAACTAAGAATGAAGAGCATCAAACCAACCCAGTTAGTTGCCACATCTATATAGTGAACAAAAAAGAAACAGTTGCCCAAAAAAGGTATCAGACTAGGGCATGGTATATATCTGACAAAACAAATATCTCCTATGATCAGGACAAATAGCACAAAATGCATAGGACTGGTGCATGTCAGAAAAAAAAAGCCACACGTAACAGAAAAAGCGCCCAAACATTTCGAAAAAAGGGAATGCCTTCTGCAATTCTCAATTCAGATTATACCCAAAGGGAATATCTTTAACAGTTTCAACAATAATAATACATAAGGATCCAATGATAATGCTGCTCCTCTTGCTAAGTACATGGCAAAAAACTAAAATCAGCTAAACAAAAACCATGTAAAGAAAAATGGTATAGCAAATCAAGCCCATATACAACATGATGTAGTACCATAAGTGAGGTGAATCAATTGGCCTGAAAATGTTAAAGCCGACACCATTTTCAAAGAAGATTTTGGGAAACACAGACAAATTGGCCGCTATTGTAAGCACTCCATGGTTAACAATGAAACTATCCATCCAATTTGGGCCTTAACCAAATCTGACAGAATGTCTCCTCTCATCCATACAATTCAAGGGGAGAACGATACATGTACAAATGCAACACGCAACAGACTAATCAAATTCGTTATTCAGGTTCTTTGAATTTCAAGGTTAACCTTGAAACCTATCTCGACTACAGGGCATGCCACTTAAATTTTCCGATCTAAGCCGCACAAGATTCATAACGTTCCCTCCGCCGCAAGGGTTAGCTTCCCGGCACGTGCGATCCCCAAATCACACACGCACAACCCACAGATCCGATCAAAACCAACAGGCAAGAACAAACGATCCGGCACGTGCGTGTGTAAATCCGATGGTTCAACAAACCTTAGCGGTCGTCTCCGCCTCGGCCACGGCCACTGGGTTTCGCACGTACCCCGGCGGCGGGTAGGGGAAGCACCTCGACATGGCCGACGGGCGACCGCGCTCTACCCCCGCGGAAAGATCACGAGGATAGGCGGGAAGGCCTGCCTAATCGACCGCGAATCGCTCGAAATCGATCGATTCGCGGCGAGGAGCCCGCCGGGAGCCGGGAAATTTTCGGGCGCGGCGGGATTTGGTTTTGGCGTGGCGGCTAGGGTTTCGCTACGGAGGAGAAAGGGGGGAAAACTTCTAGGGCTGCGGGAGAAGGAAACAAAGAGGGTCTCTTCGATGGAGAGGGGGTAGGCCGGTATTTAAAGCCGGGGGGGGGGGGGGGGGGGGGAGCCCGAGTCGTGCGGGGAACTAGCGCGTCCGACTCGGTTACGCGTTTGTTTCCGGGACAGACTCACTGACAGGCTGGACCGCGCGCTTGGCGGGGCGACATGTCAGTGGGGGCAAACGGTGCGCGGGTGCCGTGAGGTGCCGTGCGCTGCGACGCGCGTCGCGGGTGGGGCCTGGTTAAGCGGCGGCCCCTGATTGGTGGCGGGCGAGTGGGTCCCGTTTGCAGAGGAGAGCGGGGTTGAGTTGTCCCGGGGCACACGAAACGTGTTTGCGGAGTCCGCTGGGGCCCACGGCGGGGAACCGACCTAGAAGCGTCGGCCACCCGCAAACACGGGCCGGCACGTGGGTCGCGGCTTTCGCGTTGCCAGCCCAAAGGCCCCAGGCCGAGGGCGAGGCGCGTCCGCGCATGTCTGTGGTGCCGAGCGCACCACATCGCCTAGTCGTGTCCCCGAATCGGCTGCCCGTTTAGAATCCAGAGATTTATTCACAAAAAAGGTCATACAAAAGCAGAATTTTTCATCACCTAGCCAGGCTCAAACGAACTGAGCAATTTCATCTATCGTCGGCATTAGAGCTTGAATTACTTTGCCCAACACGGTAGTTAAGATTGAATTAGAAGACACCAAACTCGAAGATGCCAGGCAAACCCATACCGGGCATGAGAACCACATACTGATGCAGGACACAAATGATACCCACAATGCAAAAAGAAAATGCTCAGGAACTAGGTGAACTTCACTAGCCCAGGACACAAATGATCTTATTGTGCTGCAAGTGGTCACATGAAGTTGCGACCATCCAAACTATCAATTCTCAACCCATAGTCATCAGCTGTTACAATAATGGTCGGAATCAACATAGAAACCAGCCACCACGATACAGACGTCTTAGAGAATTACACGACAGTCACAAATATAAGATGACGCAGCACAATTCAAGTATGATCGACTCAACTGTCTTCAAACATAGTTCGGAAAGCACACAATCTAGTAAACAAGACACCATCACCAGTCCAAGCCTCTGAAAATTGTGTCCCTGAGGCCCATCACACTGAAAGGTCTTTGGTAAATCAGATGAGAAGCTTCTCAATTGAGTCCTGCAAACAATTAAATTTGATTAACCTACTGAAAAATGCATAAGAGAACTTATATCTTTGACATTGGTTAGCTCCGTTGATATGCATAAGATTTATCAAGTACCTTAAGACTCTGAATCGGCTGTTTCAGCTGGCTACCCTCGTTGCTGGTCACTGAGCAAGCAATAACCGGCCTCGTCACACCACAAGCACGACCAAGAGCTTGCTTTGATGGAACAAATACATATGGGACGTTCTGCACATCATACGACAAAATGAGTAAACCAAGGTGATTGACTATACAGAACTTTCAGCTTAATACGCCGACAGGCAGTGCACTACAAACACCAACCAATAAAGCATGCTAGCATTAAATTTGTGTGAAAATCTACGCCCTGGCATTGGTTCACATATCCATTCATAACATTTTACGAATGGGTACGGACAAGGAAATAACAAAACACAGTTAAAGTAATTACTCTCAAGAAAAACTAAACGGCAAACAATGTCCAACAGAACTTATTACAAGCATCGATCATGATTAACATCAAATAGTTGGCTTTCACTTCAATCAAAGCAAACAATTAATCTCTAAAATCAAACAACCCAAACAAATAGCTAAGCATCAGCATATTCTCACTTACAATTCAACAAATTTAGGTTTTAATTGTACTAGTATTTAGGCCGGGCCAGTAAACTTCAGCTGCTTTCAACATGAACAGACTAAGGCAACTACAACATTAACATCAAATACTCACAACAAAGATGGGATACTGATGGCCACCCAATTGAATTACAGGCTTAAATATAGAAAATAAGCAAGCAAGCGAAAACCATGTAGAGTACTAGACTGCACCGAACCGACAATAATCACACAGTACTTTGCAACACATACACGAAACAGAACAAAAGCGGGAAAGTAAATCTTATACCTTATCCTCAGCTAGCAAGGGGAGGTGGAGCAGGATCTCGAGCGGCTCGGTGTCCGCCGCCATCACCACAAACTCCGATATACCCCTGTTCAAGGTCTTGGTCGCTGGGCACAAATAAAATAAACACAAATTTAAGCTAAAAGCCCCGGAATTAACAGAGTACAGCGCAGAAAACGTGGGGAAGGGACTGGTAAGATACCTTCGTTGGCGCCCTTCTTGAGCTGCTTGTAGTTGGCGGCCTGCTGGATGATCTCGAGGATATTAATCGTCAGCTGCGCGTCCGCCAGCGGGTACGCCTTCGGGTTCACCGCCTCCTGACTCTGCAAGAACAACAAAATCCACCGGCGGTTAGCAGGCGCCTGACTCGATTCGACGGAGATGAAGGGGAAATTGGAAGCGGGGGAAGTCTACCATGTTCGCGAGAGGTCCTTGGCGCGGAAGAAGGCGGCTGCCGCTGGGAGGGTGGGGGCTTCTAGGGTTAGAGGTGGGTGGAGGACTAGGGTTTATCTCGCCGTTTGCTTCATATAGCCGCCGGGAGGCACCGGATCTAGGAGATGGGCCGCGTCAGGTGTGCCGTGGCCCACAATCTAAATTCGGACCCTCTCACACAGATAGCGGGCCGAAAGTCAGTACCTATACGAAGGGACTAGGGAGGCCACGCCGTTACGGCTTCCAAATGCGATTGGGCGTGTAGTCAAACGGTCCAGTGGCACGCTACTCATCGGGTTTAAATCCTGGTGCTCGCACCTTTTCCTGAGATTTTTTCAGGATTTTCCGGCGCTATGCGTTAAGTGGTAAGCGGCGTTCCCGCCGACAACGAGGTGTCAATGGTGACTTCGGAAATCTCCAGATGTCGGGTGCTCAGTTCTTCGGAGGTGCTCATAGGGATAGGGTTTGCGTACGTGTATTCATAGGGGTGAGTGTGCGTGCGTGTGTGAGCGTCTGCGTTGTACCATGTCATTCTAAAAAAAAAAAGTTACGGCTTCCAAATGCGCAACGTTGGCCGTGGAGGAGATGGAGGAGGCTGTCCATAGTGTCAGACTGCAGTGCCATTCGTAAAACAAGTGCTCGGCGGTTTCAATAGCACCGCATCCACGCGTGGGCAACTAACTTTAGCCGTCAAAGAACGAACAAGTGCGCAACCATCTGGCAGTCATTAGGCACCGGACAAATGGATCTTATACACTGCTGGAGAAGCTTTATTGTAACCAAGCGTTTGTATGTGCTACTTTTTGTACAACAACACAATTTACATGGAAAACAGGTTAGCACATCCATTATGTTATCTTACAACAACATGCGCCCCTCTCGAATGCAGCGAGTCCGCATCTGTTGCATAGCTTGGGTCAGCAGCGAACAGCTCACTTGGACAATACAAAGCTTCCTCTTCAGCGAGACGCAGCATTGGTGGTTCCTTAATGACCAACGCAGCAAGTTGTGATGGAACCCTAAGACCCCTAGATCTACATGATGGATGGAATCGAGTCATTCTTATCCGCCGAGGAGAAGAACGACAGGTTGCGGAATGCATCCATACTATTTTCCATCATTCGGTTCCAACTATTTTGACTGTCCCCTATGATTAAGTCACCGGCTTGATATCTTACAGACGGTATCTCCAAGTCCAGTGGTCCAAGTGAATCAGGCTGTCGAAAAAAGATAATGTAAGCACACCTCAGATTAATGACAACGTAAAAGGAGACTAGGATTGCTTCTAGTACCCAATATATGTCAGCTAGAGACTGGTCCTTCAATCCATTCGAGTCGCCATTTTGAGGTGGTGATCGAGCACAAGACTCCTCTCTGTCTTTGGCATCATCATCACAAGGATTATCAGCAGCAGCCTCTCCTCCAGTCAGGTCCTATTCCATGAAATAATATATGAATACAAGTCAAAATGTATAAACTTGTTTTACTTCTAGCAGAGCCCAAAGATGTCAGCAGACCTGAAGGAAACCTCGAAACCCTTCCGAATTTAATGGATGAACTTCATTGTCAGTATCAGGAGAGCTGCTAGAGGGAGTGTTTGAGCCTTCTTGCTTCCTGGAGGCTGACAAATTAAAACTGAACTCATCACATGTTTCTTCTGCTCCCCAGATGGTTGAATGGGGCGTATGGGCTGGCTGCTCTGATGATTGAAAACGAGAAACATGAAGGGCAACAGCAGCATCAAACGAATCATAGCTGCTCGGATTCTCAAGGAGCAAAGCATTTTTGGCACTAGAAGTTCCTATACAGTCCAAATGACCACCCTTGGATGCTTCCGTCAGTAAGTACCCAACACTGATATCAGTCAGGGTATCTGCCCACTGTCCCTCAGATATTGCCGCACAATTCATTCCTTGATCATCCTGAAGTATAATAAATGATTATATATGATTAGTGAAAGGAAGATCAGCCATAGAAACATTTAGATGCAGTTTACAGAAGCATGCAAGAGACAGAAAATAGAACCTCAGAAGCATGAGTTACAGGAACCTGCACTTTCTTCTGGCTGCCAAACTGAGAGTATGGTGCATTGGTGGGCTGCTCTCGATGCTCAGTGTTATTGCCTGTACTAGATGGTGTAATATGCAATAGTGCTGACTGATCTTTTGAACTACAAGTATATTGCTCATGAATACTATTAATGAGCAAAGTACCATACTTTTGCCCACAAGCCTTATCTCCTGAGGGCGATTTGACCTGGATGTCTTCTGGTATCATGCAGTTCTCAAAATGGGTTAAAGATATTTCACTTACTCCTGCTTCAAGCTCAACAAGGGAAAACCAACCATACCTTAACAACAAAAGGTTGATACAGCAATTAGCAATCCATACGTGCCTACTAGTGATCTATTATATATATTGTGATTTTTTAATCAAACAGAGAAATTATATACCTTAAACGGAAAACAGAAGGGCTATTCACAGAAAGAAACACATCAGCTACTGCAACAGTGTCTCTTGTTGTCCACCTCTGATATGTAGCTAAATCCTCTTGATGAGCACAATATGGAAAAAGAATAAGCTCTCCGGATGCGATGTTTGAGTTACCCCATTTGCGGTTCAGATGTTCTAGCACAGATGATATTTTCTTCCTAGAGCTTAATGTGAGCTCCAGATGTGGATTATGTTCATCCTGTTAAAAGGAGACAAGGCAGTCATGTCATATCCAATATGCTCAGCTCACAAATTAGAGAGCTACACAGGATATCTTGAAACCACAGCGACCATAAAGAGAAGGTTTGTTCATAATGCAGAGAGCACTAATCAAGTTATCTGTTCATCATCATTATAACATGCATAACTTTGACTACAGAAACCTGAGTGCTCGGCCAATACTTCACCAGTAACACAGCTACGGAGGAAAATGTGATTCATATGCAGTTTGCTAGTAACAAGAGACCATGATTTACCTTCTCCAATGCCTTCCGTGTAGCTTCATTTATTGGAAATAACTGCAGCTTCAGCTTCGCAGGTGCTTGTGAATCTGCTTCCTTCATATGATTTGTGCTAATGCCTGCCAATGCAGAATAAACACATCAAGACGATAGGAACCTGCATCTTCTGCTGTTAACTTCAAGGAGGGTGTGGAACAAATTTCAGTAAAACAAGAACGAAAACGAAAATGCTAGAGGCAATACCATCAACAGTAGAAAGTTTGTCTGATGAAGTCAGCGTTCTTGCATCAACATTACATGACATGCCAGGGTTAATTGTGCTGCGCTCAAGCTCCTCAGCTGCATCAGCAACTAAAGAAACACCAGCAATGGCCGCTCTCTCCCATTTTTTGTATGCAGCAGATGCAACAGCACCACCTGAAAGAAATCACCAGCTATCCACATTAATGCAACAAATCAACCCTAGAGAGCTCCTTTACATGATAGTTTAACCCATCAAAGACTTTGTAAAAACTCGAAGCATGGAGATCATGTGACAAAAGATGAGTAAGGCTGTCATATCAAAAGTGGCAACCTGCCCTCCTTTTTTGTTTCACGGTTCTTGTGGCAGAGAGGTCTCCTTTAGTTGCTCCTGACTTGCTAGAATTTGTTTCTGGCACCCGCTTGAAAAATGCCCCTTTTGGAGATGCAACTCTGCTACCATTTTGAGCATCGACCGGCAAGAATTTTACAGGGAAAGACTCATTCCCAGGAGCCTTGCTGACAATTGGAGATGGAGAAGATAGGCACATATCCATTCGTGGTGGACACTTTCTTCGGGACTTATTCCTGTCCTTTAGCAGTTGATTTCCCTGTATAAAAAAAAGAGACATAGTGCATGAGAAAGAAGAAACAAACTGATGACGTTTTTATACTCAAAGAGAGAGAAAAATCACAACAAAGTAACACACCAATGCTTCTACAAATGTTTTGAACCTCCGAGGCTTCAGATGCAGCTTTGATGCACTGCAGCTAAATTTTTCAAGCAGAGACCACCTGCATCAAAACCAGCTAATATCTGAGAGTTCATCGCGATGTAAAAGAAATAGCGCAGGGTCAAATGAAAAGGCAATAATTATCAACTAGAGACAATATCCACTCCCTTCTTACAAGGACAATTCACATGTGAATAAAAAAATGTAACTACCACCCATAATTCTGTTCCCACCAACAGTCAAACAAGCACATCCTTAGCAGTGAACACTTTCATTATTAAGAAAAGGTTCTTTGAAGCCTTGGAGAATCATTACGAAGTTACATGACTACAACTAGAAAACGAATTTAGATCGTTCATTAACACAGGAGTAAGCTGAGCACTTCAAAATAAAGAGAAAACCATTTTAACTTAATGGATCTGACAGAAGGTACATAATATCTACTAGACTGCAATCTACAAGCGTGTTTTGTAATAGAAATACAGTATATCCAAAGTCCTATATAGCATGTGTCAAAGAGATGGCTCAGAAAACATTTGCTTCTATGACGTGTAAATAAAACCAAGTACGACCTATATTTTCTCAGACAATTTGCGCATCATAAGATCTATTCAATTACCAACGGAGCATAGCAGCAATCGTATCCTTGGAGTTCTTTGCATCAAGTGAGAATCCAGGACCCAATAGTTTCTTCATGCGCCGAACAAGACGATAGTAGTAATGCCTGACCTGTATGGTAAGAAAAACATTGAATAAATTTATGTTACATACATATGGAATGGAATTGAACCTTGCATATAATAAGATAGTCATGTGATGTTGTAAGAGAAGATTTATCTAAGTAATAAAGAGTTAGAAAACCATATTGTAATGGCCGATAGCCATGTGATGTCGTAAGAGAATATTAAACATCTAAGTAATAAAGAGTTAGAAAACCATATTGTAATGGCCATTTTAAATCCTGCACACTGCCCAGTTCTATCAAAGGTGCACGCACCTAGGTCTCAAGCAACAAGCAGCGTGGGAAACAATGCCTCAAGCTGCACTAGGAGCACCCTAACATGTGAAGCATTTCTAGTCACAGTGCAAGGCCTGAAGGGAAAACTTGATAACAGAAAGAAAACCCAAAAGTCTGTCCTAAATGAAACCCAGCAACATTAATTGGTGGTTCTAGACCTCAATATTTGGGATTTGAACGGGCTTTGAAAGGTGCAAGTGAAGAAGAATGACTGGCTGCAAGGGAAAGGAACTCCTCCAATAGAAATGCTGAGATGGAGCCTGCAATCCTCCCTCCCAACCCTTCCCTCCCCTATCACAGCAACCAAAGAAAGGCTTCCTATAATCAATTAAACATAAGTATGTTGGTGCTGCGCCAAGCAGCAACAAAGACATACGTTGTAAATATTATTTTGTTGACACCAAAAATGCCTGTCAATTCTAGACTCCTGACATAAGATATATGTTCATACAGAACTAAAATCCAGAGTCTAATGTAACTGATTCCCTTGAACTTCCCAAACAAACCATCATGTGCAATGTCATAAGAACATCTTGGTAGAAAATTAAGTACCTGATCCTTGTTTTTACTCTGAACACGGTGTGTAATCTTCTCAAAGTTCTGGGGAAAAACAACATGGGATTCACCATCATTCGATTAGTATGCCCTAATCAGATAGAAAATAGAAGAAGAGCGTTGCATCCAAGAATGTTTCTTACTTTTCCGACTTGTCGCAGAGCATTGAAGAAATTCTCCTCCTCTTGGCGTGTCCACGCAGCCCATTGACGAGTCGGCTTTTTCGCTAGCAGAATTACACATCGTGCAAAATCAGGCAAAATCGAACCGGCATAAACAGGGAGTCTGAAAAAACACATACAAAAATAGTTCACATTCACAAAAACGAACCAGGTTTCTGATTGGGATCGGAAGGCTGCGCCGAATCAAGCTTCTGATTTGGATCAGATGTTGAAGGAGCAAACTCTATAGTTTGAAGTAGTGGACTCAACTCCTCACGCACCTCCTTCTCCATGGCATTCGTAGCACAGGTACCACGAAAATCCTCTGCTCTGATTTGGACCAGAAACAACAAAAAGATTACCAAAGAGAAGAACAGATCGAAGGATCGAATGGGCTCTCAGAGCGAAAGTGGACTGACCGTGGTTGCGATCGAAGAGATCTGTCAATGAATTTTGATTTGGGGGGGATTTTTGGCAGAGTTTGAGGAAATTTTGAGGATTGGGAAAGTTAGGGATTTGGGGAATTGGGGAAAATTATGGGCGAGAAGATGAGTGCAACCGGTGAAAAGGGGATCTACCGCCACGTGTGGCTTCTTTTTCGATCGCACGGCTATCTTTCCTCCAGGTACAATATCCAAGCAGGCGGATACAGACGCGGTCGGGGGGCGGCGCGGGGTGTGGTCCGGGACCAGGTGCCGGGCAGGGAGGATCGGGCTGAGTTCGAGAACGATGGGAGGGATTCTGGCTCAGGGATAATTTTGGGCGTTAAAGATTCGGTCACTGTAGCAGCAGGGACAACAAAAAAGGACCGCAACCAAAAATCTCGGAAGTATATTGGCAGCATGGGGCATCTTGAGATGGAATTTACATAATCCAATTCCAACGTAATATAGTATAGTAATAGTGGTAATTTTTTAGGAAAATTTTTGTATTTTATAGTGCAATATCCAATTCAAAATGTGTAAAGCTTTCCAAATCCATTTAGAGTGCCGTAGAGTTTTTCTTTGTAGATTGTGAGTAGAATTCGTTGTTATATAAAATTACCGTGGGAAAAACAAGAGATGAGTCGTAGCCTAGTTGGTTAAAACTTCTATAGGTGTATTGCTCGCCTGCGTTCGATTCCCAAACCCGACGCTTAGCGTTCTTATTCTCTCTTTTCTATAAGTCTTTAATGAATTCGACATAACATAGGAACTTCGGTTAACAAACATTCTTAAATCATCTATGACGTGTTTGACGTACACCTTGCTATAACTCGCCTTACCATATAAATTTGAATGGATTATATCCCAATACAATTGTTACATGGTGAGAATAACGAGTTATGCGGGTCTAGACATAAAAGGAAGCAAGAGCCCTAGGTGTCATAATCGATTCAAAAGAGGGACCATTTATCAAGAGAAGCACATCAATTTTGATGCCCTCTCTATAAAGTTATTATTGGTTGTTTCAAAAATAAAGTATAGTTAGAATTTTTGTATAGTTGAATATTATCGCGTCTGGCAGTTTCTTTTCTTAAAGTCTTAACATACTGCATGACTCTCTTGTTTCACCCATTGCCTTCCGTCCCTAGTAACTTCTTACCACTGTATCCGCCACCACTACACCGCCCTCCATCACCTCACCACCTTTGCTATGTGCCGCCACTACACTGCCTTCCATCACCTCACCACCTTTGCTATGTACCACATTGCCAAGCCGCCGGTGGTTATCAACTTACCTCTCAAATCTCAACACTTAAATATGACTATGCTGGGATCAACTCAAAAGAGTTGAGGAAGGCCCACCTCACCACGAAATTGCAGCAGATATATGGTCATGGAATGGATTGGACATTGGAGTGTTAATAAGGTTGAAACACTCAAGTGGCACATAGTCTTTTCTATTTTGATATGTCGTAATAATCTTTGGATTCGTTGAGTTTTTTTATAACTAATTGTGATGCCTGCGGTGTTTCTCATGGTTATTAATTTCCATAAAATTTCCACAAAAATTATAGTTTAGTATATCTGGTATTGCAAACTGGTCGTAGTATAAAAGCCGATTGGCAATAATTTTAGCGGTGAGCTATCCTTAGATTAGATCCAAGCAGTGGAGTTGAGAAGATGTGAGGTCGTCATGGCTAACACATTTTGGTCCTGTTTGGATACAAAGAAAAGTTGCAAGGTGTTTGGATGCTACAGACTTTGTAGTTTTGGAAACTATGGTATTAGCAAAAATGTACTACCTCTATTCATTTTTATATGACGTTGAGTAGCTCATTTTTGAGCTAACAAGCGTCATATATATGCGGATGGAGGGAGTAGTCTTTTTAGAGTTTTAAAAACTCCACTCTATACCTCTTTTTTCTAAACCTTGGTTTTGCATGCTCGTGGACTTTAAAACTACATGTTCTTAATACTACGGTTTTTCAAAACCACAATATCCAAACAGGGCATAGCAGCTTGATTACCTTTGCACAATGAATGATTGTTTTTTATTTACCCAGCTCGACCAATGCCACCACTAATATACCACTTGTTGGTTCAGAAGATGGGACTGGACGGGTCAGGTTGATCCGATTTTTGCTACTGTTTAGCCGAGAGACTAGTGAAACATGTCTCCCTCGTGGTGAATATAGATCAGGAAGCATTGGTGGACAATGGAACCATGGGAGTGACACCAGCCACAGCTTAGCGGGAATAATGGAACAGGCAACCGCGTCGTGGAAGCTGGAATCCACTGCAGTAGCACTGCCAAATGGAAAATTAACAAATACCGCTGCGAAGGGTCGCCATACTAATGCCGATCCAACTTTATATAGAGAAATATAAAACTATCATTTGACCAATCAGAACAGATACCACGAATACTGCTGGACGAAAACAAAAGCCAATTGCTTGGGTAAACATATTGGTTCAATCATCGACACAGGGTGAAGAACAGACTATTCAAGCTACCATCTCTGTCCACCGTTAAACACAACACATAGCCATTAACAACAGGCCGCATCCGTTCCTTGAGCCGATAGATCGTACATGAGACACATAGGCAGTTTTAACTAGCGAAGATAGCAACCTCTGCCTCCAGCCAGATGACGAAGCTGCACAATGCCATGAAAAAAAATCTACCTCCTCACAGGAGGTGCGCCGCCTCGCCCGACAGGACCACCACCACGGCCAGCAGCAGCCTACAAATTGGCAGGTCAACCAGTTTAGAACATATTAGTGATTTACTAATGAATTGAAACTCATGAGAATATAATTTACAGATCAGAATGTGTGTATGTCAACTGCACGAACTCTAAAAAGAATCACACAAAGGTACTTCCACATGTGTCACTTCACCAAAATTATTTGGACCTCAGTATCATTTCAGATTTTCAGGGCAGGCCCAAGTGCTCTTTTCATTTTTCTTACAAGGTCCGCTATGGAGTACACAAAATGTCATGCAAGCTTATTGCTTCATCCCTGCAAGTTCAACCAGAAGCTAAACTTGCCAATTGCTATGACACACTATTCAGGTGGGAAACTTTCAATTCCACTATAAACAAAGTTTAAGTGAATTGTAATAATATCCAGGCCCAGTGGTGGTTTTCCAACCAATTTAAGAAGCTCAAAAGAAATAAAAGGAAATCACACAAAATGTCATGCAAGCTTATTGCTTCATCCCTGCAAGTTCAACCAGAAGCTAAACTTGCCAATTGCTATGGCATACTATTCAGGTGGGAAACTTTCAATTCCACTATAAAAAAGTTTTAAGTGAATTGTAATAATATCCAGGCCCAGTGGAGGTTTTCCAAGCAATTTAAGAAGCTCAAAATAAATAAAAGGAAATCACTAAAAGTGACACCGGCATCTGTCTTAGAATGCAATTAATTCAAATGCAGGCTTAAATCAACACTCAGAGTCCTATTCCACCTGTACCTCCCTCCCAGGAAAAAGAAAATATATATATATGTTTAATGGTGGGAGTACACAACCATCAATTTTCTACAGCTCCAGCTGAAGACATAAAAAAAGGTGAAGGCTAAAGTTAGCCTCAAAAAGGTCAAGAATAACTCAATACAAAATGAAATTTCAAACTTGCTCAGTTAACAGTGACAACAGTAAATTCTAATGTCTCCTGGTTCCCTATATTTGAGCATGTTGCATTTATACAGTCTACCACATTACATTTATTTTATTGTTTAAAAGGAGTGGAAAAGTAAATTCTACCAACGTTTTCGTTTAGCCTCACAATACCAGGTAAAGTGAAGGACATATGACCAAAAATGCATGTTTTCTTTTGATGGTTAAAAATATGGTTTTAGCCAGACACTAAGTAACTGCAGCATCCGTACAAGTTCATATTCCTCCCGACCTCCCTGCAAACTATCAAGAACCCCATCTAAAGTTCTGAAAATGTCAACACTGAACACTTTGTTTTTAATTATTGGGACAGGCTCTGTTTATTTGCACTGACCCTAGACAGATCATTCGTTACCTCCTGGCTCCTGAAGCCAACAGAGTACATGAATACAATAAATTCCATTCATGTAAGACCCATTAGGGTTAGAATTAGAGATAGAATAGGATTAGATGTCTTGCTTAGGGGTAAAGTAAATGTCTATATAAAGAGAGGAGATGTATCAACTAAAGGCAAGTAAGAATTATCAAGAGCCTCATCTGCCTTGAGATTGGGTGCAGCCATGGCCGGCGTGCCTGGTCTCAAGCATCCGGTTCAGCGTCTGGTTACCCTCACAATCATGGACTTATGGCTGCACAGCTTATTTTATGTATAACATAACAGAACAGTTCAAAATGGTCTTATATAAAAGATAAACACAAGTAAATTCCATGGTGAAGTAAATTATGCTACGCAGATGCTTACATAAAACATGACAATACATGAAAGATAGCATTTTTTTCTTATAAAAAACAGTCAATTTTGCTACGGAGATGCTTACATAGTTACATAAAACATGACAATGCATGAAAGATAGAAATATTTAAAAAAAACAGTCAATTTTCCAAGAAAGAAACAATATTAAGATAACATTAGGTCCTTTGGTCAAGCACTGAACTTCGAAAAAGAGATCAACGGGAGAAATGAATAAAAGTAGGTTGTCACAACAAGCATAACAGAAACAAAATCATAATACAGAACAATATTATTAATAATGATAAGAAACAAAACACTGTCCAATACACACAATCTAGGTAAAAAAAAATCTATGAAGGGACAATGGCAGTTAAGGCTCCCATTAGTTAGGCACACAGGAAGATAAAATAGCAATGATCTGTATTAGCATTTTGTATGTTTTATTTTGGCATTCTTTTGAGTCAGACAACCAAAGGCAATGGTGAAACAATGACTGAGGTAAAGAAAGAACAGGAGAATAAGAAAAAGAGTGAAAATTGGAGTGCCCTGATGAAGAACATGGCCGCCATTAGTGAGAAAAGGAAACCCCCCAAGATTTCATGATACCCATTGGATAACTATTATAGCAATCCATTACAGAACTAATGAAGATATTATTGGAGTTCTAGCTATCCAGGAGCAAGTTAGATTTGCAGTATTGTCCATCTTTGACTAGGTCAATAGTGTGAGAAAAAAACCTTCCAAGTTCACAATGGTTACTGACAAGTGAGATAACCCAAACAGAAATTGTTGCGTTGCCTTCGAAAAGAGGCAACCCACAGTTAATTTTATTCTTTCAAAAACGCATACATATTGCATTTTTCTTTCACAAATTAGAGAAACATGATTGGCATATCATACTCAAAATGTAGTCAATGCCAAGAATGACAAGAAGGCGAAGCAATCATAGTACATACTACATAAGGTCAGACAAAGGAAAGCAGAAATTACCCGAGCACGCATTGCGACTGCACGACCACGGCCAACTCCAACAGCTGATCCTTTGCCCTACATTAGACAAAACAAAAACGTAACAATCATGCATCATCTCACCATTAGCTTGTCACATGGCAAAACACTAGACAGTACAGGCCACTAACCCTAATCCTCGCTTCCAAACGCTTGAACATAGGAGCGTTCTTGAGCATATCCGGTATAATCATAAATCTGCAACATGACAATGGCGAAACCCACACAGAGGGAAAAAAATTAGGTCGCGCAACTCAACAAAATTACATCGAGAAACAAATCGAGCCTTGCCATTACCTCACTCTGCTTCCTCTGATGAAGACGTGCTCCAGCTGCGACACCTTCCCATCCTGCAGATTAATCGACAAAAAAGGATGAGAATCCAAATCGACGGGTATCTGGCCCAGATCCGGAGGTAGCGCGGGCAGAGAAAGCGTACCTTGGCCGTGAAGGTGATGTTATCGAGCTGGCAGTTCCAGTTGTCCTCGCACTCGGCCATGGACCCCCGGTACACCTCGCCGGTCTTGAGCTCCACCGTCACCACGTGCCCCGCCGCCTCGTGGAGCAGCTTCACCGGGATTCCCAGGCTCCGGCTCATCTTCCCCTCTCCGTCGTCCTCCTCCTCTCTTCTCTCCCTCTTCCCCTCTTCGCGCCGCTAAACCCCAGCTGTGGAAAAAGCAGGCGGCACGAGAAGAAGCGAGGCGGCGAAGGGGAAAATAAAGAGAAGAACGCTTGGTTCATATGGGCCGTCTGGTAACAAGACCCGGCCCAAATAAGAAAACTGGAGCCCGGCCCAAGTCGCCGCCGAGAACGACCGCACCGAATCGCTTGGTGACGAAGCAAATCGCCGAGCGAGAAGAAGGAAAGAAACCGATGCGACGCGGCTTCGATCCACCTGTCCCATCTGCTCACCTAGAACTAGAAGCCGAACCATCCCGCATTCATTTCGCTCCCCAGCCGTACGAACTCGCAGATCGGAGAGAGACCGAGGCGCCCCTCTTCTTTCCTTCCCCTGTTGGGCGCGAGAAGTTTCCAGAGTGTTCGAGCCGAAGAGGTTCCGATGGCGCTCCAGTGGATGATCCTGGCGTGTGTGGTGGCGGTGGAGGCGGCGGTGGCGGCGCTGGTCACGCTCCCGGCGCCCCGCGCCGTGCGGGGCCAGATCGTGGCGCTCACGTCCTTGCTCTTGCAGCCGATGGCCAGCGTGATACCCTTCGCTGCCTTCCAGCTCCTCGGTGCGTGCGTCGCTCCGGCCTCCCCGACCTGCTGCTGGTTCCGGTGACCCCCTTTCTGACTCTGATTGGTTAACTTCCTTGTGATGTGAGTGCAGATATCTACTGGAAGAAGGAGCACAGGCTGATGTGCACCTCGGAGATTTGCACCACCGAGGAGCGCATCCGGTTCGAGAAATCTGTGAGTGATCGATTTTTCTTTCGTGTTTAGATTTGTTTGGTGTTTCTAGGGTTTTGGTTTTGATGCTTAGCTTTTTGTAAGTCTTAAATATATTATAAGTAGCTGCTTTGTCCCATTAGTGAGGTTTAGATGTTTATTAGTTGGCCTATATGGGTTAGTTTCTTGATAGGTACTAAGAACTGGTTTAGTGAAGTTTGGCTAACGAGGATGCATGACCCAATTAGATCTTGCTATAATTTTTTGAAAGGTTTAGTGTCACTCTTTTCTTCAATTTGATATGCCAGCGTAGTAACATGATTGCTCCCCAAATTTCAAATTGCTCTAGCAATAAGCAGTTTTTTTATTTCCGAACACAAGTTAGAGAACCAGATACTAGGAACAAGATGCAGGAGCAAAATTTGGGATTGAACAGAAGAACCGAATGCATTCTTGCGCTAAACACTATTATCCTTCGTGCGTGAGCCTATAAAAAGCAAGTGACAGACAAAGTAATACAGATTAGAAGCTTCTCCTATCAGCTACTTTTTTAAACGAACTTCAGGTTTTCTCTTATGCTGCAACCATGTTACTAGATGTCATCAAATATATGTTCATTTCCAGCCAACTTAACTAATGTCATCATATATTAAAAGAACACCACTCTTCCTAAGCATTTGCAGTGTTCCTTCGTTCTGTCCTGCAAGGTTGGAATATCTGTGTTAAGAACTATGAAGTTTATATACCTTCCATCCAGCATAATTTGCAGGTTGCATGATATTTAGCATCGATGAGGCGCCTTTTGGGCTAAACTTCTCCTCAGAGTCTGAAATGCTCTCTTGTATTGCAGAAGAGCAACACCCAATTAAGTTGGTAGTGCATAATACACTTTTCTTTTTCTTTAGGAGGAATGGTAGATAGATCCTGTTCTACTGGTAGGATTGATGGGAACAGCAAAATCAATGTGGAGCATGACTGTCATTTTGATCATGTGTCAATTTAAGGAACTAGGTCCACCTGATGCAAAAGTAATCCATTATCCACACATCGCACACAAGCTATTCTTCTACAATGTTACATCTGAAAAAAGAGCACAAAATATTATTATAGTAACCCACCTTCTAAAAAAAGGTTGGGGTGACATTTGGGCAGTTGGCCCCTCACCCACTCAGCTTCCCTGCCGTTGATCTCTTTTCATCTCTTTGAGCATCTGTAGCTATTCGCGTATTCTATTTATCTTATTATGCAAGAAAAAAAAACTGTTGTGAAACTTCTCTCAGGTTACTATCCACTTGAATAATTTTCCCCGTAGGTTTTATTTGCTTGCTCCCATGTTTTGTGATTTTTGGCTGTATTATATCATCATGACAGGGATACCCCTTACCTTTGCATGTTATGAACTTCAGGCAAATAATCTTATGCACGCCACCAAATTGTATTGCTATGTTTATATGAAGGAAGTTGTAATATTATTTTTTTTCTTCGTTTCTCTCGATGATGGTGTTTCTTGTGCAGATGTTCAAAGCACAGAGGAATGTCATACTGTGTGTTTCAGCATGCCTCCTTTATTGGTAAGCTTCTCACTGCAGAATCTGATTAACAGACCTTCCATGAATGTCCATATTATCTTAATTTAATTCTTTTTCCTTTTACTTTGCTACAGGTGCATATATCGCGTTGTCAAGTACAACAAGGATATTAAGGCCTTGGAAGAGACTGAGAAGCGCCTCAAGGAAGAGTAGATTTATTGTATTTCAAGGTTAGTTATTTTAGTGTCAAATCAGTGTGCTGTAGGTTTGACAGTTTACCTCAGCAGTGCATTTGTAAGGGTATCAGATTGTCAATTAGTTCAATGATAATTTGATAATACTTCATAAAGAAAGATTAGCGTCGGCGCTTGAATTGTTGGTCAACCAGAGTTTAAAGATTTGGTCGCTGGGTTTTACTTTGATGTGCTTTGAGTGGGTGTGCTGAAACTGGAACAGCTATGAAGCCTTGAATGCATACATGTCTTTTTCATTTCCACTAGAAGTTTCTGTGCTTCCAATTCGTTTGATCTGGGTTTATGGATCTGCTTCCTCATCCAATATGCAATCCACCCAGCACCGTCGTCCTTATCTCTTATTTTTACTTTATTTTTATACCAATAGTGGTATGACTGCTAGATAGTGCTTGAATCTTAACCTCAGTAGAGCAGGATCATGGAACACATGATATAGCAGCATATATACCATCTTACCATCTAATATATGCTTTTGGATGTATTATTGGAATTCTTGAACTTGCTTACCCTTAATTTTGGTAAGCTAACAATTTCTTCCCTATGGACAAATGATATAGCAGCATACCATCTAATATATTCTTGAACCATCCATGCAGTTGGGTCAAAAAAAAGAAGCATACCTGCTTTTAGTTTCTGCGATGGTGAGAATTAGCAGTCCAGTTCCAGTGTTCCACAATTTTTTAGCACATTGTTCATTAAAAAAACTACGCCATTCGCAATATGAGCTGCAGTTTGTTTGAAAAATTCTGTAGTTTGATCATTGTTTGTTAGATTCATTCTATTATTGTTCTTTGATTTCAGAGTTTGTAATTGTCAACAAAGGGACATTTCAGTTACATTTCCCTCCATTTTACTTGCCACAGGTGATCATGTGGTGTTCCTGGCCTTCAGAAGATATGTTCATATCATAGTTCCGTAGGATTTCTGGTGTATAGTGTCCTTGGAGCAAAGAAGAGTGTTACACTGGTTCGGCACACATCTTCAGTATCAGTGTTATTTGATCATTTTTAACTTATGATGATGGTCACTGTATCGGTTTTTTTTATTATCAACAGTTCAAACATTTTCTAGAATGTTGTCTGAACATCCATTTACCTGCCCTTTATTGGTCTTGCCTGTTGAATTAGTCTGGTATTTGGTTAAATTGTAGTTGGATCCCCGAAGACCCTGAAACTTGTCTTCTTGTCAAAGTTTGCTGCAGTTGAACTAAGACCTGGTCGCAAACCTAGGATTGATGTTGTGTTACTGTTGTTGCAGTTGGAAAATTTGATTAGATGCCCGTGTCCTAAGTCAGTTGTTTTGGCGTCTGGTGGTGTTCGATGGTCAGGTACTCGCCGCTCTAGGCCTCTATGGGTTACAATTTATTTGTTTTTCGTTCCTAGCCTGGTTGCCGATAAACAGGACCTGATTGATTGCAAGCAGCGGACGCAGCGGCTGCTCGCTGCTGTCTGCAAAACCTGGGTATCGTAACCTGCCTGATCCTCCCAGCTCGAGAAGCTAAGTCCACATCAGAAAAGTTCCTAGTAATGTCTGCGAGACCGAGACAGACGTGAGTTATGTGCAGCGCGAGCATGAGACGCGGCGAGGCTAATCCTTCTGTCTGTGAGGGCCGGCCGGCCGGGCCGGGCTCCGGTTGGTACTTGCTTGGCATATCAACGCCTGTGCTGCACGATCCGTTTTTATTCCCGAATAAGCACGATCCTTATTCGATCCACGTGTTACTTCAAGTCCGAGCTAACGAAGCAATGTGCCGAGCGAGCCCAGGCTGACACTTCAGATTGAAACGGATGTACATGCAACATGCGTCGGTATGCATCGCCTCTGGCCCTTACAGGCCAGCTCCTCCAACGGAATGCCGCCGCCGGTATTCTTGTTGCTGATGGAGAACGGGCACGTGGCGTTTATGACGTCGTTGGAATATCACCATAAGAAATTTTATCAATTGATATATGATAACCTAGTGATCAATTCATGTTTGGTTGTCAATGATGAGGTGGTGATGGAGCTTAGCGAAACCACAATTCGGCTAAGCTAGCTAGAGGTGGTTTATGCTTTGATCACTACTCAAGTAGTGAAACTAAGAACTTTTGGACGGGGAGAACAGAACTGGAGAGAGAGAGAGCAGGGGAAGAGAGAGAACCTCCATTGCTACCTAGTGAGGAGAAAAACGGAATCGTGTTGACAAATATTCAAGCATCACTACTCAAATACGCAGACTGCGATTGATGCTTGAATATTTGTCAGCACAAACTCAATGTTTTCGTTGCCATTGCCCTTGCCGGCTTGCCTCTTCCACACTATGTAATTCTTTTTTTCATAGTTAAGGCCAACCAATAATGCAGTCCTTATGACACTATCGCACCCTCAATTTTTTTTTTTGCAAAATAGCCCATTGATCCGATTAATACCAACCAATAATAAAATCTTTATGAGCTTGAACATGAAAGTAGTCACTACATAATATGTTAGATAATATTTTACAAAGATTATGTTCCTTTCTGAAGTGAATGGAGGCATATGCCCCACTGCTCATGGTTTAGGCCCACCCATTCGTGTGGTATGGTGCCCCTGCGTATAATTAAAAAAAGTTTTGAGCCAAGTAAATATATCGATGACATCTGAATATATAGATTTTCACATCATTTGGTAACGGGGACAACTGAGATTGTTGCAACTTTGTGGTTTGCAATGGCCTCGTTTGCAAAAGATCAGAGTTCAATCTGGATTTTCTTTGTAACCTTCGCGTAAATAACGTATGTAAAAATCTGAATTTGTTTGGTATATTAAATCTTAGTGTGGGTTGGCCCGCGTGAGTGCATCATATATGTAAAAACTCATGTTTTCTCCTCTTAATACAACGATGCCCATCTCTCCTGCCCATTCGAGAGAGAAAAAAAATCGAGTAAATGATGTTTGAGGTGCCGTCTAGAAAATAACCCTCTCGTGATAAGATTTTGCCATTTAGGATGTCGTCTAGAAAATTCGACATGGCACGGTCCGCACACAAAACAAAATAAAAGGAAAAAAAAACTTAAGGCCAGCTCTAGACTTCTATGACAATAGGAGTTTCATACGATCCGTGCACCGGTGTTCAGAGTTCAGACTCCAATTTGCATAGGAGAAATAATCCTGGACGAACCCAAGGTTTCCAAGGCCGGTATCGAGGTAGGCAGCACGTAAAACATGAATGGATCTGTCTATATAAAACTCGAGTGTTGGAGGGGCCTCCCAGCACTCGATTTTTTGCACCGTTCAATCTGAGATCAACGGCCGAGATCGACTCAAACTCCCACCTTATCCATCCACCCCACCTCCCCCAGCGCCCACACCCGACGCCTCCCACGGCCGCCGCCCCCGCCCAGCCCCTCCGCCGCCCCGGCCGGCGCCGACGGCCTAGGGTTCGCCGGAGCTCCGCGCCGGCGCGGCCGGCACGGAGCTCCGGCGAACCCTAGCCAGCTGGCGCCGGCCGCCCCTCCTGCAGCCCCTACCCCCGCCCCCTCGCACCGCCGCCCTCCATGGATGTCCGCCGCCGCCGGCGTCCCGTCGTCTTCTCCAACGCCGGTGAGTTCCCCCGCCCGACCCTGGCCCCAACCGCCGGCCTCCTCTGCCCGGCCGGCGGCGCCCCCGCCGCCCGCCTCCTCCGCCGGGTCAGCCTGCCGCCTCCGGACCTCCCTCTAGGTCCGGCGGCGATGAGCAGCCCCCGGCAACCCGAACCCCCCTAACCCCGAACCCTAACCTCGCCGGAGTTGCTCGCCGGAGATGGAGAAGAAGGTGTTGATGGGGAGAAGGAAAAATTTGTGTGACAGCGGCTCGAGAAACACTCGAGTGAGCGTTAGCTTTATCCAACATAAAAACGACATGAGATAGAAACGGGAGCTCAGGACGCTTGGACCGGGTCGATGTGTGAACCCCGTCGAACCACCACGCACAGGGGACACGGAGGCGCCGGCCTGCTTGTTTGCATCAGAAACCGGCGGGGCGTACGCCGGCCGGAAAGGCGACGACCTCGTCTCCGTCGGAATTAACACGCGTACAGCGTACCGACGAAACCGTGTCCCCCCTCGTCATCGCGTTCGCGTCGAAAGAGACGGAAAAGACGCGCCGATCACACTCACAAGCCTCGTCGAGGCTGCGCTAGCTGCGCTGTGTGTTGGTCGGCTGGAATGGAAGACGGACGGAGTGGTAGGAGCTATCAGGCAGGCATACCCACTCGCTCGCCGTGTGTGATTGCTGCGAATCAAACTGGTATAGCAATAATGCATGTGAACGCTTCTGCTAACCAAATATTTGCACAGTAGACAATAGATAAACCAGTGCGACGTGCTTAATTAATTACAAAGTGCCCCTGGTCCTTGAATGCAATTAAACTCACGCTAGGAAAAATAAAAGGCTAATTAATTCGTTGTTATATATTACCCCCGGAAAATATACAAATGTATATCTCGCTGCGTGTTTTGGTCACAGAATGCGTGCAGATACAGAATAATTTAGATTGCTCAATAATTTATGCGGCCAGAGGAGCGCGTGTGCGTGCTGAAACGTGACAGCAACTAAAGGACGCCGCGTCGGTCTTTAGTTAAAAAGAACTGAAAACGGCGTTCGGTCTGAACCTACTTCCCGTCGGAGACCGGGGATTGACCCATCCATCGTTCCCGCAGTTCAAACAAACGTAATAGGGATATTTATATATTTATAAAAATCACAAGAGGCCAAACGTTCGATCTAGTGGACATCCAGATGGCAAAATTTGAACGTTAGGTAAAATTTAATTTGCCTGCATTTGATTTCCACGCAGCTGATTAGACCAAGAATATAGTGGCTGAATGGGAACACGAGAGGAGGCATGTACTGACTGCACTGTCATTGGGATTGTTTGTCTAATAAACAGGTTTAATACTGTCCCCAAATGTTGGGAGTGCTGTGCCTGTTCGATGTTCAATTTTTTCGGCCTCTCTCTATATATAGGACTTCTAGAATGAGGAGCAGGTACTGTACGTTGGTCGTCAGCTGCTATGCTTCTAGAGAAAGAATGCAAACATGAGTAAATATTTTCTGAAATGCTACAGCATTGTCGTAAAGAAACTGCTCTTTGAACAAGGTGGTGCATGTGTGCTTGTTTGATCTCCAATTTTTTGGTTTCTGTATATGACTTCTAGAACGAGGAGAAGGTATTGTCAGTCTTCAGCTGACAACCGACATGCTTCTAGAAAAAAGGAATGCTGCCATGAAGATATCATCGCAAAGAGAACTGTTATCGAGCTAGCAAATGCATTCATAGGAAGCAGGAATTCAGAGTAATTGCGTTGCAGAAAGTTTGAACTTCTAGCCCTGCATAACATGCATGCTTACTTCAGTACAATTTTTTGAACTTCTAGCCCTGGATAACATGCTTGCTTTTAGAAGATAATCGCATAGCAGTTCAGTGCTGTAAAGCAAAAGAGAAAGGGCCTTCTGATTTTAATATAGCTGCTAACTTTGAATGAAGCAATTCTGGAAGGATATCAGTGGTGGCTTTATCTAAGTTGCTTTCAGGAACTCCACATGGGCAGGAAAAGAACAAAAGAGAGCTCTTAGTTTGGATGTATCTTTCTGCCAGTTTTAGGAGAACCTGTGATTTGACCTGTTACTAGTATGAGTTTCTAGACCAGCTCACTTGGTTTGAGCAATTCTTGGCTAGTGACTGGACATGTAGTGATGTGATGAACTGCTGCATTCTTTGGACAACTCTTCCGATAGTTCACTACTACTACAAGTTGCTGCCTGCAATTTATCGGTGGTTACACGTAACTGAGATATACCAATCTCTGGTCGCAATTCCTCAGGGAGAACGTTCTCGAAAAAAAATATAATTCGCCAGGGAGACCCGAGATTACGACATCCTTTGCACCTCAAACGTGATGATGGAAGCAAGTTTTTTCAGACCGAAAGAGGGTTAGAATTTGAAATGCGCCAGTACCGGATCCGTTTTTGCAGACTTTTTGATGATTCGCAACGAAAATCGCCGTACCGTGCACAAAGAGTGCTGAAAGAGTGCCATTGCTGTCAGGGTAGCAGCATATAGTTGATGACTGGGACTTTGAATTATTCAAGTTCCAACTTTCACCAAGGAATGGTTCCGTCTTCTAGTATTTGGTAAAACGGTTTTGCTGTAATCAACCTGTCATTGTTTGTGAATTTGAAACGCTTTGCATAAATTACGATCAGGTACTAATCGAGACCCATGACACACGCATACTTACATGGCATGCAGAAGCTGCTATTCTGGACTGACTCTGAACTAGTCCGAAGTCTGAAACTCTGAACTATGAAAGCTAGACGCGTGGATGAGCGCCATCCACACAGGGCCATACACGTGCTGTTGTTTTCTTACTATACTGAATTCCACAAATAAATCAAATAAACTGAATTCCTGCAAGTTTCCAAAAAAATTTCTAGGTGATCCCAACCCAAGCAAATAGGGCCTGAAATGTTAGATCTGCCGGACCTGCCAAAAAGGAAAAACGACCGTGACTGCTGGCACCTAACTAAAGCCAGCGCGCGTTAAGGAAGGCATTACCGACCGTTTCCTCCCTCCCCGCGGTTTTTACACATTCAAACATGCTTTCAACGTCAACGTTCCAGTTCAAACCCTTTACCATCCGTTGCCTTCCCTCCCTATTTGAACCCGCCTCCCTCCTCCAGTCTTCGACATTGAACGCTTCACACAATCACACCTCACCCACCCAAGAGCACAACCCAGCACGCCTCTCCAAGAACTCATCATCCAAATCCCTCTTCTTCTAGCTAATCCTGCTGGTTTCAATGGCGCTGCTGGCGCGGAGGGCACGGCGAGCGGTCACCAAGGCGGCGGTGTCTCTCGGCGGCGGCGGCGGCGTGGAGCTGGCGATCCCGGCGCACTTCCGGTGCCCGATCTCGCTGGACCTGATGCGCGACCCCGTCACAGCGCCGACGGGGATCACCTACGACCGGGAGAGCATCGAGGCGTGGCTGGACACGGGCCGCGCCACCTGCCCCGTCACCCACGCGCCGCTCCGCCACGAGGACCTCGTCCCCAACCACGCCATCCGGCGGGTCATCCAGGACTGGTGCGTCGCCAACCGCTCCCGCGGCGTCGAGCGCATCCCCACGCCCAAGATCCCCGTCACCCCCGTCCAGGCCTCCGAGCTCCTCTTCGACCTTGCCGGCGCCGCGCGCCGCCGCGACGCCGCCGCCGCGCCGCGGTGCGCCGAGGCGGTCGCCAGGATAAAGGCCCTCGCGCGGGACAGCGAGCGCAACAGGCGCTGCTTCGCGTCCATCGGCACCGGCCGCGCGCTCGCCGCCGCGTTCGAGTCCCTCGCCGCGGCCGCGCCGGAGGGGCGCGTCCTCGAGGACATCCTGGCGGCATTGGTCTGCATGATGCTGTTGGACGAGGAGGCCGCCGGGACATTGGGCTCGCCGAGCTCGCTGGGCTCTCTGGTCGCCATTGCGGAGCACGGGAGCTTGGCGGGGAGGGTGAACGCCGTGCTGGCGATCAAGGAGGTCGTCTCGTGCGACGGAGCGTTCGTGGATCTGAGCGGGAAGGTGGACGAGATCGTGGACGCGCTGGTCAAGATCATCAGGGCTCCCATCTGCCCGCAGGCCACCAAGGCCGCCATGGTCGCCACCTACCACCTGGCGCGGTCGGACGAGCGCGTCGCGGCGCGCCTTGCCACCGCCGGCGGGCTCGTGCCGGTGCTCGTCGAGGCCCTCGTCGAAGCCGACAAGAGCATGTCCGAGAAGGCGCTGGCTGTGCTCGACGCGGTGCTCGCGTCGGAGGAAGGCCGCGCGAGCGCGCGGGCGCACGCGCTCTCCATGCCCGTGCTGGTGAAGAAGATGTTCCGCGTGTCAGACCTGGCCACCGAGCTGGCCGTGTCGGCGATGTGGCGGCTCGGCAGGGCGCCCCGCGACGGCGAGGAGGACGAGGCCGTGACGCGGTGCCTGGTAGAGGCGCTGCGGGTTGGCGCGTTCCAGAAGCTGCTGCTACTCTTGCAGGTCGGTTGCAGGGAGGCAAGCAAGGAGAAGGCCACCGAGCTGCTCAAGATGCTCAACAAGTACAAGGGCGTAGGCGAATGCGTCGACGCTGTGGATTTCAGAGGACTCAATAAGCTGTCGGCTTAAATCGAAGGGAACTTGATGTACAGAAAAAATGAATACCGTAAAATAGAGAGATGTAGCCTGTAAGTAGATAGGATAGCAGCAATTTTGTTGGATTGGACGTGTTTCCATGCTATTTCAATAGCTTAATTAGATTGAAACTGAAAAGGTAGATTTTTTTTGTGAATAACCTGATTGTAAATTTCTTGTTTAATTAACATAACAATGTAAGTTTTAGAATAACCAGATCTAAATGTTATTACTGAACTAGCACCTCATGTTTGAATTATGTCATGGCTGGCTCTTTTTTTTGAAAGACCATACGTAAATAAACGCTCGACAGGGACCTTGACTACCATTGAAATAATAGAAGATTAATTTTTAAAATAAATCCAGAAAAATGCAACACCCACAAGGAACCTAGGTGGACAACTTCCACCACACGTACACACACTCACCCCTATAAGTACGCGTACGCTAACCTTACCCCTACGAGAACATGCGAGTTTCGCCACAAACGCCTCGCTATCGACAGAGACGTCCGTCGCCTACCACCGAAAAAATAGCGCCGATTAATTTCTAAAATAAATACAGAAAAATGTGACACATGTGCTGAATCGATGACTTTAACCTAGGTGGACAGGTTCTACCACAAGAAACCTTACCAACTGATATATGATAAATTTGCGTAATAGCAAAGCAAGTTAGTGATGTACTTGGGATTCACATACGAAATGTAGGTTTTAAGAATGCAAAGACATTAAAATTTTGCAATGAAAATTTTTATTTTTATTTTCTAGACTCGTATGAGGGTATACCACCTGCAACATTAAGAGCATCCTTTTTTTTAGAAAAAAGGGGCATTTTCAGCCTCTACAAAATGTGTATACGACCAATTAAAAACATCTACACCTTTACGAAATTCTACAAAATTTATTCGTAAAAATATAGAAATGATAACTTATCATTTCTATATTTTTTTATTGTGACTACAACACCCTCCGTAGACTTGTCAAATCCTCTTCTGTGCATGTGTTATTACTGTGTTCTGTTCTCGAGTCTCGACATTCGTTTTCTTGTAACCTCTAGTCGCGTCCTGCCTTGGAAGTTGGAATATTCTGCAGCAACCACGCTAGTCCAACGTATCCGCCTGGATGCACGTCCGAACAGTTGTCTCACCTTTGAAAACCTCGAGTTCAAGCTTGGACGGAGTAGTAAAACGTGACCAGCAGGTTGACCCTACACCGACCGAGCTTGACCCAAACCAGTCTGTACGCCGGCCCACATCCAGAACTCTGACTTCTGGCTCTCTGCCTGCCCGGTCACACGTATCTGCTGGCTGATCGGCGCCACTCCGTTTGATGGTTTCGTAGCCTCGGTAGCCTCTGCAACTTGTTTTGCAAACTGACTTCTCCGCCGACCTGCCGAGGTTGCCACCGCCGGCAGTCGGGCCGAGCGGCGTTCTGATGAAGCGCGCCACCACGTAAACGCGAGCGGCGAGCCCGCCGCCGCCGGAGGGCGCACGGGATCGAACCGAGCTAAACAGCCAGGTGCCGGCGCGCCGGCGCCCTTGGCGCGCAGGATAGAGTCGTCGGCTCGCTGCCTCTCGTTGACCAATCAGTCAACCTTTGCTTGCATAATCTCGGATGTTTTGCTGGACCACATCAGCAGCTAATAAGCGCTGGGGCCGTGCGAAGTGGATCGATAAGATAAGGCCCAACTCCGGAGAGAGCTGTCCGAGGGCCGCCGGCCCGTCACAGATTAGATTTTTATATTACGGTAATGCTCGACGTCCGACGCATCGGACGCCTCCCACCATTCACGCGGACGCCTCTTCCTATTAAACTTCCGTATCACCGTTTTTTAAAAAAAAAACCACATCTCGTGCCGCAGCTTTCTCTCGCTACCGCGCCGCCTCCGCTGGATCTCCGTGCGCCGCCGGCGGTGCCGCCGCCGGACCTCCGCGCGTGGCCGCTCCGCCTTCCCCTGCCGTCGCCCCTCCGTTGCGTCGAGCTCCTTTGCGTCGTCGCCCCTCCGCCGCCGTTCTCCTCCGCGTCACCGCCCCTCCGCCGTCGTTCTCCTCCGCATCAAGCTCCATCACCGCTGCGTCGAGCTCCTCCTCCACCGCCCCTCCTCCGCGGCCGCCGCCGCAGTCCGCTCCTCCAAGCGTCGGGCTCCTCCGCGCGCCGTCCCGTGCGCCAATGCAGCCGCCCACGACCCGACGCGGCGCCGCCCCACGAGCCGCCGCCGCCACCGCGAATGCACGTCGCCCCGGTCTGCTCCTCCACACCGCCGCCCCGGCCTGCTCCTCCACCCGCATCGGCTTCGAGTGCCTCGTCGACGAGGCCACGGGCTCCGCCTCCGCCGGATCTGGGCCCGGTGTTGCAACAGATTGATTTTTGTTTGATGTTGCATAACTCTATGCATGTTGCAACAATTATTTTTGGATGTTTCATCTGTTGATTTTTCATGTTGCAACATCCGTGTTTCAATGTTTCACCGTGCTATAGATATTGTATTGGTTGCAATATTTTTTTTCAATGTTGCAGTTGCATATTTTTGATGTTGCAATAGCCTTGTCTTGATGTTGCATGAAGTTTGATTGGATGTATTGTAAGAATTCCGATTGGATGTTTCATCTGAATTGGATGTTTCACGAAACATGTTCTGATGTTGCGGCGGGATGTTTTACTCAACCCCCGTAGCAACTGTATGATACGCGACGGTGTGTGTTTATGCACGTGTTTTTGATGTTGCAACCGGTGATTTTTTATGTTGCAAGTATTGTTCTATAATGTTGCATACGCTATTCTTGAATGTTGCAAAAAAATTTACATGTTGCATGCAACATAGTACACATGTTGCGGCGGGAGTTTTAATTGCTACCGTACCGTTGGAGGAGAAATGCTTGGACCAGATTGCGCCACGTCACCTGTCCGATTTTTGGTGAACGTCGGACGTCCGGGCGCTAGTACAACCGTATTTATTAGGGACCAAACCCACAGGGCAAAAGGAAAAAAAAGGCCTATCGCCCGATAGCTCGATAACGCAGCTGACAGTGATCAATAATACTCAAACCGCTATAATCAAACGATCAGATTCATTCACGATCCCACGAGCATAATAGTGCACAACCAAATTCACGATCACGAAGCCAATACATTAGTACTGCTTAATCAAACGGATAACATTTACACAATCCTCAGACCGCGTTGGCGAGGAGTTCGAGGCGCGTGCGCTCGCGGTCGGCCCATGCTTGCTTCAGGGAGGCCTCGACGTTTGCCATGAGAGAGGCGAGCCTCTCTCGCAGAGCGGGATCACGTATCGCGGCGAGCTGCTCGTCTGTGATGCGAGCGGTTGACCGGTAAGGATACCGCACCACGTTCCTCTGCCTGCACCCCGTCGGCACCCTCCTCACCGTGACCCCGTCGGCCTCGTCGTCGGAACCAGTCTCAGCCATCTGGGTCACCGCCGCCGCCGCCGCCGCTCCCACGAGGTGCTCGCGCACGGCATCGGCCCCCAGCTCGCCGCCGCCCCTCGCCGGCGGCTTGCTGTGCTTGCTCGCGGCTCCACCCACCATCTCGCTGTCGCTGGCCGACCTGCGGTGCTTCCTCATGAAACCACCATCCGTGGCCTCAGTAGTCGACATCGCCTATCCGTTGTCTCCTCGCTCGCCCTCTCGAGATCCCTAATTTGCGGGGTTTTCCTCTACGGCTCTACCTCTCTCTCCGTTCTCCAGCTAGATCTGGACTTTTTTTTTGAACATATATATCCACAATCCAGGACCCAGGTCCTTTTGTCGAGTCCGACTCCTTTTTCTTTGAGCCTGTTCAGTTCCAAAAAAGAACCCCCAAATACACTATACAAAAAGAAGATTCTCCATCACATCAAAATATCATAGCATGCATGAAGTATTAAATGTAAATGAAACCAAAAACTAATTACATAGTTTTGTTGTACTCTACGAGACGAATATTTTGAACCTAATTAATCAATTTTTGGATAATTTTTCACAAATACAAAACGAAATGCTACAATAGCGTAATGATTACGAAGTGACATCTTACTCCCAAATTTAACCTCATGCTACAATAGCGTAATGATTACGAAGTGACATCTTACTCCCAAATTTAACCTCTCCATTCTAACGTCTAAACACCACCTTTGTTGGGCAAGACTCCGACTGCGCGCACGAGGGGATTTGGATTGATGAGGCCCAAACTCGTGAGGCTGCTCGCAGTGGTTCCCCTACAGGAACGTATAGGGGAATCAAACGCTGCAGCGGCTCCTGCATGTGTTCCTGAACGCAAGCGGAGAGCCTCCGCTCCCCCAGATCAAGCGAAGCTAGGGGCGCGCCGCTATGCCGCCACCGTGGCAGGGGGGCCGCAGCCCAACAACCACCCACCGCGCCATGGTAGAGAGGAGGGGGAGAAAGAGCGACGGGGTAGAGAGGGGAGCGGCCGGCACGGACGCTGGTCGCCGCCGCCGCGCCGGAGCCATCCCCGCCTGCGCCGCCAGTCGGCCCCTGCGAGCGCTCAGCCGCCGCCGGTCTGGAGCTGCCGCCGCGCGCGAGGAGGTGTTGGCCGGAGCGACTGCCGCCGCTCGAGGCTTCTGCGCACCACGCCTCCACGCCCGGCCCGCCGCCTGGGCACGCACGGGAGCTGCGTAGCCGCCGCGAGCTGGAGCACGGAGTCGACGGCGACGAGGACGAGGAGGAGCAGAAGCAGCAGCGGATGGAGGAGCTTCGGGCGGGGACGGCGGGGCTCCGCGCCGAGAAGCAGCAGGGGGCGCGTTTCCCTCGCCAGCAGGTGCTCGCCGCCGCGGATGAGGACGACGGCGATGAAAACGAGGAGCTCCGCTCGACCGTCGTCGTGCTGCCGCCTTGGCCTGCCCGGCCGCCTCCAAGCTCGAGTCCGCGTCCCCACCTCCCCTTCGCCGCCGGGCCCGCGTTGGCGCTCACCGGCAGCGTGGCCCGCCTGCTCCCTGTGCCGGCCGACTCGCGGGCCACCGCCGCCGCCGCAGGGGGAGGAGGAGGCGCCGGTCCTCCTCGCGGCCTTCGCCACCGCCCTCCGCGACGCACGCGCAGGGCCACGCGGAGCTCGTCGCCGCGGCGGGCCCGCGCAGGAGAGGCGGCCATGGCGGAGGCTGCCGCGGAGCTCGGGGACGAGGCGGTTGTGGAGGACGCGGCCGCGGAGCTCGAGGCGGCGGCCCTGCTCCCGCTCGACGGTGTGGTGGAGGAGAGGGCGGGGGAGGAGAAGCGGGTGCGGGAGAGATGGGAGGCGGGGCGGCGGGGGAGGTGGGCCGACGCCGCGGCGGGAGGAGGAGGATGGGTGGGCGGTGTGTCGGAGCGAATGAGAGAGAGGGGAGGGAGGAGAGAGAAGGGGTAGGTGAGGGTAAATATGATAAATAAATTATACGTAGGGTTGACAGTTGGTACAGGAAAGACGACAGAGGAGAGATGAGTGCGGGAGAAATTGAGATAGATGAAGGAATCTCGATGAACAGGCTAGAATATTTTTTAGGGGAGAAAAATGGAGGAAGATGCGAGCAGCCTGAGAGAGCACTCCAAGCCCATCAGCCCACAGAGGAGTTAAAGAGGGGCCAGGCCCACAGGAACGCTATCGTTTACAGCACGGCATAGCCCACAGAGAATATCAAAAGGGGAAAAAAGAAAAAAAAGAGAAAAAAAGGGTCTCCCATCCGCAACAGGCCAACCCCAACTCCGCAAGGCAAGCCACCATCGGCTCCACGCCCCCCCTCTCCTTATCCTCCCCTTCGCATAAACCCCCCGGCGCCGTCCCTCACCCTCGCCGCGAGACCCCGCCTCCGCTTCTAGGTCTCAACTGTCCGCCTCCCGGCCTCCGCGTCTCCCGGTGAGCATCTCCGCCCGAGCCCGCCGCGCGCGCGCGCCCTCCGCTCGCTCCTGGCGGAATTGGTTTAGGTTTCTGATTTCGTTGATGGTGCGCCCTTGTCGCAGGGTGAAGGAAGGGAAGGGGGAGGATGGCGGCGCCGATACCGCGCGAGTGGACCGGGCTGCAGCAGTTCCCGGCGGCCACCCAGACCAAGCTGCACGAGCTCCTCGGCAAGCTCAAGGAGGAGGTACTCCACTGCACGTCTATACAGCGTTCTATGCGTGAATCAGTTAATACCTCCGGTCTAAGATAGATGTCATCCTGGAATGTGTGTGGTGGGAGGTCTAATCATTATTGTCCATGGAATTAGTTTTGTTTATCGCTAGAAAAAGATATCGGGTGCATACTCGGAACAAGTAATGGTCAATTTGGTGAGTTAGAGACCGTATCATTGTCCTAAATGACAAGTGAATCAGACCGGAGGTAGTGATTAGTTAATGATGACTGTGTTTTTTGGTTGGATAAGTGTTGGTACAAATTGGTGATGTTATACTTGTGTTTGTGATGTGAAGAATGTGAGCACATTAACAATTCTGGTGATGGGGAAAGGTGGAGTGGGGAAATCATCCACTGTCAACTCCATCGTCGGGGAGAGGGTTGCCACTGTCAGCGCTTTCCAGGTTTTGCTTCTCTCTGTTCTAGTTTCTTGTTGGGACTCGTACCAAACTGGCTTATGTTGGTTGTGTTGTTGGATGTTTTACTGTGCAGTCTGAGGGTCTGAGGCCGACAATGTGCTCCCGCACAAGGGCAGGGTTCACCTTGAACATTATTGACACTCCTGGGCTCATTGAAGGTGGATACATTAATGAGCAGGCTGTCGAGATCATTAAGAGGTATGCACATTTCAGCATGTTGAGTTATGGTCATACTCTGTGAGTTATGCAATTAGATACATATTTTACAGCATGTACTATAGGGTTTATATGCCATTGCCATGATAAAGGATTGCCAATTTGGACCTAGTTTAAGTATTGTTTCTTCGTATCTGGTTGCATCCAGTTTGATACAGAGTGGAATTAGCATTTGGCAAGGTCTTTATGCAACATATTTTAAAAACATTGCTTTGACATGAGATACTACATGGCAGATTCTTGAATGCTATGACAAATGTTTGTGCTGAAATATCTGCTCGTGCACATGCATGTCCTTACTATTACTCTCTACAAACATGACCACGCTATGGTCTATGGTCGATTTGTCTGTTTCGAGTGAAGAACTCCATAACCTTGACTGCATTTCATATGTTAAACTACATTGTTTATTCTGATATAGCAAATCAGAACTTAATAGATATTGTTTGGGTTACAGGACTTTATATGCAGAGTGGTTGAGTTACCTTGAACGTTGTAGTCCTATGCAGCCCTGACAGTCTTAGCTTCTATTTCTCTTATACATTGACTGAAGTTTCTGGAAAGAAAAAAAAACTTATCAGAAAATATATCATCAGGAATCTTAAGTTTAGAATTGGAGCAAGTTATTACTTTCGCATCATAACAACAGAATGATGTCTGTACCTTTTCTGTAAACATAAAAAATCAGTTGTGTTGCGGACTGAGGGCAGTTCATTAAATTGATACTGTGAAATATTCATGGTTTTCTGGTCTCACTGACATGTGAACTTGGATCAACATGCAAGTGAAACATTGAGTAGCAAGTGCCATAAAGTGAAGTAGCAGCTCCTGACGCCCCTTTTAAATCCATATGCTTGCATCTAACATGTTTTTAATGACATTGCAGGTTTCTTCTGGGCAAGACTATTGATGTTCTCTTGTACGTGGATCGCTTGGATGCGTACAGAATGGATACACTGGATGAACAGGTTATAAGAGCCATCACCAATTCATTTGGGAAGGACATTTGGCGAAGAGCACTGGTTGTGTTGACCCATGCTCAGCTCTCACCGCCTGATGGAATTGATTATAATGATTTCTTTACAAAAAGATCAGAGGCACTTTTGCGATACATCCGCTCGGGTGCAGGAATCAACAAACGAGAATATGGGGTAATGCATGTTTACGTATGTCATATGACCATTTCCATCATGCTCTGCGGAATTCATATGCATGAACTAGGAGCTGCAAAGCGCAATTAGTTTCTTCAACCAAGAGTAGACATTTTCTAGAATTTCTTTAGTTGGGCATACCCCCGTGGAAACGCGTTTTAAGACTTCTGGTATTTGCTTTCACTTCCCTGATATGAGTCTTCTAGCTGCAAAATGAAGGCCATATGGAGATTTATGGCATTAACCTTGTGTGTTCACCATTTCCATTGTCAGGCTAGTTAGTTTCCACATAACTAGTTACTGAACCTGGTTTATTCTCAGAGTTTTGGACATTAAGACAATGATAAACCGACTGGCATGTGTAGAGATATCCATTTTGCAAATATTATACATTGTTATGTCAGTTTGGATGCCTTAGTCCGAGACCCGTGTCAGATTCCAAGTGGTATTTGGTGTCCACAAAAAAACTGCCGAATTGGACACCCGGACCCAAATGGGACATCGACACCTGCACCTGTGTCCATGTAAAACTGTTCAATACCTTTTCAGTTAGATATGCTCTTTCATGTGCTTAATTTTCTGCTGGTTCACTTTATAACATGCTCTTTCATTATTACCGTTTCATGCAGAACATGACATTTGGATTTTCCTTCATTAGATCGCATCTCTCTGTACACAAGCAGATATGCCACGTGTGAAGAATAGTTCTAATGGAAGCTCTACATTTTGCTTATTTTAGGATTTTCCCATGCCGATAGCATTGGTGGAGAACAGCGGAAGGTGCAAGACTAATGAGCATGGGGAGAAGGTTTGTCTGTTTTGTGCTGTATTTGGCCTAACATTTCTTGTGCCCAGGTCCTGATGGTTAATAGATGATGCTATTTGACTGACAGATTCTTCCAGATGGTACTCCATGGGTTCCAAATCTGATGAAAGAAATTACTGTTGTCATCTCAAACGGGAGCAATCCCATTGATGTTGATCAGAAGTTAATTGATGGTCCAAACCCCAACAATCGCTGGAAGATGTTCATACCGCTTATCCTTGCTGTGGAGGTTATTTACCTTACATTATCTTTCCACTCACATGCTCAAATATAATCATTCGCTCATATCCTACTCTTTTACAGTACTTCTTGGTGGTAAAAGGAATCCGGAGGTCGATCCATTCTGATATCGCAAACGGGAAGGTGGACGACTGGGAGCAGCGTTACCGGGACTTGGTCGGAAGCAGGGATCCCGTAGAGCAGAAAGCTTCTGCATCCCGGAACCGCAAGGCCTAAGTTGGTGTACTGGAGCGGATCTCATCCCATCGTGACCCATTCAGTTATCTTCCGTTCCTTTTCCTAATTCTGTGTTGGGGGCTTTATAGAGTTCGCTGGGACAACTTGGAACAAATTTGCTCGTGTTGTAGTTGATAAGAATATGCATTTCATATGATGCTTGGCCCTCAACACAATTTTGAAGCGAAATCCCTGCTTTTTTTAATTATTCTTTATATGTGGCATGAAAGCATGGCATGGAGTGCTTTGACGGGCCTCCATCGGTTGACGATGTCATGCGAGGTATCAGGCTGACGGAGAATGTATGTTTCGGTGCCAAATTTTGAAAAAAAAAATCATTGTGTTAGGTGGTTGCCTACTTAAAGAAAGTATAGTTGGATTAACAGTGACTTGTATTAACAGTGACTTGTATTTTAGTTGGATTAACAGTGTAACAGAAACACAGCGGCACAACATAAAAGAAGACATTTCTTCTATTCAAACAGCAGGTTATGCGTATGTACATCACGTTGGATATGTTCCAAATTCACATCCACGATATAGGCCAGGCTTGGGCCAGAGCGAAGCGGAGGCCCATTGTGCCGTGGTTTCTTTCAGAAAGTGCACAGTTTAGTCCCACCTTGGTAACGCAACCAAGTACGGGCGCGTGATCTGCCTATATATATGTAAGCCTATGTAGACGGTAGGGTAAGACAAGACAAGGCAAGACAGATAACCCATGTATCATCCCTACTTGTAAACTCTCCTCAATAGTGATTGTCTTCCGTGGTTTTTTCCCGCAAGGGTTTTTCCACGTTAAATCGTGTCTCGTGTTCGATCTTGTTTTCGCATTATTTGCTAACACATCAGGCAAAGTATACATAATGCTTAGTCTGCTCTTTCCTTCAAAAAGAATAATTCAACCATATGTGTAAATCTACAAGCCCTGATAAAACTGCATTAAGGATGGAAGGGCCTATTGCTTTGGCTTTTGTATTTTATGCAAGGTACAAAATTCTCGGTATGGCTTGTAATTGTTTTGCCATGTTACAAATTGTTTATTCAAGCACTTGTACACCTTTTCGCGGGCAGGCTGAATTTCTACGCCTGGGGCATCACAATCCATCCTCACTGGGCCAAAATCAAACAAACAAGTAGCCTGTTCAGGTCCGGAATCAGGAACATTAGCCTTTCCGCAAACAAATGTTGTAAACATCTTATCCTGATACGCTGTCGCAGATTTATGCAGCAGATCATCCAGCTTTTGATCTTCTTTTTCCTTTCCAACACTTCTACCTAGAGTGAACCTATGTTCAATCTGAGGCTCATAACTAAAATATGACTTCTCACCATTCAAATCTTGTGAAGCAGGCCATTCATTGTACGTGTCAGCAATGGATATCACAGGATCAAAGGCTTCAAGAATCTCTCTACTTTGATCGCTTACATAGTCAGTTTCTAAAGCTTCTCCTTGAGAAGAGCTTTCTATATCCTTGTTTCTCTCTTCCATTGCAAGTAGGACATGTATGGGCAGTACTGGACCAACAAGTGCATTGGCAGTTCGTACTTTGCTAGTCAGATTGTCAATTATGCTTGAAGGTTTTGCCAACAGGAAAGGGCGGAATTTATCCCGTGTCAAACAGGTAGGGACATCTAAATGTTCACATAAGGTTTTCTCTGTGCTGCATGCTAGCATGTCCTCGTATTTCGAGAAGGTAACATGAAGGATATTTGGTTGTAGGCTGTTCAATATTCTCTGACATGCAATTTCGAAAATGTTCATTGGGATACTAGCGTTGCACAGAAAATCTGAAACCGGTCGAGGAGATGAACTAGAGTTATCTTCTGCGTATTCTGACACAGCTTCACTAACAATAATTTGGGCCCTCTGTTTATTGGCACTAGAATCATGCTTCACCAATGCATTGCACAGATTCCCTTCCAAATATTCAGATAGGAAATGCAGCTTCATTAACCTATAATCGAGGGGGAAAATTTCACATGGAGTCTCGGGAAATAAGGATGATTTACAAGTCCTGGCTATATGTTGTAATTCATCACATTGGATATCATCATGTGATGCTGATACATGGTACCTTTGCATTTCTAACTTCCCCAGCGCTTTCAGACATATCAAAGCAAAGCCAGTAAACGATGTCTCCAACGCTGAGAGGCTGTTGGGAAGCACATAGTAGCCAACAGGGGTGTTCTTACTCCGTTGTGAAACATAGCCATCTCTTGAAACAGGCATTGAGAATACATCTTCCACTATTCTGTTGCTGCAGCTGCAGCGCTGACTTGACAGAGAAAACTGTGAAGGAAGATCCCAAGCATACAGGTGAGAATTATCTGGACAGCCTTGCTCCTTAGGTCCGTAACAGAACACACCGAACTCCCCTGTCCAGAAGGAACCGACCAAAATAGCAAAACCAGAATTTGATGCCCACTCATGTTCCTTGGAAGGCCTCAACTCAGAAAGTCGAAACATAGCAGCATTATTAGGGCTCTCAAGCTTGTGTTTCCATGCCAACACAGGTGTCAATGGCTGTCTCACATCAAGGAGAATCAAGTAACGCTTTGTCACCACTGAAAAATGGAAATGATCAAACCCAGCCCTGCAGAAGGCAAGATACTGATCTGCCCCAGCAAAAGGGTCAGTTTCAAACAGTCCTTGCATCCCAACTCTTGCTAAAACCTTGCATTCACCACAGTCCCCAAATCTCGAGTCAATCAAAAGAATGGACCTTGAACTCGCAATGATTACCATCCACGGTTGTGCCCCGTAGTCACAGCTTAGCCAGTCCCCGCAATCATCCTTGCTGCCAAAATTGATTTTCATCTTTCCACCTTGCCACGTATCCAAATTGAACCAGCACAACTCCCCACTTTCCAGTAACACAACACATTCGGATGGCAAATGCCTGCTCCAGCAAGCATGCACGATGACAGAGTCGAACCGCTGATTAGCAGCCGGCACTAGGGCTGAAGTACCCAAACCCCGTGACTCGACCCTGAACCAATTCAGCGAGTACATTGTCACGGCAAGCAGGAACCCCTCAAGGTTGTCTCCCGGCTCTGAAGTCCAGGACGACTCGTTAGCAGTTGTAGCAAGCTGCTGGATGCGGTGACCCGGGTGCATGAACCCATCCCTCTGAACGACCACTGAGAGGGGCGTGGAACCAGTGACCGTGGCGGCATCCAGAGTAGCAAAAGCAACATGCTCCGCATTCTCGCCGTAGGGGAAGAAGAGGACGAGAGAGCAGGCGGAGAGGCGGGGGCGCCGGAGGACGGCGATCAGATTGGACGGCGGCGAGGAGGGCGGAGACGGCTGGGGGAGGAGTGTCTCGGAGAGGGAGTCAAGGTCGGAGCGCGGGAGGAAGGAGGTGGCCCCGACAAAGGAGCGGAGGAGGCGGTCCAGCCGGCGGGTGGAGGAGCGCGGCAGCGGCGGGATCGGGTAAGGGAGGGAGAGCAGCGGGGTGCGCGGCGGGAGAGGGGAGAAGTGGAGTGGCCCGCGGGAGGAGGAGACGGCGGCAGGCGGCGGCGGGGCGGCGGACGGCGCGGCGAACACGGCAGAGACCGGGAAGAGGAAGCGCCAGTCCTCCGAGAGGTTCATGGGGGGCAGGGGCGGCGGGGCGAGCGGCGCCCGCCCGCGCGGGCGCGGAAGGCAATCGGAAGCACGGCTGGAGCGGGAGCGAGTCGGGTGGAGAGGGGCGGTGGCGGCGGCGGCCACGCGCTGGAGCGGGAGGAGGAGGGAGCCGTCGGGGGGAAGGTTTTGGGTGGGGAAATCGCGGGAGCCGGCGCCTCGGCGTGGAGGTTTTGGGGGATTTTTGCCGGTGACGGTGGGTGGCTTGGCGGCGGCGCGGGCGGTGGAATTGGGTTGAGGCCTGAGGGCTTGAGCGAGCCTTGAGGCAGCCCACCATTCAGCCGTAGAGAGGACGGCCTGCTTGGTTTGCTCGGACAGCACCTTTCTGCTTCACCATACAAAGGCATCAGGCATTCAGATGCTTGTCAATTTGTCATGCACAAAAACAAGAATTTTACTGATATAAAAGAATATACAAGAAAGGTTCACAAGGCTCTGCATATTGCCCTCTTCTCTTGTTGCAAAATAAACTTATATCTTTTCTTTGTAGCATAAACAAGTGCTTATCTAGTTAGAACATTGTAATGCTATTGCATTGTATCAATATAACCCTCATTTTGTAATCATTTGCATAGCTAGAAATCAAACTTCCATCCAAAATACTATGAATCTTAGTTTGTAATTATTTAGCGTATTTTAGATTAACATAATTTTATTTTTTTTTCTTATTTCTTAAAAATGTTGTATCCGTTCATCTTTTGTGTATTCAACATCTGGTAAGCGTTTCTCGAAAAAGATATTAGCTAGCGTTGTCTCAGACTGTATGTTATTTGATCTACTATGTACAACTTTTTTTTCTTATAAATAAGACCTAATTTACATGACAATGCCAATCAAGGTACATGACATCTCACAAAGTCGCATATTACTCTATAAGTAGATCAGCCAAATGGTAATGATAATATTTGTTGGTTAAATACTTTAAATGTGTAGATTATAAATTACATAGTATTAAATCCATTTAGGAGAGGGTCAGTCAAAAATTTAGGTTGTATCTATGATTATTATGCTAGTACAACGATAGATTGAAAGGACAGTGATATGGTGTAATTTCATTACGTACATTTGATATAATTGTCTAATAATTGGCGGTACTTTTAGTCGGATTGGCTTATGCAATGTAATGTAGTTTCTTGAAATAATTGTTACAAATATTATAATTTTAATTATATTTTTTGGTATTTAAGTATCTAGAATTAACGTACTAACAAAATAAATATAATTTCGAACCTTCAAAGTTGGCCGATGGCCATAGCAAAAGCTTTCCTTTAAATTAAGCTCACAGAGCTGTCTATTGCTAGGGCTATTTGCTGTCCGATTGGAAAAAAAGAAAAAGAAATTCAGGAAAACCACGCTTTTGCCCCTCCTCTCTCTGTCCGACCCTGCGTTGTGAATTGTGATTGGAGAGTGGGGGAGTGCTCACACCATTTCCTCTCGCCTGTCCATTCACATCAGCGCTCCTCGCCCCCGCCCCGAATTCCCAAATCCTACGCCGCCTCCGCCCAAACCCCGCTCGTGGAATCCTCTCCGCCGAACACGCCGGAGGACTCTCCGAGACTCGTCTTCATCCTCGTCTCCGCCGGGCTGGCGTGGAGTGGAGATCCCACCGGCACGTGGGTTGGTCTCTCCTTCTGCTGGTAAGTAATTCTAGCTTTACTTGATGGAATTCCGTCTTCTAAGAGTTGGCTTGTTCCCAAATCAAATCCAAATCTTTCCTCCTCCCCCATTGAGTTGGTGCTGGATTCGTGTGCCGCGCGGTGTCCCCCACTGATCCAAGTTATCCGCCCGTGGACCATGGTCGGATTCGGCTTTTATTCAGCCTAGATCGACATTAGTTGACGCCATATGCCAATTACGGTGCGGGTGTAGTACTTATTCGGGACTGTTGGGGTCAACTGAACCCCCTGCCCTTGATCATAGTCACCCAGGACGTCAGATAGATCTGTTTGGTTTTTAAGAGCACTTTGTGAATTCTAACGTAGAATTGCCGTGAGGATTCGTGATTTTCCGTTTTTATGTTGCAGCTTTGACTTTTTCTTTTTGGTTTTGCCCTCTAGTGTTTTTTTGGAGAGGTATCACTTGAGGTGAGGCTGCAATTACATTACTCTCAAATTAAATATCCTATCTTGAGAGAATACAAGAGCTTAACTTGCTTAGTCCTTTTCTTAATGGGTCAAGGTGTCTATTATATGTGAGATGTGAGAACTTTAGTAAACTTATATAATTGTCCTGTTCCGAAACAGATGGTAAGATAGAGCGCCATGCCTGTAAATCAAACCCTTTAAACTGTTTGTGAGTATACCTTGAAGTATTAGACCTTGTCGGTTTAGCTGATATATTGCTCAGGAAACTAACGGTCCAAGTTGCGTATTGAAACCATGCTAATAATATAAATTTGTATTTATTTGCAAACATACAATCAATACTTTTGCAATATAAACAGATGCCTCAGCCCTCCTGACAGAGATTGAACCCAGGTTATGAGCTATCCACTCCCATGGTCCTACCAATAAGAGACCCCACCTGTCTTGTTGGTATAATTGACAAACAAATCAGTACCCAAAGAGTTCCACTCCAGACTCCTGGTTGATGACTATTTAAATGCGTGGAGTTTCATGAGGTATTTCTTGCCATTTCATAAGAGATGTCATAGTTTTAAAGGTGCCGCTTAAGCGTCCAGGTGGACCCAGCTCGCCTTGGGGAACAGTTACGCCTTGTCGCCTAGGCGTCACCTAGGAGATAAGGCGTTCACAGAATTCTTGGGTCGCCTTATCACCTTTGAAACAAGATGTCAAAGCTGCACTCATTCCAAGTTTTGTGAGGTATTTCTTGCCATTTCATAAGAGATGTGAAAGCTGCACTCATTCCTTAGCTAGCTTTTTTTTGGGGCCCGAGACATGCATCCTCATCGAAGTATTGTGACACCCATAGAAACAAATAAACCTTGCCTTGCAGTGTCGAATCGCGGATTAGGTTTAGGACATTCTGTAATATTTCTAATCGCTGATTCTGAAATATTATGAGATGAATTTGTCTTATTTTTTATGTTTGGAAAAACAACTTTCTATAAATATAAAACTAAATTTTGTTACCAGAATTTGCACCTTCATTTTGGACATGGAGGACGTCACCCAGAAGAACTTACGAGTCGTGGTACCGCATTGATTCTTGTACATGAATATCAGAAACCAACATTTATATGTGAAAGGGCAAAGGTCTGACTTTCAGAAGATAAATCATGTACTGTTAGCTAGAATATATAGGATCGAATTGGAATCTGGATAGAGTTAGTGTTCGTGACTAGGATAGCGATCCCACTTTTTCAGAACTTGTCAGTGCTCTCTAGGGTTATAGACACCTAGGGCTATAAGAGTTGATTTGGGATTTAAATACCTAGTATGCGAGGAACATACGTCTTCCCCCCTTGCCTTGTTTGGCCATGTGCACATTTTTTTTTTCCTCTTTGGAATTTAGAATAAAAGTGAGCAGCAGAAGCATCATTACGATCCTTGGGTTGACAGCTGCTACTATTAACAGTTTAATGATAAACACCTTATTCTAGATGTAGATTGCTTGGTGTGCTGGATAACGGTGGCACCATAAGTTATTACCTAGAATAACCTTTGTTAGTAATTGTACCGTATTTCCTTGCCATGCGTGGAACTTGAAATGAAGTATGAATTTGTTTAATCTAATTACTAAAATGTCTAATTTTTATGCTCTCAAAGTTCATTATGCTGGCCCTAATATGTTTTTTAACCACACCTCTTATGATTAAAAGTTCACAAAAAGAACATCAAACTTGGGCTTTCATGTTGGTTACCTGTGAAACACCCTGTCAGTGTAAACATTTGACAGCGGTGACAGACTGACAATCATATAATTCTTCAAGTGATATGCTCATTATGCCTTGATTGGATCCTTGTAGTCCCTATATAAATACCTTTCTGGACCTCCAATTACCCTGCGGCCCTGCTGTACGCTTGTTGCACAGATTATTATGGTTGATGCTTATTTCCCTATGTTTTTGAGCAAAACTCATTAATACATACTATTATTGTTCTTTCCTTTTTCCTTTTTGTTTGACAGAGCTAGTAAATAAGCGAAGTCTGTGTGTCATTCAAGTCTGCGTGGAGACTGCACTTATTCGTTGACCAAGCAACTAGAAAAAAGAAACTCTGCCAGGTGACCACAATTTTCTTGATATCTCTGTTTCAGTGTTTCTCTTGATGGACTTCACCGGGGTTTTTGGTTATGGGGAGTTTCGGTCCACTTCTGAATTATCTTATGTATCCGTAATGATGAAAATTCATTCCTCCTCCTAGAACAGTTTTTTTTATCATGTCTGGACATGTTTGCCTACCAAAAATATGTTTCTTACATTTGTTAAAGTTATAGTTGATCTAGTATAAGTGCTTTGAAAAATACAGCTGGAGATGAAATTATCATGAAAAGTGATGTATTTGTTTTTATGAGAATTTGTTTGCTTCTACAGCAAAGTGGAGTTTTAATTTCTTTTACCTGAAACCTCACCCGTTACATAAAGTGCCAATGGACTAATAGTAAACATGGTGGTTGGTAGTCTTGATGGAGTAAACAGAATTGTTTCTTTCAATGTTGGAACACGTATGTGCGAGTTGGGTGGGTGAATCAATATGATTTCGTTATTATTTGCTTGACTTTCCTGAAGTTCAATAGTTACAAAACAAAACAAAAAAATCAGCTCTCTCCGTTTCCAAGATGTCAACTTCTGAAGTGCAGTGTCTAGGACCCTGTAGAATAACTACTGATGAAATATTTTTGCACCGCGTCACATGTAATGTAATTAGGTAAATTATCAATCATAAAAAATGTTACCATATGTCTTCCACTTTTCCCCAGTATAGCTGCCTCCTAAAGGCACACTTTTCTGTTCCTGCCAGCTTCTTACATCACACTGATGTGACCTTGATTATTATGTAAAGTTTAGGATTTTTCATTTTTAATGGTGGTTCACTTTTTTTCCACAGGTTAGACTCTTCATATTCTCAGCGTCATGCGTTCTCCGGTTAGTGTTATTCTATGTTCTTAAATCCTTACTCAAAGAAAGGAGATCGTGCTGGGTGTTTCAAGGCCCTCTGGGTTCTAATCATCTGAAAATTTCTCATGGAATTTGTTTTTGTTGCTTATGTTCATCAACCCGAAGATGTTGCCTCTTGGTTTAAAGTGAAAGCTCTGTCCTCCTTTTGGGAGCTACAGAGGCAAAAGGAACATAGGGCTAGAGGAGAGGAATAAACAATGGGAAAGGGAGATGTGGCCACTAGGTCCAAATCTCAAAAATCGTCAGCAATACAGGTTTGTATGATCAGCCTGAAACTACAAAAGTAAAGTGGCACCCTCTTACCTTACCTTACTTGTTTCAGAATGAGCAGAGTACACCTACTAATCCCCACACAGCATATCCTGACTGGTCTCAGTTTCAGGTATGAAAAATGAAAATGCGCTTCATTGTTTTTTTATTGATCTAGTAAATTGATTTGTGTAACTGTTAGTATACATCTGTAGGCATACTATAATGCTGCTGGGACAGCTCCAGTGACCCCTCCGGCTTTTTTTCATTCATCTGTAGCTCCAAGTCCACAGGGACACCCATACATGTGGGGCCCACAGGTATATTTGCTATTCTCTTAGTGTAGTATCTGGTGCCATCTGTCGCTAGTGTAAGAGCGAGTGTTAGTGAGCAGATGTCAAGATGAACCTGTCTGTTAAAGTTAGAGAGTCTAGCAGATCCGTGAACATTTTGGTCATAGGGTTTGCTAGCTATTTATTTATTTGAAGGGTACCATCAGCTATTATAACCACTGAAGCTGGAGACAATCAGTCTTCTAACGTTTGATTACTCAACTGGTTATAGATGATGTCTCCTTATGGGACACCACCACCATACGCGGCTATGTATGCACAAGGCACACCCTATCAACAGGCAGCCATGCCACCGGTAATCCTCCATTTTTTACTTGAGAGCATGATCTTATCGTGCTTATGATATATAATACTAATTGCGATGTCTTTGTTTCTGTGTCAGGGTTCACACCCATACAGTCCTTACCCTATGCAGTCACCAAATGGGACAGTTCAAACTCCAGTAAGTTAATGGACACCTTTTTTTTGAATTTTTTCTTGTTGCAGAATGCAGGAAGAACTTCACCCATCCCTTTCTCAATCTTGCTGTCTCAATCATTTACATTCATAACTTAGGAATTCATCTGTTCATATTGTCCTGTTTCCGCCATTTGTCTTACGATTCTGAATTTGTTTTTGGATCATGTTCTAGACGCCTGGTGCTGGCGGTACAGAGACAGATAAATCTAGCAAAAATAAGCGGAAGACTTCCCTAAAGAGATCCAAAGGAAGCTTAGGTAGTCTAGATGTTGTTGCAGCCAAAAATAATAAGTCACCTGCAAAAGCTTCAGCTTCTTCCTCCAATGAAGGCTCTTCACAAAGGTAATTTCTTTACTTATTTTCTTGGTGTGATACTAACAGATAAATTACTGAATCCACTGTCTGACATGCAGTGAGAGTGGAAGTGGGAGTTCTTCTGAAGGAAGCAGTACAAATTCAAAAAGTGTATGCCATTCCACTATATAACTCCTTAACATTTGATTTCATAATTCTATTACAAATTCTGAAACAGTCTCTATTTTCCATTCTTATCATTATTGAATGCCTAGTTTGTATGAGTATTCTGATTTCAAACCCTCTGGATGGCACCTGCAGTATGCTGTGCAATTTGGTACAATTTTGCACTGGTTCTGTCTATGTACATGGTATTTTAAGTGGAGGATGCCGAGTACTGAATATCCACCTCTTTTTTTTTTAAAAAAACAAGTTCTAAAGAATCAAACTGTAACCTTGCATTGAATTTCTTTATTGCCAAATACTTAACATATTTATATGCGGCTATTTTTGAAAATAAGTTCTAAGAAAACTTAAACATAAAGTATTGACCCATTCTTTTAGGTAGAGTTCATAATAACTTGCATGAGATACTTCGCAATTTGCAAAAGTCTTCTGTTACATGTATCTTTCTTTGTTTTTTATACCGACTTATGTGTTAGATGTATCTATGTTTGCCGCACTTTCAAAACACATGGCCAGCCTGCTAGCTTATCAATAAACTAGAAGGATTCATGCTACCCTCTACATTTTTCGTGATTTATATGCTGGATATGACCATCCTCATGCTATTAATGTTGACATCAACAATTGCCTACAGGGTTCAAGGGCAAAGGATAGTTCTGAGCGTGGGCAGGGTAATGGTAAGACTTGAAGCTTTATATAACTTGTAACCAACTACTTTTAGCCCCACTGAGGGAATAGGTACTGAGAAGCAAACTTTATGTTTTATTAGCTCAAAACAATTGTTACATTAATCATGTTACTTGTGTTAGGAAATGATTTGTCTAAATGCTTCTTTCTTTCCAGATTCTAGGAATAAAGGTACTCAAAGCTCTGCGGCTGAGCCCACACAACCATCTCCTGGGCCAGTTGTGCTTAATCCTATGATGCCATTTTGGCATGTCCCCCCTCCCATGGGTGGCCCAGCAACTATGGGAGTGGATTACTGGGGTGCTCCTGCATCTGCACCTGTGCATGGTAAAGTTATTGCAGCACCGACATCAGCTCCCTCATCAAATTCACGTGATATTGTTCTCAGTGATCCAGCCATACAGGTCTGTCACGCTGCGGGTTTTGTTCTCCTTGTCTTTACTTTATTCTAGTACCCTACCTTACACTTTTCTTACTTAGTTTTTTTTTGTTAACATAGGATGAGCGAGAATTGAAGAAACAAAAACGGAAGCAATCAAATAGGGAATCAGCTCGCCGCTCAAGATTACGCAAGCAGGTCTGGGATGTCTTAAGCATTTCATGTGACTCAGTGGATGTTATCTTCAGCATATCTTGTGGATAGTTTGCATTTCTGCTACCTGCTTATCTAGGGCCACCTAGCTTGTTAGTGGTAGATCTAGCTCAAAACAGCAGGATAAGCTAAGGGGTTAAATAACTCAGTTTTTCCCCAACATAAAACACAATTGGTTATACCTATTACGTTTTTACTTATTCTCCTGTAATAAGCATACAATCTAATGGATCATGATATCATGTGTGCAGTCTGGGGAAAATGAACTTGCATGTGTCTTGGGCTCAAACAAATAGCTTTATGTTTCTTGCGCTCTACCTGTGTGGCTATATCTAATCTAATCCACAGTAAATTAGGATCTGGTTGAACTTAATTCAATCGATTGCAGTAGATGATGAGAATAATGGTCAAATAAGTAAACATGCATGACCATGAGCTGGCATGTGTTCCTGCACATTTTCCTAGGAGTCAAGGATAGTGATGGTGTTAGTCTAGTTTTAAGTTCTCTTTCATAGATGGCAACCAACATTTAAGTTCCTGCACATTTTGACAGAATAAATATGAGAACGATGGATTCATGCATATAAGATGATGGCTGTTGAACGAGGATCTTAGAATGCAGATAGCATCCAAGGAATAATAGATCATAATTTCCTAGCTGTAATGCATAAAACGGGTAGATGCTGCCACCTTCATGGTCAGTTCGTATAAAATCATGTTAATTTAAGGATTTACGGTATGTTAAGTGTTTTCTATTTGCTATTGAGGGTATCCTGATGTAATTTTATTAAACCAACGCCAACTGTATCTCTGTTACTACTATGAATATTTTAAACTACTGGGCTTATACTTATTTACGCCACAGATGGACGTGTAACCAAAAATCAAATTAGCACTGTGCCATTAGCTTAATAAACTTAAACTTTGTTTTCCCTCTGATGTATTATATAATTTGATGGCATACTACAGGCTGAATGGGAGGAAGTAGCCAACCGTGCGGATTTGCTGAAGCAGGAAAATAGTTCACTCAAAGAAGAATTGAAACAACTTCAGGAGAAGTGTGATAGCTTGACCTCAGAAAATACATCTCTACATGTAAGCTCTCTCTTTTGTTTCTGCTCTGTACTTACCAGAAGTTCTGAAGTATTCTGTTTACATTAGTTTCTTAGTGTTTGGTTCTGCTGCAAATAATGAACGAAACAAAGGTCTACCAACCATTGAATCATCCAAAGCTGTGTGTGGGGCATGCGGGTAGAAGAAGATTAGTTGCGTTCACCCCTAAAAGGATGCAGCATCATTGTTGAGTTCGAAAATGGATAATACCCTGGTAGCACACTGGTGCTCCCAATGTGGACCCTCTTATCTGTGCGCAGTAACATGTTGAAGTAGGTTCCTTTTTTTTTATTTAATGCCGGTCATTGGGAGCTGTATGCAAACCGTTTTAGATTTTAGAGTTAATCTTGCACTCTGGACTTGGGGAAACTTACGCGAAACGTTCCTAATGCTTGCAGGAGAAGCTTAAAACACTTGAAGATGAGAAATCAAATGGAAATCGGTACAAAGATTAAGGGCTGAAACTTCTATCTGACTGCTGATGTAAGGATGAATTTACTTGTCAACTGCCATTGCCTTTTGCAAAATACTAACTCTGATTTCTGCTGCAATGTTCTTGACTTTTCAGATAATTTGGTGGTGGCGTGATAGGTCCAACAATTAGGAGATATTCATGTACGGTATTAGATTTTTGGCCGAGGGGTAAAATTGTATTATAGGATTTGACATGGTGAATGTGGATGGCTACAGATTCTTCTTTTTCCAGTTGCATCAGCTGCTGTGCTCTGTGCTTTCTTCTCCCTCTTTGTGCTAGATGCCACAAGTAACACTAAGTAGAAATCCCCGGGTGACGTTTTAAACCTGGGGGTTAGCGTATGTTATAGCTGTTGTAGAGCTGCTCATTGAGCTTCTTGACATCAACTGAAGCGTGTTAAAGTTATCATTTGTGATTTATCCATTCAGATGAACTAATTTGTATACTGTAGCACTGCACTAATGAATAGTATTTGCGGGTCGCACTTTCGCGTGCCCTTTTGATTTCATCGTTCTTTGGGGGAATGCACTTGGGAAGCGTGGAAGTTGAATATGCTTGTGTTTAAATGTCAGCTGTTCGAAACACATCACCCGCTGACCCGCATCTGTTAAGAAGCGGTAGCACTGCAAATTTTAGTTAGATAAATTCAAGTTATTGTTTACGTGTTCAGTTCAGATGCTCCATCGATTATAACAGACATGCATCGCTATTCAGCCACTTTGCCTGGTCCCTTTTCTACCCTCTCCTTTTTTCTAGTCTTTTTACTCTTTTGTTCTCCGAGTCCAAGACCACTCTTTTCCCCCGTGTATAGCATTCGTCACAAAAGGGCCATGATGCTGTTCAAAGATCAAAGGTAACCGATCTCGCTCTCTTTTTTCAATTGCATCACCAATCTCGTGCTTTCGTCAAGCACATGGGCGGCTTCCGTCGTAGCTGGTAGAGCATTTGAATGTCGTGAGCGAGTGACGGAATAGCCACAGGCCATGTCATCACGCGCGGTTGGAACTCGTTCGTCATCTGCAGTTCTGGACAAGAGGCATTTCAGCAACTGTGTTCCAATATCTGCCAGATCCAAAATCACAGATTGCTCGGCTGGAGAATCCGATACAGTACGAACATTAACACACACACACACACACACATACGTATACACCTGCCGGCCTTGCTTCTACAGTTACACATACACACTGACACTACTCTCTCTCTTTATCTCTACAGTCTACACGATTCAGGAATAGCTCCCAGATCTCGCACTGCAGATTCGCAGTCGGCAGTCTCGCTTTGCAGAGTAGCATACAGTACTACAAAACTCATCTCAGGGGTCATCAGCTGCAGCTTTGCCCAAAGCCATCGCCGTACGAACTCCTCTTCTTTTCTTTTCTTCCCCGGCCCTGGCCTGTCCCCCTTCCAACCATCCAAAGGGGATGGCATGGCATGGCAGCTGCTGCCCGCAGAAGGCACACAGTGCACACCAGCGACCAACCATATGGGTCATCGGATTCGGATCCATGCTTACCCACCTCCATCTATGATCCATCCATCCATCCATCCATCAGATCATGAGCATTCAGCAGCACGAGGCCAGCGGAGTTAACTTGCAGGCAGGCATGTTGTGCAGAGGTAGCAGCAGCAGCACAAAGAGAACTGGAAAAGCTACCGCCACACCGAACTGCTTTCTGACAGAGGAAATAAAACCACGCAGTGGCCACGAGTCATGAGTCATGGCCATGCGGCGGCCACTGCTGGCCTGGCCACCACCACCACCGCAAGTACGCGGTGGAATCGCAGCCATGTTACGCAAGAACAGCTGCGAGCGCACTGCAATCCGCAACAGGGGGAGAAGGGAAAAAAAGGGGGGCACAATTCTGACAAAAATCTCATGGCGGATGGCGCTACCTTTGGTCCCCTACCACTCCAACTCACACACGCTGACACATACACATCTCTTGAATCCCTTTCATCTCTTTTCCATGCATATGCTCCTATAGGACAGTCCTATCCCTCCCCTAAAATACTGCACTGATGGGCATTTGAACTGAGTGTTTAGATGGGTGGAAGCACACTTAATCCAAAGCCAGGGAATAAACAAGTGCCAATCCCAGGAATGAGCAGGGCAGCCCTCATTGTTTACCCCAAGCTGTGGCATGTGGGCACTTTCTGTTGTGCCCTTTTCTTGGATGGATGGGTGGTGGTGATGGTACAAAGACAGCAAAAGGGATGGGAAAAAAACTGAATACATACACTTGTAGCCAAGCTTGTACACACACACACCCCAATAATATCCTGATGCACCTTTAGTGCAGTCAGTGCAGGCACATACGACACCCTTTGCTTGCGGTGCTACCACTTGTGAGATGAGCCGAGCTGAGCTGCAGGGCGGGGCATCACTGTCCTAGGCTACACACATCCATCCCGTACCAGTAATTTACCAAACCTCTGCTGCTTTCCATAATCAAACCACAGTGGGGGTGCCACTTTAACTGAAACACCACCCCACACCACTTCACCCCCCTCCTCTTCCTCCTCACCTCACTTGGCCCCTCTAGTGTTTCTCTCTCTCTCTCTCCCCTCCTTTGGTGAGCACAAGGGACAATTGCTAAGGAGTAAGGAGGAGACATGGCCTGAGCTTGCAGGTTCCTTCCTTGGTAGCTAGGCTCCGGTGGAGCGAAGCGGTGTGCGGAATTCTGCTCCTGGGTGATTAAGGTAATTCTGCTTCCGTTGTAGTGCGTTTTCCCTGAGAAACCAGCGATTCGCTTGTTGCTTGGCTGCTGTTCTTGAGTTATTGGCTCCTGCCAATCATCGTAGTGTTCTCGGTTCTCTGAGTGGTTCTGTTTCTGGGCATGCTCACTTGGAGCAGAAGACACAATATACTACTCGAGAGGAATTGGGGTTCTGAAGAGTTTTGATCCTTCTGATCTTGTACTAGTAAAGCTCTTCCAAGAATTTTTTGCTTTGATAATTCGTTCAAGCTTGAGGTTGTTACTTCAAGTTAAGAGACATGGTAGTGGAATTCTGGTGTGAAACCACTTAGTTTGTTGGTTCCTATCCTAAAACAAAATGCTTGCATGTTAGTCCTATCCAAGTTCCATCATGCTTTTGTCGCGATAGGAGTCTGGGTATAGTGGTATCAGAGTCAGCTGATGAGTTAGGTAATATCTTGTTCAGATATTTGTGTCTCCTTGCTATGCTTGGCAGCATCACCTTAATCTCTGATCCAGATGCTTTGCTAATGTATAAGCCAAAACAATATAAATTCGCAAAGATTATCTTCCAGCACTCCAACTGAAAGAGTAAATTGTTCTTCAATTTGTTCGAATTTTGGGTTAGTAATCTCTTGACTACATAAAATAAAATTTATATTATGTCGAAAACACCAGTGAAACTCCTTGTCAGTGAATCTGGCTTAGTTACTCAGTGTTTACAGTTTTGCTATGAGCCGGCGAATTTATCTGTAGAACACCAAAACTTGACTGCAAGGATTAGGTGGTGCATTCTAAGCCAGTGGACTCATCTAGAGAACAACAGTTTAACTGAACGGGGTTAGATAGGAACAAGAGAGCTCCCATCTTTTCAGACAACTACTGAATATGCTATTCTTGGCCTTTACTATTAGATAAGGGTCCATTTTAGAGATTCTCAGACCAGAAAAGATGGCATGCTTTTCATCTGTTTGTCTTCAAACTTGGAATTTGAAACTAGCATATCCAGGCCTAAAACGAATCAGATGCTTCTCATGATTGCTGAGCAGAAATTTGAGCAATCTGCTAAGATTCCCCTTCTGCTTATTTGCTCTTTACATATTGTTATTTGCATCCAAATTGCATGCCTACTCTTTAGCAGTAATTCCTTTGAACTAAAAAGGTGATTCAGCTTGGTAATTCAGCAATCAGAAATTTCGTTTCCCTATTAGGACATGAAAATTTACTACCAAATGGGCAGCCCTGTAGTATATAATCTATATGGATAAACAAGGGTCATCTTGAGAATCACTTAAGCTGCAAGCAAATTCTGCCAAAAGAATCATTTAAGACTCCATCCTTTTATCCATAAGGCTGTCTGATTAGACACATCCATCTAAAATAATCAGTTGGTCATTGATTCAGCAGAAATTTGTCATGAACTCATCATCACCGGTTCAATATAGTGATAACAGCAGCACATGCTATTGTATCTGCACACTGGTAAGCAAGCCAATGAGTGCAACTGGTACTGAGAACAAACACTTGGAGCCCAATTTATGCATCTCGACAAAGTTGCTTTCTCCACCCTTCAGGATAACGCATGTTTTATGCCTTCATCATGGATCCATGCATCTGTGCTCCTGCACTTACCTAACCTTCCATGTTCACAGAAGAATCGTGATTCGATCAGAGAGCATCTTATTAGAGCCACACATACACACATCCTTTGCTGATATGAGCTGATGTGCTGTCTGAGTGCAGGTGAGGTGAGGCAAGAAACCAAGTGACGAGTGAAAAGATTGCTGCGATCGGTGAGAGATGAACGTCAAGGAGATGTGCCAAGAACCGTGCGACGAGCTGTCCGAGATCAGCAGCCAGGCGGCGTCCAACACCGAGGCCTCCAACTCCTCCGGCCGGGTCAGCCTCGACCTCTCGCTCACGGTGGCCGCCGCCGCCGCCGCCGCCGAGTCGAGCACCACCGACAACAGCAACAGCGGCGGCAGCGGCGGTGGCGCGCCGGCCGAGGCGGCGGCCGTGGCCGCCCGCGAGCCGTCGCGCGTGTTCACGTGCAACTACTGCCAGCGCAAGTTCTTCAGCTCGCAGGCGCTGGGCGGGCACCAGAACGCGCACCGGCGGGAGCGCACGCTGGCGCGGCGCGCGCTGCGACTCGACGCGGCCGCGCCCTACGGCTACTACGCCGACGTGGCGTCGCTGCCGCTGTACGGCTCCGGCCTGTACCCCATCGGCATCCAGGCGCACGCGTCGCCGGCGGCGCACCCGGAGCACCAGCGTCACGCCGCCGCCGCCGCGACCGCGACCGCGCGCGCCGCCGAGATGAAGCCCGCGCGGGGGCTGCTGGGCCCGATGCCCTTCTTCGTGGGCGACGACGAGGTCAGCTTCGGCTGGCCCGGCAGCTTCAGGCCGACCGCGGCCGCCGCTCCGGCGGGTGGCCCGGCACTCAGCTCGGCCGGCGCCGGCGCCGTGCTCGCCGGCGAGGAGCCCGACCTCACGCTCAGGCTCTGAACTGAACCAAATCCCTCGGCATAGTCGCATAGACCGGTGTAATTCGCCAGGCTCTTTTCCTTCGTCTTATTCTTTTGAGATTGACCGGTTCCTGTTTGATACTGATCAGATCGTCACGGTCTCTTCCTCCTATTGTTTCATGCGTGCAAGAATTTTTGTACAGCAGTTTGATCATGATGTGCGAGAGCCAGGGATATGTTCAGTGATCTTCGCTATACTATTACATGTTCGTACGCGTCCAAACCGTGAACTTTTTTTTACCGCGGCTGCATGACACCGACACCGAGCAAAGAGTTCTTGCCTTTTCTTTCTTTTCCTTCTGCTCGGCCATGCCATGATTCCTCAACGGGCAGCAACAGGAGTTGCAGCTGCAAGCTGCCAAAGCTGAGTGGCAAGTTGTACTGGCTGTCGACTGTCGCCTGTCGCCGGTGGTCACCGGCGAGGATCGAGGAGAAGGGCAACTTGCGGCGGTGGGCCCCATGGCCATGAAGATATGATCAAGGGGGAAGCAACTGAACAGGCAAATCTACGCAGGATTCCGTTCCACTAGTGGCAACTGATGAGGTTTCTTGTGCTACGATTTTTGTACGCGCGGCACAGGCTGCTGCCTCCCCCTCCTGCAGTGTAGTGGAGGAGTCCATCACGGGACCATTGTCTTTGCTTCAAGTCTTATCCTTGAATAGTCTATCACACATTCGCACTGTACCTTGATATAAGATACGTCCAATCCATTCTGTTCATCTAAACAAACCAAAGGACTCAATTATAAAGGGACAAGTGATAATAGATGGACATGGACTAAAATCTATTTCTGGAGCTAGACAAATAAAGGGGCGGAGGCTGCCCTGAAAATAGCAGAAGGAAAATGACGAGACGCGATGACATTCTCATGGAGATGCGGACTACATCAGCATGGGAGCAGCACGTCCAAGTCGTGACCCAACCAACAACTCCAATCTGTACACGAAAAAAAAAACTGCGGCAATGCAACACAAACGGGCAAACTATCGATTGAATATGCTGGCAAGTTATATCTGCCATCGCAAGGTTAGGCATCCACTTACAGGTTACAACAAGAACAGGCAGTTTATGACGCTAGACGGTGAAGGAATGCAGCAATTGACAAACTCTCCTAATGAAAAACGACACATCTCAGGTATTCAGCAGCAGGGGAGACGGTTAACTGGAGTCTATACGCACAGCCATTCAGCCGAAGCAGCGGACAGCTGTTAAAGGAACCTATACCCACATCTTCTTTGTGGCTTCCATGCGCTCGAGCAGGCCCTGGATTTCGGTCTGCATCCGCAGCTTCATCTTGTGGTAGTCGTAGTGCGAGTTCTCGAGCATCTTGAGCTCCTCGACCTTCTTCCGCCGCTTCTCCTCCGTCTCCTGGAAGCCCAGCTTCGCCAGCTTCGTGGCGTACTCCTCCTCCAGCTTCTGGGTCTTGGCGCGCACAATGTGGCGGTAGCTGTCCACTTCCTTCCTGGCGTCATCAGCAAGTTTCTGGAAAAGTTTCGCCTCAGCTTCCTTGCACTTAACAATGGTCTCCAGGCTGGAGGCGTCGTCATCCTTTGAGGAAGAGCCGAACGGCTCAATAGGGAGTGCCTTTGGGCTGGCCTTAAGTGCTTCGATCTGTGTATCAAGAATGGAGGTGCTGGGCTTGAAGTTGAAGGATGATTTTGGTGGGGTGATGGTTGGGGCCTGGAGATGGCTGCTCGTCTGAGCTGCCAGTATTCCCTTCGACTTGCTACCGGTAACAGAGTAGTCCGTAACTCCATCTGTGAAAAATGAGACTTTAGCTCGAGAAATTGCCCTTGATAAATTTATGAACCAAATAACACGTTAATATAGAATGGCATCAGATTTGCGATGCACCACAAAAATTGACTACTCCGTGGACAATATCTAGAGACTAGTCAAATGGTAGTTTTTTTAGTTTCAACAATATACACATTTTGCTTCTCAGATAATGTCTGACACATTTAGAAGAATAGAAATCCAATAAATCACTAAAGCAAAAGTGCCAGGTGTGCAGGGATGATCCTCAAGTAAAAAATTGACAAAATAAAGCATATCAGAGGGCATTAAGCCCTTAGCCCATGGCTTGTTCGGCCATATATTCTCAAATGAATTAAAGAACCCATGGCTTATTTCAACAATATGTTCTCAAGTGAAAGAAAAGAAGGCATTCCTACCAAACAAGATTAAAGGATAATAACTAGTAAAAATAGAGTTATCAGGTAATATAAGCTATGATCTTTTTTCATCATTAAAACTCCAAATTCATGCCACTCATGAAAAACATCGTCCAGCTTTGTGTTGATCAGCTTTCTAAATGAAGGAATTCACTACTTCCCACAAATATGTCATCAGAACATAAGCTCAGAATTTTACCAACAATAGCGCCAGACAGAAGGATAAGTAATTGGACAAACAAATGATAAACAATTACATGAATGTCACTGGCAGAGCACATGTGTAGAAAGAAATATACAAAAAAATTGATCAGCAATCCCGGAATAAATGTTCATGAAAATCACTGCAAGCATCAAACTAATAAAATTAATGAACGACTTATGCCCAACGAGTGAAGAAAAATGCCCTGGTTCCTACGTGAATGTGCTAGTAGAAATACAAAGCAAGCAACAAAGCATTTCAACAATTTGAGTTGTAGTATGACATGCTATAAGGTAGAGGAGCAAAAGGGAACTTACATTTAAAGAACTGCATCATGCTGTTTGTTGCATCTGCAGGGGTAACAAGTTTCTTTGCAAGCATGCTGAGGACCTCTTCTGCCTTAGCATGGAGCCCCTTCCCCTCAAAATCCTCACTAGCAGCAAATATCTTCCTAACGAAATCCAGCTCTTTCATCTGCGTCTCAGGACTCCAGTTCTCAGCGCAGCAATTGAACACCTCCTTAACAAACCCAAACATCTCAGAAGCATGGTTGCAGCCGAGGCACTGGAACTGCATCTCAGTTGTACCCATAGCCCCCTTCAATGTCGGCCCAGGCCTGATCAAGTTCCTCTCCAGTGCGCATGCAGCATGGCACCAATGGGAACAGACATCACACCCGACCCAGCTGCAGGTATTTGCCGCACAATCAAACTTCTGGCACACCGGGCACATACAAGAACTGCAGAACCCTTTCTTGGTGGAGCAAATCTTGCACTCGCAGTCATCCACAGGGAGCACGCTCTTGCAATTCAGGTTGCGGCATCGTGTCAATAGGAACATCTCCACAAGCTCACTGCTAGATACTCGTCCCTTACCAGTCACAAAGACAGCCATGCCATTCTTGATGGCCACCAGGATCTCTAGCTGTGTCTTGTTGGCCCGTCCCAGAGTCTCGGCGGTAAGGTCCGATCGACGCTCCAGCTTCCGCTGGAGGCTTGCCAGTTCATCCCTCCTCTCTGGAGCATCAATCATGTTCCTCACAGTCTCCCGCAGCACCTCTAGTGTTTCGCTGGGGAAATCCTGCAGCACCTGTGCCACGGCAGACACAGAGTCGGACACGATCTCCCGCAGGATCCTATCAGGCCGAGAAGAGTGCAGCCCACCACGGTTGCCGTCGAAGCTGCCGCCCGCGCTGAGCGCCGCTGCCATCCTCGCGGGGAGCTCCGTGGGGAAGAAGGACGAGGTGCCCTCCTTGAGCGGCGCCGTGGCGAAGGCGACGCTGCCGTCCCCCATGGGGCGGAAGTTGAAGCGGCTGTGGACGGAGCCGTTGGTGCCCTCCCCGGCGGCGTAGATGTCGGTGGAGTTGTGCGTGAGGGAGCAGCTCGGGTTGTGCGAGAACACGGAGTAGGAGTAGGACATGTCGTCGGAGTTGATGCTCCGGGTGCGCCCCGTGTTGGCGCTGTAGGTCCGCCTGGGCGGCGGCGCGGCCGCAGCAGGCACCGCAGCGGCCGCGGTCGCGGCGGCGGCCGTTGCGGCGGCCGCGCCGCTCCCGCCCCGCAGATCGCCATCGGCCGGGAGGAGGGACGCGAGATGCGACGGCGGCTGCGAGGAGGACGGGGGCGGCGCGGGCGCGTCGCTGGAGAGGGAGAGCGAGAGCTGGAGCGAGTCGAGGCGGGGCTTCTTACCCCCGACCACGGACGAGTCGTCGCCGGGCGGATCCCCGCGCTTGGGCGCGGAGAGGTGGAGGAAGTCCCGCTCGACGCAGAGCTTGGCAGCGTCATCGGCAGCCGGTGCCGCTGCCGCGGGGTTTGGCGGCGAGGACGGCCCCGCCGCCGCGGCTGCGGCGGCGGCCGAGGCGAGCGGCGGCGGCTTGTCGCAGAGGTAGCTGCTGAGCGTGAGCTCGCGGTTGGGGAAGGGCGGCTCGGGCGGGCTGGGCCCGGGCGCGCCGGCGCTGGCGTCCTTGGATCCGTCGGAGTCGCCGAACATCGTCGCTGGATCCGGGCCGGATTCCCCCGGTGGTTTTGGTTTTCTCCGCCGGCGGGGAAGGAGATGGGGAGCGGGGGCGGCGGGGCGGGCGCTGGGGTTGGTTGACTTCCGCACGCCGCAGCCAGCGCCCACGCGGAAATGGAGTGGCGTGCGTGGTGAGGACTGACGTGACCAAGAAATGAAATGGGATTTGATTTGATTTGTTTTCCGCTCCCCTCCGCTTTTCTGATGGTTTTACCCAGGGGAGGGGCTGCTGGGGATTTGTCCCCTCTATCTCTAGGCTATGGCCTCTATCCGCACTTCCGCAGGCGCGGCGCGGCCGGCGTCTCCCAGTCTCGGGTTCTGTCCTGTCCTGTGGGCTTGGGCTGTTTTGCCGGCCGGTTACGTGCGTTCCCGTAGGATCCAACGGCAGGCGCCACGTTTTTGGTGTTTTGCCCCTTCACCATGTCGCCCCCCGCGGAGGACGCTTACGGCGCTGGCGTTTGACCGACCGAAGCAACGCTCGCGTCCCGTGCATGGGCGTGGTGGACCTTGCGGGGGGCTAACGTCTTGAAGGAAGTCGGCGTCGCAGCTCGTGAGTCGTGACCACCAGTGCCACACTGGCCAGTGCGAGTCGTGACAGCCGACAGCGAAGCCGAAACACGTCCGTCCGTGTGGACCGGTTCAGCGCACGGGAGACTGGTAACAAAAAAAAAGTTTTGATCGCATGTGATTTTGGACAAGAACCACCGCTTTTGCGCTGCTGGAAGGTAGAGCCGTAAAGGAGGACCTCACGCGACGCGAGTCGGCAGAAAGAAGCACGACTCGAGTCTGAGTGGAGTGCCGAGTGCGGACGCAGAAGCAATCTCGGCACTTGGGCAGAAAGCTTCCGATTTCTTTAGGCTATCTCGTGCATGCGCCTAGCTACCAGATAGATGATGGGCCGTGATTTTTTGCTGTCGTCCGTGGTCAAGTGCAGCGCTGACGCCATGCCACTAGTATGTCGATCAGTAAGATTAGGTACGATAATAAGGCCATCGCCCCGATCCAATCCAACCAGCAGGCAACAAAGAGGCAACCACTTCTGTGGAACACGGCACGGCGCGTCCGATTCCGAGCCCGACAACGGGCGACCTGACCACCCGGAGCAAACAAAAAACGACGGCTGCTCGGCGAGAAAATTCCAGCCTGCATTCAAGGCCGCCAGGGCGGGGCGGGTGCGTGCGGCGGCCGCGTCGTCACGGCGTATACCTACCCTGGGGTCACTGGCCCCCCCTGGGTGGTCCTGCTGCCTGCAATGTCAACGCCGTCCACGAGCCAGCCAAGAGGCGGGCGCCCAACCGCCGCCCAGTGCCAGTGGCGTCGCGAACAAGCTGTTCCGTTCCCGTGCTCTCGCCACGCGCGCGCCGTGCCCATCCGTTGACGGCGCCGCGCGTCGTCGTAGCATCTGATGCTGCTGGTGGAAATGTGGAATCATACGTACTGTTTCTTTACGGGCGGGCTTTCTGCTGATTGGAGGAAGAGGATCGGAGGTTGTTGGAGCTTCCTGCCATCCGTGTTCTGCCTATCCCAGCCGACCAGGTTGTTGTGTACGTACTTGTGTGGCGAATCGCCACTTCAGCGGCTCAAAACGCGTGGGTCAGCACGCGTTGCCCCAACTTGGAAGCGAAGGGAAGATTGCCGACGCTTTCCGTCGTGTTTGTTTGGATTATCAGCCCACTAGTCAACCAGTCAGCAGTATTTTTCTCTCAGCAAAAATCAGCATCAGTCATCAATTAACTAACAGTTTTTTCTCTAAGTAAAAACCAGCACCAATCATCAGCCACCGGCCAACCGAACAGGACCGAGTTCAAAGTCTACTTCACCCCCGATCTCTTCTGCTTTTACCGTAAAGCTCAGACTCCACTTCCAATTTTCCAAAGCTCAGTGATTCGCTCATTCTGTACTTGGTGCGCCAAGACCCGCTCGCTACCTCGATCGCGTCTTTTGCAAAGCGACCCGGTCGCTGCGCTTCCATCTCGCGTGCACTTTCCAAGTGCGGCTCGATATTGGCGCTTGGTGCGTATAATACGGGTGGAGGGCCCAACGAAATCTAGCCCAGCCCCTGTTTTTGTTAAGCCCAGCCCAAGTCACAAGTTTTTGCATGTTGTTTTAATTGAGCCCAGGCCCATGAAGGAAAAGCTACCCATTAAGCCATTTGGAAAACGGGCCGGGTCAGCACCCAGTTGATTCTCGACGAGTTCAGAGCGCCAGTCTCACTCGTCTGAAAAATGTGGCACGAGTTCTAGATCGAGAATTCGTCTGAAAAATGCGACACGAGTTCTAAATCGAGAACTCGAATTTTGATGTGCAGGTTCTATAACCTTAGAAGCTAATTCACGATCAATTTACAGTCACCACTCACCGAGAGCTTTAGAAAGGGCAATTTGTTTTGTTTCAACCTCCAAATACAAGGTGTAGTAACTGAACTCAAGCACAAACTCCACCACTACAGCCCACACTCGCACACTCGTACAAAAAAAGTCTAAACCCTATATGCCCCGGCTAAGAAATACCCAAAGTCATCACCAGACACCAGTCTTCGTGTGCAACAGGCACGTCACTCATTCACTCTAACCATTGTAGGCCATTCGCATGTGATGTCTACAGCGCTCGAGAGTTTTTTCCCTAACGCGGTACAGCCAGATGGTCACATCCATACACGCATATTCACCTTTGTGAGTACAAGGTAGGGGTGATGCCACATTTAATGTGCTGATGCTAATGCACCAACATGAAGAAAATTGTCACTGTGTCTAGACCCATGTTACCTAGGACCCAAACTAGTTTAGAGCGTTGTTTGGATCACTAACTAAAATTTACTATAGGAGGAGTTAGGAGAAGAGAAAATCTTGAAGACGGCCATTGCAATGGATCGGGGTGGCTAGAATATACATCTATTTCTACATTATACGCTATGTGATTGACGATGCGTGTAAGTTTGTTTCTATTTTTCTTTCCGCTCCATTTCGACATGATATCGTACCAAGGAAAAATGCAGATAGTATCTTGGATAGCGGCAGCCGCTAGAGAACAAACCCTGAGCGGAGCACAGAGCACTACTCAAAAAGAGAAACGGCCATGAGCAAAGCTCCACGCGCGGACAAGGCCCTCCAACTCAGCACGCCAGTAAAAAGTCCTCCGTCCCCGGCGATCAGTGCAAGAGCGAGCGACGACGCCAAAGAACCGCAGAAAAGCAGGAGCAACAATCCAACGGCGCGCATCCCAGTCCCCGGCCAGACCCGCCGAGAGAGAGAAAGCAGCGGCCATGGTGGATGGATCGGTCTGCATCTGCAGCGGCCCGGCCAGCCGGTAGCCAGTTCACCGTCGCCGCGCGCGACGCGACAGCCCGCTCTGCTGCCCCGGGATCAGCGCCCGTTGGGGGCCGGATGGATGGTCCAAAAGCGCGCGGGGGAAGAGAACCAACGGTTGGCGGGCGCCGCTGGGGTCCGGCGGCCCGCCCTGTCTCCTCCTTGTCTCCACCACGGACCCTTTTTCCCGCGCGCGCCCCGGCCGGTTTCGCTGTGCGCGCGCGGTCCGGTACTCCGGTCCGTCGCTGTCCCGGCGGCCTGCGCGCTCGCAGTCACAGGCCCCAGACGACACCGCATTCACTCCGCTGATGGATGAGTGGTGACCGTACCGGCCGTCATCAACGTCTAGCTAATCGCGTGGGATGCTTTTAATTTACTGCCGCACCACCGGTCTGTCACTGTGAATCTGTGATCCGCCATGGACCATGCCGTGCCGAGATACTAGCTATAGGCGGCCGTTGAAGGAGGAAAGAGAGAGAGAAAGAGCCTCAACCTCAACGGCTCGGCAATCAATCCTGCATTGAAGCGCGGACGTTACATGTCTCGCTTCGTTTCCCCCGGCCATGAGATCGCGCCACCAGAACGGAGGCTCATCGACCTGCCGGCACTGGCCTCCGATCCTTCCCATGGCGCGCGGCCGGCCGGCTCCCAGTCCCAGTTCGTTGCGGCGAAGAATCCCCCCCCCCCCCCCCCCCACCCAGAATATTGGCGGCTCGCGCTCACGATCGTGCGCCGCTGCGTCGGGCAATCAATGGCGGACAACTGATGAGTACGTACCTGAATGGAGTTCGCGGAGTTGGTGGTACATACTCTACGGACTACGGGTATGGATGCTGTCCCGGTCCCGGCACGGCCGGCCGTTTGATACCCTAGGCCGGGCGCGTACCTTATCAGTTATGCACAGTTATGCTGCCGCGGCGCCTCGTCAGATCTGAATGTATCATCTCGCCGTCGCCGGCCTGCTGGTCAGCTGGCAGGCAGCGCCCGCGTTTGGTTTTTCCTAGGGCTCATGTTCAAATGGGTTGGACGTTGGACCAGATTTGTACGGTTCTTAGGTGACACGCTGCAGCGATAAGATCGATCTCGCTCCCAAATGCTACAACTGTTATCATTGTTTGCAATCGAAGTGGCGGCCGGATTCGTGTAATCTGCAGGGTCAGACGTAATCTTGACACAGGAGCGCCTAGCAGATACGGTTGGGACCGATAGTTAGTGCTATATATGATGTGCTGAGCGAGTTTGGCGTCAAGAAATGGGAAGTTTTTGCCGAGAGGAAATTTTACTTGAACGTGCTCCACGGTAAAACTGTGAATTTTACACTTGTCCAATTGTGGTGTGGAGTGGAGATTGGAGAAGGCGTGAGAGCTGTGAATGATGCTGGATAAGAGAGGGGTAGATCGTAGACGAACCAGCGAGACATGGCGTCGTGCAGTTGGGTACAGTGCTCGGATGTGGTTAGTACGAGAAAGAGAAATATCCGGCATTTCTTCGACACACACACCGCGGAGAGACCTCGGCGATGGGCACAGTACGTGCTCGCTCGTACAGCGTCTCACTGCGAGTGCAACTCCCAATAAAGAGCTAGCTGCTCGTCCCTGTCTGTCCTCCTCCATCCAGCTCAGTTCACACCCCGCGCGTGAAAAAGCCACCCTCCTTTCCAGCCCATTCAGCTCGCTAGGCAGTAGTACTGAGACTAGAGACAGACAGCGCGAGGAACAGGGAGCGCGCGGCTCAGTGCAGCACAGAGCTCTTCTCATCAGTCGCAGAGCACGCAGCAGCAGAGAGCTCTATCAGTGCGGCGCTCAATGGCTGCTGCCTGTTCCTTCATGGCTTTCTTGGCCGTCTTCGTGGCCGCGGCGTCGTGCCTGTCGACGGCCGAGCCTCTCCCCCCGGCGCGAGCGTCCCTCTCCTTCGGCGACGGCTACACGCAGCTGTTCGGCGACTCCAACCTCGCGCTCCACGGGGACGGCAAGCGCGTGCACATCTCCCTCGACCAGCGAACAGGTCGGCCTATAAATCTCACGGCTGCTTCTTCTTGTTCTGTTCTTGCCCGATCGATCGATCGATCGACGCCGCGTTACGTTTTCAGCTGCTCTCGGTCCCTGCTCTGCTCGTGAACCTCATCGCCGCTGCTCTGTTTTTATTTCCATGGCGCAGGCGCCGGGTTCGCGTCGCGGGGCGCGTACCTCCACGGCCTCTTCAGCGCCCGCATCAAGCTGCCCGCCGACCACACCGCAGGCGTCGTCGTCGCCTTCTACGTGAGCATCATCCATGGCAAACATCACCGCCGGCGCCGCCGCGTCGTGTTATTGTGACCTCTGCGTTGAGAGGAAGCTGTACGCCTGACTGATGCTGTGCCGCGATGTGCAGATGTCGAACGGGGACGTGTACGAGCGGACGCACGACGAGCTGGACTTCGAGTTCCTGGGGAACGTGCGGGGCCGGGAGTGGCGGGTGCAGACCAACGTGTACGGCAACGGCAGCACGGCGGCCGGCCGGGAGGAGCGCTACGGCCTCTGGTTCGACCCCACGGAGGACTTCCACCGCTACGCCATCCTCTGGAGCCGCGACAGGATCATGTAAGAAGAACCTTCAAACCCATCTCCTAAACCTCTCTCATGAGTCGTATTGATATACTGTTGCTAGCAGTTTTCAAGTGACCTGGCTGTGCTTGGTAGACTGGTACTAGGAAGATTAATTTTGAGGTGCACATGAACATTAGTAAATTTGGAGTGTATATATAGGAAAATTTGAGCATTCAGACAGATATATAAAGTTCCACATTGATGATCAGATGCTAGAATCATACAAAGGTTTTTGCACCCCTTTGATGGCACCGTGTCAGTACAGTACTTCACCTGTTCTGTTCTTCATGGTGCAAGACTGTTTCTGGTACTCAACAGTGCTCTGCTGCATATGGCTGGTCTCATTGCGCTGTGTCTCTCTTTCTCTAGTCTAGCTACTACGGTGTACTAGAGCAACTTACAATCTTCATTATAGGTTGAAGCACTTTTTGTTTGATTCTTTCCTATCTCATTTTTCCACTTTTCTTTTCATTTTTGGCTCTCATGAATCATGATTGAGAGATATTTCCCCTTCATCTTTACAGCTTGTAGATTCCTTTGCCTGTTGTCACTTTAATCATGTAAGTCCTGAGACCCCAAATTTGAGTAGAGAACTAGAGATGGCATCACCACAAGGGGTACCCACATATTTATGCAGCTGAAAGTGTCATTAAGTATACCCCGATTAAATCTGAACTGCCAAATGTATAGAGCATCTGCTATGCTATAGCCTGCACTGAAATACTGCATTCACGCTAACATTTCAAATTTTCTGTTTTGATTCAGATTTGTGCGCTATTTAAACTGGACTCTAAAATGTAGCTATTGCTCTGCCTTTTAGCAGCTGAAATGCTGCAAATCACAAATGCATCGTTCTTGTACATGATATATCTTCACGTGAAAAAAGTTAACGTCCAAAGTGGTCCATTTACCGCTACAGCGCCCACTAGACCTGAGCATCCATCCATCACAGCATGTGCATGAGCTTCTTATCTCTGATCCTCCCACCAAGACCCGCATGCCGCCTCCCCCTGCATAATTGCATTCCGCAACTGCTTTCCTCCTGTATCCTGAAGAACTCACAAGGAACCTTTTTGATTTCTTGGTAACATGGAGAAGCAAAAAGGTCTCGACCATCAGACAGACAATCCATCACCTGCTTTTCAGCTTCAGCATTCGTTTCCCCGTGAGCCCTCTCCTTTTTCAGGTTCATGCATCCTTTTTCCAAGAAATATGGCTCATACCGCTACCACTAACATTTAGTACAATCCCTAAGTCTGAACCTTTGACAACTTCTACCAATCTCTTGACTTTTAAGCGCTCAAATTTCAGTCTGTCAGTTGATGACTGATGAGCCTTAAAACATGGCACGACTTGTGCCTAAGTACTACAGTACATTAGGAGTTCAGGGAGTTCAAAACTCTCAGATTAAACTTCTTCCTTTTCATACACATTGGCCGCTAACATTTTCCATTTAAAACGAAATCCCAAATAGCATCACTGACGCTTCTACCTGTTAAACGACCTGCCCGTCCTGCAGATTCTACATCGACGAGACGCCGATCAGGGAGGTGGTGCGGACGGACTCCATGGGCGCGCAGTTCCCGTCCAAGCCCATGTCGCTGTACGCCACCATCTGGGACGGCTCCAGCTGGGCCACCTCGGGCGGCCGCTACAAGGTGGACTACAAGTACGCGCCCTACGTCGCCGAGTTCGCCGACCTCGAGCTTCGCGGCTGCGCGGCCGTCGGCCCCGCCGCGGCGTGCACGGCGGCGTCCGACGACGACGGCACATACAGCAGCGCCGCCGCGATGTCGCCGGCGCGGCGGTCGGCGATGGAGGCGTTCCGGGCGCGGTACATGACGTACGGCTACTGCTACGACCGCCTCCGGTACCCCACGCCGCTGCCGGAGTGCAGCGTCGGCCCGGAGGCCGCGGCGTTCCTGCCGTCGGGGGACGCCAGGGCGGCGGCGTCGCGGGGTAGGCGTGGCAGGCGCCACCGGACGCGCGGCGGCGCGGACTCGGCGGTCTGATCGGAAGCGCTGGTATCAGCGTGCCCAAGTGTGCCGTATCGACTGTGATATGATGTGATTTGATCTATGATTAGGGTCCTTGATTTCTGACGTGCGCCACCATTGTAGGGTAACAGTAACCGGAGTTCCACTGATTATAAGCTTCATCCCTTCTACTCCCCTTCTCGCGGCACTGAGATTCCAACGAACACGAACATAACAAAGCTGAACCATTCAGGCTAACTAAAGCTGGTACCACTGTACGTGCACATATATAATTGTGCCGTGGCACAATCAAATAAAATTATCTAAGTATTGCGATGGAAATAACTGCTAAAAAATAGTATGAACTATCATGCTGAATTAGCAGCCATGTCATTATAAATAGGAGTATTTTTAAAACTTTGAATCTAAATTACATAATCCATCTATTCTTATAAAGCTGTAGATACACAGACACCCCGTCATGTTACACTGTTTATTTTCACTATTCACCTCTCACATTCCACTGTTGCAGTTTAGATACACAAATATGCATTTTAAGAGAGTTCAGTGACACCACGAGACAAGTTTAGGTACCAACTCATATATTTTAAATTTTAAGCTTGCAAATTTAAGTTTAAGCTTGCAGCCTGGATGGTTGCACAGGCGCATATAAGTGATCTGTAGCTGAGCCAACCATCGACAATTCGGCAGGACAATTGCCATGCTTGGTCAGCTAGAGATGCATCAAACATCAGTAGTAGATCACAAGGCAAAGTGGACTATCATCATGCAATAAGTTTCTCCCCCCATTTTCCATTTCCGATGTGTTGGCTGATAAGATTACGGCAACAGAATACATTAGAAATGTTTTTTGGCTGCCGAAAGAACATACATCTCACATTTCTGTAGTGATATTAGACGATAACTTAAGGCAGCTTGATAAATCCAGTTTTGCTACAGAGCAGCTACAAAATTTAAGACAGCATTTTCAGTCCTAGGAACTTGACACCGAGGTTTCTTGTCAAGCTTACAAGGGTTGCCAACGAAGATATCTGCAAAGCTCTGTGCGCTCCCGCAATATCACCGCTCCAAAAAGCTACATCTCCTCGCCTCCTCCGTTTCTCTTGTCTATGTACTAACTCCCCCTCTATGCAGAGGCTTGTCCATGTGGCTGGACCTTGCTGCTCCCAACATTCTTCAGACTACCATTCTGCTGCTCCTTGCCTACAGCTGATTTCTCGTCTGCAAAGCTGCCACCACCATTTGAGCTCCCATTGCATCCTGATTTCTCGTCAGCTGTATAAGTTCTTTTTGTTGGCGAGCTCTTTGGAGAAAGATTGCCATTAGACATCTCTTTGCCAGCAATCTTGTTCTGCAGGTAAGAAGATGATGAACCTTGCGGAGAGTTAGGTTCACCGTGACCATGAGAAGCTGGCATCATCTGGTGTGGCAGTGGATGGCCCGATCCTGGAGGAAGGAACACCCCTGTACCAGGACCAGGGAATCGCGGCGGAGCAGGCCTTGGAGTAGCTTCTGGGATCCAAGCTGCCGTTGTGTTTGGCAAGGGAACGGCTGGCGTGAAAGGTATGGCTGCAGCAGAAACAGGACTAGGGGCTACAAATAGTGGCTGCATGCCATCAGATGGTGAGATGTGATGAGGTCCAACAGCTGGAGCTGGAAGTACACCACTGGCAGGAGCGTATCCAAAGTGTTTAGGACTTTGGGGATGGCGTGCCATGTTAGCTTGCCTTGGTGATGGACCCCAGGGCATAGGAGGAGGTGTCAATGGAGGAGTAAACCGAGCACTTTCAGCTGGGATGTGCTTTCTTGCTACAGACTTTCCAAAATTCAGTAGGATTCGCTGCTTCCGTGTACCAGGAATAGCTCGCTTAGCCAAGTCAGCACTTTTCCCTTGCATGAGTAGAAGTGACCTGCAGTTGACAAAGAGAGACTATATATTCAGGAAGCCTACTCAACAAACATGTATAATGCATTAATTGCTTATTAAACTACCTTACAAAACAAAAGACGGACAGCTAAAAGCAGAGAACCATAGCACAAGATGTTTAATTACAATTCAGATGACTACCTATATACTTGATCGATCGAAAAATAGTCTTGGGACAGCTCAGGTATGACTAATGATACCAACTAATAAATGCATGACAAAGTTTCCAACTCCAGTTAAGGTACTACCAAGCCAAATGGTTGTTTCCCTAAACAGAAACTGCTCATAATGCATTAAAGAGAGTGAAGGGTCAAACTATCAAGCAGTGTATGGCAACAGTTTAAACCATTTAGGAGTAAAATGTAACAGGAAACAAAGATTACTGGGGGGAAATCTTACCCAGTTGTGAGCGAGAGCTTCAGGGGAGCTCTATGATCACCTTTTTCTCCTGATATTGCTCGGCCAAACACCATATCACAATCTGTTAAGCAGAGCGTACAAAGAGGTCTACCATACCAGGAAGGGGACTGATGAGGATGAGAATAGTCTCCCTGAAAGAAAAACCATTTAATCATACAAGTGGACTATTTTAAGCCAAAAGAGTTATGAAAGAAAAATTACCTCATTGAAGAAGTCGATAACACAATAATCTGGTTTGAAAGTTATAATTTCCTGCTGAGACAAGCGATCAAACAGATCATGCAGCAGCCCAGGAACCGCTTCAACCCTTGTCTCTGAACTCACATTTAGAGGTACAAAGATTGTCATCAAAATATGAGATTAGCATAAGATACTGCAGTACAAGCTTGATCTACCTCTTTGATTTTCATCATCAGGAGGGCCTTCGATGATAGGAACACCCAGCTGAACAATTTCCCTTCCATGACCCTTCATTGGTCTTTTACCAATTATAACTGTCTGCCCAGCTGTTTCATAAAAAAAAATAACTTTTTGGTGCATGAATACTTAAGACATATTCTGTTAACAGAAATGTGATACACCAATAAGAGATAATAGCATCTGTAAACCCATCTATTTTCTGCATTGTCAATTACATTCAACACTCTTAATCTTCTCAGTTTTATCATAGTATGCGCTCTACATATGGATTCAAATCGGATATAGCAAAAGTGAAAAATAATATACAGTCACACCCCCAATAGAGACACTGCACACATATAAAGTCATAAGCACAAAGACAAATAACCTCTGATGCACAGATGGTTACCAAAAGGCAAGAACAAACATTATGAGTTTACCTTCAAGACCCCCTCGTCGGCAAGAAGCTTTTGTTTCATTAACTAATGAAAGAATCTTATTTATCTCGGTCACATTTACCAACCCTTCATAAACCTTGAGCCCTTCAACAGAATTAACCTAAAGGAACAATAATATTATACTTCATCACACCATGGTGTTAAAATATTCTTGAAGATGTCAACCTGAAAGGTAAAACTTAACACTCAATTCAAAATTCTGATTTGTTTGAATAACGTACCATCTTGCCATCAATGATTTCATTGGTTGAGTGCTCTACAGAGGTTGGAACCACTTTGCTGCTTCCTTCAGAAACAGCTGGCAGCTTTGAATTTTTTTCACCTTCTACAAGATGTATAAATACAAGAACATGGTTTAGGAACCATAGGAACCTATTGGACCCTTTAATTTTCAATCACAATCTTTTGAACTTCATAAGAACAATGATTCAGAAAGATATCATAACCAGGAAAAGAGCAACATAAATATCCTGATTGAATAGTCAGTTACTGCTAGCTTATGATAATTAAGAGAACGTAAAGGTGGTTTCGGTTCGGTTCATATTTTTCATACGTATCCAAAATCTGAGGTTACAAATACAAAATAGTTACATTCAGCCACTTGAAATTTGTCATGGCTCGACAGTGCAGTTTGATTAGTGAATTCTCTGCTTCTGTACAAAATTGCAATAGGTGAGGCATGACATGATTTAAACCAATGCAAAACTGAACAATTGACAAGATCACAAGAACTACATATCGAATAGTTACTCTGTGCAGATAGTAACAAGTAGTTTCAGCTGTTTCCAGTGGTGGAGCTTGATTAGAGATCTAAAGTGGGCCAGGCTAAGGAAGAAAGCTCAAAATTCACTCAATACATGGTGAAGTTCAACACCAAATAAAGAAATTTTCTAGTAGTAAGGGGGGCCACGGCCATAACTAAGCTCCTGCCTGGCTGTTTTGTCACAATACTGAGTTGTTGCTTTGTTCATTTACTAACAGGTTTGAGCTTCAACATTGTAAGCTAGTTTAATTGCATATACTTTATCCTAAAGAAACCCTGTTATTGACAAATAGAAGAACATCATTCCCAGAACGTTTTGAGCTGACTAGGCACCACCGCACCATATGCCATCTCAATTACTTTTACCAATATATTTCAGAAAAATCAATAATGAAGCAAAGACTGTGGGGCGAGAGAGAGAGAGAAAATGCCATGTGTTTATATAGAGAAGGGGTATCTGAGAATTTCATTTTTGAGTGCACAAAGCATTTCCACTGAATCAGTGAAGGCCATATGAAGCAACATGCTGTTTTAAATAAATGAAAATACAAAAGAGCACATTTAAGCATGAGTCTGTGCTTGTGTACCATCAACTATGGGAGAATCCAAACGCAAGCTTTTAGTATCAACCACGTTCTCCACTTCTTTCAGAACCTTCCCTTCCTTGTGATTGTGAACCTCGCGTCCTGGAATGAGTCAAGGGCACAAGAGAGTTTTTTTTAACTAATTACACATAAATTTGCCACTTTTCTTAAGTATACATGCAAATATGGACAGAATGCAATTCGTGAGTAAAATAAAATGGTAACTGCACTAGCATGTATATAGTAAAGAGAACAGTTACTGTTTGAGATGAATTTGACCTTCCAATGCAAATGCTTTAGTGTAAGACTCAAATAGGCCACCTTTACATAAATCACAACTATTAGCCAACATTAAAAAAATACAAACGGACCCCATTGCGAAACAATCAGAACTATGAAGTCAGAAGGAACAGCTTCCCATGAAGCAGCTCTAAATAATTTTGCACGTGCCCATACATATCTTACACTGAAAAGCTATTTCTGGATAACATTATCAGTACCTTTAGGGCCTCCCCAATTGGCAATAGGTACAGAACTACACATTACAAGATGCTAAAGTTTGCCTTTTAAGGCCTCCGCATTTTTTTTTATCAAAATAGATACAATCATATAAGTCAGAAGCAACTAGGCTTCAGCAACTTGAGATGATCACAGCAACATGTCCAAATGGGTGGGAATCAGACGATCAACATTATGGCCACAAGCATATCATTGTCTCAATGTCTTGAAGACGTCAGAACCAATTAGCATTTAGCAAACGAGTAAATAAAACCAACACTTCAAATGGTTTTGATGGATCGTACCGCTTTGTGACCCAACCGAACAGAGGGGGAAAAGCGACCTCTTGTGTGACAAGAGAACAGACACTACACTGCCACCAAACAAAGAAAAGAAGAGCACGATATCACACCAAGAGATCTCATCTCACCATCTTTCTCGGATCCAGCCGCAGCAACCGCGCGCGCCGGATCGGGGCGATAGTGGCCGCCGTGGCGATGGTGCTGGTGGGAGTGGTGGGACTGCGAGAAGGCCGGGCGGCGAGGGGGCGGTGGCGGCGGCGCGGCCGGCGAAGCGCCAGCAAGCGCCTGGGCCGGCTGCGCGCGGCGGCGCCAGCCGGCCTGCTGCAGCGCGAAGGCGACGTCGGCGACGGGGAAGAACTGCTGCATGTGGATCACGGGCGCCCAGTGGAGGCGGCGCTGCTGCACGGCGGCGGCGACCTGGTCGTACTCGCCCGGGTCGCCGACGTTGCGGAGGTGGACGAGGAGGAGGTCGATGATGGCGTTGGCGGCCGCGAACTCGCCGCGCAGCCAGGAGATGAAGCCATCGCGCTCGTCCATGAGCCAGCCGCCGGCGCCTGCGGGCTCGACCGCGGCGGCGCCGGGCGCCGGGGAGGCGATGACGGCGGCGGCGTTGGCCATCGCCGTGCGTCCCTCACCACCGGGGCCCCGCGCTCATAGGAAGGCGCGCCCCAGCCAGCAATGCCGAGGGGCAGAGAGATCTAGGGTTTTGCTGTATATTTTCCGTCCCAAAGTTGTTTTTGTCTCTGGTGTGGTGGTGGTGGTGTGGGAATGGAGGTGAGAGAGAGAGGCAAGGCTCTCTCGGCTAGTGGCAGTAGTAGAAGTAACAGTGTGAGGTGCGAGGAGAGAGAGGAGCAGCTGAGCCCGAACGGAGAGGAGATGTGAAGAGGAGTGGAGAGCCGGATCTGGGGCACCGAAGATTCGCGAAACTAGAGGCGGGCGGGAGGGCGACGCGGGGTCTCGGTGGAAACCCAACGACTATCTTGAGCCGAGCCGCCGACAGATGGGTCCGGGGCCCATCTGTCGGCGTGAGGGATCGGGGAGCCGCTGGTAGGCGGCGGCTGGAGCCCGTGTGGGCTTGGATTCGCGGGCTGGTGTTGGTGGTAACGGGAGCCGGCTGGTTGTTGGTTCGCCGTTATCTCCCTGATGCCCGGCCGGTGGACTGAGGACCCGCTTGTCAGTGTCACAGTGTCGTGGCTGCGGCGCCTGGCTCGGCTTGGCGAGACAATTTCGCATTGACCGGTGGGGAAACGCGGAAGTGCGGAACAGAAAAGCCCCTGCCGTTACAGGCCATGTTTGGATCTTTTGGGTTAGTGTCAGTGTTAGTGGTAGTTTTTAACCCTCTCAACTAACATGTAACAAACTAACATCATTTATGTTTGGATCCGTATGTTAGTTTGTGTTAGTTTGCACTTTTTTGAATTTTGTGTGGAGAGAGAGGGGGCAAGTAGAGTAAATCTGGTAGGATCCACCAAACTAACACCAATTACAACCTCTTGAAGGGGTTAGTTTTTTAGAGGTGGTAGTTCCAAATAACACCAAAGTAACACTCATGTTTGGGTTTAAAGTGTTAGTCTGGTGTTAGTTTGGTAACACTAACCCATGGATCCAAACAGGGCCACCGTCTTCGCACGGGGGCAAGCCATGCGGCAACGACTGGTAGGCGGTAGCTGCTGAAATTTCTTCGCCCGACATGTGGGCCCATTGCCATGTTGGTGGCTTCACGCATGTCTGCTGCCCGAGGACCCACTCGCCAGCGTCGGGGGGGGGGGGCGGACGCGTCGAGATCCGGCCGGACGGAGGGCCCGATGCCGGCCGGGCCCGTGGTGGGTGTCGGTTGCGGCGGGGCCCACATTAATGCGGGGTGGTTGCGCGGTGGGGTAAGGTATGGGGCACGCACGGCACGGCACGGCACGGGACAGGAGAACGCCACCCACCCCGTCTCACATGGTGGGCGCCCCCACTCGTCAGCCACGACCATGACCAAACGGCGCACGCGCGGGGCCCGCGCGTCAGAGTCCCCGCGGCTCGGTGGTATAGGGCGGGCGGAGAGGTAAAAGCCGAGTTCGTTTCCGGAGTCCCGCGCTGACCCGGGCAACCCCGGCCGCGTCGGCTTCGGCTTGGAGCGTTCCCCGTGCTGGGCCGCTCCGCGACGGCGCGAGCATCGCAAGTTCGCAACGGGACCGCGCCCGGTTCGGTCCGTTCCGTTCCGACCTGATCGGGTTCGTGATCCAGGGCGACTCGTGTCGTCGCGCGGCACAAACAGCCGAGGTCGAGGCCGAGCAGCCGCCAGCAGGTGTGTTTTCACGCTGCCGTGAAGCTTTTATAGTGGAAAAAAAAAGATGGTGCGGTGGCGGGGATTTGCGTCCGATTCGCGAGAAAAAAAGGACGGACTGTGATTAGGCATGGCAGATTCGGCAGGGATGCGTTTACTTCCCTCAAGTTTCTCAAGATTCTCGCCAAGGACGGAGCAACTCCAGCAAGCACATGTAAATTGAGACCTTCAAAACTTATTTACAGATCCAACTCCAAAATATAGAGCCCTCAAATTAGAGCCCAACTCCAGCAGGGCCTTAACTCAGCCCTCTATTTTTATATGGACCCCATTGTCATAGAGAGGGACTCAACTCCCCTCCCCTGTCCCCCTACACCTCACTGCGGGCCGGGGCTCTGGCCGCCGCGGCCGCCCCTCCGCCTCCCCTGGCCGCCCCTCCCCGCCGGCCTCCCTCCCGCGTCGCAGCCTCGCCTCCCCCGCCGCCATCTATCCCTCCCTCTCTCCGCCCTCTGCCGCGCCCTCCCCTCTGTTGCCGCATCCCCACCTCCCTTCGCGCGGGCAGCAGCAAGCGGTGGTGGCCTGGGCTCCCCGGCGCCGCCACAGCGGCCGCGCACGCGCGCCGCAGCTCTGCGTCGTCCGCGCTCGACTTCGCCATGGCGCCTCGGCTCGAGCTCTCCTCCCCCTGGGCTGGCGGCGCGAGGTTGAGCTGGGGGCAGCCTTGAAGGCGGCAGCGCGATGGGCGGTGGAGGTGGTGCTGGCGGCAGCTTCGGTGGTGGCGTCGGAGGTGGAGGTGGTGCCGGAGCTGGCCTTGGCGGTGGTGGCTTTGGAGGAGGCGGCGGTGGCGGGCTAGGAGGAGGTGGTGGCCTTGGAGCCAGCGGTGGAATGTGAGGTGGCGGGGTCGAGGCGGAGTGCGAGGGCGGGCGGGAGCGCCGGGAGGACGCGGCGGCGGCGAAGCGGCGGCAGGCGCAGACGGCGGCGGCGAGGCAGCAGCAGGCGCAGGCGGCGGCGGCGTCGGGCAGCGCGAGGAGCGCGAGGCAGGGCAGCGCGTGGATGGGAAACGTGGGACCCACTGTTTGGAGGGGGAATTGGAGGCCCTCTAGAAATGGAGGCTTGGTGGGGAGATTTGGAGGCTCATGTAAAATGCAGGTCCATTTAGATGCCCTGCTGGAGTTATGTTTCTGCTCCAAGCTTTCAAATTTTGGAGTAGAGGCTCATATAAAGGCCCCTGCTGAAGTTGCTCTAGGCATGTCAGATTCGGCAGGGTGGGGTGGCTGCCGGTGGTGCGGGTGCGGACGGATGGGCGACGCGATGAGATTGATGGGTTGGGCACGTTGACGTGGAAATGGGAAAGCGCGGTGGGGGTTGCTTGCGGAGCAATCTTGTTTCCTCGTTTGTTGAAGGTGCACGGAACGGGGCGGGAACCTTTTTGTCCGGCAGCGTTGAGCACTTGAGCGGGGATTAACCGAGGTCAAACTTTTTGATGGGGGGCAATCAAAGTCAGTAAGTGGCTCGGCCATTACCGCCGTGCGGCAGATGCGGGGATTGACCAGGTGCCGGCGACGGGTTCAAAGGTTTTACTGATGATGCATTAACGTCACCGGTGGTGCGCGTTACTGGTACGGATGGCTTTCCAGGGCATGTGTTTTCAGCAGCCTTGCACACGTCCGATGGGAACGTTTTTTCTCGAGAAGAAAATTGCTGCGAGGAGAACGACTTCGAATCCAAACGCGCACGCCGATGGAGTGCGACGTGGAGTCACATATTTCAAACGACTTGTTTTTCTTTTCAAACCTTTTTTATCACCCAAAATGTTTGCAACGGCACTGTGAGAAGTTGACGCCGGCAAGGGCGATTGTTAAGCAGAGAAACCAAACGAGTAGTGAGGCGGTGAGGAAATAACCACGCTGCTTTTGACTGTAAAGATGGCGCGCAACGAGAAAATGTGCTTTCGGCACGTTTTCTGAAGCCCTCTGGTGTTAGAAGTTTTATCGAAGTGAGGAAGAGACCAGGTAGATCATGACCAAAAGTTTGGCATACGTCGCGTGCACCGCTGATCTTTGCACCAATATTTATCGGTACGAAGAATTGACCGATGTTTTCTGGTCGAATGGGTCATGAGAACAGCTCAACAAAGGGGAGAAGACGTTACCTCTCACGATAATGAGAATCATGACCGTCTGCACAACCTTCGAGCGTTGGGCAGAGATCGATCCGGTGAGGATCAAATGAACGGCACACAGTTTTTTTTTTTTTGGACACGAACGGGCGAACGGCACACAGTTAAGCGAACAGGACTGGAGTCCGGACCGGAGGAATCAGCGACGCCGGTCCATGTAGGTCCAAAGAGCCTAATTACCACCAAGCACACAGGCCGAACTCGGCCCAATAACCACCCAAGACACTGCCCCCTTTGCCTCCAGGATCAGCGAGAGCGAGCTCAAGCTCAAACGACTCCAAAGAGCGACATGCTGGTCATCCTCTCTTCCTAGGGGCGAGGGGACCTACCTGTCGGACTCCCCAGTCCACGCGCCCCCAGCAATGGCCAGTACCACCGCCTCGCCGCCGGCGGCCACCGGGGACCACCCCCGCGTTCTCCTCCGCGGGTTCCTCTCCCGCGAGACCTGCAAGGTACTAGCCTTCCTCTCCCATCCCCTCTTCCTCCGAAGCTTCTCAGAACCCTAAACCTTAGCTGCTCGGTTCGGCGGCCTGCGTCGTTTTACTCTGTGCTGTGCGTGCGTGCGGTAGGAGCTGGAGTTCGTGCACCGGAGCTGCGGCGCCGCGGGGTACCGCCCTTCGGTGGTGTCGACCTCGCTGCCGCACCTGGCGGCCACCGGCTGCGGCCACCTCCTGCTCCCGTTCGTGCCCGTGCGTGAGCGCCTCCGCGACGCCGTCGAGTCCTTCTTCGACTGCCCCTTCGATGTCTTCATCGAGTTCACCGGGCTCATCAGGTTCTCAACTCTCGCTTAACGTGCATGTCTCTCACTATCTGCTTGATTCAACCAGTTTAGCATCAGCATCAAATTGGTTCCCTCAGCATTTCAGTTCAGAGTGATGGAAGATCTTGTGCGATGTAGATTTGAGTGCTTATTTGCAGCTAGCGTAGGAATGTCGGTCAAAATTGGCATTGTTGTTCACTGGAATTGTATGGACAGTCTTTCAAGGTACGGGGAAAAGTCTGGTGCAGAGGTAGTTTACAGGCAGTACCGTACTACTGTGTACATATGATGTATGATCTAGTGGAAATACCACTTTGGGCTTTTAGTCTTGTAGATTCTGATATGCAGTAATAAATAGTACAGAATGACTGGATACCATGTTTGATCGTTTGAGCCATATTGTGATATTTTTCTTCAATATATGATGGTTAGTTTGTAATGAGATTGCATAGTTTGCACTTCCACTCCAAAGCTATATGCTACTATTTCACCTTATCAAGGGTACATGCACATCCTTCAATGTTGGATCGTTGCATTTGAATGCCCTTATAGTAATTGACACTATGCTCCCCACATTGAAACCATGTCTGTTTGCTATGCAGTTGGTGCAAGGGAGCTTCTATTGGATGGCACAGCGATGATAATAAGCCTTATCTTAGGCAAAGGGCATTCACAGTAAGGATTAATCCTTTTTTTTCCCTTTTTTTTTTTTTTTTTGCGAGTAATCCTTTTTTTTCCCTTGGAGTTCCTTCAGTTCAGCATGGGCATGTTCCTGTTTATCTGTTGAGTGTGTGTGCGTATCGATACTTGTGGCACACACTGCTAGCGATTAATGTCTCTCTGTTATCTGGGATCCTCTTCACTATGCTTCAAAGTTCAGACTACATTCATGCATTACATGCTTATGTGTACTCAGTTATTCTCGGGTCTTCTTCTAATTGGGTGGGTGTTCCATGTAGTTCAATCTAAGCCTTATGAAATGACCTACTACCGCATTTTAAAGCTATAATTGAGATACATCGGAAGGATACAGAGCTGTCACTTTTGGGACTTTGTTCCTGTGGAAGCCTGTGGTGCCATTTTATATAGTGGTAGAGGAAATGATTCCATGCTATATTGTACGTTGAGTGATTTTCTTGAAGAAGAATGTCTTATCCCAGTTTGCAAGCCTACATAGGTTTCGTTTAAGGTCTACTTATGTTGCTTTCCAAAGTGCCCCGAAAGCATTAAGTTATCCACAGTAACACTTCTTGCTTTGCTTAATGTAGCTTTTTTTGGTTGTTGCTTGCACCAACTGCATTTTTTTGTCAGATATAAACTGCTGCCTGAAATTTACTCTTGTTATATGCATCCAAGTAGATGCCTTCTACTAGTCCATTGCTAACGTTCGCATGCTACATCAATCTTTAGTAACGATTAGATAGTTTTCTATTTTTCCCTACATCCTGGAAGAAACCACACACAGCAAAACTTCTATCTTGTGTCATTTATAGAACTATTTAACTCAAGAACGCGGCCTCCGCACCGCCCCCTGAAACTATGAGTATATTTGGATCTTGTGTATGGAATTATTCCTTATGTTTAACTTGTTTGTCAGTGTTTCACCTTGTTTATTACATTCTCTTTCTTGTTTCATTTCAAAGGCAGTTTGCTACTTGAACAATCATGGAGAGGACTATAAGGGTGGAATTCTGCAGTTTCAGGATGGTGATCCTTCCTCTATTGTTCCAGTTGCTGGTGTAAGCAAATCTACTTTTACTTTGCATCCATGAGTTTTCAGAGTATTCTTGTGAGGGACACCTATTTGTTGACTGGTAAAAGTTATTGGTAATTTTGTTGAGTTTTATGAGAAAATATTTTTTTCCCAGGATGTTGTCATCTACACTGCTGATAATCGTAATGTCCATTCTGTAAATGAGGTACATTTCTGTTGTCTGCATTATCTAAATGTTTCTTTTCTTTCGTTTTTATTGGGTATATGGATGCATACCAACTCTTCCATGAGCTGCATTGGGCAGTTAATTGTGAACTTATAACATGTCATTATCTATAATTATATCCCAATTTCTGTTTTCTCCTTGCATGTTTTTTTTGTGTGTGTGTAAAACTCAATTCCTTGCAGCCATGTTGTTATAAGTCCTTTTCTATCTCTTTGAAGTTTCTTGTATGGCCTTTAGTGCTTACCAACAAATTACAGCGAGCTTTGCCTTACAGGTGACTGAAGGGGAAAGGCTCACCCTGACTCTTTGGTTCACTAGAGATCGTGCTTATGATGAGGATCCAAAACTCCTTACTTTTCTCTCTCAGACATCATTGAATTGTGAACCAGTTGAGCAAAAATCTTATATTCCTATGCCAGCCTCTGATAACATGTATTGGTTTTCCTATGATCAATCTGGTTTTGACATACGATGTGCTAGAGTGCATGTCCTTGGGTTTAACTTTCATGCAAGTGGTGGTGAATACAATACATCTGTATTACAAGCTGAAGATGATCCAATAGCGTTGCTTGGGAAGCAACTGCGGCTCGGGAGGGGAGATGATGTCTTTGAGAAAATATTTTCTAACAGCTTGCATGCTCTTCAGGTATCTTTCAACTAAAAGACATCAATATCATGTCAGTCTATCAGTCTTTATCGACTAACTATATACCACAAGTTCACGATCCACTTATATTAACATTATCCTCAAAATGAGGTTGTAAAGTACTACTTTTTCCTTTTGGCCTTGCTGCTTTAGTAAAATTTGAACCATAGATGCACAATAATGCCATGACAAGTGACATGTTTGGTTGTCCTGGACAATAACATTATTCCGTTCTTTTTAAAATGTAGGCAAGTGATTTTGTTTTAAAGTATTTCAAATGGTTTGCTTCCTGCCCTGTTCTGTCAAATGAGTTATATCTATCTCTTAAATAGGTGGTGCAATTCTACTACTGGAAAGCACCTGAGTTGGCAGTAAGGAGGGAACAAAGTGTCGCTGGTCCAGGAACAATCTGTTATCCAACTATACATCATTCAAGAGGAACAGAACTACCATTGCCATGCAATCACGGACTTGCTCAAACTATTTTTGGATCATCGAATACTACGGGGATTGCCTTCGAATGGAATGATTTTGCATTAGCTGTTGCTATGTGGGAAAATTACTCAGAAGAGTTAAAAAAACAGTTGTTGACATCTTTGCCATACTGGCTGTCCAATGAAACCATTTTTGTGGTTGATTCCTCTGAGCTCCAGGTATGTAAGAAACTGAGGAGCAATCTACTAAAATGGGAATAAAATAATGTACTCCCTCCATCTACCTTTCTAAGGCGCGCACGGATATTAAGATTCAAACTTTACAATATTTGACCAATAATTTAGCTAACAATTTTTAACTTTTATAATGCAAACTTGATATGGTTGGATTTGTAATGAAATATATTCTTCGATGATTATAAGCTTATAACCACAAATGACATAATATATGATAAATGAATGGTCAAAATATAACTTAGAAGACCGTGCCAAGTCAAATCGTGCCTTACAAAGATAGATGGAGGGAGTATATGCCATTTCAATTTGCTCCCTGTTGAGTTTTCCTTTTTAGTCTTGAACAGGTCTGGGTTCGATTGTAGCTATTGGATTATAAAGGCAGATTCCAATCTTTTTGTCCTATTTGGATAGTCTCTCTTAAGAATGGGGTTTCAGGTAGTTAACTATAAAACATTACAGTAACCAGTTCGTGATAATTACATGTCAGATACTTTCATTTGGCATGATAAAGCATCTTTTATGCTTTACCCTTATCTCCTGTGAAGAATCTAGTAAGTGTGCAGTTTGAAGTTTCATCATGAAATTGATCTGATGTATGTAATTTTGTGTGCGTATAAGGTAGATTTTTTATGCTAGAATGAAACTGCAGTTAGCATGGATGATGTCCCAAATTACTGGGAATTATATCAGCTGCCAAAGCTACCATGCACCTATCTTGCTTTCCTGGAAATTATATCAGCTGCCAAAGCATTGGCTGGCCATTCCTGGAAATTATATCAGCTGCCATGCACCTGTCTTGCTTTCTCTTACAAAGACAAGAAAATATGGTTCTTAATTTCTGGAACCTGTAGAGAATAATACTACAGTCGGATCATAGCATAAGTAGGTCCCAGTGGCTGGAACGTCAGAAGCAAATGGACCTTACAGGCTGGCACAGCACATATCCACATTACATCCCTGCTGCTACTGCAGTAGGAAGTTCGCGGCCACTCATGTTTCTTTGGCAGATGAACTACACGCCATGTTAAATACTAGCTGTAGAGAGACACGGTTTGGGGGAAACACCACACCCATAACAGGGGGGTGACCTCTTGTATATATAGCCAATATGGCTTGGAGTACAAGAATACAATCAAGTATACATAGTAAGCCTATCAGCTATACAAAGAAAGCTACAATCAATATGATTAGCTATACAATTCCTAATACCCGCCCGCAGTCGCAGCGGGAGGAGTGCGGACGCAAAGACTGGATCGAAACTCGGTGAAGAGTTGAACCGGAAGACCCTTCGTCATGATGTCCGCAAACTGGTGTGAGGACGGGACATGAAGAACTCGAAACTGTCCCAAGGCCACCCTCTCGCGGACGAAGTGTATGTTAATCTCAATATGCTTCGTGCGCCGATGGTGGACAGGATTGGCTGTCATGTAGACAGCACTGACATTGTCACAGTAGACAACAGTAGCAGAGTCCAGAGGAACGTGGAGCTCCTGGAGAAGCTGGCGAAGCCAGCAACACTCGGCAACAGCATGGGCGACGGCTCGATACTCAGCCTCAGCGCTAGACCGAGACATCGTGGTCTGGCGCTTGGAGGACCAAGAGATCAAGTTGTCGCCAAGAAAGACGCAGAAGCCGGAAGTAGAGCGTCGAGAGTCCAGACACCCCGCCCAATCTGCATCGGAGTAGGTGGTGAGGGACTGGACAGGACTAGTGCCGATGTGGAGGCCGGAGGAGAGCGTGCCCTTCACATAGCGCAGAATGCGCTTGACCAGCGCAAGATGGGGCTCGCGGGGGTCATGCATGAAGAGGCACACCTGCTGGACAGCATACGCCAAGTCGGGACGAGTCAGCGTGAGGTACTGGAGAGCACCGACTAAACTCCGATAGTCAGAGCTGTCGGAGGCGGAGAGCTGGGCGCCGTCTGTCGCCGATAGCTTGGCGTGAGTGTCAACAGGGGTCGCTGTAGAGTGACACTCAGCCATGCCGGCGCGCTGAAGAAGGTCGACGGCGTACTGTCGCTGAGACAGGAAGAGGCCGTCAGTGGAACGACTGACGGAGATGCCGAGGAAGTGGTGCAGGTCGCCGAGGTCCGTCATGGCAAACTCCGACGCGAGTCGGGCCATGATGGACTGAAGAAGCGTCGAGGACGAGGCAGTGAGGATGATGTCGTCGACGCAGAGCAATAAGTAGGCAACACTGTCACCCTCTTTGTACCACGCTCTGGGTACCGCTGGTACCACGCAGAGCTGACGAATGAAGGAGGCGAACCGCTGGTACCACGCTCTGGGTGCCTGCTTAAGCCCATATAGGGATTTGAGCAGGAGACAGACGTGATCTGGAGCGGCAGGGTCGACGAAGCCAGGTGGCTGCTGGCAATAGACGGTGTCGGCTAGATGACCGTGGAGGAAGGCGTTCTTCACATCGAGCTGGTGAATCGGCCAGGCACGGGAAGCGGCGATGCTGAGAACAACCCGTATGGTGGCCGGTTTGACCACCGGACTGAAAGTCTCATCGTAGTCGATGCCGTGCTGCTGGGAGAAGCCACGGACGACCCAACGCGCCTTGTGACGAGCAAGAGTCCCATCAGAATGGTACTTATGCTTGAAGATCCACTTCCCGGAGACGACGTTGGCGCCGGGCGGACGAGGTACGAGGCACCAAGTGCCGTTGTCGATCAACGCCTTGTACTCGTCTGCCATGGCCGCGCGCCAGTTCGGATCAGCCAGTCCACTGCGGTAGTTGCTGGGAATCGGGGAGGCGGCCGAGGCCACCGCCGTCATCCCAACGTAGCGAACCGGCGCAATGGCACCGGACTGAGTGCGGGTCACCGGCCGGCTCGGCGCTGGCGGTGGCGGAACAGAGCCCGGCGAGGCCGGCGGCGAAGTCGAAGCAGTGGACGAAGATGGCGAGGCGGCGTCATCGAGGGGCGCCACGTCCTGCACAGCCACCTGCTGCACAGGGGGTGCCAAGTCCACCGGTGGCACAGCCGCCTGCTGTGCCGGAGGGCGCGGCCGCCGGCTGTAAATGTGCATGATGGCACGAGGATCAGCCGGCGGTGGCGCAGGGGGTGCTGGAGAAGCCGGCGCTGGTGGTGCTGGGGGAGCCGGCGCCGGTGTCCAGGGGAGCGTCTGAAGAACGGGACCGCGCACGAGGATGGCGGGATCGTCGTCCTCGGGGGTGGTTGGTGAAGGCCGTGGTCGCTCAACGCCACGCAGTGACGGAGCTGCCACGCGAGCTGCTGCAGGGTTAGATGCAGATAAAAAATCCAACTCCGAAGGAGAAGACGGAGTGGCGGAGAAGGGAAAAACTGACTCGTCAAAAACCACATGACGCGAGACGATGATGCGTTTAGTGACAAGATCGAGACAGCGATAGCCCTTATGAGAGGAGGGATACCCAAAAAAACGCAAGCTGTAGAGCGAGGAGCGAGCTTATGTGGGGCAATGGCAGAAAGATTGGGGTAGCACAGACATCCGAAGACACGGAGCTGATCGTAGTCCGGAATGGTGCCATAGAGAAGGGTGAAGGGAATGGCGTTGTTCACAGATGAACAGGGCCGGCGATTAAGCAGATAGGTGGCAGTGGCGAGAGCTTCAGCCCAGTAGCGCGGAGGCATGTGGGCGTGAATAAGAAGGGTGCGACTGATGTTATTCAGTGTACGAAGAATGCGCTCGGCTTTCCCATTCTGCTGAGACGTGTATGGACACGATAGCCGAAGGAGAATCCCGTGGGAGGAGAAGAAACTTGTCAACGTGCGGTTAACAAACTCAGTGCCATTGTCAGCCTGAAAAGACTTGACAGGGACGTCGAACTGGGTGTGTATGTAGGCGCAAAAGTCAGTGATGGTAGATGCTACGTCAGATTTGCGAACTAGAGGAAATGTCCAACAAAAATGAGAATAATCATCTAGCAAAACCAAATAATACTGGCACCCGGAGATGCTGACCACAGGAGATGTCCAGACATCACAATGAATAAGATGAAACGGCGCAATACTACGAGTTTGTGAACGAGCAAAAGGTAACCGCACGTGTTTGCCAAGCTGACAAGAATGACAGAGTGACTGCGCTACTTTATTACAAGTAATGAAGGAATTATTTCTAAGAGTGTCGACGACGGAGGATGCAGGATGACCGAGTCGAGCGTGCCAAACGGTGGTGGTGATGGCGAGTGTGGCGAGCGGCGAGGTAGTGGTGGCGGGCAACGTGTAGAGGTCGCCGGCACTATCGCAGCGAAGCATCACGCGACGACTCGGAATATCCTTAACAGAGAAACCAAGGGCGTCAAATTCAATCGAACAATTATTGTCGCAAGTAAATTGACGTACGGAAAGAAGATTACGAATCAAGGAGGGTACTACTAGAACATCGCGAAGCGCAAATTTAGATGAACTAGTAGAAATGACAGAAGAACCGCGGCAAGTAACAGGTAAAGTATGACCGTTGCCAACAGTAATGAACGAAGTGGATGGTGGAAAACGGGAGAGGAGTATACCATCCGTAGACGACATGTGAGTGGAGGCGCCGGAGTCCATCACCCAGCCCTGGTTCTGGAAGGAGAGCTGGTTCAGGGCTGCAATCAGCCCAGCCTGATCCCAAGTCTGAGGTTGGGCCGACATCTGCACAGGCGCGAAGGCAGTATGCGCCTGAGCCATTGGTCCGGGGCCCAGCAGGCCCGGAGAAGGAGCTCGCCACCCGCCCGGGCCGCCAGCGCCTGCACCCGGCTGCTGGCCCATCCCGCCTGGCTGTGGTACCATGTAGAGAGACACGGTTTGGGGGAAACACCACACCCATGACGGGGGTGACCTCTTGTATATATAGCCAATATGGCTTGGAGTACAAGAATACAATCAAGTATACATAGTAAGTCTATCAGCTATACAAGGAAAGCTACAATCAATATGATTAGCTATACAATTCCTAATACTAGCATATTGTCCTTTCTAGACCACTTATGCTACTTACCACAATGTCTCGTTCAAATATTATACAGAGTGCTGAACTAATCTAATTCCCAATGGCGATTTGGATTTGCCTTATTCTTCGGCCACATAGCTCGAGGGAAGGTCTGTTTTTCTCAAGCTCCATTGGGAATACTGGTACAGTATGTTCCCACCAACATCGTAAAAGATGAAGTCAGCTTGGTCTTGGTGTAGCTGGAGGGACATGAACCCTTGCCCATCATAGAAGAACTTGAGGATATCTTCATTTGGCTGGAAGAATCCTCTCCATGCTCTGGAACCGCCACCACTTGTGAAGTATTGAATTGGACTGGAACGGCAGAATGTTAGAACTCAGAAGTGCTTTACAAGTTAGACCACTTCACCTGGTACGAATGTGTCGGCTTGGATATTGAATTCTAAATTTCTGTAAAACCTGACTTTGTATAAATGGATGCTAACCTGTCTCTGCTGCTTATGTGTTCCAAGCAGTGGTCGTGCCCATTGATGTAGAAGTCAATGCCGTTGACCTGGAATTGTGCAAAATTATCATCAATCAATTATTTCTTTATATACTTTGGGAGGATAAAATTGTGGTTACTTTTGAGTAACCTTGAGGATTGGAAGCAACAGGTGCACAAGCTCCTCGGTGTCACCATGGTGACTGACACTCGTCATGGTATGATGGCCAACAGCAATCTTCCACTTTGCAGTTGATTTCTTCATTGCCTCATCCAAATCCTAGACGATAGAATTCATGAAAGAAGAATAAACTAATTTTGTTCCATGGCATAACAGCATTGTCTGCCACTCTTGAATTTATTCCAATACTCACCTTCAGCAAGTTGGCTATGTATTTTTCACGTGGCGCCACTCCTCTCCAGTCATAATGATTATCTTTAGGGTGAGTCCAGTACTTAAGTTGAAACGGGGTGGTGTCGAGAAATCCGCAATTTCTGGCAGGGTCATGTCAGAGTTAGCCCTCGCTATCAGTCTTCACAAATCCTATGAAGTTTGTTCGGTTTGAATACAATACAAATTTGTATTCACGATGAATGACCTCATGCAAATAAATCGGCTGTCGATCTTCCGCAGGACTGGGCTAAACCGTGCTACTGCATCACCCTTGTAGTCATGATTTCCCAGAACTGAAATGCAAAAAAGAACACATTATGTAAGCGTTGGTACCATACATACACAGGTCATTGTGTGAATAGAGATGGTAAAAAAAACAGTCAGGTCAGTAAAGATTACCAAGGTACCACGGCTTCTGTAAGCTCTTGGCCGTGTAGATGTCTGTGAAGGATTGCTCGAACGCCTGGTCATCCACGCCCGTCAGCCCGGTGTCGTAGAAGTTGTCCCCGGTGGATACAACGAAGTCGATGTCGAGCCTCTCCCCAATCCTTCCCATCTGCACGAAATCCTCTTAATACCACTGCTACTCTCATCGTTTACAGTTTCCAGAGCTATATATATTCAGTGAAAAAACAATCGTTCGGTACATCGGTTCCGGTGATAAAATACACCACAGGTCCCTAAACTTGTCCCGCCGTGTCAACCAGGTCCCCAAACTTTCAAAACGCACGTTCAGGTTCCTAAACTATGTAAAAGGGTTGATTGGAGGTCCCAAATGCCCACCAGCGTTGACCAGCTGTGGTCATCTTGTAAAAAGGCTCCCCTCCTTTTGTTTCTTCCAAACACAGGTCCTCCATCTCTCTACAGCTCCCTCCTCTCTCTCTCTGCTCCCACCACCGCCGGAGCGCCGCCGCTCGCCGACCCCCATTTCCCGCGCTCGCCAGCAGCGGGCCGCCATCGCCATGGGCAAGCCCAATCCCACCTGACGCCGCCACCACGGTCCATGAACCCTATTGCCGCCGCCGCAGCCCCTGAACCCTATTCACGCGGCACCTCCGCCTCCCCGACGGCCGGGCGCGGGTGCTCCAGCGGCCCGATCACGCTCGCCGTCGAGGCGGCGCTCGCGGACGGCGTCGACGTCCTCTCCATGTCACTGGGGGACGAGGACCCCGTTGCCGCGGCCACGTTCTCGGCCATCGCGAGGGCCGTTCGCGGCGTTCTCCTCCCACAGGCCAAGCCGCAGCAACGGCGGCGTGCTGAAGCGGACATCCTGGGCCCCGGCGTGGCGTCGCCTACCTCAACTCCACCGACCAGGCTAGCCTGCGCCGAGCTCGTCGCGTCGCTGGACGCCGCCGCGGCCTCCTTCGCCGGCAAGATGAACGTCCGCCGCTGGGGCCGCCTCAGCGGGCCGATTCCCGCGCCTATAAATAGGCCCGCCAGCCTCTCCTACACCTCCCCAAACTCACCAGGCACCCCGCTTCCCCTCCCGCTCGCTGCAGCGCCGCCGCCGCGCTCGCCATCACCGCCGGCTGCCCCCTTCTGTGGACGGAGCTCCACGCGCCATCCCCGCCTGAGGTAAGACCTAGGGCGGAATCCCCTAGCTCCCCTATCCCTTTCCCCCCTATCCCCAGCTGCTATCGCTGCCCGAAGCGCCGGCAAGCCTGCCGCCGACGACCGCCGGCCAAGTCCCCTGTTCCCCTCTGTTTCGGGAGGGAGAAGAAGGGCATTTTTGCCTATAACCCCCTGCCCTTTCTACTATTTGAACCCACGGTCCGGCCGCCCCGCTCTCTCTAGTTATTTCGCAGGATGACCCCTTCCCTTTTAACCCAGGGGGCCTTTTTGCAAGATGACCACAGCTGGTGGGCATTTGGGACCTCCAATGAACCCCTTTACATAGTTTAGGGACCTGAACGTGCGTTTTGAAAGTTTGGGGACCTGGTTGACACGGCGGGACAAGTTTAGGGACATGTGGTGTATTTTACTAAGGCCCTGTTTAGTTCACTTGAAAAGGGAAAAATTCTATCTCCAAACTTCACTGTTCACCTATCACATCAAATCTCTCTCCTCATGCATGGAACACTAAACATGGGTAGATAAAAGAACTAAGTACATGGTTTTAATGTATACGACGAGACGAATCTTTTAAACCTAGTTAGGTCATGATAGGACAACGATTACCACACTCAAACAAAAAGTGCTAGAATGCGCTACAGTGTCCGATGTGACATCTTCATCAAACTTCATATTCCCTTTTCGCGAACTAAACACCCCTTTGTAGATCTACAACTGCCAAAGTCTTGATCTTTAACAAGCAGAATATTCTTAGATCACGAGAGCAGACGCTGGCGGCTTTTTCCTTCTGGCATAAACAAATCCGAGTTTCTGGCGTAAACAAATCTGACGCGAGCCAACTGGGCAGCGGCCTCTTCCGCCCAATAGGAAAACGGCCACCGGTGTCGACGCTTGATTCCCTCACGACATGGGATGGGAGTTTTCATTCTACTCCGACGAACAGCAAGGGATCCGGGCATCCAGGCAAGAATGGCAATTGGTGAGTCGAATGCTTTTTTTACCTGCTCGGCGACCCGGGACTGGTTGCACGTGCCCTTGCGGCCCCAGTCCCTGACGACGAGCAGGCTGAGCGACCCGTCGCCCCTGGTCGGGTCGCACAGCCACACGAGCGCTGCCGCGGCCAGGAGCGCGAGGCCCGTGGCCGCGCCGCGCTCCGGCTTCGCCATAGCCAGTTAAGCAAGCCGCTCACTCCTCAGGTGTGTTGGCAGTGGCAGTCAGGCAGCAGGGCAAGGAAGGAAAGGGAAGGGAATCCCAGGTTCCTAGACAGAGGAGTGAGCCAGCCAGTGAGAGGGCGGCGAGGCTGCCCGTCCAATGGGCAGCCGGCGTGGCATGCGTGGGCGTGAGTGCTGACGCGGCCCCCACGTCCGTCTGGTGACTGGTCCGGTCCGCCCTTATTTCTGATTGCTTTTGCTTGTCGCTTGGAGACGTCGAAATCGTCTTACTTTTGGGGCAGCCGTGCCGTAGCGACTAGCGAGCGATGCCGCCGTCTCAAAGGGAAAGGATTGGGTTGGGTGCGCGACAATGGAATGGACAATGGAGTTGGTGACAATGTGATAGGGCGGCAACTGGAGTGATGACCTGGATTGGATTCCCGTTGGGTCCGGTCGCTCGTGCTACTCGCTCCTATGGCTGTATATTCCAGTGCCTACTTGCAGCTACGGGCTCAAGCCATTCGGAGTTTTCTCGCGAACGGAATTGTGAACGATCTAATTTCAAAAAAAAAAGAATTGTGAACGATCACGTGTCCGATCTAAAATCTACCAATCTCCGGTCCACCATATGAACATTACTGCATGGTAGTGCATGCCCTCTGCTCATGTCCAAACCCAACGCCGCATCGGGATTCGGGAGACGGGGCTAACATCACATGGCGTTTACTTGGACAGGCCCGGCCTCTCGCACTTAGGACAGGTATAAGGACTGTGGGCATGCGGTTAAACACGTGCTCCTCCTTTTCATGTTGGCTGAACATTTAGTATAGTAGTTCATATCACAGCGCATTTTGGATATAATGACATGAGCCAAACAGCCCGGCAGCGACAAATGATGAGAGCGGCATTGAAGCGACGATATGAACCTAAAGATTCCTTCACTGTGGATAGATGAACTACGTGACATACTCCAGTGCTAGTACATTTCCTCTCTCGATGCCACCACTTCTGCCGCATTTCACATTCGAATTTTACACAGATGTGAGATACCTGAACGGATCTCTATATATCCTCCGGTGGTGCTGATCTGAATCCGCCTCATTCCTCGGTGGCATATCCGGAGGGCAGGAGGTGGCTTGTTTCCCTCAGGCTCGATTGCGTATATTGGTAGAGCATATTCCCATTGACGTCATAAAAGGTGAACTCAGCTTGGTTATGGTCGAGCTGGAGGGACATGAACCCTTGCCCATCATAGAAGAACTCAAGGTTATCTTCGTTGGGCTGGTACACACCTCTCCATGCTTTTGAACCGGCTCCACTTGTGAAGTATTGGATTGGGCTGCAGCAACATAAATGTGTGTGTTAGGGTTAGGTCCCTTCAGTTTATCTAGCCTGAACATATTGCCATGGAACACATAAGAGTTTGTATGAATCAGATTGATGTTAACCGTACCTGTCCTTGCTGCTAATGTGTTCCAGGCAATGATCGTGTCCATTGATGTAGAAATTGACACCGTTGGCCTGGCAATAGCATGGAATTGTTATCATCGAGGGATTCGATTCAATATAATTAACTTCATAAGCTAATATTGTGGATTGTTCTTTTTTTTTTGAAAGTAGATTGTGGATTGTTCTGAGTAACCTGGAGGACTGGGAGAAGTAACTGCAGAAGCTCCTTGGTGTCACCGTGATCACTGACACTCCTCATGGTATGATGGCCCACAGCAATCTTCCACGTTGCAGTTGATTTCTTCATGGCCTCGTCCAAATCCTGTCCACACGACGAAAAGAGGATTGAATTAAATAATTTTGCTCTGAAACATCATCATAGCTTGTTTATCATTGACGAGCTCATTCTCGGAATATGCACCTTCAGCAAATTGGCCAAATATTTTTCTCGAGGCGCCACTCCTCTCCAGTCATAGTGATCATCTTTAGGGTGAGTCCAGTACTTCAGTTGAAATGGAGTGGTGTCAACAAAGAAGAAATCCACAATTTCTGGCAAAATGGTCAGAATGATATGTTACAGTTAGTCCTCCTTTTTTGCTGATCACAGTTTTCACAATAAACCTACAGTTAGTCCTCTTTTTCATGACGACAGTTTCACAGTAAAACTACTTTGTTCCTTATTTCAGTGTATGTAATTACAATGCGATCTGTACCTGCGTTAACGATAAATGACCTCATGCAAATGAATCGGCTGTCGATCTTCTTCAGGACCGGGCTCAGCTGTGCAAGCGCATCACCCCTGTAGTCATGATTTCCCAGAACTGACAAAAAAAAAAGAAAACGAAACATGAGCCATATGGCGTATATCAAAAGAAAAAAAAAATACTCAGAAAGAGCAGTGACGGAAAGCATAAGCTAAAGCTTACCGAGGTACCACGGCTTCTGCAAGCTCTTCGCCGTGTAGATATCGGTGAAGGATTGCTCGAACGCCTGGTCATCTGTGCCCGTCAGCCCGTTCTCGTAGAAGTTATCCCCGGTGGATACGACGAAGTCGATGTCGAGCTGCTCCCCAATCTTCCCCATCTAAATTTGGAAACCACTCAACTATCAGCATCGAGTACTATCGGTAACTTTCCACGAGTGCACAACAACTGGCACTATTTTTTCGAAAAAGATCAGAGCATATTCGCCGGCCATTGAGGCATCGATGACTTTTTCTTTCAGCAAAGAGAACTGAAATGGCAACCGATGATTGAGACTTCCACTATTCCCGCTCCTCCTCCAACCAATCAGAGAAACCGGCCGGCCAATGAACCCTTACCCTGACCTGATATTTTGATCAGGATCATTCCCTACCCCGGATGAACACAGCTAGAGGTTGATGAAGATCACAATCCAAATATATATATATATATATATATATATATATCTACTCCGGCATGGCGTATATATATGTCAACGGATCAAGAACTCAAGATGGTGAAAAGAACAGGGGAGGCAGGTTCGCGAGATCACTTGAATGTGTTAATTACGTACCTGCTCCGCGACCCTGGATTGGTTGTACGTGCCCTTGCGTCCCCAGTCGCCGATGACGAGCAGGCTCAGCGACCCGTCGTTCTTGGCCGGGTGCTCCAGCCGGACGAGCTCCGCGGCGGCCGGCGCGCACAGGAGCGCCGCCAGGGCGAGCACCGCCGCGACAACCATGGCAGCTCTGCCGGCTGCCTTCGCCATCGCCCCCGGCACTGCTCGAATCAAATGGAAAAGGGAATGCCACGGCCAGGCCAGGGAGACCGACGGGCGATATATATAATAGCGGCAGTTGCAGGCCACGGCAAGTCACCTCACCACTGCCTGATTATATTAGGTGCCTTGCAAGCATTGGCAGTGCGGTTAGGGGTGGAGACTGGAGGAGGCTCTTGCTGTCTGAACCTGTCCGTCCAATGGGGCGGGTGATTTCTGCTCTGGGGAAGTGGGGATTTGATTTCTGCTTTCTGACGATTACTTGTGGCGCTTGGAGACCTGGAGAATAATGTCCAAATCGTTTTACTTTCGTGTCATCGTCCATGGACAGTGACTCTTAGCGAGATGATAATGCCGTTAGTTTTCAAAAAAAATGATAATGACGTTAGTTTTCAAAAAAAATGATAATGCCGTTGAAAAAGGGAGCCGCGATGATAATGCGATCCGTAGGGGGTGCGGTCGCATTATTGGCGCGATCCATGGAGATGGAGTGGGTGAGCTATGCATCCAACTGGAGTGATGGGCGGTGGTAACCGATGATCTGGCCGGATAATGGATTCCTTGTGTCTTCCCGGGCGCCAATTCGCTGGTACAGGATCACGGCATCTTGGCATTTCTTCGCGGCGGAAATGGGATTTCGTGTACTCACCTGCTACGACCCAAGGTTTCCGCTCGAAAGCCTAGCCGTTTGGGCGGTTTGGTTTGCTGCTATGTTTCGCTCCATTGAAAATGTGGACAAACCATGTGCGAACATGACGATGATATATATACGAGCATGCATAATTGTAGCTAGGCAGAATTTCCATTTTCTAAAAAGATGCATAATTGCAGCTAGGCAGAGGATAGGGCAGGGTGTATATGTATTATCTCGATGCAGCCCGGCTGGAGCGACGAGACAGGAGGATGCTCAGCTCGGGGTTGGAGACCGGCGGCGTTTTCTTGGCCGGATCAGAGCTCACAGCTCGGACAGGTAAGGACTGGCGAAGGACGTGAACTGGCATGATTTCGTATTGCCTCATTTAGCCTCGCCCGCATGTGCGTGTTCGTTTTATTTTAATCTTCGTGTAGCATACGCATGCAATGCAAGTTGGTGCTGCCAATATAGAACGAATGATATCGTATTCCCTAAAGAAAAAAAGAGTCCGACCGATCGACAGACAGACAGAAAGGAAGATTTGCCGTCTACGCCTGTAAAAGGATACATGTGCTGCATGCCTTGCCAGCTGCATAATGTGCAGTGTCGGATATTGCCAGCGTCGTATCGTATTTAAGTGAAATTCTTGCTTTTGGAGGAAAAGTTAGAATTTTTGCTTGCGGAGCTAAGCAGAATTTGATTGATTTTCAGGAGGCAAATTAAGCAAATCGCTTGCCTACTCATGAGGAGCAAGAAAGTCTTGCAAGGCCGGCACAAGATTGCATCAGGCATTGGACAATACAGAGGGGAAGCGACAAAACCTACTGGCTACATGACTGAAACCGGACGCCTTCCCCCTGCTCACCTTTTGCAAGGGCCAGATTCTCCCCAATTCTACAGTGTGGCAATCCGAAAGCTCTACCACACATAATTTCACATATTTTTTTTTATGCAATCAATAGCTTGACCAGCACAATCCTCCGACTGATCTTGTCTGCAACAGTTTCATTCTTCATCATCGAGATAAGTGGAGGGTTGGGGGTGCCCCGTTTTGCTCGAGCTCCACTGGTACAGGACGTTCCCATAAACATCGTAAAAGATGAACTGAGCCTGCTCTCGGTTCAGCTGGAGGGACATGAACCCTTGCCCGTCGTAGAAGAACCGGAGCTTGTCCTTATTTGGCTGGAACACTCCTCTCCATGCTTTTGAACCGCCTCCGCTCGTGAAATACTGGATTGGACTGGAATAGCAGAAGCAAATTGAAGGTTTATATAGATATATATTTGATTTTTTTGGAAAGACAGATATTTGAAATTTAGACATATATGACATACAGATACTGGTCATGTTCTAAAAAGTACTTAAATGGTACTCCACATAAAACGATGCATAACCTGTCTCTGCTGCTAATGTGTTCCAGACAGTGATCATGTCCATTGATGTAGAAGTCAGCGCCATTTTCCTGAATGGAGGGAAATTTTTGTCAAAAGATTGTTTCTATGAACTTTTTGAAACTAGTTGCGGCTACCTTTGAAATACCTTGAGGACAGGAAGTAGTAGTTTCAGAAGCTCCTTGGTGTCTCCATGCTCACTGACACTCCTCATGGTGTGATGGCCAACGACAATCTTCCACCTTGCAGTTGATTTTTTCATAGCCTCATCCAAGTCCTGTATTTCAGAATAGAAAATTTGAAACAATTTTGTTTCAAACGGTAGCTCTTTCAAGCATAGATGGCAGTTTCTTTCCAAATGTACATACCTTCAGCAAATTTTCTATGTATTTTCCTCGAGGTGCCACTCCTCTCCAGTCATAATGATGTTTGCCAGGGTGAGTCCAGTAATCCTGTTGGAATGGAGTAGTGTCGACCAAGAAAAAATCCACAATTTCTGAAAGATCAAGAACAATGCCACGTATTCAGTCTCGTTTACCTTACTATAGTTTAGGCAAATCTATTATCATCTCCAGGTTCAGATGAATTACTTCTTTTGTACCTGAATTAACAATGAAGGATCTCATGCAAATGAATCGGTTGTCGATCTTCCGCAAGACTGGGCTAAGCTGTGCTAACGCATTGCCCCTGTAATCATGATTTCCCAGAACTGAAAAGGATGAAGCAGTCTTATTTCATATAAATTTCATCACCCTTACGCCAAATGGTAATAACAAACGCAAATGCTTGGTAGAACATGGGAGATTACCTTGGTACCAAGTCTTCTGTAAGCTCTGTGCTGTGTATATATCAGTGAACGATTCTTCAAATGCCTGGTCATGCACGCTCTTTAGGCCATTCCTGTAGAAATTGTCCCCAGTGGATATAACAAAGTCGATGTCGAGCTTCTCCCCAACCCTTCCCATCTAGATGAAAAGATTGATTAATCTTTCCTCCAGTCACAATCTAGTGAACAAAGTTATTTTCATGATCCAACTACGACAAAAATGTGATTTTCAAACCTTAACTGTGAAACAGGACACCCGAGGCCATTCAACTATTAAAACTGAGAAAATTTGGCCGTTTAATCTAAAAATGCATAACTAATTCATTTAATTTTAAAAAAACTAACAAATATGCCCGCACGACACGCGCGTGCTACCTTTATTATGGGGGTTATTTTAGATTATTTAGTTTGTGGGTGAACGTGGTGGGTAAAGAAATTTCATGATGAGAAAAATAATGACAAAACAACAGAAACTCTTTAGAAACATCGTTTTTTTCTTGTATGTAAAAACTTTCTACGTCTTTTTCACCGTTAGACCTAGCATGTGGATCTTTTGTGAGGGGTGGATAGAAATTATTTAGGTGAGAACTGCTTTCAAAAGAACTGGATACTTATAATATAGATATAATCCAATATTAATTTTTTTCTAAAAATATAACTTGTCTGATGGTGCTATATTTGAAGTTCTTTGTATCTTATTTTTTCCCTATTTCTAGTGTTTTCTAATTTTTTTCTAAAAATATAACTTGTCTGATGGTGCTCTATTTGAAGTTCTTTGCATCTTATTTTTCCCTATTTCTAGTGTTTTCTAAAAGCAATAAAACACTAGGAATATGAACAAATAACATCCAAGTGCATTAATAGACATTTTACATTTATAGAAAAATCTTGCTACAAATTTCATATTTTTAGGAATTAAAATGAATTTAAATGAATTATTCATGATTTTTCTAGATTAAACCATTCTTATTTAAATTTCTATACAATGGATAAACCACCGAGAGGATCAAATTTGTTCGGCTTCAATAGTTGGATAGCTCCCGGTATCTGGTTTCATAACTGTGCGTTGAAAATAAGACTTTAGTGATAGTTGGAGGATGTAAATTGGACTTTTTCCTATAGTAAAATGATAGGGTTCTGACTACAAGATGTTTAACATGTATGTACCATGATAAAATAGCAGGTTAAAAATGATAAAAATAGTATTGAAAGCTATTTGACACATCCAAATTTCATCTTTCCCTTTTGACTGCAGGGAGTGTTATTGTTTATGTTCGACAACGTACTGATATTATTCTTTTTTTTTCTTTAAAAAGTAATGATATTACTCCTGTACTAATATATCTTTATGAATCATGAGTCGCTTGATATACAAAAGAAGAGAAAATTGGTTCTCACCAAATTGGGCAATCAAGTAAGGCTTGGTTGTTTTTTCTCGCGGAAAAAAGTAGACTTGGTTTGATTCATTGATTGCCTTACGCCTAAAATAGCGCTACCAAACAAATGCTTTTTGGCTATGGTCGTTAGTTTATGCCAATGATTGACAAGAAAATGCATGTGATTAGGCATGTGTTTTTTAAATTTAAATATTGAAAAGCACTGTCAAACTAACAGTTTTTTTGCTTCGTTCGTTCTCAACTTCTCATCAATTACGACCCACGCGCAATTGCAAGCGTCGACGACCTTTTCAAGTAGAGTACTAAACAAATCTGAATCGGCATCGATCCGGCGAATGCTTTGATGAACAGTAACGGGTTTGAAAATGCTTGAGCTACTAAGTTTCAGTAACCGGTTCATCAACAAAATAAACAATGGAATCAAGAGATTTGCATGGCAGGAACGCAAAAGATGGACGAATGCCCTTTACCTGCTCCGCGACCCGTGACTGGTTGTGCGTCCCCTTGCGTCCCCAGTCCCCGACGACGAGCAGGCTGAGCGACCCGTCGCCCTTGGCCGGGTGCTCCAGCCGGGCCAGCTTCCCGGCGGCCGGCGCGCAGCAGAGCGCGGCCACGGCCATGACCACGAGCGCCACGGCCATGGCGGCGCGGCGGTTCGCCATACCCCCGGGGCTCGAAGCAGGACGGCCGAGAGGGAACCTGAGACGATGGGGCCCGGGCGCCGGCGGATGATATATATAGCAGCAGCCGCAGCAGCAGAGAGAAGAGAGATACAGCGGCAGTTCACACAGGCGAGGGGGGCCGGGAAAGAGAGGTTTGGTTTGGATTGGAGGGATTCCTCCGTCCGGCGAATCCCGTGCCCTCGTGTTAGTTTGGGGACTTTCTGCCGTGCCCTCAAATTAACCTCAACACATCAGCACTTCTGCACCTTTATTATGGGCGCCGTGGCATGGGTGACACTGGACAGGATTAGATTAACTCGAGTTGGATTAAGTTGATATGGACGGGAGGCGACGACCTGGATTACTTGCGAGCTGAGACACTCTTTGGGTGTCTTTCTCTCTGAAAAAGAAAGAAAGCAAGAAAAGAAAAGAAATAAGGTTGATCGGCACGCAAGGCCAATAGCGCCGCCAGGGCGGCAGGATCGGACATATATGGCCATATGGGAGCACCAGTCGTTGGGGCTTTGTGGAGTCGAAAGAACATGGATCGCCATGTGCGAAACTGCGCGGCCTGCATGCGCCCAACCAATGCGAATTCTTCCATAAAAAAACAATGCGAGCGCAATCGTGGAGTTTGGGTGTATCTGCTGCAACCCATGCATGCCGCGCGCGCTCCGTCCATCGGGCTGCGAATACTCGATCGCACAAACGGTATATTCTCGAACACGTGAGAGCCGTCGAGTACTATACGGAGTATTTCTTCTTTTTTTTGAAATTAGAGGGTACCGGTATATTTTAGAGGGAACAAAAGAGGCGCATGGACTAAATTAACTTGGAGCGGCCACGGCATCGTGTAGAACTCGAGCTGGGGTGGGGTGCGGCTCGCGTCCAGCCGGTGCTGCCCGTGGAAATTGAACACCGTGTGCGTGCGGGTGCGGCGTCAGGGGTGCACCGCTATATCACTTTTTGTTTGCTTGTGGTAATTTTTATTCCACCATGATCTAATTAGACTCAAAAGATTCATCTCGTCGTGTACATCAAAACTATATAATTAATTTTTTTATTTATCTATATTTAATGCTCCATGCATGCGTCATTTGCTATATATAATGTTTCGATGCGACGGAAAGTTTGTAAAATTTGGTGTAACTATACACAACCCTGGTCGCTCGCTCGCTCTGCCTGATCTTGGAGTCATGATCATGCGATCCGGTGCGAATATTCGAGGTACATTTCCCGTGGGGGGTTGCTTGATGCGTCGGATATTCCTTGGTGCCGTGTGGAGCGTGCGGCTACCGCTGCTCCTAGTCCTAGTGGCCGGATCGTGCCGTGCGTCTTCTTTCTTTCACCACAGGCCATGGCCAGGGCCACGGCCCAGGGCTATGCTATGCACAAGCACATTTCTTTTTTTAATATTCCTTTTTCTAAAAACAAGCACATTTCTTTTTGACACACGAGCAATTGCAAGCACATCTTAAAATCACGGAAGCTAGGCGACACGTCGAGTGCGCGCCTGCGCGGGATTAAGAGGAGAGCGTTCCAAAACCAGTGGGCCTCAAACAGGCCGGCGCTCAAGAGTCTCTAGCGCCTTCTCTGGGCCGTAAAACTAGCGATAATGAGGGAGGTAAGATGGACTTTTTCCCAGATGCGACGACGTCGTTCGTTCTGCTGGGCTCTACGAACTCGGCCTGCCAAGATTGGGAGGACAGGCGACAACCAGCCCAAGTCCAGCGTGGCCGCGCAGTGCGAGTCCACCGACCGCTCCGGTACACGCGGCCGTGGGACTGGGGGATGCCCGTGGCCCCGTGCTGAGAAACCGCGTATAGATCCTGCTTCCGACTTCTGGCCGGGCCGGGCGCCGCGCGCTCCCCGAGACCCACACGCCCGGCGTTGCTACTCCGCTGGCGTTCTCGCCGTCCTCCTACGGGGAATCGAGGTCAGATCGCGAGCTCTGATGCCTAGACCTAGCCGTCTCCCCGCCCTCGTCTGGTGAAATTTCCCATTGCTATGCAATTTTGTTTTTTCGGGCTTTCCCATGAATCGGCCATGATGATACATCGAACTCTGCATAGCTCCCCGAGTTCTCGTTTGAAGAACAAGGATAAGAAGCTCCCGGTGTAGTGGAACTATATGCTCGCAAGTCGCAATGTCTTTGTCGTCGGTAACCTGTACGCGATCCAATTGCCTCATTGGCACCACGAGACCGGACTGATTACTGGGCAGACTGCCAATGTCATTGGCTGACACGACCCGCGTCAGTTGAGTTAGCATATGCACATCACAGCCAATCCGACAAGAAGAGAAAAAATGATTAAGAGATATATGTCGTTGGCGTATCCATAAAACCGACAAAGGTCCGGCCTTAAATTAACCCGCATGATTAGCTCGGGAACTCACTAATTCAGCTCTGTTCCTCCTGTCAGCCCACCAACTAATGATCCCATCGATGCAAAAACACAGCCCTCACATGAAGTTAGCTTAAGCAGTTAAGCGTGTAGTTCATGATGTAATCTTTCTAACCTTTTATACCCCCTATCGCTGTTACTGTCGTGAGGGTCATGGTCGGCAAGGGCCAAGTCCGTTAATGGCAAAACCTTAGGGCAAGTACAACAGTGCCGACGGCTGCTGTCTTTTTGATCCAAATAGACAGCTGAACAGGCAGCTTGTACAATGAGTTGTCTGTTTGGCTGTCTGCAGGGTAATTAATTCATTCTTTGACATACAAACTTATAGTGATCTAGTGCATAATTGATCTTTGTAGCTATTTTATTGCATAGACGAGAGAATGCACTGTACATTCAAATAATTCGTATGAATCTTATATATAACATATTAAATCATAAAAGACATATAAATTAACAAAAATACATTTAAAAAGGCAGAAAATAAACACTTCTCAAGGGTAAAGGTTACAATTTTGAAATGTAAATATAAAAAGGAGACTAACAAATTTTGTTTCACATTTTGTTGGATCAATACATAATTTAATATGCATTTAAACACCCTAGCACAAATAAATATATAGATAAAAAGACAGGCCAATAGCAAGGGTATTTATATTTTTTAAATGTACATCATCACAAGACAAATTCAACAAAACAAGTTTGAGATCATTTGAGCCTATATTTATTTTACTATGAATTTTACAAAATCATGAACACACAAGTATTACTAAGCATTGCTAGCTTGTACTGTTCATCTTCTCGGACGGAACCGAGCGCCGCCGCTCGTCGATCAGCGCCATCGTCGACGATCCGGCCAAGCCACGGACACCACAAGCTTCCCCACGCCACGCTGAAGCCGTCGCGCCCTTTCCCGTCGCTGCTGGTCCGCCGGAGCAACCCGCCCACGGGAAGACCGAGCCGCTGCCGGCCGTCGTCGTCGATACGCCGCCTGCGTTGCTCGCCGGACAAATCCGTGGTCACCAGGAGCTTCGCGAGGGTGAGCCGAAGCCCTGACACTGCTCCTCGTCGCCATCCCGTCGCCGAAGGCCGCCGCCCACGTAAAGACCTCGCCGTCTTGCTCTGGAACGGCCATGGCTTGAGCTCAACCTTCGCTGATGAAGAAGGCGCGAGCTTGGGCGCCAAACAAATCCCCGCGCAGCTGATCCTACGCCGCCGTCGTCTCCCCGCAACGCGCCGTACAACGCCCTTCTTCCTCGTCGCATCGCCTGTGAGCACGCGCGCGGGTCGTCGATGAACCAGACGACGACATTGCCTCAATTCGATTGCGAGGGGAGTTTTTTGCAAAATGTTCTCTGCATGTCGACGGCAAACTACGGCCGTTGTACGTGCCCTTAGTGCGTGCAACCAGACAACCACAATGATCCATCTGGTGCCCTCCTAAGTCGGCAATAATTCTGGTTGTTAACTATCCTGAGCTTGGTTTGTCCTTGCCACCCTCAGCTTGGTTTGTCCTTGCCACCCTCACCCTATGAGCAATGACTGGCGGCACCGATCGACGAAAGTGGAAGCTGACGATTTGTTAAAGTACCGTAGTCACTTACAGTGTTAGATCATGTGATGGCTAATAGGGGTAAATTTAGCGGCTGATTGCAAAAGAAAAAAACCTCAGAGAGATGAATTTAGTATCTGTGATGTGATTTGTATCTAACTTTTGTCAAGCAGGCATGACAACAGCAAGTCACTCCGGCCAAAACTATTGCCTAATATGCTAAGCTTGTGATGCAACTTCACTAGTGAGATTGACCACTTGAGCAACACTGCAGCAGCACCTCATCCCAGGCCCACAGTGTAGGGAAGTTGGTATGGCCACAAGAATATACAGAAAAGTCATGATGGATCTGTATGACAAAATCAGGCAGAGTGAGCAAGTAGAAGGTTCAAGAAACACGGGCCATAAGAACTGTGAGCTAAGCCATGGCCTATGCGGCTTTGTGCTTTCCAGAACATACTTGGAGAGTGAGAATGGTGCCAATCACAAGAACAATTGTGCGCATATGTGACTATCAGATGCCGTAGCTTATGATTCAGAAAATAATATATCTTGAAATCGTCCAAGACATGAAAAATGGAAACACGACCAACAAAAAATTAGCTGATCAGCAAAGGTACTTGAACATTAGGTTAGACCAGCTAGATTGTGACCAACTTTCAAGATTACACAAATCCTGCCGCGGTAATGACTAACATATTGCGCCAGCGATTGTGATCGAATAATTTTTCTTGCAACGGCCGACCATGTTGTTTGGGCATGATTGGGAGCACAATTTGACCTGGCAGCAATTTGTGCTCCTCCAAGAATTGATCTTGGATTAATGTGAACCCTAGCTCAATAGCTTGGTCTAGTTTGTTCCATGTTGGCTAAAATTTGGATAAGTTAGGGGACAAAGTTGTTAGTTAATTCATGACATTTCTTGGGCATTAGTATATGTACAATTAGAAGTTGTTGGTACTTAACCTGTGATAATTTTCTCTCTGGGAAGATCAAAACAGATATGGCAGGCATCATCACTGGCAACTTGCTTGGTTCTAAATCGATGTTGCTTACTCTCTCTTCTGACTAAATACATATTCCAAACCTGATTGGTTAAGATAACAAGCAGTGGATTCTTTTATTGACCGCTGAAGCACGCAGCATAATAATTTTTAAGTGTATCTTGATATCACACATGACGAGTTTATTTGCAACTTGCAGTGAGAGCATTTGGTAATCGAGAAGACATCTGGCTTGCACAACTCCATGAGTCACTTTCATAAATATCTTCGAGCTTCCCTGACGTGTATTTTTGGTCTTCTCTGATCCAATCAAAATGGATTAGTGAAAACATAGTCTTTGAGACAGTTTTTATTTGATTTGATTGGATCAGAAAGATTAATACAGTACACCAGAGTGACCACATTTGGATGAACTACTAGTTCTCTAGAAAGAAACAAAAGTAGAAGCATTTTTTAAGAGGCGCATCAGCATTTCAGGTCACAGCTAAAAGAAATTTTCTTTCAGAATACTAAAATAAACACTCCTGTTTCTATGAGTCCAGTTACTATTTGTGATGGAAGCAATATGTTATCCAAATCTTGAGTTCTCCTTATGTCTTTGCTGGTCAGTGTATTATGCAAAGTTGAAAACATAATTGTTGCCTGACTTGACTTTCATGCGCTATTCATTGGATGCAGGTGGATCCAATTATCAATAATTTACATGAACTTTAAGGAAAGACAAGGCGGGGGCATCTTGCAGGCCTTATGTGAATGTTTTCTGGTGAGGTTGCTATACCTCGCGATGATGTGGCACCTAGCACAATATGACTGGCCTAATTCTAACTTTTGCAGACCTAATCATGCAGATATGTAAAATCTTGAAAGGTTTTGAGACAATTTCACTGTAAAATCATACACCCTGGTGGCTGCTGCTCCTGTCAGTGAGAAAATCTGAAAGGTCAGGTACCTGTCCTATTATTAAAAAAAAACTCAACAGTCATGAAATTAACCATGGTTTACCCACCTTTATTTCAGATTTGAGCAATAGTCTGTCCTTGCTTATAGTTCTTTTTTCTCGAAATGACTCTGTTTAATAGTTAAAATGCTTCTACAAGTACTTACCTGAAATGCACAACCTGCTTATCATCCTAATACTTGATGGGATGCACTTACCTGCCCAAACTGCAACATGACTTAATCATCTATCTACCAAATTAAGGACTTTATTGGCAATACAAGAATGTAATGATTGTTTATGTGACAACAACACTTTATGCTACATAATACTGAACTGGATCTCTTTTTGGTTAATTATTTGCTCAAAGCTGCAAAAGGACCATGACAAAAGACACAACAGGAGTATCTTCCAGTCCTGGGTACAATGATAATTCAGAAACTGACATAAGCATGAAACAATTGCAGAAAGGGAGGAGTAATAGATTGGGTTATCGCTTTGCTCTAAAAAAATGGAATGAGCTTTCGCCAAAATATATATAAATGGCATTAACGAGGAATCGCCGTACCTATGGGGATCATTATGGCCACTAATGACTCAGCTTTTATGTATTAGTTTACAAAGTTAGTTATATAATTCCGCGTGATCATTGTATAGCTTCTGGCTCCATGTCAAGAATACATTTCACTTTTCGCACCTGCGCTCGCACGTTTTTCTGTTTCAGACAATGATTGGCCGGCCGAAGGACACTCAACAGGACCAATGAAACAGATGGACAAGAAGGGCTATATGAAGATAGCTCAGGATCATATGGGCGATGCATCGTGTCTGAACTGTAGCTGCTCGTTGCTCTGATGGAAACTCAACCACCACCCTTTAATTTGTATTTGCAGTATGCCAGGTCAGAATTGTCCAACCTTTTTTTAAGGTCTGAAAACTTCCACTGGTTATTGGCATGTTCCAGTATTTCTCCGGGATAATGTGCCATTATGCAACACATTTAGCATAGCAGAATCCAAATAGAAGAATATCGATGTTAGTGTTATTCACAAGATTTAGATGAGTGATGAGGGTGGAAGGTATATTCCCTTCAGATTACTTCTGGGAATGAATCATGAGTTTGTTAGCAAGGAATATATTTTGATCCACATGTAGGTTCCATACAATCTATTGAGAAGTTTTTTTCCTCAGGCACGGACCTTCTCTGTATGTTTAAATAATTTGCGGCCTTGAGCCTTTCTGGTTGTCATTTCCTAGGAAATACTTTGACTATTTGCTTTCTTTGTTCTTAAATGTGGCAGGAACTTGCTGCAAACAATTGAATTTTCTAGGATGGATGTTTTTTTGAACAAAAGGGACAGGTGAGCTACAGTTCTATATTTATAGTGTAAACCATGCATGTACATTGAATCTGCAATGCATCCTAGCTGCAAATACATTTTGTTTTGACCTGCAAGTCTAGTTCATCATCATCTGGGAATCATATATCCTATTCTTTTCATCAGTAGTTAATTAAGTACACTGTATGTATATGAAGCTAATCGGCAAGTATACATACATAAGTAAAAGAATCTTTCTTGCAGGTTAAATTACGTATATAGACGTAAGTCACACGTAGTTGATACAAAAATTAACATGGCCAAGTTAAAATTGAGCATTAGGAACCCCAAAAAAAAACAGAGAGGAGATTGGCCGACTAGTCTAGCTGACGATGCATGATGTGATATATTCTTCTATCTAAAACAGAAGATGTGGCACCAAATAAACACAAGTTGATCAAGTTGAACCCGAGCGACCTGCAGACCTCAACCTCCCTATCCCTAGTCTATGCATACTATAGGCTCCAATACTTAAACCACGTGCAGGAAAAGTTATATGTTTATCAGAAAGTACAATAATACAGCTAGTTGGACATTCAAAAGACACGAAATTGTTGTTCGCAGTCATCCACGCAAGACGCAATCTAATTGCTAGCTAAACTGGTCCATGTTCACATTTCAGAATTCGTTCAGTACCACTCCAGGGAGGGAAAAATTCGTTCCCTCCTATACACACATCTCAAAATCGGAAAATCGACATTTCATCAGGGAATAAAAATTCTCCTGAAACTTACAAAACCCACGCACGCATGCATGGCTTTCAGTTTCAGATGTGGATATGTCGTACCTTACCACTTCCAATTGGCTAGCCTACATAGCCAAGCGAATCAATTTCCCTTTTTCCTTTTTTCCCTTTTATTATTTGCCAGGACAATGCATCATCCATCTATTGGTGAACAGCTAGTCGCCAACGAGAAAGTGGCAATGGATGGGAAGCATCCCCTGGTGTGCCTTCAGACAAGTCACGCCATCAACACCGTAAGCTAGTAATCCCCCCTCTTTGCATTGACCGCCGGCCAGTACAGCGTTCAAAAAGGCCGCTTCTTCTTCTTCTTCTCTTTTTCCTCCCACTGTCACTGCCACCCTCCTCACTTTTTCCCATTTCCCTGCCTCGCCACAACGACGGGCACCATGCAATATGCATTGCACGCGCGCGCCGATCGACATCCTCACATCCATATCCACACACACACCTGACCCACACGGACACAGTTCACCAGCTAGCTGTGATCGTGCGTGCGTGCGTGCATGAACATGAAACGCATCCGGGGCGGTTGATTAATTTGGGATCGAGAGCTAGCTAGCTGCTCCGCTCCGTCCGCAGGCTTTTGTCTCGTGGCGCCTTGTCGCGTAGCTCCGCCGCGCCTATTTAAGCCGCCTTTCCCTTCCCCGTCCAACGTTTCCGTCCCCTCCACGGCCTCACTTCTTCGACACGCGCGTCGCGCGTCTTCGCCTTCTCCTTCTCCTCTTCCCCTGTCAGCTGTCGGGAGTCATCGTCGTCACCGGTCAGCTCTCGGCCGGCCACCCTAGTAGGCAGCGAGGGCCTACGAGCGAGCTAGGCTACAGTCCCAGCATCGTGCTGCTAGCTCATCATCATCATCACCACCACCAACATGCTAGAGAATCAAAAGCAAGCGGAGGTAGGCCAGCCGCCCAACGCACGCACGCACTCACGCTCTGTCTCTCTCCTATGATCCTATCCGATTATCCCCCGGATCATCTCTCTTCTCTGAACTATTTCTAGCTAGCTCCATCTCGCTCGCTCCCATCCGATCGACCGGCCTATGGCATGGTTACCTTCTCACCTGCGACATGTAACTGACGCTGCGGTGTGCGCACATGGTAGGTACTCTGGCCGAGGCTGGTGGCAAACAAGCTCTTCCGGAAGACCTCCGGCAGCCACGCCTTCGTCGCCGACTTCCCCGTCGCCGACGACGATGACGCCTGCTTCCACGTGGAGTTCGACGACGGCGGGTGCAGCCCCGACGCGGACGCCAGCCGCTGCGTCAAGCGCCCGCGGCCGCAGCAGCGGAGCGGCAAGACCCTCAAGTACAAGTACGCATCCTCGCTGGCCGGCGCATCGATCAGCCATTAATTATCCTCGTCTCGTCTATTATTTGCATATATATAAATAAATATAGCTAATCGTTGTTTGTAACTTTGCAGGGTGTTGGCGAGCACGTGGAACGTGGGCGGCGTGGCGCCGCCGGACGACCTTGACCTGTCCGAGTGGCTGGGCGCCGCGGGCGACGACGGACCCTACGACATGTACGTCCTCGGGTTCCAGGAGGTGGTGCCGCTGCGGCCGCGCAACGTGCTGGGCGCCGACAAGACCCGCGTCGGGATGCGCTGGGTCGAGCGCATCCGCGCCGCGCTCAACCGGCCGGCGGCGGCGTCGCAGCAGCAGAAAGGCGGCGGCGGCGGGCAGCAGAAGGTGCACCCGGTGCGCGACGGCGGCGAGCCCCTGGCGGCGGCGCGGGAGTACCGGTGCGTGGTGAGCAAGCAGATGGTGGGCATCCTGCTGACGGTGTGGGTGCGCGCCGACCTCCGGCGCTTCGTGCGGCGCGCCAGCGTGGCCTGCGTGGGGTGCGGCGTGATGGGGTGCCTGGGCAACAAGGGCGCCGTGTCCGTCCGCTTCTGGCTGCACGACACCAGCTTCTGCTTCGTGTGCTGCCACCTCGCGTCGGGCGGCCGCGACGGCGACGAGGCGCACCGCAACGCCGACGCCACGGAGATCCTCGCCCGGACAACCTTCCCCAGGGGGCACGCCCTCAACTTGCCGCACAAGATTCTCGACCACGAGTAAGTCACCTGCTGCTTCATCAGCATCAGCCTAGTAATAGTAACCACTACTCCTGCCATGCCATGCCAGCCAGGAAACTGATAGATAGAGTAGCCATACAGGTCGGCGCCCCGAGAGAAGAGACGTAGTGGTAACTGTGTGCTTTGAAATCAAACACGCCGACCGCCGTGGCGCTGACCGCAGCAACACGACGGGAATTAACAAGTAGACGTTGACGGTGACAGGCGCACGAATATACTGCGTATGAACGTTGCAACGGATTCGTATTTAATCCGGTAGCTGAACCGTCCACGGGGCCGGTAAATCAAGGAGTAGGTGATGACTAGGGTGGAGTGGAGTACGTAGATAAGGAGTATCTCCGTATCTGGGATTTGGGTGTGAGATAAATATACTGCCACTAGTCCACTACCAGTAAACATACATGTTGGCGTTGTTGCGGTAGTTCACAAGGCTGAAAACAAAGTAATTTATTATCCGATCGACCGCCCAACTCCCTGTTTTATTATCATGCAAAGAAAAGATCGGTTGATCTCTGATTTAACTAGTGCTAAACACACCTAGTCAAGACAATGACAGCCGGAATCAACCAAACCAATCATGAGGCAGGCTTTGACCCGTGTTTGTTTAATTAATTTATTTACTTCTGAAATTTGCAGCCGGGTGATCCTTCTTGGGGACCTCAACTACAGGATCTCGCTGCCGGAGGCCAAGACGCGGCTGCTGGTGGAGCGCCGGGACTGGAAGACGCTGCTGGAGAACGACCAGCTGCGCGCCGAGGTGTCCCGCCCCGGCGGCGCGTTCCGGGGCTGGAGCGAGGGCGACATCGCCTTCTCCCCCACCTACAAGTACTACCCCAACTCCGACACCTACTACGGCTGCGGCGGCAGGAACAAGAACAACAAGGGGGAGAAGCGGCGCGCGCCGGCGTGGTGCGACCGCATCCTGTGGCGCGGCGCCGGGCTGCGGCAGACGCGGTACGACCGCTGCGAGTCGCGGCTGTCGGACCACCGCCCCGTCCGCGCCGTCTTCGCCGTGGAGGTCGACGCGCCCAGGAACCTCAACTCGCTCAGGAGCTTCTTCATGTCGGAGAGGTTCGACAGGGCCAGGAGCTCCGCCGCCGACCGGCTGCTCCGGGAGGGCGACGCCAGCAGCGCCAGATTCGCCGAGACGCTTTGACACTCCAATTCTTGGTCTGGCTTCGAGGAGGATGGGATTTTTACTCCAATTGTACACACAACAGGCAAAAGAGAGTATATATGATTGTTCAGTTCTAAGCGGGTGTTCATACGATCGTATCTACAGGTAGCTAGGATACAGAGATGTTTTTTTTTACTCCACCCTGTTCCTGACTTTCTGTAACTGCATCTGTACTCTTCTTGATCCAATGCAATGAGTATTCACTTGTCTCGAATTTGTACCATGTTCAAGCAAGATGAGAGAAGTTTGTGGACTTACCTTATACGAGTGCAGACTGTTTTTTTTACACCTACCGGTTCAAATAGGCTATGGACGGCAATTTTGTATATTACTGGGCATTCATTATTCCTGTTGCCTGCTATAGAGGGTAGCTTAAGCAAAAGTGTGGTTGACACACACAGGTTCTTATTTCTGAATTGAGGACTATTCAGAGCCATATATAATTTTCAGCAGATCTTGGATGATTTGGGTAACTAGTTCAACTGGTTACCTGTCTTTGCGGTCTACAGTGACCCTTCCCAAAGAAAACTATTGTGGATTTGTGGGCACTGTGGCAAGTGTTCTCCAAGTGATTTGAAAAATATTGTGGCGTCGTCATGGGCCATAGCAATTGTCAAGACGCTGCAAAACAGGTGGTCTAAAACTCGCAATCCATCCCCTAAATTCAAGGGCTCTGTTAAGATTGTCCCCCCGTCTTGTTTCCTGCTGCTTGTTCCTTCTATTTGTCAGGATTCTGCAGAACAAATCGCTTGATCCAAGACAAGGATGCTCCCCTGCATGTGGTGCGAGACAGCCGTTGTCTCTAATCTCTGCTTATCATTTAAGCATGCTAGTGTCGATGTAATCGTAGCTCAAATTAATCCCTCCAAAAATTATGTCTACATCACAGATATTGAAATGAAAATCATCCAGGTTGTCTTCAGAGTTAGTTCATTATGTGCATTATTTAGTTCATTTTGTTTATTATTTTATACTGATTATGAATCTGAACTGGAAGGTGTGCATGTACCTTGAACTTTCTCAGGAGTCATGTTGTCGTCTACTCTTTCAGACGTTTCACAGTCTGATTAATGTATGAAACTGGTCCTAAACAAGGGATCCCTGAGGATTCTCTTCAGTACCCAGAGTAATCATATAGTAAAGGGTTATTTGAGTTGGTACCATTACAATTTTTCAAGTTTTGTAAAACGCCATTACAATTCACGTATTAGGAGAAGTAACATCACAATTCTGAGATTCTTTGAACCATGCCATTATGTACGTATGCAGCGCCATCGGGCCCACTGGCAGGTGTATACGGTTGACATGTTCTTTCGTATGGACCAAAATACCCCACTGTCTCACTGACGTGCGGGCCCCATGCGTCATCCCTTTCCTCACTCTCTTCCCCATTGATGCAGGGCGCCTGGGAGGGCAGATTGCTACGGGCGGCCTCGAGGCGGGTCTGCTGTGCGGCGGTGGAGGAGCTCTGTGCGGCGGCGGCGGCCCAGCGTGGCGGCGTGGCCCTGCGCATGGGCGGGCCGGTTGGGGCAGCTGGCGGGACTCGCTAGCACCCGCGTGGACTCTTCTCTCCGCCAGGCCACATCGCGGATCCATCTACTATTGTGCTGGCAGCATGGGTGTGGAGCTCTAACTCCCCCGCCGTTGAACGTCGAAGCTGCAACTCCACCGCGTGCCCGACATCCCCTTCGGCGGAGCCGGCGGCGTCGCGCTCAATCTCGGCCTCCGCTGTGGAGGCGAGCGCATGGGCTCGCCCCCACTTCTGCAACGCCGCTGCGGCGGCGGACAAGCACGGTGCCCTGCGGCGGTAGGCGGGCGGCTGGCCGGCACGGCGCTCCCCGTCCCCCACCCGCCACCGCCGCCCCTCTCCTCCTTCCCCTCCCGGTCCCCCTCCCCTGCGTGCGGCCAAGCGCGGCGGCGGGCGGACGGCTTGCCCTCCCTCCCACTCTCCCATCCGCAGGAGGCACGCGCTCGGCCTCGCCGCCGCGGCGGACCTCTCTGCGGCGCGCGTCCTGGCGCTCGTCCCTGCCACGTCGCCAAGGACGACCACGGAGCGGCGCCGACGGTGGCGGTGGCGCAACAGCCGGAGGTGGGCCCGCGCTCCCTCTAGAAGTACTGTGCGCCGGCCGCCTGTGAGGAGAAAGGGACAGGTGGAGAGAGACAGCGTGCCGTGAGGAAGATGGGCCGGATGTTGAAGGCGAAGCTGACGTGTGGGCCCCATCAGTCAATGAGCAGAGGGAGAGGAGTACGAAGGGTATTTTGATCCATACGAAAAAATGTATCAGCCATATACACCTGCCAGTGGCCCCGATGGTGCTGCATACGTACATAATGGCATGGTGCAAAGAATCTCAGAATTGTAATGTTACTTCTCCTAATACGTGAATTGTAATGGCGTTTTTCAAAACTTGAAGAATTATAATGGTACCAATCCAAATAACCCTATAGTAAAATGGGGGTTTCTTTAAGGAACAGATAAACTAATTGTGTTGGACCATTGCGGCGTTTTCCACTCGATAACCACATGAAGCTCTTAGAGAGCGGCAAAAAGAAATGACCAATCATATTACATCATGGGTCACCTAATACTTGCTGAATCATATTCATATGGGTCCAGTCTTGCTCGAGATAAATAGCGAAATCATTGGATCCGCAACAACAGCGCGCCGAATCGCCGATGGCGTCTAGAAGACTTGGTCACCAAATAACATTTCCAAGTTGCAGTAATCATTAAAGCTCATTCAGTTCAAGAAGGCTTCCACAGCGATGAAAATTGCGTCTCTAGCCCCTCAACAATCACATCAGCACAACAGCTCATAGAAGCAGCAGCTCATGAACAAGTTGCCCCCTTTTTTATCGGTCTGAAAGCTCCATTAATCCAATGTTTTAGCTCTTATCGCGTGGCGGAGCATTCCAGAGGACAAATACCATCTTTCATCCATGACATAAGGCAAAACTTAAGCAGTAGACAACAGCACTTGTATCGGATGATGCAAGTTGCTTACTGGGTTCGAGAATGGCAAGTTGTTGGTAGGCCCTGGCTATCCTCAACTGGGCTCTCAGGTCAACTCCTTCACAGCCACTTACCACATGCTGAGGTCGCACGAGACAGGAAACGGTCTAGAGTGATCTGTTGTGTTCTTCCTTGCCTGCTTGCTGGAGAAATATCTTTGCACAACCACATGTACAACTGGTCCACTGGCACTGAGTGTCGCATACTCCAAATGGAAGGTACAAAAGACTTACGCTAAGTGGCAAACTTTCCGAATTCAGGTTCCAAACTTTGGTCACCATGCATGTATAGCTACAGATTGGTAGGGCAACCCAATCTTGGGGGCCTGGAAATGGACTACTGGCCTGATCGAGAGACGTGCAACTGTGGGCATCACCACTAATGGCATGCACATGTGGCAACTACAGGTTGTTTCCTTACTGCCATTCCAACTCCAGCAATCATGCAGGCTGTGTTACTTTGGCTGGGGCTGGGCATCACGCTGCTGCAAATAGCCTTTTCTTTTCTGTGTGTTCTGGTAGACAGTAGACGGGGTAGTTTCAGCCATTGGTGGTGCACTGACAGGTGCGTCTTTCCAGGTCAGTTAGTTCGATCATACAGTAATATCTTCCAATCGGATGGGTTCGAGAATGTGCTGATCAGGACACTTGGTGGGAGGCTGCAGCAACAGGAACATTATCAATCAACATCTTCTGAAAAGAGAGGCTTTGTGTGCTGTATGATTGGTGAGAAGTCGCACCCCAAACATGCCGGAGCATAGCATGATCACAACTCACAAGCCAGCAAGTGGTAACGCTAGAAATCGCCCCTTGCAATGAGTAGGGGACAAGGACGGGGCAGCGCTGGGTGGCACGCGCGCGACGGTGGTCGCCGCATCACCTGAAGCGCGCGGCCCAAGGAAACTCGGTCCACGAAGAAACACCACGGCCCGCCGTAGCTTCTTCCTCCTCCTTCCTCGCCGCTCGCCCCCGCCGTCGCCGCCTTCCTCGTCTACGGCGGCAGCCGCCACTGGATACGCCTCCGCCACCCGCCGCCGCACTAACCTGATGGGATCTTGGCTTCTTCCTCGCCGCTCGCCCCCGCCGCCGCCGCCTTCCTCGTCTCCGGCGGCTGCCGCTGCCGAATCCGCCCCCGCAGACCGCCGCCGCACTAACCAAGCTCGCCTCGCCGTCCCAGTAGAGCTCGCCGACCCCCCCCCCCCCCATCCGGTTGTCATCTCGCCGCCCCCGGCCGGCGGCTCCCGCCGCTGTCCTCCGTCGTCTCGCCCGCCACCACCGCCGGGCCTCCGACCACCCCGACCTCTTTCTTCTAGGCCCGGCGAACATCGGAGAAGCCCACCCCGACAACCCCCCGAACCCTAACCGGCGGCGACGGCGAGGAGGAAGACACGGGTGGGGCTCACCTGTCGGCGTGTTGCTCGCGCGCGTGGGCGACAGATGGTTCCGCATCGCGCGCGATGGATAGCCGTCCCGCAAGGACAAGTGCCAAGTGTCAACATTTGAAAGTGAGGGAACCAAGAGCGCAAACGCAGGAGCAATACGTACGGGCCGGAGATTTTGCCGCTTCATCCAGCCCATCGCGCGGAGGCGGCCGCGCCGGACCTCATGCCGCGTCAGGCCCTGACGCTGATCGACCAAGTGTGTGTGGTGGGCCGTGTGGGTGGATCGGCCCGTGCTTGGTCTGTCGGCTCGCACGCCCGCGACCTCGGGAACAGGCGCACGGGAAGGTGGCCGGATCCGGCGTGTCCGTTCGCGCCGCGCCTCCCTGTCTCGATCTCGCGTCTCTCTAGGAAATCCAAGCGTACGAACACTCTAAACAACGCGCGTGATGCACTGATGCGCGCGCAGCTAGCAACAGTGAAACGTACTGATGCAGCCATCGATTGTAAATTGCTAGCCACTCCGGCAAGCAACAAGCGGCGCGGCGACTAACGCTCTTTCAGAGTTTCTGCATGCAGCTTCAGTGGTTTCCTCCGCCGTCGATCCTGTCTATGCCTGCTCCGATGATGACCAGGACGGCGGCGAGGAGGAAGCGGAGGCCCTCCCCGCCCAGGCCGCCGCCGCGCCTCCTCGCCGTGGCCATCGCCTTCGCGTCCACGCTCCTCTTCCTGGCCCTCGTCCTCCTCTCCACCTCCTCCCCTCCCTCGCCGCCGCGGCCGCCGCACCGCCTCGCCAGCCGCGGCGGCAGGAGATCCTCCTCCTCCCCCTCCTCCCCCACGGCGCGGCCTCGCTGCGGCGCGGCGAGCCTTGGGGAGCTCGGCGATGCGATGGTGTCGATGCTCCCCGGGGACCTCCCCTTCACCGTCTTCGTGCCGTCGCCGGGCTCCTTCCGCCGCGTCCTCAGGCTGCAGGGGTCCAGCGCCAGCGCCAGCGCCGCCGCCGACAACACCTACGCCGTCCTCTCCCGCGTGCTCGGCTTCTCCGCTGTCCCGCGGCGGCTGCTCGCCGCGGACGTGCCGCCGCGCGGGGCGGCGAGCCTCCTGCTGGACTCCGTGTCCGGGCTGAGGATCCGCGCCTCCCGGGACGCGCGCGGGGGGCTCGTCGTCAACGGCGTCCGGTCGGAATGCGTCGACGTCGTCAGGGGCGAGACCGTGGTGCATGTCGTCGCCGGCGTCCTCATGGACGCCGAGTTCGAGCGATCTTTCGCTCTCGAATCTGACAACTGATCGAGTCATCAGACACGGTTCTTCATTAATTTCTTTCTTTGGTCCGGAGCGGATTGTGTTTTTTTGCGCCACCAGCGCAATTCTTTCGCAAGTAACATCTTGTGTTCCCCGTCGTTTCTGTGACGGTGCAACTTGATAGATGGATTTTGGAGGGGAAAAAGTTACCATAGTCACATGAGAAATCATTCAACAAAAGAATAGCTGCAGAAAAAAAACCCAAGCGGATCCGATATACAGTTCAAAATCCAAACTATGAACCTAAAATAAAATCATTTAGATACAATATAGTACTCCATTCTGAAAAACCTGACGTTTAGGACAAGGTTTGGATCAAACATTGGAAATATAAACCATCACTAACTTTTAAATTGTTAAGTTTGAAAATGTAAAAACTATATGAATAGATTTATCTTGAAAAATATTTTCATAAAAGTATACATATATCACTCTTTGATAAATATTTTTATAATAACAAGAGGTCAAAATTGTGTTTTGAAGACCGTGTCGCTGTCATAAACGTCGGGTTTTTCAGAACGGAGAGAGTACAGTTTATTTACATGTTACTTACAAAAATCAAGAATAAAAATTTTTTTCGCTTGGTTTCATCCGAAAACATCCAGCCGATTCCGATGGTCGATTGGGCCACCCTCTTCTACTTGGGCTAGTTTTCGACCTGTTCACCACGGCCCGCTCAGGCCTCGTCGCCGGCTCGCCGCTTCTCCCTCTGCTGCTGGAGTTCACCTTGCGTGTCTCGCGCGTCACAATGGAAGTCGAGGAGGACGACGCAGTGGCGGCGGCGGCGGCGAGGGCGTGGCCGGGTTCATCCCGGCGCCGCCACCTTCTCCAGTTCCTCCTCCACGCCTCCAAGGTGCGCCCTCTTCCTTCTCTCCGTTCCCAAGCCCAACAACCCGATTCCCCAAAACCCCGACCGAGCTAGAACTCAACCGCCACCTCCCATGATCTCCTCGCAGCGGCTCGACCTCCAGCCCATCGTCAAGTACTCCGCGCTCGCGTTCTTCGCCGGCCGCTTCCTCCCCGCGCTCCCGAGGTGATCCATCATTCTCCGATTTTTGTTTAGGGGTGCCGGTTGTTCTCATTTCTAGGCCTGGTTGCGTCAGGAAGATGGGGTTCTGCGGCGCGCGAAGCGGGCGAGCCGTGAGGTCCTGGCTCCTCGAGCCCCTGAGGGACAGCAACCTCGAGCTCTTCGCGCTCGTCGCGGTGTGGATCGCCAGCAAGGTGAGACATTGCGAGCCTTTCCTTGATCGAACGCCCTCTGTGTTTAATTGCTTGCCGTGGGCGGTAGTATCACCTTGCGTTTCTCCGTGCAATTCTTCGTTTAGATCCACGATCTGAGGCCGCTGTCGGTGAAGAGCCTCAAAGCGTTGGGCGATCGCATCATTGCCGACCAGCATTTCACTTGCCGAGACTTCGCGGATGCTGTGAGTTCATGATGAACTGTTTCCTTCCTTTGTTTGACTGCTTACTTGTCGTGACTCAAGTTGTTTGCTGCAATGCCACAGGAATTGGTGTTTATGGAGGTAAAGCCTGGCTAACAATATTACCAGACAATAGTTCAATTGATTCGGCCAACAATGGTATATTCTTCTTGTTCTGTGGTTTTCAGGTAGTGGAGCATAACCTTGGATCTTCAGGCATTGCTTTCATATACCTGGAGGAGCTTCTCATCCAGTTCAGGTAATTTGGATTGTTTCTCATCCATAATAAATTACTGACTTTGTTAAAGGCAAAGCTACAAAACCTGAAAATATGAACAGTTGTGGCGTATGCAACTACGGATAGACATTTTTTGGTTGCACGTCACCATTGTAGTGATGAAATGTCTCATCTCTAAATCCACCTTTTTGTAATGTCAATATTCATTCATGTGACGTTACATAACAGACAGGTAAAAATGTGTAAGGTTCAGGTTTTTCATCCCCAGGGAGCCACCTGCGTAGCTCTTTATAGCAGTCCCTGGTGTAGATATCTTTCTGCAGAAATGCTGAAATGAGACACATTAGTGGATTCACAAGTGAATCTGACAATATGAGAAACTAAGAAAAAGGGTTTTGTTGGATAATCAGAACATTCCCCTAGACCCCTGTGTTGAATGACTTGTGTAGTTACCATATGTTTACGGTTTTACTAATCCTACACAACTAATGGCCACAGGAATGATCAGTAAGCACTAAGAATCTGTATCAGATATGCTACTGCTACTATTTGCTCTTTGTTGACTTATTGGCTTAAATGAAGGTAACTTTATGTTTTTAACTAATTTACTGCTTATTCTCTTCTTCACTGCCAGGGAAATATCGAAATTAGGTGATCTTTTGGATCTCGATGTGTGCACAGAAATTTTGGATATTCTGTATGAGACTGAAGATACATCATCACTTTTTAACTCTCCCTGTTCACTTGCTGCTTCCACTCTTGTATGTATGTTGCATGCCGATTGCACATATTTTTGAAACAGCTGTGCAGCAAAACAATGCCTGTAACAAGTTGTTTCAATCCTTTTCAGGTTGCTGCATATGTTATATCAGTTCCTAAGCAGACATGGGAGTTTCCAATCCTTTCTTGGGGTAAGCAATTAGAACACTCCAGTTATTTGTGTATAATTTAATACTTTCTATCCATTTGGAATGACAACATCAACATATAGTAGCTCAGGTTTGTATTGTTTTGGTATCTAGTGCAACAAAGAGTATTGAGTTATTGCTACTTATAAACACCAAGTCACCAGTTGTTCCTGGAGTTCATGTAGTACTAATTTATGAACAAGACACATTTAGTGGATTAGGCCTATGCGCTGACACATTTTAATTGCAGTCAGGTTTGCTACATCATACGATGAAGAGGAAATCCTGAAGATCGTACTGAAAATTCTCCTGCATGTGCTCAAACCAGATGAGATCAAAGAGAAGAACGAGGGAGATTTTGATCTCAGATGTTTATTGTGAATATGTGATGTGCAGAGCACAAGATTGTGTCCCAATTTTCCCAGGAGTTTTGACAGCAAATCCAGAACACTGCTGTGGACTGAACCATTTGTCGATTAAAGGATCACATAAGCACCTCGTAATGGAATTCTGTATTCAATATACATTGAAGAAAGTTGCCTTCTAAGTAATCATGTAAACATTACCAAGAGCAACGCCTTCACATGGTAATTCATCATAGATGGTCAATGTTGTGGTGCTGGATTGGAAGGATATGTGCTTGATCTTCAATGGATAGTTTTGACGGCATCATGTTTTCCCCCTTTCTATGTAATGCACATACACACTCGACAATTGCAAAATGGCAAAATATCATTATGGTACGTCGAAGTAATGGAATATGCTGATGAAATGTATTCAAGTTTCTAAATAAAGTATCAGCTCTCAATGAGATCGGCTGTGATATTGAAGAAACCTATTTGTTTTGCTAATTGAAAGGGATTAAGCGAAGACTAGCGCAAAGAGTCAACAGTCAAGGGCTACTGAATTGTCCAATGAAAGACCACACATGGGGTCCAAGGAGTGGTTGATGAGTGAGGTTCAGACTTCAGAGGATCGCTACAGTGTGAATATAGCCAAACATTCTCAAGAAAATGAAAACCAGAAGCAAACATGTCTTCGAGTTTATTGACCAGTGCAACCCAAGCGGCCAAGCCCCTCGTCCCGTAACTAACCGATAGGTCGCGAAGACCATCCATGAAGATCTGGTGCCAGGTCCCTTTCCACGCATGCAACTTGCAGTTGTCTAGCTGATGCCATGGCTGGAGCTTTTGCTAGAGAATTCCAAGTACAGTATGAACACAAGAAAATGATTAAAAAATGGGGATCGACCAAGATCAACTGCATCAGCTCGTATCTATCTCTCCCTTTCTTCCCTGATTCTGCTTTATTTTTTATTTTATTTTATTGCTCTATACAAATATTGCATCAAACTGAAGTGATTTAAAAGGCTTCAACCAACCAAGATGATCCCCTGTGTTTTCTTCAGAACTTTACATCACTCATCAGTGTCGCCTCGCCTCGCGCTGTCCGATCGCTGCGCAGGAGCTCCCGCGATGGCGTCTGCTTCACCATCCTTAAACCGGAGCCACCATTCCACCAACCAGAGCACTTGGTTCGCAGAGGAGAAAGTGAAAGCACAAAGCAGCTTCCAAAGCGATCATTCTCGTTGCGCGATCGGGACGGAGCAGCTGAAGCTGGAGCCGGCAGACCGGCAGCAAGGGCCACATGTGTACGCCTCTGCAGCTCGTGCGTCGATCTCAGCTTTGTGCCCCCTTTCCCCCCTTTTTATTTGACAGGGTGAATAAGAGCTTGAGCTGAGCAGCTTCAGGCATGAGATTTCCGTGACAAACGAGCTCGGTTTTATTAGTCAAATAAACCATCATGACTTAGTGGCCTAGGCCTAACCTTAAATTTTCAGTCAGATAAAACGCTTTCGTCTTGTGTAATCTTTGTCTGGCCCATTTTATGGCTTAAGATTCCCTAGTCTCTAGCGTATGCTTTGTGTTTACAGGAGGAATAAATCATATCATGACCTAGTGGGCCTAATGCCCTAATCTAACTTAGGATTTGGTCTTTTGTAAGCTCTATTGTGCCCGAAACCGTGTTCATGTTAGCTTGGAAGGTAGCAGTGAAGTAAAGTAAAACCCAGGATAATCCCATCTTTGTGTTGATGGGTTGAACCATCGAAGCATTGACAAGTGTGCCTTTTGTTTAAAATAACAACCAACATTGTTAGGGTAGCACTTAGCAAACTGTTAAGCCCATGACTTTGATGGATTCTGTTAAGGGTACTGTAATGCCTGTACGGTTTGCATTTGAGCAGAGATATATAATTGCCCTGCTGGCTGGTCTCCTTTCATATTTATAAATCTATAATTATATCCTTCCCATTCTCTGAGTATCGATAAAGCCAATTTGGTATGGCACTGAAGATATTCCTTGGAGTGCAAACATTATTTTCTTATTGGTGGTATTGCACTGTCCCATTATCTTCTAGTAGGAGATCTAATAAATATATGTAATTTAGAATTTATGAGTTTTTTCCCCGAAGACAAAAAATTTCTTTTAAGGAAACACAACCTTAGTTGTTTTAAGCAAAGTGATTGCAACTTAAAGCCTGCGAGTATATTGTGGTGGAAGGTGTTGAGATGCTTCACTTCCTGCATGTATTACAATGCAAGAAACTTAGCTGACAGGTGTAGCCTGTAACTAACTTCCCATTCTATGCTTGTGTTGTGTCATTGTGTGTGATAAAAGAAAAGGCCTCCACTGGTTTATCTGAACTGCCTCTGCATGTGTTAGCTGGCTGCAGGCTCATACTTTAAACCTACTGCAGACAAAACAAACTAAAAAAAACTCAGCTCCTATCCACGAATGAATGATCATCTAATGATTGACAACTGCAGAAGAAATGTAACTGCAATATCCAACAAATTGATCTCAAGCTCTGAACTGTCTGAATTATATACTAATCATTGCAAAAGGGAGCAGATATATACATACGCATACATTTTTTTTCAGAGCTTTCTCGTTGTCATGCCGATAATTCCATGAACCACCACCTACAGCTGGTGACATGGAGGGTTTATATCTGAAAAGGAAAGGTTGAAAGGTTTATCCCAATCATTTAGGCATTCACATTTCTTTCCTTTTCTCCTTTTACCTCTATTTTTATTTTTTCCATTCCCAAGTGTAAAGTGCATGCATATACATGTATATATATACAAGTCAAACAATAGACCTAGTAGCTACCAGTGTAATAGTAGCAGTGTGGCAAGTGGCTGACGGTGACACCCGGTCTGCTTCTGCTAGTGAGGTAAAAAATGACAGCTACAGTCTAAAGATAATCGATTTGAGATCTGCGAGAAAGTTTTGCCCAATCGAGAGGAAAATGCTTTTTTTGAGCAAATTAGGTTTGAATTGCGGGCGAGACACAGGGCCTTTTGAAAAGATAACGAAAGGATCATTTGTTAAGCAACCAAATCAAATGATTGGAGCCTCTGAATTGCGGTTGATTGCTTTGGAGGGGTCCCAATTACACCAATAATGATGCCTTTTTCCTTGAGCTTATCATCGATGAACAGGGAGAAAATTTGGGCAGAATACGAAGGTAGTTGTTGAGACCAAATTTTTTGCCAGGCCAACCTCCCAATGATGGGGATTTGGTGCAGGATCCTTTCGAGGTCGACGTTGCCTTGCCCTACACTTATCTGCATCACGGCAGCCATACTTTTTTTTTTAGATCACGGCAGCCATACTTCGGATAGGGAACATACACGCCATTTGTTTCTTCTTCCTTTTGCAGCAACCGATTTAGGTGTTGGTGATCTTGACCCGACATGGAAGAAAAGGTATGGAGACAGGCAGTGGATGTGTATTTGTAAACCCACAGGCATTTGGTAGGAGGGGGAAACATGCTTATTAGGTCATTTGGTCATAAATACTCGAGGCTTTGGACAAAATCATGTCAAAATCTTAAAATTTTAGCCATCAATAAATTTTAAAATGCTTAGTTTGGAAACGGAAAACTTGTTGTGCAGATTTGTCTTCAAAACTACCTGCATAATCTCATAAAATTATTTTACTTTATAAAACATACGTATTGTAGTAGGAAATTATTATCGAAGTCGCACATCAAAGTTTTAAAAATTTAACATAAACTTTTACTGAGGGAATAATCTTCTGCAGTTGGTGAGCCTACAGAATGATCAATTTAGCAAAATGCACACAAAATTGGTAGCTTTGCAAATCTGAGATTTGTTGAAGCTGAGATGTAGAAAATTTTTATCCGAGTCACGATATTAATTGCATGACAATACCTGAAAGTCACTTCTTTCTCAGACCATTCCTAACAACGTATATGTGAACAGAAAGACATACGTACACAGGTAGACAACATGACTCAAAATAAAGGATCAGGGAGATGTACATAGCATTAAAAGATACCCATACGTTGGAAAATAGTGATCATTGGATTACAGTTAGTTTTCTTTCCTGAAAGTACTGTCCAGGCAACTAAAGTATAGAAGCGTGCACATCAGCACATACGTTTGTCCTTCCATTTCTTGTCCCCCAGTGCAACTACCATCAAGATTGCACAAATCATACCAACACATCAGTGCATATCGTATTTTAGTTCGCCAAAAGACTGAAGATTTCGTGAAATCATACACCACAAATTGCATTGCCGACTTCAAATTTGTCGTTACTGATTGCAGGTAATGACAACAATATTAGCAAACACTTAACTCCCAAAGGGAAAAAAAAGGAAAGATAAAACATGATATGCATGAAATAAATATGTGCTCCTATTTCCGTGTTCAGTACTTGCATACATCAGGTTTCTGGTTTTCTCTGACGATTGAGTTGCTTTTGTTTGACCAAACAACCAGACCATGGCCTCATGGCGTAGCACTGCCCCAGAGATGTCACTCTAACGGAGTTAATAGCAATCTTGGCATCGCACCAACTCATGAGATAGTCCTTTTGGCAGAATACGCCTCACCTTTCTGCTGTAGCACCACCACACTCCACACATGACTATTCAGTGCTTGTTTTGATGCTTTCTGATGTAGAAAACTAGAAACCAAGCATGGGGGAAAAATGAGAAACTTGCAAGAGAAAACAATGCAGATGCTTCAAAGTTCATTGTATGCCTGAATGTAGGAGAGCTATAGACCACCGTGTGTTCTGTGCAGAAACTGCATATACCGGAGAACATTGCAAGTAACACTTGGCAGTTTGTGTGCGCTTCACTGTCAGGAACCTGAAAAGAGGCAGGAATGGAAGGACCAATGCTCCTGGAATCTAGATCCAGTACTGCATTATTTAAGCTGCCTTTAAGCTTTCCGAGCTCAGTGTCTTTTCCTAATCTATTGAGAGGTTGACCTCAGCATCACATGGCCATCAGGGCAAGGCCGGCTCTTTAATCTTCACACTCGGCATGTGGGGTTTGTAGGTTCAAAATCATTCTCAGTAGTTACAGGGACTAGTAAACATTTAAGAACACAGACAATTTTTCGGTCAACTCTTATTTGCGTATGCTATACTGCTCGTATGTCATTATTGCCTAACGGTCAGCAGAAACTGTCAACCGGCTGAAAAAACCAAGAGTGGCCATCATTTAGTACTCATTGGGACTGTTCTTATGCGCAGCAGATCTAGTTTACGATCAAGCGTGATAATATGTTGATAAACTTGGACCGTTCAGATCGTATCGCACACAAGAAATGCAATGCTGGACCACTGATCTTTGTAGTTTAAAGTGTAAGATGCAACAAGGTGGTCCATGTAAAGTACTAGCTGTGTTTGGTTGGACTGCTTGGCATAATTTGAAGCCCCGCAAAAATTTCACTGATCTCATCCAGGTAGATGTCTTACCTCCATGGAATTGATGGCATGTAATCAGTACATCCTCTCCCTCCCCCGTACCTTACTCCAATTATGTGTGCATTTTTGTCTCACCAAATCCATACACAAGTCATAGTCTCATTTAAAACTGAACAATAATGTTAGCATTTACTTAGCCACCTACAAATTTTCTTCCAAAAGTGTAAATTCATTTATAATGTACATAAAATTTAGGACTTATTTGCCCATTTAAAATGTGGCAATTTTACAGGTAACAATTCAATGCTACTAGCCGCCGGGAGAAATTCCCTCATTCTTAAACGGTTTTAGTTCTGGACGAGTAATTGAAGCATGGGCCTTTTATCTCTAACTCGAATTACTTCAATTTTGTGAAACTTTAATTAGGTAGGCAGTAGAACAGTGAGCGGTAAGAAGAGAAAAAGCATGACAAGTAGTAGTGGACAAAGCTTCAGATCTTGTCACCACATCCTGCTGACCAAAGACTTATGAAAACCAAGCAGAAAAGGGCAAATCTTGTGGCAACCAGTTCCCAAACCGCATCAAGAAAAGGAGCAGTTTTTGTTGGCCAGCTCCTATTACAGCCAAAAACAACCCCAATGATTTCTTCTCCTACCTCTGGCCCTTTTCACCTCCCCGTTTTCTTCCCCTTCCGTGGACATTTGCCAACTTACTCGAGTGAGATCCATATATAACCAAGGCAACCACCGTTGCCCATCTCTCCGCCTCTCTCTTCCCTTCTCTCTCTGGAACCAGGGTGGTTGTCAAGCGGCGTTGGAGTTGGGAGTCCTTGCCATTGGTACAAGAGCAAGAAGCAAGGACAAGGAGGGGAGAGGAGGGAGAGTGAGGGGCACTAGAAAGGTGCCTCCTTTGCTTCCAGTTGCTTCTTCTCTCTCCTTGGGCGGGGGGGAAGGGAAGCGGGAGAGGAGATGGGCGAGATGGCCATGGCCGGGTATGGCCTGGGCAAGGCGGTGCGGGCCAGCGTCAGCTTCGACACACCGTGCGGCGCGCTTCTGCGCGAGCTCGAGGTGCGTTTCTCCCCGCGAAGGAAATGTGCTTTGGTTTGCTTGTTCGCCGCGTCCTTGATTTTCTTGTTCCTTCGAAGGATTCAGAAATGACCGAAAGAAGTGAGTGTTTCCTTGTTTCAGAGAAAGCTGCAGATTTTTTGTTGTCTTTTCAAGGAACAAAAGATGCAGATTTTTAGACATTTCGGAATTCTGATGTCGTCACCGTTCTTCAAAAATAAGTGCACATTTTGTCCAAAATTTTGCCCAGAGATTGAATTCCTTCGTCTGCCTTACTGCTTCTTGCCACCCTCTCTTCCTCTCCCCTCCCCCCAAAAGGTTGCGTTCCTTTGAAGAGATGTCACGATTTTGAGAGGAATCGTTGGAGATTTGTTCCTTCTGCTGCTTGCAGCTTTTTTCATATGAACTTTAAAGGGGGCGCATCCTTTGATTGATTGCCGAGTCTTCATCATGCTTTCTGTGTTTCTTAGGAAGCAAAGGGAATATGTCTGTTTACTTCTTTCCCATTGATTATAATTGTTCGAAGGACGTCTGCATTCGGAAAACAAAAAATGCTTGAAGTAGCAATGATGCTGTAATCTTTATCGTAATTAGGAATGTTCGTGGTCTGCCACTGGCTGAAATAGCACGAGAAAAGGAATATAATATTATGCTGGTATTCATTCTGATTCATAAATTTTTCATGTTATTACTAATATAATGGCATTAGCTTAGCTTTGCTCAAATTTGGATTTGTAACTCATGAGCCAGTACCCAATCTCTGACGCCGTGCAACTAGGGAAAAATGTGTAATGTTCCCACCTTTTCAGAAGTTCTGCAGAACTCTAATTGATTCGTTTTTACAAGACTAGTATTATGACAGCAATGCTAACCGGAGAATAGGAACCTGTTAGAGAATGCCATATCACATTTCCATATCATCTCGTCGAAGTTTCTTGTATGCTCCATAGCCATAAATGTGTCTTTTATTTTCTTTTGGGTGCATGTAATTAGGCTGTTTGTTCACTAAGCCAACACCGGGTTACGTCTTTGTGTTGCTTGCTTGTCCCATTTCATGGGTTACCTGGTAACATTATTTCCAAAGATACATCATGGCCGTGTCCAGGTTTTCAACCTACTTCAAAAGTAAAACAATAATTTTCTGATGAGATAAATAAATTCTTTTGAGAGAATCAGATGAATACATTCAATATGAGTTTAGAGACGTTTAACTTTCTTTTGTTTTTGGTTGCATGTAGTGATCTTAAATGGCGTTCAGGTGCTCGCAGATATTTTTTTTCTTGTCAATAAAGTCTGAATACATTCAATAAGTGACGTTTGTTTTTTATATCATACATTTTTCTGTCTTGTTTGATCATCTGACAAGTGAAATTTGTTTTAGCAAGTATGGACAGAGATCGGGGAGCGTGAACAAGATAAGGATCGCATGTTCCTTGAACTTGAAACAGAGTGCATGCGTGTCTACCGTCGGAAGGTTGATAGTGCCAATGCCGAGAGAGCCCAGCTCCGTCAGTCACTGATGGCCAAAGAGGCAGAGCTTAAAGCTCTAGTTGCTTCTATTGGGGAAAACACCACACAGTTTAAGGTATATTTTATAATCGATATTTTCGCCTCTTTCAGTATTTAGCCTGTGGACCTTCAATATTGAAGGCTTCTGTGTATTGATGGATAATGGAGATTACAGGGGGATTACATATATATAGAGCCCTGTCAGCCAAGGGTCCATAGTGTGAACGGTTGGGAAACCAAAGAGTTTAGCCTAATAACTATCATAAGACTGCACAGGGCACTAGGCCAGTGCATTCCGTTCGTTGAGACCGCGGATGACGTTGAGGACGAGGGTGCGATCGGAGACAGGTTCGCCGAGGTCGCGGAGGTCCTGCGCCTTGCGCTTGTACTGCCTGCAGTAGTCGCCGACGGAGAGGTCACCTTGGCAGAAGGTGCGGAAGTTGGCGTCGGCGTACAGAGCTCGCGTCGCCTGATTCCCAAGGAATTAGGACTCGATGGCGAGCCAAATGTCGCGGGCGGTGGCGCGATGCTCGGAGACGGTGTCGGCGAGGTCGTCAGTGATGGTGCCGAAGAGCCAAGTCCTCACGACGCAATCCATCCGCACCCAGCTAGCGGAGGTTGGGTCGGCGATGTCCGAGAGGACATGGCGTTCCAGAGAGTACCGCCCAAGAGTGAGGAGGAATGACTCGCGCCACCGGGAGTAGAAGGCGGACGCACCGTCGAGCCGAAGCGGGATGAGGAGGCAGATGTTCTGCACCGAGACCGCCTGCGCATGAAGATTGAGCAGCGCTTTGGCCTCGAGCTGAGCAGCGGTGTCGGAGATGGGCTCGTCGTCGACGGTGGCGAAGAAGACGTCGTCGTCGTCGTGGACGGAGGGCGGAGGAAGGTCGGCCGCAGCGCGTTCCCGTGCGGCACGAGCCAGGGCGGCGCGGAGGCGCTCATCAGCGGCGTCCCGTTCGGCCTGCGCCGCGGCGGCCTCGCGTTCTGCCTCGGCCGCGCGGGCGAGGGTAGCGTCGCGGTGGGCCTGGGAGTCGCGGGCGGGCGTCACGGGGCGGCCGTCGGGATGGAGACCGGCGGCGGCCGCGGCCGCGGCGTCGACGCTGTCGTCCATGGAGCGGCGCCGGGGCGCGCTGGAGCGGCGCGCGAGCGCGCTTGGAGCGGCGCCGGGCGGTGCGCTGGAGCGGCGCGCGAGCGCGCTTGGAGCGGCGCTGGGCAGCGCGCGGGAGCCGCGCCCAGGCGGCGCGCTCGGAGTGGTGGCGCGCCCGAGGCGGCGCCGGTGCGGAAGGTGGGCCTGGGTGGGAACCTAGGCATGTGATACCATGAAGGCTTCTGTGTATTGATGGATAATGGAGATTACAGGGGGATTACATATATATATATAGAGCCCTGGCAGCCAAGGGTCCATAGTGTGAACGGTTGGGAAACCAAAGAGTTTAGCCTAATAACTATCATAAGACTGCACAGGGCACTAGGCCAGTGCATTCACACTAGAGGATTATAACTACAGTCTAACAAATATGCTGTTGCTTATCATGTAATTCTCAGATAGCTGCAGATACCGAAAGTTGCATTCTTTAGAACAAGTAATGAAATCATTTGTGTAGAGTATATGATATTATGTGGGTTGGCTGTCTATTTTCAGTTAATGATGAAAAGATTGCATTGCGACATGCCCAGCTGAGTCATTCGGTTGTTGCATAGTCATGTCAGATGGGTACAATTAGTTTGTGGAACCAATTTTTGTTGAGTAAAATATTCGTAATTGTGAACCATGTATCCAGTTGAAGAATTATTGAATATGATGGTTTCTTATAATTTAATCCTACTAGGATTTTACATGTAGGATTCTTCTTTAGGACAAAAAAAGTTGTACTATCAAACATACTTGTTTTGTGACAGCACAATATATTTAATAATGTCATTTATGCAAACAATGCTGTGGGATCTTCTGACCCGCAGCTTCTACATATATTAGACACTTCCAAAAGAAGTCGGTTACTTACGGAATGTGTTAAATACTACATGACTTATGTTTGAGAATCATGACTATTCATGTTTAATTGCCAAAGAGAAAAAAAATGGTTCACATCATTGTATAGTACAAGGTGAATCAGCTTCCATTTTCTTTTCTTTCTTGTCATGTGAGAAATTCATTTGTAGGTGGATGAGAAGCACACATCATTGAAAGATCAACTTGCGGCAGTGACACCTCTTTTGGAAGAGCTTAGGGCAAAGAAAGAAGAAAGAATCAAACAAATCTCAAATGTGCAATCCCAAATCGAGAAAATAAAAGCACAAATTTCTGATCACAGTTATCTGAATAATGATGATTCTGTCAAACATCTTACTGATGAACATGACTTGTCAACCAGAAGAATTTCTGACCTTCAAATGCAACTGCGGAATCTACAGAAGGAAAAGGTAACAATGATCTTAGCTTAAAAAGTTTATTTGTGGAGCTTGCTTTGATTCTATATTTTAGATAGATAGAGGTTGAACCGTCAAAATTGTTTAACTGTAACTAATTCAATATTTGTTGGCTGTGCTATATTACTCGAAGAAAACTGATTTTGCCTCCTTCCCTTTTTGTTCAGTCTGATCGCCTTCAAAAGGTCTTCGTATACGTGGATGAAGTGCACTGCCTATGTGCGGTGCTTGGGATGGATTTTGCGAAGACTGTAAAAGAGGTCCATCCAAGCTTGCATGGAACCAACTCTGAAAATTCAACGAATATCAGTGATAGCACTCTTGAAGGTCTTACCCAGACTATCCTGAAGCTCAAAGCAGAAAAGAAGACAAGAGTTTTGAAGGTGATTCCTTGTTGTAGAACTGGGGTTGGTAGCTCTTTTCTGTTTTGTTAACTTCTCTAATAATTTAGTCGATGTGTTCAGTTGCAAGAGATTGTGGAAAAACTCCATAAATTATGGAATCTGATGGAGTCAACTGAACAAGAGAGGAGGCAATTTGCCAAAGTGGCTGCTGTTCTCGGATGTACTGAGGAAGAGATCACTTCTCCTGGCATTCTGTCATTGGAGACAATTCAGGAGGTAACTATTTGTCCATTTGTGAGATTATTGTTTATCTACAGGGTGATTCATCTCTCACTATCATTATTGTTGGTTTCCTTAGACAGAAGAGGAAGTCGAAAGGCTAACTAAACAAAAAGCTAGTAGAATGAAGGAGCTTGTTCTCAAGAAGAGGTTAGAACTAGAAGACGTCTGCAGAAATGCACATATGGAGCCTGATATGAACACAGCACCAGAGAAGATCATCGCATTGATTGATTCTGGTATGTGTGCTGAGATGACATAAAATTTGAACTTGCTGATGGTCTATTTTTGAATAATATAAGGGCACTCCACATTCAGGTTTAGTGGATCCTTGCGAACTCCTTTCCAGCATTGAAGTACAAATAGCAAAAGCAAATGAAGAGTCCTTAACAAGGAAAGATATCATGGAGAGAGTGGATAAATGGCTATCGGCATGTGATGAAGAGACTTGGCTTGAGGAATATAACCAGGTAGGATTCTTTTGTCCATTAAAAAGATTAGTGTGCATCCATTGAATATTGTTTCAGCCTTTTTCCTTTTGTTGACATGTTAACAACATATAATTTGCATCTCAGTATGATTTATTTTTCTAATGACATCTTCAATGTTTACTTGTGTCCTGCAGGATGATAACAGGTATAGTGCTGGCAGGGGTGCCCACTTGAACCTTAAGCGTGCAGAAAAAGCAAGGATACTTGTCCAAAAGATTCCAAGTGAGTCTTCATTTCCCTAGCTGTTAATTCTATTAACTTAAGTTGAGCATGCTGGTGCATCCTGGCAGTACCACTGGGATCCAAATTTAGCAAGATGCAAAGTTGTGGGTGTAACTCTACTGATGTACTCCTAACTCAATCTATTTCGACTTTTCCTATATATTCTGCTTACTTGGTATGTAGAATGATCATAAACTGCTCTTTTTTCCACAGCTATGATTGACAACTTGATAGCCAAAACTTTTGCATGGGAGGATGAAAGAAATGTGCCTTTTTTATACGACGGAGTAAGTCGCAGAGTTCATTAACCATACTCATAATGAATCAGGTTGAGTAGTTCTGTTCCATATAATGAAGGAATATTGAATTTTCATGTGAAGGTTCGTCTGGTTGCCATTTTGGAAGAGCAAAAACTCAGAAGGGCACAAAGGGAGGAAGACAAGAGACGATACCGGGTAGAAATTAACATCCCTTGTTTTGGCATTGCAACCACACAAGCTCTTGCACATATAACTACTGACTAAATATTTATTGCAGGACCAGAAGAAGCTGCAGAGTTTATTGCTTAAGGAGAAGGAGTTAATTTTTGGGTCAAAACCTAGTCCCAAAAGGACAAACAGCTTCAACAGGAGGACGAGCAACCATCATTCAAATGGAAATGGTGCTGGATTCATGACCCCAGTGCCCCGGCGAGTTTCAGCTGGCAGTGCCACCCCGGAGCTTCTAACCCCACGTTCATATTCGGGCCGGTACAACAATTACTTCAAGGAGAATAGGCGTCTGACAGCGGCACCCCTGAACTTCTCGACAGTTTCCAAGGAGGATAGCATGTCATCATTTGCCTCCATTAGCGGCTCGGAACCTGATTCACCATTGTTTTTGCACTAAGTGTGAGACCTCTGAGGGTTTTGTTGCTGTGGTGTCCATGATGTTTCATCGCTTGAAGCTCTGCTGATCCTCGTTTTCATTGGTTTCAGGTTGGTTAGGGTAGGGACTTCTTGGTGATGTGAGAAGGATGGATAGCCTCATGATTGGATCAATGTGTGGTAGCTGTTAACATTGCTGATGAGTGACGACAGGTTGTGACAAAATTTAGGTGAAATTGCATGTAGATATAATTTCTAACATTCGTGGTTCAGCTGTATTCCCAAATTTAAGTTGTAAGTCGTTTGGTTAGGTAACATGTGAATGTGATAAGTTGTGCATTGTAATTGTTTCATGTTGTAAGTTTTGTACTACAGGTCACGTATGTTTTGCATGTGAAGAAAGGTTTGATTTTTGTCGAAAAGAATGTTGCATTTCAGCCTAACAGACTTCAGCATGTGTACTCTTATCTATTGGATCACAGCTGGTGTGCTTTGCGCGAATCTAACACCCATCTTTTTGCCAGAGCAAGGAGTGTCTTGCCTGTCTGATCTCCCAGTTCACAGAGACAGCAAATCGAGCACATGGATCTCCATGTTACGCTTCATTTGATACTAAAGTACCCAGATCTTCAGTAGCAGGATGGGTTGCTGCAGTTAGAGTTCAAAGATGATTACTCCCCGTAACATCAACATTTTGTTATGATCGAGTATCAATGGCAAAAGGAATTTTAGCTCAGGGCAAATGAAACAGAAAAAAAAAAACTTTAGCTCAACATTTTGTTATGATCAACATTGAGTACCAATGGGAAAAGAAATTTTAGCTCAGGGCAAATGAAACTGAAAAAAAAAACTTGAGATGCAAAGAGAAACAAGGGAAATGGTTTATCGCATTCATCTTGGTCCTGGGTTTCAAAATAATTATCCAAATTACTGACATTCCAAGCGGAATCATCCGAACTATTTTTGTACAAGTTGCCCATGGCACCATCCAACCTATCATGTCGCTTTTGGTGTTGCTTGTCGCTGCCCTTCTCTACTACAATTACAGAAGCTGCATGTGCACAGCCTAACCTTGTGTACAAAGAACAAACATAGGACTATAGGAGGGCCTGGATGAGGCATAAAGCTCTCCTATCCAACACATTTTCCCCAAATGGTATCTGCAAAATAACACGCAACAAAATGATAAATGGAGTTAATCATTCACTAAGCAATGCTAAGACAAATAGTTTCATAATCGATGAATGATAAAGTGGGACATAGGCTGCGTTGTTTGGAATGATAATCCACCTGAACTGGTGTTGTACAATCCAGGTTGTCAGTAGGTGAAAACTGAAAGCTCATAATATTGTCAATGACTTCTATTTTGCTTTCAAAAATTCTCTAAACAAGAATTGCCAAGAAAAAAAGTAGTGCAAAAGGTAAGTACCCCTTAAAACAAATAATTATAATATAGTTCTCATCATAAGAATTACTAAGTTACCTGTCAATTTGCAAAGAGCTCATAATTTATGCCGGCTGTATTAATTTGTTAACAGATAAATAAAGGGACGGAGTATTTTATCACAGTACAACACCATAATAATACTGGTATACAATTATCTACCAACACCCAGGTGTGGTTCAGGACATCGGCTGAATTTTCTTTTTCTTTTGGCCATGCTAGTTTATAGATACATTGTACCAATAGCCACATATATGTATCTCAGTTAATTAGCATCATTTATTTGAAATGGGTACTCATGCTCTGTGGACTACTTTTATGATAATAATATACATGCTAAATTAACTGTAGTGTCCTTCTAACTTGACCAGTGGAACTTTAGGTTTCAACAAATCTGACTTTTGAGGTATTCAGCATCTGATTGCTTTTTACTAAAACTAGACGCCTTTAGGCCCTTCATTGGCAGCTCCAAAACAACTTCACTCTCTCCTCACTACGCTCCCTCCAGTCACTCTAGTGCCCCAAATAGACCGTTTGGTGGAACTTCTCGTGGCTCCAGCTCCACACGATGACACACTCATTGGCGAGTCTCAGGCAGCAGCAGAGGGCTGGCCTGGTAAGGGCAGCAAAGAGGAGGGTGGCGCGGCTGGAGAAGCACCGGCAAGGACATGACATCTGCGAGTTGGACAGAGGGGTGGGGAATCAGCGGTGCAGCAGGGGACAGGTTTTTCCGCTCCCCCTGCATAGGGCAAAACAAATAAATCACCCGGAGCGATTCTGGGCGGATCTGGCGGCAAAATCACTGTCTGGTAGTGCTTCGCCCGATTCTCAAGAAGCGGAGTGCTACCAAAGAGGGTCTTAATTTTCTTTACCTCCCGCAGGTCAAGTTTTTTTTAAAAAAAAAAACTTTACAGATAAATAAATGCTTGATTACCACTACTGGTCCACTTTACAGAAGTTGATCTACAATGGTGCTGGTGTTCTGATTCTTAGGCAAAATTCTAACAAGAATCCAACAAAGTTACACATCAAAGTAACCAACGTGCTACTAAAAAAGGGCAAGAACATAGCAAATGGGCATGGATAGCAAACAAAACCAACAGGTGGCTAGTGGCAGTGAAGGGAATTATATCGGAACATTAAATCACTACTAGTATATAACCAAGTAGAATAGTAGACAGCGGTCACAGCGCATAGTCCCTGAAACCACATAGTTTCAGAAATCTGCAGACGCATGGACACATAACCCATTTTGTTCCAATGGATATTGCTCCAAGTAACTTCACAATCATAACTCAGGGCTCTAAACAATGGTAGATCCAACTTTGTACATATCATCCTTACTAAATGATTACTCAGGGCTCGTGAACTTGCTCTCAGTACAACAGGCCCATGTTATATCAAAACACATCAAGAAGTCACACTGATCTAACATTCAGATTGGATTGCACACACGGGAAGGCTAATAATTCAAGATAGAAGGCTAAACAGATTGAACTTGTTGCTGATACAGGTAAACCATGTTCACAATTACATAAACAGCTACTAGTATATCTATCCCTTTTAAAAAAACTGTGAGATCACTGTCATGAAACTATTAGGTGGCATCATTTATAATCCTACTGCAATGGAACAGCCAAACAGGAAATGCACGTGCAATCTATCTAGATCACACAATAAGATTCACCATCTAACGGAAGCAACTCGCACCAATCCAAACCCTCACGACGAACTACAGGGAGGCAATACCTTTGGTCTCAGAAGTCGAAGCTTTTGAGGTATGTGGGATCCTTCTTGGCCCGCTCCTGGAACTTGCGGAACCACCTGTCCAGGATATCCGTGGGCACCACCAGCTTGCCGCCGTCGGCGCCGCAGAACGACTGCATGAAGTTGAACAAGTTCTCGCCCACGCGGAGCGCGACGCGCTCGGCGCGCTGCCCGTCGGGGGCCGGCGGCAGCGCGGCCGCATCCTCTACTGCAACGCCCAGCTTAGCGGGGCCCACAGCGGGTTCCGGCTCGTCGCCGGCCTCCGGGAGCGGGAAGCTGGCCGAGGGGCGCGTGGGGCCGAGCGCCCCCAGGAACGCAAAGGGGCGATTGGCGGCGGCCTGGAAATAGACGGCGACGGCCTTACCGGGCGGCAGCGCGGCCGCGGCAGCCGGGAGCAGGAAGACGACCGCGGAGCGCGGCGCGGCGGGGAGCGCGAGCGTGGCGAGGTCGAGGAGCCAGGAGTTGGGCGCCACCTGCGCGAAGGCGGTGGCGTCGAGAGGGAAGGTGTGGTCCGGGAAGACGACGCCGAACATGGCGATGGCGGGCGGCGAGCGGGCTGCAGCTTGTTGGATGCCGCTAAGGTGCTCGCGTTAGTGCCGTGGCGCGGCGGCGTGGCACCGGGGAGCTCTTTGTCCGGCGATGCGGGGCATCGGCATGGAGAGGGGTACCTTCGATTGATTTCTGGGGGAGAATAGAGACTTCTAGAAGGTTTGCAAGATCAATTGGATTAGACATGGCGAACCCTTCCTTACAGTTGGGTCCCGCACGTCATACACATATTCATGGGCCCGATTCTCCAAAAGCTAGCCTTTTTCCTTCAACTCGAATTCTGCCTACAGTCGTATAGGCGAGATAGGAGTAGATAGGAGTATAGCGGGTAGCTGATAACAGTTTCATCCAAAAACATTGTCACTGATAAGAACCTAACTTTCACGCAGTCTATTTTGGGGTCTCCTTCTTGTCATAATATAAACAAAACCTTTTTTCTATTACTCAACTATTTACGAGAAGAACTAGATCGATAAGTTATCAACCTGGCTGTATTAGTCTAATCTTAAGGCTGTTCATTCTTCTCACTAATATTCTCTAAAAAACCTAAAGTCGATTAATAACTATTCATCCGTCCTGTACTACAAGGGCTGAAAAGCCAGAAAATCAAACAAGCAGCGAAATTCTCGCGCGGTTTTCGAAAAATCAAAAGCTCAAAAATACTAAGTTTATATGTGAAACTAAAAAGCTCGGTTTTGTGAGGTTTTCGTAGCTTATTGAGCTAATAAAGATAAAAACATCATGTGAAAGTTAGTATTGGATTTTTTAGAACTAAAAGTGTGCAACAACTTTTTCAGAAAAGCTCCAAAAGTTACAGCTCAAACAAACAGGCCTTAAATGACCTTTTTACGTGCATAATAAGTCTAAATTATACGCTGAAGTATAGACACAGTCTGGATAACCCCCTAATGTATACTTTGGTTCACGTTACACCCACAATTATCTTAATCAGTCCAATCTGCCCTTTCGAAAAATTAGTCTTTTTTGTTTCTCCGGCATAAGTGGTATTTAAAGTTCAAAATTTATGGGATGATAGAGGCCCGCATAAAGTATTTTTAAAAAATACAATATAAAATTTTTATCATTATCTATTATAAAATTTCATATCAATACGGTTAATTTATTATTACATATCATATTCTTTTCAAAGTAATAATAAATAATTCATTTTATATTTTTAAAAATAGTTTATGTGGCCATCTATCATCCTATAATTTAAAATACCACTTGTACATGGAGAAATAAAAAAGATAAATCTTACGAATGGATAGATTGGACCGATTGAGATAGTTGTGGGTGTAAAATGAACTTAAACATACTTTAAAGGCTTATCCCGGACTTTCTCTATACTTAAGGATAGTCATTTGGACCTTTTCCTTTAGATATAAATTTATCTATACTATAAAGATCCAAAACTTTCGACGGGTCCATCAATCATTGAAATATTACCCTTCCTACGACCCAAACTCTTCATGCGTTTTCATCAGGCTCTTCGCCGTAGTATAGGATTTCGAGATCGTAACCAATACGGTCTCCGACCAATTATCTATTATGCAATCTCGTTTTCTGTTATAAATATGCGTACCGCAAGTGCGTTGTTGCTAGTAATTTGAAATCAAGAGAGTACTTAATGAGGCATTAGAGCTTCACGTACCAGCATGCACATACACTCGTCATCTATAAATATTTATATATGAAAAAGATAAATAAGAGAACAAAAATTATGGTCTATACACACAACATCAATGGTATGGAAGTACTAAGATCGTCAAAAGGGCTCAGTGCTTCCAAGTTACTCGAGCTTGGACCCACACTCGCAAGCCTAAGTAAGCTCCTGTCGAACATAGTAATGATTAAGATACAACTCGATCACATTACCGAACCTCCTTTACATATATCTTCTAGTTTCAAAGCTGAATATGAGTTTGGCGATGGACTTTTATACTAGCAAAGTGTAGCCGCTTAACTTTTTCTAACCAACATCAACGACTGAGCAAACTGCAGAATGCGTCCTTTTCTGCTTTCTCTCCGTCCCTCCTGGCACTTTTTATTGTGATTTTTTCCTACATAACAAATAAAACTTTGGAGTTGAATTCGATCCCATGGTTTCCTTAGAGGTCTACTTCAAAATTTCAGTTAATCTGTTACCCGCAAAAAAAAACCCCGCAGTTATCTGTTTGGCGACTTGAGGAATCTGAAGCTGTGACAGTAGTCGGTAGTCCTGGTGATTTTTTCTGAAAGATATTGGTCCTGGTGATTTTGGGCCGTCCCTTTCTTTCCCTTCGTTTTCACGCTCCGTGGTTCGAACGTCAATCCTCCTTTTTGCGTTCTCGTGCTAGACATCTCTGGTTTTGCAATCAGTCCTCATACACACACTACCTTTTGCGCCGAAAAAATGCTAAAAGAGCCCTCATGGGAACGGCTGAGCCGCAATTGCTGAACGGCAAAGTTGGGCCGTTCCGTCTTTTGATGCTGCTGTTGCTCTGGTCACGAGTTTTGTCTCTTGTTTCTTTTCTTGGTTCTTTCTTCGCATGGCTGGCTGCAGCCCAAAAAGCAGCAACATGTCCAAAACGGCTTCCCGGAACAGGGACGACATGAGCATTGAACAGCTGGGTGTTGATAGCTCTTGACGTAGAAATAGTTCAGGTTCATGAATGTAATTTACGCAGGAGTATTGTACTTGTTTCACACTTTCACAGCGGTAAATCTGCAGCTATCTTTGGGAGGGTGACTGTACCAAGATAAAAGGAGGCCATACAAGAAGTCAAAACGAAAGAAAAATAAGTACTATTCACACATCACCACTGTAAAATGGTACTCCGTAGTAAGGAAGACTAGAGGACGGTCGACGTCTTCACTCTTCATCAGGCTGAAGTGTAGATAAAGCAAAGCTGAGGCGTAACAGGCGTCGTCACGTCCTCTACAGATCTTGTGCATACTTCGCCAATGGCAGCTATACCTGAAACCATGTAGGAGTACCATACACTTTACACGAAACAGTATTTCTTTTTCAAAAAAAAACATAGGCCTAGGTATTTCGTCCAATTCTTGCCACCGACCACCGCTGATCTCATCGGATTAGCAAAGCAGAGCCAGTAACACACGTCGGACATGCACACACAGTGACATACACGAGCAGTACCAGACCAAGTGTCCCACGATTCTATGAAGCATCCAGACAGAAGGTAAAATGAGATGAGAATGCTGAAGCTAAGCGAAATATAGCACATGGGCTTATTTAGATATCAAATTTTACCTCTAAAGTTCACTATATAAAAAAGACTTTTATTACATTAAAATATTGATACGTGCATAAAGTATTAAATATTGATGAAATAACAAACTAGTTACACAATTTTGTTGTACTCTGCCGCTCTGCGAGACGAATATTTTGAGTCTAATTAATTAATTTTTGTACAATTTTTACAAATACAAACGAAATACTTCAGTAACGTTTCAGTAACGTAATGATGACGAAATGACCTAAACCTTAAATTTGACCCTCCTATTTTGCATCTAACCAAAAGACCAAAAACTGTAAAAAAAAGAGAGTTGCTGTTCACACCGGCGCCATCCATGGATGTACCAACGATGGTGCTGTCAAATCTGTCCTCTCTCACCGTCAGCACTGTAGTAAATTTCAGATTAACCCCCAGCCATTTCGATATTTTCTCTCAAGCCCCTTTATAGGATAGGGGTCCTCCTCTGAAAGACTGAAACCTTGTTTGATGAGAATAGAAAAAAAGGCGAAGCACAATAGGCGTCGCGAGCCTATCTTTTCCTGCCCCCTCTCTCTCCACCTCTCTCTTTCTCTTTCCTCCCTTCTCTCTCTCCTCGGCGCTTTCTCTCTCCCCATCACACCCACAAGGGAAGTGAAAGAACCCTAGAGGCAGCAGTCCTCTTCAAGGTAAGCCCGCCCCGCCCCCAAAGCTCCCCGTTTTTAATTGCCCGGAAGCTTGTTGCTAGCGACCGCTCCATGTTCCAACGGGAGGCCACGGATGGAATTTTATTTCTTGCCATGTGGGTGGGTTGCATCGTTTTTGCTCCGCCTGTTTGTTGTTTCCATTTCCGTTCTCGGCCAGGCCGGCCCGAATCCGCCGCGCCTTGCCGTAGATCCCCCGTCGCGAGGTTCGCTGGCGACGCGCCCGTCTTGCAATGGAGATCTCGCTCGATCTGTCGAGGGCGAGCTCAGGCGGGTCCGGTCCGGATTTGGGCGCTGGCTCGGACGGGTCTGGATGTCTAGGGTTTGGTCGGAATGCGGTGGAATTTTGAATTTTTAAGCTTGTCTCTTATGTATTCTTGATTTTGTGTTTGTGTGCCTCAGCGGGTATTTGGGGATTTGGCGATTGGAGGGCAATGGTGGAGATGGGCTAACCGGAGCTGCAGAAAGATTCGATTTTGTCCGGCCAATTCCGGTTGCTGGAATTGGATTGGATCGCTGGTGTCGCCGAGATGGACGACGATGGCAGCCTCGGCATCCGGAATTGGGGCTTCTACGAGACGGTGAAAGGCAACCTCGGCCTGCAGCTCATGTCGTCCGTGCCTCCTGATCGGGACACAAAGCCGCTGCTGCCCAACGGCGGCAACTTCTTGCAGCACCATGGGCATCACAATGCTCCACACCAGCACCAGCATCAGCATCATCCACAACACTCTCACCATCCCCGTGGTGGTAGTGGTGGTGGTGGTGCTAGCAGCGGTGCCCCCGGCGGCATGCCCGCCGAACCACCTGCTGTTCACATGGACTTCGTGCGCAATGAAGCTTGGCTGCACCCATCGCAGCATCACCACCAACACCAGCACCAACACCAGCATCAGCACCAGCATCCCCGTCAACAGAAGGTCCTCCATCACCTCCCTGTCGGACCAGTTGGACATGTCGGTCATCCTGGACATGGTGGACATGCTGTCCATCACCACCCTACTGGCTATGGTATGATGGCGGATTCACATGGCGTGCACACTCTGCAGATGATGCAACCACAGGCTCAACCACAGCCCCCGCCACAGCCGCCGCAGCAGCCACAGGATCTTCCTCCCCCCAAGGAGGAAAGCATGCCGCAGCCACAAATTGAGGACCATCCAGTTCCAAAGAATGAGCCACCTGTGAAGAAGAGGCAGCAGGGTCGTCAGCCTAAGACACCAAAACCAAAGAAGCCAAAGAAGGTTGCTGCTCCACAGGAGAATGGGGCACCTAAGCCTGCGCCCCGAGCAAGGGGGCCAAGGAAGACTGTGGGGATGGTGATTAACGGTATTGATTTGGACCTTTCAAGGATACCGACACCTGTATGCTCATGCACTGGAGCACCCCAGCAATGCTACCGGTGGGGCGCAGGTGGTTGGCAGTCTGCATGCTGCACAACTTCTATTTCAACATATCCGCTGCCAATGAGCACGAAGCGCAGAGGCGCACGAATTGCTGGAAGGAAGATGAGTCAAGGTGCATTCAAAAAGGTGCTCGAGAAGCTAGCTGGTGAAGGGTACAACCTTGCTAATCCAATTGACTTGAAGACCTTTTGGGCCAAGCATGGGACAAACAAGTTTGTAACAATCAGGTAAAGGGCATGCTATGTTTGTCGCCTTGTAGGTTCCAGTGCTGCAGCTTGCCCTGATTTATTGTCTGTATGTACTCTATGTGCCAATCTGCAGAAGTTTTTAGGTGTAGCTTTGTAGCCATGTTCAGTTTCGTGGACTTTATTTACATGCCCATCTCAGAGCTTTAGACATCGACTTTTATGGAAGTCGGTTTGTATCGGTTCACAAATTGTAGCATATCGACAACAGTTTCTAATTTAGATGGCATTGAATTTAGTGCTTCCAATGTTGTTGTTCCCAAATGTTAATGGCATTAAATGTAGGTTGTTCTCTGAGGGAAAGACTATTGCTGCAAATTATGGGCTAGGAGATGTTTATAGTTTACATCTTTACATGTTTCAAGGTTGTTTACAAAATCTTCATATTAAACACATAATGTTTATTGGCTTATTGACCATATGCTTTCCATGGAATTAAGAGTTGAATCCTTGATAGTGCCAATTCTTGTTAATCTCCAGTTTTAAGTGTACCCTTAATGAAGTATATTGTTTGTGCAGCCTTTCCTGCTAACTTTAAAGGATATTAGCACCTCACATTCAACATATGTTATCAAGTTGACTGTTAGTATTTTTTTTCTTTTTCTGCTGAAGAGAGCATGTGAAAATGTAGTGCGAAGTGTAGTTTGCTCGTAACTTCATTAATTGTGTTTTTGGTTTCGTGGTTTCAGATATTAAATAAAGAGGGCTATCATTAAAATCTTTGACTGTTTCTTTGCGAGATAATTTAGGATTTTTACCATTCCCATTATCTTCTCTGGACTTGCCATTGATTGTGTTTGGCATTGGCCCACTGATCTTCATGTCCTGAAGTGTGACGTATGGAAGTTTGTTTGTAGAAACTTTCTATAACGGTTTAAAGGTTTCTAAATTTGTCCTTCAAAGCTTAAAATGGAGATTTAATTAGGTAGCAGGTTTGCAATGGTATGGCAAACTAGATGTTGGGTCTAGGTGCAGTTTTTGACATGTTGAGCTTGTCTGTGAGGTGCTATCTGTAGCTAACAAACAGGGCTAGTTTAATTCGATTTGTACATTTTTATGCCAATTTCATTACATATATAATTGGGTGTGTACCAAAACTAAGCAATATCTGGTTGTTTGATATGCTGGAGGTGGTTAACTTATGGGCAACACAGCTGATGTAAAATTGGTTGCTTCCTCTGAATGTTTTATTTTTAGCTTTTACTATTTTTGATTGCCAAGCCCAGTGGTCCCTTACTGAAGAAACTTTCTATTCTAGTCGAGGTTATGGGGCCTCCAATGCATTCTGATATGTAGGTATTGGGTGACTGCACATTCTGTAGTGCTTGTGTTGTATAGTGACTGGACCGCTGTCTCTCTAAGTATGTATGATCGTCAGTGTGTGGAGCTGTGCACAATCTAATGCATGTGTTTTTGACTTACTACCAAGTACCTATATCCAGCTGGATGTATGTATGGCAATTTTGCTTTTGGCCAGCTGAGGACCGAAGCACCAACCTAGCGCTGGTAGAATGCAGTCTCTTTTTCCAGTCATCTGTACTGAATTTGGCATGTACCGACTACCGAGTACATGTCATTGCTAGCCTGTGTTTTCTGTTAGGCTCTTGTCATTTTTAGTCTGGGCAAGACGCCAAGTCCTAGCCTGGGTATTCACGGAGTCCCTGACTTTGATTTCTGCCTGAACTGATGGACCCAGTATTCAGACAAGGCACCTCCGGTTCAGCGATTTATCTGAAGACATCCGTTAGGTGTTTGCATGTTTGCTGTGCTTTTCCTTGCCAGCGACGCCGAGTTTGCTCCGTTTGTCAGCAGCCGAGTCATTGTTTGTTCCTGGGCTTGTTTAAGCTGGGCTTCCTCAGCTTTCGGCCCAGCAATCTTTCCGCGGCACTCCACCACGCCCCAAACTAATCAATCCGACCCAAGCATCTTCAACCTGGGCCCTGTTCTGAAGTCGTCGAGCATCATCTTCTGCCGACGATCCAATCCAAGTTGCGCCATCGCATGTGAGCTGTGGATCGAGTTCTATCTGTAGACGACGTTGAGGAATCTGCCGGCTGCCGCTTGTTTGGGCAGAAAACCGCGGGTGGGTTGGTATCGGCTCGGCACGCCCCCGGGCCGCGCCGGCAGCCGTTTTCGTCGGGCGATCCCCAGACGCCGCCGGCTTGCAGCCCACAGCGCCAGTGGATCCATTGTTTTCCTAGTACTCCGTATAAAAAAGAGAATTCTGCGATGCAGGGTTAGATAGATATGCTTACAGAAACCATGGATTTTCCAATCTTGAACTGTAGCACTGTAGCGGATAATAGACGACGGCATGGCTGCATTTCGCCATCGCCAAGAATCTGTTTGTGCCCCTGGCGAGTTGGGAGTTGGTGGATGGTCAGGCCTCCGGATTGGACTTAGCTCGATTCGCCCCCCGTCAACTATCACCGACCGGAGCGCGAGGAAATCGGCGAAAAAGGAGAGGAGAGGAAGCAGAAATGTGATAGAGCGGGAAAGGGAATCTCGTAAGCGGCCGCATCCTTGTCACGGCCACGTAAACAGGGGAGACCGATGTTTGAGCATCCTGGGAGAGGGACGAACGATGCTTAATTTTTGGCAAAGATAAGAGTTAAACAAAAGTATAGCGGCCGACCAATCTTCTGAAGGGTAGTAAAAGGCTCTAGATTTTATACTAGAAATTTTAAAGATCAGACACTATTAGTATTGAACCATAATACTACTAGTTTTTGAGCGGAAATTAACCAGGGTGAAGTTCAACTGTGAACGTGGCTATTTGGTAGCTCCGGCTTGTGCACAACATGATGGTTGATTATTGTGAAATTCAAAATGCATTGTGCGATTAGCTAGGATGGGTAAAGATCTTGCTTGGCACACTATTTTTCCACGTATGTGATGCATTTTGTTGGCTAGGCATTGTTCTTTTTTTTTTTTGCTACGAAATAAGAATAGCTCTGGTTCAATTCTTGACTTGTCGACTTGACACCAAATAGAAGTACTTTTGAAGATGATTCGTTAGTAACAATCTCATGTATCAGATACGATTCTTTGATGTATAATTCTAGATGAAGTTTTTGAAACTTGGAAATAGGTTAATGGGTTGTGCCGTGCACTAGCTACTGGGTAGCCTCAGCTCTGGATCCTCCTATTAACAACCTATATTACACGACCATACGCAAATGCCAACCAAACAGACCCTAATTCCACATGGCATGTTCACGGGCTAGCTATTCACACATAGCTTTAGTACGAGCGAGCAGGTGGGTGTTTAATTTTATTCCTCTGTTGAGCGCCAGGGCGCCTCAATGATTCGGATTAGCCATGTCCGGGGATGGGAGGGCAAGGATAAGGCGCTGATGGCGCGTACAAATTAAACTCAGTTTGTCCCTGTCACACCACCACCACTGCACTCCCCGGCCTGCTGCATCTGCATGCGTCGTGGCTCCGGGCTCTGGCAGTGGCTAGGTGACAAGGCCTCTCATCCAAATCCTCCCCCGAACGGGTGTGACTCGTGCTGTTGGCCTCCATCCTCGCCTTTTTGTTTGCACACCCTTGGTCTCTCCCGTGCGCAATGATGCTATGCGCCCCAACTAACTGTGCCGCGACAGCGACGATCGATCCGGCCATCGTATCCATCGTTGATTCAATTCGTTCTGGGTATTGTTCCATCGTCCTGGCCAGAGCAACAACTAACTCGGTGATCGGAGAAGGAGAAGGGAATGTTAGCTCCTGGCCACATGGCCATATATATGCCTATTTTTTCGATAAAAGAAATTTTATTAATCTTAGACAGATACATCAAGATGATACAAATGTGCTAAGACTATTCCCGACCTCTACATAGCTAGGATGCACACAACAAAAAGAAGAAGAAGAAGAAGAAGATAGATACTATATATGACAACATATATCTAGCCATCAAAATAAAAAACGACTTAATCTTCTATTACTTACAACATCATATTAAATACCTGAACTACGAAAAAAGCTTTTTAAAAAGCAACGTCTTCAACAAGAAAATGTCCATATGCTGGTGATCATGCACGCCCTCGTTAAAGTATTACGGCGCCGCGGCGTGCAAGCGTGTCGTAGCTACATATATATCGTGTCGTCGTTTTCGTGTATGCACACACAGGTCTCGATCTCTTTCTGGATCCACAGTCATCGACTTGATCGGCAATCCACGGCCGCTCCCATCCACGGAAATCACAGTACGTACTACGCCAAGTAGCGCGCGCACGTACCGTCGCGATCTGTCTGCCCGGCCTCGATCTACGCCAGTTTTATGCACCCGATCGAACAGGGACGGATCGGTCGATCAAAAACGGCCGCGCCACACGCTATCTACGAGCTGATCGAGCTATACATGTGGCCATGTGGGACGACGACGACGACGCCTACAGGCCCTGGTTGCTTTCCACAGCACAGCACCCACAGGCCGGGGGGGATCGGATGGACAGTGGCGCGCGTCGGGCGGGGGCGCATCCGCTTGTCGCCGGGCACGGCCGGCCGGGGGGCAGCGGAGCCCCGCGTTCCGTTGCGTTTGTACGCCACCCGCCACCGCCTTATTCTCCATATCCATATCTCATTAATTCGATCTCACATGAGGTGCTACTTCCAAGCATGCAGGCCGGCCGTCTCAACCTGATCTACCTCGATGAATGAAGCTAGCCTTTTCGACGTACGTACTGGATGGATCGATCGGGCGTGCATGAAGTGACGGGTCGGATCGGCGTCGCCCCCGGCCGACACTGGTACAACTTGATAGGAATTATTTAAAGGCTTTGCATGCCAACCGGCGCAACGAACGGAGTAACGCAAGTTGTGGGTCGTCCATGACAGTGCGTGTTCATGCATGCATGAACATGCATATATGGAGCTAGCTACATCCAGGTGCTTGCCGACTAGCTAGCTAGCTACAGCCCTACAGGCACGCGCGGCGTTTAATGTAATGAGCAAATTGTTTAGGGTCGTGTTTTGCTTTGGCCGACTCTCTTGAACGTTCTCAGGGCCTCGGGCATCTTTCTCTGTCCTTGGCGTTCGCCTGCTTCATCTGTCTCTCCACACAGGTACACATGTACACTTGCAGCGCGCTGGACGACCGACACACCGATCGACCGCTGTGGCAGCGAGAGCTCCGTGCGATTCGATGGCTACGCTTGCTTCTTCTCCCGACTTTGTCATGCTTTAATTTGGCGAAATAGCCAATATTTATCCTGGAACGTACTTTTGCTTGTGCCTCAACTTCGTCCTCCAGCCAACTCTTGAAAGGTTCAATTTAGCCCTCAACCTCTACGGCGCATGCATACTCCCTCTAGCAAAAAGTCGTATATACACTTGTTTCATTTGGGCTTGTTTCTCTCTTGCTCCTTGTATTCATGAATGCTTTCACTCAGCTTCTTTCTATTTTCAGGTTGGTGATTTGAGGTTTAAATTGTCATTTGCTGCGCTTCACAAGTATGCATCACCAACCTCAGTTTAAAGATAGGATATACTTTCCCATAAATAATAAGATATATAAAAAATTCAGGGTAATGCCTTTCAGATGGCTGGAGTTGAATATATATCAATTTATTATGTGAAGTATCTTATATTTTTTTCTCAGTTCTAATCATCCTATTTGCTTCAATATAGTGGCTGCTTTGCAGAGCTTCGTAAGCACATAGATGCTGAATTGGGGAATCTAGAAAATTCTATTGGTTGAATGCCGATTTGTTCCCTCTTATCTAAGCTCTTTTGCATTTCTGTTGAGTTGCTTATATTTGTTCTTATGGTCGACTATTAGATACAATTTGGGTTTATTGTTTTTCATCCAAGCAAGAGGTTGTTTGATGCTTTCTTAACTTTTTGGTAACATGCAATCTTCTTTGTACTCATCGAGATTCCTCCAATATGTGATTGAAAGCCTCAAGAAAAACAAACATGTTGATGGTAGCTTTGGATCAGCACCAACCATATTGAATCATGTTCTTGAGAAAATTTATGTTGTATTATTGATGCCTTGCGTTGCAAATTTTCTTTATTGAACACTAACGACTCACACATCAATAGGTCCAAAAGTTTGTGTTGCATGTAGCTTGTTTCCAAAACATGTAGTACTATGTATACTTGTTTAAATTTAGTATATAATTTACGGCTGATTTCAATTAGAAATAACATAGATTTGTTGGTCAATGTGCATCTTATATTAAAGCGATATTAATTTTTGTGTTTGTGCCAACGCACGGACATTTTGCTAGTGTATTCCTAAAGATGGAGTGTAGTCTCCCTTCCATGCATGGCAATTGTTGACACGGAAGGGGAAACGGGAAGCGGAAGAAAAAAAAGAGAGAAGACGTCCGTTCACTCGATGATACAATCAATGTTGAGATGGTTATAAAAGAAAATGAGGGCACTTTGGGTATTTAACTTGTGTAGAGAAACCCTAATAAGACGCTGTGTTGGTTGACATGGAATGCCCACGTGGCCTTCCATCTTAGATGGAGAACATATTGAATCGAAAAATAGAAGTTTGAGGACTAAATTGGCCACACAAGAGCTGAGAGACCAAATTTACTCTGAGATAAAAGTTGGAGGACGAATTTGGGTATTGTGCATTTAACTTTGCAGCGCCATTGTCCACCACTACCTTCTGTAGCTAATAATAATCTTTCAATTATCAGTATTATTCATGTATTCATGACCGTTACCACAACCTGAACCGAAATGTAAAGATGGCACATACATAAAGCTAGCTTCAATAATTGCTGGCTCTCCAGTTTTGATCGAAACTAACTCATAATTATTCCTTATCAAATCTACAAGTTGAGGTGTGCAATGACAGAAGAGGGGTGTGGATATACGTAGCTATCGTCCCAGCTGTTTGTCTTGACAGATGAACATGTACATTCTTCTAGTCAGTCGTACCGACAACAACTACATGCACACGATTCTCTCGACCGATCGCTAGCCCCTCAAGCAGGCTGCTGCAATTTGCTTCCAGTGTGCATGCATGACTAGTCCAAAAGGGCCCAACCAAGCATGCATAGCTCTTGTGCAACCAATCATGCATGTGAGTCTAAGTGTCTAACTATGCGGATCAGCAGCAAAGCTGCATTATTTATCGATCTTAAGCAGAGTGGCCACCCCCCGACAGACAGCGACGTGGGCTCGCTGGAAAACTAGCTTAAGTGCTTGTCATGACCGATGTAGTTTGCCAGTGTGGGTGACATGAGGCTAACACCACAGCCACGTGGGCTCCTTGAAGAAAAAACAGGTAAAGTGACTCTTTTCTTAGGTACTGACGGAGATGCATGTGTCCCAGGCCGTCAGGTGCTAATTATCGTGTGTAAGAAACAAAAAAATCATTAATTAATTGTTATGTATTGCTGGTGGGTCTCACACCGCAAAAGAGGTTGGGTGGCTACACTACGTATACATCACTTGTAGCTACTGACACCACGCATGAGTGTGTTATCAATAGCACGGTCGGAGGAAAAATTATGGTCGAGATCATGTTTATATGTTTCTGGATCCTGATTATATTTGGGTAAGAGAGGAATGGACACGGCTCTAGATAGAAACACAAGTACAGATACAAAATTGATAGGAAACGGTCGGACCTGTTTAGTGCACTAGTGGTAGTATAGAGTGTGCCGCAGGCAGCGAAAGAGAAAGCACTATGATTATTAGGAGCGGAACATGATGATGCCCTGGCGCTGGCGGGCCACGTATTCCTGCCGCGTAGCCATCATGGAGGATTACGCAGCGCGGCACGGGAGGGCCCACGTGTAAGGCCCATGTACGTGTCCACGGGAGCGCGGCCAGCGGGGGCCCGTCCTGCCGTCCCCAGATCTCAACTATCGGATTCGTGGGCCCCCTCCTCCCCAAGTTCAAACGGGCCGAAAGGACAGCTCCCTGTAGGCCAGGCCCAATAGTGCCCGCATACTTGATGCTGCTGCCACTGCCACCATTCCACTGCACACAGAAACTCCAGCTGATAGGACTCATGGGACTATAGCCGTGAAGCGGCCACTGTTTCTTAGTGTGTAATTAATTAATCAAAGATCAGTGCGAGCAATGGCATTGATGTTGCTGCTGATGCTGAATGCCATGACAGGAGATGTGAAGTGAAGTGAAGTGCAGGGAGTTCTATCATCGAGGACGAGTAAAAAAGAAAAGGAAAAAGGAAAAGAAAGACGGGGTGGCGAAGAACACGAGTGGCTATGGAATAGTCGATGTGGCATGATGGGGTTCAATCAAATTCAGGTGATGGCGGCGACGGTGACTGACGCGCGGTGACCGTCGCATGGCGACGGCGACACTGTGGAGCGGCGTCATTTCTCCTTGGAAAAGACAGCGGCAACAGCGGGCGCAAACCACCTGCTGCAGTGATCAGGGCACTGTTCGTCACCATAGCGTTGTTGCAGTTTCCAGCTACGCAGATACCATTTGCCCTCCTCTTTTCTCTGCTGGCTTTTACCTACCGATAGTAGCAAGCAATTTGATAGCATCGCTCAAAGAGCGCCTTTGTTTGACCGTGCTCGACTGCATGCACGCACACCTGAAGAAAAGCAGCGGAACGAAACAGCATGAATAGAGCAGCTACAATGGAAAAGATCCGAAAGGCAGAATCATGCAGTACAAGCCGGCGCCGATTCTGAATTCTGATGAATGAGCAGCAGCAGCAGCTCGTCTCTCTCTTTTCTTCCTCCACTGCGCCAGAGCGAGGTGCAGGTCTAATGATCACGAGCGTGGCGGCCTCGCCTCCCTTTCCTCTCCTCCTGCATTCCCGTCCTCTGACCAAAAGCTGGGCGTCGTCGGTTACCTTGGACTGAACACGCAGGCATGAGGCATGCAGGCGTCGTCTTTCTTCCACCTCCCGCCCGCGGACACGCACGCAGACTGCCATTGCAGTTGCAGCTAGGCAGCCTTGCTCGTTGCAGAGGTGGTGTAAGCCGGCCTGATTGGAAACGCATTGCATTGGCATCGCGTTGCTGTTTCAGTGACCCGGCCAGCCGGCTTTTCTTTCTTGCATGCCCATCGGCTCCCTTTCGGCCGGCGTCGATGTCCACGGCCAACTAAGCTAGCTAGAGGCCTCAAATTCTCGATCAATTGGCTCCGGCGCCCGAGAAATGCGCAGCGCCAGCAGAGTGGAGAATGTTTTTCAGAGGGGGAGCAGGCCTGATGTTTTTCCCTGTGGAGCGTCGCGCGCCGGGCTGATGGGTCACTTCAGGGGCGCTGCATGATTGCATCGGCCAGAGTGAAAGCAGGCGAGTGACAGAGGCCAGTGAAATGTGCGTGGGCGTGGCTGGAGATCGATCGCCGTGAGAAAGATGGAGAGATGGTCTGAATACGCACAGAAGAGTTGAGAAACGTTTATTTTCAAAAAAAAAAGAGTTGAGAAAAGTTACAGCGGTAGCAGATGATAGAAAGAGGATACCAGTACCTGCTACTGGCATGCCATGCCATGCCATGGAGTAGTACTGCGTAGAGGTTCAAAACTGTGCTTGATGGCTCGGCTCCTGATTTGATTTGATTTTTTTCGAATCATCTTGCCGCTGACCACGGTAAATAGCGCCTGAACTCGTAACCTGAGTGTTCCTACAATGAGTATTTTGTAGCCAAAAAGGAGAAAAAAAGAGAGTTTTTTTTTCTTTTCCGTTCATTCAAAAAGATCCCTTTCCAAAAGGATAGATCGTCGTCAGGAACGTCGGTTGTTAAGCTGGCCATGGTCTTGTTATTCAGACAACAGGCAATCCCTCAGTTTTATATGAGTGTTCTCATGCGAGGAGCCTATGAAACATCGTAGAGCATTCCTCAATTAGTAAGCTTGTCTTCCGGCTTTCCACGTAAGCGTCTCCATCTCGAGTTGCCTGGCCGAAAGAAACGCGCGCTGAAATGATTGCTCAACGGAAAAGAATTGAAACTCCCCCTAAATATGATGATTTGAGATAAATAAACTAAGAAATATCTGCACAGTGAACAAAGCATTCTTTATCCGTGCACTATATGCAATGTCACACCTCTACACGCATCATGCCACTGTGCAGTGTGCTTCTCAATGCAAGCAACTCCAGCAAATACAGTGGAACCCATTCATCTCCATTGCATATCATCTGCCGGACAATGGACGCCGTAAAGCACACACGAGCAAGCACTACAAAAATAACTCACATCCGCACCCTTCATATGCCTCGGTGCACTCAAGATCCGGTGCTAATGTAACGTTAGCACCGGGTGTGAAATTGGGGCGCCCTCGGGAACCCTTTAGCACCGGGTGGTATTACGACCCGGTGCTAAAAGTCCCCTTTAGCACCGGTTGGTGTTACAACCCGGTGCTAAAGGGTCCCCCTCCTTTAGCACCGGGTGGTATTACGACCCGGTGCTAAAGGGTGACCCTTTAGCACCGGGTGGTGTTACGACCCGGTGCTAAAGGCCCTTTAGCACCGGTTCGTAAATACGATCCGGTGCTAATGTAGGTGTCACATGCTACTTCAAAAGGAGCGCATCTTTAATCCTATCACATGTGCTGCGTAGGTGAGATGGTTAGGTGGGTGCGCGCGAGCCAAGAGGTCTCGAGTTCGAATCACGCAAATATGCAAATATTTTTTGCTAGTGTCCCCACCTTTAGCACCGGTTATTTGACCCGGTGCTAAAGGGCTTTCCCACCGGGTGCCAAATCATTCTCTGATAGTGAAGCTGAGAGTAATAATAGGGCGACACACATGGCCGTAGGCACTAGTTCATGTTGGATATGGCAGCCAAGAGGTCTCGAGTTCGAATCACGCAAATATGCAAATATTTTTTGCTAGTGTCCCCACCTTTAGCACCGGTTATTTGACCCGGTGCTAAAGGGCTTTCCCACCGGGTGCCAAAGTGCATCATTCTCTGATAGTGAAGCTGAGAGTAATAATAGGGCGACACACATGGCCGTAGGCACTAGTTCATGTTGGATATGGCAGCCTGAGCTGGTTGGGATTCGAGAGCACGAGGGCACATGTACATACACCATCCATGCGTCTGCGGATACACATCTGCTGGCCTGGCCTGGCACGGTGAGCTTGCTGGGGCAACGCCATGGCATGATGATGGTCAGAGAAGTGCTGGGAGCAACGTACCCAGAGATAAAAGTACCTCCCTACCTTTGCATACTTTGGTTTGGCGTGCGTGCTGCGTCCGCATAGACCCAAATGATGAAACAGGCGAACGAGGAGGGAGAAAGGGGTCTGCTTCAATTCGGCCGAGAAAAAATATATATACAATATATATATACATATATATCATCACCTAGCTCGCCAGTGTTTTTTTTTTGTTTTTGGCTGCAAAATAGTGAAGTGTGCTGCATGCACATTCTCCCGGTGTACGGCATGAAGTAGTACCATGTTGGATATATGGTATATTAAGTACTATAACTGATGATGATATGATGCTTAATCGTTTCATAGTGCTGATTAACACACCATTGATAGGACAACATGCCATCATCATCATGTATAGTTGATATATTTCTTTAGTCATGTGTTCATGAGAAGAAAAAAAGGGGAAATGTAGAAGCAGCTACCTAATTCATGAAATTTGTCTTCCTTTCTTTCAATAATAATCCTGTTTTTGCATGAGATAAAATAAAATTTGATGGACCCGCTGGACAATGCTTTCAAAAAAAAAGATAAGATATCTACTTTAATAAAAAATATCTTGTGCATCGCATATTAGCATTGGCCTATAAAAAGTCCTTTTCTTGGCAAAAACTATACCAATACCAATTATGTGACTAGTTTTGTACATATATACCACATATTTGATATGATACGTGATATGACTACATTGATACCAATTACCGTAACTAGTCACATAACACGGTAACACATTGAAATTCTGATCACCGGTTCCTTTGTGCACATTGACATCAATTGAACGTTTGCCATAAAAATGGTACGGTATTGGTGGATTCGCCTCAAAATGTCAATCTTTTTTTGTTGGGAGGGGATCAGTTCAAAGTCTAAAAGCAAGTAAAATTCTGCTCAAAAGAAGATGGACTGTTCGCCGGCGCCCCATGGTTTAATTCTCCCCGGGAAAAGAAGCTCCCTTTTCTCCCTCTTCGAATCTATGTGTACTATATATACACAGCTTCGTCGCCAAAAGGGCATCTGCTTATGAATATTGTAAAGACCCAGCTCGCCGGATCGACTAGAAAAGACATGTGTGAGCAACTTACTCAAAACTGTTGATTAATGAGCTACACATGCAGCCATCTTAGCAGAAAGTCGAAAGGGGGAGAGCTGAGGGAGGAAAAGCCAAGAGATCGGCAATTAAAAAAACTTTGGCTGGGCAATGGAGAAGAAAGATGTCAATGCCATCTCATCGTGCCTTAGTTTAGTCGTGAGGGGAAAAGGGTTAGGATCAAGCTCACAAGGGGCCGGCACTTGCATTGGGCCATTGGGGCGAAATGATCGCATGCATGTGTGAAGAATCTTCCTCCCGTTGCTCACTACTAGTATTATATAGTGCCATGGTTTTTCAGCAAAGCAATCACTGCGGGTCATAAGGGTGAGCTGTTCATGTGCATAGTTTATATGTGACTGGCAAAATTAGCTTTCGATCATTTGGTCAAGGCAATCAAAGGGTGCGTGTACTTCATTTTTCTTACTAGTATTTTGTATATTTCCAACATATATAGCTTTTTTTGTATTTGTATGTGAGTGGAACTAACTAAATAAATAAAGACCACATGCAAGCAACTGAACTGAAGTTTCCATCTCACTGCCTAACTCATGTCTGGCCAAGGAAAAAAGAAGGAAATCGGAAAGGAGAGAACAAAATGCTCTTGTAGTAGGAGCTAGCAGTTATCACAGACACATGCATGCAAGGGAAGGATATGTGCAGCTTAAGCTAACCACCATAATCAATGTAGGTGTGACGAGATTGGGAGAATAGTCATCTCATGATCCCATCGATATGATCCCAAAGAAACCCTAATTAAAACAAACAAACAAAGGCTTGATAAAAGCTGCCCATCCAATGAGTATATGAGACACATTCCCCCTTCAAAAAAGGGGGCACACCCACACACCGATGCAGGCACAAAAGCAAAGAGATATAGACAAAGCCCTTTCTTTCTCTCTTTCACCACCCTCTCCCTCTCTCTCATCTCTCTCCTCCCTAAGGCAGCTATATATGATCCCCCCATGCCCCCAAAGCCTTTCCACACAAACACAACGATATATGCACCTTGAGCTTTCCACCCCATAAAGCCTCCCTTGGCACCTCTATCCCACTAAGGGCTGGTTTGGGACCCTTCAACCCGGGGTATGCATCCCCGGGAGGGGCGCCCCACCTGCCTACGTCGGGCAGATTTTCCCGGGAAGAAGAGGGGATCTCGACGGGGGAGGAGGTTCCCAAAGGAGCCCTAAGAGCAAAAAGAGAAGAGGGAAAGGAGCCAAGAGCCCAAGTGCTAGCTGCCTGCCTGCTTGCTAGTCCTACTAGCTTAGTGTGGTGGCCTTGCTTGCCGAGGGCATTCGGCTCTACTGTACTAGCTAGCTAGCCTGGTCCTTAAAAAGAAGCAACTCCCTAACGCTTATGGCACTACTGGTCAAGAGCCACCACCAAATGTTGGCCTCCTCGTCCACCTCCTCGTCTTCCCCTTCGGCGGCGTCCCGACAGCCGCCGGCGCCGGCGGCGCCTCCTCCACCTCCTCCTGCTTCCTCCTCCTGCCTCACCGACCAGCAACCCTCCCCCGCCAAGCGCAAGAGGCGCCCGCCCGGCACACCGGGTACGATCGATCGAGTTCGTCGTTAGTTTTGTGTTGATCATATCTTAGCTTGCATGCATGTGTCATCATATATATGGATCAGCACTTTGCTTTGCTAGTTTTAATGTGTGTGCAGTGCCGTGTGTGGAATATATACATATGCGTGCGCCGCTACGCATGCAGTTTATATTACAGGAGATGCTGGGCGATGCGTGCATGGCTGATGAGTGATGAGATGGATGTGTGTACGCGTGCATGCAGACCCCGATGCGGAGGTGGTGGCGCTGTCGCCGCGGACGCTGCTGGAGTCGGACCGGTACGTGTGCGAGATCTGCGGGCAGGGGTTCCAGCGGGAGCAGAACCTGCAGATGCACCGGCGGCGGCACAAGGTGCCGTGGCGGCTCGTGAAGCGGGCGCCGGAGGACGGCGCTGGCGGCGGTGCTGGCAACAACACCGGCGCCGGAGGAGGAGGCGGCGCGGCGGGTGGCGGCGGCGGCGCGCCGCGGAAGCGCGTGTTCGTGTGCCCCGAGCCGAGCTGCCTCCACCACGACCCTGCCCACGCGCTGGGCGACCTGGTGGGCATCAAGAAGCACTTCCGGCGCAAGCACGGCGGGCGGCGGCAGTGGGTGTGCGCCCGCTGCGCCAAGGGCTACGCCGTCCAGTCCGACTACAAGGCCCACCTCAAGACCTGCGGCACCCGCGGCCACTCCTGCGACTGCGGCCGCGTCTTCTCACGGTACAAATATACTCATACTCCTCCCATAGATATCATTCCTTCCTTCCTTTGTTCGACGCCCGGCGGCGACGACGACGACGACCCTTCTACGTATTATTATGTGCGTGCATGCGCACGCGGCGCTGGATCGACGGCGGCCGGCCGGTGGCCCAGCCCGATTTGGCTCCGGTGGGGAGGAGGGGACAGGCTTACATGGAGATGAGACAAAAGCTATGGTGCCGGCCGGGCGCGCGAGTAGGGCCGGAGTGCTCGGCACTCGCTGCTGCTGCTTGTCAGTCAGTGGCTGCAGCACACATGACATGAGCAGATCGAGCAGCCGACACCGATTAATTAGGGCTTGATCCCACAGCTTACCAAGATGACCACCACACGATTATATAACATTATCACTAAGCGCCTGTACGGACACGGGTCGGTGGGGGCTAACTGCTAAGCTTTGCCTGCATTTGGCGCTGCATGCATGCTCTGATCGATCTGATGATGATATCGCTATTCGATAGATAGATTGAGATCGAGGTAGCTAGCTTGAGATAGAGTAGCTGATGACGACGGAGTGGGTTCCATAGTATCTAAATATCCACTGAAAAAAAACATCTTTTTGCGAAGGGAAAAAAAAAGCTAGCAGAGAGGAAAAAGTAGATGGATCGAGAGGGTGTGCACAGTGCACCGGGATATGATCGTTTCGGTGGCGGCTTGCGGTAGGACCGAAAGTTCCAACACGATGGGGCGACGGCGACGGCGCATCGACCAGAAACTGTCTTGGCGCATGCGTTTTTCTTTCGCCCCACTGTTGTGCTGCTCGCGGAAATTCTTCTCAGATTATTCGTCTGACATTTATATATATCCATCTATGCACGTATGCTAATTAATTTCTGAATAGTTTAGTGTTAGACTTGATATAAAACTAGTGCATACTCACTATTGGTACTTGTGCAAACAACAACAAAGAAACAATATATTTCCTCCCAGAAGCAAACTTGGCATGTGCATAGCTTAGCTAGAAGCAGAAACTGTGACCAGTGACCACACGATCAGGTCAGGTGAATAAAATCCAAGTGCATCGGTGCATGCATGAGCTGGGGGCTCTGGCTGACAAGCAAGAGATGGAGCAGCTAGCTAGTGGTCGTGGATCCACAGCCCACAGGGTGATCGATCTCTAGCTAGGTAGAGAGAAGCAGCTCCATTCCTCGGACCCCCTGGCCTGATCCGCCAAAGTACATGCGCCACTCCAGCCGCATGCAGCCACACACGCACTAGCCGATGCGCTGCGCCCATGTGATGACCGCCTTTTTCCTCCAAAACAACAACGCCGGCATGGCCTAGCACCTTTAATAATTGGCATGGCACGGCAGCCACACTCTCTTGTCACTCACCACCGCATAGATATACCGCCCGCCCGGGCAAACCCCATCTATCTGCATCGTTTCTCTCGATCCCAGCTCGAAGGGACCTTCGTGCATGTCTCCATCGATGGATCTCTAGATATCCTTCCATAAACATGTTCCGATGAGCTAATAGCTACATATCCACTTAGGTTTATGCAGGCGTGGTCCTTGGATCGATCGTTTGTTTCTTTCATGCATGGCACTTATCAACTGACGAATAATGCTGCATATGCGCATGGCGAGCATGTAGTGTAGCTGTCGGTCCCCTGAGCTGAAGCTGACGCTTCGAGACGAAGCCAATTATGTTGCCGCTAACCGCTAAGTTAGCTTCTCGTTGGATCGGCATGCCGCACCGGTACGGCCGTGATCGACGCGTTGCTTTCGGTCTAGTACGTACACGGATGCCGGCCACGCGATCACTCAATCATGCACCCGCGCGCGCGTCCATCAGGATGGCACCTACCGTCTCAGGGCGGCAAAGGAGCTTAATTTGCTGCCATCTATCTCGCCATACATGTCGACAGCGACGGGATCGATCGAGCTGTTGAGTAGTCGTATTGATTGGCGCTCTGCGCTAAGGATTATGTACGTGATTGTTTGTTATTAGCAGGGTGGTTAGTGATGATGATGGATATGATGCATGTGTGTTTGGCAGGGTGGAGAGCTTCATCGAGCACCAGGACGCGTGCAACTCCAGCCGGATGCGCGGCGAGGTGGTGCCGGCGGTGCCGTCCACGCTTCCGGTCATCCGTCCCGCCGTCCCGCGGCACCCGCCGGCAGCAGTGGCGCCGCCGCCGGAGCTCCAGCTCCTCCCGGCGTCGTCCACGGCGGCGCCGCTGTTGACCACGAAGACCGCCGCCGCTCTGTCCACGGTCACCACCACGACTACCGCGTCGCAAGAACCCCACGCAGCGGCGGCGGCGGCGACGACGACGACGAAGCTGCAGCTCTCCATCGGCCCGGTCGTCACCGCCGCCGACGGGGATGAGGAGGACGGCGGCGAGGAGCTGAGGCGCGCGGTGGAGGAGAAGGCGGCGGCGGACGCGGCGCGGGAGCGGGCACGCGGGGAGGCCGCGGCGGCGGAGCGCGCGCTGGAGGAGGCCCGGCGCGCGCGGCAGCGGGCGCGGGCCGACCTCGAGAAGGCGTGCGCGCTGCGGGACCACGCCGCGCGGCTGCTGGCGCAGGTCACCTGCCACGCGTGCCGGCAGCGGTCGCTCGTCGCCATGTCCATGGCCGTCGGCGGCGAGGGGCACGGCGGCCACGGAGGCCCCGCCGTCGCCTGCGACTCCATGAGGGGAGGAGGCGTAGGGGCAGGCATCTAGCTAGCGCGTGCATGGCATCATTCGCTGGGCACGGGTTGGGTTCGTTGGTGTACGTAGCTTGGTAGGCCGGCCTTGTCGATCGATCGTGTCGTTGATCTGGTGATTAAGATAGCGATGACGCTCTGTGTACTGCATGCAGCCACGCACGTTGGTTTTTAGGGTGTTACAACTTGCTACTTTGGTCCGGGGTAAAGGTACGGATGCACGTCAATCTCTCCCATAAGGTCTACGTACCCTTGTTACCTCTTTTGAAAAGTGTCTATGAGATTCCACACAAAATTGTGATCATGAGAAAGCAAGGGCTTAGATCTTCCCTCAAGGTTAGCGATGGATCAGCCCTTGGATCCTAGAGCTCTTATACCTTTTCTTCCTTGTTCCTTCTTTCTCTTCCATTGTTTGTGTACGTGGAGGTAGAGGGGCTTAAGTCCCATGCACCCCATGGATTCGCCCGTGCTCAAGGTTCCACCGTTCCGTTCCATTGCTGCTTTTTTTCAGGGATGTATAAGCACGTGTAAGTGTTCGTGAGCTAACAACTTACATCTTTACTTCCTCTTTAAATGATACTAGTCCATCAGCCCGTGCATTTGCACGGGCTAGCGATTTTAGAAGGAAAATATAGGAGGGATTTATAGATGTCAATCAATACATTGAAAAAAAGGGGTATACCATTGTTTTATAGCATTTGGCAAATAGGAATCACAATTTTGTTTTAGAAATGGAGACGAAATTAGGTGTCATATAATAACTACACATACGTTCCATACTATGTTTCTAGTATTTCTTTTGTTCAATTTATTAATCTACCACGTGTCAAAAAAAATTGTTAATCTACCATGAATGTGTATGCCTTATTAATTTCTTGCTTGCACATCATCTTTGTTGCAATGTTCCTTGACATTTTTTCTTTGCCACTCACTGATCTGTTATGACATTAATTAAATTATTTATCTAAAGCAGCCAATATTATCCTATCACTCAACTTGTGTGATTATTGCTAACAAATGCAATAGATAGCCCTTGCTCGTCTACCCATTCGCCTCGATGTTTAGCCCACATTTGGGGGTCTTTCCTGATTCGTTATTCTGTATTACCTCCCAACTATCCTTAACGATTCTTACCACATTCCATGTATGGAGCCTTGTCTTTGAACCTTGTTGATCTCTTTCTATTGAGGAGCTCTATTACTATCGCTTCGAATTAATGTTGCTACTTAGAGTCTCACTATATCATAAGCAGTACTCATCTTCTTCCATGACTACTGCAACAATCAGAGGGTGCTAATACCAGTTTGACGTGTGCTTACTATAATTAATTGGATAATATGCTCAAAACTGCGTATGATAACTATGTAGTAAATATTACTCATGATAAGATGTAGGTATATATGTGTATATATATATATAATAAAAAATACAGTATATGCTTTTAATAGTAAAACTCAAAATAGTCAAGTACAACAAAATTATATACTATACTTACCTCATCAGAAACTGCAGTCACCAATGTATTGCAGAAATTCGCTGTGAACATGCAAAAAACATATGTTTCATTAACATTTCTTGATAGTCACTAATATATCGTTGTTGATGCCTCTCCTACTTCATTGTCCCAGATTCATGTCATTGCAACTATATAAAATGTCAGGTCAATCAACAAATCCATCTATGTTTCGTCAAAAAAAAAACAAAGCCATCTATGAATTAGTAAGGATCAATGGACTACTGTCTAGCTGAATGATACCTTGCATTACCATGCCTTAACCCCATGCCTACCCGCATGTTACCTTGATGTCGATCTTGCTGGATGCCTGGATCATCACCTGCACAGGTCTGCAGGCTGCAATACCGTGCTTGTTTGGCAAAAAAAAAAGTGAGAATGGCCATACCGTGCAGCATCCCCTTCTATCAGTGCCCACCACAAACATTCTTTGTTTATAGCCTGCCTATCACCGCTGTTTTTTGGGGAGAAACAACAACAGCAGATTTGTGGCACGGGCTCTGTCGCTGCCATGCCAGGATGATTTCAGAGGCAAAAGAGTTGAAATCCCGAGGGATTCATCTGAGTTCACTTGGAGGACATAGTAATCAAGTCTCCACATTGTGCGGCAGCGGTGGCAATCTATGAAAGCTCCAAGGGACTTCATTATCAGGCCTGTCCCTGCCGTCCAAACTTGAGCCCATTGCCGCCGGGGTTCACTCACCAGGGTGTAGGTGCATGTCCATGGAGGAGAGGATGTTCCCGTCTGGTGCATCTGGTGGAGTAAATACCCTAGGTAGGAAACATAAAAGTTTGAGATCTTGGGAGAGGATCCATACTTTTTTCTTTCCGCGATTGAAGAAGTCTCGATAATTTGGTTCAGGTGCGTGAAACCTGAAAACAGTAGTTGTATTAGATGGCAAATGTGGTAATTTAGATAGAAAGTTAGGAGGTTATTTTAAGTTAATTTTATAATGGCAATGGTGGGTAATTTTTAAGTAACAAATAGATCCAAGGGCTATTGTTTATGAGACTACACGATTGATGGCCAGATGTTTCTATTTTTTGTGAGAATTTCTAGAATTTATCTTTTTTTCTAGCGCATCTCATGAGGATTAACGTGGAGCCTCCAAAAGGAGCCTCCAATTAGTAATAGTAAGATAGGCCCTGTTTGGCAGTTTTTCATAGAGAAGTGATTCTCTGCTGATGTTGTGAAGTGATTCTCTAAAATGAACTAAGAGGTTGGGAGCTGAAAAAAATAGCTTCTCCTGATTCTGTGAAGTGATTCTCCCTCGTGATTTTGAGAGTTTAGGTTGAAGAATCAAAGAGAATCATTTTCAACCACATAATCACTTCTCTAAGAGAATCAGCTCTCACAGAGAATCAGAATCAGATGGAGCTCTACCAAACAGGCTCATAGTAGTGCTCCTGCTAGTTTTTTTATAAAAAAAATCTTTACTGCTTTCACTAATATGGACATAGTTATCATTGCTTTCCGCCGTCACCAATATGGGCAAGCAACCTTAATTAGATTCTAACAAGAATTTTTCTTGTAGGAGGGTTTTGTCGAATATATATATACCATGCCAAATACAAATGGAAGTTGGTTGGGGCATGAAAATGAAACATGTAGATTGTGCATTGGACTGCATAAAAAAAAATCAAAACTTCAGGTTTACTGCGCGCTGCACATACATTAGACCGGTCATGTGCTACTTTTATTCTAGAATTGATTTTTTTATATAAAGAACAAACTATAATATGCACATCTTTGTTTATTTTACTTTCTTCAAAACGTGATAGAGACATAAATGTTCACATAGATGCACACACGCTTACTTTTATGAATGGACACAAGAAAATCATCTAGAGTTCGAACCTCTTCAAGGTCCACCATAAGTTACGAATCAACTAAAATGAAATTGCTAGATTTTACTATTTGTAGTTTCTTGTGTTTCCATAATAATACAACATATATGGTTTCTTTTACTTTTAAGATTTTACTATTTGTATGTAGCTTAGTTTTTATTTTCAAAAGTTCTAATCAATTATTATGGTTGACTCCATGCATCTATCTTCTTGAGAAAGAAAAAGACCCAGTAATGCATGATTTCCACGGAATAATAATCTATATTTTTTAGATGATACGGCATGCCTTGATTTATTGCAAATCTTAGAGAATAATTTAAACCTTGTGGAAAGTACTAGGTTTAGGCAAGTATAATAAGTTCAAAAAAACATTATATGACTAGTATGCGATGCGGAGAAAAAAAAGGGAACCCGGATGAATACGTGGGCCTCCGCCCTCCGATGTGGTACTGGACCGGGTTGCTACTGGCTTGGGCATCAGTGCGTGCGTCCCCCTGCAGAAAAGTTGGCATTGCAACAGCAGGATGGCCTTCCTTTTGCAAAAGGAACCAAAAAATGCCTTTACCCTGGCCTGCGTTCTTCACGTGTACAGCTTTTACCGCACGGGTACGCCATTCAGTGCCAGAGCAATCCATTCTATCTTGAGCTGAATGCTCTGTAAAAAAAACACTACCAATGACCCTTTTTACTGCATAGAATATGCTGTCTCGCCTGGGGACGTGCGCTTGGGCTTTTACCATGGTCAATATTTTTTTTCGAAAAATTTACCACTGTTAACTCACAAGAACAAATTGGCAACATTGCGAACTAGATCGAGTACCGCTATTTCCCCCCTAATAATCAAAGGAAATTGATGTTGCTCTGATAAGATTGACGATGCTGTTTGACCAAGGGGGTGTTTAGTTCCTGAGAAAAGGTGAAAAGTGAAGTGAAAAAGTCACATCGGACACTGCAGCACTTTTCGTTTGTTTGTGGTAAACATTGTCCTACCATGACCTAACTAGGCTCAAAAGATTCGTCTCGTCGTGTACATCAAAACCATGCAACTAGTTTTTTTATTTACCCACGTTTAGTACTTCATGCATGATGAGAGATATTTGATGTGATAGGTGAATAGTGAAGTTTGGAGAGATAATTTTTGGAAGTTTGATGATTTGCACACCTGTTATTAGTTAGCATCCAAAACCAAACCCGGCCTTCAGTAACCATCACTTGATGCACGTATTGCGTCGTTGTAATTGGACGAGGAGGCGAGGGGATGGCGTTGGGAAGGAATAACTTGCCTGGGCGACGGTTTTGCCCTTGGCCTTGGCGATCTCGTGCAGGACGCCGGAGTCCATCACCGAGTCGCTGCCCCAGTGCGTGCCCTTGGCGCCCAGAGGAGAGTAGGCGCACAGCTGGATGCCCTTCTCCCTGCAGAACTCCCTCAGCTTCCTCTGCTGCCACACTGGGTTGATTTCAACCTGCATCACCGAATTGATTTTTAGAACCAAAAAATAATCAAGAAAGCTTCTACCGGTGCCATAGTGTAGCTAAATTAAGTGGAGGAATGACCTGATTGACGGCGGGCGGGATGGTGGCGAACGAGAGCAGGGTCTCGAGCTTCTTGCAGGAGAAGTTGCAGACGCCGATGGACTTGGCGAGGCCCAGGCGGTGGCACTCCTCCATGGCCTTCCACACGCCCTGCATGTCGAAGGGCTCGAAGTCCTCCGCCGTGAAAGGGGCCGTGAACCTCCCGGCCTTCATGGTCACGGACCAGTGGACCATGTACAGGTCCACGTACTCCATCTGGAGATTGCTGCATACATGGGTGCGCACATACATGAACTCGGTCAGACCAAATCGTCATTAGACAGTAGATAGATCGCTTGGTTATTCAGCTGCGTTGCACTGGCATTGGTTTGATGCCATATTGAGATCAGGGGAGTTTTAAAAATGTTTTAACCACTTCTGTTTGAACTATAGCTTGTCTTGGGGAAAACCGGGCAACTTCTGATCTGAATATCTCTGACACACCCGACAGTGAACTATAGCATGCATATATATGGTCCCTTGGAAGTACCCAAATTAACACTAGCAAACATATACTTGTTGGTACAATACATCTGGCAACAACGCGTGCATTGGTGATGTGCGAATAGGACAGATGGGCTGTCACGGCAGAATCCAACTGTTCCACGCAAATATCAGGATTTACTGCTAACACTGACATACATACAGTTTAGAGGGAGGGATCAAAATTCAAAAGCAGAAAGAAAAAAAATAGTCATACAAAAATGCCGCAGGATGAACCACCACCAACTCTGCTTCACATGCTCTTGTCCGACAGTCTGCTCATTTGTCTTATGTTGTGGCTGAAAGATACATATCATCGTCTCTACGACCTTCAGAACCTAGTATGATTTTTCGGTTATTTGATAAAATAATCACCTACTCCTTGAATAAATAAATAAACAAATCTTATCCCGGTGCCAAATAATTTCTCGCGTGTGCTGCAGAACCAGCGTCAACGTTTTAACAGCTAGAGTCCACTTACTAATCCCAAATCCGAATCGCACACACATCAAACCGTATAGTATCGTCAAAGAGCATGTAGATCGTTGCAAGCGTGCAGCTAAGCTGCGAATTATAGTAAATCAAATGATGGATACGATTTCGTTCGCCGCGTGACAGCAGAATTCTCGCGAAAATTATATTCGGGGACCAGGCAAGCACGGCAGTCAACCATCAGAATGAAGGAAGTCCAGGCATGCAGTGCAGGCAGGGCGAAGAAGAAGGAGCACACACACACCTGAGCGTCCGGCGGAGAGCCGGGAGCACCCTGTCGGGGTGAGCGTCGGCGCACCAGACCTTGGAGGTGACGAAGAGCTCGCCGCGGGAGGCGACGGCCCCCGCGCGCACGGATTCAGATTCAGTGACTTGCTGAAGGCAAGTTACTGAGCACTGTAGCGGTGACTTACCCACCCCTGAAAACTGTCGATCGCAAGACCAACGGCTGGATCTCCTCCATGAACAGTGGCACTCGCTACAGTACTAAGTACTCGTGAACAGTATTTTTTCTACAGGAGTGTCTACAGTGTCATTGCTACAATTTTATTTTTGTCTTCTAGCGCTAGTTACGTTGTGACTTGCTCGAGGCAAGTCACTGAATCCCAGTCCCGCGCGCACGGCCTCGGCGGCGGCCTCCCCGATGGGCGCCTCGGTGGCGTAGTGCGCGGCCGTGTCGAAGTGGCGGTAGCCGAGCTGGATGGCGCGGAGCACCGCGCGGCGGACGGGGTCCGGCCGGGGCCCCTGCACCGCCGTGCCCAGCCCGACGCGCGGCAGGGCGCAGGGGGCTCGCCCGGTGGCGCCCATGGTCCCCACTCGCCAACACGGACTCTCGGCCCTCGCTGATGAGACGAGGCGTGTGCGGCGTGTTTCGATGAGTGTCGACACTTTGTTTGGTGTGGTATGCATACGTACCGGCACGGCATATATATGCAGCTCTAGCCCTCTAGGGTCTCTCTCTGCTCTGGCTTGACCTCATGAAATGCGTGCGTGCCCGATCGGTCCAAAAAAAATAAAATTCAGTGTAGTGTAGCTGGCACAGAAGAGCAGTCCTTAAAGTTCGAAAATTCACTTTTTTTACGTGATGGATTCCTTCATTCTTTCACGTTTTTCGGCATCACGGGGGCTGTAACGGTCGATTTTTATGCCTGAGGATGCGATGTTTTTTTAGGAAGTCGGGAGGAAAGACCCTTATCTAATTTTTATAAATCATGCAGAAAACTTTACAGATGCAAATTACTCGCAAAAAAAAACTTTACAAATGCAAATTACTCGCAAAAAAGTCCTGAACACAAAAGATCCCAAAAAAATACAAGAGAGAGGGCTAAAATCTAATTGCAGCTTATTGTATCCTTTCTTGAATCCAGAGAAGCAGCTTGTCTCTTGTTGTATTTGTTCTTGCCCCGTGTTTCCACAGCTCCAGTGTCTGAATGCAGTTCTGCTTCATAACTTCTACTGGTGTGGTGATCCCATCGAAAGTTATCCTCTTCCTTGCTAGCCAAAATGTTTCTTGTGCAATTGGCGATAATCTAGAGACTACATGTTAACCTGCTTGATTGATGTCATTTTCCGATGGAAAAAAAACAGCGATGGTCACCACTCACCAACAATGCAGAGGGAGAGAGGCCCAGGTCATGCCATCCTGCAGCTGGTTTTGTTGTGTCACGAAACCGGGCGGGTTCATGCCGTCTTGTCTCCGCGGCCCCGCGCTGCGTCACCGTGTAGGCACGCACTCACCACTCCAAGGGAACCTTTGATCTTTGAAACTTGGACCTTTGATTTTTGCTATACATGTCGGGCTGAGGCTTGAGGCGCCGACGCCAAAGGCATACGTTTGCAGCTGTAACGTCACGGCGGTGAAACAGTCTGGTCTCTAACCGCTGTAACATGAGACTCCTTACTACCATCATCAGCGAGAAAAGTATTATCGAGACAAAGATGGGTAATCCATTATTACATCGTCAGCCTATCGCCGTCATGCTAGCTGATTTCCTGCCACTTGGAAGCAGCAACTGCGACATGTACATACTGTACATCGACAGGGCAGAGCACGACACATGGACAGGGCAGAGCATGATAGAGAAAATTGATCGATACGGCACAGCATGACAGAAAAAATTGGTGGTCAGGCAGTGAATTGTGGAGTAAAAATAATCCATGCTGTTAAAGAGGACCGTGAACAGCTAGGGCTCCAGCATAGGTCCACATGAAAGCGGATCCGGACTATAAAAATTTTGAAAATGCAAAAGGAGTACCAAAAATTGCTGTACCATTTCAACAGTTCACAATGAAGCAATGGATACACGTATAAATGGACTAGCCCCTCTAGAGGCATTGTCTCTACACATCTATTATTATGCTTTGGAGAATATAACAGAACATAACACGGGTCTTTCACAGATATTCTGGCATGTCATGGTTCCAACAAAGTTATAGTTCTGCTTGACGTCACTGGGAGATAATACATAGGACGAAGGAAAAGACGATCTTTTATCACAGCAGTCGCATAAACATAACAAATTTATAGGTTCATTACCTGTTCCTATAAATAATGGCCTAATCTGAAACACGGCAATCTCTAGCTGCTCCTGTTGCACGCGAGAGCTAACCTTTTCTATATTTGGGACTTCTCAGTGGCACCAAAAACGGGTACAACTCTGCTGCTCTTCATCTTCCAACAAACAGCTCACTCACACTTGATGGACTTGTATATGTGGCGCACAAAGAACAAGGAGGCACGGAAGCCCACCATCCCAAGCATCAAGAAGAATGCATAGCAGATGCAGGCCATGTAGCCAAAGAAGAAAGATGTCTGCATGAAGCCAGACATATCTGATCGTGCATAGTAGTAGTACAGGCAGTAGCCGTAGACAAAGAATCCAGTTGATCCTCCGCATAGGAATGACCTGTATTAGTAAGGCAATCCCCAAAAAGATCAGCACAGCATTAAACTAAAAGGGTACTTATTTTTGAAATATATCAAACAAATGCACTTAGTATTGCACACTTGAATGTAATGCTATACTAGAGTTCAGCAATTCACTAATATCATTTACAAATAATGCAGCCCTAAACTCTATGCTGTCTTTGACAGCCATATACTTAATTTTTCTAGCATGAGACTTTTGGTAAATAACTCCAGTAAAAAATTTCATAAACAGAGAAAATGGCTAGGTCATGAATCATAAAGGTTAGGCAACAAGAAGACAAAGCAGCCAAAAAAAATGGCAATGAAAATGCAACCTGTACTTATTGAATAGATGGGGAATAATGATGACAATAAGCAACATATAACAGCATAAAAGTAATGCTTCCAGGCTCTCAGCAAAATGTTGAACATTCGAAGTAGATTGGTAGTATAACATACTAATTGATGACTAAGTTAATTTTTCAGAAAAAGATGAGCATCAAAACAATGTACTTATTCATTCAAAAGCAAAATTAAAGAGGGAAAGTGTACCTCCACCACCACTCATGGTCTTCAGCAGCAAGCTGGAAGTACGTCAGTGCAACAGTGATGAAGGCAGTAACAATGAGAAGGATGATAAAGACTATAAAGAGAATGCTGTAGATTGTGTAAATCCGGTGGCCCCAAACACTAGCAAAGATGTAGTACAGCTCAATGTATATGGCACTGAAAGGCAAAAACCCAGCCATAGCCATCTGTGGAACTGTTCTCCGGTACCAGGGAAGAGGAGGGATCTCCCTGGGGTATTTTGTGGTACGGCAAGGAGCTTGGAATTCACTTTTGCTGTTTTTGCCAGCAATACCTCCCAAAACAAGCAAAGGAAATGTGACCAAGGTCCAGATGAGCACAATGACACAGATAGTGCCAAAGGGCAATGCTGCTGTTGCACTATAAACAATAGCAACAGTGTTCAAGAAGCAGAAAGTCAGGAAGAGAGGTCCACAAAACAGGCATCCAGTCAACAGCAAGTTCCTCACCTGAAAAGATGGACATTCAGCATTACTACTATATACAACAGAAAAGCACGTATGTATTGAGTCCACGCATATGAGGCAGCATACCCAGTTCGTCCCCTCCAGCTTACAATAGAAAGAGGTGGCAATGTATCCAGCAATCCCTGAAGTTAGTGCATAGATAACGACCAATGCCGTAAACAGTGCACCTCTGTTGTAAGGGTAGAATACTCCAACAAGTGCAAGCAGGAATATAAAGGTTGTTCTGCACAGGTGCCACAAAAATTTGTTACATATTTGGGTGTCAAGAAATAGCTGGAGGAACAGCTTCAGCTATGCAAAATATTATGAACAGGAAAAAGTGGCCACTGGCACTTACAGGGCAAAAAGTTGAGTTCCTGTGCCAAGAGCAGCTGAAAATAGAGACTTATTCTTGGGGAACCGGAAGACATCACCATGGATATACTTCCATCCAGATTCTTCCTGGTCATCAGCTGCTTCCTCATCATGGGCATATCTTCAAGTTGAAATATACTATTTTAAATAAATGTATAAAGGTGTGACTAAAAGTTCCATCATGCTAACACATGTTACACATGTCATGCATTAAAAACGAGACCAAATTTCTGGATGCCATAGCTAAACGATAGCTAAATTACACAATTTAAATAGGCCACAAAGTTTATGCCAATGAAGAGAGTTTCAGCAAACTTTCTTGATGAATCGCAGCATTTGTTTCAAACCAAATAATTTCTTGTTGCACCATGCATTGACCTGATCTCAACTATCTTACCAATATATTTACAGAAAGAACTTGTAGGACGGTGGTGGTATGCAGAAAGCAATTTCTTCAGTCCACAACAGATACAGATGAAATTAGTTTCATGTACCATTCATTAAGTTAATAGAACATACTGAGAGAAATAAGTAGAAAATACTGCGGTGATTCAAAACAAATCTAAAAAACACAAACCCTGAGTACAGCATTCAGTACGAGAAAACAAATCATATGACTGCAGATAGTGTTTCTTTCTGTTTATGGCAGTGATTGAAAGTAATTAAGGAAATGAAAAGTTTTCTAGCATACATATCATCTATATGGTTATCTTCAGCAAGAATGCAATTATTCAGTATTCACAGATAAATGAATATGGTAGACCCTTACTTGACAAAATCATTCTTCAACACACGCATGAGGATTGTTGCAAGGAACCCTGTGAGAAGGATGACTGTAACACAAGAGTTTATAATTGAGAACCAATGAACCTCCAGGTGGTGTGGCAAGTTGGAGGAGCTGGAATACTTCTCCATCCTCTTCTCAAATGGTGTAGGTGTCTCCTTCCACTTGACCGAGTAAAGGAAATCCACATTGGTCTCCTTATCCTCCGTCAGGTCAACCAATGCACTCTGATCAGTGTGCACATTGATCTCAATCACCCGGTCATTGTTGTACAGGATGTCAAAGATGATGTGCTTGTATAGGTAGTACTTCCACTCGCTCGGGTCGGCCTTGCCTCCCTTCTCAACTTTACCAATGAAACCCCATAGTGGGAGATCATCATAGTACATCTGGAAGTAGTAGTCCTTAGCTACTGCATTCCGGAACTTGGCCACCTCCTCCGTGGTGAGCTTCTTTGAGCAAACCGGCTTGGAATCGATGTCCGCGCGGAAATCAAGCTTGTAAGGTGCATCAACCAGCCGATCCCCATTAAGGACCTCGCCAAGAGCCTCGCTCTTCTCCTTCACTTTCTCTGCAGTGGACAAAGTCTATTAGCAAACTACAAAATCATTTTTAGCTTGTGATTGATGGCCAAACAAAGGGTCTTGAAATTTACACAAACTGACCAGGAGAGCAGAAAGGCAGGTCAAAGTACCGATACGTCTCACTGCACAGAAAAGGAACACAATGTAAGAATGACAATCCATAACTGTATAGCCTATTAGCATGTATGAAAAAATCGTTCCCCTTTTACATGCAGATCCAACTCCTAACAGTCACAGATTCACAGCTCAGCAAAATATATTCACAGCAGCTCAGCAGTAGAATGGATATAATTGGCACTAGAACGTATGCAGCTCAATAGAAACTAAATTAAACCCTACGAGAATGTCCTAAGTTTACAGAATCAAATTGCGGTTCCACCCTATTGTTATTACAGTTCGCGGTTTTCACCCCTAGATCTCGGAAAAACTGTCGGCGTTGACCAAACCGACACAACCCCACCCGAGCCATTTGCTCTACGAGATCGTGCAGGAGCAATTCGCACGGCGGGCAAATCCGATGGATCCGATCCCTCCCCAGCACCTACGAACCATTCGTCCAGACAGGGATCTGAGGGGCGAGGCCTCACCTGGGGTTGTGGAAGGGGCCGACCTTGTTGGCGTAGAGCGGGACGGGCTCGCCGGGCTTGTAGCGGTGGTCGGAGCCGTCGGCCGCCACGCCGCCGGCCGCCGCGAGGGCGATGAGGACGAGGAGCGCCGCGGCCGCGGCTGGCGAGGCCGCCATCGCTCTCGTCGGGCGGCGTTGACGATGGTTTGGGGGTGGAAGGAGGGAGGGAGACGGGGCGGAGAGATCTGAGGCCTGCGGGATTGCGAGTGGCGCTTTGCTTGCTGCTTAATAGAGGAGACCGGGAAGGGAGGGATGGGGGGAGATCTGGGGGCTGGCCTCCTGGGAAGGGATGGCGTTGTCAGGTTTGGTGGTGGGAGGTGGCGACGGGGCGTATTGGTCCGCGAGCGAACCCACATTTTGGTGCGTCGGTCGGTTTGACACCATCCACATCCAGCGGCCGGTTGAGTCCAACTCAAGTTTCTGCGCGCCCTTTTCCCCGTCTCAGATCATGCGAGCTAGTACTGCCAGAAACTTTTTTTTAAAAAAAAAGGTCAGTACAATTGTTGCTGAAAATTGTACGTACTGGTTTATACTAGAGTCAAAAGAAACTGTATTCTGAACGTATATATGATTTCCATAAATTCCATTATCTTATTCAGCTATACTGGCTCTGGCTGGAAGTTCCAGATCCACCGAGAGTTAATGTGCTTCGAGATGGGAGCTAAGGTCGTCGCCCTCGAGCGATCAACGACTAGAACAGGAAGCATGCCAAACAAAGTACTGAGCAAAGCCCTACCACGCTCTGTTCATTTAACTGGTGATTGGTACTGATTTTTGCTGAGAGAAAAACACTACTGGCTGGTTGGTGACTGATGCTGGTTTCTGCTGAGAGAAAAACACTGCTGGATGGTTATCTAGCCCAACAGGGCGCCAATTGTCGTAAGACAGACCTTTGTAATTTTAGCCCGAGTTCAGTCAAGAATATTAGGAAACCAAGCCAATAGTGATGTCTTGACTTTTGATTCTACAAACCCTCCAAACAAATGCTAGGCGTGACATGTTCAAAGCTTATAATAATCTAAAAACAGAAATTCAAACACTAGAGGAAAGTAAATAAATACTGTTCATCATGAATGCATTGGAAGTATTTACACAAGGTCAAAAACTTTGGTTTTGCATTACAACCAGTCTGAAATGAATGGAATTGACTTGAGCAATTACATATTGTACAACAGCTTTACATATGACTGGTCACTAAATCTGTAAGCAGACAAATACCCTAACGGCCTAACCATACGACGGAACCTGCTCCGATTTGCATGTACTGACTAAACCTAAACTATTCTTCTACGAGTAGTGCTGTGGCAGCTGGACTCGAGAGCATATGTTAGCATGTCTGTGCAAAACTGGTCGTCTGGTTTCAACCACAGAGCCTGACAGGAAAAAAAAACATGACAAAACTACTGGTCAATAAGTTTCTATTGCATGAATGCAAAGGATGCAACTGACAAAAAGGAGTTGTTCCCCATTACCCAACAAATGATTAGCTGACGGTTTTGGGGTATGAGTTGCAGGCATGAATTAAAAAAATCAACGCACAGGGAATTCCAGGAGGAAAGATATATCTCTCATAAAAATGTACTGTTTTGCATAATCAATAGTATGAATTTGCTTAATCAGAATTGGTAAATTAGAAATGCTAAAAAGGACATACCTTGTGGTAATAATTTATGGCAGCCTCAAAATTATCCTGCACAAAGAGAAGAGAGCATGCACAAAATTCAGATAAACTCTGGCTATACATGAACATAATTACTTAGTCTCGACCAGTCAACCTAGAACATAAAACCCCATTTCTACTTTCTGTAGTAATCTAAGTTGAAACTTTCTTCTTTCTAACTGTCACGGGGCCTTATTTTAGCAAACTGCCACTGCAATCAGCAAGCTAGCACCAAGCCAGTGACCCATTATTATGTTGTTCTTATTTCTAAGAGAATTTCTAAGCAATGACATCCTTAGTTAACAATATACTTCCAAAGAATTCGATGGTAGCACTCAGTATATAATAACTGCAACCGTAACAGAAGCATCAAGGTGCATATAGTTATGGGCTTATGGCTTAGATTTGCGGTATATCAATGGTAACCATGTCCATGGGTTGGTTTGAAACCAGCTCAACCCGCAAACCAATCCAGACCAGAAAAGTGGAACTGGTTTTGAGCGAGTTCACTGGTTTCCAGGTTAAAAACTGCATCACTGGAAACAGATTCAGTATGAAGTTATTTAGAACCAACCAAACTGGCAATCCTATATTCAACCTTTCAACAGCAATAGAGAGGCAAGGATCAACAGCAATAGAGAGGCAAGGAGAGAAGGTTCTGGACGCTTGACAGTGATGCCGCTGAAAGGACAGAGATCCTTACGAGAATGCAAAAATGGAACACCTGCAATGCGCCACCACTGCCTAACCCTGCAGTGTTGTTCCTTCACCCGACCTCCAATGGACATGGCAGGCCTGCATGTCCTATAAACCAATCTTCTCCCATTCCATTCCATGGTACTGAAGCACAATTGAGACTTACGGCTAATGTGAGGGGTACTGATGGCAGGCCTGCATGTCCTATAAACCAATCTTCTCCCATTCCATTCCATGGTACTGAAGCACAAATTGAGACTTGCTGATGCGAGGGGTGTTGAGATTTGGAGTTTGTGAGATTGGGCAGCATGACTCATTCCCTTCTTTTATTTTGTGTGGAATTCAATCAGGGTACCAAGCAAATTTGCAGGAGATGACTGCAGGAGCTAGTGCGACATTATTGTGGCAAGGGATCTTGAAATGAAGTCCGCCTTCACTGGAGGCAGCAGTGCATACAGCGGCGACAGTTCTACACCGTCTAAACTGTGGAACCAACCCTAACCAAGCCACCACGGACGAAAACCATCCACCCCATGCAAACCAAACCCACCAAATTAAAACCATCAGCTATGGGCTGATTTCTTAAACTACACCAAACGCCTTAAACAATGTATGAACGAGCCTAATCAATGGACCTAAAATAAATCCAGATAGACGAAGCTAAATGACCTTTCACACAATGCAACTTCCAGCCTACATCAACATATTTCTAATATGCCAAGACAGCATTGCAGAAGAAAAACATTGTCCAGAGCAATAAATTGAAGAGGATCAGGAAAATACCATAAGATGATACGTATAAGCAAGACCAGCGAAAGCACTCAAGCTTTTGGTTGGAAAAGTGAGAGCCTTTTCATAATATGTTACTGCTTTCTGATATTCCCTGTTCAAACAATAAAATGTTACCATGGATGGTAGTTTAACAAGAGCTAATAACAAAAGAAAAGGGGGACAAGAATGCTCTTCATGTGAGAGAGCACAAAAACTGATGTACAGATATATATAGTACAGTTACAATGTGACTGATGGCTTTACATTAACTGTCAAGATACAAAGAACCCTACATGCATAAAGTGAAATTCATTTGCATAACTGCGAAACTGAACAAACTTATTTGCAATTTCCATGCATAAAGTGAAATTCATCATCTGAGAAGGTAATCGGGGTCAGCATAGGCAAGATTCTAGCTGAATTAACTTAAATAAGCTAAAAGAAAACAAGAAGTCCATAAAAACTCATAGAAATATGTCATAATTTATCAATTACTTGAGTTTCCGAAGCGCATGTCCAATATTCACCAATGTTGGTTCCCACATATCATTCAGAGAGGATGAAGTATGGTCCAGTGTTAACTCAAACAACTGAACTGCCTTTTGATACCTAAATATTGAACAAACAAGTCCATCAAGTCTTTGCAGATAAAAAAAACAGATTAATATGAATTTAGCAGGGGATATTGATGGAATTGATAATCTATTCAGCAAACTATGACATCATAAGGAATTCATTGCTGAACAGAAAAGTAAATGAGAATTAGTAACATATACAAGGAAAACCAGATTGCATATAATCAAGCACATGCTATGAAATGCCTTCTCAAATTATAGTGATGACACATGCAGACATCAAATTTGCTCCAACTTAACAGATACTCTGATTTATAAGACCATGTATGTTTTATCAAGGTGATGTTCGATTTTTCAGAACCACCTAGTCAAGAGTGTGTACATTGCAGACACTGATTAACGTATTCAACTATTTTCTTGTTGGCACTTTTCATGGTTTCCAAAGCTCTATAGGGTACATCCAATTTTTACTTCCAGGTATATGTGAAATCTCACTGCTAGTCAACTAGAGAACTAGTAAAGCTATAAGAATGATGATTTTCAAAAAAAGAAAGGCATCCAAAACCAGAAGTAGAAGAAATTCCTTACTCTTTCATGTTATAAGCTACAACCCCCAACTCATTGTATATAAGTGGATCAGATGGGCAAATTGATTTTGCTTGCGTGAAGAACTGCAAACACAGAATACAAAAATAATTCATATCAAGAATTTTGAAGATAAAAATAGCTTTCCTGTAACGCAAACGGAAATGGATTAGCTTGTCCTAAACGTCATAGGTTTAAAAACGGAGGGAGAGCATAGCAATTCCCTGGGAGGAGATCAGCAAATGCCGAAAGGATATCGAACATGCTGGTTTCTCTATTGCAATCGCCAATACTGCTCATTTGCAAGACATATTTTGACCACCAACTGATGGCATTTTCAAAATTATTTTTGGACTAAAACTTGTGGTATCTAGGTTGATGAGGGTAACATGGCAAATAAAGATAGATTGGCACAGTTTCTCTATCAGAATGAAGTTCCTCGTTTGAAAATCAGAATAGACAAGTAGTTGTTGATCAATATTACCTGTTCTGCAAGTTTGAAATTGTGCATTCGCACATATTGCATGCCCATGTATAAAGTTGGCAGATGACATCTGAAGAGGTATTATTAGAGGTTAGATGAAAGAATTTTACCCTAAAATAGAGAGTAGGCATCAATCCTAAATGTTGACTGTGAAATAGCTAGAACATCAGAAAAAAGGAACATCCCAAAATTGCCAAACATGCCCGAAAGATAGTAGAACTAAGTCCAACCACAATTCCAATGATGAAGGTGAATGTGTCAAAAATCAGTTCACAAAGGACAATTTTTGTTTCTAGCCAAAACCATGAACTGTAAGTTGACACCAACAATCAATTTGGATCAATGGATCTTCAAGAAAAATAATGGATTGCTCACCCAGGAAATAACCGAGCTGCTGTCCGAAATGCAGCCATTGCTTGGTCACCCTCCTCTTGAGCAGCATAAGCAATGCCTGTGCCAATCCAAGCAGGAGGAAACGTCCCATCTAACCCTGTAGCTTTGCTGAAGTGAAACATACATAGTGCACGTTAAACCATAGTACCTAGCAAGCTTTATTAAATAGAATCCTTCCAGTGAACACAAAATATTGCACCACGGTTTACAACTGCTAAATAACTTTCCTCTTCATCATATTATAGCATGAAAATTGACGAAAGGAAATATAGCTCTAGAAGCAAGACTGCATAGTGCTTTTCCAGGTCATAGATTTTTCACAATCTGTAACTGTCTGACTTCCACTCTTCAAGAAAGGTAGTGGTATAAGTTTCTCATTTTGAAACAAATGATAGAACATAATACTATACTAATAGTAACCTTGACAAGATTGCAAGTACTGCCAGAGTTTCCACTCTAAGAAAATGACTCTCTTTAAATGATAGAAGAATAATGAAGCCACAATGAAAATGATTATGCCATGACTTGTTGCATCAAGACAGGAGAAGATGATTACCCGAAGTATCTCCGGGCTTGATCGTATTTCTTAATGCAGTAGTAATAGCAACCAACGGCAAACCATGATAGAGCTCTGCAGATGAATCAGAATGGTAATTAGAATTATGCAACGATCATGATTTACAGCAAACCATCATGAAGTGAAGAATCACTGAATCAGGACTCTAGCAGTAATATTTTATTACAGTATCAGAATATATATCTTTCTTTAAGAGGAATAACCTCGTCTTTTGAAGAAAATTAATAGTCAGAATATCAATCATACTGGGTCATGCAATCAAAAAAATAAATAAATTAGTTAATCAATGAATTATTAAGATTCATACTTACTTTTGAGGATAATCCTTCACCAAGTTGCATGCCAAAAGATAAAGATCATTGGAGTGTCCAAGCTCCATTGCAGCTGCCAAATGAACTAACGTGCACTTTAAATGGAAAGGGTCTCTTTCAAGTAAGCTGAGATAGAAATTGCAACACAAGGATGTATCAGCGATGTTTGCAAGGAAACAAAACATGAAAGAGTAACAAATGCTACCAACTTACGAAGATGTCAGTAGAAAACATTTTTGGTACTCTCCACTCTGGTGGTAGTATTCAGCTTTGCAAGCCAAAACATCAATGTTATTTTTCAGTGTTTCACCAGAAGTCGAGGACGAAATACTGCAAGATTCTCGTTCAAGTTCCTTGAATTTTGCTTCAACCACATATTCTTTTTCATGCTAAAAGGCAAAATAGAGAACATCAGCAAAGGAACCACATACAGTTGTGCGTCCATTGTTTCTTTGCATGTGTAAAGTTTAGTAGTTCCTAAGTCCAGTACCTTCCTAATCAAACATGAGTAAAATGTCGATAACCACCCGTCTTCCTCTCTGAATTGCAGTGAGGCCAATAACTCAGATTCTGAAATATAGAATGGCACCATCTTAGTCTCTACAATGCTGAGAAAACAGCCAAATCAAGAAAATGATCCCTTTGTTTCAAAATGTAGGTCGTTTTAGGATTTTCCTAAGTCAAACATCTCTAACTTTGACCAAATTTATAGAAAAATAAATTAGCATCTGCAATACCAAATATATACAATATCAAGACATATTTTATGGTGGATTTAATCAAACTAATTTGATATTGCAGATGCTGCTTCATTTTTCTATAAACATGATCAAAGTTAGAGAAGTTTGGCTTAGGACAAAACTAAAAATAAAACCTACATTTTGGGACGGAGTAAGTAGAACTTATGATATTTGACAGAACTGCCCTCAACAGATGCATTTCACAGACGTACAATCAGAATTCTCAATCATATTCAGTTGAAAGTAGAATGTCTAGCCATTTACAGATTATAAGTTATATCTTCTTAAAAGATGATCGGAATGCATATTTTTACCAAACAATCTATATAGCCACTTGCTTGTCTTGAGGCTTGCTTATATCTCGAGTGAGCATTGTATCACCATTGAACTTAGAACCACATTGAACTTGCTTAATGAATGTGGTTCTAAGTTCAATGGTGATACAATGCTCACTCGAGATATAAGCAAGCCTCAAGACAAGCAAAAAGGCCAATTTGATTATTACCTTCTTCACATGTCAACATATAATTATCAACAAGGCATTCGAGAGCCTGAAACATATGAAATGAACAACATTTAGTAGCCCACAAAAGTAGAGTATTACATAGCAACTGGTGACACACTCACTTTCAACAAGAATTGTAATTGTCAATGTTTAAAAACGGGCTAAGCATGCCTAGGAGGTTATACTTTTGGCAGGTGTCTAGAGTAATGCCATGTTAAATAGAGGATATTTGGCATACGAAAACAAAGAGTTTGACATTATCTTGGAACCATGAGTTACATGATCAAAGTTTGTCTCTCTATCTCTAATTTATCCCACTTTCCTTCTCAGATCAATTCCTAAAGTGCTTTAGACGGAAAAACACCTAGGCGCTAGGGAAGGTAGCACTTCTCCACCTAGCATCTATGCGCTGCAGTGCTTACTAGATCCATCTAGGTGTCACCTTTTGAAACAAAGCCACTAAGGTAACTGTCAAGAATTCAATAAATGATGATGTTTTATACAATGCTATGAGCTCATTTCTACTTTTCAGAATTGATGGAAACAACAGTAGTAGACAGGGTGTGACACATTGTTCATTTGACACTATAAGAACAGCACTATGGTTCTAACTTATAAGACCCTTGACCACAAGAAAGTTAAACATATTAAATGATCAGGTATTTAAGTATTATTCATCTGCAACAAAAACAGTATGTGCGTCATGAGGGTCATAGTAGACTCAGCATGTCATATCCATAAGGAAGTTCAGACTGCCGAAGTGAAAGTATACAAGTCAAAGCAAATATGAAACACATAGAACAATTCATGCATCATGTGTAAGTTATGCATACTGTACATATGCGCAATTAGGTATTATGGTAATTATAAAATAGAAATTAATAGTGCATGATCTTTTCTCATAACAAGAATAGCAATATCAATAATTAACAGAGCCACTGTTCTTCTCACCTCATAACACAGAGGATCAGCTTTAATGGCTGCCTTGTACCTGAGAAATTATTCATATATTGATGATGGTGGTGGTGGTGATACTATTTTGAAATACACAATCAATTTCAACCAAAAGGAAAAAAAATGAATCTACCATTGGCGAGCAAGATCGCGGTTGTCCAGTGCTTCGTACGCCTTGCCACGTAAGAAACATATAGCTGATTTGATCTGGCAAGCAAGTATATTACAGTTAAAATAAGCATTCATCATTCTACAGTAAGAGAGAAGTGTTAAGGGAGGGAGGGAGGAGCATCACACATTGATCTCATGATCTTCAGCATCCTTATCAAAATAAATGTCACTGCCATCATCCTGATCAAGGACCTTTCCATGCTCATCCACTTTTGCATCCCCAAGCATCAACAAACACTGATGCCACTCTTTCAACTCCTCCTAAACAAAGAACTAAAATTATTAAGTTGAAGTTGAAGCGCAAAGCTCTCACTAAGTTGACAAGCTAGTAAACTAACCTAGAAATGGAAAAGCGAAGCCTTCATCTTTATACCCATAGATGAAAAAATATGTTTATATAAACCATATGCTCTTCTTGCAGCTTCGTTATTGAGGATTAAGAGAAATACATCAGAAACAGGCTGCTCGTTCCATGCAGCACTTTTGATCGTTTCCCTCTTAAAAAATTCTGGCATCATTCTACCTTCTAAGCGGCAAGAAAGACTGATAAAAAACACGCAATCAATTGACTTGCTAACGGACACAAATCAAGGCTGCTTGTGGCCATTCGAAGCTTTCCACTACAGGCCCAAGACGAAATTGCGCGCACAAGGGGCAGAACGTATATTAGAAGATGCCTAATCACCTGAAAAACATCTCCCCAGAATCGAACCAAACGAATTGCAGTGTTCCAATCGGAATGTCGGATTTAATTGCCCGCAAGGTGTTCGGCCAAAGTACTACCCAAAACGCCATGACGAAATGCGAGACCTGCTGGTAAACAATGGAAGCCCCAGGAGGGCCCTGCGACTCAAACAGCGTGGAGAGAAACGCGACCGTCTCCCTGACACGAACGCGGCGCACTCGACGGAAGGAAACGGCGGGGGAGGAGCTCAGCTGCCTTACCAGGCACTTGGCGGCGAGGAATCGGAACCGGAGGTCGCGGAGCAGGCGGGAATTGTTGAGGAGGTGGAGCGCGCGGCGGAAGTGGCGGCCGAGGAAGAGCGCCTGCGCGAGCATGTACACGTCGGCGGGGTCCCCCGTGGCGGCGGCCACCTTGTCGGCGAGGAAGATGGCCGACGCGTACAGGTGCTTCCCGACGCTGTCCCGCACCACCCCGCGCAGCCGCTCCAGCGCCTCCTCCCTCATCTCCGGCGGCGGCGGCGGCTCCTCGGACACTCTCCTCCGCTTGGGGCTCGGCTCAGCTGCTGCTGCTTCGGTGGATGCGGAGGAGGAGGCGGGCGGCGCGAGAGGGAAACCGAAATTTGTGTCCCGCATTCGAACTAGGGTTCCGGAGCGGGTTCAATGGAAAAACAGGTCGAACCAGCTAGCGATCCGTTGTGTGTGGGTCGCCTACTCGCCTGGGAGGCGGTGACGTCATGCTTTCGGCGGCTTCGCCTCGGCGATATCTAGTGGATCGGTTGGGCCGGAGTTGGGGCCATGGGCTTTCCGAGCTTGGGAGTAGACCTGCACAAGCCCATATAGTTGAATTTGTTTTGCAGTTTTTTCGGCCTTTGCATGTACTTTTACTTCTTTTCTGCTACAGTACATGCCAAAGCATTTTTATTATGGATTCCGCTAAATCATATTGGTGCACTCTTTACTTTGTTCCGTTCTGCGGTGCGTTCGGCACAAACGTTGTCGAATGCGAGGTATTTATGATCCACGGTTAGCTGTTGACTGTTGTCGATGTTTCATTCGTTTAAAACGCGCTTGACATAATTTTGAACGAAAGAATACAAACTTCCTAGAAAAGATTTCGATCACAGGTGGAATTTCGCACCAAGACATAGCCAATACATAGAGCGGAGCTAGCGCCGTCGCCGCGCACCACCGGCCGGAACGGCGGCGGCGCTTGATGGACCCCCCGGAGCAGTGACCTGCGTGCCGCACCGCTGGAAATCCTCGTCGCGCGGGGGCGGAAAGCTCCCCTGGATCGCCGTCGTCGTCGTCGTCGTCGCGGCTCCCAGGGCATTCCGGTCGGCCATGTCGCCGCCGCCGCAGGAGAGGAGGCACCTGGCGATCCGGGCGCAGCCCAGGCGGTCGACGATGGTGTAGCTGCCGTTGTTGTACAGCTTCATGACGTAACACTCCTCGTCGTCGCCCATCGCGCTGGGGTGTGCCGGCCCCAGCAGCGACGGCGGCGCGGGCGCGGCGGGAATGGCGGCGGCGGTGGACTCGAGGGCGTAGCAGACGAGGTGGCACTCGTCCCAGTAGATGGGGCAGTACCTGATCAGCAGCGGGTCGCGCCCCGTGCAGAGGTAGCAGATGTACATCTCCGTGTTGTCGTCGCCGCCGGCGGGCGCCGCCGTGCCGTTGGTGAACACCGTCGTGGCGTCGCCCGCCGGGACGGAGGGGGCGGTGGCGGAGGCCGTGGCGCCGACGAGAACGATGAGGAGGAAGACATGGCGGGTGGAAGCTGCCGGGAGAGGCATCTGGAGACTGGAGCAGTGGGAGAAACGATATGATGCGTGTTCGTTCGGGTGCGTGCAAGTGCAATGGGGTTTTGGCGACTGGGGAGGCTGCAGGTATAAATGCTTGCTTGTTCTTGGACATTTCCGGGGAAGATGAATGTCATGCCTGGTATCAATTTGCAATATATTGGCAACTATTGAATTCTTACTTTAGAAGCAATGTAGTGTAGCTCCTGAATACGGGTGCATTATCATTCTGGACTGATGCATGCAGTGCTGCTGCTCTACTTTCTTCTTGCTAGTCAACACTACACGAAAAGGATAAAAGAATTCTTAATTCAGAGTCTGATTGACCGCATTTGAAGCATAACTCCACAAATCGGCCGGATGTGCCAGAAGTCCAGAACCGTATCAGTGAACTGAGCATCAAAATCATCTGGAAGCAATGGAATCGGAGCATGCCATGTTAACGCTTCTTTCAGCACGGTTTAACTGACGGGTCTGACGCCCCCTCCATGCCTCGTCGTCGTCCTTTGCATCATTGGGTTCTTAGCGCACCGCACATTTTGCCACTGCATTTGCTCGTCTCCTGCCCCTGTCAATATCGACTCCTCTATCTGGACTGGATTCTGGAGATTACCCAGCGTGGTACCGCTTTTCACTTACTACTGTGCGAGGTTAACTCTGTTTTTTTTAGTCCATGAGATCAACAGGGTACGTAGAGATAGAGCAGCTAGCTTAGTATAGTAGTCCTGGTCATGGATAACGCAGAAAGCAATGGATGCCGTTGAAAGTCCTGCTGTCGAGTCGGCAAAATTTCAAAAACAAACCACCGAATAGACAACTTGGGGCCTTGGGGTATATTTGTAGCCTGGAATCCTGGTAGGCAAGGGACTTATATAGTTGGAACGGTCATATAACTAGCAGCTTGGCGCATGTAGCGTACACGTGCAAAACCTTAATGTTCTACAAAGGAAACATGGGGGATGTTTGGTTTTATATGGCCGGTCACTGATGTGTAGCCTTCCTAGCACGGCCTGCACGTTTGGATGAGAGGCAAAGGTCATCTTCAAGCTTGTGTGAGCAAATTTTCACCTTACTTCTGTGAAAGAGCTAAATTGGCTCTCCTTCATTGGCAAGCTCATCGATGCTTGTGCCAGCTAGGCAAGGCAAGGATAGAACAAAACTGACCCATCATTAACTTACTACAATCTGCTAGGACATTCTTTAGAATTAGAGAAAAAAAATTCTCACCTGCTTAGTTCTAAAATTCGTTGTCTTTTGAATTGCAATTATATGCCTTCCAAATCAAGCATATATGATTTTAATTACCACCTTCAACTTTTAATTTCCAGATAAACACATGGTTGCCACCAAAAAAAAACCGCCGTTGTGTCTATAGTAGATAGATAGAGGTGTCTAGCTAGCGTTCTCTATCTTACACACACTCAAATTTTTGGGCTTCCCTCATCAACCAGTTCGTCAATTCAAGCCCAGCTTCGTCTTTCCAGTTTGGGCTTAGAAGACAAGACGGTATAGTAGCGAGTGGCGACAACTTGTGACTAACCCAACAAGACCGCAGGAGCTTGCATCATTTGATCTACTGCACATTGCAAATCTTTATGGGAATACTACTACAGGCTGCAGATACCAAAGGCAGACAAAATTAAACAGGGCTGTTTCACGTAACAGATATAAAAAAAATAAGCATGCAAAAAAAAATGATGCAAGCTCCTGCGGTATAGTAGCGAGTGGCGACAACTTGTGACTAACCCAACAAGACCGCAGGAGCTTGCATCATTTGATCTACTGCACATTGCAAATCTTTATGGGAATACTACTACAGGCTGCAGATACCAAAGGCAGACAAAATTAAACAGGGCTGTTTCACGTAACAGATATAAAAAAAAGTAAGCATGCAAAAAAAAAGGATAAAAAATAAGCAGGATCGGATCCCAAGTTCAACTGCACCCGATCGATGTCTTTCCTCAAGTGAGCACACAGCACGTATGTGTAGTCTTTATTTTTGCTGATGACTTGTATATATAATTTTATTTTTGCATATATCCGAATTCTGTTCCTAAAGATTATCATACCTGGACAAAAACTCTATCAGTGACGTTATGTTCTTGTGATCGTCATTACAGACGTGTATGCAAGCGCAGGCGACAAAACTCCGTTTCGACCGGATCAAAGCCCATGCGCAGTGTGAGACGGTCAGCTGGTCACTGACCGCACCGCTCGAAGTTGGGGAGGGCGTGCGGCAGCGTCCCTCGCGGCGTGGCCGGCGTAGTCCCGTCGGCGCCGTGCTCGTCGCCGCTGCCGCACACGAGGTAGCACGCCGGGGCGGTCGCCTTGCAGCCAACCACGTCGACGACGACCCAGCTGCCGTCGGGGTACACCTTCATGACGTAGCAGTCGTCGGCGTTCCTGTCGCCGGCGGCCACCGCGCTGGGTCTGGGCGGCGAGGGCGGGGCCGGGGTCGGCAGGGTCAGGCAGTTGAGGTGGCAGCGGTCCTTGGCGATGGGGCACCGCCTCGCCATCATGGTGGTGCTCTTGTGGCACAGGTAGCAGGTGTACTCGCCGTTGTTCGCCGCCGCCGCTGGCATCGCCGCCTCGCCGTTGTTCGCTGCACGGCGGTGGCGTTGATAGCCACCGAAGCATTCGATCCGTCCACGGTGGCCGTCACGAAGAGGAAGGCGACGAACAAGGAGAAGTGGACGCTGCAAGCCGAGGAAGCCATCGGAGAGGGGACTGCGTGCGTGGAATGGCAGACAATCGAGGATAATGTAGCCTTGGGCGTTGTATATAAGGTCAAGGTGGCGTGATTATATATTGACGTTATTAACCTTTGGAGTTTTTATGGGGAGAAGTAACGTGCTGTTTGGTCGAGCCAAAGGAATAGAAACGGTAATGGAATCAATTGCAGGCGCTACCTGTTGCAGTGTACAGTATGGAATTGATACCGCCATTTGTTTAGCTGCACGGCGGAGTACAAAAATCACGTCTGTGCACCCGTTATCGATTCCGCCCTCTAAGACCAACTCCAATAGACTCTCTAAATTCATCATAATTGCTAGTTTTAGAGATTTTGATTGAAAAGGTACCTTCCAACAGCTTCTTTATTTGATTATGTAAACATAGTCACTCTCTATTCCGGATTTCTCGCTCTTCAAATATAGAAAAGCGAATAGCTTTCCAGAGTGCACACAAGATATAGAAAATCTGTTGGAAAACGGAAACATATACAAAACGATTTTTATACAAATGACTCTCTAAATTAGGATTTAGAGAGTGAGATTTAGAGAGACTCTTGGAGATGTTCTAAGCGTAGCCAAATATGATGGTACTCGATCGGTGTGAACCATTACGGGGGCAAAAACACCGAACCAAACACCAAAATGTGATCTGGGTTTTAATCCTTGCTTCATATCAGTGGCGGAGCCAGGAAAAAAAACAAGCTGGGGCGAACTTTTAACGATCGACTGAACTGAAATTAAACAATTGCAATTCACATCGCATTAATGCATCTATACATTGCAATCGCACAATTTTAAAGCGAAGTTGAGATATTACCTCAAATTTGAAGAAAAAATTGATGATTCTTGCACCAATACATGGTAAAATGCAAAAAAAAAAATAAGAGATAGATGATTCGTCAATTCTGCACAAAATTTACTCAATTTGATGAACCATATTCTGATATTCAGGCATTAAGCAATGGACACAGGCATACAAGAATTACCGTTTTTCTTTGTCTTCTTGCTGCTGCCAATGGGATCGAGCACTGGCCTGCCACTTCCTCGCCCTCGGCCTCGGCCAACTCCCACCAATTCCGCCGGAGCCGCTCCAATTCCACGGCCAACACCAGAGCCTTGGCCACGCCCAGCCCCCGGTAGCGCCCGGCGGCGGCACCGTCCCGGCATCTTCCTCCATGAGCTGCCTGTTGCCGGCCGCCGCACGCCCTTAGGCCCGCCCTACCGGACGCCCGCGGCCTGCCGTCCCGCTCCCTGCCGGCCGCCGCACGCCCGCAGGCAGCAGCCGCAGGTGGCACTGCCGGACCCGGACGCCCGCCCGCCCGCCTCCTGCCGCTGCCAGCCGCCGGACGCCCGCCCCCTGCCGCGCTCGGCGCTCCCGAAGGCCGGAGTCCGGAGCAGCGGAGCCGCCGCCGCCACCGCCGCCGCACGGCCGCTAGGGTTGCGGCTTTCTTTGATCGCGGCGTGCGCCGTGTAAAGGTGGCCACCGTGTCGTGCCGTGCCAGGCCGTGCTATGGGCCAGGCCTTCGGCCCATGACACGGCACATGGGCCGTTTATCCGTGCCATGCCGGCCGTGCCGCCCATGGGCCACGGTGCACGCGTGCCGCGCCCCGCCGCCCGCCCCGCCGGAGCCATCCCCGCCGCGCTCTGCCTCGGCCGCGGGGGAGAGGGAGAGGGGAGGAGCGGGCGGCCCCGTCGTGCTCACGCCGCCGGCCGCCGCGCGCCACGTCGGAGCCATCCCCGCCGGAAGAAGGAGGAGGAGGAGGAGGAGGGAAGGCCGGAAAGGAGGAGGAGGAGGAGTGGCCGGCGCCCGGCGAGGTGTCGAGGACTCGAGGTCACTGGAGCAGGGCCGGCGAGCTCAAGGCGAACGACGGCGGCGGCTCGGATCGAGAGCGAGAGAGCAGAGAGGAGAGAGAGGCGAGGGCTGCGGCGCGGTGGGGGGGAATGAGGCTAGGGTTTGGGGCGGGCGAGTCGCGGCCGCAGCCTTTATACGCGGGGGCGACGCGGGCTGGGCCGCTGGGCCAAATTAGCCGTTGGGGGGGGGGGCGTGCCGCCGCCGTGCCGCGCGTGCCGGCCGTGCCGGCCAAGGCCGTGCCATGGGCCAGGCCGGCGGCCCATGGCACGCACGGGCCTTCGGGCCGTGCCGGCACGGGCACGGCGGCAGGCGTGCCGTGCCGTCCATGGGCCGTGCCGCGGGCCGTGCCGCCGGCCTATGGGCCGCATGTACACATATAGCGTCGTGCGGTGCGTCCGTGCCGTGGTGGGGATGTTTTTTTTGAGTTTTGGCTGCTGGCGCTGGGTGCTGGGCTGCTGGCTATTGGGCCACAGGTCAAATTTCTGATGGGCCATCCCGGTACGAGCCCAACTTTAACTGGGGCAACTGCCCCAGCTTGCCCCAACATGCATCAGCCCATGCTTCATATGCAGAACAAATCAGAAGTCGTTAAACGCAATCAGATAATTTGTGTGCCTTTTGCATCCGAGTAAAAATTTCCAGTATGTTCAGAGTTTTCTTGTCGGATCATTTCACTCTGCTTCTTTCAGTTACATGAGGCCGCCCACGAGCCCACGAGGTGAACGTACGCTTCAGTCGAAGCAAGACTGAAATTAAAAGGCAAACAAGAAAGTGTTTCCCCCGAATCCAAGATGACTTCAGCACAAACTAAGGCATAACTCATTACAATTTCCCGAATCTGCTTTCAGTCACCAATACATTCACGAAAATTTCAGCACGATCCCCAAAATTCAGTGTCGTAAACTGAAATACAACAAAATTGCAAGAAGATCGATCAAAGCTTTCTGGTAGCTAGTAGTTTGTACCAGTACTATCCCAGTATCATCCATCGCAAGTTCAGTTGGCCAAGGAAATCCGTTACGAAATCATCCATCGCTCAGCAGATCAAAGAACACCAAAAATTCAGGCAAAGACGACAGGACCTAGGGCTCCCGAACTGCCTGCACCATGGCCTTGAACGCCGCCATAGAGGTTGCCCTCGTGCTCGGCCAGAGCCTCAGCTCGGTGAGCGTCTGGTCGTCGGCGCTGCAATCCACATCCATCTCCGCCGCCTCGCTCGCATTGTTGCCCCTGACGATGTCCCCTGGCGCCAGCGGGAACAGCTCCAGGCACGCGCCGCTCAGATCAACCCCCGTGTCGCCGGGCTGCGGGCGGGGGAGCACCGGGAGGCCTCTCCCGCCGAAAGCCCTAACATCCCCCGCCGCCAGAGGGAACAGCGGGAGCGTCCCGTCGGGGAGGCGGCGGAGGGGGGGCGCAGCAGCCACCCGCTGCGGCTGTGGCGGCGGGAACGGCAGAGGCTGCGGCTGCGGCTGCTTGCTGAGGACGGAGTTCCAGCGGTTCTTGATGGCGTTGTCGGAGCGGCCGGGGAGGAAGCCGGCGATGGTGGCCCACTTGTTGGGGAACAGGTGGTGGAGGTGGATGATCTTGGTGTCCTCGTCGGGGCTGAAGGGCCTGACGGCGTCGACGCTGGGGGTCAGGTGCTGGCACCAGCGGAGGCGGCACGACTTGGGGTTGCGCCCCGGCAGCGCGGCGCTGATGGCCGCCCAGTTCTGCGGGCCGTGCGCCCGCACCTGCTCCCGCAGCGCGGCGTCCTCCTCCCTGGTCCACGCCGACTTCTTCATCACCGCCCCCGGCACGTCGCCGCCGGCCTCGTCGTCCGGCACCGCCATCCGATCGCCCCCTCCTCTCGATCTCTTCTTGGTTTCTTGGAGCAGAGGCCGCGGGGATCGTTCGTGGCGTGTGGGAGTGGATGCGGCGGTTAGTTGTGTTGGGTGCCGCAAGCCGCTGCGGCGGGCTGCCTTATATAGAATGCGGCGGGTGACCTACGAACACGGGGGGCGTCGAGTTCGATTCGACACGGGGAGAGACGAGAGGGGAAGTGTCCGACCTCGGGTAGGATTCGCGACGCGATTTCTTTCCCTCTTTTCTCCCTCTCTGACTCTGATCTGAAACAGACTCGTTTGAGAGCAGCCGCGCTTTCCATTTTGTCACAAGGGCAAGAAAATGCTGCGGCCCAGCTTTCGTTTTCTCTGCCACGCACGGCCCATATCGTTTCGGACTCAGCTTACCAACCCCTCTCTCTCTTTCTCATCATCCCACATCCGCCGCATTGCATTGGTGATTTGGTGCCAGTGTGACACTCGCGCTCTGCAATGTTGCTGGATCGCCCAGGCATCCAGCAAAGGGGAGTGGCCGAGTGGGCAAACGCCACATAGATTTCTCTGGTCTCGCCTTCTGTGTTGTCTGTAGGATTGTTGAAGCATATCATCGAATGGTATTTCGGATGGATCAGCTTTGATCGAGGGCTCTCCAGTCGTCGGCACTCCCTCTTTGGGGCTTTCTTCCCCCAAAGACGCTGGTGGACGTCAACTGGATCCTGGATGTGCTCATAGACGATGCATACCACGGCTGTCGTCTGTCGTTTGACTCGAAGCTTTACAGTCGCCTGTGGATTGGAGGCCGCCGGACCGCTTGATGATGACAATATCCAATAACCAACGACATGCCTCCACCGCGGGAGTCTATACTGTGACCTTGTTTTTCTGTATCTTCTCCATGTCCGTGTATGTTTGCACATAGATGTCTGTATGCTGGTGGTGTTTAATATTCTCTCATCCCCTGTTTTCTCCATTGTTCAAACTCTAAGATGTAATGGCTTTGGCCTGCCGAAGGCCCAAATGAATGAATTCAGGTGGGGAATCCCCCCCCCCCCCCCCACACCCCGGTGACCCTCAAAAAAAAATCGAGGACTCTCAAACTACCTTGCTGCTCCAACTCATTTCTTCTAAACACTTTTGTTCCAGATTAAGGACCTTAATGCCATTGTGTCAAGACTCAGAAAGAGGTTCTAAGATAAATCATCATCCGGATGATACAATCATTGATAGTGTTATTTTTCAATCTAGAAGATTATAAAATGATGCATAGCACAAACATTCTCCATATATACTGTGCGCTCAGGTGAAACTTTACACAAGAACTATCCAGCCTGATCGGTCTGGAGCAACAAAACAACACATCAAGTCAAATCAAATAATGGCATCAGCTAACTTACACCCACAGTTCCACAACATCCAGGTAACAAACATAGCCACCAAGAAAAAGGGATTTTAGACAGTTCCATGATCATGATGAGGTTTCAGATCCATTTCCACCTGGTGGATTGTCCACTGCATGCCCTCCAGTTTCTGCAGCTCGACCAGGTTAGCAATTTTTTTTTGGAAAACGCAGGAGAGCTGCGCATCATTATATTAAGAAGAAGAATGGGTATAAGAACCCCCAATACAAACACCATCTGCACGGATAAATCCACACTCACTCACACACTCACACACAACAAACACAAAGCACACTGCACACTTACACAGGAACAAAACAAATCTGGCGACCAACACAACTCAAAAAGAAAACTAATCACCAGGGACGGGGTCAGTCAGGAGGGATAATCCTCGAGCCCCTGCCAAGGTCCACAACCGGCGCTCCTCTTTAGCACTGGCCAAGGCTCCAGACCATCAAACACACACCTGTTCCGGTGATTCCATAGTGTCGACCAGGTTAGCAATTACCCATCGGCCATATGCTAATTAATGGCAACAAAATTGAGCCAGATTACCTTTACAATCTCATGGTACTGCCTTGCAATCACATCAAAATGTGGATCTACACCCTGATACTCACGCAATCGTGAAATCTGATAAAAGACCGAATATCATAGCAAAAAGTTAAACGTTGGGCATGGAATACTGGATTTCATGACTTCTTTTCAGATGGAATGGATGCTAAAAGATGCCCTCTGTTCATTCTCCATGACGGGCAGTGAATGCTGGATTTCATTATTTCTTTTAAAGATGGAATGGATGCTAAAAGATGGCCAACGTTTCTCCACACATGCAACTAAAAGTGGTAACTACAAACCACCAGATGCCTGGTTCTTGTTATTAAACTGCATAAACTCTTAGAGAAATAAGCAAAATGTGGACCAACTGACTCCTAAGCTAGACTTTGTTCAATCATGAATGATTAATTTATAGCTGGCGCCTCTGATTTTGGCTCCTTCATATAACCTCAAGGTATCACTTACTTCCTCAGCTATTTATTTTCCATTCATCAGCTGCTAGGTATTGGCCCTAGTGAAATTGTGATTCTTACAGTCCTCTTTGTGAACAGAAACCAAAATTTGTGGCAAGTGCATCGGCATCTTACCGCTTCATTATAGGAATTGGATGCTTCTTTTGTGGCCTCTACAAGATACTTCCTGCAAATGCAGTTGATATGTCAAGAAGGTTCTTCATTGAAACAACAATGCACTCAACAAATCAAATCCATCTCAAGAATAACAGGTGCACCTTAACTATAACATCAACCTAAAGATCAATTGCGTTAACTTTACCTGATCCTATGCAGTGCTGGTACTGTATCCTTGGTGTATGTGTCACGCAACAGATGATGCTCTAGATAGCTGCCAAATGAAAAAATATGTTAATCTAATCTTTTAATCCTTTAGCACTTGAAATAATAAAGAACTCTTGTACAAGGGAGAATCAGCTGCATGAGTACAGAGTAACATCCGTTATATTACAGTCAAAGATGCAGGTGCCAACCTTAATTTAGCATTCATTGTCCGACACCTTTTGATAAGCCAGGTCTTCTTCAGATCATCCTGTTAGCCAATAAAAGAGGCTAGGCACTTAAACAAGCAATACTAGGTACTAGGAGATTCCATGTTTTCTCCAAAGAGGTTTAATACTTTGATCACAGAAAGGAATATGAGAAGGCTTACATATTGGTGCTGATGCTCCAATTTCTTGTCTTTAACAAACTGTATAAGCACAGCAAGAATTTGCTCCAGGACCTTTTGTTTTGAGAACCATAGGTAATTTATTAAAAGTCAGCGAAAGAATTTGAGTCAATATAAAGTGGGTGCACTGCTCAAGATTTAATCAACTAGGAAAAAATACACACATACATTATAATGTTCAGCAAATTTTCTATCCATTGAAGCAAGATCCTCCAGTAAATGTGCCTCTTCCTTCTCTATCTCTTCGATGATTAACTTCACCCTGTCAAGTGTGAAGTAAAAATAATGATAAATACTTATGCCAGAAGCTTGTTCAGCCTATCACAGGCTCCACATAAGTTTCAATTCCAAACAAAATGGAAAATTGGGCACTGACACCAAAATAAGCTAGCTGCTTAAATGGGTGGGCTTGCCCCACAGATTGGATGGTAAGATGCTATTAATGCAAAATTGTGCTCAAAACAATCTGATGGAAATGTAGGACAAGAAGTTCACCTTTCGGGAAGCCTGGCACTTGAAATTTGACTGATGGATGATGAATCTGCAGCAAAGATGTTAAGATGAGAAAAAATAGCCAAAACAAGAATTCTGCTTAAATTGAGCTACCCATGATATTTTGCATAAAATAAGGAGGAAGGGAGGGTGAAAATTTTGTATGCAAACATAATATTTATTCATCCCAAATCTCAGTAACTGACCCCTTTCATCCATAGCAAATAGATCAGCTAAAGCGTCACACTTGGCTTCTAACCGGGCTTCAATCTCCCTAGCCAAAGTTCTCTGGTAATCAACCATGTCCTGCAATCCAAAACAAAGTAGATGCTTTCAAAGTCTAGAAGATAGGCTTTTTTTCACTCTTTGATTTGACAAAATGGACAGATTCATCATAGTTAATAAGTAGAGACAAAATAGGTTCAGATTTTGCAAGGTAGTTTAGGAGTTCTCACCACAGACATGGCTGGCTGCTCTTGTTGAACTTGGTAGAGATAATCAGACGTGATTCCAAGAAAACGATCAGGAACACCGCCAACTCCAGGTTCAACTGCCTCAGAACTACCACTACCGTGGGCAGCACCGACAGTCATCGCACTAGTGGTGCTACTATAATTATTGTAACTTGTCGACATTGAGCTCGAGCTGGGCGTGGCACTCGTCAAAGTACTATCAAGTGAGCTCCTTGACAAGGTGCTCAGCTTTTCAATCTCCTCCTCGTGGATCTCCCCGTCCTGCAAGAGCAGTGGGAGCCTCAACCTCTGTGCTGCTTCCGCAACAACCAAACGGTGCTCCAAAGACTCATACACCTGCATCAGAAGTACGGAAACAATAGATTAAGCTCCGTGACTATCATTTTTCCTAGATAATTTCTCGAAATGTGCCAGATAAATGGCATTAACAATGAGAATTCTACCATCAATTGATCAATTCCTGCCCACCCAGTTAACATTTCGAGCTCTATTTGCACCAGTCAATGAAGAATGAGGACTTGTCGGGGGCGTGAGAGTCTGAGAGAATGGAGAACCTGCGGGGAGCAGTTGAGCTTCTTGCCGGCGCCAGCACCGCCTGCCGCATGGTACTCCTCCACCATGGCCACCGCCTCTGCGTATACCGCCTACCGCATCGCGCCAGATCTGATCAGAACCCGAGCAAACTCTAAAATGCAGATCCGACGAGTGGGCTGGGATGAGTGGATGACTCACCAGTGCCTCGAGATAGAGCGCGCGCTCCGCGGCGACCTCCTCGCGCGCCTGCGCAGGAACAGGTTCGAATAAGCAGTGGCGAGCACGGTAGCGGAAAGAGAAGGAGCGTGGTGGGTGCGCGACGTACCTGGAGGAGATCGGAGTGGGCGGAGTTGGAGAGCAGGGACGCGTCGGGGGCGAGGTGGTGGCGCTGGAGCTGCTCCACCAGGTGCGCCACCTCCGGCGGCGGCGGAGGGAGGGATTCTGCCGCGGACTTCGACATCGCCGGCGTCGCCGGCAAGGGAAGGTCGCGACGAGTTGGTCGCCGGCGTGGTTGTGGCCCGCTGCAGCCTGCGGGGAGGACCGGAGTTTGGTGGATGGGGGAGTTGCCGAGTCGGGCGGGAGGGAGGGAGGACCGGCTGGGCGCCTTTGCGGGCTCGCCTGTGGCCGGGTCGGGCCGACGAAAACCCGTATTTCGCCGGCCCGTGCCCGATCCAATCAGCGGGCCGAAAATTTAGGCCCAGCCCCGCAAAATACATCGGTGAATGCAACCAGATCCAGATCAATGAAAGATAATCTCATCAAAAAAAAAGATCAATGAAAGAATCCGGGGTTCGGTGCTCTGAGCCGCAGTCAGAACAGGAATTCGATCACAAATAATTCAGGTCCATCTTGCAATTTAATTGATTAATCATCATGCCACGTGCAAAGAAAGCGTGGCAGACACCCAAAACACAGACCAACTCAGTGCATCGCAACTGCACAGATTACCAAAAGCCGAAACAAAATTTTAGCAGCAGACTCTGCCTAGTAATAGACCGTAGTTCTCATCACTCAAATCAGCACGGAATTGAAATAATAATATGGCGGTAGCCACACCATACATGACCATGGCGATCGATATGATGACGGTGTGCAGTAATGGAAAAAGTGCGTGCAGAACTACTAGCAGACGCCGTTGGTCTTCTTGGCGAGCACAAACTTCTTCCACGCCTCCGTGACAGACCTCTGCGTCTCGAGCTCCGACTGCTTCTTCCTAGCCAGCTGCGCCGGCGGCGGCGGGGGCGGGAGCCTGGACGGGAGCGCGTCGAGCTGGTACATGACCTTCTCGATGTCGAGCACGAGGCGCTCGGCGAGGGTGCGGCTGAACTCCTCCCGGATGACGACGCGGAGCACCGTGACGTGCTGCGCGTCGGCGGGCATGTTGTAGGCCGGCACGATCCAGCCGAAGCGGCGCAGCATGTCGGAGATCTCGAACTCGTCGTGCTGGCTCCGGTCCTTGAGCGAGAAGGCCACCAGCGGCACCCCCTCGTCCTTGGACACGATGTTGAAGCGCCCCGTCCTCTCCAGGCCCTCCTTGAGCACCATGGCGTTCTCGTGGCAGTTCTCCATGATGTTCCTGTACCCCTGCGCGCATACATAGATATATTGGTTGAAAATGTCATCAGCTCATCATCATCGAATTAACGCCCCTTTTTGCAAACAAAAAAAAATCGATCAAGAATGTCGACCTCGAATCCATGGCGGATGAGCTGGTAGTACTGCGCGATGACTTGGCTGGAGCCCTTGGAGAAGTTGAGCGTGAAGGTGGGCTGGTCGGCGCCGAGGTAGTTGATGTGGAAGATGAGCTCCTCCGGCAGGTCCTCCTTGTTGCGCCAGACGCACCAGCCGATGCCGGCGTAGACGAGGCCGTACTTGTGGCCGCTGACGTTGATGCTCTTGACCCACGGCAGGCGGAAGTCCCACTCCAGCTCCGGGTACAGGAAGGGCGCGATGAAGCCGCCGCTGGCCGCGTCCACGTGGATGGGCGTCGCCCACCCGGTCTCCCGGTTCTTCACCTCCAGCAGGTCGTTGAGCAGCTTCACGTCCTCGAACTCGCCGTTGAGCGTGGAACCCAGGATCGCCGCCACGCAGATGGTGTTCTCGTCCACCATCTCCACCGCCTTGGCAGGGTCCATCACGTAGTAGCCGTCGCGCAGCTTCACCTCCCGGAGCTCCACCTCGAAGTACCTAGCGAACTTTTCCCAGCAAACCTGCAGTATCCATTCAATTCGTTGCGATTGATTAGAATAGAGAGGATTGATCGTTGTTTGTTGGAATGGGGATTACTGAGTAAAAATTGTTACATACCTGGACGTTGGCGCCGGTGACGATGTTGGGCTTGTCGAAGGGCTTGCCCTCGGCCCTGCGCTTGTTCTGCCACCTGCGCTTGAAGGCCAGCCCGGCCAGCATGATGGCCTCCGACGAGCCCACCGTGCCGACGCCCACCGCCGTCTCGTCCTCGCCCAGCGGCGCGTTGAAGAGATGCGCGATCATGTTCACGCACCGGTTCTGCAATTAATCACAGACAAATTTCGCACTCGAGTGTCAGAGAAAAGAAGAAAATCTCAGTGGCTTGTAGGTGCAGCTCCACAACGGCCCGGCCCAATGTAAACAGGATTCGGTGCGGCCCAAAACTGGCACGGGCCCCTTTTATTTAATAAGATTATTATTTGCGGATCTCATTTTATTGAAAAAAAAAATCGCCTGAGACCCATTACATAATGACATACTGTATGAAGTGATGAACAGATAAAATAATCTATCATGGGTCGCCCTGGGATAAAAGCAAGTGGGCTTCCTATCATCAACCTAAACAATTGTGCCGGCGGGGTGGGCCCCAGGCAAGGCCAGGCCAGCCTTCGCCGACCAAGAAACCGGGGCTCTCCGGTGTGTGAGAGCACGACGAGGGAAGAAAAAATTTGCTGGCAGAGCACAGGATCAAAGTCGTCGGGTGATCGATGCCTGTACCTGGAGCTCGGTGGTGACGGGGTACTCGTCCATGTCGACGTAGTTCTTGTTGATGGCGGCCATGATGAGCTTGTCGCACTCGGGCTCCATCCAGGTGGTGACGAAGGACGCCAGGTTCAGGCGCGGGTTCCCGTCCAGCATCAGCTCGTCGTTGATGATCTGGTACGCCGCCTCCTTGGGGATCGAGTTCTCCGGCATGCGGTACCTGCAATCAATCAAACACAACAGAGGTTCAGCCCGAAGTCTCATCAGAAATGAGAAAATATGAACTCGAACTTCTCCCACTGGAGCAGGCATTGTTCAATGTTCAGAGCCGTTCCAGCACAAGCGCCGGTGGCAAGAACAGGTGCTAATAATAGTTTCAAGAAGAACTTGCCTTGGGAGCGACGCGCGGACGTAGCGCGACGCGAACGTGGAGTGCACGGACATGTCAGTCTCGGAGACGGTCTTGGAGAGCACCATGGCGGCTGCGATCGAGCAATGCTCGAGTTGGGTTTAGGCTTGGAGAAGAAGAAGAAGAAGCTAATCGGCGCTTCTATTTGCTAGCTCTTTGAACTTCCAATGGCCGCGATGTGCGTTTGGCGTGTGTGCTTGTGGCCGGGCAAGGGCGCCGCTATTTATTGCGCGTCTCCCACCCCACGCGGCGAGGCGGCCAAGGGAAAGGAGGGGTGACCTTGGGCAAGAGACAAGTCCGCGTCTGATGCCTAGTATGCGTATGGAATGATTCTCAAAAAAAAAGTATGCGTATGGAATGGTAAAAGATGCAGGAGAACCCGGTCTAGTACTTTTCGCGCAGACCTTTCCATTTTCGATGACTACTTGCGCCGTAAGACGGTCCGCGTCTGATGCCTAGTATGGCGCGACAAATTGAAGGCCACGCACGCGAGAGGGCAGCAGGGGGTTGCCATTTTTGAGACGGGTTTGTTCTGACTGCGAGTTCGATCTCCTATGATTTGATGGATGGACGGCCCTGATTCAGTCACGTTTAGGCCGGGTCAAAAAAAGGGAACTTTTGGCGTACATTTGCTAGGTATGTAGAGAGAGTGCAGTATATAGTAGCCGTAGTCTTTTTAAAAGAAACAAACCGAGTTCATTCGTGCTCTGCAAGAAGCCAAGAACACGTACGTGTTTGCTGCAAGTCAAAATTAACCTGCTCAGTAACAATAACCGGATCAAAATTTACGTTTGCAGTTTGCCTAGGAAAAATAAGGACATGATCTGGCGGTGGTTTAAAAGAAAATGGAAAACCCGGAATTGACTATGCAAAGGTCAAATAAATGTTTTTTGACCCGTGAAAACGTGTAGTTAGGGGTGGTAAATGGCCCTCACTTTTATACTAGAAATTTTAAGGATCGGGCCAAAATAATACTAGTTTTTGAGCTAAATTTTGTTAGGACCAAGTTAGATTGTGAAGGAACAAACGGGCCATGATCCGTTACCACCCCTACGTGTAGTAGTACAAGCTCTATAAAATTTTCTAATCCTGGAAAAGAAAAGGACTACCTAAGCAACGAGGGAGCCGCTTCGCGACCGACACGTACGTACGCACGGATACGTAAGACGTACGTACGCTCCGTGGTTGTACTTGTCCATTTTAGCTCCTTCGTCTTGTGCTGCTGCTGGTTGTTTGCCTGTTTGACATCGCGGCACCAGAATTGGTGGTCGACGCTTTGTTAGTGGCGAAAGAGCAGTAAAAAGGAGGAAAGTCTTCCATTTCTTCAGTCACAAGCTAGACACGTACGTCCTTGTATCCACCGCTCGCTGTCGCTGCGCTACGACGCACTACTGGGTTCAGGAGTGAGAGGCGGCCTAAGCGAGCCATTATCTCAAACCGGGTTTCATTACGTGAGCTCCACTTATCATCAGCGACCCACAGACTCAGCTCGCTCTGTCCCGTTCCCGTACTGTATCACGACACGCAGCATGCAGGCGCGGCGCGGAGTCAGCTCCCCGTGGACCCAGTCCCAGAAACAGGGTGCGAGCGGCGGGCGAGCCTGGGAGCCGCGGGCGGATTCCGCCGTCAGGGCGCGCGAGGCGTAGGGAGAGGGGCAAGGAATATGTGGTGGCATCGCGCTCGCGAGATGCCTGGGAAACCGAAGGCACGGAAGGCGGAAGCCGCCGGGGCGGTGCGTGCCCCGGTCGTGGGCGTGGCGTACTGGAGTCCGCGTCAGGCCGCAGCAAGCAAGAGCACTGGCCGGGGGCAGGGGCAGGGGCCGCGGCCGACCGCGTCCAACACCAGCCGTCCAGACGCCGGTTTCCGCGAGCCCCAGGCGGCGGGCGGCCCGAGCGAAGCGAAACCGCCCGGCACCAGTCCTGGCCTCCCCGTCCTGCGGGCCGAGCCGCGCCATCCCGCGGGCGCGTCCACCCACGGGCTTGCCGTCCACGAAAACGCCACGCCACGCGCCACCACCACCGGTGGAGTGGGTGGTTTTTCCCCGCTCGCGCTCGGCCCCGTACCCTCCCCTCCCCTCCCATTCCTCTTCCTGGTTGCGTGCCTTTTGAGAGAGCGCTCGACTCGCCACGCTGCCGAACCATCATCCCTCGCTTCGTGAGCTGGTGAACTCCGTCCTAACACGGAGCTATGCATTGCTTAAGTCTCGTTTATTGCGAAACAGAGTGCCGCCAGTGGATTGGGCTCGATATTGCTAGGTGCTGCTTTGCATGGTAGGTCTCACTTGGTCTGTCGTTTGCGCGATTTCGAGCATGGAAAATTTGTGGTCCTTGCGCCATTTCTGAAAGTGAAGATTTCGGTTGATGTTTAGTCACAGCTCACAACCACCAGTTGTCCGAATTTTCCAAGTTTGCAGAGTGGTCGCTAGATCGGTGGCAGTTCGATCAGCTGCTACGTCAGGCGCGGCAGGCATGCATCGAGCTGAAGGAGCAAAAGAAAGATCAGGCTGTCACTGCAACTAAAGACATTGTCTGTTTGCATCAGATAGAGACAAGAGACTATACAAATCTGAATACTACCTTGAGAGTGGTCAGGAACGATTATAAGCCGCTTATCAGTGCAAATAAGCGAAATCCCACCCATAAACTTTGTTTAATTTCGGCTTACCCAATAAGCCCCTTAGTTGAGAAGCCCGAAAACAACGCAAGCCACGATTTTCTGATACGCTGGCATGGGCACGCTTATCTCCCAAGCTTGCCTTCTTTTTCTCCAGCGTCTCTATTCTTCCGGATCAAATCCCATTAGTGTCGCCTCTCTACTGTAGACGAATCCACGCCGCCCCTCCCCTTCTCCCTTTTTCTCTACGCCGCCCTCCCACACTCCATTTAGCGCCGCCGTCCACCCTCATCAGGTTTGTTTGAAGAAGGCTTGTAGCATGGAGCTCACCGAGAGTGCACCTATGGTGGCTTGGCTAGCTCAGGGGAAATGATGGTGGGAAGCTTCACGCAACGACCAATAACTAGAAGATGTTGGGTGATTCGTGGGATTTCTCTGATGGTGTGGACACGAGGATTTGGACTAGGAGGACATTTGGCTTGCGAAACTTATCGGCGACCGAGCTTAGTCCTTGGGGCAAAGAAGAGTAGGACGAGCTCACCACTTACCCAAGCGTCTAATTTCCAAAGAGGCACAACGAGGACATTAACAACGGTTAGAGAGTTGGTTGTGTCTATAATTTCAGAATAGTTAGAGAGTTGGCCGTTGGGATAGACTATAAATTTATCATCTAATTTTCATAATTTAAGCTGATCGAAACATCCCTTAACGCTGACTGATTCATTCGTTGCCTAACCATCTCTTTACCTTGTCCTCGTCGGTGGCCTTTGGGTCTCTACTCGCACCAAAAGTTATTCTTTCTAAAGTGCACCAGAGTTAAATTAGGGAACTGCTCCGGTCCTCTCTATTTAATTTCTTGCACAAATCCTAAAACAACTTACTAATTAATTAATCATTTTTTAATTACTTTTCATCTGGGTCCTAAATGGGTCCGACCCTACCCGTGCCTAACCCATGCCCGCCCCATGATCCATCCAGATCCGCATTCACCGCTCCGTTTATTCGGCACCGTTCCATCTAGCGTGATGCGCGAGGAGGTCCGTCGAGGACAGGGCGACACCGCTCAAAGACGGAGGCGACGGTGCCACCGAGCTGACCGGAACAGTGCGCTTCACGTCGGGAAGCCCATTCGCTCCATCCGCTCCTGCCAGTGGCGACGCTCGCCGGTGGCAGTGCTCGACAACAGCACCGAGCGAACCGATGAGAGCGGATCGCTCCACTACGTTGAGTCTTCCCTGCATGGCTGCACCTCCACACATGCGTCTGACGGCTGATGCAGCTTCCAAGTGATTGCTAGACAAGTCGAGAGCTAATGGAATAAGTAATTGCTTGAAAACAAGCTGTTTTTTTATTGGTATACTGAATTGAGAAGAGCAATTGATTCATGAAACCTCCATCGAAAGAACGTATTGAACAGGAGGACTTACTAACGCCAAATTAAACTCACTGATGAAATTAGACAGCAAGTGCAGATTCTAGGAGATGTATCTTCTTGTTATTAATCTCACTCGGAGTAACATTTTTGTGAACTGATTTTTCCCCTGATCCTATGCACAACATGCAATTGTAAATACTACTTGGCTACTTGGTGGGCTGCCAGGACCATCAGTGAAAATACCTTCATTTGCTCTTCAAGGCAGAATAGTTGTGATATGAAACTACTTACCTTTTCCTGGTTACCGATTTACTCTTTGCTCACTGACTACTGCCTAGTGCCATCACTACATGTCTAGTGAGTCAGATTGGCTCGGTGACTGAGAGTTTTGAGGCACGTGAAGTAGGCATTGTAGTGACTTTTGAAAACTTAGCATTTCCATTTGATCCGTTTCACGTAACTGTCATATATCTTCTCTTTGTTCCGTGGTGATATCTTAGATGGACTGACTGGCTAGCAAGTAGCAACATACACATTAGATACTTCTGATGAGCTCCTTGCCGGTCTGAGCGTATTCTACCCTTTTTTTTTGTAACTTATCAATACTACTAGTGAGGTTCTTGAGTAGATAAAAGTGGAATGTGTGATTTGGATTCAATTGAGTAATGAAATTTGGGTTTCTTTGAAATGATTCCTCCAAATATTGCTTAACATTACAAAACTAAAATGTGTGGAGGTGCAGTCAATCCTGTCTTTCTTGACTTGTCTACCAATCAAATGTTTCCTCGTCTAGTAGTCATCACTTGGAAGCATCATCGGCCGTTGGACCTTGGACGCATGCATGTATGGAGGTGCAGCTGTGCAGGAAAAACTTTGCTATAGCGGCTCTCGATCTGTTCGGTGCTGTCGCGGCGTGCTGCTGCCCGCGAGCCACGCGTCTAGTGCCGCCGGCGAGCATCGCCAATGGCGTGGGAGCTGATAGCATGAATAGCTTACCGCCGTGAAGCGCCGTTGCCCCGGTCATCTTGGTGGCGCCGTCGCAGAAAAAAGAGAGCAGAGAATGCGGATCTTGGATAGATTATGTGGGTGGGCATGGGCTGGGCCGTACCCTTTTTGGGACCAGATGAAATGCAATTAATAAAATAGTTAACTAATTAGTAGATTGCTTTAGGATTTGTGAAAAAAACAGAAGAGGAGTACCAGAGCAGTTCCCGTTAAATTAACCAGGTGTGTCCCGCGAGGAAAGAGACGCGTAGATCGTCGTGAGCCGTGACTTAGGTCGTGGGAAATAAAAGAAAATGAACCAGCGATTTATATTTATTCATGCTCTGATGCTCCCCTCTGAAGCAGTGAGCTCGCTCCATGGAATACGGAGCATGATTAAGTCCGTCTTCCCATTATAACTGTTAATCAGTTCAAATTTGCATCGCAGATGCATAATTGATCGACTCCCGTAGATCTAGCTATGCAACTGCACAAACTGAAAACATGCATCACACATTGCACAGTAACAGCTGATATCAGAAAACCAGCATCATCGCACGCAGGAAATTTCAGCCGTTCTTTGTAAAGACCACCCGAGGAGCTCCTGATGCTTGACAAATCAGGTACGCCGAAACTGTCTCGGGAGTCAAAGGCGGGATGGACGCGGCTACCAGACAACCGTCTAAAAAGGATCCTGTACGTGTTCGCGACCGGGGAATCAAAGGCCGGCGCATGTTCGCACATGCACTTTGTCTCCGTTTTCAGGTTCCGGCGCGCAGTTGGCAGGAAGGAACGTAACACGCTCTCGCATGCGTCATGCGAGTACACCTCATATCCCGCCTTCCCCAGTTGGAATCGGGTTGAATTTTTTTCACGCGAACAGGTGCTTTGCTTCTCGCCTACCAGCTAGGAATCGGAGGACTTGTACAGTATATGCGTTGCTACTGCCTACTGGTAGGTAGTAGCTCGATCAAACCGACCACGTACTCGTCGCTCCAACTTTTCTAGATTATCTTGGAACCAAAAGACGTGTTACTTGCCGGCTTTGATGCTGTGGGTATCGTGAGCGTACGTGAATAATGTTTAGGTGCGTCTGTCTGCGATGACCATATATATTTTTTTAGACCAAGCGCCATGACCATTTTTTTTGACACCAAGCGCCATGACCATATTTTTCTGAGACCAAGCGCCATGACCCATATTTTTTTTTGAGACCAATCGCCATGACCATATATAGGTATCAGTTTACTTGTCTAATAAAGTTTAATCAAATCATTTTTGAAGGTAGACTAGAATGAAGACTAACCACCACCAGGACCACGCGGCAGTTTAGTTTATGCAAACTAAAGCCCGTCTAGACATGTAATCGGGAGTTCCAGCTCAATTACATTTACAAGGGGGGCGAGCTTACATTAGAGCGAGCCTTGCCCACGTGAGGTGCATTGGTGCAGAGAGAGAGGAAGCTGCACATTCCCGGGCGAAGCCCCGAACGTGTACAGGTACTGCCGACGAGGCATGTTTTCATTCCGTTTTTCATACCGTGGACCAAAACCAGCTGCACGATGATAATCGCCGGTCAATATAGTAGGATACAAAGAAGGGGCAGAGCACACCCACCACCACCACCACCACCAGTGCCACAGAAGCAGAGAACACTGCCGGACGGAGTCTCGAAGAAATCACGCCCATAGCTTTACCGCCTACCGTGGCGACTGGCGAGTCTCGGCGGTCACGAACCGGTGCGCCCACGGCGACGGCGAGGTCGAAGAGCGCCGGCCCCCGGCCACAAGCCCACGACGCGCGCGGCCATGCGGGCGCGCACAAGCACAAGGCAGCTGCGTGCCAACGGCCAACGAAAGCGCGTGCGGCGTGCGCCTGTGGGCTGTGGCGGTGGCGAACGGGTATGGCCCGTATAGGACGGTAGGCCGCAGGCCCGTGTGCACTAGAACCAGGCCGAAATCGGATTTCAACTCATGACGGGACCCAGAAAGATTTGCTCTCAGCCCAATAAGAGCGTGAGAGACAGAGTTTCTGGGTGGACAAAAACCAGGCCCAATCCGACCCGATCCACTGGGGAAGTTTCCGAAGCCCACGCGCGGCGGACGTCCAGTCGACTCTCGTCTTCCTCGGCGGCCCATTCCATACGATCCCTCCCCTTCCCTGTCCTGTCACCTGTGCCGTCGCCGGTGACAGGAAATCCACTCCGGTGGCCTCCAAGCGTCGAAGGGTATGTTCCCTGTCGGCGATTGGCGGTTGCGGCCATGGCGGGCGAGGGCAATATTGCCGCCGCTGCGAGGAGGCGATGCAGACCTTGACGGGTCGCGCTGCCTCGAAATCGGACTTGAAGACATGGTAGCACGGCACGCTTGCGGGGTGGGGACTGACCATGGGACATTGAGGTACGGATCTCACCATGCGAGCAACGCCACTGCGTCGCGGCAGCAAGCGATGCGCCACAGCGATTCACCAAAGCTCGTGCCGGGATTTTCGCCCGGTTCTCCATCCGCGGAGAAGTTATGATAAATTTTATGAAAATGCGGAGAAATTTTAGGTCATTTTCTCAGTGCTCCTTTTCTTCTCCGGGTGATATATGGGCTAATGAGCATGACATTTGCAAAAGTTACGTGCAAGACAATTCATGCTGCACAATAGATATTAGGTTCTGATTGTCCTTGTGAGATCTGTTCATTATTTTTTAGGGACCAGTGACGTTTCACTTGCATTATTATGGGTTAGTTGAAGTGGCAACCCTTTCAGTTGACGAATTAGAGCCTACTATATCTTGTCTCCATCAGGTGCATAGCATCCACTTGTAGGGTATACAAGGCATTATTAGCATGCCTTTGGTATAAAAAAAAGTTTTACAGGTATCAAAAGACTTCTGGTCTCGTTTATGTTGATAGATAGTACTAGTATTTGTGGGGTATTGGATGAAAAACATAGTACATAGAGCCACATTCGATCTTATCAGTGTATTTATTTCTGTGATGAAAAGCAGTCCTTTTTCACATTTCTTTCAAATTAAGAACATAGCATGGTCTTTGATTCTGCCAGGGAAGTCCATAATGAGCTACTCAAAGCTTGTAATTAAAGTTACACGATTTTCACACCAAAATTGTATAAAGTGACATATAGTTCGGGTTCGGTGTCCTAAGAGTATTTTAAAACTGGAAATCTTCTGCTGTTCCCTACTTCCGTTACTGGGTCTTTCTCTTTTCCCCATGCTTGATTAAGACATCTGAACTGACCTGCACTATGACTTCTTTTATGTTTTTGGCGGTGTTCACTTCCCTGAAAAGGGAATGTGAATTTGGGTAAAAATGTCACATCGAACAATGTAGCGCACTGTAGCACTTTTCGTTTGTTTGTGGTAATCATTGTCCTATCATGACCTAGCTAGGCTTAAAAGATTCGTCTCGTCGTGTACATTAAAACCATGTACTTAGTTTTTTTATTTACCTACATTTAATGCTCCATGCATAAGGAGAGAGATTTGATGTGACAGTGAATAGTGAAGTTTAGAGAGAGAAAGTTTGGGGGAAGTTTTGGATTTGAAGGGAAGTGAACACCGCCTTTGTTGTCTTCGTGTTCTCCACCTTCCTGGCTTCCTCAGGTTACAAACCTCATTTCCTTCATTCTAGTCCTAGGAAAGGGAGCCATGGACTCCATGGGCCAGTTGTACAGAAGCCCTCTGCTAGAAGAAGACAACTTCCTCCAAGAGGTTCTCTCATTCCCTCTAATGCATGCGTTTGGCCCCAAGGTGCTTGGAGTAGACCTTAGCATCCTGCCATGCTGGGCCATAGAAAAAGTCTGACTCATTTCAGACGATCCGTATTTCCACGCCTATTTTTACCTGAAAAACAATTACACAATAGAATACGGGCCTGGATTGTTTCAGGATACCTTGTTGCTCTGAGAGTTGGGCTCATGGGTTTTTTGGTTCATGTTTTTTGTCTTGACTGTACATTGGGCATGCTTTGGGTATAATGCTTGTTGTGTTGACAGATATGCATTCATCTGTGCACATGTATTGATTCTATTTATTGTTACCTATTTTGCACAGGCATGTCCATTATTTGCGGTACTGTCTGTGATCTGGACCTTAGTCACCAAGTTCCCGGATCGATAAGATCGGGTACGGGAACGAGGAACATGGAACACTACTTTCAAAAAGTATGGAACGACAGGGGTATACCTTGTTGGGACGACAACTCGGGACGATGGAACGTGATCCCAGCAAAACCGGAACGATCACATGCAACGGAACTCAATTAACATACATCCTCACTCATAATTTAGACATTTAATGTTATGTTATAGGTATATATAAAGGAAAGATGACAGCAATTAACTGGGCTAATCATCTACCCAGCCCACCATGACCGAATGCTAACAAATAAAACCCACCACAGTGGCCACGTATGTACTCAGCCCAACCATCCGGCAGCTCGGCGTGAGGCCTGCACTCTCGTCGCGGGACGCGTCCCACGCGCGATCCTGGCGACGATCCGCATCGTCCCCGTCCCGCGAACCGGAACGACGTACCACGGAACGGGGATCGCTGCGTCGTTCCGCGTTCCCGGTGACTAAGATCTGGACTGTTGATACGATTAGTGAAGTTTATCATGTTTATTCTCGTTTATTATAAATACTTATTATTACTTCAGTACATGTAAATAATATGCATCCAATTTTTCTCTCAGAGTGTTTTTATTCTAATCGCATCAAATTATACTGTGCTGCTGTCTGGTGACTGGGCTTTTGGCATTGTTTACACTAAGTCATTACATGTTTCAAGAAATGGGAGGAAAGTTCCGTAGGAGTTAATTATTTCAATACCAATCTTTCTTGATTTTTTTGACTTAAATCTTTTAGTAACAAAATCAATGTACCAAGGACAACAAATAAAGAAGATTCTAAAGAAAAGCTAGAAGGGAAGAAGAAAGAGTACATGTGCTAACTCTTTTGATTCTTTTAGTAGATTCTTATTTCTGGTTTTAGAACACTGAAGCTTATGTGTGTTTCCCTCTTTTTCGCTAAGCAGTAAGCACCGTAGCGATGTACTACTTGTGTAACAATAAAAAGAAGAAGAAGAAGGTTTAATGTTAAGTTGATTATTTATACATGCTTATTATTTTGACCACTCTTACCTTAGTTCATGTTCATGTGTTCTTCAAAGAATGGAAATATAAAATAATGCCAATTAGATGTACATTTTTTATCTGTTACAACATTTGTCCCAAAATTAGATGGTAAAACTACCATTTTGATTACAATTTCTAACTGTGAAATGCAGATTGCTGTAGAATGCACAGGTGATGGATCGGTTTGCATCCGCGGGCATCCTGCTTCCAAGAAACATACAGGAAAATGGAAGGCTTGCTCCTTAACCATAGGTAAATATGAAAAAAGTGCCATTGTTCAATTGGCCTTTGCTTTGGAAGACCAATAGGACATTAAATGGTGAAATTTTGTTGAATTTAAAACTATATTTTTTAATGGATGTGTCCATTATTCGATACAAGATCCAACATGAAACTGAATGTACTGTTGCAGTTTGTTCATTCTGCTCGTACCTGGCCGTTTCTTCAATTTCGAAAAACCTCGTGAGCTATCTTACAAAAGTCCTACATGAAACAAATGTGGCTGCTGCAAGAAATGTTTCAGCCTGGCAAGGTACTAGCTTCCTCGCACCTCTGATTGGAGCGTTTATAGCTGATTCATATCTGGGCAAGTACCGGACAGCTCTGATGTTCCTCGCAATCGTCATTATTGTAAGTGCTAAAAGTAATCCATGCTATAACTGCTTAAGTTTGCTATATTCACAAAGAATAAGATTCTTCCTTCGGAAGCAAACACTTTAAGAGGACATCCTAAATATATGTGAAGAGTTAAAACCTTATTTTGATTAGACAATATAGTGGTATTTCGATGGATGGATGATAAAACCAACCTGGTTTCTCAAGGTTGGGAACTCTGGCCACTTGCCTGCTGTTGTGATATACATATCCATCTGACTGAGCAAACTTAACATATTCTTTTGACATCTTGTATTCTATTGATTTAGGGAATGATGGTGTTGGTCCTGTCATCAACATCTTTGTTGATCTCTATTGCTCCACAAGTTTCGCCTGCTTGGACAGATACAGTATCATCTCAGCACATCATATTCTTTTTTGGCTTGTATATGGTTGCTATCGGTTATGGTGGACAGAGCCCTTGTGTTACATCCTTTGGTGCTGACCAATTTGATGACACTGATGAGGAGGAGAGAACCAAAAAGAGCTCTTTCTTCAACTGGAACCATTTCACAATCAATGCAGGTGCACTGATCTCAGGGACCATTATCGTGTGGATCCAAGACCATGAAGGTTGGCTCTGGGGTTTTTCCATAGCTGCACTATTTGTTGCTTTAAGTTTGGGTAGTTTCCTCTTGGGCTCTAGAGTGTATAGATTTCAGAAACCTGGAGGCAGCCCTTTTGCAAGAGTGTGTCAAGTTATTGTTGCGGCCACTCGCAACTTTGATAAAGACTTGCCATGCGATTGTTCACTTCTTTACGAGACTCCAGGGCAAAGTTCAGCAATTGAAGGAAGTCGGAAATTGGAGCATACAACTGGACTTGAGTAATACTCTGTTCTGAGTTTATTTGCATATGTTTGCATTTCCATATAAGCATAGATGATTACTGATTTTGCAGATAATAGGAAAATTTTATGTAATGCATAAATTGCATGTAAATTACTAAAGAAAAATATATTCTTTTGCACAGTCGGTGTAATTCTAGAGCAGCACATTGATGCGCTGGAATTTATACAGAAAGCATTTGCCCTTTCTTTTATTTTTTTTCTTTATGAGCAGTGCATTTTGCATCATTTGCATTTCAACAAGGGACAAATACTTCTTTTATTTGCGTGGTCTTGCATTTCTTGTATTTCAACTGTGCTTGTCTTGATTTTAAGTAATATTTAATTTGATATACCTTTGTTTGCCTTTGCTTCAATCAAATCTTGAACTATATACATGAATAAATTTCCCGTGAATTCCTGATAATTCCACTTATGTAGTACTGAAGTGTTAATTTAGGCCGCGAATAATTATTTCTGCAAATGTTATTTACCGACACATAGCTGGCATTATGCAAAACTTGAACTCTTTGTTTTATTTGATGAATCATAAAAGTTTATGTCAACATGTTTGGTTATGACTATGTTTAAATTCATTGAGCACAACCATAGATTGCATTGAACATATCACATGAGTTAAAACTACAAGAGCTTTAGCGAATTGTTCCTAACCTTCTCCAAAGAATTATTGCCTATGTGTCCTTGGTTCTGTTGGTGATTATACAAGTTTATATTCTCGTGCACTTTTGTTTTTCTCATTATTAAGCAAACATAGTAATAGTGTTCCTTTTCTATTAGGTTCTTTGACAAAGCTGCAATTGTGACATCCGCTGATTGTGAATATGTTGGCCTGCTTAATGGATGGAGAGTCTGTACTATCACTCAAGTTGAGGAGTTCAAGATTTTGATCAGGATGCTCCCTATTTGGTCTACAATGGTTTTATTTGCTACAGTTCTGGCACAGATGTTTTCAACATTTATAGAACAAGGGATGGTAATGGACAAACATGTTGGCTCGTTCGAGATACCTGCAGCATCCTTCCAATCTGTAGATGTCATTACTGTTCTTGCACTAGTTCCAGTTTACGAAAGGATCCTTGTTCCAGTGTTCAGAAAATTCACTGGCATGGCTAATGGTATCACCCCTCTGCAACGGATGGGGATCGGTTTATTTTTCTCCACACTCTCAATGGTATCAGCAGCAATGGTGGAGACCAATCGACTGCAGATTGTCCAAGACAAAGGCTTGGTGGACCAGAATGTGCCTGCTCCAATGAGCATCTTGTGGCAAGGACCCCAGTACTTTCTGATTGGCACCGGGGAGGTGTTCTCCATCATTGGGTTAAACGAGTTTTTCTACCAGGAATCGCCTGATGCCATGAGGAGCATATGTCTGGCATTCTCATATGCTAACATCTCGGCGGGGAGTTACCTTAGTTCATTAATCGTTTCCCTTGTGCCTGTGTTCACAGCCGGAGGCGGCAGTCCAGGGTGGATTCCTGATAACTTGAACGAAGGGCATTTGGATCGATTCTTTTGGATGATGGCTGGGTTGTGTCTAGTTAATCTGCTAGCATTTGTGTTCTGTGCCATGAGGTACAAATGCAAGAAAGCTTCCTGAGTTTTGTTGATCCTGGCATTCTAAGTTACAATAAGAAATAATGATGATTTCTGAAGGTGTTTGGTTTATAATGACAACGATTGAATCTGACGTTAGATGACATGTAATGGAAAGGACCGTACGTCAATACAAAATTCGAAGACTTTGGCATGAAGCAATTTGTGTAAATAAAGTAGATCTTTGCTTTTAGAATTTATTACCCTTTTATAGTAGGCGCCATCTGATTAACCCCTTCCCGCTTCTCCTTTCGAGGTCTTACATCATCTCTCTCTGCGGTGAAAATTCTTTTATTCGATCATGTAAAATTGACTGACCTAAGATTGATGGCACTAGTTTTGCAAAAAAAAAGATTGATGTCACTGGGTATTTTAGAGTTCTATATAGGGATACAAAGATCCCCGGCTCACATGCACAATGCGATCTTGCATTGCATTTCTTGTTGTAACTACAGAAAGATAAGATTTCTCTTCAAGTGCATCATGATTAAGGCCGGTGCACATTTGTTACTCTTGAAGTAATAAGGGAAAAATACCATAACCTGTGCTTTGTGATGTGAAGGCTGCTTTTGTTGCATTGGCAACTATGGCCTCCTGCTCCTACCTACATAAAACGCGAACCAAGCTGAAAAAATAATCATTCGTCAGCGTCAGCTTTTGTCTTAATCACATACCACGTTCACCTGAAAAAACATGTGCATAATAAAAAGATAAAGACCTGACCATGGCCCTGTTTGGAACAGCGGCCAGGAAAATCACATCGCTTTTTAGATAAACTGTATGAATAAGTTGAGAAGCGGGTTTGAACCAGCTTCTACGTTCTAGTACAAATGGATGCGGTGGGGAGAAGCATGGCCAAAAAAGCTACAAAAAACGTACCGTTTGGTTTCTAGTTCCAGTTTATTTTGACCGTAAACTGAAATAAAGCTGTTCCAAACAGGACGCATACGTGCTGCCTGAAATCGTCGTCCTCCTCTTGTGGCCCACGCCTTTCTTGGCAGCAATGGACAATCCAATCTGTTCGAGGGGCCGTTCGTGGCTCAACATGACGCGCGGCGCAAATGGAAATTCACAAGACGGCACCGCAGAAGCGAAGCTATTGCACGCGAGAACTCAATAAGATTGAAACTTACATAATCGAGGCACATTCATATTCATATTCATATATAATGATCATCTATACTAGAATAAGAGGAAGCGGACAATGATGTTAGCAGCTCGCGGTTGCAATCTGATATCACTTACTCCCTCGGACTCGAAAAACAAGTTACTCTAATAATTCTGAGATAGATTAACCAGAAAAAATAATCTTAATTATCTCAATTTATTAATCATATTTGGCACTTGCTACGTATACATATAAATACCAAATAGAGTAAAATAACTTGTTATTATATAAATTGAATTCTATAATGATTTATTTTTTAGAACAAGGGGGAACATACATGCATAAGTTATCATGTCATCTTCTTTAGTGCTCTTTGTCCTCCTCATCCGCCGTCTCTTGCAATACCTCCCTTCTTCTAGGTTTGTATACAATTGATGAAGATGATAATATATCATCACTCCTATCATGAGCTTGTTAGATCTATTTTTTAGAGCATGTAGACATTAAATGTGTACCTACATGAAAACCATGCTAGTATGTGCAGCATTTGAATCTCAAAGACCTGAATATATTGAATAATTATACCTTAATAGTAGTTTTATCTAAAATATCTATATGACACAATTGATTGTAGAAATTATCCTAACCTGTTGGTAGTACACAAAACTGAAATAGCCAAAATTTGAACACTGAATTGAGCTGCTTAGGTTCCGGTGTTCCAACACTTCTGCAATTACATAGTTTGAAGAGGACATGGATGTAATATCGCCTTCAGCGATTTCCTTTTGTAGAATTGTAGTTGCTTCCAACAAAAATGGCGACTCTCCAGGACCTAAACGGCAGCGAAGTCATTATAAAACTCAAACGATAAGCTCGTTGCCTCGTCGTATCTGCTCTGGGAATCAGTATTAGTGGCAGCAGCAGCGGTTGCCGAAGAAGCGATCACTGATCAGCCTTCAAAGCTCGAATCTTTCCCTTCCTCCAGGAGGGGACAATCCCTCAAGGCTTCAGAAGCTGCATTCATGGAGTCGTCGCCGGGGGAGGAGCGGCAGCAGAGCCTGCTGGTACGCGCGACGGAGCCGGAGGTACTTCACAACAGTGTTTCTGTATGGAGATTTTTTTTCTTTCTTCCTGATTGTTTATTCCACAACGATTCAACAATCGGTAGGGTTTGTTTTCTAATCCTCTTTAGTTTTGTTGACACAAAAACGCGCCAACAAACTCGAAGCCGATCAAACGCGTAGCACAGCCGTCACAACGGCCAACTCCTGAGCTCCTCGGGCAAACCGGCCTGACCGGTTCCTGAAACCGGTCTGACCGCTTTCAAGCAGGAACTCGTGAAGACCTAGAAACTCGAGCTCGGGAGGGACCCCGTCGGAGCTCAAGCAAGCTAGGGTTGCTCTAGGGTCGGCAGGCCACCTAGAACGCCCTTGAACGCCGTAGAGACGAGCAAAGAACAGAATATGGAGGTTGGAAAAGATTAGGGTTTGAGAGATAAAAAAGTAAAGGATAAACGTGTTTGATTCGATTGGAATACATCTCAATCGGCCTTAGCCTTTATATTTATAGGCCGGAGAAGTCTTACCCCTTTCGAATAGGTTACAATATAGGATTAAACTCGGAATCCTAATCCTACTCGAATTACAGAACCAAACCGGTCTGACCGGTTTGACAAACCGGTCAGACCGGTTTGGCCGGGCCAGAGCCAATTTTGACTGTCAACACATGCCCCCCTGCGTTTTTAGTGAACTTGAGAACTAAAAAGCAAGTAATTACAATTCAGGAGCTAAAATTTATGCTAAGGGCGATATCAACAATATATCGGCCATTGGTCTTCATGCGTCTTGCCAAACACTTGGATAGAATTTCTTCAAATATCTTCCGTTGATAGCTTTAGGCAAATGATCTCCCTTCAGCGTCTCTAGCATGTAAGAATTCCCAAAAATGACGTTGACAACTCTATAGGGTCCTTCCCAACTTGGTGACCATTTACCAAACTTGTTGTTTTTCGTCCCAATAGGCAAGATCGTCTTCCAAACAAGCTCACCAATCTGAAAATATTTTCCTCGTACTTTCTTGTTGTAAGCTTTAGCAACCCGAAGCTTATCTTTCTCAATCTCCTTCAAAGCTTTCAATCGTTTGTCTGTTACCTCATCAATATTGTCCAACATCAAATTGTGGTAATCAACAGCATCAAGGTCATTTTGTTTAGCCAATCTATAAGCGTCCAGATTTACCTCAACGGGTAAAACTGCCTCTTGACCATACACAAGCTCAAAAGGAGTAACTTTAGTAGCACCATGTCTAGATATACGATGAGCCTATAATGCTTCGGATAAAACTTCATGCCATCTCTTAGGACTTTCTTCTATCTTTTTCTTGATTAATTTGATCAAAATTTTATTACTTGACTCGGCTTGTCCATTAGCCTGAGCGTAATATGGAGATGAATTGAGCAACTTAATTCTATAGGATTCGGCGAATTCACGTACCTCTTTAGACATAAACGAAGTACCTTGATCCGTTGTCAAAGTTTGAGGAATACCGAATCTATGAATAATATTTTGCGTAACAAATTCAATTACCTCTCGATGCGTCATATTCTTCAAGGGAATCGCTTTGGTCCACTTAGTGAAATAATCTGTAGCAACTAACACAAAACGGTGTCCTTTTGATGATGGAGGATTAATTTGTCCAATAAAATCCAATCCCCAACCTCGGAACGGCCATGGCTTAATAATAGGATGCATCAATGCAGCAGGAACAAGTTGCAAATTTCCAAACTTCTGACATTCCTCACATCCTTTGTAATATTTGAAACAATCTGCCATCATAGTAGGCCAATAGAAACCGGCTCGTCTAAGTAACCACTTCATCTTTGAAGCCGATTGATGTGTACCACAAATACCTTCATGGACCTCACCCATGACAACTTTGGCCTGATCCGAATTAAGACATTTCAACAGCAAATCTTCGGCGTTTCGACGATAGAGTTCATCGTCAAGCAAAACGTATTTAAACGATATTCGCCGAATATTTTTTTCTGCACCACGACCAGGATCTCTCAAATAAGTAATAATAGGCACCCTCCAATCCTGATCTTCAACTTTGGATTGATTAGCATCATCCAAATGATTTTTTCTTCTGTCAGGGGACGAAGCGGTCAGACCGGTTTCAGAACCGGTCAGACCGGTTCTGGCTGTCAGACCGGTCTGACCGGTTTCTGAAACCGGTGTGACCGGTTCGTCCAGAACCAGAACCTCGGCTTTCGTTTGCATCGGTTTTTGGAGATAGAAATACTTCTTTGCAACCATACAACCAGATGCTTTCTGAGCCAGAGTATTTGCCTTGTCATTCTCTTCTCTTGGAATATGTTTGATAGTAAATTCATCAAAAGAAGCAATGATATCAAGACATCTATCAAGATATGCATTTAATGAACCATTATAACATTGGCATACCTTTGACACTTGTTGTACCACCAGGAGCGAATCACCAAAAACTTCAACATGCTTTATTCCCATGTCTTGCAAAAATTCCAAACCAAATAAAAAAGCTTCATATTCAACTTGATTATTGGTTCGCTTTTCTTCCAATCGGTTTGAGAACTTAAAAACGGCACCACTCGGAGATATAAGAACAACACCAATTCCTTGCCCATCACCACAAACCGATCCATCAAAATATAACTTCTATGGGATACAAGTAATATATCCGACGTCGAAGTTGTTTGTATCATTTATCCGATGTTCAACAATAAAATCAGCTACAATTTGACCTTTTATTGATTTTAAAGGTTCACAAGCCAAATCATACTCAACTAAAGCATAAGCCCATTTACCGACTCTTCCACTAGAAATCGGCTTTTGCAACATATGTTTAATTACATCGGTTTAACACAACACGATGCAAGTGCTAGATAATAAATAATGCCTCAATTGAGTACAAGCATGGTACAAGGATAAACACAACTTCTCAATGAAAGTATACCTTGTTTCTGCATCGATGAGCCGTCGGCTTACATAAGCAATCACATACTCCTTGTTGCCGATTTCTTGAGTCAAAACAGCCCCAATAGTTCTATCTTCAGCCGCCACATAAAGTCTAAATGGTACTCCTCGCTTAGGTGCCCTAAGCACCGGTGGTGAAGACAAATATTCTTTGATTTCCTCAAAAGCTTCTTGTTGTTTTGTCCCCCAAGTAAAATCGGCTTCATTCTTTAACCGAAGTAAAGGAGTAAAAGCATCAACCTTTCCAGACAAGTTAATTATAAATCTTCTCAAGAAATTTACCTTGCCTAGAAACTTTTGCAAATCTTTCTTGCAAGTAGGAGCTTCGACTTTCTTCATAGCTTCAATTCTCTTGGGTTCAACCTCTATGCCGTTCTCATGAATAATAAACCCAAGAAACTTCCCAGCCGAAACACCAAAAGCACATTTGAGTGGATTCATTTTCAATCCATACCGTCGCATCCTTTCAAGAGCAAGTTTTAAATCGGCTAGATGAGGAATTAAACCATCCGATTTAACCACAATATCATCAATATATACTTCCACGATAACTCCAAGCAAATCATGAAAGATTAAATTCATAGCTCTTTGATAAGTTGCACCGGCATTCTTTAATCCAAAAGTCATAACCACCCACTCAAACAAACCAATAAATCCTGGACATTGAAAGGCCGTTTTGTGCATATCCTCTTCGGCCATAAAGATTTGATTATATCCAGCATTACCATCAAGGAAACTAACAACACGATGCCCAGAAGCTTCATTGATTAAGACATCGGCTATAGGCATAGGATATGAATCTTTTGGAGTGGCTTTATTAAGATCTCTAAAATCAATGCAAACTCTAAGTTTTCCCGAATCTTTCTTTTCAACGGGAACAATATTAGAAATCCACTCCGCATAACGACAAGTCCGAATAAAACCAGCATCTAGCAAATGATTAACTTCTTCTTTTATTCGGTCATAAATAGCGGGATTAAAACGTCTAGCCGATTGTTTAAAAGGTCTAAAACCGGCTTTTATCGGTAAACGATGCTCAACTAAATCACGACTCAAACCGGGCATCTCACGGTACTCCCAAGCAAAACAATCGACATACTCCTTCAACAAATTTATTAATTCGGCTTTAAACTCCGCCGATAAATTTTTGTTTACAAAAGTCGGCCTAGGAATAGTACCGTCACCAATATCTATTTGTTCTAAAGGGTCGGCTGACGTGAAACCCTGACCCAACTTATCCATATCACCGAGATCTTCAATAGCTTCAAACATACCGGCCGAATGTGCTCGATGATGATCAATTCGGTCTTGAAGCCACTGTCCAGACTTAAACCGGTCTGACCGGTTTCCATAAGCGGTCTGACCGGTTTTCCTCGGCTGGCACTGTTCAGATCCAAACCGGTCTGACCGGTTCCTGGAAGCGGTCTGACCGATTTTGCTCGACTGATTAATCTGCTCCATTAATTACAGCAAGTAATTCAACCGATTTTTCATCGGCTTTAATGTAGCAGGAACAAAACCATCCTTGGTGCAACTGATCAGCTCATAGTCGGTCAAATCTATGCCCGACAGACATTTGACCTTCTCATTTGCACTAAGAGAATCGGAATCGGCCATTGCAACAAAGGAAGAAGTGTCACCATGGACAACTTCAACTTCATCGCCGATCCACTAAATAAGATATTGATGCAAGGTAGATGGAATACATTTATTTGCATGAATCCAATCTCGACCAAGGATTAAACTGAAGTTACCTTGCACCTCGGAGACGAAGAAAGCCGTAGCAATAGTCTTGCTTCCGACGGTCAACTCCATAGAAGCCACCCCCTTGGCACCAATGGGATCACCTCCACCAACTCCACTGACCGTCATGTTCGTCTTGATTAATTCTTCGTCTTTTCCGCCAATCTTCTTATAGAGAGAGTATGGCATAAGATTTACAATAGCTCCACCATCAACCAACATACGAGAAATTGGCTTCCCGTTGATGTGCCCTCTCATATATAAAGCCTTGAGATGATTCTCTGATTCACTAGGCTTCTGAAAAACGGCATCTCGAGGCCCAAGTTGAAAATGAGAGACCTCCTCTTCCGGTACCACATAATAATCAGAAGACAAATATACAACATTGATTTCCATGTTGTCATGTTCTGAAGAAGGCTCAAAATCAACCAATTCTTCATCTTCAACCACTGGAGGAATTGGCGGAGTAGTATCGATGGTTGAAGTAATCTCAGCTCCCGCTTCTGTCGTCAAACCGGTCTGACCGGTTCCAGAAACCGGTCTGACCGCTTCTGCAGCGGTGGGCTAATCCAAACCGGTCTGACCGGACTCAAAAACTGGTCTGACCGGTTGTGCTGCTGATTGCACAACGGGCTTAGCTTGCCAGATCTTGGTCTGAGGGATCATAGGCCTATAATTGTTGAAGTATTCATCCCTCAGCTTCTCAGCTTCCTGTTCCCTTTTTTCTTTGTTCCGCAGGCGTTGTAACTTCCGCTTCTGCGTATGAGTCAATCCAGAAGGACACCACCTTGGTTGGAAGACCTTCTTTACGCCCTTGCTACTGCTAGCCTCATGATCATTAGCCATGACCGGCTTTTTGACTGGAACAGGAGCCGAATCTCCAATGACTATCGGCTTTCTACCCAAATCTTGCATAGCCACTGGAATATTGCCAATTGTTACAATCCCACTGGCTTTGGCTTGCACGTCCTCATTTTTCTCCTTGACATGGTATCCTTGCTTAGGAGGAGCTTGGAACCTCTGCCTAGACCGAAACCGGTCTGACCGGTTCACAAAACCGGTCTAACCACTTTTGGGAGCAGCCGAACGACCTGATTGGTATGAGCCCAATCGGTTATGTACCGAAGTCCCAGTAACATCACCACGATGCTTATAAGCTGTAGAATTGATCCAACACTGCGGTGACCTCTGTCTCTTTTTTGTTGGCCGATCAACTTGAACGGCCTTTGTATACTTGTTCATGAGCTGAGAGAAAGTAGGTCCTTGCTTCAGAACCCTTCCTTGAACCTTTGGCTCATTAAACTTCCAAGTACCCACTTCCGGGCGCTTGGGTTTGAAAGTCCTTGGACGGTCTGGAGGCAAACCACCGGTTTGGGAAACCGGTCTGACCGGTTTCGCCTGACTAGCGAACCGATTCTCTTCCAAGGAACTTCCTTGCCCCCCGGGCCTTGCTGTGTTAATTGTAATCTTCAGAGACTCTTCACCATCAAGAGTTCTCCCAATCATCACTGTTCTGACCGGAACTTTGTCATTAACTTTTTCCGGCCTTGGGTCTCCAATCATCACGTTCTTTCCCTTAGCTCCATCGGCTTGTGACGGCCGAATCAACACCTTAGTATTCAAATCAAAGGTATGAACAGGGAAATGAGCCTTATCAACTTGCATTTCAGCTAGTATTAATCGACCTTCATTAAGGGCCGATTGTACCTGTCGTCGAAAAACATTGCAATCGTTGGTCGCATGAGAAAAAGAATTATGCCACTTACAATACGCACGATTTTTCAATTGATCGGCTGGTGGAATTGCATGAGAAAGTTTAATAAAGCCATTCTTAAGCAATTCATCAAAAACACGATCACACTTGGCTACATCAAAAGTAAACTTAATTTCTTCTTGCCGATTTTTCTGAATCGGCTTCAACGAGGGACAAGAACCAGGTTTACTCTTTGATGACCAAACAAATTCAGCAGCATAAATTTCTTTATCATCGTCTGAACTATCAGAATCATTATCAACAATATGCACATTCGAACGATGAGATTTAGCAGATTCTTTTGAATTTTTAAACTTAAGCTCTAGACTCATAGCCTTCATTTGCAAGTGATTAACAGTAAGGAAATCAAAACCCTCTAGCTTTTCCTTGAAATGAGACCGTAAGCCCGCAAAAGCTAAATCTGCTAAATCTTTTTCAGAAACAGTTATGTTAAAACATCGGTTCTTAATAGCTTTAAATCTTTTGAAGTAATCAAGAACCGATTCCTCTCGGCTTTGCCTAACCGATGTTAGATCAGACAATTTAGCCTCGTTTTCTCCGCTAAAGAAATGATCATGAAATTTGCGCTCCAATTGAGTCCAATTTTGAATAGAATTAGGAGCAAGCGAAGAAAACCATGAAAAAGCAGTTCCGGTTAAAGATAATGAGAACAACCGTACACGTAATGGTTCATAAAATGATGCTTCTCCTAATTGCAAGATATATTGACTAATATGTTCCCAAGGAGTTCTATTATCTTCGCCACTGAATTTAATAAAATCAGGAACACGCCAACCATTAGGATAAGCAACTAAATCAAATTCAGGCGGATACGGTTTTTGATACAAGCGTGAATTACCCAAATCAAGCCCGAGTCTTGCTCTAAGTGTATTAGCTATATCTTCTTTAAACTTAGCTAACTCAGCTTGATAGTTCCCATCACCTCTATTTTGTGGAAAACGGGGAACATTATGCATCGCGCTTTGAGAAGTATTCGGAATCAGCCCGTGAGATACGCCAGATCCGTGGGGTATACTTCCCACAACCGTAGTGCGTGGAGTAGTGTAACCAGGACCAGAAGCAACTGTATTGGATAAAACCATTGCACCCGGTGCCCCTGCACCCATGGAATCGGTCTGACCGCCAGAGGAGGCCAAACCGGTCTGACCGGTTGTGACGTTCGTGGACTGAACTAGGGTGAGGTGGTTGTACCGCATAGAAATTCATCGGCATGCCTAAATTAGGATCTAAAACATTTTCTGGCACGCCTGATGAGCTAGGATCTGGGTTAGGTAATTCATTAGATTCTACGTTATTTTTACCTTTATCAGAATTACCCGACATACTAGCAATCAACTCACTAGTAACAGTTTGTGCAGCAATCAATTTATCATCAACCATACGAGTAATTTGCTGCATTAAATCAGAGGATTCGCCAGTTACCTTTGGAAGTTCTTCAACTTGGTCATTCGCCAGCTTGAAAGCCGGCATGACGAATTCCTCCACTCTTTTTTTGAAGCCCTTCAAGAATTGCGCCTTGAAGTGCTCCTCGGCGATCAGGTACCGCTTCCGCTCCTCGTCCGTGAGCTCTTCCATCGTCGCGGTGATGATGTTGTCTTTGTCAAGGTCGCACGTTGATCCAGACATCATTGGGGTAGATTGAATCGGTCTTGAAACCAGATTAATCTGTCCCCAGCGGAGTCGCCAAAAAGTATGTTGACACGAAAACACGCCAACAACTCGAAGCCGATCAAACGCGCAGCACAGCCGTCACAACGGCCAACTCCTGAGCTCCTCGGGCAAACCGGTCTGACCGGTTCCTGAAACCGGTCTGACCGCTTTCAAGCAGGAACTCGTGAAGACCTAGAAACTCAAGCTCGGGAGGGACCCCGTCGGAGCTCAAGCAAGCTAGGGTTGCTCTAGGGTCGGCAGGCCACCTAGAACGCCCTTGAACGCCGTAGAGACGAGCAAAGAACAGAATATGGAGGTTGGAAAAGATTAGGGTTTGGGAGATAAAAAAGTAAAGGATAAACGTGTTTGATTCGATTGGAATACATCTCAATCGGCCTTAGCCTTTATATTTATAGGCCGGGGAAGTCTTACCCCTTTCGAATAGGTTACAATATGAGATTAAACTCGGAATCCTAATCCTACTCGAATTACAGAACCAAACCGGTCTGACCGGTTTGACAAACCGGTCAGACCGGTTTGGCCGGGCCAGAGCCAATTTTGACTGTCAACAAGTTTCTTCTTTTGGTTAAGTTTAGCTTGATTCCAAATGCTTAAATTGGCAGAATCGCCAGAGAAAGGAGGAGGAAATGATACTCCGATTGCTCAGTTCTTGGGATTCTTATTTTTAGAAAAAAATGGAAAAAATATCCCGGCCTCTGCGACCACACACGGCCCAGCAGTTCTTAGGGATTCTTGGTCTTGGCATCCTGTGGACCTTTGAATTGATTAGCATGTTCTTTAATTGGTGGGTTGCGAGATTGAATGGTTGAATTTGGGAGTAAGATGTCACTTCGTAATCATTGCGCTACTGTAGCATTTCGTTTGTATTTGTGAAAAATTATCTAAAAAATTGATTAATTAGATTCAAAATACAAAGCTATATGCACATCCTGACCGGTTTTTCTGGCTGATAGCTGGGTTCAGCTATCTGAATCTTCTTGTTGTCATTTACCGCGCACAGCAATACAAAGTGCAAGGGAGCTTCTAAAGCTGGAAGGTTGAAGATTATTCAACTTACTATTAATTACTACTAATTGAAGATTCTGTATTAAAAAACTAAATTTTATTAGTTTGCTTCTAATCAGTAATCACCATGATTTTTTTTAAAAAAAGCGTACCTCTACCATTATAAAAACTAGCAAATAGAGAAAAAAAGGGATGGTGGAGACGACAGCTATGCAATAATCATAGAGCGTATCCCAGGGCATTATCAAAAAGAAGAGAGAGAAAAAAAAGAAGAATCATTTAAAAAATTTACAATATGCTTGCGACAAAAAGAAGGGAGAGATATCATGCTACCTCAATCATTTCAGTTGCTGACATGTTGATAATTTTTTTATATTTAGTTTCCGTGGAACAATCATGTGCTTGTGGAATAATGGATTCTAGTATCTGTGGGCTGCTCGTGTGATGAATACTTTACATTTGGATGTTGATAAGTCAAGCAGGTATGTGATGGTACCCATGGCGATTACAAATACGTAATAGTGGAGCAGCAATAGATTCATCAAATTATTATCATTTATAAATACCCACGCCCATGGCACGAGGCAACAGTAAGGTTTTTAGTTTTGCACTGTGCCTCAATTAGCGAAAATGATGTGGTATGATTGCATCTTTTAGGCTGGGTTTCATAAATAGTTTTATAGTATTAGTAAATTGCTGACATGGTATGATCATTATGAGGGTAGAGGAGGAAGGAGTTTAATAAGATGAGAGAGGATTTTCATTCTAATGACATTCATTAGTCTTGATTACCAAGTTAGTCTTAGTAACAGTGCAATAAAACTATGCATTCAGTAGTCACATGGTAGTCTTAGTAACTTGATTACCAAGTTAGTCTTAAGATTGATGAGGTCATTGTAGTCACATCATTATCGATAAGCATGTCACTTGCAAGGAAAGACGCACTCAATTCCTGAGAGGTAGGATTCACCACGAGAGATTTAATTAAATGATAACCATACACAGTTGCAAACGACGGAATTGGTAAGTTATTGGTTTGCCATGTTTTCTTTAAGAAAACTTGGCCTAAGATTTTCCTTGGAAAAGAACTAGCCCTCGAATTGAGCTGAGCTAATGTGACAAGACCACCATTGTCACAAATAAGTAGATGCATTTTAATAAGGTAAGATAGCAGTGATATTATGTTTATATGTACTCTTACTGTTAGACTTGGTCGAACCAGTTTGATTGTTCAAAATTAATTACTAGATGTAACTACTCTACTAGATCCTATAAACATAGCCCCCCGTCTAGTTTTTACGGACTAAGAAGAAAAACGGGTCTAGCAGGGTCCCTACTAAAGATGATAAAATAGGAAGCTATCTCTCATTGTGCACCCATCTATCCAACATTTACATTCCCACCTCCACTCATCTTTGTGCAAGCCTGACATCATCTACCCTCCAAGCCATTATCTAAAAAATCTACCCTCCAAGCACACTCCATGTTGCCTTCGTATGTCCTTCAGTGCCTAGGCCCTCCACCGACAGTCGGAACCCTAGGAGCTAGGGTGCCACAACACCACCTCTCGCCCCTAACAACCTCATCCCACCCGCTCCAGCATCTCCTCACCATCTGTTCCTCCCCACCTTGGCACTAGGCCCGCCTTTTTGCCTCATGATGCGGAGTCGAATGTGAGGATATATGTCTTGATAATGTGAGCATATATTACTGCTTCATATTAAGGTAGTTGCTCTCATTGGTAGCCTTGGTGGTGCTAGTGGAAGATTTGGAGGTGGATTTGATAGTGGTAGTGGCAGAATGACAACTTTGGAGGTGGTGATATCATGAGCTCGGTGATACCATTATATTGAGGGAAAAGTCTAATTCACACCCTCCAACTATCATAGAAGTCTGATTTTCAGTTCTCTACTATAAAACCAGACACCATAGGCCATCCAATTGTCAAAAACTCAAAATCATGCAAATTAGGACTTCTGGTTGGTTTAAGTGGCGATTTCGATTTTCTAGATTTTTCTAAAAATGGTTGAATCTTAAAACAAAATTTAAAACTAATTTATTTTAAATAAGAAAATTATCAAACTGGCACATGAAAAATTCTAAAAAATGCAACATGTATGTTGGTGCTCTATGGAAAAACAATAATTTAAATAAATAATAAGTGTGACTGGAAGTAGTAAGAAATGAGGAACAAGAATAAATAAGATCCAAATAACTCCCACATCACATCATATAGATTTCATTTTAGAATTTTTATGGCACATGTTTCATATTTTTTGAAATAAAATTAAATTAGTCCTAATTTTTAATATTTTTTGGTTTTTTAAATAAAAAATCACCTCTGAAACCACCCAAATGTCCAATTTGCACGGTTTTGAATGTTGCATGGTCTATGATGTCTGATTTTATAGTAGAAGATTGAAAATTATACTCCCATGATGATTTGAGGTTGTAACATGGACCTTTCCCTTATATTGATTATGCTTTTGGGGGACGATGATCTATATTTCGTTATGTTTGGTTGAACTATTTGTAATATTTGCATGATATTTTGTAACTAAAGTTTTTCATTGTCGTCTTTAATTTGAAATATTAAAATGGGGCATTTGAAAGCATGGATTTAGTGAAAGTGCCTCTAGCCTAGTGGTTAGAGAACCTGAGTAGCACCCAACAGACCCAAGTTCGACTCTCTGTGGGAGCGAATAATTGAGTCTGGAATAAAAAAATATAAAAAAAAATAGGTAGGGGCTTCCCCTCCCGACTTCGGTCAAAAAAAAGCATGGATTTAAATATGGTTTAATTATATGAGTTGAAAATATTCATATTTGAGTTATTATGGTGTGAAAACATACCATATATGTGGATTGGAGGCTTTACTGAATTAAGTTAGAGGGCTCAGGACATTTCCTTAAATACAATGACATGTGCCAATCGAAGACTCAAACATATGAGTAGGCCGGTTTAAACATGAGAAAAACTCATCTATTGAGCTACTCTTGCTCCTAAGACCAGTCTTAATGGAGTTTCATATATTAGCAAATTTACCGACATAGCATGGTCATTACGAGGAGAAGAGAGGAGGGAAAGTTTTATAGATAAGAGTAGTTTTATTCTCACACTTAGTTGTGATAATATTACTGCAAAATTATACATTAAGATTGGCCTAACATTCTTTTATTGCCATCTTACTTCGTTTCAAAGACGTGGTTTGTCTTGTAATTCCCATCAAAATCTTAGATTTGTACGTTGAGCTACATAACAACATGCAAGCAGGCATACGGAATTTGCACATGGACTACGGAGATTGCGGAATCGACTAATAAACAGCCCTCTATACTACTTGGATTATATATTGTAGAAAATTTGCTGCCTCTGCGGTGCACACGTACGCCAGCTCCTTCCTAATTACGTGCCGTCCGTTTACTTTTGGTAGTTTAAAGCGGAAGTACATGGTTATCTGAGATCTCCTTTTTTTGAAAAAGGAAGCTTTATTGACCTTAGACAATTACATTGAGGTGATACAATTATATAAGATCCAACCCGGCCTCTGCATAACTAAGATGCACACAGCCCATGAAAAATAAAAAAAATAAAAAATGAGAGCACCAAGACCTAGCAAACTACCACAAGCGCCTTCATCTTCATCAGCGTCACAAACCAAAGCAACTCTTGGACTTTAAAGTAAGCTCCCAAGACAATGCCTCCAACGAGGAAACGACACGCGCACGTGCTGACATTGTAATGACCCAACCAATTAAGACCAGATCAAATGTTTTCACGAGGGAGTAATTCATCTTAATCCAAACAATGCCTTCAACAAGCTCACTGCCAGGCTCAACCAATTAAGGTCAGACCTAGGAATTTCTTCCCGGACCGGTGAATTAGTAGCAATTACCACCACGACCAAGTCTCGTATTGCTTCCCCCTTCTTACCAGGCCAATGCTTCCATATAGACCAGCCTTGACCCACTTAGACGGCCACGATTACTTCAAATCCGGCAGACCATCTGAATTCGTAACCTGAGGTACTATGCTGCAAAGTAGCCACTGGGTACCCGTGCATAATCCACCAGGAATAAATTACAGATGAAATCCGTCTTCGAGTAAGAGAATCCGCGAACGAAGCCAAGGTGACTCATGTCTCCTGATCTATATGAAAAGTAAAGGCGAAAGTGAAGATGTCATCACCAGATGTAGTTGTAAAGTCCGATACTATCCCTTCCAACACCAAGGCCGAAGGCGCATCTGCCAGAGAGGAATCACCATTGGAGGCCAAGCCGACGTCAGATCCAGAAGACGCCGTTGTCACTGGCCGTCGCCGCCACCTCCGCAATCTCCTCCCGGGGTCAGCCCTCGCTGGCCGCCCATGCGCCGTTCGCGGCCACGGCCTTCACGCCGCACCGCGCCGGGCGCTGGGCCGCCTCCTCGCCGTCGCGCGCTGTCCACGTCGGCCACCGCCAGGCGCATCTGGCAACGCGCCTCGGCACCCATCAGCAAAAGGCAAAGTCCGAGACGCAAACCTAGGGGACGGACCCCAGATCTGATCCCCCGGGAAGCCTTGGTGGCAGGAGCGCAGCAAGGGGCCGCTGCGCCACTCGACGCCGCGAGGCCGCCCGCGCCCGGCACCACGCCGGCCGGACAGCCGCGCATCGGCCGTGCGCGCCTCAGCCCGGCCACCGCCGGCCGCGAGTCGCCCGGACACCGCTGGCCGCGAGTCGTCCGGCCGACCGCAGGCGCGCGATGCCCCGGCCACCACCGGCGCCGTCCCGGTCGTCCTCGCCTATGCACCCTGCAGCGCCGCCCGCTCGCCGGCCGTCGGCACCTGCGCGCCACGGCAACGTCGCCGCCGCCCCGTGCCATGGGTGCCGCCGCCGCCGGATCCGCGAGACGCCGCCGGGGAAACGCCCCGCCGCCACCTTCCCGGGGGCCTCCGGGCTTCCGGCGGCGCCCTCCGGCGGCGGCGAGGTGGAGGGAGGGGGGAGGGAAGCGGCGGCGGCGGTACGGAGATCCGCCCGAGCCGCCCAAGAGGGCGACGCGGGGCCTGGCTTACTTCAGTTTTTCACAAATATATATATGTGTGTGAGCATCTGAGATCTGCTGATGCTAGCTCCATATAAATTGAGGCATCGTCGTTCCAGTTGCGTCCAATCTCGCTCCCGGGCTCCCAGTTGCTCTCGTCGTTACAGTTCGTATTACCATGGAAGCTCAGAGGGATAAGTTGCTGTCTGAAGAACCACTTCTTGAGGTCAATACAATCCTCTTCTACTTATGCTTTCGATAGGTTCATTTGTCGCTGGCTTACAACACTTGTTAACTGAGTGATCTTTACTAGCAATTTTCTTCCATCGTATGTTCGTCTCCCATACTTTCGTGAGAAACAAGGAACAGGCGAACAGCCGCCTCAAAAAATTTCCAAACCGATTTCTATATCTACTAACTAACATTTGTTTTCTCAAAGATCTTTATCTGACGTTTTCACTTCGTACATGTTTTGTGCAAGTTCTGTTCAGCGTTTATTTTTAAAATATGCATTTTTTTTGCTTTTATCAATGTTTTTTTCGTTTGCCTGCAAAAAGAAAAAAAAATTTCTTCGTAAGTGCCCATATCGGCTACAAAGTTAAGGGTAACTGGGCAACATTTCGTCTTTCATTTTCCTTTTAAACAAACCAGTAGGAGAGCTGCCTAGACAGGGAGATTTCACACTTATTTTCACATAATATTTGTTCTTTGGCACATGAATACCATGGTTGTTTGGCTTTCACACTGCAGATGTCCAAGGGAAAAACAGGAAACATTTTCTCTTGTAGCTCTTTTTCCTTCGTTTTCTTTTTGCATATTGCTGGGATGAGTCATGCCTGGATTTTGTTTCGCAAAAAAAAAACGACTGAATTTTCTTATAACCCTATTCTAGGAGAGAATGGTGATGTGGAGAAGTTCACTACTTGCGACTAATTTCTGCTTCCATTCAAATTATTGTTCTGAACCTGTACTGCATTTGCAAAGAACTATAGAGAATTTGTCAAAAAAGAACTATAGAGAATTTGTCTTTTGTGTCACTACAGAATTCAGTAGAACATAGAAGCGAAAGGATTATTGACATCAAGGGAGTCAAGTACCATACTGCCGACAGTTGGAGAGCATGCATTTACATCTTAGGTAAGCATATAAGAAATTTATAGATCTCACAAAAAAATGCTAAAAAGGAAAAAAATGGTTATGCAAAATGCTAAGAGTAGCTAGTTGGAAGGATTACTTATTTGCTAGCAGAAAATTTCCTCAATTATAGACTCGCCAAGATGCGGACCCACGTGTCACGGACACGGGCTATGGCAGATCTGAGATTGAGGAGATTTGCAATGGCATTAAAAGGGATTCGTTTCCGGCCTTACATTTTCTTTTTAGATTTGAAATGACATGTGAAGAAGTATGTATTTGTATTTAGTTTATAATTTCACTATTCCAAACCTTCTAAGCTCTCTGATATTTTCACCCATTAACATTTCTTTTGGTGTTCACTCTAATAATTTGCTTGACAGTTGCCACTTGTGACTTCTATGCTGCAGTGACTGAATGCTTTGAGGAGTTAGCATACTATGGGATCCAGTTCAACCTGGTCACCTTTCTTAAGACAGTGCTACACGAAAACAATGTTACCGCAGCAAGAAACTATACGAATTGGCAGGGGACTTGCTACATTGCACCACTGATAGGAGCTATCATAGCAGATTCCTATTTGGGCAGATACCTGACTACAGTGGCTTTCTTCATAGTTTACCTATTTGTAAGCACAGAAAATTCAAACTTTGCAAACCTTTGTTTTGTTCTTCAAAATTAACACCAACAAAAACAAATAAAAGGGATAAAAAACTTTAATATAACATTCTTGGAGTCAAATTCATATCTTGCCATGAATCAATCTTTCGAAAATTATTATGTCTTAGGCAAACCTACATTATTTATTTCCACTGACCAATATAATTTACTGACCTTGTTCAACACAAGGGGATGGCTGCAATGTCCATTTCGGCATCATTCCCGACTTGTGCCGGGCCTGACTGCCTGCATAATGGTTATTCGAAGACATTCGTGTTCTTTCTTGGCCTCTACATGATGGCCATAGGAGCTGGTGGCATCAAGCCCTGTGTATCATCTTTCGGCGCCGACCAGTTCGATGACAACATCCCAGCCGAGAGGCTGAGGAAGGATTCCTTCTTTAACTGGTTCTTCTTCGCGATCTACATCGGCAGCTTCGTCTCGGGCACCGCTGTCGTGTGGGTGCAAGATCACTACGGATGGGTCGTCGGCCTTGGGATCCCAACTCTGTTCATCGCGTTCGCCATCGCAAGCTTCGTGCTGGGTTCCAGTTCATACAGGGTCCAAAAGCCTCTTGGGAGACCAATCGTCAGAGTTCTTCAGGTCATCGTTGCAGCAACTCGCAAGTGGGCTGTCAGAGTGCCGCATGATGATTCTCTTCTCCACGAGGCACCTGAGGAGGCATCAATGGTGGATGGTCATAAACTGCAGCATACACCAGAGCTTAGGTACTAGTTGCCTGTGAATCGATTGTGAACGAACGCTCCTTTATCAGGCCCAATCTCCTTTAAGTTTGGTCGTAACTCGGAAGATTGTTTGTGCAGGTTTCTTGACAAGGCTGCAGTGATCTCATCAGACGAGGAGCTAGCTGATGCTGATCCATGGAGGCTTTGCACGGTGACGCAAGTTGAGGAGCTCAAGGTGATCGTGGGCATGCTCCCCATCTGGGCCACCGGGATCGTATACTTCTCCGTCCTGGCTCAGTTATCCTCCACGTTCCTGGAGCAAGGGAGGACAATGAACAAGCAGGTCGGCGCGTTCGCCATCCCGCCGGCGTCCCTGGCGTCGTTCGACGCCGTCAGCGTCATCTTCTGGGTGCCCGTCTACGACCGGGTCCTGGTGCCCGTGGCCAGGCGGCTCACCGGCAAGGAGCGGAGCCTCTCGGAGCTCCAGCGCTTCGGCGCCGGCCTGCTCCTGTCGGTCCTGGTGATGGCCGCGGCGGCGCTGGTCGAGACGCAGCGCCTGGCGCTGGCGCACGGCGGCGAGGGCGCGGCGGCGGCGCCCGTGGCCATGAGCATCCTGTGGCAGATCCCGCAGTACTTCCTGGTGGGCGCGAGCGTGGTGTTCGCGTGCGTCGGGCAGACGGAGTTCTTCTACAACGAGGCGCCGCCGTCGATGCGGAGCCTGTGCTCGGCGCTGGCGCTGCTGACGGTGGCGCTCGGGAGCTACGCGAGCTCGCTCGTGGTGACCGCGGTGGCGTGGCTCACGACGAGGGGCGGCGAGCCCGGGTGGATACCCGACGACCTCGACGACGGCCACCTCGACCGCTTCTTCTGGCTCCTCGCGGCGATGAGCGCGCTCAACCTGGCGGTGTTCGTGTGCTGCGCGAGGCGGTACAAGCGCAAGAACGTCTACTGAGGCCGGAGCAATCCTAGGACCATCTGCAAAAATAAAGAATGAGGATCATTTGTGTATATCTCTCTTTAGTCGTTCAAATCCAGGTGTCATGGTATCTTACTTCTGCAATTGCGTTTCATTCTCACGTTTTAAGAATCCAATGTTCTGAAGAGCCTCAGTCTCTAACTTCACTCTTCACAATTGTTTCACCCACTGGCAGAGTGTGAAGACAAGTATAGGGGCCATTTTGCCAAATCTGTACTACTGTACACAAAGCTACGCTGCGAGGCGACGGTCTAATGACTCACTAGACCTCGGCTAATGGGCAAGATCGTCGTTGAGCCTCATCGGTGGTTCTTTCTTTTTTTCTTCACCAATCTGCTGGCTGAGACTGAGTTTTGTTCTGATTTACTCGTTAGCTAACTTGCTTGTTGGTTAAATTAGCTATACCCATATTGACTTTGGGCGGACTGCACCACGTAGCTCTTCAGAACGTTTTGCATGGGCAAGGGGGCTGGAGCCCTCTATGGCCCCAACGAGGCTCCGCCCATGGTTTTACCCGCAAGACTTTTTTTTTTGACAACATACCCACAAGACGTTGAACTTCGGTTGTTAGATGCTCTGACGGATTAGTTACATGGAGTAGATTACTAAAAAAAACAGTACAAGGTTGCAGCGTATTCTTTGAACCTTGGTTGCATTATGATTCTAAACCAACATGTATATAACTGGTAGAGAAATGCATTCTATACATGTTGGATATAGTGCTGAATTCGATCCTCACGAAGAGAATAACAGCAGATCTCGACTTGACAAAAAACAATCATCAACTCAATTAGGATGATTAATAAAGAGTTCAGAAGCAAAAATACAAGGAACAACAACAACAAAGCAACCGGTAGTGTTGTACGGAGGCTGGAGAGAACAGACTCATAGAGCCAGAGCAGCTTGCTGCTGAGTTGCCCGTGGCCTGAATCTTTAGAAAATTCTTTACAGCAAGGGGGGGCCGGAGCCCACTATGGCCCCAACGGGGCTCCGCCAGTGGCTACTGTTGTACCCAACTGATGAGCAGGGAATACGGAAAAGACCATTTTACTGTCTTGAATATCTCATTTTATCCAAATGGTCCCTTAAAAAGTAAATTGTTAAGGTAATAAAAATATTTTTTTTCACTACAGACTACTAGCATCATGTGGTCTCAAATAAGTGTCTGACTAACAGATATCTGTGATGGATCATGGTAGACAGGTTACAACGACAGATCAACCCTACGTGGTTAAAAAATAAGTAATGAGGAAAGGCAACATCTGCTTTCTGTGTGCAGCTGCAATCGTGCAAGAAGGCATATTACCGCATTATTCAGGTGCTCACTGCTCAGGCGTCAGCGCTCAGCAGCGCTAGCAGTCCCTGCTTCAAATGGGCTGATGGAAATGGGAACAGGAAAATGCGAGGGTCCCTGTGAAACAGTGAAATGTGTCTCTATGCAGTTATGCTAGCCCTCTACATCAATTAATCATTGATCATTGATGTAATCTTGCCGAAAATACTGCAGCACTGGTACTATAGCAAGCCGATCCGGAGCATTATTGGTTTCTGATCGAATGGTTGCGGTAGGGTTGTTCGCACCTAAAATTGGCAGTTGTCTATCAGGCCAAGGGCAACCGGTCAGACCGGTTCTAGGAAGCGGTCAGACCGGTTTTACTGTAGCCGATCTGGCAACGGCCAAACCGGTCTGACCGGTTTCCCTATCCGGTCTGACCGGTTTCTCCCGTGTTGGAGTAGGTTTAGGACTTTAGAGTTTTATCCCATATTGTAAACCGACCTAAAGGGGTACGACTTCCCCACCCTATAAATATAAAGGGTCATGGCCGATTGACAATCATCATCCAATCGAACAAATACATCTATCTTTTTACTTTTTCTCTTTTCCCTACTTTTCTAATCTACTATTTGTTGTTCCTCCTTCGTCTCTACGTCGATTGAGGGCGTCCTAGGTGGCCTGCCGACTCTAGGACAACCCTACGTGCGTTGCCCCGACGGGATCCTGCCCGGACGACGCTCGAAGGTCTACCGCCAACCCTGTCTGGCAAACCGGTCTGACCGGTTACAGAAACCGGTCGGTTTCTGCGTTTGCGTTCTGTTGGCCGCGAATTCGTGCTAACAGGTTCTAATTTAGAGGGATGTTCATTCTCTGCAGTTGCCACTCCATTTCAGAGCATCTGAATCCAGTCTGATGGTAAGCCGCCGGGCAACCGTGCAGTGACGCCCAGATACTGCAAAGCCCCAGCCAGAGGGGCTCCAGCGCGTTTACGAATCTTCCTTCCTTTTCTCCTCAGATAGCAATCTTTTTGTTTTTTTGCGGCGAATCTCACGTTTATGGACCTCGATTGGGAAATATCAGTATAGTAGTATTTCCTCCATCTTTTTATGGTGTAATAACGCGTACCTTGATTTTCTTCGGGAAAAAAATAAAAGAGAAGACCGTGATATTCCCCACTCATGCATGCTTGTTCTCTACCGTTTACTAAACTGAAAATTAGTCTTGTGCACGTCCCTCTCTATTGATAAATATGTGGCCAGACATGTTTTAGTAAGAAAAAAGGGAAGAGTTGGAGAGCTATATATGCTGCCTCTGTATAAATGGCTTATTTCATTTGTGATGGTGTAGCGTTGCTTCTTTGTACAACAGTCTGAGATATCATGGAGATAGGGATTCAAGAACCAGTTGCTGAGGTAAAAGTTCAATCCCTCTGCTAGTTCTCTCTGCATTCAAAGGGGAAGCCCCTACCTATTTTTTTTAATTTTTTTATTCTTCAATCCCTCTGATAGTTCTCTCTGCATTCAAAGGGGAAGCCCCTACCCCTATTTTTTAATTTTTTTATTCTAAACCCAGTTAATTCGCTCCCACATGGAGTCGAACCTGGGTCTGCAGGGTGCTACTAAGGTGCTCTAACCACTAGGCTAGAGACCCTTTTACGATTGTTGCACGCTTACAACACTTTCTTCTTTCTTTCCCTTTTCCATGTGAGAAAAAACTGTATGCTTTCCCTTTGGTATCACAAACTTATTATGAATACAAATTTATATATATCTTTAAATGTTTTTTCAATAATGGATAGATAGACGGCCGGTTAACCTGCCCACTTCTCTTTACAAAATACTGCAAATTCTTCTACTCACAAATTGAATACGTGTTGCTTTGGACATATACATATGCACGGTCATTTAAAACTTCTTCTATCAATATGCTAGTATTGCATCCATCTATTTATGGTGAAAATAGGGCGTACTGGCACTGGCAGTATATAAATTTTGCACGCAGATCACAAGCTAAACGGAATTGCTTAGCCTTTTGCACCGAGGCCCGGCCGATAAAATACCTTGCTTGATTTTTCGTTGGGAAAATAAAAGTAAATGTTGTGATATTTCCAACTCATACATGCCTATGTGCTCCGTGGCGGAGGCAGCAGGGGGGCTGGAGCCCCCTAGCCCCCATGTTGTCTATGAAGCCCCCCTAAACCTTTTCTATAATTTTTAGTCATAGATGAAGCGGAGAAGGAAGAAAAGAAGGAAGGAGAAAAAGAAGAGGAAGAAGGAGGAGATCAGCCCTCCTGATTTGCATTCCTAGCTCCGCCACTGTGTGTGCTTGAACTCTACAGCTTATATAGCTTCAAAATTAGTCTTGAGCACGTCGTATCCAGGCACGTTTATCTCCAAATGGAAAAAAAGATGCCGCGTGAACGATCTAGGGATCGAACGCACGCGCGGTTTGGCTTTGGCTCCATCCAGATCTCCTCGCGCTTCAGGCCACGGCCACGCCCACGCTCGGTTTCGGCCTCGGCGCCGCATCCCTCGACGCGTGCGGCCGAAGTCCTGGCTTTGCTTACGTCGCGCTACTCAGGGACATGTTTCCTCTGCGACGTCATGCTCGGTTGCTCGCTGCTTACGTCGCGCGTGGTGAGGTCGCGGAGGCAACAAAGGTGATCGACGAAATGCGCGACAGCCGACAGGGACCTGGAACACGATGATGCACGGGTACGCCATGAACATTCGATGGAATGTAGGGCACAGGGACGTACGCCTTCTCCTGGATCTCGTTGGTGGTGTCAGCGTGAATGGTGATCATGTTCTCAGAGCGCGGCGACATCCGGGCACTGGCGCGGTTGGTGCAGAGCGCCACGCCGGAGCTTCGGCACGCCGCGCGCGCACCTCTGGCGTGCCGCAGTTTTGTCGGCGCCCGGGCCCGGCCTTGTGTTGTTTTTTCCACGTCAACACTCCGCCAAATGTTCCGCGGCCTGTGTTTGGCAGCCGCAACTTGGGCGCGCCGAGGCCGCAGCGTGGCAAACTTCGGCGGCAGCCAAACAAGAAAGCTGCCAAATGTAGGGAGCCTCCCATCCCGTGTTGTCCACTTGGCATCCATGCGAGGCAGGGCTGCGGAGGAGTTTGTTTGCAGCCCGGCTGCACCATCCCCCCACTATAAATGGGATACTGTTCATTTGTGTTGGTGTGGCGGTGCTCCTTAATCTACAGTGATTTGGTTTGAGGGAGATACCATGGAGATAGAGATTCAAGGACCGCTTTCAGAGGTAAGAATTCAATCTAGTCTTTTATTTCCTTTTTCTGTTTTTATCTTCTCTATCAATATATACGAAGTAGAGACGACAAATTCTTCCGCTCACGAATACACGAAGGAGTAGACGACAAATTCTTCCGCTCACGAATACTGTTGACACGAAACCGCGCCAACAACAAGCACGCGGAGTAGCTCCTTGCTGCCCTTCCGCGCAAAGCGGTCATACCGGTTTTGATAACCGGTCAGACCGGTTTCGCCGGCGGTGCCCAGCGAGAGACCAACGAACGCCCGTCCGGGAGGGACCCTGTCAGGACAGGCGCACCTTGGGTTGTTCTAGGATCGGCAGGCCACCTAGAACGCCTTCAATCGACATAGAGACGAAGGAAGAACAACATGGTAGGGTTGGAAGAGAAGAGTAAAGAGATAAAAGTAAAGACAAAACGATAAAAGGTAGATTTGATAGATTTGATTGGATCATTCCTCTCAATCGGCCATGACCCTTTATATTTATAGGGTGGGGAAGTCGTACCCCTTTAGGTCGGTTTACAATATGGGATAAAACTCTAAAGTCCTAAACCTACTCCAACACGGGAGAAACCGGTCAGACCGGATAGGGAAACCGGTCAGACCGGTTTGGCCGTTGCCAGATCGGCTACAGTAAAACCGGTCTGACCGCTTCCTAGAACTGGTCTGACTGGTTGCCCTCGGCCTGATAAGCAACTGCCAATTTTGGGTGCGAACATATGCCCCCTGTTTTCTGGCAAAGCTTGCGTGCCAGAAAATAATCTTCAATGATCAGGTCATCTAATAATTGAAATCTTGATATGGCCATGACAACCAATCGTAGTTCCTTGGTACATCAGAAGCATAATATTGATAATTGTAAAAAGAAGACCAAAGATTATACCAAAACCATGAATTGTAATTAGGTATACTTGGATACGCATTCCATGGCACGTGCATCGACGGAATAAATGTTGAAGAATAATGAGATGACCGTTGATGCTTCTTTGCTTTTGGTGATGAAAAATTCCAACTTTGATCTTTTAACCGATTACTTTGCTTTTGCTCGGCTATCTTCTGATATTTATGTAACAATTCAGCAAAGCTTGGCTTCTTCTTCATCACTTTGCTCTTTGAAGTGACACTTGCAGATTTATCAATTTTTTTGTCAAACCGGTCAGACCGGTTTTTAGAACCGGTTAGACTGGTTCCTTCAGAACCAGTCACATTGAGATCATATTGCCCCCCAGCCGAACATGATTGTTGCTCAGCTATAATATTTGTGATATGCTTATTATTGGGGACAATTTGATCAACAGAACTAGCCGATAAATTTTCAATTATCGGCTTTTCTATGTCTAGTGTCAATTCTGAATTTTTATTTAATCGTCCATCTTTCTTGACACGATAGACTTGTTTAATCACCTTACGCTTATTTTTCTATGTGGACCGATTCTTTTGATCAAACCGGTCATTATGCATAGGTGATGGCTCATTAACTACCGGCTCCCTATAGGTAATATAATCTGAACACAAATATCTAGGAGGAGACGGCATATATGAATTATAATACCAAGGAGAATAAAAATAAGGCACATTAAAACAAAACTCCCATGGTATTGGTGTAGGTAATCCATATGGTGGAAACAACATTGATTTGTGAGAATTATTCCGTTGCCGATTTCGATTATGGAACTTCTCTCTAGGAGAAGATTTTGACTGTTTGGAATTTTTAAACCGACTAGCATCATTGACATTATTTTGTCTTTGAGACTTAGCCGGAAGTTTCTTGTTACACTTCGGCTTTTCTCTTTGATGCTTATGACGACCTTTGGATTCAATGGTTTTCCAAACACCAATCTCGGGCTTCTTTGGCTTACCCATCTTTGGTTTTGATTTATTTTTTGAAGCCCTAGGTGAAGCGGTCAGACCGGTTTGAGAACCGGTCAGACCGGTCTGGGCACCGGCCAGACTGGTTGTGTTGCAACCATCACCTTTGCCTTTGTTCTGTTGCCCCCCGAGCGTTGAAGTACTAGATACACTTTTTATGCTCATGCTAGGGGATTTTGGATCAACAATTTCGGCTAGAGACGTCCGATTTGTTTCTTGACCAACAACATCACAATTTGGCAAATTGCAAGGATCAATAATAGCATTAGTTGGCTTTTCAATAGCCAACTCTTGATCGACAGGAATTGAATCTACCTTATCCTCTTGAGTAATAAAAAATTTAACATAGGCAGATAGACGGGTAGATATAGTACTGGAAGATTGTATCTCCTTTAATATGGCGGTGGTCGATGGTGGCTGACACTCTTTAATCTTGATGACTCCTTGTCCTGTCTTACGGTAGCAAGACAAGAATAAACTTTGAACTGCTCTGTCATATTCTTGCTGATATTCCTCAAGTAGTTCTTCAAACGATGTCGTATCACTTGATAAATCAGCCATGATAACCAGAGATTTCTTCCCTAGCGGAGTCGCCAAAATATGTTGACACGAAACCGCGCCAACAACAAGCACGCGGAGTAGCTCCTTGCTGCCCTTCCGCGCAAAGCGGTCAGACCGGTTTTGATAACCGGTCAGACCGGTTTCGCCGGCGGTGCCCGTCCGGGAGGGACCCCGTCCGGGAGGGACCCCGTCAGGACAGGCGCACCTTAGGTTGTTCTAAGATCGGCAGGCCACATAGAACGCCTTCAATCGACATAGAGACGAGGAAGAACAGCATGGTAGGGTTGGAAGAGAAGAGTAAAGAGATAAAAGTAAAGACAAAACGATAAAAGGTAGATTTGATAGATTTGATTGGATCATTCCTCTCAATCGGCCATGACCCTTTATATTTATAGGGTGGGGAAGTCGTACCCCTTTAGGTCGGTTTACAATATGGGATAAAACTCTAAAGTCCTAAACCTACTCCAACACGGGAGAAACCGGTCAGACCGGATAGGGAAACCGGTCAGACCGGTTTGGCCGTTGCCAGATCGGCTACAGTAAAACCGGTCTGACCGCTTCCTAGAACCGGTCTGGCCGGTTGCCCTCGGCCTGATAGGCAACTGCCAATTTTGGGTGCGAACAAATACATGTTGTTTTGGACGCATATAGTACACAGTGGATTTCGGCCGTGTATAACGACCGGTAGTTATTAATGTCGGATTTATATCTATTATCTTAAAAATATAGATTTACTGCAAACGATCTTCTGTCCCTTACCCATACTTGTCAGAAAAGGTGCCACAATCTCAACAAGCTGTGAAATTGTTGTTTTGATTAGCATGGTGTCTGTACAAGTGCCATTTGATTGATTGTCATTTAAAGAGAGTTCGTTTTTGTACCCATGATGTCAAAAATGAGAAACGATATACACATAATAAATTCACTAGCTAGTGACCGATTTCTGCTTCCTATTCATGCTCTGATTCTAGGCCCTTTTCCTTGGCTCAGTGCTGCATAGTCATCTCATTTTCTACAAGTCCTAAAGAGAATTCGGTTTTTGTTTTGATTATGACAGAATACAATAGCACGTGCATGCGAAAGGACCACTGACGTCAAGGGAGTAAAACAGCACACTGACAGTTGGAGAGCATGCAGCTACATCTTAGGTAATCAGAAGCTATTAAATCTCAAAAAAAGAAAACTTTGAAACTGTTTTGAGAACTCTGGACCCCTGATACCTTTTTTTCTTCTGCGAACATTCTTTCCTGCTGCCAACTCTCTTACAATTTGCAGTGACTCAATGCTTTGAGGAGCTAGCGTACTATGGGATTCAGTTCAACTTGGTCACATTTCTCAAGACAGTGCTGAATGAAAGCAATGTTACCGCGGCAAGAAACTACACGAATTGGCAGGGGGCCTGCTATATCGCGCCGCTGGTTGGAGCTATCATTGCAGATTCCTATCTGGGCAGATACCTGACTACAGTGGCGTTCTTCACAGTTTACCTACTTGTAAGCACACAAGTTTCACCCTTCAAGAAACTATCAAGCAACTTATTATACTGCTTTTTGTTTGGGGAATTGGAATCCGTGCTGTGATTGTTCTAGAAGCAACACCTAACCTGTTCATGTCTGTTTTGTTCTTGTTCAACACCAGGGGATGTCTGCAATGTCTATTTCAGCATCGTTCCTGAAGGGTGGTCCTTCTCAGTCTATAGTGTTCTTCCTTGGCCTCTATTTGATGGCCATTGGAGCCGGTGGCATCAAGCCATGTGTCTCGTCTTTCGGTGCTGACCAGTTCGATGACAGCAGCCCCGACGAGAGGCTGAAAAAGGATTCCTTCTTTAACTGGTTCTTCTTCGCAGTATACATCGGCAGCTTCCTTGCAGGCACCGGGGTTGTGTGGGTGCAAGATCACTACGGGTGGGCGGTTGGCCTTTGGCTCCCAACTCTGTTCATCGCGTTGGCCATTGCAAGCTTCTTGATGGGCTCCAACAAGTACAGGGTGCAAAAGCCTCTGGGGAGTCCAATCGTAAGAGTTCTTCAGGTTATAGTTGCAGCCTTTCGGAAATGGAATGCAGTTTTGCCGCATGACGATTCTCTTCTCTATGAGCTCCCCGAGAAGACACCAATGGCGGATGTCCATAAATTGCAGCACACTCCTATTCTCAGGTACTACTTGTTTTGTCTAAACCTGATGTGAACACTCTTTTTCCGTAGACCCCGTCTTTACCGTGACAACTAAAGGCATTTTCTCTGTTCATTCAGATTCCTTGACAAGGCTGCAGTGATCTCATCAACTGAAGATTTGTCAGACTCCAATCCATGGAGGCTCTGCACCGTGACGCAAGTAGAAGAGCTGAAGGTGGTCATCGGGATGCTCCCGGTCTGGGCCAGCGGGATCGTGTTCTTCGCCGTCCTGGCGCAGTTCTCCTCCACGTTCCTGGAGCAAGGGAGGACGATGAACAAGCACGTCGGCGCGTTCGCCATCCCGCCGGCGTCCCTGGCGTCGTTCGACGCCGTCAGCGTCCTCATCTGGGTGCCCGTCTACGACCGGGTCCTCGTCCCGGCGGCCAGGCGGCTCACCGGCAACGCCCGGGGCATCTCGGAGCTCCAGCGCTTCGGCGCCGGCCTGCTCCTGTCGGTGCTGGTGATGACCGCGGCGGCGCTGGTCGAGACGCGGCGCCTGGCCAGCAGCGCCCACGGCGAGGGCCAGCCGTCGTCGCCGATGAGCATCCTGTGGCAGATCCCGCAGTACTTCATGGTGGGCGCCAGCGTGGTGTTCGCGTGCGTCGGGCAGACGGAGTTCTTCTACAACGAGGCGCCGCCGTCGATGCGGAGCCTGTGCTCGGCGCTGGCGCTGCTGACGGTGGCGCTGGGCAGCTACGTGAGCTCGCTCGTGGTGACCGCGGTGGCGTCGCTCACGACGAGGGGCGGCAAGCCCGGGTGGATACCGGACGACCTCGACGACGGCCACCTCGACCGCTTCTTCTGGCTACTCGCGGCGATGAGCGCGCTCAACCTGGCGGTGTTCGTGTGCTGCGCGAGGTGTTACAAGTCCAAGCGCAAGAGTGTTTCCTGAATCCTTGTGGGTTGTGGCTTTGAATTTCTATTTATAGTTGTGCGGTTTGTCTAATAGCGAATGATTGAAGGTTTTGAAATATGAAAAGATATCGCTGAGGTTTGTAGTGGGGAGAGAGTGGATTTACAGGGGTAGAGAGGATATATAGTGCATCTAAAATAAATCTACCTCACACTCTTGTGGTTGCGATAGCGCTGTCATCAAGGGTTGCGAAGGATTCACATAGATGGTGTCTGATGGAAAATCAAATATTGATATGGCTAGTACATTGTGGCTAATAATGTTGTGAATCCAATGACAATTAAAAGTACCCCGGCCATTGGATCTCTCACATAAGTAAATGAAAAATAAAAAGTGGTCACCTGCCAAAAAAAAGGCATTGAAAAATGTACAAGGCTGCGGTTTGAATTTGAGTGTTCAGTGAGTTGCTACAAGGAAAAGGTTTGGAGGCCTCAACTTGGGAGGGATTTTGGCAGTACGTTGGTGCAAATTTATGTTGCAAACAAATCGAAGTAAAATAATTCTCCAATAGCGACACCAATTTTAGGTGGTCATTGAGTCCCCACATGGGCTAGGTTGCTGGGCTGGGACTGGTAGAGGAGCAAAACGATCCTTGCCCACGCGGCCACGAGGGCCCTCAAAAAAAAATGCAGGGGTATTTGCGTCAAAACACACTTGGGTGAACGTGTGAAGTGTGAACTGTGAAGTCCACTGCTCCCCCCTCTGTCTGATGCAAAACAGAGCGGCCCAGTTTCTTTGATCTGTTCGAGGGGGAGCCTTCCGTCTCCATGGATGAGGCAGCAGAAGGCAGTAGACTGCTGTTGCAAGAAGAGGGCGGAGACGGAGGTGGAGATCTAAGACGGCTCCTCCTCCCAAAGGTGAAGTCCCCCCGAACATTTCTCTGTGGTTCTAATTCCATTTCGAAGTTTACCCCACCCAGTCTGATATTTGATCCGTGTCCCCTGTCTTGCCAGTCATTTGCTTCCATTTGTTTTTGTTCAAAAGGAAAATGCTGAATGATGCATCCATCACCCCAGTTAGAAGTCCAAATTGAGATAAGAGTCTACTAGATTAAGCAGTTCATAAATCATAATTTCTATGTATGAATTTAGGATTCTATGTTCGCTATGATAATCATGTATTTGATATTTGATGCTATCTCCCTGAATTCTGAGTTCAATCAAGTGGAGTGGTGTGGAAAATTTGGCTCCCCCTAATAAACGTGAAGGTCAATTTCAATAAGGGTTTGTCTAACCCTAGTATTAGTTCTTAACCTCTTTGTCTGTGTTGGGAAGATTGATGTGGTTCCCTAGTCCTTACCTTTCCATTCCCCATCACACCAGTGGTGACTAATCGAGTGCCCTTTTTGTAGGAGAATTGCAGGAACTCCGCTAATGCATCATTGGAATATTAATGTATTTTCCTTCAGAATCTCCTTAGGTAGTTTTGAAACTAAGTGCTATATTGTTTTAGCAGGATGCTGGTCTCATCACAGGTGATGGATCTGTTGATATCAAAGGGCATCCTGCACCAAAACACACTACAGGCAATTGGAGAGCATGCTTTCCTATTCTAGGTAAAACTTCAGCACTATAGTTGCCAAGAAGACAGTTTTTGGCTCAAATCACATAATAAATTGTAGTGTTGAGGCATTTTCTTGTTCTGTTACGGTGTTAGTCAAACTATTCCTTTTTCCAATGTATAATTGCCTTAAAATAATTTCAACTATCCATTCTTGTGATGGCATGAACAACGCAATCAGTGCTTAAGATGATGCTTAACATGCCACATCAACCATCAATCTAGAGCTCAAAGTTTGGTCACCTGATCAAAATGGTGCTTTAGATGGTTCCAGAAACCGAAGATACAACGTAGGCACCTGCAAAGCATTGGTGTCTAATCAAGCATGTCGCAATGGATTACACACCTTATTTATCCTACGGCATCTATTTCTATCTCCCAACACCTGCATTGTGCATTACCTTATAGAATGTTTGTTTCATGAGATATTAAGTCAGCAAGATCATATATTAATCATTAGTCACAATATTTCGAGGCAACTGGTACAGATCACTTTAAAATAAACCTAAATACTGCCATATGCTACAAATAAAAGTTCAGCAGTGAGGTTTGTCGAGTTTCAGCATCTTATCTTGTTGACAAGGAATGAGATGTGTTGAGTTTCAACATTTTAACTTTTTGACAGGCAATGAATTTTGTGAGAGACTGGCCTACTATGGAATTGCAAGAAACCTAGTAACTTATCTGAAAGTAAAGCTTCATGTAAGCAATCTCAAAGCTGCAAGACATGTTACCACTTGGCAAGGGACATGCTATCTCACTCCCCTTATTGGAGCCATCTTAGCAGATTCATATTGGGGAAAGTACTGGACTATTGCTGTTTTCTCATCAATTTATTTTATTGTAAGTACAAGGATATTGCCACCCAATCTATAATCCTAATTTGGTACACAATGCACTAATTATGGACTTGAAAAAAAATTAAATAAAATGCTTTGGATATGCTACTTAATTTTTTACAAATGTTTTATATTTGAAACTTAGCCTTTTACTTTTCAGCTGTAATATGATCACGCGGGATGTTAGATTGCAGTGTTTGTGTCTTATTCAGTTTGAATTGAGCATCTAGCTATTAACAATTTTTATAATTTTGTTTTTGTGACAGAAAAAATATGTACCCTTGCATTTAAGAGCATTTAAATAAACTATATGACCATTTTCTTTTTATTGAAGGGCCTAGCTATTTTAACGCTTTCAGCATCAGTTCCAGCACTGCAGCCACCTACATGTTTAGGAACTGTTTGCCCGGAAGCAAGCTTACTTCAGTATGGCGCATTTTTTGTTGGCCTCTATATGGTAGCTCTAGGGACTGGAGGCATCAAACCTTGTGTCTCCTCCTTTGGAGCTGATCAATTTGATGACACTGACCCGGCAGAGAGAGCAAAGAAGACTTCCTTCTTCAATTGGTTCTACTTTTGTATAAGTATAGGTTCATTCATCTCAGGCACTATCATAGTGTGGATACAAGATAACTCTGGTTGGGGCATAGGATTTGCCATTCCTACTATATCTATGGCACTAGCTATTGCATCCTTCTTTGCAGCCTCAAATATGTACAGATTTCAGAAACCTGGTGGGAGCCCACTCACAAGAGTGTGTCAGGTGGTTGTAGCAGCATTCTTTAAGCGGCATGTGGAATTGCCAAATGATAGGTCTCTTCTATACGAAGTTGATGGCCAAACTTCAGCCATTGAAGGAAGCAGGAAGCTGGAGCACACAAATGAACTCAAGTAATTCTCATTTTTGCATTGCATCACTGCCTTACTTTTAGTGTCATGTGCCACTATATTGATAAAATCGTGGAAAATGACAAGACCGGTTATATCTTATAAAACATAGAACATCAAAACAAAATCTTTGCCCTTTCAATTTGTGTGTACTGGAAAGTATGTACATAAACGCCAAAAAAAAAGGATTTGTAGATAGGGCCAGACAACCTGATACTCCCTCCAGTTACAAAAGGGCCATCAATATGAGTCTAGTTAACTCCAAATGTAATTTTGTACTATTTATAATGTTTCCACATTTTAGAAATACATATTATAACAGAAATTAGTTGTCAATGACTCGATGTCTAAAACAACAGTTATTTTAGACCGGGTAGGGTAGCATATTAGTAGTGCAAGTGAGGCACTCAAAACAATAATTGCAAATGATGCCATTGGGAATGCTGATAGTAATAATTGATCTGAAATTCTGTGGATGAAATAAGTTGATTGCAACACCTATTACTGGGTCTTCTGCTGATGCTTAACTTGTAAATCCATTGAATTTAAGTATGTAACATAAGTAGTGGTTCAGGCTAGGGCTAGGCACATGTGCTCCTCTTAATTATAATTGTTCCCAAAATGTTACATCTGTAAGTATCTTGATTTATGGACTTCTATTTTTGTTGCTGTGGTGTTACTATAATATTTTTCTATACCTCCGTTTTGTCTAGGTTCCTTGATCGGGCAGCCATTGTCTCATCTGCTGATGTCCAGAGTGAATCTTCTAAAGACCCATGGAAGCTTTGCACAGTCACCCAGGTGGAAGAACTAAAGATCCTCTTAAGAATGTTTCCCATCTGGGCCACTACCATCATATTCAGTGCTGTGTATGCCCAAAACTCTTCCTTGTTTGTGGAGCAGGGCATGGTTCTTGACAAGCGGATTGGATCTTTCATCATTCCCCCTGCATCCCTCTCTACTCTAGATGTAATCAGTGTCATCATCTGGATTCCACTTTATGACCGCATTCTTGTGCCAATAGCTAGAAAATTCACTGGAAGGGAGAAGGGTTTTTCTGAGCTACAGCGGATTGGAATTGGATTGATCCTATCCATTCTTGCAATGGTATCTGCAGCACTTGTTGAGTTGAAACGTTTAGAGATTGCCAGGTCCGAAGGTCTTATTCATGAGAAGGTTGATGTTCCAATGAGCATTCTTTGGCAAATACCACAGTATTTCCTGGTTGGCGCGGCTGAGGTGTTCACTGCTATAGGTCAGGTTGACTTCTTCTACGATCAGGCTCCAGATGCCATGAGGAGTTTATGTAGTGCATTTGCACTTGTTACAGTTGCTGTGGGAGACTATGTAAGCTCAATCATACTAACGGTGGTTTCATACACTACAACTCAAGGAGGAGATCCTGGATGGATACCTGATAACCTGAACGAAGGCCATCTCGATCGGTTCTTTTGGTTGATTGCAGGGATAAGCTTTGTTAATTTTGTGGTTTTTGTTGGTTGTGCTTCGAGATACAGATATAAGAAAGCCCAGTAACTATCTTTAGTTCCTGTAATTTGATTTCAGATACCATATTCATGAAATGCAATTAATTGTACAGACTAGAATGTAAGACGTGATGTCTTTCGGGAGCCCTAGAGAAAATCCCTATAGTTGCTCTGCTTTATGCCTTTTTGAGCTATAGCAGCCTACTGCATTCGGAACTATACTGTATAGCACGGCTTTAGCAGTTCAGCATTTGCATTGGGGAAGGTTGGATCCATGCAGACTTTTTGGCAAGAAAAAAAAGTTTCTGTTCCATATTTTATCACGATGTTTTCTAAAAATATATTTCTTATAGATATTTTATCAATACTGTTGAGTCAGAAAACTTTCTTTTAGTACTTTTGTTAAAAGCTTTTGAATCTGAAATTTTTTTTTACAACTTTTCATCGAAAGTTTTGATGTGAATTTTTCTTCAGCTTTTGATCTATAGTTTTACCTGAAAATTGCTTCGACAACTTTTCAGTTCGATTCGAGTGGGACAAAAAAAGGCAGCGGCACTTACGCTTTTGAACAAAAACATGCGTGAATGGCTGTCTTTAGTTCCCAAAAACTTCTCAAACTTCACTATTCACCTATCACATCAAATCTCTCTCCTCATGCATGGAGCGCTAAACAATCTCTCTCCTCATACATGGAGCGCTAAACGTGGGTAAATAAAAAAACTAGTTACATGGTTTTGATGTACACGACGAGACAAATCTTTTGAGCCTAGTTAGGTCATGATAGGACAATGTTTAACACAAACAAACGAAAAGTGCTACACTGCACTACAGTGTCCGATGTAACATTTTCACCAAATTTTCTCTTCCTCTTTTGCGCACCCAATAGCTATGACGCTACCATTCGTCGGCGTGACGTTGAGTCCACTGCGCCCCCCAGTCTGATGCAAAACAAACCATTTGCCTGCGCGCAGTTCCTTGACCTGCTCCTACTGATTCCCTGACCGGACTCCCCAGCGCCAGCGGAGCCCCGCCGTCGCCATGGATGAGGCGGCCGAGGGGAGCAGGCTGCTGTTGCAAGAAGACGGTGGAGCTCAAGAGCCGCTCCTCCTTCCAGAGGTGAGGTCCTCCATTTTCATTTTTTTTTTCGTGTGGTTCAAATCCCATGGCGCTGCTTGCTAGTTTATCCTAGCTAGTCTGCGGGATTTTATTCGCGTTCCTGTCCTTGCCAGTAATTTTCCTTCTCCTTCTGTTGAAAGAAAAGTTCTGCATAAGGAATCAATCATCTGAGTCAAAACTCAAATGGAGTCTGCAAGACCAGGCAGTCCATAACCTTTTCAGTTCAAGCAAGTGAAGTGGAAATTTTGACTTCCCCAAAGTAAATGTGAAGGACCAGTTTTAGTTCTTATAACTTCTCTGTCCACATTGGGAAGATCGATTTGGCTGTCTGCTTTCAATTCCTCGTCTTAGTTATGCAATTCTGTGCTTTTTTTTAGAAAAACAGGAGGAGCTCTGCTAGTGCATTCTGGGAAGATCAATACATTTTCTTTCATGACCTCCTTAGGTGGTTTCAAACTAAGCGCTACAATTTTTTAGCAGGAAGCTGGTCAAATCACAGGTGATGGATTTGTCAATATCAGAGGGCATCCTGCACCAAAGCACACAACAGGCAATTGGAGAGCATGTTTTTCTATTCTAGGTAATCTCTTCACAGATGCATGTGCCGTAAAGCTTCAGCAATATAGTTGCTGAGAAGGCAGTTTTTGCTTCAAATCAGATAATAATTTATAGCAGCCAGCCATTTTCATAAAACAATTTCAACTATTTATTTTTGTAATGACATGAACAATGAAAGTGGTGCTTAAGAAGGTGTTTGCCATGCCATGTTAAGCATCAATCTCGGAGCTCGAACTTTGAACATAGCCTTAGAGAATGTTTGTTTCATGAGATTATGAACTCTTAGGAATTTGAAAATAGCCAGCTCAAACTTTGAACATAGCCAGCTCAGAACATTTGGAGCCATAATGTCCAGAACATTTTTTAAGTGATAAAGAATATGCTACAAATCAAATTGAAACTTGTAAGCATACTCTTTAAAGTCCAGTGATGAATTTTGTCAAGTTTATTAAGCATTTCTTTTTGACAGGGAATGAGTTTTGCGAGAGACTGGCTTACTATGGAATTGCAAAAAATCTGATCACTTATCTGAAAGTAAAGCATCATCTAGGAAATGTCGAAGCTGCAAGAACTGTTACCACCTGGCAAGGGACATGCTATCTCACTCCCCTCATTGGAGCCATTTTAGCAGATTCTCATTGGGGAAAATACTGGACTATTGCTGTTTTCTCATCAGTTTATTTTATTGTAAGTACAAAAATATCGCCACTCAAGCTATAACCCTACCCTAGTACATTAAGCACCATATGCTGACCAAGAAGAAAAGAAAATCAAATGATGCATTTGAAGCCTTGATTTTTATAGTTCGAATTTATTATGAACAAACAAATATGTATGATGTATAACCAAATTATTTTTAAAATGAAGGGACTGGCTATTTTAACGCTATCAGCATCTGTTCCAGCACTGCAGCCACCTACATGTCCAGGAACTGATTGCCCAGAAGCAGGCTTACTTCAGTATGGTGTTTTTTTTATTGGCCTCTATATGATAGCCCTAGGGACCGGAGGTATCAAACCTTGTGTCTCATCCTTTGGAGCTGATCAATTTGATGACACTGATCCAGCAGAGAGAGCAAAGAAGGGTTCCTTCTTCAATTGGTTCTACTTCTGTATAAATATGGGTTCATTCATCTCAGGCACTATCATAGTGTGGATACAAGATAACTCTGGTTGGGGGATAGGATTTGCCATTCCTACTATGTCTATGGCACTAGCTATTGCATCCTTCTTTGCAGCCTCAAATATGTACAGATTTCAGAAACCAGGTGGGAGCCCACTCACAAGAGTGTCTCAGGTGGTTGTAGCAGCATACCATAAGCGGCATGCAGAATTGCCAAATGATATATCTCTTCTATATGAAGTTAATGGCCAAACTTCAGCTATTGAGGGAAGCCGGAAGCTGGAGCACACAAATGAACTTGAGTAATTCTCATTTTTGCAGTGAATCACTGTCTTGGCTTTAGTGTTAGGTGTTTATACAATCTTGGAAAATGAAAACATTGACTATACACAATTAAACATCGACATAAATGCAACAAATAGAATATAGAATTATGAATAGGACCAGACAGCCTGACGCTTTCTCCACTCACCAAAAAAACCAAGAAGAAATGTTGTGTTGATTGTAGTTGAACTATCAAAATTTCGGCAATCAATATATTTTTGAAGATTGTATATTTAAAAATCATAGGACCATATTTTTCCTGGAAACTTGAAAATGTGATATTAACAGTAGGCTATATGTTACAACATATATAGCAACAGAAATTAGTGGTTGAAGTTGAATTTTAGGCAAAACCGTGTTGATGCCCAAAACATTCTTATTCGGTACCAGGTGGAGCAGTTCATTGGTAGCTCATGTGAGGCATCCAATACAATAGGATGTCGGATGCCAATGAAAAAAACTATTGTGGCACCTAGTTCGGAATCCTTTGCAGATGCTTAGCTTGTAAATTTCATTGAGTGTAAGTATGTAACATAACTAGAGATTCGGGATAGGGCTAGCCCACATATGTTACTCTTAAAAGTGAACCTTTTTCAAGTGTGTTTTGTCTGCAAGTAGCCTGATTTACAGACTTCTATTTTCTGCTGTTGTTGTGTGACTATAATTAAATTTTACCTATCTCTCTCTGTACAGGTTCCTTGATAGAGCTGCCATTGTCTTATCTGCTGATGTGAAGAGCGCTTCAACAAATCCATGGAAGCTTTGCACAGTTACCCAGGTGGAAGAACTGAAGATTCTAATAAGAATATTTCCTATTTGGGCGACTACAATCATGTTCTTCACTGTGTATGCCCAAAACTCGTCTCTGTTTGTGGAGCAGGGCATGGTTCTTGACAAGCGGGTTGGATCTTTCCACATTCCTCCTGCATCCCTCTCAACTTTCGATATAATCAGTGTCATCATCTGGGTTCCTCTTTATGATCGCATTCTCGTGCCAATAGCTAGAAAGTTCACTGGAAGGGAGAAGGGTTTTTCTGAGCTACAGCGCATGGGGATTGGATTGGTCCTGTCCATTCTTGCGATGGTATCTGCAGCTCTTGTTGAGTTGAAGCGTTTAGAGATTGCCAGGTCTGAAGGTCTTATTCACGAAAAGGCTGATGTTCCGATGAGCATTCTTTGGCAAATACCACAGTATTTCTTGGTCGGTGCTTCTGAGGTGTTCACTGCTATAGGTCAGCTTGAGTTCTACTATGATCAGGGTCCAGATGCCATGAGGAGTTTATGTAGTGCATTTGCGCTTCTCACAGGTTCAATGGGAAGCTATGTAAGCTCAATCATACTGACACTGGTTTCAAACATTACAACTAAAGGAGGAGGTCCTGGGTGGATACCTGATAACCTGAACGAAGGCCATCTCGATCGGTTCTTTTGGTTGATTGCAGGGATAAGCTTTGTTAATTTGATGGTTTTCATTGGTTGTGCTTCAAGATACAGGTATAAGAAAGCCCTGTAATTGTATTTAATGTATAATCAGCGATTCAGTTCACATAATGTAATTTCAGACACCGTATTCATCAAAAGCAATTAAGTGTACAGAATAGAATGTGCAATGCATGATGCTTTCAGCTATCTTTATGTGCAATTGTTTCATGTTTTGCCTTCTCTAAACTGTAGTTGCCTTAATCACATTCGACGTAAAACACAATAACAGCAAAACCGTTTTCTATAGAGACTTTCACAACTAATCACCATAAAGTGTTGTTCTAATTTCCAGGACTCGTTACTAACAAATACCAGGGAAATAGAATGTATAAATAGAAGGCAATATTCTAGCATAACAGTGAAGGGTTTAGTAAGAAAGAAATTTTAATTTGTCTCTTTGTGCATTCCTCACCTTTTTTCTGCTTTGCCAAGAGGAACTCTATTGTATGCTCATGCTTTCTGGGAGAAAAGAGCAAGTGAAATGAATATTTGGTAATCAACTCAACATCACACATTACAGCGAAAGAAAAGTTAAAATATCATCATGTTCCTATTTACCTAGCGGCTCACTAACAAGCAGAATTTCTCATACCACATGCCAGCCAGGCAACAACCTTGTACAAGTATCCACACCTACCAGTTGTTGCTACAACAGAAGCTGCCCCGCATGGCCATAGCCAGATTTATTGATAGCTGTTCTGAATCTCAAAAGTCAGCCATACATATATGCAGCACAGATCACCAATAATCCCTGCAAGAGCAACTTCCATTCTTGAAGTGGTGGAATCTGTTAGAGTCCCTGACAATGATCTCTCGCTGCACAATCCTTGATATGAACTTAATAGTGGTATGACAGTCCCCACAAATGCGCAAATTCTTGAACACCTTGATAGGAGATTCCCCTGGAATCGCAATGATCCCAAAAGCAACAGCAAGACGCTCACTGTGGTAACCAATATCCTGCTCCTTCTGCTCATCTTCTACATCATGGAGAACAAAGCCGGTGTCTGCCACATACCCTTCTTCCCTCATCTTCACATACAGCTCCTTCAGAAGTGCGTATATTTGTTCAGCTTGAGGGTGCAACTTATCCCCAACCAGAAACACGTGAACTCTTCTCCCAACTTCAATCCAACTTGAGGCCGGCATTTTAGTTATGCCCTTTGACTCCATGATCTGTCTCACATTCTCAACTTTGTCGAACAGACTGACTGACGCATAAATATTGGCTAGGGTAACATAGGTTGCTGGATTTTCAGGTTCTATTTCAAACAATGCTTCAGCTGCCCATCTTGCCAAGCTGACATTTTTGTGAATCCGGCAACCACCAAGCAGGGACGCCCACAGGAACTTGTTGGGCTTCACGGACATTTTCTTGATCATCTCTTCTGCTCGCTCAAACTGGCCTGACCGGCTGAGAAGATCAACCACACAAGCATAATGATCAGCAGTGTGCTCAATGCCATACTCATCCTTTATTGAATGGAAGATCTCCAGGCCTTTATCAACCAGACCGGCATGAGCACACGCAGATAGAATACCAACAAATGTGACATGATCAGGCCTGAATCCAGACCTCAAGAACATGTCGAAGCAACACAGCGCCTCCTCTGGTTGCCCATTCTGGGCATAGCCAGAGATCATGGCCGTCCAGGACACCAAGTCTGGCTTTGGTGTCGACTCAAAGACGTGCATTGCAGTCCCCATGTCCCCACATTTGGAGTACATGTGCACAAGCGCGCTATGTGCAAAGCATGAGTCCCCTGCCCTGCTCTTTACCATTTGACCATGCACCTGCCTCCCGAGTTTCTCAGACGTGAAATTTGCACAAGCACGCAGAACCCCAGCGTATGTAAACTGATTCGGTCGAACACCGCTCCTCAGCATGTGGACTAAGAGCCTGAAGCCTTCACCGCCACGCCCCGCATCAAAGTACCTCTCCACCATGGCCGTCCAAGACACGACGTCCCGGACGGGCATCCGGTCGAACACGCTCCTGGCATCGTCCACACGCCCGCACTTGGCATACATGTCCGCGAGTGCGCTCCAGACGACGGCGTCCGCGTCGATCCCTCTCCTGACCACGTGGCAGTGCAGCTCCCTCCCCGTGCGCGCGCACCGGGCGGCCGTGGCCGCGGCTAGCGCGCTGGACGCGGTGAACTCATTGTCCGCGCCAGCGCTACCGGGCTCCCGGAGCATCCTACGGTAGAGCGCGAGCGCATCGCGGGGCTGGCCATGGCGCGCGTGGGCGGAGACCATGGCGGACCATGAGAAATGGTCCCTCCGGGGCATTCGGTCGAACAGCGCGCGCGCGGAGGCGAGGCCGCGCGGGGACCGGGCGAGCGCGGCGACGAGGGTGTTGTACGAGCACACGTCGGGGCTGGGGAGGGAGGAGAGGAGGTCGAGCGCGTCCGGGAGCGTGGCCGGGTGGGAGGAGAGCAGGTGGAGGATGCGGTTGGAGAGGAGCGTGGAGGGCGGGCGGAGCGAGGCGGCGGCCGCGGCGACCGCGCGCGCGGCGGGGGCGTGGGAGGCATCGGCGCGGAGGAGCGGGAGGAGGCGGTCGATGGCGTCGTGGAGCTGCGACGCCGTGGTCACCGACACTGAGAAGGAGGGGCGCTTCATGCGGAGAGAGGCCGCGGCGCGCGACGGCATGCATGGCCGCCGCGCGGAGACGGAGGGAGCGCTGGATTCGACAACGCGCAGAATTCCTGAGAGGCGGGAAGAGGTGAGTGTAACATATCGATCGAGGTGCTCAAAAAAAAAACATATCGATCGAGTACGACATTTTTAGCACGAAGTGTGGGAGCTAAACAATTTCTTGTCATATCTGTAACCTCTAAGGTAATTCTGACATTCTATATAAATCTATTAAGGCAAGTACAGCAATGTCGTCTAATAGATGATCTTATGCACGACGATCCACCAGACTGGTGACGTGTAGCTACCCTTATCCCTACAAGTGATTCTGACATTGGATAAGAGAAGACAAGTGATTCTGACATTGGATAAGAGAAGGAAGAGAGCTTGGCTCTCATGCAACCAACAAGCTGGGCACAGGATTCTAAAGATGGGGCCAAATGAGAGGGGATAGAAAAGAGAATGCAATAAATTGCAAAAAAATAATAATAATAACACGTAAACAAGTAATAGACTACTATTGTATAACTTGGCTCTTATATCTTGTTTAATGAACGAGCAATTGTGTCTATTATTAGCCTTCCTCTAAGCTGCTTTGCATAGTCGCAGCTGACTGAGGCCTGACAGAGCACGATTTGACTTCAAAGGCCTAAAATTCGAATGAACACATTTGTATATTGCAAGTGATACAAGTTGAAAGGTATGTCCATGAAAAATTAAACCCAATATTTTCCGCAGACTGAAAGGGGATGATAAATGTCTTCTACATCATGTACAGGTACAGCACAGGTGAAGTTTTCTGATCAACTGCTTGCATTGAGCTCAAACACTTAAGAAAGAAGTGCACTCAATCACTGCAGGCGATGACCTATTGACAGATCAAGGGCAGAACGTGTCAGGCACCAGGCAGGCGTGGTGCCTACCCTCCATTATCATCACCTCGGCAGCAGATTCAGATCGATGGATCTTGCAGTTCAGCAGTGGCTAATTCATTGATTCGTGGATATGACGCCTTTTCGTCCAGTTGATTTTGAGTCCAGAGCAACATCTTTAACAGGCTTGGAAGCTTCGGATCTGCCATTTGTGGGAAAAGGAATAAACAAAGGAGCCTCACTAAAAGTCACACATCGCCACAAGGGAAAGCAAGGTAGCAGTTTGTAGATTCTAAAACAAAGAAGACAAATGTATAATTACATCACAGTACTGAATGATTGACAACATATAACCTGAATAACTAAGGTCCAAAATACTAAATTTCAATCTTATACACATATCATGAATATTGATTAACTCTACATCGGTACATCGAAAAGAAAGAATCGCCCCTCCAAGACTGAAAGCCATGTTTATCAGCCAAGCTAACTACTTGAGTTCCACTCATACTACCAAATGCGACACGATAATATATCCAGATTGGCATCCACTCAAATCAGCTACTGTAAAAAATTTCAACTAATAAAGTTTGTTGTATTCTATTTTTTATACCCTTGTGGTAAACTTGTTAATAATTTGATGGAAATTCAATATCAAATGTTCTGAGGGGTGTAAAATACTAAAATGAGAACAAGATGTCCGTGTTTGCTCCTTTCTTCTCAATTATTATGAAGTACTGCCATCATCACTTGTTTTATCCAACTACAACTTTGACTTATTTGAATAGCAATACTTCATGCATAGACATTTATGCATGAAAAGATTAATGTAAAATTCTGCTGACACTCGAACTAAATAGTAGATATCAGTCATATCCTAGTATACAGAATTTTCGATATCCTTTGTACACATCTTACTAAGTTAGTAAGTTACTAACCTTTCTCATGGCTTTGACTTGTAAGAATAGCAGCATTAACTTCACTTGCAGTCTTCAAACGTTGAGAAACGTCCAACAGTTCCCCATAAGGGCAATTTTTTACATCTTCAAAAACCAGTAGAGCTACAGTTTTCTCTATTTCCTCAAGAAATGTTTGCTGCAAAATCAGAGGGAAAGCAGATGTCACAGTTGTTTCTTTGAAGAAGTTCAGTTGCATGCAGAATAACTTAGATTTGAATCCTAAAACATAGATTAAGTAATAATGATGGTAAATATAGAAAAATACATTTTCTTCGCCTCTTGGTGCGAGTTCTTCCTGAGCAAACTCCAAAGCTTCACTTATTTTTCCCGCACGAATCAACTCTATTAGTTTCTGTTGCTGAAGATGAAAGTAAAGTTGGGGATTTGTGTCCAGAATCTGCATATAATCATCCAAGTCATATATGGAGCCATAAGTTAATGAATGCTTTCTTCACAGAGCTCCCATCAGAATAACACATAAATATATAATTCTGATATATACAAAAATGAAATGTTTGATGACCGATCTGTATGGCCTTGAGGGCATAGCTTCTCCTTTTTTTTTCTTAAAAAGCAGAGGGGGTGGACAACACCTTCCGTCTACCATATGCGCACGCTAACTGGTTTTTTCTACCCATCTATGTTATCTGAGTTGTATGCACAAACAAGCAAACTCCTCTGAAAAAAATATTTCTCACAACTTTGTTAGCTATTTACAGGCAACACAATAGGAATGTGGGTTGAAAATCCTTCTGGGACAGAAGGTTCGATAATATCTTAACACTTCGTTCTATACCAAATGATGTTTGTGAAAAAGGATGTCAGGTCAGATCCTTACCTCATCAGTCATTAGTACTGGGTAAGGATAATAATCAACTTCGAATTTTATCAAGAGTGAAATGCATCGTAGGTCCCTAAACTATTCTCGCATTCTCATCTGGGTTCATGAACTTTTAAAGTGATCATCTAGATCCATCGACTTTTAAGTTGGTTCATTCTAAGTTCACTCGAGGTCCAAGCATGGACCTAGATTTACACTTGAAATGAACCACTTGAAAAGTTAAAGGATCCAGACGGTCACTTTGAAAGTTCATGGACCCAGCTGAGAATGTGGGAATAGTTTAAGGACATGTGGTGTAATTCACTCTTTTATCAATAATCAATGGTGTCTGATACATACTGTTTGCTTTTTTTTCATGTTCAAAGTACTCAACCCTAACTCCTAAATTGGTGCAAGATATATTGGATGCCACTTATTAAGATTTTCAATTGTTCCTATCAACTGCAAAGATGTCCAATAATGCAGCCTGCTCAGCAGGGCACGCCAGCTCTTATTTGAACAGCAAGTATGCCAAACGTGGATAAGTAAGCTTAAGAGCTGAATAGCTAATGAGAACTGATGACCAAAACATAAACTTATAATTTGATATAAAATAGAAAGCTGACTATACTGCCCTCTCCAAAGACCAAACACATGAAGCATCTAAATTAACACACAAGACACGAAACAAGATTTGGTGGTGGTAAGGATTTTGTTCCTGTATTCCAAACTAGTTGCTACTCTTAATTGCTGACAATATAGAGACCACAAACAGAGCATCCAAATTCCCCACATTGCAGAACTAAGTGCTTCTCTAATTGCACAAGCATAGCATCCAAATTCCCCACCCCACATTGCAACTGACTGCTTATCTAGTTGATGGTATTTATTTCAAACCCCCGGGAAGGCAGGAAGGATGGAAACTAAATCTGCACGGCCCAGCCACCACAAGCTACTTGAAGGTCTTCAAAAAGACAGCAAAATACCCAAATGTGCGTTTCAGTGACTAATCCTTCGTTCCAAATTTCCAGACAGGTTCTAACATAACTAGATAAGGCAGAAGTAAATATTTACAGGAACAGAGTCAGAATCCAACCGTGGGGTTAAGATCGTTGATTTTCTCGATAGCCTCCTGAACGTTCCCCGATTGTACTGCTCTTTTAACCTCCATCCGATCAGTAATGGTCGCCAGGTCAATCTCCGCTGCAGACACAAAATCAGAAACCCACGCGAATTTCACCCACGGAACATCAACAGCGGAGGAAATAGGGGAGAGTAACGAGCAATACGCTGGGTGCCGGACTCGATGCGGAACTTGTCGGCGGCGTCGACGAAGCCCTCGGTGACGAGGAAGTTCATGACGAGACGGTTCATGTCCTCTTTACGGATCTTGACGTCGCGGAGCTTCCGCTCCCACTCGTCGCGGGTTATCACCTTCTTTGAGGACGCCATGGAGGCCGGGGGGTCGATTGAGTCCAGGTCGCGCAAGACGATGCGGGAGAGGAACATCAGATGGGGGCCAAGGGCAGTGGGCGGGTCGGACTGCTGGGCCGATCACGCAGTCGGCATATGTGCGGGGAGGGCGCGGGGAGAGGAGGGGCTAGGGTTTCGCCGCGAGGAAGGAGACGGCCGGAGGATGGATTGGAGTTGGAGAGAAGAAGCAGGGGATGCGTCGATCTCGGGGCTCCCGCAGTCCGGACTCCGGAGGAGAGAGAGTTGGTTGTTACTTGCAACAGTATCCAACTGCCTAAGCATTGCCTCCGAAAAAAAACTATGGCTAAGCATTGCCTCGGAAAAAAAATATATGGCTAAGCAGGGATTTTATAGGAGCTTTAGGTAGGATGGTAACGGATCATGGCCCGTTTGTTTCTTCACAATACAATTTAGTCCTAACAAAATTTAGTAGCTCAAAAATTAGTATTATTTTAGCCTCCGGCCCGATCCAAATTTCTAGTATAAAAGTGAGGGCCCTTTACCACCCCTAGCTTTAGGTCCCGATGAAAAATATTTTTTTGAATATTGAAAATACTTTGTTCTTCTATAGCGGTTATGAGAAGCAGCAGCTTTATCTTATTTAGTATTTTTTTCTATTGGACGAGTTTTATCTACAAGCGCGTGTAGCTACACCCATCATCAATATACCATTATGTGTATGTCCGCGTACTCCTTTATCATTTTAAGTATGTTCATATACTATTTCTAAGATACTTCAAAGCGATTTACACGAAAAATTTCAAAATCAACCCTATATTTTAATATATTATGATTATACCTTTATAATACTATATAAAGTAGTATGTCCATATACTCGATGTATGCTTGCATACCCAAGGTATATATCATCCCAGATGGTCTAGTATCATGAGATACACACGTGGGAGTAGCTACACGCGCGTGTAGAATGGATTTTTCCTATATATATATATATATATATATATATATATATATATATAATTTTTGTTATGCATCTAGATATACACTATATCTATATACATAGAAAAAAATATGTATCTAAAAAGATCAATACCAATTATAAGGATGAAGTAATATTTAAACTGTGATATTGTAAAATCGTAGTTATTTTTTGTTTCTAAACCATACTTTTCTTGTCCAACACGCTTTTGGTTTAAAAGACTATTCTTTTCTTTATCGTTTTGTTTGGAAAATGTTCAAGTCACTGCTCTGTACCATCAACAAAGTTTGGATCACTCTTTGTACAATTTTTGTGTTTACTTAACGCATTTGTTTACCAAAATCAGATCACTATCCACCTTTTGGCAGTAATCAAATCAGGATTTGACGACGGAGACGTTGTTTGCTGATTCACATGCTCACGTGGGCTGTCCAGGGGTGGCGGTAAGGTTTGAGGCCCAGAAAACCCTACGCCAAAATAGATCATGTTCAGCCCAACTCGGCCTGAGTCTTAGCCTTGTCCTTTTCGTCCTGGATATGGCCCTGGGCCGGTGTTGATGAATTGTTTAAGCACGGCACAGCGAACATTTCCCATTTCCGTTGTAGAAGCAAGTAGTACACGTGACCTGCACCACAACATTGCACTTTTGCCATCTACGGAGTTTTTTTTTAACACAAGTGGAGTCTGAATGTCTGATGACAGGTCATGCATTATAACGGAGTATTCTTACAGTACATTGCTACTCGATGCAGAAGTCTGAGATGCATGCATGCAGATTGGTATGGTGCGCTCTGCGCAGTGCACTACCACTCATCCATTGGACAAATGGAGAGCCGGAGAGGACGATCAAGGATGTTACGACAGTCAGTGGTAGGCACGGCAGTGAAAACAACGCACTGCAGGGCGCACAATGGCTTCACGCATGTGGGATTCTAAACAATACCATACCACAAAATTTAAAACCATGCATGTTGCACAGATAATGGGCCGTGCCTAACACAGCCACACAGGCTAACAGTCCTCACACAGTCACACTGTAAGAGACGACCAGTGCCGACTTCTGTCTCCACGCGCACGCGCACGGCTGCTGCGAACGTGACTAATGGGTTCGCGTGCATACTACATTGCAGCCGCCGTCACCAAGGTCCACGCGAAAACGTGCATGCATTAGCAACTGTATGCATTGCTGCACTGTCACTTTGCACTTAGTTGGAGCTCCACTACCACGCCTAGTGCCGCTCCACTACGCACGGGATTTTACAGCTCTCGTGACTTCATTTAGATACTCTCAAGCCATGCGGAAAAACGCAAGGCGATGGCCGATCAGTGCGTCCGGCTGCGATCCATTCAGCAGGAAAACGCATGGAAAATACTGCACGCGCGCGCTGACGCATCAATCAGCAGCTAGCCGCCCGCTTACTCTCTCGCCGTCGTAGTCGAGTCTATCGCTTATCCAACAGCACTGATCCACTGATCGCAGTACGTAGTGTCAGTTGCCACTGATCGACTCACTGTCAAGATCGACGTCAAGTGTCAGCACACTCCAAAGTCCAAACCGTCTCTCTTATATAAACCTCGCGCGCGGCAGGAAGCAGCCGGAGGAGCCACCAGCACTGGTCGACAGTTGTGCAGAGATCGACACCTACTGCAGGAGTACGTGCAGAGGTAATATAGATCGAGAATGGCGAACAGCTACTCCAGCAGAGACATGAACCGCCTGCTGGCGGCGGCCCTGCTCGCCGCCTTGCTGTGCCTCGGCGCCGCCGTGGTGGCGCGGGGGCAGTTGACGAACAACTACTACAGCTACTGCTGCCCGCGGGCGGCGGACATCGTCAGGGCTCGCGTGGCGTCCGCGATGAAGGCCGAGCCACGCATGGGCGCCTCCCTGCTCAGGCTCCACTTCCACGACTGCTTCGTCAACGTACGTGCCCGGTGACACGGCCCTCTCTGTACATTCAGTGTGTTCGCACACACGTACGTGCACCCACTGTTCAGGGTCTGGAACTTCTATGTGCTGATGATGATGATTACTGAAAAAGGCTCTGGCCTAGCTGGGTGCCTGCACTGAATATATACGTGCGTATATATTGCAGGGGTGCGACGGGTCGATCCTGCTGGACGGGAGCGACAGCGAGAAGCTGGCGGCGCCGAACCTGAACTCGGCGAGGGGGTTCGAGGTCGTCGACGCCATCAAGGCCGACCTCGAGCAGGCGTGCCCGGGGGTCGTCTCCTGCGCCGACGTCCTCGCGCTCGCCGCCAAATACGGAGTGCTGCTGGTACGTCGTCGGTCGTCTCTTCTCTCCGGCCCAGTTGACTGATCGAATATTTGTTGTTCGGTGCTTCCGTACTGCACAACAATACTCTGAACTTGCTGTATATCGCGTTCAGAGTGGTGGGCGGGACTACGATGTTCTGCTGGGACGGAGGGACGGCCTGGTGGCGAACCAGTCCGGTGCAAACAGTAACCTGCCAAGCCCGTTCGACTCCATCACCAATATCACAAAGAAGTTCAAGGACGTGGGTCTCAACACAAACGACGTGGTCGTTTTATCAGGTACGTAACATGCTTCCTCCCACACACCCTTTCACCCACTCCATCCATCATCCATGTCTAGAAAATAGAAATTAAGATCAAAGATGCCTTGCACTGACCCAAAACAATTACTGTAAACCGCAGGAGGGCACACGATCGGGCGTGCGCGGTGCGCGCTGTTCAGCAACCGTCTGTCCAACTTCTCGGCGACGAGCTCGGTGGACCCGACGCTGGACTCGTCGCTGGCGTCGAGCCTGCAGGCGCTGTGCCAGGGCGGCGACGGCAACCAGACGGCGGCGCTGGACGCCGGCTCCGCCGACGCCTTCGACAACCACTACTTCCAGAACCTGCTGAGCCAGAGGGGCCTCCTGTCCTCGGACCAGGGCCTCTTCTCCAGCGCCGACCCCGCCGCCAACGCCACCAGGGCGCTCGTGCAGCTCTACAGCGCCAACAGCGAGCGCTTCCTCTGCGACTTCGGCCGCTCCATGGTCAAGATGGGCAGCATCAGCCCGCTCACCGGCCCCGCCGGACAGATCCGCAAGAACTGCCGCGCCGTCAACTAACTGATATGATGGGCGTAGTAGATCACTGTGCGCGCGTATGCCAAGGACGGGCTAGCTCAAAAGTGAGCTAGCTCCAACTCCTGCGTCGGCTAGTCTCTGCTGTGATGAAGCGTGTTTCATTTAGCATAATTAAGCTAGGGTTTCGTTGATCGATCGCCAATAATAGTATATGGCCGGCCGGACTGACACGGACAGCGTATCAGCTCGGGGCGGATGAGTGGTAGCTATTAGCCACGCTCGCTACAAAACCATGCGAACGGGCGGAATCTGTAACTGCCGCTACAGTGCTTGATCAATTATCAGTGTTGGTGCGTTGCGTTCGCCGATCGATGTTCCCCTGAACAAGCAACGGAAAACTAATAAATATGCCATCGAGTGCTTTCTCCTTTGTGAGGACGAAGCTTGGGATATCTTGACACGCATATCTATCTAACTATCTTTATATCTCCATGTCACCTAATTAATTGCATCGTGCTCCCCTTGTGGCCTTCTTGGCTTCTGCTGCTCTGTTCTGAGAATGATGCCTCGCCTTCTCTTCATAATTGGCAGTACTGCCGACTGAACTAGTGCGAGTGCAGCGAGTCGATCTGCAGCTGTCCTGACGTATAAAGTGGCCAATATGAATAATTTTGTGTACCTCTTCAGTCCTTGGCTACGTACTGTGGAGCATGACTGCATGAGACCAGATCGTGACAGGGAAACAACTCGGCGTCGTTATCCCTGTGAGTTACTCCCGGCGGCCCCTCATTTCATTCTTAGTAAACGTAGAGGTACAATTCGATTACCAGTTTCTCCTAACAATTTAATACTATTAGTTGCTATAAAAAATAACTAGTATCACACTAAAACATGCTTCATGAGTATATTTACATAACTTTATATACACTGTAAGTGTGTGTGTATAATTTGATATTATTGATCAAAATGTACAAAGTTTGACATTGCAAAATCTACTACTCCGTTTGTCACCAAAAAAAAAGTCTACTACTCCGTATTACAAATTGAGTACTGACCAGTTACTTGATATGGCTACCAATCCTCAAATCAGCAAGTATACTGGAATAATCATCATTGCCATCTTCATTCCAAAAGTCCAAACTACCTGCCACTGCCAGGCTGCCACTGCATGACTAGCTCCATACGACTGCAAGTACTGTTTGCTGAGAGAAACTGCAAATCATGATAGAGAGATTACGCAAAAGTAGCCTCCTTTTCATCCGAACGAATCCTGCTACTTCCAGCTACGTACCATTGCATACAGCTAGTGCAAGCACCAAGCACGTACTGGACATGTCTGTTGCATATTAAAGCATTCCCGTTGACTGCAAGTCTCTGCAACCTCTCGCACGGTATGCTGTGTAGGCACAGAGGGCCGCTGATCGTGCTCGGTCGCACCAAACTGAACAATGCTGCGCGCGTCGTACGTTCTGCATTATTTGTTGTTGGCACTATATCAACAGCTTACGATCGGGATTAGGTGCGGTGGCAGCAGGCTACTCCGTAGTTAATAAGACACCGAAAACTGCCCATGCAGACGGCTGAGTGATGTGCAAATGGTGGTGTCGTCTCTGCTGGCGCGCGCACCTGCATGCAACATCCAGGCCGGGCGCCATATCTGAAAACGACGCGGCGACTGAAACGTTGCCAGAAGATGTGCCGTCGTCGACAGGGGCGATCGAGAGTTGATTGCCCATCCTTCAGATCCAAGAAAAGGCGCACACGCTCCCTGTGCACAAATGGACACAACCACCAGTGACCACCGTGGCTATCTACTGCCCGGCTATAAGACCGACTCGCCGGCCCGGCCGCAGGAGTGAACTCACACCGAGCCACAAGCGCGCTGTGAAGTGTAGCAAGCTCTCGGCGAGATTAACAATGGCGCCGCCGTGTAGTCCCCATCGCCTGGTCGTCGTCGTCCTCATGGCCGCGGCGGCGGTGCTGGTGTTCGGCGCCCGTGCCGGCGCGGCGGAGCTGTGCAGCGAGTACTACGACCAGACGTGCCCCGGCGTGCACCGGATCGTGCGGCGGGTGCTCAAGAAGGCGCACGAGGCCGACGTCCGCATCTACGCCAGCCTCACCCGCCTCCACTTCCACGACTGCTTCGTCCAGGTAACTATAACACGAGAGAGGCCACCATTATTGATCGCAGCACCGTTCTGAACTGAACCTGTGGGTTTTCTCCGCTCGTCAGGGCTGCGACGGCTCCATCCTTCTGGACAACAGCTCCAGCATCGTGTCGGAGAAGTTCGCGACGCCAAACAACAACTCGGCGCGCGGGTACCCCGTGGTGGACGCCGTCAAGGCCGCGCTGGAGGAGGCGTGCCCCGGCGTCGTCTCCTGCGCCGACATCCTCGCCATCGCCGCCAAGATCTCCGTCGAGCTGGTGAGTGTGTTCTCTCTCTCTCTCTCTCTCTCTCGTGCCGGCAAATGTGTATACGCAACGGATCGATGACCGATCGATCCACCATTGGCCGTCACTAAGCTAAGATCACGTTAAACTCTAGAAGCTGGATTTATGAGCTGATCTACTCAGGCTCAACAAAAGCGGCATTGCTCAGTAAGATTTGGCGCACGCACAGCAACAAAACGTACTGTCGGGCTGGCACTGTAGCTTTGCTCAGGCAATGATTTCGCAGCTCCGAGCCTGGAGCAATAATTCGAGAGAGCCGTCGGTGCAAAATAATTGGACTACCTAGCTAATGTAGCTGTTAGAGAGATCTAGGTGGTGTTTAGATGTTAGAATTGGGAGGTTGAATTTGGGAGTAAGATGTCACTTCGTAATCATTGCACTACTGTAGCATTTCGTTTGTATTTGTGAAAAATTATCCAAAAATTGATTAATTAGGCTCAAAATGTTCAATCTCGCAGAGTACAACAAAATTGTGCAATTAGTTTTTAATTTCATCTACATTTAGTACTCCATGCATGTTATGATATTTTGATGTGATGGGAAATCTTCTTTTTCATAATAAATTTGGGGTGGAATTTTGGAACTAAACAGCCCCGGGGAGAAAGAAGTTGACAAAACCGCGCATGTTTAAAGGCATGCAAAACAGAGACGTGGACATTCACACGTCGCGTCACGTATCGGCTGTCCGGTGCCTCGAGGTCACACCAATCGTTTCCGTGCCGCTCTTTAATCCAACACGGTCACATGACGCGTTCGCGTGCGTGCAGTCCGGCGGGCCCCGGTGGCGCGTTCCGCTCGGCCGGCGCGACGGCGTCACCGCCAACATCACCGCCGCCAACAACCTCCCGAGCCCCTTCGACAACCTCACCACGCTCCAGCAGAAGTTCGGCGCCGTCGGCCTCGACGACACCGACCTCGTCGCCCTCTCTGGTACGCATGCAGTAAAAAACACCCCAACTCCATCAATGTCGATCTGATGCCTGCAAAACACGAGAGATCATCATGGCTATTTCTGTTTGCCTCGCTCTGCATCGGCACAGGGGCGCACACGTTTGGGCGCGTGCAGTGCCAGTTCGTGACGCCGCGGCTGTACAACTTCAGCGGGACGAACCGGCCGGACCCGACGCTGGACAGGGGATACCGGGCGTTCCTGTCGCTGCGGTGCCCCAGGGGAGGCAACGGGTCGGCGCTCAACGACCTGGACCCGACCACGCCGGACACCTTCGACCGCAACTACTACGCCAACATCGAGGCGCGCCGCGGGACGCTGCAGTCGGACCAGGAGCTCCTCTCGACGCCGGGGGCGCCCACGGCGGCGATCGTCGGCCAGTTCGCCGGCAGCCAGAAGGCGTTCTTCAAGAGCTTCGCGAGGTCCATGATCAGCATGGGGAACATCCAGGTGCTGACGGGGAGCCAGGGGGAGGTCAGGAAGAACTGTAGGGTGGTCAATGGAAGCTAGGCCGTCGGCCTCGTCGAGGGTGCGAGCACTGGTAGTTATGTAAATGTGGTGTGTGCTTAATTCAAACTGTGGAAGCTAGCAGTTCTGCTGTAATGTGCGATGCCTGCCAAGATGTATGTATGGTGGAGGATATGATGCGACGATCGATTTGTTTTTGCCATGGAGATTCAATAATGAAAGAGATGTCTGCATTTTTGTTCAGTAAGCTATGGTCCTGTTGGATATGCTATTCTTATTATAGGCTAAGTGAAGATTTTCTCGCTTATCGTTTTTCGCTTATTATAGTTTGTAAAATCTCCAAAACCGCTTATAACAGCAATGAGAATAAATGAAAATGAGCGGATCGTTTGTTAGGATTCCTGTTTATTTTCGTGAGTAAACCACTTATAAACATGTCCAAACACACCTTGCGTGAGCACAAATTTCTTACGAAATGTCAAACTTGCTAAGCTTATTCGATTGGCAATTTGAGTTCCACTAGATCGGCTACGACTTCTGATTGAGAACATTGGTAGGCTCCACTCGTTTGAGAGAAAAAAAAAACAACCGTATTATTTGTACTGATTGTGTGATAAGTAAGGACATAGTAACATCTCAGCATGATCTACAAATTATATCGTGAAAAAAAATATCAGTAGTGAATAGATGGCAGTCAGTCCCCAACCTGTCGACTGATGATTGTCAAGTCCTGAACTGTGACTTACGTTTACGTTTTGACATTTGATCATTCAAGCTTTCTTTAGCTAAGCTTCTTGCTAACCATACTCTCTCTATTTTTCTATCATATTTATTTATTGTGCACTAAATCAAACTCATTTAACTTTAACTAAGTTAACACAGAATATAAAATACCTACAACATCAAATTTATCTTATTGAATCCACTATAAATTATATTTTGACAGTGCATATGCTTGCTGTTTTAATTATTGTTATATTTATCTATAATTTAGTCAAAATTAAATAAAATACGACATTTGAAAACACACACAGAGTAGTACAGACTACATAATTCAAATTGATTTACAGGAAACATAACCCTTAAGCTGAATCAATCAAATCCGAGTCATCCACCCGATGCCGATGGTCCGACTCAATCCCGATTTGTAGTGCCCGCGCACCATTCGGAGATAATTGACGATGGAACCATGTCAACGTGATGGCGCCTGAAATTCGACGGAGAAGGAAGAACCCAACCCACCGGGCAACCAACCCGCACGCCACGAGCCGGATTCAAACGATTTCAAAAGGGCGACCCCACCGTCGCTCCCGTTTCCGCCCCCCGACGCCATGGCCTCCCCGCCGCGTGGCCAGCCCGCCACCGCCGCTGCGCCGGCGCCCTCGGCCACCACGTCCCCGCAGCCGCAGGTGCCCGCCGCCTCCCACCCGCTTCCCCGCGCGTTCCTCGCCACCTCCTCCCCACGCGCCGCCGCCGCGCAGGCGCCCCCGCCCCCGCTCTTCACCGGCCGCCCGCTAAACCCTAACGCTCCAGGCCACGTCTCCTCCGCGCCCCACGGCATCCTCTACCCCGTCGCCAAACCCGCCTCCACCCCCATGGCCCCGCAGTTCCGCCGCATCCCCCCCATGGCCGTCGGGTACGCCCGTACCCACCCCGTCGCCGTCCCCATCGCGCAGCCGCCGCAGCCCCTGGTGCACTCGCAGCCCCGTTCGTATGCGGCCGTGCCTCGGGCGCTGGTGGCGAGCGCGGCAGTGCGTCCCGAGATGCCTCCGCGAGGAGTTCCTATAGCTCCGCAGCCCAAGGTTCGTGAATTTTTTGTTTGTGAGACCCCGATGGAAGGCGAATTTAATTGAAGCTTGAATCGTTCATAGATTCTCTAATGCTTTGGTCCTTAAGTTAAATGTTTGTTTGTTGTTTTGTATGTCCTGTAAATTTCGATATTGAGTCTAATTGCGCGCATTGCTAGGGCCTGACGGGTAGATTAGGCGTTTAATTAAACATCTAGCATCATAAAGTGGAACTGAATCGATTTAAGGTAACTTGAGTGGTCAGACATTGGGAATTCAGTCCTTGTAAAATGCTGGAGAGAATAGATCACATTTTATATATCATCAATGCATGTTAGAGTTTAAATGGTGCTAAACTGTTTTGGGTTTTGTTTGGTTAGTATATATTTTAATTTTGATGTTCCGTTGAGTATTGATATGTTTTATTGTGTTTGTGTTGGAACTGCTTAGGTTAATCTAGTCCCCCCAGTTGCTCCATCTAATGAGCAGGGCAACCCAAATGACAGGTACACAATAAAACAGCAATCATGTGTATGTTTTTTTGTTGGGATGAGAACTTTTTACATTACAATTCTGCATTTGTCTTCACTTCAGGGAAAGGAGCAGAGAAGACTCTACATTTGTGGTTATTAATGACCGCAAAGTAAGTATTTGATAATTTACAAGTTCTTTTGCACTGAGTTAGTAGTTGTGTTACCACCAGTAAATGGTCTTATAAGATTGAATGGTTTCACTTTTTTTGGATAGTTTCAATTTAGTCAACAAATATTCAACACATCATCGGATCTTGGGTTCTATGCTGTTATTAAGTTTTGTACTTGTACTGATTAATCATATTGGTTTCCATTTCATAAGGTACAATAATCCCAACAGAGTTTAATATTTTGATACAGAGATGAAAAAAATGACAATGTTATTAGTTTATCTAAATTTCATTTTTCTATTGAAGTCAGACAACTTGGCTCTGTTCCATCTTCCTATTCTTCCAAATTGCAATGATCATACTGATACTTTGTGTGGCCGAGATTGCTAGCTTATTTGTGATAGGATTGGTCTACTATTGGAGAAGGTCCATATCACACGGTTTTCCATGCTTTATTTGTTATCTTGTTAAACAAGGTAGGTTGCACACATGAACTGACATTTTTGTTGGCTATGTATTGGCTGCTCCAAAGGTTAACTTGCTGGACAGTGAGTCTGGATCCTTGTATGCTCTCTGTAGATCCTGGGTGCGCAATGGTGTTCCACATGAAAGTCAGGTTAGTCCACTTTTCTGCTTTCAGATGAAGACAACGGTTGATTGCTTGTTCTTGTTACAATTGTTCTGTGATAAGATGGTTATTTAATATGTAATATCTCTAAATCAGCTCAATCAAACTTGTATGAAGTCCGAACCGTATTTATATGGAGTTCTATAAATATTTTACTTTGGTTGAAATTATGTGTTTTCAGATAAATATTTATATGATTTTGGAAAAATAAAGCAGGCGCTTGGTTGGCCACCTTTTTTTTTCTCGAACCACGCAGGAGAACTGCCCGTCATTTCATTAAGGTAGAATAAAAGTTACAACAGCCTAGACAGGCCACACCTGGCGCCATAAAATGGCACCACCCTCCCTACTCACAAAACCAGATTCGCGCCACAAAAAAGATTTAGACGACCTAATCTGACCTGAAACCCAGCCAATTTAGGCCAAGATGGTCAGCGACCTAGGCATCAACTCCCTAAGTTTTGTGGCCCCTGCTGAACACCAGAACTCCCCTTCCATCCTTACAGACATGACAGCCTCTTGAACACTTGGTCTCTTTTGCTCAAAGACACAAGCGTTGCGATGTTTCCATAACTCCCAAGCCACCAATATGACCAGAGTGTTGAGCCCTTTGCGAGCCTCTTTTGGAGCCACTTTGATCATGCGCCTCCACCAACCTGAAAAACGGGCAGTCCCAGATTGTGGCGCCAGCTGCAATAGGCCTAGCTGCTGCAATAGAATGGACCACACTTCTCGGGCAAACACACACCCAGCCAGCAAATGATTTATCGTTTCCTCTTCTTGATCACAGAATGGGCAAGCTTCCTGATGGGGCAGGTTCCGCCTTGCCAGGCGGTCAGATGTCCACACCTGGCCCTGGACCACTAGCCAAATGAAGAACTTACAATGAGGAGGGGCCCAAGTTTTCCAAATTCGTCTCCACGGCTCAAACTTAATGGATCCAACAAAGAAAGCCTGGTAGGCAGATTTACTACTATAGAGGCCATGTTGGGTCAGCCTCCACTTGTATTGGTCTGCTACATTCTGGTTCAAGACAATGCTCTCCATTAAATCCCATATGTGCAGATAATCAAAGAGTACTTCTACAGTAAGGGCACCCTTGATATCTTGCACCCAACTTCTATTTTGCAAGGCATGAGCCACTGTTTTCCTTTTGACAGTTCTCTTTGGAACAGTCTTCAGCAAGTTGGGAGCAATTTCTGCCATAGTCTTCCCATCCAGCCATCTATCCTGCCAGAACAGAATATCCTCCCCATTGCCCACTATAGCAACCACTGCCACATCAAACAATGCTTTGGCTTTTGCAGGAACCGAGATAGGGAGGCCGGCCCAAGGACGTTCTGAATTTGTTCTTTGTGCCCATAGCCACCTTATTCTTAGTGCCATGCCAAGAAGTTCAAGATTATGAATTCCCAGACCTCCATACTCTAATGGTCTTTGCACCTTCTCCCAAGCAACAAGACAATTGCCCCCATTGGCCTGACCATGACCCTTCCAAAGGAACCCCCTCCTTTTCTTATCAATATTTTTGAAAACCCATTTTGGTAAATCCAGCGCTATTAGATGATATATTGGTGCAGCTGTGAGTACTACCTTAACCATAACGAGCCTTCCTGCTTTGGTCATGAGGGAGGCCTTCCATCCAGGGAGATAGTCAGCCACTTTGTCAATCAAAGGCAATAACACATCCTTGGTTGGCTTACCTATAGTGAGCGGAAGGCCAAGATATGTACAGGGGAAGGCTTTGACCGAGCAGGAGAGAATATTGGCAGTGGTTGTCGACTCCTCATCCGAGCAATGAATTGGGGACACTGAACCTTTATATAGTGATCGGTATTGGAGTACTATTTTCGAAATTAAAAGTTGATCTTTTTCTTTTACAATTTTTGCTCACATGTATCTTTAGATAATATGATTTGGTCATAAGCTATTTGCTTAGAAAGTGCTATGCGCTAATTGGGTAGTGTTGTGTAGCCATAAAGGCAGACACGGTTCTATTCTACGATTACCAGTGGGAGTTATAACCGTCTTCAGCTGTAAATGCAGTTTTCAGTATACATTTGGATTTTTGTTCTGGGCATTTGCCCTTTTACTTTTAGAGGACTTCAATTTAAGAAAGTTCCAGTCTACACCTGAATACATTATTTTGTGTGGATGGATTCTATTGTCTTTCTCTTTTCTACTCTTTTGTATTAATTCAATCTCATATCGCTGCTTTTTTTTCTTAATAACCAATACTCCAGTTTTTATATGTGTGTCATGTTATACACGCTGGCTGACTCATTGTTCTTTTCAGCCAAGCTTTGGAAATGGTGAGCCAATTCTTCCAAGACCTTTGCCTGCTTCAGTTGTAGATTCTAGGATATCAGATAAGGAAAATAATGCTGAGGATGTAGATTCAGATGAAGAGCCACAGAAGGTACCATTCTACTTTGCAGCTTAGCTATTTTGATTTAACTGGTTCAATAAATTGCTGATAAAACAAGCTATGAAGCATGCAACTTGGATATATTCTAGCAACTTCAGATTCCACTTGTCTGTATTTCAAAGTATCATTTTGTTGCTGGCCCCTGCCCTCTAGACCTTTTAAAGTTACACTGTTTATTTCCCCCCTCCCACCCTTCTATTTTTCTGTTTACAATGTACTTCCCAGGTTTTATACCCAAGATAGGCCGCTCTTGTTTGCCCCTACTTTTGCTCTTAAATTGTTTTTCTTTTCTAAATGAATATGTTTCAAAAATTGCTGGGAAGTGTTAAATTACATTCAATTCAAAATCAAAACTGCATCTAGCAATCTGTAGGGTACCAAAGGCACATGTTGGCAAGATTGGCCTCATGTGTATGTGTTCTACCTTACCACTTTACCATAATACTAGGTAAGTGCCCGTGCGTTGCTACGGGTATGACACATGGAACAAAGATAAAAAGTCATATGCAAAAGTCAATTTTGATGACTATAGGATCGCACCGAAGTCATGGACAATGTTTCGTGTAATACTTTAGCATTATGGAATGACATAACGTGGTTTTCTACTTTTTTCAATCCCATATAAACAGTCATGATATAAAATCATAAAGGTAGAACCATTACAATCGCATCATTGCATGCCTCATACACAACCCAATCCACACAGTTCACTTTAGTTCATGCTGATGGATATAACATAGTTTAAAGTTTGCTCAAAGGAAGCTGAGTTCGTAATAGCACACCTGGTATTAAGATAATGCGTAATGAGACAGGACAGTCTAATATATTTTTTTTCCGGTGATTTGACTAAGATATGTTTTCACGTCTTGCGGAAGTAGTTGACGGTAATTATTTTCTTCGTGTGCTAAGACATCGATTACAAAGTTTTGCCGCATTGTCCTGCTATCCTGCACATGAGTAAGATAAATATTTAATTCTATAGGAAGTGTACCGTAGTTTCATGTCTTAGAAATAAGGCAAGAATTAAAAGAAATTATTATACTAACCGTATGAATTGTTGTGGATTGGCTACTACTATTTATTGCTGTCATATACTGTAAAACGAGGTAGCCACTTGAATACCTGTGGAAGAACGAAGTTATATAACTATGTAGTGTGGATGGGTACCTCGTCAGTGGATAATGTAGTTTAACTTACCCAACTTTGTCTTCGGCAATACCTTCCGCACGGGTCCATGGCCAATCAAAAATATCTTGGTTCCAACTTGGGCGATGTATATTCATTGCCAGCATATACCTTTGACAAAAATGGATGATTACACACGTACTTCTTGTAAGGCATATGTTTCCACTTTTCTTCGATGCCATGAGGATCAATCACCATCAATTTCTTTTCCTTATAATCCAAGACATACAACATGTATTTTTTCCCATTTGCCCATGGCAGGAGGAACTGCAAAATGGAAGTTAGTATTTTTTTATATACCTTTTAAAACTAAGAATACACAGACTTACATATCTGCAACTTAAAAAGTCATATCTTATTTTGTTGCATGCACATTCATTCCTTTTGTGCATTCCTTGATTGTTCAAGGGTGAAATATTTCCTATTCTCAATGAAACCCTTGTTCAAGTAGAGTTACTTTTGTGTGGTTATGTGCCAATCTACCATTTTGTGGTCTTCTATGGAGTACTTCTCCGGTTTTCCTCTGACTTTTCCTTAACACAACTCACAAGTAGCCTAACGGTTAAGACACTCGAGCGGCACTCCACGGGTCCTGAGTTCGAATCCCCGTGGGAGCGAATTTCAGGCTGTGATTAAAAAAATCCCCTCGCCAGTCCCGTGTGCCAAAGCACTAGTTAAGAACCGGCCCAGGTCGGCCTGAGGACCGTGTATGTCCCAGGTAATTCCCAGGGGTTACGGATCCTAGTGTCAGGGCGGGGCCGGGTTTCGGGGATTTTCTCGGTCGGGGAAGCCGAGGCTTCTTCTTAAGATAATACCGGTGGGGCGGTCTTTCCCCACCCGGTCGAGTTTTTTTTTCCTAACACAACTCACAAGTAGCAGAAATGTTTTCGTTTATCATTCTAACGTTGGATCCGGATACTAATTAATTTGTTTTTTCATCTTCCAGAATGCTGATGGTGAATATAACACAAGTGACTTATTGAAGCAGCATGTAAAACGAGCCAAAAAGATACGTGTTGGGTATGTTTTTTTTTTATATTCACCGCTTCTCTATCTTTATACAAGTGTTAAAATTATCAGAAAAATATTAGGCAGAAACATGGCAATGCAATTTAGATGATTTTGGTTGGTGCCTCTGAAGGGTTGTTATAGTTCAGATTAGTAAATACTTTTCTATGTTTGACCTCAATAGCTGCTTGTCTTGGAAGAAATGCAGCTTGTAAACAAAAAGCATATAAAGAAACATGAACGCAGGGTGTTGATTCTGATTGGACAATCAGGTTTCATTCTTTAAAGGCAAATGCTTCTTTTACAGGTTGCAGAAGGAACGGCTTCGTCGGATTGAACGATACAAGCAACGCCTTGCACTCCTTTTGTAGAAATGACCTTTGACAGTATCTATTAAACGGAATAAGCTGAAAGCATAGGCACATAGGTGTTTGTTGTAAGCTGTTCCTTCCGTATAAGTAGGAACTTTGGCTGAGTTGTTTTATGACATGTTTAGGAGCTTTCATTCTGTATCTTTTTGTTGCCAAGTTATCTAATAAACTGAAATATCTAATGTTTCTTACTACCTCCGTTCATCTATATATGACGCCAGTTAGCTCAAAATTGAGCTAATCAACGTCATATATAAAAAATAGAGGGAGTATAATAGTAAGCTGATTCTAGCATGTATGCATGTTAAGTATTATTAATTTCTAGCTATGTATTTGATTGCTCGGTTTAAGCCAAGGAAGGAGCTGTGGTTACAATTGCTTGGCAAATTTTGAAGTGGTAATGGAGAAAAATGCCAATTGTGCACATTTCGTGCTTGGAAGATTTTACTTTATTTTCCCTGGAGCTATCTCTGCTCACAGAAACATTAAACTTGGAAAGTGTACGACTATTGCTTATAAAGCACTTGATGGACATGGGGTGCCGCAAGTGCTTTTTAAGCAGTAACCGTACACTCAACAAATTCACATTGTGACTCGTGTCTTGATCAGTGGGAAACAAGTTTGTTGAGTTTGTAAATTGTCCCTGCAGATTGTTTCTCTCTTTGTTTGAGATGTCAAGAATTAAATGATTTTATATTCTCAGATCCAGTAACCAATAGATCAAAGAACAAATATACGCTCTATTTTTACGTTAATAATGAACAACCCATACTCAGGACAAAATCCGCTTCAGTTCACCACCCTGCAGTTCCTCCTGACCTCTCCCATGCTCCCAGTCAGCGGCGCGATGTTCCCCATCTTGATCATGGCCATGGCGAAGCTCTGGAAGAACTGCGCCTGGCTGCTGGCGAACCGCCCGACGACGGGCGCGGTGGATTCCGCGCCCTCCTCCGGCGCCGACAGCATCGCCTGGTCCGACCTGAGCAGGCCGCGGTTGCGCTGGATGTTGCCGTAGTAGCTGTTGTCGAACGTGTCCGGCGTGGCAGGGTCGAGGTCGTTCAGCCCCGTGCCGTCGTCGCCCGCCACCGCCGCCGCCGCCGCCGGGCAGCTCTGCCGGAGCGCGGCGAGGTACGCAGGGTCCAGCGTCGGGTCCGGCTGCTCCGTGCCGCTGAAGTTGTAGAGCCTGTCCTGGATGGAACTGCACCGCGCACGGCCGATCGTGTGTGCTCCTGCGAGGTTCAACGACGTGGCGCGTCATTTTCTGATCGAGTACGTTCAGAACGGCGAGGTTGCTGCTACGGGCTACGGCGCCATTGCTATCGTGTGGGCTAATAAAATTACCTTGGAGCGCGACGAAATCGGTGTCGTCGAGGCCGAGGTCGGCGAACTTCCGCGTGAGATTGCTCAGTGGCTCCTTGGGGTTCGGGAGGTTTTGAGCGCCGTCGAAGTTGGCCGCCATGCCATCCCTCCGTCCCAGCATCACCCTCCAGTACGGACCTCCTGCCTGCTCGTCCAATCGCGTCAGTAATTCCTTACGGCAGTCGCGCTCTGTAGCTCTCGACAGTAACACGTGCCGGGGGATCGATCGGACTGACCAGCTCAACGGAGATCTCGGCGGCGAGGGCGAGGATGTCGGCGCAGGAGACGACGCCGGGGCAAGCTTCCTCCAGGGCGGCCTTGATGTCGTCCACCACGGAAAACCCGCGCACCGAGCGGTCGTTCGGGACGGCTGCCTTCTCGCTGCGCATCGTCGGGGTCTCGTCGAGCAGCAGCGACCCGTCGCATCCCTGCACACGATCAGAAATAATCGAGCACTCAGATTATTAGATCCGGATCAAAGCATATGATTGGTGCGGCAGCGGCAGCCGCCGTCGGCGGCACTGCATGAAGTATTGAAGTGTGCGCGTACGTTGACGAAGCAGTCGTGGAAGTGGAGGCGGAGGAGGCTGGCGGTGATGCGCGGGTCGCCGGTGCGCGCCCCCTGGACGACGCGCCGCACCGTGTCGTAGGCGTGCGGGCAGGAGGCGTAGTAGTACGCCGGGCTCAGCTGCTGCGCCCGCGCGCCGCCGGGCGCCGCGAGGGCGAGCACCGCCGCCGCGCACACGGCTACGGCTTCCAATGGTAGCGCCGGACGCGCCATCTTTGCCGGAAGCAGCTAGTGTCTCTTGATCGCCCGATGGTGCTCACTTGCTTCGGCTGTGAACTTGTGGGAGCGACGGGCATGGCGATGGCTCTACTTATAGCCAGTGCAAACGAGGCCTTGACATGTTCCCGGCGCGTGCCTGGTTGCTGTCATGCAATGATCAAGCACTCAAACAGTGCGTGGACTCACTCCAGCAACGCGTTACTGGTTACTCAGAAAGGGTCTGTGTTTCACTGTTTGCAGAGGCGATGAGGAAATGGTCCTGTCAGAGTGCGGTTAATTACCGATAAAAGTTATTGCACACATATGGCACAACTAATCCCGGAAGATATTGCAAAAGTGTGTGTGAATATTCGCTGGCGATGTTGATGCTTCTGCTTTGTCGCTGACATTCATGGACCTGCGCGAAAGACTTTAGTTAGAACTTCACGGTCACTGGGGGTAGTTTATTGTCATGCTCATGAATTAGTCTCCGTTTGATTTTTTATGCGCCCTGTTCGTTTGACTTATTCTTATTCAGCCAACAGTATTTTTCTCTCATAACGAATCAGCATAAGCCATCAGTCAACAATATTTTTCTCTCACAACGAATCAGCATAAGTCATCAGCAGAAGTTAAGCGAACAGGGCCATAATTATGAATTAGTCTGATTAAAGTGGTTGCGCGTTTCGAAATGCCGTAAAGGGTTTTAACTCGAGGACATCTTCCTCGGATTTAGCATGGTTATTTGTTTGCGTCAAGTTTTTTTTTCCCACACAGTCGTGATGTGACTCTAGCAAGTTCCATGCATCCAACTCTATGAAATCTGATTTTATTTTACTTTTTAGTTTTTGCTGCGAGAATGAATCAAGCATCACGAAGTTTCCTTCGAAACATGAAATCTTGAAAACTTCTGGCTCAGTGTTTCTTTTTTTTGTTCAGGGGAATGACAGCCCGATAATAAATGAAATGGGCCGAGAACACACCCTCTCCACTCACACTCACAGAGACTGCCCGATTTCAACGGCCCAATTCACTTCACCGGCCCGCTCGCTTCCCTTAGGACCAAACCCTAAAAAGCCGCTGCAACCAGGTATAAAACCCCCGAACGCCCGGCCGCCGCCGCTCAATTTCCCGGACGAGCCGCCGCCGCAAACACAGTAGCTGGGAGAACATCCAGGGCCGGCAAGATGCAGATCTTCGTGAAGACGCTAACGGGTAAGACCATCACCCTCGAGGTCGAGAGCAGCGATACCATCGACAATGTCAAGGCCAAGATCCAGGACAAGGAAGGTACGCGCTCGCGTTTTTGTTTCTCAGCTTGATTTTTTGGTAGCAAGGCAAGTAAGTAACTCCAGCGCTAAGCGGGTCTGGTTTGTTCCGTCCGTAGGAATCCCGCCGGACCAGCAGCGTCTGATCTTCGCCGGCAAGCAGCTGGAGGATGGCCGCACCCTGGCTGACTACAACATCCAAAAGGAGTCCACGCTGCACCTTGTGCTCAGGCTGCGTGGTGGAATCATTGAGCCCTCGCTGCAGGCGCTCGCTCGCAAGTACAACCAGGACAAGATGATCTGCCGCAAGTAAGTTACCGCTCACGCTCTCACCCAGTTAACATTTCTGTGAACCCCAAATAGAAACTTTGTTCTATTCAATGCAAGTCGATTAGATGTCATCACCAACTGTAGGGACAAGCTCTATTTGTACATGATATGTGGATATGGTAATCACATGGGCATATGCTTGTATTGGGATTCATTTATGGAAATATTTCCAAGTTCAACCCTAGTAGGAAATGACCAAATTAGCAAACGAGGTGCAATTTCAGCATTAAGAAGGAACTTTGATATGTAAATCTGTGATTTCACTAGTATAGGTGCCATTTCTTTTTTGTACTACTTTGCTTTCCATTTTTGCCTTATCGACGTGCTTGCACATACCATGCCACCACCAGAGTTACATAACCTTACACACCCTTGTTGAGTGAATGTTCAAGCGATTATACAAAAACAAACTCCTCTCATTTTGTTTTTTCCCAAAGAAACTATCTGAGGTACTTTTGCCCATATGGGTGCACGAGCACTTAGTCAAAATGTTTCCTGCTTGAGCATTTGCTGAAGTATCGCCAGATGACCTCTGGACATGTGGCTTCCAATGTATTCAAGCATTTTTCTCACTGTCCCAGCATTGTTACCTTTCTAATGCTGATCAACCATTGAGCGACCTGGTGGTTTAATTTTCCCCCCTTTTCCCTGTCTTTCTTTGGCTTGATGACGACTTATTGTTTTAACCACGCTGAAACTAAGGACTGGATATTTCCTCTCCACCTTTGTTGCTCTTATCTCTTGGTGGTTCCTTGCAAAGTCTCCTCTTGGTGAAGAACTAATGTGGAATTTATCCTTCCCTGAGCACTGTTCTTCATCAAAAGATTGAGATGGAAGAACGCTACGAATTTGAAGAGCATCGTGAGAAGGAAAGGGAAGAATCGCACCTGATGATCTTCTCATGTGGGAAACCTTGGCCTTTATACTTGGAGCCCCCAAGTTTTAGATCCTTGCTTTGCTGTAACTGTCAGTATTAGTTATTTCCTTGTTCATTTTTACTCTGCGTTCTACAGTGACCTTATTTGATTCTTTTTGTTCATTTGTATTGAGGCAGTACTCTGACTTGCCAGTCTAGGTATCTGTCTTTTGTACAAAGTCAGGTTCCTGATTGCTTGTCCCTTTTGCATGTGTATGAATCTAAGCTAAGATATAACTGGGGTATTATATTATGTAAGGCGATTTTACTTGTTCACCTTTTATGTTCTATGGGTACACTCCTGGTACCCTTGACAATTGAGGTTTGAGGTGTGTTGGTTTACTTTTGATGTTGGATTTTGTTCTTCTAGGTGAAGGTGTGTTCTTTTTTCCTGAGAAAAATGATTGGCAGGAGTGATGAATCAATTAGATGTGCGAAGTGACCTTATGAGCTGAATTTTTTAGGCATATTTTTTGTCTGACCTGCCACTTTTTCCTGCCCTATCCCACTGCAAGTTTGCAAGTGAGGGTGCTTGATTTCTTCTTTTTTTTGCATGACTGCTACATTTATTTTTTTGCAGTTCAAGTTTACATGTGTCCAATGTTGTTTTTGGTTGTACTGTAGGAGATATTATTTACTTGCTAGATCTGTATGTTTATCTATTGTGTTTCTTGAACCTTTTGATTTGAGATAAAACAGACCACGTACTATTTGCAACTTTCCGGTTCACGCATATTCCCAGTCCCAGTTACGTTGTCACGAAAGTCATTTTTAGCTCATTGGCCTGATGTTCTTCCATTTGTCTGCAGATGCTATGCACGCCTGCACCCCAGGGCTGTCAACTGCCGCAAGAAGAAGTGTGGTCACAGCAACCAGGTGAGCATTATTGTATTGCAAAGTTTTGCATCCTATCCTACCAATTTGAAAATGAAGAAGTTGTAGCGAAGTCATTCTGGTCTAATGGGATTTCTCCTGCTCTTTTCTTTCAGCTGAGGCCCAAGAAGAAGATCAAGAACTGAGGTGTGTTGTTGCTAGTCAGTTTCATGGACCATTTAAATCATCTGCTGTAGTGGTGTACCGTATGTTCTGATGCGTTGTTGTCTGGATGTTGAACCGAGTTGTTGTGCCAAACTTTCCTGCCGTGATGTTTCACCTTGTTGTCGATGGTGACAGTACTATATGGCAATATAGCTACCATGCTGTTGCACTTTTGGTATATGCTCGTTTATTTTTCTTGTCGCTTCATCAGATTGCACAACACAGCTTCTTTGGGACGCGTTTACTTCTGCCCGGCCGGGAAGAGAATGCTCCCCATTTTTTCCTGGGCAGCTGATTCTTGATTGTTATTTGGCGATCTCATCATGGCGCTTGTTCGGGTTGTGAAGCCAATCGTGAACAGTGTCGCGCCTCTTTCTTGTTTTCTTTCGTTTTCCATGGCGCCTCCCGAGAAACGCGTCTGTCGGTTGGTGCTGGAGCGGCATGCAGCTGCGTTCCTCTGCCTTATTAGCCTCCCGATCCCTGGCATTCGCCTCCCCCCTCCCTCCCCGCGACGAGACCCCGGTCGGCGAGGGGGGAGCGGCATCACCTCTTCTGCCTTGAATCGTACGTGCTCCTCGCCTCCGTCCGGTTCCTCCCCCGCTCTTTCTTTCATCGCCTCCATCGATTGTTTTTTATTTGTTTGCATAAATAATGTGGCGTAAATAAACGCCCACAAATTTACATTGTTTTTTTTCTTTTGTATGATATGATCAGTGGAAGCAGTGTTTGGATTGGGTATGAAAGTTTTCCGATTTTGCAGCAACTATTCATCAGAAAGGCTCCCGGCCGATCCGATCCACCGGATCGGCCACCCATTTCGCCACGGTGGTGTAAAGGAAGCCCGGCCAACAAGATGTTTTGCTGCTGTGGTGCGGAGGAGGACACGTACGCCGCACCTGCCAGCCGTCACGCAGCAGCACCCACGTCGCAAAACAAAAACAATGCGGGTAAACCTTAAACTCCCCCATTTTCCTCACCAGGTATCACAAGAACATTGCATGGTAAAAAGTTGTACCAAAAACTGTGAGAACTGAGAGGCGATCAGGAATCAGGACAGGTTCCTGCACGATAGCAAACAGCCAATAGCTAGCATGACGGCACCGAAACTCATTGAACAGATAGGCATTTCGGCAGGTCCCTGTTCTCGTCATGTGATACGATGAAGCAAAGCTAGTTAGTGTCGAGCCTCTGAATCACCTGAGCACCTGGTGCTTGCCTGGAAAAAAAAAGAAAAAAAACTCATGTGGTAGATTCCTGCAATATATTTCAGGCCCCGGCAGGCCAAGAGGACCCAATCCTCCTAGGAGCGCCGGGCCGCCCAAGGTGCTCCCCGTCGACGTGCCGGCCATTTCCATGGGCGAGCTGAACAACATCACGGGGAACTTCGGGCAGAAAGCCCTGATCGGGGAAGGCTCCTACGGCAAAATCTACAAGGCCGTGCTCACCTCCGGGGAGCTCGTCGCCATCAAGAAGCTCGACCCCGGCGTGTCCAGCGACTCCCTCGCAGACTTCTCCGCTCAGCTGTCGATGGTCTCGCGGCTGAAGAACGACTACTTCCTCCAGCTGATGGGCTACTACCTGGACGACAGCCACAGGATCCTCGTCTACCAGTTCGCCTCGCACGGCTCCCTGCACGACACCCTGCACGGTCTGTTCCCAAATGCTGTCTGTGACTTGAGATATACCTAATCTGATTATGACACGCCGGGGCCTGACAAGACAACAAAACCGGCGTGCATGCATGCAGGCAAGAAGGGCGTGAAGGACGCGGCGCCGGGGCCGGTGCTGAGCTGGGCGCAGCGGGTGAAGATCGCGTACGGGGCGGCGAGGGGCCTCGAGTACCTGCACGAGAAGGTGCAGCCGTCCATCGTGCACCGGGACGTCCGCTCCAGCAACATCCTCCTCTTCGACGACTACGAATCCAAGATCGCCGACTTCAACCTCACCAGCCAGCCGCCCGACGGCGCCGCCCGCCTGCACTCCACCCGCGTCCTGGGCACCTTCGGCTACCATGCTCCCGAGTAAACTCAATTAGTTTCCTTTCCTCTCCTAGTAGCTTTGTCTTGCAGCAGTTCCAACAATGGAATGGAAAACCAGCAGTAAATTAATTAGTTTTTGGTAAGAGTTAAATAGTCAAAATCTATCAGCTATTTTTTTTGATACTTAAATCTATCAGCTATTGAATTGGACGGTTGTAGGCTAGATTGCTAGAGTAGGCACCAAAAGGATTTGACAATAATGTTAATGGATTGTGGTTTCATTTTCTGAAGGTACGCGATGACAGGAGTGTTGACGCAGAAGAGCGATGTGTATAGCTTTGGAGTGATACTCCTGGAGCTACTGACCGGCAGGAAGCCCGTGGACCACACAATGCCCAAGGGACAGCAAAGCCTTGTAACTTGGGTGAGTCACCCATGCAAATCTTCTTGCCATCTACTCATGTCCGAGCAAGAACCACATATATGCTCACTGGTATCTGAATGTCCCTGACAAAATTTAGGCGACGCCGAGGCTGAGCGAGGACAAGGTCAAGCAATGCGTGGACCCGAAGCTTGGGGAAGATTATCCTCCGAAAGCAGTAGCAAAGGTAACAAACAAGACCGTGCTCCTCTGTTGACAGATCAGAGATCACATCCTGTGAGTCAACTTGGAGAATTTTTGCGTTTCAGATGGCGGCAGTGGCGGCATTGTGCGTGCAGTACGAGTCCGATTTCCGGCCGAACATGACCATCGTGGTGAAGGCGCTGCAGCCTCTTCTCAACAAGGCAGGCGCGGCTGCAGCCACAGCCGGGGGCCCTAGTAGTACATGATAGATGACACGCAGCCATTTCTCCAACACACGTACTCAAATCTGTTCTTAATTTGGTTCACTGTCACTTGTGCACATCGTCAGTGGTTGCATATATGTAACATGTACTAACTGATCAATCTGTAAAGGATTCAGGTGTTCATCTTCATCAGTCTTTGGGTTCTTGGTCTCTTCAGGGGACCCTTCGATTCATAGTGTTTAAGCTTCGGATCATTAGGGTTTCCCTTTGTCCCCTTTCATTGCGCTACATGATCATTAATTACGTATACTGCGGCACTGCTTGTTGTTATCCTGACACGACACCAGAGAACGAATAGGACAACGACCAGTAGTATTGCAGATCGGATTGAAGCGGGAGCAGTCAAATTGATTAAAGATTCCATTGAATGAGAACATGTCAGGCGAACGGAGACGATTGTACTCATTGCTCGCTGCAGTAGCCATCCCGTGATCGGCGTCACTTTAACCGTATATCTTGACTGAACTATCCTGCCCATGATCATATGAACCTATCCACCCGATCAAAACGAATCCTGTACTAACCTGCAGTAGCCAGTAGAATATAGGCACGTTCCATTCAGTACAGAAGCAGTACTTCCGAGTACTGCCATTCAGTTGTGTCTTGCATCATCGCTTGATGGATGGATTGTCTCTATTGCTCTATTTTCATCAAGAGGATAAGGTCTGCAGTGGGAAGAAATGGCATGCAACCCTGCTGTCCACAGGAACACTTGAGTCGATCCATGTGAAGAGTGATAGTTACAGACTTACAGTTGCAGAGATGAAATAACCACTGAAAGCATCCATAATTATGACTTTGAATCTCCTATAAAACTGAGAATCCTCTACTCGATTCAGAATCCATGGAGGGCCGAGCATGCACGTTGCTGAACGGCAAACCAACTCGAGGTCTTTTACAGTGCCTTATACCACCACCTAGTATTACATAGTATAGGGAAAGGCTAGTTTAGTAATTAGGGGTTAAATTTATCTTTCTGCACGCAAGCCGCCGTCGGCGTCATCCCGTATGACCGTGCCGCCGTGATGCGCGAGGGACTACACTAGACTAGAAATTAGTCATAACTTTTCCCCCGGTGATCAATCCAATTCATAAAATCTGCTGAAGAAAAAACTGAAAATCACATTGCAGGTCTTAATTAGAGTGCGATACTCGATTCAGATCGAGTAGAGTGTGCGGTGGACAGGTGCCTCCTTCCCCGGGTTTCTAAATCCTAAGACAATGCTTTGATGAAGCCATCCAGTTTATTTGTAATTGACACCGGCCTGTTGACAGAAATTTCATGCAAATCGGCGGCTTCACGTTGAAAAGAGATAGCACAGAGCCTGCGCCTTGTCCATCGATTCCACGCAAAGAGTATCACGCTGCCCAGGAACACGTCAATGGCAAGTACAAGCCGATAGATGATGTAGAACGGGGATCGCCTTCGCCAAGGGGAGCGGTATGAACCTCGCCCCTTCCTCGCGGCCAGCTCAGCTGCTGAAAGATGAGGTGAGGCACAGTTGTGATGGAGATGGCGGCGACGGCCACCTATCAGCCAATCGCTACCGGCGTTGGAATCCGGTGTGAGGAAGAACTTGGTCCTGCGAGCGTCGTCGAACGAGCATGGCGTCGGGAGAGTGCACCGTCGTCAGAGATTGTTCCAAAAATAACCATATATCACCTATACTACTTATCTTATACTACTCATACTATTGATCAAGGTTATAGTAGGATACAATTAATCTCAACCGTCCGATCTTTACATACTAGTCATTTTCTAACCTAGTATAAGGCACCGTAAAAGACCTCAACCAAACTCCCACCTCTCAAGTCTGAGCCCTCGACGTCACACGTCCATTTCAGAATTCCCTTTCAGCGTCCGAACAAAAAGATGGAGAGGGAGGCCGCAGGAAAAGTGATGCGCCGCTACAGGCCGTAATCATGGGCGACGCTTGCGACAGGCCGTGCACCCTTGCTACTGACGCGCGTCGCGTCGCGTGGGAATCGCGGCGAGAGCTGACCCAGGGAGGCCGGATACGCCGCTCACGGGTTGTGTCCTCCATCCGACTCTTCTCCACGGCGAGAGTTCGGACTTCGGAGGGAATCCGCAGCTGCGTGGACGAGGAGACGAGACGATACGGCACGGCACGAGAGCGCCCAGCCACTTACCGGCGAGCGGATGTTGCCGCGGCGATCGGCGATTGGAAACTCTGGCGCTCCACTCGATTCTTTGCAGCACCCGGCGCCAGCGCCATGCCGTTTTCACTAGACTTCTATAGAGTAGCTAGCGTGAGCGCTCGCGTAGCAAGCGACCGGCGGTTACTGGCTTGTAGCCACACCAATGGCGGGTGTGACCTTGGCAGCTTGAGTGCTGCAGGAAAACCGCATCATCCAGACATCCGGCCTGGGGCCGGCAGGATGGCGTACGTCCAGATGTTATTTTCGTCCCGTCTTCTTCTTCCTCCTCCTTGTCGCGGTGCAAGCATCACTAGACGAGGGGACGGGCTCGGGCTCGGCCATGTCGTGTCGCTTGCAGCGTATTCATGGCTGAAGGCATGTGAGGGTGCCCTCCGCCGATCGGCTAGTCGTCCAGTTTGGCACTAGCTTCTTTACGTGTCCTCTCTGTTGTGATCAGTAACTTCGGTTCACGGGTTCAGTAAGAGGAGGAAGGTAAGAAACTACATGATGGGTATACGTCCATGTCCATATACTATGACACATTGACACACGAGCACTTTGAATTTGAATCGCAAGTCAAAGTCTGTATCAGTGGATGGCCAAGGTGCTGAACGTTTACTTTTTGCTGTAATAGGATACCTAGACTTTTCTTTGACATTGCGTTTCAATTGTTACTTGCAAAAACTCAAAGGATCTTTGCTTGTTTAGACTATGAAAGGGTTTCGGAAATGGTCTACCGCCCGCCAATTGAACTGATCAAACATAAGCTCCCTACGAATAATACGGTGTTTGAGCACATTGAACCCCAAGAAAGTGACCAGATGTCCATGATTTGTTAGAAAAGAGACCAACTGGGCAACAGGTCCTGAATAACTTATATCTCTTTGAGATATCTGAAGTTTCTCTTATAGTACAATATGACTAGTAAAATTCGAATTGAATTTTGTTAGTTCAGGCTCTAGTGGGGTTAAAATAACGATCTACCGACCTGAATATTGTATCTGCTTATTAATTACTTTTTTTTTCTTTTCACCAATGACTCTGCTTAATTAAGAAAGGCCACTGTCCCAGAGTTGGTTCCTATCAACCGCAGCTGGCGAGTATATCATTTGTACATTCAGGGTTTCCCGAATTAGGTCAACTGTGTGCAGGGATTACGAGTTAGGACAATTGTGGTATCCTCAAAAGATTGATACGAAACCTACTGATATGTTTGTTTCTGCAATATGAAACTCATTTTTAGTTTAGTACTCCGATCTGGCGGAGGTTGGTCGATGACAATTGACGCTAGCTTCGCCAAAAAGAAAAAAGAAAAAAAAGGGATTGCTATCAGCTACTCCCAGACAATGCCATCTGGAACCGTTCAAAAAAAAAAGAACAATGACATCTGTTGATGCTGCTCGACGACGAAGACTGCCCTAGATCAGTAGATTGACCTGATAATCTGAACCATCTGGTGATGCACTACTACAGAACTGTCTATCACAAACGGTCTATCACACGGAACCGTTTGTGGGGCTCTCATCACAAACGGTTCCAACGGCTACATGTCCCATCCGCCTTGGAACCGTTTGTGATGAGGTCCATCACAAACGGTTCGTGTTAGGAACCGTTTGGGCCATCACAAACGGTTTGTAACACGAACCGTTTGTGATGGACCAGCATCACAAACGGTTTGTATTAGGATCCGTTTGTGATGGCTCGTACAGTACAAAACCCCACTTCCCCCTCCCACTCTTCTTCTCCAACCCGACGCCCACCATTTCTTCCACCATTGTTGCGGCCATTTCTCACCAAATTGCTCAAGGAAGGTCACGTTTTTTGAAGAAAGCTCTCCATCAACTTTTTTTGAGGTTGGTAACACTCAACTCTTCCAATTTATAGCTTGTTTTAACCACTAAATTTGACATGAATTTGATGGAGGGGGCTCGTTCATCCTCTCTAGAGCTCATTTCTCATGAAATTCAATGGAGCAACTCGAATTTAGTAGGTAGATCATTAATAACTTGCTTGATGACACATTATAGGCATTCTTCCATGATTCTTTAGCTTGAATTGTTGCAAAATTGAGAGAAATGTGATGAAATGTCTCTTTTTTTTTCCTCTAGGCCAATTTTCATCAATTTATTCATTGATTATCGAAATGTGTAGCTCTCATTCCATTCCAACAATGTTAGTATCTAGCTTGCTTTGCTTACTTTCTAGAAGCTTGAATGGTTGCAAAATTGAGACAAATGTGATGAAAGATCTCTTTTTTTCTTCTAGGCAATTTTTCATCAATTTATTCATGGATTATCGAAATGTGTAGCTCTCATTCCATTCCAACAAGGTTAGTATCTAGCTTGCTTTGCTTATAACTTTCTAGAAGCTTGAATGGTTGCAAAATTTAGAAGAATGTGATGAAAACTCTTTTTTTCCCTCTAGGCCGTTTGTCATCAATTTTGTCCTCGGCTCCACTTGGTTCAATTTGGTCCTTGGCTCAATTTGATCAACTCACTTGACTCAAGGTTTGTATCTAGCGGTGCGATTGATTTGCAAATAATTTGGCATTATTATTTTTATTGGAATATTGGTTTAAGGACAAACCCATTTTGTTTGTAATAGATGGATGAACGAGGTTGGATGTACGTTGCCAGTTCAAATGACTCATTTGTCAACGGGGTTGACTCCTTTGTGAATGTTGCGAGGTCATACCAAACAAGCGATGGATATCAATATTGTCCGTGCATTGATTGCAAAAACCAGAAGCAGTTTCGAAACGTCGAGCAAATCCGACACCACTTGCTGTGTAGGGGTTTCATGGCAAACTACAGGGTTTGGAACAAGCATGGGGAGGAAGGTGAGAATGAAGCCACACAACCAAATGTGGTTGAGAAATTGCGGAAAACATTCCAAGAGGCCACACGTGGTGAGAATGAAGCCTCACAACCAAATGATACGGGAAATGTCAACCATGGATCATTCATGGATAACTTTGCAGAGACATTAGCAGATGATGATGTGATGGATGGCATTGACCAGATGATACGTGATGGTGAGCCAGAATGCCTTGATGCGAAGAATTTGAAGAAGCTAGAGCAGATGAGGCAGGATGCCAAAACTCCTTTGTACCATGGCTGCAGCATGTCCAAGCTTGAAGCTGACCTCTTGCTACTGGAGTTGAAGTCATCTAATGGCCTATCGGACACAGGCTTTGACAGTTTGTTGGATCTTATGGGGAAGATGCTTCCAAGCCCGAATGGGTTGCCTAAGAACACGTACGAGGCGAAGCAAATGATATGTCCAATGGGGCTCGAGGTACAGAAAATCTATGCATGTCCAAAAGATTGCATCCTGTATCGTGGTGACTAAAAGGATTTGGATGCATGCCCAGTGTGCGAAAGTTCGAGGTACAAGTCCCAGTCAGCTATACATATGACATGTGACAGGAATAAAAGGCCACCTGCCAAGGTCGTCTGGTATTTCCCCATAATTCCTCGGTTGAAGCGGCTATTTGCTAACCCAAAGACAACAAAGCTTATGCGTTGGCATGCAGAAGAGCGTCTGAAAGATGGAAAGCTTAGGCATCTGACAGATGGTTCACAGTGGAGGGCTATTGATTATCATTTCAAGAAAACATTCTCAAAGGAGATCAGGAACGTTAGGTTCGGCTTGAGTACAAATGGGATGAATCCTTTTAACATGGTTAGCAGCAAACACAGCACATGGCCCGTCTCTCTTTGCATATACAACCTCCCCCCTTGGTTGTGTATGAAGCGGACCTACATTATGATGCCTTTGTTGATCCAAGGGCCAAAGCAGCCTGGAAATGATATTGATGTGTATCTGGCGCCATTGGTGGAATGAAGGTGTGAAGGTTTGGGATGAATACAAGCGAGAACACTTCACGTTAAAAGGAATGTTGTTCGTAACAATAACTGACCTACCCGGCCTTGGTTGCCTATCAGGCCAGGTTACAAAGGGCTATAATGGTTGTGTGGTTTGTGTCGATGACACTGACGCTAGATGGTTGAACAAAAGCAAGAAGATGGTCTACATGGGGCATCGTAGGTTCCTTCGCCGAGACCACCCATATCGTCGGAACAAGAAATCCTTTGATGGTACAATTGATAACCGCTTGCCTCCGAAGTACCGCAATGGGAGTGAGATATACAAAATAGTAAGAAAAGTTGAAGTGGTTTTTGGAAAGGGAAAAGGAAGTGTACACGCACCAACCGGTTCCATATGGAAAAAGAACTCTTTGTTGTGGAGACTTCCTTATTGGAAAATCTTGAATGTCCGCCACGCATTGGATGGCATGCACCTAACTAAAAATGTGGCTGAGAGCACACTCGACACGTTAATGGAGGCCAAGTGGAAAGGAAAAGACTCCTTGGAAGCTCGACATGACTTAGAAGAGATGTGTGTCAGGCCAGAACTACACCCTATTATACAACCTGATGGGAAGAAGAAACTTCCGGTTGCTGCATGGACATTGGGTGACAAAGAGAAAAAGAAGATTTGTAAATTCTTTGATGAACTTAAAGTGCCAACCGGATACTCCTCCAACATTAGAAGGCTGGTCAACAAAAAAGAGAAAAAATTAAACATGAGCTGCTTGAAGGCCCACGACTATCATGTTATCATGACCCAACTGCTTCCAGTTGCTCTAAGGGGTGTGCTCCCAACTAAGGTCCGAGATCCTCTCATAAAGTTGTGCTCTTTCTTCAATGCAATCTCGCATAAGGTCATAGATCCGACCACGCTAGACAAGCTTCAAGAAGACCTGATCCATGCTATAACTAGGCTCGAGATGCATTTCCCACCAACATATTTTGATATGTCACTGCATCTGCTTACTCAATTGGTCGCTCAGATAAAAGCCCTTGGACCAATGTTTCTACATCAGATGTTTCCTTTCGAGAGGTTAATGAGTGTTCTTCGGAAGTATGTTAGAAACAAATTCAGACCGGAGGGTTGCATGGCTGCTGGATGGGAGACAGAGGAGGCGGTTGAGTTTTGCACGTACTATTTGGATCTACAACCTGTTGGTGTCCCTGTATCACGTCATGAGGGAAGGCTAGGTGGGAGAGGAACGATCGGCCGGCGGCGGGTACTTGTCAAAGACATTGATGCTTTCAGGCAAGCACATTACACTGTTCTACAACAAGCGTCCGTAGTTGCCCCATATATCGATATGCACGTGAAAGAACTACATGACCAGAACAGTGGACGGTCAGAATCTTGGGTCCAGAAAAGACATAGAGAAACCTTTGCCAACTGGTTAAGATTAAAATTGTGTGGCGCTGAAACCGGGAGTAGTGAGCTCGATTTGTTGGTCATTGGACCATCAAGTACATTGACCACGTTTCAAGGATATGACATAAATGCATACACATTCTACACGAGAAAGCAAGATGAAAAGAGTGTCAACCAAAATAGCGGTGTTTGTATTGATGCTTACGACAGCAATCAACGGATTCAGTCATACTATGGTTTCGTTGAAGAGATATGGGAGCTAGATTACGGGCCACGATTGAAGATCCCTCTATTCTGGTGCCAGTGGGTCAGACTTCCCAAGGGGGTCTTCGAGGACAAGTACGGAATGACTGTCATCGATCTAAAAAACACCGGGTACAGAGACGAACCATTTGTTTGGGCTAAGGATGTAGTGCAAGTCTTCTACGCAACGGACCTCGCTCATCATGGAAAGCACGTCGTCCTCCAGGGCAAAAGGAAGATCGTCGGTGTTGAAGATAGAACCGAGGAAGAAGGGAACGACTTCCACAACATGCCTCCGCTTGGGCCGGATGTCGACCTTCCTGTGTTTGAAGAAAAAGATGGCGATGAACCGACATACGTGCGGCTTGATCACGATGAGGCAATCATTGTCAATTGAATAATTGATACGTGTATCATATAATATCCAAAACTAGCTAGTTCTCTATGCACTACTTTTATTTTTGTAATCGAAACATATATAACTCCATCCATGTACTATTTAATTTATATTATATCCATGTCTTGTATGAATTATATGAATTTCTATGAGTCACATGAATTATCTATGAATTATATGGATTTTGGAATGAATTATATGGATTTTTGCAATGAATTATATGGATTTTTGCAATGAATTATATGAATTTCTATGAGTTATATGGTATTTCTATGAATTATATGGTTTTTGGAATGAATTATATGAATTTCTTATGAGTCATATGAATTTTATATGAGTCATATGAATTTTCTTTGAATTATATGGAATTTCTATGAATTATATGGTTTTCCGAATGATTTATACGAAATATTTTTTTAAAAATTAAAACCGTCGGTGGGTGCATGCAGCAATTATTGCTGGGTGAATCACAAACGGTTCTTCTTATATGAACCGTTTGTGATGTGAACTATCACAAACGGTTCATACGAAGATCCGTTTGTGATAGTTCACATCACAAACGGTTTGCAACACGAACCGTTTGTGATGTACACTATCACAAACGGTTCGTGTTCAGAACCGTTTGTGATGTGCATAAATGACAAAACTTATGATTGATGTGGGCCCACGTGTTCCCTGCGCTGTCTCCCACTCGTTCATAAATAGCAGGCCTCTCCCGGTGACTCTCTCGCAGTCTCTCGCGCTCTGGTTGCTCTCTTTCTCTCGCTATCGTTGCTCTCGCTCTCTCGCTCTGGTTGTCACTCATCTACACACCTGGCTCTCCTCTTACAGGCCGGCGCGGCCACGCCCACAAGGCAAGACCGGCTCGCACGGCAACACGCAGGTATAATATGTAGATTAAGGTTTTTAGAGCTGTTTTATTTTTCGTAAATGATATATATGATTTTTTCTGATAGTTTTAAGTAAATTCTATAATAATATAGAAAAATTAATAGAAAATCTTGATATTTATGTAGGCCTGTAAGTTGGAGAGCCAGGTGTGTAGATGATGGTGGCTTAACACGCCGGAGAAAACTAATAGAAAATCTTGATATTTATGGATTTGTTTATTAATTCTTAAGAATTTTTTAGGAAAATAATGCCGAGAGAACGCCAAAGAGCTAGACGTGGTGGACACAATGCGCACGATGTTCTGCCGTCCCTTCCACCTCCACCGCCAGCCCACCCTCCTAGGCCGGTATCCGACCAGTACGACCTCATCAACTTTGATCCTGTCGAGCCTCACAACCGCTTTCCTCTGGTACCATATGATGTATTTAATACTTGTACGACTACAATCTTTTATTGATTATTATGTCATAATGTTGATATATTCTTAATTAATATGTGAAACATGATATTAATGTAATGCAATGGTTCAACGATGTAATACATCACATCAGTGGCACCCGTCCTTTGGTGGTGAGACATAACAGCGGCTTATACAATGGGATGTATGTGGTTTCTCTTGCAGTCCAAGAGCGTTCCTTGCGCCACCCGAATCCTGGTGATACAGTTATTTTTCACATCCAATCTAGAGCATACCATCAAGAATATGTTGCTTGCACGCGATGTCGTGAGGAGGGCAGTGGAAGAGTTCGAAATTCATATGGGCCGTTGTATTCTAGACTATAGTTTCTTGAAGATGACCCTCCCAGCGCGCGTCCCTGCCTGCGGCGGCATCCTCCTACGGCGCCCTTGCCCGCGGCGGCCTCCTGCGGCGCCCCTGCCCCCGGCGACCCTGCCCCGGCGCGCGTCCCTGCCTGCGGCGGCGACCCTGCCCGCGGCGACATCCTCCTGCGGCGCCCCTTCCCGCGGCGGCCTCCTGCGGCGCACCTGCCCGGCGCGCCCCTGCCCGCGGTGGCCTCCTGCGGCGTCCCTGCCCCGGCATCCTCTCCGCGGCGCCCCTGCCTGCGCCGTCGCCCGCCTCCGACCCCGACCCAACTCCGGCGCAGGTAAGTACCCAGCACCTTCCCCTCTCCAACTCCGGCGAAGAACGACCGGCTATCGCCGCCGGCGAGGCCCATGGACGCCGGAGGACCTGTCTGTAACGATTTAGTTAGTTTTAGGGTGTTTTTCGTGACCTAGGGGCCTCTGCGTAATTTCTAAAACTTGTTCCGAGGGCCTGTCTGTAAATGAATCTTTAGGGTGTTAGGAGAAACTTCAAAAAATCATTAAAAATCGTAGAAAAATCATAAAAATGCAAACCCAATTTTGTTGGATTCCTTGTAAAGAGATCTACCTTTTCTATAAAGGTTGTATAGGGTTTTGAATGCTAAATCAATCTGAGTTTTAGGTGTTTTTGGTGTAGTTCAAAATATGCTCAAGATATGACAATGAGCTTTGGATATGTTGTTCCTTTTGATATGCTTAGGCTTGTAGCAAAAGTTGACATGATGTTTATGAGTACATATTGAGTTATGATTTATGAACTATTTATGATTTAGGGAATTATTTGATATATGTTTTGTATTTAATCTTGTGTAGGATGTTAAATTAATAACTTGAAAAATAATTTGAATCTTCATCCATGCTTTGGCTAGAGGCTTAGATATGATCTATATAACTTGTAGGAGAAAGTTGAGACCAATACGTTTAATAAATATATAAATGATCTTACGCTAAAATCTGGTCACAAAATAATCTTTGTGTAGCTACAATGGGTCGTTTCTCGCGAATCAAGACCCGTCGTGCCCAACCCGCCACCGATGATGTGGCCAATCAAGGTGCCGATGGATCAGGGGCCGAATACCATGCAGATGGAAGCCCGACCCAATTCCTGAACCTCGCCGCCGGCGATGAGCAAGCAGTTGACAATGAAGCCAGCTCATCTGGGAAACAAAAGACCAAGCGAGGGCCAAGCAAGATGCCGGAAGGCCGAACTGTAATCCTCGAGGTCAATGACGCCGGAGAGCCTACAAATCCTATTGAGGCCCAGGGGCCCTACAAGAAGGCCATCGGCAGAATAGTGAGGCAGAATATTCCCATCAAATGGAGGTGGTGGAGGAATAAAAAAGAGCCCGAGTGGCAAGTTTCGGATGCGACCAAGGAGATATGCTGGACCAAGTTGAAAGAAAAGTTCACCTTCCTTCGTGATACGGAGAACATGATGAAGAAAAAAGCATTGCAAGTAATGGCTTGCCGGTTTCAATATTACAAGCATACACTATACAAAGACCATGTCCTGCAAGGAACTGTTCCAGATTTCTCACAATGCACAATTCAGCAACCTTTCTGGAGAGATTTTGTAGATTACAAGCTCTCTGAAGAAGCCAAAAAAGCTAGCGCCAGAAATACTGAGATCGCAAAGAAAAATTTACACCCACATACCACAGGATCTCGTGGGTACGTAAGGAAGATACCCGAGTGGGAGAAGCAAAGGTCTGTGACTTGGACTCTAGGGCACGGGTGTAAATACGGGCCTGATGGAAAGCTTATCCATAAGGATTCTCGTGCCGAAGAAGCGGTCAAACGGATCGAGCAAGCACATTCAGATATTGCCTCAGGTTCCTTTCAATCAGAAAGGGAGAATGATGCCCTTACCCGTGCCTTGGGAAACAAAGAACATCCCGGACGCACACGAGGTGCCGGAATCGTTCCGTGGGACAAAGGCTTTGAGGCAGATTCGGGCTCGTACAGAAGTCGGTCTCGGGGCAAAGCTCAGATGCAGGCAGACTACGAGAGGCTTTTGCAACAGGTCCGTGACGAAATGCAGGCTTCACATGATAAGCTGCGTGAAGAGTTTCACATGAGCCAGCGTGGGCCTGTTGCAGCATTAGATGGCGGCTCAGCTCTCCCTAGCCCAATGGTGCATCGGAGCAGCTGCGGGAGTAACGTGCATCCCCTTCCCATCGTAGAAGATCCCAAGTTGAGATTTCCAGTGGATGATATCACGGAACCCCGAAGTTGCAAGTTATATGCGATGTTAGGGTTAATTAAGACCAAGGTGGCCATTGGTCAAGCTCTACCTACCAAGGAACGAGAGGTGTTGCATTGCCGTGAATTGCCTGCTGGCTTTGCACGAGTCACACTTGATGCACTAGTCAAAAAGCGGTACGACAGAGTGGAGCTGGAAATTCCGGCGGAGGATGACGCCGTACAGTTGAGAGACAACCTTGGTTGCATTGTCGGGTGGCGCAAATGCTATATATCCTTTGGTGATTCTGATTCGGAGTCAGATGACGACGGCGACATCAATGATCCTAGCAAACCTTCTAGGCAACCAAGTCCGCCTCCTAGGGAACCAAGTCCGTCTCCTAGGCAACCAAGTCTGCCTCCTAGGGAACCAAGTCCGCCTCCTAAGGACCCGAGTACACCTCAGACGCTGAAGCGGTGACAAACCGCTTCAAGCCCGCCTCAGAGAAAGTCGAAGAAAAAACCGGTGAGTGGAAGCGTAACATCCCTGCTCCCTGCTAAGGAGGATGTAGTGGTACCCCAATCTGCAATTGATCATTTTACCAAGATGGCATTGGTAAAACAGACAGGGAATAACAAACAGCGCAAGTCAGAATTTGAGCGTATAACGTCCAAAAGGGCGACACGTTCCTTCAGCAAGGAAGCGCTCCTACAATCCGTTGCGGAAAGGGAGGAAGCAGCTAGGCAGAAATTCCTCGAAGAAACCGGTCTCTCAGCACAAGACCTTCATATGTTGCAACAAGACACCGTTCGAGTGGATCTGCCATTCGCGCCACTCGCGCCACCAAAATGGTCGTTTGTGTTGGGGAACGACCTGGTTCGCCCAGAGGATATCCCTAATCTACCAACGAGGTTGAGGCAACTGCATCAATGGTACAAAACTCAAGGGGATTCTGAACAATTTGGGGTCAGATACCCAATCGAATGGTTCAGCAAGAACGACGAGAAAGAATCTCATACCATACTGTGGATTGAGTTTCTTCATCTATATGAGATGTACCAACAAGACTACCTCGATGTCAGCATCGTCTTCCTTTGGTGCTTGTAAGTATCGTAACTAAATCTCTTCCGTTCTTTTGTTAACGACATAAACTCTCATAACTTGATCTTTCTGTAGGATGGAGGCCCAAACTTTTAGGCGAAGAGGGATATGCAAAGATGTAGCCTTCTTGGACCCGTGCGCGGTAAATGAAAAGGACTTGCATAACCCTGACACACACCGTTATATGTACACTGCTTTTTGCGCGCTGAAAGAGAACTAACGCATAATTCTACCGTACAACTGCTCGTAAGTGTGTTCGTAGTTACATGCATCTATACAATAACATGAATCATTTTTCTATTTTCTAACATGTGTGAAATGTTTACAGGATGCATTTTGTTGTCTTGGAAATCTCCCTTCTACAGAGCCACATAACGGTTCTCGACTCATTAAGAAGGCCTCGGGAACTCATCCAGCCACTGCTCGAAGTGCTTGACATGTAAGTATTTAATGTTGTGTTGGTTCATTGTATCCAGTCGTATTATGTTTTATTTCATCAACCCACCCTCAATTACTATTTAATGTTGTTGAGGATATTCGCAATGTACTGTAAAAAACACCCGGGGATGTTTAGACCTTATCAGAAAAGGTTCACCGTAGATGATGCCAAGTGGATTAAAAGACAGCGGCCGGGTACCTGCACATGCGGGTTCTATGCGATGCACTACATCCACCGATACAGCGGAGATGACTTTTCCGCATTAGAAGAAATGGTTCGTACTAATCTAGCAATCTAATCATGACTTTTGCTTTCTGAACATTATTTTGAAACCATATGCTAGTGCATTCCTTTGATTCTAATGCCATTTATGCAGGAAAAAGAACTAGGTGCTGAGGAGATGCTTGCAGGAGAGGTACTGGCACTCCAAGAACAACTAGTTGGGTTCATTCTGGATGAAATTGTGAGCGAACAAGGCGAGTTTAACATTATGAAGGTGTAAGACACATGTCATACGTAGAACTTTTAGATTCGTTGGACTTGTAATAAGTTTCGAATTTGGTTTAAGTTCAAAACTTGTCAAATATTGTTGAATTGTGCTTGTGATGTGAATATGTGATATCTTTGAGCTCTATATGTGCCTGTGATGTGTATATGTATTGTATATGTGATTGTGATGTGTATATGGGCTGTATATGTGCTGTATACGTGCTGTATATAAAAATCGAAAAAAGAAAATCACAAACGGTTGATGTCTCAAGCCGTTTGTGACCGTTTGTGATGTCTGGAACGGTCACAAACGGCTTGAGACATCAACCGTTTGTGATGCCTGGAACATCACAAACGGTTCATGTCTCAAACCGTTTGTGATGGCTTGAGACATCAACCGTTTGTGATGCCTGGAACATCACAAACGGTTCATGTCACAAACGATTGGGAGAACCGTTTGTGATGGCCCTTCCCAACCGTTTGTGACGGCGGTACCTGGAGTAGTGATGCCATTTGTAAGAGTATTATTATGTTTCCCGGAATGTTGCATTTTCAACTTTGCTGGACAATATAGATGAAATTCAGACAAGGACAGATGAAATGCTCAAGAAACTCCCAATGCGGTTTGGAGCAGGCGTGTAGCAGACGGCAGGAACGTTGCCGGATCTTCCTCCCTTACATAACACCGTCTGGTCGTAATCTGACGATTCATGTGCGGACCGCTCGCCTGCTTAGACTTGCTCCCTGAACTAAAAAAAAAGTTTCACGCGCCCTGAAAAATATACTATTGATCTAACCTGATCTTGATAGCGCAGTTTGTATTTTTCAGAGAAATACGTACATCACGAAGTTTTGCATCGTAGTCTAGTCTAGTAGATGCACGATCCTGATCCCTGAACATGATAGCTTGGCGAAATCCTGGATCTGACCCTCCTGTCTGATCATGTAGAGCGTAGTAGTATGCATCTTGAAAAATCTAGTTGTGAGAGCATGTGCGCTGTCTGTAGCGCTAGGGCTCCTTTGCCAGATCGAATAGCCCCTACAGTACCTTGATGAGAAACCGGAAAAGAATCTAATGGACTAATCGTGCCTACTTTGTGCTTATTCAGAATACAGAAATGTACAATCTGTTTCTGTTCTCAGCAAATAACCATTTTTGTGATTTAATAGATGTAGAGTAGAGCTATGTCAACGTGGTCACAGTAACCTAGGTGTGCGAAGCTATATGCATACTCCGTATACTACACACACATGAACACATCTGCCATCCACATCCTGCTGTAGTGCTACATTGTACCGCTGCTAGCTAGTACTGAGTACACTTTATGTTGATGAAAATGCAATCCGCTCTGTTTTTTGTTTCCAAAAGAAAGCGCACAAAATTAAAAAACCAAAAGAAAATCTAAAATGGCATTTGAACTGTCAATTTGCCCCTAATAAACCCACATTAAAAGTTTTAAAATTTTGTCCGGATAAGCTTTCCCTAGCACAGGTGGATGCACATTGAAGAGAGCCGGACATTTTTGCTGTCCTTTTCTTTTGTTTTTCTGCATTAAAAAACGCACACATCACAATTCACACCAATCAGCAGCACTCCACGTCAAGGCATATTGCCATAATAATTTTTTTAAAAAAATACTACTCCGTTTCCATCAAACGTTTCACATGGTATGATCTGGACCGTCCGATAGAGCGATCGCACGGTCCGGGATCCGTGCGCCGACCCCGCCCGCGCGCGTTTGGCCATTTGCGTTACGCCCCCGTTCCGTTCGTACTTCGTAGCGCACCCGGGCCCCCGGTTTAATAGGCGCAGCACGCTGCCGGCGCGGGCGCGGGCGGGTACGGCGGCCCTTGCCATCTTCCATCCATCCTCTCCATGCGCGGACGGAGGAGAGAGACCGCGACCGAATCGCGTGGGGGGCGGTAAGGGCGAGGCGATCCGCGCGGGAGAGGGATCGGAGGAGGAGCAGAGGCGGCGCCGAGGATGGACGCGAACGGGCGCGGAGGGAATGACGACGCCCGGGCGCCGCTCCTGGCGGGGCCGGGGCGGCGGCGGAACTCGGTCGCGTCGTTGCGCGGGGAGTTCGTCTCGCGGCTGCCCAAGAAGGTGCTCGACGCCGTCGACACGGAGCGCCCGTCGCACGTCGACTTCTCCCGCTCCAAGGGCCTCCTTGAAGGTTCATTCTCGGATCATTTTTCTTCTCTCTGTTGTTGGTTCGGTCTGCTCTTGGAATCTCTGACCGTTTCGTCTTCTGGATGTGGTGATACAAGGAAAATTGCATTTTGTGGGGGCTTGTTTTCGGTGGGTACGAAGTCACCTGGTGATATGATTGGTGTGCTTTTGATCTGGATTCTGGAGTTGTCGAGGATAATTCGGTTCTTTTGGGGATGGCTCAGTCTCTTATCCTTGATCCCCCACACGCTTTTCTGACTTCCTAGGATTTCCTTTCTTACTTTTGTGATTGAAAAGTTCATGACTTTACAATCATTCGGTGCTTACTGTGGCCTGTTGATTGTGAAATAGCTTGTATGTTCTACACTTCTACAGTATATTTTGGGTCGAGTGAATACTAAATACCTTTTTGGGTATGTTTGCTGTCCTGTACTGGCCCTCTCCCCTAGGTGGTTTGTTGGATTTGAAGGATAATCCGCACTCTGCAGGCATGCAAATGAGTATAGCAGATAACACGTAGCATGGCGTAAGGGCAAGTACCTGCGGTCAGCTTGTCGTCTTTTTACACAAATAGACAGCTTAAACAGACAGCTTGTACAATAGATTGTCTGTTTGGCTGTCTGCGGGGTGTTTAATTCATTCTTTGACACACAAATCATGATGATCTAGTGCATACTTGATTTTTGTAGTTATTTTGTGGCATACATGAGACAATATACACTACATTCAAATATTCAAGTATACATACACATGTAGATTTCCTCACTGCATGATTTTTCAATATCTCAAACAAAGAGCTATCTGGAGCTGAGATCTCATTCAGAGAACAGATGCAAACAGGCACCTGCATCTGTTCTTTTTTGTTGGCCTATCCACTGACTCAGGTTCTGCAAATGGGCTACGACACATATCTCATATGCAAGAAAGAGACTAAAAACATGCAAGAATGATTTTTTTTCCTCACTCCAGTATGCAAACAGGGAAGAATCCTGCACACAAATTCCACTAGCAACAAACCTCTATTCAGAGCCATGCATGCCATCGTAAAAGAAATCATGCGGTAGCCAGCTGCGTCTGGGTCTTCCAAATCTGAAAAAAAAACAAGCAGAAATCAATTTGTAGTAACAAAAGCTCAGATGCACAATAAAAATGGGAAAAATGATTCTTTCCACCGCAAGATACAAACAAGGCATTCTCCAGTGCTAGCGAGCGCGAAGGCCCCGGAAGATGTCTGTATGCTTGAGATGGCAGGTTCAAGGAAAGAACGAAAAGGAAAAAAAAATCAGTGGACAGAAACCATCGAGCTGCGAAATAAATTTCTTTCACACGGAAGACAACCAACGATATAGATCTGTAAACACGTACCATACATGAAACAATTTGGATGCAAGATCTGGAAATTGGTGGCACGGATAGACACTTACCAGACAAAGATGCGGAAGCGGATGCCCATGGGTGCCGAGCGCAGATTTGACCAGGGAGCGGCCTCAGCTAGCGCGAGGGGTTCGCCAAGAGGAGGGGAGCCGACGCTCCCGCCGAGCGGCGAGGGTCAGCGACGGGGCCGGACCACGGCGCCGGATCTCACCCCACCACCACGACGAGGGAGCGGCCTCAGCTAGCGGCAAGGGATTGAGGAAGGCGCGAAGCCTGCGCGCCAAACAAATCCCCGCGGCGCGCAGCGGATCCGCTTCTCCGTCGTCTCCCCGTCGCCAGCTCGTACAACAGCCTTCGCCCTCGTCGAATCGCCTGGGAGCACGAGCTGGAGTCGTTGTCGAACGAGACGACGACGGTGGAGGAACTCACGCCGTGCGGGGGGTCAATCGCAAATTTCCGCTGCATGTCGACGGCACTCACGTACCGTTGTACGTGCCCTAATGGTGTGGGCGTGTGGCGCCTCGCGTTCCCTCAAACTGAGCTGTGAACTCTGCGTGCGTATTGCCCATTTCTTCTTTTTCTTTTCTGCTCCGCAATCTCCTCTGCAGCTTTAATCTTTGTTTACCTTCTATTGAAGTTTGACTATTAAGATGCATCGAGACAAAAAAAAGTTTAGTATGGCAAACGGAGGGAACCTCTATGTTGGACAATACCGACCGGCGCTAGTTTTAAATTGCAGTATCTATGTCACGATGTTCTGGATCTGCTAGTGCCTATGTCCCCCTTGTTTCCTGAATATCTTAATTTGCATGAGCGTGGAAAATTTTGACTTTTCTTGATTCAAATATTGAATTCCTCACTGGTAGAAAAAATTAGGTTCCATTAGTATTAAAAAAACAATATGTTTATGCAATTTTCTTGGCCCTGCATTTGGATCCTTGGATGACCATTTTGCTTACTCTATGCTTCTTTAAATATGCGAGGAACCTTTTTTGGTTTAACCTTTCTCCATAAGTTGGTGTCTTAACAGTATGGCTTCTGCTTTTCCCTAAAAATAGTTAAACTATTCCATAATTTGCTTTAATGTTAATCAATACATGCACCTTTTTTTGTAACTTTTTCATAATCACCTGCTATTTCTCTATGATCAACGATCTGACAAAGTGACATGTTTTGGGCTAATATAGGGGAGAGGGAGTACTATGAAAAACAGTTTGCCACATTGAGGTCCTTTGAGGAAGTTGACTCGCTAGAAGAATCAAGTGAAATCAATGAGGAAGATGAGCTTATGGAGCAAAACCAGAGTGAATTTGCCATGAAGATATCAAATTACGCAAACATTATTCTCTTAACGTTGAAGGTTAGTTTCTCTTCCTCTTTTTTAAGCCCTATACATGAACTCCTCTAGGCTGATTAAACTTTAAAAAATTCTTCAGGTATACGCCACAATTAAAAGTGGATCAATTGCTATAGCTGCCTCAACACTGGATTCACTTCTTGATCTCATGGCTGGTGGTATCCTTTGGTTCACACATCTGTCAATGAAGAGCATCAATGTCTACAAGTACCCCATTGGCAAACTGAGGGTACAGCCTGTAGGCATTATCATCTTCGCTGCTGTCATGGCCACTTTAGGTATGCTTACCTTTTTCTCTTAACGGGAGATCCTTTCTTGATTACTTATCCTGTTTGACATATGTGTAGTTGTGTACTGCCATCTTAGAATTGTACTCTCAAGTGAGTGTGATCTTCCCGTCAAGATCCTATACATTAATTGGTGTTGTGTCTCCAGGCTTCCAAGTATTTATTCAAGCTGTTGAAAAGCTGATAGTGAATGAGGCTCCAAATAAACTGAACCAAGTACAACTCTTGTGGCTGTATTCAATCATGATCTTTGCAACAGTGGTGAAACTATCTCTCTGGCTCTATTGCCGAACATCTGGTAACAAGATTGTCCGTGCTTATGCTAAGGTTAATACCTTGTTTCATTTGTCAAATTCGCATGAATATTTTTTACTTAACAGTTGAACCTAATTTATCAAAGATTTGTGATGGATTTGTTTCCACGGGATCACTATTTTGATGTTGTCACAAATGTTGTGGGTTTGGCTGCTGCAGTCCTTGGCAATAGATTCTACTGGTGGATCGACCCAATTGGTGCAATTGCCCTTGCAGTCTACACAATTACAAATTGGTCTGGGACAGTGTGGGAAAATGCAGGTTTGTGCAACTTGTTCTGTTTGAACATTTGCTTAGGCAACAACACCTGCACTCATTTACATCTACTCAATCATACTCATGATCCTTGAAAGACGAAATGAATTCCACATGAGTACTTTAAGGTATCTATTTTCCCTAGCCTACTGGAAATGGATGATTTAAAACCGCAGTGGGTACCTGTTTAGTGTTTACCCATACATATTAAAGTTACTTGATTCAAAGGCTTGCTCTATGGTCACTTTGCACTGTCCTCCAGAGCAGTTGCCGCATACGGCACTAAGATTACTTGCATGTTAGTATGTTACAAATTAGCTAGGAATAACAGACAGTCTTACTACTACTATCTCTTGTTATCCTTCGTGCAGTATCACTGGTAGGTGAATCAGCCCCTCCAGAAATGCTTCAGAAGCTAACGTATCTGGCCATTAGACATCATCCTCAAATTAAGCGTGTTGATACGGTTCGGGCATACACCTTTGGGGTGCTTTACTTTGTTGAGGTTAGTGCTCTTTATTTTATTATCTTACTCCTCTGTTTGTCCTGTACTGAGGGCAATTAATTATCTTGTCAGCCAGCCTAACCAAGAGATCAGTATTATCTTTAATCTGTTTGGATCCCTAGATCCTGGAATGGGATAATATTGTTGTATCAACTCCTTGATTTGTCGTTTCAAAAGGATAATGTTGCTGTCTATAACTAGCAGGTTCCATCTGTCTCATTATGATACACTTTCAACGAAAGGTCATTATTTTATAATAAAGTAGCTTAAGTGCTTAACTTATTCTGATCTGCAGTTATACTATAGTGCTTAATCTAGAATGGTAAATAGGAGTATGATGCCAATGTTCTCTTGTGATCTCACTGCTTAATCTAGCAGGAGTATACCAGTTGGTATTTTACAGATGATTGGAATAGTTCATAAAAAACAGAGTAGGATAGTTCTTTCAACAATCAGGCCTTAATCTTAGATTGTAACCGCAGGTTGATATCGAGCTCCCTGAGGACTTGCCACTTAAGGAGGCACACGCCATCGGAGAATCACTCCAAATCAAGATCGAGGAGCTCCCTGAAGTGGAGCGAGCTTTCGTTCACCTCGATTTCGAGTGTGACCACAAGCCGGAGCACTCAATTCTCAGCAAGCTGCCCAGCAGCCAGCCTTGATCCGAATGGATCCCACGTGGTAGTTGGCTGCTGGATCTTCTACAGTGCTTGGTGCCTTGTGCTGTATGACAAAAACTAAGAGTCTTAATCAGTTTTGTGGTCGCGAGATTTAGATCAGGCGCGTCTAAGACTACGAGGGATGCATGTGCCTGTTGTTCTGTGTGAGGAACCCTCCATTTGCATGGTCGTGTTTTGATCGAGATTAGGAATTTTGCTGTTGACATGTGATCGGCAGTGTGCTGCGTGCTATATGATGCTGTTTTGGCAAGGGTAAGAGAGCAGATTCTCTGCTTTAAGCAAATTTCACTTCTCTTTGTCTGAAGAAGCTTCATTTTGTTTTTGAGGAAACTGAAAAGCTTCATTTCTGAAAGGGATAGCTTCAAAATGGCCCAAAGCCCAAATTCAGTTTCTTTTTAGCCCACAATCCGGCCCAGCTAAGTTTGCTCTTTTGAGCCCACAAATGAGGCCCAGTGCTCTTTGGGGAAACATCAGGCCCATTACATCGAAGCAGATAATAATAATAAGAACGGAATTGAACAGAGAAACACGAAGAAAACAGACAGGAAGGTCAATGAAGTGCATCCAACAAATGTCCAACAAGCAAGGCACCTCCTCCTCCTCTTCTTCTTCTCTCTCTCTTGAGAAAGACCAAGGCACCTCTTCTGAAATACTCCGTACTACACTACGTAAATAGCTTTCTTGTGTGCTCCCGATTTCGTGTTACAGACTTTACGGTGTTGACGGTGAAATCCAGCAGATGCGGTAGCGCGCCATGCCGTGACAAGCACAGAGCCCGGCGGCGCATGTGCCATAAACTTCCTCCCCGGGATTTCCCTGTTCCAATAGCGACAACCACACCGTACGACATGTGCTGCTTCGTAGGCCACACCACACGCGCCGGGTCAGATCGTAGTCGTACCACCCACCCTACTACTGACCACTCGGGATCTGACGCCCGCCTGGTACGGTTCGAGCGGTGAGCCCCAGCCCCTGAGACACTGGTCGATCAGATCCGCCACTGCCACACCAATCGCGCCGCTAGCGAAACCATGTCGTCACCTCACCACCGCCCCCCTCCCTGGTCCCGGTCCTGGGCTTGGCGACAGCGCCTGGTATCCGCCTCCCGCCACGATGACGACACCATGGCTAGCTCTCGCGGAGTTCTTCCCCATTTCCACCCCTCGCGTCCGTCCATCCTCCTCGAGGCTCTCCAGCAGTTTCCGGCGTTGTTCAGCAGCCGTGGGCGTCGCCGTCCGCTGGAGCACGCGGAGCAAATCACGGACGGGGTTTCCCCTGGTTTCGGAACCGAACACAGCGAGATATATTCAGATAACCATTCGAGAAATACTTCTGGTGTTTTCTCCAAAAAAAAATGGTGCTTTCTTCCAACGAAGCGTGGAATCCCCTGATCTGATCTAGAGGAAGCTCGCGTTGTGTAAACGTGGAAGCTGAGCTCCCCGATCGAGCGGGCGCGCCGCGGGGGCCTCGGATCGTTCTAGAACGTGGCGCGGTCACGGGCATCACAGGCGCTGCCAGGTGGGCCCCGGGTGGCAGGGTGGTCCTCCCCGCAGCACGTATTCCAAGTAGTACACCGTACTACGTAGAACCAGCAGCAGCAGTGCAGTGCAGTGCAGCACCGGTTCCAAAAAAAAGGTTGACCTTTCCTTTCCTTTGCCCCACCCCACCCGGCCAACGGCTTTCCTTTGCTGCTAGTTGCGGCGGTCTGGCTGTGGCCCGGCCTTTCCGTCCCTCTTTTTTCACTAGCTAGCTCGTCCTTATTAACCTTTTTTTTCTTTTCTTTTTTTCCGTAAGTGCCTCCGAAAACAGAAGAAAGCAGCGTCATCGTTTGGAATGGAGATCTCGCACGCCAAAGGCTGGATAGATCCGCTGAAGCATTCGCGTGTTTCCGATTTGCCATCTTGTGGTGTCACGGTGAAACAATAATAAAACCCATCTACTCGCAAAAAAAAATAATAAAACCCATCAAGTAATCAGCCGAGATAGTTCGAATTAGCATTAAATTTTCGGTATCTGTATTTTGCTGACATTGGCACCGCCATACGAGACGGACGTTTATTGCTTGTATGATATGCAGCTGGTTGTTATTAATGTGAAATGCATAGAACTCAACCAAATTTATAAAGCGAACCTATTCGGTTGGCTGGTAGCTGATGGCTGGTGCTGATTTTTGCTGGGAGAAAAACACTGCTGACTGATTGGTGACTGGCAGTGGCGGATGCATGATGGGAGACAGGGGGGCTGAAACAAAGGAGATGTTGATTTTCATCAAGATTTAATGGTGATTTGAAGTTTTTGCTACAGTAATTAGTTAAGAAACCAAGGTCATTAGGGGGACTGGGGCTGGAGCCCCCCAGCCCCCTGGCTCCGCCACTGGTGGCTGGCGCTGGTTTTTTCTGAGAGAAAAACACTGCTGGCTGGTGGCTGATAATACAAACGAACGGGACGCCAAAAACATCTTGATTCGAATCAAACTATTGTATTATGTGGGTGTATAAATTGTGTTATAATATGTGGATACAAAATGTCATACAGAATGAGAATAATGCAACTCTTACAATGCAGAGTATTATGTGGTTGTTTTTAACAACCACAAGTCAATTAATTATCATATAAATTATGCCAATGACTATGAGCTCAAAACATGTGAGAGTTTCTTAAAATTTATTTTCATGTCCAACGTGTGTCTTCCTTAATTATTAGTTGTTCGACATGTCAGCAAAATATCATACATACCACATATTAGCCTTACAGGACACCATCGCCACTTTGTATCCAAATCTTTTATTGGTGCTCCACTATTAATGCTATGAAGCTCGCCATCATATTATGCCAATATACATCCTTTTCACATCTATTCCGAGTGAGGATTTTATTCCTCAAGATATTTTGCCCGTAAGTCTAGCTAGCATTTCATTCCTTATTTTGCAAATGAATTAGGTTTTTGTTAGGCTAAGCATAACAAATTGCCCTTCTTAAACATGTGAGTACGTGAATCTTCATTGCTGATTCATTAAGAAAACAGCTCATTTTAAAGGGCAGCATATCGTAACTAAGTAGACATTTCATTATCAAACTGTAATTTGTTAATCCAGAAAGTTTCATTATGCCACAGCTCACGTGCCATGCGCCCATTCCATTTCTTCATCAAAGGCGGCAACAGTTGACAAAGGCTACAGTTAGTAAAGCTGCAAGGCGCACTTTATTCCGGTACAAAGCTATCATGCGTAAATTTTTCCCGCTAAAGTTCGGCTGTCAAGACGCAGCTAGTCTGCCATTCTGCCTCAACTACGAAAACAAAAATCATCCTTATACAGGGTCCTAAACATAAAATGTCCTCAAGGTAAATTTTGACGCAGTGAACCGTGCGCCGCAGCTCAAAATTTACCTCGGAGCCCCCTGTTAAAATCCCGGCACCTCCCTCAGTAGACCGCCCGCCCGCCACCGCGCTGTTCCGAGCCCGCTAACCGCGACGGTTAAAAACGCGTACGGCGTCGTCGCGTTCCCTCCCCATTTCATCCTTGTCCCCCTCCTCGCCATCCTCCCCTCCCTTCTTCACCCCGCATCTCCTCGCCTCGCCTTGCGTCGCCGCCGCCTCCCGGTCTCGCTGAAACCCTCGGCTCTCGCCGCGCCACCGCCGCGGTCGATCCGACCCGGCAGGAGCTCGGGGGACCCCGCCGCCGCCGTATCCTCCGAGGGCCGTAGCGCGGAGTCGTCGTTGTCGTATTCGGCGGCGGGAATTGGATGCGCCACGGAGCGGGCACGAGGACCTGGCAAAGTTGATTACGGCGGCGAGGGGACGACGGGATGCCGGGAGTGCCGTCCGCATCGGGATCGGGGATCTGGTCGCGGCGGCGGGACGAGATCACGTTCGATCGCCTCCAGAAGGTATCGTCGCGTGCCCCCTGTTTCGGCCGTAGGCTGTGTTTCGATCCGGGTGATGGGAATTCGGGGTGGGTCGGTCCTGGTGCCCCCGCGTAGTTTACGGGACGGAGCTGGGTGCCCTGCCTCCGTCTGGATTGATTGGTTACTCTCGGCATGTGAGTCGCCAAAAGCTGCGTGGAGATGGTGTTCTGGGGATTCGATTATTGTTTGCTGGGTTTGGGAATTTCATTTTCGATGATCTCGAGGGTTCATTTTTGCGGTAATTTCTCGTGGTGGAGTTCAATCGGGTTACGACTATTGCTACTTCTGAGATAAGCATACGTGCTATTGACTTTTTTAGCAGTTCATTTGTACTGTCTTTGCATCAATGATGTAGTGCATTGCTCAGAGGTGGTGGGTACAGCGGCCTTTTGTTTTGGTACCTGAACGATGTGGAAATGCTAGGCTAGGGTTCTCATTCTGTTCTGCGCTGTTTGTGATTTTGCGACTGTGTTTGTTTCAAAAGTTTGAGGCACATGATTTGAGACTCAATGAGAAAGTTAGCTTACTGGTTGAAAGTGCATCTAGGCATTTAATCTATTTTGGTGATTAATGGCAATAGAAATTCGGATATGATGTTGTGCTTGAGTTGTGCAGGAATAAAATGAAATGAAGAGAAAGATAGCACAAAAGAAAGTACCCCAATTCTTATTGATATGGTGGAAGACTCAATTGGAAATTTAAATTCTATTTTTCGTTTGAAATTGAGTATAGGACCACCGTACTATCAAGGGGGACGTAGTTGATGAATTCTAGTTGCTCAAAGTGCTTTGCTTGAGATGACAAACTTTTCAGAGCCACAAAAACACTTCACAGACACCTTTTCTGCTCGGCCGGAACTTTGGCCGGAAGTTCCGACCGGAAGTTCCGGGCAGCTCGGTCTCGGGTTTTCCCTGGCCGGAAGATCCGGCCGTGGCTTCGGAAGATACAAGACTTAGCTGTTTTTCGAGCTCACGAGTGTCCTGTGTGCATGTTCCGACCCGAGGCCGGAAGATCCGACCGGAAGTTCCGGCTGGCTCTGTCTTGGTTTCTCGCTGGGTCGGATGTTCCGGGGTCTGTCGGAAGATCCGACGCTCTGTCGGAAGATCCGGCCCCCGGAACTTACCTGGAGTTTTTCTCACTCATTTCTGTTGCTCATCGGAAGATCCGACCAAGTGTCGGAAGATCCGGTACCCCTTCGCAGTGAACATAACGGTCATAATTTGGGGGGTTGGTATTTATACCCCTCACCCCCTTTCATTCATTGCTGCTGCAAAAAAACTGACCTAACTCGAGCCAACACTCCACTTGAGCATTCACTCCCTCTCTTTACTCCCCCTCCAAGCTTGATTCTTCCAAGATTCAACTAGGGTTTGAGTGAGAGAAAAGCTTCATAGTGTGAGACTTGTGTGACTCTTCAACTAGTTCATCTCTCAAGCACTTGAAGCACTTGGATTCGTCGATTTGCGTTTGTTACTCTTGGAGCTTGCTCCTAGACGGTTAGAGGTGCCGGTGAACTCCCATTCTCTTGTGGTTTGAGTCCCGGAAGTTTGTATTACCCTTTCCCTTTGTGGGAGCACATAGTAAGTAACTCAATCCTCCTTTGTGGTTGATTGGGAGAGACTTGGGGTTAGTGTGACAGCCCGGCTCTTTGTGAGCATCTCAACGGAGACGTAGCTCCTTTGTGGAGTGAACTTCGGTAGAAAATCTTTTGTCTCCACTTTCTTACTTGTTCATTTCGTTTCTATATCTTGATTTGTCCCGATCTACTTATTTGTGGCTATACTCTGATATTGATCATATTTAGAAGGTTCCATGCATCATTAGTGAGCTTTGTATTCAAGTGGAATTGTTAAAAGGTCATTAGTTTTCGAATCTCGAAGTTTACTTGAACTGCCTGTCGGAAGATCCGGCTTATCTTCGGATCTTCCGGAGTTTCTGTTATTTTCGGAAGATCCTATACACTGTCGGATCTTCCTGTCGGAAGATCCGAGATTGTGTCGGATCATCCGACTGTCTGACAGTTTTTCTGAGAATTATTTCAGGAATTTTTAAACAGGCCTATTCACCCCCCCCTCTAGGCCTAGTGTTGATCCTTTCAATTGGTATCAGAGCCTAATCCCTTGTTTAGGCTTAACCGCTAAGGGAAAACACTATGGCCGGTATGGGAGAAGTATCCGAGATGGCTTCCGCCCACAAAGATAAACATCCGACGCCCATTGAGTCAAGCTCAAGCGATGATGAATTCGACATTAGCGATGTTGATGAGAGCTTGGATGAACAAGAGAAGAAAAAGCAAAGAAGGGAGAAGATAAGGAAGAAGATCAAGGAGAAGGCCGAAAGAGAGGCACAAAAGCTTTTCAAGAAGAAGATACGAGAAAGAGACGCTCTCGACGGACTTCACTCGGTGTCTTATCGATATGAGACATCTTCTTCTAACAAATCTTTTGACCCTTCTAGTCTTAATTTCTCATCCATTCCAATGGGCAAAGTCCCCAAATTCAATGGGATTGACTATGCCCGATGGAGTGATGATATGAAAATTTACTTGCATGGTCTTCATCCATCTCTTTGGACTATTGTGAATATAGGTATTGACAAGAGTGCAACGCCAAGTCGTGAACAAGAATACGACATCTTCCGCAACTCTCAAGCCGTGACCGTGCTTAGAAGGGCTCTAAGCGATTATGAGTACAACAAGATTAGGGGAATCGATAGTGCCAAAGAGCTATGGGACACTCTTCGAATGGCTCATGAAGGATCGGAAGAAGTCAAGGAAGGCAAGGTAGATCTTCTACAAGGAGAACTAGAAGCCTTTGTCATGAAGAAGGATGAGTCCTTGCAAGAGATGTATGATCGATTGAAGCTCCTTGTCACTGAAATTAGAATGCTTGGAAGCAATGATTGGGGCGAGAGCAAGGTCACAAAGAAATTGCTTAGAGCATACGCACCCAAGAACCCAATGCTTGCCACAATGATTAGAGAAAGTGACAAGTTCAAGACAATGGTGCCCATGGAGTTATTCAACAAGTTGCAATATCATGAGATGAATAGCTTGGATGTGACAAGATCAATTCAACCAACCGAAGTCAAGACCATCGCTCTCAAGGCCGAACCAAGCAAGAAGGTTGAGTCAAATGAGAAGACCTCAACTTCCAAGAAAAGTGAAGACTCAAATGATCATGAGAGCACCGATGAAGAAATCGCTATGATGGTTAGAAACTTCAAGAGATTCATGAAGTCAAGAGGTGAAAAGAAGAGCTACTCTCAACGAAGATGCTATGAATGTGGGGAGAAAGGTCACTTCATTGCCGATTGTCCTCACAAGAAGAATGACAAGGATAACACGAAGCTCAAGAACAAGAACGATGACAAGGACAAGAAATACAAAGAGAAGAGTCGAGATTACAAGAAGAAGTTTGGAAGCGCCCACGTTGGTGAAGGTTGGGACTCATCAAGTGATGACTCCGGCGATGAAGAAATGGCCACTTGTGCCATTCAAGCTCCTACTTCAACTCCACGACTCTTCAACTACATCAATGAGAGTGATGACGAAGCACCCATGTGCCTCATGGCTCAAGGGTCTAAGGTATTGGACACCACATCACCTCTATCATCCACCCCTTTGTCATCTAAAAACATTGAAAATGATCTAGATAGTGAAGAAGCCGAACATGAGAAAAACATGATAAAGAAGTTCGGAAAAGATGGCTACAAGTTTATCAAAAAGCTACTAGAGAAAATTGAGAAAAGAGAGGAGTCTCTTGAAAGACAAGAAGAATTGCTCATTCTTGAAAAGGAGAGAAACCTTGTCCTAGAAGAGGCTCTAGTTGAGGAGAAACTCAAGGTTGAGAAGTTGGCTTGTGAGTTATCTCAAGCAAATGACTCACGGGAGATGATGTCAAAGAGCTTGTCTTTGACAAATGACTCTCTAACTAACCTAAAGAATGCTAAAAGTGAGCTTCAAGAAAGGCATTCAAGCCTAGAGATCAAATACAAAGATCTAGAAGCCAACTTTAGCTCTCTTTGGGAAAGTACCAAGAGCAACTCCAAAACTATTCTTGACTCAAGTGTCTCTACTAGTGAAGGTTGCTCAAGATGTTATAAAATTGATTTAGATGCTTGTGCAATTAACATTTCTAAGCTAGAAGAGAAAGTAAAGGCTAAAGATGCTCAAATCCAAAAGTTGAACAATGCCATTGGTCAAGACCAAGGTAAGGGCAAGAGTGTATTCGAGACCCACCCGGCATATAAAGCCGGTAGATATGGTACTATCAAGGATGGGCTTGGGTACACTCGAGGAGGAAAGGCAAATGGCACAAAAAGGGTAAATGATCGTGATGTGACATTGTTCACCAAGGGGACCTATCTAGGTGAACTAATGGATGCGGCTCATGGGGTGGCAAGACCCACGGAGTCCTTGACAAAGGTAAAGGCATCCACTCAAAATGTCAAGATCAAGACCAAGAAAGAAGAGAAGGTCATTGAGCACAAGCCATCACCAAACTACTCCATCGACTATATGGTAACTTGGGACCAAAATGGGAAGATGGTGGTAAAGTATATAGGTGCTCATACTAGGAAGATGATGAGAAGTGTGTGGGTGCCTAAAATGTCAAAAGCTAACGCTCAAGGACCCAACCACTTTTGGGTACCTAAGTCCAAGGCTTAAAACTTGTTTTGTAGGCATATTCCTCCGGTGGACCTTCGTGGTTGTTGGATAGTGGATGTTCTAATCATATGACCGGAGATAGGAATATGTTTGCGAAGCTACAAGAGTATGACTCACCCGTTGAGAAGATCACATTTGGTGACAACAATCATGGTGATGTCATAGGCCAAGGTGAAATAGCTATCTCACAAGACTCATCCCTTTCAAATGTTTATCTTGTTGATTCTTTGGGATACAATTTGTTGTCGGTTTCACAACTTTGTGAGAAGGGCTACAATTGTCTCTTTACTAATGAGGGTGTGAGCATCCTAAGAAGGGAGGATTCCTCTATTGCTTTTACGGGTCGACTCAAGGGAAAACTTTACTTGGTTGATTTCACAACTAGTAAAGTGGAACCGAAGACTTGTTTAGTGGCAAAATCTAGCTTGGGTTGGCTTTGGCATCGCCGGCTAGCTCATGTTGGGATGAGGAACTTGGCCAAACTTCAAAAGGATGAACATATCCTAGGACTAACAAATGTTGTGTTTGAGAAAGATAGGTTGTGTAGTGCTTGTCAAGCCGGGAAGCAAGTTGGTGCTCCACATCCACCCAAGAATATTTTGACTAGCTCAAGACCACTCAAGTTGCTTCATATGGATTTATTTGGACCGGTTGCATATGTTAGCATTGGAGGGAACAAGTATGGACTTGTCATTGTAGATGATTTTTCTCGGTTCACGTGGGTTTTCTTTTTGCAAGACAAGAGTGAAGCTCAAACAATCATCAAGAGATTCATTAAAAGAGCTCAAAATGAGTTTGAGTTGAAGATCAAGCATATAAGAAGTGACAATGGGACGGAGTTCAAGAACACAAATGTTGAAGAGTTTCTTGATGAAGAAGGAATCAAGCATGAGCTTTCCGCGCCATACACACCTCAACAAAATGGCATTGTTGAGAGGAAGAATAGGACTTTAATTGAGATGGCACGGACCATGCTTGATGAGTACAAGACTCCGGATAACTTTTGGGCCGAGGCGGTTAGCACGGCTTGCCATGCCACTAATCGTCTCTATCTTCAAAAGTACTTGAACAAGACTCCATATGAGATCCTAACCGGTAACAAACCAAAGGTGCACTACTTTCGAGTCTTTGGTTGCAAATGTTACATTCTTAACAAGAAAACCAAAAGCTCAAAATTTGCACCTAAGGTTGATGAAGGCTTTCTACTTGGTTATGGTACTAACGAACACGCCTACCGTGTTTTCAACAAAACCACCGGGTGTGTTGAGATCACGGTAGACGTAAAATTTGATGAATCAAACGGCTCTCAAGTAGAGCAAGTTATAAATGACCTTGTAGATGAAGTCCCGCTAAATCAAGCTATCAAGAACTTGAGTTTAGGAGAAGTGAAGCCCCAAGAGCCTCAAAATGAAGATGAAGAACAAGAACAAGATCCGGAAATCATGTTCAACATCGACCCGTCACCATCAACAAGAGTTGAACCACCAAGCTCATCACAAGATCAAGTCCAAGATCATGGTGACGATCATGACCAAGGCATTGATCAAGGGGGAGCTCAAGGTGAAGATGCTCAAGATGTTGAGATACCTCATGAAGAAGATGGTGATGGACCCATCCAACGTCAATCAACATTCCCACATCCAAGAGTTCATCAAAGTGTTCAACGGGATCATCCCGTTGACAACATTCTAGGGAGCATCCAAAGAGGGGTAACCACTCGTTCACGTTTAGCAAATTTTTGTGGATTTTACTCGTTTGTCTCCTCTTTGGAACCTCTCAAGGTAGAAGAAGCTCTTGGAGATGCGGATTGGGTTATTGCAATGCAAGAAGAGTTGAACAACTTTTCAAGAAATGAAGTATGGGAGTTGGTCCCAAGACCCAAACAAAATGTGATTGGCACCAAGTGGGTTTTCCGGAACAAACAAGATGAAAATGGCATTGTCACAAGAAACAAGGCTAGGTTGGTTGCTCAAGGCTTTACTCAAATTGAAGGGCTTGATTTTGGTGAGACATATGCTCCCGTGGCAAGGCTTGAGTCAATTCGTATCCTTTTGGCCTATGCATCTCATCACAACTTCAAGTTGTATCAAATGGATGTGAAGAGTGCATTTTTGAATGGGCCTCTCGGGGAGCTAGTATATGTGGAGCAACCACCGGGATTTGAAGACCCCAAGCACCCCGACCATGTCTACAAACTTCATAAGGCGCTCTATGGGCTTAAGCAAGCACCTAGAGCATGGTATGAATGCCTTAAGGATTTTCTTCTCAAGAATGGCTTTGCAATGGGCAAAGCCGATTCTACTCTCTTCACTAGGAAACTAGACAAAGATTTGTTTGTTTGTCAAATTTATGTTGATGATATAATCTTTGGTTCTACTAATGAAACTTTTTGTGAAGAGTATAGTAGGATAATGACCAAGAGATTTGAGATGTCAATGATGGGGGAATTGAAATTCTTTCTCGGATTTCAAATCAAGCAACTAAAGCATGGCACGTTCATATGTCAAACCAAATATACAAGTGATATGCTCAAGAAGTTTGACATGGCCAATGCTAAGCCCATCAAGACCCCTATGCCCGTGAATGGTCATCTTGATCTAAATGAAGAAGGTAAATCCGTCGATCAAAAGGTATATCGCTCCATGATTGGTTCCTTGCTTTACCTTTGTGCATCTAGGCCGGATATTATGCTTAGTGTGTGCATGTGTGCAAGATTTCAAGCCAATCCTAAGGAATGTCATCTAATGGCTGTTAAGAGAATTTTTAGATATTTAGTGCATACTCCAAACCTTGGCTTGTGGTATCCCAAGGGCTCAACTTTTGATCTACTTGGCTACTCCGATTCGGATTATGCCGGTTGCAAGGTAGATCGAAAGAGTACAACGGGGACTTGCCAATTTCTTGGTCGGTCTTTGGTGTCTTGGAGCTCTAAGAAACAAAATTCCGTTGCGCTATCCACCGCCGAGGCCGAGTATGTTGCAGCCGGTGCTTGTTGTGCTCAACTACTTTGGATGAGGCAAACCTTGAGTGACTTTGGTTGTGAGTTCAAAAACATTCCACTCCTGTGTGACAATGAGAGTGCCATAAAACTAGCAAACAACCCCGTTCAACACTCAAGAACCAAGCACATAGACATTCGACACCACTTCCTTAGAGATCATGAAGCCAAAGGAGATATCGCCATATGCCATGTAGGAACCGAAAAACAATTAGCCGATATCTTCACCAAGCCTCTTGATGAGCAAAGGTTTTGTTCCTTGAGGAGTGAGCTAAATATCTTAGATTCTCGTAACTTGGCTTGACTTGTTGCATACACAATTGTTTGATGGCTAGTCTAGAAGAAAAATGATTTCTTTCTATTTTTGTGTGAGTTTTTCAAAATTTTTGGATCTTTTCTTGTCTCAAGTTGATCATGGTTATGTGTTGTATGTTTGTTGCTGATCAACTTTGGGACAAGTTTCTTATATGTTCATAAGCTAGTTCTCTCAATTTTGTCAATCAAATCTCATCGAGCAAAATCATCTTTGTGACACATCTCCTCTGGACCGGATCTTCCGATATAACCCCGGAACTTGCCTCTGGAAGTTCCGGGCAGCTCTGTCTCAAATCTTCTTCTCTGAATTTTTTCGGATCTTCCGACCCGGTCGGATCTTCCGACTCTCTGTCGGATCTTCCGGACCTGGGAACTCTCGGAACATCCGCTCTGGTCTCTCTGGTTCTGTCTCGGTCGGATCTTCCGGCTCATCGTCGGATCTTCCGGCCTGTGCGCGATATACATATCTGGACCGAACCGTTACCCCTCTCATTCTTTCTTTCTTCTTCCACCAACGCCTCCTCTCTCCAACACCCCATCCCATAAGGCGATTTGAAGATTGGACCGTGGATTTCTTCATCAAGTGACATCTTTTGATTCCCCAACTCTCCAAGACTCAATCTCCATCGGATCTTCCGGAGTTCTCGCGGGAAGTCTCAACGGTATTGATTCAAAATCCCCATCGCCCGATCTATCAATGTAGGAGGTTCTAGTTGATTTCCCTTGGTGAATCATCTCATATACATGTCTAGAATACTTCCCTATGATTTCACAAAGTTTGATGGGCTTAATCTCCTGTTCCTCAGTCGCTAGGGTTTGGCCCGACTCTGTCGGATCATCCGACTATGGGCCGGAAGATCCGAAACCCCGGATCTTCCGACCCATTGCCGGAAGATCCGACCAAGTCGTGCCCTGTCCTATCAACTTAGTTGCAAATCTTTGTTCCAATCTCTAAACATGCTCTCTCATATCTTATCAGATGGTTAAAGAGAAGGTTACGCAGAAGAAGACCACATCTTTGACAGTGCGCCCAAGCATCGGTCGCACTAAGAGCTCATTTCATCCTCCCAGCGGTTCATCCTCTGATCCGGATTCTGCTTCAGATAGGGAGACAAGAGATGTTGGAAAGGGCAAGAGATCAATGGAGCAAGCAGCTTCACGCTCTGTTCGTGGAAGAGCCCAGTCCAGTGTGCCAGGGCGCAAGATCCCGCCTCGTCCCAGAGTTAAGCGGGCCAATCAAGAAGAAGGACCAGGGACGCAGTACAACGATGACATTGATCTATCCTTTCTTGCTAACAACTTCATCAGTACTGCTATTCCTTTTCGTCACTCACTTGACAGCTCCTTGGTCAATTTCAAGCTGGCCCAGAATAGCATGAAGCCCCTGAGATTCAGTGAGAATGAGGATCCAAGGAACATCCAGTACAAGCTCTTCAAGGGTGATCCTCGTTTTTGGGTTTCACATCAAGCTGATTGGTATGAATCTGTAATCCTCAAAATGACCCGCATTTGCACTCCTATGTATTGGGTCGACTGGAAATACCTGAAAAGTTTCCCACCACCGCTCAAGCCAGTTGTTGATGATGTTTATAAGCGGTGTGTGGAGATGGACTTGGACAAGTTGATGGCCTTTGAATGTCCATACAATGAGGAGGTAATAGCCCAATTCTATGCCACTCTATGGGTCGATGAGGATCGTTATGAAATGCATTGGACCTTATGTGGAAAACGCCTATCTATCTCTCTACATGACTTTGCTAGTTTGTTTGGGCTTGCTGAGGAGACCGCCTATGCCCATACAAGCAATGATAGGAGCAAAGTGGATCTTCACTTAGGCAGAATCTTAGATGACACAAAGTTGGCTTTCATGTATGATCATGCATATGGTGAAGTTGTGTTTGGGAAATACAAGGGTCTTTCTCCTTTCTACAAATTGCTGAATCAACTTCTTAGAGGGACCTTGTATCCAAGAGCAGGAGATGCTGACAATATCTCCAAGAGGGCCAAAAACTTGCTGTTTCAAATGGCCCCCGGGAAGCCCAAGTTCAAGGTTTTCAATTACATTTGGAATGAAATTATTTACTGCTCATATGATGCTTCCAGTGGCTGCCACTATGCCCCATACATCTTCCACATGATCAAGCATGTGTCTGGGGTAAACATCTTGTCTGATAAGCTCCATCCTGCATACAAATCTCCTCAGGGCAAGATTACACAACTTCTGAAAATCAAGTCAAAGGCTTATCAAGGTGCTCCAACTCCATCATCTCAAGGTGCTTCTTCTTCCCAAGCTCCTCCATCAGCTGCTCCAGCTCATTCTAGTGGCCCCTCCTTTACTCCCAAAGGCAAGAAGAGCAAAATAGATTTTCTGCTCCAAGGCATGTTCTCTTGCTTTAATATGTGCAAGTATCAAGTCAAGAAATCTCATGAGCGTGAGCAACGAGCCGAGAATGATAGATACTTGGCGGATAAGCGCCACAAAGAACTTCTTGAGAAGTTAAACTTGCCACATTCTCCAGTTCGCCCACTCCGGGAAGTCACTCCTCCACCTCCTTTTGCAAACCCTTGGGAGGATTACTCACAGGATTTTATCTTTGGTGCCTCTCAACATCACGGAGGTGGTGAGGATGAGATAGTAGAAGAAGAGGAGGAAGAAGAAGAAGTAGTGGCAGAAGAAGAGGAAACTGAGGAAGAGGAGGAATATCACAGTGAGCCCGAGACGGATGAGGATCGTCGCAAGGGCAAGGCCGCCGCAGCTATTGATGATGATGATGATGATGATGATGATGATGGCGACGATGGAGACTACGACGACGACGACGAGGATGAGTAGCTCCCTTTTTGGTCCTTGATGACAAAGGGGGAGTGAATTGGCTAGTCTTCATCTAGATTGTCTTATTTCTTTCATGTTCTAGCTTGTGAACCTATGAGAAACTCGGATTTGTGTAATGAATGGTGTGCCAAGTGAGACTTTTGTTTTGTAAGATTTAATTTTGGTTATTGTTAGCGTGATGTTGTTCTTCTTATTTACTTCTTAGTGAGATGCTTATGAATTGATGTGATGTTATTTCTCTCTTTATTGTTGTGAATATCTTGTCATATGCATCTCGATGTCTTTCTCACACCATGCACAAATTGAGGGGGAGCTACTACATGTATTTTACTCCTTTTATGCACCCAAATTTGTATTGTCATCAATCACCAAAAAGGGGGAGATTGAAAGTGCATCTAGGCATTTAATCTATTTTGGTGATTAATGGCAATAGAAATTCGGATATGATGTTGTGCTTGAGTTGTGCAGGAATAAAATGAAATGAAGAGAAAGATAGCACAAAAGAAAGTACCCCAATTCTTATTGATATGGTGGAAGACTCAATTGGAAATTTAAATTCTATTTTTCGTTTGAAATTGAGTATAGGACCACCGTACTATCAAGGGGGACGTAGTTGATGAATTCTAGTTGCTCAAAGTGCTTTGCTTGAGATGACAAACTTTTCAGAGCCACAAAAACACTTCACAGACACCTTTTCTGCTCGGCCGGAACTTTGGCCGGAAGTTCCGACCGGAAGTTCCGGGCAGCTCGGTCTCGGGTTTTCCCTGGCCGGAAGATCCGGCCGTGGCTTCGGAAGATACAAGACTTAGCTGTTTTTCGAGCTCACGAGTGTCCTGTGTGCATGTTCCGACCCGAGGCCGGAAGATCCGACCGGAAGTTCCGGCTGGCTCTGTCTTGGTTTCTCGCTGGGTCGGATGTTCCGGGGTCTGTCGGAAGATCCGACGCTCTGTCGGAAGATCCGGCCCCCGGAACTTACCTGGAGTTTTTCTCACTCATTTCTGTTGCTCATCGGAAGATCCGACCAAGTGTCGGAAGATCCGGTACCCCTTCGCAGTGAACATAACGGTCATAATTTGGGGGGTTGGTATTTATACCCCTCACCCCCTTTCATTCATTGCTGCTGCAAAAAAACTGACCTAACTCGAGCCAACACTCCACTTGAGCATTCACTCCCTCTCTTTACTCCCCCTCCAAGCTTGATTCTTCCAAGATTCAACTAGGGTTTGAGTGAGAGAAAAGCTTCATAGTGTGAGACTTGTGTGACTCTTCAACTAGTTCATCTCTCAAGCACTTGAAGCACTTGGATTCGTCGATTTGCGTTTGTTACTCTTGGAGCTTGCTCCTAGACGGTTAGAGGTGCCGGTGAACTCCCATTCTCTTGTGGTTTGAGTCCCGGAAGTTTGTATTACCCTTTCCCTTTGTGGGAGCACATAGTAAGTAACTCAATCCTCCTTTGTGGTTGATTGGGAGAGACTTGGGGTTAGTGTGACAGCCCGGCTCTTTGTGAGCATCTCAACGGAGACGTAGCTCCTTTGTGGAGTGAACTTCGGTAGAAAATCTTTTGTCTCCACTTTCTTACTTGTTCATTTCGTTTCTATATCTTGATTTGTCCCGATCTACTTATTTGTGGCTATACTCTGATATTGATCATATTTAGAAGGTTCCATGCATCATTAGTGAGCTTTGTATTCAAGTGGAATTGTTAAAAGGTCATTAGTTTTCGAATCTCGAAGTTTACTTGAACTGCCTGTCGGAAGATCCGGCTTATCTTCGGATCTTCCGGAGTTTCTGTTATTTTCGGAAGATCCTATACACTGTCGGATCTTCCTGTCGGAAGATCCGAGATTGTGTCGGATCATCCGACTGTCTGACAGTTTTTCTGAGAATTATTTCAGGAATTTTTAAACAGGCCTATTCACCCCCCCCTCTAGGCCTAGTGTTGATCCTTTCACTGGTTTGAAGTCCCTTCTGATGTTTAATTTGAGTGGCCTGTAAAGCTCTGGCAATGATACCTAATATGTAAAATGCTGGTTTTAGATTAAAAAAAGAAACAAATGGGTGCTGAGAATTAGGAAAGCAAACTGTACCCTCAAAGAAGAATGCATAGTTCAAAAATTTTCATCAAGTTGCTATGCAGGGAACTCATCAGTTAGTGATGAGTTGTCATTTCAACAAAATCTTCAAGTCTTTGCTCTTTAAATCTTATCACATCCTATTCTTCAATTGTAGTAGGTATAGCTGCAAGTAAAATCAGATTGGACAGGACTGGTGTTTGTACTAAGATAATTAAACTTTCTTTTATTCCACTTTTTGCATTGCGACATGTTCTGCAGTCTTCTTCTAAGTCTGTGCGATGTTTATGATGAACTTGCATCTATCTTACAATTGCCTTGCTGCACCGTTACCTTGATTTGGGTCTGTAAATTTTACGTTGTATTATCTTGATTAGAATCGTGATTGGTCGTTATTCTTTTAAGTAAGCTGCGTGTCAAACTGTACCTGTCATTGACCGCGTTCTACCGGATGTTATTAAAAAAAAAACTCGACCGTGGTGGGAGACTCCCAACAAGCTTTGTTCTAAGAAGGTGCCGTGCTTCGAACCCGGGTCCGTACGGGAGTTTCAACGACCCCCGGAGTTCAATGCTCTAACCGGTCCACCTTGGGAAGCTTGACCTACCGGATGTTATTATCTAACTTTAAAATCTGAACTGGGAAAAACCAGAATGCTTATTTAAGTAGTGTTATGCTTTATATTGGCAATTGAAGTTATGAAGATTTTTTTGATAGCTTTATTGCCCAAAAAGGAAACTGATTCCTTAGGCTGTGATTTGATTTTTTTCCCAGTTCTGGAATGAGTTGCCTCCTCAAGCAAGGCAGGAGCTCCTCAAATTGGATAAGCAAACTCTCATTGAACAAGCACGCAAGAATTTCTACTGCTCAAGGTGCAACGGGCTGCTTCTGGAAAGTTTCTCACAAATAGTTATCTATGGGAAGTCACTGCAGCAAGAAGGTTCAGATATTGATCTACCTAGGACACCTGCTGAGTCAAGGATCACACAAAGGGAACAAGATGGGGCTCAGGACCCATCAGTTCATCCTTGGGGAGGTCTTTCAATCACAAAGGATGGTGTTCTTACACTTCTTGACTGCTTTATAAAAGCAAAATCACTACGGGTGCTTCAGAATGTAAGTGTGAACGATATTGCAGAAATTTGAGCTTATTTTCTACTTGTGTCTTTAGTGGTCGCTATATGATTGATACATATTTTTTTCTATTTTTTTCGTTTCACCCTCTAGTAGCCTAATGCATTTGGATTTGAATTTAATCAGGTATTTGACAATGCACGAGCAAGAGAAAGGGAACGGGAAATGCTTTATCCTGATGCCTGTGGTGCAGGTGGCAGAGGATGGATTAGCCAAGGGGTGGCTAATTATAGGGGGCATGGAACAAGAGAAATGTGTGCTCTGCACACTGCACACCTGTCATGTGATACACTTGTGGATTTCTGGTCGGCACTAGGTGAAGAAACTAGATCATCGCTTCTGCGGATGAAGGAGGAAGATTTCATTGAAAAACTTATGTACAGGTGAGCATAGGCATTTGAATTATGCACAAAAATAACTAAGTTAATTAGTGAGCTGATAGCAAGCTGCAGACTTGTGCCCACCAAATGGAAGATTTCTATAGAAGGAAGTGTTTTCCTAGACGCTAAATGCTAGACAGTCGGTCACCTACCTTATGGTGTTTAGACAGTTTAGATGACCAACTAGATGGTTTAAATGTTTTGTAGTGTAGCAGTAAATAAACAAATAAACAATTTAATAACTATATTTTTTATAGTTATACAATATTTTTCAAGGAAATCTAAGGCTTACCTTCCAGAGGTAGAAATGTAACTTTAGTCTTCCATTCTAACCCAAATCAATTCACTAAACATTATTCATCAATAAATATTAAATAACTATCATATCACCTGCCTGTTGATCTGCCCTCATTTCACTTGCCATTGCCTAAACGGTTATTTTGATGTGCGCATAGACATCTATATGTGTTTAGGTCAAGGTTAATTGTGGTGTTTACACCCTTTGTTACCACCTTTGACCGTTCAGACACTATAGCGTTTAATTCATCGTTTAGGCCCTAAACTACACACCAACCTGCTTTTTAGCGTTAAACACGTCCCGTCATGTTTAGGCGAACAACTCGCAAGCTGCTCTGAGTCGCAGTGGAGATTGATTGCAAGTTGAAATATGAATTCTTTGAGAATAGTTCTAAAGCATGAATAAGAATAACTGTATCTGTTATTAAAAATGGCAAGAACCTGATGATTTTACTATATTACGAAATGGTTCTATCTAGTTCTGTTGGATGCTAGAGTAACTTTTTCCTAATAGTCTTTCGCTGAGATTTCTCTAGCAACAGCCTATAGATCAACTTAAGTTTCGCTTAACAGTTTGGAGGAAATCTGTGATCAGGTTTGATAGCAAGAGATTTTGCCGAGAGTGCCGAAGGAATGTTATTCGTGAATTCAAGGAGCTGAAGGAACTGAAGCGCATGCGAAGGGAACCTCGCTGCACCAGTTGGTTCTGTGTTGCAGATACTGCTTTTCAGTGTGAGGTCAGGGTGCCTTCTCAAAACACACTGCACCAACATAATTTCCATTTGGTTGCTTGGTACTTAAGTACATTTCCTATATAAGTCAAATCTGGCTTCTCCAATTTTCAGGTATTTGAGGATGCTGTCGTAGTTGATTGGCGCCAATGCTTATCAGAGCCAGATGGATCTTATCACCACTTTGAGTGGGCTGTTGGGACAGATGAAGGAGAATCCGATATTTTTGGGTTTGAAGATGTTGGAATGAACACACAAGTCCACAGAAATGGAATTAATCTTGATCAATTTGAAGACTACTTCATAACTCTACGAGCTTGGAGGCTTGATGGTCACTACACAGAGCTGTGTGTAAAAGCACATGCATTAAAGGGCCAATCATGTGTCCACCACAGGCTTCTGGTGGGTGATGACTTTGTGACAATGACAAAGGGTGAAAGTATTAGAAATTTCTTTGAGCATGCTGAAGAGGCTGAGGAAGAGGATGTACGTCACTTGCCATTTATGGTGTCTTATATCTTTAACTGACATAGACATAAATAGGGCATTCATTATTGTTGTTAAAAGATATTATTCTAACTGATGAAAAAAATGGGCAGGAAGATGATGCCATGGACAGGGATGGAAATGATTTTGATGGTGATGGCTCCCACCCACAGAAGCATGCTAAGAGCCCTGAACTGGCAAGAGAATTTCTTTTGGATGCTGCTGCTGTGATATTCAAAGAACAGGTATTGACCAAAAAAGTCACCAGAAAGGAAACAACTTCTTTTTTAAAAAAAATCATGAACTTATCAATAATGAATGTATGAACTTATCAATAATCACAATTAAGATGGCTTAGCTGTATATTCAATCTCACATCCCTCCAGTTGAACCAGTCCATTAATATGTATGATCCTCTGAATGTGGCTACTAAAAAATATTTTAACTTATCAATCTGTATCCTTCCTGTGCGGAAACTTCTATCTGTGCATGCCATCTGATTTAATGATGTTTAAATACTTATCAATTGTTTTTTCTGTTAAATAACATATTCTTTCTGGCATCATTCCTTCTTTACCTAAGGTTCACCAATGGATGACTTCCTTTGTTATTATTACCTTAGAATTTTTCTGGATATTCTCCATCTAATCATCAGACAGTAGGATTGTTTGCCACTTTACTGCCTATCAAGGATTCAAAGCCCACAAAAAAAGGATTCAAAGTTAGCATAGTTTCTAATTTCTGCATTGTGTGGCTTTCACACGTTGGCCTTTTTTTCGTGTAATGCTGTAGTCAACATCATCTAGTACAGATCTGGTCAGGTCTCTTAGAAAATTCAAGCATTCGTACTCCAAGTTCTCCAAGTATTAAGAATTATGGATTTTGTTGCAGGTTGAGAAGGCCTTCAGAGAAGGCACAGCGCAGCAGAATGCACATAGTGTTTTTGTGTCTCTTGCACTAAAACTTTTGGAAGAGCGAGTTCATATAGCATGCAAAGAAATTATTACTTTGGAGAAACAGGTACCTATTATACTTCTAGATAAAATATAGAAAAGGTTGACCAGCTCATATCTGTGAACATCAACTGTGGGTGTTCTTATTGCAGAACAAACTTCTAGAGGAAGAGGAGAAAGAGAAACGTGAAGAACAAGAGCGCAGAATGAAGAGGAGAACAAGAGAGAGAGAAAAGAAGCTCAGGAGAAAAGAAAGGCTGAAAGAAAAGGAAAATAAAGGGAAAAGACTAGTTGAACTGGAGTCACCAGATGATGTTTCATCTTCAGCTCTAAGCAACTCCTCAACATCTACCAATGATGATTTGACAAATACTCTTGGCTCAAGAGATTCTGCTACCGAAGAGGAAGATAGTGCTGAAGTTCTGTGCTCTCCTGGAAGCCAGATAGATCAATCTTCGTGTATGGAAATTAATGGACAAAACAGCATCCACTGCAATGCAGTGGCAGAATCTTCTCCAATGGACAGCAGTGACCTTTGCACATCAGAGCAATCCAAATCTTCGAAACGAAGTCCAAGGTTGAGAGAGGACTTTTCTGAAGATCAGACCTGTTGGTATGATGAGAGCCAAGATGAATCTGTAAGAATTGGTGATTTACAATGGCAGTCCAGGGAGAGAACAAGTAGTGATAGAAGTTGCAATGCGACATCCACTACAAATAACAGAACAAGAGATAGACATGCATACAATTCTTGCAGCTGTGGCCATCATGAAGACTATGGAGTTGTGGATGACTGTTTTTCGTCTACAGCTAGATCTGGCAGAGAGATGAAGATGGCAAGGAAATCAGGAGTTGAGAAACCTAGGGTGCAGTACCGCAGAAGCTATCCGTTGGATAGCTTTGTAGTTTCGAAAGGAACCCGTAGCATTACACAGAAAAATGCCATTCCAAAGCAAGTATGGGAGCCAATGGATGTTCGAAAGAAGACTAATTTAGACAACACGGATAATGTTGCAGATTCAATGAATGCCGATCCAGTAAAACCTGTGGGCTGTGATACCAGTGGATGTCAAAAGGTTGGTTCAGAATGTGAATCACAGTCTCCCCTGGCTTCTGAAAGTTCCAGGGATGTTTGTAAATCAGATCAGCCACATGCAATCACTGTGAGAAGTCAAGCTGCTGCATGTGAGGGTACTCTTACAGTGAATAAACAAAACTGTTACACTGGAATTGATGAAGATTCCAGACATGACGAAGAGCTGATGACGAACTCTGCTGGTTCTGATAGCTCCTCTTCATGTATGAGCGAGGGAGATAGAGAAAGCAGCTCCAGCAGCATGACCTCTTTGAGTGCTCAAAATCCAGAATCATCATCATCCGAGTCAGAGGAATCCCCAGATAGAACAAAGAGCACCGTAGGTAGTCCACCATCAAGAACTGCGCCACGGTCTTTGCTTGAGGCATGTGCAGGAAACGGTTTCAGAGAATACCAGCCAAAAGCCACACGCATGGCTCACAATGACAGATTTGGATTCAACATATCCCCTTTCCAGGATCAGCTACTGCACCACCAAAGCATGCATGTACCTCCACATTCGCCAGCAACAATGGGGCTTCACAACCGTTCTTGGGCTGCTCAAACAATTGGAAACTTCCATTATGCCCGGCCTACCCCCTTATATTCTGGTCCGCTTGTATTCGGAGCACCTGGTAACCATTTTGTTGATTATCCGGTCCAGTACAGCAGTGTAAATCCTTATCTGGCTCCTGCCTTAAGTCATATGCATCCAGAGCCTATCCACAAGACTGCAGCCAGCTTCAGAGCTATGCCTCCATTGCCTTTTCAAAATGGACCTCAGCAGATTGCTGGTCATGCTCATATAGACATGAATCTAGCAAGGCACCCTTCAAAGTCGACGGCACCAGATCTTCCAGCAGACCAGAACAAGTCGGGACTAAAGGATCTCCCAGAAGAGAAGAGCAAATCACAGGATGCGGATGCGTCCTTCTCGCTTTTCCAGTTCAATCTACCAATAGCTTCGCCTGTAACACCATCATCTAAAGACGGAGAGTTGGCTGCAAGGCCGCCACTGGTTCAGGTTCAAGCTCAGGTTTGCTCGAGGGAGCAGGCAGATGTGAAGGAATATAATCTGTTCTCCTCCAAAGATAATGGTATATTTTCATGCTCGGATGATAATGATATATTTTCGTTTATATGTAGATAAAAAAAACTGTGACAGACCTGCTCCTCCGTTTCTGCTACTCATGGCTCTCGTTGCACTTCGTGAATGATTTGTGTTCTCGTAATGAAATAAAGGATGTTCAGATTTTCTTGTTTGTGTCTGTTTGTTCGTCAACGTTTTGGTTTATTCCCCTCGTCAGTGGCGAATCCAGCGGTGGGGCGGCCGGGGCCAGAGCCCCCCCTACCGCCGGCTGCCTCCATTGCAGCCCCACCAAGCCCCCCCCCCCCCCCTAAAAATTGGAGGGGGAAGAAGAGAGAAGGGGGGGCTGAGAGAAGGGGGGGCTGGAGGAGGAAGAAGTAGTGGCAGCCCCTCCTTGCCTCAACCGCTGGCTGATCTATCTGCCTCCTGATGAGCAATATGGAATTGATTTACTGCTTGGTTCATGTTTTCCCCCGAGTCCTGATAACTGACTACGCATTAGCTGAGAACTGCTCATGTCCATTGTACGGTTTCATTCAGTTTTTTTTTTGAGAAATGTACATTTTTGGAAAGAGGAATATGCTTTCCATTTATGTTTCAGATTTCAGAGACAGAATATTATCTAAACAACAGTGTATGATGTAAAAATCAGATTGCTAATGATCACAATGCTGAATGCGAACGTGAAATGTTGATAACAGTAGCGGTACAAGTACGATCCTTGAAACACGCATCTTGTTTATTATATTGTGCACAAGCTGACAAGCATGAGACATGAACCAGCTTCCATGATTACTACGAGCAATCCCTTTCCAGAACCTATGATCCATGAACAAGCTAACTGTCAGTAGGTTTCATTTCCATCCTTCAACACTGAATTTCTCGAGCAGAAAAAAAAGGGGTCAAAGATGGTGAGTATATTCCTAGCCGATGATTGACGAAGATAACACTAATATGGAACTTAAGAGAGCTGTACTGGCATAGTGCTTGTAAAGATAGAGTTATCTTGTGTATTTGATGATTGATGAAGACTCTATAAGACTATAACAGGTTTTTACTGAACCTATGACCAAATTTCAACTTTTTCATCACCGGAACTTGAAATAATAGTTGCACGTTTTTTTTTTTGAAAGAATAGGAGGGGTGAGTATATATTAAAATAAAGAAAGAAAACAGCAGAGTTTACAACAAAAATAAAAGGAAGGGGGTTGAGGCGGCCTCAGGCCAAGAGAGGGAGGGAAGAAATTTACAGGGCTTGAAGCTGTCTCGATTTTTCCAGTGTGTGAATAGTGACTCATGACTGAAAGAACAGTGTACATTGTAGAATACTTTTGGTTCATGATTTTCCGCCTGAGAAATAGCGTGGCAAGTGGAGCTTTTGGGCCTATTTTGTTGCCCCGAACAATATGGGCCAATGTTCCGGTCCGACCGTTTTCTTCGCCTGGCCTCCAGCCCAACCCACGGCGCAATCGGCGGTGTTCTGTCCGGGAGAACAACCCAGTCCTCCTCACTCTGGCGATCAACGCCACCAACGCACGCGGCACGCCTCGCCTGCCGCCTCCTACTCCGGCGAGGGCGGGCGAGTTGCTTGCTCCGGCCGCTTCTCGGTTAGTGTCCTCCTCTTACTATCTTTCCTCTACGTCCCCACAACTGCTTCTCCTAACCTAGGTTTCGCCGTCGCCGCCTCTCTTTCCTCTCGCCCCCAGCCCTTCGGTGCCGACGAGAGAAGAGTAGAAGCCCTAGCCGCCGCGTCTGGGGATTTGAGGCTTCGAAATGATCTCGACTTCGAAATCATCTCGGCTGCATTGGTGAAAAGTGAGGGATTTCCGGCCAAAAGTTCACGAACCTGGTAGCCAGGTGAGCTTTACGCCTTTACCTCTAAAAGTTCCTGCAACAGATTTCAGTCTTGGATTATTGCAAGATGTCTTTTCCCCCTCCAGCCTTGGATGGGATTTAAACATGTTTTAGATTTCCTGTTGATTTTGCACATCTACATTTAGAGCTTATCCTGTGAGAGGACTATAATAGAAAATGACCTGATGGAAGATTTACTGGATTGGAGATAATTCACGTTAACCCTGTTCCTTTTTAAGGCCCGTTAATCCTGTTCATCAGGGTACTATCTTTGTATTGATAATTATGCTATGGTTCTTGCAGCTCATCACGTCAACGAAACCAATTTGTCTCTCTCTCCCGGAAAGGTTGATGGTGCCACCCCGCAACATTGTGTACTACTTATCACGCCACATTGTTCGGAAGACCCTGGTAAACCTCCAAGGAAAGCCATGCCGGGACCCAGGTGAGCTTTATGCCTTTACCTCTAAAAGTTCCTGCAACAGATTTCAGTCTTGGATTATTGCAAGATGTCTTTACCCCCTCCAGCCTTGTATGGGATTTAAACATGTTTTAGATTTCCTGTTGATTTTGCACATCTACATTTAGAGCTTACCCTGTGAGAGGACTATTATAGAAAATGACCTGATGGAAGATTTACTGGATTGGAGATAATTCACGTTAATCCTGTTCTTTTTTCGAAAGACCCGTTAATCCTGTTCATCAGGGTACTATCTTTGTATTGATGTGCTATGGTTCTTGCAGCTCATCGCGTCAACGAAACCAATTTGTCTCTCTCTCCCGGAAAGGTCGATGGTGCCACCCCGCAAGATTGTGTACGACTTATCACGCCACATTGTTCGGAAGACCCTGGTAAACCTCCAAGGAAAGCCATGCCGGGACCCAGGTGAGCTTTATGCCTTTACCTCTAAAAGTTCCTGCAACAGATTTCAGTCTTGGATTATTGCAAGATGTCTTTACCCCCTCCAGCCTTGTATGGGATTTAAACATGTTTTAGATTTCCTGTTGATTTTGCACATCTACATTTAGAGCTTACCCTGTGAGAGGACTATTATAGAAAATGACCTGATGGAAGATTTACTGGATTGGAGATAATTCACGTTAATCCTGTTCTTTTTTCGAAAGACCCATTAATCCTGTTCATCAGGGTACTATCTTTGTATTGATGTGCTATGGTTCTTGCAGCTCATCGCGTCAACGAAACCAATTTGTCTCTCTCTCCCGGAAAGGTCGATGGTGCCACCCCGCAAGATTGTGTACGACTTATCACGCCACATTGTTCGGAAGACCCTGGTAAACCTCCAAGGAAAGCCGTGCCGGGACCCTGTGTGCACAGTGGCAGAATACACTGCTCGCCAACCAGTGTTGGTGTCTGTACCAAGTGAAGGTGTCCGGCTGATTGGCGAGAAGCTCGGGAGGTGCTTCTCCACCACCAGTGAGCCAGGAATGGAGTTCATCTCGTCTCTCAACACAGCGCTACAAGAGTTCCACGATTCTGACATCTGTGTTTCCGGCTTCGACGAGTCCAACCTGGTGGTGGCCGAGGACACCGAAGAGTTGCTGTTTCTTCCTACCGAAACCGACAAGATTGAGATTGAGCAGCCGCAGAATCTTGACCCTGGTGTGTATAAGATGCCTGGGCGCTTGGTGCTCCCTGAACCTTGGAAGCTCAAGTTCAGAGACGTGAAGTTCCAGAAGAGCACCCCTGCTGGTATCCAAGCTAACTACCTGGATGCTCACACCTTCATCTCCAAGAACCTCCTCCAGCCAGAGATTCCTGTCCCTGATGACATCAAGCACCTGCTCAAGCTCATGAAATCTCCTGAGTCAGCGGCATGCGTCTGTGGTGCTATGGAGCCTTCGGCGAGGGCTTGTCATGAACTACATCCCTTACATCCGTCACGTGCTGCCACATGTTGACCCCACTGCTGAGGCTACAATTCTCGGTGAGATCCCGTACCTTGATGATTGGATTGAGAGGGCAAAGAAGAACAAGCTCCTAGAGCTCTTCTTCAACCACCGCCGAGACAAGTATCGTGCCGACGCAACTGGTTTCCTTGATTTCTACTACGACGTCTCAATCAATAAGATGGAGTGGTGCTGGTCTCGCTGTTTCAAGCCTGACGATGGTTACCCACCTGGTGAAGCTTGTTATTACAAGCCTGATGAAACTGAGATTGTGACGGCGGTGACATATCCTGAGTTAATCCCCACTATCCAGGAGTCACTCTGGAAGACGAACCACCTGCAGAAGGCACATTGATCATGAGTGCTGCGTTGCTTATTGTCTTCTAGAGCTACTCCATATATATGAACTTTATGACATTTGAGTTAGCTTGGGATCTTTCTTTCGTTGGGGTTGTGGTGTGGGATTTTAAGGAATGCGGGTTATGAATCATTCACATTTAAACGCGAATTATGAATCTGGATTCAGATGCCCCATGTATGTTGCCTTTATGTTTTCGACCAACGTTGTACAATGTCAAACAAGATTGAGAATGTCCAAACCTCTGAAGTAGTCTTGCATGTGATAAATAGGATGAATATGAATGCAGCGTGTTCGGTGATAGTGATATTAGCACGGTACGATCATTGCAACGTGCATCTGTGATCTGTTTCGTTCTATTATATAGCATCAAAGTGTAAATGCAGAAGCATGACACATGAATCGAATTTTGTACTACCTCCGTTCCAGATTACTATTTGTTGTTGACTTTTTTCGTAACGTTTGACCATTCTTATTCAAAAATTTTTGCAAGTGTCATTTTTTTATTCGTGGCTCATCACATATACTTTAGGTATGACTTATTTTTCGCATATTTGGATAAAATTTTTGAATAATACGAATGATCAAACGTTATGAGAAAAAGTCAACAACGGATAGTAATTTAGAACGGAGGGAGTAACATAATTTCATGTGTTCAGGTTCAGGCCATCGCTTCCTGCAGAGCCAGCATTGTCTTCTTATTTTTACCAAGAGACAGATCCTGCCTGCCTTCGGTTACAAAAGCAAACTCACGAATTTTGCTAGCTCCCTCAGCAGATGAGGGGATGACTGCGAACCCAGAAAGAAAAAGGTGCTGATAGTGCTTGATATCTGTAATAAACACATCCAGATTTCAGAAAAGGGGGCGAAATTTACAGCTCACACACCCAGGAAGAAACGGGTTTTTATAGTGCTTGATACCTGAATATTGTTTTTACAATGACATGCGGGTTTCCCTGCAGGAAGATGTCGAACAGAGTGTTGCTTGTGATGAATGATGAAGAGATGATCAGGAGTCAGCGGGACGGGAGATAGGGATAGCGGCTCCAGTAGTATGACGTCTTCGAGCAGCTCATATTTCTCCGATTCAGAGGAATCTCCAGACAGAAGTACCAGCACCTGGTGCTCGATCAATGAGAACTGTTTCACGGTTCCAGGGTTCAACCAAGAGCTGCCTACTGCCTAGCAAGACGAATTCGACCGTTTCCTTGAGTTGTGAAAGAAAAAACAGAGCCCCAAGTCTTAACTCGAAACTAAAGCAATAGAAGAAAAACATTTTGACAAAGGATCCAAGGAATAACTAACAGACGGTAGCTAAACATCTGAATAAACTAGCCAAGGTCACAGCTCCTATTCCAGACCAAACTTGCTTTTGGTCGACAATTTGGCATGGAGGACAATTTGATGATCAATATGTTCTCCTGATCTGTTTGATGTTTGACGCGGTCGGGGACGGGACGGCGTGGCCATCTCCATCGCGTGGCTGCTGCCAAGACGCAGGCACGCAGCTGGGCTCCGGCGAGCCATGGCTTGCAGAGGAGACGGGGTGTCCGACCGTGTCGGGATGCACTTGGTCCCTCTCCATGCTCTCGAGATTCGAGATCGAGCAGGATGCAGCACCCAGCACCCAGAACCAGAGCTCAACAGCCAGCGAGCGCGCCGCCTGCGGCACTTTAGGAGATGTAGCATTTCCGGATGCGCGGTGGTCGTGGAGGCTAGAGCGCGCGGCGCAGGCGACGGCAGACGTGCCCCGGCAGGGCGCGAGCGCGTCGCGGCGCGCGCTGGCACTGGCAGGATCACCGCGCGCGGCGCGCCGCCGTTCGTGATCCATGGCTTGGTGTCATGGTCTCCTGTCTCGTCGGTTGAGAGAACTACGGCGACGGGGCGTTGATGACGAGAGATTCCGGGGGACCATCGGACCTGCGGCGTCGTCAAGCTCGGGATTTTGGGAGGTGGGGGATGATCAGATGATGCCTGGGGCTCTGACGGGCAGAGCGTGACGCGGAGGCGGCGCTCGCCCGCAATGGCCGCGCCGGCGCCGCTGCAAGCCCGAATGGAGGTGTCCAGGAGGAAGGAGGTGGCAAAGAGAAACCTTCGTGACGCGGCGGTGCTCCGGTGCGCCACGGAGAGGCCGACGGCGGCGTGCTTGCAGGGACCGGGGGTGGACGGTATTTCAAATACCGACCGGGCGGACGGTATCTGAAATACCGACCACCCCTGGGTACCTTCTGACCGCTGGATGCGGCACGAGCGGCTCAGATCATGCATGCACGGGTTGCGGGGTCAGGGAGCCGGTCGTCCTCGCCACCAGACAGGCGCGCGCGGAGAGCCTAGGCCCGGAGAGCTTCATGGCGAGCCCTGCCGGTGGAGGTCGCCGGGAAAGCGACACACGAGCACGTCCATGCCATGGACCTCCGCACGGGAGCCTGTTCTACATCCACGCCGAGGTCCTCGCCGCCAGCTGCGCCCCCGGCCGTAGTGTCGACGCCGTTGACGGGCATGCAGGCGGCCGTCTCCCAGCAGGTCGTGGAGGCTAGAGCGCGGCGCGAGTCCGTCGCGGCGCGCGCGGGCAGGATTGCCGCGCGCCGCCGCTCGTGAGCCATCGCATGGTCTCATGGTTTTGCGTGTCTCACTGCTCGCGAGAGCTGCGGCGGCGAGGCGTTGAAGAGATAATACGGCGGATCTTCGGAGCTGCGTCGTCGTCGTCTGGGGCTCAGCCGCCACCCCCCGAACCCCAAATTTCCTAAACCCCTCCGCCTCAGCCTTGCTCCGGCGGCCACGGTGCCCCGCCTAGCCGCCGTGCCCGACGTCGTGAAGAAGGATTGGTCCTTCCTGGATTCCACGGGCGCGGACCTCCAGCGCGCGCTCGCCGTCCCAAATTTGTCTAGCAGTCCAAATTTCAAGTGAACAATGTAATCATAAGAACAATATTGTAACCTTCAAAACTATATGAATGGATGGGGAGCATGTTTTATTGCTCCTCCCAGGGCAATATAATCAGGTGGGGGTATCTCTTCCAGGATGATTTACGCTTGCAACATATATTATCATAAGACTGCAAGTTTTGTACATGATGAGTTCTAATAGTTGTCTGCAACTAGTGGCTGCCGCCTCGCTCGGGTGCTCCAATGGGCAAATGCTGCCAACGATATTGCCAATGGGCGAATGCTACAGCTACAGCAGGTCGTGTCCTTTGCTTGCCCGGGAACGTTCTATCTGCATATGCTTAATTTCCTCTTGCTGCAGAGTCATTGCAACTGCGGCCTCCAATTCGGCGTGCATATGGATGATAGCTGGCCCTGATAGGCTCACTCAACGACCATCGGGGTGGCTGCAGAGACGATTTTCCAGTTAACCCGATTGATTAGATAGGGAGTGGATACAACATACAGAAAGCATAATCTATATGATGGCTCACCTGTTTCTGCTTGTTTAAGTTGCTAGGTCTCCATGAAAGGAGGACACTCTCCCTACCAATCTGAGCTCCACTTAATGCACTGATGGCCTGCTCAGCACACGATCTGAAGATTAAAAGAAAATACCATGAAAACAAACCCTACGAGAATCTAAACATAATACTTAGGATGAAATTAAGATAGTACAAACCTGCTGACAAATTTGACTAGGCCATATTGCCCATCTGCATGAATCTTCAGATAACTAAGTTCTCCGTAAGTTGCAACGATGCCCTTCAACTGGTTAACAGTAACGCAGGGATCTAACCCCTCCACAAGAACCTATCACAGAAATAAGGTGGAACTTAGGAGACAGCAGCATCTTACAGCTAGCAAACATTATGAAAGTCACCTACCATTGCATCGTCTGGATCATTCTTAGAGTCCTCCCTTTCTGGGATCCAGCGAGGAGCAGAAGCTGCAACAAACGTAGACAACTATAAGTTCACAATCGCCATGCTTATACACAAGGATGTACGTCATTATTCCAGCACAACTTGTGTAAATACACAAAACTATGAAGAAAAAAAACAAACATCTGCAAACTCCAAGGCCAAAGTGATTATTAGTAAGAGCGGCACTCGTATAACAAAAACAAGTACCTCTGAAATTACCTGAAGCCGTGTTCAGATTTTTGGATAGGGCAAAATGTTGGTATTCTTTCCTGAAAACAACTTGTCTTTCGTCGGGAAATGAGGTCACACCATCCAATGTGCTCTTTCTAATGTTAAATGCAATTGCCCACGCATGTTTGTCCATAAAATGTGCCTTGGTCATCAAATAAACGACATCCTCACCATGCATGCTCCAGAGAGGGCCAGCCATGCACAGGTTTTCCGGTGCTGAACTTTCAGAGTGGCTCTGCCTCATGCAGGGCAAGAATGAGCTTGCGCTAACATAGGCCGTGCAGTCCTGCCTCCAATAATGGTCCGAGGTGAGCTTTCTGTTCCACGTGACAGTAGTCAAACCCATACTATTTTCTATCTCCAAGCCAGAGTCAGGCATCGCAGCTCTGTTCCAGCACGGGCTGTTTGATGCTCTTGCGACAGCAACTATGTGAACCTCAATCTCGATCAGCTTGATGAAGCCATCGCTGAAGGTGACATCCCGAACTGCCCGTGCAGGGGTGGGAAATAACTCATCTTGTAGGTACTGGCGGTAAAGGCACATGTTGCCATCCATTGGCTCGGGAAAACGGATGTAACGCACGACAGGATTGGTGTCAAGAACGCTGCACAGCAGAATACCACGCCAGAGATCGACCCAGCCGAGTATGCCTCCTTCAAGAGTGATCACTTTGTTACTATTGTGAACCAGGTAATCATCCTTGTACCCAGGCCATGGTGGCTCCAACAGCGCCAACCTCGTCGTCCATGCATTCGTCTGGGAGGAGAAAATGTGGAGATCGTACTGCAGGTGGACAAGTTTAGGACGAAGAACAGCCATCAAAAAGTCTTCACCATCGCCACAGAGAAAGAAACCAATCTCCGAGGGATGGAATACATGTGGTTTTGGATTTGGCAGCACATCGAGGGATGGAGGCTCGGTGTGGGCTCTGTAAACCAAGTAGTCTCGCAATCGGACATCGCCAGATCCTCCAAGGACTCTATTGGTCTGGCACAGAAGTTGTAGATGACGCGGATGATGGCGATGTCCTTGCCCAAGCAGACAACGAGGGGCTCGTCCATGAGGTCGGTCGGCTTGAGGCCCGAGAGGTGGAAGCACAGATGGGAAACGGCGGGCGGATCGGTGAGCCACAGGGAGACGCCGACGGCTGCACCCGTGCGCGTGATGGCCTGAGCGAATGTCCCGTTCTTCCGATCGCCGATGTACGCGACGCGACTGTGTCGAGCATGACCCAGGCGGGAGAACCGCCATGGCGCCGCCCGGAGGAGGTGGCGCCGGGGGCTTGTAGGACCGGGGGGTTGAAGGAGGCGGGGTCGATGAACGTTTCCCGGTTGGAGAACATTGCGGCGGACGCCGGCGAGGGTAGGGCTAGGCTGCTCCCGATTTGGGGGTTAGGGTTTCTGGATCTCTTCCGCAACGTATAGAATTATTAGAGGGATATAGCCGATCGGGGTCTTCGAGAAGACGAAGACGTAAGGGACGGGATTCTCTTCTTTGATGAACCCTGCCAGGCCGGTTACTTCAATTCGCAGGAGAGTTCCGGTTCCGGTCCTTCTGTTCTTCCGTTTATGATAGGAAATGCCTGTTCCACACCCTCAATTATCATGCTGTCCTGTTTACAACCTTCAACAATAAATTTTTCAAACCGTCTAGTCACGCGATGGCGCTCTATCCTCCACGACCACGACCACCGGGCGTCGTACCGGCCGCAGCCACGCGATGGCGATGGGCGCCGCCCCGTCCCCGACCGCCTCGATCCTGCGCACCACGCGCGCGTGGACCACTGCAACGGGCGCCACGGCGTGCCCAGCGCCAACACTGGTCATCGTCGTCCACAGGCCGGTTGGTTTGGTTCATCAGACCACGGCGGAATCCTCACCACCACGGCCATCAGAATCCAACGAGCGCAGGCCGACGCCGCCGCGGCGGATCAGAGGGCGTCCTCGGCAACCTACACGGCGCGGAAGCCGACCCCGAGGTGCATGCCCGTCGACGGCGTCGACACTACGTCCGGCGGCGCAGCGGGCGGCGAGGACCTCGGCGTGGATGTAGAACAGGCCGCGGACGGGCTCATGTCGCTTGCCCGGCGGCCTCCACCGGCAGAGCTGGCCACGGAGCTCTCCACGCCTGTCTGGTGGCGACCGCAGCCCGTGCACGATCCGAGCCGTGCGTGCCGCATCCAGCGGTCAGAAGGTACCCACGGGTGGTCGTATATGAAATACCGTCCGCCCGGTCGGTATTTCAAATACCGTCCACCCCCAGTCGTTGCAAGCGAGCCGCCGTCGTGCTCTCCGTTGCTCACCGGAGCACCGCTGAGTCACGAAGGTTTCTCCCCGTCACCCTCCTTCCTCCTGGACACCTACATGCGGGGTTGCAGCGGCGCCGGCGCGGCCATGGCCGGCGAGCGCCGCCGCCGCGTCACGCCCTGCCCGTCAGAGCCCCAGACAGCATAGCATCCTCCACCTCCCAAAGTCCCGAGCCTGACGACGCCGCAGGTCCGATGGTCCGCCGGAATCTCTTATCATCAACGCCCCGTCGCCGTAGTTCTCTCAACCGAAAAGACAGGAGACCAATTCAAGACACCAAGCCATGAATCACGAACGGCGGCGCGCGGCGATCCTGCCAGTGCCAGCGCGCGCCGCGACGCTCTCGCGCCCTGCTGACGGGGCACGTTCGCCGTCGCCTGCTCCGCGCTCTAGCCTCCACGACCACACCGCGTGTCCGGAAACGCTACATCCTCCGGCGCCACGGGCGGTGTTCTCGCCGGCCGTTGAGCTCTCTGCTGCATGACTGCATCCTGCTCTCGAGAGCCTGGCGAGGGACCAGTCCGTCCGCGTGGTCTAGGGGGTGCTTGCCTTCGCTGCACGCCGTGCTTCTCCCAAGAACGTTGTGTGAGAAGATGCCTGTCTTGCAGTGCCAGGCAGTGCGAGTAAGTGCTGTAATTAACAGTCAGCCAGTCAGCTCGCCATGGGTAAAGTTTTTTTTTTAGGAGACAAATTCAGGAGTCAGGACATGTACAAACTACAAAGTTCAGCGCACATGTCCTCCCTAGTTAGCTAACATCTTGGTGCATATCTGCAATGAGTACAGAGCTTTTCTTCACGATCAAACTTAGAACAATGAGCTTTTCTTCGCATGGTTGTCGACAAACAAGCACAACACATGGGTAACCGCTGCTGAATTCGAAGTGTACGTTTTGCATCCGCTCTCTGCTTACAGAGAGAAGATTAGGGTGTGACTCATCAGAGAACAAACAAAAAACACCTTGTGATATATCATCCCAATGCAGCTCGGCCTGATTCAGAGGGATGGATGCCGTTAATCTAGCTAATCCTCCTAAATTACTGTGAACTTGCTGTTCTAATCCGTCATCCGCTTCGATCTTCAGCTGCAAGCTTGCGTCAGGAGACAGTTGCCGACAGCGAAGCGGCGAGGGGGAGTAAGAGTTGTTCTTGATGGCCGCCCCGCGCAATTCAGAAGCAAGGCCGCTGGTCTGAACTCTGAAGCTTCGTTGTTTTTCATTGGTGCGAATGCGACGACGAGGCTGCCACTTGACCAGCGAGCTCCACCGTCAGGGCTCGACATCGAGCTCTACGGGCCTAGGCTCTCCGCCATGGCGTCGTCCCCGTCCAGCTCCCGCGCCTGTCTGGCGAGGAGGACGGGCTCCCTGAATCCTGAAAGCCTGACCACAGCCCGCGCACGATCCGAGCCGCACGTGCTGGATCCGACCGTCAGAAGGTATCTAGGGTGGACGGTATTTGAAATACCGTCCGCCCGGTCGGTACTCCAGATACCGTCCATCCCTGGTCGTTCCAAGCGCGCCGCCGTCGCTGCTCTCCGTGGCTCACCGGAGCACCGCCGCATCACGGAGCTTACTTTCTCCATGTCACCTCCTTCCCCCTGGTCCTGGAGACCTCCATTTGTGCTCACAGCGGCGTCACCATGACCGGTGAGAGCCACCTGCTGCGTCACGAACGCCATGCTCTGCCCAGAGATCCGCCGTATTATCTCACCGGCGCCCCATTGCCGTGGTTCTCGTAAGATCCTAAGAGGTAATACAGGAGACCACGACACCAAGCCATGGCTCACGAACGGCGGCGCCGCGACGCGCTCGCGCCCTGCCGGGGCACGTCTGCCATCGCCTGCGCCGTGGCTCGCCGGAGCACCGCTGCGTGCCTGTGTCTTGGCAGTTTCCACGCGATGGCGATGGCCACGCCGCCCCGTCCCCGACCGCGTCAGGCCCGCGTGCCACGGTCAGGCGGCGTGGACCACTGCGACGGGCGCTGCGGCGTGCCCAGCGCCATGAGCGGCGAGACCACGCGCAGCGCGTCCGCGGAATAATGGGCGGCCGTGTGCCCGACTTGTGCGGCCGCGCCACCGCACGTGGCCGCGTCCTTGGTACGCGCCGATGCTGACACCAGCGCGGCGCTCCCCGTCCTGGTCCTGGGCTCCCGAATGAGTTTGTTGGGCTACGCCGCTGGGAGTGGGGTGCTCGGATTGATCGACGTCGTCCACGGCGCTTGCTGCCGATAGGGCCGTGGGCGCCGTCGCGGACCATGCTGTAGCGGTAGTGCAGGACAGCGCTGATGAGGAGGTCAGTGCTTCTGCTCCTTGTTGCTCCCCTGGCTGCAGGCGCATGGCTCCTCTGGTGCATTGTTTATGCGCATCACGCATCGGTTTGAATGCGTAGGCCGATCTTGCGCTCGATCTGCTCCGCGAAGCCTACGGCGTGATGAACAAGCGGTATGACGGACGAAGTCGAGAGGCTCATCAAGTTATCAATCAATCTGAAATGGGATTCGGCAGGCTGTGTCTGCAGAGAAATTGGACAGGAGTTCCTCAACCTGAAACGCTCCGTGCCCTTGATTTGTTCATCCAGAAGGCGCTAAAGGTATAGGCAGAGGGCCTGCGGGGTCAGCTCGTCAGGTCACGAAGTCTTGGCCGTCGACGGAAGGCAAGAAGCCGATCTCCCCGGGTTCAAAGAAAAGCGGCTTTTTTTACCATTGCAAATCAAAACAAAACGATGGCAAGAAAGAAAAACACAAATGGCTTTTCATACGTTTCAAAATTCCTATTAAGGCCAAAGAGATATACTACAAGATACTGGAACCACAATTTGCTTTACACTTTTACAGATACCCAAAAATCTCATCATTGAAATTGCAAAACAGCCAGGTACAAGCTAGGCTCATCAACAAACTCTGTTATTTCATACTTGTTCCCAGATGCAGCCTTCTCCAGCGAGGATTTACTGGGTAAATCAGATGTCACAACATCAGGATGCTCTCTCCGGTTTTGTTCGAAATTCTGCCTGCCTTGATCCAAGAACATCACAACTCTTGCACCTAGAGGCAAAAAGGAAAAACAGTGGCTCAAGTTCTAAAACTGATGAACAATAAAAGCATGTAACTTGAAACAATGATGATGCACACACACAGGAAAACCTCAAGTATCATGATTATATGTGTCCGGAACCGGATACATGACTTGTATTTTCATGAACATAGGTGCAGCAAGGTTCAAGAGAGCTGACAGGCTTGATAGTTGTAAGGCAAGGTTTACAACCTTAAGTTCCTAGTGTCAAGCTGAATCGCTAGGAATTATGTGAGGCAAACTAATATGATATGAGAACTCAGGGATCACACACCTAATTGAATTATTAACAGTGGCTTTAACTGATAGCCTGAATGAGTTCAAAGATGCAGAAGAATGATTGCCACCTAAATACTACAATTTGCCTAAAACAGAAGTTCTAGTTGCATTGGAAAACCAAGACAGCCATAGCTGAGTTTCAAAACTAGCCTAGCAACACAAAAGGCGCAGACCATACATACTCAGAACACACTTGTCTAATATTATCAATTGCGGAATCGCTATGCACTGCAAGAGTTATACATCTACATCTGATACACGAATTGACTCACTCCCATTCCAATTAAACTAAATCACCACACGAAATTAACCATCCAGATCATTTGTGTAGTCTACGTATGGTGGAGAGAACGAAACGCACGGTCTCATGAGCCTTATCGTACTAACCACCGCAGGCTCAGCCCACAGAAACAACGCAGCTAAGCAAGGATAAGGTGCCATTTCAACAGGCCTTACCTTTGGAGCACCTCTTGGCCAACGACTTGAGCAGCGCGGCGGCGGAGACCCCCATCCCAGGGAAGTAGCACACGAACACGACGTCGAAGTCGTTGAACCTCTCCGGCACGGCCTCCACCACGCCGCCGCCCCTGCCCCCACCCCCACCCTCCAGGTGGAAGCACCTCACCTCATCGTGCGCCTCCTTGACCCCCGCCAGCACGTACAGCGACTCGTGCGCGGCCACCAGGAGCTCGCACGGCGAGGACGCGAGCAGCGCGTCCACGAAGGACGGCGTGGGCGTCACGGCCAGCACCCGCGACGCCGGCGAGAGCGCCCCCGCCGCGAGCGCGCGCTGGAGGTCCGCGCCCGTGGAATCCAGGAAGGACCAGTCCTTCTCCACGACGTCGGCGATGGCGACGCCGTCGGGCACGGCGGCGAGGCGGGGCGCCGTGGCCGCCGGAGCAAGGCCGAGGCGGAGGGGTTTAGGAAATTTGGGGTTCGGGGGTGGCGGCTGGGCTTGGTGTCGGGTTCGGGTTCTGGAAGTTGGGCAGGGGAGAGAGGAGAACGAGAGGGAGAGGGAGGTAGAGGCGGCGGCCATGGCGAGCCAGGCAGCGGCGGCGGCCGGAGGATAGGTGGGTGAAAAGTCCAGTCGGAGACTCGGCGTCCGTCTCGGCGTTGCGGTGGCTGGACTTTTCTGGACTGAATGGAGGGTATGGCCCAATACGTCTCATGGACCGGGAGCCCGGGATAGCAAAAGTGTGACCATTTCGGGCTCGGCCGGCCTGTCCCGAACGGGGGCCCAAACGCCAGCAAAGTCGCGCTATTTCGTCCCTTTCGTCGTTTTAGCTGCTGCCTTCTCTCTCTCCGGAAAAGGTGCCCTTTTTTTTTTTGCTTTCGTTGGGCCTATTTGATCGAATGCAAGGTAAGATAGTATAAGTTTGTATTTCAGGGATTGCGTTTAGTGCTGTCTGCTCATGTTAAGCCAAACCAAGAAGCATGCTTCACATGACCCAACCAAACCGACACATCAACACATGACAAAACACGTGATTCTAATTCGGCAGATTCACAGCACGGTACCATACCCATATCTATATCTATATCTATATCTTGGTCCTGTTCAGTTGGCTCATGGCTGGTGGCTGGTGCTGGTTTTGCTGAGAGAAAAACACTATTGTCTGGTTGGTGGCTGGTGCTGATTTTTGCTGAGAGAAAAATACCGCTGGCTGGTGACTGGTGCTGATTTTGCTGAGAGAAAAACACTGTTGGCTGGTGGCTAATAATCCAAACAAACAGGGCGCTTACTGTCAATTGGTGTCAGCACTGTGTTACTGCAGTTGTCTGTGTCAAATTTCACCTCTTTGATGTGATTACACAGTTCTAGAGACTTGGGCAAAGGAAGAGTAATCATACATTTAGAGCTATTTCAAGGGTGACAAGGTAGCCGAAAGTGGAAGGGTGTCTGGAAAGATAAAAGGAACATCTAAGTATAGGGAAATATCTTGTTCGGTAAGATTTAATCTAAGGCCTTGTTTAGATGGCGAATAGGGGGTGGGGAATTGAGGGTTTATGGTCACGTCGTAATCATTGCGTCACTGTAGCATTCCATTTGTTTGTGTGAAAAATTGTTCAAAAATTGATTAATTAGGCTCAAAATGTTCGTCTCGCAGAGTACAACAAAACTGTGCACTTAGTTTTTGATCTCGTCTAGGTTTAGTACTCCATGCATGCTATGAAATTTTGATGCGATGGAAATCTTCTTTTTGTATAGTGCTTTGGGGTTGCTTTTTGGAACTAAACAAGGCCTAAACAAATACATTTGTATTGAAGAGCGGCAGGGGGACAATGATTTGGGTGGGTGCAGCTACATGCTTACACCTGTACATATACACATACAAGACCACAAATCCCAGAATTACAAACTCTAGAACGGAAGCAAGGACCTTACTGAATATATATTTAAGCAGATACATGAACCAAATGATATATATTCATAACAACGTAGAAAGTATCAAATGAAAAGAAAACAGAAGAACACTTTGGACTTGTTTCTTTCTTAGTAGCCAACGCTTCATTCTCTTTAGACTTCTCTAATGTCGGTTGCCAATAAGAAAGATATAGCACTTTGTCAGCTTCAGTTGATTGTGTACCTTTACTTTGGAGATCCAAACCAATACTCTTGTAGAAGGAAAAGTCCTCTGTAATAAGCAATTCGTGCAAAATATGTAAATCAACAAAACACTTGAAGCTGAAATGAAGCAACAGGACCAGAGAGAAAATCCACGAGACAGAAATTACCTAATATATAAATAATTCCAACAAACTTACCGGGTGAAATATGAGTCAATGTTTTTTATGGGTCTCCCTAATATTCTTATGTATAATGAGTTCACATTATCTCATGTCATCTACGAGTTCTCGTATTCTATGTATAAGTCCCAGAGTTTAGCAGAATAAAACTTCCTTCCCACATATTCCATACCACATTCAAACAATCTGCAAAAAATAAGTGAGTAGAGTTATTAGTGTGAACAAATTAACTAAATGGAAAACAAAAACTAGATCATTTCAAAAATGCCAACTCTTTAAACGAAAGTAAGTCACAAACAAAAACTGCAGAAACTTCATCAAAATGGATACGCTGTATTTAATTGTTACCTTCTTATGACGAGTTGCCCTGTGTATATAGAAACAACGAATTTGCAGTACTCATACCAAATGTCAATAGATTCTGGGACGACTGTAACAACTCTTTCAAAAAAACTCTATAAACTTAACAATTTTGGAAAGAGATCTATCATGGTTTACGTATCTGATACAATGACTCGAAGAAAAGGAAAAATCTGCTAAAAGAGCATCATAAGTTTCACGTATTTTCTTAATGTCAAGCTGTATGGAAAAAAATGAAAGCAAAATATGGTATTAGCTTAAACAAACTTTAGTGCCCTTTTAAAAATTGTATACAACTTTCTCCTTTTTGTTTGGTGTCACATGATGTGTTTCATCTCTGACCTACCCCAACTTGCTTGTGTAGCTGATTTCAGTGCATCAATGTGATAAGATTATTATTATCTGCTAGTAAAACTTGTTCAAAGAATGAAAGTATTAATCATTTGTTCTTTACTTGTTCGATGGCAAGATATGTATAGAGCCTAGTTGCTTGGGTTATAGGGGCTAACAGTAGACCAAATTCCTTTAAACAATATTGGATATGGGTGAAACACTACATCCCTGGTGGGAAAAAGTTGTTCATGGCAGGTTTAGCCGCCATAATATGGGCTGTTTGGAAAAATAAGAAATAATATTTGCTTTAAAAAGAAACCGGTTGGACCCCCAACTGAAATAATATGTGTGTGTGCCTTCCTTTCATATTGGGCAGGTCTTCAGAAAGAGGAGGACAAGAAGGCCACGGAGGACGAAGCTGAAAAGCTGAAGGTTCACAGGATGAAGTAAACATGCGTCTACTAACAGTTGAAGGTTGCTGTAATTTCGATCTCTTTGCGGGTGCTGAAACGTAAGAGGTTGTTGGTACTGTGGTTCAATTATTGGGAGAGCTGAGAGGTAGATTAGTGATAGTTTCTATGTTCTGGGAGCGTTTTTGGAAATGAGTAGCGGTTATTTTGCTAAGAAGTTGGGTTGCGTTGTAATACATGGTAACATGTAGAACTCTCAAAGATCACTACCCTCTGTATAGTATCTTGACTTGAGTAGCTAGTAGTTCGAGTCGTGTCTTTCCGGCATTTTAATTAAAACACTTTTGTAATTCCGTTAGCGTTTGAAAATGAAATTCGGGTTTGCCCGTAGTGGGAAAAAAAATCTTCTGGTAAAACTGACAGCATTTCACTGCACCTGCATTGTCCAAACCTCACATTGGTTGGTTAAACACTTAACCCTTTGTTTTTGTAACATTACTAGAGCAAGCAATCTGATTATCTTTGAGATATTTTCGTGCTTTAATTGATGCCCAGAAATATACTTGGATCATTTGTAATCAGTCCACCGGTTTCAATGCTGGATAACTGCTGTCATTGCAAAGTTGGGTCATGTTCTCTGTATTTGTGGGCATTTTGCATTATGCAAATAAGCAGTGCCCATTTCAGAAATAGATTGTATAGAAATTAAGTTTTATCATGAAATTTTTGAAGTTGTGCACATTTTGGATGCGTGTTCAGACTCCGTCCCAAATCTTCCGATCACGAGCAGCATCGCAGCTAATCAGCCGAGCCCCAATGTGTTGGCAGCATCCCGTTTGGTACCGAGGCTAAAAATGGGAAAAATACAAGGAGGGCAACGGCTCCCGGTCCTGGAAAAGTGGCATGGCGGTGCGGTGGAGGTTGGGCAATGTGACGAAACCTGCGCTTTGAAGCCTACTTCCCTTTCCTCCGTCTCCGCGGTTCGGTTTCAACCCCTTCTCTTCTTTCGCAGGAGAACACGGAGAAAGGGAGGAAGAAGGTACGCCATGGGGGCACGTACGCCCCCGGTTTCTTCGCGTGTTGACGCGTTTCCATCGGCCTGGTTCCCCGCGTCTCTGATCCCTGCTCTGCCGGCATTTGCTTCGCAGGGGTTCGTCGCCACGGCGACGGCGACGGCGACGGCGAGGAGGTGCGATCCGCCATAACAATACGACCCTGGCCCACCCTCTCGAGGGTGGGGTGACCATCCTCGCCGGGAGAGAACTCCATCCTCGTTGAAAAACATTATTAATTAATCATGGCTATGCCGCTAGACAACATGCTCGGCATGTCGTCAACCTCGGATGATTCCTCGGGGCCACCGTCACCGCCGAGCGACACGTCGTCGTCGTCGCCTCCCTCCAGCCCGCCGCCATCCACGCCGTCGTCTCCGCCACCGAAGCCCTCCGGCTCGGGCTCACCGCCGCCGTCGCCACCCACGCCGTCGTCGTTGCCGACGCCACCGGCGATGCCGCAGAACAGCAGCGCTTTGTCACCCCCGGCGGCGCCGGCGGCGCCGTCAAAGCAGTCCCCGTCACCCCCGGCCGCTGCGAAGCGCGGCGGTGCTGAATCTGGCCGCGGCAAGAGCGGCAGCGGCAGCAATAACGGGGCACCGCCGGTGGCCGCCATCGTGGCCGGCGTGGTGATCGGGGTCTTGGCCTTCAGCCTGCTGATGTGCATCGCCGCGTGCGTGTGCTGCGCCAAGAAGAAGAAGAAGAAGAAGAAGCCCCCGCACATGATGAACATGCCCTACTACACCGACGAGCACGGTAACACACGCATACGCTGGCACGCCGACGGCGAGAGAGACCAGTATCTTCACTAACGACACGGCGGCGACGCCGTGCGCGCGTGCGTGTGCGTGCAGGGAACGTGTTCTACGCGGCGAACAGCATGCCCAAGTGGAAGAACAGCGCCGCGATGATGGACCACGGCGGCGGCGGGGGCTGGCACGCGCCGTACTCGCCGGCGAGCGGCGACACGAGCGGCTCGCACGTGGGGGCGGCGGGGCAGCCGTCGCCGGGCATGCCGTCGCTGGGGTTCTCCAAGAGCTCGTTCTCGTACGAGGAGCTCGCGTCGGCGACGGGCGGGTTCGCGGCGGCGAACGTGCTGGGGCAGGGCGGGTTCGGGTACGTGTACAAGGGCGTGCTCCCGGGCAGCGGCAAGGAGGTGGCGGTGAAGCAGCTCAAGGCCGGGAGCGGGCAGGGCGAGCGCGAGTTCCAGGCCGAGGTGGAGATCATCAGCCGCGTCCACCACCGCCACCTCGTCTCCCTCGTCGGCTACTGCATCTCGGGCTCCTCCCAGCGCCTGCTCGTCTACGAGTTCGTGCCCAACAACACCCTCGAGTACCACCTCCATGGCAAGGGCGTGCCGGTGATGAACTGGCCCACGAGGCTCGCCATCGCGCTCGGCTCCGCCAAGGGCCTGGCCTACCTGCACGAAGACTGTAAGCTCCAAATTAATCCCTATCTCTCCCTGTTCTTTGACGATTTTGCTGGTAGTATCTGTCTCTAATGTGTATGGTGAAACACAAATTAAGGCCATCCCAGGATCATCCACCGTGACATCAAGGCCGCCAACATCCTTTTGGACGAGAATTTCGACGCAAAGGTAAGCGTTTTACTGAAGAAATTCAAGACAACCGATCGGAATGGAATTGTAGGAGCTGTATCGTTTGCATCGGCGTTCTCAGGTCGCGGATTTCGGGCTGGCCAAGCTGACCACGGACACCAACACCCATGTCTCCACGCGCGTCATGGGAACCTTCGGGTGAGCAGAGTTGTTCTGCCGCGAATTCGACGACACGAAGGATGCAGCAAAGCTCACGGGACAGCTGACTTGGCTCGCAATGCGTCGTGCAGGTACTTGGCTCCGGAGTACGCGTCGAGCGGCAAGCTGACGGACAAGTCGGACGTGTTCTCCTTCGGCGTCATGCTCCTGGAGCTCATCACCGGCAAGCGGCCGGTTGATCCCACGAACTACATGGAGGACAGCTTGGTCGACTGGGTAATATAAGCTAGCTAGGTCTCCCTCCCCAAAGCCGCCACATTTTCACATGTTTGTTGTGTTGGTGCTCAGGCGAGGCCGCTCTTGGCGCGCGCCTTGTCGGAACAAGGCGGCGACTTCGACGAGCTGCTGGACCCGCGGCTGGAGAACAGGGTCGACCGGCTGGAGTTGGAGCGCATGTGCGCCTCCGCCGCCGCCGCCGTCCGCCACTCCGCCAAGCGGCGCCCCAAGATGAAACAGGTGAATTGAAGCTGGGCGGAGTTCATCATATCGATCATGATGTGCATTAGCCACAAGCCTACAGATGATTCTTCCTCCAAATTTTATTTTGTCCATGTCGCTGTGCAGATTGTTCGCGCTCTGGAGGGCGACGCGTCGCTGGACGACCTGAACGAGGGGGTGAAGCCGGGGCAGAGCATGATGTTCAGCACCGGCTCCGAGTACGACGCCGGCGGCAACTACGCCTCGAACATCAACAGGTTCAGGAAGGTGGCCTTCGAGAGCAGCGAGTACAGCAACGACTACAGCGCGACGAGCGAGTCCGGGGAGACGGCGGCGGCGGCGACACGGCGGCAGCAACCTTACTGATCGTTTCGAGGAAAAAGCCCATCGAGATGCTAGCTAGTCTTGCGATGTAACATACCAAAGCAATCGAAGCCGATTGTTGGATAGTACGAGGTGTACCCAAACCCAATGTTCGTTACAGCTTTAACACTTGTAACGACGGTCGTGCTATCATGTGCGATATACGAACCTGTGTACTTGTTTACTATGGTTGTCGTACTTCCTAGACGCAATGGAAGACAAGACACACTTTTTGGCAGCGCCGTGAAGGAATCCACGTTTTCCACCTATCGCCGTCTGACATCTCACAAACAATATTTTGATATTTTCGGATTATAATCAAGTATCGTCCTACAACTTTTTCAAACCTTGCATAAGGTAGTGCTGCTAATATAGTTTGTTTGCCATAACATATAGAGGATATAACGAGTGAGAAGCGAGACAAGACAACAATTATACTAGAGAATGAGTGAACCAAACGACAGTTAAAAGACCAAGACGCAATTAAACTGCAAACACGCTCTTAGCTCTTGCTCAAATCCTGACTGCAAACAAGGGCATTCAATATTATATTTTCAAGGATACCATATGTCGGCGTCGAGAATGGCCGGCACTCCCTTAGCCGCACAGAAAGTGCGCTGTGTCTCGTCCCTGATGGTCGATGCGAGAAGCCAACACAAGGACACGAGTTTATCCTGGTTCCGGCCGCGGGGCCGTACGTCCAGCAAGAGGTGCTCGCGCACTCGTGTTAGTTTCGCACCCTGGTGCTTGCAGTGGGGGGCTACAAGTGAAGGTGGGAGAGGAGAGTCGTTCTCCAAGTCCCGGAACGGAGGAAGAAGATGATTGAGGCGAGTGCCAATATCGTGTGTGTGCGTTCGTGTCTGGGCGTGTGCCTAGACGTGTGAACTCTTCGGTCCCTCGTGCGTGGCCCCCTGACTATCCCTTTTATATCTCAAGGGGTAGAGGGGTTACAATTGTGGCTCCAGTAGATGTCATGTGACGCCCCCTTTATGGGGTGCCAATGATCCTTGACGAATCCGTGCCTTGAAGGCGTGCTGGGTTGGCTTTCGGCGCCGGTCGGCGATGTGGCGAGTCCTGTACCCGTTCTGTCGGGGCTTCGAGGGGTCGCACGGTCGTCGTGGTGGTCGAGTCGTTGTCCGCGGCTTACTTCGAGGGGTCTCCTGCCCTGCCCCGAGGGGTCGATTACCCGTAAATTACGGGGGCAGGTGGACAGGAGCTGGCGTGTCATACGCAGCTGTCATGTCGTCGTAACACTGCGGTCAGAGGCGTAGTGGCCCGGCCTGACGGACCAGTACGACCGGCTTTCGCCCCGTCGGTCGCGTCAGGCTCGGTGCGTACGGGGCGGCTGGCTTCCTGCTGGCCTGACGGCCCCCGTACGCGTCCCGAGTGCTCTACTGCCCTAGGGGATGGGAGTAGGCAGCATTGGGGTGCTACGACGCTCACTGTTGCCACAGTGCGGGGCGTGGCTGCCCGTTGGCGTAGCGAGCAAGGGTTAAGGGGGTCGTACTCCGTCCCGTCGGCCACATGATGACGCTTGACCAAGGTTCGCCCCCGGTCGTCGTCCGTACTCCCATTCGAGGGTCTCCACGCCCATTCGAGGGCGCTCTGACGAAGGAGGCGACGGGAGTTGGCGGAATAGCGCCGCGGAGTGACCGGGGGCCGGATGCGTCGGAGGTGCAGTGCCGGGCACGCTCTGCACAGTGGCTGCCTGTCCGTGTCATGGCGGTACGACGCTGTCGGGTTTTGTCAGAGGCGACGTGCGGCCGTAGTTTCGCCCTTTGACTTTGGTGCCCATCATGGGGGATGGTAATGAGTGATTGTACCGCGTCGTGGCGGTCTCTCGAGGGGTAGAGGCGTCCCCTGGCGAGGCGGAGATTTGCGTCTCGCCGCTTGAGGGGGCGGGGTCCCCTCGAGCGAGGCAGAGTTTGGGCGTGAGGGCGGCGTATCCCCGTGGGTTGTTGTTGGGCCGTGTTGGGCCATTGGGCTGCGTGATTTCGTATGCGCAGGTCCAAAGGTTACTGAAGGCGGCCTTTTTGCGCTTTTTTGGGTGATTACCCCGATGATTAAGGGACCCCTAATTACGGTCCCCGACACCATATAAGCAAAATGTCATTTAATTTATAGTTGAAATACCTCCCTCTCAATATAAAACTTCGTTATTTATTGTTTCTAAAACTACATGCAAGATATAGACTCTCTTAAAAATAGTATACACAGGATTATATCACCATGAAACTCATCTCATCTCTCTCCATCATTTATTTGCCACATCACCAAAAACACTGACATATCACTATATTTAATGCTGATAAAACTCTCGTTGAGAGTGACCTTATAATCTTATGGGCGTGGACTTGAGCATGAAATTAGTCCTTATTTGGTTGCTGTGTGGCATGCAACTTGCTGCCGAGGTAGCTCCATCCAACATATACAGCTGAAATTGATGTCTAAATATGTCTTTTAAAGGCAGCAGCCTAATAGACCGTCTCATGCAGTATTACATTAGATTTTTGCTGATATTAAGAAGAGATAGGTTGTTGTTTTGTGAAACAACTATTTCATAAGCTAAATAACTTAATTTTTGGACCACGAGACAATACCCAACCATTATGATTTTTGTCTCCATTCAATCAATAATATTCCTCCCCACAAATTAGTGGATATTGCATTACTATTAGATAACCAAAGCGGAATAGCCAAATCCGTCCCTGGACTATCATCGAAAGCTCAATTTCATCCTTAAACTACGAAAACGGTCGTTCTCGTCCTCAAACTTTCGCAACCGGCTCAATTCCGTCCCTTAACTATGAAAATGACCGTCATCGTCCTCAAACTTTCGCAACCGGCTCAATTTGATCCCTGCCCAGTCAGCTATGGTTGTGAATTACCGATTCTACCCTCTTGGCCATCTCTTTTAGAAAACATGTGATGCACAAGGACAAGAAGAAACATGGAGCAATCAGAAATAGAAGATAAAAAAATTCATTTCGATGAGAGGAGGGTAGATCAACGAGCTTATATGGTTTATTTAAAATGAATCAGGTAGACTTCAGGGCTGGGAAAAAAGATGACCAAAAGGGTAGAATCGGTAATTCACAACCATAGCTGACTAGGCAGGGACGAAATTGAGCCGATTGCGAAAGTTTGAGGACGAGAACAGTCGTTTTCATAGTTCAGGAATGAAATTGAGCCGGTTGCGAAAGTTTGAGGACGAGAACGGCCGTTTTCGTAGTTCAGGAACGAAATTGAGCTTTCGGCAATAGTTTAGGGACAGATTTGGCTATTCCGCCGTAACCAAAATAATAATACGTTGTACGGGTTTTGTGATAAGTTATATCACGACAAGAGACCGTCAATTACGATATACTTACCCTCAACGTGTCCGGCAATAGTCTTAGATCTAGCTCGTGCTAGGCAGTAGGCAACACTTAAACAGTCCCACCTCAAAAAAACTGTTTTTTTTCCCCTTCAAAACGAAGAAACAGGATTAACCTCTGACAACGCATCCCCACCGGCAATCTCACCTCGGTCTCCTACTCGATGGAGCCAAGTGGAAAAAGGGCGCGCAACCGCCAACCAGAGTCCAACATCGCGTCGCCTCCGTCCGAGAGTCCCCGTCCCCGTCCCCCACCGCACCGCCACCCGTAGGGTCCCACCCTTCTTTAGGACCCCGGGCAAAAAACGATCTCGTCGTCCATCGCCCTTCCCCGCCCGATCCAAGCACCCCCGCCACCAACCCACCCGCAGCCCACGGCGTCGCATGCCTCGCTCCCTCGTCGGCGGCGACCTGGCCGGGCCGGAGATGGCGCAGCCGTACATGAAGAAGGACGACGACGACGAAGAAGGTTCGCCACCTCTCCCCACATCCCCCCCCCCCCCCCCCCCCCCCCCCCCCGCTAAACCCTACGGGCCGTGCCTCCGGCTGCTTTCGCCGGGCTACGATCTGGGAGCCGCTGCCTGCACTGGCGTGCCGGATCTGGCACGATCCCGCGCCGTTGTCTCCCGCGCGATGCTTTGCTGCCTCGCCGGTGGTGCGGGTTATGGCGTGGCTTTGCTGGCCGGGGAGATCGTTTGCGGGATTTGTCTAGGAATCGGGTCGGGAGAGCTCGAGGTTATCTGGATCTGGAGTTGTTGTGCACCATATGGCATTAGAGCTTCACGCGCAATATTTTAGTTCAGATCCATGGCCTGTTTGCTTGCTTGTGGAATCCCGTGACACCACTATAGTCAGGTTCCTAACCAGCTTGAAATCAACCTTCTGCTTCCATTTTTAGTTATAATAACTATACTGTGCAATGCAACCTTAACGATAATATATTTAGTAATATCAGGTGGATTGAACCCCTTGAGGTCGTAAAAGTAATTAGTTCATCTTCTCTTTTTATTGATTCAGTTCAACTCAGATTGTTACAAAATTATTTCGACTTGTTTCATCTATGTTAACTCTGTGCATGGTTTTTGCAGTCGAGTATTCGCCATTCTTTGGGATTGAGAAGGGGGCTGTTCTGCAGGATGCACGTGCTTTCCATGATCCGCAACTTGATGTCAGACGGTGCTCGCAAGTAAGAGCTGCCTGCACTTTTCCCATTTTGTCATTCTTTACAACAGAGTAGTTGTGATATATATTTGACCCTCTGTTCTTTGCTCCCTGTCCTATTTGGAACTTTGTTACAGGTCATCACCAAGCTATTGTATTTACTTAATCAAGGAGAGACATTCACGAAGGTATGGTGCACAACAACTGCATAGTAGTGAGTTGTGTGGTGCAAATTCATTTAATTCAGATAAGCAAAACTGTTTAAATGGGGAGACGATATATATAAGTAGATAACAATTGAAAATTGTGCATGTTTCTTTTACAGGTTGAGGCCACTGAAGTCTTCTTTGCAGTAACAAAGTTGTTCCAATCTAGTGATGCTGGTCTTAGGAGGCTGGTGTATTTAATGATCAAAGAGCTTTCTCCGTCATCAGACGAGGTTAAATAAACGGTGTTTTTCAGATGAATACAATTTTTTTAATCCTTCTTATGACTGTAAGATTTTGAGTTTCATGTTTTGTAACAGGTCATCATTGTCACAAGCTCATTGATGAAGGATATGAACAGCAAGACGGATATGTACCGTGCCAATGCTATTAGAGTTCTTTGTAGAATAATTGATGGCACTTTACTAACTCAAATTGAGAGATATTTGAAGCAAGCTATTGTTGACAAAAACCCAGTGGTTGCTAGTGCTGCTCTTGTTAGTGGTATCCACCTGGCTCAGGTACTGCTATAATTCTGTTGCATTTATCCATATATTGTTTATGGTCATCTAACAACATCTTTTGTTTATAGGCAAACCCTGAAATTGTGAAAAGATGGAGCAATGAAGTCCAGGAAGCTGTTCAATCAAGAGCTCCTCTTGTCCAGTTTCATGGTCTTGCTCTTCTTCACCAGGTATAAGTAATCATATTCTGCTGGGACAGTTAATTTTAGAAGCAAGTGCAAAGGAAGAGAACTTAGAAAATGATATCTCCATTACCCGCAAGCATGCCCCCTTTTGAAATAATACCCTGGCTAAACCGGGCATGATAAGGATGCAATATCAGTATATCACGCTGTTACTTGACACTAGCACACCAATGTATGGATCTGTATCCTCCATTTGTTTGATAATATCCTAGGAAGGCATCTTTCTTTTATCCCAATCGAGGCGTTCTCCCTGATTTATTCACTGAAGCATACTTGACCGCTTACTGATTTGGTGATGGTGGGTGTGATCAGGGTATATCATATGCGTTATAGCATACCTGTCAGAAATAGGTTATGGTTGGTTTGGCAGAATGGGTCAAAGCATTCACTACTTGCCGCCGGCGTTAGCTGTGTCATTGTGATGATGCTGAATTTTCTTGCGAAAATTCCTTTTGGGTAATACAAGTTTGGGGGCTGTGCCTATGGCTATTCTGGTTATGTGTTCTGTTGAACTAATATTTCCCGTAGGTGGTAGCCAATATTCTTTTCAGATGATCCACTTTACATGAGTTTTACCTGCAGGCTTGTATATTTGGTTGCATTTTATGTTATGTTTAAAATTATTTGGTATTTCAATTTTTTGGTAGTTTATATTTTAAGTAGTGTGCATGTGTATAAGTTGTATTATGATATAATTTCAGTTAGGTTGAGAGACTAATTCAGTTGATTTCTCTCCAACTTGCAGATCAGACAGAATGATCGTTTGGCTGTTAGCAAGCTAGTTTCTAGTTTGACGAGGGGATCTGTCCGTTCTCCTCTTGCACAATGTCTTCTGATTCGTTACACAAGTCAGGTAACCCTAGATCTTGCATTATTCATTACAAGATGTCTTGAATTATTTAAAACCATACAAAATTGCAAAATATGTGGATACTAAAATACAAAGGGCAATTTGCAGGTTATGCGTGAGTCAAGCATGAACACACAAAATGGTGACCGCCCATTTTTTGATTTTCTGGAATCATCCCTCAGACATAAATCAGAGATGGTGATTTTAGAAGCTGCACGGAAAATAACTGAGATGGATGTCACAAGTCGTGAATTGGCGCCAGCAATCACAGTGTTACAGCTATTTTTGAGTTCAGCAAAGCCTGTGCTCCGATTTGCTGCTGTCCGGACTCTCAATAAGGTTATCCATATATGTTCCTCAAGTTAAAGCTGTTCAAATATATCCCCACCCTACCTGTTTCTTTATTTGCCCATTATATTGCAGGTTGCCATGACACGCCCTCTGGCAGTCACAAACTGCAACATTGACTTGGAGAGTTTGATGTCAGACCAGAACAGGAGTATAGCGACCCTGGCAATCACTACTCTTCTTAAGACTGGCAATGAATCAAGTGTTGATCGCCTCATGAAACAAATTACCAATTTTATGTCTGACATAGCAGATGAATTCAAGATAGTTGTTGTCGAAGCTATACGGTCTCTGTGCCTGAAGTTCCCACTCAAATATCACTCAATGTATGTGAACAACTGAAACAGTGGTGATATTTTTTTTTGTGTTTTCTAAATTCTTCTTTATGTCGATTTCTTTGTCTTCCAGGTTGAATTTTTTGAGCAACAGTTTGAGAGAAGAAGGGGGCTTTGAGTATAAAAAGGCAATAGTTGACTCTATAGTTACTCTGATCAGTGAGATACCAGATGCCAAAGAAATTGGCCTGCTACATCTCTGTGAATTCATTGAAGACTGTGAATTCACATATCTTTCTAGCCAGGTAACTATAATTATCATGTTATTGCTGTTGATAAAGAATTTATTCACTTCCTTCCAGCTATCATGAATTAATCAATCTTTATTTGCTGTGGTTATTTGATATTCTGTTAAATGCTTATGCTTAGAAAATGGTTTCATAGTTTGAAGTATAAATTTTATATTGTGGTTTTCCATTTGATTTTAAAATATTGCACATGGAAAACCTTATCATGATATACTGATAACTAGAACAGCAAAATTGTTCAGCACCAGTAGTTTGTATATCTAAAAATGCACGTCTGGATGTGATAAGTTGTCTTTGCACCAAACCATTGCTTTGGGTGGTTTCCTATATCTAAAAGTATTGTTTGGTGCAAGAATGAAACTGGATAAGGCAGTTCGTTTTGTTGACGTCAATTTTGTTAAGGAATCCGTTCTGCTCATTTTGGTTGACTAGAAATGCCAGTGTTTCCTATCATTGGTGAGTGTAATATTCTAATATGTACGTAGTTACCAAGATATTCACATATGGCTGTGAGCAATACGACAATATGGATGTAGAGCATGTAGTGTTCAAGTGCTTAAGCATTATTGCAATAGTGAGAGTTAAGATGAACTTTTTTTCTTTTAGATATTGCATTTTTTGGGAAATGAAGGGCCAAGGACATCAGATCCAAGCAGGTACATTCGCTACATCTACAACCGTGTGATATTGGAAAATGCCACTGTTCGTGCTAGTGCTGTTAGCACGCTGGCAAAGTTTGGCGCCCTAGTTGATACGCTAAAGGTATCGTAATGCCTTAGAATATTTAGTGTATTGTTATACTATTACTGTTCCTGTGTTTTTCTAGCTCATTTAGAATTTCTGTATTGTGTTTCAGCCTCGGATTTTTGTTCTCTTGCGACGATGCCTGTTTGATACTGAAGATGAGGTAAAGTTTGGAAATCGACTTGTGTTACTGTTAAATATACTTTTAAGCGGTAACTTTGAAAAATGGTTCATCGGATGTGGTATTCAGCAGAGTACCTGATAAGATGGACACTACGGAATAAAAACTCAGTATAACTCAGTATTCCTATGTATTGTATCTTAGCAATAAGAAGTGTCATTGGTCTTTGCTGTTGTAGGTTCGTGATCGTGCTACACTCTATCTCCAAACTCTTGGTGGTGAAGTTTCCATTGGCAACAATGAGAAGGATGCGAATGATTTCCTATTTGGATCTTTTGATGTGCCACTTGCCAATTTGGAAGCAAGTCTAAGAACTTATGTATGTTTAGAATGAGCATTTACATTCTGCATGTTTCAGCTGAATCCGTACTTTTTGCTTACGTCTTCAAGAACTTTACAGGAACCTTCAGAGGAGCCTTTTGACATTTCTTTGGTTTCAAGAGAAGTAAGGTCGCTACCATTTCAAGAGAAGAAGGCCCCTGGAAAGAAGCCACCTGCTGCCGCCGCCGCCGCCCCTGCACCTGTTTCAGCTGTTGATGCTTATCAGAAGATGCTTTCATCCATTCCTGAGTTCTCTGGGTTTGGAAGACTCTTCAAGGTTTGCATACTTTTTATTGTCTTTCGAATTTTGACAAGTACATATGCTAATTTTTCAATTTCTGCAGTCCTCTGACCCCGTGGAGCTGACAGAGGCAGAAACTGAGTATGCTGTTAATGTGGTTAAGCACATTTATGACAGCTATGTTGTATTGCAGTACAATTGTACAAACACTATAGAAGAACAACTGCTAGAAGATGTAAGCAGCTATGTTTCAAGTATTTTCTTCAAGTTGTAAATGTTAACTCAAACTGAAGTTCGGTAAATGTCTTTTCTTCTTTCAGGTCACTGTTTGCATTGACGCGTCAGATGCTGAGGAGTTTTCACAAATTTGTTCCAAGCCTCTGCCAAGCTTGCCTTGTAATTCTACCGGGCAAATTTTTGTTGCTTTCAAAAAGCCGGAGCGTGTACCTGCTATTGGAAAATTTTTAAATTTGTCGAGGTTTACTGTTAAAGAGGTAAATGTAATGATGTTTCGTGTATATAATCTTCTCCCAATATCAAACATTAATCATATCATCATGTGTTTTCCAATAATCGTAGTATGGTTAGTTCTGTATCACATGAATGTGGTATACATCTGAGATTTTGCATCCAAAACCATATGTAGCTGAAAACTCTGTTTTTCAACGCACATCTGAAAACTCTCTGAGCAATCTGTAATATTGTAGCTTTACCTTCTTTAATTCTGAGAAGTTTCAGAAAGTGTTCTAGGATTGACATCACTATAATGCTTTTTAATTTAGATGAGATGCTAAGACTAGGGCTTTAATAAATTATGAAGCCACTGTGTTTGTATTGTTCTATAACTAAAATATCTTCCCACTTTATCAGGTTGATACATCTACAGGGAAAGCTGAGGAGGATGGTGTGGAAGATGAATACCAGTTGGAGGACTTTGAAATTGTTTCAGCTGATTATATGCTGAGAGTTGCTGTCTCCAACTTCAGGAATGCATGGGAAAGTATGGACGCAGAAAGTGAGCGTGTCGATGAGTATGGACTTGGGGTTAGAGAGAGCTTGGCTGAGGCGGTCAGTGCTGTCATTAATATCCTTGGGATGCAGCCATGCGAGGTCAGCTTTAATTCTCTAAACTTTCAGAAAAGCAATTGCCAACTTCCCTCTGCATGATTTTTCCAAAAAAAAAATCCCTGTGCATCATTTAATATTTCTTGGAGCATCCGTAATAAAGCTCAATGCAAGAATTTAGAAGCACCAAATGGTAACTTAATTCATCTACACTTTAATATCTTTATGATCTGTTAAGGGGGCTGGGACGATTAATATGCAATAGTGTGATGGGTTGGCTGGTTGATGTTCTCAGGCTACATTTGAATGTTCTGCATGCATTAATTTGGAATGTCAAGACACTTGGTATAGTGATACTGTACGGCCATTGTAGTCCAGTGTGGACTAAAGCACATGTCCAGGACTTGTTTCTTTCCAGAAATTGGTACCCGGAAGGTTTCTTTTCAGAAATTGGTACCTGGAAGGTTTTTAAGTGTTCCAGTAACTTTTCTTTTTCAGGGCACTGAGGTTGTACCAAGAAATGCAAGATCGCACACATGCCTGCTATCTGGCGTGTTTATAGGTGACGTGAAGGTTCTTGTCAGGTTGTCATTTGGACTCAGTGGGCCCAACGAAGTGGCGATGAAGCTGGCTGTCAGATCAGATGACCCTGAAGTCAGTGACAAGATTCATGAGATCGTTGCCAGTGGATAAAACACAAGACCCACTTTTTCTGCCAAAACAATGTAGAATCAGTAGATAGCTTTCACTTAAACCCGTTTGTGCTAAAAAAATAGTGGTAATATTTTGATGCCTACAGACTCCTCTCGTGAATATTCTCAGATAGCATACTCTGTAATCACTTTTTGCTGTACAAATAACTTCTCAGATGGTAGTTTGCTACAATTCAATGGAACATCGAGAACGGAATGTACCCATCTGCTGCTGTTAGCTTTTGATGCTAATATATGAGCTAACTCTATAAGGTTGGGCTATTTTGATTTTTTGACTGGTTTCATTTTGATGCGTGTTGATGAACTGGACCTGTTTGGAGGGCCGTTTTTGACTAAACTGGTGTGAATTACGTGGTTAAGTGACCGTTTAGTCACACTGGAAGACCAATAAAAATTACAAATAATGCAATTGGAAGGTCTTACCCCAAATGTTACAATGCTCCCAACAGGCCCTACCTACAATTTAGTGAGCTGTGCGGGTTGGTCTTCAGAGAAGACCAGAAAGGATTGCTACAAAAAAATAACTGTAGTGTAGCAAAAAAGTAACAAAATTTCCATTGCCGGGATTTGAACCCGGGTCGTCTGGGCGAAAGCCAGATATCCTAACTGGACTAGACGACAATGGATATATTATCGGTATCGTCTATACACTTTAATTATCATATATATAAAGAAGCGGCCAAGCCCACCCTTGTTAACCTTTGCTCTTCTCCCCACTCCATCCGCGCAATCCGTCGAACACCTCGTACTATAGAGCTCTACCTCAATCTCCATCCTCATCTGCGCCCTCCCATTCCCCACACGTAAACCCTACCCCTTCTCCCCTCCACCATCCAGGCGGGAGATGCGGAAGTAGTAGCCTCCGCCAATGGCCTGCTGCTTCCTCCGCGCCGCCGCGGCGCCCCGCCTCCTCCTCTACCGCACCGGCGGCTGCCGGCAGCTTCCGTCGCCACTCACCGTACTCAGAAAGGTAAATGTTACAATGAATCCCTTCCTCTTCTCATAGCGTGACAACTTGGGGATTAGGAGGGGGCGAGACATTTGTGTTATGGCCATTAGCCCTAGTAGCGCCAGGAAGTTAACGAGCCACTCTACCGGCACTTGGGCTGCATTACCACGATGTATTTGTACTCAAAGTTCTTCACATAATTGGAATTACAATGAATTTCAGGATAACCGCATATATGCAGTTTCCTATCGAATTCCGACTAAATTTTTATTTTTGCTCATAGTTACATTGTGTGTCGTGGTCAAGCGTTTTTTTCGCTCTGAAATAATTGTCGTTCAAATTTGACCATCACAATAGGTTCAAGGATGCTGGCATCAATTAACTGTTCTTAAATTTCTATTTAATATCAGGGCTTTTCAGAGCAGTCTGTTCTGCCAATCACAGACTCGATTGAGAGTTTTCAAGGACCATCACTGCAGAATACTCCACGAGTTCCACTGTATGATGACAGCATATCCTCAGGCATATTGGACACATTGTCGAATCCATCTGAGGGTGTCCCTCATGCTGATCCTTCAAATGGCAGAATAATGCTAGTTGATGGGACATCAGTGATGTACAGATCCTACTACAAGATATTAGGTTAGTATTTTCCCGATTTCTTTTTCACAGCGCCTCTTTGTTGAATTCGGCAAAAACACAGTGGAAAAAAGAAAAAGAAAACCTTCACATGTCAAGATGCTTTTAATTTCAAAACATGGATCCATCAAGTGTCATTTACCCATAAGATGTGCACTGTCTTCGTAGGCTGACAATCTAGCAGCTAAACTGTCAGCCTAATGATTAGTGTTATGTTAGTGTAATCACGTTGAAGTTATGTCGAAGTTATGTTAGTGTATCATGATTACACTGGGCGTACCCAGTGCCGTAGGCTTCCCGCACCGTGCGGGGTCTGGGGAAGGGTTGTAATAGCGCCCAAACCTTACCCGCATAAATATGCAGAGGCTGGGGCTTGAACCCGGGACCTTCCGGTTACAGACGGTAGGCTCTACCGCTGCACCAAGCCCGCCCTTCTGTATCATGATTACACTAATGATAATTAATGCCTAGCATCTTGTTCTTATGTAGTTATGTTAGTGTAATCATGTCGAAGTTACGTCCAATGAAATCGCCTTTAGCTAAACCACCTGAGCTTCCTCCTCCAGAATATTGAAATTCACAGAAAAACATCACCAAAAGCAACTGCTGGACCTATGTTTTCTATTGCCCTTTTGTCCTCATCCTCATTTTCTCAGCATTTTTTATTCACTGGAATCTCCAACTCATCTATTTTTGTTTCTATGGGTGTAGCACAGCTGCAGCATGGCCAGCTGGAGCATGCTGATGGAAATGGAGATTGGGTTTTAACTATATTCAAAGCTCTATCCCTGGTAAGTAGGATTGTTCCATAGTCAAATGGAGTCCTTGATCCTAAGAAGTTCGAAACTATACCCTGATTCCTACACATTTTTACAGCTTTATTTCCTAATTCATCCATCACAAATATAGTAAATGGACTGTGGCATCAATCCTGTCCACTCTCGCTCTGTAGCAAATGTGTAAAACTCTTATGATGTTGTGGAAGAGTGGAATAGATAGAATATTTTACCAAGTCTACTAGCATGGACCTAAATTGTTATATCCATTGCAATATTCAATATTGAACTTACCGGTAAGAATGAAAGGAAGATTTGATGTGCATAGCTGCCTGTTTCAAGATTAATCTGTTTTGTGGCTCACATGATTTCATTATTAGTTAATGTTAATGTATATATTACTTTTGTACTTTCTGTTGTGGTTGCACAACTTTTTAGTATTGAGGTGCCATACCGCATATTAACACGGTACTAGTTTATATTTTTTCTTCATTTGTTATTCAGCATTGTGATTGTTCTGAATTTTTTCTGCAGCTTCTTGACATGCTGGAGTTCATTCCATCTCATGCTGCGGTATGTTCGGTTCTATAGCATGGTTTCTACTGGCATCAATATCTCTTTGTTTTCTCATAGACTTCCATCCCTTACAATTTTGTAACCCATTTGTAGGTCGTGTTTGACCATGATGGTGAGCAGTGCCCAGGATAATCCTTATATTGAGTATACACATTCTGTTTAATGTTTTAGTATTCATGCAGTGCCTCTTCTTGATCACTCTCCATAACATACACACATGCCACATTTTTCCTCAATAATCACTGAATTATTGCCATAATATTACATTTCAATTGTTCAACTTATTGAGTGTAATAATTGCACTAGACCAACATATTGATCTGCCGGAAGCTTTACCTTGCTATATGATTCTTGTTACGGTTCACGATGGTTTTTATTCAATATGTTTTTGTCGAAGATTTTGATCAAATTGGAAATCAATATGTATGTTTTATTATTATTTGGGTGGGTGGGTGTGAGGCTTTTGCTTTTCTTTCTTAAACCGAAAGTCCCTGGTGGCTTAGATTGTGAGATGGACCTAGTATCTGTCCAAATTTGAAGTGGTGCATTTCTTTAAACTTCTTAAAGCAACAAATAAGTCACCAAACTTTTCTTTTCAGGAGTTCCATATGGCCATTATACTGCCATGCAATCCAAAGAATCTCACATGGCAAAAGGTAAGAGTGTAAGATGTCTCAAATTGATGGAATCATGGGAGAAGGTAATCTGTGGTTGTCAATCAACATATTGGGGCATCAATGATCTTGGACTGATCTGCAACCCACGTATTGTGTATGCGATAGCCTGGAGCCCTGACTTGCACATGAGCCTTGTTTTGCTGTACTCCATTCCATGGCCAAGAAGTGTCAGGTGGAGAGCCAGTGGGAATGATTTTGGAATGCTTGGATAAAGCAGTTTCGGAATATTGCATGTTGCAATTGTAGCACTGCCAGCTTTTACTTTTTAAGACTTCTATAACGCTTAGCTTCTTGATTCTGATTATCTTTCCAATTATAATTTTCTCTACTAAAAACGTTACTAGTATATTGGAGGCAACAAGCATACGAGAGGTCAAGGGGTTCTCGATCTCCATGGTGGCAGATTCTTAGAGATACTTCGCTCACGTGTTGGAAATAGAACGTGTCAAAACTTGAGCATCGATGCTTTTGCACAAACCACTTCTTAGAAGATACCTTTGCTTTTGGAGAATTGGGTGCTTTTCAGTTGCACCTGCAGTATCCTACTTCCTCTCATCTTCTGAACCCTATAAAGACACTATACCATTCTCTTTTTTATCCTTTAGGAATGACCTTTCGTCATATGTTGTACCCTGCTTACAAGAGCAACCGCACCCCGACACCAGACACCGTTGTCCAGGGCATGCAATACCTGAAGGCATCCATTAAGGCGATGTCAATCAAAGTAATCGAGGTAAAAATATATCAGCATGCATTTTATTACAATCTGGATAGCTATTTACTATTTAGTATGTTCAGGAACATGCAGGAGAGATCCATCTCTCTTAAATGGAATAGCTGTTTTGACTTTTGAGCTCAAAAAAAAAATGGAATAGCTGTTTATATTCGGCATTGTCAAATAATTGTTGCAGGTTCCAGGTGTTGAAGCTGATGATGTTATTGGCACCCTGGCTGTAAACAGTGTGTCTGCTGGTTACAAGGTAAATACTTGTACTGATATTTTTTTCAATTATTCTATCCATCAACAGTTCATCATCAATATTCTTAGAATTGCATATCTTCTACTTGAACTTCAAATCTCAAAAAGAATCGACTTGAAAATTATAACTAACCGGATTCCCTCCATGCATCACCACACCCACCAACAAAGCAGAAAAGGCACATACACCAGATATATTCTCATGTATTTTGGTCCTTATTCGTGACTAATACCTTTCTGTCTTAAAATGCCCCCTCACTTCCGAAGGTACGGATAGTCTCCCCTGATAAAGACTTCTTCCAGATTTTGTCACCTTCTTTGCGTTTGCTCAGGATTGCTCCACGTGGTTCAGGGTCAGTTTAAATTTCTTATTACATTTCAAGTGTTCAACTGATCTATTCAAATAGTTAATTTTCATGATTTGAACATGCAGGATGGTTTCATTTGGAGTTGAAGACTTCGTCAAGAGATATGGAGCACTGAAACCATCACAGTTTGTTGATGTTGTCGCGCTTTCAGGAGATAAAGCTGACAATATACCTGGTAAGTCTTTTGTTAATGTTTTCCTATAAATGCATGCCTCTCCTAGCAAGCGATGTCCTTTTTCCCTTTTTCTTATTCTTTACATCCATTGACAAAGACAGGATCAAGTGTATGAATATAACACAGCCTGTTCGGCTGGTAGAATGAATAGTGCTCGGCTAGTAGATTGAATAGTATTGTGTGAGAGGTAATAAGCCGAAACAACATCAACAAACTGTGATGGTTTCAGTGCTTCATGAATAGTGTTTCAATATCAACAGAGAGACAAGGAGAACATCAACAGAGTGTTTCATGAATAGTGTTCGGCTAGTAGATTGAATAGTATTGTTACAGTCTGTTTGTTGCATGAACCTGACCTATTGTATTTTCTGATTACTATTTGGTGAGAGACAAGGAGATTGCGTTTATTATTTGTTGAATGAAGGCCTTCGCTGACCTATCAAATGATCTGTAAATCATACTAAGTCTACTTACCTTTTTAGTGCAAATGCAAATTGCAAAATCCCTTCTTTGCCAAAAAATTATCTTCTGGTTATAACTGTTACCAGCGATTATTCATCATTCTTTGCCACAGTGCATCATTCTGATCTGAATTTATCTTTGCTGGAACCTATTGACCATGAGATGCTTATGATGTGACTGGAAACACTCTTGCAGGAGTTGATGGCATTGGAGATGTTAATGCAGTAAAGCTGATAACCGAGTTTGGTATGTTCCTTTAAAAAATTGCACTTGAAAGACTAATCAAATCTGGATTGATCAGTTTAAGATTTGTATGCTGTAGCAGAGTTTATTTTTTGACTTTAACTTAGTGGTGCAAACCGATTGATCTAAGTACACTTGCTATTAAAATTGGATAGATTTTAGAATATCTTGGATACACACCACAGTGGAAAGATTACCAAGCTTCCTTCATGAATCCACCTCTCACTCTTTATTCACCTGTCTATCTTGTTTGGCAAGCTTTTTCTTAGGGGGCATCAGCATATCTATCACCTTGATTATCTTGGGAGGTTTGAAAGGCACCAGCGATGATGTTCTTATTTTTGAAAATTCTAAATAGGTTCCTTGGAGAATCTACTGAAATCTGTGCATGAAGTTGAGGAGGAACGAATCAAACAGGTAACATGACAATTCCTCTCCTTTGTCTGCATTCATCAATGTCTTTGCACGGAAACTGTAGCAATGCTGACATGATTTCAATTTGATTGATTATATGGTGCCTTTTTTTGCAATCAATTTGGTCAACACCACGATCCTAGAAAACTGAATATAATCTGTCTGTACACTTGATTAATCAGGCATATTCTTGATTATTGACACCATTGTTCTCTTGTCAAATAGAATGTATTTTAGTCTATGAAACAATATTATGGCACTGAGTTAATGTGGTTCTTTCAGGCTCTGATATCTCACTCGGAACAGGCAATCCTTTGCAAAAACCTGGTATTATTTATTAATACTTCTGTGAAAATTCTTGCTTCCTTTCTAACTGTTAAGAGACCACCTCTCAACCAAACTCTTATCATCCAACTGTAGGCCACATTGAGGTCTGATCTCCCTCCTTATATGGTTCCTTTCAAGACAGCCGACCTTGCATTTCAGAAGCCACAGGTGACTTAGCATCATATCTTTGTAGTAACTACAGCTAAAAAGTGCTCATTTTATGCTTTTTCCCTGCGTAAATTCCTGTCACCTACTGATTCTTGTGGCTTACTACTTCAGGATGATGGAACCAAATTCATAAAGCTCTTACGAGCTTTGGAAGCATATGCTGAAGGCTCATCAGCAGATCCAATCATCAGAAGAGCAACCTACCTCTGGAACAAGCTTAAATCATGATGATGCTGATGTTTCCATCAGTGATTCGAAAGGAATTTTGCCATGGTTAAGAGTTCGGGTTAGAAGATTGGAAGCTTGGTGCCATTCTGGTTCCAAAATATTCGATGCCATCGACTCCTTGTGGACCCTGCGCATTGCCATATTCAAATTGCAAAAATCAAAATGTTTGTTGGCATAGGTGCGCCGAAGCGCATAAATCCAAGGTGCCGCTGCATAGGCAAGCAGCTCAGGTGTTCATATCACGAAACTAACTTTAGTTAGCTCTGTAGATAAAATGCACAACAATGCTCATGTACAGGCCTTTTTTTAAGAGGAAGGCTCACGCAATCCATCTGACCTTTTATATCCTTAGTACTTCCAAAGGGTTGCAGGTGGGGCAAAGGCAAGGCAACAAGCCGGCTAGCTTTTGTGAAATCTAATATGGTGGTGAATCCGTATGCACAGCCATGGTATCGAGCGGGCTGCAAAATCCTATACTATACTTGTTCCAACATATACAGACGCTGAAACTACTTGCCGGCAACCATGGCCAGGCACAGCAAAACACCAAACCAAACAAGCTGCCATGTGCCGGCGTCAGCTCGCCGCGACACGGCTCCGGCCAGGGCGTAGCACGAGCTGCTCAGCGGCACCTGTTGGCCCTGCTGCGTGCTGCCCGGTACGGCGGCCGTCGTCTGGCAGAACCCCGTCGGTGTCGCCCCCTTGCTCGGCTGCAGCGTGCCCTGCAAACTCAGACAGATAACATCAGCCACGCCCCATTCCACCAAATCGAAGGCACCTGAATTGATCTGATCTGAAAGGCAAGTACTGATCTGAAAGGCATACCTGCGGCGGAGCTGGAGGAGGAGTCAAGATGGTCGGAGCCGCCGTGCTGCCACTCTTGGCGAGCCCGGCGTCGTAGTTCGCCGTCAGGTCCGTCCTGTACAGCCCAAACGACCTCTCCGACTCCGGCCCGCCCTTGAGGTCCTCGTCGTAGAGCGCGAAGATGTATGTGTCCACCGACTTGCCGGGCGTCCTGGGCGTGCCGGCCTGGGACTTGAGGTGCGCCACGAGGTTGGCGTTGTAGGCCCTGGCGTTGTCGACGGTGGCGCCGGCCTCGTCGGCGTCGCCCTTGTACGGCCAGCCGGTCTCGGCGACGACGATGTCCACGGCGGCGTAGCCCTTGGCGTCGAGCGCGGCGCGGACGGCGTCGAGCTGCGCGTCGAACATGTTGGTGTAGGTGAGCCCGGAGGCGGCGTCGGCGCGGCCGGCGTTGGGCTGGAACAGGCAGAACGCCAGCGTCTCCGGCCGCGTGTCGGAGGCGTAGGCGAAGTAGGGGTAGGGGTTGATCATGAAGGGCGCGCCGTTCTGGTGCAGGAAGTCCAGCACCGGGTCCAGGCTGCCGGCGAGGTCCGGGTGGAACGCGCCCGACGACGGCGGGTCCGACGCCGACAGCACGGCCATGGAGTGCACCGTGGAGACCTTGGTGGTGGAGCCGGCGGGGAGCGCGGCGAGGAGGTTCTGCATGGCGGGGAGGAGCATGGGCGGGAGGGTGGGGTCGCCTGAGTTGAGCAGCTCGTTGCCGACGGAGATGGCGGAGACGGGCACCGTGGTGGGGATGTTGGCGGCGGCCCAGGACGCCGCGGCGGCCGGGGAGGACGCGAGGCTCGCCACGTCGCCGTTGGGGATGCCCAGCAGGATGGAGATGTTGGAGCCCGCGAGCGCCGCGACCAGCTCCGGCTGGGGCTCGTATAGGCGGAGCTTGCCGATCGACGTGGACATGAGCAGGCTGGCTGTCGACGCCGCCGGCGGCAGGTTGTCGGCGATCGTCCCGTAGTTGACGCCGATGAACGACTGCGACGCTGTAAACAGTGAACAGCAGTTCAGTTACCGTGCGCGTTCAGTTCATTTCACGAGTTCAGCAGTTTCAAAAAAAAAAATCAGCTTAAACACTAGTTGCAGAAAGCTTTGACGGGAGCTGCAAAACTGATGACGACACGAATCAGATTGCTAAGTTTCAGAGAAAAAAAGTACTAGTTCTTGGCATGGAGCCAAATGGAAATGGGCATGACTTGTGGGGGACGACGCATGACGCGTTTGGTCACATGCAAATGTACTACTCATGGGAGCCAGCAGTGGTTAGAGATAGCAACGATACGCACAGTTGTACAACCGTGGGCACCATCATCTGGCGTGCACGTACTCCACGACATGGTGGATCATTTCTGCTTCGGCGGCTCAAGCATTGGTTGCGGCTGCAACCACTCTTGGGTTGGGTTTTGTCCAGGAGTCGTTGATTTATGGGATGATTTATTTGTTTATTTGATCGGAGGAGTTGTTGATGGTTTGTAAGCACTGATGATTGGGCAATTGGAATGCTCCTGCTAGATTCCCTGACCAACCGGTTTGGTGGACTCCAAATGTGACCATGGGTCAAAGTCACCTTCATGCCAGTCCACTTCGAGCATGGCCCATGCCAGAGCCAATGAACAGCTCATGGGAAGTTGCTTAGCAACTACTCATACTCTTCCTTCCTAACGCAGTACTAATGCACAGTTGCTGGTCACACAACAGGACATGCTATGCTACCACTCTATTCTACTGCCCGATATGTACCGGTCAGTTACAATCGTGCACGGGCTTGATAACAACTTGTTCTCAGATCAACTTGAGATTGTTTGATATATTTTTGTGTGGTTCGTCAGCGTCGCCTTTGAGAGCAGTCGCATCATAATTCCTTTCTTTATCCAGGCGTTAAGAACATGACTATGACGCATGGAGAAAAGAGAAGCTTCAGTTCTTACCACTGATCGAGCAGTTGTTTGTTTCTTTGCTGTTAGAATTTCATTTTCATGGTGAACAAAAGCAAAGATCTCAGCAAATCCGTCCCACCTTACTAGAATAGCGAAATTGTACCATCAATCACCATCAGCTTTACATGCCACTTGGGGAATTAGCAGCAAAGTCCGGTAACTACCCTCACGAATGAGTCAGCTACGTACGTACTGTATATGTAACGTCTAGTGTATGCAGAATCTCGAACCAAGAAGGATACCAAAAGTGAAGGCGCTCCCTCCACCAAAGCGAACTAATCAGAGTATAGGCAACTATAGACTAGCAGAGATCTCAGAGAATAGCTTTACTCCAAAGGGGGGAAAGCGAGTGATATGATTCAGTGTTAGTCTGTATGCACGCCGTTGTTCACCCCTTTCGGAGACAACTTGTGTATCCTAATAAACAATCAGGGACGAGCTGACCAAGTAGAAGAATACAAAACATGCATATTCGACAACACAATTGCAGAGTAAGGACGAACTCTGAACTCTGAAGTATTCAAAGCAGGGGAAGCAATGGCGCCATGAACTTACTTGCCGAGCGGAAGAGGACGACGACCTGTAGGAGCCCAAAGATGGTAGCCGCACCAGCATCCCGCCAACTCCTGATCCCCATGCCGCCGCTGCTCACTGCCACCGCCCTATGCGTCTCCAATGGCTACTAGTGGCGCCACCGGGGAAAGCAAGGCGAGGTAGGCGGGGGGACGCGGGGCGCACGCAAGGGCTCGCGCCGCGTGGCTGGCAGCGGAGAGTCTTTTCGCCTACCCGCTCGCGCGCGCGCGGCAGGACGCCGTGCGTTGTACGCGCAGGTCACCGTCGTCGGCCTCTTTTTGCGCGTATCTGAAATTCTGATTCTGCCTGCACGAGCACGAGCTCTGGGTGTCACGGGCTCACCACGGCACAGAGCTTGCCGGCCTCCACGCCTGGAATCCTTTTATAAGGTGGCTGATGAAGCAAGGGCCGGGTCCCGGGTTGCGTCGGGTGTAATGCTCCTGAGACTGACCGGACCTGATCGGACCGGCGGCGAAAAAGCAGGAGGGGCGAGAGGAAAATGGAACCGGGCGGCGACAGGGATCGCTTGCATCGGGAATCATGGCAATGGCACTGTGCGATGATGCAGCTGCGATCGATCGAGCTTTCGTCTTTGCGAAATTTCTGGGGGGTTCCGGGAATCATTTGCCCGTCCCGGGAGGATGATGTGGCGCCGCGTGCCTGTCTGTCTCGTGAGGTCTTCGTGATGGGGCTAGTTTTCACATCGACCTCAGTCGGACTGTCCGAGTCTTGGCAGTCAGCCTCGTCCAAATTTTGCAATTACTATTTGCCGTGCCATACGGCCATAGGCAGGCGTGTCGTAAGCAGGAGTTTTGAGTGGATATGATCACGGTGCGGCCACACGCGTGGTTATCGCGCTAATCGATCGAGTTAGGGACAGCACAGGACAGGGCATGAGTGCTTCAATGATCAAACCCGCTCGATGAGGTCAAGTGAAAAGGAAGCGAGTGGATGCGCTAGGGCAGAGCGAGATGGCGACGGAAAAGCGCGTCGATCACGACCTCTGATGATCACTCCAGCCGGATGGAGCTTGAATGCACAGCGTGGAGGAGCGCTAGCTGCTGCAGCCATGATGAATAGGCTCCGAGGATCATCGCTTCCCATGAAGATGAAGGCCCCCCCGCCGTTTGCGCTCGGCGTCTCTGGTCATCATACGTGCGGGTGCGCTGCGTAACGTGCCCCTGGGTGCCGTCGCGTCCGCGCGCTTGGGCAATCGCCGCGCGTTCCACCTTGGCGTCCGCCGCGCAGGGTTTCCCCGAGTCCCGCCGCAGACTGCAGATGCGGCAGTACTACCCAGCTCCGGGAGACTGTTTACGTGATATATGTGACCCATCTTGATATTAACTTTGTTTTGTTCCCAAAAAAATATTAACTTTATTTTTACACATTGTGACAGAACCTGATGTTGGCTACTTGGTCTGTAACTCAAGCTCTATACACTCCAGCTAGTCTCCATACTCTGGCCATTGGTCTAGCTGGCTAAGCCACGCATGCATCCAAAAAATCGCAGGTTATATGCACAAGTCCACACCTCACTCAGTGGCCACATGCATGCTATGTTTCACGTTCACCTAAGTACACACGCAGGAGACCCTGACCATGCTGTCACGTTCACCTAAGTCATAATAGCATGGTAAAAACTTCCCCATTATCGTGGCAGATGACAGCGCAGCGAATCCAAAAGGGACCACCAACGACTTGTAAACATATATAGGCAAAAAGCGTTCCATCACCCCCATTCACCAGTTCATCACTTGCAGAGTTGCAGGCCATGGTTCAAACAAGAAAAGAAGTCCATCACCACCTGCAGGAAGCCCATGGCCCATGGGCTCTGGCTCTGCTGTCCGTGGCAGCGCACTGGAAACTTCCTTCGTGGACACACTCGATCAGTGAGGTCGATGATGATCGGGGTTTGCATTATTTTTAATCAGATGCTGCTCAGAGTTGAGACAGGCAGCTTGGAAAGGTTGTGCCGTCACATGCTGCAGGTACACCACGCGGAAAGAGCCAACGCCCGAATCATCAAACACAGGAGAAACACGCAAACCATACCGTTTCACCATTCCTTCACAGATGGATTTGGTGGTCTCATCTCGTGGATGTGACCATTCGAAGCGAGTAGGGATTTCAATTTGACGAACCGTTCCATTTGCTAACAGATGAATTGAGATGTTCAGAGCATTCGTTTTTAGGAAATCATAGGCAAGTTTTGTCTGTCTTACGGAGTAGGTGAAAATGTTTGCAATGAACGTGTCATATGTTTAGCACTGAACATTATAGTTTCTTCAGGGATCTTACGAGCTCCAGATGGACGATCTCAGGTGTCAAGCCACCTGCTAACTCCAAGCTGCATGTTTCTTGCAGACGCGATCACGAGCGTTGATCTCCGATCCAGTGGCGGTGCGCGTCCAGCAGCAGGAGGGAGGATACGAGCTCCTCTTCTTCTTCCTCCAACAATCCCTCGCCTTCCCCTCCTGAGGCTTCCTTCCACTGTTCTTCCTCCTCGTCTCCGGCGATCCCAGGGATAGTTTTCGCGGGGGTGGCGCCAAGAGATCAGCCTTCCGGTGAATCGGGAGGAGCGGGTAGCGTGAGGGAGGGGGGGAGATGATCACGCGAGCGAAGCTCGTGGAGCAGCTGCGGGAGCACCAGATCCGGTCGGCGCAGTCCTACTCCGCCGCGCTCGCCGTCTTCTCGCCCAGCCCCCACATCGCATCCAGGTCAGGCTCCCGTCAACCTTGACACCCGATTTCCAATTTGGTGCGCCTGACTGTTAACTCACGCGTAGGAAGTAGGGATCGGTCAGATTCGTCTGCGCCTTTTCTTTAATCTTGTGCGGACATGATCTTGTGAATCATGGCTGGACTGTATGGGCCTTTGTTGCATCCTTTTTGCTTTGTTAATTCCGTATAGGAGACAGCAGGAAGGGACAGGGATGGACGAGATGGATATGAGTAGTTATAGATTTATACTTCAAGAAAACTAATTAATTTGTGGCCTCATTGGAGAGGCTGAAGTTGTTTACTTACATGCATAATATCGTGCAAAATGTTACTAGAAGACCTATGCTTGGAGTTGATAGAAAACCATACTTTTGAAGATCGGAATTATTGATAATTGCTGGCATGGAAAATCTTTTTGTCCTGCTAGATTGTTAGCTGGAAGCATGATACGTGTGTATAAGTTATGAAGGCAGGGGTTACTGTTTGTGTGAAGACCATAGCGTAGCTACTGTGCTTGGTTGGCATTGGGGTGGAACATATGGATTGCTTCTTGAGTGCAGTTCTGAACGACTTAAACACTGTTAAACACTTAAACCATGAGTTTGTCTGATGACTTCAGTCGCTGAAGAAATGAATTCTTGAACCTAAGAGGAGTTAGGAACAAAATGGATATTTGTTTGAGAAAAAAAGGGAAAAAAATGGATACCACCACCACTACCACCACGTGTTATTAAACTTGTGAGTGCAGAACTCTTTTCAGGCTTGCTTCTGGCCAGATTCCAATTGAGTCAGCTGACATACATTCAGGTAGACAGGTATAACCCAAAGGCTTGTTGAGTCAGCCAACTGCCTTGCTCCTGGCTTAAGCCTCAGACAGGCCTATCTATCTCGGTTCGAGTGTTCAATTTGCCCAGGTCTATCTTGTGCTGCTTCTTTACTTAGATCCAAAGACTCTGAATATGCCTAGTATGTTGTTGGTCTTGTATAGAGTTAGCACTTAATCCATATCCTTGATTTTTTCTGGAATACGCAGGAGAACTGTATATCATTGCATTAACATAGGAGGATAAGAAAAGGCTCAAATAGCCATACAAACTCACACCACAGGCACCATGGGTCTTAAGCTCACAAACACGCCCATTTTTAACAAAAGACGACCAACCCTTGACCAACAAACACTGCTAACCTCCAGGTCGAGCAGCGACCAGACCACTAAGACCTTTGGCGCCTGCCAGCATCCTGTATTCGGCCTCATCCTGTTCAAGGAGAAGCGCTCGATCCATCCTGGGCAAGGCACCATTAAAGACTATATCGGTATCCTTTTGAAGTAAATGTAACAGAGAATTTTCCTAAGATGACATGGGATGCCATGTCGGTAACTTGAATCAATATTAATACAATATGAGGGAATTGTTGTACTTTATTTTGTAGGAAGTGTGTTACTTCTCTGTTTCTGCAACTTGACAGCATTTGACAGGTTAACACCTTGCTGTTGGGTGTCGTTCCTTTTCCATCCATGCAGATCTGTGCAGAGTATTGGTGTTGGTTGACCCGGATTTTGGCTACCCTTTGACCAGCTTGGATAGGAAGTTGTGGCACTATAAGCTATACCTAAGTCTATGGATCATCTATACGGATACGAATGGCTATGATGCCATGTGGAGTCATCGAGGTTGAATGCAAAAACACAACTGCCGTATTTGTATGGTTCCCAGTGAGCACTCTTAGGGTGAGATGGATACTGGGGGTTACTTCTCCACTTTTAGTCAATTAGCACATTTTGTATAACACCAAATAAATGCATACTAAGACATATTTCATGATTGATTTAATGAAACTAATCTTAATGTTGTAGATGTTGGTGTCTTTTTTCAGTAAAGTTGGTCAAAGTCAGTGAAGTTTTACTTAGGACAAAACCTAACGAATCTTACATTTTGGAACTGAGGGAATAGTGATTAATGGATTTTGTAATGTGTATTTCTTATCGAGCCTAATCCAACTTGCGTCAAAGTAAAAGGCTCTATTGCTGTATGTATTATCAGTTTTTGTGTCTCTTTTCATTTGAATTTTAACACAATCGTGTGGTCTGTACTCTGTAGTGTTAGAAAAGATTCTGTTTCTAATGCATTGATGCTCAGCTCTCATGCGTATTTGAGAAAAAAAAAGAAAAGATTTGGCCAACTCTTGAGTATAGACAATGGAGTGAACAAATTTAAGGTCTGGCGACATTTCAGTTGATCTGCAAGTTATAAGAATATAATATAAAACTGTGGGTCTGTGGTATCGAAGAAAAAAAAACGTAGACAGGAACAACTGGTATTAATTCAGTGAAAGTGGTAGATAAAACATGTATCTAGAGGCAGGGAGACTTGTGTGCCGAAGATTGCAGAGATTGTAGCCGAGATAAATAGTAGGGCATGGTCCTGGACCTCACCGGCTCAGTGGTGCTAACTGCTAAGATAGGCGCATTACCTGAGGAGGCAACAGTAGAAGGACTGAAGGAGTAACCAGGTGACTCAAGCATTGCTTAGTTTCCAAATGATGCTGTGGCCCTTCATCTACAGCTGACTCCTAATTGAACTCCAAGCTAACAAACTGGATTCCAATCTTAATCAAGACCTACAACTTAAACAGCTTAAAAGGAGGCTTCTCTAAGCCTCGGCTGTAGTAGCTATGTGACTACGTCCCACTGACTGGATGCCACCTTCTTCTTCTTCTCGCTCCCTTGGTTACTGGAGGCCCAGCATGACAACTATGTTCTTGATTATCAATAGAAATCATTTTTCCTTATATCATCTTGTTCCACTCTTCGTGTCTGAACTCTGAGCATGTGGGATGGCAAGGGAGGCAAAATCTACTTCTCATTCCCGCATGTCTTCAGTCTAAGTAGCACCATATGATAATGCATTTTAGTGCGTTGTATTTGTTGATGTTCTGAGTGCTGGACTGCTAGTAAATTCTAAGACCATCAATACTTGATATCTATGCATGAATGGGAATAACTTTCCAATGTTAATTAGTCACTGAAAATAAACTGTTGCAATAATTTGAGGAACTGTAAATCCTTGTAGCCACTATTGTTAGCTTCTCTTATTGACAATGGATGCCTCTGTTTTTATTATAATAAAGGAAAATTATTATATCATTAGATTTCCCATCCTGAACCTAATTGGTTTTTTCCTTTTCTTCTTCAATATAATGATAGCAGCTCTCCTGCGTGTTGCAGAAAAACAAAAGTCTGAAGTTGGCTCAGATATACATCAGCTTCCTGATGCCAGCAATTTTCTCATGTTCTAATGGAATTTGACAATCATGAAAGGAATTCAATATGCTTCAGTCCATTATTGCAGCGAATGTAGTATAGTTGGTGCAAACGAGCTAATGTGTTGCAAGTTTGTAAATCTCAATTGATATTTTGGTTAGTGTAAAATCTATTATGTTGTTTATGTTAATCCTGTATGTGCCTAAGTTGCGAGGCCAGTGTAATTGATCTTGCATTTAGTCGGCTTTTATTTAGTTATACTTAAAATTCTTTTTTTATCATTTTGTTTTGCAGGAGGGATCTGAAGGTTGCTCTCATCTATGCGGTCTTGTTTTGTTTTCTCATGGTGTCCTGCTATGTTGCTCTTTACTTGAAATGGTTCAGACTTTCAGCCATGTTTGTAATTTTCGGAATTCTTCTTCCAGTGAGTCTCAAAGTATCTAGGCATAAAAGGCTCAAGAGGAAAAGAGAAAGGAGATTACTGTTACCACTGTCCATGTGAATATGTTTCGATATCATGTAACACTTCAGTGAAGTTGCTCAAACTACAGATAGGAAATGCACAGCTGATTTAACTCAATTTACAGCCCCAGATTACACTTTCCAAAGTGCTGTATGTATCACCTGTTTCTCTGTTATGCGCATGTGTACATATGTGCCGACACTTGAGTTTTAGCCTTTTAATTTTATTTTATTTTTTTGCAAACTTCATCCTTTTGAAAGGTGATGCATATTGTTGGAGTTTCTGATGGCAAATCTTGGACAAATCTCGTAGCTTGTTTGTCGAGTGCATTGCTGGTGGCTGCAATCATGTGAAATTTCTGGTCAATCGTGGCGTTCAGTTGGAATCAGTTCTTGTTCAGTGTACTTGGTGAGCCGCTTTGCCAGTTGTAGCCTCCTCCCGTGTGTGAATACGGTGTCGATCAAAATGCTCATAGGTCATGCTAATTTACGTTCTTGTAGATTTTGATGCTCACAGGTCATGCTAATTTACGTTCCTGTAGATTTTGTTTTGCATGACAAGACTGTGTATGCTTTTATAAGTCTCCAGTGCTCCTGATGTCTTCATTCAGTTTTATTGAGCGTTGTCGGCCTAACATCCACTGCTGTGCATTCCTCCTGCAACCGCAATCTTTTCCCGACACTATTTCTGCAGCCTAGTATCTTGCTTGCCGGTCGCTTCTGTTGTGTGTGTCTCGAGCCCGGAGGGCCAGGTCGGTAAAGGCAACCCCAGGATTAGTTAATTACAGTAACTGCCCAGGCCGGCAAACAGTTCAGTTCAGACGCACTGTTTGGTCTGTTGCTGCTCACGTGCCTACCAGATCTTTATCACTGGTTCGGCACAGCACCACTGACGCTGCCTTGTAAACTGTAACCCTCGGACGCGATCGGAGTGACAATGAATCAGTGGTGCCGCGTAGGATGGGTTGGTTATCCGCAACAGCGACACTGACGATCCACGGCCGAGGCTGCCGGCTGCCGCTCGGTCACCGACTGAACCATCCAGTTGCGCTCCCCCACCCCCACACCGGGGAGGTAGCTGCCGGCCGGGGCACGAACAATGTGTGGTGTGGCCTTTGCACGCGGGCCGCGCGGAAGTAAGTGGGGGCTCCATTCCATCCCACGGTCCAGGCGTGGCCGCGGAGCGGCAGCCCACGCCCCAGATCAGCTCGTTCGTTGGCGACGTCACGTCGCCTCCTCGGCCAGAGCCAAGGAGGGCACTTGGCCCCGCATCGGTGGGGCGCCGGCAGGACGATCAGGGGATGCACCGCACGCCACGCCTATCAGCCTGTGCCTGTGCGGCTGGCTGTGCGTGCGCCCACCAAGTTGGGGGGTCACGGCCATCATCGTCGTCCCCTTCCCCGCGAATCTGTGGCCCGGCGGACGTTGTTGATCTACACTGCTCGTGCGGCAGCCTTTTGACTGATCAATCCCATCAGCTGTACACTGCCGAAGAACAAGAGAGAACCCTTCCGGCTGCGTTTGGAACAAAGGATTTTCATGGGAAAAATGAAGGAACCGCGAAACGAAGGAAAGGAATGCAATAGGCACGTTTGGAATGAAGGAAACAACAATCTCATTCCTCTGGAATACTGTAGAGAGATGCCGATTTCACAGGAAAGGAAAAATCCAGTCTCAGCTCTTGTTTTCTCTTCCTTCGCGTAAGCCCGAGGCAGCCTCGCGTGATTACTCGATGGATGGGATGGGAAGGAACTAGACAACGGCCATTGCGCTGAACGCTGGGTGCTAGAACTCGCTGATGTGCACCTGCTGGTTGCTGTAGCGCTCCCAAGTCCCAACCACTGAACCACTACAAGATATGTAAGGACGATGGATCTCTGGTAGGATAAAACAATTCTCAAATTAAACTATTTTTTCAGAAAAGTAATGGAAGAATCCGAAACACAGGATAAATCAAGCAAATGAAGCACCACAAAGCCTCGAATCAAACTTTCCACAAGACAAGCAAAAAAAAATTATCTGAATGGTTAAAATTAAACGATGGTAGGAAAGGTGTAGGATAGTCTGTTCCATGGACCATGGGCCCCGGACGTAACTGTCAATACAATAAAAACAATGGGCCTAATCACATCTGTTAATTATATCCATTTTATTATTTCAATTCCTACGCCATATATTCCTGTGTTCCAAACACCTCTTCATATTCCTTTCCTGCGTTTTCCAATCCTCTGTTTTGATACTTCATTCCTTTACCTTTCCTACGTTTCCCTCAATTCCTTTGTTTTCGATTCCTTTGTTCCAAACAGGCCCCATGTTTCCCATTTCCCCTTCCCCGGTTCCAATTTCTTACGACAAGTGTCGAACTGTCGACGGGCAATCAGGTGGGTGGTTTTGTCATCCCACCGAGGGAGGCAGGCAACAAACGCATACACCAGCTAGGCAGGCAGCGGTATCATCCATTCGTTCTGCTGCCCTTGTCAGAGTTTCAGAATTCAGGCTCACTGGGACCTTGTTTAGATGTAAATTTGGGAGGCCAAATTTGAAAGAAATATGTCACTTTGTAATCATTGTGTCACTATAGCATTTCGTTTGTATGTGTAAAAAATTGTCTAAAAATCGGTTAAGTAGACTTAAAATGTTCGTATACAATAAAACTGTGCAATTAGTTTTTGATTTCATTTATATTTAGTACTCCATACCTGTTATGACATTTTGATGTAATGCGAAATCTTCTTTTTTATAGTGAATTTGGGAGTTGCTTTTGGCATCTAAACAAGGCCTACGAGCGAGCACAAACTGAAATATCTGATCTACGAAGTGTTCGTATTACTCAATTGCCGCACGTGAAGGCATAGGACCCGGCTCGGTGGTTGCGTATTTGACCTGCAGCCTCAGCTCGTGTGCACTACCGCACTGGCTGGCCATGGTCTCCGGCCGGCATAGCCTACCACCCCCCAACAACAACAACAAGCATGTGTATCAGAGAGATGCATGATCGAGCGGCGTACTCATTGTGTACGCACCCACCACGACCACGGGCTCTAGTTTAAGCAGCAGCTTTGCACTTGCACGCTCCATTCGCCACGCTTTTCTGCCACTACGCCCGGGCTACTTTGGACCTGATCATCTCTCTAGCTCGGTGTCCAAGTTGGGCAACGCGTCCACTACTCTACTCTCTCCGCTCTGCCCAAGGTGGGCCGCAAAGCCCCCCTCTCATCTTTTCTCGCAACAAAAAAAGGCCCCTTGCGCTGCCACGTCCGTTTCAGCGTTGCACGGGCGCATGTGTTAGTAGGTAAGCATGTATAGGTTACCGGATCCCAGTTCGTTTCTTCTAGCTATATACTCCTGCAGTGTGTTGGCCATTGACCACAAATTAGCTAGCTAGTCGTCTTGCTTAATTGGCATCATCTGCCGATCGAGCAAACAATAAAATTTAATTTGTTGCTCTTGCTCCCCGACGAAGGTGTCCGTCGCTGTCCGAGGAGACGCTGCTCGCGCTCGTCGCGTGTTCGTTCGTCCGAAAGCTACGGCTGCTGGGCACCACGGCCGCCATGGAGTATCTCGCGCGCCGGACTAGCGATCGAAAAGGCGAATCCCCCATTAAATGGTGCCGCACGAGCGCGAGTGCCCAAATGAGCCATTGACAGGTGCCGCCGGCGAATGATGGCCCGTGCTTTTGGTGGCCTCTCCGCCGGCGACGCAATTCCGCACACTTCACCGAGCACTTCACCGAGCCTTTTTTTTTTCCTTTTTGCGTCGTCTAAACCTGGTCACATCCATCCTGCGCGGAGAGAGATGCAATGCAATAAACTAACCGAATGGTAAGCTCATCGAGTTGCCCGTTGATCCTGGTCGCCATTTGTCTCTCCAGCAGTCGACACATCTTCGTGCACTTGGGTATATAGTTGCATTTTTAGGTAAAAGGCGGGGCTCATATAGTAGTAGCAATTAGCAAAGTTGGAGTGGCATCCTTTTTCCCTATGTCGTCGACGCCCGGCGTCATCTTTTCGTTCATGCACATTCATGGTGTCGACAGACGACATCAAAACGTCTTTCCAGGGCTAGCTAGCTCTCTCTGCTGCTGTTCTGTTCTGTTTTTCCTTCCGGCTTTTTAGCCTGTTTGTATATAGTTGCCGGGCACAGGGTTGCCGACATGTCGTCCAGTAAAATCAGATCAGATCAACGTTAAATCAGACATAATTAGGCACTGTGATATATAGTTTGCACTCTGCAGAAAAAGCAGGGTCAGACTCAACAGGCTGAAGAACTGATCATCTTCAATGGGGGACAAGAAAACAGTTCAGTATTTGCTGAACCCCTTTTCTGATACTACGAACTAGTAGTACGTAGCTAGTAGGCAGTCCTTTTTTCCCCATTTTCTCACGGGATAGAAGTAGGTCTCGGAGATAAGTATTGCTGCAAGGGCCAATGCAACAAGGACGACCGCACGGCACTCATGGGTGTCTGGTCATAAGAAATGATGCAAAAGGTGTGTAATCCATATCCATGCAACAGCGTGCCTCTGCCCTTCTTTCCAGTCAAAGGCTTTCGTTCGTCGGCCATCCCTACGCATGGCACTGTGTGACCTTTCTCGATCTCCATGCACAATGTTTAGTGCAATAGTACAAGCACTGAAATCATGCTGCCGCGGCCATCTATCTACGGTGCAGCCACGGAAAAGCAGCAGCTGTGCTTGGATCAAACCTTCTTAATTAGGAGTACTAAACTGGTGGCAAAACCTTTGCCAGGTTGATAGAAAGAAGGAAAAACAAAAATGGATATGCAATTTAATGATCAGAGATCTACTTGAATAAAGATTGTTGATTCATGTCGATGTTAGAGTTATTGTCAGGGCATCGGCTTCCCTCCTTTGACCTTCCCGGCCTCGTCGTTTATGAGTACGAGACTACGAAGCCTGTTACGATCATCCAGCGCACCACACTTTCTTCTTTCTAATCTTCGAGTATTTAAGAACAGCCACGAATAATTAACACGTTTATGGAGAAAATGACCAGCCTTCCAATAATTGAGTACAATTAGCACAAAAAGAGCGACAACAGAGTCGTCCCAGCCAGCATATGCTTGCACAGGATCGGTACAATTAACATGGACCTTGTGGAGTCTACCATGCTACGTACCTCAATCAGCGAGTTCTGACTTCTGCATTCATAATGCATGGCTTGTCCATTCATTCATATTTAGTCCTTGACCGACTTGTTTTCGTTTTCAAAAATCAGGATATACCACATGTAGTGTAACACAGCACCGTGCATGCATGTGTCATCGTCACGCTCAATGGCTACCTCCTTCCGATGTCATCATCTCAATTACGCTCCCTCCGTCCATCCCACACCAAAGAGGAAAACTTTCTCGTGCAAACCTTCATGCACGCACAGGTACAAAGATTTCAAACGAGTGTGAACAAGAGGAAAAAACAGCGTGTAAGGTCGTCGAGCATGCATGATTAGTTCAGTTCCACGATCGCCCTCCGATGGAACAGTGAGCAGTACGTGTCAGAGAACAAAGCTGGTGCCCAGTGCCAGGACGACCGGCACGTACAGCGCCCCCGTACCGTACCTCCTGTAGATGGAGAGATGGAAGAGACCGCCGCTCCCCAAGCGCCCAACAGTCACCGGCGTCCCCAGCGCGGCAGAAGAGCAGGCGCCGTCGTGTACGGGAATTGATCATAAGGTTATCCAGCTGCCGTGCTGTACCACCACCGCACGCACGCGGTCCGCTACACGACGCATGCATCCACTGTGCGTCTGTGCCTGTGCGCGCACGCACCCTATCCGCAATCCGATCGAATCGTCCGTCCATCGTTGGGTTCGTTCCCGGTACAGTGTCCGGTCTTAATTGTCGACGGAGGAGCTCGCGCTCGGTGGAGGCCGAGATGGGCGCACCCCATCACAGGCAGGCTGGGCTGACTTCGACTTCGGCGCGGGGGGACCCAGCCCCAATGCTACGCAGGACCGGTAGCTCTCGGGGTCATGAATAGCGAGGGTGCGGTGGCCCCGCGCGCGTACGGCCGGCCAGCTAAGCCAGAGACCCCCGCTGCCATGCCTCCGCGAGATCCGCGGCCGGATACCCTGACCTGGCCCGGGAGAGCGACGTCGCGTGGTCAGGCTCAGGCGCTCGTTCATTCAGGCTCCTCCGCTCCCCGCCCCGGGGTGGTGGCGGAGGCTGCTGCCGCGTCGGGGCCGTTCATTCGCTGGCGCGGCGCGCGCGGGGTTTCGGCTGGACCCCGCCCCGCCCGGCACGGACGGGAGCGCCGGAGGCCTGGCTCCGCGCCCGGGCTCACGTGCGTGCGTCACCGAGTGCGTGCGCGGGTGACGGCGACGCGCCCGGCCCGGGGCGAGAGCGACGCGGAGATGGGGAGCCATGCGACCGACGCATAGCGGCAACATAAACTACTGCTCCCCGCGGCCACAACTTGCGTCGGCCCGAGTAGGGAGGCCGGCCGTGTCAGCGTCCACTCCCGTCGCCCATCGGTCAGGTTCCATCCTGACACCGTGCCTCTCGGGGATAAGGCCGCGGCTGGAGCAGTAATGGTAGCTTACTACGCTGGCTGCTGCTAGACCAGAGGATGCACACGCATGGGCGAGTGATGGTCTGATCGAGGAGCTAGCATAGCATAGCATGGAGCTCTCTCGTGCACGCGCTGCTGACTTCAAACTGAAATCATTGAGCATTTTCCTTGCTCGGACTGAGCCAAAGCCACACGGTACATAGCAGTGTCTGCCTCCTCTGCACCTGCATGCACCGACCTGTTCACACAAACGCGCGCGTCCCGTTTCCGCTGGATGGGCGGCTGCCGCGTGCAGAGAGGCAGCGCGATCGCGTGGGAAAAAGGTATGCGTCTGCATGTACATTCGTTGTATATTGTTGACCGGGCGCTGATCCTCCTGTGCTGTGCTGCGAGATTCGCGAACAGCTGCTCCGGATCACTCTGGATGCAAGAACGAATGTACATTATTGTCAGTGCACATGTGCTCGGCATATGGGAAATCTGGTTCGCTCCGCTTTGCTCGTTTGACGGCCACGCCTGGTTTCCCTGGAGGAATCATTCCGCTCTTCGCCGGAGAAGAGAAAAGGAGAATAAAATGAGGGACCAGCAGGAGACCAGGATTCCCTTGGAGGTTAGTGTGCTTTGGCAGGGGAAGGACCGCATGAACGTCTTTTGATGAAACTTATTCAATTTGGAGTCTACACACTTCCTTAAAATGGATTTATTTCCTTGGATGATATAGGCAAAGATGAGTTTTGACACAAATATATTCATTTTACCTAATGAGAGGTTGGAAATGATTTTTTGTCTTTTTTTTGGCTCCTAGAGTCTTATTAGGAAACATTTGGATTGCGCCGTTGCTGGCACGGCCATATGTTGGCTCGTTAAAGTATCGGTGAACATTTTCACCACCTGCATCTCGGCCAGGTGTTGAAAATGTTCAACACTGAAGTTGATCCATACATGTCTTTATTGTGTAACATTGTTTCCCCCCTTTTATAATGCGAAATAATCACTATTGCAGAAAAAAGTTAAGAGTACGTAGTCAGCCATCACAACTAGAATAAGACAAAAATGAGACAAAGTCTTGATTACAGGTGTCTTATTTAAGATGATACCATTACTAGAAACCAACATTGTAGACCTAACCCCCAACTTATTATGAGGTATATTACTTTCCTTAAACATGGTGAAGGAGGGATGACTATATATGCTTTTATATCCTGACAAAATTATCACAAAGTCTTCATTATAGGTGTCTGAATAGTAAACCACAAACCCTCTGCGGCCCAGCAAGCTAAGGCCTCCTCCAACAATTAAGCTAGCTGCCAGCTCCTAGCTACAGTAAACACTGACAACACAGTACCACTCAATGGGGAGGCAGAGAAGGGTCGCAAGCAGTTTGACACTGGTTTTAAAAATTGTATGAGCTAACTATCTGTCAGCTGTTGGAGGAGGCCTAACAAGCAAGGATTGTCACGTCATCTGCTGCAACAGCGCCATCCCTCGGCTCTATTCTCCCACGTAACCTTGCTATCTTTCACTTGCATATATAGGAGTTTTCTAATGCCAAAAGCGCAACACCCCAGAACGCCAAGACTGGGACTGTTCTGTTCCCCACCTCAGATAAGCAACAGAAGGCCGGGACTGTTACATTGAGGCCGTTTTCAACTGTTGTAGGCTTAGCAACGCCGGCGCTTTCCGCCATAGCATGGCCCGGAACCGATAGATTTCTGATTTGGCGCTCGTCGTGTTGCACCTGCCTACGTAAGTAAACGGACGCCCCTCCGGCCAACACGTACTGATGATCCCGGCCAGCAGCAGATGACACCACCCTTATCTGCCGGGGCGAGGGAGACGCGGCCGGCCCCATACCTGCATGGAACGTGAAGCCGGGGTTGAGCCACACCACGCCGTTGTCGATCCACGCGCGACGTACGCTACTACTGGCTGCTGCATGCTCACCGCCGGCTGCATGCTATCTACCATGTGTGCCTGTCGTCTGTGTGACCGACGGCTAGCTAGTGACTGGTCGATGCGTCGACGACGTAGCTAGTCGCTAGATAGATAGGGTGCTAGTTGCACGCGACGTCTCCTTTGGTTCGGGTGTGTTGTCTCGTTTCGACCCCGGCCAGTTTGGCGCTATTGGGGGTGGGGTGCGACGGGATCGAGATGGCGCCAAGAAGGCCTGTTTTTGTCTGTACCAGCCAGGGCGACCGAGCAGTGGCGAACCGGGAAGCGTAACAGTGCCAAATACGTTGAACGCGCGCGCGCCTCCGTGGCGTGTCCTGCAGTCTCGTGTCGTTCGATTGATGTGAAGGAGAAAAAAGGGCAAAGCCGTACGGGCAGATATTTGAAATTTTGGCTGGCTGGACTTGTGGATAAATCTTCCATTATATATTTCACATCTGTGGATAACAAGAGTCGATTTGGTTTGGTTGACCGGCCTGCATTACCAGTCATACCAAAAGCTTCACATTACTATCGGCCTGCATGTACCTCACTTCAGAATATTAATGTCTGCATCTCCAACAAACTTTTATATATATTACTAATTGGCAAATACCTGATACTCATACTCCACCTTTGCTTATAACTAGGCCGGTGTAGCTGACACGACCTGTGGAAGATCGGATCAGAAGAGATTAGGCCAAGGGCGCGCTGGCCGGGGCCATGGTTTTGGCGGTGGAACCGGCGTCGTTTTCAGGCCGCCCGTGCTGCTGCGGCCGTGCCAATCGGATTGGACGGCATGCTTCCGATCAAAGTTTCGTCGTCGCCGATCTTGTCAGGGGCATCGATCGATCGGGGCCTGAAATCATGGGTGCAGGCGCGCGCGGCATCATTGCACGTAGCAGCGAGAGCAATCGATCATCGATGGATTTGATTTGATGCGCGCGGGTTCAGATCAGTCGGACTCGCCCGGTCGAATCACACGCACCCACTGATTGGTACGACGACCGCGCGCGTGCCGGCGTGCGTTACCATGGAGGCCTCGGTTTTATTTGTTCTTGTTACGCTGCAAGGATTTAACCGCGGATCGTGACCTGACGGCGCCCGGAGAAAGGGGCATTCGTTCTGATGGTAGGATGCCCTGACATGGGATCGCTCAAGTACTATTGTTTAGACCTTAATAGTTAGCTGACTTAGAGGTGTTTGGATCCGCTGGGTTAAAATTTAGTCTCGTCGTATCGGATATAGGGACGTTAATTATAAGTTTTAAATATAGATTAATTAAAAAATCTATTACATAAACGAGGGTTAATTTACTAGACGAATCTATTAAACATAATTAGTTCATGATTAGTCAATGTAAAAATATAGTAAATATGTGATAATTATGTATTAATTATAGATTAATTAGGATTGCTAGATTCGTCTCACGAAGTAGACATGACTTATATAATTATTAGTTTTATAACTAGTTTATGTTTAATACTTCTAATTATTATTTATTTAAAGAACTAAACTTTAGCCCATACAAACATACTTGGGTCACAGGCTAATAGTTGGCATGTCTGGTCCATTTAGATGCTAAGTTTAGTTACTAAATCAGCACTACCTGATCCAAATAGGTCTTGCGCCAAACAAATCTAAACATTTTTAGAAAAAACACACAAAATGTTGTAGTAGTTCGTAACTAAAAGGAAAAGTAAAGAGAAAAAAGTAGCAATTGGTCCTAAAAGACAGTGGGCGTTGGCACTATGACCGAGCAAAGATAGCTGTTTCTGTTAATAGCGTTGCAAGTTGCAACTTGCAAGTGGTCAAAATTACCAAGGTCCGATGGGCTCCACGGATGAGGCAGTGTGAGAAAAAAAAAGAATTACCAGTGCGGCGGGATCCATCCTTCCGGTCCTTTTGATGGCACAGCACGACCAGCTGACATCCCCACACGTGTGGTCGTCCCGTGGGTCCCGCCCCGTCGTATCATCATCTTTACACGTGTCGAGGCGCGAGTGGGCTGGGTGCCCGCACGGGTGCTTGGTCGCATCCGGGCCCGTCGTCGCTCGCCGGAGGTGCACATCAACGCGGCTGCTTTCATGCCCGGCTTTGTTTCTAGCGCACCGGGCGGATCGATGACCGATTCCCCGCGCCATGATAATTTGAGATCGTTTTCGCCAACAACGGTAAGAAACGAAAAAGCGGTCGCCAATCTAGTAGGATGGTCCTAATTATCCGTACAATCGTTCCCCCTCAAAAAAAAAACCGTAAAATTATAGATCCTATTTGGATTCATCCATTAGCTGGTTAGCTTGAATACTCTCCCATCCGAATATAGCTACAGTTAGCTTTTTATAAAGTCAAACCTTTTAAATTTTGATCAACAATATACCTAAAAATAAGTTATTTTAAAATAAAAAGATTTTATAATAAATCTACTAACATATTTTCATATTTTTATGTTAGTAGTCTTTATGATTATTTTGCTATTATAGTCAATATTGAAAATGTTTTGACTTTAAAAAATTCTAAACTATATTTTGGGACGGAGGGAGTAGTTGCTATTCAGTTAATAAAACGGACATTAGCTGATCCTGTTAAGATCCATCACAACTAAAATTAGCTAGCAAGCAATTAGCTTGAGAATCCAAATAGGCATCTAATCTAATAGGATGGTAATTGATCGTTGCAAGTGCATCGGCACGGTTTATAGAATTAAGGCCACCGCTTTTACCATGGTCTGCTAACAAATTCACATGCCTCTTTGCATTGGTAAGTTTGCGTCGCATGACCATTCAGTAGCAGTAATTTTATCACCTTCAATGGCTTCCTGTAGTTTTGAACTTAAAAAATATTACATTTAATTTGTCACCTAAACATTATGTCTACCATTCACCAATTCTTATGCTTATTGTTGAGAAAATCTTTTGCTTACTTTGCTTAACCCGGCATTGAGATTATTGATTGCGTCATCTCCTTTGATGACGAAGTTTGCCAACATGGAAGGTTAGCTACTAAATTAGAATTTGGAGTCCAAATGTACGTCCCAATCTTTGGAGAATATGAATGGGCTAGTATTGTCATAAAAACGCTACATTTGGACACCAAGTATAAGAAGGCAATATGTACCAATATGACGAAGCAATTGATAAATGGGATAGTTGAAACTGGTGCCAACTAGAAGAGTGATGGTTGTACTAGAAAACAGCCAGATATAGAAAATGATAAAAATGTTAGCTATAAAAGTTGGCGTTAATGGCGCGAGATAAAGAGTTTGGATTCAATTAAGTATATACGGTACTACAAAAAATTGAGAATACTTATTTATGAATGCTCAACTCCTGGATTCTTGCATAATATCAATCCTGTATTCTAAAATAAGGTGAACAAGGTGCCTCACCTAAAAAACCTAATTCCGCCCTGCATTTATGTGTTTTTTGAACTATACATATCTAGCTATGAGTTTTTTTTCTCTAACAAAACCTTTATACCAAGGCATTTGCTTGTTGTCATGGTTAATGTTGCTGGATACTGTCAGTATGACAAGCTATATATTGTAAATATGAAATCTATATATCAACAATAATACATCTTGGTGAATTCTTCTATGAAAATTGATTAAATGGTATGTGGATTTTTTTACAAATTTTCTTCCCTTCCCATGCTTGACTTTTTGTCAATATCAAACCCTCAGCCTATTGCAACAAATGCTATTTTGCAACTCTGTCAATCCTCAAAGGTACACCACCACACCATTATTACATGGGACCACGGCAACAGCCACCATATTAAAAAATTATCAGTAAACATCACCCTAATCATCTACCCATGGCACCAAATTAACAATGATGTTGGCCTATCTGGAAATCTGGATCCAGACCCCTCCTTTTGATCATTTCAATTCCATGCTCCCTCACGCCAAGGGCCATCTCCACCATTCATCCACCGAAAAGACTATCAATGCTGCATGAACATGACCAATCAATCAACTCCTGAGCCACTCGATTTCGTTATTGAGCTGGAAGCAATAGAAAGATGGTGGTATTTAATTCGAATACTATTAGTATTGAACATATTGTTCCAAAAGCACAACTGCTCAAGCCCTTGACAGAGCAGCAGCTTATAATATTCGAGTTCGCAATACATCTATATTGTTATGCCTCTCATTGATGCGGCCTGGGGGGAATCTCTTTTAGTGAAGTTGCATTGTTTTGCTAAATTAGTATATTACTTTGCTAAATGTGGTTTACCATTTCCATTCTCGGCTTATTAGAAAACGTTCAGGAGTGACCTTTCATGAAAATATTTGAAATCTGGAAATTTTCATTATTAGTAATTGACACTTCATGTAATTATATATTCAATTTATATTCCTACAATATAAGTGAAAAGCAGAATGGAAATAGTCTTTTTGGCGGGCAAAATGGAGACAGTTTTTCTTACACGGTTCATGCATGGTACAGCTAACCTGACAAGGTCTGATAAAATCTAGTTCCACGTAAACTATTTATGTGTCAGATGATACAGACATTCTATAGGGTTTAGATTGATAAATCCAGTGCCCTGACAGTAGATGTGATATAAACCGTTCCTCGATAAATGTATCGCCCAACCACCTTTTGGTTTGGCTTTTTCCTCAATACTGAACACTATCAAGTAGTAGCAGGAATTAGACTGATCAGGCGATACTGTTCTGACCGGCTGGATCATTCCTTTTGCAGCCATCCATGCAAACAGTAGAAGCTGGTGCAATGATAAATACTGTATCTTTCTGTATATACCTAAATTAAACTAGTACGGAGTATAGCCCTTGACTGCCTTCAGACCCGGCCTGGTGCATAGGAATTCTGCCGGCTCTAGGCATGTTAAGGTGGAAAAAACAAGTTTCATGCGAGTAGAAATGAATTTTCATTTGTGAATATATCTCTTTTGAATGCGGTAAATTAGTGAATACAGAAAGATACAGTAGAAAAGAATTTTCATTTGTGAATATATCTCAGGTGAAAATTCATTTCTGCTCTTTTTTTTCTCCTACTCCTATCGTTAAAGGGTGATGCTAAGTCGATGCTATGAACTGAGCTTTCTTGTATCTCCCTCCTACTATTTTCTTCTAAGGATTCATTTCTCCAACACGATGACTCTCCTGCCTTGCGTGCCTTCTCCTATCTTTAGCCATCTTATTTGTTTTGCTGTCCACCCCCTCCTCCCCAGTAATGACCTACCAATTATTCGTCATCTTGCTCACCATCAGTAGTGTTCCCCCTTCTTCATCTTTGCCTTCCTCCTCGGTAGTCGGCTTTGCTATCTTGGCTCTGTTTTATATATATTTGGATTTTGCGAAGCAAGAATTCATAGAAACCTGAACTTTAGACCTTCCACCACAACTAGTAGCTGGTTGGTCACTGAATCGCGTGCTCACGAACATTCAACTGAAGATAAATCCACGATTTGGTCGATCGAAACTGAAGCAAGAGGAATTAAACATTCAACCTGTTCACCTGGCCAGTGGCTGGTCGCTGGTGCTGATTTGTGCTGAGAGAAAAATACTGTTGGATGGCATGTAACTGATGCTGATTTATGTCGAGAGAAAAATACTGCTGGTCGGGTGGTGATAAGCAAGCGAACGGGTCGATTGGAGATGCACCACCGACCCTACTCCGACGCCACACAAAAAAAAAGTTCTGGCTAAAAGCCCACACAACCACCTCTCCCCTGTCATTCATCTCAAAAACTTATATAAGAGCACCATAGAGCTGAAGAGGGGGCGAAGTGGGCGCCTAGCTTCCTACCATTTTTTCCCCCGCGCAAAGCTTTGCACTTGCAGAGAGAGAAATACAGAGCTAAAAGCGCTTCTTTAATTTAGCTCGCCCTCTCTTGCTTTCTCTCTCTCCAGTCTCCCACACACACAAAAACCAACAAAGCGGCCGGGGCGAGTGATCGGGCAGGCAGGGCAAGCGGCGTCAGGAAGGAAATAAATTTCAACAAAGCTAGAGGCCGGCCTCCGATCAGTAGGAGCTCATGGGCGCCATGATGGCCTCCATAACCAGCGAGCTCCTCTTCTTCCTCCCCTTCATCCTGCTGGCCCTCCTCACCTTCTACACCACCACCGTCGCCAAATGCCACCACCGGACGAAGAAGAAGCGCCCCAACCTTCCCCCCGGCGCACCCGGCTGGCCCTTTGTTGGCGAGACCTTCGGCTACCTCCGCCCCCACCCGGCCACCTCCGTCGGCCGCTTCATGGACCAGCACATCGCCCGGTCCGTCGCCGCTCTCGCTCAGCTTGCTGCACACCAATTTAATCAACCACACGCATGCACGCGAGGCTACTCCTACATAGCAGCAAACACGCCGCGTGCATGGTGGAATTTGCGTGCTAACGGCGACGGCGTGCATGCAGGTACGGGAAGATATACCGGTCGAGCCTGTTCGGGGAGCGGACGGTGGTGTCGGCGGACGCGGGGCTGAACAGGTACATCCTGCAGAACGAGGGGAGGCTGTTCGAGTGCAGCTACCCGCGGAGCATCGGCGGCATCCTGGGCAAGTGGTCCATGCTGGTGCTGGTCGGCGACGCGCACCGCGAGATGCGGGCCATCTCGCTCAACTTCCTCAGCTCCGTCCGCCTCCGCGCCGTGCTGCTCCCGGAGGTGGAGCGGCACACCCTGCTGGTGCTCCGCTCATGGCCGCCCAGCGACGGCGCCTTCTCCGCGCAGCACGAGGCCAAGAAGGTATGTATCTTATTATCAGTCGCCGCAGCTACCAGCAATTATCTCTCTAATGCTAGCTTTGCCTCCACGCATATATGATCGATATGCCCATATCGAACCCATGCGAGCTGAGGATCATATCGCCGCTAGCAGCTAACAACCGGTGCACGCCCGCGCGTGCGGGTGACTGAGTGCAGTTCACGTTTAACCTGATGGCGAAGAACATAATGAGCATGGGCCCCGGCAAGGAGGAGACGGAGCGGCTGCGGCTGGAGTACATCACCTTCATGAAGGGCGTCGTGTCCGCGCCGCTCAACTTCCCGGGCACGGCCTACTGGAAGGCGCTCAAGGTGGGTGGTCATCTCTCTCTCGCTCCGACCTGATTGATGTCTCTCTCTCGCTCCCTGCTCCCGGTGCGCGTGTGGACTCGCTCTGCCGCCGCACGGATTTTTGTTGTTTCCAAAAATAGGCGCCAAACTAACGTTTCATCAGAGGATGATGCTACACGCAACAACCGCTATCTGAATATATGATGCACACGAGCGGGAGCTACAGGAACTAGCAGGGAGATAGATATATAAATATATATGTATACATATATATAGGATCATATCCCTAGCCTGTCAACGTTTTGTTTGGTACTACTCTTGAGGAAAACAAAAATACGTACGCAAGCCAGTAGTAGATCGAGAGAGATAGGTTGTTAAGCGTTGTTTGGTAGTTTGTGTGTAGGCGCATGGCCCATCAATATATAGAGCTATTAGAATTTTAGAAGAGGGCCAGGCGGTCGAGAATTGCTATATATACTACATAGCACGAGAACAGTGTGTGTTTCAGATTTGTGGATGGTCCAAGGATCGCTGTGTTGTTATGCACACGTACTACTGGTGCTGCATCAGGTCCAATCAGAGAGACCAGTGGATCATCTCTTTCCTGCTACAGGCACTTGGATTTATACATATCTCCTCATGTGTTCTTTTCTGTGCAATGGATTTATGTACCCACAAAATGGGTAAAAGAAAACAGTTTAGAAACAGTAGTAGTAGATAATTGCTACACGCCTACACTTGAGACAACAACCTTTCTAAGCAGTGCATACGGGTTTAGCTTGTAGCGGATAGATTTATTTGTACATATGTGCATGGGTGAAAATTCTTTTCCAGGTTCTGTATGAAAGCTAGGTTCAGTGTTAGTAGATCAAAGGCTTGCTATATTGCTGTGCTCATTTTATTTATTTTCCCCAGCTACATTACTTTCTCCCCACATCACTCATGGCCCCATAAAAATGCTGCCCACTTTTCACTGCCTGTGAGGTCACCCTCAAATGATCTTTAGTGATTGCTCCAAGCTGCAGCATGCATGCTTGCTTTATTCACAGGATCTATGCATCATACAATTGCATGTGGGGATTTTCTCTCTTTCTTTTTGGGAGAGTCTAGACTATTGTAAAAAAGAACTAATGATCAATCTCCATAGCTTCACATGATTATGTGTTGGGAGGATCCATCATTTATCATGATTCAACTGCTGACCAACTCTTTACACTCTAGAACATTCATTTTTTGTTAAGCAGGTGATTAGCAACTTCATAATTTGCACTTATTAGCAGTTAATGAAATAGCGAAGGCTATTTTGTTAGCTGGAATCAATCATGTCCATGCATCCTCCATTCCTGAAAAAGCAAAACTTTATCATTCCTCTTTTGTTAATTGTTTTATGGGTGAACACGAGTAAGGAAGATATACGCTACTTATTAACCCTATCTATCCATATTCGGCAGTAGTTATATGTCATTTTTATTCCAAATGGAAGGACACAATTTCTCCAAAACAGACAGCTATGAGAAGACATTGTCCTAGACCAATAGGCAGTTAGGCAACACCTAAATGATAGTACGTACTGACGTTCAATATTTTCTTGCAAAATAGAGGACTCTGGACTAAAAGAAGTTTGCTTCCGTTGATCCCAAAATCACATCATGCAATTGTCGTTTTTTTGTAGTCACGTGCGTCCATACTTGGAGTAATAGAGAGGAAAATGGAGGATAGACTTCAGAAAATGAGCAAGGAGAACTCGAATGTGGAGGAAGATGATCTTCTTGGATGGGCACTAAAGCAATCCAGTCTCTCGAAGGAACAGATATTGGACCTCTTGCTGAGCCTGCTCTTTGCCGGGCACGAGACGTCATCAATGGCACTTGCCCTTGCCATCTTCTTCCTTGAAGGATGCCCTAAGGCTGTCCAAGAACTCCGGGTACAAATTCAAAGCCACCTATATATGATATACTACCCACCTAGTTTTCACTGGTCATTTTCAAACTTTCTACAGTAAACTACATGTTGGTCAAAAAATAAGTATCATTGAATTATATACTTAGTAACACTGACATATATGAGTTGCAGGAAGAGCATCTCGAGATTGCTAGGAGACAAAGGCTACGAGGGGCGTCCAAATTGAGCTGGGAAGACTACAAGGAGATGGTTTTCACGCAATGTGTAAGGCCCTTGTTCTGATCGTTCATTCCATAGCAATGCTAGTGTGAGATCGCTGTACGCTGTGCTGTTTGCTACCTGGCCTGCTCCCGTCCAACTCGGACCAGCACAAGCCGTCTCGTCTAGTTGCGTAGTGCAGGATAGCAACTTCCAGAAATGTCATAAACGAACGGAGACCGAAGGCTCTGCAGAATAATTTGCTGGCTGGCCTATTTTGGAGTGCCTGCCGTCCGCTTGCTCTCCCAGCAGAGTTGTTCTTATTTTTAGTTTTGGAAGCTTTTAGAGGGCGAGGCCTAGCATTGCAAAAGTCCAGATGCGCTGAGAAGTACGCATTGTTCTTGCATAGCATACAACAAAGAAGGTATCTGTGTCGTATCTCGCTGTTCAAACGGGACAAGCTGAACTCGCATGTCAGACATCACTCAGCCAATTTTCAACTGATCAGGGGGTAAAGAAATGGTCAGGTGTCTAATTAAAACAGAACGCCCAAAGATGCTGAAAGCTTGTCGCTAACCCTAAAACATAGAAGCACATGTCAAATGCCTTGTCAGATGGCTGCTAGAAGCACTTCAAAACCGTAGAAAATGGAAGGTGTGTTTTCGTCTAACAGTTTCGTTTTGTTTTCTTGCAGGTTATAAATGAGACATTGCGACTTGGAAACGTTGTCAGGTTCCTGCACCGGAAGGTCATCCGAGACGTGCACTACAATGGTAGCTTTAACTTTAGCCTAAGCCCGCAGTTCTGAATTTGATCACGCGTGCAGCAACAGCATGTACTGAATATTTCTCTGCTTGCATGTTGTGTCCATCAAAATGAAGGGTACGACATACCAAGGGGATGGAAAATTCTGCCGGTATTAGCGGCAGTACATCTGGATTCGTCGCTGTACGAGGACCCCAATCAGTTCAACCCATGGAGATGGAAGGTCAGTGGCTCCCCCTGCAATTCTGCAAACTAAGTTTCAGTCTACCAATTGATTAGTAGATGTTATTGAACCAAATTAGTAGATGTTACATGGACACCGATCACCAATCATCACGGAAAGAAAAATATCTTTGCATTCAGATGCGGTCTTCGGCTGTATGTGCTCCAGTGAATCAGATATTCAGATCCTACGCTGTGCACTTTAGAATAGAATCTGAAAAAAAAGGTAACACGAGATAAATGTGCCAACTCTGAAGACTGAAGAATGTTCAGAGCAAACACGACACCTGCTCTGTTGACCTCCATTATTGATAAGAGCATTGGACCTGACATGACATGAAAGGGAATGTTGTGCTCCCACACGTGTGCCCCGATCTCGTCGTGGTCCGATCGAAAGAGACGCGCTAGTTTGCCAGCTGCACACGCACTCTCGCTCCGACGAGAGGCGGCCGGGGGCTCACCGGTGAACGAAAGGCCCCAAGAGCATGATCCAAATGGAAAACGAAGGCCACGTTGGAAGCTAAGCTTGGAATCCAGCCAGCAAGTGCTTGGAATAATCCATCTATCTTCTTATCCGTCACAAACCGATGGAGAAGTCCACCGTCAATTCCTGGCCGGATGCGCAGGCTCAGACGGTCGCCGCCGCCGTCAGTGCCCCTAGCTAGGGAGTAGCAGCCAGCGATCGATCGTGGCACCACGATCTCCATTCACCGATGATCCAAGACGACAAATGATCTAGATTCTCTGACGAATGTAGCTATCCTTTTGTTTTCGGCGACTATTCTTTCATTCACTGCTCATGGCCGGCGCAGCAGGTGTGTGATCGAGGTGTCTAATTCTGGTAGCTGTCGTTGTTGTTGCAGAGCAACGCGCCGAGCAGCTTCATGCCGTACGGCGGCGGGCCGCGGCTGTGCGCCGGGTCGGAGCTGGCGAAGCTGGAGATGGCCATCTTCCTGCACCACCTGGTGCTCAACTTCCGGTGGGAGCTCGCGGAGCCGGACCAGGCTTTCGTCTACCCCTTCGTCGACTTCCCCAAGGGCCTGCCCATCAGGGTCCAGAGGATCGCCGGCGAGCTCAGCGTTTTGGCACAGAGCACGGCAACAATGTCGTAGTGGTACGGTACGTGTTGTAGCAGGGGGAGGAGGGGGTACAGAGGAGGCCTACAATTTTTCGTTGCGTTTTGGGGTTTTGCTGGCTCGTGTTTACGTAGATGTGATTGGTAAACAAGAACATAGGAGAAGGATGTATAGACACGGTAAAAGAGGGATGGATGGTTGCAAAATGTTGGGTAGGTATAAAATGTGTAGTAGGGTTTGTCAAAAAAAATGTAGCAGGGTTGTAATAAAGGCCGGCCCACGGCCCATGTCAAGTAATAATAGAGATATAGAGGAGGATGTCGCATACTCGTGGCTTTCATATATTATTTTTCTTTTGCCGACGGAGAGTCGCATGGAGAAATATTGCCACGTCGCATCTAAGTTTTATCTTTTCTGATTATGTTACAAAAGCAGTCTTTGTTGATTGATTCCATCTCGATGCAGACAATTGTAAGGATTTATCCATGAATTCTATATAAGCCTAACAATATAGAGTTTTGCAAAAAATTTCAAAGACTCTGAAGCATGATTCATTATAACTAGTACGAGTGTTTGGTATTTCCTGCATAATATCGGTAATCAACCCAGCAAGCAAACTGTAGGAGAGGCTCCAAGCAAGGAGAAGGGCCATGGGCCATGGCTATATAGCCCACACGGCCGATGATTATGGGGGGCGGCCATAACTGGAGGCCCAAAAGGCCCAGTTCCAAGGGTTGGTAACCGCCACGAGCAAGCCAACCAGACATCGGCAACAACGGCTGCCACAAGGATTACCCTCCGCAACGGATCCTGCAAGAACAATGACGCATGCAGTGACGCTAATTCCCCGCAAGTTGCGGTCGCCCCACGCAATCGACGTGGCACTGCCAATGATCTTCCGACACGTTCTCGCGATCCTGCCCGTCCGACTCGAACCGCCTCATCGCCACCGTCGGAACCCCGTAACCGGACAATAAATACCTTGGATTCCTCTGCTAACCCTCCCGCACCACCCTAGCCTTGCCTTGGATGCCTACCCACCCTGCCTTTGCCTTCCCTTTCTCCCGAAGTCGCCGCGTTGGAATTCTCCTTTTCGTCTAGATCTGGATCCAAACTGCTTTCCTTTCTCCATGCCCTTCTCGTCTAGATCTACATCGAGGCTGCTTTCCTTTCTCCATGCCGATCCGATCGGTTTGAGGATTGCTTGGTCGGTGAATCACTCTCTGTTGTTTTATCTGTTCGAAACACATGGTTTTGTTTTGTGATGTGCAGGTTCCGATCTGATTTATTGATTGATGAGTTGCCGTGCGCCGTATGGGATCGAGATGAGGCTGCGTCTGCGTCGATTTGTGCTGGATTCGGATGTTCTTGGCGGAGTCGAGGCGTGCAAGGGTAGCAGCGGACTGGACGGATTGCCGGGGATACACCTGCTCCACGTCGCGTTATCTCTTTTCATTGATAATTATTCGATGAAAGTTCGATAATTATTAGATCTAAGAGATGTTAGCGATCCACGCCAAGCTGAAGGCGAGGTAAGTTTAAGACATGTAGATTCCGAATTGCTTGTGGAGTCGGGAGGAGAAGGACGTGAAAAAAAATATGTGAAAAAAGATGTGAAAAAGAGATGTGACATCTGGAAGGCCTTTGCCATGATGGGTGCGCTCGCATGGCAGGTCACCGTAATAAAGATGTTGGTTTTGTGCCTTGGGTCGGAGATCGCACGGGGAGTTTTTTTAATCCCCCGGGTTCTCCCACCCTACCGTGTCCCTGTGCCCTTCATCTTGTTGGCTGCACGTCTTACTGATGCATCTCTCGACATGCGACAATTTGGCAAGGAGCTACAGCGCAGCACCGAAGGTACAATTGGCAATCTAAATTTGTTTATACAGTAATATATATAATAATCTAAAGTTGCAATTTATAATCCAAATAGTTAGTACTGTTTACATTCATAACTCCTTAAGATTATTGATGCTTGCTTTCCATTAATGTTACACTGAATTTAGAATGCAAACAGTTACTGAATCGATGTTTTGATTCGTTGAGTTACACCACGCGGTTAACATGAGTGGGCGATACTTGACGTTTGCTTTCAGTAGTCGATTGGTTACGTTTTCATTCAGTAGTTGATTGGGTATGATAGAGCTCATGAAATCCAACTGAACCAGTAGTTGATTGGGTATGATAGAGCTCATGAAATCCAACTGAACGAAATCTTTTGCTGCGAGTTGCGAAATTTGTAAAGAAACACGAGCTAACAACAATCTACTGATGCTGATATCTGTAATTTTGAGCTTTACGCCTCAACACCCATTTAGTATAAACTGCAAATTGGACAGACAGTTCAAAGGAATCAAGAACTAACACAATCTACTGATGCTGACATCTGAAACTTCCACACCCAGTTAGTATAAACTGTGAATCAGACTTTGAATCAAGAACTAACACAATCTACTTATGCTCCCAGTTAATATAAACTGTGAATCAGACTTCGAATCAAGAACTAAGTCAATCTACTGACAGCTGGAACTTCCACCCCCTGTTTAGTATAAACTGCTAATCATACTTTGAATCAAGAACTAACACAATCTACTGACGCTGACATCTGAAACTTCCATGCCCCCATTTAGTATAAACTGTAAATCAGTAATCGCTAATTGTTGTGTACAAGTCCATTACCCCATGGCTGATACTGTTTTTACTTGTTTCTGGTATTGCGCTTCCATTATAATTGGCTGATTGGTGTTTGTCATTTATCAAGTTCTTTTTTTAATTACGTTATTTATCTAGAATGATCATACTGTTTCAATGTAGCAGTTTCAATCGTGTATCCTTATGCAATACTAAGCCTTATGGCGGTTCCTAGTTTGTTGTAAATGGCTTGTATAGTCTGTGTAAGCTGTATGAAGATCTACTTATGGACGTACATGGTATGTAATTGGAGACATTGCAAAGGTGGTTGTATGTATTGTTGAAGCTGTATGAAGATCTATGGACATCCATGGTGGTATGAAAATGAAGACACATGGCTAAGGAGGTACTGATCTTGCTTCTGAAGTTGGCTGCGGCTCAAATCTCTTCCCTGCTGGATCATAACATGGTGGCGTGTATCTCGTTTGTGGCTCAAAGTTTGTGGAGGGTAATGCAGAAGCTTCCAGCTGTTCTTTGTCATGGAGGTATTCATGTGGCATATGTTAAGGTTGAAGCTGCTCGTTGATGGAACAAAAATTGTATTCCACTGGTTAAGTTTTGCACCTGATCGAGGAAGAGGAAGAGCAGTCTGGTGTATGGTGATGGCATATGTTAAGGTTGAAGCTGCTCGTTGATGTAACAAAAATTGTATTCCACTGGTTAAGTTTTGCACCTGATCGAGGAAGAGGAAGAGCAGTCTGGTGTCTGGTGATGGCTTCACAGTGTTTATGTGATGTTAATAACTACTTGAATGATGGTCTACTTAATATGGAACTCTACTACTGTTGGTATTGTTCAGTTGCATTTTGTAGACTGTTCTATTTTATTTGAGCTTATTATGGAAATCTATTCATTGTTGGCATTGCTCTAATCCCATTTTAAGTATGAAAAGGTTTAACTGTAACTATCATTTTCTGGATATCAGCCCAGCAATTTTTGGAGGCAGACACCGTGCAACAGAAGTAAGGTATATATGCTTTATTTTTGCTGTTTCCTATTCCCATATTGTAGAAGCCATTGTAAGCTCTGACAGAAGCAAAATGTCGAGGCGAGTCAAATTCGTATTGCTTGAATTTCTATTTTTACTCTCAATTCGTACGGCGTTCATTTTGTTTTGTCGACTACATGCGGTAATAGTATTGCTATGATTAGATAGTTTCAAAGACGATGTAGTACCCGTTCTCATCCTAACAGTGGATCTTATCTCAACACGGTGAGGTCCTCCGTGGAGGTGAGCATTGTCTTACCTTCCCGGACGGAAGGTGGTTCGATTCCACCAAGATCCTGTAGTTTGTGTGAAGTTACATTTAACTTGTTCTTGTCTACTTTAGAACTTCCAACCCTTTTACGCCGAAACATCAGTTCTCCACAACGTATTGAGACCGATTTACCTACAGCCTCACTTTCAGATTTGACCTCACTTGAAAAATTAAAAAAATTACGTGTGAATTACTGTTTCTTTATTATCTTTATAGTTTTCGACAATCAATATGCTTATCAACCTAAAAACCATACGCTATGCTCATTTTCTAAACTGAGGCAGGTTATTTACGAATTATTTTTAAAAAGACCGGTATGTTTTTCCTCAAATTAAAACCATTACGCTATGCACATTTTCTAAATTGGGGCGAGTAATTTGTAAACGAGTTATTTAAAAAAACAATATGTTTTTCCTTAATATGCTCATTTTCTAATTCGGGGCAGGTAGAAGTTCAATTTCTACGTAAATGGAGTTAAATCACCTTAGAACTTTATATACTTATTGTGCGGCTAACTTTTTTGTTTCATTTATAAAAAAATATTTGTGAACTTTTTTGAAAGTTTTGCGCTATCCGGTCAGTTGAAGGTTGAATGAAGTGGTTTGTAGTAGTTAGCTGAAAATTGGACCTAGCGTTAATTCATGAAATGGGCCTTTTCTCCATATACGTTTTAATGGTTAGAATTTAGAAATGTGGTCATTTAGTTTTCAAAATTATATGGAAACTGTAACATTGATTTTTTTTCAAAATGCTTAATTTGAATTTGGGTGCAAAAAGAAAAAAAGAGAGCTATAGCTCCCTCTTATGTTTTTACTCCGAGACGTTTACTGTTAATTGACTAACTTTTTTACATGTGTTTCTTAACCCGTTCAATTTTACAATATATGTATATGAAATGGAGTATGTTAATGTTGCTTGTATCTTCTGTGGCAAGCCGCATGGCCTGATGAATATTATCGTCACGAAATGATCGAGTTGACAGCTTCAGAACATCTTTCTTCTTGGGATATTTGTTCAATATCATTGACATATAACAGAAGTACAGGAAACCAATGGCAGCATGCTGCACGCGTTCATCACAACTAGGATCGTTTTTCGTCTCCACGGAGAGCAAGCCTCTACTGTTGACCGGCTGATCGCGCAAAATGGTGGTTCAGTTCTCGTGCTTTGTGTCGTCTATTGCCATTTCAGCTCAAAACGCCTTTGACATGGTGTGCACTCATGCCGTGACATTCCAAGCTCAACCATCATAAAATATAGTTATAATGATGACCTACCTTGGTGTTAATCATAATTCCTTCATATGATTTACCTGTGTAGCAAGAATTTTTTTGATTGAAGAGGTGAAATGAACACGAGAGATGAAAAAAAACTTTTTTTCTTCTATTTCAATGCTTGCTCGAGATTGCACGCGTGTCATCCACGAACTGAGATTCTAGACAAAGTGTTCATACCGCGAGGGTATGTCCCAAAAAAAATTCTGCCGCGCTATACTTTAAATTATGCCAAAATATCGTGCGATGAGCCGCCCAGAAATAGCACGACTCATTTGTCCGCTTCAGTGCAGAGCGCGGCATTTTTTTTTAGGAACCACTGTGAATCTTATCTTTGATAGCGAGAAGCTGACGGACCAAGACTATCTTATGGGCCGGCGGTCAACTGGCGACGGCTCATCTGTCGGCCGTTTTATGGGCTGGCGGGCCAGCCCATAAACATGGCACGCTTCAAGCAAACGCATACGGGGCAACGGCCATCGTCGCCTCGTCGGAGCCGGCCGGCACCTCCGAACAAAGCAATTCCGATGTGCCTACGCGTACACGGGTCTAGGCGGACATCCAGAACTGCTGCCATGCGCAGCAATCGGCAAGTTTTTACGTCACGCATTGTTTCGTATATGCTTTGTTAGTACTCATCGATAGGCCTCGACTACCGGAAACAAGAGAGGTGTGGAACCTGGTGACCATGGCCCAAATGTTTGCTCGATCGAGTACGAGTCACGGAGTCAGATTGTTCACGTGAATCGGCATGCCGGACCAGGCCTGACTGACCGCCGGAGCATTGATGCTTCAATTGCTGAGCCGTTAATCTGGCTGCCGGAGCTCACTCACTCATCTGGGCATGTAAACAAGCCAGGTACGGTCACGATCACGAGCCAAGCAAGAATCACCAACGGCCACGCAATGTTTTTCTTTTTGAAAACCCACGGAATGGTGAGTGCCTGTACCTCCTCGCCGTGCGCACCGCACGGCTCCATGCCGTCCGGCGGCGCGGATCCAACGCCACGCCGAACGCGTGATGTGATCTCCTTCACGCCCCCATGCCGCTCGCTCGACAGCCGGACAACCCGCCGAGACGCTCTCCCATGGCGGCAGCGGCCAGCCGGGGGGAATAATTGCCCGCGGTGGGGTTCAAGCCACGCGTGCGCGCGTGATGCCGGAGCCCGGAACAGAAGCAATTTAGCCATCATCTGCCTATATGCCTATCGTGATCATGGCGTCTGACCAGCTGCCGGAGCAGTGTGGTACAGTAACAAACGAGAAGAACAAGACATTATCAACCCTGTGGCAAACCATACATTAGGGCAAAACGCCATCAAACCGAATAAACAACAAAAAAATTTACACCCGGTGAAAAAAGTCAGTCCAGCTCCAGCTCCAGCTCCTCGCACGTCGCGTCGTCAGGTTGCTGAATGCTGACGGGCTCCTCCGATCATGCCTCTATCTCCACATCGACTTGTCCGAGTCCTCGGCGGTCGCGACGTTCTCCGACAGCAGCGACGGCCGCGTCCCCGTCGACGTCCGGTGCGACGCCCGCGGCGACCGGTGCTCCTGCATTCGAACAAGCACGTCTGTGTCAGTCATGTCGTGACATGCGCCGCCGGCAGATCACCAGAAAATACAGCAGCAATCCAATCCTTACGGTGCGGAAGGGGAACTCGTCGCCCTCGAGCATGTGCACGATCTGCCCCATCCTGGGCCGCTTGTGCGCGTCGGCGTCGATGCAGCGGAGGCAGACGAGCAGCACCCGGTTGAGCACCCGCGGCGGCGGCGGCGCGGCCACGCGCGGGTCCACGAGGCCCTCCACGCGCCGCCCGCCCACCATGCCCCGGAACCACTCCACCAGATTCACCTCGCCGGCGGGCCGGTTGTAGTCGACGGGGCTCCGCCCGGAGATGAGCTCCATCACCAGCACCCCGAAGCTGTACACGTCGCTGCTCTCGTTCAGCATCCCCGTCGACGCGTACTCGGGGGCCACGTACCCGAACGTGCCCATCACGCGGGTCGTCACGTAGCTGGAGCCGGAGCCCAGCACCTTGGCCATGCCGAAGTCCGACACCTTGGGGTTCCAGTTCTTGTCCAGCAGGATGTTGCTCGACTTGATGTCGCGGTGCACCACCTTGGGCTCCAGGCCTTCGTGCAGGTACGCGATGCTGCGTCGATTTTCAATTTCGATTCGATCAAGAGTATCATCAGTGACCAACAGCATTAGCATTCATCTGACGTTATATCTATCAGTGAATGAATCGAAAATACCTACCCTTTGGCCGTTCCGACGGCGATCTTCATCCGTATCTCCCACGTCAACGGGCTGACAGGGCCGACGTCGCCGTGCAGCCACTGCTCCAGGTTGCCGTTCTCGACGAACTCGTACAGGAGCATCCTGTGGATGCAGATTAATGGCATGGCCAATTGGCCAGTGATGAGTATCAGCAAGCATTGCTCAGTGGCCGACAGTTTATTCAGGTGAATTCAGAAGTGTGTGTTACTCACCTTTTAGGCCCTTCTGCGCAGTAACCGATGAGCCCGACAAGGTGCTTGTGCCTCACTTTGCCGATGGCTTCAACCTCCACCTTGAACTCCTTCTCGGCCTGACCCCTAAAAACAAGTTGTAATCACAATTAGCATCCCGATTAGTGATGGTATCAGCATTTCCGTTTTCATCTCGATGATTTTGCCCCAAATGTCCTAGCATGGTGTGGTGAGGGTAAAGAAACAGAAATAACTGTTGCTTCTGTGCCAATCATCAGGAATCCACGTGCATGCATTTGATTTGCTTCAAAGCTAACACTGCTCCAAAGTTCATAACACTGAATTTTTTAGCTTGGATATATGTCCATCCATGAAACGGAAAAGGAAAAGTTTGGTCGTCCTTTTGCCTTTCCTCTGCTTTATCTTGTCTTGAAAGAAAGGATTTCGATCCATGGCGCATATGACTGCCGACGAACTCAACCAACAAGTAGATGGATACATACGGGTCATCACACAAAGGCACAAAAAGACCCACCTACTCATATCACAATCATATACGTAGCCTAGGAAAATAGTTATTTTATTTTATTTTATTTTTGTGAGTCTTGACTCCAACCTGTGGACATTGTGGGCATGCATACGCTACATTAAATCCGTTCACAGGATCATGGAGATCAATAATCGTGCACGCAGATCAGCGAAGGTCAAGGTGTGGACATGTCTGCATTGTTTATGAATCTCTCTCCAGCAAAATTGCTTCCTTCAGCGACTTGTGGGGATTCAGTCAGAACGACAAATGAAGATTGTGAACCCCACTACTGCTAGTCTGCTACTAACTTTAAAGGCATCAAAGATCAACCCTTTATTTTGTTTTCTTTGTTTTTCTTTTGGCAAAGACGGAAAGGATTCAGCTACTAAACCTTTTCATCTTGTGTTTGGAGAACTAAAAATGCACATAATTCTAAGAGTGGTTTTCATTAATCTTTTCGTGGGAAATGCTGCTATCGCTAATGGTTAGTTGCTGAGCAGTCTATTTGTTTAATCTGTGCAATTCACCTGTTCAGAACTGAAGGCTCTCATTGGTAACAAAAGTCAGAAGTATTGCTTTTAAGCTAATAAAAACATGTTTTACAAGCTTTTTCTTTTACATAGCCATGATACTTGATAGTCTTGAAGCCACATCAACAGCAAAACTACAACCACCCGGACGCCACGTAATGTGACAATTGACCAAGAAATCCATTCAGTCTAGGAAAGCATCAAGTGAATGTATACCCCTTGCTTGTCCAGATGGTAGTCCCCAAAGAGTGACAGCACAAACTTGTACCCATTCTAGCATTTACAGCAGAGGACAAGGAAAATAATTGTACTAAGTACTAGGGCGGTTAATTTCTTTTACATGGACAATTTAGTAGATGCGCAAATTATTAGCATTGTTTTATCTGAAAGTTAACCCATGAGCTCGATGCTTTTACCACGATCCGGGATAGAAAAGAAAGATGCCGGCGAGAAAGGAAAAGGACGGAGGCGAACAGGCAGGGCGCACTCACTTGTGATCAAACAGGTCCTTGACCGCGACCACCTCACCGCCGGCGAGCACGCCGCGGTACACCGTGCCGTAGCCTCCCTCCCCGACGACGTTCTCCTGGCAGAACCCGCCCGTGGCGACCTCCAGCTCCGCCAGCTCGTACCACCTCCCCCACCCCATCTCCATCTCCATCCCCGCCGCGGCCCCGCCGGCGACCCTGGCCGCCTCCGGCTTCCTCTTCACCGGCGACTCGAGCGAGCTCGCGGCCGCGGACGAGCTAGCCACGTCGGAGGAGCTGGCGGCGGCCCGATCCGCGCCGGCCTTGTCCTTGCGCGCGGACGACTCCGGGCGGGAGGAGCCGGAGGCCGAGGCGGAGGACGGCGCGTGCTCGACGCGCGACAGCGAGGGCGGCCTGGCGCCCCGCCGGCGCGCGAAGTACACGGAGACGGCGACCGCGGCGAGGATGACGAGGGCGGCCAGCGCGGCGGCCGCGCCCGCCGCGACGGGGACCGGCATGCCGAGGATGGAGGTGGTGGCGGCGCCGTCGGCCCGGGCGGCGCTGCCGACGACGTCGGCGGCGGCCGCCGATGTCGTCGGCCCCGCGGCGTCCATTGGCGGTCGGGAGCTCGCTCAGAGCTCAGGGCGGTGGGGACGCCTCCGTCTCCGAGCCGTTAGGCTAGGCCAGAGCGGAGCAGAGGGAGTGGGAGCCTGGGAGGGGAGGCGGAGCGTGCCGCGGGCGGCAGCCGCTTGCTCTCTGTTTTATGGCGCTGTGGGGAGTTTTTTGTCGTTGTTAACGTTGGTGGACTCGGCGTCCCGTGGGCCCGGCCCATCAATTCCGTCTCAAGCGTTTTCTTCTCGCACTGTTTTTTTCCCCTCTCCAGACAGGAAATCGAATAATCCAAGCATTTATAAGTTCGTTATACCCAACAATTTAAATTAAAAATTGGGCCGCTGAACGAGCACAGCTTCACGTATACTATCAGTCACTGTTCATCAACCATGCATTTAGCAGTCTCGCACGCAGACGCAGGGCATACGTTAATTGCCCGAGCGACGTCTAAACCGCAGCGCAACTAGAATAGTACCATCGTCTATAGTGCATGCATGGGATACGATACATCAAGTAGAGTGACACCCGAACAGAAAAGCACTCGATCTGCCAAGGCAAGTGATGGCGGCGTCGGCCAACGGTGGGCCACATGCATGCCTACCGGTGGCGCGGCGGGCGTGGCGTATTCTCCTTTCCGTGGCTTTCTTCCTCCTCCGGCCGTTCCACGGGCGGCGTGTAGTTTTGTTGTGGTGTGAGGAAGTGGTCGTTGGGCGGAGGCCGTCCCCGTCCCGTGAGCGGCCGGCGAGGTATAAGGATAGGGCCCCGTGAAGGCTCTGTAGCGCCCGTTGGTGCGTGTCTGGTGGCCGTGGCCTTTCTCGCCCAATCGCCGCCCCTCGCCGGAATCTGCTGCTTCAGCGTACGAGCTGCTGTGTGCCTGTGTACGCATGTACTGATATATGTACAGTACATGTGTATTTATACGACTACATTATACGGCTGTTTTTGCTTTTATTATGGCAGCTCGCGCTCTGATGATGATATATCACGCTTTAATTACTCTTCTTAATTGGGTTGTTACATTACCGGGCAATTAGGCCTAGAACGAATGATGACGATAATGATGTGTACACACATGCATTCCTGTTCATCCAAATACTACAAGTCTCAGCCAGCTAGCTGTCTTGCTTCAATCTGCCGTATACTCACCCAGTCACCCGTTTATATATATACTACTAGCTTATAGCCACACACACACACACACACACATATATATATATATATATATATATATACTCGTAGCTTATAAGTACATCTGCAATCTCTTTTTTTAAAAAAAAATACATCTGCAATTCTCATTAAATTATACTGGAGTAGCAATCACTAGCAACATGTAGACATACGGGTCCGTTTCCTGAGCGAGCTTACCGACAGTAGTATCCGATGACTCATCGTCGTCAGATCGAGACATTCATTCCCTGGCCCTTGCACGGGCCTCACGATCTATTCCTCGATTCGTCAACCCGTCGATTTAACCCATTCATTCAACTCGCTTCTGTATCAAAGTCTACTTTTCATGGGGTCCCTCCTAAAAAGAGATGTTTAAATTCTGTAAACCCCACATCGATCAGAGATCAAGCACTAGCGCACCTGCACCAGCAGTGTTCTCCTTACAGACAGGCGATTAAGCCCGTTAGCCCTAGACAAGACAGCGACAGCCAAGTGTATAGTAAAAGTAAGGTAACCTTGGATTATCCTTTTGGATTAAGAGGCTTGGCCTGCAACGTTCAGGTTCTGCGAGGAAGCTTGAGGTCGCACGGAAAGCGACGAGATGCTGCGGCTCTCAGGGTGTCTGCGCCACGGGTTGGTGGATAAAAAAACAAGGAGCCCGTGGCTCTGGCTGGCTGGCCCTGTTGTTTAGTTCCAAAATTCCACCCCCAAATTTACTATGCAAAAAGAAGATTTTTCATCACATCAAAATGTCATAACATACATGGAGTACTAAATATAGATAAAATCAAAAACTAATTACACAGTTTTGTTGTGCTCTGCGAGACGAACATTTTGAGCCTAATTAATAAATTTTTGGACAATTTTTCGCACGTACAAACGAAATGCTACAGTGACGCAATGATTACGAAGAGACCCGCACAGTCCCAAATCCGCAGTCAAGAATCCGGATCTAAACGCGGCCCAAGCGTGCAAAAGAGTCGGGGAGCTGCTTGTGCCCATGCTCCCGGGCAGACTTTTTTCTTAGTTCAGTGTCAAATTAATCAATTAGTAGCAGCAGCCAGTTCAGACTAAAAAACGGGTGATCATGTATTCGTTGGCTGAACCCAACTCGTGACTCGAAATGTTTCAACTCTCTCTATTTTTTTTCAGAGCAACGATGATTTAGTAATGATCGACTAAGAAATCCACACTGTACGCACGTGTCGCCGTATACGGTCGGTATATACACAAGCGATTCGATAGGCATACGTGCATAGTAAACTTGTGTACGTTCGCCTGTAGACAAATAATTCAGGGTGAGCTAGCTACGACTATAGCTTTAATCGAAATGGGGAACGTGGCAGCGCTCACTGTTCAAAACGGTACGTGTTGTTTGCCACCAAATTGGGAAACTCGAATCTCTCCGTCTCAGCCAATTAAACGGATCACGAGCGAGCCCTCCCGCTCGCATCAAGCCCGCGCCACGAACGCAGGCATGAATGTGCACTCCATGGCTTGGTCACATGCGTCGATCATTTTATTTATCTATCACCCGTGCACTCGTTCACAATCCTCCGAATTGAACGTGCAGGCCAGGGAGATGCAGCTCGAAATCTGTAACACGCTCATAATGCAAATAGCGATCGAAGAGTGGCAGCTCGATCCAGCCGGAGCCCAAGGACGGAGGTGTTGCAGAGTCGTCGTACACCTTTCGTTGAGGCAAGACTGTTAACTGGACCCTCCGGGTCTGTCTTTTCGCGGGCTCGCAATTAGTCGCGCCATCCTGGATCATCAACGATCATGCCACCTCGTCGATGGGAAACAAAGCTAATTTGCTGGATTGACAGTTCTACTATAAGATTAAAGCCTTTTATTTTTACTATTTATGCTACCCTGGGCATGCGAGTTACCGAGAATTTACAGTTCTACTAGGCTACTACTGGCTTTTTCTTTATGAAACCACTTGTCTCCAGCATGAATGTTCAGATCAGTAGGCGTTTAGCCTGTTGGCTGTTGCTTTGTCGAGTAACTTGAAGGTAAAGAGACGCAGAGAGATTCTTGGCAGTTGGCAACTAGGCACCTTTGTCAGCTCTTTACCGTACCTTGTACTCTTGTAGTCTTGTGCATACATGCACTTGTTGTCCTGGTTCCTGAGCCTGAGCCCCGAGGTGCAGTGCTGCCAGTGCATCCACGCAACAACCGCACATCAACGCATCCAAGAGCCTAGTGTGCCTCTGACAGTCTGGTTGGTTGGCGTTCAGTTCAGAGAGACCAAAGCTTGTCCATCTGCATATGTTCCGCGAGAGGTAGATGGAGACAGCACAAGGCAGCAGACACAAAAGGAATCGTATATTTTCGGCGAATCCCCAAAATCATTAGAAGAACCGGTTGTTGCTGTATATATTTACCTAGATGCGTACAGATCAAACCACAAAAAAAGATAAACCTTTTTTTGAGACCTGCTACTGCCAATTTATATAACGCAGTACGAAGGACTTTGCATCAAATGATTGATGAACTGAACCGATGATTATACAAGTAGTATTTAGATCTGGTCAGCAAACAAATGCGGTTTCCAGGCCAAGCGATGCTGGTGGGAGGTCGGCGTCGCGGGCGCCTGGCTGGCTGGCTCCGAGGCTTATGATGATAGATTGATTACGTGCCCTTTTTTTCGTATTACCTATATATATTCCGTTATGTGATTTCTTCGCGAGAGAAAAAGGAGAGGGAATGGCAGCGATAGGAGCATCGAGTGTTTCTTAGATAATGGAGATAGATTATTACATCCTATTAATACTAGGCGCCTGAACTTCACTGACACTTGATTTTGTGTGTGTTTGGAAACTAACCACATGATTACTGTGCTTGATTAGCGAAGACTAGTAATCCGTAGTTTCTTTCGGTTGACGTAGTTGAAGTAAAGCGCTTCAATCATTCCAGGGACTGCCATTTGATATTTAGCTCCAATAAAATAGCGCGACTGATCTGGGACTGCCATTTGATATTTATCTCCCCAGTCGCATGCACATTGGCAAATCATGTCCTAGTGACCGCTTCAAGTTTGTAATTAGTCATTCAACACTTTAACAAATGGGTTAATTGAAAAATATATTAGCAACACCTCATACTGTATTCTAAACTCGAGAAGTAGCAGGATCTAACTAAAAGTTGCGTCCACTTGACTCTACTAGAGTAGAGTATGCTGTCTGTGTTCACCTGACGAGACGGCTCTTTTGAGCCTAATTAGGTCATGGTAGGACAATGTTTATCACAAACAAACGAAAAACCAAACTTTCTCTTCTTCTTCTTTTTAGAAGTAAACACACCCGCTACCAATTTTAGTGCTTTGTGACACTTTCTCACCTAAAGGACGCTGGGCCAAATACGCCCTCGATATTGGGTTAAATGGTCTGGGCCAGCATTTAACCCAATATCAAAAGCGTATCCCGAAATGGGCTGCTCATGACCTTCCAGATAGGCCCATAGATAGAGGCTCCTCCAGTTCTACTCTGAATCTCGTCCGTGCAATTTGACCGTGATAGGTCCAGTTGATGCTTCAGTCATGTAGTACCCCACTGGAGGGCCCAAGCCAAAATCCCAATGCGCAGACATGTCATCATATATACATCACGGATGCCTTGAAACCATCCGGATTCACGTCAGCAATTTGGAAAATTAGAAACTCATGATGCCAGCGCGCGCCGCCTCGTTGTCATCGGAAGAGGCAGCACGGCAGCAGCATCACCATGCTACGCACACTGCCAATACACCATACCAACCGCACAAGGATATACATACACAGATCACAGATACACTAGCTACAAGTGTACTAGGTCGATAGGTGCATTCGGCACAGCGACAATGTTTCATCATCTGCATCGTTTTTTCATCGCTACTATTTTTGCAACGCTAAGGAAGTTACAGGAGCCACTCAGATAAGCACTCTCTGAAACTGTGACGAGTTCAGACTTCAGAGCAGGTTTGAGATGAGCCGGCGCTTGAGGGTCCTGGAGGTGGACTGGTACGAACGGGCCAGGAGGCCGGCCCCGATGCCGACGCCGACCCTCACGCCGGCGGTGAACCATGACAGCTCGCTGTACCCTTCATCCTCGTCAACCGGTTTTATGTACAGGCTGTCCTCGTCGTCCGGGTCAGGCTTGTAGCACCTGTACTCCGATTCCTGCACAGTTCAGGCGTTTCAGTTCAGCTCAGGGTGGCTACTGACAGAAACTTCTGACGGTACCGAGAAATGCTACAGAAATGTAATCAGCAGAAAATAACTGGGGCTTCTCTGATCTGACAAGTACCTTTGGTTCATGTTTCGGAGGCGTTTGGCTCATGTCCTCGGCCAGCTCGGCGCACTCCGGGATCGGGTCCATGAACGCCTTCACCTGGCGCCGCCTCCTGAACCGCAGCTGCATGGCCTTGGTGAACACGATCGGCGTGCCCCGGGACACGCACACCTCCACCGCCGGCGGCTTCGCCTCCCCCTCGCCGCCGCCGCCGCAGCCGCACCGCAGGAACCCCGTCCCGCGCTGCGTCGCGACCTGGCACTTCATCACCCAGCCCCTGCTCCTCCCCGCCGCCTTCCCCTCCGTCTCCGCGTCGCACATCTCCAGGATCCCCACCATGAGCCGCTCGTCCCGGCTGTGGACCTCGAACCGCACGCTGCCGGACACCCTGACGGCCGCCGTGCTCACGAAGGTGGCCTCCTCCGACCTCGCGTCCACACGGTCGCGGCGGAGGGGCCACGACACGCCGCCGCCTTTGCCGCCGCCGCCGCCGATGCCTGGCTTCTGGTCGACGCCGCTCACTTCCAGGTCGGTGTCGGGGGTGAGCGGGATGTGGGTGAGGGTGTCCAGCATGGACTCGTCGACCTCGCACCGGCACACCCTCAGGAAGAAGACTCGAAGCGTGAGGCAGGACGACGGCACCGGCACGGCCATGGCAGCTTCCGGCTCGGGAATTTCACCCATGTTTCAGAGAATGAATTTGGGGATTGGATTGTAGTTTCCAACGATCAGGAATTGGGCATCTCGATCAGAGTATTCCATCCATCTGCACAAGAAACCATTGCAGTGGTTAGAGTGGCAGGGTATGTTACAGGCAGTGATTAGTGGATAACTGTAGTAAATTATGTCTCAACTTTCAGGGGATAATGGATGAAACGTCTACAAATTCGCAGGGAACTGTCATGAAATTCACATATTATTACAGATGAAACTCTAGCTCGATCACTTACTGAATTAAACATGGAAGATGAAAGAAGACGAAGATGAAATCAAACTTGCCCCCAGTAATAGGATCTATTCCGCTAATTACGGATGATTTCACACAGAAACAACTCTACATGTACATCCACAATTGCGTAAACTTACAGCTCCTAGAAGAACAAAGAACAAGAAACGGATTAAAGAAATACTGCAGTTCAGAAAAAGAAACAAAACAAACACGCCCCCGCGTCGCCTCCCACCGGCGACACGGGCGGCTCCCCCGGCACCCCACAGCCTAGACCCGCCGCCCTCCCTCTCACCTCCGCCGCCGCCGGAGCTGCGCGTCGGAGGCCGGCGAGCAGCAAGGAAGGTGGCGGCGGGGCCATCTCCCTCCCTCTCCCTTCCTTCTCCTCCCCTTCGAGCTTCTCTTTTTCTCCTCTACCCTCTTCTCGTGCAGGTCCTTTGCCCTGGCCTCCGGCCAGATCCACGGCGGGGGCGGCCGGATCCGCGGTCTTGGCGGCCGGATCCGCGCGGTGCTGGTGGCCTGGCTTTGGTGGCCTGGCTCCTTGTTGGAGGTGCCCGGATGCTCGGCGCGGCAGCTGGCGGTTCCGGCGGCTGCTCTCGACGTGGCTGGGGGCGGCCCAACCCCTGTCCCTCGCCGGCGGTGGCCTTCGGCGGTGGCGGCGGCGGTTCGCGGCGTGGCCAGGTGTGCCCGGTCTCTGCTGCCTGGGGGGGGCGATGGTAAAGGACCGGCGGGACGCCTTGGTGGAGGCTCTGTGGAGGTGTGCTTGGGTGGCGTCTTGGTGACGCGGCCGACAGCAGTATGGCGACGGTGCACCAGTAATGCCATGGTGGCGTTACTGGTTGCCCCGGGCAGCCTTCCTCCAGCGGCGATGGTGTTGGTGGTGCTGTGGTAGCACGACCGATGATGGTTCGCATGGTTGTTTGCCGGCGGCATCGTGGTGGTGCCGATGGCGGCAGTCGTGCGTTGGCTCCCCAATGGCGCCATGGTGGTGAGGTTGGTGGTGCCAGCCATCTTGTCGCTTCGCGGTGAAGATGCAAGTGAAAGCTTATCCCTCTTTGGGACGACGTCGATGGCGCTCCGTGTGTCATGTCCTTCCTGAAGGCGATGTCGGTCATCTCCAGCGCGAACTTGCCTCCTGCAATGGCAGCTGCTTGTGTGAGGGTGTTTTCTTTCCTGTCATTTCTCTTTGTTTTTCCTTTTTGCTATTTATAAAGAAAAAAGAAAAAAATTATAGTAGTAGAGAAGAAGAGAGGTTTCAGTCCATGGCAGTAGTAGCAGTGGTAGCTCGTGTCGACGTCCCAATCCGACCGAGCGGTTTTTAGTGGGGTTTTTGGGTCGATGTCCCAATCCGACCCGGCTCACCCTTTGAAGTTGTTTGAGTTGTTTAGAATGGTGGTGTTGATGTCCCAATCCAACCCACTGAGTTTCTTCCTATCCCTTGAGTTGTGCGGTCGTTGGAACGGAGTTGTATGAGATGGTACGATACATCTCTAGTTGTACGGTCTTCGGACTGAAATTGTATGGTTTTTGGGCCCGGTTTTCCTTATAAACAGGGCCAACTCTCTTCTTCTAATAAAAATTTGGGAAAGCGTAAGCTTTCGCCATCCGTTCGAAACAAAAAAGAAACGGATTCTCGATTGTGTGACACAGCTATAACCACGGCTGCAGCCGCAACTAAATGATGATACCTCACCGTAGTCTGCAGTATCACTAGGTGAATTCAGCGGAGTAGAGACTAGTAGGGACAGAGTCATGAATCGCTTACCAGATAGAGCTCCGAAGTTGGGGGATGCCGCCCTCCTTCGGTCCCTCTCGCGTTCAGTTCCTATGGTATGATACAAGCCTCGGAGGCTCTGAAATAATTTCTCTTCTACCACTATATATCCTAGGGGTTTTATTTTTTTTGGTGGAGGTGAGGACCCGTAAATCCCTCAACTGACACCTCACACAATGCACACCAGAGTCCAAAACCGCCGCTTCATGCATGACAGCATAAAGCCTCTGTAGCAACCTAGGAGAAAAATATATATAATGAGAGAGAGAGAGAAAATTTTTCCGTTCCCATTTTCCCACCTCACAATGAAGCAGCGAGTAAAGTGTCTGATGTAACTGACTATCAAATTTTAATGTGGATTTAATTCGTACTAATTATGTGTATTTTGCAGGCGTTTCAATGGAAAATGAGCGCGTCCTATTCTCCTGGCACATGACATGCTTGTTTGTACGTGGATATGCAGTTTTGTATTATCACTTTCCTTTCCTGTGATTCAAAATTCCTGCTAATGTGTTATTGTTTTAGACGCTACAGAAGAAAATGCCATCAGCAGTCATCCGGACAAATAAACAAAAAAAAAGAGGCAATGAATTTAGGTGGTTCGAAACAAAGGGAATCCACTGTGGCCACCTTGTGATCATGATCTCAAACTAGGCAACGGAAGATCCACTAGTCCACATCAAAATCTCACACCACAAAGAATTAGGCACGAAAAGTTATGATTGCAAATTTCCTCATTATGTGGGCTAGAATGTTCAACAAGTCAAAATCAAACTTGCTAAAATCTACTAGGAAGTTCGATCTTGATACCTTCACACAAAATAAAACACGAATTCTTTATCGATAATTTGTGTTTGACATATACTCCGTAGATTCGTAAATAAAAACTGTGAACCATCTTTTTGTAGATATAAAGCCTAGGATTTTTGTTCGAGATATAGAGCCTCGGGTCACGCATATGTTACGTCGCTCTTTGGGATTTTATGGAAATATCCTCATTTCGTGCATGTCTTGGTATTTTCTTCACTGAAAAAACCACATCAAACTGATAGCATATTGCAGTCCCTGGTTAGAAAAGTTGAAAGTGAAAAAATATTCTATCAAATATACTCCCTCCATTTCAAATTGTAAGTCATTCCAATATTTTTGTATACTCAAACCATTTTATGTTTGATCAAAATTATAGAGAATATTACAAAGATTTATGGCACCAAACACATATACTATAAAAATTTATCTAATAAAGAATCTAATGATGGTTATTCAATATCATAAATGTTAGTACTTTATTGTATAAACTTGGTCAAACTTGAGGTGCTTTGACTCTTCAAAAATATTGTAACAACTTACAGTTTGGAATAAAGAAAGTACTGATAGTCTAAATTTGTTATTAAGTTAATATGAACATGTTAGCAAAAATAATTTATCCAGCAGGAACTCTATAAAAATTAATCCATAACACTAGATTCCAAAAATGCTATTAAATCATTATAGAGGAACTCAGGATATAGCTTTGGCACTAAATTGGTCCAAATAAAATATTTATCTGGCACACAAAGGATCTAAAAAGGCTACTGAAACAAAATTTGAAAAAAAGGTCTATATTGCAAAACAAAAACGGAAGAAATATAGCTTTGGCACTAAATTGGTCCAAATAAAATATTTATCTGGCACACAAAGGATCTAAAAAGGCTACTGAAACAAAATTTGAAAAAAAAGGTCTATATTGCAAAACAAAAACGGAAGAAATATACGCGCCAGGTAGGGGTCGAACCTACGGCCTTCTGCTTAGGAAACAGACGCTCTATCCACTGAGCTACAGGCGCTTTTGATGTTAGTAATCCTTGTTATTACTTACAAATATTGAGTCTCTTATGATCCCCAGTCGGCTTCCTCTGCTAGAGTGCTGACTTGCCCGTGAGTCGCGATCTAATCGATACCCTTCCAGCCCGCCTCCTCGCCGCCGGCCATGATTCAGGCGGTGATGGTGATCAGCACCCAGGCCAAGCCCCGCCTCCTCAAGTTCTACAATTTCCAGGTTCCAACCCCTCTCATCTTTTCTCTGCAGTCACCTCTTACTCCCCCTCTCCCTCTTCACCCACCCAACAAGTGCTCGGTCAATTTACCCACCCAGATCAAGCACGGCTTCAACCATGGATCCTTCCGTTCTCGACAAATTACGCTAGTGAAGCGAATCTGTCTCACCTCTTATTCATTTCCACCTCCGTTTCATGGTTGCAGCCACCAGAGAAGCACCAGGAACTCGTCCGCAGTGTCTTCCAATGTATGCACGGTTCGCTTCCTAATTTCTTCCCCAATTTTGTATGGATGCTGTACTTGAGCTGCTGAGTCTCCTGTTTCAGTACTCTCTGCAAGGCCCGACAACGTGAGCAATTTCATTGCGGTGGACTCGATCTTTGGCCCGGTAAGGACTAATCTAGGAGTAAATCTTATGCAAAACGGTCAGGGTATGCAAATGCTAGCAATGGGGGAGAAGGATTTAGTTGCTCGGGTTCCAATTGTTTTCTTCTGAGTACACACGCATGCGCGCGCACACTCAGCTCTTAGCGTAAATTAAGTTTTCCTTGTTAGGTTTAGGATTTCTGTTCCATCTAAGTTAAATTTGGCTAAATTTTCTTCTTTGTGCTTTGCAGGGAACAAAATTGGTCTACAAACATTTGGCCACACTATACTTTGTTTTTGTCTTTGATAGTTCTGAGAATGAACTGGCCATGCTTGATCTAATACAAGGTAACCTGATGGCTTATTGATGCTGTTGTCTTTATTTCAGTTATTAGAATCGACAGGTACTTGTGTTATGCCTAATAAAAGAGGAAGGCATTCACATTTTCATAAGGAATAATTATATTCAGTGTGTTGTATTATTCTGTTTGACTTGTCTTATTACATAATCATGAACTATTTGCTATGCTTGTTTCAGTATTCAAACATTCTCACTTGCAATTTACTATTCTGGATTTACAATGCAATCTTAATTTGATGTAACTACACTAGCACTCTCTAAACATTAATCTATTTCCTTCATTTATGTTTAGCTGCTGAAATTACCATCTTGTGCTTCACTGTCATGGAAGACTTCTTTTGCTTTCCTCTTATCTAAAGTGATTCCTCTTATCAGGTCTGATTCTAGGAGAATGATATAATCTGTATGAATTTTCTTTTGTGCACAGTTTTTGTTGAAACATTGGACAGATGCTTCAAGAATGTATGCGAGCTTGATATTGTATTTAACTTTAACAAGGTATCATGATCCTCTTGATTTGGTCCTTTATTCTATATAGTCAATCTTTCCTCTTAATGAAAAACGTGCTAAGGCAGGTCGCGAAAAAAAATATATAGTCAATCCATTAAGTGTGAATGGTTATATTCATGTTGAAGTCTCCATCTACCGTTGACCCCTCATTTGTGCATCACATGTTATTGGGCAGCAAAAAAAGGTGGAATGCAAAAGTTTTTAGACACCATAAAGAAAACTCAGAGCAACCAGGTCATATTTTTTAAACTAACCTTTTAATGCATGGACCATCTGCAGTGAAAATCCAACAGCTTCGGTATAACAATGTCTGACTCCAAGAATATCTGTTATGCAGCATAGCTATATCATTATCTACTACCCATCTAGTTATCGTGGTTACGCCACTATCTGACTTTAAGCGTGTGGTGTTAAGTCGGTCTAATGGGCACAGAAGGTTGGCCATACCTGGACATCTTAAATATGTGGTATTTATGCAAAAGTTACATCTCGACTAAGTTCCAAAGCATAACTGAGGCTCAATACCTCAGAAAAGATGGATAGGTTTTGAAATGGTTAATGTAGAGGAGAGTCCTCATAAATCAACAGATAGCAGATAATAGACAGAAACAACCTAGCCACTAAAACTTACATCATACAACCCCCCCCCCCCCCCCCCCCCAAACACACACACACCTCATTGGTTTGCAGGGGAGCAGAACCTGTAAAAAGAAAAACATGTAAAGCCATAAAGGGCCATGTTAGTTGAGCCTAATTTCATGCCATCGCAAGTGTCACACCCGGTTTTAGAAAACAAACCGAGTGTACACTGTATGTATGCCAGGATCAAGTTTCATACATACAGTAAACCAGTAGTGAATAAAAGATGCAGTATCACGTATAATAAACTATATAAATGACTTACGAGTCTATCAGAGTATACAACGTATCTTGGAAACGAAGGCTCCAAACTTCACAGGCAGTCGACTGGGGGTTGCGTACGCCTAGAACTGAGCACCATCTTCAAACAGCTTCATACAAGTTCTTCTTCTGAGCAGCGGTTAGCAAGGATGAGTACATTTATGGTTGGTACTCAGCAAGGCCACAAGAAATAACCAGAGATCAATTTAATATCATGTTCAAGTATGATTATTATGTAAGGGTCCAGGCCGCTCTTAACCGTGAGCACGGCTGTTATAACAGTTTTACACTCTGCAGAGGTTGTACACTTTCACCATAAGCCGCGTAAAAGTTCAAAAGAACTTTAAACCCAACCATGCCGAGGGGGCCAATCCTCTTAAATCACACTACCGAGGTGTGACCGCATAGGGACGCTACGAGGCCTTTACAAAGATTCCTTAGTAAATAGTAACCCGCTAAGGTTTCCGGTTCCGAAGCAAAGCATAACCCTTCCTAATGAGGTCTGTCTCTTACCAAAGCCCACAGCTCAAGAGGACCGAGCTATACCCCATCAACTCGCCGCCCCCCATGCCCCTTTCGGGTAAGGTTACCATCCACTAAAGTCTCTAATTAGTCAGCCAAGACCAGAGCCATATAGTACTTATGGTTTCACTGTTTCCCTGGGTGGTTCTCCATGTTCCGATTAAAACATCTTGATATTATAAATAAAGCATAGGTAGAAGGATGGTTAGGGACACTTGCCTTTCTCCAAAGTGTAGCTGCTCAAAATATCTTCAAAAGTCTTCTTCAGTTGAACAATGTTCCGTCTACTCGAAGCAATCATCGAACACAAGCATGCAAGCATAAAACTATACAAGCAACAAACGAGTACAACTAAGAACAATACACCAATCAAAAGAAAAACTTTAAAAGAGCGTACTAACGGATAGAGCTCGTTACTATGGTTACGAGAACCTAAGGACCACGAAAATCAGAGAGAGAAAGAAAGATACGAAGGTTCCAAGGCAGAGCTTTAATTGACACAAGGAATATCACACGTACAGAGGATTTATGAATACGAGGATCTCAAACAATAATATATTACTTTAATAATTTAATTTTATATTACAATACAATGACATAGTAACTCTCACCATATCATTGAAGCAATATAAAGTTAAAAATTAAAATAATATTGATTTGCAGAGAAACCACAACATAAGAAAAGATCTATACTCAAACTTAGTGATATGGCTCAGAAAAGATGGACTATCACCAGGATTGCAGAAAAGAGTGCTGCGGACATTGGAACACTGGCCGATGAATTTATAGGATGCGATAAATATTGGAGACAGTTGATTGGCAAAACAGAATAGGGACTAAGTGAGAAACGTAAGGTGTACTAGCAGGATTGGGTTTAGAGGCATAGGAAAGGCTGAGAACAGAACTACGATTGAAAACTTAAAACTAGCGGAAGACTTTAGATTATAAAAGGAAACACTATTCGCTTTATAAATTTTAATTTGATAAAATCGTATATAAGAGACTATTTCCTGGAAATTGATTTAATTATATTTAAATATGTGAAACCAAGAATGTATTTTATTTATAACTATTTTTTTGTAGACATTATGTAATTAAACACATAACTTTAGTACTAAAAACAGATGCGAGCATCTAATTGATTAACTTTTATTGACCATGTTGAACTAATCAATATTATTGATAAAACACCTTTATGTTGACATTCACACAAATTAACACTTATTTAAGAAAGCATTAAGTTTGACGCTAATCACCTTTTAGTTTGAAATCTAGTTTAATACTCATTAATCAATTTTACATAAGCTTATTAAAATCCAAAATATTACTTAATCACATTTTATAGAGAAAACTTAATAGATAGGTAATTAATAAGCAAAACGAGAACACTAGAACAAAGTCACATTGAAGGTTTATTAATCAAATTACTTGGAAGTGAAACTTCTAAGTTGGCTTTAATTAGAAACACTAGTTAATAACCATTTAAACCAAGTAACAGTGATCTATGAAACATATGAAATCTAAATATAACCTTAATCCAAGTTACAACAAAGTTATACCTAGGTTTCCAATATTATCACTTGTTCAACTATCACTTTTAAAACTTATAATATATTAACCATATTAATCATTAATAAGAAAACCAAAATATAATTCTTAATTGGCTTTTAATTAAAGGAACATGTTTATCAAATCAAATAACTTCATATCTCTAGTTAAACTAGTCATATTTTTAATTGTAAATATTCAAGTACAAATTATTTTAATTAAAGTATTAACTTAAAATAGATTATATGAGAACATCTAACCGAATAATTTTATGAACGGTGTTGAATTAGTCAGTATTATAACTGTAACACATTTAAGTCAATATTTATCAAAGTTAACATTTATTTATGAAAAGCCGGAGTTTAATCTCAATTAGAAAGAGCTATTTAAGTAATTATTAATCAAATTAATATCACTTTACAAAAATCAAGATGGAACTTATTTATATTTTATTCAGAAAACTAATGAATGATAATTATGTTAGCCTTAATCAAGATTGACAATTATTTATGAAAACTCGAAGTTTAACTCTAATTAGCTTTTAATTAGAGAACTAGTGATCATAAACATTAATCAAGTTAACATAATTTTATGAAGCAACAAGATAGAGCCTAATTAAATCTTAGTTAGAAAGATTATAAAATTAATATTAAACATGTTAATATTATTTAAAGAAACCAAGATATTAACTACTTCAATTTTATTTAGAACGCTCAAGAAATAAGTATTAATCAAGTTAATATTTTTTATGAAAATCGAGATATTACCTTAGTCAACTTTTATTTACAAAACACATGGAATAAGTATTAATCACTTTAATATTTAACAAGAAAAACTGATGTGTCAAACTTAATTAGATTTTATTTAAGAAAGCACATGTAATTAGCTTCTAATTAAATTAATTAATAAATAAATTTCAGAAACCAAATATGGTGTAAATAACAGTACTAACGCGTAGTTTAAGTTGATACGAAGCTAACGCAACAAGAACGGATTAAAACGGAGTTAAAACGTGAAAGATATGATTTTTCTAAAGTTCAGGGACTTGCTGGTAAAGTTTTAAAAGTTCCAGGGGCTAAAACAGAAGAAAAAGGACTTATTTGTAATTATTTTCGAATTAAATTGGACCGCGGGTTAATTTCCAAAATCTTTAAGGACTCTTTTGCAAAAGAACCAGGGCTGACCGGTACGACTTGGGTTGACTCGGGCTAGAACTAAACAGGGCCGTTGGATCGCGATCGAACGGCTGGAAACAGATCGGCCGGGAAGCTCGCCGGCAAAGACGGCCGGGACGGCGGCGCTCCGCCGGAGTAGCGTCGGAAACGCGCTACGGGGCGCCAAACTCAACGAGGATTGGACCTAGAGCATCAGAAGCGAAAGGCGAGTTCAACATGGGTACTCTTGACGACAGACGCGCGACGAAGACGACGATCGACGGCGGCGGCGCCATGGCGGCGGCGGAGCTCTCGGGCGAAGGTGGACACGATGCTACGGCGCACTACACGCGACAAGACAAGGACAGAGAGCAAGCTGGGACCAAGGCGAACTCACCGGACTAGGTCTTGGCGAGGGAGATGCATGGACGGCGGCCGGCGACGAGCATCGGCGGCGGCGGCGCTCGGCTTCACACGAACCACGAACTTCGGCGGTTGAGCTACGAAGAGAGGCGGCGGAATCGAAGCGCAAGATCGAGTGGAAGCTCCTGGCGGTCTTAACCTCCCACCACGAGCAGCAAGGGCGGCTAATCGACGACAATGGCGGGCGGCGGCAATGGGGAACGACGGCGAACGTCGTTAGCGCGATTGACCCAAAATTGGAGCACAAATTCGAACGACGAAACTTCGTTACCTCCTGCCGAAGCTTCTCAACGGGTTCTGGACGAGGGACCGTCGGCGAAGGCGGCATTCGACGGCGGCGGATCGGGATCGGCGAAGGCGGCGGCTCTGGCGCTCGGGTTGCGGCTTCGATTTCGGTTGAAGTTCGATGGGAAAGAACGGCGGCCGGGTGTGCGCTTAAGTAGGCCAGGAACGGGCAGGCGTGCGCGGCTTGGAGTCGGAGGCGAAGGCGGCGACGGGACGGGCTCGGAGACAGAGTCCCGGTCGAACGGGGAAGAAGAAGAAAATGACAGGCGGGACCCACCTGTCGGTGACTGAGAGAGATAGAGCGGCGGAGAAGAAGTGGAACGGGCCGGAGTTGGGCCGGAAGCAGAACGGGCCGGACGGGAAAGAACAAATTCAGCCCGGGAAGAAAAGAAAAAGAGCGAGGAGGAAAAGTAAGCGGCAGGAAGAGATCAGGGGGCAAACTTGGACTGGGCCGAGAGCTTGAGGGCCAAAAACGAACTCTAACAATTTTAACTTTTCTAAAACTCAATCAAATGCAAATCAAATTCGAATTTAAACAGAATTTAAATTCCAACTTGATTTACTAGCAACCAAAAATATATGCAATAGCATGAATGCCACAAAAACTTATTTTGACTAAAATAATTATTTAATGTGATATTTAAATTGATAAAAGGCTAGAAACTCCAATTATTTCCTAGAAAATTTATTTAAGCTTTAATAAATCCTAGAAAATTCATAGGGTTGCTTAAATTTAATTTGGGATGAATTTTAGGGAGTTATAAACATATGTTGTTTTGAAATTAGAATACGTATGTTTATATTATATATATTACATTCCCGGTTAATTATTTAAACCTTGGAAAATTTTATAAATTAAATAGAATCATTCCAAATTTTATAAAATTTTATAAATTTTATAAATTATATATGTATATATATATTTTGTTTTATTCATTGTATTTATTTATATTATTTATTCACATCCCAAATTTAGAAAATTTGGGGTGTGACAGCAAGAGAGGGGCAATAGAATTTTGTTATTATGTTAATTCTTAAGATAAAAAGGAGGGCGATGAATGCATATGGTGCTGCTTTTCCTTGTTCCCTGCTTCCTGCAGTTTACACAGTGAACTTATATAAATGCTCAATTTCTCAAGACAAAATGCCCAAATATTCATCCCAGTTGCCTTACATTTCTCCATATGCCTTCCATAGTGTTAACATATCAATATCTGATGCAGCTGCATACAATTTTGGATGAGATGATACTGGGGGGACAGGTAATCGAAACAAGTTCGGAGCAAATAATGAAATCCGTGGAAGAGATTGCAAGGTTTTACCTTCATCCCTTAATGTATTGCTTGCAGTTTTATGTCTTAATCTAACAACACTGCCCATTTCTTGACAAAGACTGGAGAAACAATCAGGCACAACCAGCTTCATATCCAAGTCGATTTCAGAGCGTTTCAGTCGTTAAGTTTTCACTTGCTTCCAGGACTAAACATTCATGGTATGAGCAGAAACGCGGACACACACAAGATTGGCCCTCGAGGGTCTCTAAAGACATGAATCGCCTGGATATGTTTCACTTGTTATCTCATTGTATCCCACCGGAGCTGTATGCTGTAAAGCCTGTAACCTGAATGTGAATGCGGCATGTCCAGTTTACTACTGTCTGCTTACACTGATTGTCTGAACGTATCCAGTTACTGTCTGCTTACGCTTATTGTCTGAATGTGCTTGTTGAGGTTCAGGCATTATGCATCTGTACTTCTGTAGCACTAGAGTCTAGAGGGGTAGCTGGTTTCTCATTTGCCACATGATCTCAGCTGTATGAACTCAGATCGATGTTTGGACGAGAAGTTGCAATTCATAGATGTAAATCTGCTTCGGGCTTCATTTTATTTCTTGTTTCCTCACTGGTATCTCTGGTAGTATGACTGTTGTAATTTTGTTCGGTGTTAAACACCTAAACCATCAACATTTCTTATTAAAAAAACATTAGCGTACCCTCGCTTTGATTCATTCTAAGGAGAAGGGCCTATTGGCTGCTGTAAGTGTAAACATAACTAATAATCAGGAGGGCGAAAAAAACGAAGGGAGTCCAGCGGTGAATAATAATTAATAAAAAAAAGGCGCGTGGAGAGGTCGTGCGGTGAAACGAAGGGAGTCACCGTTTCCTTCCCTTCCGCCGTCGCCGCTGCTCCGCCCTTCCGCCTCGCCCGCTGCTTCCTCTCGCTGACGCCCTACCTCCGACCGCGTCTTCCACCGCCCCGTCGACCCCAAGGCTCTCAGATCCTCCTCCGAAAACGGGGCCAACCGCTAGCCAGTCAGCCCCCGACGAGCAGCCGACGACTGCTCGAGCGGCGGCGCGATTTGCCGCGTCTTCGCCCCGCCTTTCCCGGCGACGAGAACCCACAAGGTATTCCCGCCCCTTGTCTTCACTTCCTGCTATGCGAAACGGAGCACCCAAAACCCTAACATTTGCTAAATGTATTCGGATCAGACCTAGTTACTGCTAACTTCGATTTTGTTTGCAAAATTATCGGGTGTACATGCATACACATACACCATGTCTTATGCTGGGTCACAAACATGTTACCTGTGCTCAGGGCTCAACATTTAACAGCAAAAGCTAGGTATTGAGGCTTACAGCCGGCACTCCCCGATCTCATGAGCGATCCCAAGGTACGGCCGCCGACGGCCGCGGAGGTGGTGGGACGGCTGAAAGATGACGGCGACTTCGATGCCCTCCGCCGCGCCATCGTACGGAAGGTCAAGGGCAATGTAAGTTTCCCCAAACTACCAAACCCAAATCCTTTACCCCAAGGTTTTGCGATATCGTTGTTCCTAGTTCTTAATCCTGCGCAGCGGAACTCTGATGTGTATATGCCACTCCTTTACAATGAATTTTTCAATGAATTCTCCAGTGGATCGCCCATCACTGTTGTTTGATTCGCTATCGTGTTGATTGATAGATTTTCACCCGCTTGGTACGCTGTAGGTCTATACTGATTATGAGGCTTTGTTGTGATCATTTTAGCTCGAGCGTTGGTCGAGACTGGAATGGCTCCTGTGTTTGGTAACTGTTTAGTGGAGAGTTTCTGCAGAAATATGATGACATTAAAAGTATACTGGCTAGTGGGGTTTGGTATGGTAGAAAGCATTCCAGGGTGTTGCGTAAACCCTTTCGCATTATGTCTTGTTTAAGTGAACTGTGTGAGTTCTGGTGTTTGTTTATTTATGAAATCATAAGTTTCTAGAATGATTTGTTTACTCAATTCTTGTTGCAAAGCGTTTTGAACTTATAATTTACACCATTGTGGAAGAGAACTTGAAACATAAGAGGGCGGCGTCTGTACTTTGTGTCTTCTGTATTTATGCTATACTTTTGCTGAGGGTTTCAACTTCTAAGAATTTCCCTCTATACGACACGTGTAGATGTTTTCAAAAGTTTCTAGAATAGGAAGGCATACATCTGCCTGTGGTTTGCATGGAAGATGGAAGTCACAGACTTGAAATTTGGCGCACAACAAAGGCAAACATGCTTTGTGCCAAACTGGAAACTGCCGTAACACCTGTATTTCTGTCTGCCACTCTCATCACGTGCAGTGGTTTTGCGATGCAGCATTAATTATTTAGGGTTACTCATCACTGCTGAGTGATGAACCGAAGAGGATTACAATGCACTGGAGCTAGTGATGAGTAACCACTAAATATTTTTATGAGCTTTTTCACTATGAGCTGGGGGTCTTGCCATTCTGGCTTGACCTTGCAGGCCTGCTGGAACGTGGTGGAGTAGAAACAAATATTCAAATCAGTAGCCTTGATAATCCGTGATGTTGCTAATATTGCCTTATCTGAAACTGCAACACCAACGGTAGAGAGCAACAATTGTTTGAGTCATCTGTCAGAGCTCTTGCCTTTTGGGGAAATATTTGGTTATCACCTCTGGTGATGTTGCATGTCAGAGCTCTTGCCTTTTGGGGAATATTTGGTTATCACCTCTGGTGATGTTGCATAATTATCATTATATGGTCATCTGTTGATGTATAAATGTGAGACAGTAAACTGTATATTTTTTCCTCATAAATGAATGCAGCATGATATTTTGCTTTGTTATTTATGATTCGGCTTAGCTTCACACGGTGAACCGGTTAGAATGTTCGACTCTGGAGTCGTTGAAACTCATGTCCCAACCCGGGTTTGAAGCACATCACCTTCTTAGAGGAAAGCCTTGGGGAGTCTCACCCCTGGCTGAGTTTTTTCGTCATTATTATTTATGATTCACATTTCTTGGCCAGTGAGGGTTTTGCAGTTCCCTACTTGAGCAAGGACATCTCTCTTGCCGTGGTCAACTTTTGTTTTCATTATCTGCCATTCATGAGCTGTGCTGATTGCCAAGTGCTCAACTTAATTTCAAATTTTATTCCAGTTGTACAGTATATCTGATGAAAATGCCCTTTTCTTAATAATATCTTCATTTACATACGCTCGTCAATTGAAGTTTTCTTGTATTAGAAGCATGTGCTGTCTTTCTTTTCTTTTGTATAAGACAGGAAGGGTATTTTATCCGGTTCTCTATGCATTTTTTTTAGATAAAGGAAATATTTCCAGCCTCTGCAATAAATGCACACAGCCAAAATCAACAATAGATATTGATTTCCTATGCATAGTCCTTTGAACCATGTTTAATGCGCATCTGATTGATTTCCTGTTGTCACATCTTAATTACAGTTCTTCTGTTGTATCACTTTGTCTCTTGTGCATTTTGAAACCTTGTGACAACATCTTGCTCAGTAGATGTAGATTGCAGACTGCAATACAGTAACATACCATTGTTTGTTCCTTCTTAATATAATGATATGAAGCTCTCCTGCGTGTTCGAGAAAAAACATACCATTGTTTGTCAGATATGGTATTAATGATGTATACTTCTGTAAGTTGATCGCATGCTATCTTTTTTGCAGGAGGTGCTACGCAACAAAATCATCTCAGAGGTAAAACAGTCAGTGGTACTACAAGAAGATGGATCTGAGAAGTTAAAATTAAAAGACCTTTCTGATGCAATTTATCAAGATATTGGGTAAGTTGATCCACTTTTTTGTAAAAGCTTTCAAATGTTCTCGCTTCTTGAATGTCCACAATAGATATTGATTGCTTACGCAACTTGTTGATATACTGCTTTCCATATCAGGAGTAAAATAATGGGTCAAATATCAGATGAGGTGTGGAACGTCATCCAGTCCAATGAAACTGATATACGGGGAACCGTACAAGCTGTCTACAATAGGATACTGAACCCTGAAAAAGACCCCGAGCCTTCTTCCAAGAAGCTGAAGAGGAAGGGCAAAGAGCAACAAGTTTTGCCAGCAAAAACACAAACGGCTGTTGCAGTCGAGGCAGAAGATGATGATCCACTGGAACCACCAGGTTTTGGCAGAAATAATCAGCATAATGACATCGCTGCAGAAGCGCAGAAACAGCAGCCGAAGCCAAATTCGGAAAATCATGATCAAGCAAAGCCAAATGGAGGTGATCCAGCTGCTGTGAGCAACCCAGCGGGTGATGATGACGATGATGATCCTCCGGTGCCCCCTGGATTTGGTAATGCAGCTTGCAAGCTTAGATGACCTCAGTGGTTGGTTGTTTCTTAGTCAGCGATGTACAAGAAGGGAAATGCTTTAATTTCTGTTGACAGGAAGAGAAATGCTTTAGCTCATGTTGAGGCTCGAGAGGTGAGCGGATCAAATGAATCTGAAGTCCTGTAACCTTGTGTTATGGTGGTAAGACAGCGCTGCCCTCGGATATTCTTTTCTGTAATTGTAGCAGATATGTTCGGTGGCTGACAGCGTTTATATTGTGTGCGCGGTTTCAACGTTTCAGTTCCGCGTTCTTCTGATTTTGCTTACTTCCTGTATATATTGCAAAGCGGAGAGCCCATGTGCCATGGGATAACATTGAGGCCCATGTGCTAATTAGACGCGAAACAAACTGTGTATGTTCTCCAGAATTCGCAGCAATATATGCAAATGATCTAGTTTGACACAGATCTTGTGCTAGTCTATGTTATTCGAGGTTTGCTAATTACATACTACAGGTGGTTCAGTTTTGAGTTTCTTTTCCCCTGAACGTTTGGTTTGGGCATCACCGAAGGGATCAGAAGTTTCATGATGGATTTGAGTTGCCTTTCTTCCGGGGGGTACAAGAACGTTGAGTGTAGATCTGAGCAACTACACGAGCCAGTGCCAGACTGACCAAACAAAACAATCACGTACACACGGTACACCTTCCATTCAACTCCGCATCGCCCACACCAGCGACTACTGAGCTCGAGCCTCGATCTGTCAGAAACAAACTCTTCACCTGAGCTCGTCATTGCACCGAAAGCAGGCGCTCCAACACGAATCATCGCAGTCGCAGCCCGTTGCAGGCACACACACTCGAGCGCATCATTGATCCTAGAGCCCTGCCGCCACCTCCAAAGCCTACCGCGACGACGACGACGACAACGACAAGCAGCGGCATACGAGGAGGCGACAGGGCCTCCTGTACGTGACGTGCGTGACGTGCCTTGCGCTAGGCTTTGGCGAGAGCCCTAGCCGGTTGGAAGCTGGCCATTGGCAGCGCGTGAGCTCTCGAGCACCGCCCGGAATCAGGGGACGCTAAGCGCCTACACGCCGGAGCCGAGCCGGCACTAGACGCTATTGGACTGCTGCTGGCTCTCTTCTTTCCGTGCATCATCCCTGGCAACTGACTATTTCAGTCTCCAGTGCCTGAATTATTCCTCCTGTTCCCATCAGCATTACCTGAATTATTCTTCAGGGCTTATCCCGTCACCAAGGACGTCAGCCACGGCATGGTCATGCCTTCTGTATCAAAGTGAGTGACCGCCACTCGCTCTTGTCCTAGCTTTTTCTGTGCTCTTCTTTCTAGATTTTCACTTGAGCTTTGTCCTCCCTGCGACAGCACGTACACGGCGGCTAATTTTTCCTCGACGTGCAGTGACTGGAAGAATGAAGCCACCTTTCGTTTCCTTTCACGTCGATCGATGCTGTCGTGTAGAGTAGGACACTAATCCTAGCGACATGATTTTAGTTGATGTGCTAACATATTTGACTAGACGCTAGACCTCCCGAATGAACGGCATGGGGGGATATCATCGTAGTATAGGTACCAAATTTTTTTTTGCGAAATACAAAAAACACGTTACTGCGAGTAGAATTTCATGATTTAATACGTTTGTGTACTACATCGTCTGGGTGTGCATGATGAATTCAGAGTAGATCCTATCATGAACCCCCGAGAAGTCATTCTCATCAGGTTGCTGCCAATCTTGTTCCTTTGCTCACCGCCACAGGAACATGACCTGATGACCGGCCGACTGGCTCGTTTTGAGAGTCCTCGTCAAGCTGCAAATTATATCTCGTTGGCGTATCCGTGCAAGCAACATGGGACATGAATTGCGTGCTGCGAGAAACACTCATGACCTGCGCCTGAATACATGTTGCCTTTGGAACGAAACAGGCGGTGCGTGATCGATCGGTCGAACTCAATCAAAGACTTCTCTCGAACCAAGACATTCTCTCGGAATATCGATCGATTGTCTCCGAGAAAAGGGTGGTTTCGATGTCAAAAAACCGTCTCGTCAGTGGGCCAGCACCGTGGACGATATCACGCACGACAGGGATTCAAAATTTGGGTCGATGAAGCTTGCATATTCAGGTTTTTTGATCGACCAAGCATATGATATGATCAAAGATACCTCTCTTACCAGCATTATTAGACGTTTTGTGGATTGCAGTGACGCCTGGCCGGGTAGTCTGTATGTTTTGTCGATTAGCTGCCGATTTTGCGTTTGTATGTACGGAGTACATGATAGAATGTCCAATCTTCTTTGTACATACGTTCTCTCTCCTTCGACCGCGAGACTATAAACCGTGACCCACAACGAGACGTCTAGCTCCTTTGTTTTTGGTTTGCAAGCGACGCCTCATTTCTTTTATGCACGATTCAGCGTGACAGCACTGAATTCACATACTATTTGCTGACTGCTGGTCCACAGGTTCAGAGTCACAACATCCCATATTCCCGTCCAACGGGGAAGAAGATGGTGACGTGATGATATCGTCTGCAGTCGCAGGAAATGTTGGATCATCATGCAGGCATGTGCGTGCACATACTAAGGCAAAATACACAGGCCCATCGGAGGGCGAATATATCTGAATATAGTACACTGATTATTCTTCAGCTCGCTACGGCTACGAGGGGGGGCGCTAGCGCTATGGACTCATGCTGTCCCTCTTGGAATTATTGGATCCGGAATCTGGTAACAGTGCGTGCTTGGCGACCTTTTTCTTTTTGAACGCAACAGTTGGATAGATGTAGGATATATATAGTACAAGGAGTTTCAATTCTCCAGTCACTGATCCAGCTCGCTTTTCTGAACAATTACAACGTCCTTTTCCGCCCATTTGAACAGAGTCGCCTGTGCGTTTCTGCACCCTCATTTTAACACGGATCGCAATCGCTGTCTACCAATGCCATGTGAGCCCCACGCTCCGTCCGTCCTCCGGTCAAAGTTCCTGGAGCGAGCACGTCGACACATTGCCATTAGTTTATCCCTGATGAAACAGGATCGACACATGACCTGACAAAAAGGTTGCCGGATGCTTAGCACAAAGGCGCAGCGCGATTGGTGCATTTGTTCGGGCCTTTGGGAAGATCTGAAGCCATGGAATGTCTGGTGTCCTTGTCGCCTGCCTCCAGCCAGGCCAAGCCACCAGCAAACCTCACATCACCAGCTAAAAAAGTGACCCCTGCTCGGCCGCTCCTTGCCTGGCGCTCAAGCAAGCGCACAGGTGGTGAGATTAGTTTAACGAGAAGATGGGGCAGAAAATGAGGAGCGGCTCTGGCTGCAGATAACACACCGGCAGAAAGCGAAGCTAGGCCAGCTGCCACTCGGACATGACACGTAGGATGTTACGTCTGCTGGGCCCCATGGAATTGCGGTTGCCTGCACCTGCGTGCGTGCATGATTGAGGCACGCACATGGAAGCATCAGCGAGCAGGTGCATCACTCTCCAGTCACCAGAGGCAAATTTGCCAGGCACAACCACACTGCCCACTGGGAGAGACGAGAGAGTAGGCTCCGCTACAGTGACGGCAATGTTCAGAGGCAGCTGCTGCCTGCTGCTCTCATTTTCAGATACGTTTGCACTGAGCACTGCAGCCTCGGTCGTGCTCCTCTCATTTTCAGATATTGTTCATGCCATGCTCCATTGCTCCGCTCGTACGTATCTGCCCATGGCACAGTCGCGATCATGTGCAGCGGCGCCTGATTTTTTCACGAGTAATTTGGAGGATAATACCACACGGCTGCTTTTGGGGGGTCGGTGTGGCCGCTCCCCCTCGTTTTGGAATTTCCTGGAGGTTTGTTGCAGTCTTGCAGATAAGCTTGCAGTGCAGGCAGGGCTTTGTTATTCAGCGCGAAAGGTTCGTGCGTGCACGTGTGTGCGTGTGGGCTTTGTGCCCATCATCAGTAGTGTACTAGTGTGAGTAGTGACAGAGGGAAGAGGATAAGAGCGAGGTTAGAGGCGAACATTTCTCGGTAGGAACGGCGGAGTTCACTAGTTAATTGGGATTCAGTATTCAGAGAGGAATAGAGGATGCAGCGGGGTTCTGAACACCTGCACCTGCACTGAAACGGTGCGTAACTGTTCCCACCGAAAGGTGCACTCGGCCAAGCCGGTAGATTCCAACCAGCAAGCTTCCACGCACGGCGGCACGGGAGATCTATCTATCGGCTACGGCGTTTCGGTGACAAGCGCAGCACCTCACGTTTGATTCTTTGGTTTTCCTTCAGAAAAAAAAAGGCTATCGAAATGCCAAAAACGTAGCGTTGGACCTTTGCAATGTGTTGCCAAATAAACAATGACAAAAGCTACGACCGATCTAGCGTTGTGAAGCTGCTGAAATCTCGGTTCAGTGCAAACGCGCGCACAGTGCCCGTCGGTGCTCGGCACTGTTGACAAAAGAGAAGATACGGAACCCGGCCTAATAATCAGATACTCCTACTCGCCAACTCGTATAGCTAGGATAGACACATCATGCAATTCAACCAAACACTTTGAAAGAAGCGCGCCTGCTGGGAACAGCTCGGAAGGAAACCGACAGCAGTGGAGTGGTACGATCGCCGGAAGCCGGAAGCAGATGGGTTTTGGCCCTTCCGCGACGTCACGTTCTAGGGGGGCGGGGCTTCAGATAATCAGATCAGAAGCGGCTCCGGGACAAACGAGCTTTGCCACTGATGCCCGCCTGGGAGCGGACCAGCAGGAGCAGGGCACGACGACGACGAGAGGCCGGCGGCCCTCTGCTTGTAGCCATCGATCGCACTCCGGGCTCCGGGGTTCGCGCTCGATCGGCGCGGCGCGGACCACGCCTGGCCGCCGCAGATCTGCGCGCTATAGCCCACGGCTTCGTGTTCCCGGCCCTACACCGAGGCCGGGCGGATGATGCCGAGTCGTCAGCTTACGTCCAGGGCAGTGCATGCCGTGGCAGCGAGCGTCGCCAAATGGACATGGCAGGCGGCGCTTGTGAATGTTGATGTCTGTGATCAGTCGGTCACTGATCGGTAATGAGCTAGCGAACGAGAGAAAGTGGGGCTGGGTGGCGTGCGTGGTGTGCGCGGTTTCTCAGGCGGTGAATCGCGAGTGTTGTTCGTACATGCTCCTGTGACCGTAGCGGCCAAAAGAGAGGGAGAGCAGCAGCAGTGGTTCACCTCTGACGACCCGTGCTCCGGCGCCAAGCACAAGAGAGCACAACGACGCTCTGCACACTCACACCCCCCTGGTCCCGTGCCTGCAGCATAGCTAGCTAGCAACGCGCCTGTCCCCCGCAAGAAGAGCGCGTCCGCTTCCGGGCAAGTGGCCGGCCGGCCACGCGCCCATGACTTCGCTGCCGGGCCAGCCGGCGGCGCCGCGACGGGGAGGGTGGCCGGTGGCAGCGGAGCATCGGTCGGCGGGCACGCTGCGCCGAGCGTACGTACGGCGCGTGGCTCCTTGATCGATCCCGCCGCGCGATCGGCCGGCACAGATGAGAATCCTTGCATGGGGACGACGGGAGCTAGGTGCGCGCATTATGGATGGGACCGTGTGTGTGTACTTCCATGTACCGAAAAGCGGTCCACTAGTAGCAGTGCGTCTGATGCATCATCGTGCAATCAGGCCAGGACGGGCGATGGGCGGTCGGAAAGGGCACTGATCGATCGACGTGAGGGCGAAGCGGCTGCATGCTGCACAATGGCCAGCAGCGACACGGAGTGACTCGGTCAGCAAACGAAAGGTAAAGGTTGCATGCTAAGCTAGTGGAGTCGACTGTTCCGACAGCCCCTGGCACTGTGAATCTGCGATGACGAGACAGGATTATTAGACGATACAGTGACATGTGTTATTTTTCCTTAGGTTTCCTTAAATCTTAACATATGCGGTATGTGGTTTTTCACCTTTTTTTTTGGGGGGGGGGGGGGGGGGGACAAAGGTGATCTTTCGTACGGTAATTATGTTCAAAAACGTATTAATCCTTCGGTGCCTCAATATAAGGAATTTTATAATATTTTAGGTAAATAAATTTAGCAAAGAGAAAAATTATCTTGTACTCCGTATACCCTTATTATCAAAGCAGCCATTTTATGAATGGCCAGCGAAATGCTTTGACTACCGCAATTAATGGTCGGATCAGCTTATAATTGACTAACTCTTCGTTGCATACAAAAAAATCATTATACTTTGAGCATAAAATTTAAATGCCAGAAATCCCTATATATTCAGACAAAGTGAGCAAATGTGTTTGGCAGCGGAGAGGGTGGTCTAATCTAGATGCTTTTCATCAATCACAAAATCCTCGTGAAGACCCGTTACGTCCTGTTTTGAACATGATAATGCTCCAACTTCATGGTCCAAGATTATGTAGTGGACGTGTCAAAAAAAAAAGATTATGTACTGGAGTACTCCGTAGTACTAGTACGGAGTAGTAGTTATCATTACGGCAGTGTCAACAGAAACGCTCCAAATCGCAGAGGCAAAAGCGCACCAGCTTGTACGAAACAGTGCACATTGATCACGATCACTAGCGCGCGCACGCGCCATCATTATATCTCGCTCCCTGACAAAAGGCCCAGCAGAGATTAACCGCAATTACTCTGACCCCCTGCTGGGGAGAAACAAAAAACAAGATATGTTTTCCGATCCAGAATTCCAGTTCTTCCGCCCTGAATCCCTGGGATCTGTGCAGCCGAGATAAACTGGCGGTGCCCTGTACGGACACTGTACGACAATGACTCGACCACACATTGCTGCAGCTCCCGTCTTGTTCATTCGGTCGTCCATGCACGCATTGCACTTAAAATTATATGGCCTCCGTCCGTCGTATATAAAGGACTAAAAAATAGCTTCCTTTGTCAGGTATAAAGTAGGATGAGTACGTACCTCCCGCTCCTAGTCTTGTTGCATCGTGATGGATAGTATATACATGCTGTACACGTGGTACATGCTCATGACGACTAGCTTTGCCGCCCACGTACAGGACACAATGCAGCGCGAGAGAATCCGTCCCATGCATGGTTACCTAGGCACAGAGCCCCATTGGCTACGACTCGTAAAGGCAACGAAGGAAATTACGAGACGAGGGCATCGGCATGGCACGCCTCGCACGGACGGAGCAAAGGCAAAGCCTAGAGGCAGCGGGTCACGTCAAATTTCGCAAGGGGACACCCCGGTCGCCCCGTCCGGTCCGGGTCCAAGCACGAATCATCACCCGTCGTCCGCCCGTCCTCGATCGCTTCCGCGCGCCCGCCATCTCGTCTCCGTCAGGTGATCGATCTACTGAGACGGCCCGGCGCGGCGCCGATGCCGATGCCTTTGCCCGTTGTATCTCCTCGCGGGCTCGTGGCTCAGCCCTCCCTCCCGCGTCCCACACGCGACGCGACCGGCCAGGGCGCAGGAGGCAGGAGGCGACGGCTCATGCATGCGCGCGGCGCCAAGCGGACACACTACTAGTGCCAGCCAGCGCAGGCGAGGCGAGGCGAGGCGAGGCCTAGCTACGTGGGTGGAATCGTGGATCCGGGCGCGTCACATCCTGCTCCGCGGCAGGCCGGCCCGGCCATATATATACATGTAGTATTATGTATGTATGTACGGGCGTGTGTACGTCTTCCTTCCGCCGCGCGCTGCCCGGCCGGTCGAACAAAGCCGAGAGAGCTCCACGGCGGGAGTGGCGGGCCGGGCGCGCGGAGCCGTGACAAAAGGAAAAGCTCCGCCTGTCTAGCCAGGGAACTAGGCTTGATGTGGGTCGCGGCCTAGCTCTCCGAAGCGGCCGTCCATGGACGTATCATCTACGGAGTAGCAAGTACTAGCATATCGCTAGTAGATCAGTAGATATGGTGGCTCTCGAGCTCTGACATCCTATTCCTCAAAGCAACTCCAGTGGAGTCCTTCAAATTGAGTCCTTCAAAACTTATTTGCATGTCCATCTCTAAAAAAGAGGCTCAAAATAAACACTCAACTCCGGTGGGCATATGAATTCAGGCCTCTATTTCTCCGTGGGCCCACCTGTCAGCCGCATCTACCTCTCTCTCCCTCTTTTGGAGGGTAAATTGGAGGGCCTCTAGGAATGGAGGCTTGGAGGGGAGATTTGGAGGCCTATGCAAAATGCAGGCCCATTTGAAGATCCTGCTGGAGTTGTGTTTTTGCTTAAGCCTCTAAATTTTGGAGTAGAGGCCCATATAGAGGCCCCTGCTGGAGTTGCTCTTAGGCCGATCGATTTGTGTATGCGTCTGTGTGTGTGTGCCACCAATGGATGTATACAGCCCCAATGATTGAACCGTACGTATGTCTATGATATTGTCTGCACATAGCTAGTATATGTACACATTGCGCGCCCCAATTTACCCGTTGATTGATTGATCCCATGATCTTTGGCAGGCACTACCTCCATTATGAATTATAATTTGTTATCTCACGAACTTATTTTAGATCAGATGATAACCTTTCTTGCGGTAAAGCTTATCCATACGGATTCCAGTGTCACATTTTCTTAGATTTATTTCAAGAATTGATAATTTATTTGAAACGAAGGAAGTAGTTTTTAAATGTATTTAAACATATTGTATATCTAGGTGCATAAAAAACTACATAAACAACATACACTTTAGAACGGAGTGAATACCAAATTTAGGAGGGTGCCCTAATATCCTTGATTCCTCGTCTGACACTTTGACGTGCGGCCTAACGGGTCAAGTATTAACTTCTCTAAACGTCACATACTTCTTCTAGTGCAAGACATAGCTACTTTTAGATTTGTCCCAACTCAAACTATTCTAGATTTGTTTAACCTACAATAAAATATATTAAAAATCTATAGCAAAAATTATAATCACACAATCAATCATAACGTATTTTTCATAACATGTACTTATTTAGTATCGAAGGTGTGAATATCTTTTTCTATAAACTTGATCAAATCTAGGATAATTTGTTTTGGGACAGACTTAAAAGTATCTATTTATTGAGATGGAGGATTCACAATTTTAAAAGAGAGGGAATACGTACTTAATTTTGTACTTAGAGAGCTTTTTAATCGGTCTATTTTTAAAAATGAGCTAATTTCTCTCTTATTTCAAAAGAAGCTCTAGAGATACTGAGGAAGTAGTAGTTACTTCCTATTCCAATCCAAGCATAGTTTCTCACCTTGTCAAAAAAAAACACAATCTATTCTAGTTTTGTCCTAACTCAAACTTTTTTAATTTCGTCAAGTTCATAAGAAAAATGTATAAAATAATTATGATACCAAATATGGACGATAATTTAATAATCAAATATAATTTCATGATATATTTATTTGTTTCTATAAATGTTGAGATTTTTCTTTGTAATTTTTATTTAATCTAAAAGAGTTTGACTTTAGAACATAATTAGAATGATGTATTATTTGGGTTGATAGGAATGCAAACGAGGGTTGTTCTGAAATGGCCTTAAAGCAGTATTGGGTACAACCATAAGTGTCATTGTTGGCTGTTGTCTTAGCCGTTGTCCTCATCGAACTGTTGAGCTATTGTGGACCATATATAGATCTCCGTGCGCTCAACCACTCAACGGTTCCCGTAAATGGAACTGTCTAAATCGAAAGAGTACGTTATTGGTGGAAGGGATTTGCAAACAACGCTTACCTTTCTTTTTTTTTTAAAAAAAACAGCAGCCTACACTTGGCGTAGAGCGAGAGAGCATCGTATTGGATGGCCAACAGCCAGTTCTTCTGTACTAGTACGTTGCAGCTCCTGCAATTTTTTTTAAAAAAACTGATGAATGAAATAAATCAATCAGAAAAAAAAGGAGCACGACGGATCGGACACGGACACGGACACGGGAGAGCGAGTAGTCGTGATCTTGTGACCGGAGACGCGAGAGCCGCCGCTCGGACCTCCACGGCGGAGATGAGAAGATTCTTCGCGCCGTACGGCCGTGGTGTGTCCCGTGACAGATGACCTGACCATACAACAATCCATATACAAGCCAGAACACATGCACGCGGCCGGGGCGCACGAATCTCGCCGCGCCCACGCCTCCGCCCGCGCGCCTCGTGCAGGATAGGGAGTACGTATACAGCAGCAACAGTGGCAGCGCACTCACGTCGCGGCCTCTGGCCCTTGCCGGGCCGCGCTGCACCTCCGACTTACGTGTTCAGTCACTCGCCCCATCACGCGCTGCTGGCCGCCTGCCCTGCCCGGCCTCGCCCTGCCTGGCCGTGGCCAGCAGCCCACAGCCCCCACTCGCACTCGCAGCACAGCACAGCACAGCAGCACGGCACGGCCAGTGGTTAAAAAGGTCCGGGGCCAGCTTGCCTCGACACTCCAGCGGTTACAGTGCCACAGTGCCGAAGCATGGAGCCATCAACCATGGGCCAGTGATGCATGCGCCGCTGCACGATTAGAGATCAAACGAAGCGGGACTACGCGAGCGCCCTGTGCGGCATCACGCGCTAGAGCTACCGATACATCGTACGTACGTTGAGCACACATCGTGGATGGCGACATGTTTGAAACTGGAAGCCCAAAGCATGGCGCGTACGGCGCGAGCGAGCCCACCCGTCGTTGATGTCCACAGGAGCGAACAAGGCCACAAGGGCAGGGCGGGGCGCGGCGGATTCACGATTTCACGTGCACACGCCTCGTGTGTCTCCATGCCGGAACTGAGCCAGCAGGCAGCAGCGGCAGGCAGTGCTGCGCCTGTGCGCGATAGCAATAGCAACAGCGGCAGGTGCTCCAGGCTCCAGCAATCGTGCGTGCCACTCCACGTCCACGGTCCACCCCACTGGCCCTGAACCCCTGAACCTGTGACGTTGGCGCGTTGGTGTTACCCTGCAGACTGCAGTGCAGGATCAGCAGAGGGAGCCACTTCTGGCAGCAAGAAACGAGTAGCAAACCATTTCCTCCGTGGATTTCAGAGCTCGATCAACTGGAAGCTGAAACAGCTTGATTTGCACATGAGACAAAGATTACAGGGCCTAATCCACCTTACGCAATAGTGGTGAACTAGTTAGTAGAACATGCTTACATGTTACATTACCCCTCGCATACACACTCGTACCGCCACACATTCCGACGCTACACAGGAAAGACTGAAAGAACAGGGGATGCTACAAAGTACTACTACCAGTACGACCAATTCTTCCGGTGACTTCTAGATACTAAGAAGATCATGCTGCGGCGGGGAGTCGTGTGGCTCTTCCTGCTGCTGGGTCTTCTCCGCGCTTGCGTCCTCCTTCGGCTCGATAACGAGGGGGACGTCTATGGATGTGGATGTCGAGCCGGGCATGTCGGCTAGGATCTGCAAGACCTCGCGCATCGTGGGACGCTCAACACTTTGCTCGGCGACACATAGCATGGCAACGTAGAAGACATGGGTGAGTTCATATAGAGGCACTGTGGAGAGGCGCGGGTCGGCGATCTTCATCACGCCCTCTTTGCTTGAACCGGTCACCATCCGCACCCACTGCACAATGTCGACGCCGTCGCCGAAATCCCCAACCGGCTTGCGACCCGTAATGAGCTCCAGCAACACGACGCCAAAGCTATAGACGTCACTCTTCTCGTCCACCTTGAGTGTGTAGGCATACTCTGGGGCACAGGAGAATGGAGCCACATAAGATCACAGCCAACAAGTCCCAATGATGATCCATTAAAACGACAAAGCGACGAAACAGATGTTCTGGGATGTACTGTACCGATACATATTGGTGTGTGGGACACACAGTAAAAACAGATCAGAGCATACCATTCTGTTCAAATTTCCGCATGGCAAACAGAACCAATCTAAGCACGTATACGTTTGAATAATGCAGGTGAAAATTGAGCAGCAAAAAAAACCTTTGCCGAAAAAAGGGCATTGTAAAATCCTTTCAGGTGGAAGAATTTCAGCAGTGAATTAACTGGACAGTAACATGGAAAAGTCTATACAATACAGTAGAGCAGGAGTATAGCAAACAGCGAAGCAGAAAACAAGGATAGTGGTTCGTAAAGAGAACGTACGTACCAGGGGCAATGTAGCCATACGAGCCGGCTATGGCGGACATGCACTCGGAGCCGCCGGCGTTGCCGCGGAGGAACTTGGCGAGGCCGAAGTCGGCGACGTGGGCCTCGAAGTCGGCGTCGAGGAGGATGTTGTTGGACTTGACGTCGCGGTGCAGTATCGGCGGCGAGCAGTCGTGGTGCAGGTAGCAAAGGCCCTTGGCCGCCTCCACGGCGATCTTGAACCGCGTCGCCCACTGCAGGTGCCCTCCCTTCTTTCCATGGAGCACCTCCCCGAGGCTCCCGTTGGGCATGTACTCGTACACCAGCAGATTCGTCTCCCTGTTGGCCGCGAACCCCAGCAGCCGCACGATGTGGCGGTGCCGGATGCGCCCCAGCGTCTGTATCTCCGCCGAGAACCCGTAGTCGTCGTGCGCCGCGCCGGCGCGCCCCATGGCCGGCAGCCGCTTCACGGCCACCACCGCGCCGCCCCCCGGCATGGCGCCCTTGTACACGATCCCGGACCCGCCCTTGCCGATCACGTTCTCCTCCTTGAGGCAGTCCAGCACGTCGTCCACGGCGAAGTCCACCCGCTGGAACGCCGTCAGCCGCCACGCGCGCGCCTCGGCGGACCGCTTCAGCGACCGCGCCTTGAGCACCGCCGCCGCCGCGAAGACGATGGACAGCGCGAGGAGCCCCAGCACGAGGAGGAGCTTGGAGGTGGACGAGAGGGACCCCAAGGCCGACGCTGCCGCGACGCCGTGGGAGCGGCACGCGGGGAGGAACGCCCCGCAGAGCCCGGCGTTGCCGGCGAAGGATGTCGCGTTGAAGTAGGCGAACTGGCCGGTCGCCGGGACCTCGCCGGAGAGATTGTTGTACGAGAAGTCGACGGCTGTCAGGCTCTGCATGCCGGCGATGGAAGGCGGAATCTCCCCTTCGAGCGCGTTGTGGGATACGTTGAGGTAGTTGAGGATGCGGAGGCTAGAGAGCTCCGGCGGGATGCGGCCCGAGAGCTTGTTGCCCGAGATGTCCAGGAAGGTGAGCAGACGGCACCTGCCGATCGCCGGGGGGACTTCGCCGGAAATCAGGTTCCCGGAGAGGTCCGCTTTTGAGAGCTGCTGCAGCTTCCCAATCTCCGGCGGGAGCTCGCCGGACAGCCTGTTCCCGGCGAGCAGTAGCTTCTGAAGTCCCACGAGCCCACCGATCCCGGTCGGCACCTGGCCGGACAGCCTGTTGTTGAACAGGCTGAGCTCCGCGATCGACGGTGACACCTTCCCGGCTTCCAGCCTGAGCTCGCCGGAGAGCAAATTGTCGTGCAGCTCTATCTGCGTCAGGTTCGGCAACGTGAACAGCTTCGCCGGTATCGTGCCGTTGAGGTAATTCTCCCCCAGCCGGATCCTCGTCAGCGACGGGCACCCAGCGAGCCCGTCCGGAATGCCGCCGAACAGCGAATTGCCCAGGGCGATGAACGTCTCCAGCCGCTCGCCGGCGCACAGCTCGGAGGGGAGAACGCCGGTGAGCCTGTTGGTGCTCACGTCGACGATCTTCAGCCCTGCCGCCGCCACGCCGAGGTTCGGCGGTATCCCGCCCGTGAAGTTGTTCTCCCACAGCTGAAGAACCTCGAGGCTCGGCAACTCGCCGATGAACTCGGGAATCTCACCGGCGAGGCGATTCCGGAAGAGGTTGAGCAGGGTCAAGTTCTTCAGGGACGCGAAGCTCGCGGGGATCGCCCCGACGAACAAGTTGTTCGACAGGTCGAGTGATTTCAGCGCCCCCATTGCGCCTATCTCCGTCGGGAGCCTCCCAGACAGGGCGTTGATCTGAAGAAACAGAGTGTCGAGGGACGTGAGGTTCGCCACCTCCGGCGGGATCTCCCCGGAGATGCCGCAGTTCGCCATGTCGAGCCGGACGAGCGCCCGCAGCTTCCCGAGCTCGGGCGGTATCCCGCCGGTGAAGCTGTTGAAGTAGCCGAGGTACAGCTCCCTCAGCGTCGTCAGGTTGCCGAGCTCCGGCGGCAACTCGCCGGTGAGCTCATTGCCGGAGAGTGCCAGGTAGCGGATACGGGTCCACTGGCCGTAGGACCTCGGGATGCTGCCGGAGAAGAAATTGCCGCCGAGGTGGAGGTGGACGAGGTCGGTGAGCTTGGGGAGCGCCGCCGGGAGCGGGCCGGTGAGGTTGTTATTGTAGAGGTCGAGAACGCGAAGGCTCGTGAGCGACGCGATGATCTCGTCGGGGAAAGTGGAGTTGAGGATGTTGTTGGAGAGGTTGAGCGTCTGGAGGCGCGGGAGGGAGGAGAGCGCGCCGGCCGGGATGGGGCCGGAGAGGTTGAGGCCGGAGAGGTCTAGGGAGACGACGCGCCTGTCGGCGGCGTCGCAGGACACTCGCGGCCACGAGCAGAGCGCGGTGTCCGGCGTCCAGTGCTTGGAGAGGTAGCCCGAGGGGTCCGCGAGCGCCGCGGAGAGGTTGAGGAGGGCGGCCGCGTCCGGGGAGGAAGGTGAGTCGGCGGCGGCGGCGGCGGCGGCGGCGGCGATGAGGACGAGGAGGACGGGGAGGAGAAGGGTGGGAGCGGCGGCCGCGGAGGGCGCCATCCGCGTCGCCATGGATGGTGTGGTGAGTGGAGTGGGTGTCCGAGCGCAGGTGGACAGCGTGGGTTATAGAGCGTCTTGTTTTTTCCTTTCGTTTTATTTTTCTTGTTGTTTTGTTTGTCAGCCTGGGACCTTTTTAAGATTTCCATTGTGCTCCTTTGCCTTTCTTCCAAGGCCTGAAGGTTTTTGCATTTGTGTGTGCGGTGTGCCACCACTCATCCAGTCATCACCTGTACCTGTGTCGGATCAGCAACAGCCTACAGGTCTCAGTGAACGAGGACAGGGTTAAAAGTAGCTCACAGATGTAAAATGGAACGCATCAAGTATTCGAACGATGTAAGGAAAAAAAATCCCGTGTTCTTTAATCCAGACGATAATGTGGATCAGAAAGAACAAAGAGCAGTATTTTTTCCTGTATCCGAACTAGAATGGGGCATTTGTGTTTTTACCCCTACTTTTAAGTCTAATAGTGATTTTGTCTTCGTTTTTTTAACTTTGTGATTTTGTCCTCTACTATTCACAAGTCAATACGATTTTACCCCTAGTCAACGTCCAAAATAGGGGCAAATGTGCAAAGACCAAGGGCAAAAACCCATTGATTTGTGAGTTATAACTTATAAAGGGCAAATTCACAAAGTTAAAAAAACGAGAACAAAATCACAATTACACTTCAAAGTAGGGGCAAAAACATTAAAAACCCAAACTATAATACATGGCAAAACTAGCAATTAGCATAGGTTTGTAAAATGTAAATACATGTTTGGGGTCATATATGTTTGGGGTGTTTGAAGCGTACTATAAGTGATTCAGTAGTATAATTATACATAAACACATCCCAATCTCATTCCGTACTTGTGGCCAGTATGACAGATCTTGCAGATGTGACATCTAACATGTCCATAAGCTCTTAAAAACACCTTGGCAGGTCGACTAATCTGCAATGTCATAGATGATCTTAGCGTTACTAGTGTCTGTGTGACTAAGGGCACGTTCGGTTCTGTGGCCAGGCTTGCCTCGCCTTGCCTGCGGAAGCGAGCCTCGCCTTGCCAGCCCAGGCGAGCTAAAATTGCTCTCCGTCAGAAGCAAGATAAAAGCTTGCCAGTACAAACTCCCAAAAGTACTCGCCCAGGAACCAAGCGCCAACATTCTTGCCTAGCCAGGCAAAGCAAGGCGTGGCAAGAGAACCAAACGTACCCTAAACTGAGCTCGTATCAAGAATTTTGGGATAGTTCCGGGGGCTCATGTGGCAGAAACAATGGAGTACTGTGATACGGAGTACCTTTCTCTGAAGCCCTCCGGATTCGAAAAAGGAATTCTGGTATCTAGAGCATACATGCGGCGTTGAATGTTTAAAGTTTTCTTTTGATGATTTTTATGCTGATGGAAGTACAGACTAATGTCGGGAGGAGTAATTATGGTCGATGCGCTTTTCACACACCAGGACTGTGTACGTATGAAGATGACATGTGGGGACAGTTCCTGGTGGGCTCATGCTGACAGAGAGACCGAGCAAAACGGAAGAGCGACACTGGCCCTGCTTTTACCGGATCAGGTGAGGGCACGCAAGATGGAACAATGCCTGCTGTGCCTGTTCGGGAAGTGGAACCCACATGTCAGAAACAGTGCGGCGAGCATGGAGAGGGTGAGCCTCGGCTGGACCTGGACTGGATCCTCTACGGGCAAACTCTATACAGTGCCCTGGTTGGAATTGGAATGCCGTGTAGCACGCAGCATTTCAGTGGAGGCACTGGCCACGTATGTATAGTAAGCTCGGTTTTAGCATGAGAGAGACCCCATCATCATCTTCGTCCGGGCGTCTTTGTTTACATCCTTCCTGACGAGAAGACGTGAAACACATCCAAGGATGCCCGTCAAGTCGTACCCACCAGCGAACAAAACCAAGCTAAAGTGCAGCGCAAGCATCCGTAAACCGCGCGACCAAGCATTCGGGCAAAATTCCGCGGGAGGGCCCGGCCCCCACGCCGGAGCCAGGATTCCGGGATCGCAGCCAGTCTCGCGGCGGCCTCCTGAATCATTCCCTCCCAGCCCGCGCGCGAGGGGATGGATGGATGCATGGACCGATCAGTTCGAGGGGATGGATGGATGCATGGACCGATCAGTTCGGGCGGCAATGGCATGGTGCGGCCACGCCGGTCGAACCCCGCGAGGCTCCGCGGTGCCCCCGAGCACGACCGCCGACCCGAGGAGGAAGAGCCCGCGCGGGGCGGAGGAAATGATGGCCGCGCTCGCGGTGTCGCACGGCGTGGCACGGTGCCTACGGGGGTCTGGGGCGGAGGCGGAGCGCGGCCACCAACACCGCATTGACTCGGACGCGCGCGCGCCCCCGGTTCCCGCGGCGGCGTGGGGCGGGGTCGGGCCCGATGGAGCGGCGGCCGCTTTGGTCCCCCGCGCGCTGCTGCGCGGGGTGAGCAATTAAACAAAGCGGTAGCCCACCATTCGTTTGCCTAGGGCGGCCTTCCCGTTTCGTTTGTTTTAGTTTCCCGTCACCTGTCCCCCCCCAACGTTCCAGTGCACGCACGGGGAGAGCGCTGTTCAACCTGGTGATGATTTTGGATTCGTGCGTATAGTATTCTGCTGCTGTGTATTCTGAATTTCTGACGGCAGATTATATACCAGATAAACCCCGCACCGCATCAGGGCGTCAGGGACAAAGCGGCCCACTTCTAAGTATCAAAAAAAAAAGCGGCCCACTCCGTTCTCGGATCACAGAGTAAAAGTAAACTGCTGCGCGGAGCAAGCAAAAAGTACGGAGTAGCTCATGGTTCCCCATTTCGTGCCTTGTCGTCGCGCAGGCGCAGGGGCAGGGCCGACACACGCGGGTATCATAATGCAGCTGCCTGGACGTACTATGATCCGGACCCCCGCGCGGTGTACTAGTACTACTGTAGCAGCTGCAGTAGCGTCCGTTTTGCCGATCGAGCTGTTCCAGCGCCCGATTTGCCTCGTTACTGTTCATCCGGCCATGCTCGCAACAGTCGCGCGTAATCACTCGCTCGACTCGATCTACAGGCACAGTGTTGTACCAGTACGCACACCTTTGGGGGTGAATTCTCCGGCTCAGCGACAGACACGTACTGCTCGACACTGATGAGTACTACTCCTGTCACTACTGTCAGTGATCATGCGGGAGAATTATCAACTCTTCCTCCGTCAAATTCTAAACTAATTAATGGTCTGCTCCCTGCAGCTTAATTGCCACCGTGATTGATCGCCGCGCTTTTGATCGAGTTGCATTGATTTGAACCGTCAATGTCAACGCCACTCCACTATTGCATCTGCATTGCTCTCCAGCTCCACCACCACCTCGTCGTCTCGAGCGTCTTCCTCCTTGTCTCCCGGGGAGCTTGGTTTGGACGCTTCTGACACGCGGTCGGCAAGCCCTAGAACTCCCAGATTACCAGGGGATCATCGACGACTGGATTAAGAAACCCGGTTGCTACTTAGAAGTAATCCAGAGGACAACGCCGGTTCCTGAGTCAAAGCTCGGTGCATCTTGTACTATGTGTATGCGCACGCACGATCACGTACTTAAATCCGGGTCAACGTCTCGTGCTCTTGTCATTTTTTTCTGGATCGAGCTCGCGGATCGACCGTCGATAGGGGGCATTCTTGGTCTGACCGCAGGAGTTAATTCCTTGGTCCATGCCCCAAGATCAATTGCGCTGCTGTCTGATGAGCAGTGAGCTCTCAACTCTACCATGGGGACCTCGGGGCTTCGCGTGATTGAGCTGTGCTTCGACCAAAAGAAATGCTGCTGCTGATACTCCAATAATTTCCATCAGGATTCACACGGATTAGAAAATGAACACCGGGCTCTTCAAGTACTACTACTAATGGGCTAATGGCTCGTGTGCTCGGATGTGCAGGGTTGGTGGGCCTTTTCTCTTCCTATGCTCCTGTATGGGCCGTCTACACATGTCTACATTATTTCATGAAGAAAAAAGTCATTCTGTCGTCCCTCAACTATTGCCTAAGTCCGATTTCGTCACTCATCTCTAAAACCGTATATTTGTGGTCCCTCAGCTCTGGAAACCGGTTGTTTTTCATCCTCAACGGTTTTGAGAGTGGTTTTGGAGGGGGTAAATTGAGCTCCGATTGAAAGTTTGAGGGCGTAAAATGTTTTTCTTTGAAAACGGTTATGCAAATATTTTTTTCTAATAATTATTATTAAAAAATGTTTTAGATCGGAAGAATATGAGACATGTTTTATATCTTTCCCAAAGTCATGTTTTCAGACCACGATATACCAAGAAACTAGTATGGTTCCAAACTAGGCATCAAAAGAAAAACATGATTTTAGGTAAAATTTAGAAGTACTTTCATAATTTTCTATTCTAAAACAAAATTTCTATAATCTTTTTAAGATTAAACCATATTTTATAATTTTTTCAGAAAGACTATTTTACACCCTCGAACTCTGAATGACAGTCCAATTTACCCCCTCCAAAACCACTCTCCGAGATGAAAAACAACAGGTATTAGAGTTGAGGGACCATAAATATCTGGTTTTAGAGATGAGGGATGAAAGTCGGACTTAGGCAAAAGTGGAGGGAAGGGGAAAGGACTTTTTCCTTTCATGAACCTTTGCTTACGGTCAATGGGCCTTAGCCCACGGAGTAGGTAATCCCCTTCCGGCCCTTTCTCACGTGACTACCGCATCCGCATCCGGGGTATCCATTCGACCTGTGAGTAGGCTGTGACGCTGCGACGTCGCGTCAGGCAGCAGAAGGGGGAAAAGATTAGGGTTTCTCGGACGATCAGCAGCAGCAGATGGAGGCGGCGGTGGATGCTACGACGAGCGGCAGACGGGATTGGAAGGCTTCGAGGAGGTATCGACGTTGGATTGAGAAGAAGTCGCGTAAGAAGATCGAACAGGAAAAATCAGCAGAGGAGCAGGAGGACGAGCGGCTGATGGACGAGGAGGAGGGCGAGCTGTCGGAGTGGCTTTCGTTCTCTCGGTACTGGTTACACTGCCTTACCCTTCGTTTTGGCCCATGCGAAGACATCAGTAAGTTGGTGCCAGTCTAGGTTTTCGCGTTTCCCTTTCTTTATCCTTTATAAATGTCAGCAAGATAGTTTCTGTATGCGTGTTTAGTATCCTACTCCATGCTGCTACTTGATTACTAGTATTTCTATACTATGTTCTCGAATAAGTGCACGATCAAATGTTAATAGCTGGTTCGAACGAACGAACACTAATCTAACAAATTTGAGATATTTATTTATTTGTGGCAAGATTGGCAAACAACCTCGTCTACTAAACCATGTGACACACCTAACATGTAAAGCAAATGTTTCAATAAAGCATCTGAATTACGGAAAGGAGAAACTGGAACACAATTCAAGCATTTATAATAGATTGAATTTAGGGGTACCAGGGAAAATAAGATTTGTCATCAGGACGTACAAGTACAAATTTTTAGCACCAGACACATGAGTAGGTGGCAGGTGCCCCCTTCGATAAAAACCACTAATTCTATTTTATACGCATGGAACAAGCACCATTTTAGATAACTTAGTTGACAATATGCCAATTTGTTGACAAGATGCCAATTTGATTTGGCTGATCTTTTAGAGCATAGATTCCAACGAGATTAAAGTGGGCTAAGCAATATCTGCTTTTTCTTTGCTTTTAATACAAGATTCATTCCGGTGTATGTGTTCATCTTACTCCATGGTGTACTTGACTGCTTATAGGTGAATGAATCCAATAACCTATGTACAATGACAACTATTACTAATGTATCACTTTTTCTGCAGCCTCTGTGCCTCCCATGTGCTTTACAAAGGGACCCATCCCAGCATATGCTATCACTGATCATGCCTTGCAGATCTTTTCGGTCCAAGTGATGGAAGTAAAAGATGGTCTTGAGTGGCCATTACATGTCTATGGCTGGGTCGCCACTAGGGACTCTGTAGATCCTAAACGCAACCTTCTTTTCAACCGCACAAGGGATAATTGCCAGGTTCTCACTCAACAGGTATATTCATCATAGTTTCTACTAGAATACTACTTACTGTGGTCCTTACTATGTTCATAGTTTCTTGTGGCGAAGCTATCCATGACATCCTATGTAGAGTCTTCCATGGTTAAATTAGCTCTTTTTTGTCCCAGTTGAATGAATAAAATTGCTACACTCTACAATATAAGGAGATATAAGTTTGTTGTGAGTATCATATTTACTTCCCCTGTCCTTATTATGGTCAAGTAGGTAATCGCTATTTCATCAGTGTGGATTGGCATCTCGCTTCCTTCTTATATGAAAGGACCCAACTATCTATAATTGATCAATTAATCGGATGCTTGCAGGATTCCTATCTACAGTTAACAGGCCCGTCTCGTGCAGTTGTGTTAATTGATCCGGTTACGTTTCAAGTTGAGCTAAAAGTAAAGGGGGGAAAAGAGTCGAGGATAAAATTTTGATCTTGAAAGTCTTTGAATACAATACGCCTGTCTATTACGAAGACAAGCCATACATGATTCACTCATTTTGGACCAGTAAGCGTTGCACGATTGACGTCACATATGCAGCATTTCATAAAACAGTCGAGGCCACTGTGGTCCGTGTCCAAGTCATTGACGGGTCATGGCCAGATCACCTTCGAGGATTAGTTTTTTGCCGTACCACCAGCCTTGATAAAGGGGATATCATGCTACTTGATTCTCGAGATGGAGCAATGCCTATCACTTGTGACGGTGCAATTGAGCTTTCAAGGCGTGTTGTTTCTGTGGAAGTAAGAGGACAGCTGAGTGTTGATGTGGTGGCTTTGCAAATTGATGGCAAGTCAGATGTCGCAAAAGATAGGGCTGTTTTTAAATACAAAATAGCTGGTACCAGTGATGGTACATGTGATCTTGTCTTCTGTAAGGTGAAAATTACTGTTGCTTGGTCTCTCCTTGCGATGTTGAGCGATATGATGGGCTCTCATACCGAATAAGTATGGCCGATGGTGTATGTGCAATGTGACTGGTAATTTGATTGCCTACCTCCTACATTGATAATCAGCGACATGATTGGGATTCCCTACAAATTGTCACAAATATTCTGATGACACAATTGCTTCTGGCAATAGAAACAGGGAGTTTCAGAAGCAAAAGGGCCTGGATCTACAAGAACCGGCCAATACATGTAGCCACGTAGGTGACGACCAGCTCCTCTGAGAAGAACAGCTATGAGCTGCCTGATGGACAGTTGATCACCAATTCACCATCGGGGCAGGGAGGTTCAGATACCCTGAGGTCCTCTTCCAACCTGCTAGGGTCGTGTTTCTTTTGGGGTGAAAATATTTTTCCACCCCCCTTTGACCAATAGTTTAGGGTATTAAATAAAGTCAGTTTAAAAAATTAACTTCACAACATTGGACTATTTCGCGAGACCTATCTAATGAGGCCTTTGACCGCACGATTAGAGAATGGTTACTGTAGCGTTACTGTAGCAAAACATGAATTAATTAGGCTCATTGGATTCGTCGCGCAAAGTTGCACTCATCCCTAAAACATGAATTAATTAGGTCCTCTTTCAACCTTCTTTCATTGGTACCGTACGCACCTGAAATCCATGAGACCACCTGCAACTCTATAATGAAGTGTACGTGATATTGACATGAGGAAGGATAGTAACATTATTGTTCTCACTACTGGTGGCTCGATCAACCATGTTCCTTGGGATTGGCCATCACTCAGAATGACAAATTAATGTTTCGGTTAACATGTAAATTTGGTTAATGATATGTGTGCTCAAGGATTGACAGTTAGTTTTCGGAAGCTGGATGTACATAAATCGGTATTACGCTTATTGAAACTTTTCAGTAAACCGTTGTTGAATTTGCGGATCTTGAGAAACGATCTAAATTTTGGCTGAACACTCAAGACATCTTTGGCGGCGCGCGGTCGATCGGCGGCGTTCCACGGGATCGACGCCGTGGCATGCGTCGGTGCCTGCTGGCTCTAGCTGCTGCCCGATGGCGATCCTGTACGTACGTTCTTCAACGCCCCCGCCGCGCGCGCTCTTCGTTCCTGTCTGTGGCTCAATCTGGAAATGGTGCAAAGCCTGGACCACATCCAAACCAAACCAACGACAGTTACGTCCATGGGTGAAACCGCACCAAACTAATCCGCATACCTACGCGAACCGATCCGATCCAATCCACGACCGTGCTCGAACCAAACCCCACTGGATCCACGGTTCCACCCAAAACCACACGACGAGGAATGCCACGGCGAGCCGTACGCCGCCGAACGGCGCGGCCGTTTTGTCCACCGCGTTCCGGTGCTTGTTGCTGGGCTCGTGGAGCGGAACGCCCCGGCTGAGGAGCAGCTGCTCGATGATCCCGCGCGCCGCCGCGTTGGGCACGAGCTCCACGCTGCGAAGGCGCTCGCCGGCGCCTCCGGGTTCACCCACGCCGCCGCGCACCTCGCCGTCGTCGGCGCCACCGCCTCGGCCTTGCCGGGACCGTCAATGCGCTCGAACAAGACAACGGCACGACAGTAGAGGAGGAACGCCATGAGGCCGGAGATGAGCACGAGGTTGTTGTCGTCCTCGCCTCCAGCCTCCAGGCGCTCCATCAGCTCGGCCTCCAGGAACGCCGCCTCCTCGGCGCAGGCAGACCACGAGGCGGGCGTCCTCAGCGTCGGCCGTGGCGGCGCCCACGAATCGCGCGAGCCCAAACCATTTCCAGGATGATCTGTGGCGCGCGCCGAAGCCAAAGCAAGCTGAGCGTCAGCGCCAGAGACTACCCCCTATCGCCTACTGCTACAGCCTACAGTCCTACCTGGTGCGCGCCATGCATCCTCAGCCGAGCTCCAGCGCCAGCCACTGCCTGCCCCTGTAGGAGCAGGTGCCAGGCCTGAGCGCGTGTGTGCTTGGCAGGTCGTGATGACTGGGGACTGGGGAGTGGAATATATATAGAGTGGGGTGAGGGGCACGTGTAGAGCAATGACGGCCAATCTCTACCTCACGTAGCTCAAGCTCAACAGCGAGCAATTGCCCTTATCAGCAAAGTCAACCGACATCTTGTTTCTTCCTTCAAATTTGAGGCGTGTGCAGCACGAATTAGCAAGCAAACGGTACAGTCCCCCACACAACAGGGAGAGTAACCACCGAGTTCTCTCCTCCATGCAGCAGCAGGACAGTGTCATCATGGATGTTCGCCTCAACAGTCGGGCTGAACCCACCTGCACCGAAGGTGATTACTGATTACGCTGGAACCTGACGCGTCCGTGTCAGAGTGTCAGTGTTGATATGCTGCACTTGCTCTACAAGGTGATGAGCCAGAGCGCTGGCCACGAACTGTCTGGGTTGTTGTGAGAGTCAGAGAGAGAGAAAAGGGTGATGGGGAAATGGTCATTATTTTTGGACATGTAGTAGGCGACATTACACAATATTTGTTGATATGCTGCACTTGCTCTTACATGAATATTTGTTGTTTTTGAGTCAGCTAAGACATGCCATGCTTTTGGACATCGTACTCCTGGAATTCTGACAGTCCTTGATCTATTTGTACAAGTTTTTAAAAGATGAAAGGAAGAAATCATCAAATGAAAGAATGTACAGATCGAGAGCATAAAAATAAAAAGAGAGATGATGAATTTGTGCAAGAGTTTCATTTCGAACGTGATTCAGTATCCTCTGTCCGGTCTGCCCTTTGCCCCTTAAAAGAAAAGAAGGGTCCGGGAAAAAAACTCAGAACTTCCAAAGCTAACAGAAGGCTTGATTTACATGTCCCTAGTTATACTCCATTTTCTTCCCGTCTCAAATACTGAAACCTCTGAGAGCCGTGGTCAGGTTCGTCACGAGGTCAACTGTGGTCGAAAACCCTTCTCCAATCTGCACAAACCATAGCTGCTCAAACGTATGAACATGCAAAATCTGAGACTAGGCAGTGTATTCTGTCTAATGAAGTTCTGAATGCAAAGAATTAAACAAACTACCATCCAATAGGGCTGTTAACATACGCTACTGTTCGTTCATTAAGCACATTCGCATAATGATTGCATTAATTGGGAGAGAGAACACCTGCCTTTGCCGTGATGGTGATGTTGAGGCACGATTCTGTGAACGGTAGAACACTGGTGTTTATGATGGAGAGGCCTTGGTTCTCAAGCTCGGAGATGACCATCACCAGCACTCCTCTTCTCTCCTTGCAGCATATTTTCAGCAGGACGGTATCGCCATGGATGCTCGCCTCAACGGTCGGGCTGAACCCACCTGCAGTGAAGGCGCTCCCGCTGGAGCCTGAGGTATCAGTGCCGTCAGTTGATATACGACACTTGCTCTCAAAGACGGTGGGCTCAGACGTTCTCCTCGAGCTTTCCCCCTCCAGTGCCTTCACCTTCTCCTCGAGCTGCTTGACATACTCGATGGTGCTGCCCAGGAGAGAGATCTTGTCTGTCTGAAAAATTGAGCTTTAATTCTGGTCAGAAACATCATGGACTCAATACTTTGCTCGTAGTGATTTAATTAGCCTAAATAAGTTCTATTGGAAGTTTTTAACCTGTCCTTCCCTGGCCCCAACCCCTCTTTCAAAACTTCATAGGTGTCATCTTTCATAGGTATACTAGATCATCAGATGAGTTTGACTAGTGATTGCTATTTGCAAGGGGCTTATTTTCCCTTGAGTATCAATAACATTGATGTCCACTATTCGACATTCACTTAAACATTTCACTAATTTTGTACAATCCCATAGGTCATAACATCACACCATGAGCGATATAAAAAGATTTCCTAACAATTATTAGCTGGTTGCCGTTATGGTGGCTTATTTGTATTATTTTCATATACACTTATAGTGTTGTTGATGATCAACTTGCCGTTTTTTTTAAAGCTGCCCAACAGAAAATATCCAAAGTTCCAAACTAAGATGCTTACATGATGCTTACATGAGAAATAAGAAATAATAAAGGAGCCAATAACCTTCATTCACTCACAAATAAATGCTATGGGAGATAGCAAATCTTGTAGCTCAAGGAGTTTGTTAAGGTTTAATCAACACCAGGGAGCAATAAATATATAGCATGTTGTCAACCGATATAGACCGGTAACTTAACAACAACGAAAATAAGGTGCACTGCGGACTTGATGCCTACAAATGCAGTAGTGGAACCTAGAAGCAAAGCGAGAGTGGATGAGATATAGTGTATGCGTACAATTGAACTTGTGCTAGAACTGTCATAGTAAGATGTAACATACGTGAAGTAATGGTCTGGCCTGAGATTAATAAAGCAACAGATCAAACATGCATGTAATCCCTACTGGCACATAGAATGATCAGTGGTCTCCAATGGTGTTGATTCTATCAATCGAGTTTTGAACCACCGTATGCTAGTATGATGGAATCTATCAGAAAGCAAATAATAAGATTGTATATAGTAAGTACTCCCTCTCCCTGAACTAAAAAAACTCTTCTCAAATCTCTTTTCTATATTATCAAATCAAACCCTTTCATCCACATCATCAACAAATAGATCACTACTAGCTACTACATATCCAAAAAGGAAAAACAAATTAATACTACCGCTTCTGATGCAAGCTAACATGCATAAGTAAGTTATGACCTTGCATTGGTTAGAACATTAATTAAGATCATGAACAGCTTGAACCTCTATCAGAGACTTCGGTGAGAGATTTTGCTGACATTTCTCACTGAATCATAATACCGTTTTCCTGCCTAGCTCACTGAAGCTACATATGATTTTGTTTGGTTTAGGACTATATAATTGGAGACAATTTCTTGGTGGGTGGATCTGTATATAAATGTACAGTTCAGCTTACCCGCCAGTAATCTCTAAATAGTTTAGTACTGATAGGCATACATGTTCATATGCATCCTCCAGATTGTGCGTAACCAGTAAAAACGGCACACATGTGGAAAATGGCGAAAATTCATCTAAAAGCAGTAAAACTTGACGTGTCTATAAATCATATCTTGATATGGATCCTTCTCGGGTGCAGATCTATCCCCTCTCTTGAAAAGTTTGTGGCAGTAGCACGAGAATGTATCAACAAATTAAATCGATATGGCAGCTGCGGTTTGTTTGGTATATTAGATATTATATCACATTTTTTGTGCAGACCTTTTCTTGCTATTCCTTATTCCTCCAGTGAAGCCACAAATTGAACAATCTGGTGGTAATTCATAAAATTTCTACTACATAAACAAAAACAAAATAATACAAGTATGACTACACACGTACTTAATCACATATGATTTTTGATATATATATTTGCATTGAATCCTCATTGCTGGGAACCACTAGAACAGACAATCAAAACAATTGAATCATAGATGTTGTCACTGCTGAGTATATTAGATTAAATCTGATCAGTGTGTGCATTGTGTCAAACCATCAGTGTGTGTATATGGACTATCTGTAATTAGATTAAATCTGATAGTTTCTATGAGAGTAGCATTATCCCATCCCCACATCAATTTGACAGTCATATATTTTTACACATCTATTTGTTCATCGCCACTTAACTTGCATTGGCACAAGTACAATTAATATTGCTAGTTTACAAAAAAGGGCTTCCTTATTTACAAACTCTTATTAATATTGGCCTGTTATTAGAGGAGACATATTCACTTTTCCTGTTTAAAAGAAGACGCATTGTTTTCTAATTAAGGAGGTGCATCGAATTTTCTTATCTTCAAAACCCTACATATAAGCTAAGTTACAAATGAATGAATCCAAATAAAAAGATATTCTTCAAGGGAAGTCATTGCCACGCTAAATTAAAATTTCTATGACAAAATTTTATCATAGAAATCTCTGTGCTTAACCTAATACTAGGTGAAGTGTAGCAAGCCATGCATTGTTGTTCTAATAAGTGTTCATTTTCAAAACTGTAGTTTCCCGTGCTCATATGGTTCTGAAAACTGTAATATTAGTTCAAAACATGCCCTAAAACGTTGGCCACTGATATGGTAAAAGTAGAATTGAACTACCACGCCAACATGTTGTTTAAAGATTTGTTTCAGAAAATAGTTTCCAACAAATATTATACTTCTGATAATTTATGAAAAATTATATTAAGAGAAGCTATTCAGAGTATATCTATCTCCTGCATACCGCATGAATGAAGCTGTAGGAGACGTTAAGCTAGAGCAATATAAAAGGGAACGAGAGAGCTAACAAAATTTGTTCACGTCCCTCGAAAACAAAAGGGGAACGCGCCACGCCCGCGCCACGCCACTTTGGATGCGATGCTCTCGGGGGCCTCGCCGGTGGCCGGCGCGCCCTCCTGTTCGTCTCGCAAGCAAACCGCCGCGCGACATGAGTGGATTGGATCTAGGGTTGCTCCGGCGACGCCTTTGCCACCTGTCCCACGGCGTCCTCACGCCCTCCCGGCTCTTCCAAAGCTCCAACCGGCGGAGTCGAGAGCGCCGCCAAAGTTCGCGAGTGAGTCACACATGCCCCGTCGTCGTGCGGATGCCGCGTGGCCGCCGCCGACCGCCGGCTGCCCGGTTCACGTGCACATCCGACTGCTCAAACTCAAATTATCGCGAGCCGCCGCCGTCCGGGGTTTCAATCCGGCTGTCGGGCTGTGGCCTGATCCTGTCCGGCCGGCGGCGGCCATCCGCTACGGCTACGGTAAGTCTTTCTAATCCAGCGAGAGATTCTTTCTCCACGTATATCGCTGCATCTCGTGTTATATTCCAAGTCTCAATTTATTCGAAATTATCGCAATAGGCTTTAGAGAGTAGCACGAAAGAACACGGAATATTTGGATTAGAGAACGACCGGACCGGACCGGCATGGCAATGGCATGTATGCATACCTTGGTGAGGTCCGGGACGATGGTGGCCAGAGCCACGAACTGCTGCTGCATCTTCTCGCGCCGCTTGCGCTCGGCGACGACGTGCTCCTGCGTGCTCCAGTGCGCCCGGCTCCGCCTCTCCGGCACCGCCTGCTGCTGCACCGCTTCAATGCCGTCCGGCCAGAAGTCTCCTCCCGAGAACTCGAGCGTGCTAGGCGGCTGCCCCTGCCCGCCGAAGGAGAGGATGCTGCGATGATTGCTCGACGACGATGGCTGCCCTGGCTCGTTCTTGACCACCACCGCTCCGAACGGCAGGCCGCCGGGCAATGCCGGGACCCCAAAGCCCGGGAAAGCACTGGAGCCCTGGTGTGGATGAGACGAAGAAGGACAGATCGGGTTGGGCATGCTAGGCGGCGGCGCCATTGGCGGCGGCGGTGTGTAGTACTGATGCTGCTCAGGGAACTGATGCTCGGCGAAGTGCTGTTGCATCCCGGCGTGCTCCTCTTGATGATGCTGGTACATGTATGCTAGCTCCTCCTCGGGGTCCTGAAATTGCCGCGCCATAGCAAGAATTAGTCGTCGAAACATACAAGTTTCAGATCTCATGCTAGTTGTCTTAGGCTTACCGGATGTGAATGCCATTGGTTAAGTTCATCCATCACCTCGATATATATATCCTAGCCTGTAGATCACTCTGATCTTAGAACAACACTTTTCAAGAGATTAGATATTTCTGAAGAAACTTAAGGCAAAAGAACACACCTCTTATTTTCTTCCTCCTGCACGTTAATCCTGACTTCCTTCTCCGGCCAGTCCCCACGCACTGCTTCTGGATTTCTCTTGGCGAAGCTTTTATACAGGCCTAGTGGTGTTGGTGTGAATCATGGCCCTTACTGTTCTGAAGAAGGCGTCCACGTGCTCCTTGCGTTTCTCAGGAAAGACCAAGTATTGAGGTGACCAACGAGCTGCTACCAAATATTTGCACGATTGCATGATTGGATCTGCACACGCATTCCTATTTTTTTTTCCTCCAAAGCCATTTAGTCCTCTTTGGCCGGTCCGTTCTACTTTTTTGTTGACATCACTGCTCTGATCCTCGAAGATCTCGTATTATCTTTTTTGCTAAGGAATCCTTTATAGAGTATATATATAAGCACCAAGTTTAAAGAATTAGTCGGACTCGGTGTTTAGCTCAACAAAGCCTGTCTGAAGATTCAGTAGGTGTGTACGACAGTGACACTGTTTTATCCGGAAAGTGCCCCATCTGTTGTTTGAAGAAGTATATCTCTCCCTCTCTCTCTCTGCATATTAAGTTTGATGGTTACAGTGTAGTAGAAACAAATTATTTCATGAACAAGTAGTTTCGTTGAACCAAACTATGAGCTACAGTAGGTACCTGTGTGATGACGACAGTTTTGTAAGGATGTACGTGTGTACATCTGTTGTTGTTGGAGGTGATTACAATTTCTGAACTTTATTAGCTGCGTCCATACCAATATAATGCACTGTCGCTAATTCTTTAGGCAATCCATGTGATAATGCCGTAGGGTTTTTTATGCTGAACTTGCAAGCTTTAGACTACACAGATCGAAACAAATCCCAAGAAAGTTGTTTCAAATCAAAAGTACAAATAGTAGACAACTGTTCCGGGCCGACCGGTTCCTGAGTCTGAATCTGAAGAAAATCTGAAGAAAAGCATAAAGGAAAAACAAAAGCCTCCGTTGTTTTGTCTTGGCCCTGGCACTCAGGTGATGCGTTGTTAAAATATAGAGTAAAATGCGCCAGCGGTACATCAACTTGGCAAGCAGTGTCATCCAGGTCCATAAACTACGAAAATGCACATTCAAGTCTCTAAACTTGCTAATCGGTTCACGTGAGGTCCAAACCTCTGTAATTTATATTAGACCGCATACGTGACACGCTGAGTGTATGGTGACATGGACATGCATATGTGGGCCCCACATATCAAGTCAATTTTCTCCTTCCTCCTTCCTAGTCCTCTTTCTTTCTCTCTCCTCATCCTTCGGACGCCGCCGCTCGGTCGTCTCTCCCGACGCCACTTCTCCTCCCGGCGCCAGCAACGACAGCTCCCACCACGGAGGCCTCCCCCACCGCGACGGCGGCCCACACCGCGGCGGCCGCTCCTCCCGCGACGACGGCCGCCTCCACTGCCGGCCGGGAAGCTCCCCACCCCCGATGAGTGTCGGAGGTGGAAGGCGCCGGCGATGAAGCCCCTCCCGCGACGGCCGGCTGGCCGCCCGGCCGCGCCGGCTAGCTGGCCACGCCGCTCAGCCGCCCGCTCGAGGACGTCGGACGCGTGGGAGGGCGCGCTGCGACCGAGCATGGATGCCTCGTCGTCAACGCACCCGCCGCCCCCTCTTCTCCTTATTCTCCGCAGGGGCGCCGCCGCTCCTCTCCTCCCTGACCGGCGAGGCGCTACTCGCGGCCGTGGGGCAGCTCCGCGGGGCGGGCGGCGGTGGAGCGTCTCGGCGGGGCACCACAGCGGTGGGGCAGCTCGGCGGGGCGGGCGGCGGTGGAGCGCGTGGCGGCGGTGGCGGTGGAGCGCGCGGCTCGGTAGGGCGGGTGGCTCGGCGGCGGGGCGCGGCTCGGCGGTGGGGCGGCTCCCTGCGGACGAGTGTGGCGCCGGTCAGAGGCGGCGTCCTCCTCCCCCGTGGTCGTGGAGTTCGCCGTGTTCGTTGAGCGGAGCTCCCGAGCCAAGATGCCACCACTGTCCGCTCCTCCCGCGCCCAGGCGCCGCCGCCACCGACCCTCCCGCGTGGGCCGCCCGCTCCTCCCCCTCCCTCGGCCATGTCCGCTGCCGCTGTCCTTCGTGCAAGGCCGCGGCCACCGGCCGGGCAAGCTCCGGGAGGTCAATCTGCACCGTAGGGAGAGCGAAAGGGAAAGGAGAGAGAAGGAAGGTTGACTGATATGTGGGGCCCATATAAAGCATGTCCATGTCATCGTACACTCAGCGTGCCACATATGCGGTTTAATACAGATTACAGAGGTTCGGATCTCACGTGAACCGATTAGCAAGTTTAGGGACTTGGATGTGCATTTTTGTAGTTTAGGGACCTGGATGACACTGCTTGCCAAGTTGATGTACCGTTGGCGCATTTTACTCTAAAATATATATCATGCTGTCGCATTGTTCTAGGAGCAACTAGAAAAATATGGCCGTGTGCACATGCAAAAGCCAACAAATCTGATCCAGGCGCTACCTTCTCAGGTGGAGCAACAAATTAATTTTTAGGACTGCTTTAACTATTCTGCAGTTACTTTCCCTTAATTTTCATGTCTTGTCATAATATATATGTGATACTTCCACAAAATATATAGTATGTGCTCTTTTTCATTCCGCTGTCATTTTCATTTTGACAACTATGTGTATTGCTGTAAGCCTGTAATAACATCTTCAAGTTCAAGCTCCCACACAGTCCCACCCCTCGCAAAAAAAAAGGCTCAAGCTCCCACCATATTGCCGTTATAGCCACGTGGTATTTAGCTTCTAGGACCAGCATCCCAAGTTCTTAGTTTGGCTAACTTTTAAAAACTGAAAATTCAGACTTCTTGATGGCACCGGTCCGAACAAGATTGGTTAAAAAATTGTCACCAGCAGCAATTTCTAGGGTGCATATAAAATTGAGATGCAAATTTTGCTTAGATTTAGTGGCTTCATCTGTACTTGTAAACTGCTCATCTCCCAACATCACATGGCCTAATCAGTAATTAGCCAGTTGACTAATTGTGTAGGCCGGCGAACATGGCCAACTTGACAATTAAAATTGGCGCCTGGGAGTTCGTGTCTCTAGCTTGTACTACTATCATTTCATTTTCCAGCAGGCCTCTGTGTTTAGTGGCTCCAGAAAAGTTTTGCTGCAGTATATAGTTGCTGGCAATGCCAAATGCCAGCACTACTTTGCCAGCATCAACTAGTTACTCAACTTGGATCGATCAAATTGTGCTCTAACTGCAGTCACATGGAACTTGATGTTCTGAGCATTAGCTACTTTTGCTTCAGGCGAGAAGATAAGCTGTTTATTGTATTATAAACTTTGAGAAGGCCAGTGATCATGTTTATTGGTTATTGCATTAGCTACTTTTGCATTAGGCTCCAGAAAAGTTTTCTGCAGTATACAGTTGCTGGCAATGCCAAATGCCAGCACGTACTACCAACTAGTTACTCAACTTGGATCGATCAAATTGTGCCCTAACTGCAGTCACATGGGACTTGATGTTCTGAGCATCATTAGCTACTTTTGCTTCATCAGGCGAGAAGATAAGTTGTTTATTGTATTATAAACTTTGAGAAGGCCAGTGATCATGTTGGAGAGTCATGCCTGCATCAAGTTGAGGTAAACTAAACAGCTGCAACTAACTAGCATGACCATCTTGTACATGTTGGCGCATTCATACAGGATCGTCGTATCTGGAAAAAAAAGTAGAAGTACAACTAAACCAAAGACTCTCCAGTGGAAATTAACAACTAAGAAAAGAATTATCTTTGGAGTTGTCAGGATGTTGTGATGATCGAATCCTGAAGAGGCTGTATGTTGTTATCACACAAGCAAAGCAAGTATAAAAATAAGACTGGGGCTTATACAATCACGAAAATAGTATCACTCATTAATAAAGGAATCAGGTGGCATCTACATGACAATCTGTTGAGTCTTGCAACTTGTTCTAGTGGAGCCTTTTGATTTTGTGCATCAAAACATGCATGCCAAGTAAACTAGTAATCCTTAAAACGGCCTCCATTGTTTTCTCGCTTCAAGTGGGTGCTAAGTACTGTAGCAGGACCAATACCAAACGTCATTCATCGTGCAAGCTGAAAATCTAAATAGGTTTCTGAAGCAATTTGCAGAGGTACAGCTAACAAAAAGTTTCTTCCATCTGCAGAGAGCACATTAGGCAGGTACAATTTGTATGGTTCCTGACTCTCCATGCCACCTAATATGCGTAACAACTAGCACCGGTTTGCTGTCCAGAACGTGTATGCCATGACGCCTCCAGGCGTCAAAATTTGGCAGTTTGTATGAGAAGAAAAGGAAGTCAAATTCGGCAAACATAATCTAAGAGAGAAACCTGTCGAACTGGGCCGATAGCTTCAGATTGCTCAGAGTGTGTTATGGGCCGTTCCAAACGCGAAAGAAGCCTCCCAGTTGGAGTACGTTGGGCCTGCTCCGCAGCAAAATCGGGCTAAACCAAAATTTGGCTTTGGCGGGGGCGCTGGGCTAAACCCTGGTCAGCCGTTACCCCCTAATCCGCCCCGCGCCGGCCCGCCGGCTTCCGCCTCCCCTCCCCTCTCCCCCATCGGGCCCATGACGCCGCCGCTCGTTGAGATCATCGTCGCCGCTGAGCAAACTATATGGCATATGGTATCGAAAATTCAAAATTCCAGTTGCCCAGCTTTGCAGTTTTATATACTCCTACCTAGTGCTGAAGTTGCTAATGGTTTGGGTTAGAACAGGTTGAGAGGTTTTGATTTTAGTTTGGTTTGCTGCTGCTGACAGTTTGGGGCAGTTTGGCTTCCAGTAACCATGAGGCTAACCGGTTCAGATCACATGGGTTTCAAATTTCAATGAGCATGTAACAAGGTTGGTTTTCTGTTTATTACTTTAACTTTGTAACTACTGTTTTTCAGCATGCTGTTTCATGAAATGCTCCATTGGAGACCCTTCTAACAGGAAATTTCTTCTGCCTGTAAGATTTCAGTTTGATTATTTGTGTTCTTGAGCAGCTTTTGGCTTAAAAGGCCATGGCCGTGTTTTACGTTCTGTACGGGTACTAATGTGTTCGTAAAGTGTATAATCTAGATGATATCTTGAAGTCCAGATGAAGTGCACGGATGTACTTTCCGAGCTAGGCTTCATAGTCTCATATGCCCTGTGAACTGTGATCCACAAGCTACATGCAGGAGCTGGAAGTCAGCAAGTAGGTTGGCAAAATATAAAGGCAACGTATCCTGTGCAAACTAACTTGGTATGCAAACTATGTAAATTTTATCACAGCCGCTGGATCCCAATCCGATGACCACGCATGGAGGTAGAAAATTTAAGCACTTAACCCTCCCACCGTTGTCTTTCTTAACCACAATTTGTTCTTGGAAGACGTCGAGCGAGACCGAGCCGCTCCCTCGCTGGCGCCGGGGATGGCTTCGCGGAGCCGCCACGCTTGGGCAGTTGCCGCCGCCGCCGCCGCACGCCGGCCCAGCGACGCCGGCCTCCAGATTCGCTGCCGCGAGGGCGGCCGCATCGTCGCTGCGGACGAGCTCGTAGCCTCCATGGTGCCCGGCTGCCGGCCGCCGCATTTGCGCAGGCGCGTCGTGGTAGCAATTGGAGGCGTCAGTCGTTCATTCCACACAGAGTTTCCTGCGTTCAGATGCAAGTAAAATGCAATTAAATATCGCGGATTTTCACACCAAGAGGCGCAAATCAAGATCTGGCGAAGCAAATCGGCGATGGTTACAGTTATTCCTCTCCGAAATTGATAGTACAGGATATCGAAATCATTCGTGAAACAATTGAGGGCCATGGATCTTTCTTATCTACGAATGCACAGTAGGAGATGAATGAAGAACACCAACCCAAATCTGCTAAATTAATAGAAACCCCCGCCCGAGCTCGAAATTCCCAAGAAAGAAGCAGCGCCCCAACTGAACCAAATCATTTCGGAGTTAGTTACCTTCCCCGGGAACAATCCAATCCAAGAAACCAAAGAACGAAGGAGGGAGAATCGGGAAAATCCAGCTCACCTGTGCCGTCCTCCCATCCCTCCCGTAGAAGCCACAACAAGCATCAGGAGGAGCGGCCGGTGTTATTCCCCCTCCTCCTCCTCGCCTCGTGCGTGGTGCTGATGATGGTGCGTGGTGCGATAGAGTTTGGGATACGTTGCCAAATATAAAAGGACTATCTATATAAGTATATAAGTATGTTTTTGAGCAACTTTAGCCTTAAAAATGTGCCATGGCCATGTTTTAGTTTCTGTACAATTTTTAATGTTTCCTTATTATGCTTTGATATTCTGCTTTAGTATTTTCGGCATAATATCGCGTCTCGATCTGTCTCAGCTGACTTGTGCTAGCTCCGCCGCGCACGTTCTGAACGCAATGCTTGTGTTGCGAAGGTGATTATTTTATTCAAGTATTCGGGAGTGTCATGTGCGTGTAGGGCTTTTGCCATCTCATAAAAACGTGTTAACCTCTTCATCTTTTCTTTGATCAATACGGGTTAAAGTCTCCGCGTCGCCCCGGGCGATTAGGACGGCGCCCACGTCCACCGGCAGCGACCGTCCCCCTCCTCCTCTCCTCCCCCACCCCACCGCTGCCGGAGGGCGACGCCAGAAGTCCGGCTAGTCCTGGGATGGTGGCGGCGGGGACCTCTCCGGTGTGGATCTGGTGAATCTCGGCGCGCGGGCCGGTGGCGCAGATCCACGACCTAGGCGGCGACCTCGGCGCGACGGGATGGCCAAAGCGGGCGGCGCGTCGCCGGGCACCGGGCACACGCAGATCCAGCACGTGCGCGTGCGGTGTCGGGCGAGCTCGACGCGCAGTGGCGTGGTGGCCTGGGCGACCGGCGCACGGTGCGAGCGGCGCGGCGGCCGGCACACAGTGCGAGCGGCGCGGCGGCCAGGCGGGCGCCGTGCGGCTACTACGCGAGGCGGTGGCCGGCGGCCTGGGCATCCGGCGCGCGCGGATGGCGGCCGGCCCAGACGGTGGCCGGGGTGAGCCAGCAGGAGGTCGGCGCCGGGGCGTCCGAGACAGCAGTCCGGCATGGTCTGGATCCGGCGCACCGGTGTCGGCAGTAGGCCCGGCGCTACGGACGAATGCAAGGATGACGCTCCTTGGACACCCTCCAGTTCATCCACATCCTCCGTGTGCTTCGTGGTCGCAGGTTGGCGGGCGGCTACATGCTCCGTCGCCGGCGAGATCTGTTCCATCCAGTTTGCGGCGATCTCCGGCTGATTCTCCGCTTGCGTGGAGTTTCGATGGAGAGGACATCTTGTCCATCGGATTCCGTGCAACGAAAGTGTTGCGCTTGTTGCGCAGGGGGTGTTTCTTCACCTCGCATGGACTGGCGGGCGATGATAGCAGTGGTGGCTTCTCTGCATACTTTCCTGGGAGTAAAGCCTTGGTCTTCGGATCAGGCGACGGCGGCGCGAACAACGTCGTTTTCCTCCATGGAGGCGTCGTTATGGAATCTCATGCTCTGTTAATCTGTGACGGCTAAAAGCATTGCGACGAGGAAATGGAAGGCGAGTCCACTAGGTCCACCATTGGTCAAGGTTACACGGCGTTTGGCATAATAGACACGGCGACGTTCGTTCTACAAGACACCAGGCTAGATCTTATTCATTTATGATCCAGTTCTACACCGGTTATTGTTGTCATATATTCTTAATGACCTAATGGGTTTGAGATTTGTGACAACGAAATTTAAAGCTGTAACATCCAAAAATGGCCTATTTAAAAATTTTTGTAATTAATTGATTATTTAATGTCTTGTTCATAATTATATAGGTTAAATAAGTAATTTCTAGAAATTAAAATCAAATATAAGTTGTAGAAACCTTTATTGTTGCATTCATGCTGCTGCATTTATTTTTGTAATGCTTGTGGTTCAAACAAGAATTTAAATTTATTTAAATTCAAATTTGAATCACCTTGTTTGAAGCTCTAAAAAAGTTGTTAGGCCCATAGTTCGCTTTTGCTCCCTGAACTTTTTCTCGGTTCATTTCTGCCCCCTCTTCTTTTTCTCTGGTCCGGCCCAGCAACCCCGCTCGGCCCAGTACCCAGCGCAGCTAAAGTCTGCTTTCGCTCCCCAACTTTTCTCCCCGGCTCGACTTCGCCCCTCAACTCCTTTCTCCCGCGGCCCAGCTCCAACTACGGCCCTCATGGCCCGGCACTGCCCCGCCTCCGCTCTTGGGCCGCGACGCCAACTCCCGGCCCAACTCGCCCAACAGTCGCGGGCCATCGCTTTCCCCTCCTCTCTCGCTGCCACGCGGGCCCCGCTCGCACAGTGGCGTCTTCCACCTCCGGCCGGACCACGCCCGAGCCGAGCTCGGCCTCGGCCACGCCACGGCCCGCTCCTAGACCGCCTCCCGCGCCTGTGGCCCCCAACGCACCTTCGCGGAAACTTCCCCCGCCCCTCCCTTTCCTTTCCCGAGCCCTCCACCTAATGAAACCAGCTCCCTTGTTTGGAAAACGCCCGCCGCCGCCGCAAACCTTCCATAAACGCCGGCGAGCGCGTTCCCGTTGCCCTGAGCCTTCCCAAGCCCCTTCATAAGGCGCCTAAGCACCCCCGAGCCTCACCCGACCTCGCCATCGCACGACAAGACCACCCGAGCCACTCCATCGCCCTGTCCACGCGCCGCCGAGATTGCGCAGCGCCGCCGCACGCCGCCAGGCTGCTCCGGCGTGTCTCCCGGCCGGCCATCACCGCCAAGCTGTTCGCCAGAAGGTACCGAAGCTCCCCCTGCACTCCCCATCCCTTTTCCTGCCTCGATCGCGGCTTATTTCTCCCCGACATCCACAGCGCCGCCGCGGAGGGATCCGTCGTCCCTGTCGACCGAGCCATCTCCGGCCGATTCCTCACACCAGGAGCATCTTCAGGAGGTAACGAGTCCGCCCAACCGTCTAATTTTGGCGCTTGAGCACCGTAGCTAGTTTCCCCGCGATCACCGTCGTCGGCCGACCGCCGACCGTCGTCGTCCGGTCGCTACACTGCACAATGCACATCTAGGACATCACAGAAGCACTAGCCACCTCTCTATGATGCTCCAGAGCCAAAAACCCGACCCCGAAACCACCCAAAACCCACTCCCCACGGCACACCGGAGCTCCACTCCGCCGCGCACCGCCGTCCGACCCTCTCGCCGGACAATGGCCGACTAGAACCCCCTAGGTGAACTCGCCGTGATCTCCTGAGTCCGTAGGACCAAACCACGTCGCGAATGGATCCCTGTAGCGCGAGAAAACCCCGACTCCGGCGAACTCTCGCCTCGGCCGAGCGGCGCCGCCGCGCTGTCTTCGTCTCCGGCGAGCCTCACACCCTGGGCCGTCCGATCTCAGATCGATGGCCGAGATTAGATCAAGCCATACCCCTTCGCGTTTTAAATCTCAGCCGCCCAGATTGGATCCGACGGCTGCCACGCGTCCGAGCCGGGTCAATACCGGTCAGCGCTGGCTGTTTTTGTAAAGAGCCCCTCAACTTTCTGGAAATCAACCCGCGGTCCAGCCCAGTTCAAAAATAATTGCAGATAGGTCCTATTTTCTTCATTTTAGCCCCTGCACTTTTGAAAAATAGAACCCGCGGTCCAGCTCGCGTAGTTTTATACGTTAGCCCCTGGCGGCTACTGTTAATTACGTATAGGTCCCTGGTTTTTCGCAGTTAGGTCCCTGGATGTTTTAAAACCCCACCAGCAAGTCCCTGAACATTAGAAACGCTATAACTTTCTCGTTTTAGCTCCGATTAGAGTGATTCTTGCGCTCACGTGTTCGTTGCGAAGCGTAGATTATTTCTAGCTCCTGTTTTTGTACTGTTTTCACTGTTGGTGTACTGTTTCTAATAGAATTAATTTATTTGCATGTAATGATTGTTTTGGATGCTTGCGTGATGAACGTGTCCAGTCGGCGAGCCCGTAGCTTTGGACTTCGAGTACGTCGAGGACGTTCCAGAGCAGGACTCGCAGCAGCAGCCGCAGTACTCCGAGGAAGGCAAGTATTAGCACGGACAATCCTTGCTACCTATCTCACTTTTAATATACTGTTCATTACATACGCATGTGTCTAATACTGTTTACCATTAAGGTTGTACCTAGCATTTATTTCCCTGTCCTTGTATTCCTATGGGTTTTTGCATATGAGTAGTATTATGCTAGGCGCTGCAACTAATACTTTGTTTAAATGTTAATTCTTGACATAATGGACCACTGTAACTTAATACTAAAACTTGCTTTTTAGCAACTTGGATCAGGGAGCTGGGGCTTGTGTGTTTTGCCTGGCCCTAGTGTCCCTCTCTAAGGACTGGTTCGTAAAAGCGGCAACCTGGGAGCCTGTCGCCGCCGCCAGAACTATAATGGATCTGGTCTTGGTTTAGTAGCTTGTACGTCTCTAGCTTGGCAGTGGTTACCGAATGGCCTACGGCGTTGTAGGAGGCAAGGCGCGAGGTGTTTTCGGATTCCACCGAGGACGGTAGCCCCGTCGGCTAGGTCCCGTTAGACCCAGTCCCGTGTTGGGAGCCCCCGTGAGTGCGGGAGCTCCGCACGTTGCGCCATTTACTTTGTTGTTGGCATGATTTGCCGGCGCGTGGACGCCATTGACCCCCCTCACGTTGCACCCTGAGGGTCAGTCAATCTCGGTGCCTAGGTTCTCACCACCTTGTAGTACTCCAGCGGCTACTGACTTGTTAGGGTGTCCTGTGAAAGCCTCGTAGCGTCCCTATGCAGTCACACCTCGGAAGTGTCGATGTGCGTGGTTGGGTGCAAAGTTCCTTGGAACTTTTACGCGACTGGTGGGTAAAGGGCGAAACCTCTGCAGAGTGTACGATCTATCATGATAGCCCGTCTCAGGGTCACGAGCGGCCTGGATCCTTTTATGATTAGAAGATGATATTTATTATTGTTTAATGATGACTTACATTAATTAATTTGGGATACAACTGAGATTCATCTAAAGTAGAAGTTATGAATAAAACGAACCAACTAAAAGTGCTAATGCAGTTAAGCCAGTGTCAAGCCTCCTTTGCCTCATCCCCCGTGCTATACTTGCTAAGTAATTCTGTCACTTACACTTGCTGTTGTTATTATTTTGGGCAAAATCCCGGACGGGTAACAGATTGGAGTCAGGCTGATTATGCTGTGGAGTTTCCAGAGGATTTGCCGTACTTCTGAGCTCGCGTTTCCCCAGTCAGAGTCCCTGTGGGATTGCGGCTACGCTAGATAGATGTATTAGTCTTCCGCTGTCCATGATTTTATTTCTGAAACACTGTGATGTAAACGCTACGCCATGGTGAGATTAATAAAGCATTGTACTCTGATTTTACCATATTTGTTCGCTATATGTGTCTGTGGACTTCCTGGGCACACATATGGCCACATTCGGGTTTTGTGTAAATCCGGGTGTGACAGATTGGAGCCGTATGAAGACGATGGGCTTGATGGTGGCAGCTTTGAGTGGATTCAGGGTTAGGTGTATGGAACACCACCGCTGAACACGTGCTTTTGGTCGCAGAAATTGTGTCAGGACATTGGGTTTGGACAGGACTTTTGGGTGTTAGTGGTTTGGAGCCGGTGTCAACCAATTCTAACATAACTAAGGTTTAGGCTTTTTGTTGTGATGGTAGTCATTTGGAGGTGGACTCTCTGTCGCAGGATATATGTTTTTTCTACTTCTTTTTTCTAGGCCTGTGTGCTATTAGGAATGAAGTTTTTTTCCCTTGTGTAATAATGATAGTTGTATGTATCTTTTGAATGCAGAGACTGAAATATCAATATATTTCCTTTTTCTAAAAAGATCCTGTGTTTCAGGCATTCAGCGGGCAAAAGAGACAGCCTATGGGGGCGGCTAATAAGGTCGTGCTTGGTGAGATTCCAAAAGCATTTCTTTCTTTTGCTTCAATTTTTCACAAGGCATGATCTTGAAAAGTAGCGTGACCATCAATTGTTCTTACAGTATATACGATACGGTTGATGTAAAAATTGACGTTATATAAAGAGAATTGTGGAATATGATGTTGGGCCGTAAAGGGCCACGGATCGAAGGGCCCGTTAGAGATGCATGCAGAATGACATTCCCCACCAGAGTCCACCACGCTGAGCTTCTTCTTCCTAATAATCCCACCGCGCGCGCGCAGCAAGCCGTGCCGTGGGCGCAAGCGAAACGAATCGATCGAGCTTACGTGCATCTCACATTCCTGCGCTGCGCGAGGTCATGGATGATGATGATGTCAACTATTGTCAAGTCAAGCGACCCTCCGAGTGCGAGTCACGTTGTGTAACGCAACGAACGCAGAGATCTCTCTGCCAAGGAAAAAGGAAGGCCATCGTGGCGAGGCGTTCACATCTGCTACGGGTCCGACCGAATCCAAAAGGCAACAAGGCCCGTGCGTGCGTGCGTGCGTTATGCATCGTCGGAATTCAGAGCGCTGCCGCCACCGTTCGGTCGAGTGGGTCAGTAAGCACACCGCGCGCCTTGTAGTAGTGGCGTGCAGTGGCGTCCACCGTCTGAACGGCGCGTTCCGGGTCGTGGCGGAATGACGCATAGCTCTATCAGCTGCTCATGCGAATGCGATCGGATCGGGTGACTCCGCCGGCTCGTTCACACCGCGACGTGTTGAGGGCTTGAGGCTCTCAGGTGGTGGTGGTGCCGTGGTCGTCGTCGTACGTTGGCCCCCCACCGGCAGCAGTGGCGGCGTTTCTGGGCCGGGGCACGGGACCCGACCAAGCGACGCCGCGTCGCGCCGCGCCGCGCACGCCTGAAACTAACGCCAGTGGGTGGGTCGGCGGCCGGCTCCGCGATCGGCCGGTGGTGCGGGGAGGACACGGCCGGGTGCAGTGGACCAGTCAATGCTCCTAGTTGGTTGCTTCGCTTGCCCGGTTGCTTGCTGCCGATGCCGCACGCGCTGGCTGATGATGCAGCCCGTGCGTGCGCTCAGCTCCGCACGCACCTGTCGCCGCCGCGGCGCGTGCTGCCTCTCGTCGCCGTCGCCCGTGCCGGTGTTCGCCACGTTCCCGCGCGCTTTGCGTGTGGCTCGTGCGTTTCGTTCCGACCGCGCGCGCTTGCCCGGTCTTACGACCGTTTCGCAGCCATTGGATCCGTCCGTGGCCGAAGGGAGAGTACAACGTCAGCGTCGCTGTGGATCCGGTCCGAGATGCGTCCGCAGAATGACAAGAAGATTCGGTTCTGTTACTCGTGTTCGTTCCTAGCTACCGGAGCGCAATTCCAGTCAGGTGCGTGCAAATATCACTTGGCCTCGACGTTCGTCAGACGGTCAGAGCATCCCTTTCAGTTTCAGCGTACGTGCTGGTTCTTTTCCCCACAGGCACAGGCAAGGAAGGTTCTGACAGTTACAGGCACGATCGACCAGAAAATCAGAATGCTGCTGGCAATGGCATTGCACAAGCAGTCAAGCACCACCCTTTTTCACTTCCATTCATCAGCAGTAAAAATCTGTTGGAAACGAAACAACGGTACAAGACAAAACCGCATTTCGTTTTTGCAGACATCACGCTGTACGTGTCCTCCTGCACCCGTTGCTTTCGGCGCGCGCAGCATGTTTCTTCAGACGACGGCCCAAGTCCAAGGGGGTTTATCTGGACCATGACATGACCCCCGTCGCTGCTGTCCGGGGCCGAATTGCGCCACTGTCGGCTCGGCTGCACGACGCCGACGCGCGCCCACCCAAACACGTACCGCGAGCCCCGTCCCCTGCAGGCAGGCTATGGCTATGGCTGGGTGCGCCTCCCGTCCCGGTCAGCAACGACGTGGCTGCTGATCCATCCGCCGTGTAGTAGTGCTCGTCGGAAAGGCGTCGGCGTCGCCGCCGCCGCAGCCGCTCTCGCTTTCCGCCGCCATCGATCTCCTCTGTCTCTCTCTCTGACTCTCTCTGAATCGTGTTAGTGGGCTGGTCCAAGGCCGAGTTTGAACTGGCCACTGCAACTACATACTACTATTGCTTTGCCGCATCATCATATCAGATCAGTTGCACGCCTCTGCAAGGAGAGGATCGGAGATATATCCTTTTCTCCTCCCTCTGGGTTCCATTCCATCGACCCACGCATGTGGATGGTCTGGCTTGCGGGACTCGGTCACCTCGGAGACCGGCCAGTGAAGAACAACTGACCAGTGACAGCCACCGTCTCTGCGGCCTTACTTTCTGTGTCTCGCTTTGACCGAATTATTACCGGAAACGAACACGAAAGCCTTGCGATTAGCCGATGTGGAGAGCCTGACGGATGCATGTGTGCGCTGGTCGGCATCTGGCGAATTTCTCTGGGTGGTCAAATACTTGCTCATGCGTGATGCTCGGCCTACTTGTTCATTTCATCCTGCTGGATCATATCACGCACTTGCTGAGAATGCAGTGGCCAGCCGGCCCTTGTTTCTTGCTATTCTTCTTCTAGATTAGCGGCTGCAAGAGGGCATCCAAAATGATAAGCTAGTAAATTATACGACAGTAGTACTAGCAGTACTACTACTAAAGTCCTTTTCCCCATGTCGTGCGTGATGGTTAAAGTGCAATACGATCCTCGACGAATTCTTTCTGCAGAAAACCACGTTGCGACAACACCGATCCAACTCTGCTAAATCGTGTCTTAAAACAAATACTCAGCAACGTACTACAGACAGGTCGATCAAGGGTGGATCCGACTCAGACTCAACTTTGGTCCATCCAGATATTGGAATAAATGAAGACATTTCGATTTGTATACAAAGATTCTTGGCACAGATAGGAGTACTTTATATCTACTACTAGAAAGGCGCAGTCGCATCGATGGCAACATGCAGGCGAGCTTAAGAAATTTAAACTCCAACTAAATTGCTCCTAGCCTTTTCGCTGATTGATTTTCGGAACTCGAACCGAACTTTGGGATCATGACTTCTATCATGGTGGGCGACTGTTCAATGTTGTCGCTGATCTTTCCCTCTCACTCGCACCACGAGATATCATATTGTTAAGGGAGCAATGATGGATTAGTACACGATCACAAACACCTTTTGCCTTGTTTTTTTATATATAAATAAAATTAGGGGAAAAGGTGCAATTTGTTTTAAGAAATAAAGTGCACTTGGGTTTCATGAAGTTAATAAACCCTGACACCCTGTGTTTTATCAATTTAGAAATGACTGTGTATGCTCTGGGTTTGTTGGAGCGTAGTTCGTGTTTCAAAAAAGACAGAACTTAGTTAGGTTTTCTGTGATAGAATATATGTGCCTACCGATATAGATATCCGACTCAATCCGGGTGCTCGCATTTATAGCTAATAATTACATTTTAGTGGTAGATCATATGTTTGCCAATAGTGAGATATATGTAATCTTAATAAAAAGAATCTTAAAATACACTGTGTAGTGACTATATGTGTACGTGTATTCGAGCGTCCGCATATTCTGAAAGGAAGAAAAAAAAAGGTCATGTTTGAAAAGCAAATACGCACCGTAGGTCAAGATATGTTTAATTTGGAGTTTCCATGTACTAGTATATATAGTAGATTATTTTGCAAGCTTAGTGTGCCAAGTGTGTTGTCGTGTAAGCCGTACCCTATCTAGCTATATGCCTGTAACACTAGCATCTTCACTTGTAACCAACCACTGGCCGTGGCGATGCATAAACAACGAGGCAACACTAGCTTTCGCTTTGTCGTTTGTTCCTCAGTATGTACAACTCCCATCCTTCTTTTCGGTTCTTGCTGGAGCACTGAATTTCCCATTTAGGACAAACCGACCGAAAGCAGCAGGCCGATGCACACAACACACGTTAAACAAAGCACGCACGGACAGCCCAAGACGACCCAGCTCCTCCGGCCTATAGCCATAGCTAGTGTTCAGTACCACCAACGACAACGCCCTAGATCCACACATTGCCAAAAACGGTAAACAAAGTCAAGTTCCGATCGACCGGGTGGCGTCTCGACGGCACAAAGCGACCACTAATCCCAGTCACGTTACTGCCGGTCGGTCTGCTTCCAGCCCGTCATCTTTTAGGCCAAGGACTTGCTAATTCCAAAGCGATAAGAGATAGATGCATGATCAAAAGGAGCTTGCATTGAAAAAGGAGTCACAAGATGCATGATGATGCAAAGCTCTCGGCCGTCCTTTGCTCTTGCTCCCTTTTCACCTCTTTCCTATGCAGCAGCTACGCTGAAGCAAGAATAAATGAACATATGTTTTTTCTTCGGAACCATGGTGAAGGTGTTCAGTTTGTCAATGCGTGGAGAAGCGTTGTCTATCTATCCATCCATGCGTGCAACTTTATTTTTCCTTTTGATCCAAGCCTTGCTGCTGCTTAATCCACTGACACACACACTCTTACGTAGTGGGTTGTTGGATGTGCATATTTGTCATCAGTTGAGACGATTGACCGACTGCAGTTTCGTAGCCCATGGGAATCAGAACTTTTTAACGTATGCATATGGTGCGCCAATGCTGATGAGAATATAGATCTGTATGTACGTGTCGATCGATGAACCATGCATGCCTATGCCCAAGCTCAGCTGGTTCGCTTTGTACGTTTTGATAGCAATGGTGGCCGTGTTCTCTCCTGTGGGCCAGCTCAACGTGTCAAATAATGTGTCGCACGAGTGTCCAGGCATCTAGGAGACAGACATGTTTCGTAGCTGGGGGCTTTTCCTTGACACATGGACTAATATATAGGATAAGGTAAATGTCTCTTGGAGAACCTTTATCTAGCTATCTAACTAGTGTCCTCTGTGTCAGAGCCACGCAAGCATATGCATGCATGAATAACAGTGTGATGAGAATCTCGCTGGCAACTTCTTCATGGCGGTGTTCACTTTCCTTTAAATCCAAAACTTCCCCCAAACTTTCTTTCTCTAAACTTCACTATTCACTGTCACATCAAATCTCTCTCCTCATGCATGGAGCATTAAATGTAGGTAAATAAAAAAACTAAGTACATGGTTTTGATGTACACGGCGAGACGAATCTTTTGAGCCTAGTTAGGTCATGGTAGGACAATGTTTACCACAAACAAACGAAAAATGCTACAGTGCGCTACAGTGCTACAATGTGCAGTGGATCGGAGACTGGAGAGAGGGAATAATGGACAAACATGCACGATTCTTTTCTCCCTAGAAATAAATAATACATGAACTTTGCACGACTGTTGCAGGAATTTTGCCGCTACCTGAAAGCTGCACGATTTTTTTTTCCGTCTACACTACGGAACAAATTAACGGCCGTGCATGCATATATGGCAGTGGTGGCCGGCGCAAGCAGGGGTACGGTTTACTTGAATAATTGGTCGGTTTGGTGGACGTGCAAAGATTGAACTTGTAAGCCCTAGCTTTCTTTTTTTTTTGAAAAGAGAAAAGCCCTAGCTTTCCTAGCCTCGTGGAAAAAAGATGTGGCAATGATTAGGGTAGAGCACACACAAGTGTAAAGATCATCTTGAGAATGCCGCCTTCTCGCCGCTGTGCCTTTGTCGGCAAGCTCGTGAACACATGTAAGTATGTAACGCAATGGTGCTCCGAACCCTAAACCATAGCTGCATCATCTCCATGGGCGACGGAACCAAAATTATTTAGAACTCCAATGGGCCAGGGCAGCATTGACCATATTTTTTATTGTAGAGTATATGTAATGCCTTTTCTCTCTTTTTTTTCTGTTCTTTTTTGCTTTGATGGGGGTGGGTGAATATAAGGAGCAATCAAGCAATAGCCTACCTAGGGCATAGCGACATGACACTTGTTTTAGAAGCAGATATTAGTACTTTAGTAGTACTACTGAACCAAACTAGTAACACATTCTTACTGGCTCTACTTCTCGCTAGTGCTCTGTGTGCAAATATTTGGTGAAATTAGACCTTCTTTCTGCATCTTTTTGATATCATAGTGCTAGATTGGAGCATCAGGTCCACATAATTTTTTTAATCAATTTACAATTTTCCTTTGCGCCTTCCCTTCCGACAACACTACTCCACCATCTTCAATTCCACCAATGGCAGCCCATGCATGCTTCATGGTTGCATCTGAAAGTAGTTTATTTACTATCCCCAAAGGCCAAAGGTACCAAGGCGGCACTTTACGGTTGGTGTAGCATGACACGTGGCGCTACGACTGTCATCCGTAGCATTATCTCCAACCTATTATATGGATGTCTTAATAAAGTTCACGTGTAGACAAATAATTAGGGCGTAGTTTTTGTAGCATGTATGTGTGATGGATGGTTAGCGATCGATGGTGATGGAGATGGATTGGAGATGATGACGATACTTTTTATCCTTCATTTTTTTTGAAAAAATGGAAGCTTTATTGATCTTAGACAATTACATCGAGATGATACAATTATATAAGATCCAACCCGGCCTCTGCATAACTAAGATGCACACAGCCAATGAGAAAGAAACAAAAAATAAGAGCCCCATGACCTAGCAAACTACCACAAGCGCCTTCATCTTCATACGCTTCACAAACCAAAGCAACTCTTGGACTATGAAGTAGGCTCCCGAGACAACGCCTCCAACGAGGAGATGGCACGCGCACGTGCCGACGTTGTAATGACCCAACCAATTAAGACCAGATCAAATGTTTTCATGAGGGAGTAATTCATGTTAATCCAAACAATGCCTTCAACAAGGTTACTGCCAGGTTCAACCAATTAAGGCCAGACCTAGGAATTTCTTCCCGGAACCAGTGAATTAGTAGCAATTACCACCACGACAAGTCACACCATGTTGCTTCCCCCATCTTACCAGGCCAATGCTTCCATATAGACCAGCCCTGACCCACTCTAAACGGCCACGAACTCCAAATCCGGCAGACCATCTGAATTCGTAACCTGATATACCATGCTGCAAAGTAGCCGCTGGGTACCCGTGCATAATCCATCAGGAATAAATTGCAGATGAAATCCGTCTTCGAGTAAGAGAATCCGCGAATGAAGCCAAGGTGACTCGTGTCTCTTGGTTTATATGAAAAGGAAAGGCGAAATTGAAGATGTTATCACCAGATGTAGTTGCAAAGTCTGGAGCTAGCCCTTCCAACACCAAGGCCGAAGGCCATCCATGTCAGCGTCGCCGCACGCCGACGCCATCCACGGCCGCCAGCAACCCTCCGCTCGGGAGCCGCGACCTCTCGCCCGGCCGCCGTCGCAGCATGCCGAGGCCCCGGCCATCACGCCAAAGCTCCTCCCGGTAGCAGATCCGCCGGCGTAGGCTCCAGATCCGGCTTCCCCGGTGGCGACGACGGCCTCCCGCGACGAACTCCGATCTGCCGGGACCACGCCGGACACACGCCGCAGCCGCTCGCCTGCACAACCGCCCGCCGCCAGTCGGCTCGCTGTCGACCGCCGCACCTGTCGCCACTCGAGCGCTAGGCCGCCGTCGACCCGCGTGTCTGCCTCCGCCGCGCCGCCCGTCGTTCTCTCGCGACGAGCGCCGCCAGGGCCCAGATCCGCGCGCCCCGCCGGAGAAGACCCCGCCGCCGCCACCCCGGGGGCCGCCGGGGTTCCGGTGACGCCCTCCGGCGGCGGCGAGGAGGATTGGGAGGGAGGGAGGGGAGCGGCGGCGGCGCTAGGGTTTCCCGCCCGAGTCGCCCTGAGAGGAGGCGACCATCTCCCCCAATTTTTTGACATTAATTGTTACTATAAGTTTGGCTTTTTTTTATCCTTCATGATCGGCTGTCTTGTCCATTCGCCACATGCTTCTCGATCTTTAAGCTGTTTCTTAAACAAAGCTACGGTATCTTTAAAACATAATGAATTAAATCTCTATGCAAGCGAAATTAATGAAAACTAATAGTGGCCCGTAACCTTGTACCATCGTCTCAGTATATGTTAGTTCATGATGAGGCGAGAGGCCTAGAGGTGCCTTAGAATTAATAAACTAACAGAGACAACAGTGGTTCAAATTGCAGGAGACGAGGGCGGTCCTAGTCTAGTGGGAGATGGAAAGATATACCTTTGTATTTTTAGCTAGTTTTCTGAAGCTTGATCCGTTTTCCGGATTGATTTTTAATAAGTACTATAAAACCTTTGTAGTAATAAAACACTAGATCATGTTTTGTGCCACCCATGTCATCCTTATTTCATTAATATATATACTATTAAATCATGAATCTGTTTCCTTTGGTAAAGGAAGATACCACACTGATGATAGAGATTCCTACAATATTACTGATGGATGAATAAGGTCCATATGTTATATGATAATAAAGGAAAATAATAAAATGCTGTTCAACTCCTTGTCCTATGTCAATAACTATTATATTTACAGTAACCCTTGCTATTTAATTACATCCGGTAAACTCCACTACCGAATTTGTTAGTCCTACCCTGGTTCTAGTGGGAGGACTTATCTAATCGTTAGATCAGCTACGACAAGTGCAACTGTCAACATGGTACAAAAAGCGTGCCTCATCATTAGCTGGATAATGGTGGTTGTGCCTCACCACTATCATTAGTCTTGATGCTATAGATCTATAAAGCTCGGATCATGCATATATACATAATATATAGTGCGGTAGCCAAATAGGTGGGCATAGTGGTGCACATGCTATAACCTAATTCCTAACTACCAATGCCATTAACCATGCATGCATGGTAGAACTGGACAAGATCAAGAAATAATGTGGTAGTGCCCCCCATCTGATCCACCCATTAATAAGTCGGTGTTTAGGATAGACTAACTTAAACACCCTATGTACTACTTATATGCTGGTCATTTTATCCTCTCGCCGTTGAATTTTGACTTCCCGCGCTTTCTGTAGTTACCATTTTGATTTGTATATTAATTATTGCCAGTCGATAACTGCTAGCCAGTCTTGATGCAACAACGCATGCATTTGATTTCTGCCGTGCATGCACCGCCATTGTGCTTCTTGTTCCCACAAGTTTTGACATCGACTAGCTTTTACCAAGTGAATGGTTTCCCAGAGTATGTAGCTTGTTTTACACTCGGCCGGTCTCTGTGGTTCCGATCAAGCTCGGGCATCCGGCGATGGGCGATGATATACACGATTGACACGCAAACGAACACTGACTTATCCAATGGCGCGCAGAGCAAAGCAACACGCCAACACGGTCAATTCGTTACTTTCACTTCAACACTCGATGACTTGTGCGAGGAATCCGATCCATACTAACTATGCAAGGCGGCTTACGTCCTGTACTCCTGTTACGTGTTGAGGGATGCAGTGCATGAAGACTTCCTTTTTTCTCTCTCTCGTCAGATCGAGTGATCCCAACTTGCCATATACCTGACATTATTCTTACCGCCACTTGGTTATGTGTCAGAGAATTCAGATATATGCCATTATTCTTTGTGGGCTTGTGGCCCTTGGATAGAATAGAACGAACTAGTGATGGATCGACGTGACGGCGAGGAGGAGACATGTCGACGTATATACTTAAAAGGCGGAATAGCCAAAATCATCATCTAATTATTATCAAAAGCTCATTTTCGTCCCTTAAGTACGAAAATGGCCGTTCCCGTTCTCAAACTTTCGCAACCGGCACATTTCGTCTCTAAGCTGACGTGGAACGCCACGTTGTCTTCATCGTCATCGTCCCAGTCAGCATCTCATTCACTACGGTTATGAATTCCATTTCTATCATTACTCGTTCTACTTGTTGCATAACATGTTAATATGTCCTCTTGTATGCTTCAATAGAAAAACACTTATGCACATATTTGTTTGGCGCTTCAGTGATCTAGAATAGGACAGCATATGCATGTGCACAGGAAATTTCAAAAACTTGCCAATATAGCCATTTTTGTAGTTTAAGGGCTATAGGGTAAGGGTAAAAATAAAATTTCATAACCGTATCGAATGAGATTCTGATTGGGATGATGACGAGGAAGACAGCGTAACACTTCACGTCATTTTAGAGACGAAAATGAGCTGGTTGCGAAAGTTTAAGGATGGGAACGACTGTTTTCATAGTTGAGTGACGAAAATGAGCTTTGGAGGACGATTTTGGCTATTCTGGCAATTTAAAGCATATAGTATATAATAACCACGCGGAGTCCCGCCACGACGAGATTGATCATATCAGAATATATATGTGTACGTGCTAATTAATACTCCGTATATACTCCCTCGTTTTCTCTATGTTTGTATGTGACTTAGCCCTCATGCCACAATGAACGGTCATAATTCAACCACTATAATTCGTATGGTGTACTTCGGGCTTACTTATATTATACCAATTTGACCTCGGGTTATTAACGTGGACCACACGTTGGATATCAAATGCTTTCCCACGGCAGTACCTATCCTTTTCCTCGTTCGTGAAAGCTGCTTCATCTTTTTTAAAAAAAAAATAATCTAGTCATCATCATATCCTAATGTAGACACAGTAGACAACATGTCAAAAGGTCAGTTCACAGCGCAAAAAACATCTAATAATAAGATAAAAAGAAAGGAAGATACATAACCATGTTAACTGTTATCACTACAATTAAGTCGTTTACCTGGTTTTACTCTTTTTTTAAAAAAAAAGGTATATCGTTGGCTTGAACTTTAATTTGAAGCGCATGGAAACAGGAAAAATGTGCCAATGTTTTAGCCCATCAGGTTTGGAGGAGGAAAAAAAGAGAGTAATTTTTGCATTGTCCTGATCATATATATATAGTGCGCAGTACACGCGCGCAGACCCTTTTTTTTCTCTCAATGAAAAAAAAAATCCCTCCCTAATCGACGCGCGATCCCGCGATGTCCTTTCCGTATCATCATTTTCAATTTCCTCATCTCGCATCAGCATCTGATCTGATAGCACAAATCACTACCAGAATGCTTCGCATCCGCCCGCCTCCTCCGTCTCGGCCATTTTTGGACCCGGTGCTGATGGGGCTTCAGCACCGGGTCCAACGGCTAGGAGCGGGGGCGGCGCTGCGGGGTGTCAGGGCGGACACATTAGCACCGGGTCGTGGCGAGACCCGGTGCTAATGCTCCCCCTTTAGCACCGGTTGCAGCCAGCAACCGGTGCTAATGTGCCCGAGGCCATTTAGCACCGGTTGCTGGCTGCAACCGGTGCTAATTGGTGCACATTAGCACCGGATCTTGCCACAACCCAGTGCTAATGTCTTTTGTATATAGCACCTTCCTCCTCCCCCGGCCGAGCCAGCTGAACACTTAGGCGCTGTGTTCATGCTGCTCGGCCGTGGGAGGGGAGGTGCTGCCCAAATTTTTTTCAAAATTTGTGAAGATTCTACTCATCTAAGGAGCACTACAAGGTACACTCTTTCATTCTCTAATGTTTTATTTAGCTTATAATCCTTCTATGATTTAGAAATAGAGGGATTTGTGAATCAAAGTAAAGCTAGCTAGAGAGAGCTTGTGTTCTTGGAGGAGAGAGAGGAGAGAGCTTGAGTTCATGGTGGAGAGAGTGTTCATGTTGTGTTTTAAATGGAGAGAGAAGGCAAGCTAGTTAGTATTTTGTTTTGTATGACTTGTGAATAGTTATAAGGCTTATGTATTTTATTTATTAGAGAGGTTTATTTATTAAAAGTTGGAATAGTTATTTATTAATTTAATGAAATATATATTATTAGTTATTTATTAAAATGTAGAATAGTTATTTATTTATTTAATGGAATGTATATTTATTTATTTAATGAATATAGTAATGTAGTTTTAGAAATTTATTTATATAATGGAATATATATTATAATTTGTATTTATTTATATATTAATTTTTTTATCTTTAAATTGTATTGTATATTTGTTATTGGTTAATAATGCAGATGAATAGACAATGGATGTACGGGGACCCCCACGCTCAGGCGTTCCGTGATGGCCTTAGGACGTTTCTCGATGCCGCCGAGGCTAACAGGACGCCGTCCGGTTTCATGTTCTGCCCATGCACTCATTGTAAAAATATACAATCGTACAAACAAAGAGGTTGTCTTCAGGTGCATTTGATGAGGCACGGTTTCATGAGGAATTATTCTGTTTGGACGAAGCACGATGAAAGAGGAATTCTAATGGATGAAGATGAAGAAGACGAGGCCGATGACGACATTCCGTTATTGGCTCAATACTACGGTTCCTTTGCATATGCTGCAATGGGTGATGCCGATGAGGAAGATGTTGCTCGGGAAGGCGATGCTCAGGAAGATGTTGCTCAGGAAAATGAACCTACTGATGGACTCGGGCAAATGTTGCGTGATGCCGAGAAAGACTACGGCAATGATAAGGAACTGAAAAAGATACACCGCATGTTGCAGGACCACAAGACTGACCTGTACCCAGATTGCAAAGAGGGGCTAAAGAAGTTGGGTAGCACACTTGAACTTCTGCAGTGGAAGGCAGCAAATGGTGTTACTAATAAGGGTTTCGAGGAGCTACTGAAACTCGTAAAGAAGATTCTTCCAGAGGGTAACAAATTGCCATCGACGACGTATCAAGCAAAACGTGTTGTTTGCCCTCTCGGTTTGGAGGTGCAGAAGATACATGCGTGTCCTAATGAGTGTATCCTCTATCGCGGACAGTACGAACACTTGGATCGTTGTCCGGTTTGCACCTGCGCACGATACAAGATCAGGCGGGACGACCCTGGTGATGTTGGGGGAGAGCGTTCTAAGAAAAAAAATCCCTGCGAAGGTGATGTGGTATTTCCCTCTGATACCCCGTCTGAAGTGTTTGTTCAGGAACAAAGACCATGCCAAACTGATGCGCTGGCACAAAGAAGAACGTAAGCAGGATGGCATGTTGAGACACCCCGCCGATGGATCCCAGTGGAGGAACATCGACAGAGCATTCCCAGAGTTTGATGCTGATGCGAGGAATGTTAGGCTTGGTTTAAGTACCGATGGCATGAACCCTTTTGGTGAAATGAGCAGTGGTCATAGCACTTGGCCCGTGACTGTTTGTATCTACAACCTACCCCCCTGGCTCTGCATGAAGCGGAAGTTCATTATGATGCCAGTGCTCATCGAAGGCCCAAAGCAACATGGCAACGACATTGATGTGTACCTAAGACCATTGGTTGACGAACTTTTGCAGCTGTGGAAGAATGAAGGTGTTAGCATGCGGGATGAGGACAAGCAGGAGCAGTTTGACCTTCGAGCAATGCTTTTCATAAGCATCAACGACTGGCCTGCACTAAGTAACCTATCAGGACAATCAAACAAAGGATATAAAGCATGCACTCACTATTTAGAGGAAACCGAAAGCATGTATTTGAAACATTGTCGTAAAGTTGTGTACATGGGTCACCGTCGATTCCTTCCGGCGAAGCATGAGCTACGAAAGAAATGTGCGCATTTTGGCGGGAATGCTGATCGTCGTACAAAGCCGAGACACCGGAGTGGAGAAGAGCTATTTGATATGGTGAAGGACCTACACGTGGTGTTTGGCAAGGGAGACGGAAGCCAGGCTGCTCCGACGGGCGAGGATGGTCGTGCCGCGATGTGGAAGAAGAAGTCTATCTTTTGGGAGCTACCTTATTGGCAATTTTTAGAGGTCCGCAACGCGATTGATGTGATGCATCTGACGAAGAATCTTTGCGTGAACTTGATAAGCTTCCTAGGTACTTATGGGAAGCCAAAAGATACACTGGAAGCACGTCAGGAGCTGAAACGATTGAAGCAATGGACTGATCTACATCCAGAAAAGAGAGACAAAGGACGCCAGTACTTGCGTCCTGCCAGCTTCACTCTCAGCAAAGAAGAGAAGGCAAGCATGTTTGAATGCTTGAACAGTATCAAGGTTCCGTCTGGCTACTCCTCCAATATTAAGGGAATAATAAATATGAAAGAGAAAAAGTTCACAAACCTGAAGTCTCACGACTGCCATGTGTTGATGACACAGCTGCTTCCCGTCATACTCAGGGGTGTGCTACCAGTTAACGTGCGGAAAGCCATTGTGAAGCTATGTGCATTCCTCAATGCAATTTCTCAGAAGGTGATCAATCCAGACCATTTAGATCAGCTACAGAACGACGTGGTGCAATGTCTTGTCAGCTTTGAGATGATATTTCCACCATCCTTCTTCAATATCATGACACATCTATTGGTTCACCTCGTCAAAGAGATTCGTATATTGGGCCCAGTATTTCTACACAACATGTTCCCATTTGAGAGGTTCTTCGCTGTCCTAAAGAAGCATGTCCATAATCGTTCTCGTCCAGAAGGATGCATTGCTAAGGGATACGAAACAGAAGAGGTCATTGTTTTCTGTGTTGACTTTGTCGACGATCTTATGCCGATTGGTGTGCCCGAATCACATCACGAGGGGAGACTTGGTGGAAAAGGCACACTAGGGAGAAGATCGATGGTGATCAAGGACGTTGAGTAATTTCGTAAAGCGCACCTCACAGTTTTGCAACAATCAACCTTAGTTGCTCCGTACATCGAGGAGCACATGCAGATTCTTAGGGACAAAAACTCAACAAAGTCTGCGGCCTTCATTCAGCGTCTGCACAATAGTACTTTCGCCGATTGGTTGCGAAGACGTCTTATGGGTGTCGAGGGCATTGATGCGCAGCTAGCTTTTGTAGCTAGAGGTCCATCGAGCATGATCTTGACATTCCAAGGATACGACATCAATGGGTATACATTTTACACAAGATCCCAGGACAAGAAAAGCACCAACCAAAACAGTGGTGTCCGGATCGACGCGACAGACACCAATGGCAATACAAACTCATACTATGGAATCATAGAGGAGATATGGGAACTAGAGTACAGACCTTTGAAGATCCCACTGTTCAAGTGGCAATGGGTGAAGCTGACTGGAGGAGGTGTTAAAGTTGAAGCGGACTATGGAATGACGTTAGTGGACCTAAACAAGATTGGCTTTCTAGACGAACCGTTCGTCCTGGCCAAAGTTGTCACACAAGTTTTTTATGTGAAGGACATGACTAGCAGACCGAAGAAAGGGGCGGATAAGAAAGGTGGGGGTAAGCAATTAGACCCATCACAAGACGAGCCAAAGCGTCATATAGTTCTTCCTGTAAAGAGAAAAATCGTAGGAGTTGAGGACAAGACGGATGAAGATTATGATATGCTCGATGGCCGGCCTCCATTCTCAGTGGCTGATGACCCAAGCATCCTGTTAGCGGCGGAGGAGACACCGTATCTACGGCGTGATCACAATCAAGGAACATTTGTAAAGAGGAAGTTTATTAGTGTCCGAATAAACGATGATGCCATGTAATTTAATTGCACTATGTTCCACCCAATTTGTAATGACTATATTTGCATTTATGTTCCACCTATGTTCTAAGATTTTCTATTGATTTATAAGATTGTTTTTATTAATTCTAGCATTTTATATTGATTTTCTAGTAATTTATAAGATTTTCTAGTAATTTATAAGATTTTCTAATAATTTATAAGATTTTCTATTAATTTATAAGATTTTCTATTAATTTATAAGATTTTCTATTAATTTATAAGATTTTCTAGCATTTTATATTGATTTTCTAGTAATTTATAAGATTTTCTAGTAATTTATAAGATTTTCTAGTAATTTATAAGATTTTCTATTAATTTATAAGATTTTCTAGCATTTTATATTGATTTTCTAGTAATTTATAAGATTTTCTATTAATTTATAAGATTTTCTTATTTAATATATATTTTTAATAGGTATTAATAACTGAATTAAAACAAGTATTAATAATTATATATTAAAAACTATATTTATAAGATTTCCAAATAGTAGCCACCGGTGCTAAAGCCGGTTTGGAAATTGGCGCCAAACGAAAATTGGGGGCCTTTAGCACCGGGTTGATCTAAAATCCGGTGCTAAAGGCCCCCAATTTTCGTTTGGCGCCAGTTACGGCCTTTAGCACCGGCTGTAGAAGACCCAGTGCTAAAGGGCCTTTAGCACCGGGTGTTGGGAAGACCCGGTGCCAAAGGGGGGGGGCCTTTAGCACCGGGTGTTGTATAGACCCGGTGCTAAAGGGCCTTTAGCACCGGGTCGTGGCTGCACCCGGTGCTAAATGCCCAGGATCTATATAGCCTCGCGCCGGCCCCCGCCCCCGCCCCCGCAGCACTTCGTCTTCCCCCAAACCGCCGGCCCTCCTCCTCGCCTCGCCTCCGCCGCCGTCGTCGCCGCGCCCGCCGCCCGTCGCCGTCGCCCACGCCGCCGTCGACCGCGGCCTCGTCCATCCTCCCCGCGCCGCCGCCCGTCCTCACCGCGCCTGCCGCCCGTCGTCCCCGCACCGCCGCCCGTCGTCCCCGCGCCTGCGCCCGTCGTCCCCGCGCCGCCCGACGTCCCCGGCCGGCCGCGCCGCCGCTCTTCGTCGCCGTCGTCCCCGCCGATGTCCCTGTGCCGCCGCTCGCGCCCTCGCCGTCTTCCCCGCACCGCCATCGTCCCCGGCCGCGCCGCCCTTCGTCGTCGCCGCCGGCCCGTCGCCGCCGCCGGCCCGCCGCTGCCGTCGCCGTCGTCCACCGTCGCGGTGAGGCCCCTGTGATGCCGGCCTTCGTGCCGTGCGTGGTTGTGTACGTGTGAGCCGGCCTTCGTGCCGTGTCTGTTTGTGTGTGTGCAGGTAACCTTGCATGGCCGAACACGTTCGGCCATGCACATTTGCTTAGCGAACGTGTTCGGCCATGCGTATTTGGTTAGCGAACACGTTCGCTAACCAAATGCGCTTGGCCGAACGTGTTCGCTAACCACATACATTGGAAATGCATTGTACTGGAAATATTAGAAATATATATGCTTCATATGTATTGAAAATATTAGAAAATATTAGAAATTAATTTATTGTAAATGCATTGTATTGGAAATAAAAATGATATATTGGAAATGTTCTATATTGCAATTCTATTAGAAATATACATGCTTCATATGTATTGAAAAATGTTGCAAATGTAAATTGCAAATATTTATATGCTGAAAATGTAAATGTATATGCATGTTTATTTATTGGAAATGTATAGGCATGTTGAAATGTGTATTGGAGATATTTACATTGAAATGTATATTGGAAATGTTATATGTTTGAAATGTATATTGGAAATGCATTGTATATTTACATTGAAATGTATATTGAACCCGAACCCCTTAGCGAATCCGTTCGCTAAGCGCACCGAACCCCTTAGCGAATCCGTTCGCTAAGCGCACCGAACCCCTTAGTGAAGCGTCCCCTCGAAAGAGAGAACTTAATGTGATACAAAATACCAGTCCCAGGATGCTGGTTCACATTATTACAACAGATCGTTCAGTAGAAGAACAACATTACGGGAGACGGTGGCATTGCAGGGCCACGACAAACAGAACTAACACTAAGCTCCAGATAAAAAGGTTGATAACATAGAGATCTTCATCAGAGTGGCAACGCATGCGGCTTCCAGCGGGTGACCCTAACACACAGGCAAAGGTTGGGTGTAGAACGAACCCCTCTAAACGACGTCCTCAGGTACAAAGTCCGGGTCTGCCTCTGAAACAAAGTAAGCAAGGGTGAGTACCTACGTACTCAGCAAGCGCAATCACAACCACGGAGGGGTACAACAGAAGTATGCAAGGATAGTGATAAGGATGGCTCATGGTTTATTTAGCAGCAAAGCAAATTTTATTACACATGCAACGGGTTGGTGTTCGCAATGGGTTTTCACAAATATTTCTTTTAATAGGATCAATAAATGTAATACTTTTACACACAGGATTTTAATGCTACCAGATTTCCCATCTGTCGTAGCCCAAGTCAAGACTTTTCTCAGCTCAACAAACACCAAAACACTTTCTTACACCAAAACAGGGGACTAGTGAAGTGACCAAGCCGTAACTCGCCCAATACCGTGGACACGGCTATCCGGATAGGTTTTAACTCTGCAGAGGTGTACACAACCACAAGTAGGCTACCATAGCATGAACACCTCAGTGCCAGTGCAGCTCCTATCAAAGCCATTACCCACCATAGCTAAACTGACAAGTTATCCCAGAAGCAACTAGGGGGTTTAACAACCTACCAGCGAGGTTCCACCCAGGGGTATACCTCACATAGAACGTATCCCCAGCTCCATGGCCCTCTGTTGCTCACCAGCACACCACATAACCAACAGCTTAACTAGTGGGATTTATGCTAGGCCGTTGCCACATACAACGGTCGAGTGGTGGTACAATAAAAATGGGTTAGGCTAGATGACACATCAACATCATCCCAAAAATTGTGACAAGATAGACAACTCCCACCATGCTCAACCACACAGGTTCGAGCTCACCTCGGTATTTCACACAAGAAATACCGTTTGTCTCATCCCACACAGATACTCATTTTATTCACACAAATCATCTTTTTTATTTTAAAACACGCACACAGTTGCTTTTGTAAACACCAAGTGATTGTCATGGGGGTGTAATGGTAAAATATTCCTAAGCATTTCTAGCAGTGACCAATATTCGAACAGAGCATTGTCATATTTGAACATTAATCTAGGTCGTCAAGGAAACAATCATAGCAATCAAGGAATGGCTATCCAACCGGGTTTGGCAGTAAAATCATGCAAGTTTTATAAATCAGGCCATAGGTTGTGTTTATAAAAACTAGGACAAAAGTATGCATCAAAGGGTGGGATTGCACTTGCCGTTCTCCCAACCCTCGGGGGATTCCTGCCCGGGGTCTTGGTCTCCAAGCTCCTGCTCGTAGCACTGCTCTTCCTCAAGTCCTTCCTCGTTCACAGCAGAGTCTACGGCACACACGAACAAACACACAATAAATAAAAGAAAAAGCTTTTATTGAGCTCCGAAAGAAAGAACGGAAAATGAGAGCGAAAGATGACGACATGATTATTTTTGAATGTGGACTGGGTGGATTGGTGGAATTATACTGGTAATTATTGTGGTGGAGTTTGGGGTCAAACGGGATTAATTTGGCGCATGAAATGACGAGTTTGGTGGAGGTTTAGGGGCTGTTTTTAAAGAATAAGGACCTATCTGTAATTATAGAAAAGTTCGAGGGCTTCTGGCGAATCCAACAGAGAGAGAGGGAATAGTGACTGTGGACCGCGGGTTAATTAGCAGAAAAGGTAGGGGTTTAAGTGAAAACGTGTCAGAGAGAGAGAGCCTTATGTTCACTGGACGGCGGGTTGATTAGCAGAAAAGGTAGGGGGTTATGGGCAAATGTTCCTTTCTTCTTTGCAGAACAGTGCCGGGGGGGAGAAGAGCGACGGCGGTGTCGGGCGGCCGGCTCGCCGGCGATTGCGGTGGCGAAGGGTCAAATTGACCAGGGGAAATGAGAGAGGGGGTCATGGCGAGTCCACCCATGGTCTCACCTCGGGCGGAGGTGCAGCGGGGAGGGCTGCCCACAAGAGCCAGAGGCGGCGGCGGCGCTGGCAGTGGGGGCGGCGGTGCTGCGGCGGTGGAGGAGGCGAATGCGGTGGTGGGTGAGTGCGAGGAGGTGAGGGAGAGGCTCGCTGGCCCTTTTGTAGGCACGGAGGGGCGGTGAGGAAGTGGGCCGACGAGAGGGGCTCGGCGGTCGGTGATGGTGGTCGGCGGCGGAGTTAAGGCGGTCGGGATTCATGCGGTGATTGGTACGGCGGTCCGGCCGGTGCTGTGCTCGTCGTGATGTGGCGTGTGCGCGGTGTGGCGGTGACCCGGCGCAGGTGGTGTGGCGATAGGACAACGGCGGGGCCGGGCGGTCGGAGCGGTGGTGGCCGGGGTGGCGTGCTTGATGGGCAGCGTGCTCGGGCGGACGTCGTGGTTCGGCGATGATGGTGGCGGGGCCACGGTGGGGGGTGGCACGGCTGCCCGTACGGCTGTCGGGTGGCCGGTGGCGGAGCAGCGCTGCGGCGGGGCCGGCCCAGGAGCGCGTGCGCGGCGAGCACGTGGAGCGGCGGCGGCGATGGCGCGCGCGAGAGCAGCTGCCGCGGTGGAGCGATGGCGTGGCTGCGGTGCGGCGACGGGAAGGTCGGCGGCGAGCCAAGCAGAGGAGCGGTGGGGCCGGTGTGGTGGCGGACACGGCGACGACGTCGTGAGTGAGGGCGGCTGCGGTGGGAGGCGGCACGGCGGTGTGTCGGCGTGCAGGAAGGTGGGGTCGCGGAGCAGGGGTGGCACGGCGCCGGTCGGTGGTGGCGTGTAGGAAGGTGGGGAGTGAGCAGAGGGGTGAGGCCGGTCGGGGACGGGTGGTCGGCGACGAGTGGAGCAGGGCAGAGCAGAGCGGTGGCGTTCGGTGTCGGGAAAAATAGAGGAGGGGGAAGGAAGGAAGGAAGGAAGGAAGAGAAAGAAAAGAGAGGGAGGAAAAGAAAAGAAAAGAAGACAAAAGGAAGAGGGAAAAGGAAAGGGAAAAGAAAGAGGGAAAAAGGGGAGGGGAGGTTGGCGGGATTCACGGCGGGAAAAGTGACAGGCGGTCGACGACGGTCGGCCAGCGACGGTCGGGCCCGGCGGTCGACCCGAGAGCGGGTGACGCGGGAGGGGACGGGAGAAAGGGCGGTGACAGCGAGGCGAACAGGAAAAGAGGGGGGCGGTGATAACAAGGCGGGAGGGTTTGGCGGGAACGGGAGCTCGGCGGTGAAAAGATTGGAAACGATTTTTTTTACCGGGTGTATTATTTAGTGATTTTCCAGAGATTAGAAACGCGGGCGTTACACTTAGCGAGCGAATCCGTTCGCTAAGCGCACCGAACCCCTTAGCGAATCCGTTCGCTAAGCGCACCGAACCCCTTAGTGAGCGAATCCGTTCGCTAAGCGTACCGAACCCCTTAGCGAATATGTTACAAATATTTGAAATATCTATGCTTTGTATATATTGCTTATCAATTATTTTTAGTTCTATAGATGGCGGACAACAACGAGCCTGTCCCACCCATGAAAGAGGACAACGACACGTTCTTAGCGAATCAACTTTTTGATATTGTAACCCAACCGATGAGCATGGATGAAGTGTTGAGGGCCATTGGAAGGGACGACAATATCCAGGGCGACAATGTTGCGAGGGCCGAAATGTTGAAGGGGCCGGCAATGTCCAGGGCGAACGTGTCCAGGGCAACACTATTGAAGGGGCCGGTAACGAGCCCTCGTCTAGTCAGGTGTGTATATATATAACATAAATTTGTACTGTACATGTCAATTATGTATACCATCTCTATATCATCTCGTATATATGTAATTTGTGTAGGCCGCCTCTGCTTCTACAAGTCGAGCTAAGAAATCAAAACGATCGACCACGAAGAAGCTGAAGGATGTCAAGTTTCACATCACTCGAGTGGAGGATGACGGGGAGCCAGTTGAGCCCCCAAAAGTGGCCAAGAAATTTGTATCTCAGTGCGGGGTAATTATACGGGACAATGTGCCCATTAGTATCAGAAAATGGAAGTCTACGGACCCCACTGAGGAGTACGTGCTCCCCGATACAGAGAAGGAGATGCTATGGAGGGAATTAAAGGCAATATTCGACTGGCCTAGCACTCATGAAGCAGAACTGAGGGATTGGACAATGAAGAAGATGGCAGTTCTGTTTCAGGATTTCAAGAAGAAGTTGTACTCGCATTTTCTCAAAACCGGAGAGGCCCCGGATCCTGAGAAGTATAAGAAGATCACTGATGACGAGTGGGAAGCATTCCTTGAGTACAAAACCTCCGAAGAGGGTGCAACGGCTAGCGCTAGAAACGCTGGAAACGCCGCAAATAAGAAGTACTCTCATAAGATGGGTTCGGGAGGTTACAAGGCAAGCATCGCTAAATGGGAGAAGATGGAAGAAGATCTATATGCTAGAGGCATCACTCCAGCGACACATGACTGGCCCACAAGGACCAAGCATTGGTACTATGGTCATGGAGGCACCCTAAGCCCAATCGACGACTCCTTAGTTTTTCCCGAGGACTTGCGAGAACTAGCTCAGCGTCTCCTCGATATCCTCAGGGCATCTGAGAGGGGAGAATTTGTTGCTGATAGAGACAGAGATGAGCTAACCTATGCCTTAGGGAACAAGGAGCATCCTGGACGGACGCGCGGCGTAGGCACAAGCAACTCATGGAAGAAAGGTTTCCAAGAGCACGCCGCCACCTATAGGAGCCGTTCGAGAACTACTTTGTTGTTGCTTATAATTCACAGTTTGAAAACAATAATTCCAATCTATGCTGACGCGGGCTTTATTTATTGCTTAACATATGCAGAATGGAGATTCAAAAATGTCGGAGATCCTCAATATATGACGTTGGTTTCGTGGATCCTCGAAGGATAAGTGAACAAATGATATTGATGAATCCTGAGGAAACATATGGAAACCTATACAAGTATATTAAGAAACAAAATTACTGCGACTCCATACTAATCCCGTACAACATCGAGTGAGTACATACACAGGCTTCTTCTTATACTGTCTGTGTACTATTTCATTTCTGATTATAATGTATACATGTATACAGATTCCACTGGTTCCTAATAATATTGTGTCCTGACCGGGGTGTCGTGAACGTCTTTGATTCATTGCACACTCCAATAGAAAAACTACAGAACATCATGGACATGATGACAAGGTGATGTATATTTTCCCCTACTTAATTCACCCCTTACACTTGCAATGACTTAACTCAATTTTTTTATTCGCAGGGCCTGGAATCAATTTCGTCAAGAACACCTGGGTATTCAACGTGAAACACTAAAATGGAACATTGGCTTTCCGGTAAGCAAGTAATTTGTACATGTAGGCCTCGGCTAATATATTATATGAATTTTACTTAATTTCTTTTGGTCGACAGTGTGCCAAACAGGGGAAGGGAAATAATTTATGTGCATACTATGTTTGCGATTACATGTGGAATTGAGAACATAAAAAGCTTACACAACACGATATTATGGTACGTAATAATAAACACATTTCCATTATTATTAAGTGCACAATTATTGTCTCCAACTCGGCGGATTAAATATCTTTCAATTATTTGTAAATTATAGATGTTGAGCCTGAAGGAAGAGTCTCTAGAGCGAGAAAGAATTGACGCAATTGCAGAACAGCTCGTCGGATGGATCTGGGACGAGGTCGTCAATCCCCGAGGAGAATTCCACATGCCACTGGAGGACGTGCCGGACAGTTCAACAAGTCGCCAATCTTAATTAAGTAGAAAATACAGTTTAAATATATATAATTCGAGTTGACATGCATGAATATCTACTTTTGTAATATATATGTCTTCTATTTTGATGAAATGTCAGCTAATATGAATATAGAGTCGGCCGAATACGCATTAGAATACACGTATTAGAATATATACGTATATACACGTATATAGACGTGCATGCATGGCTACTGAAAAAAGCAAAAAAAAAGAAGAAATCCGGGGCCTTTAGCACCGGTTGCAGACAGCAACCGGTGCTAAAGGCCCTGCTAAAGGCGCTGCGGGGCAGGCCCTTTAGCACCGGGTTGTGTCTAGAACCGGTGCTAAACGGACCCTTTAGCACCGGTTATTCAACCCGGTGCTAAAGGGCCCCTTTAGCCTCGGAAGATCTGCACCGGTTGGGATACCCGGTGCTAAAGCCAGTTCCCAACCGGTGCAGATGTTGATCATTCTGGTAGTGAATCGCAGCGACAACCGACCAAGTTGGGGAGGAATTGAGCGAACCAAGCATGCGTCTGCCTCGCCAAAGCGAACACGTAAAATCTGCGACGCACCCATCCGTCGATTCGACGGCGTAGCCACCTATATCTAGTATCTAGCGACGGACGACGCCGACGGCGTACCACGGCCCGGCCGGATCGGATAACAACATATATCTCGGCCGTGGGTGCGTGTGCGCATCTTTATCCGTCGTCCCCGTTGCTCTATCTCGGCCGGACACAGCGCAGCCCGGGTTGCCTGGAGTCAGAGATTATTTCAGATTTTCACCTGATGCGCGATCACGCTGCACGAGCCGCCAGCTCGATCGTACTGCTATCTACTGTACACAGTGTGCACGCACGCACGCACGTACCTGCCACTGCCAGGAATTATTTACTTTTACTACATGGGCATCTATCCGTGCACCGTAGGCACCCCTGACGATTGCTGTTGAAATACTATGTGATTGATGATATAAAAAAATGTGATTGGTGATATACATAAAGATAAATGTATATCTGTATACCAAAGATAGTATAAAGATATAGTATCTACATGGTCGTCACTCAGCATATATAGATGAAAGGAAAAATAAAAAGAATGTGGGCTAGGAAGGTGGTGGTGGCGGCTAGCTACATGCCATGACAATTGATCGACAAGCTAGCATGATGTGCCGAAAGGAAGGGTGGTCGAGTTGAAAATGGAGGAGGCAGGGGAATCGGAGGGAGGAGGGGGCCATGGGAGTGTGCGTGCCTGGGGATGGAGGAACGGCGGCATAGAGAGATGGAGGTGGCCAGGCCAAATGTGTGTGGGGGAGTGCCGGTGATGATGATGATGTCCATGATGGATTGATAGATGGTGGCCAACGAGGATATGATGTACTACCGCTCGCTAAATTTCGCACACTGCACAGCCCCCCAGAGGCGCTGTCATCTTCGAACTATAGCTAGACATGGCAGCAGAGGCCGGCAAATGATGGCAGCACACAGACAGATCTCTCCATCGCTTCGTCGATCTTCTTGGCTCTTGCATCTGCAGCTGACGCACGGGGCCCCAGGCCCAGTGGCTACACGCAGGGTTTAAAATTGCAGTAAGTAATTTTTTTACCCTACTGATAAATACGGAATATCAGGAATATAAGACCAAAATATTTTTTCTTAAAATATTTTTGCATGATTTTGATACGCACTAAATTCTACGCCACATCAGTAAATTTCCTGACATGGAAGTGACATATGAGGAGAGAGAGGAGAGAGAGAGTTTCACGAGATTAAAGAGGAGTTTTATCTATATGATAAGCTCGGTCAACAAATCCTCAGTCTTAATAATAACAATGTATAAAACTATGTACTCGAATTGGCCTTAATTAGCTTTGTGCGTGTCTGACGCATTTATTTGCACCAACCTTTATACTCCAACTTTGCCACTGGTTGAAATGCAAGTGATATTTATGCGTTGACATGTGATATCTTTGTCCTCTACTTTTATTCATGTACGTCCGAGCACCTGACGTTGACAGCCCATTTGTAAATTGGAGAACCGAACCCTAGTCGTCGTAAGGCACCAGGCTACATACAAATATATATATTTTTGTTGCTTAGTATATATAGTCAACATACACTATTATGCAAAAGGCGATGGATAGTGGGAGCCGATCGATGCGTGCGCTCTGCTTTCATCTATGCGGATGCACGTATTTTGTTAGTTCCTGCGCGCGGTAAGCGCGAGTGCGCAATCCCTTGGACCATGCGGGGGAATCGCAAACAAAAGCTAGCTCTTGCCGTCGTGCAGTGACAATGCTCTCTCGCTAGTGCGCTCGATCGATATGATAATGGTTGGCTAAGATATATATTTATATATATAGCCAAATTAAATAAACGCAAGCAAGTGGAGGCGCTAGCTTTCTGATCCCGTCCTAAGTTTTGTTTCCTCGTTTTCAAACCGGCAAAGAAAAGCCATCTAGCTGCTGCCCGGCCGGCCGGCCGGCCGGCCATGCCTTAGCTTGCTGGGACAGCAATGTCGTAGACATGCATGTAGTAAAGCTCATGATCGATGCAGCACTAGTGTAATCTCGCCTATAATTGGGAGAACTTTAATTAATGGACTGCAGGTGAGCAGGTCGATCGATCGATTCGATCATCACCTGGCAGATCGACAGAGGACGATATTTGCGGTGACATCACGGATCGGATCGACGAGGTCAATCGGCTTCGGCGGCACGCCATGCACGGCCGGCTGTTGCATGCATGCGCTTGTGACTCCATCGATCTCACGGACCATGCGCCTCGTCGGCACGGATCACAGAAATTCAATTCAGATCGCCGCATGCATGCAGGAAGGCCCGCTGGTGATCGATCCTGTCATCTGATCCCCTCCCCTGGCCGGCCGGTACTGAAAATCCCTGGCGCACTACTGGAGCAGCAGCAGCAGTACGTGATTGTTTCTATTTTCTTTTCGTGGAAAAAAAATGAAAAGGCTTTGTGCGAGACGAATGGTGGTGGCTGGCTACCGGCTTTGCTGCTTAAGAAAAAGGGCAATGGTACAATTTGGAAAGGAATGTGGAAGGTTGGTACGTGATGAGGAAGGGCACCTTTACACCCTCTAAGAGAGACACTGTATTTCTCTCTTTCACCCACTTAGACTATATATATACTCGTATGTCCGAATTGGAAAACACTTAGAACCTAAGAATAACTTTTATGGATTTTTCCCGCTTGAAATTTCCGTGTTCCAAACATACTCGTCAACTTTTACAAATACAGTTTCCCATAAGAGACGGCGGCCAAATAGTCTACGATGGATTCTTTGTTCTCCTACATAAATAAAGAGTCCCTTTTTCACTATCACAACAGCAATAAATTACCAGTTCACCCTAGCTAATCTGATTCCTTTTACACTTTGATTGACTCGCGTGCCACTTGACACCTGTGCGGGGTGAACACGGCAAATGTTGGAGCAACACCCCTTTTGCTGAAAAGGATTATCTGCATGCATATAGAAAAAACCCCCCGGGGGGGGGGGGGGGGGGGGGGGGGGGGGATCAATGCAGCCGCGCACCATCGGCCGGCCCCCGCTTTTGCGACGCGAACGAAAAAGCGTGTGTGGGCCTTTTACAAAATCGCAAGACACACACGCACCAAGGGTAGCTTTGATTTCTTTTTTCATTTCCTTCGTTCTCTCTTGAAGCTAGTAAGTGGCTGTAGATATCAGGGGCTCATCAGGGCATTCATTTGCCGTGCGACTTTATCGTAAAAGCACATTACAACAAGGGTGGGGGAGGACAAATAATGAGTTGAATATGGGAACAGTGGCGAGGGTGGGCCGTGCACCCACCAATCCACCACTGGGCCCTCACGCCTGTAACCACTGGGGGAACAGCGCTACAGGGCAGGCAGGGGCTCGGCTAGGCAAGCCATTGCCACTGCTGGGGCTGGGGGAATCGTGAACTGGAGGGTGGAGGCAGGGGGAACAGTGCCATACATCTACGAATGTTCACGTGTGCACTCAGCTGCTCATCGTCAAGTTACCATATCGTCATCCCAATCCCAATTTTATAAGAGACCACCGGCCTCTCTTACATGGAGATCGACATGGAGTAGAGTAGTTAGTACATACATGCATGCATGCACGTTATATATTCTGGGAGTGAGGAACTGAGGATACATAGAAAAGAAATTATATATGTTGGTAGATGGCAAAATATATAATCCTTTCCTCGATCGATCTCAGTAGCAGTAATTTTTTCACAAAACCTCGGCCTAGTTAAAAAAAATACAGAGAGAGATGGAGATGACATGGATCGGAGACGACGGATCAAAGTCAATGGCAAGATTAATCGGCCAATCACGCGGCGCTTAGACCTGGCCACCTCCACGGCCGTCGCCATCGTGCTCCCCGTCCCCCACACTGATGAGCGGGGCCCGCTCCGACCCGTCCCTCTGCTCCTTTCCCTCCGTCGCCGTCGTCCCAGCAGCAGCGCCACCACTGTTACCGCAGCTGCTGTTACTGCTGCCGCCGTGGTTGTTCTCCCTAACCATGGCACCGGTGTCGCCTGTCGAGTCGCCGTTGCCGCTGATGCTAGCGGCGGCGCTAGTAGTAGGGGCCGTGTCGTCGTCGCTGCTCACCAGGCGGCCTTCCTCCAGCTTCTCCAGCTCGTTGTCGTTGCCGCAGCCCTCGCTGATCGGCACGTAGCCGTTGTTGTTGTTGCAGCCGGCGGCATTGCCGTTGCTAGTGGCGATCACAGTGGCTATATCACTAGCCGAGGTAGTGGTGGTGTTGCACTCGCTGTGGCTGTTGCCGCCGCCGCTGCCTTTGGTCAGCTCCTTGGCGCGCGCGACCTCCACGTCCCAGTCGGTGGCCGCCACCGCCCGCGCCATCCACACGGCGCACGCGGCCTGCGCCGCCAGGAGGCCGAGCCACAGGCCGGCGAACCCCAGCCGGGCCCCGAACGCCAGCGCGACGCCCACCGGCATGCCCACCAGGTAGAAGGAGGCCAGGTTGATGCGCGCGCCGCTGGCCGGGCGGGCGCTGCCGCGGAGCACGCCGCAGCCGGCCGTCTGCGGGCAGTTGCCGAGCTCGCAGAGCCCCGCGATGGGGAGCGCCACGGCCGTCAGGCGGAGGATGTCCGCGTCCGACGTGAACATGCGGCCCCAGTGGCCGCGCACGGAGACCATGAAGGCCGCGGCCGCCAGGCCCACGGCGGCGCCGATGGAGAGCGCGGCGCCGGCGGCGCGACGCGCCCCCGCGGGGCGGCCGGCGCCGAGCTGGTGGCTGACGCGCGTGGACGCGCCCTGGCCCAGCGAGGAGGGGAACACGTAGACGAGCGACGTGGCCTGGATGAGGATGCCCATGGACGCCACGGTGGCGCGCGGGTTGGCCAGGAGCCCCGACAGCACGATCATGAGCTCGTACCACCACCACTCGAGGCAGACCGCCGTGGCGGTGGGGACCGCCAGGCGGAGGAGCGCCGGCCAGCCGCGGAGGCAGTCGGCGGTGGGGCCGACCCACGAGTCCCTGTGCGCGCCCGAGATGGCGAGGAAGCAGAGGAGCGCCAGGAGGAGGTTGAGGTCGGTGAGCGCGACGGCGAGCGCCACCCCGGCGACGCCCATGTCGAGGCGCACCACGAGGAGGTAGTTGATGGGCCCGTGCAGCAGCACGGAGAAGAGGGAGCACGCCGTGATGGGCAGCGTCAGGTTCTGGGACCGGAGGTAGACCCGCAGCGGGTGCAGCACGGCCAGCACGGCGAGGTCCGCCGACGCGTAGGCGGCGAACGTCTGCGCCGCGTCCGCGACGCCCTCGTCCTGGCCCAGCAGCTTGAGCAGGTACCCCGTGGAGGTGACCCAGAGGAGGGAGATGGGCAGCGCGACGGCGAGGAGCAGCAGCACGGTGCGGTGCAGCGCGAGCGCGAGCAGCTTGCCGCGGCGCGCGCCGAAGGCCTGGCCGCAGATGGGCTCCATGCCGAGCGCGAGCCCGGAGAGCACGGAGTAGCCGGTGATGTTGGCGAAGCCGAGCGCCAGCGACCCGCCGGCGAGGGCCAGCTCGCCCAGCCGGCCCAGGAAGAGCATGGAGATGAGGGCCCGCGAGTACATGACGAGCCCCGTCACCGCCATCGGCACCGACACCCGGCCGATCGCCCGCGCCTCGCCGGCAACCTGCAGGTGCCATCCATCCACCACATGTAAGATCGAGGAGAGAGCAAGCTAGCAAGCACACGTACTACCACGCTTCCCTGCTGCCATTTTCCAACAGCTCGCGCTTTCCTTTTCCTTCCCGTTACTATTACAGCGACATGCTAGTACTAGCTAGTAGGAGCTAGTGAACATTAAACAACAGCTAGGTGCTGCTGACCAATCGCGCACTGTACGTGTAGCCGTTGCCTGTGCGGTGGCTGTGCGTGCGCGCGCCACTAACCGGCCGGCCGGCTATCTTCGCGGCGGCTTAGCAGGGAAGAAGAATGTGCATGCGCGGCCGGGCGCACACGCGCGCGTCGTATACCTTGGAGAGCTGCAGCGCATGGGCGCCGGCGTCGTCGCCGTCGACGGGGTGGAGGAGCCGGTGCGCGGAGGCCTTGAATGAGCCGAGCGGCGGCGGCGGAGGCGGCGGCAAGGAGGAGTCGCTCCCGGCGGCGTTGCACATGACGGCGCCGGGCGACGACCGCCTGCTAGCTCGATCGATGATCCGGGGGAAAGGGCAGGCCGGAACGTGCGCGCCGGCCTCTCTCTCTATCTCTTCCTTCTTCTTCCCACTGTTGAAGAAGATATAAGCAGGAGGCGCGGTGTCCCCTGGCGATTGGTGGCCGGGGCGATCGGGGCTGCAAGTACGTTTTGACTATCTTGCTCTCGAGAGCCTTTTTAGCAGTAGTAATCTCTGTGCGTGGGTGTGGTGGCTGCTGGGGTTTGGTGCCTGGTGTGCTCGGCCTTTTGGTCTCCTCCAGAGGAGGTGCGGCGGTCAGTGGATGGAGAGCGATCAGGATTCAGGCGCTGCTGCTGGTTGGTTTGTGTTTGGGTCGCCTTGGGGGGTGTCTCCTGCCCCCTATATATACGCGCGCGCTGGCCGGGGGTGCGCGCACGGGGACGGCGCCGCGCCGCGCCAGGCAGAGGCTGCGCACGCGCGTACGTGTCTGCCGTTGGGGGTCGAGTTCGCGGCCACACGGCGCGCCCCCCGGAAGGAAGGATGGGAAAACTGCGTGCGTGCGTGCACCGGCCTGACCGCCTGAACCTGAAACTGAACCTGACCCGGTGGATCGATCGCGTCGGGGGGGCATCGGCATCTATGCGTGCTTTGCTTAGTTGTCTGAGAAATTCCGCTATCCTTTGGGGGAATGGCATATTGGCACGTCCGTCCGGTCTGTCGGAACAAATGGGTTCCAGAACGTCTCGCGCGTGCGTGCGCGCGCACCCACGGCCGCCTCCCTCCTCCGGCCGGCCGGCCGTGACAGCTCAGTGGTCGATGCAGAGTAACGCGACCGCCGCCCGAGTGGTTCGTGGCCGAACTGCACCTATGCACTAACTGTAGAGTAGGGTTGATGATTTGCGCTGGGGGCTCATGCATGCATGCTCGTGTCGTCTTGGTGGTGGCGATCTCGATCGGTCACAGTACTTCTGGCTGCGCTGCACTGCGCTTTCACCTGCTAGATAAGTAGTACAATGGCCACCCAGGTAATCACCACCCACCGCCAGCCACCGGCATGCAGCAATTCCCCCCATTCCTGAAAGAACAGCCGGGTGGGTTAGTTCGGGTGGGTTTTCGCCCTGCCGTTCGTTTTACTTTCACTTTTTATGGCCGGCCGGTCCTGCTTGGACCTACACGGCTCGCGCGGGGCGGGAGGGCACAGCGCTCAGCTAGCTGTCGAGGTTGGAACGACGCATGCCAATGGCCGCGCGCGCACTAGGCCAGAAGCGATGGCTGCACTGTGAAGCGCACAGCATTGAGTTCACGTTCAGAATGACAGGCCGCGCGCGGGCGAGCTAATAGCTATACCTAGCCCGACCCACTGCCGCCCCCCTCTCTCGCTCTGCGCCTGTAGATCGACATGCAAGGCTAGGATAAGCAACGCGCCAGCGCCCCGGCCAGGCCAGGCCACTACTGCGCTGCGCCCTGTGCTGTGCTCCGTGTGTGGCTGTGCCTGCGCAGCAGGCTGTGCGCGCTTAATTGGCGCACGCATCGCTCTACCACATTGAAGCCGCAACAGCAGCAGGGGGCCGGGGCAGGGAGCAGTTCGGCCCGATGCGGTAGCCGCTCATGGCATGCATGCATGCGCTGCGACACCTTGCTTGTCTCCATATTGCTCGCTCGCTGCGCGCAGCTAGCTAACCACCCCGGCGTGGCGCGCCATGGGTGCAGTGGTCCGGGTCACTCTGCTGGGCTGCTGGCTCTGAATGATATGAAATGAAATGAGAGAGAACACTAGCCGCCGGCCCTCTCGCGCCTTTCTCCTCGATCGCCCTGTTCTCAGAGCAGCGGCAGCGGCTAGCATTGATCCCCAGTTCTGGGGCAGCATGCAGGCGCAGGGTTTGGCTACCCGATTTGCGCGAAATTTAACCCTGACCATGCAGCTAGCGGAATGCAGGCAGGCAGCCGGGTGTACTCTTATTTACTCTTTGCTCTGTCCTTTCGTGGCCCCTGCAGGCAGGGTTAATTCCATCAGAGAAATCCTAATCTGAATTCTCTGGAGATGGCAGTACAGTATGCAGCTGAGGCCTGAGGTGGCTGATTGAACTTTCAGTCCTCACAAGTACAAACACCAACCTTTTAAAGTTCTTTTCCCCTTTGCCGCTCCATCATTTTACAAGCTTTGCCGTGCCCTTTTTCTATTCTCGCAAAAGCCGGAGCTTTTCTTGTCTGCCCATTACTGTTGCTTGCAACACGAAGCGGATCCTCGACATTTCTGGGACGGGCTTTAATTTTCATTTGCTTTGCCTTGTGTGTGTAATGAAGATTGCCGGATATATGATGAGCGTGCTGGGTGATTGCTGAATTTGTTCCAGGGCTCTCCCTCTCCGGCCGTTCCGATCCCTTTCAGCCAGGTGGCCTCCTTTGTGGCGGCGTCAAGAACAATCATCCAACGTGCACTCAGATTTTGATGCCTGTAACGTGTAGCGTTTCAGTGCGTACCACTTCAGATGCGCGCGCACCAGCTTGTACATGTACGTCGTTACGTTGCAGCTGTAGCAGAGTATCGCTTTAGCAGCAAACATCTTTATCTATGTGCTGTCTCTAAACAGCTGTCGTTTTAGAGTATGCTACGGTAGTCCAACTCCCAAATTGTCGAGCACTGATATATGGACGTACGTATATGTATGGAAGAGTATATGCGCGCAAAGACTAATATTATTGCGAATGGGCACATTAAAACTTCATGTACACGTTTCGCTAAGATTCATTGTTGAAGGGCTCTGATGATCATGTTATATAGAAGTATTTCAATTGTACTAACGCCTTCTACGACGATGGAAATTATTGCTAGTCAAATGCGTACACTTATGAAAATAATGCATTTAGGTTGTGTGGTAGTTGAAAATATAGTGTTGTATCATAAAAAAAATCTTTGGTCTTTGTCATCCTTTTTTTTAGCTGGTCATCCAGTACCCCTGATTATTGCTCTATTGTTCATCGATCCAGACAATGGGCCATGTTGGTGCTTGATGAGACATATTTGTTGTCGCACCGATGAGAAGCAAGATAAGGCCGAGTTGTCTGTAAGTCTGTAACGCTATATGTAGCTAGCCTGTGTTTTCCCTTCTTAATAATAAAGGATTTTTAGTGTTTTTGCCCCTACTTTGAAGTGCAATTATGATTTTACCATTTTTTTTAAACTTTGTGAATTTACCCTCTGTAATTCACAAGTCAATGCGTTTTCGCCCTTGGTCTTTGCATATTTGCCCTTGTTTTTGTCACACCCCAAAATTTTCGAATTTTAGGATGTGAATTTTTCAACGTAATTAATACAATAATTTTCTCAATTTTCTAAAATCTTCTAAGGTTTATATAATTTACAGGGAATCTAGTATAGGAAAATTTGTTTTATAAAACGACACGGTTCTAAAAGTTGTGTGTGCTGCATTCATGCTGGCCGCATTGAGTTTTGTTTGCGTGTGGTTTGAACTAGAATTTAAATCCAATTTAAATTCAAGTTTGAACTGCATCCGTTCGAGCCTTAGAAAAGTTGTTTGGGAGATAGTTTGGTTTTGCTCCCTGAACTTGTGCTCCGGCTCGTTTTCGCCCCCTTCCTTTCTCCTCAGGCAGCCCAGCCGCGCCCCCGCTTCCGCAGGCCCAGCCCAGCGCGCCCCGCGCTTCCCCCCCACCTGGGCCGCCACTTTAGCCGCGACGGCCCATCTCTCCGCTCGGCCCAGCTCCCCCTCCCCGGCCGAGTCGGCCCAGCTCGCGGCCCACGACCCCTCGCTGGCTCCCGCTTACCCCCGCGGCAAGCAGCGCCGCCGCCGCCGCTGATCTCGGCGTTTGTGCCGCCTCGGCGAGCAAGCGCCAGGGTGCGCCCCGCGCCCCTATAAAGAGCGCGGACGCCGTGCCCAGAAGCCGCATCGCCCCGACCTCTTCCATTACTTCCCCCTCCTCGCATTGCCGCCGCCACGAGCTCGTCGGAGCAAGAAGCGCCGCCGACGCCATTGCCGGTCGATCCGCCGCCTCAGTCATCCGCCGGGGAAACTGTGAACGCCAAGAGGTCTGCCAGACCGAGCTGATGCTCCTCCGCCGGTCGCCATCGCCACCCCGTCACAGAAGCACGCCGTCCACGGGAAGACCGAGCCGCCACCGGCCATCGTCGTCGACTCGCCGCCTCCGTTGCCGGTTCAAGCGCCCGTCCCCACCTCGAGCTTCCCCGCGTCGAGCCGCGTCTACCACGCCACTGGTCGTCGCCGTTCCTCCGCCGGAACCTCCTTCCCCGCGAGAGCCCCGTCGCCGGCATTCGGTCTCCGCCGCAGACGCGATTCCGGCCGCCACCTTGCGTCCCCGCCGTCGGTGAGCTCACCCCTGTGATCCCCTCTCCCTCCTCTCTCTGATGCGTCAGATCCCGACCGCCCTAGACCTCCCTAGCGCCGGCGAGCAGCGCCGCCATGGAAGCGCCGGCGAACTCCCCTGTATATTCAAAGGAAGAAGACGACTGTTTTGCAGTTAGGACCCTAAGGAAACGAGAAACCTTTAGATCCATTTCTGTGTCTTGGTCATTTTCCGGATAACCCCCTGCAAGTTTTCCCCTGTCACACTTAAACCCAAGCCGAAGCCATTTAACAGATCTAACCCCAGCCTTTGCTGATTTTGCGGGCACTGTTCTCTGTGTCTCGCGACTCTTACTAACTAGCCCCCGAAGTATATGGTTAATCGCGAATAGGTCCCTAAAATCTTGTTTTAAGCATAAAATCCACGTTTTAGATCCGATTCAACCCGTTCTTGTTGCGTTAGCTTCATAACAACTCAAACTACGATCTAGTACTATTAATTACCGTGTGACTTATTTCTGATTTTTATTTAATAATAAGTTGATTAAATGTAATCTAAATGTGTTTTCTTAATTAAAATCTAAGTAAGGTTATACTCCGGTTTTTCATATCAATGTCAAGCAAGATTAATATTTATTTAATTTGTTTTCTGAATAAAATATAATTAATTCCATCTCGGTTCTTGTGAAGTATTATTAATTTAATTAATGATTACTTAACTAGCTCTTTCCAATTAAAAGTAATTTAGAGTTAAACTCCGGCTTTTAATAAATAAATGCTAACATTAATTAATATTAACATAAATGTGTTTTTGATTATAATGTTGATTAGTTCAACACGGTTCATAAAAATATTCGATTAGATGCTCTCACATGCTTCATTTCAAGTTAATGTATTAATTTGAATAAATTATACTTGAATATTTATAATTAAAATATGACTAGGATTACTTCGTCTTTTCTAAAGGACAAAATATAATTTGTATTCCTTATTTATACCTGATTTTATTTAAATTAAAATAAATGAAGCTTATAGACTTTCATTAAATACAAATCTTCCGATAGTCGTATCTTTTCAACCGTTGCTCCGTTTTCAGCGATTCTTGCGCTGACGTGACCATAGAACCAAGCCCTATCCTTTAGCGCGCTTCTTTGATTGGTGTAATGTTCTTAGTTGTATATTGTTTGTTTGTTTGTTTATCTGCATGTTTGTGCCGATGATTGTTGCGAGTAGAGGAAGGTCGTTCGAGAGATTCAAGATCAAGAATTGAAGAGTTAGAGCAGCTGTATAATGGATTTGAGGCAAGTTATAGCACGGACAATCCTTGCTACCTATCTCACTTTTAATACACTGTTCTTTACATACGCATGTGTCTAATACTGTTTACCATTAAGGTCGTACCTAGCATTTATTTCCCTGTCCTTGTATTCCTATGGGTTTTTGCATATGGGTAGTATTTTGCTAGGCGCAACTACTGTCACTTTTACTTAACTGTTAAACTTGTATTAATGGTCCACTTCAACCTTAATATTAAAACTTGCTTTTTTTTAGCAACTTGGATCAGGGAGCTGGGGCTTGCGTGTTTTGCCTGGCCACAGTGTCTCTCCCTAAGGACTGGTTCGTAAAAGCGGCAACCTGGGAGCCTGTCGCCGCCACCGGAACTATAATGGCTCTGGTCTTGGTTGAGTAGCTTGTACGTCTCTAGCTTGGCAGTGGTTACCGAGTGGCCTACGGCGTTGTAGGAGGCAAGGCACGGGGTGATTTCGGATTCCACCGAGGACGGTAGCCCCGTCGGCTAGGTCCCGTTAGACCCAGTCCCGTGTTGGGAGCCTCCGTGAGTGCGGGGAGCTCCGCACGTTGCACCATTTACTTTGTTGTTGGCATGATTTGCCGGTGCGTGGATGCCATTGACCCCCTCACGTTGCGCCCTGAGGGACAGTCAATCTCGGTGCCTAGGTTCTCACCACCTTGTAGTACTCCAGCGGCTACTGTCTTGCTAGGGTGTCTTGTGAAAGCCTCGTAGCGTCCCTATGCAGTCACACCTCGGAAATGTCGATGTGCGTGGTTGGGTGCAAAGTTCTTCTGAACTTTTACGCGACTGGTGGGAAAAGGGCGAAACCTCTGCAGAGTGTACGATCTATCATGATAGCCCGGCTCAGGGTCACGAGCGGCCTGGATCCTTTTATGATTAGAAGATGATATTTATTACTGCTTAATGTTGACTTACATTAATTAATTTGGGATACAACTGGGATTCATCTAATGTAGTAGTTATGATTAAAATGAACCAACTAAAAGTGCTAATGCAGTTAAGCTAGTGTCAAGCCTCTTTTGCCTCATCACCTGTGCTATACTTGCTAAGTAATTCTGTTACTTACACTTGTTGTTATTATTATTTTTGGGCAAAATCCCGGACGGGTAACAGATTGGAGTCAGGCTGATTATGCTGTGGAGTTTCCAGAGGACTTGCCTTACTTCTGAGCTCGCGTTCTCCCAGTCAGAGTCCCTGTGGGATTGCGGCTACACTTAGAGAGAGTTTATTAGTCTTCCGCTGTCCATGTATTTCATTTATGCAAAACTCTGATGTAATCGCTACTTTATGATGAGAATTAAGCATTGTACTCTGATTTTTACCATATTTGTTCGCTATATGTGTCTGTGGACTTCCTGGGCACACATATGACCACATTCGGGTTTTGTGTAAATCCGGGTGTGACAGATTGGTATCAGAGCTGTGCTGACTGTAGGAACGCAGCCTAGATAGTACTGGCCATCCATTCAGAATCATTTTACCATATAACCCTTGCTTCCTCTATCCTTGAGATTTTGATTCATAAAAAGTGTTATCCTTGAGCACTTTTCTCCTTGACAATTTCTCTTTGGTCATTATATCCTTGGATGTCTTATCCTCTCCTTGATAATTTACTTCTCACCCTTGACTTCTGATTATTTACCTCCACCTTGGCTTGATAAATTGCTAATTTCCAATTCTTGTCTATTTAACTCCTCCTTGTTGCTTTATCTTGATCGCTTATCTTCTATTACTATTGTGAGTCTCCTTGTTTACTCAGTCGTTCCTTGATACTATTTCAACTTCTCTCCTCCTCGTACTTCAAGTATTGTCACTTTGGATTCATTCCTTGGCTTTTGATCTCAAAGTATCCTTTCGACTCTTCCTTTATCCTAAAACACTTAGATTGTCTGTATCGTCCCGATGCATTTGCAAGTCACTTGAAGAATGAAGATACCGTCCGCCTGCTACAAGAAGTTCAAGCCGAACGACTTCAGAGTACATGACGACGTCACCCTCAGTGCCACTACAACCAAGAAGTTGGACACCACTCAAGACGAGTTTGCAAGGTGAAGAAGACCGAAGTGATAACCTTGCATAGGAGGATTCCCTTAACATTATTGACAACGTTTAGAGTCGCTTTTAGGCTTGTGTGTCTAACCCTGGTTGAGTGTGTTTGTAATGCCTGTCCTTGTGCCTTTGATTGATTTGGATCTTTGCAATGATTTTGTAGTTGGGTTCTCCCTATTTTTCCTCGTATCTCCTCGTTTTTCTTGCTATCTTTTCCTCACGTGCAATGACTCGAGAGCTAGCGCGGGGCCGAGTACTTTCACATTTAACTGCCTGCCCATTCGCGGTACCACATGCATGGTGATTGATCATGCATGCATGGACTAGGACTACACTACCAGTCTACCACCGCGCACTGGCCGGAGAGAGATAGAGAGAGAGATAGAGAGAGAGATGAATGAATGAGAGAGCGGAAGCGGAAGGAGGATATGACGATGCAAACAAACAAATCGACAGGGCGGTAAATGGCCAGCATGGAGGGAGCAGTTGCCCTCTTGGGGAACACAACCACATATATACCTCCCATGCAATGCGAAGTATACATACGCAGCTACACCAAATAAATCAAACTTGAAGGAAGCAGCTACCATTGCAGCGCGCGGGCAGTACGTGTACGTCGTCCAAACATGCATGTAACGGAGTACATGCGACCGATGGTGCATGAGAGAGTTGGCACGGCCGGCGGGATCAGCTAGCTAGGTCAGTAGTCATCACGCTCTTCGCACGCACGGGCACGGCGTTTTGTGATGATGGGCGCAACAACCCGGGTGGTGCCGGGGGTTGCAGGGCATTGGGAGACAGGCGTGCGGCCGTACGCTGCTGCTCCCGGGCGGGCAAGGGCATGCAACGCCCGGTACGACCCACGCGTACGCATCGGACACGTCGGCCCTTGACCCCTGCAGCCTGCACGCATGGATCCACGAACGGCGCCACGGCCCATGCATGTGGCGCGCGTCGTACTTGCCTCCAGTCCAGCGTGATGGATGATGGATCGATCATGACCATGCGTGCACCGGCCATTGCATGCATGCACAGATGAGTACATTACTGACTACTGACCGAGTCCCTGATTGATCGGGTGGCTGGGTCGAGCGGTCGATCGAGCAGCGGCACGTACGTACAGTGGGCGCGCGACCAACGTGTACTTGCTCGATCGTAGGGCTGCACAGTGTGTGCACGCACTAGCACGTAGTAGTGTGGTGTGGTGCGTACGTACACGCAAGTACGCTAGAGATGTTTATTGTTCTGGGCTCGTGTCACACCCGGCCCAGTTTGTATGGCCCGGTAGTGGCCCATTAGTGCGGGATGCACATGTTTAGTGCCACATTGCTAGTTGAGCAAGGGTGGAGACAACTTATAAGCCTTTGTCTTCCAGCCATAGCACCTTCGGGTTAACCCTTTGATGGTTCTGAAGAAGAAGGAGTTCCTGGCACTGAAGCAGGAAGAGATGAGTGTCACGGCTTATCGTGACAAGTTCGTCGCGTTGGCCCGTTACGCTCCAGAAGACGTGGCCACCGACCAGAAGAAGCAGGCCAGGTTCCGTGACGGTCTGCAGGATGCTCTCCAGTACCAGCTGATGTGCACCAAGTTCCCGACCTTTCACGAGCTGGTGGACGACGCTCTGATGTTGGAGCACAAGCGCCGTGAGATGGAGGACAAGAAGAGGAAGCTCCAGGGACAGCAGATGGGCAGTAGCAGTCGTCCACGCTTCGCACCTCCACAGAGTCAGCAGGTGGGAGGCCAGCAGCGCTTCCAGGGTCAGTCCGGCTTGCTCGGTCGTGGCCAGTACCAGCAGCAGCGCCCTCAGGGACAGCCACAGGTGGGTCCAGCTCAGCGCAGCCAGGTGCAGCCAAGTCCAGTTCAGCGCATCAGCCCAGTCAACACTACACCGGTGGGTCCGAGGGTGTGCTACCACTGTGGCGAGCAGGTAAACTTCGCCAATGTCTGCCCCAAGAAGACCCAGAACGCCGCCGGACAGAACCAGCAGGCCGGTCAGAGCAGCGCTCAGAGAGTTGGGCAGCAGCAGGGAGGTCGTGTTCCGCAGACTCCCGTCCGGGGCAAGCTCAACCGCACCAGTGCAGAGACAGCAGAGACAGCTACTGATGTCATCGTGGGTACGTTCCTCGTCAATTCGACCCCCGCCACTGTTTTATTTGATTCTGGAGCTTCGCACGCTTTCATTTCTGCTGCCTTTGTGAAGAGGAATTTAATAGCTCTGAAACCCATGATGAACACTATGCTAGTAAGCTCACCAGGGGGTGAACAGCGGGCCACACTACGGTGCCCCCATGTTCCCATCATAATAAGGGGGGTAGAGTTCAAGGCAGGTCCGATAGTCCTGGAGACCGTGGGATTTGATATGATCCTGGGTATGAGCTGGATGACCAGATATGATGCAGTGATCCGGTGTGCTACGAGGACCATCCAGCTGACGGCAGAATCCGGTGACAAGGTGGAGTATCAGGCAGCCAGTTCCTCAGAGCAAGGCCAAGCCAATCAAGCTGAAGGGACGACAACCGAAGATATCCGGGTGGTGAGCCAGTTCCCGGATGTGTTCCCTGACGAGTTGCCAGGTATGCCTCCGGAACGAGATGTTGAATTCATTATTGATCTAAAACCTGGCACTGCACCTATAGCCAAGAGGCCATATAGGATGGGAGCGAAGGAGCTGGAAAAGCTCAAGAAGGAGTTGGACGAGTTGTTGGCCAAGGGGTACATTCGTCCGAGTGCTTCGCCGTGGGGAGCACCGGTATTGTTCGTCGACAAGAAGGATGGTACTCAGAGGTTGTGCGTGGACTATCGAGCCCTCAACGAAGTGACCATCAAGAACAAGTACCCGCTGCCAAGGATTGATGATCTGTTCGATCAGCTGAGAGGAGCTTGTGTGTTCTCCAAGATAGATCTTCGATCGGGTTACTACCAGATGAGGATCCGCCCGTCAGACATACCCAAGACCGCTTTCACCACTCGGTACGGGTTGTATGAGTTCTTGGTCATGTCTTTTGGATTGACCAACGCTCCTGCATACTTCATGTACTTGATGAACAGCGTGTTCATGGATTACCTTGACAAGTTTGTGGTGGTATTCATTGATGACATTTTGGTCTTCTCCAAGAATGAGGAAGAACATGAGGAACACTTGAGATTGGTGCTGCATAGGCTCCGAGAACATCAGTTGTATGCCAAGCTGAGCAAGTGTGAGTTCTGGTTAAAGGAAGTGACATTCTTGGGTCATGTGTTGTCCAATGGAGGAGTGGCAGTTGATCCGAAGAAAGTCAGTGATGTGTTGAGCTGGAATCCACCACGGGATGTGAGCGAGATCAGGAGTTTCCTTGGGATGGCCGGATACTACAGACGGTTCATTGAAGGATTCTCCAAGATTGCTAAGCCGCTGACTGCTTTGCTAGAGAAGAATGCCGCGTTTGTGTGGACAGAGGCGTGCCAGGTCAGCTTCGAAGAGTTGAAGAAGAGGTTGACTACAGCCCCAGTGCTAGTATTGCCAGATTTGGCTAAGAGTTTCTCCATCTACTGCGATGCATCCCGTCTAGGACTGGGTTGCGTCCTTATGCAGGAGGGCAGAGTCGTGTCTTATGCGTCCCGGCAGCTGAGGAAGCATGAGCAGAACTATCCGACGCACGACCTGGAGTTGGCAGCTGTGGTACATGCCTTAAAGATCTGGAGACATTACTTGATTGGGCACAGGTGTGACATCATAAGAGCCTCAAGTATGTCTTCACTCAGACAGATCTGAACATAAGACAGTGCAGATGGTTAGAACTGATCAAGGATTATGATCTGGAGATCCACTACCACCCAGGGAAGGCCAACTTGGTGGCAGATGCTCTGAGCAGGAGAAGTTATGTGAACAGGATCACTGGTCACTGTTTGCCTGAAGAACTCAGCCGAGAGCTTGAGAAGATGAGTCTGGGATTCGTCACCAGCATCACAGAGATGGCGGTGGAGCCCACACTCGAGCAGGAGATCCGGAGAGGTCAGCTGCAGGATGAGAAGATCAGAGAGATTGTGGGGAATGTTGCATTGGGGAAGGCCCCTGGATTCCGAGTTGATGATCAGGGAACTCTATGGCATGGAAAGAGGATATGTGTGCCAGACATAGCGCAGATCAGAGAGATGATTCTGAGAGAGGCACATGACTCAGCTTATTCGATCCACCCAGGCAGCACTAAGATGTATCAGGACATCAAAGAGAGATTCTGGTGGTACGGATTGAAACGTGATGTGGCGACTCACGTGGCATTGTGCGACACATGTCAGCGGGTCAAGGCAGAACATCAGAGGCCAGCTGGATTGCTTCAGCCGTTGAAGATCCCGGAGTGGAAATGGGAAGAAGTTGGCATGGACTTCATCACTGGTCTGCCCCGCACTCAGAGAGGATTTGACTCCATTTGGGTGATTGTTGATCGTCTGACCAAGGTGGCCCACTTTCTGCCAGTAAAGACCACCTACACAGGCGCCAGACTAGCAGAGTTGTACATGGAGCGGATTGTGTGCTTACACGGAGTGCCGAAGAGGATTGTGTCAGATCGTGATACACAGTTCACCTCACACTTCTGGCGGAAGCTACATGAGTCTATGGACACGAAGCTGCACTTCAGCTCGGCTTATCATCCGCAGACAGATGGTCAGACAGAGCGGACCAATCAGATACTAGAGGATATGTTGAGGGCTTGTGCATTGCAGTACGGTGTCAGCTGGGATAAGAGTTTGCCGTATGCAGAGTTCTCCTACAATAACAGCTACCAGAAGAGTCTGCAGATGGCACCGTTCGAGGCATTGTATGGCAGGAAGTGCCGGACCCCATTGTTCTGGAATCAGACTGGAGAAAGTCAGGTCTTTGGTCCGGAAATACTTAGAGACGCAGAGCGGCAGGTGCAGGTGATCAGAGAGAACCTGAAAGTGGCCCGGTCCAGACAGAAGAGTTACGCCGATGTTAGACGGAGGGACCTCAGATTCAAGGTTGAAGATTATGTGTACCTCAAGGTGTCACCCATGAGAGGTGTAAAGCGGTTCAATGTCAAAGGCAAGTTGGCGCCTCGTTACATCGGACCGTTTAGGATACAGGAATGGATGGGCGAAGTGGCATACCGGCTAGACCTGCCTGAGAGACTAGCCGGAGTACACGATGTGTTCCATGTGTCCCAATTGAAGAAGTGCTTGCGGGTGCCAGAAGAGCAGATCCCGATTGATGTTCATGAACTTGTCCAGATAGTCCATGAACACGCTGTTCATTAGGTACATGAAGTATGCGGGAGCATTCGTCAGCCCAAAGGACATGACCACGAACTCATACAACCCGTACCGAGTAGTGAAAGCGGTCTTGGGTATGTCTGACGGGCGGATCCTCATCTGATAATAGCCCGAACGAAGATCTATCTTGGAGAACACACAAGCTCCTCTCAGCTGATCGAACAGATCATCAATCCTTGGCAGCGGGTACTTGTTCTTGATGGTCACTTCGTTGAGGGCTCGATAGTCCACGCACAACCTTTGAGTACCATCCTTCTTGTCGACGAACAATACCGGTGCTCCCCACGGCGAAGCACTCGGACGAATGTACCCCTTGGCCAACAACTCGTCCAACTCCTTCTTGAGCTTTTCCAGCTCCTTCGCTCCCATCCTATACGGCCTCTTGGCTATAGGTGCAGTGCCAGGTTTTAGATCAATAATGAATTCAACATCTCGTTCCGGAGGCATACCTGGCAACTCGTCAGGGAACACATCCGGGAACTGGCTCACCACTCTGATGTCTTCAAGTGTTGTCCCTTCAGCTTGATTGGCTTGGCCTTGCCCCGAGGAACTGGCTGCCTGATACTCCACCTTGTCACCGGACTCTGCTGTCAGCTGGATGGTCCTCGTAGCACACCGGATCACTGCATCATACCTGGTCATCCAGCTCATACCCAGGATCATATCAAATCCAAGGGTCTCCAGGACTATCGGACCTGCCTTGAATTCTACCCCCCTTATTATGATGGGAACATGGGGGCACCGTAGTGTGGCCCGCTGTTCACCCCCTGGTGAGCTCACTAGCATAGTGTTCATCATGGGTTTCAGAGCTATTAAATTCCTCTTCACAAAGGCAGCAGAAATGAAAGCGTGCGAAGCTCCAGAATCAAATAAAACAGTGGCGGGGGTCGAATTGACGAGGAACGTACCCACGATGACATCAGTAGCTGTCTCTGCTGTCTCTGCACCGGTGTGGTTGAGCTTGCCTCGAACCGGAGTCTGCGGTGCACGACCTCCCTGCTGCTGACCCTGCGGCTGCCCAACTCTCTGAGCGTTGCCCTGCTGGTTCTGTCCGGCGGCGTTCTGGTTCTTCTTGGGGCAGGCATTGGCGAAGTGCCCCTGCTCACCACAGTGGTAGCACACCCTCGGACCCACCGGTGTAGTGTTGGCTGGGCTGATGCGCTGAACTGGACTTGGCTGCACCAGGCTGCGCTGAACTGGACCCATCTGTGGCTGACCCTGAGGACGCTGCTGCTGTGGCGCCCGAGGAAACTGAGGACGCTGCTGCTGGTACTGGCCACGGCCGAGCATGCCGGACTGGCCCTGGAAGCGCTGCTGGCCTCCCACCTGCTGACTCTGTGGAGGTGCGAAGCGTGGACGACCGCTACTGCCCACCTGCTGTCCCTGGAGCTTCCTCTTCTTGTCCTCCATCTCACGGCGCTTGTGCTCCAACATCAGAGCGCCGTCCACCAGCTCGTGAAAGGTCGGGAACTTGGTGCACATGAGCTGGTACTGAAGAGCATCCTGCAGACTGTCACGGAACCTGGCCTGCTTCTTCTGGTCGGTGGCCACGTCTTCTGGAGCATAACGGGCCAACGCGACGAACCTGTCACGATACGCCGTGACACTCATCCCTTCCTGCTTCAGTGCCAGGAACTCCTTCTTCTTCAGAACCATCAAAGCCTCCGGCATGTGGTGTGCACGAAAGCTGCTGCAGAACTGCTGCCAGGTGATCTGAGTACCAGCCGGGCGTGAGGACTGGTATGAATCCCACCAATCCAACGCCGGCCCCTGAAGCTGCCCTCCGGCGTATAGCACCTTCTCTCTGTCATCGCACTGGGCGATGTCCAACTGTCTCTCCACTGCCTTGAGCCAATCATCTGCCTCAAGGGGGTCGCTGGCCTTGCTGAAAGTCGGCGGGCGTCCCTTCAGAAATTCGCCCCTCTTGTCTCTGGGCGGAGCAGCTGCCTGGGGATGATGTTGGTTCTGCTGGATCAGTCGCATGGTCTCAGCCATCTGCTGCATCATCTGAACTTGAGCATACATCAGCTGCTCAATGGTGGGGATCTGATGATTCGGATTCAGGTTCGGGGGCGGGTTCTGGTTCGGAGGCTGACCACCCGCATTGCCCCCGGGGTTAACCATCTATAATCACAAAGGTCAGATGTCAGTTGATTAGTACGAGGAAAATATATATAACCCCCTGCTATCTAAACAATAAAGTCCTTAAGCCTTATTCCAACATCTAGATGGTTGCAGACAGGTGTCTACGCCCATCACAATCATTACAAAGAACCGAATCAAGCATATGCATAATAACAATAAGTACAAGCATTTAAAGACATAAACTCACACAAGACTCGACTGTTAGGTTTTTAAATTTAAAACATGGGGGTCTCCTAGTAATTTGTCATCCGTACTATCTAGGCTGCGTTCCTACAGTCAGCACGGCTCTGATACCAATCTGTCACACCCGGATTTACACAAAACCCGAATGTGGCCATATGTGTGCCCAGGAAGTCCACAGACACATATAGCGAACAAATATGGTAAAAAAATCAGAGTACAATGCTTTATTAATCTCATGATAGCATAGCGTTTACATCAGAGTGCTTCAGAAATAAAATCATGGACAGCGGAAGACTAATACATCTCTCTAGCGTAGCCGCAATCCCACAGGGACTCTGACTGGGAGAACGCGAACTCAGAAGTACGGCAAATCCTCTGGAAACTCCACAGCATAATCAGCCTGACTCCAATCTGTTACCCGTCCGGGATTTTGCCCAAAAATAGTAATAACAGCAAGTGTAAGTAATGGAAATTACTTAGCAAGTATAGCACGGGTTATGAAGGCTCAAAAAGGCTAGACTCGGCTTAACTGCATTAGCACTTTTAGTTGGTTCGTTTTATCATTGTCCAAGTTACTACATGTGAATGAACACCCGGTTGCAACCCAATTAATAAAGTGTAAGTGACATTAAGCATGAATAAATACCATATTCTAATAAAAAAGGATCCAGGCCGCTCGTGACCCTGAGCAAGGCTATCATGATAGATCGTACACTCTGCAGAGGTTTCGCCCTTTACCCACCAGTCGCGTAAAAGTTCAAAGGAACTTTGCACCCAACCACGCACATCAACACTTCCGAGGTGTGACTGCATAGGGACGCTACGAGGCTTTCACAAGACACCCTAACAAGTCAGTAGCCGCTGGAGTACTATACGGCGGTGAAAACTTAGGCACCGAGATCGACGTACGCCCACGGAGTCACACCGTGAGGGGGTCGATGGCGTCCGGAGCGCGGGTATCGCACCCATACTGCGCAACGTGCAGAGTTCTCAATCGCTGAGACTCCTACACGGGACTGGGTCTAACGGGACCTAGCCGACGGATCTCCCGCCCTCGGTGGAATCGGAGAACACCCAGCACCGTACCTCCCACAACGCCGTTGGCCCCTCGGTAACCACTGCCAAGCTAGAGACGTACAAGCTACTTGTCCAAGACCAGAGCCATTATAGTTCCGGCGGTGGCGACAGGCTCCTGGGTTGCCGCTTTAAGAACCGGTCCTTAGAGGGAGACACTAGAACAAAGCACACAGCACATGCTCTAGCTCCCTAATCCATGTTGCTAAAAAGCAAGTTTTAACATTAAAGTTGAAGTGGACCATTAATACAAGTTTAACAGTTAAATAATGGTGTTAGTAGCTGCGCCTAGCAAAATACTACCCATATGCATAAACCCATAGGAAATACAAGGACAGGGAAATAAATGCTAGGTACGACCTTAAAGGTAAACAGTATTAGACACATGCGTATGTAATGAACAGTGTATTAAAAGAGTGAGTAGGTAGCAAGGATTGTCCGTGCTATAACTTGCCTTCCTCGGAGTATGGCTGCTGCTGCGAGTCCTGCTCCGGCACGTCCTCAACGTACTCGAAGTCCAAAGCTACGGGCTCGCCGACTGGACACGATCAACACGTACGCATCCAAAGTAATCATTACATGCAAACAAAATTAATTCTATTAGAACAGTACACCAAACAGTGAAAACAGTACAAAAACAGGAGCTAGAAATAATCTACGCTTCGCTACGGACACATGAGCGCAAGAATCACACTAATCGGAGCTAAAACGTGAAAGTTATAGCGTTTCTAATGTTCAGGGACTTGCTGGCAGGTTTCTGAAACTTCCAGGGGCTTATTTGCGAAAAACCGAGGACCTATACGTAATTTCGTAATAAAACAGGAGGGCTAACGTGCAAAAACACAAGGGCTGGATCGCGGGTTCAATTTTTAAAAAGACCAGGGGCCTAAGCGAATAAAATAGGACCTATCTGCAATTATTTTTTGAACTGGCCTGGACCGCGGGTTGATTACCAGAAAGCCGAGGGGCTCTTTAGCAAAACGGCCCGCGCTGACCGATACGCACCGGTTTGACTCAGGGGCGGACTGGATCTGGGCCGTTGACTAGTGATCGGACGGCCCGGAGCTCGGGCTCGCCGGGGTCGACGACCGCGCGGCGGCGCCGCTCGGCCGACGGCGGAGGCTCGCCGGAGCGAGGCCAAACTCGAGCTACAGTCTGCCAAAAGCGACGCGGTTTGGTCCTACTGCACCGGGAGAAGATGGCGAGTTCACCTGGGTGGTTCTCGACGTCGATGCGGCTGCGAGGGGTGCGGACGGCGAGGCGGGGCGGCTCCGGCGGGTCTGTGCAGCGACGGCGAGCGATTAGTGTCGAAATCAAGGGAAACAGGGGAGTTTGGAGGGCGTGGATAGCTGCATTACCTCCGGGCGGAGCTCCTGGATGGATCCTCGTCGGGGATTAGGCACCGACGGTGAGGATCAACGACGGCGTCGGAACTCGAGCTCGGGAGGCGGCAGCGCGTGGCGAGGGGAGGGCGCTGCGTCTCGGGGAGAGGTCCGGGCGCTGGTGGATGAGGCTCAGGGGTACGGAGGGAAGCTTATACAGGGCTCGGGGCCTAGGGAACCGAGGTGGGGGGTCGCCGGGGATGGAAAGTGCTGGCGGCGGCGGATCCCCTTTCCATGCCGGGGAATGCTTCCCATAAGGGGAGCACGCGAAGAAAGGAAAGGAGCGACCGCAGGAAGGTTCTAGGAAGCTTCGGAGGGAGCCCGGGTGCCGCGGGGGAGTGGGCCAGAGCGCGGCCGCGGCGAGATCAGCGCGGCGCGGCGGGAGGTAGGGGATGACGCTGTTCGGGCGGGGCCCGCGTGTCGGCGAGTGGAGAGGGGAGGGAGCGGAAGAATGGGCCGTGGGAAATCGGGGCTGCTGGGCCACAAAGGAAGAAAAAGAGGAGGGAGCGAAAGCGAGTCGGAGAAAAGAGTTGGGGGAGGGAAATCGGACTCGCGCGGCGGCTGTGCTGGGTACTGGGCCGAGCGGGAGATGGGCCGAGCGGAATTGCTGGGCCGAACCAGAGAAGAAGAAGAGGGGGAAAAAGTGAACCGGGAGAAAAGTTCAGGGGGCAGAAACGAACTACGGGCCTAACAACTTTTCTAGAGCTCCAAACAAAGTGATTCAAATTTGAATTTAAATAAATTTAAATTCTTGTTTGAATCACAAGCAATACAAAAATAAATGCAGCAGCATGAATGCAACAATAAATGTTTCTATCACTTATATTTGATTTTAAATTTTTAGAAAATTATTATTTAGCCTATAATAAATAGGAGCAAGCTCTAAATAATTATTTAAATGCCAAAAATTTGAAATTGAGCATTTTTGGGTGTTACAAACCTACCCCCCTTAACGTGAATCTCGTCCTCGAGATTCGGATGTAGAAGCGAAGAGCTGTGGGTACTCGGACTTGAGATCTTCTTCCCGCTCCCAAGTCGCTTCATCTGCTGAATGCCGGCTCCACTGCACCTTGCACATCCTAATGGTCTTGTTCCTCATCACTCTCTCTGACACCTCCAGGATCCTGATTGGATACTCCTCATATGTGAGGTCCTCCTGAACGTTCAGCTCATCAATCGGGATCTGCTCTTCGGGCACCCGCAAGCACTTCTTCAACTGGGACACATGGAACACATCGTGTACTCCGGCTAGTCTCTCAGGCAGGTCCAGCCGATACGCCACTTCGCCCATCCGTTCCTGTATCCTGAACGGTCCGATGTAACGAGGCGCCAACTTGCCTTTGACATTGAACCGCTTTACACCTCTCATGGGTGACACCTTGAGGTACACATAATCTTCAACCTTGAAGCTGAGGTCCCTCCGTCTGACATCGGCGTAACTCTTCTGTCTGGACTGGGCCACCTTCAGGTTCTCTCTGATCACCTGCACTTGCCGCTCTGCATCTCTGAGTATTTCCGGACCAAAGACCTGACTCTCTCCAGTGTGATTCCAAAACAATGGGGTCCGGCACTTCCTGCCATACAATGCCTCAAACGGTGCCATCTGCAGACTCTTCTGGTAGCTGTTATTGTAGGAGAACTCTGCATACGGCAAACTCTTATCCCAGCTGACACCGTACTGCAATGCACAAGCCCTCAACATATCCTCTAGTATCTGATTGGTCCGCTCTGTCTGACCATCTGTCTGCGGATGATAAGCCGAGCTGAAGTGCAGCTTCGTGTCCATAGACTCATGTAGCTTCCGCCAGAAGTGTGAGGTGAACTGGGTACCACGATCTGACACAATCTTCTTCGGCACTCCATGCAAGCACACAATCCACTCCATGTACAACTCTGCCAGTCTGGCGCCTGTGTAGGTGGTCTTCACTGGCAGAAAGTGGGCCACCTTGGTCAGACGATCAACAATCACCCAAATGGAGTCAAATCCTCTCTGAGTGCGGGGCAGACCAGTGATGAAGTCCATGCCAACTTCCTCCCATTTCCACTCCGGGATCTTCAACGGCTGAAGCAATCCAGCTGGCCTCTGATGTTCTGCCTTGACCCGCTGACATGTGTCGCACAATGCCACGTGAGTCGCCACATCACGTTTCAATCCGTACCACCAGAATCTCTCCTTGATGTCCTGATACATCTTAGTGCCGCCTGGGTGGATCGAATAAGCTGAGTCATGTGCCTCTCTCAGAACCATCTCTCTGATCTGCGCTATGTCTGGCACACATATCCTCTTCCCATGCCATAGAGTCCCCTGATCATCGACTCGGAATCCAGGGGCCTTTCCCAGTGCAACATTCCCCACAATCTCTCTGATCTTCTCATCCTGCAGCTGACCTCTCCGGATCTCTTGCTCGAGTGTGGGCTCCACTGCCATCTCTGTGATGCTGGTGACGAATCCCAGACTCATCTTCTCAAGCTCTCGGCTGAGTTCTTCAGGCAAACAATGACCAGTGATCTTGTTCACATAACTTCTCCTGCTCAGAGCATCTGCCACCAAGTTGGCCTTCCCTGGGTGATAGTGGATCTCCAGATCATAATCCTTGATCAGTTCCAACCATCTGCGCTGTCTCATGTTCAGGTCTGTCTGAGTGAAGACATACTTGAGGCTCTTATGATCAGTGTAGATGTCACACCTATGCCCAATCAAGTAATGTCTCCAGATCTTTAGAGCATGAACCACAGCTGCCAACTCCAAGTCGTGTGTCGGATAGTTCTGCTCATGCTTCCTCAGCTGTCTGGACGCATAAGACACGACTCTGCCCTCCTGCATAAGGACGCAACCCAGTCCTAGACGGGATGCATCGCAGTAGATGGAGAAACTCTTAGCCAAATCTGGCAAATTTAGCACTGGGGCTGTAGTCAACCTCTTCTTCAACTCTTCGAAGCTGACCTGGCACGCCTCTGTCCACACAAACGCGGCATTCTTCTCTAGCAAAGCAGTCAGCGGCTTAGCAATCTTGGAGAATCCTTCAATGAACCGTCTGTAGTATCCGGCCATCCCAAGGAAACTCCTGATCTCACTCACATCTCGTGGTGGATTCCAGCTCAACACATCGCTGACTTTCTTCGGATCAACTGCCACTCCTCCATTGGACAACACGTGTCCCAGAAATGCCACTTCCTTCAGCCAGAACTCACACTTGCTCAGCTTGGCATACAACTGGTGTTCCCGAAGTCTCTACAGCACCAATCTCAGATGTTCTTCATGTTCCTCTTCAGTATTGGAGAAGATCAGAATGTAATCAATAAATACCACCACGAACTTGTCCAGATAGTCCATGAACACGCTGTTCATTAGGTACATGAAGTATGCGGGAGCATTCGTCAGCCCAAAGGACATGACCACGAACTCATACAACCCGTACCGAGTAGTGAAAGCGGTCTTGGGTATGTCTGACGGGCGGATCCTCATCTGATAATAGCCCGAACGAAGATCTATCTTGGAGAACACACAAGCTCCTCTCAGCTGATCGAACAGATCATCAATCCTTGGCAGCGGGTACTTGTTCTTGATGGTCACTTCGTTGAGGGCTCGATAGTCCACGCACAACCTTTGAGTACCATCCTTCTTGTCGACGAACAATACCGGTGCTCCCCACGGCGAAGCACTCGGACGAATGTACCCCTTGGCCAACAACTCGTCCAACTCCTTCTTGAGCTTTTCCAGCTCCTTCGCTCCCATCCTATACGGCCTCTTGGCTATAGGTGCAGTGCCAGGTTTTAGATCAATAATGAATTCAACATCTCGTTCCGGAGGCATACCTGGCAACTCGTCAGGGAACACATCCGGGAACTGGCTCACCACTCTGATGTCTTCAAGTGTTGTCCCTTCAGCTTGATTGGCTTGGCCTTGCCCCGAGGAACTGGCTGCCTGATACTCCACCTTGTCACCGGACTCTACTGTCAGCTGGATGGTCCTCGTAGCACACCGGATCACTGCATCATACCTGGTCATCCAGCTCATACCCAGGATCATATCAAATCCAAGGGTCTCCAGGACTATCGGACCTGCCTTGAATTCTACCCCCCTTATTATGATGGGAACATGGGGGCACCGTAGTGTGGCCCGCTGTTCACCCCCTGGTGAGCTCACTAGCATAGTGTTCATCATGGGTTTCAGAGCTATTAAATTCCTCTTCACAAAGGCAGCAGAAATGAAAGCGTGCGAAGCTCCAGAATCAAATAAAACAGTGGCGGGGGTCGAATTGACGAGGAACGTACCCACGATGACATCAGTAGCTGTCTCTGCTGTCTCTGCACCGGTGTGGTTGAGCTTGCCTCGAACCGGAGTCTGCGGTGCACGACCTCCCTGCTGCTGACCCTGCGGCTGCCCAACTCTCTGAGCGTTGCCCTGCTGGTTCTGTCCGACGGCGTTCTGGTTCTTCTTGGGGCAGGCATTGGCGAAGTGCCCCTGCTCACCACAGTGGTAGCACACCCTCGGACCCACCGGTGTAGTGTTGGCTGGGCTGATGCGCTGAACTGGACTTGGCTGCACCAGGCTGCGCTGAACTGGACCCATCTGTGGCTGACCCTGAGGACGCTGCTGCTGTGGCGCCCGAGGAAACTGAGGACGCTGCTGCTGGTACTGGCCACGGCCGAGCATGCCGGACTGGCCCTGGAAGCGCTGCTGGCCTCCCACCTGCTGACTCTGTGGAGGTGCGAAGCGTGGACGACCGCTACTGCCCACCTGCTGTCCCTGGAGCTTCCTCTTCTTGTCCTCCATCTCACGGCGCTTGTGCTCCAACATCAGAGCGCCGTCCACCAGCTCGTGAAAGGTCGGGAACTTGGTGCACATGAGCTGGTACTGAAGAGCATCTTGCAGACTGTCACGGAACCTGGCCTGCTTCTTCTGGTCGGTGGCCACGTCTTCTGGAGCATAACGGGCCAACGCGACGAACCTGTCACGATACGCCGTGACACTCATCCCTTCCTGCTTCAGTGCCAGGAACTCCTTCTTCTTCAGAACCATCAAAGCCTCCGGCACGTGGTGTGCACGAAAGCTGCTGCAGAACTGCTGCCAGGTGATCTGAGTACCGGCCGGGCGTGAGGACTGGTATGAATCCCACCAATCCAACGCCGGCCCCTGAAGCTGCCCTCCGGCGTATAGCACCTTCTCTCTGTCATCGCACTGGGCGATGTCCAACTGTCTCTCCACTGCCTTGAGCCAATCATCTGCCTCAAGGGGGTCGCTGGCCTTGCTGAAAGTCGGTGGGCGTCCCTTCAGAAATTCGCCCCTCTTGTCTCTGGGCGGAGCAGCTGCCTGGGGATGATGTTGGTTCTGCTGGATCAGTCGCATGGTCTCAGCCATCTGCTGCATCATCTGAACTTGAGCATACATCAGCTGCTCAATGGTGGGGATCTGATGATTCGGATTCAGGTTCGGGGGCGGGTTCTGGTTCGGAGGCTGACCACCCGCATTGCCCCCGGGGTTAACCATCTATAATCACAAAGGTCAGATGTCAGTTGATTAGTACGAGGAAAATATATATAACCCCCTGCTATCTAAACAATAAAGTCCTTAAGCCTTATTCCAACATCTAGATGGTTGCAGACAGGTGTCTACGCCCATCACAATCATTACAAAGAACCGAATCAAGCATATGCATAATAACAATAAGTACAAGCATTTAAAGACATAAACTCACACAAGACTCGACTGTTAGGTTTTTAAATTTAAAACATGGGGGTCTCCTAGTAATTTGTCATCCGTACTATCTAGGCTGCGTTCCTACAGTCAGCACGGCTCTGATACCAATCTGTCACACCCGGATTTACACAAAACCCGAATGTGGCCATATGTGTGCCCAGGAAGTCCACAGACACATATAGCGAACAAATATGGTAAAAAAATCAGAGTACAATGCTTTATTAATCTCATGATAGCATAGCATTTACATCAGAGTGCTTCAGAAATAAAATCATGGACAGCGGAAGACTAATACATCTCTCTAGCGTAGCCGCAATCCCATAGGGACTCTGACTGGGAGAACGCGAACTCAGAAGTACGACAAATCCTCTGGAAACTCCACAGCATAATCAGCCTGACTCCAATCTGTTACCCGTCCGGGATTTTGCCCAAAAATAGTAATAACAGCAAGTGTAAGTAATGGAAATTACTTAGCAAGTATAGCACGGGTTATGAAGGCTCAAAAAGGCTAGACTCGGCTTAACTGCATTAGCACTTTTAGTTGGTTCGTTTTATCATTGTCCAAGTTACTACATGTGAATGAACACCCGGTTGCAACCCAATTAATAAAGTGTAAGTGACATTAAGCATGAATAAATACCATATTCTAATAAAAAAGGATCCAGGCCGCTCGTGACCCTGAGCAAGGCTATCATGATAGATCGTACACTCTGCAGAGGTTTCGCCCTTTACCCACCAGTCGCGTAAAAGTTCAAAGGAACTTTGCACCCAACCACGCACATCAACACTTCCGAGGTGTGACTGCATAGGGACGCTACGAGGCTTTCACAAGACACCCTAACAAGTCAGTAGCCGCTGGAGTACTATACGGCGGTGAAAACTTAGGCACCGAGATCGACGTACGCCCACGGAGTCACACCGTGAGGGGGTCGATGGCGTCCGGAGCGCGGGTATCGCACCCATACTGCGCAACGTGCAGAGTTCTCAATCGCTGAGACTCCTACACGGGACTGGGTCTAACGGGACCTAGCCGACGGATCTCCCGCCCTCGGTGGAATCGGAGAACACCCAGCACCGTACCTCCCACAACGCCGTTGGCCCCTCGGTAACCACTGCCAAGCTAGAGACGTACAAGCTACTTGTCCAAGACCAGAGCCATTATAGTTCCGGCGGTGGCGACAGGCTCCTGGGTTGCCGCTTTAAGAACCGGTCCTTAGAGGGAGACACTAGAACAAAGCACACAGCACATGCTCTAGCTCCCTAATCCATGTTGCTAAAAAGCAAGTTTTAACATTAAAGTTGAAGTGGACCATTAATACAAGTTTAACAGTTAAATAATGGTGTTAGTAGCTGCGCCTAGCAAAATACTACCCATATGCATAAACCCATAGGAAATACAAGGACAGGGAAATAAATGCTAGGTACGACCTTAAAGGTAAACAGTATTAGACACATGCGTATGTAATGAACAGTGTATTAAAAGAGTGAGTAGGTAGCAAGGATTGTCCGTGCTATAACTTGCCTTCCTCGGAGTATGGCTGCTGCTGCGAGTCCTGCTCCGGCACGTCCTCAACGTACTCGAAGTCCAAAGCTACGGGCTCGCCGACTGGACACGATCAACACGTACGCATCCAAAGTAATCATTACATGCAAACAAAATTAATTCTATTAGAACAGTACACCAAACAGTGAAAACAGTACAAAAACAGGAGCTAGAAATAATCTACGCTTCGCTACGGACACATGAGCGCAAGAATCACACTAATCGGAGCTAAAACGTGAAAGTTATAGCGTTTCTAATGTTCAGGGACTTGCTGGCAGGTTTCTGAAACTTCCAGGGGCTTATTTGCGAAAAACCGAGGACCTATACGTAATTTCGTAATAAAACAGGAGGGCTAACGTGCAAAAACACAAGGGCTGGATCGCGGGTTCAATTTTTAAAAAGACCAGGGGCCTAAGCGAATAAAATAGGACCTATCTGCAATTATTTTTTGAACTGGCCTGGACCGCGGGTTGATTACCAGAAAGCCGAGGGGCTCTTTAGCAAAACGGCCCGCGCTGACCGATACGCACCGGTTTGACTCAGGGGCGGACTGGATCTGGGCCGTTGACTAGTGATCGGACGGCCCGGAGCTCGGGCTCGCCGGGGTCGACGACCGCGCGGCGGCGCCGCTCGGCCGACGGCGGAGGCTCGCCGGAGCGAGGCCAAACTCGAGCTACAGTCTGCCAAAAGCGACGCGGTTTGGTCCTACTGCACCGGGAGAAGATGGCGAGTTCACCTGGGTGGTTCTCAACGTCGATGCGGCTGCGAGGGGTGCGGACGGCGAGGCGGGGCGGCTCCGGCGGGTCTGTGCAGCGACGGCGAGCGATTAGTGTCGAAATCAAGGGAAACAGGGGAGTTTGGAGGGCGTGGATAGCTGCATTACCTCCGGGCGGAGCTCCTGGATGGATCCTCGTCGGGGATTAGGCTTCGACGGTGAGGATCAACGACGGCGGCGGAACTCGAGCTCGGGAGGCGGCAGCGCGTGGCGAGGGGAGGGCGCTGCGTCTCGGGGAGAGGTCCGGGCGCTGGTGGATGAGGCTCAGGGGTACGGAGGGAAGCTTATACAGGGCTCGGGGCCTAGGGAACCGAGGTGGGGGGGGGGGTCGCCGGGGATGGAAAGTGCTGGCGGCGGCGGATCCCCTTTCCATGCCGGGGAATGCTTCCCATAAGGGGAGCACGCGAAGAAAGGAAAGGAGCGACCGCGGGAAGGTTCTAGGAAACTTCGGAGGGAGCCCGGGTGCCGCGGGGGTGTGGGCCAGAGCGCGGCCGCGGCGAGATCAGCGCGGCGAGGCGGGAGGTAGGGGATGACGCTGTTCGGGCGGGGCCCGCGTGTCGGCGAGTGGAGAGGGGAGGGAGCGGAAGAATGGGCCGCGGGAAATCGGGGCTGCTGGGCCGCAAAGGAAGAAAAAGAGGAGGGAGCGAAAGCGAGTCGGAGAAAAGAGTTGGGGGAGGGAAATCGGACTCGCGCGGCGGCTGTGCTGGGTACTAGGCCGAGCGGGAGATGGGCCGAGCGGAATTGCTGGGCCGAACCAGAGAAGAAGAAGAGGGGGAAAAAGTGAACCGGGAGAAAAGTTCAGGGGGCAGAAACGAACTACGGGCCTAACAACTTTTCTAGAGCTCCAAACAAAGTGATTCAAATTGGAATTTAAATAAATTTAAATTCTTGTTTGAATCACAAGCAATACAAAAATAAATGCAGCAGCATGAATGCAACAATAAATGTTTCTATCACTTATATTTGATTTTAAATTTTTAGAAAATTATTATTTAGCCTATAATAAATAGGAGCAAGCTCTAAATAATTATTTAAATGCCAAAAATTTGAAATTGAGCATTTTTGGGTGTTACAACGGCGCAGAAACAGTTCGCCCCGAGTCAAACCCAGCACTGACCGGTCAGCTCTGGCCGTTTTGCATAAGAGTCCCCCTGTTTTCCTCAAATCAACCCGCGGTCCATCTCAGTTCAAAAGTAATTACAGATAGGTCCTGTTTTATTCGTTTTAGCCCCTGCGCTTTTGAAAAATTGAACCCGCGGTCCAGCCTTTGCGTTTTTGCACGTTAGCCCTCCTGTTTTAATACGAAATTATGTATAGGTCCTTGGTTTTTCACAAATGAGCCCCTGGAAGTTTCAGAAACTTGCCAGCAAGTCCCTGAACCTTTGAAACGCTATAACTTTCACGTTTTAGCTCCGATTAGTGTGATTTTCGCGCTCATGTGTTCGTAGCGAAGCGTAGATTATTTCTAGCCCCTGTTTTTGTACTGTTTTCACTATTTGGTGTACTGTTCTAATAGAATTAATTGTGTTTGCATGTAATGATTGCTTTGGATGCGTGCGTGATGATCGTGTCCAGTCGGCGAGCCCGTAGCTTTGGACTTCGAGTACGTTGAGGTCATGCTGGAGCAGGACTCGCAGCAGCAGCCATACTCCGAGGAAGGCAAGTTATAGCACGGACAATCCTTGCTACCTACTCACTCTTTTAATACACTGTTCATTACATACTCATGTGTCTAATACTGTTTACCTTTAAGGTCGTACCTAGCATTTATTTCCCTGTCCTTGTATTTTCCTATGGGTTTTTGCATATGGGTAGAGCTTTGCTATGCGCAACTACTGTCACCTTTATTTAACTGTTAAACTTGTATTAATGGTCCACTTTAACTCTAATGTTAAAACTTGCTTTTTTTAGCAACATGGATTAGGGAGTTAGAGCATGTGTTGTGTGCTTTGCTCTAATGTCTCCCTCTAAGGAACGGTTCTTAAAGCGGCAACCCAGGAGCCTGTCGCCACCGCTGGTACTATAATGGCTCTGGTCTTGGTCAAGTAGCTTGTACGTCTCTAGCTTGGCAGTGGTTACCGAGGGGCCAACGGCGTTGTGGGAGGTACGGTGCTGGGTGTTCTCCGATTCCACCGAGGGCGGGAGATCCGTCGGCTAGGTCCCGTTAGACCCAGTCCCGTGTAGGAGTCTCAGCGATTGAGAACTCTGCACGTTGCGCAGTATGGGTGCGATACCCGCGCTCCGGACGCCATCGACCCCCTCACGGTGTGACTCCGTGGGCGTACGTCGATCTCGGTGCCTAAGTTTTCACCGCCGTATAGTACTCCAGCGGCTACTGACTTGTTAGGGTGTCTTGTGAAAGCCTCGTAGCGTCCCTATGCAGTCACACCTCGGAAGTGTCGATGTGCGTGGTTGGGTGCAAAGTTCCTTTGAACTTTTACGCGACTGGTGGGTAAAGGGCGAAACCTCTGCAGAGTGTACGATCTATCATGATAGCCTTGCTCAGGGTCACGAGTGGCCTGGATCCTTTTTGATTTGAATATGGTATTTATTCATGCTTAATGTCACTTACACTTTATTAATTGGGTTGCAACCGGGTATTCGTTCACATGTAGTAACTTGGGCAATGGTAAAACGAACCAACTAAAAGTGCTAATGCAGGAGCCGTGTCTAGCCTTTTTGAGCCTTCATAACCCGTGCTATACTTGCTAAGTAATTCTGTTACTTACACTTGCTGTTATTATTATTTTTGGACAAAATCCCGGACGGGTAACAGATTGGAGTCAGGCTGATTATGCTGTGGAGTTCCCAGAGGATTTGCCTTACTTCTGAGCTCACGTTCTCCCAGTCAGAGTCCCTGTGGGATTGCGGCTACGCTAGAGAGATGTATTAGTCTTCCGCTGTCCATGATTTTATTTCTAAAGCACTCTGATGTAAACGCTACGATATGATGAGAATAAAGCATTGTACTCTGATTTTTACCTTATTTGTTCGCTATATATGTCTGTGGACTTCCTGGGCGCACATATGACCACATTCGGGTTTTGTGTAAATCCAGGTGTGACAGATTGGTAAGCAGGGTGCTATGTGTACGCGTGCACGCCCCTCGGAAGGGCTGTGCGGGGCGGCTCGTGGAGGGCAGGGTGTTACAGCTCGATCAGCCGGCTCGCTGCTCGGCGGGACCCCGGCGCCGCACGTGACGGCATGCATGCTTGCACGGGGCCGCATGCATGGGCACAGTGACCCGGCACGTACGGCACAGAGAGCAGCGCCTCGCCCTCTAGCTAGTCGTAGTCGGTAGTCCCGTCCCCATGGATGTGGACGCATTGTAGTAGGAGCTAGGCCAGCCAGGCCGGGGTAGCTTGTAGCTTAGCTAGCGGCTAGTGCGCGCCTAGATGGGCACTTGGGCAGGGGCGTACCGGAGGGGGGGGGGGGGGGGGGGGGGGATCACGCACTGCACGTCGGCCGTGGTACCGCGGCATTATCGCCCTGTCTCTCGCGGGGCAGGCAGGCGCGGCGCCCCCTCGGCCTGGCCTCCCATGCACCCTGTGCGCTCCTTTGTATCGATCTATACATGCTGATCGAAAGATCGAGCAGCCTCAACACATCCTTGTTCCTGTGCCCATCACCCCACACCTTTGCTACGTACGTTACGATTGACCTTCGGCCAGAGCATGGGCCACCGCAGTAACACACTCAGAGCATCTCCAGCAGTGTTGTTAAATTTGGAGACCTAAAAATGGTTTTAGGTCCTGGAAAATGAAAAATTTAGGTACCATAAAGAGGCTCTCTCCAACAGTGTTGGTAAAACTAGATACCTATATTTCACTTTAGGACTAATCTACGAGGAATCATTTTTTCCAGGGTCCAATGTGTAAAATGAACAACCTTATCCTCTCCCCCCTCCCCTGCCTCATCTTCCCTCATCCTCTCCTCTGCTCCCGACGCTCAGAAGGAGGTGGAGAGGTGATGAGGTGTTGCGGCGGCGCGGCGGGCGGCGGCGCGGTGGGCCGCGACGGTGCGGCGCTGCTAGAGACGGCGCGGCGGGCGGCGGCGGCGTGCTGAGCGGCGGCGCGGCGGGCGGCAGCGGCGCGGCGGGCTGCAGCGGCACGGCGAGCGGGCAGCGCTGCGGCGGCGTGGTGAGCGGCGGCGCGGCGTGCGGCGGCGCGGCATGCTACGTCGGGCGTCGGGCGTGGTGGAGCACGGAAGTATCTAGGAACTGGCGGTTGGGCTTTCCCGGGTGGATGAGAAAATATAGCAATCCATGCTTGGGTTGGCATATTTGGGTACCCAAGGGTGAGTCTTAGGTCCAAACCTAAGATAGCAACTCATATAAGTCCCCTGCTATAAGTCCCCTGCTAGGTCCCCTGCTAGAGCACGTTTTTTGGTTGTTTTTAGGTCCCGGACAATTTTTAAGTTTACCAACCCATTTTAGGTCTTCTGCTGGAGATGCTCTTAGAAACAAAATTAAATCTCAGGACCATGCTTTACACAGCCAAACGAACGCGCGTGGCCCGCCCTCGAACTGTATGTTGGTCCATTTCTGCAAGCAAATGATTTTCATCCTCATGCCATAAATACATAAATCATGGTCCATGCACAATCATTTTACTGTTTGCAAACTCGCAAGCCACGACAAAGGGAGTTTTTTACCAACGATATATGCATGCACAGTCGAATTCCCATATTCTATTTCTGTTTTAAAGAACAGCTAGCTCTTCCAGGTCCACAGACTGAACCACGGACTTATTCAGATCAAGCGCCTGCAAGCCTTCATGTGACATTTCCATTATGACATCAGTGTGTCCTGCCGAAAACAGAATAGAACCAAACCAAATTATTTACCAGCCCCACGGGAGACTCTTCATGCTGGAAATTTCACATGAAAAGGCTTTGGTTCTCGGGAGGCATTGCTTTTTCATGGATAAAGCAGCCAAACAGGAACATTGTCGACGAGGCGTCATCCTTTGAATCTCGTTATCGCAGGCCCGAGAGAGGATCGGATGCACATTAAGATAAGCCACTTTAACTCCCACTCAGCGGAGAAGAATTCCTCCCATGTTGGACCTCTGTGCAGAACCCACTTGCACTGCCATACCCTTGCAATCAGATGTCAGAAACGTGACCATCAGTTGGTTTCGACATTCCTTCTGCGGCAGTGAACGATTACATAACACAGGGTAACCAATAATACAGATAATGGATAATAATAATACTAATTTATTGATGGAAAATAGAAGGGGTGGTTGATGGACAACAATGCGAAGATGTGAAATATCAGAAACATGCTAATGTGGGTAAGTCAATTTGTAAATATCTTGCAGAATCAAGAACTCAAGGCAAGGCGTGAACAGAATATGTTCCAACGGTGAGTTATCTGCCGGCACTAATGTGGCAACTTTGCCTGGTGTGGGTATATGTGTGTCATGCTCCTCTCACTGGTGAGCCCCACTACCAGCTGGTGCTCCTAAAATCTGGCTATGTGAGACCACCGCTCACCTATTTGATCATATATAGCTGCCATTTTGTGCTGATGGGCGATGGCCACACAGGGGCTCACCTCCTTTCCCTTCTATCAGTCAAGGCTACATGTTTTTATCAATGATATGTAAAGAAAATGCAATCAACTACAGTTGGCTCAGAAACATTCACATTTGCTTCCCGCCCAGTTGGCTCAAAATTCCAATTCTTTCATCAATATCATGTATCAACAGCAAAGAGATGTGCAAGCTAAAACCGTTTTTTTCTGCGAGAGATACTTTCGGCAATTTGTTTTGTCAATTTGATTTCGATTGGCTTGTACAGTAGCAGTAACAATTGTGTATCAATCACGATATACCTAAAAGCTAGAGAACATAGTAAATAAAAATGGCACAAGGGTATTGGCTTGCTAAAATTTCGAGAACATTTAATTCACTGTGGCATGGCATTGAAAGCAATCAGGTGTGTTCAGAACCTTATGCTGGCTCCTAATGCAGGAATTTATTCCAGATAATGATGGATGTGCATTTAAAAGGAAAATGCCAAAAATTAAAGTCCACGAAAGAGAAGAAGCACCTGTCTCTATCGGCAACGACGATCAGCATTTTGCCATATCCTCATCTCCTCTGTCAGCCACTAGAGCAATTCATTCAAACGTCAACAGCAAGAACAATCATCAGCAGACCACACCAATCGAATCCTGGAGAATACATTTGAAACAGTGAATTCTGTTATGCCAGATGATGAAATCTGAGTATGACCTTGAAAGAATACAAAGCTTAATTCAGCTTTAACAAGTCCAGATGTATACAAGTTTATGCTGAAGTGCAAGTTAAAGCATTGTGAGTACCTTCGAGATACATCCTCTCTTTCTACTTCCAAGGATATCTCCTTTTGATTTCATCCAAGGAGGCATTTCAGACATCAATAATGGGCTGAAGCACATCCACCCAAAGATTGAAAATATATGCAAGTTAAAAAGAAATGGTCAATAACAATGTTTCCACAAAAATTTAAAGGCCCTACAAACAACTCAGCAAGAACAAAGCATCAATTATAGGTTTCCTTTTCCACGACAAGCATAAAAGGCAATTACAGGGAACTCTTTATGCCAAGTACCAGTGTACCACAAAGGACAGCAAAAGTATGTAGCTAACTAGGCACACAAAGGACAAGTAAGAGACATGAATATGAACCACAGCTTGTTACCAACTGATTATACATTTAACTTATTTACACCGAATAGCAGCTCCGCAACAGCAGCATGCAAATGGCACGCAGTAGCAGCAACATTAATATGATCTTTCATCACTTGACCCCATCCTAGAACCATAGGAGTTGGTTACCCTGATAATTGCCACCAAACAGAATGAAAAAGCTGCAAATCTGCTGCTGCAGAAAAGGCTGGCAAAATCGCTAGATTCATATAATTGATCACAGTACATCTCACAGAGAGAGAACACCTGGCCGTTTCTCCATCGGTCACAGTAATAATTTGCTGAGAAGTTAATCAATCATAACATGAAAGACATGATTAGATCCTATAGTATTTGTGTTGTAAATAGTAGTTAAATTATTTTGCAAGCATCTATTTTGTTAAAACATAAAAGAGACCCACCAGGGCAAGGAATAGATATTTTGAGTTTAGATTCAAATGCAGTTCAAGATTGATTGTAACTACTCAAGAATGCAGCAGGATGGCCCAATTTAATACGCATAGAAACTTCAATTTGGACCTTCAATTTTTCTTACAATATATTGTTATTTTTTTATAAAATATTTTGAATACACATCTATTGATGGAAGTTTTGAACACTAACCACACACATGCAAAGTTTTCAAATAAAAATACGCCTTACATTTATGGACAGAGGAGCAGAAAGTTGCAAGAAACTGCAGTCATTGCTTAAGTTGGAACACAAGGCTGGATGGAGCTGAATAAAATGTCTTGAGAGAGCTCCAAACATAACAATAAATAAAGTTGAGTACATTTCAGTGTCAAAATGGATAGGTTAAAAGGCAAGCAGAAAGAACATAAAATTTTTCATACATTTCAAATCAGTTCCTTGCTACTTTCAACCAGCTAGCAGCAGGCTAGTCAAGTTTTAAATCAAGTTGATGCAACAACCATACAGCTCATCATCGATACAGAGTTCACTTATTAAAAGTAAGGATCATTATGTTTTCTAGCATAGGCTTCTTGCAAACTAAGCTAACAAAATGAATCCAAACTAAGCCAGATTCTTTTACCAAACTTTGCAATGAACTTTATTAATTTTAATGGGGCAGAAGCAAAACTGAGTCACTGGTGGACTTAACAAAGGTTTCTAAAAAAAAGAAGGGAATAGAATATAACAGAAAACGTGGAAAATAGTGACAGCGGTTTCAAGGAGAATGAAGCTTGAAGGGAACTGACAGTAAGTAATTGCCCAATTAGAAATAACTGAACAATGGCTGGAAGCAGGTATGAAAGCCTGGATAGGAAAACTGACAAACTTGAGTTCTATGTATGAGGGAAATTTAACCTTTCTTCTACGACTTTGTTAGCCTTTCAATTGATATAACTGCAGGCCTCGCATTGCAGAAATGCAGTAATCACTAGCTGTGATTTATTGTTATGTTGGCTAGAATCAAAGCATGAAACGATCATCTCATTGGTTGCTTTGCTCTGAATCTTGACAGGCTGTGGGCCTTAACAATGTCAGTCTATCAGTACAGATTTCGATAGTGGTAGCATTTCCTATGAGTACAACAACTCTTTGTAGCTAGTTTCGATTAACGACTTCTAGGCTCCTAAAATTCTCACAAAGAAGCTTTTGGTTAACAATGGGCAGAGTTGTGAAATTAAAAAGTGCATTTAACAATCCACCAAATTGATTAAAAAGAAAGGAAGAAATAAGAAATCTTGCTTCTACTCTTTTGTATATGTCTGCTTTCTTGTTTAGAAAGGATCATTGCCTTCCTGAGTCCATGTGAGCTGGGATGGATACTTCATCCCACTTCAGTAGTTTCAATATGCATCCTGTCCAAGTCCAGTTTAGAATATCTTTTTAGAAAAAAAAACAGGACCTGCTCTATCATGAAGCCAAAACAGGGACATCAGAATAGTTAAAAACCATACATGCATAACCCCTGCCAGATTAGACGCGTAAGAGTCCTAGTCTGTCAGATTGGTTATTAGAAGAATTCCAAGTATTATTAGTAATGTAATCTCTTGCTATCTAAAGGAAGTCTAAGAGTTCAGATGGGTTTGTTAGTCTGTGATGTGCTAGTTAGCAGCCTAAAAACTACTAAGGAATGTGAAGCGGTCCTGCATCACGATTAATCAAGTAAAGGGCTTCACCCACCAAATTGGTGTGATCATAACATCTTCTCGACATGAGAAGCCCAAAAATTAGAGGGTGATGGTATCTTGCTATGTTCATCTGTTAATGTATTATGAATCCTGAACTGACAGCTGAGAGATCTCAGACCAAACAACCACACAGCATGAGCATATGTAAATATGTTGATCACCATGGCCAAAAGGAAAGGATCTCTACCATCCTAGGTTAGCAGTGTTGGGAATAATGAAGAGAAAAGAACAATATATATATTTTTTACATTTAGCAGGGCCGGCAGTCACTAAATTTTCCTACTGGTTAATTCATTTAAGCAATTTATATTCACACATGGTCCACAAACATGAACATCAATATGCCAAATTGTACTCATTCAATTCCACTAAGGATGGTGGTTACTGGTTAGAAAGGAGGGAGAAACAGGTGGCGCAGGCAAGCCAACACAGGTTTGTTCGGATACAATTTTTAGCATGTTGTATGCGAATCCCAGCAAACAAAACCTGTAAAAGGAAAAATCAGATTGGCAAATCTTGAAATTGGAGGAAAGGAGAGGGCAGGGGGATGCCATGTTCACCGTCGGGGATGGGGTCGGGGGTACTGGGGAGGCGGCAGCGGACTCACGGATCGAGGTGTATGGGGGGCGGTGCTGGATTCTCGACCGGTGCAGGCGGAGGAGGGAGGCAACAGTGCGGTGGCGGCGGCTCGCGGAAGGCGGAGTTGGGAGGGGGGTGTTGGCGCTGCCCAGGAACACGCGTTCCAGCAGCGATCGCTCGCTCTCGCTCTCACTACACGATGGCGGGAGGTGAAAGATGAACAGTAGATTTTCCCGCGACGAACGCCGGGAGCCGATCGCTCCTGTGTGTTGGCACTACTCTTGGCGAAAACGAGCGTACAGGGCCCCTTATAGACCGGGAAACTCAACTCACTACCGGCCCGTTGCGCACGATCCGCGGAACGCGCTCATCCATGGCCACGAGCCGCTGCTCGACCCGATCATGGCGGCCTCCTCTGCAAGACCTGCGCGACACGCACACCACTCGCACCAGCACGCCTACAACACTTGCCGCGTAGCTATCCTCCGCGCACCGAGTCCGACCTAGATGCGTCGCACCAAGCGGGCGCGCACGGCGCACACTCGCGCACACCACCACGAACACATCGCGGCGCGGCACACACACGCAGCTACCACGAACACACCATGGCGGGTTTATTCCTAACAATCTCCCCCTAAACACGACAAGGCGAAACCTATTTTTCCGCGGGCAGTGATTCGCCCGGTGCCCACGTTCACCACACTCGAAGCACTTTCCTCCGTAGCGGCTCCTACTGCGCCCCGAACACGTGCTACTGCTATCGTCATCATCTTCACAATCGCCACCACGCCCATCGAGCTTGTCGCCACCGCCATGTCGCGCGCCTCCGCCGTGCACCTGCTCCTTGCCGCGCTGGCGTCGCCTCGCCTCCCACCGCGCCTCAGTGAGCAGCAGCTGTCCGGCATTGGCCACCGGCTGGTCCTTAGCGTCCGCCACCTAGAGCTGGTCGACAAGCTCATCCAGCATCAAGGTGTTCAGGTCCGCGGTCCGCCAGCATCTCAATGGTCACAGCCACTTGCTTCAGCTTCCTTGGCACGACGCGCAGCACCTTCTTGACCACGCGGGAGTCCAATAGCTCCTCGCCAAAGTCGCTCAGCCGTGCGGCCATCCGATCGACGCGCAAAGCAAAGTCGCCCACCTCCTCGCCGTCGTGGAAGCTCAAGTTCTTGAACTCCTTCATGAGCTGCTGCACGCTCGAAGCCTTCACGCGACCGTAGCCGCCTCTCGCCTTCTTCACGGAGTCCCAGGCCTCTTCCGCCGACGACTTCATGGTCAGTCCGGCCTTCATCTCCGGCGGAACACCACGGAGGATTACGGCCATCGCCCGCCGATCCTTGGTGCGGTCCTTGCTTGCCGCCTCCACGACGTCCCACAGCACCAGCGCCTCCAGCGACACTTGCATGACCGAGGACCACTCATGGTAGTTGCCCTTTGTCAGCAGCGGTATCTCCACCACGTCGGAGTTGGACGCGACGCGCTCCACGGTGCCCGAGCCTTCTCCACTCTTGGACATCGGGCTTTCTCCAATCTTCATCAACTTGGCTCTGGTACCACTTGTTGGCGCTACCCAGGAACATGCGTTCCCGCAGCGATCGCTCGGAGTCTCTCTCTCTCTCTCTGCACGATGGCGGGAGGTGGAAGATGAACAGTAGATTTACCGGCGACGAACGCTGCGGAGCTGATCGCTCTTGTATCTTGGCACTACTCTTGGCCAAAACGACCACTGGAGCGTACAGGGCCTATTATAGGCCGGGGAACTCGACTCACTATCGGCCGTTGCGCACGATCCGCGGAACGCCCTCATCCATGGTCATGAGTCGCGCTCGACCCAATCATGGTGGCCTCCTCCGCAATACCTGCGCGCCGCGCACACCACTTGCACCAGCACACCTACAACATGACCTAATGGACACTTGCCACGTAGCTATCCTCCGTGCGCACCGAGTCTGACCAAGACGCGACGCACCAAGCCATGGCGCACACACCGCACGCGCACGACGCAACTGACTCGCGCACACCACCACGAACACATCGCGGCGCGGCACACACACGCATGCCCCCACGAACACACTGTGGCGGGTTTATTCCTAACGAGGGGCGCCGACGGACGACAGGCGGAGAGGGAGGCGATGGGGCGGAGGAGGAGGTGGGTGGCGGTTGCAGCGGCAGTGGAGAGGAGAGGGACTCGGTGGTGTGCCAGTGTGGGGGGGTGGTGGTGGTTTGGTTCGAGCGGGGCGGCGCGGGGGAGGGGTGGGTTTCAAGGGGAGTTGAAGCGGAGGATGCGGCAGTGGGAAGAGAGACGACCATCGGTGTGCTCCCAAAATGACGGACTGCAAAACAATCACTTTTGCTTTTATTAAGTATTAGGATCGTGCCTGTGCGTTGCTACAAGCAACAAAATATTTATATTACAACACACATTGAAGATAGAGATAGAACAGTAATTTCCTTGGATCTCGAGCATCACGGATTGCATGAGTGAATGTGGCCTCACGTTTCGTCTAAAAACAAGATTAATTTATCCGAAATGGCCACCATTTTCCGTGTTATCTTGTTTCTCGTTCCATCGACAATGTTTAGAGTTCATACCCTGCTGTACAGGCCAGCCAAACCGGCGGGCCAGGCCAGCCAGCACAGACGGCCCGCCAGCCAGCCAAGCCAAGGGCCTTCTATGCAAAAACATGTATCTGTACTATAATGGCTAAAACTTTTGAAGACACTTGCCACAAAAAAAATCCTTTTGCCATCCCTCAACTATTGCCTAAGTTCAACTTTCATCCCTCATCTCTAAAACCGGATATTTGTAGTCCCTCAACTCTAAAAACTGGTTGTTTTTCATCCTCGGCGGTTTTGAGAGTGGTTTTGGAGGGGGTAAATTGAGCGTCGGTTGAAAGTTTGAAAGCGTAAAATGTTGTTTTTTGAAAAAGGTTATGCAAATATTTTTTCTAAGAATTATTATTATGCAAATATTTTTTCTAAGAATTAATCTTATAAATTTCGAAGAAAAAATGTTTTAGATCGGAAAAATATGAGACTAGTTTTATATCTTTCCCGAAATCATGTTTTCAGACCACGATATACTAAGAAATTAGTATGGCTCCAAACTAGGCATAAAAAACATGATTTTAGGTAAAATTTAGAAGTACTTTCATATTTTTTTACTCTAAAACAAAATTTCTATAACTTTTTAAGATTAAACCATATTTTCTAAAATTTTTTATAATTTTCTGAAGAAAAAAATTTGCATAAGTTTTTTTTCAAAAAGACTATTTTACACTCTTGATTTGCACCATTGCGTTGAGGCACTGATCAATCAAGGATTGCAACAATTAACTTGCCTAATGGCCAATCAATCAAATATTGCATCAATTATCATGCCTAATGGCCAATCAATCAAGGAAAAGAAATTGAATTGTTTACCATACTAGTAGAGCGCACGCGCGTGGCGCATTAGACAAATGTGATAAACAAGAATTTTATCTTTTCAAATTGGATTACATTTACATTAGAAATTTTTCAAATTTTAAATGAGTTAAATTATACAAATTTTATATTCTAACGAAACAAACTTGTAATTGATAGATCCAATACAAATAAATCTAGGCCACATAACAGTATTGTTCAGTGCATAGGTAAATAAAAAAATAAAAAACAATATCCTTCACTATAAGATGGACATTAGCAAAGCAAATGATACATTTGTAATGCCTTTACAACACATGTCCTAAATACGAAAGCAGCTTGATCGGTCCATGATGTAAATGCCTTTCTGAGAGTAGAGCCTCAAGCTATCAACGACTAACATATCTGACAATTATAAACAATGGAATTAGAATTTGAAAAGCAAATGTGAGATACTTTGCACAGTTGGTTAAGACTTGAGAGATTGTATCATAATAGGACATAGAAATGATAATTGCAACATCTATCTAAGAAAGAAACATAGTCTAAGCTTGTTTCCATATTTGCAGCTGATCTCTCGTAAAGGTCAGAAACAAATATGCAATTTGAAACACATCAAGCTACCGGTGATCCTACAAAAACAAGCTTAGGCTATTTCTTTGGTAGAAATTAGTAGGAATTGTACTTCATCTCCTATTTCTTTGTGGCCCTACAAACAACTTGAGTGATCTCCACCTGTGATCTTTTTGTGCTTCTTGCTACAATTGCCATGGTCAATGTGCCAGAGATGATTCAATGATCCCCATCTGCTAAGAACTCAGGTCTACTGTGTTAAATTAGAATCACCCTGCATCTATATCTCACACGATATATAGTTCTTTAAAAAAAATCAAACCGGCTACTGCTTGCAAACATAGCAGACATCCCCTAACTGAATTCAATATCTCAGAAACATTGCAATGAACATGATACTATTTTTTTGTCAGACACTTGAAAACATATAAGGTCAAATGACAGAGCTACAACCACAACTAGCTAGCAGTGGTTCTGAAGCAGAATTTGTCAAAGGATTCCTCGATCAGGAGCATAGAGAAGAGAGTGATACCTTGATCGCGTGCTTAGTTTAGATCCAACAGGAGAAGTAAGGTAGGAGATATGTTCCTTTGTCATGAACAGCTGAGACAACATAGAGAACAAGGTGAAGTTAAGAGCTAAGACCTGACAAAAATGCAGTTCTCCAAATGATTTAATTTCTCCCATAAAATTCAATCATTGTCCAACTTGAATCCGAATCCAATTTAAATGTACAATGTTGTGGCAGTAAGCAGATCAAAGAAAGGAAAAAAAAACGAAGCAATGCCAAAAGAAAAATGGATCATACTGCCAGGCAGACAGCTGTACCTCAAAACAAGGGCACACTCTACATATATGTTGTTTTGTTGTTATAGCAATAGCAAATATATCAATTTCTCTAGAAAACAAATGTAAAGGTCAAGATAAAATCTCTCAGCATTGATGATCATCTTCAATAGCAAGTTTTGGAGTGATTTGTCATTCTCAAAGATCACTGCCATGTGTTAAACTAGCATTGTGCAGAAGATGCTTTGGAGCAAAACATTCTAACCTCAAACATTGCCATACAAGCACTGTGGAGATTCATCCATGCCGAATAGGCTCTGATGATAGAATGCATAAGCTCTGTCCACCTCTCCATCCTCACCACACATTCAAAACAGTAATCCTGCAAAACAGGAGGGCATCATGTACAAACTTATCGGTATCTCGTCCAATCAATTAACACATAGGAGGGCGCCAATACCAACAATATCCGATAATGGCATTTTATCAAACACGTGATAAGCTAGCTGCAGTGAGAAATTTCAATCTCAGCTGCAGATTTTAATTGGAGGAGGTAGCAATTTCAAGCACAATGATATGGTTTAATCTAGATATCCACCGAAGCATAATGCATTGGAACAAAATGCTGCAGATCTCGTGGCAAGCTCACCTAGTCATGGACCATGGCCTTCCTGGCGTCTTCGGCTGCAGCGTCCCCGCCGCTTCACGGGAAGATGAGCAGCTTGTTGGGGCCGCCGCCGCCGTTGTCTCCCTGGAGTTCTTCGTTGCCGAGGCGGCAAGGCATGCCATCTCCGCGTTGCCGCAAGCTGACATGGCCCCAGGCGACCCAGTTTGGTGCGGTGTCCGAGGGAGGAGGCGTCATGGCGAGGCGGAGGATGGTGGTCGAGGGAGCAGCGGCGGAGGTGGAGAAGTTGCAGATGACGAACTCGAGGCAGCGTCGACATCTCCTATGTCGTCTAGGTCGTCGACCTCCTGCTTTCAACAGGCCGCATTGTGGGATGAGCGGCGGCGCAGCATAGATGATGGAATATGGAATGGAGGCACGCGACAGAGAAAGGAAAGAGAGAGAGAAATGAGGGGGCGTGATTCACTGAAAGGAAATCAATAAAGGAAAGAAATAATTTTCCGTTTGAGTACTTGCTCTCCGGTTGAATACTTCCTCTGTGAAAGAAAGGAAAGAATTGGCGCACAAAATATTGGCTACCATCCAAACGTGATCGCGGAGTCCAGTCAACGACCAATTTATTTGGTAGGGCAAGCATCAGCGCTCATCCAAACGTACCCTATATATTCTCCCGGCCATCGGCCAGGCCATCGCGCATCACGGTGGCGGTCTAGTGTTTCCTCCGCACCTACCGCAGCCACCATATCCCGTCAAGCTTTTCCCACAACCTACCAGCAATGGACGGCGGGCGTGGCGGGCGCGGTGGCATCGGCGGCGAACCAGGTGAGCCCGGCGGCCCCCCGCGCGGCCCCAACGGCGGTCACGGCGGCGTCGGCGGTCGAGGTGGAGTCGGCGGACGTGGCGGGACCGGCGGGCGCGGCGGACGTGGCGGGACCGGCGGGCGCGGCGGCTGCGGTGGCAACGGCGGGCCGGGCGGTCCGCCCGGCGGGCAGGCGGACAGAGCGGGCCGCCCCTCGAGTAAACGGCGTGCCAAAGGAGCCAACTCTGGAGTGCCCCTCGGATCTGCTAAGTGTTAAATAAGAAATGTTTAATTTAATTCTGGAGTCAATTCGTTGGCCATGCTTGTGTGCCAAGGAGACTATTTGGTGATACTTTAAACTCTTTAGACCTTCTAATTTCGTTGCTTATTTATCTACTTTAATATATGATGAAACGGGACGGGCACGGCGCTTAACGATGCTGTCCATGTTAGTAAATTTAATTTCCACCGTCAGATTTACTTTTCACGGTTAAACTTTACCGCATTGACGAGTTACTGTGTGCTGCTATCGTGTCTTCCTTTGCGTGCCTGGAAATGTCTGTTAGCCTGGCTTAGTCAATCATCCGCCTGTAGAGTTGCTCTGTGGATTGAATCAAATGGACGTTAATACACAGCTTAACCGTTAATCTTTCTTCTTAGGATTCAGCATGTATCATTTCAGGTTCACCTTGGCTTCAGTAACAGTCTAAGATTCAAAGATGTGTGTGGCAGACTGCCGCATTCCTTGATCTTGTGCTTGCATTTTTTGTTTCTTTGTGCTGATCGTTCAAATGACCAGTGTGGCACAGCTGCTGCAGATCCGCAGTCACACTATAGAGGTGAAGGCTGCAATTGACAATTGACATCTTAGGCAAAATTGAGGGCCTCAAGGCCCCTGGTCCAGTTTCTATTGGTTTTGGCCTTGAATTGAGGCATTTTTCAAGAAAATATTTGTTGGTTTTGACCTTCAATTGAGGCATTTTCCAAGAAAATATTTGTTCTATCTATCAATGATTTGGATTAGAATCTTCAACGTGTTTACCTAGAGTAAAACATTTGAGCTATTGCGCCTAGCTCGATGTAGACGCACTGTGTTTTTTTCAACTCTAACTCAGGCTGTACCTGTTCTTTCTCCAAGATCAATAGACAAAACAATGGTACTGCTCACAATTTAGGTACCCAAGCTAGATACTGTAATTATACAGGATGCTCTTTTTGGTTGCACCTTTAATAACCGGAGGCAACGTCGCATCGCTGCCCTCTCCAGTAGTCGCCGCAGAGAAGATTAAGCCGTGGCTAGGGTTTGTCCCGTCCCGTGGCCTCCGCCTCCGAAACGACAAACGAGAACGGTGAAAGGTGAGCCGGGGACGACGGTTGTAGCCAGCCCACTGTTTTTTCTGATAAATTGGGACCGCGCGGACCTGGCTAACAGTGGAGCCCGCTTGTCATTGTCATCAATCAAATTGCATGGTAGGCTGCAGTAGCATTTGGCGACAACAAACCAAAGCAGGCAGATTTGAAGCGCACGGAGCTTCTCGAACTAGCACAGCGATCTGCTAGACATTAGGAATTCTTGTATCCGAACACATGACACAAAACAGAACGTAAGGTTCAGCATACCTAAGGTCATGGAACCTATGAACTCCATTCATGGTGAGCTGTTCACATGATTTTTTTTTTCGAAAATAGGATGAATACATGATTCTCAAACTACGATTGACGCCAAACAGATTTCGCCAACGTTCACCAATACATTTTTGTATCACCAGTCCAGTCAGTTTACTCCAGAGGGTTACAGCTATGGCTCTGAAAGGGATTCCTTGATGAGCTTCTCCGTGAGGGCTTTTGGTAGCTCCATTACACTATCAATTGTACCAACCTGCAGAGTCCCCATTATCAGACACAACGACAGTCAGTACTGACCATATACTACAAAATTCATTGTTCAACGAAGAATCACAACAGAAAGTGGCTCACAATGGCTTCCACAAGAGGTGAAGTTAGGGGATGCTCTACTAGGAGACCACCAGCAACATAGAACACATTACCCTCCTCAATCTGAAATATACAAAAGTGAAAAGTTTATTCGAGGAGTCTCATACCTCAGAGACTAGGGAGAAAAAAAACAATAAAAAATTTTCAGCAGAATCTGTGTGCCAATGAGATTCCATCACATTGTGCTCAAAGTAAGAGTTATATTTAACAATGACAAAAATAACTGTTAACGAGCACAGAAAAACTGAATGGTGGGTCAACTGTTGCAGAGTGCAAACTTACCAAACTCTCAACAACTTCATCAGGAATTTTGTGGAAATAAACCTGATCATCAAACAGATAGTGGAAATGTTAACAGGTGCATTGCAGAACAGAACTCAAAAGCAATTGAAAAACTATGATCCTATTGTACTGGAATATACATTGTCATTAGGATTTATCTGTATCAAAGATTATCATTTATCTTATGAGAATCTAGAATATTAATATTTATCAACCAAAAAAATACAGTAAATTGAGTTTCTAAATCCAAGGTTTGCTCTAACTTTGTAATAGAGCAAACATCATCTAAATCATATTGCAGTGGATTGAGTTTCTAAATCCAAGGTTTGCTCTAACTTTGTAATAGAGCAAACTTTGTAAGGAAGTGTTGAACTAATATTTTACTAGTTTACAAATTTCAAATTTACTTGAAATGGAAGCTGTGGATGAGGTTGGTTTGGGTAGAAAACACAGAACATTATATAAAATCATATTAAACAACTGAAACCTACAGCAAGATTGGCGGAAAAAGCTGAGGGTTTAAATAACCCTAATCTCCAAGTTAAGGACAACATGCTACTCATTCCTAAAATAAAACATCAGGGAAACTTAGATAGTACTTCTGCTTTATCCCATCCTTCCTTTCTAGCTCCAGTCTTCACATTTGTAACAAGCACAGATCCAATTGTAGCAGCATGGCTTTCAGAGTACCCTGAAAACAAAATCTGTTTGTAAAGCACCACAGCACAAGGAAAAGTCCAACAAATCATCTAAAAGAACTTCAGTGCTTCTACAAAATATCCCAGACCTTTAATGAATTTCCTTGCCTCTTCTGGAGTGCTAGGTTTTTCTCTAATCACTCCATCATGAACCACAACCTCCATAAAGCATAATGTGAGAAGTTAATAAAAGCAAACAATCATTAATGTATGTATTAAACAGCAATAGCATGTGCAAGCATCTGGCAAACTATAAATATTCTCAACTTGAATGTTGTTGGCAATCTATTTACTAATTTCAGAAGTTGTATTGGGCCAAGGGGCCTATATTCAAAAACACTAGTTCGATAGTTTGTCCAGTACAATTTGAGCAAAACTTCGGTTTCCATAAATCAGCAAATGCTAGCCATGCCCTATATGAATTTGTAGGAAAAGCGCAAACATGAGAGTGATAATTCTTAGCTGCAACGTGATGCCTTAAAGGCTCAAAATACAAAAATAAAATATTGGGATATGAACTGTGAGCATGGTTCACCAGACCTCTTGACCTTGGTCACCAGCAATTTGAGGACTGTTCAACCTAATAGCCATCCCTTTTGTTCTATCATCCATGTGAATGTTGAGAATAAACATATTTGATGGTTGGTGTTACTGTCCTTTTAAGTTTTAATTTCACAAGCATCCTAACAAAAGTGGTCAAGCAAATACCGACTCAACAATCTAGTATAAATGTTTCTAGAAGCAGCTGAACTAAAAAAAATGCTACGGTACTATCTTTGTAGATACAATGGCAGCGAATTCACGATTTCATGTAGCTCAAATGAAGCAAGAATGACAGTGTCGGGACTAGGGGTGGTAAAGGGCCCTCCATTTTGTACTAGAAATTTTAAGGACCGGGCCCTATTAGGGCCGGGCCAAAAAAGTACTAGTTTTTGACCTAAATTTAACTAGGACCAAATTGGATTGTGAAGAAACAAACGGGCCACGATCCATTACCACCCCTAGTCGGGACGCATCCAGTCGCTTTGATTTTAGATAACTACAGTGTGCAAATTGAATGCTATATTCACATAATTGATGTAACTCCAATCATAACAGCTCATGAGAGATAAGCAGAGTGTGCTGGTCTGCTGGAAAAGATGTAAGCTGCATACTTGGTCAGCAGTGATCATCAAAGTAGTCTCTTGAGAATCAACAATCTCTTTCATCATCCCATTGCTCTTCATCTTCTCCAGTATAGCATCCGCCTAAAACATTGGCAAAATACTGGGTAAACCAATGATAATCCAATTGCAACTAATTCAAATCAACGATTATCTGCACTCGAAATAACTAAAAGTCAAATGTGAATCAGAAATAGCCCCAAATAGCATATTATAACAGTGAATGCCCATGTTACTTTGACAAAAAGGTGGAATTTCTCAGTGTGCTAGGTCCTTCGATATTTCATCTATTCATCTAATCATGAATACTAAACAATACTAGACCGGAAACATATGGCTGGGCATTAGCTCCACCCACAGTCCCCATACCCTAAAACCCTCCAAATCTCCCCTTCCCCAAAGAGGGAAAAAACGCTTTGCCTCTTTAATCCTGACAAGTAACTAGACAACCAAAAAAAGGCAACAGAAACCAGTTACAACAAAATAGAGAAAGAAGTTACTTTCGCATGAGCCAAGGCAACCACCAGTTCCTCTGGGTTCTCCTTTCTGATCTCTTTCTCGTCAATATCCGCGCTCTGAAGCTCCCCATAAAAGGCAAACGAGAAAAGGAAAATAAATGAACTGAACCGTGCGGGAGACGAATCTACTGAGGCATAACATCTCAAACAAAGAGAGGGCACGAATAACCAACAAGAAGTGTGAACTTGTATCCCATCTCGGACAGAATCTGGCGGCGCGACGCCGACGAGGAGCCCAGGATTACCTGCAACGTTCCGACGCCCGTTAAGCACCAGGTTAGACAGGAAATAAGGACACTATGTAGCAAAAAGGTGAGATTTTTGCGCTGGGAAGGCGCAGAAGCGTACCCTGAGAGCGGAAGAGGCGGCCATGCTTCGGTCCTTCACTCCTCCCCCACCTTCTCGCCGCCGTCTCCAAGATGCCAGGAAAGAAACACTAGGACTGCGGAAGCCGGAAGAAGGGTAGGGGACTGGCCTCGCGTCATCCGAGCGAGGGCCGTGGGCCGTACTATTGGCTTTGTGGACGGTTCCTCGTGTGCTCTGTTGGACCCTAGGATCGCCGCTAGTGGACTGGGCTTCTTGGCTTGGTCTGTGGGCTGGTATTCGTGCCCAACAAGTGCTTGCTGCTGTTATTGGGCTAGTGTGCTTGCTCGAGTGAGATCGGGATCAGCTCATTCCTTAGCGCTCAGGGACGCCTCCTTTTCTGTGCCTGGGTGATGATGATGCCTGTGGTGATGCTAATGCCTGCAGATCTGGCTCCGATGAGCCCTGAACCGTCCAATTAGAAGCCTCCTTTCCGGTGTTCCATCATTGCAGAGCTGCGTTCTTCTCTGCTTTGCAACTGGTTGATCGCGTTCTGCACTCCCCTCCTGTTGACGTCGTCATGATTCCATTTTGTTCAGAGAACAATACTACTGTCTCGACAAAAAAAGTTGCGCTAGCTGTAGAGAAGCATTTTGGTAGGCAATTTGCAAAGACCTGTACTGAGGCATACTGAACCGCAAAACTGTTTGCTTCCTGGACCAACTTCTGGCAATCTGGATCAACTTAGAGAAGCATTTTGGTAGGCAATTTGCGAAGACCTGTACTGAGGCATACTTGAAAAAAAGAAATAAAAATAAAAGCATTTTGGTAGGCAATTTGCGAAGACCTGTACTGAGGCATACTTGAAAAAAGAAATAAAAATAAAAAATTGCATTTTGTTCAGAGAACAATACTACTGTCTCGACAAAAAAAGTTGCGCTAGCTGTAGAGAAGCATTTTGGTAGGCAATTTGCAAAGACCTGTACTGAGGCATACTGAACCGCAAAACTGTTTGCTTCCTGGACCAACTTCTGGCAATCTGGATCAACTTAGAGAAGCATTTTGGTAGGCAATTTGCGAAGACCTGTACTGAGGCATACTTGAAAAAAAGAAATAAAAATAAAAGCATTTTGGTAGGCAATTTGCGAAGACCTGTACTGAGGCATACTTGAAAAAAGAAATAAAAATAAAAAATTGCTTTCGTTGAGAGTCGAACTCAAGACCTCCCGCTTACTAAACGGGTGCTCTAACCAACTGAGCTACGAAAGCTTTTTGTTTTATTTCTTGTAGAACCCTATTAATTCGTATATTCCAGTTACCCTTCTCCCTGAATTGTTGTGGATACCGGATATCGGCGGGAAAACAGCACAGATGCTAACATGGAAATGCCAGTATATTATTAGCTCCAACGTGAAACGCCCATCAGTGTACGAGCCTTCCAAATTACAATGCTACTTCGTACAGTTGATGTCCATACAATCAGACGGCGGCATTAACAGGGTCTAGCGATCAATTGGTTCTATTAATCCAACCAACTGCAGCCGCGACTACTAGTAGAAGTAGTAAAACAAAGTGGGTAAGCTAAATAGTAAATACTGCACTCAAAGTAGGATCAGCAGCTGTGTCCAATGATGATAATGGTGTCTGGTAATTTCGCAGTTAGGAAAAATTACCCGGTGCTACAGACTGATACTGGTATCGATTAACAGAATAATTGAGATAGCAAATATTTCAGTTAAAAACACTGGATTTTTGTCTGTACCTCCAAAGGTCCAGTTGTTACCAGATATCTTCAGTGCACGATATGTGGATGGAGTTGTGTGCTGCTAATATCAAACACGGCCGTCAGTACAGCTTTCTGCTGAAGACGCCCTTGTCTTTCTCTCTCTCTCTCTAGCCCACAGGTAATTTTCATTCACTAGATAAAAAAAATAATGAGAACGGAACAAAGTAACACATAAAGTCGCTCATATTCAATCTAGCCACAAGGCTGAAACGGACTACGCCAACTGTTTCATCGTCTCATGAATAGGTAAGCTTGGGTGTACTGTTAAAAACTGCATTCAGAAGGCCATTATCAGAATTTCACTTCACATATCTCAGAACATCGTCATCGTTTTTTTCTGAAAGTGCAGAACATCGTCATCGTTTTTTTCTGAAAGTGCAGAACATCGTCATCGTAATGAACAGACCATGTTTCCCCTCATGAAAGTATCACTGCATTTGTTCTTTAATTGACCATCCACATACTCTTCAGTTTGCTACATTGCAACGTTCTCCATCAATACCCTTCAGTTTTGCTCCATTGCAACGTTCTCCATCAATACAGTATAGAATACCAGTCTAAATAAGGGAAATCAGGTTCTTCATCAGCGTCACCTAAGTACCAAACAAGTCATTAGTTTAACCAAATTCGTTACTAGTTATCGATTATCGATACAACAGAAAGATCGGATGTGCAGCGACCTCATCCATAAAAAGTAGCAACACCACACACACAAGCAAGTAAACAGCGTTTAAATAGAAAGCCAAATCATTTCGTCAGAGCATGGCAAAAAGCTTTCACCAATTCGCCGTCCTTTCAAAAGAAGAAAAAAAATTCTAAGCGCTGACAGGCTCTTGTGACTCCAACCTTAAAACAAAAGGTGAGCATGGTGAATTACTTCGTCAGAGCCTGTCCTTGCAAAAAGCTTACCATGGATGGAATCTCACCTTTTGTTTTACGGTTGGAATCATAAAAAAGGTGAAATTGAAATTCTAAGCAGTAAGCACAGCAGGCTAGCGGTTCGGCGCTGCCTCCGTCTGGTGATTGGTTCAGTGGTTCAGGTGCTGCCCCTGCTAGAGTGCTAGCCTGCTCGTACTGTGTCACTGCTCAAGCGTTGAGTGCAGAGCGCTGGGTCGTGAGCTGCAAATTTGTGACACTGACCAAACATCTGAAACTGTGATTCTGATAGCAGCATGAATGTGAATGCACGGAGGTGCCATGCGCGGTCGGCACCTCAGGCTCCGGCACCACAGATCCGCCCTCGCCGACGCGCTGCTCGACTCCGTCCCCGTGGTCCATCACGGGCTAGGTAGCTGCGTGATCGGCACCGCCGCGGCCATCGCATAGGCCATCCGCGTCGTTCTGTGCAGGAGGCCGGCCTTCTTCCTCGCGTCCTCTGGTCGCCGGGGCCGGTGCTCGTTGACATCCCCAAGAACCAACACAAACAGATTCTACAAGGTCAATCGGGGCGCACACGTACGTACTTTGGAAGCCCAGAGAGCGAGAGAGCGAGATGTATCCGGACTTTGTGATGATCACCGCAGGGTTGAGGTTCAAGCTGCTCGTGTGGTGACAAGAAGAGTAAAGTCCTTGCAGCAATCAAGAGGATGTTTATTTGAGACTCCAGCGGATTTTGTGACGATCGCTACTGTCTTTTGTGATGGTAATATGCATATGCTGGCATACTACCGCTTACACGCTTGCACAGGTATATGTGGTTGGCTGCTCATCAGCATATGTTTGCTGTTAAGAATCTGCACAATTAACTCGACATGAAATTAAACAAAAGCACCGTTCATACAATCATACCTCAGTTGAAACATAACTAGAGCTCAAAATGGGTGACACTGTGAGAGCATGTAACGACAGAGACGATTCGAATCTGGGCGATATATATGAAAGGTGCTTGTTCATGTCAAGTTATAACTAGCTCCGCTAGCTATGCGTCCAACAACGAATCTTGGCCGAGCTTCACATAATCACAGTATCACACTGGCTCGTCCAGGCTATGGAATTTTCTGCGGATTCTCTCGCAGCTCAGGGATCCGCTCGGCTGGACCATGGGAACCGAAGAATTTCAGCATTATATATGAAACGAATCTTGGATACTTATTATGGGATGGAGGGAGTATCGGGTTTCTTAAAACCCAGTGCCTCCTGCTCGCACGAGAAGCCCGCCCGCATTTCGCGGGGCACTTTTGCAAAAAAGCCCCTCCACTTTGGTGGAATCAACCCGCAGTCCTGACTGGCCCCTCCGCACGACCGCACCTGCCTCCTCCCTCCGCCCCCGCTCCGCCTCCCCTCGCCGTCCGCGCCCCCTCCGCCTCGCCACCCCCCCTCGCTGCCCGCGCCCCCTCCGCCTGCCCCTCGCCGCGGGGCGGTCCGGCGAGCAGGCCAAGGTATCCGTCGCCGCCTACGCGCGGTCCGCCGACTCCGGCTTCCTCCCCCTCCGCCGCTCCCGCCCCCATCCCCTCCCCATCCGCCTCCCCCCACCGCCCGCAGCTCCCACTCCAACCCGGAGCGACGGCGGCGGCAGCGGCCAAGCACGGGATGGCGGCGTCCTCCCGCCCGCGCCCCTCCTCCCGACCTTCCGGCGTCCCGCCCCACCGCATCCCGGCCACCGCTCCCGTGGCTCGCAGTCTCCAGCGGGCGACCGCCGGACCTAGCCCTCCCGACGTGGATCGGCTCTCCAGTGGTGACGCAGGCAGCGGGGGGGGGGGGGGGGGGGCGGCAAACCTCCTCGGCGGCCAGTGCGGCGCGCGGTGGGCGGGAAGCCCGCTTCAGCAGCTCCTCCTCCTCCCAGAAGAAGTCCGCACCTCTTCATTCTCCATGTAGGCCATGCTTAGCGGAACCAGGAGAGTGGGCAGCAACACGGCGGGAGGCTGGGCACTGCCTGCATCGCTCCCTGGATGGCTGCCAGCAAGGTCTGCTCCTCCCTCGTCCATGCTCTTCTCCTCTCTCCTTCCTGAAGATGTGGATTTGTTTAGCTGTGCTTACCTACATGTGTGCTTGTGCGTTGTCCTCTCCTAGATATGAGCGTCTGGGTATGTGTATGTCTAACTTTTATTGCCTCTGTTACTCTGTTATTGCCTCGATCTGAGCGTCTGGGTATGCAGTGGTGATCCAGCCCAACTTGATCTGTGCGCAAGGGAGCTCCACTGGCGTCCTGGACGAAGAAGAGATGGCCTCCAATCCTGTGGATCTGCACTTCTGCAAGTAATCATCTTCTGCTTCCTATCTAATTATGCGAATTGATATATGTGCCCACTGATTATTTGTCTTTACTAGCGGGCACGCGGGGCAATGAGTAGGCATCTCTACCCGCCAAAAAAAATGAGTAGGCATCTCAGTGACAGAACTGGTGAGCAACCATTTCATCAAGCTTTTCCAATTTCTATTTTGGTCTAATTTTATGCAATTACAGTTGTTATTCACTGGTTAATAGATTTTATCATCTAGGATATTAGAGGGCATTGGATAGAACTATGGAAATTACATGATCCAAAAAACGTGGATTTGGTCAACTGCAAGTGTGCAAAAGATTCTAGCATTGAAGAAGGCCATATGATGATTATTTGTCAGTGCTGGGATCGGTCGACCAATCCCCAGCGCCAAACAGAATGCGCTGTGTCCCGTCCCTTGACGGTTGATGCAAGAGCTAGCACGATGAGACAAGCGTTTATCCTGGTTCCGACCGTGAGGTCGTACGTCCAGCAGGGTGCGCTCGGAGCGCTGTACTATCTTGCACCGGAGTGCTTGCAGAGGGGGGCTACAAGCAAGGCGGGAGAGGAGGAGGAGTCTCCAAGTCCCTGAAAGCGAGTGTGATTGAAGCGGGTGCCAATATCGTGTGTGGCGATGTGTCTGATCCTCTCCCTTTCCTTCTCCCCTTACCTCCTTTTATAGGTCAAGGAGAGAAAGGTGGGGGTAGGGTTTACAAGTACAAGCGTGACGTGCTACAGGGATATGTACCGAAGAGCATGGCGTCGGGCGTGCCTCATCCTTGACCCTGGCGGGGGATTTATGGCGAGCCCCGGCTTCTGCGAGTGTCGTGGCCGTCCCTGTGCTTGTCCTGGAGCGGCTTCGAGGGGTGCCGTTGCCGCAATCCGCGTCCAGCTGCCCGTTCGCTGGTTGACTTCGAGGGCGGGGCAGATGAGGAAGGACCGGAGTTGGCGGTACAGGGGTCAGTATGGTGGTTGCCGTCAACCACAGTGCGCGGCGTGCCCGGTTCACCAGGGGATGGTCGAGAGTTGGCGGATTTGACCCGGCATTCGTCATCACCAGGCCACGCCTGACCGGAGTGTGTACTCGGTTGCTGTTTAGATATTCTTTCGAGGGTTCCCCATGCTCATTCGAGGGGCGTCCCGGGGGGAAAAGACGGTAGCAGGTGGAACAGTGGTGCAGAATGGCGCCAGCCAGTCCGCACAGGGTCTTGCGCAGTGCCGCGTGCATCCGCACAGCGTTAGTGAGGACGCACAGTGACTGGAGTAGGTGGAACAGCGAGCTCTGCGGTGTCAGCGGCGCGGCGTGGGGGAAAGATTGCCTTTTGACTTCGGCGCCCGCCTGATGGGGCGGGCATTAAGTGCCGTTGTCGGTTGGGGCGCCGGGGAGCGCCGCGTTATGTAGAGGAGTGGCCTCGAGCGAGGCGGAGTTGGCTCGCCCGCTCGAAGGGGTGCGCGGCCCTCGAGCGAGGCGGAGTTTGTGTTGTGCCTGCTCGAAGGGGTGCGCGGCCCTCGAGCGAGGTCGAGACGGGGGTAGCGACTCGGGCCCCCCTGTCAGGCGAGTTCGGACGGCCGTTCTTGGGCCACGACAGGCTGTGACGGGCCGAGCCGCCGACGATCCGGCCTCGCTCGAGGTATATCGTTCTTTGAGGGTGATCACCCCGATGATTAGGGGACCCCCTGGGTTTGTCCCCGACAGTAGCCCCCGAGTCTCTGCCGGACTAAGGGTCAGTCAGGCAGAGGCTGATGGTTCGTGGGATCGTTCCCGGGCGTTTTGCTGGGATTACTCCTTCTCGGTTATGCACGTTCTTCCGTGGGGGCGCGCGAGCGCACCCGCGGGTGTAGCCCCCGAGCCCTTGGAGGAGTGAATTCACTCGTGCAAGGGCTTTGACTTTCGAGGGTTGTGTCAGTCGTTCCCCTTTCGGTGTGACGGGGGTGAGACCGAGTTATACGAAATTCGGGGGGCGGACCCTGCACGGCTTTGATGTGTTTCGCGCATAAGAGGAGGAGGACATGCTGCAAGGAGCCCCCGAGCTCCTGGCCCGCGCGGAGGCGATCGGAGGGGCTTCTTGTCTTTGAGTTGCGACCCTCGCCTCCCCTTCGCGGGGGAGAGGGGTGAGGTCATTCGTGCAACCCTCGAATCGGGCAGCGTACACGGATGCCTCGGTGAGCTGTTAGCGGGTAGTTCAAGTGGACGTCCGTGCCCCGTTCGCTGGGGGTCGGCTCGTGGTCCGGAGACACGTCCATGTAGCGCTTGCAAAGGTTTGCTAGGTGGGGCTCGGTCCCTTTCGCAGAGACCGAGGGCGCGAAAGCTCTCCCTCGTTGGGATCCCCCCACTAGCTGCCTTTGTCCGGCCTTGAACACAACAGGGGCGTCCCCAAACTTCGCGTTCGGGGTAAAGTCCGTTGGACACGCCCGAATCGTCCCTGACTCTGTTGATCTGGAGCACCTGTCGAACCCTTTCGAGGGCCAAGCTTCGTACTCCTGATCAGTAGGGCCTTGCGAAAGGTGCAGGTCACCCTCGAGCAGCGGGCTCGAGGGTTGGTCGAGCGTGACCGGCTGTCTTCGCATCGCTTAATCCGGGGCGCCCGTCGAACCTTTTCGAGGCCCGGGTTTCGAGTCCCTGATCAGTAGCGCCCTGCGCCTCGAGGCGGAGGGGGGTCGTTGTCTTACCTGGGAAGGAATCCAACGGTTAGGTCGTTCGGGCCCGCGCACGATCGCTGGCGGGCGTGGTCGTGGCTGACGTGGCACGGAGTGGGCGAGATGGGCGTAGTGGGCGCGCCTTTTTAGGCGGAGTCGGCGTGCGCCGGGGAGAGGCGAGGCGACGGGCGGTCAGGCGCCGCTGTTGCGTCGTTTCGTTTTGCCGTGCCGCAGTAAATGCCGCCGCCCACGCGTGCCGTTCCGCGGGAAAAAAAGGGGAGGGGGGTCCCCGGTTGTCAGCGACGTGCCACGCGTGGGTTCGGCCCGTTGCCAATGGGTTGGCGTGTCGCGGCAGGGACGAGCCCGCTCCCTTATAAAAGGAAAGCAGGGGAGGAAGGGGATTTCTTACCTTCGCCATTCCTCGCACCAGCTCTCGCCTCTGCCTTTCGCTTGCTTGCGAGCCCGCTAGTCGCACTCTGTTCGTCCTTCACGCCTACGTCGCCTTTGCTCCGCGCTCCCTGCTCCGCCGTCCGCCATGGTGATCATCGAAGGCGTCACGGAGTGGACTCCGTCCACCGCTACCGAGCACCTCCTGGAGGGCTTGGTGAACGGCGGACAGCTTTCGCCCAGGGGCGATTCGGCGCGGCCGGCGTGGATTGTCCCGGCGCTGGCGGCCAGGGCGCCGAACCCACCGGCGGGGTACGTGGTGAGCTTCATCCGCTTTCACGAGCGGGGCTTCAACGCGCCCGCCAGCCAGTTCATGCGGGGCCTCTGCCACTACTACGGCGTGGAGCTCCACAACTTCTCCCCCAATGCCATCTCGCAGGCGGTGGCCTTCGTCGGCGTCTGCGAGGCTGTGCTGGGGATCGAGGCGCACTGGGACCTGTGGGTCCACCTCTTCCGCGCCGAGCTCAGCACGTCCGGCGCGGGGAGGGGGGTGCGCCGTTCTTCGTGCGCCGGCGGTCTCACGCTCGCGCCGGTCGAGTCCAGGAAGCACTTGTACCCGGCCTGCAGGATGACCACCAACAACAGCGGCTGGGCCAAGGGATGGTTTTACCTGCGCAACGACGGCTTGGGGTTGCCGGAGTACACCGGCAAGGTCTTGACGGAGAAGGCCGACTCCTGGAGCTACGGCGTCTCCGGCGAAGGTCAGCGGAAGAGGCTCCGCCCCGTCGTTGACGCCCTTCGTGCCTTGGAGGAGTCGGGCCTGACCGTGGCGCACGTGCTCGCGCACTGTCATCGCCGCCGGGTGGTTCCCCTTATGGAGAGGCAGCTCCCTCTGTTCCGGATGACGGAGGGTGCCGACCCGGCGGCACTGGCGGCTTCGCGCATGTTGTCGGAGCCGCTGCTTGAAGAGTACGTCGTTACGAGGGTGCGAACGGCGGTGCATCCCGACACCATGCCGAGCGACCTCCGGTCATTCCGGCTGCGCCCCGACGAGGGCCATGTTTTGTCGGTGAGTCGTCATTCTCCCTCTCTGGGCTGTTGGATTGATTAATTTAGAATTCCCTTCCTTAATTCATCGTGATTTCAGGATGTGAACTGCGGCCTCTACCGCTCCCTCGCGCCGACTCCGGAGTTACGCGCTTCGAACTGCGCTCGTCGTGACCGAGAGAGGGACGCGAAGGAGGCGAAGAGAGCCAGCAGCCGGAGGAGGCAAGCCCGTCGGGACGCGCACCAGGCGGCGCTTCGCCGGTGGAGGAGGGACGGCGGGGCGCAGCCGTCGTCCCCCGAGGACTCCCCGGACCCTCCCAGCGAGGGGGAGGATGAGGACGAGATCGATGCCGGCGGGGTTCCGCCCGCCGGTGAGGAGGAGGAGATGGCCGCGCCGCTGCCCGAGGCGGGCGTGGTGGCCCCGGGCGATGTTGCGCCGGTGGCGGCGCGGACGGTGGTCGCGCCTGCTCGACCTGCGGCGCCGCGGGCGCGAGCAATTTTCTCCTCCGCTGCGAGCGCGCCGCGCCGCAGCGGAGCGAGTGTCGAGGGCTCGAGGGGTTCGCAGCCCCCGAGCGATTTGAGGGGGTCCTCGAGTTCGAGGAGGGCTCCCTCAACGGGCGGCTCGAAGCGGAAGCTGCAGGTGCTGCAGGATTGCATCCGGTAAGTTTTGCCTCGAACTTTTTCGTAGTTTTTCATCCTTGTTCGGTTTTTTGTTTCGTGATTTCCGTTCTTTCTTTTTGATTTAGCACGCGGGGTGCTGCCAAGGCCGCCCCTAACCTCGCGCCCAAGAAGGCGTTGAAGGTTGGGGGGTCGGATTCCCCTCACGCCGGAGGATCGCGTTCGCGCGGGACTCCGCGTCCCGCAGCGATGTCCGCAGCGACGCCGGTGGATCCGGCGTCGGGGGTGCGAGACTCCGGGTCGGCGGAGGAGCGGGAGAGGACGCCCCTGGTGGCGGAGCCGAGGTAGGACGCCCCGGTGGTTGAGGTGGAGCCGGGGCACGGCGCCCCGGTGACAGAAGTGGGCGAGCAGGAGGGCCATGCCACTGCCGCGGCCCCTACTGGAAGGAGGCAGGAGGCGGTCGTGCCGGTCGGTGGCACGGTCATCCTGCCGGCTTTGGGTCGCACACAAGGCGTGGCCCAGGGTGGCGATGGCGGGCGCGTTCCCCCCGCTGGGGTGTCTGCGGCCGAGGTGTCGGCGGCGCGCTTCTTGTCTCAGGGGCCGCCGCAGATGCCCGTGGCCGGGGGAGCGGCCGAGTGGGATGCGGCCGAGGTGGCGCTGCTCCAGGGTCGTCGCGACCCGAGCGCGTGGCCGGAGGAGCTTGGCGTCTCCGCCCGGGTCTGGCAGAGCATGGCGGAGGAGAACGAGCTGTGGGCTCAGGCCGAACGGGTCGGGACGGACCTGGAGCGGGCCATCTTAGCCGTCGCCGATCTCCATTCCAGGCAGGCGCTGGAGCTCTTCGAGGTATCCCCGCGCTCGTCCCAGCACTTCGAGATTGTTTTTAGTCTGTGTCTTATTCCTGATGGCTCTTCGTGCAGCTTCTGCGGCAAGAGGCGGTAGACAAGACCGCGTGCATCGCGGGCTTGTACGCCGATCTTCGCCGGTTCCGCCAGGCGAACGCGGACCTGGGCACGGAAGTGACCCAGCTCACCGTCCGGGTGAGGGAAGCAGAGACGGCCGCCCGCGCACAAGAAGAAGCCAAGGCCCGCGCGGAGCGGGAGCGCGACGCTGAGAGAGGCGCGGCGGAGCGGGAGGCCCGAGCCTCGGCCGCAGCGTTGGAGCGGCTCGAGCTTGAGCGCAAGGCGCGCGAGGCCGCGCAGTCCCAGCTCGCGGAGGCGGTGGCCCGGGCAGGGCAAAAGGCCCAGGAGGCCGAGGAGCTCGGCCGCGCGCTTCGAGAGAAGGAGGGTGCGCTGGCGACCGCGGAGGGCCTGCTCCAGCAAGAGCGCACAGCGCTTACCGAGGCCAGGGCCTTGGTGGACGGTATGTCCTTACGCTTTCCTGGATTTCTGTGTTGGAGTTCGTCTTGACGTGCTCGAGCTTTGTCAGGGCTGCGGAGGGCCGAGGCGGAGAAGGCGGATGAGGTGATGGCTGTTCAGGCTGCCTACTCCGAGGCCCAGGGGGAGCTCGAGGCGCTGAAGGTCGCCGCCGATGCGGCGTGCCGGGACGTCCAGTGCGTCGACGTGCAGTCGGGGTCGTCGTTGCCCAGCCGCCTGAGGTCTCTGAAGAGCTGCGTGGCGGAGCGCCTCGAGCACGCGCTTCACCTTGGAGTGAAGAAGGCACTCGGCGTGGTGTCGACGCATTACGACATTGACCTCGCGGCGGTGGCACGCGGTTACTTCATCGACGCAGACCTGGACGACGACGCTGCCCTTGCTGCCCTCGACGAGGCCGATGACGGCGCCGAGGATGCCGCCACGGCACTTGCCGCCAAGTTCGGGCGCGATCTTTTCCCCGAGGAGGATGAAGATGCGCGCGCCGACGTTGGGCCTGAGGCTGTGACCGCCACCGAAGCCGAGGTTGATCCTGAGGCCGACGCCGTGGCGTCCCTTGAGGAGGACATCGCCTCGGTGTGCCGCGATGACGATGGTCCTGGGGCGCTTGCATCGGTTCCCTCGACCGTTGCCGCCGAGGCCACCGCGCCCCCGTAGGAAGGTGGAGCCTGAAGGGTTCAGGCTTAGTATCTAGATGTATCTTAGTTTTTAGGAGACTAGCTCTGTAAATAAACTAAGATTGAAAGTCGATTGTGCGTTTCAAACTTGTTCGATTGTTCTATTGTGCTACTCTTGGCTTGGAGAGATTTTAGCCGGGTATTTCGAATCCGCAGGCAATTAAAGCGTGGAGTGGAGAGGGAGATGCCGTATCCCTTCGCGGGCATAGGCGGTCTCACGGCTCAACCAGCTCCAGCTTTAGCTAGCTCGCGCCCCGCATCTTCTCTAAGCGCCTCGAGTTTTAGCACAATTTTCGAAAAATTGGGACGATTAGGGGGGGTAAACCCCCCTGCAGCCCCCGAGGGGGGCTTGGCTTTATTAAAAATAGAACCAAGTCCCCCTTGTTTGTGTTGTTAGCAACAATGTTTTCATGTTTTTCGCAAACTTTTTATTATTGTTAACTAAGAACATGAAGTATTTACAAGAAATACTGAGAGTTTTAAGGATAGAAGCGACGTAGCTGTTGGATGTTCCAGGCGTTGGTGAAGACCTCGCCCTTCTCGTTCGCCAGCTTGTAAGTGCCAGGTTTGAGGACCTTGGCGATGATGAACGGTCCTTCCCATGGCGGAGTGAGCTTGTGGCGCTCTCGATTGTCCTGGCGCAGCCTTAGCACCAGGTCCCCTTCGTGGAGGTCCCGACGCCGCACCTTCTGAGCTTGGTATCGCCGGAGCGATTGTTGGTAGCGTGCTGAGTGAAGCAACGCTACGTCGCGAGCCTCGTCCACCTGGTCCAGCGAATTTTCGCGGTCCAACTGGTTTTGGTCTTCCTGGTAGGCCTTGAGCCTCGGAGACCCGTACTCCAAGTCTGTTGGGAGGACGGCTTCGGCGCCATAGACGAGGAAGAACGGGCTGAAGCCTGTGGCCCTGCTTGGGGTTGTCCTGAGACTCCAGATCACCGATGGCAGCTCAGCAACCCACTTCCGGCCAAACTTGTTCAGCTTGTTGAAGATTCTTGGCCTCAGGCCTTGTAGTATCATGTCGTTGGCACGTTCTACTTGGCCGTTTGTTTGTGGATGTGCCACGGCCGACCAATCAACGTGAATGTGATGGTCGTCGTAGAACTCCAAGAACTTCTTGCCGGTGAACTGGGTGCCGTTGTCAGTGATGATCGAGTTGGGTACCCCGAATCGGTGGATGATGTCGGTGAAGAACAACACGGCCTGCTCAGATCTGACGTTGGTGATGGCCCGGGCCTCGATCCACTTCGAGAACTTGTCGATGGCTACCAACAAGTGTGTGAATCCCCCGGGCGCTGGGCGGAAGGGCCCCACGAGATCCAACCCCCAGACCGCGAAAGGCTATGTTACAGGGATGGTCTGCAGGGTGTGCGCTGGGAGATGCGTCTTTCGTGCGTAGAATTGGCACCCTTCGCAGGTGCGCACGACCTCGTTCGCGTCGGACACGGCGGTGGGCCAGTAAAAGCCTTGCCGGAATGCGTTACCCACGAGGGTACGCGGCGCTGCGTGGTGTCCGCACGCCCCGGCGTGGATGTCGCGGATCAACTGCCTTCCCTCGGGGATGGGGATGCATCGCTGCAAGATCCCTGAGGCGCTGCGCTTGTACAGCTCGCCGCCGACCGAGACAAAGGTCTTGGCCCTTCTGGCGATGCGGCGCCCCTCGGTTCGGTCCGAGGGCAGCTCCCCGCGGTCGATCCACGCGAGGTACGGATCACGCCAGTCTTGTGGTCGCGTGTCTACGTCGATTTCCATGGCCTCGGCCGAAGAAATTTCAGCGTCGAGGGCTTCGAGCCCCTCTTTCGAGGGGTCCTTCTCCATGGGCTCGACCCCCGCAGCCCCCGTAGCCCCCGAGGGTGTCCTGAGGGTTCCGGCCCTTTGCTCGAAGTTGACGGAGGGTTGATCGAGGTCGCGGGCGAAGACGTTCGGAGGAATGGTGATTCGCTCTGTCGCGATCTTAGCCAGCTGATCCGCTTCCTCGTTGTATTTGCGTACGACATGGTTCAGCTCGAGGCCATGGAATTTGTCCTCGAGACGACGAACCTCGTTGCAATACGCCTCCATCTTTTCGTCACGGCAGCTTGCGTTCTTCATCACTTGGTCGATGACCAACTGAGAATCCCCCCGGACGTCGAGACGTTTGATGTCGAGGTCGATGGCGATGCGGAGCCCAGCGAGAAGGGCTTCGTACTCCGCCATGTTGTTCGACGCTGGGAAGTGCAAGGGAACCACGTATCGAATATGTTTTCCGAGGGGTGAGACGAAGAGGAGGCCCGCACCTGCCCCGGTTTTCATTACCGACCTGTCGAAGTACATGGTCCAACATTCGGCCTGGATCTGCGGCGGCGGAAGTTGGACGTCGGTCCACTCAGCGACGAAATCCGCTAAGGTTTGCGATTTTATCGCCTTACGCGGTGCGTAGGAGAGAGTCTCCCCTACGAGTTCCATAGACCACTTCGCTATTCTACCCGAGACGTCCGGGTTGCGGACTATCTCCCCCAAAGGGAAAGATGAGACCACGGTGACCGGGTGGGCCTCGAAGTAGTGTCGCAGCTTTCGACGCGCGAGCACTACAGCGTAGATTAGCTTCTGGATCTGTGGATACCGCATCTTGGTTTCGGTCAGCACCTCGCTGACATAGTACACCGGCCTCTGGACCGGCAGAGCGTGACCCTCCTCTATCCTTTCCACAATGATGACGGCGCTGACAACTTGCGTTGTCGCAACCACATATAGGTAGAGAGGCTCACCGTTCTGCGGCGGCGTGAGGATGGGTGCGCGTGCGAGCGACGCTTTTAGCCCGTCGAGGGCTTTTTGGGCTTCGGGGGTCCATGAAAAGCGTTCGTGCTTTTTTAGGAGCCGGTACAAAGGTAAGCCCTTTTCGCCAAGTCGAGAGATGAAGCGACTGAGAGCTGCGAGGCAGCCCAGTACTCTTTGCACCCCCTTGAGGTCCCGAATTGGCCCCATTCGTTCCAGGGCCGAGACTTTTTTGGGGTTGGGTTCGATGCCTCGTTGGGAGACGATGAAACCCAATAGCATGCCTCACGGCACCCCGAATACACATTTTTCTTGATTCAACTTTACCCCGTTCGCCCGGAGGCAACCGAATGTGATTTGCAAATCGTTGACCAGATCGTTCGCCTTTCTGGTTTTTACAACGATATCGTCAACATATGCCTCAACGGTCCGCCCGATGTGGCTTCCGAAAACGTGTTGCATACATCGCTGATATGTAGCTCCAGCGTTTCGGAGGCCGAACGACATGGTGACGTAGCAAAACATGCCAAACGGGGTGATGAAAGAAGTCGCGAGCTGGTCGGACTCTTTCATCTTGATTTGATGATAACCGGAATAAGCATCAAGAAAGCATAGCAATTCACATCCAGCGGTGGAGTCTATTATCTGATCTATTCTAGGCAGAGGAAATGGAACCTTAGGGCATGCTTTGTTTAAACCGGTATAATCTACGCACATGCGCCATTTTCCGTTTTTCTTCTTAACTAGAACAGGATTAGCAAGCCAGGTCGGGTGAAATACCTCTTTGATGAATCCGGCTTGCAGGAGCTTGTGCACCTCCTCCCCGATGGCGCAGCGCCTTTCCTCGTCGAACCGCCGCAGTCGCTGTACCACCGGCTTGGAGTGTGGCTTGATGTCGAGGTGTGCTCGGCGACCTCCCTCGGGATCCCCGGCATGTCCGAGGGTCTCCACGCGAAGATGTCGGCGTTGGCGCGGAGAAAGTCGACGAGCACTGCTTCCTATTTGGGGTCGAGGGTGGTGCTGACCCTCAACGCCTTGCCCTCGGGGGCAGTGGGGTCGAGGGGCACCGCTTTGGTGTGTTCAGCAGCCTCGAAGGTGCCCACGTGCCTTTTGGTGGAGTCGACGGCCTCGTTCGCCATCTTCTCCAAATCCGCCACCAGGGTTTCGCTGTAGGCGAGCGCTTCCGCGCCTTCGACGCACTCGACGTCGCACGCATAGGCGTGCTCGTATGACGATCCCACGGTGATGACGCCCTTTGGCCCTGGCATCTTCATCTTGAGGTAGGCGTAGTTGGGGACCGCCATGAACTTGGTATAGCACGGTCGCCCGAAAATAGCGTGGTACGCTCCTGGGAATCCCACCACCTCGAAGGTGAGGGTCTCCCTCCGAAAGTTCTCGGGAGTACCGAAGCAAACGGGCAGGTCGATCTGCCCGAGGGGTTGGACCCGTTTTCCCGGTGCGATGCCGTGGAACGGCGCCTTGCTTGGCCTCAGCTGGTTCGTGCCGATGCCCATGAGCTCTAATGTGTGGACATAGAGGATGTTGAGGCTGCTGCCCCCGTCCATCAGCACCTTGGAGAACCGCGTGTTGCCGATGACGGGGTCGACGACAAGCGGATAGCGCCCCGGATTCGGGACATAGTCCGGATGGTCCTCGCGGCCGAAGGAGATGGTCTCGTCCGACCAGGCGAGGTAAGTTGGCGTCGCGGGGTGAACGGAGAAGACCTCTCGGCGTTCACGTCTCTGCTCCCGGGACGTCGCGTTCACGGTGGGCCCCCCCACGATGAAGAATACATTCTCCACATGGGGGAACTCGTCGTCGCCGCCATCGCCCGTATCCTTCTTCGGGCCATCCTCCTTCGCGGAGGTGCGCCTGAAGTAACCCTTGATCATCCCACATTGTTCGAGGGTGTGGGTGACAGGGCCCTTGTGGTACGGGCATGGCTTCTTCAGCATCTCGTCGAACAGGCCTCCCCCTTGAGGGGGGCCCCGAGGGCCTTTGCGGCCTCGTTCGACCACGAGGGCGTCGTCAGAGTCTTCGCCCTGCTGCTGCTGCTGCGCGGCTTGCCGAGGCTTCTTGCCTTTACTGCCCCGTTTCTGCTTTTTTGTTTTGGCCTTGGGTTTGCTGCCCTCCGCGGGCGGCTCCTCCGCGCGCTTCCCCTTGGTCTTGCCGTCAAAGATCGCTCCGACAGCCTCCTCTCCAGAGGCGAAGTTGGTGGCGATGTCGAACAGAGCGTTGACGCTGGTGGGATGGTTTCATCCCAGCTCGCGCACCAGCTCTCGACAAGTCGTGCCTTCGAGGAAGGCGTGGATGATTTCGGAGTCACCCACGCTCGGGAGCTCGGTGCAGCGCTTGGAGAAACGGCGGATGAAGTCCCTCAGCGGCTCGTCGGCCGCCTACCGGCACCCGCGCAGGTCCCAGGAGTTTCCGGGGCGCACGTATGTGCCCTGAAAGTTACCTACGAACATCTCGACCAGGTCGTCCCAGTCGTGGATTTGGTTCGCGGGTAGGTGTTCGAGCCATGTCCGCGCCGAGTCCGCGAGATGAAGCGGAAGGTTGCGGATGATCATGGCATCGTCGGTGGCCCCGCCCAACTGGCAGGCCAGGCGATAGTCGTTGAGCCACGTCTCGGGTTTCGTCTCACCCGAATACTTGGTGATGGTGGTTGGCTGGCGAAAACGCGGCGGGATGGCTGCCGAACGGATCTTCCGGCTGAACACCGGGGTTCCCGGGGGTTCCGGCGTCGGGCTTCTGTCCTCCTCGCTGTCATAGCGACCTCCCCGTCGGGGGTGCCTGCTGCGGGGAGGCGCCGCGTCCTGCCTCTTCTTGTTCAGGACGTTGCGCGCATCGCCATCGTCGATGGCGCCCCGCGTGTCCACGAGTCGGTCCTTCGCGGACCTCCTCGTTTCGCGGTCGCCGGTCACGAGCGCCCTTCCGTCGTTCGTTGGACGGTGAGGCGTCCACGCGCCCCTGGGTGGGGTGTGGATGGATTGCTCCTTATCTCACTTGCCGCCTCTGGCTCTCGAACTGTCCTGGTGGCGCATGCGGGAGGCGGAACTTTCCGCTTGTTGAACGGCCGCTTCTTCGACAAGGGCCTGCACCTGGCGCCGCATGCTGCGTGCTTCTGGTGTCGATGGTTCGGGCATGGCCCGAATCAGGGTTGCTGCGGCGACGAGCTTCTGGCTTGCTCGTGGCGGCATGGCAGGACCGGCGTCGTCGCCGTCACCCATGATGCGCGCTTGAGCAATACGCCCGGCAGCTCGTGCGCGTTCGCCGCGTTTGGGCTGCCGGGCTTCCAGGGCTGCGCGCAGCTCCTGTACCTGTAGGCGCTCCTGTTGGAGCTTGGCTTCCAGCTCTTGCACCTGCGCAAGCTGTGCCTGTGCGATTGCGGCTTCACTCGCTGGCTCGGCGGGCGCCGGTGGCGGTTCGTCGTGTCAGGCCCCGTCGCGCGTCTCTTCATCCTCTCCCACGGACTCTACTTCGCCGTCGAGGACGAAGCATTCCCGCGTGGGGTCGTATTCCCCCTCGCTGGAGTCGTCGGAGCAGGTGAGGCAGAAGTCCGCGACGGCCTGGAAGGAGATAAGGCCTTCGCGGTCGCGCAACCCGGAGTAGTCCAAGTTTGGGTGCTCCTGCCCGCGCGCACTCTCTCCGTCATCCGACTCGGACTGGGGTCCGCTGGGTGAGGAAATGTTGAGGCCGCGGATCGAACCTACGACCACGTGGTGACCCGGTGAATCCTCGTGCGTGTTCGGGTTGGCGCTGATTGCCGCGGAGTAGCTTGCAGCCGCGTTGTTCATCCCGTGGGGGAGCTGCGCCGGCCCGACCACGTTTTCCCAGTGCGCTCCCTCCGCGGGAGCCGCCGGCGGGGGTCCGCCCCCCTGTAACGCGGCAGCGGGCTGGAGCAGCAGGTGTGCGTCCCAGTCAGGGAGGACGACACGCGGAGCAACGCGCCGCTCCACGCGGATCTGCAGCTCGCGCAGTCTTCGTCGTCTCCTGAGCTGGGCCGGCGTCGGCGGTGTCGGGGTAACGGGCATCATGTTGGGCGGCCTGGAGGCGAGTCGCATGAGGAGGCCCTCACCGGTCGCTTCGAACTCCAGGCTCCCAAACGTGATCCGGTACCCGCGCGGAAGCGGGCCGGGGGACCCCGTCTCGGATCGTGGTGGCATGGTCCTGGCGCGGCCTGCCGTCAAGGGAACTGATCGGGTGTGATTGTCCACAGCGCAGCCCCCTACCTGGCGCGCCACTGTCGGTGCTGGGATCGGTCGACCAATCCCCAGCGCCAAACAGAATGCGCTGTGTCCCGTCCCTTGACGGTTGATGCAAGAGCTAGCACGATGAGACAAGCGTTTATCCTGGTTCCGACCGTGAGGTCGTACGTCTAGCAGGGTGCGCTCGGAGCGCTGTACTATCTTGCACCGGAGTGCTTGCAGAGGGGGGCTACAAGCAAGGCGGGAGAGGAGGAGGAGTCTCCAAGTCCCCGAAAGCGAGTGTGATTGAAGCGGGTGCCAATATCGTGTGTGGCGATGTGTCTGATCCTCTCCCTTTCCTTCTCCCCTTACCTCCTTTTATAGGTCAAGGAGAGAAAGGTGGGGGTAGGGTTTACAAGTACAAGCGTGACGTGCTACAGGGATATGTACCGAAGAGCATGGCGTCGGGCGTGCCTCGTCCTTGACCCTGGCGGGGGATTTATGGCGAGCCCCGGCTTCTGTGAGTGTCGTGGCCGTCCCTGTGCTTGTCCTGGAGCGGCTTCGAGGGGTGCCGTTGCCGCAATCCGCGTCCAGCTGCCCGTTCGCTGGTTGACTTCGAGGGCGGGGCAGGTGAGGAAGGACCGGAGTTGGCGGTACAGGGGTCAGTATGGTGGTTGCCGTCAACCACAGTGCGCGGCGTGCCCGGTTCACCAGGGGATGGTCGAGAGTTGGCGGATTTGACCCGGCATTCGTCATCACCAGGCCACGCCTGACCGGAGTCTGTACTCGGTTGCTGTTTAGATATTCTTTCGAGGGTTCCCCATGCTCATTCGAGGGGCGTCCCGGGGGGAAAAGACGGTAGCAGGTGGAACAGTGGTGCAGAATGGCGTCTGCCAGTCCGCACAGGGTCTTGCGCAGTGCCGCGTGCGTCCGCGCAGCGTTAGTGAGGACGCACAGTGACTGGAGTAGGTGGAACAGCGAGCTCTGCGGTGTCAGCGGCGCGGCGTGGGGGAAAGATTGCCTTTTGACTTCGGCGCCCGCCTGATGGGGCGGGCATTAAGTGCCGTTGTCGGTTGGGGCGCCGGGGAGCGCCGCGTTATGTAGAGGAGTGGCCTCGAGCGAGGCGGAGTTGGCTCGCCCGCTCGAAGGGGTGCGCGGCCCTCGAGCGAGGCGGAGTTTGTGTTGTGCCTGCTCGAAGGGGTGCGCGGCCCTCGAGCGAGGTCGAGACGGGGGTAGCGACTCGGGCCCCCCTGTCAGGCGAGTTCGGACGGCCGTTCTTGGGCCGCGACAGGCTGTGACGGGCCGAGCCGCCGACGATTCGGCCTCGCTCGAGGTATATCGTTCTTTGAGGGTGATCACCCCGATGATTAGGGGACCCCCTGGGTTTGTCCCCGACATTATTATTCTCTGTGTGTGTTCTCAAAGTGTTAAGATAAGTTATATGTACCCCTGCAAGCATAAGCAAATCTAGGAATATAGATGTAATTTAAGCCTATGCCAGATCATATTTTGATGCTTGAATGCTTCAAAGGCAAATATGTGTCTATCTAAATAAATATTCAATTAACAAGCTCTGCTCGTGCTCTGCCTTGCCAAGGAGGAGGAAGAGAGGTGAGGAAGGCATCTCCGTCGCCGCTAAGTAAATAAAACAGCCCTTGTTTGCTTACTGGCGGTCGAATAGTTTGTTTTCCTTAAATGGCCCAACAGCTTAATTTTCATGCAGTTGTACTTGTTGACCACAAACCTCCTTGAGCAACTCTGTCTTTTCTCCTGCTTCTGTGTTGGTAGGCTTCAACACCGTGCACTGTTGCTTCAGACACATACTTCTGTTGTTTCTGCTGGACACTACTATGTTATATGCATTTACAACTTGTTTAGTTTTGTGCTTATGTTTGACCAAATAATGTAAATCTGATTGCAGATATATTTATTCATAATGGTTTATTTCTCTTATTTTTTGCCTATGTTATTATTTCTATTTCCAACAGCTTTCTACATGGATGGGCCATGGGCAGCTACAGCCACAACTGGCATCTTCCTTGCTGCTGCAGTTACTGATTGGCTAGATAGTTATCTTGCTAGAAAGGTTTGTAGGAAATATTTTATCTGAATTATATGAGGATTTTTACCATTATTTTCGACTCCTTTTATCATTTCCTGATGTAGTTTATATACAGATGCAGCTAGGAGCACCTTTTGGAGCATTTCTTGATCCTTTTGGACCATTTCTTTGCTGCCCACCATATATTGTCATCTTTACAACTAAGACTGTCGATTTGTAAAAGATGAGCTACACACAGGATCTAAATTAATTTCCTTCTTTATTGCAGCTTATGGTAGCCGCAACATTAGTTTTGCTATGCACCAAACCTTTGGAAATATCACTGCTCAGGGATGGACCATGGCTTCTAACAGTTCCTTCCATTGCTATCATTGTGCGAGAGGTAGTTACTCAGCCAATCTACATTGCCACTTCCCAAGTGACGGTGAAAAAATTGGTTCGCTGCATATTTTGTCTTGGTGACCAATCATGGATCTGGAAATTTCAGCATGGTGTTGTGGCTTCTGCTGATATGTATTGTTCTCTGCTGTAAATATGACATGTCGCCTTCTGTATGTTTCACGTGTTACTGCCTCCTTAGCTGGCCTTATTTCTACCTTTATCCCTCAAGGCTTGCATGATAAGTTAGCATCAAGTGGAGCTCATGTGGATTGCCTGTTAAATTAGATGGGGTCATTCACCATGTGGTATTGTGGCTTGTTTTCAAAACAGAATCCTAGAGCCTGAGTTGAATAACTCCTTATACTTGAAAAGCTTTGAGGACATATATAATTTGCTCTTAAAGTTAGGGGAAATCACCAGATTTGTCTGACAAGCTTCGGATTCCATATGAATATATGGTGCTACAATGAGTGGCTTTAGTTCTCTTTTCTTCTGCATAGAGTACCATTTTAGTGTCCATTTTCCTTATAAAGAATACCAGTTACTTCTGCTGATGTGGTGTGGGAGCTTGCTTGCTACTTGCTAAAAGTCTCAACTCATTTCTTCCTTGTGTATTTGTAGATTACAATGTCAGTTGTGATAGAATGGGCTGCGTCTCAGAATAGCAAAGTTCTCGAGGTTCCTCTGTTCTCTATCGATCTGACATTTTCTATCAGTTTTTCTATCAATTACAGTGCTCATGATGTATCTCCAAGAAACAATCCTTCTGACATTTTCTATCAGTTTTTATCGTGTTCCATTCATTTTCTGTTCATAGGGCGCGCATAGCGCGCGTAGTGTTCTAGTGTGGGTTAATACAATGAGGTGATTTTGAACAGAAATGTGAGGAACAAACTATTATTGCCAAGTTAAGGATATCCATTTTCCTATTTTAATTCTGCTCCATTGAGGACCATGTGTGTCCGAGGACCGGTGGATGGTCGCTTCTCAGTGTGATGAGTGATTGACAACGGTGTATGGACTGACTCTTGGCCTAGTACTGCAGGTGTTGGTGCGACTTGGTTTGAGTTGGTGCAGGTGTATGAACTCGTGAGAAGGTGTTCTTCCGTGTGATCCGCGATTTCTCGAGTTGTAGGGAGTTAGAGGCCAAGATTTTTGGGGCATAGCTTTCCCTTAGGGTGCTAATCATCTCCCCAAAGTTTCGTCTCAAGAGCTCTAGCCGTTTGGGAGATCCGGTGATGGATTTGGGAGGAGAGATCCGCGGGTTACTGTAGCTGTTCGTTCTGTTCGTCCGTCGTGTTTCTCGGACAGTCCGCGCGATGTTGGCGGACGGTCCGCGAGGTTGCCGGACGGTCCGCATGTGATTGGCGGACGGTCCGTGCAGAAGAGTTCGACGATGTTGTCTTGGATTTGGCTAAGTGTTTTCACGGACGGTCCACGTGACCTCCTCGGATAGTCCGCGACACTGGCGGACGGTCCGCGGTAGGAGCTCAGACAGTCCGCGAAAGAGCCTGGAGCTACTGGAGATTTGAGGTGATTTTACGGACGGTCCGCCTTGTCTAGACGGACGGTCCGCCGTGACCACGGACAGTCCTTGACCCCTGTGCGGACGGTCCGAGCTGACCCAGGCAGATTGCGAATCGTTTTGGTTCTTGAGTTGTGCTTCCGCTTGTTAATTTGTTCTAGCTTGTTCCTAGGGTTGGTAGGTCCGCTATGACTACGCTACCTTGGCAAGCCTGTGAGGAATCTTTGGCGAGTGACTTTGGGACATAGGCCGAGTTTCGAGAAGAAATTTTATCGGCTCTCATTCACTCCCCCCTCTCTGGTCGCCACTTCGATCCTTCAATTGGTATCAGAGCCGGTTACGGATCTTCGTGATTCTAACCAGTCTTAAGATCCAAGGATGGAGTACGCCGGAAAGGGTTCGGGTCCTCCTCTCTTCGATGGGAAGAATTACCGGATGTGGTTGGTTCGCATGGGAGCTTTCCTCCGAAGCAAGGGACAGTTGATATGGGATATCACTCTTGATACCACTTATATCACCCCTGCTTCGAGAGAGACATAAATTGCTAAGGAAAAGTTTGAGGCAAATGCAAAAGCTGTTGATTTCTTGTTCAAAGCGCTTGACGAGCATGAATTCAATCGTGTGATCGAAGAGCATCTTGCGTGGAAGATTTGGCAAAAGTTGGAGATCGCCCATGGAGGTGATAGTGGGGTTAAGGCTCGGCTCTTTTCGACTTATCGGAGGGAATATGAGAACTTCTCTCATTTGCCCGGTGAGTCAATTGATGCCATGTTTCAGAGGTTCACCGTGATAGTGAACAACATGAGAGCCAACATTAACAACCTCCCGTATACAGACCATGATATGGCTTTGAAGCTCTTACACTGCTTGGATATGCCTGTATGGGGCACTAAGGTTGAGGCGATTATGGAGTCGGCTAGCTATCTGACACTCACAGTCGATGGGTTGTTCTCAAAGCTCAAGTCCTCAGAGGTTGATAGGATAGCTAGAGCCAAGCTTGAGAACTCGACTGATTCCCATAGTCTGGCTCTTATGAGTGGTTCTAGTTCTAGATCTGGTGCTAACTCTTCACAGCAGTTTGCCTTGTCTTTGCTTGTGTCTTTGCCAGATGAGGAGTTCGAGGTGCTGAGCGAGGAGGATCTCGCGTTGCTCACCAAGAGGTTCGGGCGCATGTACGAGAACCGCAAGAGTACAAGGCGTTTTGGGAGTACGTGCTACAGGTGCGGCAAGATGGGACACTTCATCGCCGAGTGTCCGGAGCCAGCAGAGCCGGACCGCAAGCACGAGCACCGCTCGAGGGATGATCACAAGAACCACAAGTACAAGGACAAGGACAAGAAGAAGCATGGTGACCGCAAGCACAAGCACAAGTACAAGCGCAAGGAACGAGCCATGGTGGCCGGGGCGAGCGACGTCGACAGAAGTTCAAGCAACTCTTCGTCAAGCTCAAGCAGCGAGGATGAAGATCAAGGTCGACGCCGGAGGAACGAGAACTTCAACGGCTTGGCATGCATGGCGTCCCGAGGCTTCTGTACCATGGCGCACAACTCCGACAACAAGAAGAGTGCAAAAGAAGACTCCGAGTCAGAGTCTGAGGATGAGGTAAATCGAGATCCCAACTTCTTGCTAGAGGAGAATGCTAGGTTGAATGAATTGCTTGATAATCGTAATGATGTGCTTCGTAAGACTAACAAGGAGAAGAGGGAGTTTAGATCGTTGTTTGGTGAGTCTAAGGAGAAAGTTGTTGAACTTGAGTCTTTGCTTGTTGCCTCTAAAGATCAAATTGCTCAACTTGAAATATCACTTGCTAAATCTCAATCTGAAATTGATGCTTTGAAAATTGCTCCTGTTGTCTCTGATGAGCATACTTGCAATGATTGTGATGCTGTGATGAATGAATTGGTTGAGCTTAAAAACAAGCATATGTCTAAAATTGAAGAATGTGACTTGCTTAAGTCAAATCTTGAAGAATTGAAATCTAGATCTGCTTTGCTAGGAGCTTGTACCTCTTGCCCTGTCTTGCATGCAAAACTTGATGATGCTCTTGCTAAAATCAAATGTCTCGAATGTTCTGCTAAATCACCTGCATTTGCTGTGTGTGATAAAAATGCTTTGAAGAACAGTGAAATTGAGGATGCAATGAATCGTGTGCAAAAAGAAAATGACGAGTTGAGACATTGCTTGGGTTGGATGTCAAGTCGAGAGCCTCAGTTGAAAATGATGATGGCTGAGCTCAGAAGAGGTGATTCTCGTGGGCTTGGCTGGGAGACGGTGATTAAGAATGAGGGAATGATTTGTGAGGGTGTGCCATTTCCTCCACAAAAAACCCCAGCCAAAAACACCTTTGATCCTAAACCCAACCACCTGAGAAACAAACTCGATACTATTCTTGATCCACCAGCTTCTATCACACCAGCCAACAACTTCCAAAAGCGAGTGATCTTTGTGGGAGAGTCGAGTGGTCTCAAACCTAGTGAGAAGCCAGGGCCAAAAGGAGATCCAAAGCCAAAACCAGTCCGTTACCACTGTGGGTTTTGTGGTAAGGATGGTCACCAAGAGGAGTTCTGCTTCAGGAAAAAGAGAGAGATGAGGCGTGAGAAGGAAATGGGTAACCGGGACAGGTACCGCTCTTCTCATAGCGTACCTGAGCCTCGTGCACCTTTGCCTAGGGGTGATGGTTTTGTTCGTTCGATTCCTAGAGAGGATGCTCGTGGCTTTGCTCCTCGTGGGAGAGTTCCTCAGAGACGTGGTGGTTTCGCCAGGCGTCCTCCTCCTCGTGGTCAGTACGAGTTCAGGAGAGACGACCGTGGTTTTAGTTACCGGAGGGAGCCTGGACCGCGTTTTCCCCCGCGTGGTGTTCCTCCGGTTAGGCGTGAGAGGTTTCCACAGTTTGATAGGTTTGGTAGACTGGATTTTGCTAACCCTTCTTTTGAGCAGATGGCTCAGCACTGGTTTGACTCCTTCTGTTCTAACCCCAGTGTTGAGTCGTTTGCTCATTCTCGATCTCGTTTTTGATTTTGCAGGTGGGAGGCTTTAGGAGCTTGTGGTTGATTGACTCTGGTTGCTCTCGACACATGACCGGAGATCAAAGGTGGTTCTCAAGCCTCACCCCGGTGATGACAAGGGAGTACATCACTTTTGGGGATAATGGTAAGGGTAGAGTGCTCTCAGAAGGTGATATTCAGGTGAGCGAGAAGTTTGTATTGAAGCGTGTTGCTCTCATCAAGTCGCTTGGCTTTAATTTGCTTTCGGTCTCTCAGCTGCTTGATGAGGGCTTTGAGGTTCGGTTTGTTAGTGGTGCTTCTCGGATTCTTGATTCTCGAGGTGACCTTGTTTGCATGATCATTCCCGAGAGTCAAGTTTTCGTTGCTGATTTCTCGAGGTCTTTTGGTGTTGCTCGTTGTCTCGTTGCTGGTTCCTCTTCCGAGCTTTGGAAGTGGCATAGGAGGTTGGGTCACTTGAGCTTCGACTTGCTCTCTCGTTTGAGCAGTCTTGACCTTATCCGAGGATTGCCCAAGCTTCGGTTTGAGAAAGATTTGGTTTGTGCACCTTGTAGGCATGGTAAGATGGTCGCTACTTCCCACCCACCTCTGACCGATGTGATGACTGAGCGTCCTGGGGAGCTTTTACATATGGACTTGGTTGGTCCAGCTCGCGTTCGCTCAGTCGGTGGGAAGTGGTATGTCCTTGTGATTGTGGACGACTATTCTCGCTATACTTGGGTGTATTTCTTGGTGGCTAAGGATGAAACGTTTGGTTTTGTTCGAGATCTGATCTTGAGGATGAAAAATGAGCGAAATGGTGATGTCATACGAGCTATACGCAGTGACAATGGCATGGAGTTTAAGAACGCTCGATTTGAAACCTTTTGTCGTGATCTAGGTCTTGAGCATCAGTTTTCTTCGCCTTATGTCGCTTGTCAGAATGGTGTTGTGGAGAGAAAGAATCGGACCATTTGTACTATGGCCAGGACGATGCTCGATGAGCATAGGACTCCTAGGAAGTATTGGGCCGAGGCGGTGAGAACCGCATGCTATGTGTCTAATCGGATTTTCCTTCGTGCGTTCAAGAAGAAGACTTGCTACGAACTCTTTCATGGGAGAACCCCCAAGGTGAGTCACTTTCGAGTTTTCGGTTGCAAGTGCTTCATTCTCAAGAAGGGTGATCTAGATAAGTTCGAGTCTCGGTCTCATGATGGTATCTTCTTTGGTTATGCTAATCATTCTAGAGCATATCGTGTGCTCAATCTTGCCACTAACCAAATCATGGAGACTTGCGAAGTAACATTCGACGAGACAATTCCATGTAGCTCGTCTGTCTTTGAGTGTGCAGGTGATGAAGAGATGGGACAGACGATCTTTGAAGACAAGGATGGGGATGATGAAGATGACGATGGAGATGGTGATCCTCCGATGGCGATTATACCTACTACTTCCACTACGACGACTACGGTTGATGATGGTCCATCCACCACTTCGACATCAACACAAGTACATGGAGGTCAAGTGGAAGGTCAAGTGGAAGCAGCGGTTGAGGGGGAGGCGATTTCAACCCGTGAGGCACCAAGACACATTCAAGCTCGCCATCCACCATCAGGGATGATTGGAGACATTGATGAACGTACTACACGGTCAAGGTCAAGGAACAACTCTAACTTTGCTCATTCTGCATTTGTTGCCTCCTTTGAGCCCAAAGATATTGGACATGCTTTATCTGATGCGAATTGGGTCAATGCCATGCACGAAGAGCTTGAGAACTTTGAGAGGAATGAGGTGTGGGAACTTGTCGAGCCTCCACCAAATTGTCACCCTATTGGAACAAAGTGGGTTTGGGAGAACAAACAAGGTGAGAGTGGTGAGGTTGTGAGAAACAAAGCGAGGTTGGTTGCCCAGGGCTTTTCACAAAAAGAGGGAATTGATTATGAGGAGACATTTGCTCCTATTGCCTGTTTGGAGGCAATTCGAATCCTTCTAGCATTCGCTGTTGCTAAAGGGTTCAAGTTGCACCAAATGGATGTGAAGAGTGCCTTTTTGAATGGGGTGATAGAGGAAGAAGTGTATGAGAGACAACCACCTGGGTTCGAGAGTGAGAGATATCCCCACCGAGTGTACAAACTCCACCGAGCACTATATGGCCTCAAGCAAGCACCTAGAGTGTGGTATGGAAGGCTGAGAGGGTTCTTGCTGAGTAAGGGGTTTGTGATGGGCACTGTTGATAAGACCCTGTTCCTGCTTTGTGTTGGCAAAGATATCTTGATCGTTCAGATTTACGTGGATGATATAATCTTTGGTGGCTCTTCTAATGTGCTTGTTGCCAAGTTTTCTGAAGATATGAGTAGGGAATTTGAGATGTCGATGATGGGAGAACTACAATACTTCCTCGGGCTACAGATTAAGCAAGTCAAGGACGGGACGTTTGTCCATCAAGCCAAGTACACGAAAGATTTGTTGAAGAAGTTCGAGATGGCAGATGCAAAGCCGTTGTCCACTCCCATGTCGACGACAACAGCTTTGGATGCGGATGAAGATGGAGAACCGGTGGACCAGAAGACGTACCGGAGCATGATTGGCTCACTCTTGTACCTGACGGCGACGAGGCCGGACATACACTTCGCCGTGTGTCTGTGCGCTCGTTTTCAAGCTTCGCCAAGGACGTCTCATCGCCAGGCTGTGAAGAGAATCATGAGGTACCTTCGTTTCACTCCTGAGCTTGGTTTGTGGTACTCTGCCTCCTCCACACTCACACTCCGTGGATATTCCGATGCGGATTTTGCTGGGTGTAGGATGGATCGCAAGTCCACTTCTGGGACTTGTCAGTTTCTGGGTTCGTCTTTGGTTTCTTGGTCCTCTCGCAAACAGTCAAGTGTTGCTCAGTCTACAACCGAAGCCGAATATGTAGCCGCAGCCAGTTGTTGCTCTCAGCTTCTTTGGATGATTTCTACCTTGAGTGACTTTGGTTTGAGTTATACCCGTGTTCCACTTCTATGTGATAGCACCAGTGCCATAAGTGTAGCCAAAAACCCGGTGCTTCACTCAAAAACTAAGCACATAGACGTGAGATACCATTTCTTGAGAGACAATGTTGAGAAAGGACATATTGAGTTATCCCATGTCTCCACCCAAAACCAACTAGCCGATATTTTTACCAAACCGCTTGATCAAGCTACTTTTGCCCATTTGCGAGGGGAGCTTGGGGTGTGTTTTCCCTTCTGAGTTGGTTTTGGAGCTCACTTTGTAGCATATGTATAGCCTTCTTCTATAATTTGTATATCATGTTTTTGTTGCATGTGTATCATATGTCTTGCTTTTGTCATATAGGATGCATTGTGATATACTTAGAGCTTGTTTCATGTACATATTTATTTTGAAGCATGATAGGATGCGCTTCTCTTATATGGAGTGACCAATATAACTTGCTACATTTGAGCTAATGAACTTGTGGATAGTCTTGTCGTGTTGGATAGCTAAGCACTTGATTGATTCTTTGTATATCCATAATGTGCTTGCTAATGATTTTTAAAATGCTAAACTTGATCTCACCCATGAGCAAATTGGTTAAATGTTTGAGTTCAAGCCTAAATGCTTTTTCATGCTTAGGTTGTGCTTGGGTATCTATTTCTTGCCATTTGGGTCAAAGATCATTTTATCATTGCAAATGTTTAGCCCATTGTCTATGTTGTGGAGAGGCATAAGCTTCTTTTTGCCGCAAAGGCAATTCATGTACCATGTTTAAAATCTGAAAAAGAAGTGTTAAAAATTCAAATATATGCTCTCCAATTGGTTGATCATGTCATTTGTGTTTAAATGTGAAAATTGGGTGCTAAACCGTTGCATGTGTCTACCAAAGAGAAGTCTCTTGTTGGAAGTAGACACATGACTCGGTAGCTTTAACATGACATGAACTAGATTGTGGGTGTTTGCAATGATCTCTTGCTAAGAATAGGTAACCGGGGACAACTTTTGCATGATATAGCTCTTTTTGGCTTGAAAATGACTTTTTGCTCATGAGGTGGTGAATTTTTGAAAAACTTGGTTGAATTGGAAACTACTTGGCCATATGCTTATACAATCATGAAATTTTGTTGGCAATGCTTATACAACACCTAGGAATATCTTACTTGCTCATTTGACCATGTGTAGCATTTTATATTGTTCATTGTATATTTGAGAAGCTCTAGGTTGAATCTTTTGCATTTGTGCCTTGATTCATGCATTGGCAACAAGGGGGAGAATTTGTTCCAATTCAGTATATATGCATTGCTTTGCATTGAGAGGGATACTCAGTTCAGGGGGAGAACTTGAGTTTGTATGCACTTGTTCAGGGGGAGTATGCATTTCTGCAGGGGAAGCTCCTTGTGTTCCTGATTTGGAGCTCGGCATTTGTTCTTCTTGAGGGGTCGGCATTTGGAGCTCGTTGTTTCGGTTGTGTTGAGCCGTTGCCCTGTCTTAGGGGACCGAGACTTTCTCTTTCGAGTGACTTTGTTTTCGGCTTGTTCTTCGCTTTGGTCACTTGATTGAGTCTTCTTTTCTTTTCTTTTTCTGTTTTTCCTTTTTCATATCCTAAATTATGTGTGTGTTGTCAATGCACTCATCAAGGGGGAGATTGAGGACCATGTGTGTCCGAGGACCGGTGGATGGTCGGTTCTCAGTGTGATGAGTGATTGACAACGGTGTATGGACTGACTCTTGGCCTAGTACTGCAGGTGTTGGTGCGACTTGGTTTGCGTTGGTGCAGGTGAAGAACAAGCGCGAAAGGTCTTAGCCAGAGAGTGGCCTCTGAGGTGTGGAGAGACAAGTAAGCTTGGTTAGAGGGACCCGGTGGCCAGACGGGATCAAGTGCAGTCAACATGGTGCAAGAAGAGTAAGACGAGGTCGTGGACTTGGAGCCGGTGCAAGGTGGCGGCTAACGACCGAAGCTTGTACGCGGGGTTTGATGGTTGGGCCACAAAACCATCGGAGGAGGGTTTCTCGGTTTGGGCCTCAAAACCGAGCCCGAAGGCCCAACGTGACGGAGACGGTGATCCGGGCGCGTTCGGGAAGCTTCGAAGCGGTGGACGTGTGGCGGGATCCGGGAGCTTGCGTCGGAGGGAAGCAAGGCCGGATGGACGGCGTGCCCAGCCGGAAGAGTTATCTGCAACTTTACCGTTTTGCCCTTGAGGGCGTGTATCGTAGAGTTAAGTTGTAGGGGTAGTATGGTCACTTCCCTTCACCAGGACACTTAATATAAATAGGAGGTGGAGGGGATGGCAAGTAATCTCTCTGGAACCCTAGTTCATTTCTTTCTTGCTTCTCTAGGCTAGCCCGTGCTTCATGTCGATCTTAGCGGGAGGATGTTTGGGAGGTTGCTAGCCTTGTATAGAATCTGACCTTTGTTTGTTGGAATGAAATCAAGTGCTAGTTGAATCTATTTGTTTCTCCTCGAGTTCCTTTTTGTGCTATTTTCGTTCTTGGCTCGATTCTTTGTTTCTAGACCGTTTGGCTCCGGATTTGTTTGAGGAGATCATGGGTGAGTGCCTTGCGCCTGTTTGTGTGTGATCTTGCCCTCTCAAACGCCGGGAATCGGTCTCGATTCGTAGTTTTTGGGATGAACCCGTGAGAAGGTGTTCTTCCGTGTGATCCGCGATTTCTCGAGTTGTAGGGAGTTAGAGGCCGAGATTTTTTGGGGCATAGCTTTCCCTTAGGGTGCTAATCATCTCCCCAAAGTTTCGTCTCAAGAGCTCTAGCCGTTTGGGAGATCCGGTGATGGATTTGGGAGGAGAGATCCGCGGGTTACTGTAGCTGTTCGTTCTGTTCGTCCGTTGTGTTTCTCGGACGGTCCGCGTGGGGTTGCCGGACGGTCCGCGAGGTTGCCGGACGGTCCGCATGTGATTGGCGGACGGTCCGTGCAGAAGAGTTCGACGGTGTTGTCTTGGATTTGGCTAAGTGTTTTCACGGACGGTCCGCGTGACCTCCTCGGACAATCCGCGACACTGGCGGACGGTCCGCGGTAGGAGCTCAGACAGTCCGCGAAAGAGCCTGGAGCTACTGGAGATTTGAGGTGATTTTACGGACGGTCCGCCTTGTCTAGACGGACGGTCCGCCGTGACCACGGACAGTCCGCGACCCCTGTGCGGACGGTCTGAGCTGACCCAGGCAGATTGCGAATCGTTTTGGTTTTTGAGTTGTGCTTCCGCTTGTTAATTTGTTCTAGCTTGTTTCTAGGGTTGGTAGGTCCGCTGTGACTACGCTGCCTTGGCAAGCCTGTGAGGAATCTTTGGCGAGTGACTTTGGGACATAGGCCGAGTTTCGAGAAGAAATTTTATCGGCTCCGATTCACTCCCCCCTCTCTGGTCGCCACTTCGATCCTTCATCCATGATACTCAATAATTATCTACAGAGAAAGTTGCCCAAGTTGGTACATTTGAGAATTTTCACATCTACATTTGTTCCATCCTTTATACTTTTGTGGGCACTTATTCGACGATTCCTTCCTTTGGGGCTAATGCTTCATGAAGATAAAGATTCTGCATTTTCTTTTCTTCCGTCCAACTTTCTAGAACCTAGGCAAAGAAAAAAAAAAGAAGAGGGCCAAGTGAGAGTTCAACAGAGATGGACTAATGAACGAAGTTGCACTAAAAAAAATGCTAACTGGCACCAAATCATGAGTGGAAAGGGGAATAGGATCCTTCTGCCACATAACCTCATGCTTTTGAGAAAACTTTGCTGCAGATACAGCAACAAGTCTTCTTATTTTACAATGTATTCTACAGTGGACCAAAATGCTTTCCTTAACGCAGAAACAATCCCGGCATCGGTTTTCTCTGTGTGTCGAATATATAGGATAGCGGCATCCAAATTTCCCAAAAGATACATCACCCCTGCAGTATATTCCTTGCGCTTTCTAAAGAGAGAGGAGAAAAGAGAACGAGGTACACGTGACAAGAAAAAAAAAAGAAGACACTGATTGCTACGAAAACCTATCAAATTTGCTGTCGTCAAATTTTACAGTCTCGAATCTCCCCAATACTTGAAATTTCCTCTTAGCCTTGCTCGGAGGATAAAATTGTTTGGTGCCAATTTAGCTGTGCTAGCATGCGAAATCATACAGTGCCATCTACGCGGACAAATCAAAAGAAAAGCTAGTTAGGCTTTTGGCAGTCAGTCTCGTAGTGAAGTGTACTTTTGCTTGGTGACCCCCATGCACATGCAAAACCTAGTTGGTCGTGGCGATGCGTGCTTTGCTTAATTAGTGACGCCGCGCGGAGTGGTGCTGATGATCGAAAAGAGCCGGCAGGGGTTGCGTCAAAAGGGTCAACAAGGTGGAATTCTGACCATGCTAACACCCCTTCCATCACATAAGAACCCAAAAGAAGGGCAGCATTTCTCGGCCATCTTTAATCCTGCTCCTTGCAATCCGCCTTTTTTTTTCATATGTTATTATCTTTACAACAACCACCTCCAGTTCCTGTAGTATTGCGTAGAAGCCCATCTGCTATGGAAACATAAATAACTGGTAATTTTGGGCAGTTTTTCATCGGTAGGTATATCTTCTTGTCTTACCTGCTGCAATAAGAAATATGCTCATCCATTATTACAAGAAAACTATCCTTATCCGGCACAATGGTCAAGCGGTGCATGTGAAGGGGTTCCTTTGTACCTTGAGAGTTTAACTTGGGGGTTAAGGTTTCCTTTTTGTGGCAATGCTGCCTAAACAGCCTCATGCTATCAGCTATTTCAGGTAATTCTCTAACGTGAACATATAATGTTCGCCTTTTCTCTCTTTCCTCTTATTATTTTTCAGGCAGTGCACGATGCACGGTGGCCCTTGCCTCTTGCGTTGCTGGGATGGTACCAGTAAGGTCATCCTTGCAAATTCTCAAGGACAGGAGGCTGAATTCAGAAAACAAGCGCCACCTGGTTCCTTAATCTGTTCCCCTCCCCCCTTGCAAGAGTGCCAGCAGGCGGCAGGCCGGGCCGGCGGTTGTTCTTTGCTTTGCGCCAAAGCAAAGTCGCCTCGAACCGAACCTGATCCGAACCGGATTAAAGCTCGAATCCGTGCGTGCATGGATCCTGCACCGTCAGCCGCTAAACAAATCAAAAGCACGCTTAAAAATTTTGACATCTTTTTTGCCAAGTGTTTATTAGTGGTTCCTCCCTTTTGGTGCGGCCGGAGCAGCAGCTAATTACTGTAAGCCGGCGCGGGCGGCCGCCGTCTGCTGACCGTGGAGGGTTAATTAAGGGCCGGGCGGGCCGGGTTAGCTTAGGCCCTAAGTTTCTGCCACGTCCGCCCGTGCCTGCGCGCCCGGGCCCAGCCAGCCAGTCCGGGCCGGCGTGCGTGCATGGACCGGCCGGGAGTGTGCCGTCGATTGAGACGTCGGCCGTGGCCCGTGTGGATGGACGTACTGCCTGGCGTGGCGTTGTTATTTGTTAAATCTAACTAGCAAATGTGCCCGTGCGTTGCTACGGATGAATTAGTGAAGGCACGTGAGAGCCATGGACGCCGATGATTTTGCATCCGATAAAAATACCAAAGCAAACTTCATATGACCCGGCAGTCCGTCACAGACGCTGGATGGGAGGGAGGAGACGGGATGAAGCTATCGATGCGCCACAGGAACAACGACGGGGCCATGAGCCCGTGACGGGATACGGGCGGTGGCTGCTTGTATCGTTGGGGCGCGGACGAAACTGCTGTGTATTGGTTTCATCCCGGCCTCGCCCATCTCATCGGCTTCCACGCTCACCTTCAGCTTGGCCATGGCGTCACTGAGCTCCTCCGCCCAGAACCTCTGCACGGCCTCCACGCCGAGGTGCTCGCCTCCAAGAGCGCCCACGCCGGGCCTGCGAAGCCGCAGGCCTTGACCAGGCAGCCGCGCGGCGCGTACCGGCACGCCTCGCCGTGGCCACGCTGGTCGTAGAAGGGCATCCTGGCGGTGCAGCCAAAAAACAGACTGCAGATCATGTGATTGTCGTAGAAGGGCTACTCCAAAGACACGCTCCCCTTCGCGGACAGTGGGTCCAAGAGTGACAGTCTGCTCCTTGGGTTCCCTGGTCTTCCTCTTCGACTGACATGACAAAGCACTGAAACAACCCAAGAGTGGCATGTAGTTAGCTAAAAAATAAAACTGCTAGTACTGTAGCACGACATTTCAATAATTTCTGTGCATCACAAATCTGATGAGCTCAATTTCACTAATATCACACCGAACCAATGGGACAAAATGCACACGCTGAAAAACAACGGCAGAAAACATTATCAGATGAATATGCCCAGCAAGCTAAGACATAATTCTTATTATACAAGAAACTCTCCAGGTCAACACAAACTAAGGATTCATCCTGATATCCTAAATTCATCTCGATAGTTGTTGCAAACATGCAAAAGCAGCCTCAACAAGAAAGGCACATCTCGCAGGTCATGTTAGGCAGGAATAAGCAACCAGTGTAATGTCAAACGATCGTTTGCGATGCCTAAGCAACCTAGGAATTGCAAAGCGCGCATCTAGTTAATCCCCTCTCTGAAAAGCATTTCAAAATATAACAATATCTGAGGCAAGCCCTATGTCTCTCATCCCAAACTCATCAGGCGTTCCTAACTCCTAACTTCCAGGCCAATAGCTTCAATCCCAAAACAATCAGCAGCCACGAGGTCAAAATCGTATCACTACGGTTTCACATCGCGCCCTAACCTACGAATCCAAACACGGACTTGGGAAGCACAGTGATAACACAACCAGGAGCAAGATCGAGATCAGGGCGGCTCACCATGACGCGCGAAGTGACCTGACCGGCGCCTCCTTCTGCTTCCGCCCTCTCAAGATCGCTAGCGCGCCGCCGCTAGAAGCACGGGGAGGAAAGTGAAGTTGTCCAATGTAGGCAGCGCCGAGTTCTCGGGCGACGAGCGCCGCACCACGTCTTCGTCGGTCGGATCCTGCCACACCCTAGCCCGCCGCGACGTTCTCCCGCCGTGCCGGTCCCGGGAGGCCGGGGGCACGTCCACGCTGGACGACGACCGCTCCGGCGCCGCGGCGACGGGCAGGCCGAACAGGGGCAGATGCGGGGTCGGGGGCAGGTCCGCCTCGTCGTAGTCGTAGCCGTCCTCCTCGTCGTCGAGAGAAGACAACAGGGTGTCCAGGTCTAGCACCGGCGACAGCAGATAAAGCGGATCGCGCGCCGATGGCTCGGGAGTCGGCGCTGGCGGCGGATCATGCGACGAGGACTCTGGCACGGGCGCCGGCACCGGACCGTGCGTCGTGGGCACGGGCGCCAACGCCGGCAGCTGATCCTCCTGATCGTGCGCCGAGGACTCGGGCGCCGACGCCGACGCCGGCAGCGGATCGTGCACCGCGGGCACGGGCGCCGCCGACGGCGTTGGCGGCGGAGGCAGCGAATCGTACTGCGGCGGCGCGGGCTATGGCGGCGCAGGAGGATCGATTGTTGCCCTAAACTGGAGAGCGACGGGACCTATTCTGGGATCGTATAAGCGAGGGGCTGCCCGATTCGAGCCGGGATCGAGCACAAACCTCGCGTAGGAGGACTGCGGGTTAATAATTAAAAATTCGAGGGTTTTTTTTGCAAATTTGCGACGTACCGCAGAATCAGCGGACCATGGAATCAATCCTTGCTTTATAATTAGGTAGAGATATATGGTGCAAGCAACTGAATTGGTAGTAATTAATTAGTAAAAAAGTAGTGGTCGTCGTGGTCAAATTGCTTGACCCGTTCCAGGGTTTTACTACTAGCTTTGGTCGCCGACGGCCGACCTGGGATTTCATTTGGATTTCAGGCGTAGAAAACTCAACGACGCTATCCCCTGACTTGGACCCTTTGTGTCCGTTTTTTTTTCTTTTTAAAAAATGAATTGCGAAGGAACAACAGACCGTGGCAGCGATCGAATTATTATTGGCTTGCGTAATGAGGACTCAACCGGTGCACAAAAATCATGTTGGCGGATATGGCTATAACCGGATATGAATAGCGGAAAATATCTGCTTGCCGCGGCCCGAAAAAGACGTCATCCTGAATCCGGCTATAGGTACCTACTTTTACCCTGCTCGCTCATTTCGTCGTTGCGATCCGCGTCACTTTCGATCGTCAAATGTTACGCCAACAGAAGGCACGTACCATCATATCTGCTGTATGTATCGATCGGTGCCAAAATCCGGCGGCCACCGGCACGAAAACTAGCTACACTCGCCACGTTTCCGGGGGGCGTTTCGTGCGTGTGCGTGGTTTGTCAGGCACAATCAGCATCTGCTGTGGACAAATATAACTCGATCGGTTTGCTTCGGCAGGATATTTGCGTATTAGTAGCATCCAGCTTTCTTCATTAAGGTTGTTACTTCTGAAATATTTCCACGCAACCGATCGAGTTCAACGGCAAGGTAGCCAGTGCTAGGACGAAAAAAAGCATCTGTTGTATTGCTGTTCTCAACCATACCGTAGACTTTGTACATGCTATGGATATACCGCGTGTAGACACGGAGGCCTAAAAGCCGCGGATCTCCCTAAATCGGAGCAGGTTGGTACCTGACAGCCTGACGGGCGGAGATGATGCATGCAAGGATGCCATTTTGTGCAGGTGCAGTGTGCAGGAAGTGGATGGAGGAGCACGAGATCGAGATGCAAAGGAGCAGATGAGAGGGTTCCAGAACAGAACCAGAGAGCCTCGTCATAATCAAGGCTCCGTTTGTTGCAGCCTTGGAGAAGGGAATAGGAAGAAGGAAAGGGAAAGCAGCAACCTGCAAACCAGCTTGCAGCAGGCCAGCAGCAAGTTGATCGATCGCCCACATGTGCCGCCATCACGAGGCCCGCACAGCGGCAGTACGAGGCCAGCTGACGAAATAACTTGACCCTCACGAAGGTAGTAGTACTACAGGGGATTAATTAGCTAATAAAGTATCGCAGCTCGCCAATTCGAAGTCGGCCATCTTCTCGCGGCTGAATTCAATACCAGTACCACCACGTGAATACGTACTGCGTTCCCAGCCTCACAGGGAGGTGGTAAACGCCGAGCACAAGGTCAGCGTGGGTTTACCAGACCAGACACTGGCCACTGGGGCCAGGCCCCTCACGGAAGCCTCGTGAGGTCGGGAGAGTGCTTGCGTGTCAAGAAGTACACAGTACAATACAAGTCGTCGCGGTACGGGTAGGTGTGCGGATCAGAAGAGAGAGAGCCTTCGCCGTGTTTCTTTCCAATTGGAAAAAAATTTGTAAAGTTAATCTTGCATGCATGGAGTACTAAATGAAGTCTATTTACAAAACCCTTTTAGGGATGAATGCAACTTTGCGCGACGAATCTAATGAGCCTAATTAATCCATGTTTTTCTACAGTAATACTACAGTAATCATTCTCTAATCGTGCGGTCAAAGGCCTCATTAGATAGGTCTCGCGAAGTAGTCCAATGTTGTGAAGATGATTTTTTAAACTGACTTTATTTAGTACCCTTAACTATTGGTCAAAGGGGGTGGAAAAATATTTCCGTCCCCAAAGAAACACGGCCCTTAATGATAGAATGAAAATGACCTATATCCTTATCTGTTAGCAGTCTGCACGGGGATACAGGTTTTCTAAAATCATTATCAGAAAGTAGTTTGGTATGCAAATCAAATATAATCATTTAATTACAAAATAGCTGGTCCAAATTCTATAATTACACATTCTGGGAATTCTTTAAAATACCAGAGCTGCATTTTTTAAACAATATCAAATTCTGCCGTGCTAATAGCATTTCTCATAAACGGGTATGGACAACTAATTGAATACTGTGTGCCGTAACGCAGCACCCCGTGTCCATACTGCTGTATACAGTACCTTCCGATTCAAGTAAGCACTAGACTCGTTAGTTGAAGAAGAAGAAAAAGAAGTCAAATACAAAACGGTTGTGAGCGGCCAAACTGGACATTTCTAGACTTCTCCACCAAGTCACCTCCCCCAAGGCACCCAGGGGCAAAACCGCCATTGCCTAAACAATTAAAACGCGCCGCCTGGCCGGAGGCAGATCCAAATTAAAAAACCAGAAGCACACGACGCGCCCCTTTGCCCCTTCTTCCGTAACCGACGTCCTCGCCGACGTCGCCTCGACGTGCCCCGCACGAGTTCGACCCGGCCGCCGCCGCCACGCTCCTCCCCTATATAATTCCCGCGCCCCCTCCGGTCAGCGGCCTGATCTGAGTCCCCTCGAGTCCTGACACACCGGCAGGGGTGCGCAGCAGATCAATCGGGACCGGCGCCAGACGCGATGGAATTCTCCTCCGGCGACGTGAAGGCGGCGATCGCGAGGCCTGTCGCGGTTGCCGTTGGTGGCGGTGGTGCCGCAGCCGGGACGTCGGCGGTTCTGCGGGGGTGGCGGGAGTTCCGGCGGAGCGGCCAGCCGGCGAGGCTCCTCTGCTTCGAGGAGGGAGGGTGGGTGGACGTCGCCGGCGAGGCGGTCGGGCAGCTGCGGCGGGCGTTCCAGGACAGGAGGCCGATGGCCGAGGCCGCGTGCGGGGGCAGGGCGTACCTGTTCGACTTCCTGCGCATGGCGAGGATCGACGCGGCCACCGGCGAGGAGACCGCGCTGGCGTGGATCGACGACCGCGGGGCCTGCTTCTTCCCGGCGCCGGACTGCGCGGGGAGGAAGCGGAGGAGGAACGACGCGCCGGCGGAGGACGAGGCCGAGTCGTCCTCGGACGTGGACCAGCGCTCCGGGTCCGGGGAGAGCCGCGGCGCGGACGACGCCAAGAGGAGGAAGGCGAGCGGGGCGTGGCGGAACGCGCCGGCGAGGCTGGAGGAGAACGACAAGCACTACCAGGTCGTCAGCAAGCTGTTCCTCAGCTACGGGATGGCGCCCCGCGGCGTGGCGATCACCGCGGTCCGCAAGATCGCGCAGGGATCCAGGAGCAGGGCGTTCCAGAAGCAGGGGCAGCTCCTCGCCGCCGCGCGCGGCGCCGGCGCCGGCAACCCCAAGTTCGCGTGGTACGGGGCGTCCGCGGAGGACGTGGCCGCCGTGGTGGAGAGCGGTTTCGCGAGGACCAACGCGCCACGGCTCGGCGCGCGCAAGCACGGCGACGGCCTCCACCTCTCGCCGCCGCAGTTCCCCTTCACCAGGTGAGTTCAGAGCCGGTTCCGTGTCTCCATTCAGGCAAATATTGAATTCTCGATTTTGGTCGATTCCAGGCGTATAGCTGTAGCATAATTCATTAAGTTTCATCAATTCTTGTTCTTTCTGGAAAACAGAATTTGCGTCGATTTTCTTGAAGAATTTTTACCGTAGTCTCTGCTCTGTCTAGCCTTCTGATTAGTAAATGAATCATGGAAATTGCTGATCTGCTCTTTTAGTTCCCCTTACTACTGATATCAACTTGATCAAATTTCTTGTTCTTTTCGCCATGTTATTCTACGGGGTACTAGCATTTAGCATATTATCACCATTAATAAAGCCTGAACAAATTTCTTGTTTCTTTGCCCTTTCTTAAGAAAAATAAATTACCCAGGTCTTGCATTTCGTGTGCTATTGATTGATTGCTTGCTTAATCGTGAAGATACTGATCAGTTGTCATTTCGCATTCAAAAATGAATTCGTTGCTAGCCTGATCATTTCTGTATGGAAATAACAAATATGGAAGTAGAGCTGTGAAGTAGTATCTCATTACTTGTATATATGCAAGAGCCGGGGAAGACAGCTGCCACCAGTTGGGAGCAGCCCTTGACCAGAGTTTGATGATCTCTGATCTGATCATCCCAGTATACTTCATCATCTGAACAGAAGCATGGGGCATTTGCTATCTATAACCACAGTCCTGAAATATGACTTGTTAAACGCAGCACACCATTTATATAAGCTAACATTCCTTTTGAATTTGTGTTTGATCAGTGCGATGCTGGCCAAGGCAGACGGGAGCGGAGAGGCGCACATCGTGCTGTGCCGCGTGCTGATGGGCCGGCCGGAGGTTGTCCCGGCAGGCTCCTCGCAGTCCCGCCCCAGCAGCGACGACTACGACAGCGCCGTCGACAAGCTGGATAATCCGCAGTGGTACGTTGTCTGGAGCAAGGACATGAACACCAGGGTTCTCCCCGAGTACGTGGTGAGCTTCAGGTGCCCCAAGATGCAGATGCAGTCGATACAAGGTTAGCGTCCTGTCTGAACCGTTTGCAGATGCATATTTTGGAGCTGTGATTTGGGTGGAACGTCATGATACGAACGATCAACTTTCCGGTTTCAGGATCATCGGAGGCGACCTCAAAGCCGAAGAAGCCGTCGCCGGTTGCCAAGGACATGTTCCCGACGCTTCTCGCGGAGATCGAGCAGCTCGTGCCAGACAAGTGTCATCTTTTGCAGGAGCATTACAGCAACTTCAAGGTAAATTGGTGATCGTTGCCTAGTACCTTCCGCACAGCGTGCGTAGATTGATCCTTGAGCGTGCAAATTATAGAGAACTGTGGCACCTAATTAACGAATATCATGTCTAGCTGTCTTTGATTGACAAAATCATACGCGGACAATTGTGTGATCAACTAGTTTAGCTGTTTGTGTCTGGTATATAAGCTGGCATCCTGGAAATATGCAGAATTCCTACTCTTTGAGCAGCCATAAACAACTTTTTAGTTCTGAAAAAGAAACCTCAATTGATTGCTTGGATTAAATCGCATTTGCTGCTGGAGCAACAGCACCGCAGCGGACTGAAACTTCTGATTTTGAACGTAAATGCTGCATCCTGAAACTTTGAATGACAAGATATTTCTCTCATGCAGATGGGGCAGATTAAGAAAGACCAGTTCATCCGGTTCCTTCGCAATTACATCGGCGACAAAGTGCTGACGACCGTGGCCAGGAAACTGCGAGGATTGTAAATTGCTGCTAGTGCGGCGGCGCAAGGTTATCTTCTCCTTTCTGATTTTTGCGGTGGTGGTGGTGTACCCGGTGGCGCTCTAACTCCGGCGGATCATTCAGTATGTGCTAGCTGTGTGTACCAAGTAGATCGAGGGGTTTTACTTCTGTTTCTGTATCGCTTTAGTTTCCGTTCGTCAAGAACATAGAGGTGGGGGTTCGCAGCAGTGTTATTCTTCAATTAATCAACACAGAGGATAGATGCAGCAGTTTCTTTTTACTAGTGTTGTGCAACCTGTAAACCTGTACAGACTGAAAAGATTTATGCATGGAATCTTTGAATTGTGGGCTGGACAAATTGTAGCACCAACTTGTGAGTTTTGTTTATGATCATCAGTGGTGGTGTTTACCAGGGTATGCTAGCCACACACGTAGCCGGCCCATGTCCTGCGCGGGCTGTCCAGGCGTCCAGGTCCGTTGATCGCGAGGAGCAAAAGTGCAAAATGAGATTCAGAAGTGACAGCGGGACCGAGCAGGCAGGGGTGGGGGCCACCTGACAGTGGGTGTGCAGGCGGTACAGCTCGTGAAGCGTGCTGCGTGCGCGCTTCCTCCACCGCCACGGCGCCACCCGTCACACGTGTCGCGCCTCGTGGCCGCGTAAACGCACCACGCGGATCTTTCAAATCTTTGGACGGCCGCGGCACGAGGGGAAATAGGACAAGGAATCTTTGAGGCCATGGCCATTTGCATATTACATCTACTACGCCCGGCCCGTCTCCTTTCATTGACAGTGCAAGTGCAACGACGTCGAATGGCTACGGACCAGTAAGTACGTAGTACGGTACTGTACGTACAGACAGCGGGTCGCTAGCACGCCAAATTTGATGTTCTCTTCCGTATGGTAGCGATTTCACAATGATTTTGGACACGATGCTTTGGAAGTTCTATTGTCGAAACAACCATGGTCTTTAATTTCAGAAAAAAACTAGTTATATATTATTTTCTTATATATAACATTTCTGCCGATAAGAATGTTGTGTTTTGCTTTCGGTTTTTTCTCCCTACGTGCATACCATGGTATCTCAGAGGGCGTTAATTTAGAGGCGTTTTTATTACTCTCCTCCTCGCAAAAATTAATAGAGCGGTATGTAAGTTTTACATAATTAGGATCATATATCACTTCCCACATGGGCTGCTCTGATTTACTTAGGATCACATGTCACTTCCCACACGGGCTCCTCCGATCTTATTTGTAATAATTCATGTGTTCTTCTCCATTGAGTTTGAAAGTGTGACTCCACACTTTTCTAAATACATAATATATTCCACGTTAGAAAATTTAAAATGTCTATAATTTAAAATGAAGAATGTAATATTTTACAGCATAACTATGCCATCAACATTCTTGTTTAGAGTGAACAACCGAAGATATGAAACATGGATATTTAGCAGCCAGCAGCCAAGATGCATCGACGTTTGAAAAACAACAAATCGGCCACAAATCGGCCGTAGGTTTTGTTGGTGCTACACAACTACAAAGCTGTAGCAAGTTGAAAGTAACACGGTTGTAGTTGTAGATGACCATAAGCCACGCGTATTCGTGCGGGCAGGTGAATTGTAGGCGCAGAGAATCACCCATTCTCCTTTGTCGCCTACAAATACCCGCCCGCTGTCTTCCTCTTCCCTCTTCCACTCGTCTCGCCAATCGCCATTATTAAGAGCTCCAGGACGCAAAATTCCGCCCCCAAATCCTCGCTAGTCGCTACCAGTCCCTCTCGCGCCCCTCGCGTGCGTGCCCCCCGATTTCAGTTAGCTCTCCCGCGCAAAGCATCACGCCATCACCCCCCAGCTGGACCCCACCCTGCCTGGAGGCCTTAACCTTGAAGCTTCCGATTAACTTTCCGCTCTTGGCCATTTGCGACGAGATTTAGCGATAGGGCCTCCGGGGATGCGTCTGCACGCGGAGGTGCTGGATAAGATGGAGGAGAAGGAAGAGGAGGTGGCTGTGATGGCCTCCGCGGTGCTGTCGCCGCCGCTCATCGGCGCGGCGGTCGAGGTGGCGACGGCGCCCAGGCTGGTGGTGGGCTACGCCCTCACGAAGAAGAAGGTGAAGAGCTTCCTCCAGCCCAAGCTGCTTCTGCTTGCGAGGTAAAACGCCTGGATCACCGCCCAGAGAGAGGGATTGTATGACGATTTGACATTCTTGCCGGATATGCCGAGTGCTGATGGATTTCGAGGGGATGGGAGATTTCTCGTTAGTATTTGATGGCCGGGTGGCGAGGAATTACCGATTGCTTTTTTTTTGTTCGTTTAATGGCGCAAAGAGTTTGTAAAATGTGCTGTTGGAGGAAATAATTTGAGGGATGAGGAGGATGCGATAAACAGTTTTTTCGTTTCCTGTTCTGATTAAATGCTGTTCTGCTTAGTTCTGGATGGCTAGAAGAATTTTGCATGAACAGGCAAATGTGATACCAATGAAGTATTCTGTTGCCGAAAGCATTATAATTTCAACGGTATGGGGTGGAGGGGAATGCTATTCCATTCCTTGCTGCACTAGTTAAATAGTGATCGAATCGGACCTCCACTAGAGCGCAAAGTTGGCGGGAGCGGCTAGTGAGAGTGGCTTCTGAGTGAAGCATGCTGGGTTAATGATTTACTAGTACTCAGAGGCAGCTGGCAGGTGTTTATTTGGAATGCCAATGGCATCGGTAGATATGCCCTATATGTGCATCCCATGCTGACAGTTCCACTGCATGAGGGGGTCTCAATAGTCAATAGCTTTATATTATGTATGGTGTCAAGTTGGTGGAATGGGCCTAAGCGTGCAAATACTTGTTGATTGGTATCTGGGATTCTAGTTTGGAATATTCCTGTGGATAAGCACATCACATGGAAAATGTGAGGGGATTGTCTCTGCCGTTATCATTTATACTTTACTGACTCGATCACTAGATTTGATGGCAACATGGGCTGCTGACAAACAATCTTTTTCTTGTTACTTCTCTGGATTAAGAGCCAAACTGATTCAATTGTTTGTTGTTGCTTCTGTTGTGATGACAAACATAAGGAACACATCTGGACTAATAAAGAACAACAAATTAATGAGGAGCGTACTTTTATGCACAATGATTTGGTTTTTGCTTGAACTGTTTGCCTATTTTGTGATTGTTTCCATTTCTGCTTTCTTGGGACTGTAAACGACTTAAAAAATAAATGCCATCGCCCCGCATTATGTTGCCTTCTGATATGATGCAATTTACCCTTGTAAAATGCTTCCCAGGCTATGTACAAACTTTACAATTTTTGTACCCTGAAATCAATTGAGTTTCTCCCTGTTGTTCTTTCAGTAACTCGAACAATAAATGTTCTGATACAATTTAGTTCATAACATTCTTTTTTTTTAATAGCATCCCTTTGTGTTCTGACTGGAGTCTTATGCTGTTGCTCAAGCTTGTTCTAATTTTAAATTGATGGCATGCTACATTGATATTTTCTGTGATATTTTGTGTACTTTGATAGTAATGGATACTGCTATAGCTAACTCTCTACATTAATATTTTCTGTGATATTTTGTGTACTTTGATAGTACATGTATACTGCCATTGCTAACTCTCTGTGTTGAATTGAATGCTGTGGTCTTGCCAATCTTTTATTTTTCTTTTTGCTGCTTGATGAGTTTCTTATCATGTGCTTTGCCAGGAAGAATGGAATCAGTTTTGTATCTATTGATGAGTCTCTTCCCCTCTCAGAACAAGGCCCTTTTGATGTTATTTTGCACAAGGTCAGTCATCCTATATTAACCTGTAATTAAAGGATACAGCTGCGTAGGACCTAGATCATCTTATGTTTTGTGGAAGAATCATTCTTTCTTCTTGTGAACTTTCTGATCCTGGAATAAGGCAAAGTGTGACTAGTTTCCACGAAAAAAAGGTCCTCGCAATTTTGTGCAGCTTATGTTATTCATCATTTTGAAGGAGTTCTTGCTTCCTTTTGCAGATTACTAGCAAGGAGTGGCAGCAGGTTCTGGAGGTAAGATCATGCCATATAGCTTACTTTGCATGTTTTTTTCTATTTTCCCTTAAAACTTCCACTGCCGCATCATGGAGAAAGCTGCTGCCACCTGCCAGTATTCTGTTTTGCAATATCAGTTGATTGCAATTTATATAATTGTGATACTTCATTCTCGGTTTGCATGTTCACATTACTGCTTTGCTAAATTCCTTTTTTTTTCAATTTCTTGCAGGACTATCATGAATTACATCCAGAAGTTACTGTCCTTGACCCACCAAATGCTATCGAGCATCTGAACAATCGACAATCAATGCTTGAAGAAGTAGCTGATTTGAACCTGTCGAATTTCTATGGTAATATCACACACAGGTTTAGAGGGAATGATGATGCTCATTTAGGTTTTTAATGTTTACGTTGTCTAAGTTATTTTCCGTTTGATATTAAGATATTGTTAACACAATCACAAATCTTGTTCCAACCAAATTATCTTGCAACTGCAGTCCTATGAAGGAAGAAACTTTTGCTCATAATAATGACACATAAAATGTTTGCAGTTTAAATTCTTTCAATGTTTTATTCCATTCATTGGCGAACCATGCAGTTTAACTAATTAAGGTTGCTATTTAGTTCTTTCTTTGAAGTTATGAATTACGATGATACTGTATTAACTCCTAGCTATTGAAGAAATGGAAGGTCTTGGTTGAATTCCTTCACTTTTATTATTAGGAAATTCCTAGGACAACTATTGTTAGACTTGGCAGGGAAAAAAATTCTTTGATCATAAAGATGTAGTATATTGCTATTAATAAAAGGAAAACTTCTGAAACTGCATCTTTGTTTTAAACTGAGGAAATACTGTGTGCATTAAACATGTGATTGTATGTGCATTGAAATATTGCAGGAGAAATTTGTACCCCACGGCAACTGGTCATTACAAAAGATCCATCCTCCATACCAACAGCTGTAGCCATGGCTGGACTAACTTTGCCCTTGGGTAATTGATTCCAATCTTGAAGCTATCAATTATTTGGACATAGAACATTGGAACATACTGTGATCCTGTGAGCGTTTCATTTGACATAATCAGGTCCACTCAATTTAGTTTATCCTCTGGGACTTGCATTGTTATACTTAATTGATTAGAGTATTTGATTCTTTTGTTTGTCTCCTTATGTTGGTAGATTGGTTCTACTTGTCACTGGGCAGGCTACCATAGCTAGGCTGCAAGATTATTTCTCACCAAGCTTCATCATTATTGTTTACATGCTTGCTTATCTTAGCCTGTGAGCTCCTTTGCTCCAATTTTGCAGTCCTGTTGAAATGCATGCGGCACGCCATTCTTTTCTAGATTTGCTGCACAAGGCAGAATTCCAGAAATCGGAAGTTGCAGAATGAGTTGATTCCTTTTTCTTGCCAAAAACAGGCCAATTTTTTAAACAATATGTATATTGGCTTTGCGGCCATTTTTTGAGCTGTAGATTTCAATCTATTATGCCGCTGGAGCTTTGCACTTAAGCTGTTTCCTTAATGATTGGCTACATAGACTTTTCTATGCTATGTTCAGAGTTAGTAAATGGAAATTGTCTGACTGAAAGTACTTATCCTCTTGCAGTTGCCAAACCATTGGTTGTTGATGGGACATCTAAAGGTCATGAACTATATCTTGCATATGACGAGGCATCCTTGTCAATGCTTGATCCACCTCTGGTCCTACAGGAATTCATAAACCATGGTAGGTTCTGATTTTCTGGTTTCATCTATATTGTTAGTTTTCTTTTCAGTATTCTGACGCATTGCCCTGAAACAGTATAAATGTGGGATCTGATTTATTGCCTCTACAGGCGGGATCCTCTTTAAGGTGTATATCATTGGTGAAACAGTACAGGTTGTCCGCAGGTTCTCTCTTCCTGATGTTAACACATATGACTTACTAAACAACGCTGGTATCTATCGGTTGCCAAGAGTTTCATGTGCTGCAGCTAGTGCGGACGATGCAGACCTTGACCCTCTCATTGCAGGTGAGACTTCTGCAGTGTCACTGTTACCTTTTTATTAATATATATAAGTGATCCCTTAATTCAAAATGCAATTTGTCCTTAGAATTGTTAATGCAAATGAGCTGAAGGGTTAATATCTCCATTACTTACGATTCTTAAGTTCAGTTCAAAATTTGGTAACTTGGAAAAATGGATGACCTATAATGTGGTTTGCTTGTTACATGTTTTCAAGTGCACCAAATGAACTTTTTGTTACATTATTTAACATAGTTTTCTTGTACATGATAGAGCATCCTCCAAGGCCACTTCTAGAGAAACTGGGGAGGGAGCTTCGTGCCCGGCTGGTATGAGTAATCTTGTTTTGAACAGCACATATCTTTTCCATCTGCTGCCATGCCTGACATAACAAAAAACTTGCAGGGTTTGAGATTGTTCAATATAGATATCATTAGAGAACTTGGAACCAAAGATCGGTACTACATAATCGACATCAACTACTTCCCAGGTATGGTTACTTTGTTATCCCTGTCATTCATAGCTGGGATTTGTCCTCTTCATTTCTATATCTGTCCATGCAGAAGTGTTCTCTTCTGCATGGGATATCTTGTGCATGATCAAATTTTGATTGTGCTGAGGCAAAGGTAGCCTAGCTAATTATGTTTAGTTCATACCCAGATACAGTTGTTCTTGGCCATAAGGGACCTTATAACAGAATTACTTTGTGTTGGGAATTAACTTCTCCAAATCGTTAAGCATCAGATAATGGCCACTAGTATAATATTGTATGGATATATGAGTCCTTACCACTTCTGAAGACTCCCTTTTCCCATTACCGAAAATAATTGTGGATACAGTTTGCACTTAAAACCATCATGCAGTGCGGTGTTTCATTGTCTTAGAAGAACATTGTTTATCTGATACTAGGACATGGTAGTTTCCTTACAATAGCATCGCCTGATGGTATCTTATTGGCTTATTTAATTTCACAGGTTATGGGAAAATGCCAGGATATGAGCGCATATTCACTGATTTCTTACTAAGTCTTGCTCAAAGCAAGTACAAAAGGTTCTTAGGCGGTACCTGAAGTGCAAGAAAGTCTGCGAAGAGCGAACACTGACAAAATCTCATATAATGGTGGCTGTTTAGCTTCCCCACCGATGTACATATTCTGGAGACATAAGCATAAGCCGGAGGCTCGAGGAAGCGGCAGTATGTGTTTTTTCAAAAGTGAGGGCGCATGCTGAATCCCGAGTAGGAAATAACAAAGGAAATGCTTGGATGCCCTGTGCCCATGTTGTAAAATGTTGTTAACTGAATGGAACACCTTCTTCGTGATGGCTTGCTTTCATCATAATCTGGCGACCGGTTTCTTTTGGCAGCTTCGCCCAATTGTTTTGTCTCGTTCTTCGGTTCTTTCTGAACGCGTACAATATCGTGGTGGCGATTGTTTTCTTGGGTCAGTTCAGCAGAGGGTTCGACTGTTCGAGGTCTACGGAAGCCAGGATTGACCTAAAAATAGCTGTTGAGAACCAAGCTATTCTCGACTGTTACTGACGGTAACGATATGAACAGATAATCCTTTTAGCAGTCGTACCGACATATTGTCATCTGCATTCTGGAGTTGGATTTTTTTCCGGTACCTTCACGTGCTTATTGTTTCGACTGATCGCTGAGGAATATATGGTGTGATCAGCCCCAACACAACACAATGAGGTCCCTGGAAGCAAGCAAAAGCGCAACGCGCAACAGATTTTTGGTGCTTTTCCCCTCGGCGGGCTGGGAGGCTGTTTTCCCGCGGGCGCCGGCGGCCGGGCCGCACTTGGGCCGCGTGGACCCAGCCGCCTTTTCTCCTCTCGGTGCGGACGCGGGCTCTACTCTACTCTACCTAGGTTCTCTATATCCGTATATCCATTCCAGCCTAGTAGCTCCACGGCCTATGCATCATGATGGGTTCAAAAGGCCTCTCGAAAGCCTAGCGGCGAAAAACTAACCCGGTGCCGACCTACACTAAAATTCCATCCCGCGGCTGGCCGAGCACAGACAACAACACGAAAACAAAAGCGCAGCAACGACCGGCTGCGGGCAATCAGGCGGCGGCAGCACCCAATCCCAAACCCAACGACGGCACGAGGCCGATGATGGATTCGGTCACGCTCTCCCATTTGCAACCGATGATGGATTCATTTCGGTGTTTAGGTACACGCACACGTCCTGCTCTCAACCTCTTGGCATCATCTGGAGCCTCCTCTCCCGGCCCGACAACACATCCCGACCACGACCACGTCACCCGACCCGATAATCACCCAACTAATCGAACAGCGATCGCTCATCGTCGCCCGCCCATCACATGATGCGTTCCCCAGCTCGATCTGGTCGGAATTTTCAATCATGTTCGCTAGCTGCCGAATCGCCGCCCGGCCACGCATGCAAACATGGTGGTGCTGGCTGCTGGTTACCGCCTGCCTTCCGGCGCGCCATCATTGGTAACCTGACAGCGCCCAACGCCTGGGAGCCATGGTGATGTCGCTGACCACGATTGAGTTCGTTCACCGCTCCTCCATCATGGCTGCGAGCTCTCGGCTTGCGCTTGAAGCCTAGGCAAAGCTACAGCTACCTGCAGGTCCGATCGATTCCTCCGATCCGGGGGATTCTGTTCTGCATGCAGCAAATGATTGATAGGGGTTTCGTTTGATTGGCACGCCGCAGCTGCAGCGGCAAGCACCAAACCTACCTGTTACTGCACGCCAAGTTTCATCAGGGGTGACGATGACGCCGCCTGACAGAGTCAGAGGCTTGATTTCTGTCAGGGATGGAGACGATCGGGTTGGTCGGGCACGCAAGAGCTGAAGTGATCTGCACGGATGATTGGTGTGGATCGTGACTAGTCCCGTCCTGTTAATCATTATCTCCTTCTGGGATTTTCCGGTCCTCTTTATCTGTCCTTGTAGGTACAGGGCTTTCAACGCGCGCTGACAGGGTTGCCATGGAATTCCAAGGTTGACACGCGCGCAAGGCACCAACAACGTGCCAACTTGCTGTTTCAGTCACGTACAGTGGATTCGGAACTTTCAGGCGATCAGCCATTCAGACTTTCAGAGTAATCTCCCGCTGCGAAGTGGAAGCAGGTGAAACCATGACCTGATCTCTCGAGCTCTTGAATTGGCCGGCCGCCATGTCTTTGTCCTCCTTCGATTCGTGTTGCATAAGCACGTATGTCAGTTCTTGAGAAACCAAGTAAAGTTCTTCCCTACTAACTTCACCCAGACAAAAATTTTTCAGAACACCAACGCGCATGCTAGCTTATCGAAGAAGCATATATATATGAATGGATGTTCAGAGAAGATTATCTGGGCGGTGTTTAGTTCATCAAAAGAGGATGAAAAGGGGAGTAAAAAAGTCACATTAAACATTGTAGCGCACTGTAGCACTTTTCATTTGTTTGTGGTAAACATTGTCCTATCATGACCTAACCAGGCTCAAAAGATTCGTCTCGTCGTGTATATCAAAACCATGTAACTAGTTTTTTTATTTACCTATGTTTAGTACTCTATGTATGAGGAGAGAGATTTGATGTGATTCGATGTGATAGGTGAATAGTAAAGTTTGGAGAGAGAAAGTTTGAGATTTGAAGGGAACTAAACACCGCCCTGATCTCCATGCTCCCATCTAGATTGCTTATTTTATATCACATCCTTTCGATTCTCTATTCGCACATTACGCAATCGAAAACCGGCCTCATCCCAGTCACTGGACCAGAAGTTTGTCGTCCCTGCAGCACCTAATGATGTCCACCTCATCATAGCTAGTCAAACGCATAGCCTTTCTAAAAGGGCAACTAGGGACCTCCTCATTGCGATGCACATCCCGTTTGACTTGTGGCTGCACCAGATAATGCCCCAATATACTGCGGGATCTTGTTCCCGTCGCATGCGTCGTTGCTTTGCGACGAATTCTTTACCGGCCATTGGTTCTGACCTAACAAATTAAACCCAAACAAACAGAAGAGGCTTATCCGTGGCCCTTTGGCAAGGCCATATGGCACAATTATATGTTATCAGCGCTTTACATGACCAAATGATTGGCCTCTTCATTTTGTTATTGGACTGATGATGGGGGAGTGGTTTACCCCAGCCTCTCGAATAGGCCAACATAATTCAACCGGACAGAAAGAGAACAAAAGATCTCGACGTGATCTCAGGTTGCTATTATCAATCATTTGCCTGTTTACTTCCCGCAAGACACCAAGAATCTGTGAGCAATAAAACAAACTGCTAGGTTTATTCACGCCTCGTGGGCAGGTTTACGCCACACCAAAAATTCAGAAAAGGAGCCAGGAATGTTGCAAGATGAACTGAATCCTTCGCCTTTTGCGGAGGCCGCAGCCGTATCTTCAGGCTTTTTCTCTCAGAAGATATTTTTGCACTGTAGGCCAGAGAGATACTAAATTGTTGTTTAATCTTTTTCCTCTGATACACCGGAAATCAGAATTATTTCTTTGTGCTCATCATGCTGTCTGAAAATTATTCATCGGCATAGGATTCCTCAGGGCCCTTGGCTGCGTTTTCGGCAGCACTGCGACTAATCTAGACACTTTCAGAGCACATGGACAAATCAATCCTGATGCCTTATCGCATGGAATCCTTCTTGAGTTGGGAAGAATGTAGCGATTTCGTTCCCACGCACATGAGTAGATTTCCACAGTGCCTGAGACCGTAGCAGATATAATTTACCTTTGTGCCAAGTGTCAACGACACATTTCTCTTTGCTCGAAATCATGCCATTAGCTCTAGTGCTTTTGTTTAGTGGGAAACCGAATAGTCGGCAACAACTTGCGGCTAAGATCGACTAGATAAGAACCACTCTGAGAAACTTGTGGTTCCATGACCGATCAGAACGAACTAAGCTTGTAGAGAAGACAAAGTTATCGATATGCTTATTTAGGCGATACCGACAGAAGAGATTAGTTAGGTTCCTAGATCAGCCTGCTAAATCAAGGAATGGGGCAAGTTGGGCTGCATAATGTATGCGAGCAAGGTATACACGTTATGGGTGCTAATATTTATAATCCTTGCTGTCTAATGGTTGGATACATTAGGTTTCTCATAACAATCATGAACTGAATTAACAAGTGCCGGGTTAGTTGAGGAGCTAGATCACCCTGGTCCAATCATGAGAATGGGACAAACAAAAAGAACAATACCGCTTGAGGAAGCATATGCAGCTAGTACAATCGGTACTCGTGCACATATAAAAAAGTAAAGACCTTACACACAGCATTATTGGCGTGCAAATGGTGAAAGAATCATGGAAGACACACCCGAAAAGTATTCCATTTTCTACTTGATCTAGAAGAGAATAATGGTGAGGTCATGGTTCATTCCCGCACCTTCAATAATTTGAGCTACTAGTCCAAGATCCCCCGCAACACTGGATAGCCTTAGCAGTTGCACTGCAGCACCAGCACACCAACATCTGTCATCTCTGAAGCCATTGCAGGCTGCATACTCTTAGGTGGTGTTTAGATGTTAGAATTGGGAGGTTGAATTTGGGAGTAATATGCCACTTCGTAATCATTACGCTACTGTAGCATTTTGTTTGTATTTGTGAAAAATTATCCAAAAATTGATCAATTAGGCTCAAAATGTTCGTCTTGTATAGTACAACAAAACTGTGCAATTAGTTTTTGATTCCATCTACATTTAATACTCCATGCATGTTATGACATTTTAATGTGATGGAGAATTTTCTTTTTGCATAATATATTTGAGAGTTTCTTTTTGAAACTAAACGGGCCCAGTTTATAGCAATTGATTCTACGTACTCGATGGATCGGTGGCCAACATGGCTAGAATTTGGATCCAGTATTCTTTGTTCTGTAAACAAATATATACTTTGAATTAGATTAAGTCCATGTACATATGTCCCAAACTTTTTTATTGCCAACTAGCAGTCATGCATTTCTTTGAAGAATAATCGTCGGCTAACTATTGAACCAATATATTAACTACTAAAATTATAGGACTAACAATACGAACTCGACCATTGGCCAACTTGGTTTTTGAGATATAAACATTGTTGAATTAATATAGCTGGCTTGTCGAGCTTAGCAAGGGAGCTGTCCCACGTCATACTTTTAGCCACAAAATCTCGATTTGCCATTACATTATTTAAGACGGGTCCATATCCTGATTGCCAAAGATCTGGCAAAATTTTCAGTGGGACACCACATGAATCCTTAGACAGGGCGTCAGGGCAATTGCTCCATCATTGGATGGTGCAAATGGTTGGTTGCCCTGGTGGTTTGGTTCCGCTGCATCCGAGATGGATGACTTTGGATTGGATCATAAGCATGATGACCACACAGAAGCTGGCAGCACGGCACGTACAAAGCGATGGACAGAACAGGTTAATTGGATGCAGAAGAACAGGGTGCGATGGAGGAATGCCAGAGTACAAGGTGGACAGAGCAACGCCTTGTAGCACATGGCAAGAATTTCTTAGGTTAGAGATAAATATGAGACCTCCAGGAGCATATCTATAAACCAGTATCAGGTGCTCCCAACAACTGCAAATAATAATATAATGGAAGTTTCTTTATGAAAGACTTATAACTATATTGTTATCTGTCATTCCATAACCATTTAACATAAAAGACAATTTACACAAGCAAAAACCAAAACGACAAATGTCATAAAGGATTGCCGCACCCGTGCCTCAACCACATAAGTGAGATGGAAATATTCGAGTAAAATGGACCGTTTTTCTGCAGAAAACCTGCGCCCAACATTTGTGAACAAGCTGATAACCATCACAAGGTGGCCATGATTATTAGATGTTGACCCAAAAGGAACGGTACAAACACAAATATGACGTGCTCATCATGACGTGGACTCCTTGTCTTTTTGTTCTTCCCTACAGAAAATTGCTAGTGGTGCCTTGTTAGCTAGTATGTTTTCCATCGAATAGAAAACATACTGATACACAAAGAAAAGCACTATCTTATTTTTTTTCATATTTATATACCTAGATATATGACCCACCAGAAAGAACTGGGATTTTCTTTTTCTATTTGATTTGATATATTTATTTTATCATATTTGCATTTCTACTCTTGACACATGGTTACTGATAAGTGTTGGGCATGCTAATGTGAAGCTAAAGAAATGCTTAGTGATCGCTATCATGGGCTCGCCTAATGATACTGCATGATAGGATGAAATTGACCAAAGTAATTGGGTGCATCTTTCTCATTATTTCCCTTTTCATGAGTGTAAGAAAAGGAGAGCAAAAGTATAGAGCTTTTTACTCAAATCAATGGAAATCTTGTGAAGTGAGTCGGAAGCAATTCCATGTTCTTTCCTCACCAACGAATGTCAACTATTGTGAGGTAAGTGATGAGAATGAAAGCAAAGCATCCAAATGTTATTAGTCCACTTCCACTCATTGCAGGAAATGACTTGAATAAAATCACTTTAAAGAAGAAGCTTAAGAGAGGTATGTCCCCATGATTCTGAAGTGGTGACACTACTCACCATATTGTGAGTGGTTGAAAACTAAAAGATGAAGCTACATCACAAATTCCTTGGTAACACAAAAGCTGAAGTACACCAAAAAATAGGCGACTGGTGGAAGATTAGTGAGAATGTATGAAGGTCAACTAATATGACCCTCTTCCTTTTGACGTTTAGTTTTTTCTAATCTAAGGTTGTGTTTGGTTCACTATGAGACCGCACCACAAATATGGCAAGCGTTTGTTTGATGCCGTGGCTTAGGCGCGCCATGGAGCCGCGGCAGCATTCCCGTTCATTTTTTTGCAGGCGAAGGACGCCTAAGGTGTGGCTGTGGTTTTGTTCGCCGCGGGTTAGCTAGGCACGGCATTTGGTGTGCGGCGTGGCAAGCATAGGCGGCATTCAAACACAGCGTAAAAGCACATAGGCCTAGTTAGGCACCCCACAGTGCATCAGGTAGTCATGTGTGTACATTTTAGTTGAAGACTTGAAGCAAAAAAAAACATGGCACTTGAGCGGAAATATTGAAGAACGAACTAATGGATAGCATATTCATTTGATGGTCAATGAAATGGTGTTCTTTTTCATTAATGCGATTCCACAACTGCTTTGGAAAATATGGACAATATAAATATATATTCAATAACAGTAGATTAACCTTATATACTGTGAGCATTACTCAGGGAACACTGTCCATTGTCAATCGAAGAAGGAAGGATATTACCTACTGTATGGATTCAAGTAGGAAAAAATATTCTAATTACTCCACTCAAGTATGGTATTTTTTTGTTCAACTTACTCCCACAAATATGTCTCTTAGTCCAATTTACCCCTTAATAAGATATGGTGTTTTTGTTTCTCCATGAATAAGTGGAGTTTTAATATAATTGTGATAGTGGACATAATAAATTATGTAAAAAATATATATCATGATTTTTTTATCAATAGCCTCTGTACAACTATATGTCCCACATATTAATTACTAATAGATGTCCTAGCATATCAAAACAATGGTGAAAAACTTATAATATATTTTTCAACATATGTCATGATGCGCTCTATCACCCTTCAAACTTTGAACTTAAAACTTCACCTGTGAAGGGAGGAAAAAAAAAGATAAATACTATTAACGGATAAATTATACAAGTTGACATGTGGGGGGTAAACTAAACCAAAAACTAGTTTAGCGGTTTATCAAGACATTGGCAATACTTGAGCAGATCCGAGTGATTTAGATGTTTTCCATTCAAGTAACCATCACAAGTGATTCATGCTAATTAGAAGCACTTTGCACAATAGAATTATCTTTTAGATGGACCAACGAATAATTGGTCCCTGTACTTTTAGAGCCAAAAGGGTCTGGTGCATCATGACGCACACAACGCACATGCAACATCTTAACCTCTCTCCCAAATCGAAGTGCATCTCTATCCAAACTCATCTAAAATGAACCAGGGAAGGCAACATATATATACACAGCAAAACACGACCAGAGCTGTTCAAGTGTAGTGGCTAGTAGCTACTAGTACCTATAGCAACTATATAATGTGATCTCACCACAAAGAGGAAAAGATAGCTATTTAGGTGTGTCCCCCCAGCTTGGAATTTTGGATAGGGACTACGTGGTGTTACGTAGATCTGGTGATTTGGAGAGCACAAGGAGAGAGCTTTTAGCAGACAGCATGGTTGGCTGAGGTTCTCCTTGAATTGCTCGAGGATGGAGCTGAGATGAGGCAATATGGGGTGGCAGTTAAGTCAAGCAGCAACACTAGGCTATGCAACGCACATGAATGCTAGTATAATATCTAATCTAGACAGATGAATTTGTGTTTTATAGTTGTTCTCACGGCTCCACATGTTTTTAACCAACGAGTTTTGTTCTAGCAAAAATCACATGATTGTTTGTTAGTCCCAAATGTACACAAATCCTTATCTTTTAATTTATATATCGTTTGGCCTTGTACAAGTATATAAATACACGACATTTTGAGTTTATTTATAGAGTGGTATTGGACGCATCTGATATATGTACGGTAATAAGATCATATTATAGTTTGAATCTATAATTTATGAAGTACCGAGTGCACCAAAATTTTAACATGTTGAGATGTCCGATAATATCTCTCATATGCAACAGGAATAGATCATGAATCAAATTTTGGTCTTAGATTTGTGAAGCACAGACAATCTAGATAACATTTGAATGAGGCCACGAGGGTGGTCATCATCATAATCACCCCAAGGAATGGATGCGCCCCCACTTCAGGATATCAAATCATTTTGTGGACGCCACCTTATCTGGTCCTGTTCCAACGTGTCGCTGCATTACCCTGACAAGTCAGCATTTGGGCCTCGTCGCTTGCTTCATCTCGCAGTTTCTATTTCCTTCACCTATGCCGTTCTTCCCTTTTGTTAATTCCCTTGACTTCTACGAATAGAGATCATAGATGTTAGTTTATAAATTTGGTGCAGACGATGATGTAGTTTTATGTAATAATTTCATGAATATATCCAGCATCAAACATGGTATAAGTCAGTGGTATATTGGTCATCACTCATCTAGTCTTAATGGAAGTGCTATGAATTTTCATGGTCATTTCTATGAAGTTTCTACGCAAATGCAACTTGCTTAGACCTAAAAAAAAGCACCTAACTAGCTAGTTCTAAAGAACCCATGTAATTTTCTCACTTTTGTAGGACCGGATTCTACTTAAGTAATACTCACTTATTAAAAATAAAGAAAACAGTCATTCCCACCCTATCTTTTATGTCTGGATTTCCCACCAGATAAAACAATTTCGGCCGGCTACACGTTGAGGGGTTGTGCATCTGGTGTGGGCTCGATCGAAGACCAGCCAGCTGCCAGCTGACTTGGGACTTCTACGAATAGAGATCATAGATGATAGTTTATAAATTTGGTGTAGACGATGATGTAGTTTTTATGTAATAATTTCATGAATATTTCTAGCATCAAACATGGTATAAGTCAGTGGTATATTGGTCATCACTCATCTAGTCTTAATGGAAGTGCTATGAATTTCCATGGTCATTTCTCTGAAGTTTCTACGCAATTGCAACTTGCTTAGACCTAAAAAAGCACCTAACTAGTTATAAAAGAACCCATGTAATTTTCTCACTTTTGTAGGACCGGATTCTACTTAAGCAGTACTCACTTATTAAAAATAAAGAAAACAGTCATTCCCACCCTATCTTTTATGTCTGGATTTCCCACCAGATAAAACAATTTAGGCCGGTTACACGTTCAGGGGTTGTGCATCTGGTGTGGGCTCGATTGAAGACCAGCCAGCTGCCAGCTAACTTGGGACTGCTGGTGATTGGCGATGCTGACGTGGACCAATAACCGGCTGCCACACAGGCGCCGCACGCACGTGCCTCCGGAACAAGGCGCGCGCTTTTTAACCACTTTTGTTTCCCACCGGCGGTTGGTTGTTTTGTTGCTCGCTAATCATGTCATTAGATTTTGTTTTTGTCATGGTGGCCTCCAAGTCAATGCATATCTCCACCAAGGTTTACACGAACCCCCGTGATGATTGATTGGAGAAAACATATATAGTGAAGCCAGGCAAGTAATTAATCAAGGACAATCATGGACGGAACCACTTGTTTTATATGTACACATGAGCTCATCTGCAGTACCCATGACTTCCTGGTAGTACGGATTGGATTTTTCACATGTTAATCACTAGCTCGTCAAAATTCTCAGGACATCCGTGAGGTCTGGTATACAATTCAACATCGAGTCATCGACCACATTCATGATCTACGTGTTCTGACCGGGACATTGATATGGCATATCTATAAGACATCACGCACACACACACACATATATATAGGAGTATGTGCTTTAATATTTATCTAAATATATACTCAGCTCTTATAGTTATTTCGTTGTTAGACTTTTTATTTTCTTAGGTAAGCAGGTATATGTCTCACCTTTATAAATCCGAATAATGCTCTGTCGATATATGTTGGTGCCTATTATGTGCTGCAAGAAGACAAGAGGGCATTTGTCAGGGCAATCATCTTCAGATGTAATTGTCGTTGTTGCAAGCCTACTTCAATAAGGACATTGACGAATCTCCAGAAGATTTGATAAGATCTCTTTTTAACCGTGGCAAAGAATCTAAAAAGATGAAATGTAAGAAAACTACGAGATGGGGCTGTAACTAATGTTATTTGCACATCAAAATTCAAAGTCACCCATGATTTGGTATGTCGTTGTCGAATCAAGACCTTCTTTGCACACACTTGCCCACCCATTTAGCACACGTCTAACAGGATTAGAAGCACTTATAAAAAAAAAGAGGATTAGAGAGGCCTAAACATAAGGATTATTGGCTCATATATGGTCTTAGAAATTAAAATTACAAGGATAGCACGAATTTGTATGAGCCGGTGCCAATAATCTCGAGTATATTTTTGCCGTCTCTATTTAGAACCGGCACGGATAAATCCATTATCCATGTTGGCTGTTGTTGGGAGTTGGTACGGATAATTTTATAAGGTATTCATACCTGCTCTATTACACACCAGTACGAATGACTTATCCATCGCGGGTCTATTATATACAGCATAGATAAGCCGATACAAATGAATGATTCTCTAATAATAGGGTGAGTAATATGTATATGGTACTTGAATCCAATTAAGTAATACGTTATAAGCATCTAGAAGAAAAGTGACACACATGCTAATTTTGGAGCTCGAATCCATATCCCACTAGGAGCATATGTCTTTCTCTTTTCGAACATCAAACCTAACACACAAAATCGCTTTAATTAAGTCCTTTTGAATGTCATATCACAAGTTAATTACTGAGATAAAATTAAGACCCCTAGATAATAATGAAGGTTAATTACTGAGGAAGAATAAGGATTCAGTCTTTGTTTCATACTCCTATACGCTTTTCACCTAAACACTATAGTTTATATCTAGCTCAGATTTGGCTTGTGACAAAATTATAGAATAATATTTTATTTAGCCCGGTCACAACATTTCTCCATCTGCAGGTGACTTGCTCCGTACTCAAAACGAACTCACGGCATCAATAACGTAATTGCGACAATAACACATGGAATAGAAAACATACAAAATAAACACATGAGACATCTGTTCCAACTTCTAACTAGATCACTGTATAACGAGGCCTATGCTAGTCTAGTCGAATTTAAGTATCTCCTCGCGTCAAACTCATGAATCATTTCATGTTTTTAGAGTGATATAACCGACGTGCAAACAATGACCCGTCCTCATTGAGGGGTTCGATCAAGAACACATGCCTCGGCTTCATCAATTGTTTCCACATGAAAAAAAATCTATCGTTGCGAGTGTGTTCTTTAAACGTGGCCTGAGCGGTTGAGAGCTGATCTCAATCTGAAATCCATGCATTTGGAAGTCAGATTGCGGTTGGCAGTGAACATCATCCATATTTGCGCGTACGGTTTTAGGATTGGACAACTAACCGCAATATTAGTACAGCACGTAGTACAGTCCAGTTAAATGTGGGCGGTTGGTAGATCGCTAGCTGATCATTGAGCCCATCTCACTTGGCCCCTGATTATTATCATTGAAAGAAACCATTTCATGTGCGGGTCGGTACCCAACAGATAAAATCACACTGCTCATCATCAATGTTAGTTCCCCATCGATCTCATCATCATCATGCGTCTAACAGTGTAGCCAGCCTCTCAACAAATCTCAAGAGAAATGGGTTCCGACTAGCTAGCTAGCTAGCAGCTGATGGCCACATCAACGTTATTGTCAAAAGTGAGGGGAACAGCCCAAGTGGCAAGTGCCCCCAAGCAACCTCCCCAAAAACTTCCAACTGGTTGCTTGTGAGGCACCAGTATATGTGATGCTGCGGTGTGTACGTACTCCTCGGCCCCACGCGCGCGCGTCATCTTCTTCTTCTTTCTCCCCCTTGTGAGCAAGACACTGGGGGCCACCGGTGCAATGAAGCGCAACCTCTTTGCCGCCATTAGTTGGCGCGTCCTTCTCAAAAAAAAAGAAAGAAAGAAAAAACACTCTTGCAATGGTGTCGAAGGGTGGAGAGGCCAGGTAACAGAGAGGGCCAGAGCTGCTGGCTGACTGGTTACGTGATCCCTGTGCCAAAGGGCACCACCGCCACAGGCTGCGAGTAACACTGGCAACATCTATCCCCATCTCGCCCTGTGCATGCATGGAGAACTATAAAAAGGCCGGCAATCTCATGTGTGGTGTTGAAGGGTGCTGGCCCACGGTCTACAATAATCACCGTTGTCCCTTGAGCCTCCAATCATGTGAAAAGAATCAGGATCGGATAATAGATGATCGATCCATTTGGTGGTGCGCCGCGCCTTTCATTCATCTATCTGACCATGTACGTACGTGCTGCAATAATAATCTGTTGATTCTTGCAAACGTGTAAGCAAGGCAGCTAGATGTATGGCTATATATATATATGTGTGTGTATATATATATATAACCTATAGTCTATGGCCGGCCATAAAATAACTATTCTATAGCCACTTTGAGTTAATATAATTAATATAGTAATTCACGAGATTTTAGTAACTTCTTACTAAGTAATTTACTATAATATAATGGTAAATATCTCCATGTGTGTATTGAAATTTTTTAATCAACCGTTGCATACATATGTAGAGGAATCTGAGCCTTAGATCGATGTATACAACTAAAAAGAAAAATGTAAACTGCTATCCGTGTTTAGACAATCTAAGAGCCGTGTTTAACCTGCATATATAGCTGCCCCATCATAAAGAATCCATGATGCACACGCGGTTGGATGACAGAAGCTGGCTGTCGTCGATTGTTCTATTCCGTTCCGTTACTGTGCCTCCGCCCTGTTCGTCCCTCGGCAGGCCATGTGGTGAACACGGCGACGCGCAACGCGAAAGGAGCTCCTGCAGACCAACCAAATTAACAACACAGTGCATCAAGATGTCGCCCCCGTCGCAGTTAATTCGCGATCAACACGCCCTAATCAGCACGGAAGCGAGATTAACAAGTCAAGGAGATGCATATATGTAATCAATGCAATGTGAACCCTAGACCTATCATTGGAAAGGTGTCACAAGATGAGGCAACAGGGCCCTGCCCCACAGCACCGAAGCCTTTGTCTCTCCCTTTTTTTTTTCTCTTTTTCCAGGGCCGTGTTCGTGTCCGATGTGGAAAGCAGTGAGGTGGTGTGGAAAGATGGCAAGAGGGCCAAGGCCTAATTGTTGGAGAATTGAACTTGGGTGAGGAAGCTTGGTGTTAGAAAGCGGGTGGAGAAAAGGCTCTCTGCGACTCTGCCAGAGAGGCCGGGCTGCTGGATGGAGAAGGAAAGTAGCCGGAGATTGGGAAGAAGGCACCATACAGTACATCTACCCAGGTAGGCCAACCGGGCACCTAGTAAATGAGCAGCACATACATGGGTGGTTGAGTGGGTGATGAGTAATGCCGCCACGATCTCACAGACAAGCACTTGATGCGTTGCTCCTGCTTCTTTGCCCCCAATAGAGGGTATAGTAGTAGATGCCGAGCAATATATGTAGTGTATATTATTACATCCAACCATCATTTTTGTGGTAGCGTGTTCTAAAATAAAATCTAATGAAAAATCTAACAAGTACGTACATCCTAGTGAACAATAATAGGAGTGTCTAGATGTCAATCGGTTGAGATTTGCTTATTTCTCAATCGATGACTCTAGTCCTTTGATCAGACCCGGTTGAGTTGTTTACCCTGATGCGATGCCGTGCGTTCGATGCGGAACCAACGGACCAGTCCGTCGATTGACAGAAAACAGAAAAATCAATTGATTGATGCCTAGCAAATCTCATAATCATCATGTATGCTAGCTAGTGCACAATTTAGTGGTGTTATTACATATGATTGTATACACATACGTACCTAACTGCTCTAGAATGTTTTGATCCCGATGTTATATACTTATATATATATACATACACACGTCATCCATCTTTTTTTCCCTTTTGATCGGTCTGCATATGGTTCGCCTTTTGCACTACACAGCATAGCATATTGAAAGAATGGCGCAAAGTACATATACTACCAATGCTGCGGATTGAGGAGGAGGTGAGAACGATGTGCGCGTTACTCCTAGTATTCTGCCCCGCCCCTTCTCACCGGCGCGTCCACGTGGCCGCCCCGCGCCTAGCCCCAATCATCTCCAATAGAAAACCCCAGCCTTTTTGGCGGCAGCGGCAGTGTGTGTTGATGTGCTACTCCGCGGCACGGCATGCACAGCGCCTGCGTTGCGCCAGGGCCCAGGCGGCAGTGGGTGTTGGACTGGATCACTGGACCCCCACCACCCACCCAGCTGAGGTGAGGTGAGGTGAGGTGAACGAACGAACCCCCCATGGCCTTGTCAAAGGTTTGCAAGTGTCAAGGCGTGGGCGCGCGCGCGTACGTGCGCGTGCATCCGCTTGTCCCTTGCCGCCTCCCCTCCTCCTCAAATATTCTCCTCGTCTCACCCGCCCTCCTTCATTCCCCTCTCAACCATTTCATTCCTTCCTTCCCCCACCTTCCTCCCCCGTGCGCACCCACGCACGCAGACGACCAAGCGAAGGAACACCCCCCAGCCCAGCTGCTTTGTTTTGTTTGGCTGTGTGCCACCGGAGGGATCGAGACCCAACTACCAACTGAAGTGGCGGCCGCAGAGTGGCCGGGTGCCTAGCTCGGGATCCGCGACGCTTCCGGTGGCCCTGCGGCGTGCACGCCATGGCTCAGGAGGACGTCCACCTGGACGACGCCGGCCTGGCGCTGGGCCTGTCCCTCGGCGGCGGCGCCTCTGACGCGGCGCGGCAGAGCGGCGGCGGCCGGCGGCTGCCGCTGTCGCCGCGCGCGCTGGAGCCGTCGCTGACGCTGAGCATGCCCGACGAGGCGACCGCGACCGGGTCCGGCGGCGGCGGCGGGGCCGCGCACAGCGTGTCGTCGCTGTCGGTGGCGGGCGTCAAGAGGGAGCGCGTGGAGGAGGCGGACGGCGAGCGGGCGTCGTCGACGGCCGCGGCGGCGGCGCGGGCCGGCGCCGGCGCCGGCGAGGACGACGACGACGGGAGCACGCGCAAGAAGCTGAGGCTGACCAAGGAGCAGTCCGCGGTCCTGGAGGACCGCTTCAAGGAGCACAGCACCCTCAACCCGGTACGCCCCCCTGCCTTGCCGCCGTGCGCGACACGATCGATTGACCAGTTGCTTGCCGGCCGCTGCACCCACACCCACGGATAGCATCGGAATTCACCGATAGCTTCACTTGCCTACCTCGATTGCACACACACACACCACACGGTTACTAATTTACACCCGCGCGCATGATTATGTGCGTACGTGTGCGTGGTTAATAAACAAGCACGTACTGCAGCTCGATTTCTTTTCCGTCCATTCAAGATGAGATATTGAGATGAGTTTATTTCTGAACATCCTCTTTTTCGCTTTCTGTTGCTGCGTCTTTTTGGCTCTGAGCAGAAGCAGAAAGTCGCGCTGGCGAAGCAACTGAACCTGAGGCCACGGCAGGTCGAGGTGTGGTTCCAAAACAGACGAGCAAGGTTAGTATTGCGCGACGCGCACGCACGCATGCCCCCATCCCCACCAACGGTTTCGCTCGCTCCCGTTGCGTCCATGCCCATGCATGGCGTGCACCAGGACGATCGAGCGAGCGAGACCCACACCAAAGAAAGAAAGAAAAAGAGAGAGAAAAAACTCCGTTCTGACGCTGATCAATTAACGTGGTTTAGCCGCGCGCGCAGGACCAAGCTGAAGCAGACGGAGGTGGACTGCGAGTTCCTCAAGCGCTGCTGCGAGTCGCTCACCGAGGAGAACCGCCGCCTGCAGCGGGAGCTGCAGGAGCTCCGGGCGCTCAAGTTCGCCGCGCCGCCGCCGTCCGTGGCGGCCACGCCGGCGGGAGCCGCCGCCGCCGCGGCGCCGTTCTACATGCAGCTGCCGGCCGCCACGCTGAAGCTCTGCCCGTCGTGCGAGCGCCTGGGCGGGCCCGCCGCCGCGGCCAAGGCCGAGCCCGACCGGCCCAAGGCGGCGGCCACCCACCACTTCTTCAACCCCTTCACCCACTCCGCCGCCTGCTGAGATGATCGATCTGCACGCGCGCGCATGCCATGCATGATGACCCGGCCGCCGCAGCAAACAGAGCACCACCGCCCACCACGTACACGCCATCACCCACCTCACGTACGTCACAAGTAACATATGGTCCATATCTCAGCTCGATCCTCCTCCTCTAGCTATTTTCTTGATCCGGGGGGATCGATAAACCTAGTTCTTTCCATCAGCTAATCAATCAATCATAGGCTTGATAGGGTAGTCAAAATAGCCGTAGCTTCTTCCTAGCACTCGATCGACACTCAATCCACCCAACCCAACCCATGTATATTTTTGTGCATGCATGCTGTCTGTGTAATTCTGTCCCTCTCGATCGATCGGTCTACTTGCTCCCTTTTCGATAGGAGTACGTAGCTTCCTTCGTTTTTTTTCTTCTTTTTGTTCCACAGGTTAATATCACTACAAGAAATTATTTAATCTATGATGAAATTATTTTGTCATAGATCACTAAAAATACGTTACAAAACAGTATCGGTGATGATTTTAGAAAACGTCATAGATTAAATCGCGTGACGATTTAACAGAATCTGTCACAGATTGAAACGATCTGTGACGTTTTCAAACCGTCATAGATTAGCCTTGAGCCCGCGTAGCCCAGTCCAGGCCCAATGTTTGTGATGAAAATAAACGTCATAAACTTCATCACGGATTGCATAATGAGGTGATGTGGCTATTGACATGGATGGTCACGTGGCTGATGATGTGACAACTATTGCTGACATGGATGACGTCGATGATGACGACCCATTTATTAACAGGCCGAAATGAGTGTGGCCCATTTATAAGCAGGTCAAAATGATAACCAGGCCAAATGTTTTTAGTCCCAATAGCCCACTACCACAAAAAATTCAGCAAATTTTATGGCCCAACAAATTCCTAAAGCCCATTTTCACAACCATTCCAGTCCAGCCCAAGAGAAGCCATAAGACCCATACAACAATATAATAATTTTTTGACAACAAACAATAATCAATTTGAAAATTAGCATTTTGATATATCATCTCAAGTTTTCATCCAATTTCTCCAACCAACATCACATCACACGGCTAGTTACAACAATAAAAGTTTGTTGCATTACACCTCATCACTTGCTTGAATCTGAATTAGCACAAGCTCAACTTTTGCGTCCAACTCAGCTTGATTCTTTGTAGATCTGGACATGGTATAACACATGGTGAGTTCATATGGAAAAAGAAGATACGTGCAAACACTAAATATATGCAGCTTCACGTGTAACACAGGCTGCATCATATCATCATACATAACAATTGCACATGAACTCTAGATATTGTACGTGGTGCAATTAGGCATGGCAAATTAACAAACAAGGAGTCATGTTACTATGTACGCATTGATGTCTCAGATTCAAAATAGAAAATGGCCAGTATGTCAATATATAAGCAAGGATATTTCACCAAATACGTATAGTCCAGCTCAATTAAAACTCAAGCAACAGGTGGTACAAGTAATTTGTAATTGAAGAAAGGAAAACGAAATCTAGTAGATGACTTAGGTTGTAATCCATCATATAGCTGTGCAACTAGCAATTATGAAACTCTTTCACCACCTTGTCATTCCAAAAAAAAATCATGAACCAACTAGCAATCGTCGAACTATACCTGGTATCCAATGTTTTTGTGGTCTCTTCGGTCCAACCTTCGTCGGCATCACAAGTTGGGGGGCGGCGACCAACTTTGGCCATTCACAAGAAGCTGCAACTCCTCAGTCCCTCAAGAACTGCACAAAAAAATACACTACTTCAGTGCAGAAACATGTTACCATTCTGTTAGCGCACCGGCCGCTATTCAAGGAAGCAAACTTTCATGAAATAGAAATTCTGAGGTGACATACAAGGATCATATGAAAATATCAGCGAGGTGAAAAAATAGAAGGATGAAGTGAACGAGGAAACGACATTCTAGTACGGCAAAAGATCTCTAACAAAGCTCTGCTTCTTTGAGTGCAGTATAAATAGCATCAATGATAGGACTATCTGTTGTGAGGGATAAAAATTTGTAGTTGAACAATGACACACCAATCACGTGCAATGTCAACTGAGAAAACAACGCTTCTATATTGACAGGTTCCCCACTGGAAGCATATGGTTCGAGTTTCTCTATTATCACTCAGCACATTTACAAAATACTTTTTCCCATAACGGACAGGAAACTTTTGTGCAGGGATGGCACAACAGCTCCGCGTCTCACCTAAAATCTAGATATCATTTGTTGGATCCAGTGCAGTAGAGGCTTCTAGCACTAGAGATCCAGTGCAACAGGCACAAGCACAAGTAGTACTCAGATCGAGATTGGACAATTTCGTGGAAGGACCAAGTCAGATCAAGACATCAAGCAGAGAGATAAGGATCTGAACGGAGCAATAGGCTCACCTTGCTTGCAGCCGCCAGGTGCGTCCTGCATGAGTGCATCTAGAGGTCATAGTGGAAGGCCTCAAGCACAAACAAACAAAGACTGCCGACGCTAAAAATCACCTACAAAATTAAAGCAGGATTGGATAGATCGGCCAACGAAGGTGCAGCGGGATTCGAAAGGTTCAAGAGGGAAGGGTGAAACAAACCGATGGGATTGGGGGAGAGGATGCGACCTCGCTTGCGGTGAGGGACAAGCGCTGCACCGCCGACACGGAGAGTTGAGCCGACAGCTTTTGCGGTGCGGGGCCGACGTGGAGGTGCTCCGGGGCCTCGGCGGCAGCCGCTGCCCGACGCCAGGTAACTTGAGGGGGACAGCAGCCTCCTGGTCCGTGGCAGCAGCGACGCAGAAGGGGAGGAACCATCGCAGCGATAGTCAGAAGCAGGAGCACGCTGTAGCCTGTGGCCGATGTAGTCCCTGACCTCCTCCGTGTTGGGTAGAGGGGCGGTGTCCCGGGTGAGGCGACGAGGGCGGCGGCAGATCTGAGGAGGGGAAGGAGAGTTGTGTGAAGGGAACGGTGGAGGCGTTGTCGGCGGACTGGAGTAAGCGAGAGGAGCTAGGGTTTAAGAAGGGTGTCAGCTGGAAGATATATCTACCTCGGGCTCAATCTGGATCGTCGGATCAGATGTTAACGGCTACAAGAAGTTGGGCCTTAGTGGAAATTGGCCCAAGACAAGTTTCTTTTGGCCCGTTTAGCAAATTCATGAGCCTTTTTTCCTTAAATAGAAACAAATTCGAATTCAAAAACTTGCCAAATAACATGCAGATCAAATTATCTAATATACCTGTCGGTGCTGGGATCGGTCGACCAATCCCCAGCGCCAAACAGAATGCGCTGTGTCCCGTCCCTTGACGGTTGATGCAAGAGCCAGCACGATGAGACAAGCGTTTATCCTGGTTCCGACCGTGAGGTCGTACGTCCAGCAGGGTGCGCTCGGGGCGCTGCACTATCTTGCACCGGAGTGCTTGCAGTGGGGGGCTACAAGCAAGGCGGGAGAGGAGAAGGAGTCTCCAAGTCCCTGAAAGCGAGTGTGATTGAGGTGAGTGCCAATATTGTGTGTGGCGGTGTGTGTCTTTTTTCCTCCTCCCTTCTCTCGTCGCTCCTTTCCTCCTTTTATAGGCCAAGGAGGGGAAGGAGGGGGAGGAGTTTACAAGTACAAGCGTGATGTGTGCCACAGGGGTGTGCACTGGAGAGTATGGCGTCTGGCCTGCCATCGTCCTTGACTCAGGCGGGGGATTTATGGCGAGCCCCGGCTTCTGCGGGTGTCGTGGCCGTCCCTGTACTTGTCCTGGAGCGGTTTCGAGGGGCGTCGTGGCCGTAGTCGGTGTCCTGCTTCCCGCCGCTGGTTGACTTCGAGGGCGGGGCGGGTGAAAAAGGACCGTAGTTAGTGGTGCAGCAGCCAGCATGGTGGTCGCCGTCACCTGCAGAGAGTTGGCGGCACAGAGGCCGGCATGGTGCTTGCTGTCGACCACAGTGCGCGGCTTACCCGGCTCGCCAGGGGATGGCCGAGAGTTGGTGGATTAGACCTGGCGCTCGTCGCTGCTAGGCTGCGTTTGACCAGAGCCTACGCTTGGTCATCGCCCAGATATTTGTTCGAGGGTCCTCCATGCCCATTCGAGGGCTCCCCACCGGGGGGAAGGACGGGAGTGGGTAGAACAGTGGCTTGGAATGACGCCTGCCAGTCAGCACAGGACCTCGCGCAGTTCCGCGTGCGCCCGCACAGTGTTTGGAGAGGACGCTGAGTGGCTGGAGCAGGTGGAGTAGGTGGAGCAGTGTGCTCTGTTGGTGTCAGCGGCGCGGCGTGAGGAGAGATTGCCCTTTGACTTTGGCGCTCGCCTGATCGGGTTGGCTTTGAATGCTGCTGTCGGGCGGGGCTCCGGGGCGCGCTATATTTGAGCAGAGGGTCGGCCTCGAGCGAGGCGGAGTCGGCTCGCCCGCTCGAGGGGGTGCGCGGCCCTCGAGCGAGGCGGAGCTCGCGTGTGCCTGCTCGAGGGGGTGCGCGGCCCTCGAGCGAGGCGGACATAGGGGTAGCGACTCGGGACCCCTCGATGGGCGAGTTCGGTCGTCCGTTCTCGGGTCGCGCGAGGCTGTGACGGGCCGAGCTGCCCTGGTGGCCTTTCTCGGTCGCTGGTGATTCAGTCTTTCGTGGCTGAATGCGCTTTTGGAGGGTGATTACTCCGATGGTTAGGGGACCCCCTGGGTTTGTCCCCGACAGTAGCCCCCGAGCCTCTGGCGGACTGATTGGTCAGTCGGGCAGAGGCTAACGGTTTCGCAGGGTCGTTCCCAGGCCTTCTGCTGGGATTACTCCTTCTCGATTATGCACGTTCTTCCGTGGGGGCGCGCGAGCGCACCCGCGGGTGTAGCCCCCGAGCCCTTGGAGGAGTGAATTCACTCGTGCAAGGGCTTTGTCTTTCGAGGGTTGTGCCGGTCGTTCCCCTTTCGACGTGGTGGGGGTGAGACCAAGTTATACGGAATTCGGGGGGCGGACCCTGCACGGCTTTGATATGTTTCGCGCATAAGAGGAGGAGGAGATGCTGCAAGGAGCCCCCGAGCTCCTGGCCCGAGCGGAGGCGATCGGAGGGGCTTCTTGTCTTCGAATTGCGACCCTCGCTACCCCTTCGCGGGGGAGAGGGGTGAGGACATCCGTGCAACCCTCGAATGGGGCAGCGTACACGGATGCCTCGGTGAGCTGTTAGCGGGTAGTTCAAGTGGACGTCCGTGCCCTGTTCGCTGGGGGTCGGCTCGTGGTCCGGAGACACGTCCATATAGCGCTTGCAAAGGTTTGCTAGGTGGGGCTCGGTCCCTTTCGCAGAGACCGAGGGCGCGAAAGCTCTCCCTCGTTGGGATCCCCCCACTAGCTGCCTTTGTCCGGCCTTGAACACAACAGGGGCGTCCCCAAACTTCGCGTTCGGGGTAAAGTCCGTTGGACACGCCCGAATCGTCCCTGACTCTGTTGATCTGGAGCGCCTGTCGAACCCTTTCGAGGGCCAAGCTTCGTACTCCTGATCAGTAGGGCCTTGCGAAAAAGGCGTAAGGAGCCCCCGAGCTCCTGGCCCGAGAGGAGGCGATCGGAGGAGCTTCTTATCTTCGAGTTGCGACCCTCGCTACCCCTTCGTGGGGGAGAGGGGTGAGGACATCCGTGCAACCCTCGAATCGGGCAGCGTACACGGATGCCTCGGTGAGCTGTTAGCGGGTAGTTCAAGTGGACGTCCGTGCCCTGTTCGCTGGGGGTCGGCTCGTGGTCCGGAGACACGTCCATATAGCGCTTGCAAAGGTTTGCTAGGTGGGGCTCGGTCCCTTTCGCAGAGACCGAGGGCGCGAAAGCTCTCCCTCGTTGGGATCCCCCCACTAGCTGCCTTTGTCCGGCCTTGAACACAACAGGGGCGTCCCCAAACTTCGCGTTCGGGGTAAAGTCCGTTGGACACGCCCGAATCGTCCCTGACTCTGTTGATCTGGAGCGCCTGTCGAACCCTTTCGAGGGCCAAGCTTCGTACTCCTGATCAGTAGGGCCTTGCGAAAAAGGCGTAAGGAGCCCCCGAGCTCCTGGCCCGAGTAGGGCCGCGGGCTCGAGGGTTGGTCGAGCGTGACCGGCAGCCTTCGCATCGCTTGATCTGGGGCGCCCGTCGAACCCTTTCGAGGGCCGGGTTTCGAGTCCCTGATCAGTAACGCCTTGCGCCTCGAGGCGGAGGGGGGTCGTTGTCTTACCTGGGATGGAATCCAACGGTTAGGTCGTTCGGGCCCGCGCACGACCGCTGGCGGGCGTGGTCGTGGCTGACGTGGCGCGGAGTGGGCGAGATGGACGTAGTGGGCGCGCCTTTTTAGGCGGAGTCGGCGTGCGCCGGGGAGAGGCGAGGCGACGGGCGGTCAGGCGCCGCTGTTGCGTCGTTTCGTTTTGCCGTGCCGCAGTAAATGCCGCCGCCCATGCGTACCGTTCCGCGGAAAAAAAAGGGGGAGGGGGTCCCCGGTTGTCAGTGACGTGCCATGCGTGGGTTCGGCCCGTTGCCGGTGGGTCAGCGTGCCGTGGCAGGGACGAGCCCGCTCCCTTATAAAAGGAAAGCGGGGGAGGAAGGGGATTTCTTACCTTCGCCATTCCTCGCACCAGCTCTCGCCTCTGCCTTTCACTCGCTCCTGAGCCTGCTAGTCGCACTCTGTTCGTCCTTCACGCCTTCGTCGCCTTTGCTCCGCGCTCCCTGCTCCGCCGCCCGTCATGGTGATCATCGAAGGCGTCACGGAGTGGACTCCATCCGCCGCTACCGAGCACCTCTTGGAGGGCTTGGTGAACGGCGGGCAGCTCTCGCCCAGGGGCGATTCGGCGCGGCCGGCGTGGATTGTCCCGGCGCTGGCGGCCAGGGCGCCGAATCCACCGGCGGGGTACGTGGTGAGCTTCATCCGCTTTCACGAGCGGGGCTTCAACGCGCCCGCCAGCCAGTTCATGCGGGGCCTCTGCCACTACTACGGCGTGGAGCTCCACAACTTCTCCCCCAACGCCATCTCGCAGGCAGCGGCCTTCGTCGGCGTCTGCGAGGCCGTGCTGGGGATCGAGGCGCACTGGGACCTGTGGGTCCACCTCTTCCGCGCCGAGCTCAGCACGTCCGGCGCGGGGAGGGGGGTGCGCCGTTCTTCGTGCGCCGGCGGTCTCACGCTCGTGCCGGTCGAGTCCAGGAAGCACTTGTACCCGTCCTGCAAGATGACTACCAACAACAGCGGCTGGGCCAAGGGGTGGTTTTACCTGCGCAACGACGGCCTGGGGTTGCCGGAGTACACCGGCAAGGTTTTGACGGAGAAGGCCGACTCCTGGAGCTACGGCGTCTCCGGGGAAGGACAGCGGAAGAGGCTCCGCCCCATCGTCGACACTCTTCAGTCCTTGGAGGGGTCGGGCCTGACCGTGGCGCACGTGCTCGCGCACTGTCATCGCCGCTGGGTGGTTCCCCTTATGGAGAGGCAGCTCCCTCTGTTCCGGATGACGGAGGGTGCTGACCCGGCGGCACTGGCGGCTTCGCGCATGTTGTCGGAGCCGCTGCTTGAAGAGTACGTTGTTACGAGGGTGCGGACGGCGGTGCATCCCGACACCATGCCGAGCGACCTTCGGTCGTTCCGGCTGCGCCCCGACGAGGGCCATGTTTTGTCGGTGAGTCGTCATTCTCCCTCTCCGGGCTGTTTGGATTGATTAATTTAGAATCCTTCCTCAATTCATCGTGATTTCAGGACGTGAACTGCGGCCTCTACCGCTCCCTCGCGCCGACTCCGGAGGTGCGCGCTTCGAACTGCGCTCGCCGTGACCGCGAGAGGGACGCGAAGGAGGCGAAGAGAGCCAGCAGCCGGAGGAGGCAAGCCCGGCGGGACGCGCACCAGGCGGCACTTCGCCGGTGGAGGAGGGACGGCGGGGTGCAGCCGTCGTCCCCCGAGGACTCCCCGGATCCTCCCAGCGAGGGGGAGGACGAGGAGGAGATCGATGCCGGCGGGGTTCCGCCCACCGGTGAGGAGGAAGAGACGGCCGCGCCGCTGCCCGAGGCAGGTGTGGTGGCCCCGGGTGATATTGCGCCGGTGGCGGCACGGACGGCGGTTGCGCCCGCTCGCCCTGCGGCGCCGCGGGCGCGAGCAATTTTCTCCTCCGCTGCGGGCGCGTCGCGCCGCAGCGGAGCGAGTGTCGAGGGCTCGGGGGGTTCGCAGCCCCCGAGCGATTTGAGGGGGTCCTCGAGTTCGAGGAGGGCTCCCTCAACGGGCGGCTCGAAACGGAAGCGGCAGGCGCTGCAGGATTGCATCCGGTAAGTTCTGCCTCGAACTTTTTCGTAGCTTTCCATCCTTGTTTGGTTTTTTGTTTCGTGATTTCCGTTCTTTCTTTTTGATTTAGCACGCGGGGTGATGCCAGGGCCGCCCCTATCCTCGCGCCCAAGAAGGCGTTGAAGGTTGGGGGGTCGGATTCCCCTCACGCCGGAGGATCGCGCTCGCGCGGGACTCCGCGTCCCGCAGCGATGTCCGCAGCGACGCCGGTGGATCCGGTGCCGGGGGTGCGAGACTCCGGGTCGGCGGAGGAGGAGCGGGAGAGGACGCCCCTGGTGGCGGAACCGAGGCAGGACGCCCCGGTGGTTGAGGTGGAGCCGGGGCACGGCGCCCCGGTGACGGAAGTGGGCGAGCAGGAGGGCCATGCCATTGCCGCGGCCCCTACTGGAAGGAGGCAGGAGGCGGTCGTGCCGGTCGGCGGTATGGTCGTCCTACCGGCTTTGGGTCGCGCACAAGGCGCGGCCCAGGGTGGCGATGGCGGGCATGTTCCCCCCGCTGGGGTATCTGCGGCCGAGGCGTCGGCGGCGCGCTTCTTGTCTCAGGGGCCGCCGCAGATGCCCGTGGCCGGGAGAGCGGCCGAGTGGGATGCGGCCGAGGTGGCGCTGCTCCAGGGTCGTCGCGGCCCGAGCGCGTGGCCGGAGGAGCCTGGCGTGTCCGCCCGGGTCTGGCAGAGCATGGTGGAGGAGAACGAGCTGTGGGCTCAGGCCGAACGGGTCGGGACGGACCTGGAGCGGGCCATCTCAGCCGCCGCCGATCTCCATTCCAGGCAGGCGCTGGAGCTCTTCGAGGTATCCCCGCGCTCGTCCCAGCACCTCGAGATTGTTTTTAGTCTGTGTCTTATTCCTGATGGCTCTTCGTGCAGCTTCTGCGGCAAGAGGCGGTAGACAAGACCGCGTGCATCGCGGGCTTGTACACCGATCTTCGCCGGTTCCGCCAGGCGAACGCGGACCTGGGCACGGAAGTGACCCAGCTCACCGTCCGGGCGAGGGAAGCAGAGACGGCCGCCCGCGCACACGAAGAAGACAAGGCTCGCGCGGAGCGGGAGCGCGACGCTGAGAGAGGCGCGGCGGAGCGGGAGGCCCGAGCCTTGGCCGCAGCGTTGGAGCGGCTCGAGCTTGAGCACAAGGCGCGCGAGGCCGCGCAGTCCCAGCTCGCGGAGGCGGTGGCCCGGGCAGAGCAAAAGGCCCAGGAGGCCGAGCAGCTCGGCCGCGCGCTTCGAGAGAAGGAGGGTGCGCTGGCGACCGTGGAGGGCCTGCTCCAGCAAGAGCGCACAGCGCTTACCGAGGCCAGGGCCTTGGTGGACGGTACGTCCTTACGCTTTCCTGGATTTCTGTGTTTGAGTTCGTCTTGACGTGCTTGAGCTTTGTCAGTGCTGCGGAGGGCCGAGGCGGAGAAGGCGGATGAGGTGATGGCTGTTCAGGCCGCCTACTCCGAGGCCCAGGGGGAGCTCGAGGCGCTGAAGGTCGCCGCCGATGCGGCGTGCCGGGACGTCCAGTGCGTCGACGTGCAGTCGGGGTCGTCGTTGCCCAGCCGCCTGAGGTCTCTGAAGAGCTGCGTGGCGGAGCGCCTCGAGCACGCGCTTCACCTTGGAGTGAAGAAGGCACTCGGCGTGGTGTCAACGCATTACGTCATTGACCTCGCAGCGGTGGCACGCGGTTACTTCATCGACGCAGACCTGGACGACGACGCCGCCCTTGCTGCCCTCGACGAGGCTGATGACGGCGCCGAGGATGCCGCCACGGCACTTGCCGCCAAGTTCGGGCGCGATCTTTTCCCCCGAAGAGGATGAAGACGCGTGCGCCGACGTTGGGCCTGAGGCTGCGACCGCCGCCGAAGCCGAGGTTGATCCTGAGGCCGACGCCGTGGCGTCCCTTGAGGAGGACATCGCCTCGGTGTGCCGCGATGACGATGGTCCTGGGGCGCTTGCTTCGGTTCCCTCGACCGTCGCCGCCGAGGCCGCCGTGCCCCCGCAGGAAGGTGGAGCCTGAAGGGTTCAGGCTTAGTATCTAGATGTATCTTAGTTTTTAGGAGACTAGCTCTGTAAATAAACTAAGATTGAAAGTCGATTGTGCGTTTCAGACTTGTTCGATTGTTCTATTGTGCTACTCTTGGCTTGGAGAGATTTTAGCCGGGTATTTCGAATCCGCAAGCAATTAAAGCGTGGAGTGGAGAGGGAGGTGCCGTATCCCTTCGCGGGCGTAGGCGGTCTCACGGCTCAACCAGCTCCAGCTTTAGCTGGCTCGCGCCCCGCATCCTCTCTAAGCGTCTCGAGTTTTAGCACAATTTTCGAAAATTGGGACGATTTAGGGGGGGTAAACCCCCCTGCAGCCCCCGAGGGGGGCTTGGCTTTATTTGAAAATAGAGCCAAGTCCCCCTTGTTTGTGTTGTTAGCAACAATGTTTTCATGTTTTTCGCAAACTCTTTGTTATTGTTAACTAAGAACACAAAGTATTTACAAGAAATACTGAGAGTTTTAGGGATAGAAGCGACGTAGTTGTTGGATGTTCCAGGCGTTGGTGAAGACCTCGCCCTTCTCGTTCACCAGCTTGTAAGTGCCGGGTTTGAGGACCTTGGCGATGATGAACGGTCCTTCCCATGGCGGAGTGAGCTTGTGGCGCTCTCGATTGTCCTGGCGTAGTCTTAGCACCAGGTCCCCTTCGTGGAGGTCCCGACGCCGTACCTTCTGAGCTTGGTATCGCCGAAGCGATTGCTGGTAGCGCGCTGAGTGAAGTAACGCTACGTCGCGAGCCTCGTCCACCTGGTCCAGCGAATTCTCGCGGTCCCGTTGGTTTCGGTCTTCCTGGTAGGCCTTAAGCCTCGGAGACCCGTACTCCAAGTCTGTTGGGAGGACGGCTTCGGCGCCATAGACGAGGAAGAACGGGCTGAAGCCTGTGGCCCTGCTTGGGGTTGTCCTGAGACTCCAGATCACCGATGGCAGCTCAGCAACCCACTTCCGGCCAAACTTGTTCAGCTTGTTGAAGATTCTTGGCTTCAGGCCTTGTAGTATCATGCCGTTGGCACGTTCTACTTGGCCGTTCGTTTGTGGATGTGCCACGGCCGACCAATCAACGTGAATGTGATGGTCGTCGCAGAACTCCAAGAACTTCTTGCCGGTGAATTGGGTGCCGTTGTCAGTGATGATCGAGTTGGGTACCCCGAATCGGTGGATGATGTCGGTGAAGAACATCACGGCCTGCTCAGATCTGATGCTGGTGATGGCCCGGACCTCGATCCACTTTGAGAACTTGTCGATGGCTACCAACAAGTGGGTGAATCCCCCGGGCGCTGGGCGGAAGGGCCCCACGAGATCCAACCCCCAGACCGCGAAAGGCCATGTTACAGGGATGGTCTGCAGGGCATGCGCCGGGAGATGCGTCTTTCGTGCGTAGAATTGGCACCCTTCGCAGGTGCGCACGACCTCGTTTGCGTCGGACACGGCGGTGGGCCAGTAAAAGCCTTGCCGGAATGCGTTACCCACGAGGGTGCGCGGCGCCGCGTGGTGTCCGCACGCCCCGGCGTGGATGTCGCGGATCAACTGTCTTCCCTCGGGGATGGGGATACATCGCTGCAAGATCCCCGAGGCGCTGCGCTTGTACAGCTCGCCGCCGACCGAGACAAAGGTCTTGGCCCTTCTGGCGATGCGGCGCCCCTCGGTTCGGTCCGAGGGCAGCTGTCCGCGGTCGATCCATGCGAGGTACGGATCACGCCAGTCTTGTGGTCGCGTGTCTGCGTCGATTTCCATGGCCTCGGCCAAAGAAATTTCAGCGTTGGGGGCTTCGAGCTCCTCTTTCGAGGGGTTCTCCTCTATGGGCTCGACCCCTGCAGCCCCCGAGGGTGTCCTGAGGGTTCCGGCCCTTCGCTCGAAGTTGACGGAGGGTTGATCGAGGTCGCGGGCGAAGATGTTCGGAGGAACGGTGATTCGCTCTGACGCGATCTTGGCCAGCTAATCCGCTTCCTCGTTGTATTTGCGTACGACGTGGTTCAACTCGAGGCCGTGGAATTTGTCCTCGAGACGACGAACCTCGTTGCAATACGCCTCCATCTTTTCGTCGCGGCAGCTTGCGTTCTTCATCACTTGGTCAATGACCAACTGAGAGTCCCCCCGGACGTCGAGACGTTTGATGTCGAGGTCGATGGCGATACGGAGCCCAGCGAGGAGGGCTTCGTACTCCGCCATGTTGTTCAACGCTGGGAAGTGCAAGCGAACCACGTATCGGATATGTTCTCCGAGGGGTGAGACGAAAAGGAGGCCCGCACCTGCCCCGGTTTTCATTACCGACCCGTCGAAGTATATGGTCCAGCATTCGGCCTGGATCTGCGGCGGCAGGAGTTGGACGTCGGTCCACTCAGCGACGAAGTCCGCTAAGATTTGCGATTTTATCGCCTTTCTCGGCGCGTAGGAGAGAGTTTCCCCCACGAGTTCCATGGACCATTTCGCTATTCTACCCGAGACGTCCGGGTTGCGGACTATCTCTCCCAAAGGGAAAGATGAGACCACGGTGACCGGGTGGGCCTCGAAGTAGTGTCGCAGCTTTCGACGCGCGAGCACAACGGCGTAGATTAGCTTCTGGATCTGAGGATACCGCATCTTGGTTTCAGTCAGCACCTCGCTGACATAGTACACCGGCCTCTGGACCGGCAGAGCGTGGCCCTCCTCTATCCTTTCCACAATGATGACGGCGCTGACAACTTGCGTTGTCGCAGCCACATATAGGTAGAGAGGCTCACCGCTCTGCGGTGGCGTGAGGATGGGTGCGCGTGCGAGCGACGCTTTTAGCCCGTCGAGGGCTTTTTGGGCCTCGGGGGTCCATGAAAAGCGTTCGTGCTTTTTTAGGAGCCGGTACAAAGGTAAGCCCTTCTCGCCAAGTCGAGAGATGAAGCGGCTGAGAGCCGCGAGGCAGCTCAGTACTCTTTGCACCCCCTTGAGGTCCCAAATCGGCCCCATTCATTCCAGGGCCGAGACTTTTTCGGGGTTGGGTTCGATGCCTCGTTGGGAGACGATGAAACCCAGTAGCATGCCTCGCGGCACCCCGAATACGCATTTTTCCGGATTCAACTTTACCCCGTTCGCCCGGAGGCAACCGAATGTGATTTGCAGATCGTTGACCAGATCGTTCGCCTTTTTGGTTTTCACAACGATATCGTCAACATATGCCTCAACGGTCCGCCCGATGTGGCTTCCGAAAACGTGTTGCATACATCGCTGGTATGTAGCTCCAGCGTTTCGGAGGCCGAACGGCATAGTGACGTAGCAAAACATGCCAAACGGGGTGATGAAAGAAGTCGCGAGCTGGTCGGATTCTTTCATCTTGATTTGATGATAACCGGAATAAGCATCAAGAAAGCATAGCAACTCACATCCAGCGGTGGAGTCTATTATCTGATCTATTCTAGGCAGAGGAAATGGAACCTTAGGGCATGCTTTGTTTAAACCGGTATAATCTACGCACATGCGCCATTTTCCGTTTTTCTTCTTAACTAGAACAGGATTAGCAAGCCAGGTCGGTGAAATACCTCTTTGACGAATCCGGCTTGTAGGAGTTTGTGCACCTCCTCCCCGATGGCGCGGCGCCTTTCCTCGTCGAACCGCCGCAGTCGCTGTACCACCGGCTTGGAGTGTGGCTTGATGTCGAGGCTGTGCTCGGCGACCTCCCTCGGGATCCCCGGCATGTCCGAGGGTCTCCACGCGAAGATGTCGGCGTTGGCGCGGAGAAAGTCGACGAGCACTGCTTCCTATTTGGGGTCGAGGGTGGTGCTGACCCTCAACGCCTTGCCCTTGGGGGCAGTGGGGTCGAGGGGCACCGCTTTGGTGTGTTCAGCAGCCTCGAAGGTACCCGCGTGCCTTTTGGTGGAGTCGACGGCCTCGTTCGCCATCTTCTCCAAATCCGCCACCAGGGTTTCGCTGTAGGCGAGCGCTTCCGCGCCCTCGACGCACTCGACGTCGCACGCATAGGCGTGCTCGTACGACGATCCCACGGTGATGACGCCCTTTGGCCCTGGCATCTTCATCTTGAGGTAGGCGTAGTTGGGGACCGCCATGAACTTGGCATAGCACGGTCGCCCGAAAATAGCGTGGTACGCTCCTGGGAATCCCACCACCTCGAAGGTGAGGGTCTCCCTCCAAAAGTTCTCGGGAGTACCGAAGCAAACGGGTAGGTCGATCTGCCCGAGGGGTTGGACCCGTTTTCCCGGCGCGATGCCGTGGAACGGCGCCTTGCTTGGCCTCAGCTGGTTCGTGCCGATGCCCATGAGCTCTAAGGTGTGGACGTAGAGGATGTTGAGGCTGCTGCCCCCGTCCATCAGCACCTTGGAGAACCGCGTGTTGCCGATGACGGGGTCGACGACAAGTGGATAGCGCCCCGGATTCGGGACATAGTCCGGATGGTCCTCGCGGCCGAAGGAGATGGTCTCGTCCGACCAGGCGAGGTAAGTTGGTGTCGCGGGGTGAACGGAAAAGACCTCTCGGCGTTCACGTCTCTGCTCCCGGGACGTCGCGTTCATGGTGGGCCCCCCCACGATGAAGAATACATTCTCCACATGGGGGAACTCGTCGTTGCCGCCATCGGCCGTATCCCTCTTCGGGCCATCCTCCTTCGCGGAGGTGCGCCTGAAGTAACCCTTGATCATCCCACACTGTTCGAGGGTGTGGGTGACAGGGCCCTTGTGGTACGGGCATGGCTTTTTCAGCATCTCATCGAACAGGCCTCCTCCCTGAGGGGGGCTTCGAGGGCCTTTGCGGCCTCGCTCGACCACGAGGGCGTCGTCAGAGTCTTCGCCCTGCTGCTGCTGCTGCTCGGCTCGCCGAGGCCTCTTGCCTTTACTGCCCCGTTTCTGCTTTTTTGCCTTGGCCTTGGGTTTGCTGCCCTCCGCGGGCAGCTCCTCCGCGCGTTTCCCCTTGGTCTTGCCGTCGAAGATTGCCCCGACAGCCTCCTCTCCAGAGGCGAAGTTGGTGGCGATGTCGAACAGGGCGTTGACGCTGGTGGGATGGTTCCGTCCCAGCTCGCGCACCAGCTCTCGACAGGTCGTGCCTTCGAGGAAGGCGTGGATGATTTCGGAGTCACCCACGCTCGGGAGCTCGGTGCAGCGCTTGGAGAAACGGCGGATGAAGTCCCTCAGCGGCTCGTCGGCCGCCTGCCGGCACCCGCGCAGGTCCCAGGAGTTCCCGGGGCGCACGTATGTGCCCTGAAAGTTACCCACGAACATCTTGACCAGGTCGTCCCAGTCGTGGATTTGGTTCGCGGGTAGGTGTTCGAGCCACGTCCGCGCCGAGTCCGCGAGATGAAGCGGAAGGTTGCGGATGATCATGGCGTCGTCGGTGGCCCCGCCCAACTGGCAGGCCAGGCGATAGTCGTTGAGCCACGTCTCGGGTTTCGTCTCGCCCGAATACTTGGTGATGGTGGTTGGCTGGCGAAAACGCGGCGGGATGGCGGCTGAACGGATCTTCCGGCCGAACACCGGGGTTCCCGGGGGTTCCGGCGTCGGGCTTCTGTCCTCCTCGCTGTCGTAGCGACCTCCCCGTCGGGGGTGCCTGATGCGGGGAGGCACCGCGTCCTGCCTCTTCTTGTTCAGAACGTTGCGCGCATCGCCATCGTCGACGGCGCCCCGCGTGTCCACGAGTCGGTCCTTCGCGGACCTCCTCGTTTCGCGGTCGCCGGTCACGAGCGCCCTTCCGTCGTTCGTTGGACGGTGAGGCGTCCACGCGCCCCTGGGTGGGGTGTGGATGGATTGCTCCTTATCCCACTTGCCGCCTCCGGCTCTTGAACTGTCCTGGTGGCGCATGCGGGAGGCGGAACTTTCCGCTTGTTGAACGGCCGCTTCTTCGACAAGGGCCTGCACCTGGCGCCGCATGCTGCGTGCCTCTGGCGTCGATGGTTCGGGCATGGCCCGAATCAGGGTTGCTGCGGCGACAAGCTTCTGGCTTGCTCGTGGGGGCATGGCAGGACCGGCGTCGTCGCCGTCACCCATGATGCGCGCTTGAGCAATACGCCCGGCAGCTCGTGCGCGTTCGCCGCGTTTGGGCTGCCGGGCTTCCAGGGCTGCGCGCAGCTCCTGTACCTGTTGGCGCTCCTGTTGGAGCTTGGCTTCCAGCTCTTGCACCTGCGCGAGCTGTGCCTGCGCGAGTGCGGCTTCACTCGCTGGCTCGGCGGGCGCCGGTGGTGGTTCGTCGTGTCCGGCCCCGTCGCGCGTCTCTTCATCATCTCCTACGGACTCTACTTCGCCGTCGAGGACGAAGCATTCCCGCGTGGGGTCGTATTCCTCCTCGCTGGAGTCGTCGGAGCAGGTGAGGCAGAAGTCCGCGACGGCCTGGAAGGAGATAAGGCCTTCGCGGTCGCGCAACCCGGAGTAGTCCAAGTTCGGGTGCTCCTGCCCGCGCGCACTCTCTCCGTCATCCGACTCGGACTGGGGTCCGCCGGGTGAGGAAATGTTGAGGCCGCGGATCGAACCCAGCTGGTGACCTGGCGAATCCTCGTGCGCGTTCGGGTTGGCGCTGATTGCCGCGGAGTAGCTTGCGGCCGCGTTGTTCATCCCGTGGGGGAGCCGCGCCGGCCCGACCACATTTTCCCAGCGCGCTCCCTCCCCGGGAGTCGCCGGCGGGGGTCCGCCCCCCTGTAATGTGGCGGCGGGCTGGAGCAGCAGGTGTGCGTCCCAGTCAGGAAGGATGATACGCGGAGCAACGCGCCGCTCCGCGCGGATCTACAGCTCGCGCAGTCCTCGTCGTCTCCTGAGCTGGGCCGGTGTTGGCGGCGTCGGGGTAGCGGGCATCATGTTGGGCGGCCTGGAGGCGAGTCGCATGAGGAGGCCCTCACCGGTCGCTTCGAACTCCAGGCTCCCAAACGTGATCCGGTACCCGCGCGGAAGCGGGTCGGGGGACCCCGTGGCGGATCGTGGCGACATGGCCTTGGCGTGGCCTGCCGTCAAGGGAACTGATCGGGCGAGGTTGATCACAGCGCAGCCCCCTACCTGGCGCGCCACTGTCGGTGCTGGGATCGGTCGACCAATCCCCAGCGCCAAACAGAATGCGCTGTGTCCCGTCCCTTGACGGTTGATGCAAGAGCCAGCACGATGAGACAAGCGTTTATCCTGGTTCCGACCGTGAGGTCGTACGTCCAGCAGGGTGCGCTCGGGGCGCTGCACTATCTTGCACCGGAGTGCTTGCAGTGGGGGCTACAAGCAAGGCGGGAGAGGAGAAGGAGTCTCCAAGTCCCTGAAAGCGAGTGTGATTGAGGTGAGTGCCAATATCGTGTGTGGCGGTGTGTGTCTTTTTTCCTCCTCCCTTCTCTCGTCGCTCCTTTCCTCCTTTTATAGGCCAAGGAGGGGAAGGAGGGGGAGGAGTTTACAAGTACAAGCGTGATGTGTGCCACAGGGGTGTGCACTGGAGAGTATGGCGTCTGGCCTGCCATCGTCCTTGACTCAGGCGGGGGATTTATGGCGAGCCCCGGCTTCTGCGGGTGTCGTGGCCGTCCCTGTACTTGTCCTGGAGCGGTTTCGAGGGGCGTCGTGGCTGTAGTCGGTGTCCTGCTTCCCGCCGCTGGTTGACTTCGAGGGCGGGGCGGGTGAAAAAGGACCGTAGTTAGTGGTGCAGCAGCCAGCATGGTGGTCGCCGTCACCTGCAGAGAGTTGGCGGCACAGAGGCCGGCATGGTGCTTGCTGTCGACCACAGTGCGCGGCTTACCCGGCTCGCCAGGGGATGGCCGAGAGTTGGTGGATTAGACCTGGCGCTCGTCGCTGCTAGGCTGCGTTTGACCAGAGCCTACGCTTGGTCGTCGCCCAGATATTTGTTCGAGGGTCCTCCATGCCCATTCGAGGGCTCCCCACCGGGGGGAAGGACGGGAGTGGGTAGAACAGTGGCTTGGAATGACGCCTGCCAGTCAGCACAGGACCTCGCGCAGTTCCGCGTGCGCCCGCACAGTGTTTGGAGAGGACGCTGAGTGGCTGGAGCAGGTGGAGTAGGTGGAGCAGTGTGCTCTGTTGGTGTCAGCGGCGCGGCGTGAGGAGAGATTGCCCTTTGACTTTGGCGCTCGCCTGATGGGGTTGGCTTTGAATGCTGCTGTCGGGCGGGGCTCCGGGGCGCGCTATATTTGAGCAGAGGGTCGGCCTCGAGCGAGGCGGAGTCGGCTCGCCCGCTCGAGGGGGTGCGCGGCCCTCGAGCGAGGCGGAGCTCGCGTGTGCCTGCTCGAGGGGGTGCGCGGCCCTCGAGCGAGGCGGACATAGGGGTAGCGACTCGGGACCCCTCGATGGGCGAGTTCGGTCGTCCGTTCTCGGGTCGCGCGAGGCTGTGACGGGCCGAGCTGCCCTGGTGGCCTTTCTCGGTCGCTGGTGATTCAGTCTTTCGTGGCTGGATGCGCTTTTGGAGGGTGATTACTCCGATGGTTAGGGGACACCCTGGGTTTGTCCCCGACAATACCTGAAAATTTTTTTACATGAAACAGATGACATATATGTTGTTGTGTAAGAGTTTCAAAATTTTTGGAACCGATTAACTATTTTATATAGTTTAAATGATTTTCTAGGTGCTTATGGAAAGTAATTCCAAATTAAATTGCATGTATCTCCAATAAGATTTATTCGATTGCACAGAAGTTATATTTAAGCTTATATGTCCCATTATAGTTCATGTCCAATATATAATGAAGGATCCAATGGTTTGCTAGGGATAATTCAACCTTTTATCTCCAAACTAGAATAGAGTAATTGCAATAATATCTAAATTTGGTCAGAAAATTCTACAAACTGTCATGGAAGCATATTTTAGATCCATAAACTTACCATAAAAAATCAAATGATTTTAGTAGAGTAAGACTATACATTATTCATAAAATAGGCACTTCCACCACATAGTTTCTTATAACTCAAGTCAAACTCTTAAGTTTCCATATCCCATAATATTTTTCTAACTCGCATGCACTTAAATTTTGGACACAACCTTGAGTCTGTCTTAACATTAAAGAATAGAAAGTTACATTAGCAATTGTTGTGCAAAAACATGTTTTTCTATTTTCTATATGGGTGTAAGAAAACAATCCATATGTAAAAGCTCAAATAAATAGAAATTAACATACAAAAAACACTATTAAATGTAAGATCATGATTTTTAAAAAATTCTGAAAAAAGAACCACCAAATTTAGAGTTAATATGAAGGAGAAATACTAGTTACAATTTTTAATTCCGGATTAAAAAAGAAAGATGAACTATTCATGCGTTCTTCATATCATTCTAGCCTGTGACGTTACATGTATCAAATAAATTTACTCTACGGGATGTACTACGAAACAAGTCTGTAGCTCAGTGGTAAATGCACTAGTTGGTGAGTTGGATGTCGTGGGTTTGATTCCCGTATGGAGCACATTTTTGTGGTGCGTTTTCCTTTTTTGCATTTTGGGCTGAGACAGGCCGGATTGGGGAGTTTGGCCCAAGATCGGAGCAGGGCCGGATTGGGGAATTTGGCCCAAGATCGGAGCAGGGAATTGGGCTGGGCATCTGTCTGGTTTGGAGCGCTGGGCTCGGCCCAAAAGGATGAGGATGCCTATGGCCTGTCATGCCCATTTGACTATTATTCTTGCCCAAGTTTCACAAGTTACGAAAGATTAACTAAACTAAAATAAAGAAGCATTTCGTAAACGTGGAAGTGTGCTTGTGGTAGATGGCATTTCACAATTTATTTTGTTTTTTTGTCGATCAACAGGTAAAATTAAAACACGTCCCCTACTTAGATACAACATACAAGTGAATTAGTAGTGCAGTAGTACGAAGTTTCTTTGCCCCAGATCTCTGATTCGAACACCCGACGGTACCTTTTGTTTTATCGAATTTTAGTGCGGCCGGTGACCTGACCGTGTATTCGTAGGGGCAGAAAAATAACAAGTGAAATTTGTATAAGTAAAGGAAATGCCTGGTAGTAATCACAAGACATCATTTAGCTTGGTGGTGTGCGGCGGCAAGTTTTTTGCTAGACTATGGTCCAAGTTTCGAATCTTAGGTAGGGCACTTTTTGCTTTTTTTTTGCATTTAAATGCAACAAGCATGTTAACAACAAACTCAACCACTTTTTATATTTTTTACTTTAATGTTGATCCATGACGAATTTTTGAGAACGTCACTAGTTATTGGGCTATATTGTGACGGTTTCGTTAAAACGTCACTATATTTTGGGCCTAATATCCATTAATGCAAATCTGTGACGTTCTCTGAATCCGTCATAAAAAATCCGTCACAGATTAAATGGTTTGTTGTAGTGTATATTGATCATCGATCAGAGGGGCAGCTAGTATTGATTAGTATTGGTATTACTGTACATCGATCATTAGATTGCGATGCTTCTAGTCGATCTGCTTATTCATATATATACACTCATGAGCGTCACACACAGTACGTGTTGGATGATGACATGAGATCAGACAGGTAGCTAGCTAAGATCGATCGATCGATCGAGGCCTCTGCCGCCCGGCCGGGCTGTTGGCTTGGCCCTGTCTGCACTCTGCAGGTGTACATGTGTATATACACACCCATTTTTATATGCATACATACGGTTCAATGATTGTGCTGTCGGGGCTCTCCGAATTGCTGGATTAATAATTGGGACAGCGAGCGAGCGCGCCAGCTAGCCGCTGTCGCGCGCGCGTGCCCTCTCGCCGAAGCATGCCCGATAGCTGCCCGGTCACGGCCAGGATCGCGCGGCGAGCGGCTTTCAGTCCCGGTGTTCCACACGGCTTTCAGTTCTTCAATTCCACCGGTCTAATGATATGATCCAGAAGGACAGTGACGCGCGCGGGGTGGCCGGGTTAATTAGTTACTGCGTCATCAGCTGTCGCTTTGCTTGGGGCGCCGAGTCGGAGCCATTATGAGCCCGGCCGGCCGGCCATCTATCATACCCAGCGGCGTCGCTCTCGGTGGGAACGGGGAACATGCGCGCACCGATCGTGTGAGCGCGCGCGCCGGCCAAACGAGGTGTGGGGGTGCGCGGCGGGGGCATGCGTGCGTGGATGCATATGCCGAGTGTGAGCCGATGTCACCGACCTAGGTCGGGACGATAGTCGCCGACGTCACGCGCGGCGGGGTTGGAGGTCGGCGGCGCCTCCTCGGACGGAAGGCGGAAGAGATTGGGAGAGTTGTGTTTAGGGTTTGTTCATTGTTACCGCCCTCAGTGTAGCGAGTGGCTCATATGCACAGCCACAGGCCGACTGGCTGGCCAAATGTTAGCCCATCAGGCTTAAGCGATACATGGCCCAAGACCCGTTTGGCACGCAGGCCCATCAAGGTAATAGTAGTCGTGACATACCCCCCTCGTTAAGCACAGACTCGTCCTCGAGCTGTGAAAATCCATTGCACCGGAAGATCACTCCATTGCACCAGACCGAATGGTTTGGACGTATTACCCACCTTCTGCAATCTGGACTGCAGAACCTGCACTGGAGTACACACTATCTCTGCAGAAATTGTGTTGAGACCAGAATCATCACTCACCGAGGTGTTTGGAGGTAGAGCTTGCTTCAACTGGGAGACATGCAGCACGGGATGAATCTGGCTGGATGCTGGAAGTTGCAGCTTGTAGGCAACAGGACCAATCTTCTGTGTGATCAGATAGGGCCCAAAAAATTTATAGCTGAGCTTCTGGCTGAAACGTTTCACTACTGACAGCTGCGTGTAAGGCTGAAGTTTGACATAGACCCAATCACCCACATTGAATTGGCGCTCTTGACGTTTCTTGTCAGCTTGAGCTTTCATACGCTGCTGTGCCCTTAGTAAATTGCTCTTGATGATCTGAGACATGTTATCCCTCTCCTTGAGCCATTGATCCAGATCAGCTGCGTTGCACTCGGAAGTCTCAGAGATGCCAAAATGTCGAGGCTTATGGCCATACAGGACCTCAAGAGGAGTCTTGCCATGAGCAGAATGTATAGTGGTGTTATACCAAAATTCAGCTAACGACAGCCATTGACTCCATTGCTTAGGACATGACTGAACCATGCATCTGAGGTAAGTTTCTAAGCATTGGTTAAGCCTTTCAGTCTGCCCATCAGTTTGGGGATGATAGGCACTACTCATATTCAAAGTGGTAGCTGACAGCTTGAATAACTCTTGCCATAAAGTACTTGTAAACACCCTGTCTCTATCAGAAATGATGACTTGTGGAAGACCATGCAACCTATACACATTGTTATGAAATAATTGTGCTATGGACATTGCTGTATATGGATGAGACAGAGGGATGGAGTGGCCATATTTTGTAAATTTATCTATGACTACCAAAATAGTGTCAAAACTTTTGGATTTGGGGAGCCCCTAGATAAAATCCATGCTAATAGTGTGCCAAGCTTGATCAGGTATTGGGAGAGGGTGTAGTAAACCTGGTGTTTTGCTATGTTCGGACTTTGCTTGAAGGCATACCTGACACTTGGAGACATATTGCTGCACATCTTGCTTCATATTGGGCCAAGCAAACAATGCTTTCACCTTGCTGTATGTTGGATACACATCACTATGACCACCAATTCCACTGTCATGAAGAGCAGAAAGGACTGCCTGATGTGCTTCAGTGTGAGACCCCAGCCAGACTCGTCCCTTGTATCTGATTAAGCCATCCACTAGAGAGAAGCCTCTGTCATTGGTTTTTGTCACACTGAGCTCAGTCAGCAGTTGTTTGGTATGTGCATCCTGCTGATACTCTTCAACTATTATCTCCAGCCACCTCGGAGTGCTTGCTGAGAGAGCATGTATCTCATCATGAATCACTTTACGAGATAGAGCGTCATCAGCCTTGTTCTCCAACCCACGTTTGTACACCAACTGATACTGAAGACCCAACAGTTTAACAAAGGCTTTGTGCTGAAGACCATCAGTTAACTTCTGTTCTCCCAAATGGATCAAGCTTTTCTGGTCAGTTGCTATGGTGAACTGCCTGTGATGCAAATAAGATTTCCATCTGTCCACCGCTAATATGATGGCTAGACACTCCTTCTCATAGGTTGATAGAGACTGTGATCTGTTGCTCAGTGCCTTGCTTAGATAGGCCACAGGATGCCCCTGCTGCATGAGTACAGCTCTGATGCCCTTACCACTAGCATCTGTCTCAATTGTGAATTCCTTACTAAAGTCGGGTAAGGCAAGAACAGGTGTTGTCACCGATGCTGTTTTCAAAGACTCAAAGCACTGTTGCAGTTGAGGAGTCCAAAGAAAGTGTGTGTTCTTCTTCAGCAATTCTGTAAGTGGCCTGCTGATTAATCCATAATTTTTGATGAATTTTCGATAGTAACCAGCCAATCCTAAGAATGCCCTCAGTTGCTTGACATCCAAGGGTGGAGAACAATTTTGGACTGCCTGTATCTTGACTGGATCTGTAGCTACACATTCTGCACTGATGATGTGTCCAAGATACTCTATTTGGGGTTGAGCAAAGGTGCATTTGGATTTGTTGAGCAAGAAGTTGTTCTGGTGCAAAATATCAAACACTGCTTGAAGATGTTGTTTGTGTTCCTCCAGAGTTTTGTTGTATACCAAAATATCATCCATAAAAATGAGTACACATTTCCTCAGCAGAGATTCAAATATTGTGTTCATTGTGGCCTGGAATGTAGCTGGGGCATTTGTCAGCCCAAATGGCATGACCTTGAACTCCCAATGGCCATTATGAGTCTTGAAGGCAGTCTTGTGCTCATCTTGTGGCAGCAGCCTTATCTGATGGTAGCCTGATTTCATGTCCAATTTGGAAAACCAGCGAGCACCATGTAGCTCATCTAGCAATTCATCCACCACAGGGAGGGGGTACTTGTTCTTGACTGTAATGGTGTTCAGGTGTCTGTAATCTACACAGAACCTCCAGCTACCATCTTTTTTCTTAACCAACAATACGGGAGAAGCAAAGGGACTGGAACTTGGCTGTATGATTCCATTCAGCAACATTTCTTTTACTTGCCTCTCTATCTCATCTTTCTAGGATGGATTGTATCTGAATGGCTTAATATTGACAGGCTTGACTCCTGGAATCAACTAGATGCTATGATCAAAATTCCTTGATGGCGGTAATGAATCTGGAGACTTGAACAGGTCAGCATTATCCTGAACCAACTGCTCAATTTCTGCAGCAGGTGTAGAAGATGGCACAGTTGGTGCAACAGAGAATAACTGCACCAATTGTGCTACTCCACCTTTCCTCATAAGCCCTTTGAGCTTCTTGAGCTTTAATGGCTGACACTTAGATGTGCAATCTTTCACTCCTGTCAAAGTAATCCTCTTACCCCCATATGTGAATCTCATCTTTTTTCTCTTCCAATGAATCCACATAGGACTGAAATGTTCCAACCAGTCCATCCCTAACACCAGATCATAACCAGTCATAGGCAGAACCCTGGCATCAGTTGTAAAGGTGTGACCCTGGGTCCACCAAGCCATGTTCTTGAGAATAGATGTAGACTCAAGTTGCTCACCATTGGCCACCTTAACTTTGAGGGGGGCACAAGAAGAGACTGACAACTGAGCTTTCTGCACAAGATCTTGACTGACAAAGGTTCCTGAACTGCCAGAGTCAACAAGTATCAACATTTCCACTTTACCCAATAAGCCTTGTAATCTGATTGTCTTCCTGCCCTGGATTCCTTCAGCTGCACAGAGGGACAAGGATAATAGCTCTTCATCACTTTCCTGACCATCAAGTTCACTTTGTGTATCACTCACTTGGTCCAATTGAAACAGATCCATTACTTCCTCTAAGACATGCAGCTGAACTTGTCTTGGACATCTATGCTGAGGACTGTATACCTCACCACATTTCATACATAACCCTTTTGCTGTCCTGGCACTTCTCAATGCTTGCAGCTTCTCATCCCATTTGGGCTTCACTTGAGGCTTATCTTGAGGCTTCTCAGGAGATGGAACAGCCCCCAAAATACTTGGTGTGGCAACTGAATGCTGCACAGCTTGAGAATAACTTTTGTTGAATGCTTTGGGAGATTCTCTGGATCTTGTGTTATACCTTCTGCCAGACTGCTCCACAATTTCCTCCTGCATTAATGCCAGTGCTAATGCCGAGTCAACTGTTTTTGGGCAATGTAAAGAAATAGCATTGCTAATGTTATATCTCAGACCACCTAGGAACTTTTGCACAAAGAAAACTTCATCTAGCTCACTGTTATGAACTAGGATTTAGTGTTTGGCTTCTTCAAAGCGGCTAGCATACTCTAGGACATCAGCTGTTTGTTTGATGCTCAAAAACTCTCTCATGTAGTTCTGGTAAAGGTTTATCCCAAATTTTTGTTCAATGGCCATGCACAACTCCGGCCAACTCACAACTGTGTGTTGAGCCTCATATGTGCGCAACCATAAGGCTGCGTTGCCAGTGAAACAAATTGAGGCAAACGAAGGCCATAACTGGACAGGAACATGATAGAGAGCAAAATACTTCTCACACTTGTCTCTCCACACTCTAGGATGGTCACCGTTGAATTTAGGGAAATCAAGTTTGGGAAGCTTGAAATCACGGAAATCATGGCGTGGGAAAACAGAATAAGGCTTGGTTCCACTGGACTCGGGGATATCAACATCTAAAGAGGGAAGTTTGAGATGCTGAAACTCACCCTTGACCAGGGCGTCCCTGGAGGTCAAGGACCCCACAGGCTCACCCTGGACTGTGTTCTCGACGCGGTGGCCCTTGGCCCGCCCCTCTTCCTCGCACGACGGGGCTGGTGGCGGAGTGGCCGATTGTGCCAGCTCCAACGCCTTCATACGCGACTTGAGATCTTGTATCTCTGTGGTCATCTCGACGGAGAACTTGTCAGCTTGCTTGGTCCACGAAGTGAAGCTCTCGACTGCGGTGGCGATCTTGACTTGCCCCAACTGGATCGACTGCATCTCCTTCACCAGGAGCTCGAGCTTGTCCTCGGCGTTGCCCATCCTTGTCTTGAGCGTCGGTGGGGCTATCTTCTTCCCTCGGGGTCGAGGTTTGTGCGGGGATGGGGAGGGTGGTGTGGACGAACTGGGTGGTTGAGGTTGTGGCGGAAGGGGCTGGTGGCTGGATGAGGACGCCAGAATCTCGGCGGCGGCGGCGCGGTGAGTGGACTAGGGTTGGCTCTGATACCAGATGTCACCGACCTAGGTCGGGACGATAGTCGCCGGCGTCACGCGCGGCGGGGTTGGAGGTCGGCGGCGCCTCCTCGGACGGAAGGAGGAAGAGATTGGGAGAGTTGTGTTTAGGGTTTGTTCATTGTTACCGCCCTCAGTGTAGCGAGTGGCTCATATGCACAGTCACAAGCCGACTGGCTGGCCAAATGTTAGCCCATCAGGCTTAAGCGATACATGGCCCAAGGCCCGTTTGGCACGCAGGCCCATCAAGGTAATAGTAATCGTGACAGCCGGCCGGGGAAAGGATCGTATTTCTCTCCGGTTGGTCGGTCGGTGATCGATCGAACGATCGGGCCGTGCCTGCGCGTCTGGTATAATGTGGATTTTAATTTGGGCGCGCCCGGCAGTTGCGTCGATGTCGGCTGTCCGGTGTCAGGCTAGCTACAGCGATTGCCTGGCCGGCTGGCCCGGCCGGGGGTCGTCGTCATCACTCCGCGTACGTGTGTAGCTAGCTCCATGATGCAAGGGAAGAATCAGGAATCGGCTGCTACGGCCTGGACGGTGGGGAATCTCATGCGCATGCATTTGGGAGAAACGGCGCGCGGCACCGAGGGTATGTACGGTGAGTCATCGTACCAGCTCGTTTGAAGCTTACCGCCTAGCTCGTTAGTACTCTGATCGATGATGATCAGTACTAGGAAGTAGGAACTTTAGTACTAGATACAGTTGAAGCACAGTAACGTCCGGTATCAGTCGCTGTTAGGCAGGCAGTTTGGTAGCTCATCCATCCATTCCCATCGTCCTAGGATGCTGCTAGCCAAGCCAGCCTTTACCACGCACACGGGCCTCGCCGCGCGCGGCGCGGATCACCTACCTTAGACTACTCGATATCACCGAGTCATGCGCTCGCGCGGGCCGACGGACGGGCGGAGGCAGGCAGCAGCAACGAGAGGACGTACAGCGGCCGGCCGGTTTCCCGTGAGCGCGGTGAAACGGAAGCACAGCTACGAGTAGTAGCTACTCCAACGAAACTTAACGCCGGTCACACCGCGCGCGTGCACCCCGCGCCGCGTCGCCCCCTGCCGGCCTGCCTGCCTACCAGATCGAGACCGACCGATGGGGAGTTTATTGTGGCGCCCCGACGCGCGTTGCGTGCCTCCCGCCGGCCCTGCGTGGCCGCGCGGCGTCCAACCGGCACGTCGCAACTCTCCCTGCCTGCGTGCTAGCCGTTTGGCCGTTTGGGCCGTTTTTCTGCGTGGAACGTTCACGACGCGGCTGGGCGATCCGGGCCGTCCATGTGCCGGGCCTTGCTGGCAGACAGGCGTGGCCCGGCGGCCACGGAGGTTGCTGGGGGTTAAGGCACCGCCGCGCGCGCCGGCGGAGACAGAGGCTGCCAGGCCGCGGCCGCCTTCCTTGACAGACCGCGCGTTGCCACTCAGGTTGGCCCCCCGGCCAATGGCATGGTGACGATGCGCGGACGCGGGCATCGCACCTGCCGCGCGCGACTCGGCTAACGGGCCCAACCGGACTTGATCTCTGGTGACTCGTGAGTCGTGACTGGTGGACGGCTGCGGTCTCGCACAGCTGAACCGAACGATCGGGCCGTGCAGGGCAGGGCAGGGAGCGTACGGATAGAGTGCCCGTCGGGCGTCGGCTCATGATTCAGTCAATCAGTATTCAGTAGCAGCCGGACAGCTGAGCCAGCCAGCCGATCGAGGGACCATTATTTTCTCCTCTGAAATTCTGAACCGATCTGATCTATCTGCCCAGGTGCCCGGGCATCCAGGCCAGGCCAGGGTTGTTGCTGCCTTGCTTGCTGGGCCTGTCATGTCGCCGCTCATCATTCGCCTGGATGTCGCTGCGGATACGGTCGCCGATCATTGGATGCCGCCCACATGACGGTGCCTCCGCGCCGGGGTGCCAGGGTCTCGCTCCAGCGAAAGCTAGCGTACGTTCCAGTTCCTACTGCATATCTCGCCAGCAGATGGTGTCCTTGCCAGCTGAAGATCGCATCGATCGCATGCAATTTTCATTTTCTTTAGTATAGTATACTGCATATCTCTCGCCTGAAAAACAAAAAGGCTCGCAGATCGATTCTGTTCATCAGCGTACGGTCGAAGCAGGGATCGAGTAGCTAGTGAGGCTGGTTGGGAATGGGTGGGCATCGATCCCTGTTGCTACTGACTGGTGACGACTATTCGTGCCTATCCTGCTCCTCCCGTATCTATGCACAGAATTAACCCTGGACGGATGGATGGATGGATTTATTCCGACGTGCAGTGCAATCAAATCCTGCATACATGTATCCTGCGTAGCACGCACGTACCCACCGAGCTCAGCCCTTGCCTCTTGCGATCGATCCATCAGCAACTGGCTGCGCGCCTGCGCGTGTGTTCCCGGCCGGATGGAACTGCTCGGCGCCGCCGTCGCGTCGTGGCGATGGCGAGCTGATTTGAGGGGGCGCAGAACGGGCGGCGAGCAGCCGCGGAGCAACAGAATAATAACGCATGCAATTTGCATACACACATGCATGCATGCTGGAGACTGGAGAGGGAGGGGGGACGTTATCTGCCGGCGGATTTCACGTTTCGCGTTATCCTGCTGGGGGGTGCGTACGTGCTTTCTGCCCGCACATCGGATCGGATCGCCACGGGGATTTCAGAATATATGCACGGCGAATCCGAATCCGGGTGACGCAAAGACGACGGGCGGGGTGGTGCAACAATTGCTGACGGCCGGCGGCCTTGCTTTCGTTCGTTCACACCAAGATCATCGTCAGGAGACACCGGGTGTGGTGGGGCTGCTGCTCTACCTGCCTGTCGCCTTTCTCAACTCCTGAACACACGTTTACCACACAAAAAAAACTCTTGAACACGCTGGTTAGCCGCCAAGAATACCCGACTGGTGAGGTAGGCCGAAAGTTTCTGGGCAGCCACGTACGGGCCAGCTTCGCCACTCCATCCAGAAAACCGTCGGATGGCTCAAATAAAAAAAAGATGGCCAACGGATCACCTGCCGCACAGGAGGCGGCTCGATGGGCCGGGCTTAAATGCTCTCGAGCGCGCGGACGGGTGTGCTGTGTGTGATGATGACGATGAATCGATGATGGATGGCGCAGACCGCAGGTGCTCGAGATCCGTGAAAGCATCAAATGATGGCCGGGCCATGCGCCGAAGCCATTTTGATTTTGGCCCAGCTTCACGGGGGATCCAGGCGGAAGGAGGCCTCCCCGCTCCGGTCCGTGCCGATCCCGTGAGCCGTGTGAATTTCCTGCGCACTCGCGTCGCTCAGCGTTGAAGGCCGAAGAATAACAACACTTCTGCAGGGTAAGGTAATAACGCTCACGCGATCGGCATGAGCGGCCGCATGGCGCCATGGCGGAGGAGTTGCCAGACGTCGTCACGAGCGGCCGGCCAGTAGTGGCCTGGGAATGGGCTTGAATTGCTAGCAGCCAGCTCCCCAAAACATAGGACCTTCCGTGTCAAAAAAAAAACATAGGACCTTCAAATGGGCCGGCCCACGACAAAGAATCCAGCACTAGCGAAGAATGAAGATAAACTTCAAATTCCTTATTTATCTTTTCTAAAAAAAACTTCATTCATCTGAAGTTTATTCATCCTAAAAAATCTGAAGTTTATTCATACTTGGCTTGTTTGTCAGATCTCCGGATTTATTGGCAAAAATAAAGTAGTTAAATATTAATATTTGATACAAAGTATAAATAAAATAATTTATCTAAATACTCCTGAGTCTTGATCTTGATATACTTTCAACTCTAGCTACTAACTCCTCCGTTCCGTGAAGAGTGCAATTCTGATATTCAAAAAAATTGCACAAAATAATGCAATTCAACCTGTAACCACCCGCTTTATTTCTTAAAATAGATAATTATTTGCATGCAGTAACAACCTCTATGCTAAAGTTAGTGGGATTGAGACAGTTACCCAGGATAGCATAGTCATTTACCAGTGACATTAGTTTGTCTGAAAAAATAGAATTGCACTATTTATGAGAGGGGGGAGTAATTTCTTGAATCTACAATTCTACAAATATCTATCTCCTCGAGGTCTCCTACTCACTCCGTTCCAAATCTACGATATTTGATCATTCATCTTATTAAAAAAATAATTCAAATATATATATATAAAGAATGAGTTATACTTAAATCGTCTGTAATGATAAAATAAACCACGAACAAAATAAAACAATATTTGCATAATTTCTCGATATAATGCGAGTGTATGGCCTCGCTTACCAAAAGTGCAAACAACCAGTCGCCGGTGTAGCGGGCTTATTCTTGTCCTAGGAGTCTCCCCGCTACATGGTCGTCCTGCGTCCTCTCATGCTCGATCACACATCTCAGCATCACCACGACCAGATCGATGCTCACGAACCTGTAACAGCAAGGAGCCAAGGAGTGCAAGACTTTGCATCCTTCACCTGCCCGGCCGGCCGACGTGGAAGCAGAGCAATAATAGTGTATATGTGTCAAATCTGACCGTGACTGTACGGGTGAGCACCTCTACCTTTTTGGCTGCCAGGGGAGAAGTGGGCCAAAGGCCGTGTTTCTTTGCCGCAGTCAAAGAATTGGCAGTCGACCAATAATTAAGGGTATTAAATAAAGTCAGTTTACAAAACTATCTTCACAACATTGGACTATTTCGCGAGACCTATCTAATAAGGCCTTTGACCGCACGATTTGAGAATGGTTACTATAGCACTACTGTAGCAAACACATGGATTAATTAGGCTCATTAGATTCGTCGCGCAAAGTTGCACTCATCTCTAAATGAGTTTTGCAAATAGACTTCATTTAGTACTCCATGCATGGTAGATTCTTTTTGGCAATTCTTTGCCTGGGGCAAAGAAACACGGCCAAAGAGTGAGAGCTCCGGGAGCAGCCACGGACGGTAGAGTTGAGAGCAGTCGTTCGTAGTTGTAGTCGTAGTCGTAGCTTTTTCCAGAGTCTTTGGACACCGCAGAACTTGCCGTGCCTTTTCCACCGAGATACAAATTAAAAGTTATTTTGTCCCCAGCTAGGTGCAGAGAGCTGTTCACGTACTAATCATCATCGTGTATACAACGTTGTTTTCATGACGGGTCGAGACATGTACGTGTAGGACTACCAGGGCCCGGAATCCTCGAAGGGTCCGACCGTCCGAGCCATGTAAAAGTGGATATTTAAATTGCGTTATATACAGATGAATTTTCACGAAAGCCGTGAAGCAACAGATACGTGTACGTGTTCATCAACAGCTGTAGCAGCACGTACACGTGCGCAGGCCCGCAAGCTAGAGGTTATAGCTAGTCTCAGTGTGCGACATGCTACGACGACACGCACAACAATCTTGCAAAAAAGCGATGTCGTGATCAAGCACAAACAGACGCGCACGATGGATCGAGGTGCAAATGCAAGCAAGATTGTTCGCTCCGTGTGCCAGCACAACACTGCACAGTCGCGCCGGGAGACACCGAAGCACAAGAGTGCGTGCGCATCTTTTGCTCCCTTCATATTAGGCAAGTGATGGAGACAGCGTCCTTATTACGAGAAAGAAAACACATGGTGTGGTGTAGGAGTGTCCTAGACGGACACTACTACGTGTATAATCACTCGAAGCTATATTCTTCGTATCGATTGAACGGGCAACTCGATCGATCGCGTACCCGGACTCTGGCATGCATCGTGCCCCTTAATCGAGATCAATCTATCTAATTAAGGGGGTAGCAGATATAGATAGCGTCTGACTCATAGCCACGTAGATATCGGCTCAAGTTGCGTCCGTTGATTCTTTGGGGGCACGCCGACGCCTGTATGGTCTGATCCCAGTTGGGCGGGGCTCTTGCACAGTCAGCCGGTCCCATCCGTTCCATAATGGGTGCCTATCCTATGCGTCTGCAGATCAGGATAATTTGAGATGACACATTGGTCGTGGAGGAAGAGTCACGCCCTTCCGCGGCTACACCTTCCTAAAATTAGTATATAGCACAAATAGAAGGACTTCCTCTCCGTCATATTGAAAAGTCTAATAACAATGGGGTTTGGATGTATGGAAATGAGTGCGACAGTAGGGATATAAGGGGGTAAACATTTTCTAATAGAGTAAAATACACCACCAGATTTCTAAACTTCTATTAAGATATCATCTAGTCCTAAACTCTTAAAATGCATTTTTATGTCACTAAACTTGTTTTGATGTGTCATCTGTGTCCCTAAACTCTCAAAATACATTTTTAGATCATCGAACTTGTGCAGAGGTGTCACCCAGGTCCATAAATTTTTAAAATAATTTTTCATAAGCTCGTCATGGGGTATCATCATGAGCCCAAACAAACGAGAAGATGATGACTCTATCTTATTCTCACACTATATATCTCTTTTTTTTTCACCGCATTCTGAGAGTTCGGGAATCCGGATGATACACAAGGACAAGTTCGAAGACTTAAAAATAAGTTTTGAAAGATTGGGGAGCTAGATGACACACCTAGACAAGTTCAGGGATTTACGTCCTGTTCGTCTGGCTTTTCAGCTACCAACCAGCAATACTTTTCTCTCAGAACAAAACAGCTACCAGCCAACAATATTTTTCTCTCAGAACAAATCAGCACTAGCCACCAGCCATCCGAACAGGCCATAAAAATGTATTTTGAGAGTTTTGGGACGTAAAATATATTGCATAACAAATTTAGGGATCGGTGGTGTATTTTACTCTTTGTAATATTTGGATTTTGGATTTGAGAAAAAAAGATTGAAGAGGTGTACCGAATAGAGAAATGATAGGTTTATATCCCACCATTCATATCCCAAGTGGAGGTAAGTTTCAAAAATATTCCAAATGGAGGGGTACCTTAAAGCTCTACCTTGGATGCCTAATCAAGTTATCAAAACAAATTAGCCAGCAAATTACATTTCATGCCATGATTTTACACAAAGGAGGCATCCTAGCAGCCGGGAACGTGGAATGTGACCTAAGTTTCTAGGAACACGGTGATACAGTTTCTTGTCCGGGAAATATTACGTTTCTGTAAAAACCTTCATACTACCGTTTCTCGTTCCTCGTCCACGTTTCCGACCCCGTTGTTCCAAGAACATGGCTGCTAAGCTAGCATTGCACCTAAACAGGGAGAGAGAGAGAAGAGAGGATATATATTATAAAAAACCCCATTGAAGACAAGCAAGTCATGGCCTGCCTCCATGCCTCCTCATGCATGCAGATAACTAGATAAGGAGCGGCCTGCCCCTGCCAGCGTGAAGAAAAAACAAAGAGGATAAGCAAACCAGAACGGCTTGCATCTGGATCGACTGCCAGCTCAAAAGAGTTATAGCTCGTGTGCTTTCCTTTTTAAGGAAAAAAAGGGTCCAGAGTACGGGTTGGTGAGGCAACCTCCCAATCGGTCAATCCCTACGCTTCAAGAGCTAGCATATGGAAGGAAAAAAGGGGGACACGGGACGAAGCACAACCTGTTTTGAACACCTGCACACTGAAAGCGAACGAACGCAGTGGCATGCCTTTGCCCTCCATGATCGCGATCTCCATCTAGCCAGCCTCACTCAGCTCCATCTTCTCCGGGTGTCCGGATCAATTGTAGATCAATTGCATTTTTTCACGTTCGCTCACTGCGGCACGATGTGACTGGTAGTAGTACTACAAGGGTTGGTTTGTTGATAGGTGCATAGGACTTTGGGACCAATCGATCTAGCCGTACTACGTTGCCATCGATTGCAACGTGGCGGAGCCGTGCGACGACGCCTTTCCTCCCCGCCGGGCAGCAGCTAAGCTAGCACGCGTGCAGGCCCGGCCTCTCCGGGATTCGCAGGTCACGTTTCTGACGCCCTCCCTCCGGCGGTCTCCGCCTCTCTCCCCGGTTGGTTCATTTGTCCCTCTCCGAGAAAAAGGCTGCTTCCTAGCCCTCCTCCTAGCTTCGTACACGGCCGGCATTAGCCCTGACGTAATCGGACCTTGCAATTTGCACGCTCTCCCTGCCAATCCACTACGGCAAATGCATGTACAGCATCGGACTAGCTACCCGTAGGATACAACAGCTAGCTAGCACCGGGAATTGAGCACTGCGCTGCTTGCCGCGCGCGTGCCTACTACTTAACCACACCACCTAATATATATGCCGACATGGAGGATGATGCTTAGGATAGTATAATATTGCTGCTCGCTTGCCTACTTCCTAACTGTTCCTGATCAGCTGGGGGGTTAGCGCGTCAGCCATTGGTGTCCCAGTCGAGAAGGTTCGTTGCAGTTTGCAGCTCACTGACCCAAAGAGAGCTTCCGATTCGATCGCTGACACACACATATCGGCCCGTGCATGGCTGCCGCGTTGTCCTCTGCTGCGAAGAAGGGCGCTCTTCTCCCGTGGGCTCCTCGTCTCACCAGCGCCCATGGCGGCCTCGCGAGGGCCCTGCTGGGCGGTGCGTCGGCAACAACGGTGCGTGCGCGATTCTCGTAGTGTGACTATACTGCCGTTCAAATTTATATATAAGACGCCATAAATCTCTCGCGCCGCACCGCGTGGACGCGTGCACGCTCGAGATCCGAGCTTTTTGTTGTTTCGGTTTCGTTCTCGTTCGCTCCGGCCATGGCCGCCGCGTCCACGATGATGGCTTCTCTCCCTGCCGCCATGAAATCGATCCTCAGAGCTCCGAGTAACCTCCTCCTTTCCGCTGCTCGCGACTTGCAGGCCGGAGGAGGAGGCAGCTGCTCTCGCCGCTGGCAGTCGTCGCTGCCGCAGCTGGACCACGTCGACAGGTGAGGATCAATCGACATGCACGCGCGCACATCCTCCCCCATCGTTGTTCTCCATTGTTTCTGCCATCTGCATGCGTGCAGCGTGCCTCAACTCAACATGCATGTATATATGCACAAGCAGCAGGTCCGACGAGGAGAGCGGCGGCGGCGGCGAGATCGACTGGGACAACCTGGGCTTCGGCCTCACCGCGACCGACTACATGTACGTGATGCGGTCCTCGCCGGAGGACCTCGGCGCCTTCCCCCGCGGCGAGCTCTGCCGCTACGGCAACATCGAGCTCAGCCCCTCCTCCGGCGTCCTCAACTACGCCCAGGTCCGTCCGCTCCGTTATTCCGGCCTGCCCACCCACTGCACGCGTCTGAAACTCACAATTTTTTTCTCCAATACAAATAATTGACGATGACGATAGAAAGAAATGATACTCTAGATCCCTGACACAGACGGCCGTGTTTTTGTTAATCGATTAACACGTCTCACGCCTGCAACGACCGACCGGCACTGATGCAGGGCCTGTTCGAGGGGATGAAGGCGTACCGCCGCCCGGGCCGCGCCGGGTACTCGCTGTTCCGGCCGGAGGAGAACGCGCGGCGGATGCAGCACGGCGCCGAGCGCATGTGCATGCCGGCGCCGTCCGTCGACCAGTTCGTCCGCGCCGTCAAGGAGACCGTCCTCGCCAACAGGCGCTGGGTGCCGCCGCAGGGGAAGGGCGCGCTGTACCTCCGGCCCCTGCTCATGGGGAGCGGCCCGATCCTGGGGCTGGCGCCGGCGCCCGAGTACACGTTCCTCGTCTACGCCGCGCCCGTCGGGAACTACTTCAAGGAAGGCCTGGCGCCGATCAACCTCGTCGTGGACGACGGGTTCCACCGCGCGATGCCCGGCGGCACCGGCGGCGTCAAGACCATCGCCAACTACGCCCCGGTGCTGAGGGCGCAGGTGGACGCCAAGAGCAAAGGGTTCACGGACGTGCTGTACCTGGACTCGGTGCACAAGAGGTACCTGGAGGAGGTGTCGTCGTGCAACGTCTTCGTCGTCAAGGGCGGCGTCGTCGCCACGCCGGCCACCAGGGGCACCATCCTGCCGGGGATCACGCGCAAGAGCATCCTCGAGCTCGCCGCCGACCGAGGCTACAAGGTCACGTACCATCTCACGGCCTCCTCTTTCTCTCTCATGTCCCTAGCTAGCTAGCTGCTGAGCCCGTCGTCTGCTTCAATTCCGATGAGCAGGTTGAGGAGCGCCTCGTTTCCATCGACGACCTGATCGGCGCCGACGAGGTGTTCTGCACCGGCACGGCGGTGGTGGTTGCGCCGGTGTCCACAGTTACGTACCAGGGCCAGAGGTAACAAATAACACCGCATTTACAGTTCGATCGATCAGTCTGCTGTCCGCCCTGTCGGGGAAGATGAGAATGAGAATGAACCCCTTGCTCGTTGGTTTTCTTGCGCGTTTTCATTCAGGTTCGAATTCAGAACGGGCCCGGACACGGTGTCGCAGCAGCTGTACACGACTCTGACGTCCATTCAGATGGGATTGGCCGAGGACAACAAGGGATGGACGGTGGCCGTAGATTAAAGGCGATCGACGGCATTGCTGGGTCCGGAAGCGCCTCAACATTCATATGTAGTATACCCACAAAAATTGCATAAATACTAGTATCTTGTTAGATTGGATGGACCTTGTGAGCAGTCATTGGTATTGCCGTCAGGTAGAAAAAACATGCCGTTAATCAGCATGTAGTAGTACCCAGGCGATTGGAAAAATAAACCGAGTGTGTTGATGGCGATCAATGAGGAGATTGAGCAGTCATTGGTTTGTGGTGTGTTTAGTTCCAAAAAGAGAAAGAAAAAGTTTGGTAAAAATGTCACATCCGACACTGTAGCGCACTGTAGCACTTTTCGTTTGTTTGTGGTAAACATTGTCCTACCATGACCTAACTAGACTCAAAAGATTCGTCTCATCGTGTACATCAAAACCATGTAATTAGTTTTTTTATTTACACACGTTTAGTGTTCCATGCACGAAGAGAGAGATTTGATGTGATAGGTGGATGGTGAAGTTTGAAGAGAGAATTTTGAGAAGTTTGGTCATTCGATGGGGAACTAAACACACCCTTGATCTCGCAACCTCGATGTGCACTGATCTTCGACCCGTGCCATCCCTGAATCGACAGTTCCATTCCAGTGTACGATGCACGTCACAGCCTCACAGGCTACAGTGCTACATGCCCATCGTCCAGTGACAGTTCGTTCAATGCTCCAGTACGGTCTCTACACGTACGTTGACGTAACAGGAGGATAGCAGTTGCGCAGAGCGATCGATGTAGAGAATTCTCACGGTACCAAAAGAACGTGCACCGAACGGCGGCAGGGAAGAACTACGACAAGTCACTCTTTTTTTTTTCTTCGAATCCACGTGGGCGTGCCAATCCGAACAAAGAAGCGTGTGTGCGCGTATCGTGAGATGATGCTTAGTGGATCCTATCGTGATCTACTGCAAGAACTCAGTTATACTGAGACGACACGGGTCTTCCTCCGAGCAGCTCGATCCGACGAGGAGACGGGCACGACAGCGTGACACGATCTTCCAGCTGAAAACGTGTTATCTGGAACGCATGATCTTCCACCTGGATACGCATGATCTTCCAATACGTGTTATCCAGGACCAGAACGCTGAAGCACAACTCCATGGTTCCAGAAGGCAGAAGCTGTGTAGGATTAGGAGATTAGTGCTTCATTTTCTAAGCCAAGCGATTAGATAGACAAGGTCACCTTGATAAAATCGTAAAGGTAACCTTTGCCTAGTCTCACACGACATGCAGTGTCTTTTTGCGACACGATCATTACCACAATGTTACGAGTGCAAAATTCCTCAAAGAAAACTGAAAAGTTCTACTCTTGCCACCATCCTCCATCAACGGGGAGCCCATTGCTTGGATGGAGGTTGGAAGCCAGAAAAAACAGCTCACCGGCCCTACAGCTAAGCGATCACACAAAAACTGCTGCATTCAGTAGGCAGGGAACCGCCAAGTTTGATCAGCGTGAAACAAGACGGCGTATTCACTTCACTAGTTCAACAGAATCATATACAATTTGGCAGGAATCGACGACACTCTTACAACGACAGAACAAACCAACACAGTTCCAACACAAATCAGTACCCACGGCAGACACTATACAGGTTCCTCTCATTCCACTAAGAGCACGAACAACCGGCTAAAAAGGAAGACGAACGACTACTAACACAGGAAAAATGCCATCCGTGAAACATCAGTTCAAATCTAGATCGGACCAGCAGCATGGATTCGGCTCTTTAATTCCTGCTTACTCCGCGGAAGGCGCAGCCCGGTAGTATGCGGGCACTGTAGCAGGGAAGAACATTTGTCTCACGCCTTCAGCTTTGATGATAGGGAGGATGATACCACATGCACCCTGCAGAGAAAATTTGCAGTTAGAGAAGGCAGTAACTAGTAAGAGTAGCTCTCTACATAAGACGTATCACCTGTTCTCATATTAGTGCAAATTAGATCATGAGACGGCTTTGTGCACATATTTTACTCTAGGGTTAGACAATAGACGTATTCTGCAGGTGAATAGTACTAAAACAAGACAATTGGAACACCCGTCATTGCTAGCACTGCAACTTATGCAAGAAAAGGTATGTGCAGCATCTCTCAAAATGCTGGCCTGATTATAGAAGCGTTTGCACAAAATCACAATTGGTTTCAGATCGCTCTGACCATATAAAACACTAAACAAAATGCTGAACAATTATACAAGGGTTTCCACGAAACTAACAGGTTTCGATTGTTCTGCCCGAACAAAGAAATGTAAAAGACAAAATGACAGAGCAGGTAGTTTTATCATTGTCATTTCCTGGATGATAATATTAAAGTGCCTATGCAATGCTAAGTTATATGACTGCCAAAAGATGTCACGGTCATATGATAAAGCACAGTGCAGTGACAAAGATATAGAAGATTTCAGGGACTTACAGAAATCAGTCTGGCTCCAATCCACATTCGTTTAGGTGAAGGAAGAGGGAGCATCAGGCGGCCAACCCCATAGATAGCAACAGCAAAGAAGTGTGCAACTAAACTCAATGGCCGAGGATTAAGACCAGAGAGTAGGGCAATAGGCCCATTTGAGAAGACACCTCCAAGGCTCAAGTAATCAAAGCAAGCTTGGCGCATCTCATTCCTAGCTTGATCAGGCGAGGCACTAAAGACCTTGTACAGAGCACCAGCCAATGTGTTTATCGTGGAAGCAACCGGCTGAAAATATGAGAGCTTGTTAAAGAAACAAATCACATTGTGAAGAAGCGAGGTAACTAAGCGTTATACGAAAACTGACCTTCCGCAATGTATAGAATGATTCAAGGTATTTGCACAGTGAAGACGCATCATGCAGATTGCGAAGAGGCTTGAGAAGATTGCGTAGGACAACAATGTCAGATAATGCAACAGTCATTCCTCCACCAGTCAAAGGATGTCTCATATTGAAGGCATCACCCATCAAAAGTGCACCAGGTGTTGGATGTGGAGCAGCTGGCATGCTCCTATTTGGCATTGTTCTTATGCTTCCCTTATCAATGGCCGCTATAAAAGAGTCATAGATTTCTGGAGGAATCTGAGAAAATACAAGCATAAATTATGATATCTAGTTAGAATGATGAGTCTGAAAATTACAACGAGAACAAGATCAAGTGATTTTTTTATAAAAAGGAAGTAGTACCTGGGGTGCAACAACAGTTTTGAGATAATTCGCCATTTCACCACTTGCTATGGAAGGCACCTTCTGACCAGGGACATCAACCAAACAACGTACCTCGGTGCTGCTTATCGGGTAAAATAGGATGGGTGAAGGATTGGCCAAGATAACATGCCCATGGTTTGGGTGAGGAAGTTGACAATTCTCCAAGACCAGCCCAACAAAGCAAGACGGGACATCAACCTAAGAACACATTCCATTAATATCCACCGGCTACAATATTCAGCAATGAGTAATGTGAAGGACTACCTTTGGAGAGCAAAGGGCACGCCGTAGATTTGAAAAGCAGCCATCACATACAATCGTCAATGGTGCATAAGCCTTTAGTTCTTCACCTGACTTAGTTTTGTATTGAACACCCTTAACAGTACCGTTTTCTTCAATAAGTGATGTAACAGTTCCTTGCTCTAATTGGACACTGGATGACCACAAACAGTATGTTAAATATTAATGCATGCCACATGCAGTTGCATAAATAATTCGGTAGTGAAAAGGTAGGACATGTAGGATTGAAAAGGGGAAAATAACATTAAAACTAGAGCAGACCAAAACAAAGAGCTCCAAAATCAAACTAAAGATGTCGATGCAGCGAAGTGTTTCCGAATCATCCGATTAATCACAATTAGTCAATGATTAATGGACCAATCAGTCATTGGACATTGATCAGGTGCATCCATTCAATTAGTTAGGCTTGTCTACCGGTCCGGCAATTAATCTTTGGTCAGTCACAATTAGTTGGTCAAATTCCAGAGACCAACTTGCAGCCAATAACTTGGGTTTGGCACTTTCAGCCCAGTAGAAATTGGCATATGCATATACACACATTGCAGCCCTGTTTTTAACCAAGTCTCAATCCTTCTGCTGCCTATAGGCTGTAGCTGAGCACGGGCAGGAGAAGGAAAAATTATCTTGCCTGCTGCCTCTTCCTGCGGTGCGCATCGACTGTGCTCTTTGGTTGCTTTTACATGTTAGGCTCAAAACAAGTAAATGACCAGCTCCGGATCTATTTGTCTCTCTATCCCGTGCTTTGCAAGATGTCAATCCGTCATATATGGTTAATTAGATTTTCAGTCAGGTATAGGCAACCGATAAGGCAGTAGGCAGCTTGGGCTGACTGGCCACTAGTGGTAGACTAGACTGGACTTTACGACTTGAAAAACAGAAGTCATATGCAATACCAATTGATGAAACAGATAAATAGAATAATACAAGTCCATGACTAAGCAAAGAATATAGAAAAATTAGGAAAAAAACCCATAGGGAGTATTGATATTACCTGGGCAAAGACGCAGCTTTTTGACGCATCCTCTGTATAAACCTTCCATTGTGAAAGCTCCTACCAGCAACATCAGAGTGGAACTTCTCCAAGGGATAAGCAAGCTTTGTGTTCCTCCCATCTTTGAATAAAGCATAACCAAGGACACGTTGGGCATCAATTTCTTCCACGCAATCTGAACAGTACGGAGAATTAGTTTGGTTATAATAACTTTAGAAAAGGTACTAAGAGAAAAAAAGTATACAGTGCAAGCTTTACCTTGAAGGCCTAGTTCAATTAATTTCAAGTAACCCCCAGGTTGCAACAGTTCACCCACAATTCTGTCAGGTTCTGTCAGATCTCTCTCAATAACATGCACCCGACGGCCATCCTGAATTCCCAACAAACAAAGCTGATTAAGAACAAAAACTACAGAATATTGTTACGTTATTGTTACGTGCTGCTTGTTGAAACAAATAGAGATGAGAGCTGGAACAGTATAATACAACAAAATCAATCAATCATATCCACATCCAGATTAAATCATTGAGAACACCATCAAGCCAAATAGAACGTTTAAAGCATCAAGTTCGGATAGTACTGGTATACTGCCCTACAGGCTCAACTGGATACAAGATAAAAGGTAAACAGTAAAGCATGGTCTGAGGCAGATGTAGTCGGTTACAACTTCTTTCCCGCGTTTTCTTCCAGAACATAACTTAACAAAAGGCAGATTGCATTAAACAAATCACATAACATGGATAAAAGAAATACTTCATGTGGGTAAGGAGATTTATTGCCTGCTTTGTTTCAAACATATAACTATTTTCAATGTGAACATTATCTGCACACAAATGGGAAATAGTCAATTCAAGTAGCAGGACTCGCCCACTTTTTTGCGTTGATGATACATCACTCTCAGAGCAGCTAGGAGTTATGTGAAGCTAGGCAGGCCATAAAATTGATTGGGCATTCCTCTTTCATTTGACCTAAATTAGTTAGGCAACTCATTAATGGTGTGAAAGAGCACATTAGTACTATATTGAATCAGCTGCCATCTACATTCAAGAAAGATTTGTAAGGTACTCCAGAAACATTTTCTTGAGGTAAACTTACAGCTTCAATAATGGAAAACATTAAGCACACCTAATCAATTTACTAGACAAAACCTTTTAGTGTCCACGATTCAAGTCAAGATAATTAATGTTTCAGTCTATATGTATGATATTCCCTCAACCGTAGCTTTCTCCCCCTCTTCTCCTCGCTCTTTCATTCTCCAAAGAAAAAGGGTTGTGGCCAAGAAAGACCAAGAATTGACTAATCACTAATTCACTATAACAAGCTGCAAAGTATTGCAAGAATGCATTGGAGTAGGAAGTTTTTCCATTCACGGTTGCACGACAATGAAATTTGGCGTCACCAAATTGCCCATTAGTCACGCAAATTCCATGTCCACAAGAAACAGTGACACTGACAGAAACCTCGCTTTCAGGGACACGGTAAACATGCGAAATTCACCATTGTAAGTCGCAACAAAAATCACAGCGATTTTCTGTTTGAACCAATCTCTGAGACAAGTCAACAAAAGTTACTAACAGAAACTTTGTAAGGAAAGATTACTGACATCTAATCTCGTCATCAGATTTAAAAAAGAAGTTACTAACAGAAACTTTGTAGAACTAGTAAATCGTAGCATGCAAAAGCAAGACGGAAGTTGTTGTTGGGTTCTATACTTCATGAGAAAATTTTGATCCCTGCTCAACTCGCGGCAAATGAAAATTCAACATTGCGTTCCCCTTCCAATAGAATACGGCCCCTTGTTCTTCACGCCAAGCAATAAGTATGAAATTTAAAAGGACGAAAGCTACCGAATTTTTTTTCAATCTAAAAAACTCAACTTTCGGCCGCCTAGTGGAACGAAGGAACGAGAAGGATGAGACAAAGGAGCCACCTTTCCAAGCGTATATGCCAGCGCAGATCCAGCAACCCCGGCGCCGACGATGATGACGTCCGTCCCGCCGTCGCCGGCGGCGGCCGCGCCGTCACCGACCACGCAGCCAGCCTCCGGCGCAGCCTTCCCTTCCGCCAGCGTCGAACGGGGCCCGGGGCGGCGGCGGCGCCCCAGCACGGCGGCAACAAGGACCGCCGCTAGGAGCGTAGCAGCCATGCCGCAATGGGGGGGCCCTCGCGCCGCTCTCTGGGATCTTCCGGTGCGCGGCGCGTTTGCCGCCTTGCGTGTGGGTCTTCTTCTTTGGGGTTGCGAGGGGAGAGAGGGACAGCGGAGGGCGGTTTGATGCGTCTGGGGCGAGGCGGGGCGAGGAGGAGACAAACAAGAGAGGCGGGTGGGCGATGGGACGAAGCGACTCTTCGAGATTCTTCCGCGTTTTATGGGGAAGGGGGAGGACTGGAGGAGGAGGAAGTTGAGGCCGCTCTCAGCCATGTCCGCATAGCTGGCCGGCGGGCTTGGCTTAGCTGGAATTCTGATTCGGTTTTGGTTTCTTTTTGGCTTAATTTTGCAGCAGTTTCTGTTATATTGTTGTTATAGACAGGCTTATTCAGAGCAAAGGGATGAAAATGTCACTATAAATATATGACATCCTATGGCCCACCATTGTTGTATTCATATCAGTTGTGCTGTATAAGAAAAGTCTAGTTCATGGAGTAGTATAGAACTATAGATTCAAGCCCGTTCAATTTATTAAATATATAATGGGTAGCGCTGAGATTTTACACAGAGAAAATAATTTCTAAAGAAATAGAACATGACTTATAATTTCTAGAGAGACTACAAAGAATTTTAATACTATTTATAAAATTCATGTAGCCCAAAACAAAGCACCAATCCGATGGACTATCTCATTTACACAATCTAACTCATCCAAAACTGTCTAGACAGGAAAAAATCATCCCAAGCAAGCAAAGATTTCATGACTAGCGTGGGCAAGATCCAAGCTGCTGCTAGCTATGGCACCAAGCTACAAGTGTCTACAACTAACTCTACTAAAAAACGAGGACATCATCATATTCATTCATTCAAACTGCCAGTATATTAGTCCTACAACCACTTCCTTTTTGTGCGTATAGTGCCCCGTGGTACCCACGGCGACAACGCAGCAGCCAGGGAGCTAGACGGAAACCATGGGTGGAACGGAGAAAGCTGGAGGGGAATAGGCCCGGGCGGCGACAAATAGCTAGCGATCAGATGTGTCGCGCATGCAGCTGGTCCACGCACAGCTGCGCCGTGCGCCAACTCACGTGTACGTACGAGCACCACTGCACCAGGGCCAGTGGGCAGCCATGCACGGCGCTAGCTGCTAGCCCCCAGCAGATGCGGCCACGCACGGTTGGATTTGGATCTCGCATCTAATCTCAGGGACAAACAACGAATGAAGCCACCAACAGGGCTCGGCGGCACGTACCGATCACGGGCGCGAATCCTGCCTGCGCATGCAAACCCATGTCCGGCTGCCTGGTTTGCGATCGCACCACCATGCGTCTCCCGGCAGCTGCAGCAGCCGAGACAGTCCGTTTCTCAATCATATTCTGGATATTTTCCACGATTATTTTGTCGCAAAAAATATGTGCTGTGTGGTGGACCTGTTGAGATGCGATGTGTCAGGGCACTTGAAGATGCCCGAGTCACGCGCCGCTGGCAATCAGTGATGATCCCTGCTGTGGTGTATATAAATAAATATATATCAGAGAGACACATTCTATAATGTTGGGGGTGGGGGCGTGGGGCCAGAGATTAGCAAAAGAAACTCGTGTGCCAGTGGTGTACGTCACAGTACCAAACTACTACCAACCACGCGGCCCGCACGTTTCTCCTATTCTTTCTTTTCTTTTTCTTTTTCTTCTCGCGAGACGCACGGATAAACGATCAGCTAGCCGGTCAACACTTTCTTTCGCTATGCTTACAAGAAGAAGCTGCGAAAGCATGGCTCAGCAATACAAGCAAGCGAGCAAGCGGCTAGACGGATGGTGAAGTCATGAGCATGGACTCTTGTGAATGCAAGCAGCATATTTTTTTGCTCAGAAAAAAAAAAAGAAAAAAGAGTAGTTGGCATATGCGTGGTGGCTGCTTTTGGGAGTTATGTAATGGACGGAGATGGATCCACAGCCACATGCGCGCGCACGGTGGACGGACAAAACCAACGGTGGGTCCGACGCCAGCATGTGCGCTTCATTTACACCGCTCGCGCCCACTGTATCTGCATGGTGGAGCTACAGGCGCACGATGGATGCAGCGGAGGCATTGGCCTCTCTCACAACACGAGCCTGCTTTTGTAATTTTTCATTTTTTTGGCTCTGTTGGTAAAAGGGCCGATGTAATGGGTTAAGATCAATATATCTTTCTTCTATAAAAACACGAGCCTGCCCGTTTGGATTTTCTTTTCTTCCCAACGAAGAAACAAAGCGGTTGTTCAAGGAATTAATTCGCCCAGGCTGCTGCGTCATGCATGAGGAGTTTATCTGTTTACTCGGGTGCTAGTGACAGTTAACCACTGCTTAAAAACAGCAACAGCTCAGCCGCGGGGTGAACGTGGGGCGGAGGGATCGGAGGGGCCACGTACTGTCGAATTTGGACACCTATGCAAAGTTTTTTTTCGAAAAAAAAAAGTGTACTCCTGTCCGGTCCGGTTCGGGCGAGGTTTTTTTTGATCGGAAGACATAACTAAATTAATCACCACGTCGAGGCAAATCGCCGCAAACAAGTTCTTTTACAAACTCAGGGGCCTGACCTCATACACATATCAGAGTCAGAAGCTAAAATTCTTGCTCCATAACCTGCTAAAGTCGGCTACCTTATTACAAGATCTATTACATAGCGACACAGTACATGACGTGAATTCTGTTTACATAAGATCCTGAATCTCACGCAACAGGCAACCAATAGCACTTCTATCAATTCCTATGGAGCAGAGAGCCGATGCCAAGATAGAAGCATCTGTTTCCAAGATGATGTGTGTCATTCCAAGTAAAGCAGCCTGATGAATAGCTCTGAGCACTGCTACTGCTTCAGTGTGGATTGCCGATGCTGCACAACTAATTTTACCAGCCCCAGCCAACAAAACTTTGCCTTCACTATCCCTCACCACAAAGCCCCAACCTCCGGTTCCGGTGTTCTGCTCATATGCACCATCAGTGTTGATCTTATAGAAGTTTTCAGGAGGAGGCTTCCATGTTTGAATGGTAGGAGAATGAGATTTCTTATCATTAACTTCTAATTTTTTAAATTGAAGCACGAAGAAATTTACTGAACCTTCAATTTCAGCAGCACTCTGCAATCTCCCACCATCATTTACTTTGTTTCTTGCCGACCACCATCTCCATAAGAACACAATAACCTTCAATTGTTTGCTCTTCTCTAGCTCCCATATCCTATTAACAGTTTGCTTCCCCGACTGACAATTCAACAAATCAACTCTGATATCTTCCATATTCATGAAACGCCAATATTTCTTAACATACTTACACTTGAAAAATATATGCCCACAATCTTCATCAAGCCTATTACAAATTGGGCATATTGTGTCTAGCTGCACACCTCGTCTTGCCACATTTCTCCTTACTGGAAGGCTGTTATGGGCTAATCTCCAAATAAACATCTTAACTTTGTTGGGGACATTTAGTTCCCATATTTTCAACCAATTAATTTGACCCACATTATCTGATTCTTTCCTTGATGATGATGCATCTTGTCCAATGCTATTATCTCTCACTGCTACACCAAGTTTGTATGCCGATTTAACAGAGAATAGCCCTTTTGCATCAAAATGCCATGCAGGCCAATCCTCCATTTGCTCATTAATTGGAATCCGGAGGATTTCTGCAGCATCTTCTGGCCAAAAGGAATCATGGATTAGCTGTTCATCCCATTCACCTGTAACTGGATTAATGAGTTCATTCACCTTAGTCAACAGAGAAGCTCCTCTTGGAGTGATTGGTTTTCTCGTGTTGCCTTTGGGCAGCCATGGATCCTCCCAAATTCTTACGGTTTCACCATTACCAATTCGCCAAATAATGCCTTCTTTCAACAATTCAACCCCTCTCAAAATGCTCTGCCATGCATATGAACTACCAGACCGACGTGAACAATGGAGGATATCCGAGTGTGGGAAGTATCTGGCCTTTAGAACTTGTCCACATAACGTGTTAGGGCTGGTAGGAGAATGAGATTTCTTATCATTAACTTCTAATTTTTTAAATTGAAGCATGAAGAAATTTACTGAACCTTCAATTTCAGCAACACTCTGCAATCTCCCACCATCATTTACTTTGTTTCTTGCCGACCACCATCTCCACAAGAACACAATAACCTTCAATTGTTTGCTCTTCTCTAGCTCCCATATCCTATTAACAGTTTGCTTCCCCGACTGACAATTCAACAAATCAACTCTGATATCTTCCATATTCATGAAACGCCAATATTTCTTAACATACTTACACTTGAAAAATATATGCACACAATCTTCATCAAGCCTATTACAAATTGGGCATATTGTGTCTAGCTGCACACCTCGTCTTGCCACATTTCTCCTTACTGGAAGGCTGTTATGGGCTAATCTCCAAATAAACATCTTAACTTTGTTGGGGACATTTAGTTCCCATATTTTCAACCAATTAATTTGACCCACATTATCTGATTCTTTCCTTGATGATGATGCATCTTGTCCAATGCTATTATCTCTCACTGCTACACCAAGTTTGTATGCCGATTTAACAGAGAATAGCCCTTTTGCATCAAAATGCCATGCAGGCCAATCCTCCATTTGCTCATTAATTGGAATCCGGAGGATTTCTGCAGCATCTTCTGGCCAAAAGGAATCATGGATTAGCTGTTCATCCCATTCACCTGTAACTGGGTTAATGAGTTCATTCACCTTAGTCAACAGAGAAGCTCCTCTTGGAGTGATTGGTTTTCTCGTGTTGCCTTTGGGCAGCCATGGATCCTCCCAAATTCTTACGGTTTCACCATTACCAATTCGCCAAATAATGCCTTCTTTCAACAATTCAACCCCTCTCAAAATGCTCCGCCATGCATATGAACTACCAGACCGACGTGAACAATGGAGGATATCCGAGTGTGGGAAGTATCTGGCCTTTAGAACTTGTCCACATAACGTGTTAGGGCTGGTAAGCAATCTCCATGCTTGTCGACTAAGCATGGCCAAATTAAATGAATGTAGATCCCTAAAACCAAGGCCTCCATTTTTCTTCGTCCTGGTGAGCTTTTCCCAACTAAGCCAATGAATTTTATTCACTTTGTCCTGTTGACTCCACCAGTACCTTCCAATAATGGTACTTAGATCATCACACAGACCTTTAGTAAGATAAAAACAAGACATTGCATATGTAGGAATGGACTGCGCCACAACTTTTATTAATATTTCCTTTCCTGCTTTTGAAAGAAGTTTCTCCTGCCATCCTTGAATTCTGCTCCATATCTTCTTCTTGATATATTCAAAGGATTTTTTCTTTGATTTCCCAATATAGACAGGTAACCCCAAATACTTTCCACTACTAGCTTCACTTTTGATAAACAGACTTGATCTTATCAGCTCCCTCACTTGCTGGCATGTATTTGGGCTGAACATAATTGATGATTTGTCTTTGTTTATAACTTGTCCAGAGGCTCTTTCATACACCTCCAAGATATGCCTGAGCTCATGTGCATCACTTGTTCTTGCTCTCATTAGAATTAAAGAATCATCAGCAAATAACAAGTGGTTAACTCTTGGTGCTCCTCGACATATCTATATCCCCTCAATCTTTCACTCCTGTTCTGCTTTTTGCAATAATGCCGATAAGCCTTCTGCACAAAGAATAAACAAATAAGGTGAGAGGGGATCACCTTGTCTTAAGCCTCGTTGAGGGAATATTCGTTGAGTGTATGAGCCATTGACTTTAATTTTGTAAGAAACTGAGGTAACACATTTCATAATAAGATGCACCCATCTCTCATGGAAACCCAGCTTCCTCATCATTCTCTCCAGAAACACCCACTCCACTCTATCATAAGCCTTACTCATGTCTAATTTCAAAGCAGCCAGACCCCGTCCACCCTTTCTTCTAGAATTTATATGATGTACAATTTCATAAGCCAACAAAACATTGTCTGTGATAAATCTTCCTGGGACAAAGGCGCTTTGAGAAATGGAAATAATATTAGGCAGGACCTTCTTTAATCTATTAGCAAGAACTTTTGAAATAAGCTTATAAAGCACATTGCACAAACTAATAGGCCGCAGGTCTTTAAGCATTTGTGGCGAGTCAGATTTGGGAATCAACACAATAATAGTATCATTCCAGCCCTCCGGCATTGACCCCCCATTAAGGACATCAAGCACCTCTTGTTTCACCCGTTCTCCAATCAATGACCAGAACCTCTTGTAAAAAATAGAGAGCATACCATCAGCTCCTGGAGCTTTCAAATCACCTATGCTGTCAAGGGCAGTCCAGATTTCATCTCCAGTAAAAGGTTTTAGTAAAGCTTCATTCATATCTCGTGTGACTCTATGGTCAACACAATCCAGCACCTCATCAAAAGAAGTACCTGCACATGACAAAAACAATTGTTGATATTGATTAGCAATAAAATTCTTCAGTTGGTCGCCTGCCACCACACCACCCTCTTCCGTCCTCAACTTTCGTATACAATTCTTCCTTTTTGTTTAGAGGCAAAGGCATGGAAAAAACCAGTATTCCGGTCTCCTTTCATCAACCATGTGTTATGAGCTCGCTGCTTCCAATAAACATTTTGTTGGTCAGGCAGGCGTTCGAGCTTCTAGCACAACAAATGTTCCCGGTTTACTGATTCTTGAGATATACTCATCCGCCTACACGTCTCCAACTCCCTTTTCACTCTGTTAATTCTCTTCTCCAATTCTCCTAACACATTCATATCCCACTGCCAAAGTTCACCCAGCACCTTTTTTTGCATTTCCACCAAATTATTACTTCCTTCTTCCATGGCTCTCCCCCATGCCTCTATCACCCTTGCCTCACATTCATCTTCCTGAAGCCATTTAGCTTCAAATTTTGGAAAAATCTCTACATGATCACACCATTCTGTACTATCTTTATTTCCCACATCAATTATGATCGGTCTGTGATCTGAATGCCTGGGATCCCCATTAGTTACCTTCACCAAAGGAAATAAGCATCTCCAAGTAGTATTCGCAACTGCTCGATCAAGTCTTTCCTTTGTAAATCTGGCAGCCATATGGTGATTATTCCGCCAGGTAAAAGGATCTCCGACAAAGCCCAAATCATGCAGACCATAGTCCTCCAAAGCTAATCTCAATTTACGCATACTTGATTCCGACCGTGGGGCACCACCCTCCTTTTCACAGCCAAACAGAATTTCATTAAAATCACCACTACAAAGCCATGGCAAATCAGATTTTTCCTTAAGAATGTGTAACATCTCCCACGTATTATCCTTCTCCTCAGTTTTTGATTCTCCATAAAAGCCAGTAAATCTCCACTCTGACCTGTCCTCTTCCGTTATAACAGTGTCAATGTGATATTTGGAAAGACTCTTCACTCCCACATCAATACCTCTTCTCCAGAATAGAGCTAAACCACCACTTGCTCCCTCACTATCCATCGTGACCATATTTGGCATTTCCAATTTCCATCTCAACCACTCCATCCATTTTCCATCATGTTTAGTTTCTGATAGGAAAAGGATATATGGGGCCTCCCGCTTCTGGACATCCAGAAGCCCACGAATTGCCGGGCCATTCCCCAATCCCCGACAATTCCATGTTATTAGCCTCATTTTTGTACGCGAGGCTGCTCCGGCAGCCTCGCGTTTTCTATTTTCAACTTCTTAGCCCCCCTCATTAGGCTCGCTATCACCCATCCTTTCTTGAACATTATTTCCCTCTGGTAGTACTAGCACAAGGGCCATGGTTGAATCCTCAGAGACTTCCATGAAATTTTCCTTCACTTCAACTAGATTATTCATAAGCAGACTCTCATCAGATTTACGTTTTTTAGCAAGAAGGGTTGATTGCTTATCATCCATTGGAACCTCTGAACATTTATAATCAGAAGGGGTGTTGATAACTTTAGCCACTTGGTTTCTAATAGGCGAAGAAGCTTCAATGGCATTTTCCTCTTCATTATCTTTCCTACAATCTCTGTTACTGGCATCACTTCTTTTAGAAGTGGACTTTTTTTTGACTCGGAACTACCCCATGCTCCAGACGAATTACTTCTTCTAGATAAGAAATCTCCCTGGCTATGCCAATCACCTTGATTCCTCAATCTTCGCTCCTCAGGTGCACGTAGCTTTTCACTATAAGGCAGGCAGCCTTTTTCATCACGTATTGCTGGTGTAGGGCATTCAATCTCCGAGTGACCAATAATTCCACGAGAAACATAAGAAAGGGACCCTCTCATAAACAACATCATACCATTCCTTCCTTTGTCTTCTAGATGAAAACACAGATACACCTCTCGGCAGGGGTTCCTTTAAAGAGATGATAATCCTTGCTCTCAAATCTTTACCCACCGCCCTTTTATGTTCATCAACATCAACTTTCAGCACCCTTTTCTCAATTTTCTTTGCCAATTCATATCCCCATTTTTCGTCCCGTAATCCAAAAGGGAGGTTCAGAATGTTCACCCAAATAGCCATTTCATCAAAAGATACATCACTTGGGCGCAAATCATAGTCAAAATCCTGTAAAATCACAACTTGTCACCCTACAGCTTGCCTGCCTATATACCATGGTGAACCATCAAGAACTCTCTTCTTGTCTAGTTCAGATTCAAACTCAACGATAAAAAGATTATCCCCGACCATTCTCGCCTGTAATCCCCTTGGATTACCCCAGGCTGGTCGCATTGCAGACATAATGGTTTGCAAATGTAAAGGGCTAGGTGAAAGTACCTTCCCAATCACTGCATGGTTTACCACAGCCAAATCTGAATCTTCGTTATCCTCTAAAAATAATGTTTCCTTCTCCTTTGTGGTCAGATTAAGTTTACCAAATAAATCTGAGACTTGCTCCTCCACCTCATCAAGACCCTTCTTCGCATTTCTTTCATTCCTCCTTTCAGCTCTAGGATCAGAGAGGGAGCCCCCTCCCGACTCCAAGACTGTAATCTCCTTCCCCTGTCTCCGCGCCATCAGCTGCGGTCACCACCAAAGCGCTGGGTTCTGACCAAGGACGGGCAGTGATGCTCAAGATCACCCCTTGTTCGTCCCGAATCACAACCAGGCCCGATGGGAAAGCAAAAGATAGGGAGAGAACCAAATCACAGTCAATCTAACTGGGAAAAGCTTACCCAGCAAGCAGCTACTCGGGACGAACTCCGCAAGACCTCCTCCAATCTCCAGGCACCAATCCGATCGAAGGATGGAGCAGAGTTGAGGAAAATCGCCTCGCTCTACTGTTCACCCAGGAACACTCGAGAAGGCACTTTCTGTCATAACCTTTTTTGATACTTGCCGTTGCTGGTTCGGGCGAGGTTAATTTACGTTGACGGCGAGGTTGACCATGAAAACAACCGTCCCGGCCCAGCGCCCCATCGGTGGCGCGCACGTCGCCGCCCGGGCATCCAAATCGGTCACGAGGCCACACAGGCCGGCCCGCGATGTGGATGGGTCAAGCACGGAGTCATTAGCTTTCCTAGTGCCCCCGCCGGCCCGCCCCAATCAGGACGCCGCGACCATTAATGCGGGGGTCAATCGAGCACGCAGCACGGAGCACTACTCTATATGAACGCTTTCTTTAATTTATCGTCATGTTTCGAGCGTAGCCACACGTGGGCTACCAGTTTCCCGGAGGTCGTGAGGCCCCCGTCGCGCCACGTCGCCGGCCCACGTACGCACGCCCCGGCATGCATTGATGCGTCGCTTGGAGGCGGATACGTGACACTGTTGCCCGAAAAGATCTCGTACGGGCTGTGGTGGCCATGCCGATCTTGAGGTCACCAGGCCGGCGATGCGAAGGCCGTGGGATCGGCATCCGACGGGAACCAGTCACTTGGCGGTCCACCGAATGGCGATGGCAACGGAGAACGGCAACGAAAGAACTCGGTGAGTGTAGGGAACAATTTTCTTTATATACTCCGTATACGATTATCATTACAGATCAGGAGATCTCTGATCCCAGATCTGATCCGAGATGTACCAGGCAAGATTTGGTCGGCGAAGAAAGACGGCTTTGCCTGCTTCCGGTGGTGGTAGCGCAAGTCGTGGCTCAGCTCGTAGCCGTACATCAGCAGTGGCGTGTCGCGCAGCACCTTAATTGCGAGGGTGATAATGAATCATGGCACTTTAAATTAAAACTAGTACGTAGTATTTTAATTCAGTTTTTATTAAGTCTGATCTTAAAATAACTAGAGGAATTTTAGACCCTTTACCACCGTTCCTGTCCCGCTAAAGAAAAGCCGGCACATTCTATTCACCGCGCTTTCCACATCGCCTGGTCCTTTACGAGAAAAAAAAGTTGAAAACGACCACGTCCTTGCTCCTTTCATGCCTGCCACAGCTTTGTCACCGGCAGACTAGACAAAACGAGGAGGTGAAGACTGAAGAGACCATTTTGGATTTTTCTCTCACGGTAAAATTCCACCGGACAGCCAAACGAGTCCACCACGTCGTCGGATTCGTCTTACAGCGTTAGCTGACGAGCACCACGCGACCGTCAAAGCAGCTGCGAACGGAAAAGTTTGAAGGAACGAGAACAAGTGCACGGGTCAAGAACAGCCCACGCCGGCGGCAGTTTGTTGCGGATCAGGAGAGGACGGTTGGCCGACACGGATCTCCCAGGCAGGATCCGATCCTCAGGACAACCCAGAAGTGGGGCTTCCGTTGTCGAGTTCATTGCATCTCTGGACGGTCAACTGAAACATTAGATACATCGTCGTCTCTGTGAGTGTGTGACGAAATCAGATACAAGTGCCCTGCACTCTAAACCAACAGAGTATTCGGCACATAAAACAAGCATGAGTTCTTCAGTATCTGCGACAAGCATAGGTGTCACAGTCATACATACAAGCCCAGCTAGGCACATCCAGTTCACCCCGATCAGAAATTCAGAACTGCAGACATCTTCCGCACTGTTTCATTTCTTTTTTTTTTCCTGGATGCATGAGCTCCGGCCAACTCAAACCATCAATCCTGATTCCTGAATGCGCCCAGCTCGAGAGGAACCACTTATTCTGTCCAGGTACATGTGGATTTGTTTCGTTCTCGTTCAACTGTGGGGTAGAGCATTAGCAATCATCGTGGTTGGCAGTTTGGCACTGAACTGGCCATTGGCCAGCTGGGAGCATCCTCATTAGTAACCTTGTATTTCTTTTTATTATAGAGCCTGTCAATGCAGTGTGTAGGTGTCTGTTCATAGAGAAGGAAAGCAAAAATATCAACCAGCAGTCTGTACTCTGCTCCATCGGCTATCATCGTCGTCGAGCCGGTGAATATAGCTGTACCGATTTTCCTTTATGTAAGTCACCCCAGACCATATCCCTCGAACAAGAAGGATGCTCGCAAATACCATGCTTCCAAACGTGCAGACCACCTGTGCACACAAAATATGAACCGGTTTTACTGAAAGAACAAATGAAATTCATAGCATGTGTCGATGCAATAGAACACAATGCTTTTTATCATGCCATGTGCTCCACAAAGTACTTGTCATCTTGCTGACAATCATACTTATTTTGAGAGGTCCATGAAACAAACTGAGCATGGCATTTCTTTTAAATGTATATTTAAAGCGTTGAGAGGCATATGACAACAACACTGTATGGACTTCCCATTTAAATGCAGTCAAGGGGAATTTCCAAAAAGCTGACCAATGTGAGCCTAATTAATGTCTCACGCAAATCTGGCCACATGCTGATGAGTGCAGTTGCTGGACATTTGCCTGACCTGATATCAGGCAGTTGTGACACTACCCTAGCTGAGTAATTGGTGTGTTTATTGCACGGATCAACCACTAGTTGATATCAGTTGGGGGAAGAACAAGTGAATTGGGCTATTGTAAACAAATTTTTGGTCAGCAATGGTAACCATGAATATAACACGAACGGCATATGTTACCTTCAATATGGACTTGGGACCAGCAAATTACTTAAATCCACACCATAATTCTTAAGCTTGTCTTCATCCTACATGATACTTTTTTCCGATTCTTGAAAATTTCTTTGTCAGCTAGTAAAACCACAAGCTAATACTAGCTTACATTCAATAGACAGGCTCATTTCACCTGCCGGGCCAATTTACAAGAACTGAGAAAATTATTCCTGACTGAATCCTGAACACAGTCCAATCGACTCCAGCCCAGCAGACCTGATAGGTATTCTGTGCTAAGTGCTAACAAGCCCGAAATAAATCGGAGTTGGGTGGAAACTTAATGTTGATAGTTCTTATTATGATAGGTCTGACAGCCTCACAGCACCAGGCCTGGGCAGAAAAAATTAGCTACAATCAAATGTGGTCTTTCCTGGCGCAGCACCAAAAAGCTCAGGTCTAGTGTTAACACTGCCATACTCTTGCTATTTCTAAGGGCATAGTTACAAGCCCATTTGACAGGATTCATTAAGGAAGGGGCCTACTTAGTTACAAGGCTGTAGTGGGGCTTGATTGCACAAGATCTACTCAACTGCAGATGGGCTTAACTTAGCAACATTGGCCTAAAAGTGATTGGCTGAACATTTGATTGGCAGAGGGGTTATAGCGCATTTTGCTGTTTTGATTATCAACTGACAATGCCTGGTAGGCAGGGCCGTCGATTGCCCGGTGCAATCGGGGCTACCGCACCGGCCCCCAAAAATTAAGGGCCCCTGATTAGCCATTTTCCTTCCAATTAGTCTGAAAGCCAACGGTAGGTCAGTAACCAGGTGATATAATCAGATGCAAATGGAAGGTGCATAAGTGGATCGTGAATTCGTGATGCTTGTTCATCCGTTTTATAATCTCGTGTCATTGCATTCCGAGTCATGTTTTCCTCTATCGATTATCTTTATTATTAATTTAGCTTCTGTTCTTTTTGTGAATGGTGAAACAATTAAGCAAGTAGATCCATTACGTCATATCTTTTAGAGCTAGAAAATATGATGGTGCTATGAAAAGCGCAAGAGAGAAAGAAGGCCTAAACATTTCTTATAGTATTGCGAAACATATACAGTTAATAAAATCAAAATACATTTAATTATTTGTATTTTTTAGATATAGGGGCTCCATTATGTGTTTGGCACCGGGCCCCCAAAAACTGTGGTACGGTCCTGCTGGTAGGGCGATAAATAACAAGCACGGATAAACAAAGGCTCTCACAGAGCCAGTAATCTGCACATGCAGTCATTTTTTAGCAATAGACAACGGGTGGAAATTGGGCATGCTATTGTCTAATGCAGGTGCCAGCAAGAATAAAACTAGCTTGAAAGTAAAAGGAGTTCAAACTTTAAAATATACTAGATGCAGAGTGCTGGAGCGGCTTCTCAAACAGTATGAATATGCATCATACTGAAATAAGAAAATCCCCATTCACATAATATTATCAATTCATGAATTAATATGTTCAATGCTTCTTTTGCATATATTGTAATCCAAAACTCACATCTGGCAACAGGTTTTTCACCATATTCACAGTTTATGATTCCGATTTGTACACATCCTGCCTATGGCTAACTGGAATCCAGTCAGTGCCCTGAGTGATCAAATGCTGCATAGTCATCCTAGCATGTTCGGCTAGAGGATGGCTGATACACGATCAATGTGAAGGTCTCGGTAAGGCACGACAATCAAAGGAGGAGATGCTGCATGGAGCCATGGACTGAGTTCAAGCTTACTAGTTGCTTTAGAAGATAACCGCTGCTCTGGTACCTTACCTGATGAACTGCACAATGTAGCAGCTGACTTCAAGTGATGCATCCTTCTACAGTTCTACTTCAGCTAGTCCAACTTAATTATCTTTTGCCCTGTGCATTATTTGCCCAAATGCGGAGCTATCTCGTAATGTCTGTCGCCCAGTAAGCCTTATGCACTTTTTGATACTCATTATTTGAACCTATTTTCTTTTTTGCTGAAGAACTAAGGCAATCCCTGGTTTAAGGGAAATACATATCCAACTATTGAGCATTCTGTATACAGCTCTAACCATGTGCAAGAAAATAACAACCCTAGCATCAATTCACAATTTTAAGAATCAAACATCAAAGTAACCAACGGCCAAATTGAAATGAATTCACCATGCAGGACGCAAAGGATGCCTCATCAACATGAACTAGATACTAGACCCCTGAATCAAGATGCAATTCAGAAGAACAAACTACACTACTATCCACGTTGCAAACACAACACTTCACAGATGGAATGCGCATCAGACAAGCATTGATCAAGTGATTGTTCACAATTAGTAGTACCAAGCAGACCATCAAACAGCTCAACATATGAATGAGTTGCTCACCTCGAGAAGACCCTTCAGGACCCATAAGAACGTCAGGACCAGCACGCCATTGACCGAGAACTTCACCTGCACACGCACGGACAACACCAGATTCAGAGGGCCCAATACCGAGAGATCCCAGCATCATTCCCCCTGTTCGCCAATTTCCAACCGAAAGCTGAAATCGAGTAGGGACAAACGGACAGCGGAACGAACCAGCTCGGCGGGGACGGAAGGCGGCAGCACGGACCTGGCGGCGCGGCGCGCGCGTCGGGAGGCCTTCCTGAACACGGAGTGCAGGAACCGGGCCAGTAGGTCCAGGCTGCGGTCCTCGTCCTCCTCCTCCTCGTCAGCATCGTCGTCGTCTTCCTCGCTTCCGTTCCGGTAGGAAGCAGCGGCGCCCGAGAGATCGCCGACCCATGGGCGGGCGTCGGGGACGACGACGACGGCGTCGGGGTGTCGGCGCCTAGCGGCGCGGAGGAGGCGAGTATTAGGGGAGAGGCGCAGGTGGCGGGGAGATGCAGATGGGGAGGGGTGGAAGCGATGGCGGGAGGCAGGGGCGGGGAGGAGGGAGGCTGAGGTCGAGGTCGCCATGGGAGCGGGGAGGCTGCGAGGTGCGAGCTGGCTTCGTCCCGAGGTCGTGGCTGTCCAGCGTCCACCTTTTTCTTATCGGTTTTTCATTTTGTTTCGATTCGATTTTTTACTGTAAGAGACGAGTAGTATGTTTTTCTTCAAACATTGTCCAGAAATGGTCGCAAAGGACAAAGGAGAAACATCCAACTTGATTTCGACATCATGTAAATAATTTAGCATGTTTTTATTCATGACCACCAGTACTGTTTATCGATGGAATGAAGGAAGTATTTTAGTAAAATTTGCTGGATTCGTAATGCTTCAGTTAGAAAAAAGTTTCAAGCAGAGAAATTTAATGTTCCAAATTTATAAATCAAAAGTTACAGAAAATACAGGTTTTCATTTTTGCGGGTAGAAAATCCATGATTTTTATTTGTCATTCCACCTTCTTTTCTTCCACGAGAACAAGAGACAAGAGAGTAAAGGAATGATTTGGAGACAAGAAGTGCAACGCTATTGCTATTGAAACATATTTAGTTTTATCGTAATTTGAACCACCTCCGCAATTTATATTTTGTGATACATGCAGTTAAACACTGTAAGCTTTACTTGATATTACGGAAATAACTAGGTGGAACCACACGCCATCGAACCCCTAACCCAGCTATATGTTACAATTCTAGGCCAACATATTATCCCTTCGACCAGAGCAGACTTTTCACCCCTTTGATTAGTCAACTGTACATGATGGGTGGACACCAGAATCCTCGTCATCAAAGACCAAAGCTATCCCATAGCAGTTGCAACTTAAAAGCTTCCCATAGCAGACCAACAGACCTTCAGATGTGGTCATGTGCATTGCTCATCATAGAGCCGCTGACTTGTTACTACATTTTCGTTGAATCTGCCACATGAAAATGAACCTTCAGAAATCTCACAAAGTTAAAGGCAAGCTGCAGGAAACATAGCCATGGAGCCATGGAGGAGAAGATGTAAAAGCAAGATAATTCTCTAAGGTACCAGCACCAATGTCTGAAGCGAAAGCATCTGGAGCGATGGTGCCAAGTTCCTCATCCCAGACGACTCCTCTCTGCCATGGGAGGAAATACTATTAATCGCCATTGGATGTTGCAATTGCAAGGCACTTAGCTGTTCAAGGGCGTCCAATGCAAACCTGAGGAAACGCAGGTAGCTGAAGTAACTGCTGAACCGGTCTTGTCACATGAGCATTTGCCGGATTTGGGGTCAACCCGTATGGTTCTGGACGCGACAGACCTTGCTGAGATGCCCTGAGCAGATTAAGATGCACACTGTTCATTTGTGGACTGTATCCCGGAAATGCAGTATGAACATCTTGTGAGCAAAGGATCTACAATGGCAAGGATTATTAATGGGATCAATATATGGGCTATGAAAACGGTAAACCAAGATATGTTCTTTGCCCCGAGAGTCAGACTTGCAATCTTACATCTTGCAGGTTGAGATCGCAGTTCAGCTCAGGACTGATAGCTGAGAGCTTCATTGAAAGGAACTGAAAAACCCAACCCCAACATGGACACACAAAGCTTCAGTCGTAGGCCAGGAGAAGTTTCGACAAAACTTTCAAATAAAAGTTTTACTTACACTTACCTCAACCTGCCGCTGCAGAGATTGTACATAGTTTATGATCTCATCAAGCATCATGGCCTTGCCTGTAATCTGCCTTGTCATAAGCAACACATTCCCATTGGTTAGATGTTTAGAGGACACCATCACACATCAATATGAGCATAATCATCCGCTTGATAGCATTCATACCTTGTTGCAGCCTGGGACGAGATCTTGAAGAAGCTTCATCCTTTCATTTATCTTTTCCCTTCGAAACTGAATTTTAAAATGCCAAGCTACGATAAGCAAGAGACTCGAGAATTGCAGATCATTGATTATGTTGGCCAAGAGATGAAAATTACTCTTTCTGCAAGGCTGTGGCTATTGGTGGCTTGGCCGCGCTTTGCCCGAACATGCACGTAGTCCTCTTTGTTGGTACCACCAGCATCACCTGCCTTCTCATCAGCACACTCCAGGCTGACTTCTCGCTGCAACAATGGTCCGGTTTCATCCTGCAGTAATACATTTCTAAGCAATACATTCTTAAAAATAGAGGACTGAGATACGGCACAACCATGAGACAAAGAAGTGATATGTTCTAGCTTCCTTACTAGAGAATGTAGTGATGAACTGTCCTCTCCAGAACCCTTCCTTTTACCACCCTTTAAACACTTGCCTGTGTTCATATTTCTGCTTAGCTGAGTATCTGGGAAGAGTTGGGAACATGAAATGTTATTAGTCAGAAGCTTCGCAGATCAGCAACTATTATTCCTGAGAACTGAACTGAGAAGAAATATACCCCCAGCAGAATTATAAATCTGAACACCCTCTTGAATGCCTACATTGTTCATTGGAAAGACGATAGGCACATCAAAATCCATGGTATGGTCTAGTGAAGCAAGCAGGTTAGTTCCGATTGCGAAGCACTGGTTTTCCTCTCTTTCAGGATTGGTGCAGGGAAGGGAATACATCTGCCAAGAAACAATGATTGATCTTGTCACATTGCAAACTGAAGAGGTAGCTCTATACATGTTGTGAACTGAAGGTACACAGATTCTGCCATGAACTTATGTACTACTGAAAGAATGGAGTTACCAACCTGCGTTTGATACTTGAACTCAGTGCGATGTTGCAGTCATTTTTGAGAATGCTTGATAACCTTCTAACTTGCCAGGTTTGCCAACTGAAGGAGCTTTACTTAAAGGGTGGAGTAGATCGGGAGCCTGGACACAGTCAATTCCTTGCAAGGCTCAACAAGGAACAACTAACCTCTGCAGCCTTACATAAAGATTGTCCAAAGTGAAAAGGCTAAGTAAGACTGGTGCAATAGACAAACGCAAGGGCAAAAGTGGAAACCAAGTCCAGGAATAGAATTGCTGGTACTAGTACTAACAACCATGCACCAGCTGGATCACATCCAGAGATCGGAATAAAGAGAGCTCTGAATGAAGATCGATTACAGTTGGTGCTGCAAACTGAAGACCTAGTGACCAACCCAAGGATCAGATGCTACTGTCATCCAGTGTATGTATGGGCCAGTCCAGCATAAGGTTAATTATTAGGCAATGAACAGGGCACATCTGTTTAAACCCTCAGAACATGCCACTATTAAAGTCCGGTCCTCCCGATTTTCTTACCAACCCAACCATAGCCGATGAGCCTACAGTTTTAGAAAGTAAGTTTCATCAGAAAAATATAAAGACCTCTTCATGGGTTTAATTTTAACTATTGGACCAGGTCTAGCATAAGAAGGTGAGATGGACTCCCAGTTTAGCATAACCGATGACCTAAAAAAAAAGTTTAGCATAACCGATAGATGCTTGAATGCAAATTCAACCTCCTGTAGTATCCAATGATTGGGCATCTATTAGAAGTCCAATTTCTCATTGTTTTCTCTCATATTTGATAGGTACGGAGTACAATGCCGAAACAAAGTTAGCTAGTTGCCGACTTGTGCACACACCACCACGCTCAATGGAAATGTGAGAATTCAGAAGCCGTAGAATCAGATCCACCGAACAAGAAAGAGGGCAACAGCTAAAAAAGTGCAAACTTCAAATCACAAGAGGAACCTCGGAAGCAGATTAGGGTCTATGATCGAGAAAAGCCAAAACGTTAGCTGGCTGTATTCCTGTTGCCAAGGTAGGTGGATTCCTCAAAACACAACAGTGCGTACTGACCCTCCAACCATCCAAATTCCATGCCAGACCCAACTGTAAATGATGGATTTACATAGATTATCGATGTATCTTTCTCACTAGTTCACTTTCTGTTCTATAGCATGGTGATGTAAGAATCACCTGAAGCTAAGTTATGACAAAATGAAAGGTCAGGAAATACTGGGGCTTAACCCTTTTCTCTGAAGCAAAGATCCAGTAAAATGCTTGCTGAAGAGTCAAAACACTCTGATGGAGAGCATAAATCGTCCAGTAGAAGGCCAATGCCACTTAATGAGTTAATAGTTTATAGTTCTCTTGTCCGTAATTCCTCCAAAATATAGGGAGGGAGGGGGAGAAATGCCCATGCACTGTTCAAAAGGACGGAATGCTCATAAAGGGATGAAAGCAATCTGCAATCTTCAAAGAAAACATCATACATTCATACTACAGTACTTCCAAAAACTAATATATAAATTAAAGCACTTGTCCTAAATGCAAAACTATTTGCAAAGAGCATGGCACAGTATATATAAAGTGTCAAGATTTCTTATTACCAGCATGGAGGTTAGAACTGCTGCTCCCCTGTTCCTACTCTTTTAAGCAGATGTTCCGCTGTTCATCACCAGCTCAAGAGCGAATAGTGTTCACCATGCAGACATGTGGTCACGACTGAAAACAATGAATGGCTGGAGACCCCCACTGTTGTCCCCAGTTCTCCACCAGCCTCTCACCGTCTGTTTGTTCATTACTTTTTTACACCCAATATAAACATAGCCCCCTTGCACAGAAGTATGTTCCTGGTGTAGAAAACTAGCCACCCCAAGATTATCCATCCACAGTGGCTTAAAACACACCATGTATTTCCAAACAAGCACCATTAGTATCTGCATAATGCACCTGCCATGCTGTTGGTAGATGACGGCACAAGCAAAGCTAAAGGAGACCTTTCCACGTCTCCATGTCCATGTAACAAGCAGTCCATCAGTGTCCTGTTTCACTCGAAGGCCTTTCACTCTTTCAGAATCTTGGTGGCCATTGCTGCCACCTGCTGCTTCTGCCAGAATTATTATCGAGCAATAGTGGAGAGCTGAAGCTGGTAGGGGGCTGGACGCCGAATAATACAGTCAAAGTGAAGAACTGCATGCAACTCGGGCATCCTCACTGCCAAAGTAGAGGTGTATCGTCACCGAATTGTATTCTGATTCTCACTGTCCCCAATAGGGGCTTGTTGGCACTTGTGCAGCACCGTGCAGCTTCCATCATACTACACTTTCTCAAGGTAATCCAATTAAACAGGTTAACTCAAGGGAATAGAGATTCTGCCTTGCTGCAATGGCCTTCCTTTGGTTCAGAATCAACGTATGCTGGATAAACAAAACAAATCGGGAATGTATTTGCATTTTATGTTAAGTAAGATATGCACAAGTAATGTATTTGTGTTTTACTCAAGATAATAGAAGTGAAGAGTGACATAGTACAGATCCAGATGGTTCAGATTTTGGACTCAAACAAAGAAAGCTTCTCCATAAAGCAGCCGAAGCTGATCAAACTTTCATTTGTACTCCAGGCATCATCATCTGACAAACAATATAAGGTACAGTAGATAAACAATAAATTATCCATACAGACAATAATCTAGCACCAACGTAAGTACGTAGCACAATTAATTTTGTAAAGCAGCCACACCTAGTGCAATTTTGAGTGGAACTGCTACTGCATAAAGCATATACACCAACAACAGATTAACCAAGAATCAAAATTCAGATCAACAATCATAGCTATGAGATCTCGTGGCAGTAAAACACTTGAATACTTACCCCATCTGGATTTATAAACCCTTTTCTCCCATACCCTCTCCCACGATCTTTTCAGTGCACCAAACCACAAGCAAAGAGTCCACCTCACAAAAAGTTGAAGCCTTTCTCGGGCTCCGAGAAGCCCCAGTCCAAAGATAGGTGATCAGAAAGCTAGATCTCATGACAGATATGTCACGGTTTAATAGCATAATATCAAAGGATAAATGAGGCCAATAGTCAATAGAACATGTGTAAACAAGATGCACGCGTACACCAAAAAAGTGGCCTTTCTTCCTGTGGTCAATGTAAAGTTCACCTTAGAAATTGTGCAATCTTTGGTCCCCCAGCTCCAAGCCACAAATGGAGGATGATATCTCTATAGTTCACACAATCCATCATAGGCCATATAAAGCAACATGGTACAAAAGCGTCAGGCAGAAATGCTTTACATGTTCAGCAAATTATGATCATCCCACGTTATCCCCCATCTGACACGAGTGAATTGCGTAATTAATCAAAATTCAGATTAAATTTACACTGTTTGGGAAACTTGAATGATTCAAGAATAAGCCTTTAGCATCAAAGTGAAGATTCTGCTCAAATGAATATGTAAGATCGGATCCCAGAACCATCAATCTCTCGAATCAACTCAAAGTCTCTTCAAATTTGCCTGGGCCAGCTCAAACATCAAATTTTCTTGGGAAATGTATTGACGAGAATAAACCATTAAGGACATGGATAGTACAGTTTCATAGAAGGCAATAAGAGGCCAGCAAAATGCAACTTGCAACATCATATGTATACTTTCCATCATAAACATGCAATAGGTGATCCAGAAAATAGATAAATAAATACATAAATGAGAACAGACAAGAATAAGAAAAGAAACTAAACTCGGAACCAAGATAATGCTACTGAAGATTACACAGCTACCCACAATTTCTAGAAAGAAAAGAGATAACAGTCCAGTGCAATAGCAGGAAAAAAAATTATATAACTGTTACAAATGTATTTGGTTTTGGTCAGTGTATTGTACAAAAACACACATCATAGTGCTCTTCGTGTCAGATACATTTGTAAGGCAGGTGTTATGTGGGGACGCGCCTACACCCAGGGCAACAAAAAGTCCAGCACGGACACGGCATAAACCATTATTTGCTTTTCATTTGCTATTCCATTAAGGTAGGTGACAAGTATGTTAGGATTAAGATTTGCTTCTAGGAGTTTGTTTCATCCAGCCACCTCTATTGAGAGGTGGAATTCAGGATAAAAGGAACGGAAGAAGCTACCTCCTCTCTATCTCTCTGTTATCTCACTACCGGGAGATGAGGCTTGTGCTGTGTCCTCCTTTCAAGCAATTCATCCCAACAAAGAACAGCAGGCCAGATGAATCATTGTTGTTAATCACAAAGATTTGTAAAACATCACCAAAGTACAAAACTTTTTATAGGCTTATTGGCTCAACTATAGTTACATAAACATGGTTCTTTAGTGTTCCCTCTGTCCCAACAAAGTTCGTCCAGATGCATAGGAGTATAGGACGGAGTATGTTGCATTCATCCTAAAGTATTCACATGTCCTTTTGTTTAAGGTTGTAGTTTACTAGTTTTACATGATTGCAGCAATGATTCTCTCAGGCATAGACATGCATAAGTCATCTGGCGGTACATATTACCAGAGCAGTGTTCAGGTTGTTTGATGTTCAGCTCTAATTCTTATTACTGTAAACAAGAAGGCAACTTGACATTAGAAATATTTCACTGTTTCAAGTAAAACAAAGGGCACCAAATTGCGACATGCTTCCATTATTTCATACAACTCTTGTTTAACAATCTCTTCAATAGATAGAGGAAGTCATACTATAATAGCAGGACCTAATTATCCTATTTATCACTGTATTACTGAAACTAACCTCTATAAAGGGCGTACCCAGTGCCGTAGGCTTCCCGCACCGTGCGGGGTCTGGGGAAGGGTTGTAATAGCGCCCAAACCTTACCCGCATAAATATGCAGAGGCTGGGGCTTGAACCCGGGACCTTCCGGTTACAGACGGTAGGCTCTACCGCTGCACCAAGCCCGCCCTTCTGAAACTAACCTCTATATCAAAGGAAAATATCTAATACAGAAATTAAGCTATCAATGTTATAAATTGCACATCCGATGCAAATAAATTAAAGCAGCACCTAGTTTATAGCTACTATTACCTTAGCTATACATCTCTATATATATTCAACCAATATCTAGATTGTAGAAAACTCATTTGAGAATAGAAAGGATACTTTATTACTAGTGCATGGAGGATTACATTGGTATAAAAAACAGAAAAGAAGGTTCTGAGATACTAAGGGGATATATGAGGATAAGAGTGCTCTGCACATGCATAAGTGTGCGATTTGAAGATATAAACAAGACGGTCTATCCGTCTACGCACCCCTTCTTACAAGATATTCTTAGCATAGAAGTAAAACCCATTGAAATGGCTTCAAAGGAAGTTATGGCGGTGACTATCAAGGACACAGTTCGGCACGATGTTCCTTCGTTGATTTCCAAAGTTAGGCCCAACAGAACCGTGATTCCCAATAAACGGTAGTCTGTCTGAGTCCCCACCGATCAATGGCAGCCTAAGTGGGCGGCTATAAGGATTGTTTCCCCAACCATAGTTCCAAAAGGTTGGATGGGGCCTCTTCTGCCGCCTCTTATTGGCCTGCCAAGCTTCTGCAAATATGGCCTTCGCACTCATGGCCCCCCTAGAACCCTCACCATATATTTTGCCCTTCGATACAAACTTCTTCCAAAGGCTATCATCTGCTGCAAGATTCCTCATCTCCTTGCATGTGCACTCAACCCTTGCAAGATCATCCCCAGGTAAAAAGTCCAAGATCTTAGTCTTCAGATCAGCAGGGAGAGCCATCAAGCATGGTGGAAAGCGCAAACCATTTAGCTGGCATAAAGATATGATCAGTGGCAGGCACATCTCATCCTTGAGCACTCTCCACAGATCAAGAATCCCCCTCTCCTGCAAACCGCTCAGCTGATCGCTATCCAGATACAGCAAAGGCTCAAGCCTTGACAACTCCAAGCACAATCGGTACACCTCAGACTGCGCCCGCACATACCCATATATCATCACGAAATTTGGCATCAAAGAGAAGTTCAGCACCGCCACCTTCCCCTGCTCGGCAACAGGTAACATTGATGAAAGCTCTGGTATGGTATACTTGATGGCCAGTGGCTTCGAAGCAACCGACGGCCAGTCATGTGGCAGCGAGAGGTGTGACCCCATTGGATTAGTGGTGACAAAGCCGACCTCAAGCAGAGCTGCATGTAGGGCTGCAACCAGACGACCGCCGGCCGTTCCCTCTGCGCCACCAACGCTCTCCATCTCCCTCTTGAGATCCCTAAGCACAAAACTCGACCAGCGCTTCATGGCATCGTCGGCCTCCGCCATCACCACATCCGCCGGATCAGATGCCGCTGGAACGCTAGGGTTCACGGTCACAGCTCGCACCTGCAGCGAGGAACCCCCGGTGCCAGGCTGCTCCGATCCTTTACTGCCGTCGACAGCCATCGCGGTCGGAACAGAGCCAGAGCCCGGGCTAGGGTTCCGGGGCAGGGCCTGAGCCGGCGGCGCGAGGGCCGTGAGAGGAGATAGGGTGAAGAAGACGAGGTCACCGGACGCGAGGCCGAGGGCGGGGAGCGTGGCGGCGGGGTCGGGCGAGACGAGCTCCTCGCTGCGGTTGAGGGAGAGGCGGATGGACTCGGCGGGGACGGGCTGCGCCGCGGAGAGCTTCGCGGCAAGGAGGGACTTCACATCCGCCAGCGTGGCCGTGGAAGGCAGATCCACGCGGTGGGTCTCGACGGCGGCGCCGCCGCCGCCGCCGCGCGCCTCCATAGATCGCAACCGGAGCTTCATGGTGAATTGGTGATGGGGATTTTTCGCGGCTTGGGTGGATGAGGACGATAAATGAGTCGTCGCGGTGGCACCATGACTTGACTTTGAGAATGGGATGAATTGGTGGTGGGGCACGTAAAATGGGCTGGAATAGTGGCCGTATGGGTTGGATCACCTAATGGGCTAAGAGAAGTGACGACCAACGAGACAGGACCATTTCAAGCCCAGCCAGGCTCTCGCCAATCGCCATGCTCTATTAAGTCAGACTGGGTGCACCGTTGTGACGGAGAAAATAAAGAAAAACAAAAAATAGAGGATAAAAAATAAAATCGAACAGGGAAATACTAGTAAGGCTAGTCTCGTTGCGCAGCTTCATTGTACATTTACCTAGACTATGAAACTCCCTTTCTCTTTCTTTGTAAAATATGCCACATAAGTAAATTTAATTACATGAAACTGTCCATCAAACTCCTATTAAGATTGGCCTAATATGCAGCAATCTGATGTTGTGTATGGGTCATTTTTCTATGTGTTCGTTTTGTTGTAAGCTGTTTTAGACTGGCCTAAGTTGTTTTATGTCGGATAGTGCATTTATTTATTTAGTACTATAGACGTTATTATGTTTTCTTATAAATTTGATCAGTGGTGTTAGCTTAAAAAAGATAGAATAGATTATAGTTAGAACCATCGAGAGTAGTAAGATGTCCATATCCTTAAATATCCTCGCTTACATCATTGACAATTTGATTGTTCTTGGTTAGACATTTTTCGTTACCTAAACTTTGGATACCTGTTTTTAGTTTCGCTTGTACCGTTTGTTGTTTGCAATATGCTCGTACGGTTATACCAAAATAATTTATAGATATAAGTATATTGCATTTCAACGTTGTGACTTGGGACGGGCGCGGCCCAATTACTAGAATAGTAGCATGGGGTTGGGTCGCCAAACGGGCCCTGCTATACGATGACATCTTACTTGCGCGGCCCGCGTGCATTGGCTGACGGCGGTGTACCGGTGGTTTTTTTTAACAGAGGTGTTCTGGTGGTTGGGAGATTTTTATCATTTTGACCACGAAAGTCTTGGGCTTCTCTAAAATGACCATCATACATCGGGTTTCTCTAAAATGACCACGAATCCATTGTTCCTGAAAGGACCTTGATGTCACCTAGAGGGGGGAGGGTGAATAGGTGAATCTGTAAATTACAAACTTTTTCACACAGTCAGTACAGAAACCGGTCAGACCGCTTTCTAGAAACCGGTCAGACCGCTTTGCCAAAGCGGTCAGACCGGTTTTCAACAGAGAAAACCGACTATGTAAATTAATCCCCTCTACAAGTTCTAGCACAAACCAAACTTGATGATGGGCTCTTGTAGATGATATCAAGCAGGTCCACTAAGTCCCTGCACACAATTAGAGCACACCCAAGTAGATCGAAGCGGAAGCGAATATGAATGCTAGAAATGAACTTGTGAAGAAAAACAAGAGACAAAGATTTGTTTTCCCGAAGTTCGGAGTTCACCGCTGCCACTAAGGCCGTCACAAAGACACGATGAATCCTAGTCTCCGTTGAGGGCCTACGAAAGGCGAGCTTATCCACTCCAAGCCACTTTCCTCGGTTCCACTAGCTTTTGACCCTTTTCCACGAAGGAGGCAAGGCCAGCCTTTACAAACAATCCGTGACTTACCACATACGAGGTAGCTCACCGGCGACGCCTAGCCGTCTAGGAGGATCACCTCCAAGAGTAACAAATGCTCCAATGGATGCTTGGCTTCACCGGAAGTGCTCAACACTAAGGATATGCTCTATATAGCTGATAATTGCTATCACTTGCTATCTATTGCTCATACACATACATCCCTCAACCCAAATCCAAAGATATGAACTAAATCAATCAACTCTCACAAAGAGAGGTTTGGGGAGAGCTTGCTGGTGCTTGGGATAGCTCTAGGCGTGCAAGAATGAATGGGCAACCAGCACCCCTCAAAGGAGAGGGGTATGGGGTATAAATACCCCACACAACCAAAACTAGCCGTTATAGCCGTTGGAAACCGGTCAGACCGGTTTCCCAAACCGGTCAGACCGGTTTACGAACTATACTAGCCGTTACACCTATCAGAGCCCAAACCGGTCAGACCGATTTCCCAAACCGGTCAGACCGGTTTGGGTCGAGTTAGCACACTTGAGTCCTAAACCGGTCAGACCGGTTTCCCAAACCGGTCAGACCGGTTTGGGTGGACTCAGCACACTAAGTCCCTAAAGGACACCACTCTCAAGGCTATCTCTCATGGGTTGATCTATTGAGCACTTTTTGGTGTATGCCAAGACAACTAATGTTGCATCCCTGTGACGAACCGGGTTCTCACCGACGAGAACCCGACTCCCTGTACCCTTGAGATAGTCCCAGGAATAGCAGCTATCTCGTACAGAACTCATCTCAGTCGAATATCACATCCATACAACGATAAAAGATTCATTACATGACTTATATAAAGACAAAGCGTCTGGTACAAGCCCTCTGGGCTAAAACGACAATAAGAAACATCTGCGCAGCGGTAGCTAGAACAACAGGGACCACTCCTCCACAGGCATCCTTGAGCGTAGCGCACACCCTTCAATCGTACCACCCGTCCTGGTTGAACTCGTGGTCGGGGTCTTCACCTGAGAACCCAAAGTCTGTCCCCAAGGAAATGGGACAGGTCCACGTCACCAACCATAATATGATGCAAGCTTTAAAGTGGCCTATTCTAAAGATATAGAAATAATCAAGGTTTAAGCCAGGGTTTCTTATGCAAGCAGCAGCAATAACCCAATTTCATCTCATCACCAACTCCTGCTCACACACACATCCACTCCCCGAAACCAACCGTCAGCCTCACACTTTTCCCATCGGGCTCGTCCTGCCACGGCAGGTTCCCGCAAATCATTATCCACCAATCACCTTTCACTCACTAGTCGACTTGGTGAGCTCCCTCCCCACCTTGTCTCAACAGCCTCAACTGGACCAATCTCTCATAACCCGAGTCAAGGATGAGGTAAGAAAGCAGATTCCCATGCTAGCCGGGGCTTCTCAGAAATGGGTCGTCCGTAACCGTGGACACGGCTATACGTATAGTTTACACTCTGCAGAGGTGGCACTCCAGGAATCCATCCGGGCTGCAAGGCTAGTCCGCAACCAACCTGAGACACAGCCCACAGCAAAGACCCTAAACAGTAGCGGCGCCAATCCTGTCTCCCTGGGCTCGGGAAACATCCGATCTAACATCTGCCCCAGGGTCGTGAAACCTTCCCACCGGTGCCAGTCGAGGGCCGTGGTAAATCAGGGAGATTACGCCGCAACGAATCCCCCTACACATATCAAACTCGATTCTCCTACAGTCTCGGCGCCGCACTAGAGTAGGCTTGCTGGAACCCTCCCCATATTGGGTAGATGGTGAGCACGGTATTTCCCAAGTCCAAAGTGGGGGCACGACTCGGTCCTTAATTGTTCGGTAAAGCGAGTATCTGCATCACAAGCGATCCGCCGCAACGGTCCGCAATCGGCACCCATAACAGGTATTGCCGCCCAAACTCCTCAGGTACTCACCGAGTACCAATCCTCAAGTAACCAGTAACCATGTACCCGCAACAGGTACCCCATAGGGACTGCCCGAGTGCAGCCCCTCAGCACCTCGATCTACGATCGAGTTGTTATTACTCGCTTACACCGCCTAGCTGCACTACTCCTCCCAAACCACCCACAACTCACGCCAAGAGGATCAATCACAACCATCCCAACACATGCATAGCATAGCATATATATAAAGTGAGTAGTAGGTAGCAAGGTAACAGGATAATAACAAAGGCAGTGCAGGTTTATCATGCGAGTAAAGTAAAGCGCTAGCATACTAGTTTGCATGTCTAATAGGTATTTCAGAAATGGTCGGGCGTGAACCTGGGCAAAGGTCTTCGTCCTCGTCGAAGCAGTTGTTGTAGCGGTCCAGCTCCTCCTGACTCTCCGGAGCTCCTAGGGTTGCGCGAAAATAAAGTAAGACGCGGCTACTAGCAAAGAAACACTAAGACAGCGACGAAAGAAGACCCAAATAACACCAAACTCTACACTAACGCGTAGATCATGATTTTAGAAGAATATAGAAACTGGTTTCATATTTTTCTGAGCTACGGTTGATTTATTATTAATTTTCGAAGTTTAAATCATTTTCTGAAAATATTAAATAATTTTCGAAAAAGAAAACAGACAAATAATTAGCCTGCTGACATCAGCATGACGTCATGCTGACGTCAGCAGTGGGGTCCGCCTAGGATGACATCAGCAGTGGGTCCTGCTGACGTCAGCGTTGACTGGTCAACGGTCAACGGTCAACGGGGGTCAACGGTCAGCGGTCAACTCTGGTCAGTGGGTCCCAACTGTCAGTGACTCACAGAGTATGACAAGTGGGTCCCATACGTTAGCGCTGTTAAAAGAAAAAGAAAAAGAATAAATGATGGCTGGGCTGGAATTGGGCCGAAAGCGATTGGGCCGGAAGAGTTCAAGGGGGTTAAACAGACTTAATCGCGAGATTTGGCCCACGAAGGGGGTGGCTGCTGGATTCGCTCTGGTGGACCAAGTCCACCGTGAACCGCGAGATGGGTCCACGTGAGCCGGGTGCACGGGATCGATCTGTGGCCGACTCGGGATTTTCTGTGGGTGCGCGTGTGGCGACTTGGTGTGGTCCTGCATGTGGCATGGCCACAACGCGACGCGACGCGCGCGCGGCGCGCTCCAGAACGCGCCGGCGGCGAAGGTCAACGGCGGTTATCGCCGGAAACAGCTCGGCTGGGCTCAAGAACGGTCGGGTTAGCTTCGCTAGGGCTCGGTGGTCACGGACAGGGTGAAAAGGGGCTCTGCTAGGGTTTGGCTTGGGCTTACCGACGCGAACAGCGGCGACTTGGCCATGAACGCCGGCGAGCACGACGGCGGCTCGGGTTTGGGTTCAACAGCGCGCGGAAAGGGGTCATGCGAGCGCGCGTGCGGCTCCAGCGACTGCTAGAACGCACCTGGGTGCACACGCGCGGGCTCGTGGTCGCCCACGGCCGCGCGTGGCCTCGGCGTTCGCGCGCGCGAGCAGAGCTCGGCCGCGGCGGCCTCGGCTGCGGGGAACAAGCGACGGCGGGTTGCAAAGGGTTTAGCGGCGACGGGAACCTGCACAAGAAGATGCACAGCTCGAAGGCTGGCTCACAGAGGGCTAGGCTAGGCACGACGAGCACGCGCGGCGGCGGAATCCGGCCGGAGACAGAGAAGATGGGGGAACTCGGCGGCGCTCACCTAGGGGTCACGTCGTCGTTCGCTGCAGCTCGGGGAAGACTCGTCGTGGCTCGGCGATGCTCGTGCGCTCCCTCCCGTCCCTGGTCCAGCTTGGGGTCGATGGCTCCACGGTCGGCGGCGACGGCTTCGGCGGCGGCGTCGCGGAGAAGACGACTGGCTTCTCTTCTTCCCTCGGCTTCTCCTCCACTGGCTTCCTCGACTCCCTCCCCCACTCCTTCCCCCTCGAATTGGATCTGGAAACCCCAAAGGGGCGGCGGCGGCTTGAACAGGGAGTGCGGCCGGCGGGGGCGATTTATAGGGCGGCGGCTGATCTAGGGTTCGGGCTTGGACGGCTAGGGTGGCTTGGCGTCCGTGCCAGGGCCACGCGTCGCGATCGCGACGGGCCGCACGGCTCGGGTGGTTGGAGTCACGGGCGTTAGCACGCGAGAGAGAGAGAGAGGCGCGGCGCGGGGAGGAAGACGACGCGAGGAGAGAGGTAAAGCTGACAGGCAGGGCCCGCCTGTCATTGGAAGAGGAGAGCGACGCGGAGCCGACGCGGCGGGGGAGAAAGGGTGGGCCGCTGCTGGGCCGAAAGGCCGAGCAGGCCGATTGGGTTGCTGGCTCGGGAAAGAAGTTCAGGGTGGTTTCTCAGACTTGGGCTTCGGGAATTCGGCCCACGAACAGTTAGATGGGTTGACAATTAGTTTAGCCAATTAGAGTTTGAATTCAAATCTAGAATTTGAATTCAAACCAACCAAAAATCCAAATAAATCCAAATCACACTATTTCATCCTTAGTACTTCAAATTGATTTTAAATTTGAAATTTAAATTGCCTAAGAATTTAGGGAGCAAAAAGAAGACACTCTTATAGGTTGGTTTGCATGCACACAATTCCACCAAAAATTTTTAAACTCGAATTTTTGCACTCAACAAAACCTATAGGAAATTTTGGGTTGTTACAATCCCTCTTGATAGTACGGCATTCCTAAACTCAAGATTAAAACAATAAATAGAATCTACCACTTGAGCTTGTAAATCTTCATTGATGCCATACTTGATCATTCTCAACTTTGAGGGCTTCAACATCTTCATATTGATGAGCACATCCATCTTGAGCCAATGACTTAGAATTTCCATTGTATGAAAGAATTCATAAGCCATTCCACTATATGATCAAATAAAGATTAGATGCTTCGCATTGCTTCATTTGATATGGCTTGATCGACGTATAGAACCCAAACTAAGATGCTAGACCTTTCCACCAACAAAGTCCCTCGGCTACAAGACCAACTTGCCCTTCACCTTGTTAGGACGTCACTACCATCTAGCTTGATCCCTTCCGTCCTCTCTTGCCAAATTAAGCTTTGCTTTGCATTGCATCATCATGAAATCCACATTGAAATCCAATTCTTCAATTGATTTGAATGTCTTCTTTGGTAATTGACTTGTCCATAAGCTTCAATGCACTCGAGACCATATACTAACCATAGAATCATGTCTCATTTTGAATATAACAATTGCCATGGATCAAGCCCAAAGAAATCATAATTTCTTCAAATGATATATCCCAAAACCTTTGACAAGTATCTTATTAAGTGAGACCAACTAATATGCTTAAGTCCTTGTCTCATTTGTCATTTCCAAACACTTGTCATTTTCTAGTTTAATTGCATGGGATGATCACCACTTGTTTGCTTTCTTGTCTTTTATACCAACAATGAACTTTTATTCTTCAACAATCATATTCCTTGAATATCCATAAGAATAGACACCTGCTCATATGCTCAAGCAAACAAGTTAAATAACTAATCATGTTGTCATCCAAAATCATCAAAACATATAAGTGCCTAGATGCACTTTCAGTTCCATATACGCTAAAATGACCAAACTCAAGTTTCTCCACTCGATCTGACCAAAATACCCCTCTCTTCTTCCTCCTCTCTCCATCCTCTCCTCCCACATCCTCTTCCTCTCCGGCCGAGCTTGCGCCCAAAAAAAACTCTCCCGATTCAGATGGCCTGCGCCGGCGTTCCCGGCACGAAGGCCGCCTCCGACGCGGCGGAGCCCAGCCTCATCGCGGCGGTGCCCGCCCGCAGCACAACGGCGCGAAGCCTCCTCCACCGCGACGGCCCGCTAGCGCTGCCGCCCGCCCGCGCCGCCTGGCTGGCCCCGCCGCCGCCCGCGCCGCCAACCTCCCGCGCCGCCGCCCGCGCTGCCCGGCCGCCGGCCCGCGCCGCCGCCCGCGCTGCCCAGCCACCCGCCCGCACCGTCGCCCGCCCGCGCTGCCGCCATCCACGCGGCCAGGCTCGAGGGCGGCGGCTGGCGGAGGCGGACGACCGGCGTGCGGCCCGGCACGAGGGCGGCGGGCGGGGCGCAAGCTCAGCGGCGGACGGAGGAGGCGGCGACCGGCAGGGCGCAAGCTCGGCCGTGGGAGAGGATGGAGAGAGGAAGATGAAGAAAGAGGAAGGATGAGGAAGAAAAGAAAGGGGTATTTTGGTCAGATCGAGTGGCGAAACTTAGGTTTGGTCCGTATGGAACAATGGATTCGTGGTCATTTTAGAGAAGCCCGATGTATGTTGGTCATTTTAGAGAAGCCCAGGATTTTCGTGGTAAAAATCTTGGTGGTTGGTCAAGGACTGAAGAAGGGAGAAAAAGGAGCTCGCTCCCCCTCTCTCAGAAAAAGAAACAAAAAAGAAGGGAGTTCACTCATCAGCCTATCGAAAAGAAGACCGAAGAAAAATCCCGCTCGAGCTGGCAGAGAGAGAGAGAGCAGATGGACGTGTGGGCGACTCTGATGCGAATCAGAGGGATAGGATGAGCATGCTGCAGGCATGAACCTCGTCTCTTCCGAGCAGGCAAGCGAAAGCAGTTCACCGAGACCGACAGGCGGCAGGACGCAACCAATACCGGTAGAGTCGAGTCGAGTCGTCCTCTCACGGAACGCAACGCTCCAACGACTACTCGTACTTGCTTGCTCTCTAGCGCGGCAGCGATCCCGCAACACGTACGTACCAGCAGCGCGCTGCCCGGCCCGGCCTGGCTGCGCGCGCGGCGTACCTTTGGTGGCACGAGCAGGCGCGCCGCAGCGTCGTCCAAGCGCGTCCATCGTCTTGGTCTTGGGGGGTACCAGACTACCAGTGTACCACCACCACCACCTGCGACCTGCCTACATACCCGTGACCGTCTCGCTCAAGGATGAGGTCAGGGACTGGCTGGCTGGTCCTCGGCTTCGATCTATCTCTTCTGCATCATCCGTCCTCGCCGGTCGCCATGTTCTACTGCCACGACGACACGCATCGGTCGAGAGGCGCTCTGATGATGATGCACGTGAACTGTTTGTATCGAATGCACGGGTACACGGGCAGACAGGCTGGTAACCCTGCCGGCGATACGATTTTTTTCGGGGGGGAAAAACGAGAGACGCTGGTGGGTGCATGTGCATGTGTAGGTGGATCTATCGGCCGGCGAGGGCGCAAGATGACACGGTGCGCCCTGCCGACTTTGCCGAGTGCCGAGTGCCCTGCCTGTCTGCCGACGGCGAGCAGGCTCCCCCCTACCTGCCTGCCGACACCCCCGGCCCGTTCCGCTTCAATTCCGCAGCAGCGAAGCCGCGCGCCGGGACAGGGCGCGCCCTTGTCGCCACCCGCGCGTCGCCGAGCGGCGCGCGGACCGCAACCGCCAAGGGCCCAAGCCGACCGCGGCAGCACGTTCGTCACGGCCCCTGGTACGGAGGGACGAACGCACACGCGCTTCGGCTTCGCTCGATCACAACACATCGCGCAGCCATGCGCATGCACATGCACGCCCCCCGTCCCCACCCCAGCGACACGGGACGTCGTGTGGTGGCGACTGGTGACCCCGCGCCGCTGCCGCGGCCTGCCGCCTGCGCGCATGCGCTGCTGTGCTGTGCTGATGCGCCCGCCGGCCGACGGCTAACTCCGACGCGCCGCGCGGGGCGCGGGGTCCGCGTCCGCCCGGCCCGCCTGACGGGCTCTGGGCTCTGGCCGCCTGCGCCCCGGTTCCGGCGGGGCACATGGGACTGCGAGCCAGCAGCGCCGAGCAGCACGGGCCCTCACAGGCAGAGCGGCGAGTCTAGCCGGAGAGCTACAGCTAGCTCGCTTGGCTACGGTCGGGCGGCACGTGTTGTCGCGTCTGGAGAGGCAAAAAGCCAAGGGCGCGGCCGCGGCTGTGGGCGGCGGCGCTTTCGCTGTGGCCGCACTAGCTGTGCGCGCATGGCCCTTCGGGTATGCCATGCGGCCAATGTCGACGGGTCAAACCGGTCGCTTCCGGCTCCCTCCCTGCGCCGGCAAACCAAACCGCCGGCCACTCAAATGTTGCAGGAGGGGCGGCGGGGGCACATCCATTTTCCATTGGACCGTCAACGGCAGGGAAAGAGCATTCAAAAGAGCGTCCTCTGAACTGTAGGCAGGACCAACCCTGAGTTCGAATTTCAGGAAACGGAGACAGGAAATGGCTTTGCACGGACTAATTTCCAAATCATAGATCGTCAGGGAGTATTGCTGTACCATTTGCCGGAGCTCCAGGATGCAACCCATCCTTTTCATTTGCATGGGCAACGCAGAGAATGCCGGGGGCAAACAGCCCAGCACTTATCCACCACTGCTAAATGCAATGGTAATCCAAAATGTCACGAAATCTGGCTCAATCAAAAACTTGCAAACATGACAACCGGACCGTCAGGGGCTCAGGGCAAGCTATGATGACGCCGCAGGTTGGTTGGGACATGGAAGCATGCCAGTGGGAATCTCTCGGTCCCTTTTGGAATGATTGGGGCCGGAACGCGGGACGCCCTGCGGCAAAGCTCCCCTCGTATGGGAAGGGGAATGTTTATGATACTCATTGCCATCATGAACAAAGATGCCATGCCATGCAGAGAAAGCAAAAAAGAACGTGAGGCAATCCGACCTGACCCCTGAGGCACCGGTCAAAAGATCTTCCGCTGCGTGTGTGACCCCACTGTGATCACACAACAAACCTATATGTGAGTGACCGTACGAGCAAAGACGAGCCATCTCATTTCATCAACTCTTTTCCTTTTTCCTTGCAACAGCTTTGTTGTTTCATGTAACGTTCAAAGGGAGCCACAGCCATACTACATTCCAACCAATTTTGCCCCAAAAGAAGGCTCAAAAGAACGCTACCACCACTAAGATTGCGCATAAGTTGTAGACTCAAAATAAGGCCTATCTTCTACTGCATACCATTAGACCAACCATCATATGGTAACTAACCAACCCTGCTATCCCAGCTAATTTACCTAATCTGGTGCGGTGCTGCTGCTAATCTTGCTTCAGTTTACAAAAACCAGCCAATGGCAAGCAAGATTGGGCAGCTACTGACCTCCAACTCCATCAGCTACGCATCCGCCCAAGCAGCAAAGACAGGGAGATGAGAAACGACGTGCTGGGCTGTCGGCGGCGCCGGCATAGGCATCCAGGGGCTCATGGAGGCAAGGCTCACCGTGGCGTTCTCCTGCTTCCCGTACAGCATGGCCAGGCCCAGCCTCTCGGGGCTCCCCTCCCTGGAGTTGCCGAGGCTTGTCACCAGCGATGACGAGTTGGAGAAGTTGACGCTACCAGTCTTGCCTGGAACGTCAAGGTGATGATCATGTGCCACACACTCGCCGTCGAGCCCAACGATGCCATGCAAGGAGGAGCTAGAGTCACTGATGATGCTCTTCTGGAGACCAACTGCTTCTGGGCAGTGCACAGCTTCCTGGGAAGATCCATGGAGCACCATCCTCCAGTCTGCGCTTGTTTCCTCGGTCAGGTTGAGCTCCCACCTGCTACCATTGTGCATCAATGGAGCACCGTTCACTGCCTCGATCGCCTTGACCTTGCGTGCTACCTCCACAGGCAGCAGTGTGCTGCTCTCCAATATCTTGTCGACGTCGTATCTGGTTATGTCAAAGTTTGTCACTGCATTCAAGCCGCGGAACTTGATGGCAGCTATGTCATAAGCTTCGGCTGCTTCTTCTTGAGTGGCTGGATTGATATTCAGTAAATAGTGTAAGAACAAAATCAGCTATGAGTTTGAAGTATGAAAAGAAATCATGTAACAACTAATTTAGTCTGCATATAGCAAAATAAACCAAAATAGATCCTAAAAGTAGGATTCATGATCGGATTACTTTTATGTCGTGCTAACGTCATCTTTTAGTTCAACTGTTCAATGGAGTATTTAAAACAGTCAACAGGTTGCTTTGGTCAGAGGTCACAGCCTTAGGAAAAGTATAACTATCTGAAAAAGCAAAGAATGATCAGGAAGAATGCGTGGACAGTGTACCCCACGGATTAAAGGTGATCACAAAAGCAATGCCCAAAACTAGAGATTAGCAGTGAAAGTTCATGTTGCAAGTCTTCTTCTCGGGTAAAATGTACTTTGACGAGACAATTAGCATAGTACTTCTTTTACTTGAGGATTAGCACAAAAAGCTTCTTTTACTTGAGGCACATTACTTTGTGGAACCATTAAGGCCCTACAAATCTCCAGTCAAATAGACAGATCATTCTTACTGAAAGTGCCGAGGTACAGATCCTTGTTCCCAGCAACCCTGCCAATCCGAGATTGCCATCTTCCATGCTGGTGATGCCTGTAATGCAGTCAACATGAACATATTGCGATGGTTTCTACATGTACTTTTGTTTTCTGCACTGAGGAAGCAAAATGTGCCGGAAAATTCTGCCCAAACAAACCTTGTCACCCCTCGGTAGATGGAGGCACCTCGAGAAAACCCACTGCTTCTCCTGTGATCAGTAACAACTTCAGAAATGCCAGAAGACAAGGGAACTTACAATGCACCAAAAATAGCAAGCACTGACCTTCTCAAGTGCGCAACAAATTCTTGCCTTGTCATGCTTTTCATCTCCTCAAGCTCATCTTGATAGTTTTCTACCTGCCAAACAAAGTGTGTTATACCTTATTACATTGAGAAACATCAAAGGACCAGTTTTGCTGTATAGAACTTCAGCATGACACTTACGGGGAAATTGATGTGTGTAGCTGGACCCCAGTATTTCAGAGCAGCAAGATCGTAAGCCCTTGCGGCCTTGTCTTCGGTGTCATAACCACCTAATACACAGAAAAGAAAACACATTTCACATTTCTGGAGCCTGCCACAGCTTGAGACAGGTAATCAGACAATAAAAGGCTTCATCAAGTAAGAAGCGTTCTGTTACCTAGATATACTGCAGAGTAATCGCATTTGGGTCATGACAGACCCCAGAATGACATTTCCAAAAGAAGAGGAATCAAAATGTCAGAAAGAGCTATACAAGCATAAACTTTGATACATCATTTATTTTACATGTCTAGATACCAACCTTGCCTTCCTTTCCTTGTCTGCCCATCCTTTCTGCAGCTGTTGTCCCAGAGGTGGGCTTCATATCTCCCAGTCCACCTGTGCCTGCTCCAGTGAATCAAACACAAACATATGATGTGGGCACAAACAAAACAAATTGTCTGGTCTAAGAAACAAGTAAATAGTTTCCTCCCTAACAAGATAGTAGGTGCCACATTAATCTGCAGAAATGCAGGGGCACCAGAAGGATCAGAGCCCCCGGGCTTTAATATTGTCAAGCGGAACAAACAAAGTAGTAACTATTCCAATAAGATTAGGCATTAAAATGATTTGGCGCCAAGCATGAGTTGCTGGTCAACTGAATTTTTTTTAACAAGAACAGCAGAGCATAACAGAAGTACAGCATAGCCACATCAATGCTGGAAACTAACAAGGGCAGGCCATGTTGCAAATACAAATACAATACTCCTACTGAACCAGGAGCTAATTGATTTTTACAAGCTGATCTATGTGACAAAATCCTATCAAATGATGATCAATGCCGCAGAGAGGGAGACAACGTCAGAGGGAACAGAAGAGTTGCAAAGCATACATATGACTCAGAACTAAAGAAGCAGTAAGCAATGCCCGTACGAAGCCCACTGAGGAAACAAACGCAACAAGAGATGGCAGAAGGAAAAGCGAAAAATCTTCGTAAGCAGCTTACCTGGTGACGCCCCGATACCTGGAGGTCCTCTGCCCAAACGTGTCGATGGACTTGCGGTGCACCGGCTCCTTGTTGCCTCCCTTGCCGGTGCCCCTCTTCTTCCCCACGCACTGTTTACCATCGCCATTACTGCGCCCCAGGGCAGCGGCCGCAGTGGCAGCAGCGGCTACAGCGACTATCTGGGGCTGGTGCTGGTGCTGCGGAGCCGCGCTGACGCAGCTGCTCGACTGGGACCCGGGGCTCATCATCGACAGGCTCAGCGGGTGCATCTCCCCGTTGCTGTAGCAAGCGCCGTAGCCCGTCAGGAGGAAGTTCTTGGCCGCGGCCATCGCATCGTCCATTGGCGCCGCCTCTTCTTGGAGCATCTCTGCTTCCGTCAGTGGCTGGAAGTTGTAGGGGGCGAGCTGGTGGTGCTGGTAGTGCTGGTAATCCCTGCTCGCCTCCTCTTCTTGGCCCTGCTGGTGGCAGTAGTAGGTGGCCGTTTCTTGGCCACCGCCATTGCCACAACCCAAGAAGTCCTCCAGCTTCGGTGGGGGCGATGGCATCATGCCTGCTTCATGCCAAGGTCCAAGGAGACCAGATAATGTTAGAGATAGACAATACGGTCTAGAGAGAGAAGGGAGCGAGGGAGAAGAGCAGTATAGTGACCTTCGATGTTGCAGATGGAGCCGTCGTCGTCGGACTTGATGGTGGGCATGGTAGGCAAGTGGGAGTAGTAGACGCCGGCAGAACTAGTGCCGTCACCATACGCGCCGCCAACATAGTAGTAGCCCGGATAGGTCGCGGCCATGGGTGAGAAGAGGAAGTTGGGAGTGGCGGCGGCGTGATAGGTACTAGAAGAGGAAATCGTAGCAGTGGAAGGAGGCGGAGCAGGATGAGCGGAAGCGGGTTCGGAAGGGTTGGGCACCTCCATGGCCGTGTTGGGGGACAGGGAGAAGCCGAGCCAGTTGCTGCCACCACTAGCCATTTCTCCCATCAACCATGCAACCGCAAGCCCTTGTTGCTCTCGAGCTCACCTTTCCTTTGTGCTGCGGTTGGCTTCGCTCGTAGCAAAAACGCTAGACCAATGCTACTACGCTCATGTGAACGGTGAACCGATGAGAGGGACCCGGCCGGGCCGTGAAACCGAGCAAAAGGAATGAGGGGGGCGAAGCAAATCGGTGGATAAGTACCATTCCTAATGCATTCGCGAGCAATATAAAAACAAGGAAAATCTATGGGCTGGCCTCCTCATACCTATCCGTTCCATAGGGCCATAGGGATCTGTGTATGGAGAAAGATCGATGTAGCGGAGGAGAAGGGGTATGTGTGCGCCAGGCCATTAGCCCCATGCTGTCCAAGTGTGCGTTCAGTTTCCGCGAAAGTCACGTCGGACACTATAACGTATTGTACCACTCTTTATTTGTTTATGGTAATCGTTGTCTTACCATGATTTAACTAGGCTCAAAAGATTCATCTTGTCGTGTACATCAAAACTATGTAATTAGTTTTTTATGAGTTAAATACATCGTTAGTACATAAACTTGAAGAGTAGGTGCATTTAGGTACATCATCTCTCTAATTGCTCGTTTAGATCAACAATTTGGTATGTTGGTGTAAATAGGTCACACATAGAAAAAAAATGCCATGCTGCATCGCGGTGACGTGTTAACTAGTTTTTTTTAAACTCCTTACTCATTATGCAATTTAGGTTAGTTTAGCTTTTTAGATTTTGTTTATAGCAACTTTTAGACAAAGAATATTGTAAATGTTTAAAAATAAGATATTTTACAGAAAAATAGTTATTCTTGGCTTGGTGAAATGAAATGTTATAACAAACAAGAGGCATCATATAAGTGCAAAAATTTGAATTTTTGATTCATAGCTCAGTTTGTAGTCCCTATCTCTCAATAATTTTTGAGTGGTAATATAAATCATCAACTTGTTGTGGTGTGCTGATATATTGGTGATCTTGTATCAGCATTATAAAAACTTGATGTTCGTAAAACCGGTATATGTCAAAATAGGTCATAATAAACAATAAAATAACGCTAAATGTACACATACGCTGTCTACATGGCGTTCTTTCGCCCATATGTCATGTCAGTGACTTATTTGCACCCACTCGCCAAAATTGTGTATCAATGATGCATTTAACTCTTTTTTTTACTCACGTTTAGTGCTCCATGCACGAGAAGAGAGATTTGATGTGATAGGTGAATAGTAAAGTTTTGGACTGGAATTTTGGGAACTAAACGCAGCCCAAAACTCACTCACACAAAACTAAACCGGGCCTTTGATGCAGAATTGAATTGTGTGAGGTTAGCCATTGGATGGGACGGGGCGGGGTGGGGCTGACTAGCTCTTGCCTCTTGCCCTCTCCTGTTCTCGTCTCTTTCCCCCGGCCGTCTGCTATGCATGCTGCTCCTCTCTCCTATATGCAGCTGGATGCTGCTCAGTGTGGCCGAAACAAGGCTGCTTCTGCCAGACTTGATGGACGGACACGAGACAGAGAGAGAGAAGCGCAGGACAGCGGCACGCAAAGCGCCAGTCACTTCGCAACAGTACCGTCGTCCCTGCGCCGCACTGCAGTGTTGCAAATGCTAACGAACCAACCCCAGTAAAATCCCTAGTACCACCCCTATCTTTAGCTAAGCGCTGCCCCAAAACAAGCTTGCTGCTTGCTTAACACCCACCCCCACAGGATCGAGTTCAGAGAGAAGCGCCGGGAAAACGACGCCGACCCGACCCGAGCCCTGCAGCTGATACCGACGCGTCGGCGCCAGAACACGGCTCGGCCCGGCGGTTCAGATTCAGGTTCAGGATTGGCTGCGCCGGAAGCTTGCATGCCCAACGCAAGAAACGGGGCTCCTTTCACGGCATCGGTGGCGGCAGCCACTTCTGTTGGTTTTCCTGGTCGGTCGGGGGCGTCGGTCAAACCAACACAAGCGAAGGCGAGGCAGCCCCTGCAGACAGAGAAGGCCTGTGCCGGCGGTGTGCCTGCGTGGTGGGTCTTGATGGCCTGTCTTCATGTACTCCCTCCGTCCTAAAAAAGAAGTCACTCTAGAAATTTTAGGACAGATTAATGAAAAAGTAAAATGACCTTGATTGCCCCTAATTATTAGCCATATTTGGCACTAATTAGTTGTTGCATGCACATGCACTTACTCAAGTAAAGTCACTCTATATTTGGCATTAAATATAGTAAAATGACTTCTTTTGTGGGATAAATTTTAAATGCTATAGTGTCATCTTTTTTTGGGACGGAGGGAGTATGTTCTGGGAATGATGAGCCAAGGGCCCCAGCAAACCCCTGTTGGGCGTGATAAAAGCCAACCAGGGTGGCTTTTGCACGGCACGGCCCCCTCCTAACATTCCGATTCCATGCAGCTTGCTTAGATTTTAGGTGGGAGATCAGAGCACGCAGTGGCCAGAGAGAGGAAAGAGCATTTGTCTGAATAATTTTCTTTTTCATGAACTTCTTTTGACTTTTGCCAAGGCTCCACCTTTCTATTTGAATTGAGGTGTTGTGCCAGAAAAACTCACAAACTAGACCAACCTTCAAAACTAAATGTAATATTTCTTCTATGAGAAATTAGGGTGCCAATAGTATATGATAATAAGAATGGTGGCCAAGAAGGTTTAAACGTCTTCCTTCTGTTTCAAGAACAAGTAGACTATTTGTAGCAAATCATGGTCAGCGATGAAGAAAGTGCAGGGTAAACAGGCAAAAGTTACTCAAAGGAGCAATCAAACGTCTAAAAGAGCCGACACAGTACTAAAACATAGAAGTAACGAACGACCAGTTTACCGTGACAAAATAGACATTGGTTCAAGGTGACAATGATTCAAACTGAATGCATGCAAAAACAGAGAGAATGGAATGTACACAAATTTTAAAGAAATGGCACGCACGTACGTTTAAAGATGGAGTTAGAACCACTTAAAGTAGTTTTAGGTCCACATAAGACGCTGTACTTTGGGGAATTTAGTGTGCTTCATTCAGAAATGAATACTCCTGTTTTGCCATAAGAAGTGGTACCCCAGCCAGTTCCTTATAGGATGGTCAGTTGATGTCTTGATGAGTTTCATAACTATCCATTCATTTACATCTCATGCATGGCAAATCACCGATGCTCTCCTATGTTGAAAAGTCTATATGGCATTAAACCTTCGCTTGCCCTTTACAGGTATGCAATGCAAATGCAAGCATGTTTTGGCAAGTGGATTACTGTATCATTGTGCTATAAAGCACCTAAGTAATAGCACTAAACCAGGCCCACCTCTGTGGCGCCGATCCTAACCACAAGAGAATTTGATTCGATATGCACAGCTTTAGATCATGCCCTGCGTACAATGTACCAGCGTCCAGAGCCACTGAGACTCGGGGAGGGTCCATGCCAAATCAATTGCGTTTTGCCAAGCAAAAGAAGGCTGCGCAGGCAGCTTCAATTTTGAAGCTGGTCCTACGGCTCTCATTCTTTCTGATCGCAGCAAAAGTTGGTTGCAAGATCGAGCTGGTCCCTTGATGAGGCATGCAACGTCGAGGGGCCCTCCAGTCCTCAACCGTCACAGAAAAAAGATCTCTCGCGAGAGAATGTGGATGCCTAGCGTGTTGTTCTGGGAACTAGGCCACTTCTAGCTGCAGCTGGTAACCTAGTTTAAGCATGCACGAGTTGGAATAATCTCTCGCGTCCTTTTTCCGCGATGATGGTGTTCATTTGGTACTACTAACAAATCATGGCTTGTCCCAGGGCGAGTTGCTGCTGCTTTTGAGCTCGTTCCTGCCTACCATTGCTCATGGGCCATGGCTGGATGACCCTACCGGATGTCTCCTTTTCCGCCTTTATCTAGGTTTCCCCATGCCCGACACCTCTTTTGTGCCTCACGTTAAAACAGCCAGAATTTCTAGTGATTGCGTTCGGGTGTGTGTGCATTCAGGCCCTTCTACTAAATGGTAAATGCAAGGGAGTTCGAGGGCTCGTTTGACTACCGTATGAGTCGTTTCCTCCAAATTTTCAGGCGATCACTTTGAATGTGCCTCAGTAAAATCTAATCAACAAGCCGTGACAGTGATTGCTCGAAGAAAAGCGTGGCACTCAGTTGCTACAGTCACCAAAAATTTGCTTCGGAAATAAATCGGTAGGGGACGTACCTGGCGCAAATAATTGGTCTGACACGATTCGCATCCGTGAGATCGACCAGCTGCTTGAACATTGCCTATTGCTGCTGGCGAGTGGCGACTCCTCATGAATCCTCTCCTCGATGTGGCCCAGTCCGTCGTCGATCAGATGAACACCACGATCTGGCAATCTGGCACCAAAACGTTCGCCTCCGTCGCCGCGTAGTCCTGCACGTCTTTCCGCGGCGTAGGGATCTGGATGGCCGCCGGCAGCCGCCGCCCCTGATGCTCCGCCCGTAGGGAGGGAGACGATCCGAAGAGCCACCGCCGCCGGTCACGAGCACCCCTCGTTTCCTCTGCTCGCCGCATCGCAGCGGCGGCGATCGTGACGAGTGGAGTGCCGCCGGGGAATTTTTCCCCTCCCACACAAGAGCAAGTTAACTTTCCAGATAGTTAAAAGCAACAAGTGGCTGAGTATGTAGACATATTGAGCCAACTAGTTTTTTTTCTTTTTTCATCCTCAATACACAGCAATTATTATAGTATAAAATCTACTCGATACTTATATTCTTGGACCATCCGGTTCGGCTGGATGGTTTCCAGCCAGCCAGCAGTGTTTTTTTCTCAGCAGAAACCAGCACCAGCCACCAACCATCAACCAGTCAGCAGTGTTTTTCTCTCAGCAAAAACCAACACCAGCCACCAGCCAAACGAACAGGGCGACTCTTATAACAATGTTTTATTTAAACACGGAACTTTGATTTTTGTATGGAACATTTTTTAAAAAAATAAATATTCTACTGATTTTTGTATGGAACATTTTTTTAAACACGGATCTTATTTTGCAACGGCTCGTTAGTAGAGCTATTGTATAATATTTTTAGATCATTTTTTCTTAATTTTGGAACAAATGCTTTCTTTGACTAGAACATTTAATTTTATTCAGTAAATAGCATGTCTTGGGTGTTATCGCTATCGGGTGAGTTCCATGAGCCCAAAAGATATATAAAAACAATAATGGATATGCAAATGATTATATGATCCATTGGTATTTTTAAGAGCGCATCACGAGCATCATACTCCCTCCTCTAGCTTTTCTAAGGCATGATTTAACTTGGCACGGTCTTGTAAATTATATTTTGATCATCCATTTATCTTATATTATTTATGAATATAAGTTATAATTATTAGAAAATATTTTTGTATAAATCTAATAATTCCAAATTTATACTATAAAAATTAAACTCTATTGCTTAAATTATTGGTAAAAAGGAGGGGGTAGCACATAGGGGTGCACTTGAAAACCGCCAAAAATAGAAAGTTGAAACAAATTTGCGTGGGTTTAAAGGGATATAAATGGAACCAGACTCTTAAATGTCACAAGGAGAAAGGTCTGTATGCATTTGATTTTTTCCTTCACGCTCTTCCCAAATTTTGGCCAGACCCAATGACCTCTACTAGGTTAGTGTTTCATAGCGTGGATTTTCTGTAATTTATTCTAATGTTGAGCTTAGGAATTTTGGTTCGGAGAGAGGCTTTTCTTTTCAGACTTTGTCTAACCCCTAGACCTAGAGGAACTTAGCATCATTTTTAGACTGACCCCAGACCTAAACAGCCAATGAGGCGGCGCCGCCGCCGTGGTGCATCTCGGGTGAAAATAGATAAACAACTAAAAATGTGAAAATTCGGCAAAGACATACTGCTTTTGTTTTTTTTTCAAAAAGTTGAAACTTGGTTCATCTGTAGTTCATGTCTTACTAGTAGAGGTTCACAACTCTTTCTACGTACAGAAATGACAAATTTCACTATAAAATTTTATCATTATCGTATATAAATTATTAAACTATAATGAGTTGGAGCTCAACTCTTGTGGCAAAACATATCATTACATGGAACTGTGAATAGATGAGATTTAAAAAAAACAATACTGTGGAATAGACTTTTACCGTTTTCAATATGATTTCACCGGAGATGTTCACGTGGGCGGCGCCCATCCTAACCAGATCATGAATATCCGACGCAACGAGAGGACGATCGATCAGTAGCTCTCGAGACTGGGATTGGTGGCTGCTGCTGGTGGTGTTCTTCTGAACTTGCCAATCCCATGCATTGTTCAGAAACCAACAGACCCTGACGATGCACCCACGCACATTTGATTGTGCCAATCATGGCTCAGGTGTCGTAATCCAGCCAGCCGAAACACCAATCACGATGGGGACAGTCGGTCGGATACTGCCTCTTCTGCTCCGTCCCCTCTTGCTCTCCTGCTTCTGAACTTCAGAGCTCTGATGAAGCACACCGCAGTGCCGCATATGTCTGCGCCGAGAGGGGCAAGGCCGCAGACCGCAGACGTGACACACCCCAACCCAACCAAGGCCCAAGCGATCGAAAAACTTAAACCATGCAAACAGGACAAACTAAACAGAAGAAGTACATGGCTAAATGACAATATAAAACAGTAGAGCTGCATGCATGCTCAAGTACTGGTACAGCATCCATCTAGCTCGTGACGAGGACCAACAACGGGAGGGAACTCCGCGGTTGGTACCGGAAACTGGTCCGGGAACTGCGAGCATGTCGGCGTGCCTGGGTCTCGGTGGATGCAGTTGCTGAAGGAATGAAAGGCGTGTCCCAGGAGGCAGCATCGAAGCAGTGGCAGTACGAAATATATACGTGTGTCCAAAGGGATCGCAGTACAGTACAGGATTCCTATGCTATACACGTCCTATCGCATTTTGAGATGAGTACGAGTATATACGTACTCTGTAGACTCCATGTCGAAAGATAAACCACGGAACCCCACCAGGGATCGAGCCCCAGAGCGTGACATAGCGGCAGAGAGATTGAGGTGAAATCCATCGTATCAGGCATCAGGCATAGTGGCATATACCCTGTAGGCCCTGTACGAAATACAGGAGCAAGGCGGAATGGCGAACAAGCTGCAAGATTATTTGGTAGATGATCACGCAAAAGTGAAACCTTTTCGTTTGGTCCAGTGCCTATCTATTTTTTACGGCACCGCACGCAGCGATCAGAGGTATCTCAGTGATGTCGTTTGGACGTGACGTGTTTGCGTAGTCTCGGGGTATTAATTCCAGCAGCAGCAGTAGTGACCGGTGCTTTGCTGATCGTCAAACTGTCCACAAGGGATGAGTCGTGAAGCAAAACTGACGTCTCCTGTCACAGGTCAAAACTGAGTTTAGCAGTCTATAAGAAATGACGGGCTGGGGGCAGTAAAAAGCCACGTCTTGATTTTTTTTGACCGGAAGCCCCTACCTATTTTTTTAATTTTTCTTTATTCCAAACCCAGTTAATTCGCTCCCACAGGGAGTCGAACCTGGGTCTGCAGGGTGCTACTAAGGTACTCTAACCACTAGGCTAGAGGCCCTTGATTAGAAACATGTTTAGGGGATATATAATCCGTTGTGTCTCACTGTTTCTAGACGTTTAACATCTTTTCAAAAGTTATGCAAGTGTCATTTGTTTTGCTATGACATATTTTACCATTTTAAAGATGATAAACACAACTTATACTTTTATATATTTTATTTATAAGATTTAAATAAGATAAATGATAAGAGGTTACGACTAAAAGTTAGCATTGTCAAATATTTAGAAAGGGGACTACTGCGAGAAAAACAAGCTAAGCCCTTTAATTTAAAATGAAGTTTCTCCGGTTTAGGAGGATCTCCAAAATGGAAACGGCGAAGTATTTTCTTTTTTCTTCACTGCCTTCCGACTCATTTTAGAAAGAGCTTCGGCAGCTGTTGTAGAGTTTGTTTGGGAGATAACCATGTTGTTATAGCTTCATTCCTAAATCATCTAATCAAACATCCCGAGTTTCAACAATTTCAACTTCAGAAGAAAATAGATTTAGAAACTATATTTTAGAAGATATTTTTAAAACTTTCTTATAGTTGTGAGATAAAATTATCCATTGTCACTATTACACCGCTTTGTACCTGTTCGCAAGGCTTCATCTCCCTAGCGCCCTTTAGAGCAACTCCAGCAGGGGCCTCTATATCGGCCTCTACTCTAAAATTTAGAGGCTTGGAGCAAAAATACAACTCCAGCAGGGCCTTCAAATAGGCCTGCATTTTACATAAGCCTCCAAAATCTCCCCAACAAGCCTCCATTCCTAGAGGCCCTCCAATTCCCCCTCCAACCGTGGGTCCCACCAGATATTTCCCTAACATATGGGGTCCACAACCAAATAGAGGGCTGGGTTGATTTGTTGCTAGAGTTGGGCTCTAATTTGAAGGGCGTCTATATTTAAGTTGGGTCTGTAAATTAATTTTGAAGGCCTCAATTTGCATAGCATTGCTAGAGTTGCTCTTATATAGCAAATCAGGGCCACAAAACCCCGTGAACCTGGCGCATGGTACGGATGTAGTAGCCAATTGAACCTATACTTACTTGAAACTAATCCAACCATATTTAGTTCACTATTTAGCGAGATTTGTCGACTGCTTGGCTGGTGGCTGGTGCTGATTTATGTTGAGAGAAAAATATTAGTAGCTAGTTGATGGCTGATGCTGATTTCTGGTAAGAGAAAAATACTGCTCGCTGGAGACTGATAAGCCAAGCAAAAAGGCCGAAGTCCAACAAAGATTGCAACATATATCTAGGAAGAAATTTGAAGGAAACAATGCAAAAGTTACATCACCTAGGGACTAGGGTTGAACTGAACCCTATGACTTCTTGCAATACCAATAAAATAAAACAGATCTGTTTGATACAGAACAAGAAAGAAAAAGAGAGTGAAAGGGTGTCTAAAACTCCTGTTCATCTTCCTCGAAGCCTTCAGAGATCTGTTCGTCACCGCGTCGAAGCCGCTTCCCAATCGTCGTCGGGCACCAAAGCCAATCTCCACAAGGTGGAGGCCGCAAAGGAGGGCTTACTTTTAGGCGAATCAACCGAGTACACTGCCTCCCAGGCGCATCGGCCAACTCCGGTACCCACGATGCATCCTTCGATTACACTACCGGCAACCCGATCAAAGCTCAGATTTTCACTAAAGATCATCTCCCTCGAGATTAACAGGGTCAACACCATCATCATCTGAAGGAGACGACGATACGCCAACCCTCGACTCCTGGACAGGTCTCCCAGCCTCTCCGTTGACGTCGGAGTAGATCGCCATCGGAGAACGGAAGAAGCTGGGAGAAATTATTCCTCTGCAACAGAACAAGAAAGAAAAAGAGAGTGAAAGGGTGTCTTATCTAGTGATTAGAAAACCTGAGTAGTACCTAGCGGACTCAGATTCGATTCCCCATGAGAGCGAATTAATTGCATTTGAAATAAAAGATATAAAAAAATAGATAGTGACTTTCCCTGCCGACTTTAGTCAAAAAGAAAGAAAAAGAGAACAACTTCAATCTCTTCTGACCACTGTATAATGTGACCATTTTATCGAACTAGTTATACGAAGTGTATCTTGGAATCTATTTCATCTGTCCTAAATATAATATATATTCTCATTTTTAAAGAACTCATCTAGTTAACTAGTTGGAAATTTAACCAAATCTATATAAACTAAGTAAAATTATATTAAATTAATAATGTAATATATTTTTATACTAATTTTTTGGCCCCTACCTTTTTTCTATATCTTTTTTTCTAAACCCAACTAATTCGCTCTCATAGGTAGTCAAATGTGGGTCTGCTGGGTGCTACTCAAATGTTCTAACCACTAGGCTATAGGCCCTTTCACATTTTCATACTAACTTTACTTAAGACATAATGTTTGTCGTCGTTTTTGTTGTTATTGTTATTATTATTATTATTATAAATTTAGTTAAAACAAAAAATATTTAAGTTCATGAAAAATGAGACATGCATGTCTCTTTGCTAGTAAATAAAATAGTCTAAAATAATCCTACAATAAAGATAACATAGATATATTTGCTGGTTGTTTTTAAAAGATAACAAAAACAAATAATTAAGGTGCGTCAACGATCAATCAGACAACCTTCGTGCCACTTTGAGCATGCACGCTGATGCAGTAGCTGCCCTACCCGCCGCGTTGCGCTACCGCGTGTCCGCCGCGAGGCCACATATCGCGCTACGCCCGCTGCCGCCGCAATGAAACCGGGTCACCTCAAACAGTTCCTGCCGACGGCTTTGGCTTGCTCGTTGGAAAACGTAGAATCCATCGACGAATCCATCGCGCTGGACGGATGTCTCGTCAGAAGCACATTTCCGGACAGAAGAGCGCGGCACCAAATAAATGCGTTCGAACGCAAAACAAGAGCTGGTACATCCACACGGTCGAGCACTGAATTGGCATGATCGGGCGCCGGATCCCTGCACGGTCCATCCACATCCAGATCCACTCGATCGTTCGGGCACGTCCCCGGCACCGGCGGTTCGCCACGCTTCGCCTTCGGATCGTATGGCGTATGGGACTCCCTCGCCGGCCCCGCGCTGTCGTGCAGCGGAAATCTCGGCTTTCCTTTCGTGGGGGGTGCTTCAGCTTCTCGTCCGCTGGCTGCCATGCATGGGCTCACCTCGGCTCAGGCCTTGGAACTGTAACCTGCGGGAAAAGAGGCGCCATGCAGAGGCTACAGGAAACACGCGAGATAGGGGCAGTGCCGTAGGACAGAGGAGGGCGCGCGCGACGCAACTGGTACTGTGGTCTCGCGCTGGTCGTAGACCAGCTTTGCCTAGGCACGCTTGATCTAGCTCACGCGCTACGCAGGAGCCAGTAGCAGACTGTTGGGCAGATGGGAGGGGGTCTGTGTTCCACTTCCACATGGGAACAGAGTTTAATGGCACGGGCACTGCTCCAATACGGGCTAACCTGTCGAAAATGACAGCGAATTCATTTGACGTAACGTTCTCGCAGGAGGAGGGGTAAAGGTGACAGAGCTACTGGTTCTAGCGTACTGCTGCCTTGGAATGAGGCTGTGCGCGCTACACTGTGCCAGTGGCATGGCTAGATTCAGCCCCCCCCCCCCCCCCCCCAACCCAACAGCTCGCAGTATGCCAGTATCCGTGTCTGTCTCCCTGTGTCGTTCAACGAGTCGTTGGCCGTCGGCGAGACACGCGGGGCCGCCACGCAGGTGCGCCGGACGACATCGGGAAACGGCCCGCGACGAGTTTAGGAGGAGGCCGTTGCTAAGCTAGGAGGCCCAACTCAAGAGAGGTGGGCTGATGAGGGCCGAGTTGCCGGCCGGCGGCTGGCCTTCCAGCCCAGTTATGTGAATGCGCTAGCCTACTAGTATTACCTGCCCGGGGGTGGGCTGATGAGGCCGGACGAGCCGACGGAAACTGATCCAAACGGGCCACCGCCCACTTCCGAAAAATCGATTTGGTCAAAGCTTGCCATATGATGCAGCTAGTGTGCTCAAAAAAAAAAATGATGCAGCTAGTTGAGCAATTTGCCCGGACATTCTTCCTGGCATTAAAAACTCACCTCTTTTTATTGCCCACGCATGGATGCTACCTGTGCAATAAAAGCCCTGGCAAACTCAACGCCAAATACCGGCCCGTCCTTATCCCTTGCTACAGTTCAGACAGGGCGACCGAGGGCGACTCGGAGGCGGAAGCTCTTCCCGGCGGCGGATCCCTTCCTATCCGGCGGCCGGTCTGGCGCTGGAGAGGGAGGTGAGCCGGGGGATCGCCGTGCGGGTGTAGATAGGCTAGATCATTTTATAGATCTGTCTAGGTTTAGCTTGCCGTCTTGTTCGACGGCGGAGCTCCAGCTTCCGGGGTGGTCGGCTTGTCGACCAGTCGCCGGCGAATAAGTTGCCGGAAGCTTGGCATCGTCCACGCAGCGCAAGATCTTCTTTGGCTTGCTTTTGTTCTTGCCTGCTTCTTCCCCGGTGAAGGTGACCACTTCGGCTTCGTCGACAAGCGGGTAAGCACGCCTTTCCTCAGTACCAACTCCGGGGACTGTTTGGTCGTCGGGATGGTGCTGTAGGGCTGGTTTTTCCCGGCGGCGCCTGGAGGAGGGACTTGGCGTCGCTTCCGTGGAATAAGCTACTCCGGGCGTCTATCTTCTTCGTCGTCGTCGTGAGCTCCGGCGTCGGCGTCGGGTCCGTGAGTTTGTACAAAGCTTCAATCGGGGTTTTCCCCGATTTGGATCAGTCTCCGTCTGGATTTTTTCCAGGCGTCCGCCTCTCACGCGTGGAGCCACAAAGGGATCGCGATGTCCCCGTCGCCTACGGAGTCAGAGTATTCCGGTGATTTCAAGAAGGACGCGGTTTTCAGATCTGTGTGTAGTTGTAGGTCTGTTTGTACTCAGGTTGTAGGGTGTGTGTGCGTTGGATGGATGTATGTGTATGAACAGATTCTACAGCTGTCTCCAGATGAGAGGCGTTCAAAAAAAAAAAGCCCTGGCTTGCCTGTGTTCACACTTGAACACATCAGGGTCACGTCGTACAGTACGTATACGTGCAGTAGCCTTCTCCCATGCATCAAACCCCCCACTTGAAGCTCGCTCGCTCACTCACAAGTTGGAGTTGCGCGACAAACACGACCGTCCCCCGTCCGGTCCGCACGCGACGCACGTATACTAGCACGCATCGCGCGGGCGCCCCGCGTCCACACCGGACCGACCAGAGACTCAGAGAGAGGCCACCGCGAGCCCGTCTGCCCAGCACGCCACGGTACACGCGCCTGGCCGCACACACACCGCGCTAGCTGTTGCCGTGTGCCCGCGCGCCCTCCGCACGTGGGGGCGGAATCCTCGGCCACTCCATGCGTGCCAGCCTCCGCACGGCTCGCCGCCCGGCCGCCCGGGCCGTCGCGTCCACCAAATATCCGACGCGAGCGAACCAAACTCCCAACTCGCCGCCGCGGCGAGCGCGCCAGCCACTAGCGAGCGGTCCCGCCCGGCCGTCCACTCGCGCGCGCGCGGCGCCGGCGCCGGCGCGGTTCGATCGATGTGCATGGCCAGGCAAGCGCCAACTTGCCGCCGGCCGCAGGGCGCGCGGGGAGGCCACGCCTGGCGGCTGGCGCTCTCGCTGTCCACGCCACACGTACTGTTCGATGCCGTCGACGCGATCCGGCAACTTAAAAACCGAGGCAGCGCGCGGCGCCCGGCGTGCCCACGTGATCGTCGCCGTCGCCGGCCGGGACGTCGCAAGCGCGGGGCGGGGCCTGCCTGGCCTGACCTGACCTGCGCGCGCGGCAAATGCTCGGCGTCCGCGTTGCCTCCGCGCGCGGGAGCTAGCTGTGTGACCGGCCGGGGGTTACACGACAGGCCCCAGCCCAACGACGGAGACCATGCGTGTGCCGCCAAGACGGCGGGTCGGACGACGTGTAGCGAGCACGAGCACGCAATCAATGGCTCCATGGTCTGGAACTCTAGAAGGGTTTGATCGGCGTCAGGTGGTTCAACTCAAGCCATAAGTACGTACCATCTGCATGCCGGGCACGTCGTTGGACCTGTCGCTCGCTGGCTCGCTCTCGGGAGCGTCTGATTTCTCAAGTACAAGCACAGTGCGTGTGGATGAACATGAACATGAACATGAACCTCCAATCAATCCTACTTCAGATCGATCCGCAGCCAAGTGTAAAGTGTGAACAAAAAAAAGAACAATGCACCCAGAACAACAATAAGCATGTCCAAACAAACACATGCGTTCACACCGCGACCATTGTACGCGCGCACATCTTCCGCACGCACCACCGCTTGATGCTGTTGAAGACGACAGGAGGATTATTCTGGCGCTGTCCTGAGTTTGCTACGCGTCGTCATCTCAGGATGCTAGTCTGATGAAGCGAAAACCTTCTGGCCACGGCACGGCAGTGTCAGGGCTCGCTCTTGTGCTGCATTATAGCGGTCGTTGTCTCATCCCGTGTCCCGTTTCGGCGTGTGGACGGTGAGCCCATGTGGTGGTGGCCGCTCTTTATAAATAGACACCTTGTGCTCACCGAATGACACAGCTGCCCTGAACCTAAACATCCTCGGGGACAAAGGAGCTAGGGACCTTCCTTCAGAGATGGCATCCAGCTCCAAGCAGCTGCAGGCTGTAGCTATGCTCTTGGTGGCTGCCTTGCTCTTGCTCGTCTGCGCCACAAGGAGCCAAGCAGCAAGGCCGGAACCAGGATCCAAGGACCACATGCCACAGGTATCCATCCATTCTGCAGTTCATGTTTCACTCTTGGTACGGAGTTGGTAGTTTCAGTTCAGCGCTGCTGCGCCAGGAGATCGATTTGCCACCATTGCTGGTCATCTTACAAGGTTTCTTTGTGCCACTTGCAGCTCGCTGTCTCCGCCGCTGTTGTTGGCCTTGAGAAGAGTGGCACGGGGCCCGGGATGGAAATGCATCAAGCGGAGCCTGTGGCGATGACAGAGTGCGAGGGGGAAGACGAAGGGGAGGAGTGCCTTATGAGGAGGACGCTGGTCGCTCACACCGACTACATCTACACCCAGGGGAAGCACAACTAGTCACTAGATGTGTACTGGCTCATGCCGAGCGAAGTTCTTCAACGAAGAAAAGAAGTTTGGCATGATTCATGTCTTCACGAGCTAGACAACACTGAAGTCCTGCAGTTCTGTCTAGCTGTGGATTATGTCTATACATATACCTAGTCATCCGTGTGATTTTCCATTCGCTTCTCGAGCTCATCATGTACCTGTACGCCCTGGAATAATCTTATCCACCATCTTGGCTTGAGATGCTAAATGGAAATTCTAGACTATTGTACTCGCTGTAAATATTGAGTCTGTACGTGTACTCATGTGTTTCAGACTTTCAGTTATAAGAAAGTCTTGTTTATTATCTGTTTCTCAGACAAAAAATGGACGAAAAACGTTTACATCTTATCTCCAAAATCACTGATGAATCACTTAACGAAATACTAGTGTATATGTGAAAAGGCAAACATGGACGAAAATCGTTACTTGTTATCGTCAAAACCACTGAAGCGAAATACTAATGTATTTCTCGGCGCGATAGATAATTACATACTGTTTACGTTAGAGATTCAAAAAACATGAACAAAAACGGATGCAGAACTCAGATTCCTTTTTTTCGAATCAATGAACAATTCACACTTTAAAGTTGACAGTACCTTGCTGTAGACTGTAAAAAAACATGAATTTTCAGAAAGTAGTGCCAAAGTTGATTCGTACAGTACCCCAGTCCAAGTTGATCAAGTGCACCTCACCTCAGAATTGCATCACTGCTTTTCCCCCTCTTCACAACGAAAAGGCCGCACATAATTTGTTGTTGATTCTTTGAGACTTAAGAGAGTGTAAATAGATGGAATACACATTCGCTGATCATAGGCGTTGCCATTGTACTTAAATCCTGAAGTAAAGTTATATTATCTTCAACTCTAGCTTCAAGTATAAAATAAAGCTATCTACAACCACATGATTAATTCTTGACAGAAGGATTATACATCTATATCCGCGGAAAAGTATATCTATGCTGAACCTGCGTACGCCACTCCAGTTGAATAAAAGCTTCGCAACAAGGGCGGCGGTTAGCCAGGCTAATTGTTGGTTAGACAACTCGACAAATCAAGCTGCCTGCTGTGCTGCATGGCCCGTCCAACAGTTCAGAGCTGACAGGAGGATCGAGGCCATCACTGATCGTCCGGCAGGCTCACCAACCGGGCATTACAGCCCGTCGACTTTGCATTCGCACTGGTACAGTCCTCGTCGCAACCCATTGATAATGAACCTGTCATGGCTGTTGAATCTGAACATGAACGATACCAGTCAGGCACTCACCAGCGCCTGGTTGGTCAACTCTGTACGTGCATCTGGTATTTAAAACCAGTTTGAAGAGTTGTTCGGTCTCTGATCACTTTGCAGGGAGTAGTTGACTGACTAGCAGTTTTTTTTTATGGTCGACGGACTAGGGCCGTGTTTAGTTCCAGAATCCACAACCCGCGTACTGTACCATTTCGTTTGTATGTGCGAAAAATTATTCAAGAATTGATTAATTAGGCTCAAAATGTTCGTCTCGCAGAGTACAACAAAAATGTGCAATTAGTTTTTGATTTACAAAACTGTGCAATTAATTTTTGATTTCATCTACATTTAGTACTCCATACATGTTATATCATTTTGATGTGATGGAAAATCTTCTTTTTGCATAGTAAATTTGGGAGTAACTTTTTAGAACTAAACAAGGCCTAGCAGTTGATGCCATTCCAGATAAACTGATCACCATTAAGGCAGTTGCATATTAGAATTAGAAGTCACCGTTCTTCAGTCAGCTGAAAGATTTATTTGGTCGGGGTGCACTGGGCTACAGGGTGTTGGGACTTACGACACACCAAGTTTCCGATCAAATTGGGAGTATTTAGAGTCGTGGTAGAACAACTCATACCTAATCTATATCAGAACAGCTCATCCACAATTTGTTTTGGTTTGCAGAGAGGAACATGCATTGGCCGAGTACATACCACTTTTGGCCAGAGGTCAATGTAGTTGTTGACTTGGCATTTTTTTGTCATTGTAGCCATTGTCTTTTAGTAGAGCAGAGCAGTCATCCCTATATATTTTGCCACTGAATGAAGTCGGAATTTGTTACTCACACGTCAAAAACCTAACAACCTAACCTGATAGCTAGAAATGGTGGTTTATGCTACCTAACAATGATGTCACATAATATTTAGTACGCAGCTTATGTCAATACTCTGTCTTTTTATTTCTTTTGGTAACCGACCACTTCCATTGTCCAGATCAGAGGCATGAGCGTGTACTTGATGATGGCAAATCAAAATAACACAAAACTATTTGTACATTTCCCGAGTGCTATTTGCAAATGACCGATGGTTATGATATTTTAGAATTTTCTGAAATGCTCATTTTTTCAGATTAGATTAATAAATTTTCCCAGAGTTAATATAAGGCATTTTCGGTAGTTGTAATTAACTGGCCATTGTTTTTTTTTGAAATGTTGGTTAAGGACTCTTGGTAGCTATTTTCCCCTTCATGAAATTAATCAAGTTACACTACAAAACTCTCGGCCACTTTAGAAAACAAATATATATATATATATATAAAGAAATAATAATTCTATGCTATTTGAGAGAAAAACACTAAAAAATATCGAATATGCCGTATAGGAGATATTGGCATGTTGCCTGGTTTGTGCAAGAGGCAAGACATGTACGCTATAGCATTGCTGATAACATATAACAGTTAATCAAGAGAACATATATCTTGCATTGGTAGCACGGTAACTCACGGTAATACGCATGTTCTCAGCACAACTCATATAATGTCAGATCCAGAAGACCAGAACGATTAAATTTATCAAAATGGTTCCTAAAATGGTAGCAATACGCAACTATGCATGCGCTAGACTAGACTGAGCACTATTAGGATTGAATCATACGACTCGCAGAAAAAAAAGATTGAATCATACGAGAAAAATGTGAAAAGAAATGGAGATCTTAACGTGGGCATCCTGACTTTTCTGTCTGAGAAAATTGCAATTTCTGCCCGCCTATTAGGATTGACGTCAGACGATTGAGCCCCCAAACCGTTTTGGGCTACGGGTGTTCTCTTTCAAGGCCTGCCTACTAGACCCGTAAATAGGCCAGACGACCAAAAGGGCCCAACTATTTCTCCCACCACCATCGGGCCCATATCCCCAATAGCCCTCGCTTACGATTACGACGGCACGCTGCCTGAGCGGCTGAGCCACCCGGCGCCGCCTCATCCACCACTCCGTCGAACACCCCGCGCGCGCTCCCGCTGCTATGCTCCTCCGCCCGCGGCCCTCCCTCCTCCGAGCCCTCGCGCCGCCGCGGCGCTCCCGCGCCTGCGTCCCTGCCCGGCGCACTCTCTCGGCGGCCGCGGAGGCAGCGGGGACTGCCTCCGCCGGCGATGCGGCGCCGGCTGCATCGCGCAAGAGCGCCCGGAAGCTTGCGCCGCCGCCCAGGGAGATTGTGAAAACGGCGCTGTTCCTACCACCAGGGGTGGAGCGGGACGTAGCGGTGTCCGCGGAGATGATTATACCAGGGTCGAACATCGTGGTGGGGCCCTACGCGGGGGACGCCAGAGTGAAGGAGGCCGTGTTCGTCCAGAGCAGCGCGCGCGCGCGGGACTGCCCCAAGGACGACCGCCCCGAGTTCGCCGTCCTCGGCCGGTCCAACGTCGGCAAGTCCTCGCTCATCAACGCCCTCACCCGCCGCAAGGAAGCCGCGCTAACCTCCAAGAAGCCTGGTGATACTAAAGAACAATTCTTAAGCTTTGCTCTTGTTCTTCAGCTTCCTTCAATCCTTTTATTATTAGAATTTAGAAGTGGCCTTAATTTAAAGACGCTCTTCCCTGTTTAGATCCTAAGTAGCTTATGAGGTAGTTCTATGCTCGTGGTTCTGAAATTATGTGATCCCTAGATTGCATCTGAGGTAGATCCCTAGATTGCATATGACATTATGTGATCCCCTGCCCCTTGGTTCTGAAATTAAGGGTACCTAGTGGTTTGAACATTGAAGGCACTAAATTAAATTGTAGTTTTAGATTTGTAGTTGCTTGAGGTGATGTTCTTATCAGGGTTAGAGCAACTCCAGCAATAGCCCCCAAATTAGGCCCTCTAAATATTAAATGGGGGTTGCCACTATTTTTTGAAGGGCTCAGAATTCTTTCCAACTCCAACAATAACCTCCAAGAAGCCTGGTGATACTAAAGAACAATTATTAAGCTTTGTTCTTGTTCTTCAGCTTCCTTCAATCATACATGATTAGAATTTAGCTTAATTTAAAGATGCTCTTCCCTGTTTAGATGCGAAATAGCTTGAGGTAGTTTTATGCTCGTGTACCTAGTTTTAAAGACGCCCTAGATTGAATATGACATTATGTAATTCCCTGCCACTTGGTTCTGAAATTAAGGGTACCTAGTGGTTTGAACTTGGAAGGTCCTAAATAAAATTGTAGTTGTAGTTCCTTGAGGTGATGTTCTTATCAGCATTACAGATCCCAGACTCCCAGTGACAGTCGGTTTTCCGCTTTCCCAGTGAGTGCTGGGAGAATAATCCCGAGCCGGGAAGCATATTAATTTACAATAATTCAGTGTGGCAATTGTACCAGAACCAGCCATTCAGGCCATCAGCGAGTTGGGATTTAGGAACTGGTCAGATTCAAATTTTAGAACTTCAATCCACAAATCAAACCCGTCATCATTCTGGGTGTAACCAGTTAGGGAACTGATTGAATTCAAATTTACCAACTGATAACGTGTACCGGTCATGGTCCAAGATTTTATGATTATTTTGAATTTGAAACCTCAGGTTATTTTATGGCTGACTTTATAAGGGTCCTTTGATATTCTTTAGCATTCTAGATACAAAAATTTTAATCTTGTGCATCCTTCAGAATCAATTGCTGTACTTGCAATTGACATTTTTATTCGTTTGCTACGGAGATTCTTTTCGATTTTAGATTTTATTTACCTTTTGTTCGCTGACTACCTCCTGTGGCTAATATGAATATCTTCATTTACTCTGGTGGGGTAAACATGGCATGCCATTTTTCCTTATTTTGAAATGCGGACTTCTTTTCTTATACATGATCATGGGCTCTAACATAATCATATGTTCTGCAGGGAAGACCCAGACAATTAATCACTTTTTGGTTAACAAGAGTTGGTATCTTGTGGATTTGCCTGGTTATGGGTATGTTTACTCTTTTGTACCACTCTAAATGCATTGTTATCTTTTTTATTCCAGTTTAGAAACTCAACTTGTTCATCAGTGCTTCACTTGCTATGTTCCAGAATAGGAGGATCTTTTGTTTCACATACGTCAATTGCGAATATAATTCTGCTTCTGTACTCCTCATCTGTGGCAATCTTGAATTTTGACACACAATCAGCAATTTGATGCTCGCAACAACAACATTTGGACATGTCATATGTTGTTCTAGAACCTTTGTGTACAACAGCTGTTCATACAAGTAGAATTTCTATATGCTGCACTTGTTTTACTATGATAAATCAACATCTATGCTAACAGGACACTAGGGGCAATCCATTCAAGTTCAGACTTGTGATTGAAAACAAATTGACATGACACTTTGTCCTGAAACTAGCCTATTAATGTGTTAGTTCTGGAAGCCCATTACCCTTACTTTCAGATGTCATATCTGATAGAGCACGAGCTCCACTTGCATCAGTTGGTGGTTTTCCTTTGGCTAGAATTTTTGTTTTCATATGCTGCTGTCGTAACACTGGAAATGTTGTAACAAGTGCTTCTTCCTCCTGAATCAAATAAGAATATTTTATGGACACTCAAAAGCCTCCTAAGTTTCCTTTTCCACTTCCACGTTCTGTTTATAAGATTGTTTACTCTCAAACATTAGAACAGTGCTCTAGCAGTTTAGTATAAAATATTTGAACATAATATTGGTTCTCATCTGGCCAATCGAACATGACAATTTCCTACATGTAGGTTTGCTGCTGCGTCCCAGTCAGCTCGAATGGATTGGTCTTCATTTACCAAGGGTTACTTCTTGAACAGAGATACCTTGGTCGGCGTACTTCTCCTTATTGATGCCAGTATTCCACCTCAGAAAATTGATCTGGACTGTGCTAATTGGCTTGGTCGAAACAATGTAAGGCAGCATGCTCTTCGACTGATGATATTTTCCATCTTCTGTTTAAGTACTTAATGTTAGAATTAACTTGTTTCCCGTGCTGATGCTATGTATCTCTATTGTTCTGCTCTATAACCTCAATCTCAGTAATTATATGTGTTGCTGTTTCAGATTGGATTGACCTTTGTGTTCACCAAGTGCGACAAGGTAAAGAAAGGCAAAGGGGGGCGACCTGATGAGAACATCAAGGTGTTCCAGGAAACAATCAGCGGGCTGTATCCAGAGCCACCACCATGGATCATGACGAGCAGCGTTACCGGATTAGGCCGCGACGGGCTACTCCTCCATATGTCCCAGCTGAGGAACTACTGGGACAACGAAGCAGCCTAGACAGAGGTGTGTAGATCAACCGCCACTAGCAACAGCAGCAGTACTAGTATGTTAGAAATGTGGATCACAGGTCACATAACCTTCCACCGATAGATGTCGCTTCTCATGGGGCTTCTTGTTCAGTTTCACTTCCAGTTTTTGATCTTGTGATGTATAGTGGAAATGCAGCTTCCTGTGGTTTCTGTTTCATCCATCCGGTGTAAGTGAAGCCCCTATGGTTGGTACATGTACTGCACCATAAATGTCCGATCTGGAATTTACACATTTATGGAGGTGGAAGGCACTCGAGAGAATTCAATATACTGTACTCCGTACTCATTCAATGAGCACAAGTCATGAAGCTGAAACCCTTGCGGGCACACATTTTATTGCCCGACAAACTGCTGCCTTGCGTTATTTGTACTGCGCGCCGGGGGCACGGTTGCAAAGGGCTGGCTCCGCGTCACCGGCCCGGCGGTGATGTATGCGCCTGGGGTCCTCACCGATCGCCTCTCGGCTCTCACCGGCGACGTGAGCAGCGTTAGTGAGGAGCCGGAGCCGGACAGCGAAACCAGAAAGCGAGCGACGCATGCACACGTACACGGCGGCACAGGGCCGTGCCTCGCTTTCGCCGTGCCCGGCGTGCTGCCGCCTCCCTGCGCGACGCCGGACCAGTGCCGGTGGCGTGTCGAGCGCAGCGCGAGCCGAGCCAGGCCGCGCCCCCGACCGTCCGGCGGAGGGGGTGGGGGTGGCGGGCCCCCTGGTCTGCGCGTGATCTGGACGCCAAACTGGCGAGCCTTGTTTGCGAGCGCGCGTCAATAAACGCCGGCCATGTCCCGCTGCCGCTGCCCGTGGGGGCAGCCGCAGGTGCGCGCTGCTGACGGGCCGCGCGCCCCCACCCCTCTCTCGTCCCCACTGGGCTGTGGGCTCTCTCGCCTCCTGCGTCCCGGGGCCCCGCGCACAGGGACTCGATCGGAGGGGCGAGACGGGCCCTCGCGCTCTGCTGCGTTCCCTTCCTGCCGTAGCTTGCTACACGACGGTCGACGGCCACGGCAGCGGCGGCAGCGGCACGGCGTACCCGTACCAGGTACCGACCAATAAGATCGCCGGCGTTGGCAAGTACAGTAAATTGTCGCGTGCCGCGCAGCCCCCTCACGCTGCAGAAGTTAATGGCCTCGCCTGCCGCGGAACACGGCGGGTAGTGGGCATTTACGATTTACCGTCCGCGCCGCGCGGCATCGCCTTCGGCGTACTCCATTTGTTTCGTGCAGTGCTGGTTTCTAGCATTACGCCGTATCGTGCAGGTCTCCCAAGGCGTACAAACACGGGTCTATCTGGAAGCCAAGTACCCCTGCCCCCCTTCACGGTCACGAGGTCAAAGCACAACCGGACAAGGCTGTTAGTAGCAATCAAACTGCGTGGTCATGAATCCACGATCGCATTGAGGCTCAGGTGACAAGTGTTCTTCATAAATTCTCGCCAACACATGTACATCGATTGGACTAGGCGAGGCGAACCGTGTGGCGCGCTCCAGAGGGCTAGTCCAGGCTCCAGAGCGCTCAGATCAGCTCCAGGGCCGACACGGGGGGCGTGACCCATGAGTGACAACTCGCATCAACCAACGACGCAACGAGGTAGGCAGGCAGTAGGCAGAGCCAAAGACGGAGGAGCCCAGGAAATGATTCGACACGAAAGTCCACGGGCACAGCGACGCATGAGTCGACGATCATTGCGCCTCAGGCTGCTGGCACTGGGGTTTGGTAAACGCTCCCCCACCGGCTGCAGCGGGCTCCCCTACCGCCTCCGCTACGGCAGCGGAGGGCAGCCCCTCTGCCAAATCCAGCGGAGGCAGGGGGCCTCTGCTACGCCGCCACCGTGGGCGCGCGGCCCAACCACCGCGCTGCCTCCTCGCGACGACGGGGAGGCGGAGGCCGAAGGCGGAGCACGTCGGCGATGAGTGCGGCGAGGTCGGCAGCCTCGAGCTCGAGTAGCTCGTCCCCGGCGGCGGAGAAGACGAAGACGCGGCCGCGGGAGTCCCCACCACCCGCCCGCCTCCGCGCTCCGCCTCGTTGCTGGCCGCCTCCTTACCGTCGCCACCCGCCGCGGCCCACGACGCCACCTCGAGCACGAGCATGGGCGCAGCCGACGCCGGCGAGCTCCGCCAGGGCCACGAGCACGGCGACCTCCACGAGCACCTGCAGCACCCGCGCCGCCCCACCTCCAGCCCCCGGCTCTCCGCCACGGCCCACACGGCCTCGCTTGCCGCCGTCGTCCGCCGCCGCGGCGCCATCGGGCTGCTCCGCTTCCTCCGCTGTCGTCGACGCCGCCGCGGAGCTCCGCGTGCCCGAGCTCTCCGCCGCCAGCTGCTAGAGCCGCTCTCCCCCGCGCCGCCGGCGAGCGAGCCCACCACCGTCCTCCTCCTCCCGTTGGCCGCTTGCGCGCCGCTCCGCCTGGCCGCCGCCCGCGCGGCCGCCGCCGAAGCTGTCGAAGGGGAGCGCACCACCACCGGCCCGCCGCGCCCGCGCTCCTCCTCCGCCTCCTCCCCCGCGCCGCCGGCGAGCGAGCCCACCACCAGCACGAGCGCCACGCCGCCACCACGCAGCACCTTCGGCATCGCCGCGCCCCGCTCCGCTCCGCCCGCGCCGCGCGGCCGCTGCCACCGCTCGCCGCTCGCCCGCGGCCGCCGCGACCACTGCGCCGGCCTGCTGCTTTCGTGTTGCCGCCTCGGCCTCGGCCGCCGCCACGCGAGGAGGTGGGGGAGGCGGGAGGAGGCTGAGCGGCGGTGATGGCGGGGAGGCGGAGAGGATGGAGGGAGGCGTGGCGCTAACCGCGAGCGGGCCGGCGGCGTCTTCGATGGGAGGCGGAGAGGATGGAGGTGGCGCCGGCCGCCGGAGGGAGAGGCACGCGGGGAGGAGGGGGTAGGGCGGCGGTGCGGCGGCGGTGGGGAGAGCTCGGGGAGGAGAAGCCGAGGGGGTGTGAGAGAGAGAGGAGAGAGAGCCGGCGGGGGGAAAGAAAAAAAAGAGGGGGTGTGGTAAGAAAAATTATAAAATATGTGGTAGTTGGTATAGAGGAAGATGATAGAGGAGAGATGAGTGCGGGAGAAATTAAGATAGAGGAAGGAATCTCGATGACCAGGACAGAATATTCCATTTAGGGGAGGGAAATAGAGGAAGACGAGTGCGAGCAGCCTCACCTCTGCACTGCACTGCACCGCCGCTACATGCAGATGCAGGCACCCTGCCTCGCTGCGTCGACCGATCGCTCGGCCTCGCGCCTGCCGCTGTCCTGTGCTCTGGCGCGCGCCGGCCGGCTGCTGCAAGCATGCGGGCTGAGCTGGCCTGGCCACTCAGCTCGCTCAAGCCCTACGCAAAAGATACATGAGGCGTCCACGCTATATCCACCAGCCGGTCGGCACCTTCCCCAGACGTATAATAGTATGCCATGATGTTGATACGTACATCCTACTTCAAGCACCGCGTATTCCCGGCTTGCTCTGTACGCGCCGCTTTGCTTGAGGTCCTGAATTGAAGCTCGAGGCTTCAAGCACAAAGCATTGCGACTTGCGAGATTGGCGTCTTCAACATCCTAGTGAATTATTGTTATTACCTCATGATCTGCGTGGTAATGTAACGTACGATCAAAAGGTGGTCGAGTTTCACTTTCACCGCGTGTTCTTCTCTTCTCTTTGTGGTAAACATAAAGTCACAAAGGCATCCGCTGACGGAGGAGAGGCGCCCAGTGCGGCAGAGGATAAAAAATTTCAAAACGCCATCTTTTTTCTCCAGAGCCGGTCCAGAGATTTCGCTTCTGAACACTCCCAGTATTGATGGGCACATGGAGCATCCGCCGTTAGTGATGCAGCAGCAGGCGCCGGTGCAGTGCAGGGGCCGAACCGACTGGGGGCCCTCCCTCTTCCCCGCTCGCTCGCAATGCCATCACGTACACTACACGCAGCAGCTCCGCCAGGCCAACGCACCGTTCCATTCATCAGGTACGTTGTGCCTCGACAGCAGTAGCTGTAGCCGAAGCCCGCAGCACAGGCAGCAGCACTACTACCACGCTAGCATGGCAGGGGGGAGGGTGCGAGTGCGACCACGCGGACGCAGCGGCACGTTCTCGGCGTAGTGGCTCGCGCAGCTAGCATGTCTACGTCTACAGCGATCCGTGCACCTTCCAGCGCCACGATCGAACTCCACTGGGACGCGGTTGACCAAGCACTTTCTTGTTCCCCCGGAACCACCACGTACTGGGTCTGGTAGTGCTATGCTAGCGCGTGCTCAGCTCGCGAGGAGTAGGAGCGCGCGCGTAAAGGCCTCCAACCACAACCAAGACCCATCGATCGGTGTCCGTCCAGATCGATTGTACTCGCGCGCCTGCCCTCGGCACAGTGAGCCCCGGCCGGCACCCCACGAACATGCCAATCAATTGGCCCCGATCGGCGCACGCTCTCGTGGTCCTGCTACGCTCTCCTCTAGCTAGCGTTGCCACTCGCCATCGCCAGTGTGTGTGTCGCTCGCCTCCCATTCCCATCCCCTCGAGCCTGCCCCCCGCCACATGGTATGGTTGGTTGGCCGACCGCGGCCGGCCACGCCACGGCCTCGCTTCGGTCTTCTTCGCCCGCGCGCGTCCGAGCTGGCCGGAGAAAAGGGACAGCTCGTACGTGCGCGCGCGCGCTAAGCGGGGTCGTGTGGTGTGCCGGTGCGCGCTCGCGTCGCGCGTGACACGGGGGGGCACGTCGCGTCGTGGATCTCGGAAAGCACGGCGCGACGACGGCGACGGCTGCTTCGTCCGTTCGTTCGTTTCCCCGGTCGGTCAAGGCGGCCATCACCATTCGTTCACAGGCTCGGCGGAGCTAGGGCTGGCTGGCTCGCTAGTAGTCCACACCCTACCCGGGTGACGCTACTGCTATCACGACCGGGCTGCTACAGCAGCCGCAGCGCGCCTCTGATGGTGTCTGATCCCCTGTTGTTTTGCAAAGTTTTGGCCGCGTAAAGCAAAAGCCTGGCGCTCTGATCAATCATGGACGGCCCTAGTAGGCTGTGTGTGCGGCCCCCACGGCTTTATCTCGGCCTCGCTCGCTGACTAGGGACTCGGGAGTGGAAAAAGCACGGGCTAGAATACAGACATCTTGATGGTGGATAGCCCTGATGTGAAATATAAGACCTGCTTTCCCAGGATGCAGGTAGAATGCATGCAGGCAAGGACATGGATAATTGGATACTGCATATTAATCCAGGTCACTGGATCATGAGATTATGTACTATTTTTCAATGAGGTGTTGGATTGGCATGCAGAATTTAATCCCTGCTCCTGATACATCAGCAAGAGATGCAATACTAAATTCTCTAGTTTAAACAGGACTGATATCTAACAAGAGAATTCCTTGATATGCCATCGTGGGTAGTAAAATAAAACTTAAAACCACACGGTGGGATTTAGTTGTTAATTTGAATCAAATGCTGCAACTTCGGATAGAACATAGCATGAAGATGTAGAGGGTAGAACAAGTAAAGAGTTGCTAGCAGCATTGAGCATTGAGAACACCAGCACAGCCAGTACAGAATCTCAACTTTCAACTATTTAAGTTTCAGCAAAGTAACGCACATAGAGCATTTTAGCATGTGCTACAGGGAAAGGGCACTCTTTCCCAATTTGACTAGGCAATAAGCGATCAAGAACAATTCAAAATTTTTCCAAGCAATGGCAATGTATATTCCAGTGTTGAAGCAACAGTACTGTATAATTACAAGGGAGCAACATCTACAGCCCTGACATACCCACATTGCCAAAAATCTAAATTTGCAGGTTTTGCTTAATGCTCTCTACTCCTAATGGCAAAACTGGCTGTACTTACCACCCAGCCTCAAGTGCTTATTGAGCTGATCAAATTCACATCAATTTGCATGTACATCCGCCTGCTTGCCATCTAACATGCCAATGATTATGCTGCATTGCTGCTATACTGCTTCTTCCTGTCTCTCCACAAATTGATATGGTAGCCACCAGACTTGCCATCTGCTCAATCATCCACACATCTCTTCAGATAAAGATGATCAAGCTAAATCTGCAATGTCATCTATATATGCTCATTACCATTCATCAATCCCATCTCCTTTGAACTCTGAACTCAGCAAGGTCAATTGACAAACCACGCATCATCGAATCAAATCACATCAGAGCAGCATAATTTCCATCCCCTCACTGAATTGTCCTTGTGAGTTTGCACTTGGAGATGAAGAGAGTGTCAGTGTAGTTGAGCCGGCACAGCTTGAGCAGCTCCGAGGCTTTCTGCTTCAGCTCCGGCGCACAACCACTTTGGATGACAAGTAGAAGCTTGGCGGCCAACCCAGCCTCCACAGCAGCAGGTGCACACTCTTCAGGCGCCATCCGACACACCGTCCATAGCATGGACAGCGCCCGTCGCGTGCATGCCTCTGAAACTCTCATCAGCAAGCGGACAGCATTGGGAATTGTCTGCGGACAATCCTTAAGAGCCACCCTGCCCTCTGGAACCACAGACAGGGCATCCAAGATGTCCAAGGCTGGCTCAACACAATCTGTTGCCAGCTCCGGCAACAATTCCACCAGCTGCGGCACCGCACCAATGCTAACAATCATACTCCTCGCCGGCCTATGCACTGCACAAATTGAATCCAGCAGTTCGAGACCTGCAACCACGCCATCCGGATGTCGCTTGTCCCGGATGAGGCGCATGACACCAACCAAGAGGCTCAGGCTCGCCACAGTCTCCGGCCGGAAACCCCTCTCATCCATGAGGATGCGGATGAGGCGGACACAGTTGATCTTGGTCTCCACCGCCCCCTCGTTAAGCATATCCACCACGAGCGACACCTTCGCCGGCTGCATGAGCACGGCCTTCGCGTCGGCGTCCAGCGGCACGCCGCTGACAAGAATGGCGACCGCCTCCGTCCCCACGGCGTGGGACGTGAACGGGCCGAGCAGCGAGGACAACAGGGCCACGCCGCCGGACTCGGCGATGGCCTTGGTGACGGACTGGTGGGTGGCGGCGAGGGTGCGCAGCTCCCGGAGCGCGGCGACGCGGGCCTGGCCCTTGAGCGGCTGCCGCCTGGGCACCGCCGTGCCCCGGAGGCCGTGGACGAGGTCGGCGGCGCGGCCGTGGAAGTCGGCGGAGCGCTTCTTGAAGCGGGTGTAGCGGCGCGAGAACCAGGCGGCGATGAGCTGGCGGAGCGTGGCGTTGGGGGTGAGCGCGTCGTCCCAGAGCTCCTGCATCGTGGTCGGGCAGGTCCGGTGGCCCAGCGCGAGCCACCGCGAGATGTTGGCCCGCTCGTACGTCTGCCCCGTGCAGAGCGTCACCGGATCCACCATGGGCTCGAGGGAGATCGGGCAGATGAAGACCGCCGGCACCGCCTCGTCCCCGCCGCCGTCCCCGGCCGCGTCGAGCTCGTCCATCATCTTCCTCAGCTCCACGGGCTGCTTCCCGGCGTCCCCCGCCGCCGCATCCCCGGGCTCCAGCGCGCCCCCGAGGATGCCGTCCTTGAGCGCCGTGTCGATGTCGAGCACCTGCCCGCCGCATGGCAGCTCCTGGTACTGCGGCATTGTGGCGGCGGCGGCGCAGCGACGACTCTCCCGGCCAAGCACACCACCAGCAGCAGCACCGCCGCGGCGGACGGCGAGGCCCTTTTTAGCAGCGCACAGGCCCCGGAGGCGACGGAATGATGGGGAGAATCATGGGGTGACTTATCGCCATCATCATCACCGCGCTCCTTTCTTCCACTCTTTCTTGACCAGTTGCTTTTCTTGGATTTTCGGGTTGCTCCGCAACAGCAGCTAGCTAGGAGGACGGGGAGTCAAAAGGCGGGCGGGCGGTCGAACACGGCGGAGCTGCGAGCTTTTAGGTTTTGGATTGGGAGTGGATTGCGGCGAGCAAGGCAGCACAGAGATATGGGGAAGATCTGAGGGGGGAGAGAGGAAGGGGAAGAGGGGGATGAGGGGAGATGGGGAGTGGGAAACTGTGGGAGAATTTGAGATCTAGTCCAAGCTATAGTGGGTGGACTGGAGAAGAGAGAGGACAGAGGAGCTGGGTGTGTTCGTGAATTGTGAGAGAGAGCAAGAATATCCAGATGGGAGTATTTTATTTGAGTTGGAGTACTACTTTTTTTTTCTTTGTGTGTGTGTGGGGGCAGAGGGGATTGGAGGGGAGAAGTGGGGACCAACCATTTGCACACTCACTGACACCGTGCGTGTGGGGTGGGCCTCCTTGCACACCCCCTGTCGTCCCACTTCCTTCTTCTCCCCTATTTTCCTGTGCTTTGTATACGTCTCTTTCCCCGATATTTTGCTCCTTTTTTTTTCTTTCTACGGACATAAATGGGAAATTGGCCTATGCCAGGAGCAATGACCAAAGAAAAGCTATGGAGCACATACAGTAGACGTAGGCGTACCACATGCAGTAGATTCTTGCGCAAAATGGCGGCATGTATTTGCGTGGTAGCCATCTTTAGCATGATGTGACCTCTGCTTCCATGGTTCCATTCCTGAGAAACGGGTCTCGTGCTTAATGTTTCCCTCCTTTTCCAAATTTTTTTTTCCTCCTCGACCCTTTTTCATGAGGCCGGGCGCCCGAGACGGCGAGACGAGAGCGTGCTGCGTGCGTGCGTACTCGTGTGTACGACGGCGTGGCGTGCGCAGCGTAGGCCTCTGGGCACGCGGGCAGCACGTGCGGCACGCTGGCTGAGATCACCCGGTCACCGTGACCGCAGGAGCAGGAGCAGGGTACGGCTCAACCCCCTCGTGCCCCGCGACCACCACGTTACGTACGCTACGCCTGCTTACATTACATCGGACGTGGCGTACTCAATCTGTTGACCATTCTGCCCTTTGATTGCCCAGCGCCCACCATAACAAATCACTCACCGGCGAGTGGTTTCAGCAAAGTTTCAAACCTAACAAACACAAACCCCCCTGCATGCAGCATGCACGAGCGTCAAGCAGAAGCCTGGCTGCTGTGGATTCGGCGTATCTCGCTTTCAATTGGGGTTTCTACCGCGCTTGGTCTGACTGACAGTCAGCGTTACCCTGACGGAGCCGGGAGGAGTTGCCGCCAGCCCAATCCCCAAAACTTGAAACGGCAAAGAGAAAAGAAAAGATGGCGATAGGAGACGAGACACCACACGTGCAGCGGCATCAGGTTGGAGGAGCCCTCTTTTTTTTAGCAATTAAGTGGATCCGCTACGACCATGACCGAGACCGCGACCAGCGCAAAGATTTATCATTTCGAAACCGAGACAGAAAAATAAAGGAAAAAGCGCCCGAAAACATAAAGGCCAAAGTGGGGAAGGCCACACTCTACATGCAGATGCAGGGCAGGAAAGCCGAGCTGAACGTGCATGCCCAAAGCGCCACTCCAACCGAGCTTCTCTTTCAAAAAATGCGCTCCTTGACCAGCCAACCGCTGCCCACATCTGGCTCTGCGGCTCTGCCCTTGGCGTTTCCGTCCGTTCCGCTCTGTGGCTTGCGCGGCCCACGCCTGCCGGTACGCTCAGGAATTTAAACCTGGCCGGTGATCTCTCCTCTCGTCTCCCCAGCCGCAGAGCGTACGTGACGTACGTACGCGCAAGCGTGCGGGTGCCGCAAGTCAAAGCCCCCGAGACGTGATGAGACGAGGCGACGACGGATCGAACGGCCGGGCATTAAACGCGCGCGCGCGGGGCGGGCGGCGGGCTAGCAGCGAGCCGGAGACGGAGGCGGAGCCGGAGACGCGTCGGCCTCTCCGCACTACTATTCAAATCCGTCCGGACCGGGGAAATGAGTGTGCTCCGTCGCGTGTGGTACTGTTGCAGCACAGGGACGTGCCGGCGCCGCGCGCTGTTGCTTGCGTGCTCCGCTCGGCTCGGCTTGCGTCGAGTGCTCCCCGTCCCCGGCCGGAGAAGGGGGGCTGACCGTGGGCGTCGTTTCTGCCCGACACCGAGGCCCGGGCACCGCGCTGGCCCGGCACGTCGGGGCGGCACAGTGCGCACCGCTGCCGCCGCGGGCGGGGAGGAGGGCATGGCGGGGCAGGGGTGGGCGGCGCGAGACAGCGGTGGCGCGGGGCACACACAGTGCGAACTGCGAAGCGAAGGCTGCGCGTGGCCGGGGGGCTTGACTTGGGTGACCCAGCCAGCAACGTGCGAGCACAGGGGGGCGCCGTACGTCCGTGCTCCCGGCCCCGGGGCGAGCAAAATCGGGCGGGGTCGCCATGCGTGCTTGCTTTCGTGCTCGGTGCTCTGCCGCTGCGCGCGCGGTCATGGGCGCCACGTTCCTGCCGGCCGTGACACGAGTCAGGGAGGGATCTGGCATTCAGGCGGCAGCAAAAAGGCCCGGTAACTGTTCCTGCTCGGTCGGCGTCGTCGTGGGGGCAGCCGAGCATGGCAAGGCTGCCGTGCCGATGCAATGCAGCCCGAGCGTACCAGGTCACAGGTGAGGCGCTGGGATTAGTTTAGTCACGTCTCAGGTGAGGCGCGGTGGAAGCTTGCTGGACTGTTGCGTCGCGCCACCGGCAGTCCGGCACTCGCCACCTGGTCCAGCCGGCGGTTACCACTACTGGTTGCGGAGGCACGCACGCACGCACGCACGCACATGACCTAACCGAGACACACGCACCGTTGGTGGCCAATTTTGAACGGGGCGGAGCGAAGGGAAAGCCGGACGACCCAGCCCGCAGTCCAATCTGCAATTGTTTGGAGATTCTTTTCAGGTTTTGGGTTTTCGGCATCCGCATGTGTCACACGGTCCTTGAGGCGCTGCCGCGATTAAAAAACAGGCCAAAGCCTGCGACCGCGCTGCTAAGCCGGTCTGCTCCCCAGAGGCAGAAAGCAAGCTCCGCAAAAACTAGGGCCAAATGACAGGGGCCATCAGGCATAATTAAACAAAGCGGTGGCAGGCAGGGTCGCCCTCCCCCCAAGGGCCAAGGGCGCGAAACAGCAATAAGTTAGCCGCACGGGACGGGATGATCATCACGATGCATGCCGCGGCAGATGCTAATCCAAAGCTCCAAGCCCCGGCTCCAGACGGCGCTTTATTGATCAGTCAGCTACTGCTGCTGCTACTACTAGTGTACTCAGCAGTTTAGTTAATTGATTAGTACAGTAGTCAGTCAGCTGGGGCGTGATTAAAGAACGCGTCCTAATCCGGATCGGCGGCAGGAGCGGCGCGGTGGGGGCTCACGATACGGGGAGGTGGGAGAGGGCGCGGGCACGGCGGCAACCGGCAAGGCATCGCATCGCATGCACCGGGGGGGGGGGGGGGGGGGGGGGGGGTAGCGTGCCTGGCCGCGTGGCCCGGGGGTCTGACCGGTCAATGGGGTCCAGGGGTGTCGTCCCGGCGCCAGCGCCATGCCAATGTGCCGATGCCAACGACGTCCCCATCCACGGGACGGGGCGGCGGGCCAGCCGGACCAGAGGCACCGATCGAGGAGAGGGGCATTTCTTGATGCTGCCAACCACCTTTGCAGCCTCCCTCTCGCTCGCTTTGACCGTGACCTCACGCCCACCACCGGACCGGGGCTCGCTTCGCTTTCCGGGACGGCCTGTCCCCTTCTCGTTCTGCTTGTCTGCGGCCTGTTGCAACCTCCTGTATCTGTCTATCCGCGTCCATCTCTCTCTCTCTCTCTCTCTCTCTCTTTCTTTTTCCTTTTCTTCAATGGCGTGCGGTGAATCATGAGGAGGGAGGAGGGAGGGAGGCGACGAGCGTGATAATAGTGACGCCACGAGAGGTGGGTGAAGGGATGAAGGGGATCGCCGGCCTGATTGGTTCCCTTGCCGTGCCGGTAGGAGACTCGATGGGCTGGGATGGATCCCACGGTCCTGCGGCAAATCCCCCGCCCGGGCTGTGGGTGTGGACCACGGAGAGACGGTCTACGTGTACAGCATCAGCATCAGCATCAGCGGCGTTAACACTGATTGATTGGTGATTTGAGATTAGGAACGAAACACTACCGCCTCCGGGACGAGCATGAGATGACGGCCCATCATCATGGTTTTCGAATTACAAGCCTATAAATAAAGAGCACTGAGTCTCGCACACATAATTTGAACCCTTTTTTTTATCATCAGACAAAGTTTGAACTATGGGAGTATGATCTGGACTCGGAATTTGGGGAATCTGTCCAGAGCAAAACATGATGCTATATTTAGCAGTAATATCCCTAAACAACGGACTGCATTTGAAAATTCTCTAGCAAGTTGCAGTCCACATATAGGGGGCCTGCAGAATGATCCTGACATCCAGTTGACTGCAAGCGCTGGAAGTGGTGGCAAACCAAACCAACATGACTTGGAAACCACACATGTAGCAGGGCCCATTTTGTGGCTCGATTGGTTCGACTTGGACGACCGAGTGCAGTGCCACTGCCATCAACCTCAGTGCGTACTGGAGGACAGCGCAATGGGGCCGGAAGATACCAATCCCAAGGGCCCACATCCATACGGTGACTGAACGAGGATGGCACTGGATTAGTTTGCTCGACAGACGACAGATGTGCTCTATGCAGAAATCACGTTTTGCGAAAGATGTAAAAATGGTTTAGATAGAAGAAGTGCAGGTTTGACCCTAATGCTTCTTTGAAACAACAAACGGCCAATTGATAGTGGTTATAAATCGTTCGAGCGGCCGCGAATTCGACCTTTTAGGCTATGACAGTGGTTCTCTTTGATATGTGAAAATGATTGGGTGGCCTTGGCCTGAGCCCGGCCCAAAATCTATAGCTTGACACCACTCTATGGCCCGGTCTGTACGCAACTTTTGGGCCCGAAAAGATTTGGGAATTTTGTTGGTCCGACACGGCCTGACCTGAGAAAAATGGCAGTGGCACTCTGAAAATACTGTGTTTTAATCACTAGGAAAATAAACTGTGTTATAAAATAAGATAGGTTTGCTACAGATTTACAATGAAAAGAGCACACTTTTCGTATAACACTTGAGCATTTGTCTTTTGACACTTAACTTTTCTTAGCCTTTCATTTTGACATGTACAGTTATGTCGGTGCTGGGATTGGACGGCCAATCCTCAGCGCCACACAGAATGCGCTGTGTCCCATCCCCTGACGGTTGATGCAAGAGCTAGCACGGTGAGACAAGGGTTTATCCTGGTTCCGACCGCGAGGTCGTACGTCCAGCAGAGTGCGCTCGTGGCGCTGTACTATCTTGCACCGGAGTGCTTGCAGTGGGGGGTTACAAGCGAGATGGGAGAGGAGAAGGAGTCTCCAAGTCCCTGAAAACGAGTGTGGAAGTGATTGAGGCAGAGTGCCAATATCGTGTGCGGTGGTGATCGTGTGCGTGTTCGTCTCCCCCTCTGCCTCTCGCTCCCTTCCTCCTTTTATAGGCCAAGAAGAGAGAGGAGGAGGGGCTTACAAGTACAAGTACTGCGTGTGCTACAGAGGCGCGCACTGGAGAGCATGGCGCCGGGCGTGCGGTCGTCCTTGACCCTGGCAGGGGATTTATGACGAGCTCCGGCTTCCGCGGGTGTCACGGTCGTCCCTGCGCTTGTCCTGGAGTGCTTTCGAGGGGTGGCGCCGCCGTAATCCGCGCCCAGCTGCCCGCCGCTGGCTGGTTCGAGGGCGTGGCAAGTTGGGAAGGACGAGAGTTGGCGGCACAGGGGCCGGCATGGGGGTCGCTATTGACCACAGTGTGCGGCGTGCCCGGCTTACCGGGGAATGGCCGGGAGTTGGCGGATTTGACCCGGTCGTTCGTCACCATCGGGCCGCGCTGCCTTGGTGGCCCTTTCCGGGCTGCCGGTGATTCGGCCTTCCGTGGTTGACGTTTTTCGAGGGTGATTACCCCGATGGTTAGGGGACCCCCTGGGTCTGTCCCCGACAGTAGCCCCCGAGCCTCTGCCGGACTAAGGGTCAGTCGGGCAGAGGCTGACGGTTCGCGGGATCGTTCCCGGGCATTCTGCGGGGATTACTCCTTCTTGATTGCGCACGTTCTTCCGTGGGGGCGCGCGAGCGCACCCGCGGGTGTAGCCCCCGAGCCCTTGGAGGAGTGAGTTTACTCGTGCAAGGGCCTTGACTCCCGAGGTTTGTGTTATTCGCTCCCCATTCGACGTGGTGGATTGCGGGGATGATACCGATTTATTCGGAACTCGGGGGGATGGGTCTTGCACGGCTTCGACGTGTGTCGCGCATAGGAGGAGGATATGCTGCAAGGAGCCCCCGAGCCCCTGGCCCGAGCGGAGGCGGTCAGAGGGGCTTCTTGTCTTTGAGTTGCGACCCTCGCTTCCCCTTCGCGGGGGAGAGGGGTGAGGTCATTCGTGTAACCCTCGAATTGGGCTGCGTACACGGATGCCTCGGTGAGCTGCTAGCGGGTAGTTCAAGTGGACGCCCGTGCTCCGTTCGTTGGGAGTCGGCTCGTGGTCCGGAGACACGTCCATGTAAGCGCTTGCAAAGGTTTGCTAGGTGGGGCTCGGTCCCTTTCGACAGGGACCGAGGGCGCGAAAGCTCTCCCTCGTTGGGATCCCCCCACTAGCTGCCTCTGTCTGGCCTTGAACACAACAGGGGCGTCCCCAAACTTCGCGTTCGGGGTAAAGTCCGTTGAGCACGCCCGAATCGTCCCTGACTCTGTTGATCCGGAGCGCCTGTCGAACCCTTTCGCGGGCCAGGCTTCGTACTCCTGATCAGTGGGGCCTTGCGAAAGGTGCAGGTCGCCCTCGAGCAGCGGGCTCGAGGGTTGGTCGAGCGTGACCGGTAGCCTTCGCATCGCTTAATCTGGGGCGCTCGTCGAACCTTTTCGAGGCCTGGGCTTCGAGCCCCTGATTAGTAGCACCCTGCGCCTCGGGGGAGAGGGGCATCATTGCCTTACCTTGGAAGGAACCCTTCCGTTCGGTTGTTCGTCGCTTCGGTTTGCAGGCCTGCGCGCGACCGTTGGCGGGCGTGGTCGTGGCTGACGTGGCGCGGAGTGGGCGAGATGGGGGTAGTGGGCGCACCTTTTTAGGCGGAGTTGGCGCGCGCCGGGGGAGAGGCGAGGCGACGGGCGGTCAGGCGCCGCTGCCGCGTCGTTTCGTTTTACTGTGCCGTAGTAAATGCTGCCGCTCACGCGCGCGGTTCCTCGGGGAAAGGGGAGGGGGTCCCCGGTTGTTATCGATGCGCCACGCGCGCCCGGTCGGTTGCCAACGGGTTCGTGTGCCGCGGCGAGGACGAACTCGCTCGTTCCCTTATAAAAAGGAAAGCGGGGGGGGGGGGGGGGGGGGAGGGGATCACTTACCTTCGCCATTCCCCGCACCAGCTCGCGCTTCTGCTTTTCTCTCGCTTCCGAGTCCGCTAGCTGTTCTCTGCTTATTCCGCCCGCCTTCGTCGCCTTCGCTCCCCACTCCGCCGTCTGCCATGGTGGTCATTGAGGGCGCCACCGAGTGGACTCCGTCCACCGCCACCGATCATCTCCTGGAGGGCCTGGTGACCAGCGGGCAGCTCTCGCCCCGGGGCGATCCGGCGCGGCCGGCGTAGATTGTCCCGCCGCTGGCGGCCAGGGTGTCGAGCCCGCCGGCGGGGTACGTGGTGAGCTTCATCCGCTTCCACGAGCGGAGCTTCAACGCGCCCGCCAGCCAGTTTATGCAGGGGCTCTACCACTACTACGGCGTGGAGCTCCACAACTTCGCCCCCAACGCCGTCTCTCAAGCGGCGGCCTTCGTCGGCGTCTGCGAGGGCGTGTTGGGGATCGAGGTGCACTGGGACCTGTGGGTCCACCTCTTCCGCGCCGAGCTCAGCACGTCTGGCGCGGGGAGGGGGGTGCGCCGTTCTTCGTGCGCCGGCGGCCTTACGCTCGCGCCGTTCGAGCCCCGGAAGCACCTGTACCCGGCCTGCAGGATGACCACCAACAACAGCGGCTGGGCCTAGGGGTGGTTTCACCTGCGCAACGATGGCCTGGGGTTGCCGGAGTACACCGGCAAGGTCTTGACGGAGAAGGCCGACTCCTGGAGCTACGGGGTTTCCGGCGACGGTCAGCGGAAGAGGCTCTGCCCTGCCATCGATGCCCTTCGTAGTCTGGAGGGGTCGGGTTTGACCGTGGCGCACGTGCTTGCGCACTGCCACCGTCGCCGGGTGGTTCCCCTCATGGAGAGACAGCTCCCTCTGTTCCAGATGACAGAGGGCGCCGACCCGGCGGCAGTGGCGGCTTCGCGTATGCTGCCGGAGCCGCTCCTTAAGGAGTACGTCGTCACGAGGGTGCGAACGGCGGTGCACCCCGACACTATGCCGAGCGACCTCTGGTCGTTCCGGCTGCGCCCCGATGAGGGCCACATTTTGTCGGTAAGTCTCCATTTTCCTTTCCGAGCTGTGGGATTATTTAACTTAGAATTCTGTTCCTTGATTCGTTGTGATTTTAGGAGGTGAACTGCAACCTCTACCGCTCCCTCGCGCCGTGACCGCGAGAGGGACGCGAAGGCGGCGAGGAAGGCCAGCAGCCAGAGGAGGCAGGCCCGGCGGGACGCGCACTCGGCGGCGCTTTGCCGGTGGAGGAGGGACGGCGGGACGCCACCGTCATCCCCAGAGGACTCCCCGGACCCTCCCAGCGAGGAGGAGGAGGAGGAGGAGATCGACGCCGGCGGGGCTCTGCCCGCCGGTGAGGAGGAGGAGATGGCCGCGCCGCCGCCGGGGGCGGGCGCGGCGAGCCTTGGCGATGTTGCGCCGGTGGTGGCGCGGACGGCGGTCGCGCCTGCCCGACCCGCGGCGCCGCGGGCGCAGGTGACTTCTACCCCTGCTGCGGGCGCGTTGCGCCGCGGCAGATCGGATGCCGAGGGCTCGAGGGGTTCGCAGCCCCCGAGCGGGTTGAGGGGGTCCTCGAGTTCGAGGAGGGCTCCATCGTCGGGGGACTCGAAGCGGAAATTGCAGGCCTTGCAGGACTGCGTCCGGTAAGCCTCGCTTTGAGCCTTTCTCATGATCTTTCATCCCCGTTTGGTTTTCTACTTCGTAATTTCTGTTTTTCCTTTCCGACTCAGCGCTCGGGGTGCTGCCAAGGCCAACCCCAACCTCGCGGCTAAGAAGGCGTTGAAGGTCGGAGCGTTGGATTCCCCTCACGCCGGGGGATCGCGTTCGCGCGGGACTCCGCGTCTCGCAGCGACGTCCGCAGTGGTGCCGGAGGAGCCGGCGCCGGGGGTACGAGATTCCCGGCCGACGGAGACGGAGCGGGGGGGGGGGGGGACGCCCCTGATGGTGGCTATGGAGCCGGGGCAAGACGCCTCGGTGGTGGACGTGGAGCCGGGGCACGACGCCCCGGTGATAGAGGTGGGCGACCCACTACGCCATCGACCTTGCGGCGGTGGCGCGCGGCTACTTTATCGACGCAGATCTGGACGACGACGCCGCCCTTGCTGCCCTCGACGAAGCTGACGACAGTGCCGAGGATGCCGCCACGGCGCTTGCCGCCAAGTTCGGGCGCGAGCTTTTTCCTGGCGAGGATGAAGATGCGCGCGCCGACATCGGGTCTGAGGCCGTGGCCTCCCTCGAAGCCGAGGCTGATCCCGAAGCCGACGCCGTGGCGTCCCTTGAAGAGGCCATCGCCTCGGTGCGCCGTGATGACGGTGGTCTTGGGGCCCTCGCATCGGTTCCTTCGTCTGCCGCCGCCGAGGCCCCCGCGCCCCCGCAGGAAGGTGAAGCCTGAAAGGTTCAGGCTTAGAGGTCTAGGTGTATCTTAGTTTTTAGGAGGCTAGCTCTGTACATAAACTAAGTTTGAATTTCGATTGTGCGCTTCGAACTTGCTTGATTGTTCTATTGTGCTATTCTTGGCTTGGAGAGATTTTGGCCGGGTATTTCGAATCCGCGAGTAATTAAGGCGTGGATTGGAGAGGGAGATGCCGTATCCCTTCGAGGGCGTAGGCGGTCTCACGGTTCAGCCGGCTCCAGCTTTAGTTAGCTCGCGCCCCGCATCTTTCTAAGCGCTCTGAGTTTTAGCACAATTTTAAAAATGAGACGATTAGGGCGGTAAACCCCCTGCAGCCCCCGAGGGGGGCTTGGCTCTATCGAGACTAGGTCGAGAATAGGACCAAGTCCCCCTTGTTCATGCTGTTAGTAACAATGTTTCCATGTTTTTCGCAAACTTTTCATCGTTGTTAACTAAGAACATGAAGTATTCACAAGAAATGCTGAGAGTTTTAAGGATAGAAGCGACGTAGCTGTTGGATGTTCCAGGCGTTGGTGAAGACCTCGCCCTTCTCGTTTGCCAGCTTGTAAGTGCCAGGCTTGAGGAATTTGGTGATGATGAATGGTCCTTCCCATGGTGGAGTGAGCTTGTGGCGCTCTCGATTGTCCCGGCGCAACCTCAGCACCAGGTCCCCTTCGTGGAGGTCTCGACGCTGCACCTTCTGAGCTTGATACTGCCGGAGTGATTGTTGGTAGCGTGCCGAGTGAAGCAACGCCACGTCTCGAGCCTCATCCGCCTGGAGGGCCTTTGCGGCCTCGCTCGACTACGAGGGCCTCGTCGGAGTCCTCGCCCTGCTGCTGCTGCTGCGCGGCTTGCCGAGGCTTCTTGCCCTTGCCACCTCGTTTCTGCTTTTTTGCCTTTCCCTTGGACTTGCTGCCCTCCGCGGGCAGCTCCTCCGCGCGCTTCCCCTTGGTCTTGCCGTCAAAAATTGCCCCAACAGCCTCCTCCCCAGAGGCGAAGTTGGTAGCGATGTCGAACAGCGCGTTGACGCTGGTGGGATGGTTTCACCCCAGCTCGCGCACCAGCTCCCGATAAGTCGTGCCTTCGAGGAAGGCGTGGATGATTTCGGAGTCACCCACGCTCGGTAGCTCGGTGCAGCGCTTGGAGAAGCGGCGGATGAAGTCTCTCAGCGGTTCATCGGCCGCCTGCCGGCACCCGCGCAGGTCCCAGAAGTTTCCGGGGCACACGTACGTGCCCTGGAAGTGACCCACGAACATCCTGACCAGGTCGTCCCAGTCGTGGATCTGGTTCGCGGGTAGGTGTTCGAGCCATGTCCGCGCTGAGTCCGCGAGATGAAGCGGAAGGTTGCGGATGATCATAGAATCATCGGTAGCCCCGCCCAACTGGCAAGCCAGGCGGTAGTCGTTGAGCCACGTCTCGGGTTTTGTCTCGCCCGAATACTTGGTAATGGTGGTCGGCTGACGAAAGCGCGGCGGGATGGCGGCCGAACGGATTTTTCGGCTGAACACGGGGGCTCCCAGGGGTTCCGGCGTCGGGCTTTTGTCCTCCTCGCTGTCGTAGCGACCCCCTCGTCGGGGGTGCCTACTGCGGGGAGGCGCCACGTCCTGCCTTTTCTTGTTCAGGACGTTGCGCGCGTCACCATCGTCGATGGCGCCTCGTGTGTCCACGAGTCGGTCCTTCGCGGACCTCCTCGTTTCGTGGTCGCCGGTCATGAGCGCCTTCCCGTCGTTCGTTAGACGGTGGGGCGTCCATGCGCCCCTCGGCGGGGTATGGACAGACTGTTCCTTATCCCGCTCGCTTCCTCCGGCTCTCGAACTGGCCTGGTGGCGCATGCGGGAGGCGGAACTTTCTGCCTGTTGAAGAGTCGCTTCTTCGACAAGGGCCTGCACCTGGCACCGCATGTCGCGCGCCTCTGGCGTCGATGGTTCGGGCATGGCCCGAATCAGAGTTACTGCGGCGACGAGCTTCTGGCTTGCCCGTGGCGGCATGGCAGGGCTGGCGTCGTTGCCATCATTCATGATGCGCGCTTGGGCGACGCGCCCGGCGGCCCGCGCACGTTCGCCGCGCTCGGGCTGCCGGGCTTCCAGAGCTGCGCGCAGCTCCTGTACCTGCTGGCGCTCCTGTCGGAGCCTGGCTTCCAGCTCTTGTACCTGCACGAGCTGTGCCTGCGCGAGTGCGGCTTCGCCCGATGGCTCGGCGGGCGCTGGTGGCGGTTCGTCGTGCCCGGCCCCGTCGCGCGTTTCTTCATCCTCTCTGTCACACCCGGCCTAGTTTGTATGGCCCGGTAGTGGCCCATTAGTGCGGGATGCACATGTTTAGTGCCACATTGCTAGTTGAGCAAGGGTGGATGCAACTTATAAGCCTTTGTCTTCCAGCCATAGCACCTTCGGGTTAACCCTTTTACACGAAGCGAGGACGAAAGTGTAAGCAGGGTGCTATGTGTACGCGTGCACGCCCCTCAAAAGGGCTGTGTGGGGCGGCTCGTGGACGGCGGGGTGTTACAAATGGTATCAGAGCCGACCCTCGCGGTTGCGCGTACGGGTCAGTGTGCGGGCATAGGGCGCATGGCGCGTATGGCCCGGGTAGGGCATACGGCATGGACTATGGCGCCGGCACTGGACGTACGGTCGTGCGCCAAGGGGGAACGTTCCTGTACATTTGCCCGGGTGGGTGAGTTGCGCCGATGAGGACGTCGGGTTCTTTGAGGGGGGGGGGGGGTGTATGTCACACCCGGCCCAGTTTGTATGGCTCGGTAGTGGCCCATTAGTGCGGGATGCACATGTTTAGTGCCACATTGCTAGTTGAGCAAGGGTGGAGGCAACTTATAAGCCTTTGTCTTCCAGCCATAGCACCTTCGGGTTAACCCTTTTACACGAAGCGAGGACGAAAGTGTAAGCAGGGTGCTATGTGTACGCGTGCACGCCCCTCGGAAGGGCTGTGCGGGGCGGCTCGTGGACGGCGGGGTGTTATACTCTCCCACGGACTCTACTTCGCCGTCGAGGACGAAGCATTCCCGCGTGGGGTCGTATTCCCCCTCGCTGGAATCGTCAGAACAGGTGAGGCAGAAGTCCGCAACGGCTTGGAAGGTGGTAAGGCCTTCGCGGTTGCGGAGCCCGGAGTAGTCCAGGCCTGGGTGCTGGGATTGGGCGGCCAATCCTCAGCGCCACACAGAATGCGCTGTGTCCCGTCTCCTGACGGTTGATGCAAGAGCTAGCACGGTGAGACAAGGGTTTATCCTGGTTCCGACCGCGAGGTCGTACGTCCAGCAGAGTGCGCTCGTGGCGCTGTACTATCTTGCACCGGAGTGCTTGCAGTGGGGGGCTACAAGCGAGATGGGAGAGGAGAAGGAGTCTCCAAGTCCCTGAAAACGAGTGTGGAAGTGATTGAGGCAGAGTGCCAATATCGTGTGCGGTGGTGATCGTGTGCGTGTTCGTCTCCCCCTCTGCCTCTCGCTCCCTTCCTCCTTTTATAGGCCAAGGAGAGAGGGGAGGAGGGGCTTACAAGTACAAGTACTGCGTGTGCTACAGAGGCGCGCACTGGAGAGCATGGCGCCGGGCGTGCGGTCGTCCTTGACCCTGGCAGGGGATTTATGGCGAGCTCCGGCTTCCGCGGGTGTCACGGTCGTCCCTGCGCTTGTCCTGGAGTGCTTTCGAGGGGTGGCGCCACCGTAATCCGCGCCCAGCTGCCCGCCGCTGGCTGGTTCGAGGGCGTGGCAGGTGGGGAAGGACGAGAGTTGGCGGCACAGGGGCCGGCATAGGGGTCGCTGTTGACCACAGTGTGCGGCGTGCCCGGCTTACCGGGGAATGGCCGGGAGTTGGCGGATTTGACCCGGTCGTTCGTCACCATCGGGCCGCGCCCGATCAGAGCCTGTGCTCGGTCGCTGCTCATATATTCGTTCGAGGGTTCCTCACACCCATTCGAGGGCTGCGCCAGGGGAGGAAAGGACGGGAGCGGGGGGAATAGTGGTGCGGAATGACGCCTGCAAGTCTGCACAGGGCCTTGCGTAGCACCGCATGCGTCCGCACAGTGGCGGTGAGGACGCATAGTGACCGGAGCAGGTGGAATAGCGAGCTCTGCGGTGTCAGCGGCGCGGCGTGGGGAGAGATCGCCTTTTGACTTCGGCGCCCGCCCGATGGGGCGGGCATTGAATGCCGTTGTCGGGCGGGGCGCCGGGGCGCATTGCGTTGAGTAGAGGGGTGGCCTCGAGCGAGGCGGAGTTGGCTCGCCCGCTCGAGGGGGTGCGCGGCCCTCGAGCGAGGCGGAGTTGGCTCGCCTGTTGGCTCGCCTGTTTGAGGGGGCGCGCGGCCCTCGAGCGAGGCGGAGTCTGCGTTGCGCCTGATCCGGGGGGTCCGGGTCCCTCGAGCGAGGCGAAGACGGGGGTCGCTGCTTGGGTCCCCTCGACAGGCGAGCTTGGACGGTCGTTTTTGGGCCGTGACAGGCTGTGGCGGGCCGCGCTGCCTTTGTGGCCCTTTCGGGCTGCCGGTGATTCGGCCTTCCGTGGTTGACGTTTTTCGAGGGTGATTACCCCGATGGTTAGGGGACCCCCTGGGTCAGTCCCCGACAAGTTAAGACTTGATCTAGTTATTTAATGTACAAGTATACAAATTGATCAAGTCTTATACAAATGTAATTTACCAGGATAGTTTTTTTACTAATAAGATAGGTTTGACACTTGATCTAGTTAACACTAAATTACACCGTATAAGTTATTGTAATCTTGTAAACTTATGATAAACTAATTGTAATAACTTATACAAATTGATTACATCTACGGTACAACAAAAGAAAATTTAAGCATTAATTGGAGTTTCATAGTATGGAGTTTAATCCCCGCGAAACTTATCTAGCTTGATTACGTAATTATTATTTTTTGTACTTGTACGTGCAATGAATCGGTGCCTTTATATGACATGCATTAAGATTAGCAATACAACAACACACCACTGACCACTTGAGATTATGCCTGTGATAGATCTTGCAGTAGCTGCAATGAGTGCAATGAGGCGGTTTCAATGGCGGTAGGCCCTTGTCCTGACGTGTTTATCAAATACTCAGTTGATTAACCGGTTCATTTCCGAGAGACACCTCCACCTGGCGGCTCTCGTGAGTTGTCTGGTGATTCCGTACAGGGACGTACCCCCTCCGGTTTGGTAAAAGAAGTCGTTTAGGACAGCGATACGGTCACCAAAGCACAACTTTGACTTCTCTTTTCTACAAAAATATTTCTTAAAAAATAATATATGTATATTTTTATGAAAGTATTTTTCGACCAATCTATTTATATAATTTTCACATTTTCAAACTCAACGACTTAAATATTATTCATGATTTATATTTCCAATCTTTGACTCAAACCTTGTCCAAAATGACTTCTTTTACCAAACCGGAGGGAGTACTTCTACTGTGATCGCCTTCACTCGACAACTGAGAGGTATCCATTGAATGATTGTACGACGTTGTCCCCCGATCCGCAAATAATGGATGCAAAGATCACTCAGAATCATCAGAGACGAGGAGGATCTGAAACTGCATCATGCTGACATGCTATGCATGTGTGGGACCAGGATCCCTAGGGCCACTCATTAAAGGATTAAACTACTCGATAAGGAATGTTTGATCCGACTACTTCAAACTAGTCGGCTATGGTACAAGACGGCGTAGTTGATTAGGTAAACTAGTCATATACTAGTAGGAGACTCCCCAAAGTATTCTGTTGTAATACTCCAAGTTGTATACGACTAGGGTATTGTAACCGACTTGTAACTCTGCTCCACCAGACTATATAAGGTGGAGCAGGGACCCCTCCAAAAGAGATCAGACAACCACACGTGCAATACATTCAAGCACACAGGACGTAGGGTATTACGCTATTCGCGGCCCGAACCTGTCTAAATTGTGTTGTTCGTGTACTTTCGTTCCTAGAACTCGGCGAGACCCACACAAATCTACTCCCTGGGGTATCCCCAGTTAGACGTGCTCGACATAATTCGTCGACACTTGGCGCCCACCGTGGGGCACTCTCGCCGAAGCTCGACATTAGGCGCGATGGGATCAACTTTCAGAGCAAGCGGCATCGAGGAAGGCGCGACGTTCGTCATCGGCTCATGGACCTTCGTCTCTGATGGCAAGCTCGGTTTCGATTCGTTCCTGGCAGATCGACCGGGGCCCTACTCGATGCCGGCGTCTCCACTGGAGCCGCGTCAAGACCTCGCCGAGAATAAGATCTCGACGAGTTCATCAACCCCTACTTCAACACCAAGTTCGACTTCGACAACGACTCAAACTCCGAACGGGACTCTCCAAGTCAAGACTAGGTACAACTCTGTTCCAAACATGGAAAGAGTCAGGGATTCCGAGCTGGCTATGCCATCGGAAAACCACCCAGATCGATTCCCGTTCGGCCTCTCCAACTCTGCGGCTGTATATCAACAGATGTACATCGCGAAGCAGGGCGACAAGACAAGCTTATCGTCTAGCCAGATCGTGAATCGTTGTAAGGACTCTGAGTCGGTCTCTGGACCATCAGAGGACGAAGACGAAGACGATTTCATGCTCTTACTAAGCAACTCCCCAGACAACGTTGCACGATTCAACTGCATCACTTACTACGAGTCTGACGTTACCCTCGAGCAACCACTCGTTCGGCTCCCCTCAGGACTTGTCGTGACCAACTCGCCAGGAGGACTCCTTGTTCATTGGCCAGGCGTGATCCCTGTTGATTCCTGTTGGGGCAACGAGTCAAGACTAAGTGCCGCAATACTGGAGGATCTGCCCTATCAAGACGGCAAGACCGCTTCGATCACCTCTTCTTCCGACTCAACGGGGGATAACTTCTTTGGTGCTTTGAGCCTACAACTGCGCGATCCAAGCAGGCAAGTTTACATGGCAGGCGCACCAGGACAAGGAGATCAATACGAGCGAGAGCTTATGGGCGATATCTCCGACGAAGAGCCGACTATACCCAATGAGACTGATCAACAGAGGACGGCCCGGCGATCGAGGAACGTGAAGCACGGGCAAAGGCGCGTCAATGCAGCTAGGCGCGCCGCCGCTACACGAAACCTCGATAATGACTTCCAAATGGTCGGGGATCAACCCGTTCTACCCGAAGCACCAACCAATCTGACCGTGGCTGCTGAAATTGTCAAAGCTATGCCTAGCACACCGCAGCTACAACAAGTACTCACCTTGCTAGCCGCGGCCCGGCCCCAACCCGAAGGTGGGCCAGGGATGGTCCAGAGGACTCCGGACCAAAGAACTCAAGGCAGCCGCTCAGTATCATCCCCTCACCCAAGCCGTGCCCCATAGGGAAACGCAGGGCAAATCGTGATCCGAGGCACTGCACCGGCTCCCCAAGGAGGAAACAGAACCAACCCTGCGGCTGGCGATCTCCGTAACACGATCAACGCCAACCGAGATGCCCGCTCCCAAATCGACGCCAGCAGAGCCAATCGCATAGCTTCTTAGATTCGTCGACGAGCTGAATTTGAACAACTCTACGGCCCAATCCCAGCTGATCAAGAGCAGCCTTCGCATAACCGGGAACAGAACCCGCCATGCGACACCAATCGTGATCGATGTCGTCGATCACACGGCCGTGGTAGAGACAATCAGCCAGACAATGACCCCTCGGGCGACGATGGCCATGGCGATCGCCCCCCACGTGGTCGTGACCGCAACTATCAAGGCGGCTGAGGTCGTCAAGACCCCGAACCTAGTGGTTCCCCAAGCCACCACTCGAACCACCGAAACGATGACGAGGACGACGGCTACCGCGGAAGAAGACATCAATCTCCATCCGACAAATATGATGGATTTCCAGCTTTCTCCAGCCGCATCAAGAAGGTCCTGTTGCCTCAGAAGTTCAAGACAACTGGAATAGAGAAGTTCACAGGCAAACAAGACCCAGAATAATGGTTGCGAGTCTACTCGACGGCAATCACCATGGCGGGCGGCAGCAACGACGTCAAAGTCAGATACTTCCCAATCATGATGGATACCGCTCCACTGACATGGCTCGAGGGCCTCCGCCCTGGATCCATCGACACCTGGGAACAAATCACGAGCAAGTTCACTGCTAACTTTCAGGGAACCTGGGCACGGCCCGGAACCCGATTTGAATTAGCATCTTGCAAGCAGGAGAAAGGCGAAACTCTGCGCAAATACATCAAGAGATTCTTCGAGAAAAGTGCCATGATCGTAGACGTGTCAGACAGAGAGATCATCGACTGTTTTCACGACGGTCTATGGGCACGTGAATTGCATCGCGAGTTTGGAAGACGACGCCCAGAAACCATTGCGGAACTCAGGAGCATGGCTGCAGATTGGGCAGATCAAGACGATCGAGAACGCGAGCGATTCGACAAGCGCAAGGACAACAACTCCAATGGTGGCAACAACCAAGACAAGAGTAGTCCCGAGCGCCGTAACAACAACAACAGGCGTGATTTCAACCGCAACAAGCGCAAGCCAGACAACACGGTCGCGGCAGTTGAGTGCTCCACGCGGAAGAAAAGCACCCCTGACCTAGATAAAGTCATGAATATCCCTTGCCCATATCATCCGCACGGCAAACACACGATGGCTCAATGCATCCACATCAAGAAAGAGTTCGACAAGCGGGAGTTGCCTGAGAAAAAGAATCCAACGAACAAGAAGAAAGACGGTGACAATGATGACCAAGACAATGGCTTCCCTCAAGTGGACAACGTTGTTGCAGTATTGTTCAGTGGAGAAAGCCTTACTCAGTCAAAGCACGCCAAGAAGCTATCTCTCCGTGAGATCATGGCAATAGAACCAGCTACTCCCACATACCTCAAGTGGTCTAAGGTTCCCATTACTTTCTCGAGGGCCGACCAGTGGACCAATTTTGCCAATCCAGGCAAATACCCCCTAGTACTGAACCCAGTCGTGGCACAAGCTAGACTGACCAAAGTACTCATCGACGGAGACAGCGGGCTCAACATCATCTTTGCCAAAACATTTACAAAGATGGGGCTTGACATCACCAAGTACCTGAAGCCCATGGAATCTCCGTTCTACGGCATTGTCCCAGGCAAAGCTGCAATTCCCTTAGGACAAGTCACGTTGCCAGTCACCTTTGGCACGACGGCCAACTTCAGGACCGAGTACATCAAGTTTGAGGTGGCAGATTTTGAGACCTCATACCACGCGATTCTCGGGCGACCAGCCCTCGCGAAGTTCATGGCAATCCCACATTATGTCTACCTCGTCCTCAAGATGCCAGCTCCTAATGGAGTCCTTTCCCTCAAGGGAGACCTCAAGATTTCCCATGACTGCGATGTAGAGGCGGTAGAGTTTGCTGCGGCTGCTCAAGTCCCAACTCAGATGATGGAAGTACTCGCCTTGGCCAAGAAATCCACAGACCAAGAATCAGATGTTCCCACCAAGAAACCTGCGCATACGAGTTTCAAGCCCTCTAAAGAAGTGCAGCTCAAGACTGTAGACCTTGAGACGGGCGACTCGTCCAAAACAGCCCTCGTAGGGGCAGGCTTAGATTGTAAATAGGAAGACGCGCTCGTCAAGTTCCTTCGTGCTAATAAAGATATATTTGCTTGGAAACCATCTGATATGCCTGGTGTTCCTAGGGAGCTTGCCGAGCACAATCTTAACGTTCAGAAAGACGCAAAGCCCAAGAGGCAGCGATTACGACGCTTCGATCAAGAACGACGCAACGCAATCAAGGCTGAGATAGCTAAACTACTCGCGGCTGGCTTCATCAAAGAAGTCTTTCATCCAAAGTGGTTGGCCAACCCAGTCCTGGTCAAGAAAAAGAACAACAATGAGTGGCGCATGTGTGTCGACTACACGGACCTCAACAAGCATTGTCCTCTAGATCCCATGGGTTTACCACGCATTGATCAAGTCGTGGACTCTACAGCTAGATGCGCGCTACTCTGTTTCCTCGACTGTTATTCAGGCTATCACCAGATAGCACTGAACAAAGATGATCAAATCAAGACTTCTTTCATCACCCCCTTTGGCGCTTTTTGCTACACCACCATGTCCTTCGGGTTGAAGAATGCCGGAGCCACGTACCAACGAGCCATACAGAACTGCCTCTCCTCCCAGATTGTCTAGAATGTAGAGGCATATGTTGATGACGTTGTGATCAAGACACGAGAACCGGAGAATTTCATTACCGATCTGCAGGAGACATTCGACAACCTCAGGACGTATCGATGGAAGCTCAATCCAACTAAATGCGTTTTTGGTGTTCCCGGTGGCAAACTACTCGGATTCATTGTAAGCCACCGACGCATCGAAGCAAATCCTTCCAAGATCACAACCATCCTCAACATGGAAGCTCCTTCAAGCATCAAGGAAGTACAGAAGCTTACCGGGTGCATTGCAGCGCTTAATAGATTTATTTCAAGGCTCGGAGAGAAGGGTATCCCTTTCTTCAAGCTACTCAAGAAACAAGACAAGTTTACCTGGACTGACGAAGCAAATCAAGCCTTCGAGCAACTCAAGACATACTTGACTACTCCCCTGGTACTTGTCGCTCCTCTAAAAAATGATCACTTATTCTTATATATTGCGGCTACTACACACGTAGTCAGCACAGTCATTGTGGTCGAACGAAAGGAAGAAGGCCATGTCTTTCCAATACAGAGGCCGGTTTATTACATCAGCGAAGTACTTTCAGAATCCAAGATCCGCTACCCTCAAGTCCAGAAGCTGCTCTACGCAATTTTCATCACCTCCAGAAAGTTAAGGCATTATTTTCAAGCTTTTCCTATTACTGTTGTGACTAAATTTCCTTTGGGCGAGATTTTTCGCAATCCCGATGCAACCGGGCGAATCAACAAGTGGAAGGCAGAAATAGCGGCATATGACCTCACTTTCACATCACAAAAGACCATCAAGTCTCAAGCCTTGGCTGATTTCACGGTCGAGTGGTTGGAAACCCAGTACTCCAGAACAACTACTCGCCCTGAGCATTGGGTTATGTACTTCGATGGGTCATTGAAACTGGAAGGAGGCGGCGCAGGAGTTCTTTAAATTTCCCCAAAGGTGAACAACTCAAGTATGTTCTACAAATCCTTTTCCAGTCACCAACAATGAAGCTGAGTATGAGGCCATGTTACACGGTCTTCGCCTAGCCTCATCACTTGGTATCAAGCGCCTTTGTGTGTATGGAGATTCCGCAGTAGCTATCAATCAAGTCAACAAGGATTGGGATGCCACGAAGGAAACAATGGATGCATATGTCAAGGAGGTCCGTAAACTTGAACGCCACTTCCTTGGACTAGAATTTCATCATGTCGTTCGTGATTACAACGTTGCTGCTGACGCCTTGTCCAAGATGGGATCGCAAAGATCAGATGTTCCAGCAGAGATTTTTGTTCACGAGTTACATCATCCATCTATCAAAGAACCAGTCCAAGCAGACTTTGTTTCAGAACCACCAAGGCCTGACCTCCAGGTCATGATTATCGATACTGACTGGATGACTCCATTCATCGAGTACTTGCGAGATCACAAACTAACAAAACTAGAAAGCGAGCAAGTTCGCATCAGGCGCAGGGCGAAAAACTATGTAGTAGTCAACAATACACTCTATCAGCGGGGCGCATCTGTCAACGTGTTGATAAAGTGTATACCAGCTGATCAAGGTAAAGCCTTGCTTGCGGAAATTCACAGTGGTACTTGCGGCAACCATGCTGCTTCGTGCACACTAGTCGGGAAGGCCTACAGAGCTGGGTTTTTCTGGCCAACGGTGAAGAAAGATGTTGAAGATATCGTCAAGAGATGTCAGGGCTGTCAGTTTTTTGCTCGTCAAGCCCATGTCCCAGCACATGAACTCCGCATGATTGCATTATCCTGGCCTTTTGCCTGTTAGGGCCTGGACTTGGTTGGTCCTCTAGCTAAAGCCCCTGGTGGGTTCGAGTGGCTCATTGTTGCCATCGACAAGTTCACCAAGTGGATTGAAGCGCAACCGTTAGTCAATCCAAGGGCTGACAATCTCATCAAATTCTTCAACGGGATTATCCATCGATTTGGTATACCTCACGAGATCATTACAGACTTAGGCTCTGTTTTCACAAGTGAAGCATTTCAAGAATATTGCGAAAAGTACTCGATTGAGACTCATTACGCTTCAGTTGCTCATCCAAAGGCCAATGGTCAAGTCGAGAAGGCCAATGGCTTGCTACTGCAGGGTTTGAAGCCTAGACTTTATGAACCACTCAAGAAATATGGTGGGAAATGGGCTCAAGAGTTACCGGCAGTACTTTGGGGACTACGCACGCAGCCAAGTCGTGCAACAGGACAAACCCCTGATTTTCTAGTCTACGGATCCGAAGCAGTTCTACCTGGTGATCTTTTTTGGAATGCTCCACGACTAGAGAACTATGATGAACAAGTCGCTCAACAGGAACATTTTCAAGATGTTGACGGCATTGAAGAAGCTCGAGTAGCGGCTCTCATTCAGAACACCCGTTATCTCGAGGGCTTACGGCGTTATCATCAACGCTCTGTCCAGCCTCGTTCCTTTGTCATAGGAGACTTGGTCTTACGGCGAATACAGAAGACAGATGGATTGCATAAGCTCATGTCTCGTTGGGAAGGTCCATTCCTCGTCAAACAAGTCATTGGGGCTGGAACATATCGCCTACAAACTCAAGAAGGCGAAGATTTGCCAAATGTCTGGAACATTGAGCATCTACGAAAGTTCTATCCATAGCAGTGGATTACAGAACTATACCATGTACTTTTTTGATTCTAGAGATATCAATAAAGCTATATTTTCACTTGCGCATAACCCTGTGTTCAATTAAATTCAAGTATCAGGGATAGTTGTGTTAACAACGACTCAAAAGACGCCACGACTGCTTTTATCACAAAAGCGGCACCAAGCCTCAGTAGTCTTGATTAAACTACACCTGCCTATATTTGGTAGTTGTTGTTAGTTCTACAGTCTTTTGTTTATTACTGAAATCTGGCTCTGAGTCTCGTGCCAACTGCATCCGATTTCAGTATTGCGCCTAACAGGAAATCAACAGATTCACCTTTTACACAATGCATCTATATATTCATGCAAATTATAAGTACATACTACTTTATGTAGCATTACAGCTCTACATCAGCAACCATTCATTATATCTGTTTAAGCAATGATCTTTTCATACAAGCATCTGCTTTTACAGGTTTTTGACCTTGGGTCTAGGCACCATTGTACTTTTGCATGATTTCATTAGCATGTTCCAAGATCATCTACAAGTCAAACACAAATGACTTCAGGCTTTAAAAGTACTACAAGTACATCTCATACAATGAACATTCAAATTCATAAGCATTGTTACTTCCTTTCCAAAGTAGCACAATTATATTGTTATATATTACATAGCAATCTCACATCAACAGCTTGTTTTTCACTTCTGGATTACAGAGTTTACAAATTCTTCAGCTAATGGCTCTGTTTCCTCTACTAGTGCTGTATATTGTTCTTCACTTGTACCAACTGGCAGATACTTCAATTCAATCTTTGCAGCCGGGTTGTGTGCCTTGAACAAAGCCAATACTTTGCTTATGCAGTCTTTCAGGGTGGCCTTACAGAAGTCGCCGACTAGTTCTGGCACTTGGCGCAATCGCTCTGGCAGATATAAGTTGCCTGACCCTGCATCCTCTGGAATCAGCAAGTCCATGATTGGTTCCACAGCCTCTTCAATTTTCTTTCTTTCATCAAGTAGGTTATTCGCTTCCTCTTGTTTAATCTGAGAAATCTTCAAGGCAGCGGCCAGCTCTTTCTCCATGTCGGTACAAACTTTATGTTCCTTGGCGAAATTGGCATCTTTCTTATCAATCAGAGCCTTCAGCTTGGTAATATCGTCAGCTTGGCGTTGTACCTGGTTATACCAGCTTGTAGTCTTGCCTTTCTCTTCAGTCAGCTTTTTCTTCAAATCTGTGCATAGCAGGTTATATTTTTCAGTACTGCTTATTAGTATAAATACTTTACATTAAGTATAGAGTACTTACCAGTATTTTCTTTGTTCAAATTTGTCACACGGGTCTCCAATCTACCCTTGACATCAACAAGGCTGTCATTTTGCCTTTGGAGTGCTTGAATTTCTTCCTTGTGCTCCGCTTGGGCTTTCTCGAGTTCTTCACGAGCCTTCACCCAGTCGGCTTCTAACTCGCGAATCCGGGATGATAATTTAGCATCTCCAGGCTTTTCGACTAGTTCGACTAGTGCCTGTGCATTTTTCTATTATTACAATATCATCTATGTTCTTGAATTCACAAGTAAGGTACACCAGTTTCTTACCAAAGCTAGTTGCAGGTGGTTGCGCAGTTCATAGGCTTCATCTTTCACGGATTTGCCCTGTACTTCAACCTGAACAGAAACATAGTTAACAATATTAATCAAGTTTTTACTCATGCAAACAACGAAATACATTTTATGAGTACTTACATTTTCAAGTATTTCGCCTGGTATTTGCTCACACAGCACTCTCTCGAGTTGCTCTGTTTCTTGTATTTCTTCATCATGCAGAATGCGATTCAAGTCGACATTACAATAAATGCAATAAGGAGTAACATTACTATAATTTTAGTTCAAGGAGTACCTTGTCCAGAGACGATTCATCAACATTGATAGCTTTGGCTGGTGATTCAACTCCTTCAGCGGAGCCAGCCGGGGCGATGGGGGCAGTACCTTGCGGCGAAAGACTCTCACTGGGTATGTTGACTTGTTCATCAGGGGCGCTAACCACCATTTGCCTCGAAGCTTCTGTGTCATCATGAGCAGTGCTCTTGGTTGGAGTCGTTATGGTAGCTTCCAGCTGAGGCCTTGGCGGATTTTCAACATTGGCTTCAATTGCAGCCCCATCTTTAGTTTCCTCTTGTTGCACAGCCTTTGTGACTGCTTCTTTGGGTGACCTGTCAGTCATAACAACTATAAGCATACATTATCTATTCAAAAGTCATAATCAAGACATTAGGGGACAATTTTCTACTTACTCCTTTGGTGGTTCAGGAGCTTTCAGAGGCTGGAATTGGAACTTCAACAGAGATTTTGGCCGCCTGGAACTAGTGGTACTCTCAGAAGGTGTGCTTCCCAGAGCACTTGAAGAAGATGAACCTTGAGGAGTAGAGAGCCTATGTGACAGCTTGATGCGCTTGGATGGATCATCAGACGGTACGACATCATCAGATCTTGTCGACTGACTCCGAGTGGATCGTTTTCTCCTAGCAGTTATTGGTAGATCTGGAGCAGCTACAGGATACAAATATAAGCAATAACGTTTTCAACATCAACAAGTACTGCTTTTGAGTACTCAGGATACTTACTTGTAGTCAAAACTTGTGGTGGCGCGCTGATGTCAGAGTTTTCCACAGCCTCGTCATCACTGCGGACATTGACAGCTTTATCACTAAGAGTCTTCTCAGATGAACTCTTAGCGAGTTCTTCCCATTCATCGGGGGCAAATAGATCTTGTGGTTCAGCCTGTATTGATCAAGACAATCAGGGTTCTTATTTATAAAACATCAAACGACTCGAAGTATTCAAGATTTGGGACATTACCTCCAACAGTGGTTGTTCACTAGACAATTCTCCAAAAAGGACAGGTTTTTCATGAACACCAGTAAACATCTTGTTCAGCCGCATGAGGACAGTCTCATCAGAGATATCCTCGGGAGCCATTCGTGATGGATCAGTAATTCCTTCATACTGAAATCCAAGATGGACCCTCTCCCGCAGAGGTTGCACCCTTCGCTTCATGAAGCTAAAGGCAATCCCAACGCCAGTCAGGCCTTTTTCCTTTAGAAATTGTACCCGCTTCAGTAATGCGGGCACATCCTTGGCTTCCTCCGTAGAGGGGCAGGAGTTCTAGTTCTCTTAGACCTTGGGGTACCATCCATCTTTTTCAGGACAACTCAAAGAATGATTTCCTGCTGTTTTTTAAGATATCCAAGTAAATGAGAAGGATACTAGTAACATAATCGACTAGTGTATTTGAATTTACAAGAGATTTGAAGTACACTTACCAATGGTGAACCATTTGCTCTTCCAGTCGCCACAGGAATCCATGATTGGCATATCAAACCACTTCGCTTTCATTTTCTGGCGAAATTGGACGCCAGCTCCTCCAACAACTTCTGTTCTTATATGGGCTGGTTGTGGTTTGATATGGTATAGTGTGCGGAACAAAGGGAGGCTAGGTTCTATACCAAGAAATGCTTCACAAGCATGAACAAAGACAGAGATATATAAAATCCCGTTGGGATTAAGATGATGCAGTTGCAAGCCATAGAAACCAAGGAGATTTTTGAAAAAAGCAGAGATTGGCAAGCCAACTCCACGTTCACTGAAGGATATGAAAAGAGGAATTTCTTGGTTATTTTCAGTTGGGAATTCTTGATTCCAACAAGATTTCCACTCAAGGGAAGCTTGGTCAAGAAGCAAACCTTGTTCCACCAAGCTGCTTAACTCATCAGAGTTGGCCACGCATCTCTTCCAAGCTACGACAGGTGATGGTGGATCAGCGAATGTCGGCTTCATCAAAGGATCCGGAAGTGTTGATTTTCTTCTGCCACCCCTCTGAGATCCAGGGTTTCCAGTTCCCCTTCCTACGCCTCTTCCTCGCGAAGACATTGCAGAGCGATTCACTACCTTGGATTTCCCTCGCATTCACTGATTGCACAAGCTCGGGGGCTACCCTAGGCTGATCTTACGCACAAAGGTGTGATTGGTGATTGGCGAGGAAAGGGAGAGATTTCGGGCTTAGAGGTGTAGAGTTGAAGACGAATGAAGTGATCCATACAATGAAGTTCGGCAGATCTATATAATACATGGTTAGGGTTACTGTGCACTACAGTGCGGCGGTGTATCACATCCTGATTTCCCGCCTATTTTTTCGAGATAACATTCCCTCATTAGTTAACGGAGCAAAATCCGGAAGTTCAGTTAGGCAACAGATAACAGAAGATTTATCCTGATCTTTAAACCAAAGATATTTGCTTTAAAGCTCGGGGCTGCTAGCGGATAATCCGGGATTTGATTTCCGAAATTTAAGGAATAATTACTTGCAGACCTTCGACTAGTTTTCATGAAACTACTCGAAGCTCGGGGGCTACATCCAATGGGTGCACCTATTCGGAGCACACCATTGAACTACTCGAGATGAAGATAAGATGATTACTTTTGAACCTCCGACTACTTCAAGAGTACTCGGGGGCTCGGGGGCTACACCCATTGGGTGCATCAACAGATGCACTCCAATGTAAACTACTCGTCAGAGAAGGCTTGAGCGTCTTGAGCTTAGCTCCAATTACTCGAAGACAGATTCAAGACTTGAAGCGAAGGCGCAAGATGCTCGGGGGCTTGTGGGACCAGGATCCCTAGGGCCACTCATTCAAGGATTAAACTACTCGATAAGGAATGTTTGATCCGACTACTTCAAACTAGTCGGCTATGGTACAAGACGGCGTAGTTGATTAGGTAAACTAGTCGTATACTAGTAGGAGACTCCCCAAAGTATTCTGTTGTGGTACTCCAAGTTGTATACGACTAGGGTATTGTAACCGACTTGTAACTCTACTCCTCCAGACTATATAAGGTGGAGCAGGGACCCCTCCAAAAAAGATCAGACAACCACACGTGCAATACATTCAAGCACACAGGACGTAGGGTATTACGCTATTCGCGGCCCGAACCTGTCTAAATTGTGTTGTTCGTGTACTTTCGTTCCTAGAACTCGGCGAGACCCACACAAATCTACTCCCTGGGGTATCTCCAGTTAGACGTGCTCGACATAATTCGTCGACAGCATGTAATGTGTGCCACAGTTTTTTCAGGATCTGACTTCACACCTCAATTTTATTTCATCTTCTTTTATATATGAAAATGAACACACACTGACTTCTTTATTGAACATGCACCCACGCACATCTAGTACAATGTTGCACATAATAATATCGTAATAATCCAAATAAGAGACAATTCATTCTCGATCGAACTTAGCGATTTACCTCTGCAATTTCATCCATGATTGTCCTGAGAGCCCATCGATTCGTAACTAATTCAGAGTGTCGAATGTTAGCAAGTTGGATGGACTTGAAGCGCTCCTTTTGTCCCGGCTGCTTTCCCACCTTCTCCTCAAACGCCAGCATGCTAATGAGATTGATCGTATCGTCGCCGTCGCCGTACGCCACATCAGGCATCCTATCGAAGTCGTCGTCCCAGTAAACCAGCCGCTCTGCCGTCGGGATGCCCACCCCATTCATATACGTCATGGGCACCATTGGCGCATCGAAGTACTCCATCTTTGCGAGCTCATGATCTGTGAACGGCGTGACACCGTCGGGGGAACCGACGGTTACAAGCAGATCGGCGATGTCGTACGCCGAGTAATTCCTGTGCCTCGTCATCACCAGCGGCCTGCGCCCAAAGACCACCGGGGATGGGCGGATGGCAGGTTCGTGACGGCAATCTCGAAGGTCCTCCACATCGACCGCATCGACAGCTGAGTAGCCGACGGGACGTAGAGCAAGCCTTCCGGCCCCGAGGCAACGCTCATCAAGGTTTTGACGTAGCCTCCGGACCATGTGGGTGCTACAGTGAAGAGGTGCCTGATGAACCTGTCCCGCCACGGCAACGGGGTGTTCCTGACGAACTCGAGCGCCACCGCGCCCCCGAAGCTGTGCCCGAGGACGATGGCTGGCTTGCCTTGGTTCTTGTCGCTCGCGTCCTCGATGAGCCTCATCAGCCGGCGGTAGTAGCGGGAGTAGACTCGGGATGTTTGGCCGGGCAATGGAGGAGCGTACCGCAAGTCGTAGGGAGCCCCAAAGAGGGTTTCTCCATCACGGTATCCGAATCTTTCTAAAGTAGACCTCAGTATTCCTAAGCAATACTCCCTGTGCGTGGATCGGAGTTTGGTGATAAAAAAAAATAAAATGAAAGTCAGCAAGCACGTACTCACTCGTCACTCTCTGCTCTCCTGCCAAGCTAGAGTATGTAGTGTGTCGTGGACTTACGGGTGGCGCGGCGCCTTGGAGCTGAACCCGCGAGCGGAGCCGAAGTTGGGGACGCGGGTCACCACGCCGGGGAGGTTCCGGAAGTCCCCGAGGACGGGGTCGTAGACGAGGCGCATCTGCTCGACGAAGCACGCCGCGTGCTCGGGGTCCATCGCCCACGTTCGGTTCGTCCACAGCCCGAACCACCCCTTCGCTTTCATCCGGCCGCAGCGCGGCGTCGAGGGCCGGTAGGCCTCGGTGAGCCGCGCCTCCAGGTCGGAGCAGATCACGCCGGGGATCAGCACGATCGGGTGCAGGCCGCTCCTGCCATCCGCCTCCCGTCGGTGGAATGCCGGGACCTGATCTCGGAGGGAAGCCGGGAGGAGAAGCAGCAGCAGAAGCGCAGAGAGCAAGCCAGGTAGGGATCTGCCCATGATATATAGGTTGTACGTACTCCCCCGCAGATGCCGCACTAGCTGGTTTGCAATGGCATGACTAGGAGTTATATGCTGGCATCCAATCTCATCGACGCGCGCCGTGCAATCAACTTTGTCGACAGCCTGGTGCAGCTAGCTAACTGAAAACTTGGTGCAGGTAACTATTGAAACTTGGTGCAGGTAGCTATTGAATCAGAAAGGACTTGAATTAAAACAGTGAATACGTACTGCGACAAATAATCTGCTCACCCTGGCGCATGTGGTTTACATTTTCCCATCGGAGGACGATGGGGTAGGGCGGCAGAGTTGAGCCGGTGTGTGGCTGGCACTGTACGATCACGATGTACTGAAAAGTGAAAACCACGAGGCCCGCTTGGTGCGCCGTGCCGAAACCACCAAGGCCCTGCTGAATAGAGAAATTGTACTCTAGTCTTTCACCTTCACCATCAATATATGTGGGTTGTTGCATGCCTAGGACATACATCAACGAGTTCCTCCCAACAAACAACATTTGAACACTCTACGATCTCTTTGTATTACTTTCATTCACTGTATGGCGTGATCTAGCTTTTCCACAGTCAAAACCTCCACATCCACTGCAAAGCCTAACTCCAACAACCAACAAAATCAAAAATATACTTGTAACTTAGACTATTATCGAACAATTCCACTTCTTCCTTCATAAACTGAAACTCTCCAATATCACTGACACTACCACCGTGGAACATGCATGCCAAGCGAACAATCTACAAAAACATATGCAGTTCCATCTACTCTTAGAACACAAGCAACTATCACTTCCTATCTAATTTTAATAACTATAGTAGGTACTCCCTCCGTCCACTTTTGATATGCATATAAGTGAGAAGCACAGAGATCAAGGAGAAATTAATCTCTCTTAGCATGCATGCAAAAGCTGATTGGCCCGGGGAATGCATGCATTGAATAGGCTACGAGTACCAAACAAACATACCCAATCAGTTCAAGGCGGCACAGACTCCAACAACAAATACACATATCAATTTTGGACTTTTTCTTTCTCCTAATACGTATATCAAACATTGACGGAGGGAGTATCTACAAACTACTATTACTGCTATCCTATTTATGTAACTACAGTTCAAACACACACACAATACCTATTATTAGATTCATACCCAAAATCGACTCATGCAAAAAAATTCTACAAGTCACAATTGCAGGCTAAACCAAAACTATGTATCGCCTAAAGCTCCGATCTAAAAAAATTAAAATGTATTTCATCCTAATCTCAATTCTATGCCTAACCCTAACGCCACCAAAACATCGACAATGCGTTTAAACCAAACTCAAAAAAGTTTTTCAGGGAGTACCTTACCCAAGAGACGTGATCAATTTTCTGCACAAATCCTACTTCAAATTGGATGGACTTGGGAGAATGAAGACGTGGCAGGGCAATCTGCTATCGTGTGGCACGTTGACACGGTGCTTTCGTTGTTGGAAGTGTTCGACATAAATGAGCACAAGTACTGTACTGCTTTTCATTATTATGGTTGGAGGTTTACCAATAGATTGAGTTGTCAGAGCTTTCGTTTTGCTTCATCTTCACTTTGGTATTAATTTTATTCTGTGGTGTGTGCATGTGCAATAGAGGAGACATTGTATCTTATACAGTACTCCCTCCGTTTTAAAATGCAGTTCGTTTGACTTTTTTGACTTTAACTTTGACCACTCGTCTTATTCAAAAATTTGTGTAAATTATCGTATTTTTTGTGCTGGCCTGTTTTAATAAAAAATCTTAAAAATGCCTTAAATTTGACTATAGTTTCTCAATTTTTTTTGAATAAGACAAGCGGTCAAATTTGTGGTAAAAAAAATCAAACGACCTACATTTTAAAACAGAGATAATAAATTTGTAATAATTTACTTGATGAAACGACCTACAAACGACCTGCATCAGTCGGAATACTTTTATTTACTTGATGAAATAAATTTTTTTCTATCAAACAAAAATAAATAAGCACAAGGAGATGAGTCCACACTTTACAAATACGAGCCCCACTCTGCGATCTAGATTCCCGAGCACGTTGGATTTTTCTGTTCAAACCGATGATCTCACCGGTCACCACACGTGACAAATACAAGCCAACAGTTGTCTTGCACCTTGCAGTACTGTATTGTTCAGGCACTAAATTTCCGATTGAGTTCTATGCTTCCTCCTGCCTTGTATATCTCATCAACCACTCTCTCGACCGCGAAATCGATGCTGAAGAAGCCACCATGATGCACGCCGGGCAGCCTGACGACCTCCATGGCCTGCCCTTCCACTCCGGCCCAGCCCTCGATGGCCACAAGGCTCACCAGGTTGATGTCCCCGTCACCGTCGCCGTACACCACCTCGGGTTCCTCCTCGAAGCCATCCGCCCCGAACACGTACGTCTCCGGCGTCCTGATCCCGATCCCGATGACGCTGGTCACCGGCACCATCGGCGCCGGCAGCGCCTCCCACATCGGAAGCACTCGCGTCACGTACGGCCGGACCCCTTCGTGGAACCCGATCGCCTCGAGGAACTCCGACACGTTGCGCGCCGAGTAGGTCGCGCTCCGGGTCACCGCCAGCGGCCGGTCCCCGAACACCAGCGGCGTGGGAAGGCGCCACAGGGCGCTCTCCTGGCTCCGCCCCAGCCGGATCTTCGTGGGCCGCGCGACGCCCGGCATGCCGTAGTCCATGCCGGCGCTGAGCCCGTACATCCCCGCCGAGCGCGGAGCCCAGGAAGACGACGTGACGCACGTAGCGGCGGCGCCAGGGGAGCGGGCGGGAGAGGAGGAACTGGTACGTGAGCGCGCAGCCGAAGCTGTGGGCGACCAGGACGGCCGGGCGGCCCTGGCTGAGGCGGCGGCTCGCCTGGATGAGGCGCCCCAGGTCGCGGAAGTAGCGGCCGCCCACCGCGGACGGGTGGCCCGGCGGCGCGACGGCGTAGCGGAAGTCGTACGGCGCCGCGAAGAGGGTCTCGCCGTCGCGGTAAGCCCATGCCCTCCAGCTGCCGCAGCAGTTGGTCCCACCTGCCAGCGGGTGCGCGTGTGTGTCAGTCCAAGTCAATCATTTCTTTATGCATCAGGTGGACTAGAAGCACCAGGCTCTGCCGATGACGGTGGTGTACGAGCACGAGCACGACTGATGGTGAGTGACGACGACGCGAGACGGACAGGTGTGCGGTGGGTGGAGCGGAACGGACAGAGTAGGGCAGGGCTCACCCGATGAGGGAGCGCGTGGAGCCGAAGAACGGGACGCGGGTGGCGACGCCGTCGGCGTTGCGGAAGTCGTCGGCGCCGGCGTCGTAGACGACGCTCATCTGGTCCACGAAGCAGGGGACCTGGCTGGCGTCGCGCGTCGCCGTGTGGTTGGGCCACAGCTGGAACCACCCGCCGCCCGCGCCGGCGGCGGCGCCGGCGGGCGCGGAAGGCTCGTACGCCGCCGTCAGCATGGCCTCCAGTTGGTTGGACCCGTAGCCGGGCACGAGCACGACCGGGTGCAGGTTCCCGGCGCGGCTCCCAAGCGGCATCAGGGTCAGCAGCGCCGCCACGACGAGGAGCGGACGAACAAGAGCCATGGTTTTTCCTGACCTCTCATGGAGCGGGACCTTGAGATATTTCTGCACGCCTGGGCCACCGGAGGCAATTATAATGCTCCCGTCCCGATCCACACACCTGCTGTCTCCGTGGATCGACGTCGAGCCCACTGTGTCGTGCAATTCATATGTGGTAGTGCGTATGTTCTGTATCTGTGAAACGCTGTTAGCCTGCTATTTTGTTGGCTAGGCAAAAGAAATCCACAGCTGCTGCTTCAGTAAACGGCTCCTCGTGAACAGCTGTGGCTTAGCAATTGCCACTAATGGTAGCAAGGAAGCATCTGCCCTGATGGAGTTCTTATCTGCTCTTACCCGTAAAAGAGTGGTGTGAACGCTGAGATTATACAGGCAGGATCCTCTGCTGCTGATTTTTGGCAACACGGTGACATCAGTGAGGACGTCAGAGTGGATCCTTCGACGCACGTCCCCTGTCTATAACTCTCTATGCTGCACAAGCACATGCTATTTGTAGTCTTTTTCTTCAAACAACACTCGGCAGCATTTCTGCCGAACTTAGAGAAAAGCCACTTGCTATTTGTAGTTGCTAGTGCCTAGTAGCACGGGCAGTATTCCATATTCAGATCATACCATACCATACGCCTTTATTGATTATCTTCCGATAATGGTTAGAATTTGGACGCAGGCACATGAAAAGATCAGCAGGATGTCACAAAGGATGCTGTGTTTTTGATTTTGGAGGGATTCGTATGTGCGCGCTGACGCTGTAAAACACCCATTTTTTCCGAGGAAATGCTCAAGTAAAGCGTGCTGATATACACATGCTTGGCTTTGGCTGTAACCTGACGAAAAGAATGCTATGCTTTTTTCCGGGTATAATAATCTGCAGGAGACTTTTCTTTTTGGAATGGTTTTATTTTCATCAGGAACGAACAAATCTTTTCCTTGTAACAGGTATTAACATACCCAATACACTGTGTTCTTCGACTAATTTTGCCAGAAATCTCCTGACGGGTGACCAACAGCACCCATCTCTAAGATGTTTTTTTTTTGAAAATTGCCGATCATTGATAGAGAAAAATGTTTACATGCGAAAAACTGTACTAGAAGAAAATGATCTAAAGATGAATCACAGACACGCCCTCAGTCTGTAATCTTACGAAAATGGCCGGGACTGATGATATATCGAATTGGTCACACAACCTGAAACATTTAGGTAATAGCATAAATACCAATCCTCGATAGATTACTGACTACAACCCAAAATACAGTGCAGCACTTGTCATGTTGTTACAATTTACAAACGGACCACCACGATCTTCAGTCCGAATTCCCAGAACCTATAATCTATCCACAGCCTCAACGACGCACCAACATTCAGCAGCCTTGCAGGTCTCTCCACTTGAGGTACACGAGCCCTGCGTGGTAGTGCGTGTATGCTCCGGCAACAACCAAGACGTGGAAGAGCTGGTGGCTGTGCCCTGCGATGTCAAACTTCCCAGGCATCCAGCGCTCAGGGACCCGGGTGGCATACACCAGTGCTCCCAACCCGTAAAAGAGCCCCATCAGAACTTCGTAACCGGTTGTGTGCAATGCCTCTGGTTGGTGCCAGAAAAGGACCAGCTTGTGAAGAACAGGGATCACACCTGATGCACCCATTCCGAAGAAGAGACATGCTCTGATGGTTCTGAACTCAGGGTTCTGGAAGACTGGGAGTAGAGAGAACGCGATAGTTGCCACCCCTAGGATAGTTATGAAGCTGAGATATAGGTTGCAAAAGAAGGGGTAACACATGAAAGAATAGTATACTGGAGGGTAGAAGGATGTGGCGATAAGAGCAGCAATGCCTGCATAATCAAGTCGAAGCATGATGTATGCTAGGCGGCGAGAGTGGCAGGAGAGAAGGTGGCAAGTGCTGCTGGCAAGAAGGCAGAACATGGCTCCTCCCAAGAACGCGAAGAATGGCCATCGTGCAATTGGTCTAATCAGCTGCGGTGCAATCATGTTTGCTATATCCTCCTTCATGCTTTGCTGCACAAAAGGAAAACAAGATAGTTTGTCAAGTCTCAAGTTCTCAACCTACAGATTCAGAATAGGCTCATGAATTGATCAGCACAGCGGATGAGGGGACTGAATTAACATCCATTGCTAGAGAATTCCACTGAAATGAAGTAAATTATTTATCAATATTATTTGAAATATGACCAAAAGACATATTAATTCATATCATAACATGTTCTCTGAACATGAACCTACAATACTAGCAGGTTACACTATAATAAATTTGGGGTTGAGTAGCAACTGGACTAATGTTCTCAATCTCATTGGTCGGCAACTTCCTGGATGGTACTTATTATATCCAATAACGTGCTAGCAATAATATCTGATTTCCATATAAGTGAAATTTTGGTCAGCATCACCTTATATTAACAACCCTGAATCCAGTAGTTCTCTAGTAGCAAGGTAAAAGAGGAAATTAAGTTAAAAGATTACTTACAAGAACAGACAAACTTGTTTCATTGGTATGTGTAAATCTGTGCGGCATGCAATTTGACAGTAACTCCAAGAGATGCCAACAAGATAGAGATGGAAGAACCTCCATAGAATTCCATGAGCTCTTCAGTTCATCCTTCAGCTTTTGTAAATCAGAAAGGTGGGGTAATGACGGAAGGCATGACACAAGCTCTGCCTGGATCTTATGAATATCAGCATTTCTCAGCACATCTGGTAAATGCTGCAGGCTCTGGATATCTACTACATTTGGAACTTGAGTTGCCGTGTATATGGTCAGAGCAAGGAAGATGAAAAACCCTATCAAATGCCTGAAACATACATAGTCAATTGGAGCCTTTATAAGTAAGTAAAATTCACATAGGAGATCAACAAACAAAATAATATCTTTACTGAGTGCAACTACGAGGTTTAACGCCAACCTGAACGGTTTATTCATAATATGCAAGTCCATGCATACAGGAATTGTGCACAAAAAGAGAAAAACTAAGTACATATGTAATTACACAAAACATCACAAGGTAGTTGTCTGTCCTTTTTTATTGTCAGAAACATGCACAAAAGGGGGAAAACTAAGTATATATGTAATTAGTAATTACACAAAACAATATCTCATGGTAGATGTATGTCATTCATAATTTTCAGAAACATGCACCTCCAATCCAGTACTGCACTTTCCATCAGAGTTTACAGACAATATGTTACAGTACAACGATGAATTTGGTCAATTCCCATCAATGTTCCTACTTCCTACCTCCAGTAAGGAACGCTAACAATAAAAGGGGCGACCCTTTTGGTCTCAGCAACCCACCAACTATTTGTTTCAAATGACGCATACCCAACCGAAAGATAGCTTCTTTAATTAGTCGGCGGTCCAGTCCTTTTCCCTTAGATTTGTTTTCACAAAATGTCCCTTTCCCGGTGATGAACAGCGCAAGGACGCCACCAATACTTTCCATACTTGCAGAGCTAGACGAATTCTTCGCTTTATGATGGAAGCAGCTAAACAAAACTACTCAAATACGGCAAGATATTTCGCCAATCCATATTAATCTGGAACATAAGCAAGCATCAATCGCAAGCAGACAAGAACCGCCCCCCCCCCCCCCCCCCCCCAAAAAAAAAAAAACTACCGAACCAATTCCGCGCATTGCAATCGTAACAAGTCACGACAAAATCGATCTCAAATGTTCTACACCTCCCGAGCCAGATAACTTCAATTCGACCGAACAGCAAGAGAATCGAGAAGGGGTAGGGCAGACAGAGAGGGAGGGGGTGTCACGTACGTCCAGACGTTGAGGGTCTCGTTGTGGATGGAGAAGGCGGAGAGGAGGACCTGCGGGAGCGGCCACTCGCAGCGGTAGTGGCGGTGGATGTACTCGTTGTCCCGCAGGTAGCCCGGCAGCGCCCGGTACTCCACCAGCCCGTACCGCTTCCTCCTCCTCGTCCCCGTCCCCCGCTTCCCCGCCTCCTCGACCTCCGCCCCCGGCGCTAGCCTCTCCGCCTCCTCCGCCGCCGCCGAGGCCATCGATCGCCGAGGGTGAGGTAGACAGGGGCCGAGACGGATTATGCGGCTTCCTCGCTCGAATATTCGCCGCGGGGTGGGCAGCGCAGGGCACGCGAGGACGGACGGACGGACGCGAGGGGGGTGGTGCCGCTCGCCTCGCCTCGTTCCTTTCTTCCTTGGGTTGCGTCGGCCCGTGGGTCTCGCCGAGGGAAGGGGCCGCGCCTCGGGGTTTACGACTCGTTCTCTCGCCCGGATTTAGGAGAGGCCGAATCGCTTTTGGCGGCGCGGCGGGCGTGCGCGCGGGCTTGGGCTGGGCGAGCGCGACCGGTAGGCGTGGCCGGGTGCCGTGCTGTGCCGTGCCGTGCCGTGCCGTCTTGTCAGGCTCGGTGTCTCCGCCCGTCGGCGTCGAGGCGTGTCGTCCCACGCGTGTGTTCGGTGGCTGCGGGCGGCGCGTGCTGTGAACTTGTTGTTGCTGATTGGTACGCCGCGGCAGGCGGGTGGGCCGAAAATCTCACGGATCTGACGTGCCGCGTGTTTTGGGAAAAGACGGGGGCGTGGGGGAAACCCCCAAGTTGCCGCACGCAAAAGACGTGGTGGCGTCGTGTCGTCACTTGACTTCGCCGAGGCTACCGGGAAATAAAAACCAACTGACGGAGACGACTTGGAAGGTACGAGTACAATCATTCGATTTTGGCCGTGGGATCCGAGGAGGCAACCAGGACTGTGACAGACATTATCCTGAATACTGTAAGTTCATTTCATTCTATCAGACAAACTTATTTAGTTTTAATCATTAATAATTTTAAGAAAATTTATGTAGATTGATAAAATGGAATTGATGTTACTAGATTCTTGATAAAACACATATACTTTCACAGTATATTGTTTTAAACATTGCTAGTCAAAATGTAAGCTAAACTCAAGATCATGAGTTCAGTTATAGGTATGGGCCATTGTTGGGCTAAGGCTTGTAAGCCCAAACTAAAGCTGAATGGGCAGAATGTTACACTGCTGTGGTGGGCTTCTGGGAATTTGTAGCCCTTCCTTCCTCTGAAAAAAGACAGCCCAATATCAACAATGTCAATGAGACTAGAGTATAGTATGATATTGGGCTATCGAGTACGCCCATTCAGTGGCAATTGGCTATCGAGTACGCCCAGCCCCTTCCTCTGAAAAAAGATATTCGATAGCCAGTTGCAGCAGGCAGCCTATGCCTTTGTCTGATGTCTCCTGTTTGGCAGCCAGTTGCAAGATCATGGGCGACGGAGCGGTAGATTATTGACATCAGCAGGTCCAGAATCTGGCAAGAGAAAGCATCTCATGGTAGTGCCGATTGACACGGAAGGAGCAAGAACAATAGTATTCTTGTCGATGTGGATGTGGCCACCAACAGCGCTTGCTACTTTCGGCTTGCTCCGCATGTGGTGCCCTTCTCTCTCACAAGTATCTGTATTCAGGCGGGAGAATGAAGCATCCAGAACGAACCAGATGCCATGCATGCCTACCACACTTGTATTCCTCCAAATCCAGAAACCTTGAAAATTCAAGATATGGTGTGTCTGTCATAGTGTCACCCATGTTCCATTTCAATACTTATAGGACAAATTGGCGCTACGTACTCCGTATCTAACATATTCGATTAAGCCAAGTGAATACTGAATTCTAGTGGTTGTTGATGCAACGCGCATTCATTTTGAGAGTTGAGATTCTCCCATGAACATATTCTCTTCTTGGATTGATTATTGAGTTTTCTTCGGTGATCATCCACACAGTGCAAGCTGTATTCCTCCAGATCCAAAAACTCTGAAAATTCAAGATATGGAGTGTCTGTCACCTTAGTATGTTCCATTTCATATTGCTAGGACAAATCAATGCCGCTGCCACGTATCCAACATATGTGATGAATCCTCGATACTCTATGAAGGCAGTTATCCAATACTCCAAGTCTCTCGAGAGGTGGAATCTAGTGGATTCCAGTGGCAGTTGATGCATCCCGCATTCACCTGAGATTCTCATTCTCCCAAGAACGGCGCTCCTCTTGGATTCATTGAGCTTTCTTTGGTGATTATCCACACACTACTGCAAGTGTGCGACGATGGGACAGCAATGTTGTACAATTATGACTTACGTGCAAGTCTAGTAGCCTAACAACCAAAAAATACTTTACGAAAGAAATTATATTGATCTCCTTGTGAAGATGCATTACTAGTTGAAATCCATTTCATTACTGAGTAGGCTTTCTGCGTAAAGTAGCCAGTGCTGGTAGTGCAACAATTCCGCAATGATGATTCTGCATAGAGCTGGGCTAGTTAACTCCAGTCGTGTTGTTTACTCGCATCGATATTCTGTTTTATCTGACCCTCTCAGTAATGTAAGATTACTTAGCCCTAGAACCAATGAAGAGCCATTTTAAGTTGACAAACCGCCATACTTGTTAACAACAAGCTTATTGTGAGAGTCCTGTATCTTTCAGTCTGACTGATCTAGCACAATGGAAGGAAATCATGGGAGGAAAAGCATAATTCCATTATCACAGTAAACTAAGCCTCAATTCTCAGTCAGCTTTTCACTAACCAACCGACTAAATCTGTCCAAGCATTCCAGAAAAGTGGCAAAGCAAATGGATTGACTCACAGAAATGAAGCTTCAGTCTTCAGAGTTGCTGGAGCTATTGGTTGTATATTCAGCCTGCCAACGCAGCATGTCATGTTCGTCCTATCTTCAACTCATCAGTGTGATCTGCTAGCTTGCCTTGGCTTAAGGAATCCCAATGGGCCACACGACATGTTCTCGGCCGGGAACAGTCAAGGCAACGTGTTTCATCATGAGAAAAGGAGCGCGGCCTTACAACGGTGTCGAGGCGTCGCCTACGTTGAAAGAGAGACACATACATCACTAAACAAATATATGTGAAAACACCTTTACTTGGGTAGTGGAATTGGCGAATTGCAAACGTGTGACTTTACCTAACATGGTTCAAATTCTAGTGCATCATCGGTGAATAGACTTGAGATTGCCTCCATCAAATATCTAACAGTATTTTTAATATTTTTACAGTGTCTTCTATTCCACCAAACACCGAGTACAGACGAAATATGGTCATAAAATTAGAGGAGCATGGCATTATTATTTGAGCTCAAACAGTTTTTATCTTTACGAATTGAGCGCAAATATTGAGTAAACGGAAAGCTAATTAACCTCTTCTTCTCATGTTAAGTACGTTCTGAGAGACTATCAACGTACCATTTTCATCCGGACCAACTTTGAACACGCTACTGCTAGAACACAGCTGAAAACAGGGACGCATTCCCGGCCTCCACGTTGCCCGCTCCCAACTTGGCTGAAATTAAGGTTCCATCTGGTGACTGGACTACCTGAGGATCCGAAAGCAAAGCGACCCCAACGATCAGAACACGCATCACTGCACCCGCGCGCGCCGGCGGGTCCCGTATGTATGGCGCCGGTGGCGTCCTCGTCGATCCTCAAAGGGCAATAGAGGTAAGCATCCAAATTCCAAAAGCACGGAGCGCGCAAGTAGCTAGTGCCCCGTCGCATATGTCCGCAGCAAAGCATTGCCAATGCCATGCCATGCCCTAGTGGCCGGAATTGGAGATCCCACTACATCCCCACTCGATCGGGGTCCACCCTCTCCATGCTTCTTCGTGCGTGGCATCCACCATCGCGGTCGTTAATTTCGTCCTAGGAAATTCAGCTGAAAGAATCTTTCGGCAGAGTTGCAGCGTGACACGGCTGCCCCGGTGAGCGATTCCCCGAGAATTTGGTGCTCATGCCGGCGAGATCACCGAGAAGTTGGGCGGGCTGGCTGGATTCAGGGATCGGCAAGCAAGCACCAACACAAGCCTGTCCGGTTCTCCTGATCTTGGGGACAGTGAGAGGCTGCTTTTGCGAGGATATGCATGCATCACCGGAGGTGTAAATCTACTGCCAACTCGTCCAAGTTGTGACGGAATGAACAAAGCAAGTCGCGCAGCCAGGAATAATGAAGGGCAAGTTTGAGTTCGTGACAATGCAAGCATATAGACATGTTGTCAGTGTCAGTACTGAGTGGGGTGAAATCGGTATCAGTGGTGGGGGACATGTTCCAAGGGTTGTGGAAGCGAAGTCACCTCTGGATAGAGAAAGAATCCTAGATCATCAGCGATTGCAGAATCTCATTGGGCTGACTAGCTTTGCTTAAAGACGGAGTGCTGGCTGCCAATGCTTCCACCGGAAGAAATGGTTTCCTATTGTAACTAGTACTGCAAACTGCATTAGCTGACGCTTACCACAGTTTCAGCTTTACATTTGTCAAGTTTATGCTTGATGCAGGGATAGCAAATACGTGAGACTACTGACCACCATTGTACGATCTGGGATCTGGGTAAAAAGATCGCAAACGGCATGGCGTAACAACTGCGATTTAATGTTTAATTTGAGTAACTCGTAAAGCTGAATGACCCAACAAAAGGCAGCACTAGTTCTCTCCCTGCTGGACGTACTGTAGTGGCGTTGCACTTTTAAACTTAATCTTGTTTATTGTCATGATAAATTTGTAAGCAAATCCTTATTACGGGGCCCTTAAGAAAATGTCACCAAGACACCAACCATTGGGGCGTCCATGTGATACTCGTGTTGCCTTGTTAATGGCCATAAGCCCATAATTTCGTAGTCTCGATCTTCACGTGTTGTGACGCTCCCTCTGTACTTTAGCATCCAAATAGAAGGATCATATCTTTTTTTCCAAAAAAAAAAAACGGGGAACGATCATGCTTGATGATTTTATTCGAAATGTTAAAAATTAAGAGGGCACAATGTACCAAATAAGCTAGCATGTTTTAAGCAAGAACTAAGTCCCTAATTGTTAGTGACTCGTGGTGGTGGGGTCAGCTTGTTCTAATCGAACCTTTTGCGGCTAACTTAATCATGTTTTAGGGAGTGGAGTCTAGCTCAGTCAGTGATCCGTGAGGCTAGTGTGCGCACGTGTCATCCGTTTGGAGATCTTTACAATCCCGATCTAGGTGCCTATAGTAGAACTGTAGAAGCGACGATGATGGATGGAAATGTAAATGGATGAAATGTTTCTCTGAATTAATTTCTCGGTGAAGGATCATGATTATATATTTGTAAACGTGCTCAAAGAACATGAACCCACGTACATACTTTGTCATTAGCGTCTGCTAATGATAGCGTGAACTGCTAATCACGCACTAATAACATGATTAGGACTAATTACGCAAAGTTGTCCGCCTCCAGAAAACACAGTCTCTCTTTTTTCTATTTAAATCGCAACATTAGACGGGAAGATATGATGATACTGTTGATTGCTCATATGATGATACTGTCGTTGCTGCAGTACGTCCAGGTCCATCGTCATCCTGGCACGGGGTTGCTCCTCCGGCCATCCAAACGTCCTCCGTGCCGTGCTCGCCTCATCTGATCCGAAACGATACAGTCGGGCAATTTCTTTTTGCTCCAATCCGATCCATTGCTTACGTACTCTCTCATCGCTAGTAGTACAATGGTAGGATAGTCTCAAAAAAAATAGTACAATGGTAGGATAATGGAGATTATTAGAAAATCTCGCCGCGTAAAGCATATCGGCACGCCTGTCTCGTTTCGATGCTCACCATTACTCCCGTTTCCATCGGACACTACTTGTTTGACTTTGTGAGCAAATAATGAAACGTTTGTTTTTGCGAGGCGATGACTCGGCGAGACGATCGATCCAGAGCACCGTGACCCTGTACGCGTGCGTGATTCTAATTCTAAATCAGGATAACCATGCGACGCGGCGACGCGCCGTCCGTGCTTATCCCGGTTAGGTGAGAATGGTGGATGGGCTTGGTCTTCGGCGCATACACACCTCTGACCTCTGCACGTACGTCGCTCGAGTTCTTTCTCCTCGACGGACAGCCAAACCTACAGGAAGCTTTGACTTGAGTTGTTTCCCAGCTGGTCTGACTTCGCGGGAGTTGTACTTGAAGATAAGCCAAAAAAAGATGCATCAAAGTCGATTTTGGTAGAGTTTTGAAAAATTGCAGGGAGTGGAGCTCCACTGCGAGCAGTTTTAGTGTGTTTCAAGTAATTCCCTAAAAAACGAAAATAAATATAATGTTAGTTAATTGTTTGCCTAAAAAACAACTTTAGGACCAATTTGACAAAATCACTGTTATTGATTCTTGTACGATTCCACAAGATTTCGCCAAGCTGGCGTAGTAGTAAAGTTGGATGATTTCAGATTTATGTGATTATTTTCATTTTTTCTCTTTTCCATATCTCTAGCTGAGCTATAATCTATTTTTTTTAAGCCAACTACTCAGTTTTCTGATGTCTGATGTGTTTGAATCATTCGACTATATTATCAGCTAACAGATTTTACACACCCAGAACCAGTAATCAAAGTTTTAAATAGCAGCCTATAGGATTTAGAGGAAGTGTTCAAAAACCGTAAATACTGTCACTATAGCCCGCTTCTACATCAATGATCATAGTTTGGTTTCACGGAACTGCTATAGCACCCTTATTTAGAAACTTTTTGAACAACAACTTATAAGCCGAGTGATCCAATTTTTTTTAATTTTTTTATTAACCAAGCTGATCCAAACCATAGTAACAGGAAACGGGGTCGGTGCCACGTTCCACGACTCGGGAACGTCGTCCCAATTCGTGGGTCGGGGTCACCATGGGTCATCGTCCCAATTTTCGCTAGATCATCGTCCCCACCCCGTAGGATCGTAAACTCTGATCAAGGTCGTGGAGGTCGCCATAGAGAAGCTCCAACATGAGGTAGAAGTGATGTTGCAACATAGATTGGGCAATGAATATGCGTGAGGGCTTTGGAACAGCTCATCTAACCCTTTTCTTTTATCTTTTTCTCCTTTTTTTTGTTTTCCTTGACTCTTCTATACCACGTTTCGGGGTCATCGACCCGATACTCCTTGGTTCACGTATCATATTGTGAATTTTCATCTCAAAAAGGTATACCCCTCTGTACCACAATTTTATAAAGCATCGACCCTCGACCCTCGATCCCGTTCCTCGACCCGGGAACTTTGTGACTACCACGTCATCGCGTCCGTTGGGTTTGCATGGAGACCCGCAAACTTTATATGAGCCAAAAGTAGCACTAGTGTTAAAGGTTAAATACGTAATACGTAATAAAACATATAGGATGATATTGATGTGCCTGGTATCCACTCCAAGACGTTTGTGTAGTCGCCACGTTTTGTCATCGACTCATCGTAGTATAGTTTTTTTTTTTTTTGAGACCGTCCTCCCTTAGCTGAGCTACACGAGATTTGTGGCCAATGTTCACCTAACCCTTTTGCCGCGCTCGTGCTTCCCAGCCTGCCATTTCCCCAGTATAAATACCACCACCCCGGCCCATCCCACCTCGCTCCATCCACAACACACGTCGCGGCATTTCTGTCACGTAACATCGAAACCATTCCAAGCTCGATAGAGCATCAGAGCTCGTGTCAGAAATACAAGCACAAATGGCGTTCCACAGAACCATAGCACGGCGCCTATGGGCAGGCACGAACGCGGCCGCCGCCGGCGCCGCCATTCCCAAGCCTCCGGCGGCCGCCCCTGTACTCCCTCCACGTCGGCCGCCGCCGGCCGTAGACGACTGCCCGACGCTCGCATTCCTGCGGCCCAGGCCGACCGCGGTCGGGTACTCCACCGCGAGCGTCCCGCTCCCGGCGCACTGCTTCCCTGCCCTCCCCGTCGGCGACCAGCTGTTCCACCGCCTCCAGCTCGACGGGCTTATACCGCCTGTCGTGAGCACGCGGGTAACGCGGCCGCCTGAGGCGGCGGGCGTGACGGTGGAGCAGGCGAGGAAGGTGGCGAGGGCGGCGGAGATGGAGGTGGCGAGGGCGAGGCTCCGGTCCAACGCCCAGAGCGTGGTGTCCGGGTCGGAGTTCGCCGCGCTCTGCGTCGACATTGCCGGCGGCGGCGTCGAGGGCGGGCGCAGGCTGGCCCGGGCGCTCGACGAGTCCGGCGTCGTCATCGTCCTCGGCGACGCCGTGTTCCTCCGCCCCGACATCGTGGCGAAGGCAATCGGGAGCGCCATCCTCCCCGCGGCGACGCAGCAGCTGGCGGCCGCGGCGCCGCGCGCCGGCGAGCGCGAGGCGGCGGCGCGGCGGCGGGAGCTGGAGTCCATGGAGGCCCAGAAGGCGGCGATCGACGCGGACGCGGCGGCGCGGGTGCGGCGCGAGCTGTGGTGCGGGCTGGGCCTTGTGGCGGCGCAGACGCTGGGGTTCATGCGGCTCACCTTCTGGGAGCTGTCGTGGGACGTCATGGAGCCGGTGTGCTTCTACGTGACGTCGCTCTACTTCATGTCCGGCTACGCCTTCTTCATGCGCACCGCCACCGAGCCCACCTTCGAGGGCTTCTTCCGCCGCCGCTTCGCGTCCAGGCAGCGCCGCCTCATGCGGGCCCGCGGCTTCGACGCCGGCCGCTACAACGCGCTGAGGCAGGAGCTGGGGGTCGTTGACCCAGCGGCGCCGCCGGTGCAAGGCGAACGTGACGTGCTTAGGCACGTCAGCCATGTACAATAGCACGTGTCAGCCTAGCTGGAACCTGTGCCAGGGGCACATGGAACGGAACGGGATACGCGTGCTTTTGCGTGCGAGTCACAGTCTAAGCGTGAATCACGCACAGCTTTCTGTATCGATTCAGGAAGAGAGAGGGGGTTGTAGGATTTGTTTTGGTAGGAGATAATACCGTCAGTTGCTACATGGATTGGACATCAGTTTTCCTTTACGGCGATCTCACCGAATTTAACTTGTCAAGAGAGGAAAAGTTCGTAAGAACATTCGTAGCGTGAACGTGTGACACACTTGAGGTTACTTATTTGGGCTAGTGCCTTTAGTGGGGGCTCCAATCCTGATGGGGTTGCCAGGAGTCAGAACGCACAACACGCCAATCCCTATTTTCACTCTCGTCGCATCAGGTCCACCAAAAATCTCCGTTGTACGTACACGCAACGTAACAGCGTGAAACGTGTCGACGCCAAGATGCATAAAAATCCAAGCAGTTTGTCAAACCCCACTTCCTACGCCGCAAGTCCTAGCAAATTACAACCATATGCTTTTACGATAAAAAGGACATTGCTGCAACTGCAGTCTGACAGTCTGCACGTACGGAGTAGTGCATACACTGACACGACCACAGGTCCACAACGTCGTCGTCCTGCTGGCCGAGGCTACTGGTGCCCCGGGCAGAAGGTGATGAGGTACTGCGCGCCGGCGCCGCAGGTGAAGGTGCTGGTGGGGTCGTCGTACGCGTAGCTGTAGGCCGCGGGGCACGCCGCCTTGAAGAGCCTCGAGTACTTGGTCGGCCCGCAGGTGGCCGGGCCCCCGTGCGCGCCCGTGCAGCAGTACTCGGCCGTCCCGAACGCCTCGCACGCGCTCCGGCACGCCACCGTCGGCGCCGCCGCCGCCGCCCCGTCCCCTCCCGCCGCCGCCGCCTTCGCCCCGGCCATCTGCAGCTCGGGCGGGCACAGCGCGTTCACGTCCCCGACGCACCCGGCGTACCCGCACGTCGAGTAGTTCACCCTGGCGCCCGTGGCGGACACGCCGATGCCCACGTTGTAGCCGTCCACCAGGCTCACGTCGTAGAAGTCCTTGCCGTCGGCGCCGCCCAGGGTGAACTCCGCCAGCGTCACGGGCGCCGCGCCGCCCAGGGAGCAGCTCGCGGCGCCGCTGCAGTCGCCCGTGGCGCACGAGAGCCCGGACGGGGACGACGCGCCTCCGCCGGCGACGCAGCCCGTGCGCGCCCAGAGGCGGCCCGACCACCCCGCGGGGGCAGGGAACGAGACGGTGGCGTTGGGGGACAGCTCGAAGCCGCCGCCCCCGACGGCCGCCGCGCTGTTCCCGGACAATGTGGCTGGCCAGATCGTGTGGCTGCAGTTGTTGCGCAGCGTGAACACCGTCGTGCCGGCCGCCTCGGCGCCATGCGTCGCTCGTGACCAAATGACCCCTGTAAATGCAGAAAACGGCATGAGTACGGCATTTCTGCATCACCATGAAATTTTCTGGAAGAGATTTCTGCAGTATGAACGCAACACATAGAGTTTGCAAACGTACCAAGGAGGAGTAGAAGTTTTGCGATTCGTATGGCTCCCATGGAAACGGTAGCTAGGACTTGACGAGAAGATTCAGCAATGTCAGTCGTGGACAATGTATGTAGGAGCTAGCTGCAGCTGGAAGACGAATTTGGAAGCGGTAATTTTTCAGGGATGCATTTCTCTGAATTATATAGGCGTGAACTAGAACTAGTTGTGTTGATCTGGGTCACGCAAGGCGAGGGTGATGGCGATTAGGTGGGAACCCCGGAGGAAACATCGGAGTTCGTTGAGAATCGGGAGGAAGGCGCGGCCCGCGCGCAAGCGCCGTGGTCGTGGGCAGGGCAGGGCAACTCATGTACGCGTAAATGTAGGTGCAGTGGCTAAGATAAATCGGTGCGCAGTTTCAGCTGTGGTGTGGGTAGTGGCGCTTTTGTTTAGCCGAAGTATCCGCAGAGTGGAAGTATCCCCCTGCCTCTGCTCTCGGCGGTAGCCTCGCCGGAGAAAATCTCGTTGAACAAAGGCCAGAATTCTGGCCTTTGTGGGCTCATGACAAAGGCCAAAATTCTAGAACAAAGGCCAGAATTCGGCCCAGAAATATTAAAAATGAAAGCCGAACACGGCCACACGGGCCTTTATGTCCTGGGCTCCTGACCGTCCTATTGGGCCACACAAAGCAGTCGTCAGCCTAACATAACTCTTCACAACGACTCAGCCCGTTACTCGTCTCATTGTGCGCCTTTATAGTTTATATAGCGCGAGACGGGGACCCGCTGCTTAGTGGGCCGCTTGCGTTGGCCCGTCTATGCGGCACGCCTGCGCCTGTTCAGATCTCTCCGACCACGTCAGGGTTCGCCGGACGCAGTAGAGAAGCCTCGGGCGACCGGCCGACCGCACTTGACGCCTGATTCCCTGTCGGGCAACCCTTGTTTGCGGTCGACCACACGGAGGCTTCCGTGCGGTCACCGCCTACCTCGCGCCGCCCGCATCCTGTCCGCGTCCGCGCCCCCGCCCGCCTCTCCCGCCTCCCGCGGCCAGCGGCGACAGCCGCCGGCCGGCCGCCCTCCTCCCGCCCCACCGCCCGTCTCCCCTCGCCCGCGCCCAGCCTCCTCCTCCCCCGCCACCTCCGCCGCCGGCCGTCCTCCCTCCTCCCGCCCACCGCCGGCGACCCCGCCCTTCCGAATCTCTTGGGCCCGCCGGCGTGCCCCGCCTCCTCCTCCCCCGCCTCCTCCACCACCGCCCGCGGTCGGCGGCGACCTCGCCGCCGCGCCGGCCGCCCTCCTCCCGCCCACCGCCCGCGGCCCCGCCCTTCCTAACCTCTCCGGCCATCTCCCTCCGTACCGCCATCGCCCCCGCCGACGGCCCTCCCCACCGGCTGTCCTCCGCCGCCCGGTCGGCGGCGTCCCCGCCGCCTCTCCACCACCCGGCGCCCGCAACCTCCGCCGGACCTTCCGCCGCCCCCGGCCGTCCTTCTTCTACAACCGGAGCTCCTCCCCAACCCCGGCAACCCCAACCCCGAACCCTAACCCGCCTCGCCGGAGCTCCTCTCTTCTTCCTCCTCTCCTCTTCTTCCTCCTTCGTCGATTGCAGCAGGAGGTAGGCGGCGACCGCACGGGAGGCTCCCGTGCGGTCGCCCTCAAAAACAACATTGCGTTCCCTGTCATCACTTCATGTTATCGTGGCTTCTCATATTTGAGTCCTTCCAAAGCCAGAAGGTACGTACTGAACTTGCACTCGACTAGTATAATCCTTATCTGAAGAGTCGTGACAACTGACAAATAATGATGGTTCCATTGTTCCTTCTGAAATTTCCAAATCGAAGATGACAAAAGTAACTCGTGCCTGGATTTCAAATTTGCATGTTGCGAGTATGATATACCTGAGAACTGTAACAGGGGGATCCTGAACAAACTATATACTCCAAGAACAGAGAGATACTAACATAAAGAGGCTGAACTGGTGTACAATGCAAAATTTTAGAAGTTACAAGTGAAGGAAAATATTGTACAATCAAACTAGTTACAGGGCAAATTGAAACCCAATAAACTATCTACAAAATCACCCTGTTAGACGAAGCTTTGTTTTGATCTTATCGGGCTGCCACCGAGCCGGCGATCCGGATGTTGTCCTCCGAGCTGGGCTGCCACAGCTTCTCGAACGCGTCGGCCACTGACAGCGGCTGCGCCAGCACGGAGAGGCTGAACACGACCTCGGCCATCCTGGGCCGCCGCGCCGCGTCCTCCTCGGTGCAGGCCCTCGCCATGCCGGCCAGGCTCAGCGCCGCGTCGGCCTGGTACTCGCTTCCCAGGGCGGGGTCCATCCACTTCCGCAGCCTGGCGTCCCTCTTGTCGCCGGCGTCCAGCACGGCGCGGATCTCCCTCCACAGCATGCCAATCTCCGAGCCGACGCGCGCCTCCACCGCCCTCCTCCCGGACAGGAGCTCCAGGAGCAGCAGCCCGAAGGCGAACACGTCGGAGCTCGTCGCGGCGGCGTCGCCCGCGGCGGCTGGCTTGGCCAGGGAGAAGCCCGATATCTTGGCCCTGAGATCGCCCGTCAGGAGGATGTTCCGCGCGCGGATGTCGCCGTGCACCATGCTCGGCTGCGTGTGCTCGTGCATGTACAGCAGGCCGTTCGCGACGTCCAGGGCAATGCCCAGCCTCTGGACCCAAGAGAGAGTCGCCACGGTGCGGCACGACGACGACGGCAGCGGCGACGGCGGCGGCTTCTGGTACAGCCACGTGTCGAGCGAGCCCTTCTCGGCGAACTCGTACACCAGGAAGGCGTAGTCCCCGTCGGCGCCGATGGATATGCCGGCGAGCTTGATCAGGCTGCCGTGGTTGACCATCTGCATCATCCTCAGCTCCGCCGACACGTCGCCTTTCGCCGGCTTCACCGCGAACACCCCCCCGTCGAGCTTGGCACGGTAGTACGAGCTCCCGATTTTGGAACGCTCGTCCAGGTTCATCGTCGCCTCCATGATCTCCTCTGCCACGAAGATGATTGGCTTGTCGATGAACTGCGACACGCCGGTGAGCAGCTTGTTGTCCCCTCCTCCCTTCATCATGTGAGCGAAGGAATTGCTGCTGCAAAGACCGTACTGCTTCTTGTCCCAGGAGAGCTTGGGGCTCACGAGCCGCGGACCCAGGCACACCGACGCCTTCCTGCGATACCTCCGGTAAGCCAGGATCGCGACGCACACGGCGGCGAGCGCCACGAGAGACCCTGAGATGCCGGCGCCTATGATGATATCCCGACGGCGTGACCTGGACCTGCTGTCACCACCTGTACTAGCAGCGTACCTCAGAGGCGAAAGTCGAGGCCGCTGCTTAACAGGGATCAACACGGGCGGCCCCATGACGGAGGTGAAGCTGCTGGTGACGTTGTTCGCCAGGGCGATGTCGTCCACGGTGGCGTTCATCAGCTTGCTCACCTGGGCCATGTCGTCCCCTGGCTGCCACACGTAGGTGATGAGGCGCTGCACCCCACGGCTCCGCTCGGCACGAGTTGGGCACCGGCAGAAGAGCGGCACCGTGACCTCCTGCCCGATCTGAAGATCGTTGATCGGCGCCGCCGGGTTCAGTTGGTGGATGAGGTTGTGCTCGGTGAGGTTCTCGTAGGAGGTGACCGCGAGGTTGTAGAAGATGTCGCCGGGCCGGATGGGGTAGGTGACGTTGGCGAAGGAGGAGGCGCCAGTGCAGCCGCACCTGACGGGCACGAGCAGCGGCTGGCCCGGCACCAGCGCGCCGTCCTCGGAGTCGAAGGTCAGGTCGTTGGCGGCGGCGATCCGCGCCCGGCTCGTGTCGAACAGGTCCGAGATGCTGCCGAGGTCGAGGTAGCCCGGGGACTGCGTCCGGTACACGACGTACGTGTCGCACGGCGCGGGGACGTTGCAGGCGAAGCGCGCGGGGACGGTGTAGTTGCCGTCGTCGTCCTGTGCGCCGGCGCGGCGGAAGGCGAGGAAGACGGCGAGGAGGAGGAGGGGCAACAAGGGGCGGCAGAAATGGCGGGGCTCCATTTGGCTCTCGGTGTCACACGGGGTGCGTCTCTCTGTGAGCTCGCCTGCTAAATGGAACTGTGGTCTGAGGAGTAGTAGTGAGGTCCGGACGCCCGGTTTGCATAGTTAAGTTGCATTCCGGCACTTCAAGGACTGTTCAAGTCAACATCAATGGCCTTTTTGTCGTGGCTCTGGCGCTTTGATTCGGTTCTTGAACTCCTGCTTCGCGACGCAGATGCCATTCGTTGAGCTCAGCCTGCACTGGACTCGATTAGTTTATAGCACGCATAGTTTGATCTGAATTAGTAAGTGTGGCCGACTGTACAGTCTGTAGAGCCGGGATGAAGAATGGGACAACCATCGTTCGTTTGAAGGTCGCTTTCATGGTGATTGATTGGGGCCGGGACAACGGAACGGGTCGGGCGCTGCCTGATTGCAGGAGAGAGCTGCTGTCAGATGATGCTACGGCATCGTTGTCAAGAGAAAGAGGAATGGATTATAAGATTCCACTAAAAGCAAGAGGCGTTGATGCACCCAATGCCTGTGAAAGACTTTTATCTGCAGGAAATACCGGCCATTCGCAGATGGAGAAGTTTGCAAATCTGGGTGACTGGGTCTGGGTGTAAGGGGATAAAGAAACAAGTCTGCAATCAGTGTAGAATCTGGAAACATGCATGAGAGAAACTCGTCGTGCTACTTCTCCTCTCAGTTCAGGTGCAAGTTATTGCTGGGGTGAGGGTGACTCGTCGCGCTCTATATACTAGTCGCCTCAGAGAAACTCCCGTGGATCCTTGGCCAAATTATACCACGCGCACCACTGAACAACCTACAGTGCTAGCCAACAAAAGAGTGAAACTGTTCGCTCCAAATAGCAGTGCACTGCCAACGTAGAATTTCGTGCGTAGGTTGCCGTTTCAGGGGTTCAACCGTTCAACCACGCTCTGTAGTATCATCAATCGGTGCTACAAAGTCTCCGCATGATAAATCTGGCCTCGTGCCAACTGCAAACTGCAGCTGCACGCATTAAGCAGTTGATACCGCAGATCTGCACTGTATTTCTGGTGCCTGTGCCAACTGCCACAACCGTTCAACGAATATCGGGACACTTACATACTGCGACTAATGGCTGTGTTTACTTACTGAGATATTTGGGTGCCGTGGTGATAATAAAAAAGCCCGAAATCAACAGAGAACACACATGATATCGATATCATATCATAGGCCCGTAGAGATGAAACCAAAGATTCTACTGGCACTCTCGGAGTCTCGCCCGAGTGGTAGGCTATTGTGAGCGCAAAGCGGACAGACCATGGAGGCCCATTTTGGACACCAAGCGGACAGCACATGGAGGCCCAGTAACCAAGCGGCCTGCAGCCCATGAGGACCCAGGGTTTTCTCCGTTATAGACAAGTTTATTTTTTTTTGAATTTATATACAAATTTTCCTTGTGATCCTCTGCATTCACTACACAAATAAAGACTTCCATGAAAAATTTATATTTCATAGAAAGAATTAGAATCCTAATTAATATATGCGTTTATTAATTCTCTATATGGCTATATATTATTTTTTTAGAAAGGAGAGTTGTGTTCTTTCTTTCTTTCTTGTGTCTCCCTTCCAACACGACGTTTGGATTTTAGCCCCAGCTCCATCTTCCAATTATCCAAAAATATATTGTATGGTCTATTAAACAAAACTAATGCTAATATTTGTGCTATAAACCTGGTTAAGGTTAAACAAAGTTGATTTAAAGCAAAGCTCAAATAATATGTAATTTAGTATGGAAAGTGAGTAAATCGAGGTATTATCTATTTACAGCATGTTTTTTGAGTTGAAATAAAAAATTCTATCCATCTCGTGAGTTCGAATCTAAAAATTCTACCACCTTCAAAGTCCAAATCTCCACCCACTAAAAATAAGAAATACAATCGTATGCTATCGGGTGCCACTTTTACATTTACCCCCTTCATTTCCTCACTTGTACCAACACGCCGCAATACACCACCAGGCACCAGCCCAGCCTTCCCCAATTCCGGCCACACCCGCAACGCCTGCGCCGCCGCCTCCCCCCGAGGCTTCCCGTCTAAGCTTCGCCGCCCCCATCTCCCCCCTCCCTTCGCGCCGCGCCCGCGCCCGCGCCGCGATTCTCTACCCCCACCTTCGCCGCCTGCTGCACACGACGTATCCGCCAATCTGGTCCCCACTATTCCGCGCGAGGGGATTGCTATCGCCGGCCGTTTCGATTCGGGGGCCGATCCGATCGGTGTCGGCAGATGGGTCGCGACGACGAGGAGACCTCGCCGCCGGTGTCCTCGTCGGAATTGGAGCAGGAGGAAGACGACGAGGACTGCTACCTTAGCGATCAGGAGGATGACGCCCTAGAAGAGTCCGTCCTCCAGGTCCTCGAGGACGAGCACCTCGAGGACTGCCATTGGTCCTCCTCATCCGTAAGCTTCCTGCTCTGATTATCGCCCTCCCGTATGTTTCCGTCGCTAGACTAACCCGATTGCTTCCTTTCCCTTACGGATTCCTTCCTCGCTTTGTGCTTGTTGCAGGTGATCACCAAGGAATCCCTCTTATTGGCGCAGGTGACTCCGTGAACTCTCCCCGTTCGGTTTCCACTATAATCTATTTCTGGTGCTAACTTTTCCTTTTTCAATTGGGTTTTGTGGTTTGCGCATTTGTGGGTTTGTAGAGGGAGGATCTTAGGAAGGTAATAGAGCTGCTAGGGTTGAGGGAGCACCACGCCCGGACGCTCCTGATCCACTACCGCTGGGATGTGGAGAGGATTTTCGAGCTTCTCGATCAGAAGGGCAGGGACAGGCTCTTCTCAGAGGCTGGTATTCCTCTCCAGTACGCCAATAATGCCGGTCCAGCCTCCTCGACTGAGGTGACTTGCAATGTTTGTTTTGAAGATGTGCCCCCCTCGTCCGCCTCTGAGATGGATTGTGGTCACAACTACTGCAACGATTGTGAGTAATGTCCATTTAGGATGACTCGGATGATTCAAGCATTTTTCATCTTTTGCATATGTTCAAGCTATTAGATTATGATAGAGAATTGTGAAATGTATTGTTCTTAGCAAAGAAATTGGATGAATGACACCTCTTGATCACTATGCTAATTAGCAGTCTGGCACTCGTCTGTTAGGAGTTGCAAGGTCTGTTAGGAGTTGCAAGGTCTGTTAGGAGAAGCTGCTTTGTTTGCCAATAGTTTTCGAACCTCATAGCAGCAATAATATGGTTCAACATTGTATCCTCCTTTAGCTTATCTTCATCATTTTTGGCCCATCTGTATTTTGTACATCATGCACGAAACTGACCTAAGGGAATAGGAGACGTTACTTACTATATAACTGTTATGTTATTTTTGTTTTTGCATACTTTTGTGTACTTTTTCAAGAATGATGTGTCAATTCATACACACTCATCGGCCATCGCGGACTCTATCTTCTCTGTTTAGAGTGGGCTTTGAATTCTATCACAGTAGTTTGTCTTTTAGCTTTAACGATGGCAACTTTTGTGCTACCATTCCTTCAACCGCAACATACATAGAGGAACAAATGGGGAATAGCATTATATGAATTAGCTTTGCTGCACCCAGTTTCTTCCTGGTTAGCTATTTAACTGTGCATTTCCTGTCCCTCACCTAGGTTGGACTGAATATTTCATTGTGAAAATAAATGAGGGCCAGAGCCGGCGTGTCAGGTGCATGGCTCCAAAGTGCAATACTATTTGTGATGAGGCGGTAATCCGGAGACTAGTCATTGCAAGGCGCCCAGACCTTGCAGAACGCTTTGAAAGATTTTTGCTGGAATCATATATTGAGGATAACGATACAGTAAAGTGGTGCCCAAGCATACCACATTGTGGAAATGCTATACGTGTCAAAGGTGATATTTATTGTGAGGTGGAATGCACATGTGGATGCCAGTTTTGTTTTAATTGTTCCTTACAAGCGCACTCACCATGTTCCTGCATGATGTGGGAGCTCTGGATCAAGAAATGCCGTGATGAATCAGAAACAGTGAATTGGATAACAGTAAATACTAAACCCTGTCCCAAGTGTCACAAACCTGTGGAGAAGAATGGTGGCTGCAACCTGGTCGCATGTATTTGTGGACAAGCATTCTGGTGAGATTTCTTATTCTTCTTCAGCATTTGACTGGATAGGACATTCTTTGCAATAAGTCTTCCACTTTATTGTTTTTTTGGCAATATACACTTTATTCTTGTTTTCTATTTTTTTTTCTGTTTTCTGTTTCATTATAATTTGGTTTAGCTGTTTTTTACTTATATCATAGTGTTACTTTGATATCTAGTTGTAAGTTGTTTTGTGAAATAATCTGCTGAATTATCTTCTTGTTTCCAAATCCTATTTGTTATTCATGCACATGCTATTAGGTTGTCATTTATGGAATATTCAAACATAGATATTGTTAACTATTGCCAAGAGAACATATTATGGTGGTTGTCTCAAGATCTAAACCACAAACATTTAATGAAATGCTTGTACATAGCATTATTCTCTCTGATCAATTAGTTGCTGGTTCATTAGGGCTGGTTAGTAGCTTGACTGTGAGACAATTTCTTGTGTCAATATTGGTACATAAATATTGCGGTACCCTCTTTTTTTTTCTGTAAGAATACAATATTTGTAACTTGGTAGTTTCTTTGAGTAGATCACCATTCAAATTGCCACAAGATTAGGTGCTACTGGTGACAATGAATCCAATATTTTACCCATAGTTACTGCTCTTAATTGTATATTCTAGATACTCTTTATAGGATGCGAGCATATAACGTGGCAAATTCTGTCGTGAATGTATTAAAGTTCTCTATATAATTGGACCCACTAGAGTCTTGGATGCAGTAGTGGGCTAGTGGCACTGCCCTTATAGGAAGTAGTTCATATGGCATGCACTTGTAAAAGGCTATACAAACTAAATCATTTGCCAAGAGTCCTGATGGGCTCGCCATAAGCGTGTGACAAATAGGTAGAAAAGTTGTGTTGATTGTAAGCTTGGTTTCCCATTATGTCGTCCTGAAAGTTGCATGCCCTGTTTTTGTTTCTCTTTCTAGATCTTATTCTCTTTTCCTTTCGTGCTTAAGATTTGAAGTGTTATGCCACTTAACTTTTTATGTGATACTTTTGAATGTAGTTGGTTATGTGGTGGTGCTACTGGTAGAGATCATACATGGTCAAGTATTAGCGGCCACAGTTGTGGCCGGTTCACTGACGATCAGACTAAGAAGACAGAGCAAGCAAGGAGAGACCTGTACAGATATATGCATTACCACAACAGATACAAGGCTCACACCGATTCTCTTAAGCAGGAAGCAAAGCTAAAGCATGATATCCAGGGGAAGATATCCATTTCTGAAAATAAGGAGTCCAAGATAAAAGATTACTCTTGGGTGATAAATGGATTGAACAGGCTATTCAGGTCAAGGCGTGTTCTTTCTTATTCTTATCCATTTGCATTCTACATGTTTGGTGATGAGATTTTCAAGGATGAGATGACTCCTGAGGAAAGAGAACTGAAGCAAAACTTATTTGAGGATCAGCAGCAACAACTAGAATTTAATGTTGAAAGACTATCTGGTTTTCTTGAGAAGGATTTCCAAAATTTTACTGATGATGAGGTTATGGATACAATGAAGCATGTCATCAATCTTTCCAATGTGGTTGATAGGCTCTGCAAGCAAATGTAGGAACTCTTGTCAACAAAGTCTTGGCAGTCCTTGTAAAAATTATTATACTAATTTTACTGTTTCGCAGGTATCAGTGCATTGAGAATGATTTGTTATATCCTCTGCGCACACCTCACAACATTGCTCCATACAAATCCAAGGGCCTTGATAGGGCATCAGAACTCGATATTAGCTGGGATTCTGCTGAACAAAGTTCGCAGTCAACAAAGCGTGGTCAGGATGAACACAGGAGCCAACATGGTATGCATAGTCATGAACATGTCATTTCCTTTATTCAGCTTATGATCATATATGAGAAGCACTACTATATACCTAGAACTATCACATTTATTTAGTTTTGGTTTGTGATGAATATTTCAATTTGCTGTGCAGCATCAACTATTCTAGGAAAGCGGGTTCCTGAGTTGCATGGCTCGAGTTCTGATAATAGGGTGCGCCAATCTCACAAGCGAGAGAGGCGAGATGCTAATGGTGGTGGTGCACTTTTTGATCTCAATGTGCCAGCTGAAGTAGCGGACAAGATCTGATATTTCAATACCTGATGGGTGAAGGACATTCCTTGGAACTGTACAGCTGACTTGAGCTTCTTCAGCTACATAAAGGAAAGATACTGTTCTTTTTTGCTGCCTGCCACCATAGAGTACCATGATTGCAAATATGATTGCAAATTTCCACGGTGGTGCTAGGATCCTAAGAAATAGAGTAGTTTTACATGATATCTTGCTTATTATGACAGGATTTGAAACCAATGTTGGTAGTTCTGATAAAGCTAGTTCTACCTCAAACAAGATGAGGGCATTTTGATGTAGAACTTTACCGTGCTTGTGTTGCCGATTCCAAATACAATGTATGCAGCACGGTGAAGGAACTGGTTCTTGACTTGAATGTGGTGCTTATTTCGTGGAAATGGGTGATTATAGCGACAAGCTACTGTCATAGAATTGCCAGGTATTGGTCGTGTTAATGTGCCATGTGCCCTGACAGTACGTATTTCCTGGAACAGCCAACCATCTTGGTCCATGACCAGTTGGTTTCTTGGCCAAATTTGAACTGTTACTATGAAAATCTCGGTTTTCTGCGTATTTGCATGGCGGATTCGTGTGGATGGTGAACTGAGGCATCCAAGGTGTCGATGGTTAACTGTATAATGAACTGAGGGGGCTCCAAGATGTCAATCTACCATTAGTGGTAATCTTCGTCTCCCTTATTCAGAGTGTGCTCCTTCCTCTTTGTTTCTTCACACACTCCAGGCTGGTCGCTGTCGCCCTAGCTAGCTGCATATTTGTCAAGCTTTGGACCGTGCGTTGAAACGTAGCATCTAGCCGTGGTGGCTTTTTACAACCGATGCAAAGAGACAAGCATATGTTGACCTATCGGAATTGGGGAGCACTTGTACCATGCACACGCTAGAGAATCTAGTGCATGAAAGAACACTCTATGTTGTCCTCATCACTAGGAAACATTTGTCCTTCAATTTGTAAAGTCTAGCTACTAGCTCGCCATGTACTCATGTACTAGCAGAAGAGAAATCGCTCGAGCTCTGCAGCGCTCTGACTTCGCCTAATAGGACGCCTCAATTTGCCACGGTTGGAGTGTGTTTACTCTGGTTGTTGTTGGTAAGTTGAGTCTCTGACAGCTTGGAGAACCGATGAGAAGAATCTTTCTGGATCTCGGCCAGAGACGCTTCCGTAATCAAATGCTTGCTCTCTCTTCTTCCCTGAACGAAACCATAATCAAATGCTCCGGGAGCTGGTTTCCAATGTGGCAGTAGTGCATCACCACCGCACCTGTGGCTTCTTACTTCTCGGTATCTCACTTCACCACCTACTCTTTCCAGCGATTGTTTACGGTCAGTTGCTGTACGCATCAGCAGTAGAGGGTCCAAAGAGCACATGAAACCTCGAGCATGTCTGTCGCCGGGGCGTTTCTTTAATCCTCCCCACTGAGATTTTTATTATGCGGATAAGTAGGGTTACCAAGGTTCCCCTTGTCGTTATAACTGGCACGGCTTTCCCTGGCTGTCATTGGCAGCATCATTTGGATCCTAGCGCTGGCGGCCGCCTCTGGTCACGGCGGAAATCATTGTAACCCCCGGCCGGGGAGAGGAAACACACACCAAGCGGCAACGTGCGCCCGCTCTTCGGCTGCCTCCTCTCGGGAGAACCGGAGATGCATGCATGCAGCAGCTAGTGGCTCCCGTTTACAGAACCAGCTCACCACACACACTGCACATCCAAAGAAACGAATGATCCCAAATTCGCCACTGATTTCCCCCCTTTTGAGCAGGTATTTGTGTGTACTCCGGATTCGCAAATGCGTTGGTGGGTCGTGCAGACCAAAAAGAGGCCGGTTGATCAGATGGTGGTGCTGTACTGCGCGTGCGCTGCGCGCATGTGAGACAGGGCACGGCATGCATCTCTTGCTTCTGGAACAGCTGGGGCTAGTGGGTGGCGCCAAGCCCATAGCTAACTGCACTGGGATTTAGGGCAACCCCCGCCCAAAAGCGCCGAGATTCCGTGACAAGCGGCTACCTGACACGCCTGGGGCCGCCCGGGAGGGGATGGTTGGGGGCACGCACACTGTAGATGGTATTGAGCACCTACCAATCCAACGCACATACCCTTTGATGTAGCGCTTGTCATTGTATCCTCGTTGTGCTACTTGCCCGGAAACAACAAGACTCGACGCCATCCAGCCATGTGTGCGGTCATCTCGTGTAGGATTTTCTTAATTTCTTGCATGGTTTGGTACGGGAGATCGATCATCCTGCTTGTGGTAACTACCACGTCTCACTGGACAAGTGGACAGTCGAAGATTTGTCGAGCCGTTCGAGCGAGCGAGGAACAGGAAGCGCTTTTCAAAAAACAGGAAGTGCTCACTAGCGCTGGTCCAGACTGCAGACGTGACTACGTGAGGATGGATCTGTTGGCTGTTGGCTGTGGCAGCAGCATCATGACACTTCTTCCGTGACGACCTTGCGAGTGCCGGCCGGCGTCACTGGTTATGTGGTACATACACGCGGACAGACGACGGCAGTACGATACGTGACCGCGTCACTTGTGCCAAAAATTTCTTTTGGAGGCGCAGCAGAGGCAGAAATCGCAGGCTGCTAACAGTGTGCATCAAGGCAAATGAGCGCCTCTTTCTAGGCGACGACATTTGTGGCTGCCCATTTCTTTCTTGGCCGCGTCCTTGGCCTTCCATGCAACTCGCTGGCCCGGCACGAACTCGGTCGCGTCTGTGCGTGCCTCTGCGGCGTGGTCATGTAAGACATATAGCCAAATAGGACGAGCTCCATCAATTACCGGAGCAGAGACGGTCACAGGTCAAACAAAAGCCATGCATGCCACTGTCCTGCTACCTCTTGCTGATTGCAGTCATTTTTATCTGCATGTGACCTGCTCATCTCATCATTGCCGAGCAAATACTCGCATACAACAATGAACTTGGATCGCCTTTTCTACCGTCAGAAATAGGAGCATCTTATTCAGGAAAATGGAAGAAAAAACCCTCATTCAATAATAGAAGAAAAAATATTAAACTTCCTCGCATAGAAGCAGATGCTCAATGTGGCAGAAGATTCTGTTATTTATTTACTAATCGATTTTCTGATAGGACGATTATGATGCGACAGAGGTGAAAAGGTCAGCAGCCTTGGACGGAGTAAAATTACCCTGCGTGCATAAACAAAGTAAACGAGACAGATCTTGATAGAATAGAGTGAGGCCCTTCTCTGAGCTCTCTGGCCTCTCTACCTAGCATAAAAAAGAATAGAAAAGAAGTTGGTAAGTCTTAGGAGTCACAGGCATAAATATACAAGGGACTTGCTACAATAAATAAAGCATCGGAATAGCCGCACACAGGACCGATCTGGACTCTGGAGTACTGTTCTGATATAGCCTCAGGAACAGTACCACCACCACTGTACCTGCAGTGGGAGTGGGGTGGGGTGGAGTGTAGTGGAGCGGAGTGCCTCAAGTTCATCACCATCAGTTTCAGTCCTCGCACTCCTCAGTTATCCTCACCTCACAGGAAGCAGGGGAGGGGCCTGGGGAGGAAGAAGAAGGAACTTTCAGCGGAGAAACAAAAGGCAAAAGCATCAGCAGGTCAAGGCTTTAGTAGGTGATCAACTCCTCAGCAGCAACAACTCCAGCTTCCACTTGCTGTGGGCGATTCAACTGCGAGGCAGGTAGATGCTGGCTCTCCCTTTATACTTTTATAGTCTCTACCAGTACCATCTGCTATTTTCGGTTCGCTAACCTGCAATGCGGGGACAGATTCCAGCGGATTGCTTGAGCAAGGTCACCATGGGGGAGGCCTTCTTGAGCTCTGTGGCAGCGGCCGGTGGAGGAGCTGTAGCCTTGTAGCCCTCTTTCTGACTAGAAATGTCTCACGGCCGCTCCAAGAGGTGCGCACCCTGTTTGCAATATGCAGTTTTGACGGACTGCATATTTAACTTTGCTCAAAAAGCCCTGTTTGCTGTATTTGTTGATGTCAAGTTACCGAAATTAGTCCCGGGCAAGAAAGATATTAACTATTCTTGTTTTTCTAGAAGCTCTTGTTGGCTAATGCTCTTGGGGAATTTGCAATGGCAGTGATTCTATCAGAGTTATCAGAATGGACAGTGTGGATTCTTCTTCCCCGAGGTGCCTTGCTCAGCATCAGCAGGTAAGCTTGCAGTTGTTGAGAAAAGAAAAATGTCAGATTAGCTCTTGGTTCTTCCCTTTCGCAAAAGTATGTGTATGCCATGGATTGCATCTATCCTGACTAGAAATAATCTCATTTCTGTTCTGCTTGCCTCTCTTACCATTCCTGTTGTATGGAAGGATCCTGGAGAACTGAAGGATCAGAACAGCACTAGTAAGATGCCGTCCGGTCCTACTGAGCCTCCATGCACATTGAAGCGAGAGGTAAAATCAGATATCAATTCTTCCCCCCATTCAGTTTGTATTCCTTCCTTAGGACCACAGCTAAGATTGTTTCCAGAGTTTGCTCACCATTCGGCAATGCTAATTTTCTTTTGTTCCATATAAATGCCATCTGTGTGGACTAATTTATCCTTCTAAAGTTGGCAAGGATAAGAATGCCAAGATTAAAATTACTAATCTGAAACTCAATGAGTAGCACAATTCATTCTAGCAATATATCTATTATGATTTTTGATTTGATGATGTTACTTCTGCAGGTTCAAGTTCTTGAGAAGCGACTAAATGATCAATTTGTCATGCGCCGTGCTCTTGAGAAAGCACTAGGCTACAAGCCTTGTGCTCTTCTTTCATCAAACGAGAGCTGCATCCCAAAGGTGAAACTTTTCTTCCAATGTAGTGAGTCTGGAAAGAGAAAAAAGAAATAAAGAGAAAATATTCCACCATCTCATAGTAATGATTTACTTCCGAATTGTATACTCTGTAGTATGTTTTTGTGAAGACAGAATTTTCAGTAATTCACATAGCAGTTTTCATTTTTTTTTCATGATATCACAGCCAACAGAGGACCTAATAAAGGAGATTGCAGTACTAGAGCTAGAGGTGATATGCCTGGAGCAACATCTTCTCACCCTCTACCGGAAAGCATTTGAACAACAATTTTACGCTGTGAATTCTTCTTGTGACATGGAAAGCGACAAGCAACCAGCAAGGTCTTTTTCAGGCATACTATCTGAAGCTTCAGAGCTCGACTTCTCAACCCCAAGGAAGCAGCAACTAGTGCAGTCCAGTCGAATGGTCCTGGCACGCAAGTCGACACCTACAACTTCTATGAGTGAAACTAGCCACGAAAAGACCAATATTGGACGCAGCCATTCTTCACTTCTGCACCGTTCCGTTAGAGTATCTCCTTCAGCAAATAATCTTGCTAGAGCTCTGAAACCATGCCATACTTCGCCTCTATCTTTTGTTGAGGTACAGAATGATGTCTGAAACCTCTCTTTTGTTCCTAGTATTTTAATCAGTTTTCTGCAGGATAGATATCTTGAACATGCTGTATAGTTGCAAATTTGATCTATGTAATTTCTAACATGATTATCTTCAATGGACAGGAAGGGAAGTGCATGGATCCTGGTATAGTGAGTTTGGCAGATATCTTAGGGACCAGGGTTGCAGATCATGTTCCTCAGACACCTAACAAGATATCTGAGGACATGATCAAATGCATTGCTGCCATATACATACGGCTGAGAGACGTTCCCACAGTGCAACATGCCTTCTTCCCCTCACCGTGCTCATCCTTTTCATCGGCAAGCGGGTTATCTTCGAAATATACTGCAGATATATGGAGCCCCAGGTGCAGGAAAGAGAGCTTCATTGAGGCGTGGCAGGAGAACGCATTAGGCACTGGTGAATCAAGGGAATTAGGTCTGCAATATGATTCTGTTGTTGAGGTTTCTGCTCTTTGCAAGGGTGATCAGAGGTCTGCTGATGTTAAAGACATGTTGCGCAAATACATGTGAGTATTTTACATGCCATTTTGTTCTCTTCCAGCTCATAGGGCTATGGTAATTATTTGCTGAGAAGCTGAAGGTTCCAATCTGTAGGTCACTTGTACAGCTGCTAGAAACCGCTGATCTCAGTGGAATGAAAAATGAAGAGAAGCTTGCTTTCTGGATCAATGTTCATAATGCTATGATGATGCATGTAACTAGTTTGTCGCCCTGTACCTTGATATCTTTACATTTTCAGCAGATAGAGTTCAATCTAAATATTTGTTATTTTTCAGGCCCATATCGAATACGGGATACCGCAGAGTAACAGCAAGAGAATACTGCTTACCAAGGTGGAAAAGTTCTCTCAAACTGCAATATTTCAGATTGAATGCCATGCCCATTCTGAACCTTATTCTGACTGGCATCTTTTGTGCCACAGGTATCCTACATCATTAGTGGCCAAAGAGTAAACGCAGAGCTGATAGAGTACCAGATCTTGTGTTGCCGAGCACACTCCTCTGGACAGGTTTGTTCTGCCTCCTGCTGTCCTGCGTCCTGCATGATTTCACCTCCCCATCAGAGGCCTTAGCCTAACATCGGCTCATTGAATGAGTTGTGCAGTGGCTCAGGCTGCTGCTCTACCCGAAATGGAAATCCAGGGACAAGGACGAGCTGCAAGGCTTCGCCGTGGACCGTCCTGAGCCGCTGGTGCATTTCGCGCTGTCCTCCGGCAGCTACTCCGACCCAGTGGTACGTATACGCAGCATCAAACACACACACACACACACACACCCCAACTTCCAACGGCGCACGGGCATCCCGTACCAGCTCCGGAACATTGATCACTCACTCACTCATCCCCTCCCAACTGTTACCCCCTCCTCGCGTCATCAATCAGGTGCGGCTGTACACCCCGAAGGCCCTGTTCCAGCAGCTGGAGGCGGCGAAGGAGGAGTACATCCGCGCGAACGTGGGCGTCCGCGGCCGGGGCCAGCACAAGGTCATCCTCCCCAGGGCCCTGGAGCTGTACGCGCGGGACGCCGGGCTGGGCGCGCAGGAGGTGGTGGCCGCGGTCAAGTGCCACCTGCCCGAGGGCCTCCGGGACGCCGTGCGGCGGAGCCAGCAGGCCGGGGGCGGGCGGGCGCGCGGCCGGGGCGGCGGCGTGGAGTGGAAGCCCCACAACCTGGCGTTCAGGTACCTGCTGGCCAAGGAGCTAGTGGGCGGCGGGTCCCCCGCGTCCGCGTGCAAAGGCCGGCCGGTCGGCGCGCTGCGTGCCGATCCGTGATAGTGGCCCGTCAGATCGCCGTGGGCCCGTGACCGGGCCGTGCAGTCGTGCCGACTGCCGAGCCGGGGCCCAAGGTGAAACGAGATGAGTAGATCGAGGGCGGGGTATATGTACAGAGACAGAGATGGACCAGAAAACATCGTCTGAAATGGTATGTGCTCGATCTGCTGTCAATAGTGAATAGTGGCACCTGATTCTCCTCCCGCTCACTTCGGTTGGAACGCAGGAACTTCTGAAGAAATTCGACAGAAGTTCCGTGGAAATCAATTGGATTAGCTTAGCAGTATAGTAAAGTAGTAAACATTTCCACGTCCCAATCGTTCACCGTGCGCCTGACACCCGTCGATCGTCGTACAACAAAAGTTAGGCCTGCCCTGCCCTACCCTGACCTGACGGGCCCGGAAACCGGCCCAACAAAAGAAAGGCCGGGCGCTTTTGCCGAGTTTGCGGAACGTCCCGTCATTGGCGGCGCGGCCTGGCCCTTTGGCGAGCACGAAACGAACGCAACTCCTTGCTTCTTGGTGGCCAAGAAAGAACGGAACGAGGCTTTGACTTGGATTCCTTGATTGACCAATTACAACCCGCGCCCGCCGCTGGTTTCCGCAGCGCCCTTCCGCCCACGTTATTGACGCTCGAGATGCAGCCTGCAGCTGCAGCTGCGCGTGCACCCCAACCCCAACCTTCCCCAACCCACCCTCGCTTTGTCGCTGCGGCACATGGTTTTGGGCCTGGAACCCCAGCCCCGAGTCCGCCGCGCTGTAGGCGTGATCGCGTGCCACTACCAGGAGGAGCAACGCGATATGGCCACTGGTGCCCGACCCTGGCGTCTTGGCTCCTCAGGTGCCCCAAGGGCCGCCCAGAGCCTGGGCCGGTCGACCTATATAAACTAGTGCTCCATCTCGGTCCGAATCACAGCCGATTTCCACAAATAGATACGTGCACCGATCGATCCCACTACTGTACTCCAGTGCTTGGTTACACGCACGCACAAACAGCTTTTCACACCAATTCAAGCAAGCCGAATCGACAGGGAGGAGGCATGGCGCTCGCGGAGGGCAACGGCGCGGCGGTCGTCTTCGGCGAGGAGCAGGAGGCGCTGGTGCTCAAGTCATGGGCACTTATGAAGAAGGACTCGGCCAACCTCGGCCTCCGCTTCTTCCTCAAGTACGTTAGCCAGCGTCGATCAGCTCCTTCTTGCCTGCTTGTGAGTTGCGACTCGCATTGCATTTCTGATGGTGAATAATCGGAACCGTCCGCTCCTGCAGGATTTTCGAGATCGCGCCGTCGGCGCAGCAGATGTTCTCGTTCCTGCGCGACTCCGACGTGCCGCTGGAGAAGAACCCCAAGCTCAAGACTCACGCCGTGTCCGTCTTCGTCATGGTACGTGCACTCATTCTCACGCGCGTACATAGAGTACGCAAGGACTGACAGGAATAAGTGATTGATGTGTGTGTCGAGATCAAATGCTGCAGACCTGCGAGGCGGCGGCGCAGCTTCGGAAGGCCGGGAAGGTCACTGTGAGGGAGACGACGCTCAAGAGGCTGGGCGCCACGCACTTCAAGTACGGCGTCGCGGACGGGCACTTCGAGGCAAGTCGATCGCCAACAACCCCAACTGCTCGACCTCTTTGTTGTAATATATACTCCTGAGTGCGCGCTGACCTGGGAAGACAGAGATAGAGAGCAATGCAATCTTACGCGGTGTTCGTTCCTGAAAAGGAACGTGAATTTGGGTGAAAATATCACATCGAACACTGTATCGCACTGTAGCATTTTTCGTTTGTTTGTAGTAATCATTGTCCTACCATGACCTAATTAGACTCAAAAGATTCGTCTCGTCGTGTACATCAAAACCATGTACTTAGTTTTTTTTTATTTACCTACATTTAATGTTTCATGCATGAGGAGAGAGATTTGATGTGACAGTGAATAGTGAAGTTTAGAGAGAGAAAGTTTGGGGGAAGTTTTGGATTTGAAGGGAAGTGAACGCCGCCTTAGTCTTCTAGATTGACGTAGAATTATAGAAATCAAGCGTGCTTAGTTTAATCTTAACCGTACGTGCGCTGACGTGTTGACAACGATATGATACAGGTGACGAGGTTCGCACTGCTTGAGACGATAAAGGAGGCGCTTCCGGCTGAAATGTGGAGCTTGGAGATGAAGAACGCCTGGAGCGAGGCTTACAACCAGCTGGTGGCGGCCATCAAGCAGGAGATGAAGCCTGCCGCCTGATGCTACTAGATACAGACTCAACCCCCAAGTTCCCCCATGACGCACCATCTGAATTTTCCGTTGCTGCTTTCCGATGACTTCTGTTATGCATTTTCTAAGTCTCTCGATGGTCCAGTGTGCACTAATTTGTGGGAGCATGTATATTATTGTCTTGTCTTATTGGATGAGAACTGAATAAATATGTAAGCACTACATGTTTGATATGTCTTTGCAAGCTGTTGTATTAGGTTTATACTACACGATTTTTTTTTGAAAACGCTAAATAGGTTTAGAAAAGTTATACTAACGTTTTCCCAATTATTGAGTTAAGTATCATAAATTTAACTAAAGCCTTTAAAATTATAAATTCATATACTAAAGGAAAATCAAAATAACAACATGTTCTTTGGCGATAATTTCTAACATTGAAACCCACATACCATTGCAATTGATGATAACAACATCATATAACAGCGGTGGGGAAAAATAAGAGAAAAGGAATGCTGTCATGTGGGCTCATGGGCCGCGCTCACTTTGGTTTCATAGGGAGAGAGGACGGAAGCGACAAGGAAAAAGTCCATATTACCTCCCTCAACTATCATGTTTGTCTAGTTTACCTCCCTCATCGTCAAAACCAGACATGGCACCTCCCTCATCTCTCAATTCCGGTTCTTTTTCCTCTTTAAGTGGTTTTAAAGGTGGTTTTAAGAGTAATTAAAAATTTTAATATCTAACTTACTCTTAAAAAATCCGTAGAAATTTTTTTAGCTCAAAAAAATATGAAATCAGTTCCATATTTTTTAGAAATCAAGCTCTATATTCTAATGTTTAATAATAAGTTATTAAAATATTTTATGATCAGTTCCATATTTTTATAAAAATCATGCTTCATATTCTAGTGCTTGTATCTTAGTTTGGCTTGTAGCCTTAGTTCTGGGCTTCTGGCCCTCGTGGTTGTGGCGCTTCATTGCCCACCATCGTGACGATATGTTCGGTAATGGAGTGTCTATTGTAATAAATATGAATCAACCTCCTGGTACTGATGTTTGCCTCACATTTGGTCTCCTCTTACGGCGGGGCGGGGGGGGGGGGGGGGAGGAGGCTTCAGCCTTGCATGTTATTTATTTTCAAATTTTTAAACTTTGCTGAGAACGACATGTAATCACACTTGTTTCTTTATATTGCATCGACCATGCTCGGATTGCTGCTCATATTGGGAGAATTGTGAGGACTTTACTGAATTTGAGGAGTTCTAGGCGAGTTTCCCCGTCAACGTCTGTGGAGATGGAGTTTATTCTGTTATGTTTAGTTAAAACATTTATTTTAGTCTTCCGCTATGACATTTGTGTCAAACTCCAGATTGTAATAAATGCACTTTAATACTCTTTCGTTACGCATGGTTTTTTGGATATTCAGTTGTGACGTCTACCATATGATATGTGTGTGAACTTGATCGTGGCGCACATACGAGATGCATCTTGTTTTCTTTCTAAAACTTGGTGTGGCAACCTATAGGTGGGCCCCACGCTAGGAGTCGGACCCTAAAACTAAAACCTTACATTCATACTATAAAATTTTACCAAATCGACTGCAATTTGTTGGTGATATTCGGTATCATAATCATCAACTTTGTACAAATTATGGTAATAGAACTATATGTAGGCCCCACGTTAACAGTCAGACCCTTAAACTAAGACCCATGAGTACTCTATGGGTGTCGATAGTCTGAAGTAGTCTGAACTTCGATTCAGGTCACTGGCCAGGGCAAGGCCTTCACGGCAGGCAATTCTACGACAGTCGACCCAAACATCTAGCCTGCTACACGCGGCAACCGGGTCGTGGGTTCCTGATAACCGGCCCAAAGGCTGCAAAGAGCCTACGGTTGTATTGTCGCTTGGAAAAACGTCTTTTCGGCATCCCTAAACTATTGCCAAAGTCTGATTCCAGTCCCCCATCTCCAAAACCGGATATTTGTGGTCCCTCAACTCTAGAAACCAGCTATTTTTCATCCTCGATGGTTTTGATCCTGGTTTTTGAAGGAGGTAAATTAGACCTTGGTAGACGGTTTGAGGACGTAAAATGGTCCTTTTGAAAAAAATGGTTTGTAAATATTTTTTCATAAAAAAATATAAAAAATCATATAATCTAGTTTAATCTTAAAAGTTCATATAAAATTCGTTTCATATTGGAAAATTATAAGACTTGTTTAACACTTCCCCTTAAAATATGTTTTCTTTAGTTTCTAGGCATACGAGACAAATTATAATAAATAACGGGAGCAACTACTTAGTAAAAACTATCAAAGCTTTTCGATTAAAACAAATTCTCTATTAATTTTTTACTAATTTGCTTTGATATTTTTACTATTAATTTTCTATTAACTCACTTTGATAACTTTTAATAAGTAGTTGCTCCCATTATTTATTATAATTGGTCTGGTATACCTGGAAACTAGTATAGCTCTAAAGTAGTCATAAAAACATGATTTAAAAAAATATATGAAACTACCTTCATATTTTTTTATCTACATTTTTCTATATATTTTTTTAGTTTAAATCGGATTTTAGGATTTTTTTATGAGATTTCTAAGAAAAAAATATTTACAAACTATTTTTTCAAAAAGACCATTTTACTTCCTCGAACTGTCCGCCAAGGTTCAATTGACCTCATTCGAAACCACCATCAAAACCACTGAGGATAAAAAACAGCTAGTTTCCAGAGAGTCGGACTTTGGCAATAGTCAAGAGATGTCGAAAGGACTTTTTCCACAAAAGTTAGGCCTGGCCTGGCCTGGCCTGACCTGACCTGACCGGCCCGGAAACCGGCCCAAGAAAAGAAAGGCAGGACGGTTTTGCCGAGTTTGCGGAACGTCCCGTCATTGGCGGCGCGGCCTGGCCCTTTGGCGAGCACGAAACGAAGTAACGAACGCAGCTCCTTTCTTCTTGGTGCCAAGAAAGAACGGAACGAGGCTTTCACTTGTTCCTTGGTTGACCAATTACAACCCGCGCCGCTGGTTTCCGCAGCGCCCAGCCGCCCGCACGTCGAGCTGCAGCTGCAGTCCTGCACCTGCGCGTACACCCAAGTCCCAACCCACCCTCGCATTGTCGCTGCGGCACATGGTTTTTGGCCTGGAACCCCAGCCCCGATTCCACCGCCGCGCTGTAGGCGCAATCGCGTGCATGCCACTACGGCACTACTACGTACCAGGAGAGGTGCCCCAAGGGCCGCCCCGAGCCCGGGCCGGTCGACCTATATAAACTAGCGCTCCATCTCGGTCCGAATCACACACAGCCGATTTCCACAGATAGATACGTGCGCCGATCGATCCCACTACTGTACTCCAGTACTCGGTTACACGCACGCACAAACAGCTTTACACGCTAATATATTCAAGCTAGCAGGAGGCATGGCGTTCGCGGAGGGCAACGGCGCGGCGGTCATCTTCGGCGAGGAGCAGGAGGCGCTGGTGCTCAAGTCGTGGGCACTCATGAAGAAGGACTCGGCCAACCTCGGCCACCGCTTCTTCCTCAAGTACGTTAGCTAGCGTCGATCAGCTTATTTTCCCTGCTTGCGACTCGCATTGCATTATTGGCCGTGATATGATGGTGAATAATCGGCACCGTCCGTTGGCTCCTGCAGGATCTTCGAGATCGCGCCGTCGGCGCAGCAGATGTTCCCGTTCCTGCGCGACTCCGACATCCCGCTGGAGAAGAACCCAAAGCTCAAGACCCACGCCATGTCCGTCTTCGTCATGGTACGCGTGCATTCATTCTCACGCGCGTACACCTCTCTCATGTGTGATGGCCGCGGAAATTTTCAGAGTATGTACACAAGCAGGACTGACAGGAGTAAGTGATTGATGTGTGTGTCGCGATCAATAATGCTGCAGACCTGCGAGGCGGCGGCGCAGCTTCGGAAGGCCGGGAAGGTCACCGTGAGGGAGACGACGCTCAAGAGGCTGGGCGCCACGCACTTCAAGTACGGCGTCGCGGACGGACACTTCGAGGCAAGTCGACCGCCAACCCCAACTGCTCGACCTCTTAGTTGCAATATATACTGCTGATCGAGTGCTGACCTGGGAAGACAGAGAGAGATAGAAAAGCAATGCTTATTGCTTAGTTTAAGATTGACATAGAAAGAAATCAAGGATACGTGCTTAGTTTAATCTTAACCGTACGTGCGCTGACGTGTTGACAACGATATGATACAGGTGACGAGGTTCGCACTGCTTGAGACGATAAAGGAGGCGCTTCCGGCTGAAATGTGGAGCCTGGAGATGAAGAACGCCTGGAGCGAGGCTTACAACCAGCTGGTGGCGGCCATCAAGCAGGAGATGAAGCCTGCCGCCCAGGGGCGAAGCTGCCTGTGAATTGGCCCCTGGTGCACTGCTTAGGTGAACGTGGCTTCGCCACTGCTGCCGCCTGATGCTGCTACATACTCAGCCCCAAGTTCCCCCCATGACGCACCATCTAAATTTTCCGTTGCTGCTTTCCGATTATATTTTCTATTTTGTGCATTTTCGAAATTTCTCGATGGTACGGTCCAGTGTCTACTAATTTGCGGGAGCATGCATATTATTGTCTTGTCTTATTGGATGAGTACTGAATAAAGATGTAAGCACTAAATGTCTGATATGTCTTTGCAAGCTGTTGTATTAGGTTTATAAAAATGACACGATTTTTTTAAAACGCTATATAGTTTAGAAAAGTTATACCAACGTTTTCCCAATTATTGAGTTAAGTATCATAAATTTCAATGAAGCCTTAAAAATTATCAATTCGTATATACTAAAGGAAAATCAAAATATCGACATGTTCTTTTGGCGATAATTTCTAACATTGACATCTACATACCATTTCCATAGACAATTGATGATAACAACATCATCATAATAACAACGATGGGCAAAAATAGAGAAACAGAATGCTGTCACATGGGCTCATGGGCCGCGCTCACTCCGGTTTATGATGCGAGTAGCAAGCTAGTAGACGTTTGGCCGGCTATCATAGAATTGTCTGCCGTGAAGACCTGACCCTGGCCAGTGTCCAGTGACCTGAATCTGCAGAAGTTCAGACCTCAGCAGACGAGCAAGCGACTGCGCCAACGTAGCGAATAGCGATGAGCATCCATGGCGAGGGGATGGGACCATATGGGACGGTGGTCCAGGATATCAAGGCGAGGAGAAAATCCTTCCCCATAGTAGAGTCTGTTCATGAAAATGGAACTTCGACGCACATGTACATGTACTAGCGAGCTTTATTTCGTATCATATTGACAGATATGTATGGTTCTTAGATCTACTCAATAGAGTTTGTAATTCTATTGCCAGTTAATAAGGGGAAAAGTTTCCTAAAATGGTAAATGAACAAGAGAGCTCCTAAGGGTGTGTACTCTTTAATAAGTGAATTAAGAGCTCAACGATATCGCTGGCCTTCAGATCTTCGATGCCTCCATGCATGCTAATACCAGAGTGGATGCAATGATCATTAAACGGGATGTATTTGATTTATTGATTATATGGACGGATATAAGCAATTGTGATTGATGAGTGGGTACGTAGCAGATGCAATACATCCATCAAGCCAACACAAATGGAAATGATCGATTGGATGTATCTATAGAGATCGGAATAAAAACTATATTTTATATGCTCAAATAAGCAACCGAACACTTCTAAAATTACGAATCCACCTGTGTAAGATGGATTTGTGCTAGAAAAAAAACACACATCCTGAACACCGACAAATCATGCTGGTAAAAGACAGAGAAGAGAAATGAAACGCCGTACACCTACACCTACCGTGTTACGAATGGCTCTGCCCATGCGTTCCACGCGACTTGGTGTTGGCGCCGATCAAAGTCATCAAACCCCGGGGCGATCGCGAGTAGGCCAAACTCCACCCCAATCAGTGCGGTACGGGCCCGATCAGAAGGTCTAGGCAGGCTGTTGCGAACGGGGACAGCGCTGCACCGCTGCTACAGCTGCTGGGCCCCGAGCCCCCGGTTGGTGAAAAGTGATCAACTAGTGAGAAGACCAGTTTGTTTGCGTGTCCCTACGTGCCCGCGTGACTGAGCAGACCGCCCCCTCTTCTCTGCATCGCGGCATGTGTGTGTACAGTGCACTGTTACCAGACGATGATATTTCCAGACGATTTGTTTGGTAGGAGTTGCTCGGCGGCCGGGATCGAGGAGCGGCGGGCAACACGCCGGGGCATGGGCAGATGCAGATGGATGGGCTGGCTGCCTAGCCCCCTTGGAGGGCCAGGGACCGCGGCGACAGGCGTCGCCATCGGAAATGAATCCATCGGCCATGTGATGCATGCATCCATCGTTTTGTCATATCTCACTCTGCATTATCTCATCCTGGGCATGCAGATCAGAAATCCCGATTATTGTAGATTTTCTAAGCTCCAGGCAACATAGGGCACCGCAATATCTACGGTATATATATAAATGGTACTACGAGCATTGGCGGTGAACGTGACATGCTGGGAAGATTTTAAAAATGGCAGCGTGGTACACGCTCTGAAGTTAATATGGGAAGAAGTTCGGCGCACACTACGTGGGATGCATCTGGCTATGTTCTGCTTGCGTGAACCCTTTTGGCACAATCTAATACTACCTTTAACCCTTTTTATCCTGAGAAAGTTAGTTGATGTACGGAGACGTCAAATCTATCGGACAATTTGACACCGCAGGCTTGGGACCAAAAGGTAGAAAAGGCACGTGGGTTAGCTTGCGGCAGAGTTAAAAGCGGCAATTCGAGGTGCACCTACAGCCCCACAAATAGTGCGAAGCAGAGACGTACGCGTAATTCTCGGGGTAGCTTCAAATCACGTTTAACCTCGCTCTGTAACCTACTCAGGTTTACCTTGCTTCAGTGCCGTGTTAATTATTCATGTGCTTTCCTTTTGCCATCGCACCAAGATGAGTAGTTAGGCACCAGTTAACATCATTTTGCCGGCCCAAAGAAAAAAAGAACCTCAGCTCATTTTGCCGTACAAGTTGTATATTAAGGATTTAATATCCGCAGGACCCTAAGGATCGAGTGGAAACTATTATATTTAATTTGCTAGATTCGAGTCTCATAGGAGTTTGATTACATCAGTGAAATTATTGTTTTAGCCGGCTACAAAAAATATTTTTTTTCAGTGGTCCCGGCCGTCGTGGAAGTCATAGCTCAGATATTAAGTTAAGGTCCCGGCCGGTCGTCAACGTGCTTGAATAGTATGCATGGCGGCTAAGAGCGCGCGAGATCCCGTCGTCGATCGATTCGATCGTGCGGCGTACGTGTGCAAATATCCCAAAATGTGAATGCACGCCTGCGCGCGTGTGGCCGGCGTAGATCTGTGAAAGCTAGGTAACACATATCGAGCCATTTATGCAACATGCCAACATGGATTACAAAGCGTCAAACACACCACCTCCGATCATCACACGTGAAAAGGCAGAAATCTTATTACAAGGGGGGAAAACGAAAGGCACCTGCTGCACCCATCCATATCTCCAACGACCGCGACAAAAGTCCTTGCCTTGATTAATTTTACCGCCGAGCTGAGGTAGATATGACCCGATTTACTCGCTGCCTGGACCCGATGTGGCCTTGGTCACGCTCTTGAAGATCACGCTGGCGCCGAGCAGCTCCGTGCTGACCTCGGCGTCGAAGGTGTCGTAGCGGAGGAAGAGCTCGACGACGAAGAGCCTGCCGACGAGCACGACGAAGTTCTTGCCGGGGCACTGCTTGTTGTCGACGCTGGGGCTCTCGGTCTCGCGGCCGTTGGACCAGTACACGTACTGCAGCAGCTTGCTGCCCTCGTCGCCGACGAACCTGTCCGGCACGAACTCCCTGGCCGTGGCGCCGAACACGCGGGGGTCCTTGGTGGCGCAGGGCTGGTAGCCGAAGAGCATCTCGCCCTTCTTCACCTGGAACACGCCGTCGTGGCTGGCGATCTGCAGGTCCTTCTTGGCGTGGCCGTACTGGAACTTGACGGGCGGGTCGAGGCGCAGCGATTCCCACACCACCGACTTGGTGAGCTCCATCTTCTCCACGGCGGCGAGGGTCACCTTGCCGCCGGCCTCGGCCACGGCGGCGCGGATCTCCGCCACCAGCCTCTCGTGGAGCTTCTCGCCGGCCCTGGCGATGTTGGCCAGGAGCCCCGGGAAGAGCACCTTGAGGCCGCCGTAGCTGTTGAACGTGGTGGCGAAGAGCAGGTTGTGGCAGGCCTCCTCCCGCGGCAGGCCCAGGCCCTCGGCGGTGTCCAGCGCCTGCTTCCCGGCCGTGGAGAAGTACTTGTACAGCGCCTTGTAGTCGCCCTTGACGAGGAAGGGCGGGAGGTGGAAGGTGTGGAGGAGGGGCTCCTCGAGGATCATGGGGAGGCCGAGCGTGACGAGCGGGTGGAGCTGCCAGATGAGCCACTTGGCGGCCTTGTTGGGCCCGTCCTTGCCGAGCTCGGTGGCCGAGGGGCGCACGCCGAAGTAGGCGTCGCCGATGAAGTCGAAGGAGGTGACGTCGTTGAGCTTGTTGAACTCGGCCTTGCCGGCCTTGTCGATCTCCGACTCGGCGGTGGCGAAGAGGGAGGAGAAGTTGGAGCGGAAGGTGGGGATGACCTCGTCCTTGCGGGAGAGCAGGAGGGAGAAGAGCAGCTGCTTGACCTTGGCGTGGGTGGGCTCGGAGGGGTCCAGGTAGGAGCAGACGCGGTAGCCGCCGGTGAGGGAGGTGGAGGGCATGTAGGTGCCCGTGAAGAGGTTCTTCTTCTCCACCTTGTCCATGTCGAAGAGCACGGGGAAGCTCTTGGCGTCGAGGACGGCCACCACGCGCGGGTCTTTCGCCATGAACGGGCCCGGCGGCACGTTCATGCGCACCACGGTGGAGCCGTAGCGCTCGATGCGGGACTCGAAGTACTTGTCCTGCCCCTGGAAGTAGTAGAAGTCGAGGCGGTCGCGCACGGCGCCGATCATCGGCAGCCCGTAGCTGCCCGGAATGGGCTTCGGGGCGCCGGAACCCGCCTGATCGGAGCTCGCCATGGACGGGAACGAAGAACTCTCGCAGCTTCTAGTTAATCAGTGCGTGTGGCCGCCCCTTGTGTCACCGTACGCTAGCTTCACAAGGTTAGGTTTGGAGGGAGATGTGGTTTGTGTCTTGGATAGCGCGAGGGGGTGAGGGTACAAATAGGCCGGGCGCGAGGGAGCTGAGGGACGAGCGAGGCACACGGCAGCGCTCGGCTAGGACCCACGTGCGCTAGCACGGGTACGTGTTCCGCGTGCCGTGGATGATGGATCGCAGATGCATCGGCCCGATCCGGCTACTTACTGTTCTGACAGCGGCCGGCGAAGATCACGATTCACGACGGGGCAGATCGCCGGCCGGCACGGCAGCTGCGCCCCCCGGCCGGGTCCGTCCAGAACGCCGCGCGCGCGGCTAGGACCCACGCGTTTCATTGGCATTCGCTAGCGTGTGCTTCCTTCCAGGACGCTCACTTTTGGTGCACCCGGAATACGGGAGCGGGTGACGTGAATTCAACCAAGAAAAATCTAAGCTGACTTGCTGCAAGTTGCGAGGTAGATAAACAAAAACAAAACTGACGCTGAACGAAAGAACAGGTCGTGGTCGGCCTGCGAGATAAACTACTGTATGATGTATGGATTTGCTCCGTTTGGGATCCAAGCAAGTGGCAGGAAAAAATCATGCACAGCTTGGCGTGATTTCTCGTGTCTCTCCCGCGCCAGATAATAATAGACAACTGAAATTATTTGATTGGTCCAATCTCTGGATCCAAAATAATTGGGGAATCCCGTGCCCCGCGTGGCCACACACAACAGAGAAGTACGTGGCCTGGCATTTGACTGTTTCACCCTCCGCATGCATTTGCAAACAAGTAATCGACGCGCCATTCTTCTCACATTTTCCACAGTACGATGTTTCCTACGTGCTATTATTATTAAGGGTAAGAAAAGTCTTGCAGTAGCGTACATGGCTTTGCTCAGGATTCTTGCAAGGGAGGGATATCGGCTTAATTAGTTCAGAGGCATCGATCACGTCCTTCAAACTGCACAGTGCAATTGACGGTTCCTGATTGCAGCTGTTCTCGTTCACATAAATGTTTGCATTGTTCACTTCTGTGCGAAGTGTTCGCACAGGATCTAGTAGGCTCAGCAAGTCAACTGCGGAGGCCGTTTGGTTGCCATGCTTTATTTCCACATCGGATCACTTGTGTTGATGGGCGACGGGGCGATTATGTAGCTGAGGTGGAAGGTGTGGTGGATTGGGCATTTCTGGTTCACTCTGCATGTGTTTCTCGAGGATAGGATGCCTGGAACAACTGATACTGAATGTACTACTGGTCGGCTGAATGAATGTGGCGACACGTGAATTTACTGGTGAGGGTGATTACTTTGTTGGCGTGCATCGTGGCCTCCTTCGTGTTACTGTAGTTCTGATGCGACGTCTGACGTACTGCCTTGTGGAGATATATATTTTATAAAAAAAAGTAGTTGTGGAGATATTTTTGGTGTCACATTTGTCAATCATATTCATGTATTTCCACGGATAAATATATCTCCATACCTGTGATTGGGATGTGAGACTTTATGATACACGTTGAATTTACATCTGAGTTCGGATAGTTATATTCATATCTTTTCTTTTCTTTTCTTTTTCAGGCGGTTAATCTGAACTGTTGGGTGCCAATCTGATGGCTCACAATTCATCTTCAACTTCCAGCTTCAGTTATTCTTCTTCACCACCACCTCATGCCCGTATAAATGCTATAAGACATAACATCGCCGCGCTCCCCCACCTCTCACCTGTTTACTTGTCAT